>CM051522.1:85394362-88334362 GCA_028017165.1 Herpetospermum pedunculosum
AATATATCCAACAGAATAATTGGGAGAGACTTTAATGAAATCATGTCCGACAGGGAAAGAGAGGGAGGCGCTAGGAAGGACCCGAACTTGATTCATAATTTCTATAAAACTATAGATGATTGTAAGCTTAGAGACCCGAGGTACAAAGGCAATCGGTTCACATGGAAGAGAAGGCTTAAAGCGAGTAGTGTGATGATGAAAGAACATCGGCACAGATTTTTTATCAACAGTTGGTTGATGGCCGAAGCTAAAAACCAGTTGAAGATTTTGCTTACGCACCATGTTGAAAATTGTTTCTTTCCAACATGGTACTATAGTATTTTTAATAATTCATAAAAAAAACCCAACAAAGATCAAAATCGAGTATAAGTAAAAACAGATGTAATAGCCAATAAGAGCATAACTCAACTAACATGATGTATGGACTAGTGTTATGAGGTCCTAAATTCGATTCTCCACCCCCACATGTTGTCGAGAAAAAAAAAAAATATATATATATATATTGGATTAACCAGATCTTTAAATTCAAACTCATAAAATACAACAGAGTAAAGTTATTAATTTTACTAGTAATCACCTTTATCACCTTTATAAAGATGTGTCAGGCTCTATGCTGTAATCTTCTCCGGTGAACAAAGCCATCTCTTTTCCTGTATTATAATTATTATAATGTTATTAGAGACTTCTGAAAAAGAAAAAAAAAATACGAGTAGTTTTGAAACTATCTAGGAAAATAGAGTGTTTTTTTTTTGTCCCTATTGGAATGTGTCTCTTAAAAACCACCCTATTTTCTTAAATAGTTTCAAAACTGGTCGTTTTCGCCAATTGTTTTTAAAAACAATTCTATTTCTCTAATTAATCCTGAATTTTGGTTTCGAAACTACTTTCCTTAAATACTGTAGTGTTATCTTCTGAAGTCTTTTGCTTGTCTCCCCCCAAAGTTTTTTCTTCTTGCAGAATCTTGGCTCTGGGGTCTTCCAGCATTCCCAAACTTCAGAGGTACAACTTGTTCGAGGTACAACATTTTTCCTGGGAAGTGCCTCTTGTCTTTGGGTAACATTCGTAGCTGTGGCAACCAATACGCCACGTATTCGCCCTCGGGATCGTATGTCTGTGCCTATAAAAGATATGAGAGTCATATACGAGGTATAGAAAATGAAAATGAACTTTCAATCAAAAGAAACATTGGAACCCAATGAAAACTTGTTGGCTGCTTAAGATAATTTTACTCACTTAGTGCCTACATTTGAAGGGTAATTATCTGCCATAATAGATCAGATTCTCTAAAACCTAAGAAGCACAAACACTATAGTTTGGCTAACGTGTCCACGTCTGACACATCGTTTTAGACACGAATCAGACGCTTGTTAGAACACAATAGAAATGTAATTTTTTTTTTTTTTTGATAAGAACACAATAGAAATATGTTAAACACTAGTTGTACAAAGTGAAACATCAAACTGATTTTTTATGCATATAAAAGCATAAACTTATTGACTTTAAATTTACTTATTGTATATATATATATATTTTAATAAATGCGTCCTTGGAGTGTCCATGTCCTAGATTTCTAAAAAATGACGTGTCATATTGTATCTGTGTCTTGTGTCCATATTCGTGCTGTTTAGGCTAATACAATTCACTTCAACAACCTCTTGAAATTTAGAAGAAGAATAAGTGTGCAACTATGTAAGTTCATACTTCTTAGTGTTTCTATCTTATAAGTTGTAACTAGATTGCATCACTTTTCAGGGAGACTATTTGCTAAACTCATGGACTCATGCCTTGATCTCATTTTTTTTTTTAATAGGAAACAGATGCTTTGATCTCATTTCCTCGACTATCGTCCTAACTTTTGACTCGATGCAAACTGATAATGGCATACCCTCCAGTGAATAAGAATGTGTTCGTAGAAGAAGTTAATAGATTTGCATTGTCTAGCACCTTCAAGTACATGCGTTTGTTCACAATGTATAAAATTTATTTAAGAGTAAAATCTACACTTACCTGCTTGGGGATACTGAAGTAACGATCTTCTCTTGGGTCATTCCCAACACCTAAAAACAGAGAGGACGTAACTTTAAAAAATCACAGTTTTTGTAGTAACGGCAAAAGCACTTAAAACGAAAGCAAGTATGATTTGGGGTTGCATTAAGGATGAATTGGTACATTTAATATATTAATGATAAAATTAAATAAATATTCAGAGCAATTTAAGTTATGGGCATAAAAATGCAGTCGTTGATGATGTGGTAAACTGGAATAAAAGGATCTCTTAGATGAAGAATTTTTTTCCAGCATGACATACGCATTAAGGTAGCTCTATAAAATTATGTTAGAAATATCTTTTAAAAAGGTCATTTATAAGGAGGTTACATTTTTAGATGAAATATAACATGGGACAACAAAAATACATGACAGATTCAATGAAGAATTCCTAACATGCTTTCGTTGCAAGGCTGTACACAAGGTTTTACACGTCGATGTCGACATTGACATCCCAAGGTCTCCATTACATAGAAATATTGATAAAATGTAAATGTCGAAGGATATTTCTGTAAATTTTATAAAAATGAAAAGAAAAAAAAATCATAAAAAATATTTTTATGTCCACATTAGTAATATTTTGTTGGCATTATATCAATGGTGGACCCATGGACATTAAAATGTTGATGGAAAAATCGACATGATCGACATGTCAACGAAAATTTAATATCCTGCCTATACATACAAGAGGGTGTGGGAATTTAAGCACACAGTTTTCATATTTTGGAAGGAAATTGAATTACCAGCTCCATATGTCCAATTTCCATAATTGGAACAAGGGTCATAATCGAGAAGGCATGTCTCAAACCATTCAGCTCCCATACGCCAGTCAATACCCATATCTCGAACAAGGAAGGAACATACTATCTGTAGAAAGAACAAATTATCGGTGCATTCATTACTCATTCCATTTAAGTGAAAATCAAGACTTGATGTGTGCTTTAACAAGTGCTAATTTGATCTGTTCAGAAGTAGTGGTATAATTAAGTTATATGGCACTCTAAGGACATGTACTTTAAGAAATGCTAAATTGATGGCAAGGCTTTCATACTCATTGAGTAGAACTAAATCTGTAGAAATCATAGACTAAAAACAAAATACCTGCCGTCCTCGATTTGACATGAACCCAGTTGTTGATAATTCTTTCATGTTTGCATCTATAAGAGGGTACCTGGAGGCTCAGAATACTTCAGTACATCATATATGAAACAAACATCTAATGACATATGAAAGAATATAAGATCAAATCAAGGACACAATCGTAGAGAGAGAGAAAAAAAGTTACCCTGTACGTCCATCTCTCCAGGATTCAAACAAATTTTTGTCTTGATTCCATTTCAACTCCACCTTTCTTGGGCCGCCTGGGAATATGCAATAGGAAATATGGTAGTAACATACAGGGAAACAAGAAAAATCTGAAAATTTTCTGACAACCCTTACCTAGATGAAAAAGAGAATTGCCATATTTGACTGAAAGAAACCTGAAGTAATCCCTCCATATCAATTCAAACAAAACCCTGAAATGGTAAATGTAGATTAACAAAGAGTAAAAGATTTCCTTTCTAATGACCAAAGGACATCAAAGTTTTGAGGACAATGTGAGATGTGACGAAATTCATCTCAGTCTAATTTATGACAGTAGACAAAATCTAGAGGCCAGTCCCTTGTTATTATGAGATAATGAGGATGATACATGTGTAATGAGTAATGATACCGTATAATGAACAAAAAGAAATAGTGAATACCAGTAAGTAGATTGATTTGCTTCCCTTTCCCTCTCATATCTCCTTACCTAAGAGAATAATCCAAGCCTTGAATATGCAATTGACACTGTCATTAAAGGAAAATGAAAAGGAAAAAACCAACCTCTTCATTAATGAGACGAGGTGAAATGCTTCCTGAAGCAAGCCATGGAGAGAATTTTGTAGAGTAGTCAGGTCCTAACATCCCATTCCTTGTTTCCTTATAAATTTTTAGTAAATCCTAAATAGTAGGGGGAAAAAAGAGAATACTTCAGCAAAACATCGACAATGTGGGTGAAATTGTGCAAACCCACAATAAAGAGTCCGGATAAAAAGAGATGCAAATGGAAAAATTCATCATTAAGAAAACAGGGAGCACTAATTTTCACCTTCTTCCAGAAGTACTCATAAATTCTGGATAGAGCTGCGTTCTCACCCCCAATAAACTTCATGCCCTTGACAACCTGAAGAAAACGAATCATTTGTCAATTCACAAAAAACAGATTTGATTGTATACCTTCTCGTAGCACTATTCCAAAAAGATAAACATACACTTGGAGATTGAAGCCCCAGCTTATCTAATGAAGGAACACATCCCCAATCATCAATGCTTGCTGGAGGTCCAAGAAGAGCTGGAAGTCTAATGCAATCTCGGATTGCACATTTAGCTTCAACAGTCTGCAATTTGGTGGTCCATCAAAAGAACAAGAACTTCGTGAGAAACACATTTAACAATGCAAGAGAATGTAATAAACCTATAAAACTATCAAGGGAATATATGGTACTTTACGAAATTGCGTGTAGACATCGGGTAAACTGCTGACGTCAAATGGAAGGTCGTCTATATGGTACATGGTGGTGCCCCAAACAAGTTGAATATTAGAGCTTCTAGCAGAATTAGGCTTAGCAGATTTCTCTGAGGATGGTGATAGCACCACAGTTTTGAGACCTTCGCTCACCATTCTTTCAACGTATAGTTCCTCACTACAAGTTTCCATTTGAGCATAAACCTGATAAAATCCATAGATAGAATTTAACAAATAACCATATTAGAGCAGTTCTTCAAACATACAAGAAAGGCTATTTGCCTATTGAAGTTACTCAACTGTATGGGCACCAAGAGCTTTTGCAAGAGAAGGGAGAATTTCTTCGGGTTTCCCGTGTTGAATAAGTAAGTTAAGGCCTCGTTTAATTAAGTTCCTTTTCAAGTCAGCTAAGCATTCAACAATAAATTGAGCTCTCAACGCTGCCAGAAAAAAAAGGAAATTATATAACCGTTGAAAACACTTTCTCTGCTCCATATACAAGCATAAGTTCCAAAACGCTGAAACCTTAATCTTAATCAGCAATTTAAACGAATAGCTTAACATTTTGAAGCTTCTAGCATAATTCATAATCTTATGAATACATAACCATGAATTCCTTAAAAAATCGCCTCACTAATAAACGCCATTACGCTAAAGTAGTAGTAACGAGTTATGAGTATTATTAGAAGAAAATCTAAAACGGAACAGAATGTTAGGACACCGCCTAACGGGATCAAGAACTTCGATGTATTGATATGAAAAGATATATGAAATACAAGATTACAAGTGATTATAGGCAGTGTTTTAAAAGGCGCGCCCAGGCGCGCCAAGGCGCAAGGCGCAAGGCGCAAGGTTGGCGCCTCGCCTTGAAAAGGCGAGGCGCACTTAAGAAGGCGCACGTTAGGCGCGCGCCTGGGACGTTAGGCGCGCGCCTGGGACGTTAGGCGCGCGCCTGGGACCAAGGCGCAAGGGTTTTTTTTCCAAATATTAAAAAAAAAAAATAAGTAACTAAAATCTGATTTTTTTCTTTAGGGGCGAGACCCCCGTACCAACCAGTCGTAGAGGTCATAATAGATTCAAGGCATTCCAACTAATCCTAAAGGTTTTTTTTTCATATTTTCACTTCAACCATGCTATCTCTTCTTTATAATTTATTATATTTTTTTTCTATCCAAAGTGCGCCTCGCAAAATAAAGCCCGCGCTTTATTGTGCGCCTTGCGCCTAGGCTCCAGAGGGTCTTTGCGCCTTAGTGCGCCTTGCGCCTTTTAAAACACTGATTATAGGTACTCCTCCCATCTTGAGACCCATCTCAAGCCCTAATCCATTAACTATTCACCCCCTCATCTAATCTCACTCCCTCTATTTATAACCATAAACTCTAAACTAACTTCCTAAGTAATTACCTTATATGGCCCTACTACTAATATACTAATATTGCCCATATACCCCCAACTAGGGTCCTCACACAGAACTGCTTCATGATCAGCAACAACAAGAAATAGAACAAAAAACTATCTAGTTCAGAGCTCAACAAGACAATCGACGCATAAATTCCAAAAAATTTACTCGATCATCTATCAGTTATTACTACAATAAAGAACGAATTCAGAAACAAACCTCCAGTTTTAGGAAATCCAAAGTAGCAGGTAGAACCAAAAAGTCGCGGATCAACGCAATACACCGGCAACACAGCCTCGGACGAAATCCAGGCCTTATAGAGAGCCTCATTGTCCAGCACACGGAGGTCATTTCTGAACCAAACAATGGCGACTCCTTTTCCTCTCTTGATACCGGAAGACGAAGGAGACGAATACCGGCGGAACATTTGTTCGGCAACCCGGTCGATCTCCTCCGATTCCAGCCCCGGAACTTGACATGTCGTCGTCGACGACGACGACGACCTGGAATCGAGCTTCGAACTGGAATTCATGATCAAGATTCGACGGAAAAATTGACGGCGAGCAGATTTTGCGGCGATTTGGACCGCCGGTGTCAGAGAGGAAGAATTGGGGAGTGTTTTCAAGAATGGAAGAGAGGAGAGTGAGTTCCGGAGAGTGTTCATTGTACTTTTTTATTTTTCTATTGTGGGAGAAGAAAGATTTAAGCAGCTGAGAGGCTGACACGTGGACTAAATGTTAGGTTGTAACGTGGCGCTGTAATAGCCAATTGAAGGACTTGTTTTGAAACGTTTGAATTAGGTCCACGTGGCAACTTGTTTGCCTCCAGCTTAAGGGTTTCCCGCTTAATAGAACGCGCGTAATTTTCAAAACGACCGTTTTATCAGTTGAAACAAACGCCGTTTTATTAGGTTAATTTAATTGCCATAAATTATGAAATTCTAATCTCCCGAATTATATATTATATACAATAAAAAACAATTCTTACATGTTGAAGAGATGTTTTTTTTTTATAAATAAATTAAATTAAAATCTAAAATGATAAATCTTAACCAGCTCAATTGAAACTTTTGTAGTTTTTCAAATTCAGTCAAGTTTCACGTAGTTATAACATTTTTTTTTTTTTTTTTTAAAGTTACTAATATAATAGAAAGTTCAAACTAAAATGAGCCGAAACAACCAAATTATTCACGAGCCAAATAAACAAATATTTAGTATGTTTCCTAATATATATCTCTAGGATTCTCATAATGTTCATTACAACATTATAATAAACTAACGTTAATTAAACAGTTTTCTGTCTCCCCCAAGAAGAAAAGAGAAGAAATCAGGTGTAATGATGAAGAAAATAGTTACTCTCCATCTCAAGCTCCAATCATCGTGAATCCAAGAGCAAATATGGCATAAAACATGTACTACCTGCATTAAAATTTGGAAGAGTAATGTCAACACATTAGTGTAGCTTAATCGTTAAGACATCTACTCATTCTCTTGAGATCGAAGGTTAAAATTCTCACACCCACATTAAAACTTACAAGAATAATAGACAGTTTATATTAGTACTTAAAAAATCAGGAGGGAAATGCTTTGAACATGGGAATAAGAGATCATTTTTACACAAACTTGAACTTTTCCTCCTATTGTGAGGACTGAGGATGAAATGAGTTCACTAGGGTACCAAGCTTTGATTTTTTTTTTTTTTTTTTCTTTCTATCCGTGAGTGTCCGGGCCAACTTACTCTCACGGGAGAGACCGCCTGACCCTACAACATTTGGCTGTCAAGGAAACTCATAGAAAATTAATTTCACGGTAGGTGGCCACCAAGGATTGAACTCATTCCCTATGAGGACATTAATAGTCCCAAGACTCTTCATGACCACTAGGTCAACCGTCAACTTTGATAATTAAAGATGTAACATATCATACATGCAACCGGCACCAATAAAAAATAGCAAAATACCGCTAAGCTGGCATATGAACTGCTGCTGCTAATGATGGTACTTCTGACCTTTCAGAATGGTCCATGACCTAAACATAATACATAGGTTGAGAATAAGATATATTATACCACTGATGCAAAAAACTTCAAACATGCAAGATGGTGCATTGTTAATTTTGTGTGTTTTGCAGCCATCAGCTATGAGCATCTTGGCTGAAGTAAGCAGAACTGAAAGATCTCACGGGACAACCATCTAATCCTACTACATTTGGTTACCAAAAAACCTCGTAGAATATTAAATTCTAGGTAGATGGTCACCCTGGTTTGAACCCATTCCCTCTAAACTTTTTATTATTTTAAAGGACTTTATTGACCACTAGATCAACCCATGATGGTTTTGATGGGATCATAGTATTGTATGTCCAACCTCTTGAATTCATTATTATCAGCACCATCAGTTAAATCGATTAATCATCTATCCATTAATATACATGGATATTCCACCCAATGCTACTCTGCTTCAGAAACATTTGATGTTACAAGACAATTGAAATGAAACTCAAAAGGCACTAATGATTAGAAAAAGAAAATGTTACCTGTAAAGTTGTTCCATAAGCACAAGTAACGCAATTTGATGATTTAAGACCATGGAGGACAGCTTGATTGATAAGTTAGCTCGTTGCCGCAGTTGATGTCCATGGCCGTAAGGTCCACCGATGCAAAATGATAATCTTGAAGCACCCTGCAGAGAAGAAGAAACATAAGAAGACAGTACCTTATCAAAAAAACATCTACAAAATGCCATGTCCATTCTAAAAAAAACCTAAAATAATCCACATATTGTAGCCAAATATCTGTCCATTTCCATCACATAAAATTAGAAAGCAAGAGACAGTTACATGCTAAGACCTAGACTGACATGGCAGTGGAACATGTGGGCTGGTTAAATTTGAGAGGTGCCATAAGCAAAATTTTCAATTTCCAATCCAAACTCCTTAGCAACTAACTTTGAAAAATCAACTATCATGAAATACTGTCCAGTAGTGATGAACTGATGATAACGAAGCAACCAATTTAATTTGAATTGGAGATGGTACACACTGTATTGCCGGCATCTGCAACCAACTCAGCCATCTGCTCGGAGGATATCGCTTTCCCGTTCTCATCCAACATCACAACCTGCAGGTGCATATGCATAATGAAGATAGTAAGCACTAGCACCAGCACTATAAAACATTCTACATATCAGATTTATCCAAGGGCTAACAAGAGAAACAAAGCACATTGCAACCAATATTATTTATTCTCTATAAAAGAAGAACTATGGTCCATCAATCTAAAGTAAAAAGCTCAAGAAATCAATTTACTTTCACGTTTTTAGCAGACAACAGAATTATGTAATTGAGAGAGAGAGAGAGAGTTCTAAACTAGTTTATGGTAAACGAGCAGAGCTAGAATAACAAAATATGCAGTGATCCGACGAAAATGAATGTTGAGAGATAAACCCAATCGTCAGACTTGAGAAGATTCACGACAGCCACGTCTTCGTCATCAACCTGAGCCCTCGGATCCCTAAAATTCAAATACCAATACGCAGAATGAAAAGCATTTAACAAGACTAGCATCATTCATCAGAAATTGAAACGTAATTAAGAAAATCTACAAACTAACATCAACCATACAATCACATACCGAGCATTCCTAGGATTTGAGCGCAGTTGAACATCTTCCACATTACAGTAGTTCTTAAGCTTTTCAATATACTCATCAACAAGAAGCTGCACGCCATGAGACCTCTTCTTCCCCACAGTTAAAACGCGTATTGGCACCGCTCTCTGTCCATTATCCCATATAGCTACTCTCAGTTTAAAATTCAGCTATCCAAAGTCTCAATCATCCTAATTCTTATCTCAGAATATAAACTCAACCAAAACAAAAGACATGGATAACAAATTGGCACTGCAAAACTCAACGAAACGCCAATCCAACGACCGATTCCAGAAAAAGATGCGGAAATTGAAACTGGCGAAACTACAATTTTTAAGAAAGAAACTAGTAAATGTACCACAGATTGACCGGCGTATTTGCAACTTCCACCTGAAAATTCGAAATCGGAGAAACATTACACATCGCCGGTTAGAACATAGACGAACAAACCCTAGGTCAAATTCTAGGGTTTCTTTTTTGCTCTCTCTCGTAGTGAAGAAGATGATACCTGGAGGAGAAGCGCGAAGGCTAGCAGAGAGAGCAGTAACCATTTATAATAAACTCGATAAGAATTTCAGAAACCCCCCGTGAGAAGAAGGAGGTTTTTTATTTTCTGTTTTTTAATTACAAAATTGGGATATTTGGCGCTAAATTTCCAGCACTTTAAATGATTCACTCCAATATAAAAAATAAGTGAAATTAGTATTCATAATTCTGACAAGCATTTTTTCAATTTAATCTTTATTGTTTAATTTTTTTTTAATATAATCCATTACATTTTTATATATTGTTGAAGAAATATATAAGACATCAATTAACATTTTGATTTGATGTTTTGATTTCCCCACAATAACTTTGAACTTAGAACTAAAAAAAATAGGAAATATTCAATTTTCATATTAGCAAATGTTAAATTATCTAATAATACGTTTGAGTTGGCACAAAAAAAAAATAATAATAATAAATAAAAAATAATGGTTAAGCTACCTTAAAAGGAAAACGAAACTTTTGACAACTTAGGTCCGTTTGATAACGTTTCTTGTTTTCCGTTTTCTGTTTCTTGTTATTTGTATTTTGAGAACTAGAAACAAAAACATGTTTGATAACTACTCATTTTTCTTATTTATTGAAAAAAAAAAAAAAAAAACATAAACAAAAAAATTGTTTGGTAACGTTCTCTGTTTCTAATTTCTTGGAAGAAAAAAAAAACAACATTGTTTCATAACTATTTTTTTGTTTATTTTCTTCTCACTCATTTTTATAGTTTAAATAGAATTTAATTTTCATAATCTAAAAAATAATTATTCAAAGTTTACATAATCTAATACAAATAAGTCTTGATGCAAAATTAAAAACAACGATAAAATTGTATCTATATTTCAAATGTTGTCCAAATTTGATATGCAATGTTATCTCTCACCCGAGTCATTTTATCTTACATGATATCGACTTTGATCTAACTCAATTATATAGCTATGTAAATATTAAAGTAAGACTAAATGCATATTTTAGTAAGCAAAATTATATTTGTAAATATATAACAGTTATATATTTACAAATTTTAAAATTCAAAATATATATATATAGCCAAACCGAGCATAGCTCAATTGGCATAAGATTGTGCTAGTGACCAAAAGATCATGGGTTCAATCCCCGTATTAATTAAACTACCGTCGCAAAATATATATATATATATATATATAAATGATGCCCAATTAAGAAAAAGAAAAAAAAGTGTTATGTCTAAGTTTTGAACCGAGGAACATGAATGTAGAGAGCATGAAGAAAACTCATACTTCATACCAATAAAATTATACATTTATTTTTAAGTCTCTTCATGACCACTAAGTCGACCTTCCATGTTTGTTAGTACTTTAAATTTGAATTAGTATTAAATATAATAAAACTTTATATTATAAATTGGGGGAGGGGGGGAGGGGAAGGGAATACATAAATTTATTTTATTATCATGAATATATCATACAGTCAATAATCAAATGAGGGTAATATGAAGATAAGAAAGAAAAATTGAACCTCCAACTCAAAGGAGGAAGAACATGTCAATTAACGATAAACTATGTTCGCTTTGACATAAATCATAATACATCATCATTTGAAATAACTAAATTATAACTTATCGAACTTTATCGACCAACTACAAATAAACTAGATAAACCTTAAAACTACATCTTTAACCATTTTCCTAATCTAAAAAGTTTTACATTTATCCTTCTATATACTATACTTAGAAAAAAGTATTAAATCTTATTTTTTCAACATTTATTTTAGTTCAATTCTTATGGGGTGATTCAAACCTCAAACCTTATAGTCGAAGACATTTTATGTCAATTAAGTTAGATTGGTTTATATCTCCAAAATACGCTTTTAAGTAATAATAATAATAAAAAAATTGTATGTACAAATTAAAACTAAAATTGCAATGGATAGCAAAGAAAGAGATTCCGAGCGAAAAGTGGTCTACAATCACGGAATTCCACATGATTTGGTCATCTTCATCGTTCCAAACCATCCAAATCAAAATTTTCCCGGAAAAGAAAATTCCAGTGAGAATTTTACTCGTAGCCAAACTAACAAAATCAATCAATCCTGCTATAAAACCCCCCCTTCCATCTCCATTGAAACTCAACAAGCTCTCACCTGTTCCGGATTTGGATTGGATATCGCATTGCAAAAAAATTCAAAGAAAAAAAAATCATTGAATAACAATGGATTCCACAGCCATTTCCGCTTTCATTCTTGTGAATTTCCTCCTATTTTCCTCAGCTTCGGCTTTCAATGTCACCACTCTCCTCGGCGATCATCCCGATTTCTCCAGTTTCAATAATTTCCTAACCCAAACCAAACTCGCCGATGAAATCAACAGCCGCGAAACGATCACCGTCCTCGCCGTCGACAACGGCGCCATTTCTAGCCTCTCCGGGAAGCCATTGGACCTCCTCAAGAGGATCTTGAGCGTTCATGTTGTTCTTGATTACTATGATGTTCAGAAACTTGGAAATATGTCGTCCGATAACACTACCGTTCTCACCACTATGTTTCAGTCCACCGGCGCCGCCGGGAGTCAGCAAGGATTCCTCAAGGTCAAGGTGGTTAAAGGAGGCGAGGTTTCGTTTGGATCCGCCGTGAGTGGTGCACCGATCGATTCAAAATTGGTGAAATCCGTTGTGTCTCGGCCGTACAATATCTCTGTTCTTCAGATCTCATCTTCGATTCAGGTTCCTGGAATCGAGTCCATCAAGGCACCACCACCGTCGAAGTCGACTGCTCCGGCCGGATCACCTAAAAAGGCACCGGCCCCTTCCGCCGAGACTCCGTCGAATGCTGATGCTCCGACTGCCGAGACACCGAAGGCGGATGCCGATTCGCCGGTGAGCTCTCCGCCGAAGCCCGATGCCGATGCACCGACGGCGGCTGATGTCGACGGCGATAGTGATGCGGCTGCACCAGGACCTAGCGGAAAATCCGGCGCGTCACGCAGTAGCTTCGTCGGAGCTGCGGCGGTTATAGCGGTGATATCGTCGTTTCTGGCTATCTGAGCTCTCAAAGCCGTTGTGTGAAAATTATGAAATATGTATACAACTCAATTGCATTGCGCAATGAGCGAAAAAATATTGTCATTACTTTTCCAAATTCCAATGAAATATCTATTTGAGATTGTTCGAATAATTCAACTCTTCTTGTTCTTCTCTATTTACAACTAAATTAAAATAATAATAATAATAAGTAAAAAAAATCAATTTATACCCTTAAACTCCAATTTAGAGGTATCAATTAAAACCCTAAACAATTTACACATTCTCTTAAAATTTTATTTTTATAACGTTAATAGACTTATAATTTTAACAATTAAACCCTTAAATTTTCATAAATGATTTAACTATATGAAAGTTTAAGGATTTAATTGATAAATTACTAGTGTCCGCACGCACATGAGCACAACTTAATGTCACTAATGTATTCAAGTATATAACTAATTGGAGTATTTTTGTCAAACCGAACATATTTCAATTGACATTAAGTCGTGTCTTTCAATGTTTTCACTTTGTATTAATTAAATATTTTTATAAAATAAATAAATAAATCAATAAATCATTTTTTTTTAATTCAAGAGTATATGAAAAGAATGATGCAATTCTTGCACAATTATATCATTGCAAATTATTTTAGTGATAAATATGCTATTATTATTATTATTATTATTATTATTTTTTTTTTTTTTAAGATAAACATATTTATTTTTATTGGAAAAACATGGTCAACCTAAACATGACATTAATTTATTAATTTTTCTTTAAAAAAAATGACACCAGTATAAGTTTAATAACTTAGTTAAATCCTAAACATAATTCACTTGGTAAGGCCATTAGTGATCTTTCCCTGGTCAATATTTGACTTTCCACCTTTATAACGATAGTGTATATTAAAGAAAGAAAGTAAAAAAACTCAATTGAAGTTTTTTAAAATTTATATTAAGCACGCCAATCAAAGTTTATATACTATATTTGTAATTTAAGCTTAATTTAATATTTCATTTTTTAAATTAGTTTAAAATTCTGATACTAAAATATTAACTAATTCCTTTTTTATGTTAATAAGCACTTGCGAGTTACTGAAAACTTTTATTTTCTTTATTCTAAAAGTATACTTTTATTTGAAGAAAAAAAATTATAACCTTAAATTTTATTGATTGAATCAAAAATAAATTCCTACCCTTTCAAACAAACAATTTAGAAATAAGTAAACTTAGATGGTTAGTGTCAACCGGCATCATGTATGAACTAAAGAGGTCGGTGTTCAAATCCACGTTGTAATAAATAAATAAAATAAAAAAAAAAAAAAAAAAATCATTTTTGTGCTGTGTAAATTATAGAATTGAATGTGGGATTTTGGGCTTGAAAGGGCTCCCTATGGCCCATAACGCAAACTTCCCAGCCTTTGGAGGCCCAATCTCCCCCTCCTCCAATTCACCATCTCCAGGCCCATAACTTTTTTTTTCTTTTTTTTTTTACAATATTTGAAGTGTAGATGGAACTTAGGACCTCTTAGTCTCTAGTCGTTACATCATGTCAGTTGATCTATGCTCGTTAGTGATCTATAACTATTTTCGACAGTGCCATTTCATTAAAATGAATATCTTAAATTTGGTCAAATATTTGTCTCCTTTCCATATTCCTCATTTAATTTTCAATTAATTTTATACTCATCTCAAAGTGGATAGTTAGGATAAAATCTTAACATTTATTTACAAGTATGTGATTTTCACACGTGTTATTTTCATTATCTTTTTACCCAACCCTAAAATTTTAAAATTCAACAAAATTCAAGATTTTTTTTAGCGTTTGGGCGTTCCTTCATGATGCATCGATGATAATGAGAAAAATCAGACCATGAATATATATATTTGAAATTTATTCCTCTCTTCCTCGACATTTTTTTTTGAAATATTGTTCCTCTTCAACGCGTTCCTCAGATTCTAATCTATTCTACGCTGTCCCAGTTCGGGAAGATAAAACAAATCATAAGTGATCTAGATAATTAATTCCTGACTGAAACTCATCAATTTTCGGTCGAGAATATCAAAAGAAATGAATTGTAATTCTTCTAGTCCTAGTCCCAGCTCCCCACCCGGATAACACAAAAATACTATTTTTTTTTTCTTCTGAAAAGTGAAAACATTTTTGTATTATTGCGAGTAACTAACCTATATTTCTGAGTACAAATACTTAACTAAGCCATAATATTTTTAAATTGTTTGTACAATAACTAAAAGTACGAGAACTTGAACCTCTGAGCTTGAAAAATATAATACATGTCAACTACCATCGAACTATATACTCAGACAAATAATTAGTTATATTTCTAACTGTTATCCAAATACATGAATATAATGGCTACATCACTTTCAACATAAATGTAGTTTGAAATCCAATAGTGGATAATGTTAACAAAAAAAAAATATATATATATATATATATTTAAAAGAATTAAAAAGAATAACAATAATGAAAAAAGGCAAATGGAATTTGGAACCAAAAAAAAAAAAAAAAAACCATGTGGGATTAAATGAAATTAGTTTGTTTCAAAAAAAAAAAAAAATGAAATTAGTTTTGATATTGATGGATAAATTGGATGGGTCAATTTCATAGGGATCCCATAGCATACATAAAGAGGAACAAAGCAGAAACAAGAAGACCAAACCCCCTCGTGGGCTTGGAATTTTGGATGTCTAAAGCCACACACTCAAAATATACTCATTTCTCCCATTTCTAAATACACCCCATCACTCTAAAGAGATCCTATATTCTTCCCCTCATTCTTCTAAAGTTATTCTTCTAAACATTATATATATAATTCTTTAAATTATTGATATCTATCCAAAACTTTTTGGTTTTATTGTCGATACAAAATCTAAACATATATCAATTTGTTAAGACAAATATATTATCGATCGAGAAGTCAAAAGTTCAATTTGGAGGTGAAGGATTCGAATCTCAGATCTCATGGTTGAGGACACATCTTTATGCTAATTGGTTTAGCTATTTTTTTTTCACTTTATATAATTGTGTTTTGTGGCGAGTGCTCATTTACATACAAAGACCCTCGAGCTTATATGTTCGGGAGAGTTTTATTGACTTGACCTATTACGACTTAAAGCGCTTTTGAGTTGAAGTGAATTATTAGTGTAATATCACCTAGATTATTTCAAATGTCTAAAAAATGGGGTTGAGTTTGACATTTTTATAGCGATATACAAATATATAGAAAAGATAAAGTAATAAATTTAGTTTTATACATTTCAGTATGGGTCGGTTGCACAAACACAATCAAGCCCAAAATAATGACAAATTTAGCAAAATTTAAAAGATTTTGCAAATATGTCAAAATATCAGTGGCTCCACTATCGTTGATATATGACTATCACAGTGATAGTCACTGAAAAAATTCTATAAAAAACTGAAGTGATACACTAATATCAGCGAAATATCAGCGATAGACTATACTATCAGGGATAAAAATTGTCATATTTGTAAAAAAAAAAAAAAAAAAAAAATGCTATATTTTGACATATGTTACAATTTTCGTTTGAGTATTATGCTTATTTAGTTTCTAGTTTTTTTTTCCTGTAATATACAATAAGGATAATAAAAGTAAATTAGCGTGATGATAGGTCAAAGTGCGAGGAAAATCGCATTTTAAATATGTACAAAGAAATAACAAAATAAAACGAAAGGGAAAAAGAATAAATTCTCGTGCTTTCCGTTCTCATTCAAATGGAGACCGTTCACACTCTCATAATTAAAGACTTTAAAAAGTAAAATTTTGAGAAGGAATATGGTATTTGTCTTGTTATTTGAAACTTGACGCACAAAATTAAAAAGGAAAATGAGGAAGAGCTAGGTTAAAAAAAAGAATAAAAGAGAGAAAATAGGATTGAGATTGAGAAAAGAAGATATATATATATATAGTGTGGGGTAAAGGTTCGTTGAAGTTATACCCTAAAACTGAAAAATGTGTGCATGCATGGTGCAAGGGACCATTGGCCCATGTGATGCCATGTGGGTAACATCTTCTTCTTTACAAACTTGCATTTCATCACATTTTTTATATTGCAATATCCATAATCAATATTGTATATATACCATATACACAATACACATACAATGCAAGGATAAGATAATGCGATATCATATAATAATTTTTTTTTTTTTTTTTTTTTTTTTTTGTCAATAAGAGCATAGCTCAACAGCATGATGTATCGTCTAGGTCTTAGGTTCAATCCCTCACCTCAACATGTTGTTAAAAAAAAAAAAAATGGCGCCTTCCAAAGCCCAAAGCAACGCCGCGGAAGCTTTTAGCATATGGTTAGGTTAATTTTTTCAATAAAAAAAATACTCTCTATTAGTTCTTCCCTTACGAAAATTGGAAATATGTTCACATTTCTTAAATGAGAAAATTATTATTGTTATTATTTTGTCAAATTCGATAAAAATTAAGACAAATTTAAAGTCTAACTGAAAGTAGAAGAATTATATTTAGACATTTGAAAGTATAAGAAACTAAAATAAAATGAGATGAGTTGGATATTTGAATTAATTAAATATTATATCTGAAATCACTATCGATGACCTTAAATGCGCACATCGATTGCTTGACTTTTTGCCACTGGACGATTGATTGCTATTGGATTTCGGCGAATTTGGACCTGTACTGTCCATTGATCGATTATGCTCCAGTGATTGTTTTGCGGTGAAAGATTCCTCATTCCCATAAGCGACCACCAGTGCGTTCTCTACATCTCTCAAACAGTAGTCTATCATCTTAAAGGTTGTGAGATTTCGGTTCACAGCCATGAACCAAATTGTTTCAATGATTCATTTGTCAAATGCTTATGAGAGCAATTTCGTTTATTTGTACAATTATACCAAACCGATTTTTAATTATTTTTTTTTCCGAATAAATGTTAAAGTTTAGAGAGCATAATATAATATAAATGGAGAAATTATTATATAAGAAAGACAAGAATGAGATTTAGGTTGGATTATGTATGAGAGTGAAATGACTATGAGATATATAATGGTTGGCAGTTTTGTTAGCAATGAAAATGAATTGATTTGTTGGGAAGAACCAATCATAAGACACATGATTAGTTAAACCCTTTCTTGTCTGTCCCTTTTCCACTTAACAAATGGACTGTTTTATACATGTTTAAACATGCATTCTAATTTGCCCATTTGCCTTCTTCCAAAACATAAATAATAATAATAATAATATGTTTTTTTTTTTTTTTTTTGCAAAATTGATTTCAAGAGTGGTTGCATGTTTCATCATAAATGGTATATAAAGTTTATATTCTTATTTTGTAATCATTATTGTTATTGTTCTTAATATTACTGCTAATTTTCTTGTGGAGGTTTGTGAAATAGTAACCAAAATTGAAAAATAAAATGCCCTTTTTGGTTATTGTTTTGTTCTTGGTATCTAATTTTAAATTATTTTTGGTTTTTTACTAACAATTTTGTCGGTAATTTCATTTTTTTTTTTTAATTTTGAACAAACCATCAAAATTAAAATTAAATTTTCTAAGGTATATTGTTTTAGTTTTTTAAAATTTGTTAGAATTTTAAAAACATATTAGGTTACAAAATAAATAAAATTATTTGTTAAAAAAAAAAAAAACCAAATATCACCCTTCCATAAATTCATTTATGTTTTAAAAAGTGTAGCTAATGTTTTGAAATGAATTTAACAAATAAAAGGTGGATAGTAAACAATGGAAAAAAAAAATACTTTTTTAAAAATTAGAAAATGTATAAAAAATAAGATACTTTTTTAAAAATTATAAAATATATAAAAAATAAGGTTAAATTACAAGTTTTATCTCAACTTTCAGATTTATTTCTATTTGGCCCTTAAACTTTAAAAAACTTTTAATAGATCGTCAAACTTTAAATTATGTGTTTAATAAATTTCTAAACTTTCAAGTTTTATTTAGAGAAATTGTAACATATGTCAATTTATAGTAAAATAATTAAAAATATATCATTTTTTTAAAAAAAAAATTGCGGATATGACAATTTTTATCATATGATCTATCGTTGATAGTAGTTTTTTTTATAGAATTTTGTTAGTGATAATAGTCTATTAGTGATAGTCATTGATTTTTTTTTTTTGTCATATTTGCAAAATGTTTTAAATTTCGTTAAATTTGTAATTATTTTGGGTCTGATTGTTGTTTGTGCAATAACCCTTTTATTTATTTAATTCTTAAACTTTAAAACTATTTTTTTTAAAAAAAAAAGTTCAATAATGTGAGGGTGAAAATTTGAACATCTTTTTTTAGTCTTAACAATTTTTTTCACAGTTCCTCCTAAAGTTATGAGGCTTTTTTATACAATAATTTTAATTATGAACCCTAAAAAATAGTAAATCTTATTTAAATTAAACTTTTTTTTTTTTTTTTTTTTTTTTTTTTGTAGAATTCTCATTGATTGAAAGTTCATATTATGTTGGATGATAGACACACATATGTACATTTTAGACAATGAGACATCCAAACAAGGTAGTTTTCTTTTGTTTCAACCTTGTTCGGTTGTTCCCCATTTTTCATATTTCTATTTAAATATTGTTTACTAACAACCAAACCAGTTTGAATAAGTTTTAAAATATATATTTTAAGTCAAATCCATTTGAAACAACTTTTAAAAAATGCCAAATATATATATATATATATATATTTTGTGATATTTCTTCTTGTAAGAAGTTTAGTCGATTGAAATTAGAATTTATTGTGTAATATAAAAGAGACAAATATATCCATTTCTTCAACCACGAGACATCCAAACAAGGTGTTTTTCCTTTGTCTAAACATTGTCATCAATTTTGATTTTTATTTTTATTTAAACTCTGAATTTCTTTAAATAAACTTTTTCTTTTTTACCAAAGGAAAGAAATTTTGAAAATTAATCTTTAATTTAAAAAATTAAGAAACAATTAGAAAAAATTAGGTCCCTTAGATAAAGATTTCATTTTTAATAATTCTTTCTAAATTGTTTTTTTTTTATGAAAATACAAGAGTAGATAACAAGTTAAATAAGTGATAGGTGGAAGTAGTATTTATAAATTTATTTATTTTAAATTAAAATTAAAAGATTAAATGATTATTCAACCGAACTTAAATTCTTAATCCTCTCTCCTTCGAGTTACCGGTTGCATGAATATATTTTTGTAATGAATCTCTGACCATGTTCAACATTTTCATGCAAAAGTAATTAGTAAATCTAAACAAATAGTAGACATCACTATAAATATATATAAAGTCCTTTAATTAATTAGCTAAAGATAATTTTGTTGTTTAAAAAATCATCTCAAACCCATTTAAAAATGACAAGTACCATATAATCTATCCTCCCATCTTCTAAATTTATGTTTTAATGAACAAATTAGAAGCACCAACTTTCACTCAAAGCATGTAAGTTTGATTCATTTCATATGTGATATAATATTTATTAAAAAAAAAAACAAAAAAAAAACACTAAGATTATTTATTTAAAATATCAATTTCTTTTTTAATTAACATCATGTTTATGAGCTTCACAAATTTAGAAAAATGAGAAACAATAAAATTATGTTTTTTAAATGATCGTTAGTAAAGTTTAATTCATTAAGACATTAAATCAATCAGAAGTTCGAATCACAATCTACCAGATACACCAAGTGTTAAAATAAAAATAAAAAATAAAAATAATTGATGAGGCTAGGGAGAAATGGATATGAATAGTGGATAATAATGAATGAAGAAGATAAAGAAAATAAAGTATAGAATATAAAATGAGAACAAAATTAAAAAAAAAAATCCAATGATGAGGAAGAAATGGGAAAGGGAAGTCACTTTCAATCACATAACCCACCAACATCTTAGCAACCTTAGACTATTCACTCACAGTTCACAACCCACTTCCCATCACGTGGACAGCTCGTGATCTTATTTTGGGACCAAATTCCTTTTCTCTCTCTATCTTTTTTTTTAATCCATTCTATTTTTTAAAATAATATATCTATTATTCAATTCAAACCT
Organism: Herpetospermum pedunculosum; assembly: GCA_028017165.1. Classification (NCBI taxonomy): domain Eukaryota; kingdom Viridiplantae; phylum Streptophyta; class Magnoliopsida; order Cucurbitales; family Cucurbitaceae; genus Herpetospermum; species Herpetospermum pedunculosum. The sequence goes on from CM051522.1 coordinate 85,415,597, forward strand.
TACCTCATCAACAGATTCTACACTCTTTGTTTTATTTATTTACTTATTTTTATTTCTTTTTTACAAACATCAATTATTATTCTTATTATTATTATTATTATTATTATTATTTTTTTTTTTTTACGATCTAAGACAAGAGCCTAAGACTGACTTTTTGGTCATTAGTGTATATATCATATCATTTGCATTATATTTTTTGTTGATCAATCTATAATAGATTTAATAAGGTGTTTGGTTATATTTCATTTTGAAAATTTTGATTGGTTGTTAATAATTTTCGAATATTTTTGTTTTTAAATAGTATGTTTATTTACTAACCTTTTTAAAAAAAATATTATGTTTATTTACTATTTTTTTTTCATCTCCCTCTCTCAATGTTTTCTAATCTACTTTCAATTTTTTTTTTTAATCATAGCTAAGTTTTAATAAATGAAAACAGAAAAGAGGATTTCAAAAAGATTTGTTTTTTAAACAGATTTTTATTACGATTTCAAAAGTATTTAAAAAGAAAAATAAAACTAAGACAATATAGATTTGTGGATTAGAAATGAAATATAAAACAAATAAAGCCTAAGTACGAATTATTTATCAACATGTCATAAACTTTATATCAATTGTCTAAGCAAGCATTATTCAACGATTCGCATAAAGACCATGAAGTCCTAGGTTCAATCCCCACATAAATATGTTGTCCAAAAAAAAAAACATCAAATGAGCAAATCTTCACTCCATAAAACATACTCATTCGACCAAAAGTTTGAATCTCTCAACTCGTATATTGTTTAACTTAATTATTATTTTTTTCATAAAATTTGTGCATACATTATTACTGCCTAAATTTGATCAAACAATCACTTAGTGCAATATCACTCAGTGCATATATGTTTGATTTAACACTTTTAAATGTGATTTCATATCATCATATCTGAAAGTGAATGATTAAAAATCATGTTGCGGGTTGATTTTGAACATGACGAAAGTGATTTTAACTATTTCAAGATCACTCTCAAACATACCGTTAGATAGTCCAGTGATAATTGATAGTTTCATCATGCACAACTAAGAGATAAGGAGTTGAATTAGTTTTTTTGAAACTACCCCAAAACAAACAAATTTCTTCCTCCCAATTGAAGAAAAAGAAACATTAAAATTCAAATAATCCAATTAAGAAAGGTGGTATTTTAGAAAGAGAGAAAAGAAAAAGAAAAAGAAAGCATCTAAATATAGCCTTAGTTACACACAATAATAATAATAATAATAATAATAATCCAAAAGAGCAAGAAGCAAGCAAATAATGGGTCCCACAATCCCAATCTTGAAGATTCCAAGTCCAACCTCCCTCTCCATTTGGAATCCAAATCCCACCCCTATAAATAAACCTCTCCATCAAATTCCAACACCAAAAAATCAAACAAACAATCAAATTCCAATAAAAAAAACTAACCGTTCGATCAGAAGAAATGTCAGGCGTTTGGGTATTCCGATCCAACGGCGTGATGAGCCTCGTCGAAAACGCCCAAGCCGGCTCCGACTACTCCTCCGACGGCCACCACCACGGCGGCGGAAGAAAAAAAGTTCTGGTTCATCTGCCGTCCGGGCAGGCGGTTTGTTCGTACGGATTTCTCCAGAAGATTCTAGAAGGATTAGGATGGGAGCGATATTACGAAGGCGATCCAGATTTCTTCCAATTTCACAAGCGATCTTCTATTGATCTAATTTCTCTTCCAATGGACTTCTCCAAATTCAACTCCATTTATATGTACGATCTCGTCATCAAAAACCCTAACGTCTTTCACGTTCGAGAGCCCTGATTTTTCTTTTTCTTTTTTCTTTTTTCTTTTTCTATTTTATTTTCCTATATATTAATTAAATTCCATTTTCTCTTTCTATTTCTGTGTTTGTGTAATGTAATATCATCATTCTAATCTTTTACATCCTTTACGTACAATATGCTCACTCACCCACTCTCTCCAATTTTCTCTTTAATTTTCTATTTTTCTATTAAAAAATTCCTTGTATGAAAATTAAAAAATCTTTCGAGTATATAATGTGCCAACAACTATATATATATATATAATATGTCTCAATCAGTTGAAATATGCGACAACAATAAGATATGTATTATTGGACGGTTATCCGAGATCAAAAATTCAAATTTTTATGAGATATTGAACCCAAAAAAGAAATATAATTATTTGTTTTTTGTTTTTTTTTTAACATAGTCTCGATTAAAAGGTAAGATGATTAAATTTTCGCTCAACAATTGATTTGAAGAAAGAAAGAAAAAAACGAGTTAAGTTATCTTCTAGATCGTTTTTTGTCGTGATGTTGACATTTCTGATTTTTGTTTTCGTGTATTAAATTCGATTTTTCTGGATGTGTTCGATGGAATTTTGTGTTCATATGAATGAAAATGATTTGATAAATTTATGGGTTTTTTTTCTTTTTTTTTTTTTTTTGGGTTATTTTGAGACATTTTGTTTGGTTGGATGTGATTTAATGGTTTGACAAATGGAGTTCTTGTTTTCATTACGTGGACTGCGCATGCGTACGCAGCTAAATTTCACGGACAGGGATATTTCTATTTATTATTATTATTACTTTTTTTTTTTTTTTTTTTTTTTTTTAAAAAAGGACTAAATTTTAGTTACTTTGTTTATACAAAAGGATTGAAATAAAAGATAGAAGTGTTGTCCAATCCAATGATGTATCGGCAACGATTAAACTGGTTTTTTATAAATGTTTTGACATTTTTTTTCTTCTTTTTTTAAAATCAAGTTGTTATTTTTTTTCATATTAATATATTTTTAGGGTTTTCGAATTCATTTGTAACTTTTTATAAAGTGCAGTCATCTGCCATATAATAGATATGTTATCTTTAATTATATATATAACTGCATTAAAATTACGGTAGTTTCAATCAATGACATTTACTGTACTTAAATAATTTAATTAACCTTGCTCAAAAAAAAAAAAAAAATAATAATAATAATTTAATTAACCACTATAGTAAATCTCATTAATTAACTACTAGGTTGGCCCAGTAACTAGTAATAGTGGGTTGAAGAACTTTTGAGGAATGGGATACTTTGATTATTGCTATTTTTTTTATTTACAAATTTACTAATAAAAGAATTTTAGAAGTTGAAATTAAGCATAGCTCGATAATTGACATGTACTCCTTCTAGAAGTGGGAAGTTCGAATCTCTCTTACTCTCAAATTTATTGGACTAAAAAGTAAAAAACAAGGATGAAAATATTGATATCGATATCGAGAATTCAATTTATCGGATATATCGATGAAATATTCGACACGCGACAAATACTACTGTAAATCAACTTTTTTTAAAAAAAAATATTTAAATTAAACTAAGTTATTGATCTTGTTATTGTATCTATATTCATATTGAGTATAATATATGACATTTTTTATATTTTACGAGTATTTATAAAAGATATGAAGATATCCAATAATAATCCTTAATATATCTATATTGAATTTCGAAGATATCCAATAATTCTTAATATCTATATTAAACCCTTCGATTTACGAATTTATCGACATATCGATAGATATTTTCATCATTGTTAAAGAACAAAAACTTCAGGAGAATTCCCACTTTCATGGTACTGAATAAAAATATAAATAAAACATTATAGTACATTTATAGAACACTAATGCTAATCATATTTTAATTCAACCTTTTTTACAAATTCACATTAATTTAATTTTTTTAAGCTCAGTTTAACAATTATTTAATTTTTTATTTTTAAAAATTAAAGAATTTTGTAGAACATATTTTATTATTGAGAAGGGCCAAAGCCACAGATTTATATACAGTCCTACAGTTCTTAGGGAAGACTAACCACAGTTTTATTCTAGAAAATAGAAAGCTAAATATAGAAGATAAGGTGTTAACTTGAAAATATAGTCATAGTATATACAACCATATACAACAAGATTTTCAGGTAGACGGGTAGATCCCGATATATACGGCGCCTCCTCTAATAAAAATTAAGTTCGTAAAGATAACTTTCACCTATAAATTTTTTGTTTTGTTATTTACCTTTTATCAATGCTTTTAAAATATTAAGCCAAATGTTTGAAAAGTGAAAATTAAAAAAAAAATTAGGAACTTGAAATTTGAATAAAAATACAAATATTTCTTTAATCCATCAGATCAAACCGAATGATAGAAAGTGTTTGTAGACGAACTCATTCACAAGCTGCAGAAAACACTGCTACTTTTGAACGAAGTAATTAATTCATATTTTATTTTTATTTTTATTTTTATTTTCTGGAAGTGTACTTCAAAGAAGGAAATGAAACGAATTGATGGAAACTGGTTTGAATTATACGATGTATCCAAAAAAAAAGTGATGCTAAGAAGTGGAGGTCCCGAGAGGGAGAAAGGAGGGGCACGGGGGTGTCACGTGAGGGGCCAAGTGCAATCTGCCACGTGGACGAGGGGCCGTCGCGAATTTGATCGCCTTTTTTAGGGATGAAGAAGCCAGGGTAGAGCATGTGAAGGAAAAGGATATCAATCCCATTTATTTATTTTTTTTATAATATTTTAATCCAACAAAATAAATAAATATAATAACAACTTGATGTAAAAAGGAAAAGGAAGGGTCCTTTTCCAAATCCAGAACCAAAATATTATATTATTATTATTATTAGTTTCAAAATTTGTACTTCAAAACTCAAAAGTATTTATTACTTTTTTTAAAAAAAAGATTCAAAACTGAAAAGTATTTAGTGGGGAACATGCACATATATATATATATATATATATTTACTTTAGAAGTGATTGGTTCACAGGTTGGAAAATGTTCGTTTGGATAAACCTAAAGTCAAAAAGTATGCTATGTCCATGTGATCAAAATGTTTTTTTTTTTTTTACAACATATGAAGTAGAATCGAACCTATGATCTTTTCATCTCTAGTCAATAGATGGTATCAGTTAAGCTATGTTATTGTTGGCTATGATCAAAATAAATCTCGAAAGTATGATTTTGTTTAGCTTAAATTTATTTTTTTGTTATTTTACTTTGAAATAAATAAACCAAACAAAAACTTAAAATTCTAGTAACTATAATTTAAACATTAAAACCGAGTAAGAACCTATTTAAAATGACTTTCTAAGAAGGCATGTAGGACACAACCAACCCACCAATTATAATAACTCACTCAACACCCCTAAGTACTTATATTTCTAATAGATTCTAATAGTTAAAATTTATTAACCCACAATCAACCCAAAAAATTAAAATTATGGTAAATTTAATCTTATAAATGCAAAGTAAAATTCAATATTAATTGTAAAGGAAATAATTTTACAAGAATTCGAACTTTAAACCTTCTACTCTAATACCATGTTAACCACGATTCAATACTTCAACAAAATCTTTTCTTAGTTGTAATGTTACACTAACTTGTTTGAAGAAAAGAAAAAAAACCCTAGAATTCTTGTCCCTAAAAGTACATTTGTTTTTCCCTACCAAAGGGTGGGGGGAAAATCACCCAAACATAAAAGTCAAGGCATCTTTATTATTGTGGTAACTTTTCAACCTAATAATTCAAGGAGGGGTATTTCAAACTTCAAAATCAAGTCCTAAAACTTTTTTTTTGTAATGAAATAATTAGAATTTCCTTCCTTCCTTTCATTTAACCAACCATCACCAAAGTTAAAATTGATGTATCGATTGCGATATGATTGATGATTATTTATTTATTTCACCCCTCGAAATAGCTTAATTTAATTTTCGAATTTGGACAAGCAAGGTTCAAAAGACATATACATTGAACTATTTGAGGTTTTGCAAGGTAGGTAGTAAAACAGATGTGTTTCAAGCAATTAGTAAATGTCCAACCAAATCTAAAGCATAATAAAACAAAAACCCTATAAAAGTAATGATCAATTCTATGCAGCAGACTTGAAATGAAACTCATCTATAGTGGAATATATCAAACCTTCATCTTCAAGAGATCTTATGGAGTCCCTGGAAATTAAAAAATTTAACACAGAGTAAAAGTTAATTGCAATATTAATTAACCACATAGAAAGAGAAGTGGGGAGGGAGAGGAAGCTTACAGTATTTTCTCCATTGGAATTTTCAGTTGTTGGGAAAGTTCATCTCTGTGTATTCCCCTTTCTTTGGCACTGAAGAAAAAAAAAAGTTAAAAAACAATAAATTTCACTAGTATAAGGGACCATTTCTTTTCCTGAAAACGAACTAATTTCGAACAATTGTTTGAGCCAACGATATTTAGATATTAAAAAATATATAAAGATTTTAACATCTACTAATAAAACCTTAGTTATTATAGTTCTTTTTAACTTGTCCTTGATCCAACTTACGACACTTATACATATTCATGAGTATCCAAACCAGCTTACACGTACCTCGACTAATCTCACAAAACAATCGACTGATCCTACAACATTTTGTTGCCAAGAAAACTCGTATGTCATTAAATCTTAGGAAGGTGACCATCATAATTTTGAATGCATTCACTCTAAACCTTTATTATTTTTAAAATCTTTATTGATAACGAAGTCATCCCAGGATGGTTTATAATCAAAATGACTTGCAATTAAACATATATTTTTCTAATACCATGAGTACTTAGGCAAGTTTATCCATATCTCAACAGATCTCATGGACTGTTAAAATAAAAAAAATAAAAAACTAATGGAAACTACTCAACTACAACAATTAGTTGTAATTTTTTTTTTTTTTTTTGGCAAGATTCCTATGTGTAGGTGTGGCCCACATGAAAATTGAACAGTGTAACTCTAAAGTCATAATACCTTGTCCCCTTATTATTGGACGTAGGGCCAACTCAGGGTGGGTGTCTATAGAACCAATAATCAGAAGTGACCTATGACTAAAAGTCAACCACCGACCTAACGTCTTGTTTTCTATTCACATAAGTTAACAAGTACCACGAATGACTCACGGTCACATCTAATGATGGAATTCAATTCTTTAATTGTAAAAACCACCATGTTTCGGGACCAATGGCAGTTTTAAGTCAATCTCAAACAGGATGATGCACAGTAACCAGCCAACAAATAAAACAATTTACTAAAGGAAAAATTAAATTGGTCTGGGACAACTTACACGCTGGAGGGCAGCTGCAGATAATCAAGGACCAATTCATCACAATTCTTTTTAACATCAACAGTTTGCTGCTCAGACGACTGCCAAGAAGAAACTAGATTTAGATTCCAATTATATAGACCCCATTTCATAATTATTTGGGCTTGTTTGATTTTTGAAAATTAAGCTTATAAATAGTAGTTTCTTTGATTTGTAATCTAATTTCTAAACATGTTTTCAAAATCAAAGCTAAAAACTAAAAAAAATAGTTTTAGAAAACTGACTTTGGTTTTTGAAATTTCACTACGAACTAAATTTACTTTAAGAGAGATGAAAACCATAGTAAAGAGTTAGTGAGCAAACAAAAACAAACTCATTATCAAAAAGGGTCTTGATTTTTCGTTTTTGAAAATTAAGCCTATAAGGGTATAAGAACTACTTCCACTTTATGGATTTTTTAATTTTGTTATTGAACTTTACAAGTGTTTTCATGAAAGCTAAATCTTGAAAACTAAAAAAATGGTTTCAAAAAATTTGCTTTTGCTTTTTAAATTTGACTAAGAATTCAATTTTTCTTTAAGAAATATGAAAATCATTCTAAAGAAATGGTGAGAAAATAAGTACAAATTTCAAAAACCAAATGGCAACAGGGTCATAATCATCCACAAGATATTAAAGCACTGTCATCTCATAATCATGGTTAAGAAAAGACTCTTACTAGTCCTGAAGATGGTGTCTGATATCCACTAGAGCCATTCTTCACTGGAGTCTTCACAGAATCCGAGGATTGGAACTGTGTTGATCCAACTCCATTGAGCTTCTAGAAGTTTAAGCACAAAGAAAATGAGAACTATGAAATTCATTACTAATTAATTTCATTCATAAAAAATATATATATATACAAGCTAGAAGCACAACTATTGAGGTCAGCTCCAGCAACCACGACCAGTACCTGTAACTTGGAATTCCGCAAGTGGTCATGTATGCATTCAATAAAGTGGAAGGTAATTTCATCAAAATTTGTAACAGGCCTGGCAAAACATAACAAAGTTCATCATCCTGTTAGTCAGTCAAATATACAACAAGCAAAGAAAATTTGGCATTAGACGGTTTCCAATATCCCTATAGTTACTTGATATTGGTCACTGTCAATATACAAGAACTGCCTAGATACCAAGCTTGGAAAAAAGATTAATTCATAGGGCAGTAGATTCAAGCAGAAACTTTAGGCAATCACAGATTCAGAAAGTGAAGCTACATTGCACTAACAAGATATAATTAAAGTCCAGAGGTTTCATCAACTTGTATTTTTAATAATTGCAGGAGTCTAGAATTAGGCATGTCTCTTGCTCTTTTCCTTTTTCCCAAAGAACCAGAAGAAATCAATTACTTCAAATTTTAAGGGGGGAAAAGAACATTGTGAGACCCCCAATTACACAGATATATACTAGGAGGGGTAAAAGGGGTAATTCAAAGTAGGCAATTCTGTTAGAATGTGGGGACCATTGGGATCGTGCTTGGCTGTTATTTAGAGCGTAGTGCTTGGAGAGAAAGTTAGGTTTTTCACTGTTGTAGACATTGGTCTTTTGGGAGAGACTTCAGCCTCTTGAATCGCTGAGAACCCTAGTTATCCTTTGAGATACTTGCAAAGTAAATATATAATAGAGATCACCATATATTGAAGAACTATCAATATATAGGTGGTACATTTCCTTTCCATTCTTGAGTGTTTGGGTATATTGTTCTTAATTTGCAAGTTAGGAAGAGTGGATAACTAACAAACATCTCATCAAGCAAAATCTCATACTCAAGGACACTGTAGAACAGATCCTGGTCATTCTACCTAGAAACCCAGTAGACTATCTTTGCTGCTATTTATTTTAGAACTCAAGGACGCTACAGAACAGATCCTATTCAAACAAGGTCGAATATTTGCTGTTCTTTATTTTAACAATGAATTAGACCATATATGGCATCTTACCAAAACGGTGCTTAGCTAGCATTGACCTACTTCAACTCATTTGATGCGCAAATCCTCAAGTTTCAACATACAATAAAATCACCGAGCAGGATGATAGCCTTATATGTAAAACATTTAACTTTAAAGAGTACCCAAACACGTGAAAATAGACTGATGATAATTAAAATATCATACCTTACAGAGAATGCAAATATTTGCTTGTTACTTTGAAATACTTTCAAATGCCCATTCACCCGTATATACATCCCATCTCTGTGCCATCAAAAATCAAAGTAAGAGTCATAAAGACCACTAAAGTATTTGTCATCACAAGAGAAGCAAATTGGACAAGAACTTACTGTATTTCTTCCATTTGCTTAGTGTCAAAAGTATCGTTTACCCTGAATAAATTACGACACACATTCGTCAGTAAGTAAAATGGAGCAGATAGACAATTAGAGTGAAGATTTAGTTCAAAGGTTTTGCTAGATTGCAACTACAACAGTATACCATCTTTTGCATCCAATTCTTCCTGTTCCATCATCTACAGTGAATGTGATGTCAGTATTCCTCTCAGCTTTCTCAGAGACTTTCCCAACAATTGTAACCTTTTTCCAATAACTAAAATGTTAGTATGTACAACAATGAGAATTTACAAGTATACAAAAGACATCCTCAAGCTATAAAATTAACCAGAATCTATGTGCATAACAAATCAGATGAAAAGACAAAGGACCTGTAGAAACTCAAAAACTATAGACTACAAGAGAAACAGACACACACACAAAGGATCATGTCTCGAGGAGCCAATCGAGAATATGTTCATCAACACAGCCTTTTAACAAACGATACTTATCGTGAAGAAATGAAAAGTTACATGTTACTTATACATTAACATTTGCTTACACATTACAATGCTTTCAATTAATAAACGATATCATGTAAACACTAAAATATGCAACCTTCCCTTTGCATTGCAATATTCAAAACTCGGCTAACATAATGCCCATGCCTCTTTGGGTTAAAAGATAAAAGGAGTCCAACAGCAACTAAAAAAACACCCTAAGAATTTGGTAGTGGGCAAATAAATCATATGCTTTATTTGCCCACTACCAAATTCTTAGGGTGTTTTTTTAGAAAAACAACTCTCGCTCGTAAAATCTTTGTAGAAACAGGCCTAAAATCAATAACAAATGTGGAAGCATTCCTACGTTGCCAGATAAAATGAACATAAATTGTAATCTGTGCTGCATTTTCTTGTCATATGACCTGTTTGCTACGTTTTTAAATATACACAGGCAATGGTTTTTAAAAGTGAGAGAGAAGGCAAGGAAGTATACATTTGTAATGTCAGCGCCATTGATTACAAAGTTGGCCTTCTCTTCGTCAGATTGCGAAGCTTCACTTATCTGTTTTACAGTTACCGGAACCAAACCTGGCGTATCTCGACTCTGCATAAGAAAATGGTAGAAAATGTAACTAACAGACACCAATTTCCATCTTATTCACGGTTTCCTCACATGCTATATACAAAATCACAAATTCAACAAACAAATCCTGTCGACAATCGAATATAACCGGATTAAACAAATGAATTTGATCCTCGCTTCTTCAATTTCAACACTGTTCAAAACAACCCTAATTATTTATACTTTGACATTCTCTTTTCCGGCGAACGAAAAACGATTTAGATTCACGTTTTCATTTTCGCTCTCACTGGATTCTCACTATCCAACAGCCTTAAGGAGTATTGATTCCTCGAGAGCCAATTTTATCCTATATCTTCAAAATTCTCACTCAATCAAGCATAAATTTGGAAGTTAAAGTAGCAACTTACCTTCGCCGACGAGGAGTCATTGACCTGAGAGGACGTAAATCCACTGCCGGAATCAAACTGGCTGCTGGAGAACATTCTTCAAAATCCTGTGAGTAAAAACTCGATGAACAATCAATCAACGATGTATAAGAGGGAAGAAAACAAATGCGATGCAAATATGAAGTTATGAAGTAGAAGCTTTTCGTTTTCCCGCCATTGATGCTCAGATTTCCCGCCCGATCTCTTGAGCGGCAATGTCGATCCTGAGCCAGATCGGGTTCGAAACGACGGGAGCTACATAGCCAACAGAGCCCAATCTCGAAATCACAAGTCCATGCAATATCATGGGCTGGCCCCGTTGAATTATATCCCTTTATTTTAACCATTTTCTATTATAAAATACATTGTAACAATTTTATTAACAAAGGGGGTGTAGCTCATATGGTAGAGCGCTCGCTTCGCATGCGAGAGGTACGGGGTTCGATTCCCCGCACCTCCAACATTTTTCATGTTATTTATCAAAATTTAATGTTTTGTTAAATTTTCGGATTGTTTTAATAATTTGTAAACACTTAATTTGTAGCTCGTATGGTGGAATGCTCCCTTCGCATGCGAGAGGAACGGAGTGCGATTTCCCGCACCTCCAACATTTTCCATGTTAATTTAATGTTTTGTTCAGTTCATATTGTTTTAATAATTTGTAAACACTTATATTGTAAACCACATAACATTAAGAAACATATATAACAAAGGGGGTATAGCTCATATGGTAGAGCTCGGTTTTGCATGTGAGAGGCACATGGTTCTTCGATTCCTGTACCTCCAACATTTTTCATGTTACTTATCAAAATTTAATGTTTTGTTGAATTTTCGGATTATTTTAATAATTTGTAAACACTTAATTTGTAGCTCATATGGAGGAGCGCTCCCTTCGCATGTGAGAGGCACGAAGTTCGATTTCCCGCACCTCCAACATTTTTCATGTTACTTATCAAAATTTAATGTTTTGTTGAGTTCAGACTTTTTCATTATTTGCAAATAACATAACATTAAGAAACAAATATAACGAAGGGGGTGTAGCTCATATGGTAGAGCGCTCGCTTTGCATGCGAGAGGCACGGGGTTCGATTCCCCGCACCTCCAACAATTTACATGTTACTTACCAAAATTTAATGTTTTGTTAACTTCAGATTCTTTTAATAATTTGTAAACAACATAACATTAAGAAACATATATAACAAAGGGGGTGTAGCTCATATGGGAGAGCGCTCGCTTCGCATGCGAGAGGCACGAGGTTTGATTCCCGCACTCCAACACTCCAACATTTTTCATGTTACTTATCAAAATTTATTGTTTTGTTAAATGTTCGGGTTTTTTTAATAATTTGTAAACACTTAATTTATAGCTTGTATGGTATGGTGGAGTGCTCCCTTCGCATGCGAGAGGAACGGAGTTCGCTTTCCCGCACCTCCAACATTTTCCATGTTAATTTAATGTTTTGTTCAATTCATATTGTTTTAATAATTTGTAAACACTTATACTGTAAACCACATAACATTAAGAAGCATATATAACAAAGGGGTATAGCTCATATCGTAGAGCTCGGCTTTGCATGTGAGAGGCACATGGTTCTTCGATTCCTGGGCACCTACAACATTTTTCATGTTACTTATCAAAATTTAATGTTTTGTTGAATTTTCGGATTGTTTTAATGATTTGTAAACACTTAATTTGTAGCTCATATGGAGGAGCGCTCCCTTCGCATGTGAGAGGCACGAAGTTCGATTTCCCGCACCTCCAATATTTTTCATGTTACTTATCAAAATTTAATGTTTTGTTGAGTTAAGACTTTTTCATTATTTGCAAATAACATAACATTAAGAAGCATATATAACAAAGCGCATGTAGCTCATATGGTAGAGCGCTCGCTTTGCATGCTAGAGACACAGTGTTCAATTCCCTGCACCTTTAACATTTTACATGTTACTTATCAAAATTTAATGTTTTGTTAAGTTCAGATTGTTTTAATAATTTGTAAACAACATAACATTAAAAAACATATATAACAAAGGGGGTGTAGCTCATATGGTAGAGCGCTCGCTTTGCATGCGAAAAGCACGGGGTTTGATTTCTCGCACCTCCAACATTTTTCATTTACTTATCAAAATTTAATGTTTTGTTGAGTTCGGATTTTTTCATTATTTGCAAATAACATAACATTAAGAAACAAATATAACGAAGGGGTGTAGCTCGCTCGCTTTGCATGCGAGAGGCACGAGGTTCGATTCCCCGCACCTCCAACTTTTTACATGTCTGTCTACTTATCAAAATTTAATGTTTTGTTAAGTTCGGATTGTTTTAATAATTTGTAAAAAACATAACATTAAGAAACATATACAACAAAGGGGGTGTAGCTCATATGGTAGAGCGCTCGCTTCGCATGCGTGAGGCACGGGGTTCGATTCCCCGCACCTCCAATATTTTCCAAGTTAATTTAATGTTTTGTTGAGTTCAAATTGTTTTAATAATTTGTAAATCGTAAACCATAAAACATTGGGGTATAACTCATATGGCAGAGCTCGACTTTGCATGCGAGAGACACATGGTTCTTCGATTCCCAGCACCTCCAATATTTTTCATGTTACCGCTCCCTTCGCATGCGAGAGACACAAAGTTTGATTCTCCGCACCTCCAACATTTTTCATGTTACCTATCAAAATTTAATGTTTTGTTGAGTTTAGATTGATTTAATAATTTGTAAAGAACATAACATTAAGTAAACATATATAACGAAGGGGGTGTAGCTCATATGGTAGAGCGCTCGCTTTGCATGCGAGAGGCACGGGGTTCAATTCCTTCACTTCCAACTTTTTACATGTTAATTTAATGTTTTGTTGAGTTCAAATTGTTTTAATAATTTGTAAATCGTAAACCACACTTTGCATGCGAGAGACACATGGTTCTTCGATTCCCAGCACCTCCAATATTTTTCATGTTACCTATCAAAATTTAATGTTTTGTTCAATTTTCAATTTTTTTTAATAATATGTAAACACTTAATTTGTAGTTCATATGGTGAAGCGCTCCCTTCGTATGCGAGAGACACAGTTTGATTCTCGCACCTCCAACATTTTTCATGTTACCTATCAAAATTTAATGTTTTGTTGAGTTTAGATTGATTTAATAATTTGTAAAGAACATAACATTAAGTAGACATATATAACAAAGGGGGTGTAGCTCATATGGTAGAGCGCTCGCTTTGCATGCGAGAGGCACGGGGTTCGATTCCCTGCACCTCCAACTTTTTACATGTCTACTTATCAAAATTTAATGTTTTGTTAAGTTCGGATTGTTTTAATAATTTGTAAAACACATAACATTAAGAAACATATATAACAAAGGGGGTGTAGCTCATATGGTAGAGCGCTCGCTTCGCATGCGAGAGGCACGGGGTTCGATTCCCTGCACCTCCAACATTTTCTAAGTTAATTTAATGTTTTATTGAGTTCAAATTGTTTTAATAATTTGTAAACCGTAAACCACAAAACATTCAGAAAACATTTATAACAAAGGGGTATAACTCATATGGCAGAGCTCGACTTTGCATGCGAGAGACACATGGTTCTTTATAACAAAGGGGTATAACTCATATGGGAGAGCTCGACTTTGCATGCGAGAGACACATGGTTCTTTATAACAAAGGGGTATAACTCATATGGCAGAGCTCGACTTTGCATGCGAGAGACACATGGTTCTTCGATTCCCAACACCTCCAATATTTTTCATGTTACCTATCAAAATTTAATGTTTTGTTCAATTTTCAGATTTTTTTAATAATATGTAAACACTTAATTTGTAGCTCATATGGTGAAGCGCTCCGTTCGCATGCGAGAGACACAAAGTTTGATTCTCCGCACCTCCAACATTTTTCATGTTACCTATCAAAATTTAATGTTTTGTTGAGTTCAGATTGATTTAATAATTTGTAAAGAACATAACATTAAGAAACATATATAACAAGGGGGTGTAGCTCATATGGTAGAGCGCTCGCTTTGCATGCGATAGGCACGGGGTTTGATTCCCCGCATTCAACAATTTTCATGTTACTTATCAAAATTGAATGTTTTGTTAAATTTTTTGATTGTTTTAATAATTTGTAAATGATGGAGCGTTGATGGAACGCAGCGGAAGCGATTTGGATCATAGACACTCTAATTTCATCAATTTAAACAAACGGAAACATGCAAAAGCAATGAAAAAGAGAAATTAGAACACATACCCTTGTCGTTCGTATTTCTTCAAATTCACCGCCAGAAGCTCCTCACGAGCTCACCGAGTCTTCTCACGAAACCTTCGTGGACCACCCACGGTAATCCCGCTATCCTCAGGCCGAGAAACAGAATAGTGGGACTCCTTTTACAAGAGAAAAAAAGAAAAAAGCTCACTGAATAAAAACTATTTTCTTCTTCACAGAAGCAGAGCCGACGAAGATGAAGACGGAGGAAATTGAAAAATATCAAATCACACTTTTCAATTCTCAATCGACAACCCCAAAGTGCACTACCTTGTTTTACTTTCTTTTTCCTTTTTTTTTTTTTTTTTTTTTAATTGATCTGACGAAATATATACTCTGTATATATATACCTTACATGTGTCTTACATGCTTGCATGTAAGACACATGTATATATATATATATATATATATATATATATATATATATATATATATATATATATATATTATTAAAAATAATAATTATTATTTTATTAATTAAACTTTTTAATTAATAAAAATATATATATATTTAATTAATATTATTTAATTCAATATCAAATATTAATTAAATAATATAATTAAACCCGGTTTTCCGAAAACCGACTTTTTGCACATGAATCCTATTCATGTTTTCAGACCAATCTCATATTTAAATCATATTTAAATATGTCTATCCTTCTTCCACAAACCCGAATTTGAACGATTCAAATTCTTTTCTTTTCTTTTATATTGTTTCACGGCTTTATCCGAGCTAGCGAGGAGAACCGTAAGGACCTACATATCATGAGCTCCAACGATACGAGATTATCCGGTCAAAACTCTTTCAACCGAACTAACCAACATTCGTTAACCCCCGGAGACTCCACTAAAGTCCAAGGGTTGCACTCTCCTCACTGTAGATATATTGTGTCCTCTTGATATAACTATCATCAGTAAGTCGATCCTTCACAGGTTGTTCATAATCACAACGGGTCATTTAAACCGTTTAACCCTTGTATTATATCTTGTTCCTTAAGTACCACTGACACCTCTAATTAACAATTGATTTGTGGTCCAACCATCAAATCAGATTCCTCCCTGGTCAGGAGAGGATGGGCCCATTGTTCAAGACCTGGAGTCAGCACTTAAGGGAACAACCTCTCTACTAACCCTTAAAGCGGGTAGGGGTGAATTCCATCTCGCACAACTATGTCCCCAACCACTTATTCGATCTTATCCCCAAGATGGTAGGCTTATTGAGTCGGCGATCTGGCCACTCTCACCTGTACAAATCAAAGGATAAGGTTGAATAAACAGGAGTTCATAGTAAGCTCAGGATTGAGATCGAGTTACCTAAGTCATCAAAATGAAAAAACCGGTCTTTATAGTAAACGGTGTTATAAAGAAAGAGCGATTTTATTTCTTGGTTCGGTCTTGTGCAAACTCATTGCACAGGACGCCCTCACTCACATGTCTCTACATGAAACGATTCGAATCACATCGTTTTGTACTATACAAAGTGAGTCGCGTCCAATAGTGTCCCCAGGATAAGGTACCCAGCCTTATCCTTATACTATAGACCATTTTTGGCTGTCTACTTGAACTTGATTCACATTCATGTCACACATGAAGTTCAAGTACTCACACTATCACCATGGGTGTTAGTTATTGGTATAGGTTAATACAAACACAATTCACTAAAATTCAATAACAACTTTATTGAAATAGAATATATACATTCAAACAGTTTACAAACTACGAGTTTTAGGACATAAAACCCGACAGTAAACACTTAATTTGTAGCTCATATGGTATGGTAGAGTGCTCCCTTCGCATGCGAGAGGCACGAAGTTTGATTCCTCGCACCTCCAACATTTTCCATGTTAATTTAATGTTTTGTTGAGTTCAGATTGTTTTAATAAATTGTAAACACTTACATTGTAAACCACATAACATTAAGAAACATATATAACAAAGGAGGTATAACTCATATGGTAGAGCTCGACTTTGCATGCGAGAGGCACAAGGTTCTTTGATTCCCTGCACCTCCAACATTTTTCATGTTACTTATCAAAATTTAATGTTTTGTTCAATTTTTCAGATTGTTTAAATAATTTGTAAACACTTAATTTGTAGCTCATATGGTGGAGCGCTCTCTTCGCATGCGATAGGCACGAAGTTCAATTCCCAGCGCCTCTAACATTTTTCATGTTACTTATCAAAATTTAATGTTTTGTTATTTTTTTGGATTGTTTTAATAATTCGTAAACACTTAATTTGTAGCTCATATGGTATGGTGGAGTGCTCCCTTCGCATGCGTGAGGCACGAAGTTCGATTCCCTGCACCTCCAACATTTTTCATGTTAATTTAATGTTTTGTTGAGTTTAGATTGTTTTAATAAATTGTAAACACTTATATTGTAAACCACATAACATTAAGAAACATATTTAACAAAGGGGTATAACTCATATGGTAGAGCTCGACTTTGCATGCGAGAGGCACAGAGTTCTTCGATTCCTTGCACCTCCAACATTTTTCATGTTACTTATCAAAATTTAATGTTTTGTTGAGTTCGGATTGTTTTAATAATTTGTAAACAACATAACATTAAGAAACATATATAACAAACAAAGGGGTGTAGCTTATATGGCAGAGCGCTCGCTTCACATGTAAGAGGCACGAGGTTCAATTTCTCTAACATTTTTCATGTTACTTATCAAAATTTAACATTTTGTTGAGTTAAGGATTGTTTTAATATTTTGTAAACACTTATATTGTAAACAACGTAACATTAAGAAACATAACATGTGAGAGGCACGGAGTTCGATTTTCGTACCTCCAATATTTTTCATATTGTCAAAATTTAATTGTTTTGTTTTATAGGTTTATTTTTATATATATATATATATATATATATATATTATTTTGCACATAAAATCATAATTTTAATTTATTTCTCAAAAAAAAATTGAAAATTAAAAATGCGAAATGTGAAAATTAATTGGATTACTATTAAAAAAAAAGAAAATTATAACGGATATCAATTTTGATTACTATTAGAAAAATAAGAAATTGTAAAGAATGTCAATTTAGAGTAAAATAATTCAAAATATAACATTTTTTTTTTTTTTTTTTTGTAAATATGAGAATTTTTATTACGGATAGAAGTCTATCGCTGATAGTAGTTTATCACCTTAATTTTTTTATAAAATTTTGTTAGTGACTATTAGTAGTCTATCAATTTTGTTAGTGACTATCACTAATAGTAGTATAACCACTAATTTTTTTGCCATATTTACAAAATGTTTTAAATTTTTTTAAATTTGTCATCATTTTGAGCTTGATTGGTGTTTGTGCAACCAACCCTAAAAAAACACGTTATTTGATTGTTTTAATATTTTGTAATCAGTTTATAAGACATTTATTAAAGATGAGATAAATGAGAAATATGAACAATCTTTTCTGTTTGTAAAAGTATTTAATTAAAGCTTGACGAACCAGTCTTCTATTTAAAAAAAAACATAAAATCAATAAACAAAAATACAACCAAGCAACCCATGAAACTAAATAAAATAATAATAATAATAATAATAATAAAAAAATAAAAAATAAATAAAATTAGTTACAACTTAGTTGAACGTGATTGATATGTACTTACTTTCAATGGATGAAAGAGTCAATTCTCATTTTTATATCCATTGTACTAGAAAAAAAAATGGTAACTAGTTGTAGCATATTGTATATTATTAATAATATTTTTGAAATACAATTACGTATACAATATTTTAAAAAACATTACTAAAAAAAATATATTTTATTAATCATTTTTAGTTTTATGAGTAAATCAAATACGAACGTGGAGATGAAACTTTAAACTCGTGAAAGGTAGTGTAAGTCAATTAACAGCCAATTATGCTCACTTGAAACTCCGACTCATTAGAAGTAGTGCATGTCAATTAACACACAACTGCCCACTCGGTCTACTTTAACCTAATTTACTTTGCATTAAAATAAAAGTTGATTTTCTGATTCGGGTTTTAAAATGGGCTGGGACTCCGGCCCGAAACCGTCACAGGCCCATAAATTTATCCCTATGGGCCAGCCCAAATGTAAATGGGCCGTAACCCGTCAACAAAGTGGACTCTCGGAGCCTACCTCTATAAATCCTCTTCGCTCCGTTTCGCATTCGGCATCTGAGGAAGAAGAAAGTAGAACTGTAGAAGAAGAGGAACCTGAATTCGAAGCTCGAGCTCGAGCTCATACCTGTACCGATACACGAAGATTCTCCGATTGCTTGTCTTCCCCGGTAAACCCTAATTTCTAGGGCGTTGCCTTTTTTCCGATTGTTTTTCGAGAATGTTGGGGAATGGGAACACGCAATTCATTTTTCATTGTATATAATTTCGTCTGAAGAACAAGAATTGTACAAGGTAAAGTCGGATAAATCTCTAATTCGGCTGATTTCAACTTACTGTTTCGCGGCGTAGCTTCGTCCAGGTGAAGAATGGAGAAATGTATATGCAGCTCATGATCAGAGTTGGAAGTGTTTGTACTTCTTGATTTTCATACATTTGGTTGGTTGCTTGAAGTTGCGAAGCCGGTGATTATTATCTAATTCTCCATATTGAGAAGATTATTCCACGATGAAGTCGTTCAATTCTTAATCCAGAACGTTTCGCATAATCAAGGTACCCCAATTTTCGTCCCATGTCGGAATTTCAGGAATGGATTGAATGAAAAAAATGAACACTTTCTGTAGCTCTGACATATATCTGTCTTCCTTTGTTGCTAGAATAATGCCTCGTAAGGTGAACCATGGGTTAGATTACGATGAAGATTACGACGAGTACGACGATTATGATTATTACGAAAACGATTTCGACGTAGAAGAAAAAGGCAAGAAACTTCTCGCTCTGATAACATTTCATTTCCAGTATCTTCCATAACTCCTCGAACTTTACCTTCAACTTAGCTATTTGAAGTAATGATATAGACTAAATGACTTGTGACATTGCGATCTTGTAATCAATTAAAATGAATTGTAGAAAGATGATTGGCGGGCACTAAGTTGGGTATGAACACTGTAGTTTAACTATTACCCCAATGTCTGGATGAGCTGTAGTGGACTAGCGGTACTTCTACAGTTTTAGTCTCCCATAAAGCTTACTTTTCCTACATTAAAATACCCAGCAATAAGTTTGGAGTAGATTAGTGTTGGTCCTATTAGGAGCAGTTGGTTCGCGATCTTATGGTGATATTTTGTTGCTTTTCTGTCTTACCAAATGTTTGGCTTTTATTTCCCATAACAGAAAAAACACCTGTGGCTAAGGAAGAAACAAAGGGGCATAAGCTTTGGCGATGTCCGATTTGCACTTACGACAATGAAGACAGTTTTTCTGCTTGTGATATATGTGGCGTTCTGCGCAACCCTTTGGTCAACAAGAGCAATACTTTTGATGACAGAACAGGTACTTAATCATATATTCTTAATATGACTGTGTTCACCAATTAAAGACAATTAAGTGCTATAAAAACAGATTCCATTACCCTAGTCACGGTGTGTTTTGTGGCTATTTCATCTTGTGGTCTTTCTTTTTTTCATTATTCTCTTCTATTTTCTTTTCTTTGCATTCTGTATTCCACTTTTGTGATGTAAGATTTACGTGATTTAGGTGCATTAGGTAAGGGAATCGGCATTTGGCTTAATTTTAGAAGCTCCGAGAGAACTTTAGTGTCTTTTTTTTTTCCGGCTTAAAACTTCCCTTGTCCAGTTCATTCCCCTTTCATAGATTAGATCTATTTCATGCAGTTGAGAACATCTGCAAAGACTCTGGAGTATCCATAATGGCCAAGTCTCTCTTTGCATCGTCGCCAAATCAAATACCCGAAAGGGCTGTAAAATTTCAAGAGCAGGGCGATAAATTTGAGAAGGAAAGAGAAGATAACATCCACAAGATTGGGAATATCCGGGGCCATTCGCATGAATTCCATAATGCTTCTAGTACCTGTAGTCATTTCTGTACAAATATAGGTTTGCACTTTACCCGTTGAATCTCAGTAAGATGTGGATCCACAAAATTAGAGCAAGTTATTTTGTGGTCTGCTTCCTCAATTCCTAGAGCCTGAATGACGTTGTTTAATATATTCTTTTAAGCAATAATTAATCTAAAACGATACCTTTTGCTCCCCCGAAGACATCCAAAAAATGATTGCAACATGTTATTTGACCTACAAGTAATCACTCGAAGTTATCTTCAAGTAATTACTCAAAGATATCTTTTCTTTGCTAAACAACATCTTCAGTTCATTCTTGCACTAGATTTCTAACCGCATTCATGTGGAATGGTACAGTCCCTTTCGAGTTTGATATTCCATCCCCAGATGATGTCGTTTCTAATGGATTGCGTTCCTCCAAAGTTGGTTTAAAAGGTATATTTTTTGGTGGCTGCAGTTTTTTTTGTTGCTTTAGTATCAGTTGAGAAGCAAAAATTAAATTTGTTATTTAACCAAGAGAAAGCAACAAAACCATGGACCTACGTTTAGAAGGTTTGATGTTTGTGCATCTCTGAAAGCATCTGATAGATATAAAAACCTATTCACTTTGAAGAAAATGAAGGAGCATCTATTGGTTTTAAGGTTCAAGTTAATTACTTTAAGCATCTTTTCTGTCTAGTCCCCTAAGAAATTGGTTGTCAGGGAAGTGAGTGATAGTTCAAGATCCTTGCTCGCACCGGAAGGGGTGGGTTTAATTACCTGGCTATATGTCAAAAAGTTTTTATTATTGTATCTTTATCCCACATTTCATTCATAAGGTTAAATTTGTATCTTCTGTGATTCTTTATATTGTAAAACAATGCTATTACTGTGTTCAAAACATCTTTTCTCACATCTATCTTTTTCTCATCTCTTAATTGGTGTAACTTGAGCCCCCTTTTTGTAGTTATACCTTAATTAATCTCATGACCAATTGAAAGAGTTTTTTTTGTAATCCATTTGAATAGGATTTCTCCATTTTTGTAATTTCATCACATATGAATGAAATGTCTCTGTTTCCTATGATTTTTTTTTAGGCTAGTTGTAACTTGTAAGGGTTTTTTCCTGCAGTCTTCTCGAATGACTAGGACAAATTTACTTTCTCAGTGTTTGAAGCCACAGTATTAGTTAGCTTGATTTCTGTCATTATCTTATTTTGGATCTAGTGGCCATATTTCTGTCCTTTATCATCTCTAGTATGCAATTTCCAAAGCAATTCTTATTCCATTCTCTTATATTATCTTTTGCCTTTCAATTTGGTTCTGTGCTGAAGTCTTTCTGGATTCTTTATTTTCAAGTTCAAAATCAGTTCATTCATAAACAAGTTTCTAAACTCTGAAGACATCTAAAGCTATGCCTCAGAATGTTGGTGCGTTACATGTATATGGTTTATAGCACCAAATTAATAGTTCTGGATTATTTATCATTTAATTTATTTTGGAGACGATGGAACTAAAGTACCAGTTTTGGAAATAAAAGAATTACTCTAGACTGTTGATGTTTTTCCTTTCTGTTTGTCAATTTTGTTTTGTCATTTCCATTACTCAATTAGCATAATATACTTATAGTTTGATATCCAATGTACCACAACATTTTGACATCGTTTTTGTTATTCATTTGATATTAGGATTGCATTGATCTATCTATCAATGGTAAAATTTGGCTTCAAGGTGTCATCTAGTGGTTGGTCTTGACTGTCAACTTGAACTTAGTTTCAGTTAGAAGGATGAATTTTCCCTTCCAATGTTTCTATTACAGTGATTGGTTATTCAGTCTTCCTGAATCTCAATTAGGTAGTTGATATCATTGGTATTTCTTCACCTAATGTTGCCATCTGAATAAAGTCTGTTTTTTTTGTTGATTCACCATTTTGTAGCAGTCAGCCACAACGATTTCAACTCTTCAGTATTATCTACAGACATCACTAAGAAAGGTGCAAATAATGCAGCATCTTCAAAAAGTGCATATAGCTCGTCTGCTGTATTGCCAACGGGCAAATTAGGCAGTATAGGAGGAACACAGTTTAGTACCAAAAGTTCAGACAGCTCAGGCACCTCAATTGGAAAAAGTACAGTGGTCATTCAAGAGCACAATAGGTCAATGAGTGTAACAACAAACTTACAATCACGTGATAACAGGTCATCAAGCACTTCCACATCAAAGTCAGGAGGCAAATTTGACAGCATGGATGAGAGCAGTAACTCTTCTGTGGATAGGGAAAAGCCCCAAAGTATTGCTGGTAGTTTGAACAAAATGGTTCTAAATGTCAATTCTGCCTATGCAAATTATATTAGTGGGCTAGGAAAAACATCAAATGTTCAGTATAAGCATGATAAATGGATGCTACCTGACAAAGCTGTAGATACTTTGACTCAGCTGAATCTTGCTATAGTAAGTCTACGACTCTACGTATAACAGTCTTGTGAATTGTTTTTAGGTGTCGCTTTTAGCTCCTTATATCATTTTATAGAAAGGCTTATAAATACTATCTTATTCATCATTTTGCAGGTTGGTCATGTTGATTCTGGAAAATCTACTCTCTCAGGAAGACTTTTGCACCTATTGGGACGTGTGTCCCAAAAAGAAATGCACAAATATGAAAAAGAAGCAAAGTCCTTGGTAAAAAAACCTTGTGCATTTTTCATTCATCTTGAACTTAATAACTGACGATTGGTATTTTTTTCTCAGGGCAAGGGTTCCTTTGCTTATGCCTGGGCACTGGATGAGAGTGCAGAAGAAAGAGAGAGAGGAATAACTATGACTGTCGGTGTTGCTTATTTTGATTCTAAAAGGTATCATGTTGTTGTGCTCGATTCCCCAGGCCATAAAGATTTTGTTCCAAACATGATATCTGGGGCAACACAAGCTGATGCCGCAGTTCTAGTTATAGATGCATCTGTTGGTGCATTTGAAGCTGGTATGGACGGTTCGAAGGGGCAGACAAGGGAACATGTGCAATTAATCAGGAGCTTTGGTGTAGATCAGATTATTGTTGCAGTTAACAAAATGGATGTGGTGGAGTATTCCAAAGAGCGCTATGAATTTATTAAGCTGCAACTTGGAACATTTTTTCGTTCTTGTGGTTATAAAGATTCATCATTGTCTTGGATTCCATTGAGTGCCATGGCAAATCAAAATCTGGTGACTGCCCCGTCTGATGTTCAAATTTTGTCCTGGTGAGTGTTGCATGCATTTCTTCCTTTGAACCAATTGAAGCAAGATTGATTTATACTGTCTGTGATGTTTTATGCCCTGAATTTCTTAAAAGAAGTTTCTTCCATTTCCTTTTGATATAAGCAAGATCTGCACTCTGGGGGGAGATTATTCTTCTCTTGTAACAATATTTGTGGTGTGCTCCTACAAAAAGGAGATTTTTTTTAGGCTTTGTGTAGCTATCTTGTGGTCGCAGAAGAAAATACATGCTATAGAAAATATGTTAAGAAGAGAAAGAGGAGAGAATCGAGAAGCCTGTTGAAGTCTTGGGAAAGTGGGGGTTTATTTCTGGGTTCTTTATTAAGGTTGTTAAAGATGCCTTTGTGTTAAGCACACCTCATGGTTTGGTTGAAAAAACAAGAGGAGAATCACTAAAGAGTTTGAAAGATTTAAGAATGAGCTTGCGCTTACAGATTTCCCTCTTAGCAATGAAACTTTTACATGGTAAAGATGTGAGGAAAACCAGATTTACGCCAGAATTGAGTAGGTACCAGAGGAGATCGCTATGATCGTTACTGCATCCTGAAACTTTTACATGGTAAAGATGTGAGGAAAACCAGATTTACGCCAGAATTGAGTAGGTACCAGAGGAGATCGCTATGATCGTTACTGCATCCTGTTTCCTGGCTAGTTGCTACCAAGGGGTTGGTCAACTTTTTAGAAAAGCTAAACTAGACATGCTCCTAACTATGACTTTAGGTGATTTCGGTATTATTCTTAAGCTTAGCTTCCTCATAGAGTCCACTCTGTTTAGATTTGAGAACATGTGGTTAGATTATCCTTTTTTTCTTCTTATAGAACTCCCCCTTTTATTATTATTATTTTTATTTATTTATGTATATTGTATAGCCATGAGGTTTAGGCCAACTTGCACGCACTTTGGTTGTTAAGGAAGATCCTAGGATTTTAAATCCTAGGTAGGTGGTCATCATGGTTTGAACTTATTCCTTCTAAGGCTATTTATTTTTTCACGGGTGCCAATACGATTATGCCAATCCATGGTGGTTAACTTCTTCTTCTTCCTCTTTTTCTTACTTTATATGGTTGCAACCAAAAGCCGTTTCAAAATGTATTCCATAAATCTTAACCATCATGAGTTGGCCCACTAAATAAGATTTGG
This sequence comes from Herpetospermum pedunculosum, assembly GCA_028017165.1. Classification (NCBI taxonomy): domain Eukaryota; kingdom Viridiplantae; phylum Streptophyta; class Magnoliopsida; order Cucurbitales; family Cucurbitaceae; genus Herpetospermum; species Herpetospermum pedunculosum. Next base: position 85,441,102 of record CM051522.1, read on the forward strand.
CTAATAAGTAATAAAAGTCATGTGAATAATATAGGGCTTTGAGGGAATGAGTTCAAACCATGGTGGCCACATACCTAGGATTTAAGATCCTACAAGTTTCCTTGGCAACCAAATGTAGTAGAGTTAGGCTGTTGCCCGTGAGATTAGTCGAGGTGAGCGCAAGTTGGCCGAACACTCACGGATATTCCAGAAATCTCTGCTTGTTCTATTGATTTCACAAACAGTAATTTGTATGCAGGTATCGTGGACCTAATCTTTTGGAGGCAATCGATTCCCTACAATCACCCACTAGAGATTTCTCAAAGCCACTGCTTATGCCGATATGCGACGTTATTAGATCAATTTCACTTGGTCAAGTGTCTGCCTGTGGCAAACTGGAAGCTGGAGCTCTCCAGTCTGGATCCAAGGTACATGCTGCTTTTAAGCTGAGTTTACGTAGTGTAGATTTATGTTGCTGTAGACTACAAAGGAAGAAGTAAATTTTTGCAATTGTTACTTGCAAGGTTGTCTAGAGTTGGCCCCGTATGTGAAGTCACATCATGAAGTTACACCATCATATAATTCATCTTTGACTGTCATTAACACTAGTGATTTCACGGAACATTTTTTTCTAAGGTTAGAATGTCGTGTTTGTCTGTTTCTTGGTGTCGTATAGGTTCTTGTCATGCCATCTGGAGAAAGAGGCACTGTGCGCAGTTTAGAACGCAATTCTAAGGCTTGCAAAATTGCAAGAGCAGGGGACAACGTGACTGTTAGTCTACAAGGAGTTGAAACAAGTAGCGTGCTGGCTGGGGGTGTCCTATGTCATCCTGATTTTCCTGTTGCTATTGCAAAACACTTGGAATTGAAGATTCTCACTTTGGAGCTTGCAACACCGATATTAATAGGATCTCAGGTGCATATTCTGCATGTGCCCGTTTTCGATACTCATTCCTACCTTTCATTATTGGATACTGATCCCAATTCTTAAAATGAACAGGTTGAAATTCATATACACCATGTGAAGGAGGCTGCTAGAGTTTCAAGGATAGTGTCGTTGCTTGATGCGAAGACGGGAAAGGTTGCGAAGAAGGCACCGCGTTGTCTCAGTGCTAAACAAAGTGCAGTCATTGAGGTGAAAAACCAAGATTACAATTTCAATTTCTATCTTCCATTATACTCGCGGCTAACACACTTTTCTATTTTCTTTGTTTTTAGGTTGTTTTGCAAAGTCCAGTTTGTGTGGAAGCATTCTCGACTAGTCGAGCTCTCGGGCGGGTATTTCTGAGATCAATGGGCAGAACTATAGCCGTCGGCATCATCACCCAACTAATCGGAGTTCCTGAATAATCGATCAACACAACATATCTTGTATTTGAGGTAAACACCTTGGCATAATTTTGGATAAATTTATATGGCTTCAAAAGTGATTATTTGTAGCGAGTAGCTTCACTGCAGAAAATGGTGCCATATGAGCACCTCTTTAGTAAGTAGGGGAATTTAGAGCTCTGAGTACATGTAATTTCAAAGGGAATATGCGTATATGTATATCAAATTTATTGATTCTTTTCCTGCCGAGTTTAGAATGACTTTTAATAATAGCATTTTTAAGTATATATAGATTGTTTTAGATTGCAAAGTGCTCAGTAGAATTTAGAATCAATTTCTATTATTCCAGAAGTCGTATCATATTCTAGTTACATCGCTAAGTACATTTCGGACCAACAAAGGTGGAAGTTGGGGAATTTGCTCCAAAAGGAGCAATAGCTCAATTGACATAAATCATGTCCTATCAACCTCGAAGTTAGAGGTTCGATTCTCCCACTCCTAACGTATTGTCAAAAAAAAAAAAAAATATATATATATATATAGGTGAATTTGATCCATGATATTTGAAAGAAAATCTACTCTATTTTCCTTTGCCCAGCAGCAATATTATGTTTATGTTGTGATTGTTATGCAGATAATTAAGCTAACCGTTTTCGTGTATTTCTGTTTTTATAATATGTTGTTCTATAAACCATTTGTTTATTTTATTTTGTAGTTGAAAGTTGAAACCGAAAGAATCTAATTTAATATACATAAAAAAAAAGGCAGGTTATTTTCGTAAGATTGGCTCTCGAGAGTGATAAATATTTATGGTGGAGAATTTGAACCTTTGACTTTTTGGTCGAGAGTACATGTTTGATGTTAGTTGATTAGGTTCACGTGGGCTCGAATTTTAAACATTTATTATTTTCCATTTTTAAAAAATAATTTTCTTAATATTTGTTAAAATTCTAATTTAATATATCATCTAAATTTTAAGCTGTCCTAGTGCATTCTTTTCAAAGGAAAAAAAGTGGGATTTATAGGAAAGTAGAAGTCTTCAATTGGCATGTTTAATTGTGATTTGGGGAAAAGCGAACCAATCATCGCGCACATTATGTAAGTTGAGGCTGGCGCTAGCTTTATAGAATCAAGGAAAGTAAACATATATGATTTTTTTTACATTCAAAATAATATTTGTTTGAGTAAAAATTGTGTTTAAAAGTCTAACATTGGATATTTAATAATTAAATCTAAACACATTATCATTGTTTGAATTCTTCTAGCCGTATCATAAGCCTATTTACTGAATTTGACATTGGATATAGATGTTTTTTAGAAAAAAGCCTATTGTGAGACAATATTCTCTTTTAATTTAAATGGTGTCTAAAAAAGAAATCAGAGAAATTCATATTTATTGATGAGGCAAAACCTAGATTTGAACTGGAAAAACAAGGAATTTGCATTCCCTTTATCATATTTAAAAACGTTCATTTTATTTTTTTTCATCAAATTAAGGATTGGTCATTCCATTTTCGTATAAAAACCGAAGAGGTTCAAAGAAACAATGAAATATGCAAAGTTCATCATGCCTTATCGAGCATGTTATCCAATTTTAAAATTGAATGCCAACAGGATTGGCGACCTTCTGAATATTTCATTTCAGAATTATGAAACAAAAAAATAGAATTAGGCTATATTGTATACATTATATCAACATTACAATTATTATTACTATTTTTCTTGTCCAAGCGTTCGTTCTTCGAATTATGATAAAAGAGAAACTAAAATGGCAGAATACAAGGACAAATGGCATATCAACCATAAAAAGAAATACTTATAATTCGTCACCAACTCAACGGATAAACAAAACTTTGTGATGATAAGAGAATACAGGCAGAAAAAATCCCAGAATACAACAAACTTAAAAATTGCGCCCTGTTAGAGCCGATTGATAGTTCTTCTATCATAAACATTCAAATTATAATGAAGATGTAATGTAAGGATAGTAAAATACCACTAGTATGTACAATTCTTAGGCAGGTTTCGGATTACGTTGTTCTTCAATCCGATTTGGGTACGCATGGCATACAACCCGGTTCGATTCATTTCTTTCATCACCTTCATCTTGATCATCTTTTCTCTTGACTGGACAGTTGCCAATCCCATGCTCCTGTACCTGCAATTTTAAATGGTAATCTCTCATCAACAGTTTGTTCACTCTTGATTCAATCAAAATAACATTTTGTTTGGTCGATTGTTTCGCTTGACCCGCCATATCGAGACAAGGCAAGTGCTCTTTGGCTTGTAGGAGAGGTTCTGTCTTTAGCTAGGTTTATTGAACCTCTCCAAAGTATTTAAGGTTTTTTATAATTGTCCTCAACCTTATTCTCGTTGATTTTCTTATCATAATTCTTTTATTTTTCTCCATTAAAGTTGGTTTATATTAGCTAAAGTCCCTCATTAAAAGGATCAGAACATACCTTGCTGCCAAGACAGCAGTTATGGCCGCATCATTTGCAGGAGATGGTCGTGGTTTTTGACGATAATAACGTAGAAATTGCCTGGAACCAAGTGTTCTGGTCGAAGACCGTTCGCTAGTTCTTTGAACTAAGATGAGCTCAGCTCCACCACTTCCAAGTTCAACAGAATCGGTCCCATCCCCTGATGAAACCAGCTGGTTGCCACTTCCATCCACATAACTATTTAACAAAAACCATAGAAAAATGAAAAACAACTCAACTCAGGAACAGTGTTTCTTTAGAGCTAAAAGAACTGTAAATTCAAGAAACAGAAGGATAAGCACCTGCTGCTGTAATCATAAAAGTCTTCCAATTCGACTTCTTCATTCTCGTCTCCATCACCATAATGCACTTTGCAGTGGCTTTTCGCTTCCATATGCTTCCTAACAGCTTCCAAGCTGCTAAAAGGAAGACAATTATCATTGCAGTACAGACACCTGAAATCCCTCGTCACCTGGACAAATGCAAAATAGAAGAAAATCAGCTACTGATTTTATTAGCAAAAAGAAAAAAGAAAAAAAGGGTATTTTGGCACCTTCAGGCCAAGGTATGTAAGAAAGCCTTTTGGATCCTTCAAATATTCAACATCGGGAATAAAGAATCCATGTTGCTTATGCATGTGGACCATGCAGCTATCAATGGTATCATGCTCTCGATCACACATGAAGCAGCATGATGGATCCAAGTCCACCTCAATGGCTTCAGAATCGTCATCCTCATCCTCATTGATCATATCTGTATCAGGATCAACTTCTTCCCACTCCTCCTCACTCTCTTCCTCCTCGCTCTCGTCCTCCTCATTTTGTTGGGGTGCCTTATTTGAAATTCGCTGAGGAAGGAGCTTAATTATTGGCTTTTCAACTTCTTGATCATGTGTTCCTTGCGAAGCTCGGATGATGTGGCTCCTAGATTTAAGATGTTGGGTATGAGCCTGGGCGCTCCTATAAGCTTTGCTACAAAGACCACAAGAGTATAACATTGAGGTCTCTTTTGATTTGGCATTCTCTTGTGCAGCAGCAGCAGATTGTCTGGCTAAAAATAATGCCTCTGTAACCCCAGGAACATTAGCTACCTGATTTGTTCACAAGATAATTAGATAAATAATATAAGAAAGGTGGGTTTAAAAAAAAATGGTATTGTCAATAAAATTATTATCCTTTGAAATGCCTACGGCATCATAGATATATCTTCAATAGGATGAAATCTAACGAGTTTTTCTACAGAACTGCTTAACAACCAAAAGGGACTAAATAGAGTGCCAAAACTATTGTCCCACGAGCAGTTAGTTCTATATTTAATAAGCAAAACCATCTGATTATCTCTGCACAATAAAACTCAAGAAACAAAAAGATCCTCTGGTATGTACAACTAAATTACAGGAAGAAACAAAATAAAAGGAATTACACTGAATCTACTGGAAGCATTATACGCTCCATATTTACAGTATATGCTATGGTAAATAGCAAAGGAAAATTACCCCCCTGCCCTGAATGCACACCATATTCTTTTTGTATTGACAATTGTATATTTTAGTAAATACGTAGAGCATATCATGCTTCCAGAAAATGCACAACATAACCCCCACTATGCACCAACGCCACTGTCCATGCTATGTGAGATAATTTGTTTCGGCCATTAAATTCAATCAATGAGGTTAAGCACCAAAAGGGAGATTACTTGTGTGTGTATATATATTCATAGAAGAGTATTTTTTTCTTTTCTTTTTGACAATATGTGGGGTGGGGGATTTGAACGGGCCTCTTGGTCACTAGTGCATCTTTATGCTAGTTGCTCATGTTGTCTGTTCATAGACGAGTTGATAAGAGACGGTGTTACTACTCTTGCCATCATAGGAACTCTAAAAACAACATCCAGAATTTTAACAAATTCCTTGAAAAAGCTTAAACCCGTTTAAGGCAGCAGCTAAGGGCACAAGAATTCGAAAACTAACCATCTCAAAACACGAATAATGCTTTAGAACAATTATTCCAGCTGAATAATGATAGGTTATATTCATACCCCTAAACACAACATATCGGATATTCACACAAAGATTTTTAACAAAAAAGACAAATACTAACAAGCGAATCAAAAGAATCAGGCAACGATAGCTGCTCCGGAAGCCAAAACCAACACCAAAACATAAAGGAAGCGATTCGAAAAAAAGACAAAACCCCACTGCGCCATTAGAAAACCTAACCGATTGTTCTCGATTATCGGCAATAACACAACCATTAGATACAGAGATAGAAAGAGAACCTTGCGCTTAAGATTGTATCGATGCCATTCGGACTTGTAGTGAAGCTTTTGCTCCTCGTTGTCAAGAAATTCTTTGTTACAGGCATTACAGGATAGCCCCGGCATCTTCTTGTCTTCCTAATCTCCGACGCTGATTCCTCGCCGCAGTTGTGATTCGAACTTCAATCGATTCTGAGAAACGAGAATCAATCAACCGATTGAGAGAGGGGGGAAAACAATGAAGAGAAACAATATGGCGGTTTGAAGAGAAAATATGAAGAAGGTATTGCAGAGATGAAAAGGAACTCGTCGATGACGGCTCGTGAAGTCTAGACAGACGCATGCTCTAACGTCACCATTAATGGGCCGTAATTTGGGCCCATGGGCCTCTTCTTCGTCTACTTCTGTCAAAACTTGGCCCAGTTAATGGGCCGTTTTTTTTCTTTTTTTCTTTTTTCTTTTTTTTTTTTTCTGCTAACCACATACTATGAAGTAGGGAGATTTTAACTCCGCCGTGTAGTATGAAAGTTAAATTATGCTAAACTATGTTGATTGATATGTAACTAAATGTGAAAACTAGGTCCATCAGGTTTGAGCTCGATAGTAGTTAGATTCCTATATTTGGTAAGGTCCATCAGGTTTGAGCTCGATAATAGTTAGATTCCTATATTTGGTATTAATTGGGTTTCAAGATTTCAAATTCAACAATTAATTATGCTGAAGTTTGAATTTGATTCATTTTTTTGTATTAATTCGTTAAATTTTGTTATTTTTAATTATTATAATTATTTTAAAATATATATATATATATTTTTTTTTTTTTCTTTTTTTCCTTTTCTATCTTTCTTTTCCCTCTCTACCTCGCTTCCTACTCTTCCTTCCTTCTTTCCTCCCCTCGCATGGTCGTCCAGCGACTATGTTTTTTTTTCCTCCGTTTTCTTCTCCCTCTCTTCCTTTCTCTCCTTCTTCTCCTCCTCCACGTTAAAAAAAAATAAATAAATTACAGATCTCTTTAAACAAATCTGTATTAAAAAAATGGGAGTAGATGGTGAGAAAGAGGAGAGGGGAAGAGGACGAAAAAAAAATTGTCGCCGGCGACGACAATGGGGGAAGGAAGAGAAAGGAGGGAGGAGGAAGAGAAAGAAAGAAAGAAAGAGGGAAAGGAAAAAGAACAAAAATAATAATAAAAAATAATTCAGACGATAACCATAGAAAATAAGATGGAGAAGGAAAAAGAAAGAAAAAAAAAGGAATCAAATTGTTACCAAACTCAAAAGAGCATTAGGGTAATTTTCCCTAACTACATTTACATATCTTATGTCAATTTCTATGCTCGATTTGACGATTTATGTCTATGGAAAAAGATAAAATAGGAGTAAATATGTGTTTTATCTCGTTGCATATTTGGAAGGATTCTAATTCATTCTTTGAATTATTTTTAAATAATTTATATCTAAGTATTATTTGAAAATAGTTTTCAATCAAATTGTATTTTTTATTTAAATTAAAAAAAACAGTCAACATAAGTATACTGGAACAAATATATCCACCAATGGCTATTTTTTAAATAAATTCCAAAAGAGTAAAACTTAGTTGCGGCTACAACTATCTTTTACAGCCCAGCCACATGTCAGAATTTGATTGGTCAGGGTTTATGTTATTTTTTTTAATTAAAAAATCATATTTAATGTCTCATGTCACTTCAAAGCTTTTTTTTCTTTCATTTTTTTCACTTCCCCATAACTTTCAATTTCCAGTTTTGCCCTTCTCTCCTCAATTCTCTCCTCAATTCTCTCCAGTATCTCTTTCTATGGATGATTTGCTCAAATCTTAGTAAATATTTCTTAATCTCTCCATATGCCTAATAGCATAGCGAAAATTGGCAGAATTTTAGAAAGGTAATAATTAATTATTTATTCTATGATAAATGAAGTGAAATTCAGTTGAAAACTTGAAATGAACAAAGAAATTAGATAGAAGAGGAAAGAAGAATTTTATTGTAGAATTTTAGAAAGGTAATAGTTAATTATTTATTGGGAAAAAATCAATTTATACCGTTAAACTTTAGAGGTTGTATCAATTAAAACTCTAAACTAATGATTGTATCGATTTAAACCCTGAATTTTCAAAAGTGTATCAATTTACACCTTCAGTTAGATATTTATTTTAAAAACGTTAATTAAACACATGGAGATTTATAGTTTTAGAAATTAAACACCTAAACTTTCATAAGTGAATCAATTGTATGAAAGTTTAGGGATTTAATTGATAAATTACAAGTCTCCACATGTGAAAACTAACATTTTTTTAAGAGAGGGTGTAAATTGATACAGTTATGAAAGTTTAGGGTTTAAATCGATACAATCATTAGTTTAAGGTTTTAATTGATACAACCTTTAAAGTTTAAGGGTATAAAATGATTTTTACCCTTATTTATTTTATGATAAATGAAGTGAAATTGAGTTGAAAACTTGAAATGAACAAAAAAAAATTAGATAGAAGCGGAAAGATGAATTTTATTAAAAAATGTCATAGGATGTTGGACAATGGTGAAGTTTTAGATATTATTATTATTATTAAAAATTGTCTCAGAATGATTTGCTATTTTCAAATCTTAGTAAAAAATTTCAAATCATTTATAAAAAAGAGATTGAAGAGGATTGAATAGGGAAGGGCAAAATCGGAAATTAAAAGCTATGGAGAAGAGAAAAAAAAAGCAGGAAAAAAAAAAGTTGAAGTCACGTGACGCATTAAATATGATTTTTTAATTAAAAATAATAACATACTACTTGGTCAATCAAAATCTGCCACGTGGCTGGGCTGCAAAAGATAGTTGTAGCCCAGCGTGCGACTAAGTTTTACTCATTCCAAAATTTTAAGATGAGCTAAACAGGACGGGGTATACATTCAGATTTCGCGGGTATTTATTGAGTCAAACTGTGAAGTGAGACTTTTTGCAAGTTCTGTCTGCAAAGCTGGGTCAAAAAGACAGCCATGGCGGATCCCATCAATCTCAGCGGCCCCATGAAGATGAAATTCGCCATCGGAAGGAGCTCGCGAAGAAGTAGAGCATTTATACGCCACAAACAGAGTAGATGAATCGGTCAGCGTTCAAATTGAAGTTTTAATCGTCGGTGATTATACTAGGTTTTCATTTGTTCATCAATTTCATTGATTATTCATTTCATCTGTGGATCTGTCGCTGTCTTGGATTGAAATCATTGAATGAGATATGAAAATATCGGTGTCAAAGCCAAAATTCAAGTTTCTGTAGGAATTGACTAATTAGCAAGATAAGCGTGGACCATTGGAATGGATCTTCTTCGAAATTTCATCTCTATTTTATTTATTTATCCAAGAAAAGAACTCTTGAGTAGTAGGAGATGGAAAGACGAAAGGTCAAAGAAGAAGAACATGGCAGGAAAAGGCTGTGCTGTGAATGAACCAGATTTAACAGTAATCTGATTTTCCTACCAAGTAACTGAAGTAAGTGTAACTCTCTCTCGATCAGAAACTGTGACGAAACAAACATCAGCTTGAGCTATATGTCTGGATTAGTTTGCTTTCACTATAATGATTTTGTTTTTCTTCACAGTTTTTGATCAAATTAGTTGTTAATTGCTCTTGATCAACCATTCAATTTCAAAAGTAAGCAAATCAGTGAAGACTTGTTAGTGGAGTGGGGTTGGGAGAGTGATTAATTGAAGCTGTTGGAATTTTTATTTTGAGTGTATTAGTAATAATTATAGTTATGGAAAGAGTACAAGGCCTCTCAAAGAGTTTGGAAGTTTGCATTCTTTTCTTATATCAGTAATATTTTCTCTATTATTTTTCTCCTTCGTTTTTGGGGTTGAAGAGGACTAGCAAATTTTAGCAGAATTAGTGGGAGAGATCTAATCCTTTCAAAAGTTTGAAAATTCATTTTCATTTCCTTTTAAATTGTGATAAGATATCTTGTTATTATCATTTACCTTTTGAAATCCCGGCTCATATCGCCATTGTTGTAGTTCTTTTTTTTAAAAAACAAAATCCCTTTTCGCACTTGAGCTATGGCAGAAACGAGGATGACGAGACTTAAGTGATTATAGCAATATGTTGTAGGAGAATGCATAAAACCTCTAATGATGTTAGAACAGACAAATTGAAAAAGAGATTGATATCTATTGAGATAGACAGATGTTTGAACATAGGTTGATGATTTGCATTTCAACTAACAATTATTCAGCTTGCAGATACCTGATACTCAAAGCACTAGCAATCTGAAACAAACATGAACTAAATGAATTGTACATGTCCACTAATCTGTTGTCCAATTCTGTTTTGTGGTTAATTTTGTTGTCAAATGTTCTTATGTCATTAACTCTTAATCAAACTATCAACATGTCTCCCTCAGAATGTCATCAGCCTTTTCGCCACCAGATAACAATGGCGGAAGCAATGCTGGAGCAACTACTGTCTGTGAGTACCTTATCACTGTTTTTGTGGAAAAATATGAATCATTATACCTGACTCAAGTTATACTTCTCTCTATCTCACCACCTTAAACAAAAACATTGGCTTGCAGATGTAATTTTGAGCTTGGTGATTTTTGCTGTCATTGGTGCAATCTCTTGCTGCTTTGCTAGGAAAGTTAAGCAAGGCATTGTAAGAGAGTTGCAAAATGTAGTTGCTTCATCTACACCAAACATTGCACATTTACCTATCCCAAATTCAGTTCCAGTTTGGGAAATCGATCAACCGACAATGGAGAAGTTCATCCGAGAAATGGCGGAAGAAAGGCCTGTAAGGTTCACCGCTCAACAGCTATATTGTTTCACGAGCAATTATTCAACACCACTCGGGTCTGGAGGATTCGGTACGGTCTACGAAGGACAGTTCCCAAATGGGGTGAAGATTGCTGTGAAGGTTTTGAAGAGGAACTCGGACAGGCAGGCCGAGGAGCAATTTATGGCTGAGGTAGGAACAATTGGCAGAACTTACCATATAAACTTGGTTAGGCTTTATGGTTTTTGTTATGACCAATATATGGGTGCACTGGTATTTCAATACATGGAAAATGGATCTCTGGATAAGTACTTATTTGGAAAAAATCAAGAAATTGATTGGGGGAAGTTACACGATGTAGCCATTGGTACTGCTAAAGGTCTTGCTTACTTGCATGAGGAATGCCAACAAAGAATCATTCATTATGACATTAAGCCTGCTAACATTCTGTTGGATGCAAATTTCTCTCCCAAAGTTGGTGATTTTGGACTTGCCAAGCTTTGCAACAGGGATAGCACTCATATATCTCTCACTGGCTATCGAGGTACCCCCGGATACTCGGCACCGGAGTTTCTATTGGGCAGTTATCCAATAACGCACAAATGCGATGTGTATAGCTTCGGAATGGTATTGTTCGAGATTGTTGGAAGAAAAAGGAATGCTGGTATTACTGATTCCGGGAACCCGAATTGGTTTCCACTACACGTGTGGGAGAATTACGAAAAGGGCGAGTTAGATTCATTTACTCGAACGTGTGGCATTGAAGAGAATGATCAAGAGAGAGCAAACAGAATGTGCGAGGTGGCTTTGTGGTGCGTTCAAGACTCTCCCGACGAGCGACCACCGATGAGTGCAGTGGTGAAGATGCTCGAGGGAGGAGTAGAAATAATGCCACCACCAAAGCCATTTCTCTACTTCAATCTAACTTCAAAAAGGAACAGTAAAGTGAATCTGCAACAAGCTAGTAGTAGTTCAGATTATTCTTCGTCCACCAATGAAGAGAGTGGTTCATATTGGTACAAGAAAGCTACTCCGATAATGAAGAGGTACGAAATACAGATGGCTAGTTCTTGATTTTGAACTTTAAAGCTGGTCTTTATGCTTCAAATCTTCGTATTCAAATTCATTTGGTTTATTTTACCTTATTAAAAAAAGATATAATTGTCAAAGTGAGTATAACTCAACAGTAATGACATGTATCCTTCTCTCGAGATCGGAATTTTTTATTTTTTTTTTTTATTGCATGCGGGATGAGAGATTTGAACATCTTATCTCTTGGTCGCTAGTTCATACATTATGTCTGTAATAGTAGCATTTTTTTTTTAGTGTATTATATTACAAATGTCCTATTAAAACTTAGCTTTGCGAAAATTGTTTTGATTAAATTTAATATTTACTTAAGAATTTCATTTGCAGTGATTGTATTTAAATTATTATTATAACTTATTTTGAGAATAAACATGGGAAGGAAAAGTTGTATTGCCACAAAAGTGTAAATTATTTGAGTTTTTTTTTTTTTCTTTTTTTTCATTTGGTTACCACGCAAACATTTAATGAATACTAGTTTTTTTTTCATTGTTTTTTAAAAATAATTTTAATTAAAAATAGATTCACGACAGAAACGAACTAAATTTAAACATCAAAATGCAAGGATTGAACTCATGACCTTGTGGTCACCGGCACAACCCTATGCCAATTGAGCTATGCTCGGTTTGGCATGTTTATTATTTCTTATCATAACATAACTAAGCAATTAACATTCTAAAGTCGAGTTCAAATTCCTATCTCTCGTGGTGCTAAAATACATCATTTTTTTACCATTCACCATAGATCTTCACTCTCAATCTGGAAAAAAAAGGCATTCATTGTTGTTGTTTTTTTTTTTTTTTTATGTATGATTGTTTTTCTTTGTAAGTTTATAAAATTGTAATAATATTAATTAAATTCTTTTTTTCTTCATCAATAATAATAATGAAAAGAGTCCAATTTCAAGTTTTTTTTTCTTTCAAAAGTATTTAATTGATTAGGATAGTTGTGTTAGGTTAACGTTTGACAATAATATTATTTTTTTATAATTTAACAAATGATCAAACTTATAATTAAATATTTAGAGTCAAAGTCCACATAGATAGCATTAATTGACAGCCGTCACGTTCCATTGGAGTTGAAAATTCAAATATTATAAAAAAAAAATATATAATAAAAAATATTTGAAAAGGACGAAACAAAATGAAATTTCAAACTTAATAGCTGCTATTGCTAAGGCGGGTGATTGATATTGAATGCAACCCGACAATTGAAGATTTGAAGTCGTCTTCTTAATCTTCCCCTTTACGTAATCTTCATCTCTCTATGATTTTCCAATCGAACCAGTCAACCATGGAAACTTCAATGTTACTTCCAATTCTTCACCAATCATTTAAGAATCAAACCTCTCATGAATCGTACCATATCGATTCCTTCTTCAATCCATCATCTTCTCCGTTAATCGCCTGTAAAATCCTCTCAAAACCCTAGCCAGTTTCAACCGCATTCAGAGCCGTGGAGAAATGATCGAAATAGCTCTCTTATGCCAGTAAGTAATCTGCAAGGATTTCACAAATTTCTTTGTAAAATTTCGAATCGTACATCTGATTTCTCGATTTCGGTTTTATAATATCAGCTCTTGTTTCTCTCAGATCCTCCTTGTCCCCCGGCGGCGGAAATCCATTCAATGCTATGATTATTCTCTGTAAGTATACACTATCTCTAATCTTGAAAATTTCGAACATTAGATGATGCTTAAATTACACAAAATTGAAAGTTTGAGGATTTATTAGACACTTTTAAAGTTGAAGGATGTATTAGACACAAAATTGAATGTTCGGGTACCTAGATTGAATTAGGTTGCCTTCAATTTTATGGGTCACCAACTGAACTTATTATTGATTTTCAGATGTGGTGGGCTCGGTGGTTTCCTTGTTGGTTATTGTGGTGATTGCCATATGTGCTTATAAGTTTGCCAAGAAAGCTACACCAGGCGTTGTAAGAGAGTTGAGAAACATAACTGCTCCTCCTCTACCTGTCCCTAACATAGCTCCTCCAGTTATCTTGGAAGCTGATGCTCCAACAATGGAGAAATTCTTCCGGGAGATCGCCGAAGAAAAACCGGCCAGATTCACTGCCCAGCAACTCGATACCTTCACAAGCAACTACTCAACACGGCTTGGATCTGGAGCTTTTGGTGAGGTTTACAAAGGGAAGTTCCCAAATGGGGTGAACATTGCAGTGAAGGTTTTGAAGAGAAGCTCAGACAAAAGGGCTGAAGAGCAATTCATGGCTGAGATAGGATCAATTTGCAGAACTTATCACATTAATTTGGTCAGGCTGTTTGGGTTTTGTTATGACCATTTCATGAGTGCACTCGTCTTTGAATACTTGGAAAATGGATCCTTGGATAAGTACTTGTTTGGCAAAAAGCAAGAAATTGAATGGGGAAAGTTGCACGATATAGCGATTGGGACTGCTAGAGGTCTTGCGTATCTGCACGAGGAATGCCAACAGAGAATCATTCACTATGACATAAAGCCTGCAAACATCCTTCTAGATGCTAACTTCTTTCCCAAAGTTGGTGATTTTGGGCTTGCCAAGCTCTGCAATAGGGACAACACTCACATCTCGTTCAGCGGCTATAGAGGCACTCCCGGATACTCGGCACCAGAGTTTTTGCTGATGAACTATGCAATAACGCATAAGTGCGATGTGTATAGCTTCGGGATGGTGTTGTTTGAGATCGTAGGAAGAAAGAGCAATGCTGGGAGGAGTGTTTCTGGGAATCCTGATTGGTTCCCACAACATGTGTGGGATGCATATGAAGATGGTAAGTTGGAAGAGTTGATTGTTGGTTGTGGCATTGGAGAGGAAGATAGGGAGAAGGCGAGCCGAGCGTGCGAGGTGGCTCTCTGGTGCGTGCAGGACTCCCCGAACGGGCGACCGCCGATGAGTGCAGTGGTGAAGATGTTAGAGGGAGGAGGAGTGGAGATAATGGCACCACCTAAGCCATTTAATTACTTGAATCCAATGCGAATGGGGACGAGCAGTAGTAGCTCAGGTAGTTCAACCAGTACAGAAACCAATTCTCAATGGTATAGGAAGACTACAACAATCATGAGAAAATATGAAATACAAATGGCCAGCTCTTGATTTCATGCCTCAAAAACAATAATAAGATATTAAAAAACGAAACGAAATAAAAAAGTTTCCATTGCCGGGAATCGAACCCGGGTCTCCTGGGTGAAAGCCAGATATCCTAACCGCTGGACGACAATGGAATTTGTTGTAAATTGAGTTGCAGTTTAATTTATATAAATATACTATCATTGCAACATGTAATAAAAACGTGAGCGGCAGGATTCGAACCTGCGCGGGCAAAGCCCACATGATTTCTAGTCATGCCCGATAACCACTCCGGCACGCTCACTTTTGTTTTATAAAAATTTAAATTATACTAAGAGATCTAAGCGAATGATTACAATAGCTCTGTTATATCGGTAAGTAATTTGTAACTTTATTGAATCAAAACGTAATTCACCAATTTCTTTGTAATGTGAGTTTGCAAATTAATGCATCTCACTTCAATTTCATGTCTATATTATTATCGAGCTTTGTTTCTTTCATATTCTCCTCCTCCTCTCTCGATAGCTTCAATTGGAGCGTGGTCGATCAAAATAATCATCATCCAATGGAAGAGTTGATTGTTGGTTGTGGTATTGGAGAGGAAGATAGAGAGAAGGCGAACAAAGCGTGCGAGGTGGCTCTCTGGTTCGTGCACGATTCCCCTGATTGGCGACCGTTGTTCTTATTGAGCGCAACCATACTAGTGGTGAAGATATATATATATATATATATATATTTGCAAATGTATTTTAATTAATGTGAGAATTGAACTCATGACCTCTTAATCAATGACACAACATTATGTCAATTGAACTATGCTCGGTTTGGCAGTGGTGAAGATGTTGGAGGGGAGGAGTGAAGATAATGCTACCACCAAACACATTTCAATATTTTAATCCAATTCGAATCAGAATTCGATCTACAAGTTCACAACAAACCACCACTAGTAGTTCAATATTTCTACTTAACTTTTGTTTCAAACGTTAGTTAGAACTTAGACCGTGAATTTTAATACGAGTATAACTTAACTGATACAAAGCCTACATTCGGAAGAGAGAGAGAAAGCCTAGATTCTAATGATGGAAATCGCCCTGTTTTGCCAGTAATTAATCTAAATTGTTTTCACTAATTTCTTTGTAATTTCAGTTTGCAAAATAATATGTCTGAGTTCTAAACTTCGATTTTGTGTTATTTCCTTTACTCCTGTTAGATTCACCAACTTCCCACCAATGGCGCCGGTCTCCGGCAGCGGCGGTGGCGGCGGCGGAAATCTTTTCTCTCTCTCTACCTTTGATCGTACCACCGGTAAGCATATAGTATCCCTCGTCTTGTTTAAATTAATGCAACCACATCATACTCTTGCTGACTCCAAGAGTTCATCTCTTGTGAAATCAAAGAAACCCTTCAATTTAAGTTTTTTTTTTTTTTAAAAAAAAAAGAAATTCGTGAGTGTTCGGGCCGGCTTGCGTTAGCTACTCTACCATCTTTGGTATGTCACCAATGATTTTAGCTCATTCCCTCTAAGCTCTTTTAGTATTGTGGTTATTTTTAAAATAAATTACATGCAAGAAGTATTGGTTATAAATAGAATGTGGAGAATGAGAAAAATAGTCAATATTTTAGAAGTGAATTAAGGTGTGAGTGATCTCAAGAGGAGAGGGTTCAAGTATCTCGAACACTTGGTTTATTGTGTGGTTTGGTTATCTTCTATATTGCAGTATGGGAGTGCAGCCTAAGTTACACATTTACTAGACAAATAGAAAATCATAAATATAGAAATACACACAATCATATCTTCATTGCTATGAAATCTTTAAGGTGAACCCAAAAAACAAAACCACGAAGACTTATGCCAAAATAGACAACATCAATCATCACAATATTGTAAAAATATGGAGAGGTCCGTTGTCCTACCATAGATTAGGAACAAAATTTAATACCCAACGTTAATGAGCGAACGTTTTTAGTTTCATTAAAATTTCTAATTAACTCACGAGTTTTTTTTTTTACAACATGTGGGGTGGGAGATTGAAGTTAAAACCTCATACTCTCATAGTCATTACTCGATACATCATGTCAGTTGAGTTATGTTTTTGTTAGCAACTGTTGAACCTATTTTAATATGCAGTTAAGATAGTTTTGGGGGTTTTCTTGACGGTTGTTGTGTGTATTGGCATAGTTGCTTATAAGTTTGTAAGAAGAAAATGGAGAGACATAAATGCACCTCCTCCACGTGAACCTCACATGGCTTTTGCAGATCTTTTGGAAGCTGATGCAGCAACAATGGAGAATCTCTTCCAAGAAATCACCAAAGAAAAACCAGTAAAATTCACTGCTCAGCAACTCAATGCATTCACAAGCAACTACTCTACACAGCTTGATTATGGAGGTTTTGGATTGCAGTAAAGCTTTTGAATTTAAGCTCATTGGACAAAAGGGTTGAAGAGAAATTCATGGATGAGATGAGATCAATTTGTAGAATTTATCATGTAAATTTGGTTAGGCTTTATGGATTTTGTTATGAAGATTCCACGAGTGCTATTGTACTTGAGTACATGGAAAATGGATCCCTACATAAGTTCTTGTTTGGTAGAGGACAAGAGATTGAGTCGGGAAAGTTGCACGATATAGCGATCGGGATTGCTCGAGGCCTCGTGTACCTGCACGAGGAATGTCAACCGAGAATCATTCACTATGACATTAAGTCTGCAAACATTTTTCTAGATGCTAACTTCTTTCCTAAAGTTGGTAATTTTGGGGATGCCATGCTTTACAATAGGAACAACGTCGATATCTCTAGATATAGAGGTACTCCCGGATACTCGGCGCCGGAGTTTATGTTGACTAACTATCCGATAACGGACAAGTGCGATGTGTATAGCTTTGGGATAGTGTTGTTTGAGATCATTGGAAGAAAGAGCAATGGTGGGATGACATTAAACTTAGTCATCTTCCAAACAATGTCACACGACCGCTCCATCTCTCTAAAAATCATATTGTTTCTCTCGATCCAAACCCTCTACAAAGTAGCACAAAAACTAGCACGTCACAAAACTTTGTCCTTCTCTCGAAAAGACGAATCCTCCTCAATCATGGTGTAACAATCACCATGTCAAACTAAACTGACACGAAACAAATTCACCGACCGAGCCCAAACGAATTCAAAACCTGAAAACATTGACTACCTAGCCATTTTTGTAGTCTTGGAAGAGGCCAATTATAAATTTCTTTGTATACTTCAGCAGTCACCTTCACTCTTTTTAGAATAGAAAATGTGAAACTTTGAGACTTTTTAATTGAAGAAGTCAAGCTTGGAAAGTTCAAAGGCTGCTTCCAATCTTTTTTCCAGTCATTTAAGAACATATTTTATTTATTTGTTCTTTGTTCTTTGTTCTTCCATCCATTATCTTCTCCATCTTTAAATCCCATTTCTCTGTCAACAAAGCTCAAGCCAGTTTCAAACGCATTCAGAGGCGTGGAAATGATTGCAATTCCCCTGCTATGCCACTAAGTTATATGCAACTCTATAAATCCAAATGTATTTCACCATTTTTTTTTTTTTTTTTTTTTTTTTTAGTAAGATCGAATCTCCGACTTCAAACAAGAGAATGCATGTCATTTACCGCTCTCGACTATTTCACTAATTTCTTTGTAATATCAGCTAATTGATAAATAATATATATGCATCTCAATTTCATATTACTAACTTTATTGTCCAACATTTTTAAAACTTTTTTTTTCCTTTTTTACTAATGTTGAAGATTTCACATTGGAAGGATGGAGGGACCTCGTTGACAATATAAATACATGGATTACTCCTCTTAGTGTCAATTGGTTTTAATAGGGAACCTCATGATATCAACCTAGCTCTCATTTTCGCTCTTCCTCTCTTCTTCCTCTCACCAACCTGGCTGCAGAGTTCTAATGAGATTCGGTGCATTAGTACAAATATGATTGCATTCTTGGCTATTAAGTTGAGTGATGTTACTAGAGATGTCCATTTGCCTTGCTCTGCTCGACCCGAATGGAACGAGAATGGGGTAGGGAGCGGGAATTTTTTGTCTAAAAAAATACAATCTTACCAATAAAATTTATTGAATTAAATATATATAATATTAATCAACTTAAAAAATAACAAAACTTAAAAAAAAAATAGATAAGAATATATTAAAAAGTAAATTATTGAAAATTACCTGCCGCGTCCCCGCAAAATTAAACTGGAAATTTTGCAGAGACTGTTAATGAAATGGGGGACGGAGGCGGGGAAGACATTACCCGGTCCCGCCCCGCCCATGGACATCTACAAATGTTATAGTTGTCATTTAAGTCAAAGTGAGCGTAACTCAAATCTCAAACTCACTCTTTCGAAGTCCGAAGTTGAATTATTTAGCGAATCAAAACAAGGAAACCATTACCTACCGATATTATCAAGAGTCAGAGCGGAATGGGCATCATCAAATCAAATGGAGCTTCTCAGAAACTTCTCCCTCAGAAAAATTATTCAATGTGTTTTTGTTTTGTGCAGTGGAAAAATTCTATCTTAGAATATTCTACGCCTTCCCAATTTCTTCATCAAATCTCACTTCAAATTCCAAACACGTCTCCCATGGAGATCGTCTGTTCTTATTTCTTATTTTCTTTGATTTAATTCTCTCTCGATGTCTTCAATGGCGGCGTGCTTGATTGGAATACTAATCGTATTGGGCCAGTAAGTACTCTTTAACAATCTCTTCCTCATTTTCACTTCAATTTTTCGAATGTTTTTAGCCAATTAATCGTCGTCGAGTTGTTTGATTAATTTCTCCCAGAGTCTCTACTCCATCGGCGCAGGGCGGCGGCGGAAATCCAGCTTCAATGATCATCGCTTTCTGTAAGTACTCTGTAATCGTCGTCTTAATTTCTCGCCGGAGTATTGATATACTCATTATTCACCTGCAGCCGTGGTTGGCTCTGTGGTTGGATTGCTCATTCTCATGGCGATTGGCATATTCTCTTACAAATTTGCCAAGAGAGTTCTGCCGGACGTCATAAAAGAGTGGAGAAACACATCAACTCCGGCACCGGCGCCGGCGGAGATTTGGGGAGTAGATTCACTGGAAATGGATAAATTCCTCAGAGAAATTGCCGACGAAAGTCCGATCAGATTCACCACTCAGCAACTCAACGCCTTCACAAGCAACTACTCAACGCGGCTAGGTTCCGGCGGCTTCGGCGATGTTTACAAAGGCCAATTCCCAAACGGATTGAAGATCGCAGTGAAGGTTCTCAAGAGAAACTCCGAGAAAAAAGCCGAGAATCAATTCATGGCGGAAATCGGAACAATCGGAAGAACTCGCCATCGAAATCTTCTCAGGTTGTACGGATTCTGTTACGACGAATTCACGAGCGCGCTGGTTTTGGAGTTCATGGAGAACGGATCACTCGACAGATTCTTGTACGGAAAAATCAGAAACGAAATCGATTGGGAGAAATTGCAGGAAATTGCGATTGGAACCGCTAAAGGAATCGCATATATGCACGAAGAATGCCAGAGAAAAATGATCCATTACGATATCAAGCCTGCAAATATTCTATTAGATGCGAATTTCTCACCGAGAGTCGGCGATTTCGGACTTGCGAATCTCTGCAACAAAGACAACACGCATGTATCTCTCACGGAGTATCGAGGAACTCCAGGATATTCGGCGCCGGAGCTCTTGAGGTTCAATTTTCCGGTGACTTGCAAGTGCGATGTGTACAGTTTTGGAATGGTGCTGTTTGAGATCATCGGGAGGAGGAGGAACGCCGCCGTCGGTCCGTCGGGTAGCATCGATTGGTTTCCGATTCAGGTATGGGAGCGGTTTGAGAAGGGCGAATTAGTGAATATGAGCGGTGGTTTTGATGTTGAAGATGATGGAGAGAGGAAAATGGCGGTTGAGAGAATGTGTGAGGTGGCTCTGTGGTGCGTGCAGGATTCGCCGGAGGATCGGCCGACGATGAGTACGGTGGTAAAGATGTTGGAAGGAAGCGTCGAGATTATGCCGCCGCCGAAGCCGTTTCAGTATATGTATCCGACTTCGACGGATAACAGCACCGTCACCGGCGCCATGGATTCCGAGCAAATGAGCTCTAGTTCGACTTCAAGCTATTTGATGAGTAAAGGAAGTCTGCCGATTTGGTACAAGGATTCTGCCCCAGTTTTGAATCGACTTCAACTTAAATTGTAATAATTCCATTATTCGAGAATTCGTTTTTTTTTTTCTTTTTTTTTTAACAAAACGTGGAAAGGTTTGTTTGTTTGGTGTGAAAATAGAAATTTGAAAATAAATTTTGAAAATAAGTGATTCCATAAAAATATACACGAAACAAATTTATAAATTAGATTTAATTATTATTCAAAATATCTAAAATGGTATTCACAAAATATATATATATATTTTTTTTTTCCTCTCGTCAAATGGAGCATAGCCCAATTGACATGAAGTTGTATCCTTGACTAAAAGGTCAAATTATTATTAATTAATTTATTGACATATATTTCATTGGTAGACTCTAGGTTGATCACTGTTGTTGACCGAGAAATTTCGGCCAATCAGCGGTCGCCACATGTCTTCATCTTGGCCGGCGGATCGAATAAACTTAACCGAGCAAATTCGGTCATGGCTCAATTGGGCTTGAAATCGAATCGGGCTAAAAGTTATTTAAATGACAATTTGGCCCAAGCCCAAATAACCATTGGGCCCAGAACCCAAAAGTCCATTGGACCCAAGCCCATTGGATCTAAGCCCAAGCCCATTGGATCCAGGCCCATGAGAACTCTATAAATAGAGAACTCATTCTTCATTTTTAAGGTTCAGAAAATTTCCTCTCCTAAGAAGAATTCACAAGACTCCCTGAATCCTGAAGACTGAACACCACTCCAAGTTCAAACATCTGAAGACTTCACAAACATCTGAAGACTTCACCGCTACGCGAAGCTGCAGATTCAACATCGAGAACAAGCTGCGAAGCCCTCGATCCAAATTCAACATCGAGAACAAGCTGCAAAGCCCTCGAAACAAATCCAACATCGAGAACAAGCTAAGAAGCCCTCGATCCAAATTCAACATCGAGAACAAGCTGCAAAGCCCTCGAAACAAATCCAACATCGAGAACAAGCTGTGAAGCCCTCGATACAAATCCAACATCGAGAACAAGCTGCGAAGCCCTCGATACAAATCCAACATCGAGAACAAGCTGCGAAGCCCTCGATACAAATCCAACATCGAGAACAAGCTGCGAAGCCCTCGATACAAATCCAACATCGAGAACAAGCTGCGAAGCCCTCGATACAAATCCAACATCGAGAACAAGCTGCGAAGCCCTCGATACAAATCCAACATCGAGAACAAGCTGCGAAGCCCTCGATACAAATCCAACATCGAGAACAAGCTGCGAAGCCCTCGATACAAATCCAACATCGAGAACAAGCTGCGAAGCCCTCGATACAAATCCAACATCGAGAACAAGCTGCAAAGCCCTCGATCCAAATTCAACATCGAGAACAAGCTGCAAAGCCCTCGATCCAAATTCAACATCGAGAACAAGCTGCAAAGCCCTCGATCCAAATTCAACATCGAGAACAAGCTGCAAAGCCCTCGAAACAAATCCAACATCGAGAATAAGCTGCGAAGCCCTCGAGATACATTTACATTTGAGAGAGAAAGAATCAGAGGATAAACATTAGAGATTGTAATCCACTACGCACTGATACATACAATACAATATAAAATTCAAATTCATTTACACGTGTTCGAATCTCCATCCGTCGTTCGAAATCTCGTGTGAACAACTGTCATTTATAGACTATTATCACTGACAAAAATTTATAAACAAAACTACTATCAGCGATAAATTATTATCCGCGATAGACTAGATAGACCATAGACCATACTATTAGTGATAGTCTGCAATTTTTTTTAAAAAATGCTATATTTTAAATTATTTTACTCTAAATTGACATCCGTTACAAATTTTCTAAATTTTTTATAATATATTGTATTATACATATTTAATTTAACAAAAAAAATAAAAAAAAAATTGAAATTACAAAATTCAGATTAACCAAGAGTACCTCTAAAATTGTATCTTTCTTTTCATAAAAAATACATATGAATACAGTGACAGATCCAGAAAGTTAAGTGAGGAAGGGCTAAAATAACATAAAAAATACATATTACGTACAAGTATAATAAAATTAACCAAAATTTAAGTGAGGAGGGGCTAAAATAAAATTAACCACAAAAAAGGCAAAGTTGGGGTTGAACCTAAGTGTGGTGAGGGGGCTAAACATGCATTTACCACTAAGCTTAAAAGCAATTTCAAAAAAATTGCCACAGATTATATACAAATTAAGTAAACTGTCATAGTTGAGGAGGGCTCGAACTCCTAAAGCAAAACCGTCTCTTCATGAGTATATACTCATATATAAATTATATATGATGGGTGTATATAAAAGAATATATAATAAATAAGTGACAAAAATAAAATCGTATAAAAATCAGTTGAATGAAATCTATGCTTTAATTATAAAAATGATGAATCAATATCAATTTAGGGAGAAAAAACGTTTGATTATTTTAATTTTGTAATCTAATAAACAAAATTTGGAGAGAAACTTAATCAATATAATAATCAAAATAACTATTATGGAGACAAAAACTTTGAATTAAAAGACATACGGATCAAATATATACTCAAATCTAAGCAGAAAAGTTGTAAAATATATGAACATTTTTAAAAACATGTCAAATGATAGTAGGGACAATTTTTAATTTTACTTTTAATAAATGGTAAAATCTTATAACTTTGGTCGTGATCCATCAAATTGAAATTAGTGGGTGACTATAGACATTCCTATAATTTAGAGGAATATTTTGCAATCTCTCCCATAAGATTGTAAAGACTACTGACCATATAAAACAAGGCCAGGGGAGTCCAGACAAAAATGTAATTTGTTGACATCATTTTTCATACTTTATCCACACCAATATATTTGTTCAACTCAAGTTAAAACACAATTTATTATTTAAATCAATACGTTACATTTACATAAACATTTAAGTAACTATTATGAATCAGGTGTACAATAAAAAAAAAAATTAAAGTAAAATATATTTTTGTCTCTAAATTTAAATTTAATGTCTATTTGGTCTCTAAAGTTTCAAAAGATACACTTTAGTCTCTCAAGTTTACAAAATAGTTCTAAATGATCCTTCACTTAACTTTAACCTAACGAAATGTTGACCGGACTGTTACGTGCTGACGTGTATGAGATAAGATGTCTATTTTATTTGATTTCTTGGTAAAATTAATTAACAAAAAAAACTATTAATTAAGTAGAAACTAAAATTGGTTTGAAATATATTTAATTTCTACCTAATTAATAATTTTTTTTTAATTAATTTGTCGGTAATCAAATAAAATAGACATGTGATCCTATACAGCACATAACAGTATAATTAACAGACATTCTGTTAAGTTAAAGTTAAGTCATGGACCATTTAGAATCACTTTACAAACTTGAACGCTAAAATGTATATTTTGAAATTGCAGAGACCAAATACACATCAAATTCAAATGTGGTAACCAAAAATACATATTACCCACAAAAAAAAAAAAAAAAAAAAAAAAACCTATGTTAAATTGAGGGTGTTATAGCCAATTTGAGGGATAAAAAGCCTATCTGAATTCAAAGACAAACACAACGGTAGTATCAAATTTAGAATTTAATCCCTTCTTTAGAAATTATTGTAAAAACGTCCAATGTTAAGCCCCTTTTCCAATTATTACCGTTTGAATGTTTTACAAAAATACGTCAAAGCCAAAGTCTAATTTACTCCACAACCCCTTCGCGTAGAACAAAACCAGAATTGCATGAAGGGTAGTATTGTCTTTTTCATATAACAAAACGTCAATTTTCAATTAATTTCCCGGAGTGGGGCTATTTCTCCTTCCATAGCTGGAAAAACACCATTTTCTCGCCTGAGCGAGCAAAGGATCTTCACTGTGAACTTTCATGGCGTCTGTCCCTGCATATCGCGAAGCCGCAGGGTCAAGATCCGGCGGGAAAATTGTTCGAGCTAGGCGAGCTCCAAGCAGAAGGACTCCTTATGAGCGTCCTGGACGTTCGAATTTGGGCCCTGGAGGAAACCCTAGTTGGATCTCCAGGTTCATTTTCTCGCCTACTCGTACCATTGCTACCGGCGCCGGAAAGTTGCTATCTTCTGTCTTCGTTTCCGACTCCGACTCCTCCTCTTCGGACAGTGATTCAGGTTGGTTTTACTTAATTGAATTGTTGTGCATGTTATTTTTTCAGAATTATGCGGATTGAATAGTTGTTTTACTCAGGGCTGTGAGTGGTTAATGTGTCGCGAAATGTAAGCTTATTTTGAGGAAATGAGAAGTAGAAATAGTACTGAGCTTGTGCATTAGTTAAAGAAGGGCGAAATGTAGTTCGAACTTTGAAGGTGGATGGGAAATGGAGGTAGTGCTTGAAAAGAAGCAAGCAACACTTGGTGAACTTAATGGTGTTTGCTGTTAAGTATACGCAGTAAGTTGGAATTGATGAAATTGGGTGGTAAGATGTGACGTGGGTTCCCTTTTAACCAACTGGAAAAGATGAAATTGGGTGGAATTGATGAAATTGGGTGGTAAGATGTGAACTTATGCTTCCCTTTTAACCAACTGGAACAGCTATTTGTAATCACCATGGATCTTTGATCCCTTTTGTAAATTTCATACGTCAATGAAATTATTTCTTATAAGTTATATATATATATATATATATATATGTTTTGAATATTGGTTTGGTCATGGCCCTAGAAGATAATTGTATTGTATCATCTTTGACTTGAAAGTGAATTGCGTGAACCCTAATACCAACTCAAAAACCTTCCAAGAATCCCGTTTGCACTCTCTGACTGATCATGCTACCAAGAACGTCTCTTACAATGACAAAGAGAAGGAAGGAAGTTTGTCCCCTTATCATACCCATTGATGCCACCACTATTTCTCTTGGTTTTCCATTGACAAATGTTGAAAATTTAGAATTTGAAATACATCCCCCATCCATGTTAACCATCTACGTCCAGACTTTTTTCTTCAATGCTATCATTTATCATTGGCATATTTCTGCTTAGTACGTGCAGAAAACATGTGATTTCATTTGTAATTGAAACTTGACTTAAAATTTACTTCTTGCATGGTACGCTAGGAAGGACAAATATGTCAACTCATATATATACGTATAGGTTCTTATAAAATATATATATATATATATATAGGTGTGTGTAAGATTAATGGACTAAATTGATGACTAATCATACGTCTTTTAGGTTGGAAGTTTCATATGGTTTCCTTAAGTTCCTTGCACATTTTTTATTCTCATTTCACATTTATTTATGACAAAGTTCAATGCATAGGATTTGTATAGTTTTATTATTCATTTGAGTGGCAAGCTGCTTTTAGTTTTGCTGATATGACTCTTTTAAAGATGTATTGTATCTTATTTTAACAGAGGATGATGTTGAAGATGATGTTCATGATGAAAATCGTGTCTTCCAGGAAACAGAAGGAGTGAAGAAGGTAAACAATCTAGGGTTCTAGATGTTAAATCATTTATTTGTTTAGGTGTTTGTCTCATTAAATTGAAATTAGGTTGTTTGCCTCACTATCGGGCAATTTGTGATGTTGGTAATGTATAAGAAATATCTTGACATTTTCTAGCAGACCTGCTATCGAGTTTGATATGTGATTGAGTGTTGCAGTATTATGTTTTAATAACATCATCATTGATTCCTTTCATTTTTTCTCAATGAAAGTTCAATACCTTTTTTTTTTTTAAAAAAATCATCCTTATTTTAATAATTTTTTTTTGTTGAAAGAAAGAGTTTTCATGATTAAGTGATGCAACATTGTTCTAGAGCTTATGGTTTGAGGGTCAGCTAGTGCTATGTGAGTATACAAATTAATATAATATATGAATGGAAGATCTATTCTCGAGTCAACATGATAGCTATATGAATAAAATATATGTGACAAAATCAAAGTGTAAGAGAATGGATTATTTGGTATTTGATTTATAGACTACAACTCCGTTTCTGATTGGCATTCTTATGTTGGAAGAATGGGACACCGGAGATGGTCAATTTATTGAGGATGGACTTTCCACCAGAGAAGAAAGATAGCAAGCGTCTAATTGAACAGCTACTGATGCAGGAGACCTTCTCCAGGTACGCCAATAATTTTTTGAGGAGTTCTGTTGAAACTTCTTTACCGTTTCATGTGGTAATTTTATCTATTTTTCACTATAATTAATCAATTGTGTCGGTGCGACGTGTAAATTGGTCTAGACATTTCTTATGTAATTCTCTATCAATTAACTGGAAAAAAGAGTCTCCCTTTTGTTTCCTGCGATTAACAATGCTCATCTTGGTTTTACTAGCTTGCTTGCTCTTTTATCTTGGTGAAGGCTATGGTTTCAGTGTATCTAGACATCCTGCACATACTGAAATAAGTTATTGTTCCTGTTCAAACTGAAGTCCCTATATGTTCAATGGTTGATGTTCTCATGGTTAAATAGTTTAGTTCATGAGTGACAAATGATAATAAATTGAGCTAGGTCTTTTCAACTACCACTTAGATGATAACCTTCAATTATTTGTTACTAGTGGCTTCTGGTTCATTCTCACTTTCATTCAAGCAGGGCAGAGCGTGACAAGTTATTTCAGATAATTGAATCAAGGGTTGTAGAGTGTCAAACCATTGAAGGTGAGGCTGCAGGAAGGCTGACTGAGATATCAAACAGAGAAGTTGATAGTGGTACCGACCTTCCAATTTCCTGTAAACCACAATTTGTTTTTTATGCAAATAATGACTCGTGTTAATATTTAGAATAACAAAATGTTAAGGAGCATATTCTCTTAATGAGAAATTTAAATTTTATTACCAGATTAAGATGTGTGCAAATTGATACAGATGATGGCAGGCCTGCAGTCTGCAGCTCAGCAATTCTCGAGGCAAAAAAATGGTTGAATGAAAAACGATTGGGATTGGGGTCTAGTTCGACATTGGAATTGGATCATGGGCCATGCACCTTGATTTCCACGATGTTGCCAGTGGTTGGTGATTCTTTCTTTTGTTGTTCTTGAATGGCATATGAATAATCACGTAGCGGAAGCAAGTCTCATTTACATTAATCTTATAGTTCAATATTCTTCTTAGTTCACTTGTCATGGACTCCTTTTCTGAGCAAATGATTTATTTGTATGCATGAACATATCCTAATTGCCATTTATAAATTTCATTATTTTTGCTAGTTGTTTCTCAAATCTCTTTTAAATGGTTTCTTACACTCCATGTCTCAATGATTTTATTCTTCTTTTGCCCTTTCAACACCTTTTCCCCCAACAATTTCCCCCAAAGTGAAATGTTACATTGTCTAGGGAAGGATTTCTACATGGACGTTTGATTTGCTTTTGGCTGATTGGGCTAAACTTCCAGCTGATTTCTTCAATCAATTTTAAGCCATCAAGTTAGACTGATTTAAAAATAAAAAGAACAAGTGAAAGAAAACATAAAAAGTGTCCTTGCAATTCTTGGTCGGAATGATGGGTAGAGAGAAAAAAAACTTGTAATTACCCTTTTTGTCCTTGGCCTAACCATATTGCATATTTTAATTAACTTGTGTATGATAATTATTCTACCAATTAGTTTTCGTGGGATTAGATAGTTTATTTGGCTACTACTTGGTGTAAACTTAACATTTCTTTATTTAACTATGATTTAGCTTGTATCTGTGCTAATTGCAAGTCTTTTTATGCCTTTCTTAACTTGGGCTGTGATATCCTCCCTTGTGTATATTTCTCCTCTTTCTAGTAGTCATTGCTCGCTGATGTTAAACAACAATGATGATAGTAGATTGATGTTATAATACCATAATACAAAATCTAGAGTTGATATGTGGCTTATATATTGGTTTCTTCTCGGAATATTGAAGTATATGCTGCTGCAGGTTAATGATGAAGAGAGGGGTTCGCCTATAGATGTAGCCAAATCATACATGCGGGAACGTCCTCCATGGGCCTCTCCTTCCACCAATAATTTTGAGTTTAAATCTCCTTCATCATTAGGGTTACAGCTTTTCAAAGAAGAAACATCATATTCAATTAGTGGAAATCCACTGTCTTCATCTAAGGTACCATTTTATCCATTAAACTGCACCCATTATGCTTCTTTGATAGTTTTATGGAATTGATTTTTTGTAATTATCCCGTAGGTCTTATTTTGCTTGATTGGAGTCCCTTCCTCTTTTTTGGATGCCCTTGTATTCTTTCATTTTTTTCTCAATGAAAGCTCGGTTCTTTATAAAAATAAATGGAATTGGTTTTGTTTAATGCTCTTTATTGATGTAAATGCAAACACTCCTTTAACAATTATAGTCTTTCTTATTTAATTTTACATTGGAGATTTTTTTTGTAACACACCTTTTATGTGGTTGGGAGTCTATTAACTCCTGTTATTTCATTCATCAATGAAACAAAATATGTTTCTTTTACAAAAAAAAAATATATATATATATATATATATAAACTACACTCATGGAAATATATATATATATATATATATATATATATATATATATATATATAAACTACACTCATTATGCTTCTCCAATATATTTCCTCTATGTTACACTTTTCTAATATGGTTGTCTTTTCAAGTCACGAGACCATATGAAAGTTCATTTGATAAATATTTTCAAGTTTCTCAAAATGGTGTAATAAATATAGCACGTAGAGGACCGACCTTCATTTGCCAGTAGGTACAATGTCGTGGTTTCCGGTTTCCGGTTTTCCCTTCCCTTTCCCCTTTAATCTCCCTCGCTTATGCTCGTAAGTACATGAGCATGTATATTTCAACAACACAACAGTCATTCTGTTTGTTAACATTGGAGTGCAGATAAAAAGGGAATCTCCTGCCAGTGGACCATGGAACATCCAGGAGGAAATACGACGTGTGCGATCAAAAGCAACCGAGGAAATGCTAAGAACTCGCCCATCTGCCAAACTTGATTGGTCTTCACTTGCTTCGGACTACAAAAGTAATTTGAGTTCTGCACGTTCTGTAAAGTCAATAGATAAATCAATGAATTGGTCTGCAGACAATACTGTCACTCATAACTTATCAGGTACGCATTTCTGTGAGTCCAACAATGTACTTACATTTGTAGTAAAAGATAATAAAGTTTTCTTAATTTTCTATTTGGAATTTGGAATTCCCTAAACATTGTGAACCTCATTTGCATTTGCACCCTCACAGAGTCAAATGTCGCACAAGATGTGTCGGAAAAAGGAACTTGCCTACTCAATACAAACAGCAATCTTCTGCAACAGGATAAGGTAACAGACTCCCAAAAGGGCTTTGTTGGGTCTCCAATTGTAAACATATATTCCAGGAGGGGAAAAATGGAAAATTGTATATCTGACATCTAAATTTTGTACTTGGTATATATATATGGGAGGGGTTGTGTGTTTGAGAGAGAACTTTTTGGACAGGTTCTAGAGTGTAGGGGAGTGACCAGCTCTCTTAAATTGGCTGGGTGGTTTGTACTTTGAACTTGTAGGGTGATCTTCACCCCCTTTCGAGATTGCTAAACATAAATAAGACTAGATATCTTTTGTAACACTTTACATACTATCAATGAAATAGTTTCTGTTTCCTATAAAAAAAAAATAAGACTAGATATCTATCATGCTTTTGCAAATTACTTCTCGCTCGGTCAGCTGTCTCGAGAATTATTAACTTAGTGCTTGTTAACACCACGTCTGAGTGGAATGGTATCGATCTTACTAGATATTTGATATAGTTCAATTTTTCTCTTCCCTTGCAGAATTTGGAAACCAATCCTACCACTGAGAGGAAAGGTACGTAATAGTTTTATCTTAATGTTTTACATTCCTCGTTTTTCTGTTAGTTGTAGGATTAAGCAGTAGTTCTACATGATTTATCAGAGTGCTAACCAGCAGGTTTAGGACATTCATGATCATTAAAATAAAAATGTTTACTATTTTCCCCTTGGTAAGCGAAAAAAAATTATAAGAACAAAAATCGAAGAATGAAGAACTTTGATAAGCTCTTATTGTAGTATATGCTTCACTAGCAATTAAGTGGTAAACTGTATTTGTTTTTCTGTGCAGTATCAAATTCAAGTTTAGATGAGAGAGAATGCTCTACAGCACACGAAGCTGCGGGGCTGGCCAACGGTTTTCCTCCAGTAACTAGGTATCCTCCCGCCTCATTTCTCTCGACGTCTGTATCCAATTGAATACTGTGTAATATATAAGCTGATTTCCTTTTCTTGCATTGCAGTTCTTCTGGGGAGCTTGCTGTAGAACAAAACCATGTCGACAATATAGTTGAAGAAAACAATTCATCAGGTCACGATCGCGAGGCAAAAGGGCTGCATGTGGAGGAACGATGTGAAGTGTACATGGAGGTCTCAAATGTGAACGAAAATGATACCGGTAAAGTTGTATCGGATGGAAACGATAATGGTAAAATTTCATCGGAAGAAAATGGTGCTAGCAAGGAAAAAAATCGTGCTGGTAATGTTAATACAGTAGAGAAGCCAAGTTCACAAAGCCGCGTAGGAGCGGGGAAGACTGGCGGAACGGCGTACCTTCGGCGAGGAAAACGAAAACACTGAAGCGGGGAAAACAAGAATGTAGTTTGCCTTGATTTTGTTTTTTGTTTGGGACGAAATATTGAAGATAAAACTTTTGACCATAGCTAAAGCAAGGCTTTTGTATCATGAGTAGTTTGATTAGTTGTACGGATCTGTATAGAGCTAGATCATAGAATCAGCTTGAATAAGCGACACCGGAAGAAGCGCTTTGTTATTGAAGTTGTAGAAAAATTATGTGTTAAAAATGGCTAAATCTAGGCTTCTTTATCCATGTTTTGACCCTCCTATGAGTTTTGGCTCCTTTATTATGATTCTAGAGTTTCAAAAGAGACCTTTGTAGTTCGAGAAGTTTAGAAAATAGTTCGAAATCGTTGACCCTTAGTTGACCGTCGGTTAGAAAAAGTAATAGTAATTAGACATGTTTGGTCGGTAATCTGAAAACAAAAATTTGAAAGAAGAATTTAATAAAAACATGATTGTGTTTGAGTTTGGTAGTCAATGTAGAAATCGAATCTCAATTTAAATGAATAATTATTCAAAATGGGTTCGATAATATATTTATAAACTATAAAATTAATTGTAGTTAGCGATATCGAATATTGGCTATATATTGACAAGATATCAGCGATTTTATCAAAATACTGCTATATTTTGCATTTTCATTAATTATTGATTATTTTTTTACCATATTTACCAAAAGCGGTTTAAAAATAATAATTCTAATAATTTACCAAGGCTACCACAATTAATGTTCAGGGATGCGTGGGTTCGAATCCTATGAGGATGTATCGTGATTTTTTTCCTTTTTTTGGTCCTCTCTCCCCAATGCACAACACAACACACTTTTTTTTCTCACTATTTTTTTTCCCTTATTTTTTCAAAAAAAAAATTATTAAACAATTATGTTTTTTTTTTTTTTTTTTTTTTGGCTGCAACTCCATGTCTGAGTTAGGTTCTGACATAATTATATAATATTTATAACATAAAATAGTTCATAAGTTGATTAATAAAAATTTATACTCAACCTTTGATAACTATCACTAATTTTATGGTTTATAAATATATTATCAAAATATTTTAAACAATTAATTAAATTCATATCTAATTTATAAAGGAAAATTGTAACATATGTCAATTTAGAGTAAAATAATTAAAAATATAGCATTTTTTTAATTTTTTTTTTTGCAAATATGATAATTTCTATCACTGATAGTATAGTCTATCACCTCAGTTTTTTATAAAATTTTGTCAGTGACTATCACGGATAGTAGTCTATCCGTGATAGTCATATATATATCAGCGATAACAGTCTAATATATCAGTAATAACAGTGATAGTCACTAATTTTTTTTTGCCATATTTGCAAAATGTTTTAAATTTTGCTATTTTTGTTATTATTTTTTACCGGATTCTTGTTTATGCAATCAATCCATTTATAAATCTGTTATCAAATACATATTTGAAAACCTGAATTATACAA
Organism: Herpetospermum pedunculosum; assembly: GCA_028017165.1. Classification (NCBI taxonomy): domain Eukaryota; kingdom Viridiplantae; phylum Streptophyta; class Magnoliopsida; order Cucurbitales; family Cucurbitaceae; genus Herpetospermum; species Herpetospermum pedunculosum. The sequence continues at coordinate 85,474,253 of CM051522.1, forward strand.
TTATATTTTGATTGAATCGCTTGTTTTTAAATTGTGTTTTCTTGGTTATTTTTCTCTCTTACTCACTACACGTCTCTCTTTTAATTCTCTAGTTAATTTTTCTTATTTTTTTCTCGATTTTTTGTATTGTCTTTGGAAGGGACTCTTTTATGAGCTTAGTGAATATGTTTTTGGTAGCATAAATATGTTTTTTATTTACGAATTATGTGATCCAAATAGTCTAAATTCATAAAACAATATTATTTGTTGATTTTTTTATTAATAAATATAGTATTTCATATTATAAATTAAATTTTGTTAAATTGAAATACGTATAATCTAATATATTATAAGCTATATATGATATTGTAAAATAATAATTATACAAAATTCTAACATAAAATATGGTCATAAATTAATTAATAATAGTTTATATTCAACCTATTTTTTATATTTAGATCGTAACTACAACTTGGTTTATAAATATCTTATCAAACACATTTTGAAAAAATAATTAGATTGAGATTCAATTTCTAAATCCACTACCAAACACACATCTTCAAAACATAAAATACAATTTTGCTTTCATTTAATCCCTTGTTTTCAAAATTCTTTATCAATCACAATCAAACAAATCCTAATAGATTATAAAGTTACTTTATTTTGTTTTGCATTATTGTGTTATATTACTATTAAATGTTATATTTATTTTTAATGACATCTTAGTGAATTAATTAATATTAATTTTTTTGACATATATATTGTTATAGGTTAAGTTTTGTGCTGCATACGTAGAGTGCACAATTTATGAATATTATAATGTTATATTTATTTGCATAGTTATGCCTCTTATTAGCAATATTATAATATTCTTTATCTATTAAATAAAACATTTTTTTTTTTTAATATTGCAATTATCGAAACTATTTAAAAATATCGCATTTGGTTCAATAAACACTGCAACATTTTTAAAAATACTTTGAAACATGCGATATTTTTATAAAAAAATTTAAAAACAATGTTATTAAAAAAAAAACGCCTACAAATATCTTATAGTTGATATTTGATTTCAACTATAATGAAGTCACACTCTAACATAATATCTTATAGTTAACAAATAAGCTTACACCATTTTAAAATATTTGTAACATGAAGTCTCATAGTCAATATTTTTATTGTATTTAGTCATTTTTATGATATAATGAAAGTGTTAGATTCACTCAAGTCAATGTCCAATTCATGGACATACAATGACGACATGTAAAAAATAAAATAAAATAATTAATAATAATTAAAACCCTAGGTATAAAATGTTTTTTTTTTTTGTTTGCGTTCTTAAATAATTGCAATTTAAAAATGAAACAAAAATAATAGGGCTGGTTGCACAAATAGCAATCAGACCCAAACTAATTGCAAATTTAGCAAACTTTAAAATGTTTTGCAAATATGGCAAAAAAAACCTGTTTCTATCACAGACTTTATTATATCACTGATAGACTTCTATCAGTGATAGACTATTATCACTGATAAACTATTATCACTGACAAAAATCTATAAAAAAATCAGCGATAGACTTCTATCAGTCATAAATATCAGCAATAGAAATTGCTATATCCACAAAAAATTTAAAAACATGCTATATTTGCAAACAATAAATCTTAAATTGTCATTTACTACAATTTTTCAAAATAATAACAGTAAAAAAGAGAAGATTATTATAATAAAATGTTTGGGAATTGAAGTTAATGAGGTGGTTAAATTAGATAGGGTTTTGTAGTAGGATTAGGATAATTAAAACAAAATGATTCTAAAATTTTCATATAATAATTTCCTAATTCCTTTTCGGATTACTAATCCTCAGAATCTTCCCCTATATATATTTCATTTTCCACATTCTTCGTCACTCGTAGCTTTTACGATCTTCGAAGAATTATTCCCGCTCTCAACTCCGATTGCTTCTTCGATATTCTACTCTACGTTCTTCATCATCATCTTCAACAATGGCGAACGGTGGCGGTATCACTCTCCATGAGATTCGAAACGAATCCGTCGATCTGGTACTATCCTGATTTCTTTTTCTGATTCCTTCATAATCGGAAACTAATAAATTAGCATAATCGTCGCTGGATGTTTTTTTAATGGCGGAGATATTGTTATATTGAATCTTCACATTGCCAATGTGTTGTGTATGTATTGCATGGCGTTTTCTGATTGTTTTCTTTTTCTTTATGGTTTTTTCGATTGGTGTTTTGGATTATACAATGTGTTGTATGATTGTATCGATCAATCGTCTCTGAGCTAGGTTGAGAATTTGGAATTTCGCATGCGCTAGTTTTCTGATTGGTTTTGCATGTTTTTGTTTGATCGAAAAGTAAACAATGCGAGGATTTTGGAATCTGTGACGTGCTTGTGCTTTAATGGTTTGGTGTTTTTGCTAATGGAATTCCAGTGACTGAGAGAACTGTGAGAAGAGTGTAGGGTTTTCTCTTTTTTGTTCTGATTCTTTTTAATATTTGATGTTATTTTAAGGGTTTGCAAAACGACAGCGTTTTATATCTTGACTAAATATAAACATTTAACAGAAATAATCGTCGATATCTTCCTCGATTCCATCTGATTTACTTGAACAACTTTCGCGGGTGTTTATGTTTATGTTTTTGTGTTATGTTTACAGGAACGAATTCCAATCGGCGAAGTGTTCGAGAAACTAAAATGCTCAAAAGAAGGTCTCAGTTCAGAGGAAGGAGCCAATCGGCTTCAAGTTTTCGGACCCAACAAACTCGAAGAGAAAAAGGTTTCCCCTTCATTCATCTCTGTGGAATTGCTCTTTTTTTTTTTTCCTTTTTCTTTTTTTTGGAAAAGTGAAATTAATTTATAGTATATTTCTTTTTGTGTGGAAACAGGAGAGCAAAGTTCTGAAATTTCTGGGGTTTATGTGGAATCCCCTCTCTTGGGTCATGGAAGCAGCGGCTATAATGGCTATTGTCTTAGCAAACGGCGGGGGAAGGCCTCCAGATTGGCAGGATTTTGTTGGAATCATTACCTTACTTGTCATCAACTCAACCATCAGTTTTTTTGAAGAAAACAACGCTGGAAATGCAGCTGCAGCCCTTATGGCCGGTCTTGCTCCCAAAACTAAGGTTCTCAGAGATGGTCGTTGGAGTGAGCAAGATGCTTCTATTCTTGTTCCTGGAGATATAGTAAGTATCAAACTGGGAGACATTATCCCTGCTGATGCTCGTCTTCTTGAGGGTGACCCTTTAAAGATTGATCAATCTGCTTTAACTGGCGAGTCCCTCCCTGTTACCAAAAACCCTTCAGAAGGAGTTTTTTCGGGATCGACCTGTAAACAGGGAGAAATTGAAGCTGTAGTGATTGCCACTGGTGTGCATACCTTCTTTGGTAAAGCTGCTCATTTAGTGGACAGCACCAATCAAGTTGGGCATTTCCAAAAAGTTCTTACTGCCATTGGGAATTTCTGCATTTGCTCCATTGCTATTGGAATTGTTATCGAGATCATAGTCATGTACCCAATTCAACACCGTGCCTATAGGGATGGCATTGACAATTTGCTCGTGCTTTTGATTGGAGGAATTCCTATTGCCATGCCCACTGTTTTGTCTGTCACCATGGCCATTGGTTCCCACCGGCTTTCTAAGCAAGGCGCAATTACCAAGCGGATGACTGCCATTGAGGAGATGGCTGGCATGGATGTCCTCTGCAGTGACAAGACTGGAACATTAACCTTGAATAAGCTCACTGTTGACCGATCCTTGACTGAAGTCTTTGTGGGGGATGTCGATAAAGAACATGTCATCCTTCTTGCAGCTAGGGCTTCTAGAACAGAAAATCAGGATGCCATTGATGCTGCTATTGTTGGAATGTTGGCAGATCCAAAAGAGGTGTGTAGTTTTAGTTTGATGACTTTCATTTCATCTCTATCTCAAATTGAGTAAAAGTTTGATAATCAGAATTTTATATGATATTTTGCATGACAAAATTATGCAGGCACGAAGTGGTATTAGAGAGGTTCATTTTTTTCCATTCAACCCTGTCGATAAGAGAACTGCTCTGACTTACATTGATTCTAATGATAACTGGCACCGTGCTAGCAAAGGTGCTCCAGAGCAGGTAAAGTTGTTGTCTTTGTATTCTTGACCGGTGCAAATTTGCTTTATGATGATTTGTATATTTCTCATTTCTTCTTGTTTGAAACAGATCTTAAATCTTTGCAATTCCAGCGAAGTCATCAGGAAAAAAGTTCATGAAGCGATTGATAAGTTTGCTGAATGCGGACTCCGGTCCCTGGGCGTTGCTAGACAGGTTTTCAAATCTTAACCTTCACTTATGTTATGAATTATCAATATCAAGCCCTATTTTCCAAGCTTACTATTTAGCTACTGATCCACAGGAAGTACCTGAGAAAACCAAAGAAAGTCCAGGAAAACCGTGGCAACTTGTTGGTTTGTTAGCTCTGTTTGATCCTCCCAGGCATGATAGTGCAGAAACCATCAGAAGGGCTCTGAACCTTGGAGTAAATGTCAAAATGATCACTGGTATGTGCAAAGCAAATATCACTATCTTTATAACTTGCTGCGTTGTATACAAACAGATTTTTCTGCAAAGCATTTGAATGTCTCCCTAAATATAGGTGACCAACTGGCCATTGCCAAGGAAACCGGCCGGAGACTCGGCATGGGATCAAATATGTACCCTTCTTCTGCATTACTTGGTCAAGACAGGGGTCCATCAGCAGATACCCTTCCTGTGGATGAGTTGATTGAAACAGCTGATGGATTTGCTGGTGTATTTCCAGGTGGGTTCTGCAACTTTCTTTTCCTTAAATAGCATGCATTGCTAGAGAATAAGAAATAATCGTTCTGTAATGTTTGAAGATCATCATGAATAAATTTTCATTTCTCCCTTCACTATCTTTGTCATATCGATATATGCAAGCTCCAAGTTTTAGCTCCGCCCCACCCCGCCCCTATTGTTTAATTCCATTTTTCTGGTTTGCTATGAAGTTCTCCAATACAAAATGCATTGTCACACATTGCTTTGCTAACCTTATTTTTGAATATGGCAGAACACAAATATGAAATTGTGAGAAAGTTACAAGAGAAGAAACACATTTGTGGAATGACTGGAGATGGTGTAAATGATGCCCCTGCATTAAAGAAGGCAGATATTGGAATTGCTGTTGCTGATGCAACCGATGCAGCTAGAGGCGCTTCTGACATTGTCCTCACCGAACCAGGATTGAGCGTTATTATCAGTGCAGTACTGACTAGCAGGGCTATTTTCCAGAGGATGAAGAACTATACGGTTAGTTTATACTTCTTCGCTATGTTGTTTTCCAACTACTTGCTATGCTATGCAATCAAATTTAATTGATTATTTACACTCTACTCATTCCATTCATTATTTCTTCTTTGCAGATTTATGCCGTTTCCATCACCATTCGTATAGTGGTAAATACAATGAAAACAGAGGAATATTTAGTTTCATTATTAATCTATATATGGACCGGACAATAACATTTCTTTCCATTGACATTGCAGTTTGGTTTTATGTTGATTGCTTTGATTTGGAAGTTTGATTTTGCTCCATTCATGGTTTTAATTATAGCCATTCTAAACGATGGTAAGGCTCTACCAAAAATGTTGAACATGCACCTTGTCTTTTCTATCATTTTAATGGATCGGGGATTTAAGTTATTTGTTATACTGTACACTAGGAACAATCATGACCATTTCGAAGGATCGAGTTAAGCCTTCTCCGCTGCCTGACAGCTGGAAGTTGAAGGAAATTTTCGCTACTGGCATCGTGTTAGGAGGATACATGGCACTGATGACCGTTATATTCTTCTGGATCGTGAGAGACACTGACTTTTTCCCGGTAAGATATAGTACAAGATTCATATCCTCCATTGGAAATCCATTGAAGTTCTTGTGACTTACATTTGTTCTTCTGATTCATGTTTGTATTCGGACTTCCTTTCGCAGAATACCTTTCATGTAGAATCCCTGAGGATCGACGACCCAAGAATGATGGCAGCATTATATCTACAAGTTAGTATCGTGAGTCAGGCCCTTATTTTCGTCACAAGGTCTCGAAGTTGGTCCTTTGTCGAACGTCCTGGACTTCTGTTAGTGGGTGCTTTCATAGTTGCCCAGATGGTTAGTACTCATTTTCTGTTCAAACCAACAATAAGTAAAAAAACCTTTATTCTTCTCAGCACTTAACAATAAGGATATTTTTTTGTACATGACAGGTAGCAACTGTAATAGCAGTGTATGCAAACTGGGAATTTGCAAGGATAAAAGGCGTTGGCTGGGGGTGGGCTGGTGTGATCTGGCTATATAGTTTTATAACTTATATCCCTCTTGATATTCTCAAATTTGCCATCCGCTATGTTCACAGTGGAAGGGCTTGGAACAACCTTTTGCAAAATAAGGTACTTTCTTTTTTCGATGTTATTATAATGCATCTCTGAGCGGGAAAGAGTTCAAATCATGATCCCCACTTACCTTGAATTTAATATCATACCTTTGCGACCTGCAATCCAATGTAGTAGAACCAGGCGGTTGTCTTGTTAGATTAGTCGAGTTGCGCGCATTATCCTTTGCGACCTGCAATCCAATGTAGTAGAACCAGGCGGTTGTCTTGTTAGATTAGTCGAGTTGTGCGCGTTATTGAAGACTTGTCAACTAACTCATTTTACGGCTTTTTTTTTCTCTCTTTCTCATGATAGACTGCTTTTACAACAAAGAAAGATTATGGAAAAGAAGAGAGAGAAGCACAGTGGGCTACCACACAAAGGACTATTCATGGTCTTCAACCACCTCAATCCAATGCCGCTCTTTCTGATAGGAACAGTTGCGGGGAGCTTTCTGAAATCGCCGAGCAAGCCAAGCGACGGGCCGAAATTGCAAGGTACCGAGAGTCTTTTCCTCTCGATGAAAATGTTTTCAAGTGAAGCACTTCTTTTGTAAGCACATTTAACTAAAAGTATTGTCATTTTTGTAAGTTACAGGCTGCGCGAGTTGCACACTCTAAAAGGTCGGGTCGAGTCGGTGGTGAAGTTGAAAGGACTAGACATCGATACAAACAATCAACATTACACAGTCTAAGGAGAAGCTCAGAGTGTTCTCCACATTTGATCAGAGTTTTCTCATATTTTTGTTAGAGAAACTCAAACTTTTCATTTTTTCTTTTCTTTTCTTCATAGATTAATGTTTCCTTAGTGAATATTCCTAGCCATTGTTTTTCTTCTGCCAATGCAGATAGATTTTTCTCCTCCTTAATTAATTTTTTTTTTCTTTCTTTGTTTCTGTATATATCATTACTTAGTACTACAAAATCTTCCAATTATTTCTTTTAATAAATAATAATAAATAATATTGGTGTCAGCAACTTTATTTTTTCAATAGACAACTTTATTGAGTGGCTAAGCACTAATAATTTCAGCAACTGCCTCTGTTTCTTTTGTCCATTTGCTACTTGTGCCATTCTCTTCTCTCTGCTTATTCTTTTTTTAATCATTTAATTAATTAATCCACCTTATCTTCTCCATGTGATTTGCCACCTGTCCCTTCTTTTTCCTCTAAAGCCACCTTTTATTTTAAAATTTCATTTTGGTCCCAATAATATTTGTGCTCTTCATTTTTCTTACTTGGAAGTATGTAGTGCAACAAAGAATGGTGATAAAATAGCATTTAAAAAAGTATATCTAAAGTCATAACTCATTGAGGTCGAAGGTTCAATTCTTCATATCTTCTAACGTATTTAAAAAAAATATTGCAAAAGAAAATTGTCAACATTTGATATCTAAAGTCGTAACTCAATAATAATTTGAGGTCGAGGGTTCAAATCTTCATACCTTCGGTTGTACTTAAAAAAATAATATTGCAAAAGAAAATTGTCAACATTTGATAAATTTAGGGACAATTTGAAAGTTAGTCTAGGATTGAATTGAAACTTTAAACCTACTAGTCTAAAATGATAGTTAGGAAAAGTGTTGGAGTTCAAACTTTAAATCTACTATAATGACAATTTAAGGAAAATCAAGAGAATTAAACTCTTTTTAAGTTCCTTTGCCCACTTTAATGTTCTCGATTATATTTATTAAAAAAAATTGATGTTTCTGGACTTCAAATGGTTTAGCTTTGATCATGTTAATGGTCTCACATTATTGATCGAACGAAATGTTATGATTCTTCAGTATAGTTTTTTCATTTTGTTAGAAGTAATTCGCGGGAAATATATATAAGGAGAAAATTATTGAACTTGTATTCAACTTATTGTTGAAATAAAGAAGTCAAAAAATCAATACACCAAACATAGTTGAAGATTGAATCCTCTTTTTGAACACTTTTTTAGCCATCCCCCAAGTTGTAAGGCATCATTAAGACACTCTTCTTTGAGGTGCTTGCTTCTTTTTGCAATTATGCTTCTCTGTTGCTACTTGATAGTGTGTGATAGCTCTTCTTTTTTCTACTTTATTGACAAAAAAGAATTATTAGAAAACTCCCATCAATCTAAACAACAATCCTTTTCAATGCCCCTCAACTTGTCCACACAAAAGAGAAGAGGAAAAAACTTGTTTTTTTTCAATCTGTGTAGTTTCACTACACTTGTTCTTGCTGAAACAATCAAAGGTATTTAACCTATTCGACACGACGAAAACGGAACAAACTCTGCGACGACGACGACGTCGTCGTATCGAGCTTCATTCAAACAAATTCTTTTTTCTTACAATTTATTAGTACTGAACTGTTACAAGAAACAAACATGTTTTTTTTAGTTCACTGCAGAGCAGTCAATTCTAATCTCCCCTTGGTTTTTTGTTTTGACTCCCACTCTCCCAAGCTTTTTCATTGCAACCACAAAAGCCTTCTCAAAAGCTGTGTTGTTGGAAGCAAATAAGTTCACTGTTTTTCTTGATCTTGGATCACTGAACAACACTTGGTCTGAGGTGAACAGCCCTTTTCCCATCTGCAGATTCTTGAAGTACACGTTGTCGAATGTGAACGACGACGCCGAGTCCATATCGACAGCGATTCTCTGGTCGACATTCCTCGGACATTCCTTCTTGAGCTCGTTCACGTATGTCGGATTGAACGTCGGGTCGATTCTGTTTTTGCTGTGGAAACTATATAGCCTTTTGGAGAAGTGCTTGCAGTGTGAGAATCCAATTGTATGTGCACCTAAAAAACAACACAAAATTTATCAAACTAGCAATTGTGAGGGTGGAGATTGAACAATCGACTATTGAGATGGTAATTGTTGTCTTATCCACTGAGCTATGCTGGATTGACAATTTATCGAACTACTTTAACTATTTTGTTTGCTTTCCCAAATACTTCAAAATGTAATGGAAGTTTAGTGTACCTGAGAGAGCAATCATGTCTGTTTGAGTTAGACCATGTCTTGCAAACATGACATTGAGCTGATCTAATCCAAAATCAGGCTGAGGAAGATGGTGTCGAACGCTCTTTCTCGTCGAGATCTGCCCGTCTCGCCTTCCCAACTCCACATCATACGACGGTCCTCCCGTCTGCAAGATAACAACAGCAACAACTCCTTAAGTCTATTTTCAACTCAAAAGTCGTTACATACAAGAATTTTCTATTGAATGAACGGTACATGATTCTACATTGACAAGTACCAAGTAACAGAAAAGAAAGACGTTTTTTCACTTACCAAAACTACAACATCTCTAGTAGCCAAAGCCAATATATCAGCACAAGACACCTTGTTCTTACATCCCGGGACGCTATCGACAGCAGCCTTAGCTTTGATCACGGTATCGAACCCGTCTCCGGCGAGCGACATATTATCAGCATTATCTTTCTCAGAAGTGTGGTTATTTGAATGAAGCAACACAGAAGCATCACAACCCTGTGACATAAACAGCAGCCAAAAGCCAACTTTTTTATAAAAACTTCTCAAAATTCATCAAAACTTAAGCAAAGAAAAGGGATTTATTTAGCAATACCCTGACAAAACAATCATGAAAGAAGATCCTGAGAGTAGCAGGGGCAGTAACAAAAGTCTGTTCAAACTTCTGCTTCACTGCAGCTCTAACAATGGACTCAACATTTGGACATGAATTATGGTAATGGTTGAGGTGAAGCTGAGAAAAACAGCAAGTTGAGAGAAGAAGAACAACAAAAGTTTGGATTTTCATTTTGTTGACAGAAAATTGTGAGATTAAATTGTTTCAAAATGTAATGATTGTTGGTGGTTATATAATTTGGGGGAAGATGCAAAAGAGGCCCCCTTTGGCCTACTTCTCTTCCTATCTGTCCACAAAATTTTAAATATTTTACTAGTCAAAAAGTTATTGACCCCCTTGTTCTTTTCTTTTAAAAAAAACATTCCTTAACTTTGTCTAGTTGTAATATTATCCTCGACTTTTCATAAATGTTTCAAAAATTATTTTGAAGTAGAAATTCTTTAGAATGTTGGATGAAAAATGACGTGATAGTGATTGTGATGCTTGTCAGAGTAAAGTCTGACGAAACGGCGTTTCGCCACATCGACTTTTTCGTCTAACATTCTAACGAATTTCTATTTAAAGGTAGTTTTAAAACGAGTTCAAGACAATATTATATATTTGGGAAGAAAAGGTGAATTCTTTAAGCAAAGTGCAATGAAATTTTGAGCTGTCATTCAAAGAAATAGTTGTTTAAGTTTTCACTTTTGTTTTTATTTGATGTTCCATGTGGTTGATTTTTTACCCTTGTGTCTATTTAGGCCCCCTAGTTTTTACCTCTATGTTTATTTAGTCTGATTTTTCCTCTACAAATTTCAAATGAACAATTTAACCCTTCAAGTTAATTGTATTTACCCCTTTTTCTCTCAAAATTGGAAAGAAAACAAACTCTTTCTCTATTGTAGAGCTTGCAATTTTGATAAAATTGGGAAAAGCCTCCAAAATGAGTAAAAAATGAATCTCTCTCCTAGTAATTTTGATCAAATTGAAGAAGAAAAAACCTCTTTCTCTCAATTTAGAGCTTGTAATTTTCATCAAAAAGGGAAAAGCCTCCTAAATGGGTAAAAAAAAAGTAATCTCTCTCCTCTCCATTGTAGAGCTATTAGTAATTTTCATCCAATTGAAGACAAAAAAAAAATTCTCTCTTTCAATTTAGAGCTTGTAATTTTTATCTAATTGGGGAAAATCTCCAAAATGAGTAGAAAAGGCCAAAGGGAATCTCTCTCTCCATTGTAGAGCTACTTATTTTGATCAAATTGAAACAAAAAAAACCCACTTCCTCTTCATAAAAGAGCTAGTGATTTTAATCAAAAAAAAAATTATTTAAAATTATTTAGAACTTATAAATTTGATGAAATTGGAAAAAGAAAACCTCTCAAATGAGTAAAAAAGAATATATATGTCAAACCGAGCATATCAATTGACATAAAGTTGTGCTTCCGACTAAGAGGTCATGGATTCAATCCCGATAGTGATCAAAATTGGGAAAAAAAAAAAAAAAAAAACCCTCCAAAATGAGAAGAAAAAGGAATAGTTGAATCAAAATGACACCGACAACATTAAAATGATTGTGTTTGCCCATGAAGTTTGGTCATTTTTGTAGATCTTGTTTGTGCATTGCATGTGAGTAAAGTCTATTGGAGAAGTGATTTATTTTTGTAGCTAAGCACTTAGGATGGGACAGCTCTAAAGGAAGATAGTTCCTAATACAATGTAATTAAGTAAATCAAAAGGAAAACAACCCTTTTGTTATATAGGACAAAAGGAAAAGGAATCAATCTACAATGTTGTGTGAGAGAGAAAAAAAAAGCCCATTGTATTTGTGCTAAGTACTCTCTTAATCATAAATAATGTGATGAGATTAAAATTAATTATAATATCAACCATATTCTACTACTTATTAAGTCATATCCCACTAAGTTATGTGCATGCTTGTATTCGAAAGTAACTCATATATATAATAAATAATCATTTTAACAATTCATAAAGTTAGTGGTTGCAACTTTGAATTAGCATGTTCAAAGTTCAAATTTCTATCTCATATTTATATTGTTATGTTCTCTTTAGAAGTAAAAAACATCCGTCATTATCTTTATTTTATATTTTGTATTAAATTTATTTATTTAAAGCATCATGTCTACTAAATTAATTAATATAATCTATATGTCAAAGCGAGTGTCTCTGACATATGTATATCTTGATGATTAAGAGAGTTGTGATTCGAATTCTCCTTATGGTTTCAATATACTAAAAAAACATAATCTATATCGTTAACACGATTAATATAATATTAACGTGGATACATTTTAATTGAATTGACATAATAAGTTAATTAATAAACTTTTTTAAAAAACATTATTTAAGAACAAAAGCTATCTGAAATGGGGCACCCAGTAAACAAGATTTCTGTCTGATTGCACTTTTTTACCGTACAGTTTTGGTCATTCATCAGCCGACACAATCTCTCGAAAAAAAAGCCTGAAAAATGGGACATTTGGTATGTTAATATAAAGGAATCACAAGTCAAAAATTTAAAAGATGGAGATAATAGAATGAGATTATTTAAAATAGTATAGTCGTGTTTGGTTTGTATTTAGTTTTTGGGTACAAATTTTATATAAAATATAATATCCAAATGTTGATGTGAATTAATATTTCTGAACAAAATTATAAATATAAGAAATTTGTAAAAAAAATATTTATATTAAAAAATGAATGACTGTCATTATTTAAAAAAATAAAAACTTATTATTAATATTATGTCCACTTTTATTTATAATTAATTATTTCATCGAATTTTCTATGATATTATGAAAAATTTAAAATGTTATTTATCTTTCATGTTGATGTTGAACACATGGACATATGAAAATGTCTACATCATTACTCTAGATGTGCTATTACTGTTTTTTTTCACAAAAGTATTTAACTAATGTTGGGTGTGGATTAAACTCCTGACCTCTTAGTCAAGAGCGTCCAAATTTTTGTCAAACCGAAAATTTGGGCGGTAACAATGCATTTAACCCCACTCTGAGTTATTTAGGTGTGTTACCTGTTGCACCAGGTAATTGTTTTAAAACTCTGCACTAAGTAGAATTGAACCCTCATTCTAGGCTATCTAGAGAATGTGTTCATTCAATCGTAGCGCCAAGTGGTTGTTTAAAGAATTTGGTGGTACTATTAATATCCCATGTGATAATGCGGAAAATGACGTATGAAATTAACTTGATGGGCCTGACTTTGGGTGTCTCGGTTATGTGCCAAAATGGGCTCCATTTTCAGCCCACTTTGAAGTTTGAGAAACCGAGGCCCAATTATCTTATAATTGGGCCGACCAATCTTGTTTTCTAATGGGCCCAATTTCAATGTTAACACGACTCTTCCAACTTGGGCCTTGCTGGTGGAGAGTATAACGACGATTTCCAACTTCACTTTCGAGATGTAATTTTTTATTTTTTTTTAATAAGATGTAACAATACATTAAAATCACGTGCAAATCATGTTTTGTTAATACAATTTATTAAACCAATAAAAAAATTGTTAGATTTTAATTTTAAAAAAACATTTATTTCTTAAAAAAAAAAAACCCTTACTTTTTACCTTTTAAAAGGACTTGTGAATTTTGTCTAAATTTCAAGAATATATTAAAAGGAAAATGAAAAATATTTATTTTTTGCAAAAATATTTAATTAATGCGGGAATTTAACCTATGACCTCTTAGTCAATAATACAATCTTATGTCAATTGAGCTAAACTTGATTTGACTATTTTAGATAATTTTAAAGAATGCATGAAATTAATTTGTAGTACATGTATTTATTACCGAGTTTTCTCCTTAAAACTAACCATAGTAAGAAATTATACTATCATCTTTATTTTTTTATTTTTTTAAGCGAGCTTAAATATTTTATTGGTAAGTATTATAGAAAAAACAACTTCATAATTTTTTATTTTTTTATTTTAGAAGTATTTTCTTTAAAATAAATGAAATTTCTATTTAGTATAATTTGCTAAACTATAATTAATATATATTATATATTATTAAAATCATTAAAACTAATTTATCTTTATTGTCTTATTATTTTCTTAAAAAATAATTCATAATTATATAGTTATTAATCCTATAAAAATTAAAATACATTAGAAAAACTTGCTTTTTTTTATCAAGTTAAATGGTAGAATAGTAATAGTTTATCATTTATCAATCATACATCATTTAAAAATGATTTTAATTGATTTATTATCAAGGTAAAAAGAACCATGTGCAATACATACAAAAAAGGATCTAGTATATATAAAGGGTAATAAAAAAAAATAGATACTATTTTATTCTAGAATATTTGTTTAAAATCATTAGCTAATAATTAATCATCAGATAAGATCCCACTTTCAGTAAACACCCTTCTAATCAAATCATCATTCTAAAGCCAATCTTAAGATAATATTGTGAAAATTAATCACTTCTTCAATGTGTTTACTCTTCCAACATGAAAACCAATCATATTTTTTCAAGAATTCATTTTTAAATTTCATTTTTTTAAATCACACATATATATATGATTTGGGGTTTGGGTTTATTTTGATTTTTTTTCCTTATATTTTCTTAACCAACTAAATTATGTTCTTAATGTTATCATATTGTGACCATTATGTCATGAATTACTAAATTCATATGTATTTTAATTCTAACAACATGACAATTAATTGAATGTTAGTGAAAATGAGTAGTCGAGATAAAAATGTATATATATTGAAATTTTAATTTTGTAAGTTATGTATTATTTTTCTTCATTCGCGTTATTTTACATTTTTTTTAAATACTTTATTAACACAAAGAACATATATATATAGTTAAATTAAAAAAAAAAAAAAAAAAAAAAACATATAACATAGCGATAGAAAGAACTACTTAAATATTATTGCCATGACTTGCAAACAAATTTCTTTTATTTATTGCAAAATATAATTTAATCAAAATATTTCGTGAACATTCTTTACAATGAAGTAATTATGATTCAATTGAAATATTAAATCTAATTAAAGTTTAAGCTATAAATTTTCATACAACTTGACATTTTACCATTACTAATGTTTCACTCATAGATTATAAAAAGTAAAAATGAAGTCAAATTAATCTATTAAAGTAAAATGAAATTCGGCACTAAGACAAAAATTTAAAAAAACAAATGGACTAAAATTAGTTCTTGGATACCGACAACTAAACTAATAAAACTAATTACCGAACTAACTTAACTTAAAATAATTCAATTCGTTATTCAAAACGACCATATGAAATTCATAGGGAGAAAAAGTGGAAAAAAAAGAACTAAATTAGCAATAAAGAAATTAACTACTAAAATGGGGCAGTTTTTTTTTGTCCCCTTTAGCAGACACAAGTCAAGACAGTTATTATAGTTGAGAAGAGTGCTTAATTAATAAAACATAGAGATCCCTTCAACTAACCACCTTCAATACATGTG
This sequence comes from Herpetospermum pedunculosum, assembly GCA_028017165.1. Taxonomy (NCBI): domain Eukaryota; kingdom Viridiplantae; phylum Streptophyta; class Magnoliopsida; order Cucurbitales; family Cucurbitaceae; genus Herpetospermum; species Herpetospermum pedunculosum. Next base: position 85,489,712 of record CM051522.1, read on the forward strand.
AAAATTTTAAAACAATAAATTGAATCATTATAAAAAGTTTATTACAATCACAGCATCTAAAAAAGCCCACACAATTAAAGTAATTTTAAGTTATAATTTTTTCATAATATAAATATATTAACCAACATTATTTTGTATTTCTTTAATAAAATATTTTTTCTCTTAAAAAAAAAATAACACTAGTATTTTTTTTTAGTACAACAAATATGAAAATATGAAGATTTAAACTTTCGATCTTCTCAAGAGAATGAATTAATTACTTGAACTATATTTAGTTTGACTCTTTAATAACATAAAGAAAATGGATTCAAAGTTATGTAAATTATATTTTTCTTTTCTAAAGTTTCAACTATATATTAAAGTCTAACATCTACAAAAATTTACTTGTCACCCATATAATGTAACAATTCATTAGTTCTTAATTTTAATTTTGATTTATAAATTTCCACATTTATTTAATTTTTGTCATGTATTCAATAACATTTTGTTTTTTTTTTTAACTCAAAACTTTGCACGAAAAAAAAAATTCTTTTGCTACATATTGCATTATAATTTTTAGTCCACTTGTTTCTATACTTGATATTATAGTAAATATATATATATATATAAATCAATAGTCAACATGAGCATAATTCAATTGACATAAAATATGTAGTTTCGACCAAGATATTAGAGATTCGAATCATCCATCTCATTGTTAAAAATATATATATATATATATTTTAAATAAAAAAAAAATTAAAAAAGTTCAATTTTTTTATAAAAAAAATTAGGAGTAAATAATATAGGCATTGGCTTTTAAACTATCCTGATTCTCAATTATTATTGACTGAATGCAGTGAAATTATTTTGACTATAATAAATTTGGTTATGTTATTTAGTTTAACGAATATTCGCCACTGTCATTACTAGTACACTTATTGTTTTTTTGTATGTGAAAATTTAGTATTGAAATTGTTTTTTCGACAAAATGCAAATTTATTTCTATTTTAAATTTGCAAGTTTAATTATAGTTTCTCCAAAATTAATGTCAAATTAGGATTTTCAACCACAAATTAACTTCCACACATTTGTTTTCTTTTTTTCAATGGAATTTCCACACAATTTTGTATAATTTGATATAATTCAACCAATTAAGACATATACAATATTTTTTATTAGGATGATATTTGTAATGTTATATTCTTACCATAAAAAATAAAATTAAAATACAAACTCAATTTGGTAAGGAAGGAAGTTCTTTGGACCTATTTTGAGTTTTATATTTATTAGTTTGAAAAAGAAAAAAAATCTTCTTCAAATTTTAAAACATTTAAAGATAATCTTTTATATATTCCTTAATTTTCACGGTGGTAATTTTATAAATTTTGAAATAGCTTATCTATTAGTAAACATTATAATTATAAATAATTAATTAGAGGACTTTTATACAACGAAACATAATTCTATTATATTTTAAATTTAATACAATTTTTGCCTTGAAAAATTCAATACCATTTTTGTAAAATTTTAAATTACAATATATTTTAGAGTCAAATTGCAAGTTTAATTTTTTTTTGGAACGTTTAAGGTTTTGTCTACTAAGTTTCTTTTTAACTTTAAACTTTTTATTGAAGTTCTACACTTTAATTTTTCGTGTCTAATAGATCTCTAAATTTTTAAATGGATTATCAAGTTTTTGATTGTGTCTAATAGATTGGTAAGTTTTCAAAAAATATTTAATATATGGATGCTGAATTAAACACAAGTGTGAACTTTTAAAAACTCATTAGACATTTTGGAAACTGAAAAAAACCTATTAAACACAAAATTTAAAATTTAAAGACATGTTAAACACATACACAACCATCAAAGTTAAAGAAACAATTTTACAATTTAACATTTTTTCGGCTAAGTTCGGAAAGGTAAAGAGAGAAACAAAAAATAAACATAAGATTAAAAAAAACCTTTGTTCCCTAGACTTTCATGAAAGTAACAATATAATTCTCGAACTTTAGTTTGTAACTATTTAATCTATGTATTTTCAATTTTGTAACAATTTAGACTATAATTTTTTTTAGAACAAAGCTCGATACAAGCAATCAAACAACAATCATCTCATTCAAAACAAAAACAAAAACTTGAAGAGGAAAATCCTCCATCCAAAGCATACCTCGATGAAGGACCAACGTCAATTGCGCTAACCGATGAGCCACCACATTGCATTCTCACGAGTAAAGTTACAACGGTCCCTTAAAGGCGGAGAAAACTGTGAGCATAGTTTATAAACTTTAGTATATATATTATAAAAGTTATAATGATTTAGTTTTTATCATAAAAAATTATTATTATTTTAATAATATGTGAGGTGAGAATTCGAACCTCTAACTTTTTAAATGATGATATATATTTTATGCCAATGGAGTTATATTTCGGTTGCAACTTCAAAATATTAAAACTAAATTGTTTCCTACTAAATTTCAAGAACAAAATAATATTTTATGAGAGTGGTGAAGAAAATATTTATTTAACCTAAAAAAAAAAAAAAGTATTTTGATTAGGAAATTTGAAAAGGAAAAAAAAGAAAGGAAAAGAAAAGACCGAGAGAGAGAGAGAGGAAGAGCGAAGAGCGAAGAGCGAAGAGGGCGAAGATTGGGACCCAGTGAGTGAAGTTTGGTTTGTTCGCTCGCTTCGCTGCAATTCTTCTTCCAAGTTTTTTCGTTGAGGTCAGAGCTTCTTCATACACCAATCTCCTACCCCTTTTCTTTGTATTTCCATGCTTCTTAGCTTCAGCTTCCTTTGTTCTTCATTCAATCTTCTTCTTCTTCATCAATTTCCTTACTGATCTCCTTCATTCTACTTCCAATTTCCTACTTCCAACTTACCCACCTCCCCAATTGCGCTTTAAAGACGAGGGTTTCTTTCAATTTGCTTGCTGCTCTCCTACAATTCGCGTTCTCCTTCGAGGTTGGTTCGTTGGTTTTGTTTTTGATTTTTGTCACATGGGTTTTCCTTTACTTGTTTTGAATTCCAAGTTAGGGCTTTGATTCTGCGCCACGATCAATTCTAATTTTTCAGCTCGATTTACCCCTTGTTTCTTTGTGGGGTTTAGTTAGTGGCTTTAGCTTCTTTGATCTCTAGGGTTTTGGGAGTATAGATCTGGGTTTGCATTCTAATGCTTATTGGGCTCTGTTGTTCATACGGAAAATTAAATGTTACTCAGTCATTGCTGGAATTATGATTTCAGGCTGCTTATAAAACCCACATAACTGTGTTTATTTTTACTTCCCCCAAATGGTGCGACCTTTGAGACTTGATTTGTCCTGAATGACGTGGAAGTATAAATTCTGGGGATTTTTGTATTGGTACACTACCACAATTCAGCTTCAATTCGACTGACTTGGGGTTTGGAGCTACAGTTTACAGTGTATGAACCGCCCTCTGGAGAAATGCAACCTCAGCACAGCTCCAGAATTGATTTAGGCGACTTGAAAGCTCAGATAGTTAAAAAACTTGGGAATGATAAGTCCAAGCGCTACTTCTTCTTCTTGAGTAGATTCTTGAGTCAGAAGCTGAGCAAGGTTGAATTTGATAAGGTGTGCGTCCGTGTGCTTGGAAGGGAGAATATTCATCTCCACAATCAATTGATAAGGTCAATTTTGAAGAATGCGTGTGTAGCCAAGACCCCACCACCAATAAATGTGTCAGGACATGCACAATCTGTACTACAAGCTTCAAACAACTCTCCTTGCAGGGAAGATGGCCCTGAACAAGCTGGATCTGCTTTTCCTAATCAGAACCAGAGTGTACCAATTTGGTCAAATGGAGTTCTGCCTGTATCCCCACGGAAAGGTAGATCTGTCTTACGTGGAAAGTTTAGGGATAGGCCGAGCCCGCTCGGTCCAAATGGAAAAATCACATGTCATTCGTATCAATCAACTGGTACTGAAGATAGCAGTAGCAAAGTTATTACAGAGAATGGTAATGTAACCATGTGCGACTATCAGAGACCGGTACAGCATCTCCAAGCAGTAGCTGAACTACCTGAGAATGACATAGAGGGAGCTGTTCAGCGGCCATCAGAAAAACCAAGGATACATCCAACAGAAGCAGCTATTCTTGAAGATGGAGAAGAGGTTGAACAGTCGGATCCCTTAAGCTTCCTGAGAGGTCCTCTACTTCCACCTCTTGGTATTCCATTTTGTTCAGCTAGTGTAGGCGGGGCACGCAAGACCTTGCCAGTTGGTAGTAGTGGCAGTAGTGGCGATTTTATGAGTTGTTATGACAGTATTGGATTGTCTGATTCAGAGACACTGAGAAAACGCATGGAGCAAATTGCAACTGCACAAGGGCTTGAAAGTGTTTCTATGGAATGTCCTAACATCCTGAATAATACTCTGGATGTGTACCTGAAGAAATTGATAAAGTCTTGCCTTGAGTTGGTGAGAACAAGGTCTACATTCGACCATACGGGGTACCCTATCCAGAAGCAACAGAATCAAGGGAAGGTTATAAATGGTATGTGGCCTAGTAACCACCTACGTGTACAGAATAGCAACGGGCGGTCTGAAGTTCTGCAGGAAAAGAGTTTAGAATGCTCAGCGTCATTGCTTGATTTCAAAGTTGCTATGGAGCTCAATCCAAAGCAGCTTGGGGAAGATTGGCCTTTGCTGTTGGAGAAAATTTCTATGCGTGCCTTTGAGGAATAAGCAGTTGCAAAGGTTTTATTTATCCTACAGCCATCCTTTTGGCTGGTCAGTTCAGGTCCAAAGGGCTTTAAAATTTATTGGGATGTCTTCCCATTCTGCCCTTCTTGCTGGGGTACTTCTTGATCACTAGCATTTGGTTCAGGCTCCAAGTTTCCATGCTAAAAATGTTGTAACATCATTGCCTGCTCCATTGAGGAAGTCGAATTAACTCGACTAAGAAAGGGGAAGCTTTCAGCCAGAATGCCCATAAAAGGTTGTTCTGTTGCATTTTGAGCATTCATGTTGGCCCCATTTGCCACTACCATGTAACTTAGTCTTTTCATGTAACTTATTTTTGAAAGAATCAAAAAAGTTTTGCAGGGATACTGTCATTTAGTTTGGTGAAAGATGAATCACCTGGGTGAGAGCTTCAGGTGCTCTGTATGTATCTTTAGAATCTGAGAATTTATTGGAATTTCAATATCAATAACAAATTAACATCCATTTCAATGCGCTTTGTAGTTTGGTCTCATGTTCAACTATATGATTCTTCAATATATTTTCATGTTGCTCTTGTCTTCTAACTTAAATTAGTTATTCTTAATCCCCCTTTTCACGATGCGAATAATGCCAGCTGCCCCTCTAGATAACTGTGAATGTATGTGTGTGAGAAGTTCAAGTCTCAGGAGCAGCACCCCCTTTTCAAGGTCTCTGCAACCAGATATCCAGCTTCCTACTGAACAAATCAATGCAAATGCCATGGCCATTTGGATGCAGATAATTCTCATTAAAAGGTAACGTCATGATCAAAGTTTGAATTAGATAAGAGTCACAAGAGCATATTAACTCGAAACTCGAAAGGTATCTACTCTTTTGAGAAATAGCAATTTTTCTTTTCTGCTCAGATAATCTAAACTTCTATGTCCTAGTGCGTTGGATTCTGTAGGATAAGACTTGATTGCAAAACATATTTGCATTTATAGTACATTGTACTAATCGTGGAAAGCTTGACCTGGTCTTCTGGATGTCTGCTGTTTTATCATAAGTGCCTTGCCATCGTCATGTAATTAATTTAGTTTTCTTTAGTGAGGGTGCCCCAAATTTTTTTATATTCCTTGCTTGTCAGTTAAATATTTTCTTCATTTTTAGCTGCACGTGTATAGAGTTATATTATGAAGTAACTTCTGAGTCTGCCTCGTCGAAAAAATGTTCCGAGTCTGTAATGCACAAGGGAAGGAATTAATGAAGCAATCAAGGTGAAGTGGTGAAGTGCATATCAACATAACACAGTATCTTTCCTTCTTTACATGTCATGGCACTAGCTATATTTTGGCTGCTATCTTTGAGTTTTTTTGCAGATGTAAGGTTGGTTTTGAAAAATAATAATAATAATAACTAGGGATAGTTGAAAATTAAGATAATATGTCGGCTAACTGCTAATAGACGATTTACTTTGTTATTGATTAAAAGTATTCTATTTCTGTCAATACTTTTGAAAAGGCATTACTTTTAGGATGTCGATTAAGAAAAAAGAAAGCCTTAATCTTTGCTTGACCTGGAAACGCTTCTGATTGAAGAAGAGCTGACTTTTGAGGAGTATTCTCTCATTTAAATTTTATCGTCTTAAATCAAATTTCTAGGATAAAATACACTCTTGGTCTCTGGGTTTTGCACTTATTTTCTATTTGATCTTAGAGTTTTCAAAGCTAACACTTTTGGTCCTCAGAGATTTGAATTTAGTTTCTATTTAGTCCTTGAGGTTTCAAATCCCGGGGACAAAAAGTATATTTTACCTGAATTTCTATGACCCTGCTGAATTATCCAAGATTTGGTATAATATGTTGAAAATCTTGGTTTCCCTGGGCTTAGAGATTATCAAACTGCAGTCTTTGTTCCTTGCAGTTCATACCCACAGTGGCATGCTTATTTTAAAGGTATGCAGAATTCTTTGAAAAAAAAGATATTGACCAGCTGTGCTATCCTAGTTGTGCTTTATCCTGTTTCTTAATTCCTATTTATATGTTGTTTTGTGCAGCAGATAATTCTGGTTTCATTTCACTCAGCTATGTCTAGACTTTCTGCTTCATTCATGTAAGTCAATATCTGATGTTAATGTGTCTTGTTTTGTTTGTGGGCTGGAGGAAGCTTTAATTGATAGTTCAAAGGAAGAAGTAGAAATTACTGTAAACAAATCTAATGTTAATTGACCCATATCCTCTCTTTAGATGTAGACTTTGATGCATCAATGAGATATTCAAATGATGTAGAAGTCACTTCTACAAAGCACTTATAGGGGAAAAAAAATGCCATGGGTATAAGATCTGTCTTGGATATACTTTTAATTGTATATGTACATGCCCTCAGTATTCTTTTTTTTTTAATATCTGAGTGTCCAGGCTAGCTTGCATGCACCTCGACTAATCTCGCAGTTAACGGGACAACCACCTGACCCCTTGTAATCATATGTAAATCAATGGCAATTGCTACTTTGCCACATTGTTCTGGGACTTTCTCCAAGCTACCTTTGGTTGGATATCAGCAAGACCTGGTAATATGAATATCTACTCCCTTCTTTCCCAGGTCCTGATAGGTCATCCTTTTAGGAAGGAAAAGAAGACTGGTAGAATTTCGTTCCTTTTTTTTTTTTTGGAATTTGTGGACGGAACAAAACGCTCGCATATTTTCAGATAAGGAACCGGATTTTTAACATTTTTATTGAATCCACTTCTCTTTTATCTTTGTCTTGGAGTAAATTGTCTCTTCTTTTTTGTAATTATAGTTTATCTACTCTCATCACTCAATGAATGTATTTTTTCTAATATCAATTTGTACATATAGGATTCTTCTTTTGTATACATTTCATCGTATCAATGAAATGATTTATAGTTTCTATAAAAGAAAATGTAAATCAATGGTTGTGGTAGATTGTAAGAGATGAAGATTGTTTTGACGAACTTCGAACCGAATCTGTTCTATAGGCTGTACAGTTGTGTCTTGAGTTCTAAAGATGGAGATTGTTTTGTTCATTTTTCAAATTGAGCCTAGCTAGGCAAATTGGGCAGAGTATAATGGATTGAATTGGATTGACAGAAGCCCTTTGTAATGAACTCTTTTTTCTTTTCTTTTTTTGACTTTTCTGCTGTTTGGTTTATGGAATTTTGTATATTGTTATTGGAATGATTTATTTACTTATTTATATCAGCACACTGCCAATTTTGGTACCTTTTAAAAGTTTAATGATTTAATTCTCTGCTCGAGCAATGGTTGAACTCGACAAATTCTTAAGTTTTTGTTTCTTTTCTTTTAACTCAACCATATGTTGGAGGAAGATTCGAACTTCTGACTACTTGGTCGAAGGAACATGTTTTTAGGTAAATTGAGTTATGTTAGTTATTTACTCAATTTTGCACATCTCTTATTTTCTTGGTGGAAATGTGTGCATTCTTAAGAATGAATGTCAAATTTATCTTAATCACTTGATAGTAAACTAAAATGTTTTGGAAGTTTGGGTAACTAAAATTTTTGCATTAAACCAATTTTCATTTTTTTTTTTTTTTTGAAAACACCACTACCATTAAACATGGCAAGAGGCCTTATTGCCCTCAATTAATTACTAAACCTAAAAATTTAAGCTATAATATGAAATTAATAGGCTACATTATATATAAAAAAAAATACCCTTGAACTTTCAAAATTTTCAAAAATTTTCTTGAACTTTTCAAAAATGTCCTTGCCATTAACAACATACACGATTTTCTGATGTGAACGGTTAAATTCTAACTCGTACCTGTGTAACATAAAAACATGATCTATTCTCCACCGATTTTGTCATAATTTTGTTATTTTCCCTCATCTTTAGAATCAATAAAATAGAGTTTACATTATTTTTTTAACACATCAGACGTCCACGTTTTCATTTTTTTTTTCATGTCACACAAGTACGAGTTAGAATTCAACCGGCCACGACAGAATTCTGCATGTTGTTAACAGTGATAACATTTTTAAAACGAAACCCATAGTCAAGAGGTATTTTTTATAATGTAGCCAAATTAATATATCTAACCGTAGATTATTGTATTCAAAATGGAATCGTCTTTAAATGATCGTACAAATGCGACATAAACTAATTTTGGTTTAAATTGACATGAAAAATCATATTAGATCAGATTTGTAGCAACATAATTAAAATTTTAAATTCACACAAGTCGAGCTAATATATCAAACCGTATTAGGTAGTTTAACTATATTAATTGAATTGATTTATATAAATAATACAAGCATGGAGACCTACCAAAATCCTTTAATTACCACCACCACCAACAACAACAACAACAACAACAACAACAACAACAAAAAAAAAAAAAAAAAAAAAACTCTGTTTTCCAATCATATAGATGCTCAAAAGTAAAAAACACATACTAAACATGTCAAGCATCTGAATTATTTCTTTAGCCAAGGACTAAAGAAAAATAAAATGATAGCATAAACTTATGGACAATTTTCATTCACAATTCAAAAGAAAATGATAGCATAAACAGATCTATTTTGTACAAACAAACTAGTTGCAGATAGAAAGTGAACATTATCTGATCTGCTGTTTAATTTTGATTTGATTTTATATATCATTTGAAGGATGAAGAAGCTGCTACTTTACAAATAGGACACCAGTTCTTCAACCTCAGCCATTGTTGAATGCATGCTACATGATACTTATGCTCACATTTCAGTCTCCCAACTTCATCTCCACTCGCATATTCTTCCTGCAAAAAGTTTTTCGAGATGACTTCCTCGGTATGTTACATAATTAATAATCTCGTCCAGGTCGGTAGATTGCGACACAAGTGAAATTCAATGACCTCGAAAACAAGGTGATTGCTTGATAGTTTTCAAGTCACTTTCACTTTCATGTTCAGGAAGTAATAAAATTGACCAAATTAATAGTAGTAAAGAAAGGCTTGGAAAGGGAACCTGACAAATACAACATTTGACATCGCTTAAATCCTCGACAGGACCTGTCGCCGCTCCTCCTTTAGGTTTAGACTGATAGATGTTTCTATTAAGGCATTCTGTAAGTGCTTCTTCAGACAGTGCTGTGCTCACTGACCCCATTCTCTCTTCTAAATCTAAAAGTTCCTGTTCAAAAGCAGAAGAGAGAAGAGTATTCCAACTGATTTTCACTTTAAAAAAGTCTGCTAGGTAACTTATAAGTTATAGCTAATGACAAGATATTGCACAAGTATTTCAACTGATTTTTACTTTAAAAAAGTAGGTGCTAACCTCATATGTCATGTTATCAATGTCGAGCCTCATGTCTCGATGTCGATCATAGATGTTTAGGCTATTGAGGAACATACTCGTCTCAAGAAGAATGGCTTGCTGCAAGACAAAAATGAAGATAGCAGTCAGCAGCTCATTCTTTAAGGAAATAAAAACCAAAAGAAAACAAAAGACTGCACACCTCGTAAGTTAGCTCCTCCTCCTGTTCGATTCTCTCCAACGCCAATAGTACCTGCAAATTGTATAATAGTTAAGTGACAACTCTTTCCCAGACCATAAAATGAGATGCAGAGTTTTAAGAAGACTATTACCTCTGCAATTCCATCAACATTGTGGCATCTAAATCTGTTTAAATTTGTTGAAGTGCTTGAAATACCAGCTTCTGTAGGAGTGGCTTGTCCAATGCCATGTGGACTTTGACTATAATCCTCTGGTTCGGGGTAAGTCATGCGATGCCTAGAGTGTGATTCTGAAGATAACTGAAGTGAACCAGAAACGTTTGAGGAACTGGAGACATTAGACTGAGGTATCCATGAAGTCGCCTCTAATGAATCCTGCAACGATAGATCATCACTAATGCCTTGATAAGAATGCCTTGCCCCACCATATACACTCGTCAAACTTCGAGTACCATGTGATGAAAGAACATTTGGCCTGTGAAAAACGTTTCGAGCTGGTCTTTGATCGGATATAGAGATGCCGTGCCGGTAAATGCAATTCTGTCCACGGGAAGTTACACTCACCTTCTTTCCTCTAGAACTGGAACTATTCTCACCATCACATATCATCTTCTTTGTTACATTCTTCCTTCTCACAAGGTTCTGCTCCAGCAAAGAACTATCTGATGGAATTATTTCAGATACAGAATCACAAGCGAGGTTTCTCGAACTGTACCTACTGTTACCACCGTTTGATGTCTGGCAAAGACTTCTAGGTCGCATTGATGCAAGAGTATCTTGATTGTCCACTTCAAATCTTTGAATAGAGTTTCTCTTAGACTTAGTGTTAGAGTCCGTACTGCAGCTTCCCCATTCCATCAACACGGCATCAGCAGGCACCGACCTTTCAGATTTTACATGAAGCCCTGTATGGAACAATCCAGGAGGTGAGATGAATTCCAGTTCTTCCAACTCATCTTGAATGCTATCATTTTCAGAAGAATCTGTTTCAAGCTTAGATGATAGCTTTCCAAAAGGATCTGGAAAGGATTTCCTGAGATTTCTGATTGCAGAGGAACTCTTTGAGGAACTTTCAACAACTTCTTTACCACTTGAGCTGCGGAATAGTCTTTTTGAGCTGGCTTTATTTGAACAGCCAACTTGTGCACCACTACTAGAGCACATCCTGCCAGTACAGCCAAGTCGGTTGCCATATCGATTACTTTGATCCCTGTTCTTCATGTTATCCCTCAAAACTACACCAGGTCCCTTCCTAGGAACAATTCCGACATTAACTCTTTTACTGGAATACTCATCCATCACAAACTATTTGCAGTCTATAAACCTTCAATCTGCACCAATCAAGAAACATACGAGTTATTATAAGTGCAAAACTTCTATTAGACCCATGGTCAGTTCTCAGTCTAACTATTAAACTAAAGGAAAAAACAAAAGGAAAAGAAAGAAAAAACAAAAGAAAACAAAAAACTCTCTCCATTAAATACCTAGCAAGAAAATTTGGATAGCATAATACAGGGACTAAAAAAAACAGACTGCAGTCAGGATACCAAATGTTGTAACCTATGAAAACCACAAATTCACATCCAAAAAAGAAAATGTGGAGAAGCTGAAGATTACCTGAAATATCTTCAGCACTGAACCAAACAACTGTTGATCTCAACTTGGAAATTAGCTAAGTTATATGATTATATCCTCGACTACAGGAAGCGCTTTTACTTTTGCACTTAATCAGATCTGCACCCATGATTACATTTATATATTACAACCGTCCTGTTCAAATTTCAATCATGTTCCTACTCTCTGACTCGAGGGGAAGAAAGCAGTAATTACCTGTCATGCAGTTTTGAAGAAGCTCTTCTTGTCTTCCTTTTTTCCCTTTTTTTTTCTGTTCAATGATATTGACTCGACCTAGAGCGACATTTTTATGATGGTGAGTTGAATTTTTTTGATGTTAAACAAACATAAACAAGATGCAAAAGATAAAGTAGTAAGGTCCAAAAGCAAGCAAAATCCATATATGATCATGATTAATTGAACCTGAGAAAATCAAACATTTTAATAGATCCAACTGTACTTCTGTCACAATCTAGAACTGCAGACTTTTGGAATTATTGAGTAAGAAAGAACAATTAGCTAATTAACACCAAAACATTGTATATAACAATATAAAATGGATATTGGATAATACTCAAAAGAAGATGAACAATCAAAATACTACAAAAAAAAAAGGGGAAGAACCCCAAAATCCTTTAGGACAACTAAATGAAAGGGACTGGCACTTGAATACCTAAGATACGAAATTCTGTAAATGGCGACAAACAATAATGCACAAAAGGAACCGAATATCTGATCTTCAAGTAACATTTCTAAAAAAAGACCATTAAAAGAACAGAGCGAAAGAATCCGAAGGACATATGCTATAATCCATCCTCAAATAAAGTGGATCTCAATGTATTTTTCCCGAACCAAACTGTTGCTCGATTGCTTTCTACAAAATGTTCCTGTTCTAAACGTGAAGATCTGAATAGCAATCCGGTTACAATGTATCTCAATCAACTAAAATGGAAGAGTGTGAAAGAGCTATAAATGAACAAACCGAACAAAAGGAAATAGCCAAAAAATTCATGAGGAAAGTGAAGAGAAAGCAGAAGAATCCATCGTAAAGACATCAAAGAACTTCATTAAAGTCCGAACCTGCTAGAACGCTTCAATTCTACCACATCTTCGAACGATTGATGAAGTTTTTTGAAGACGATTTCTTCAATTTCTCTCTTCGGAGCAAGAATGGCGGTGAAAGAAAGGAAAAAAGAAGATCAATGATATACTGAGAGATTCTTTTCTTACAAGCTCAAGCTTCAACTGAAGATTTTCAGGAATGGTGGCGTTCTGCAGCAGCAAGAACAAAGAAATGGCGGCTTCTGCAATATTGGCCGTTGGATCGGAGTGTTCTGTACGGTCGAAGATCGACGGCTGAGGATCTTTCTTAAATTTCAACCCATCATTTAATTACGCGATTTTCACTACGGTGTCAGTGCCAGATGAATTATTGAAAGAGTTTAAATATGTGTACGAAATTAAAAATAAATCAATTTCAGACCGGGGGTATAAGTGTCATTTCGTCGTTCTCTTTAATGGGCCCTGATCGGCCCATTTAGTGAGTGGTCTAGTTTGGTAAAGCGACTGTAGCTATTGCAGTAGTGGGGCCATTTTTTTTTTAGTTATCGTATTCAAAATTATTAATTTTTGCTAATGATAATTACAAAAAAAAAAAAAAAAAAAAAAAAAAATATCCACATTCTAAAAACATAATATAATTTTTTTTTTTAATGTAATTTTTTTTTAGTTCACGATCCAACCATCAATATTTGAGATGGTAATTAGTCATTGAACTAAAAAAAACTTAGTTATGTAATGGAAGTATGGATTTAAAAATATATATAACCTATTTGATAAAAAATTTAATAATAAAACATAAATTATGAACCAAATCTCATTAATAGAATAAATGGAAATGAAACCAAAAAATATGTTGTAGCTATTTTTTTTATTGATGTTGAATTCAACCCGGCTTCTTAACCAAAAGCACAACCTTCTGCCAGTTGAGTTATGCTCGGTTTGGTTAATGTAGTCATTTTTACACGAATAACATACTTTGTTATCATTATAAAATATAAAGCATTATAATATTAATTCTTTTGTGGAGGGGGGTAATGGTCCACTTAAGCATTATTTATTACCTAATATTTTGAGAGGGAAAGGATTAGGAGAGGAAAGGTTGTCAATAAATTTCTCAAAGCACAATAATATTTTGCCACTATCTTTGAGGAAAGTGATGTACTACAATAACAATGCCCTTGAACACCAAGCTCAACTATTATCTTTGAGGAAAGTGATGTACTACAATAATAATGCCCTTCAACACCAAGCTCAACTCTTTCCATTGATCTTTAAGCTACTTTCAAATTTGGTAGTTATCTCATTAATGTCTCACCTAATCTCCCTTCATTTTCATGTCTAATGGATTTAAACCATTTTTGTTGATTGTATATATTTCATGTTTATGATTCATTTAATACTGTCTTTCGAAGTTTCGCTAAATTTTGGTACTCAAAAAAACGGAAGAAAAAGAAAAGTCGAATAGTCAAGTTATTTGATCAAGATGAGGTAAGTAATAGTGAAATGGAAGGAGTGTTGTATAAAATTTTGGAGGGATTTGTGATTTGCTCCCTTGGATGGGTTTGTATGCCTCCATTAAATTTGAAGGTTTGAGTTTGGTGGGACAACCGACATTATTTCTTGGTTGTGAATAATGTGGTCTGCAAGTGGACCTAAACCTGCCATACCAAATGCAAGAGTAAAAGAAAGCATTTTCAACCAAAACAAATGTCTACCACTCCAAAAAGGCAAAAACTAAACCCAATAAAAGGTTTAATTCTTGATACACAAGTTGCTTGATGGAACGAAGAATCAATTTATTTCGAGTTTGGTAGGAGATGACTAGAGATGAGATCCGTGTAGCAAGCTTCCCATAATTATTATTCTCATTTTTTTTATAACCGCGAGTGTCCGAACCAGCTTATGTGCACCTCGACTAATCTCTTATTTTTATTTTTTTTATATCCGCAAGTGTCCGAACCAGCTTGCGCGCACCTCGACTAATCTCACGAGACAGACCGTCTGGCCCTACAACATTTTGCTGTCAAGAAAACTCGTAAAAAATTAATTTCTAAAGTAGGTGGTTACCAATGATTGAACTCATTCCCTCTGAGAGAGCATTAATAGTCTCAATGCCTTTCATGACTACTAGGTCAACCTTCGATGGTTGCAAGCTTCCCATAAATAGAAACCGAGATTTGGTTTATCAAAATCTAAAGCTAGAACCTAATGGCCATTATGATGAGTAGCTCACAAAATGTAAATAAAAATTAGTTATTACTATAAGTTTGTTGTTATTTATTATTATTATTTTTTTTTAAATAACCTCTTCATAAAAATCAACTTCAATCTAACAATAAAGACTAAAAATATATAAGATCTATTAAAAAGTTTGACATTTGAAAGTACATGGACGGGATGAGAATTAAAGTGCATAGACCAAAATGATATTTTAACCTAAGTAACTTCCAAAAACCTTAGATGGGATAAAAGAAAGATCAACATCTCAATACAAAACCAAGATAAAAGAGATGGGATTAGGCAAAATGGAGATTTTGATTGAAAGCTAAAGCCAGCAATGGCAACTTTATCTACCCTGATGATGAGTGATGAGGTCTCCTGAAACTTTGACCCAAAAGTTTTGTTTTAACAAAACTGTTTTTTCTTTTTTTAGAAGAAACAATTCATTGATAAATGAAAAGAACATAAGCACGGACACTAAAAGGTGGATTACAAAAATGATAACAAAATGGCTTTTTTTGTACCCTAGCAGTGGCTACTTCATCGATCATGGCCTTCGGAAAGAGCTCCATTTCAATGTCCATCCCTATGGAATGGAGATATCAACAAATACTCAAAAGTAGCTTCTCTTGAATATTTGTTTTTTTTTTTTTTTTTTTACAACATGTGGGGTTGGGGATCGAACCCGTGACCTCTTGGTCACTAGTGTATACAATATGCCGATTGAGCTATGTTCGTGTTGGCCTCTTGAATATTTGGTTGAGTTTGACATGGCAACTAAGAGCTGAATAAACTAATTAGCAATTTAAGAAAATAAATAAACACAATGCTCAAAAGTTCAATTCAACTACCTCACACCACCCAAAAACCAAGGAACGATATGCATAAAGACATTTGCTGGAAAGCTAAATGAAAAATAAATAAAAATGGAGTGTTATTTTCATCTGTTACGTCTTACATGGGATGTTGGGCTGAGGCCGCATGGGAATGGGAGAAATAAAACCATACAATTGTTCAGCCGTAAAAACGCCGACCGCCCTCAAACTCGAGCTATCATATGTACTAAACTTGCTATATCTTACAACAATAACCATTTTGTACCTCTTTTGTAGAATGAGATTCGCAACATGGCCAATGGATGTTGTAGTTGATACACCAGGAGGAGGGCTTCTCATCATTTTCCAAAGGGGAGCATCCAACTGCGCCCATAAACAAATATTTACTTATCTACTTTTTCTATAAATTCACAATCTTTTTTAGATAAGAGATCTATAAATTCACAATCATTCAGCTAAATAATCGTCTTGTACTTAACATAGCTCATTTTTACTTGCTCTTCATAGACCGACCGCGAATCCATACCAGGTAGTATATGGTATAAAACTCTGCCTTCTACTTTATTGAAATCAAACAAATAGCAAGAGGTCACAATAACTAGTCAACTAGAAGGCTGCACTTGCCCATCAAAGCTTGGGTTTCATTATCATGGAAGGTTTTGTTAAAAGATTCATAAAATGAACTGATAAGGTTTTTGTGGGAGTCGGTATTTGGCTCATAAAGATTCATAACCACTAATAAGGTTCATAAAGATTCTTAAAATGAACTAATAAGGTATTTGGCTCGAGAAAAATAATAAAAAATTTAGAGAGGTGGAAAGGTCAAGTGACGGGGTCTGGGAGGTGGTGAGGATTATTGGTTCCTTGTGGTCGTCGGTCTCTTAATTACAATCTTGGTTTGATTTTGTTGGATTAGAGTCATTTTCTGTAGCTAGTTCTTAGACTCCTTTTTGTTGGCTTGTTTTTTGTATGCCCTTGTTTTTTCTTTCATTTTTCTCAATGAAAGCAATGTACTTGAGGCTGAACGACATTTCTCTCTCACGAGAAACTTTGAGGCCTGATTTAAAGTTTCTTTATTCATGAATGGTACTCCAGTAATTCTAGAAAAACTATGATATATAAATATACCTTGAGGAACCCGTCTTATTCAATTAAGCATCCGTCCAGGTGTTTAAGATTTTATTTCAAACAATGAGTATATTCCTGCCATTTTGATTTTTAATTGGGTCCTAAGAGATTAAGTACACAGAAGAAATAGCCTCTGTAGATATAGAGACAATTCTATCTCCATTATGTAATTCGTCTGTAATGACAAGCGGAATTAGGGCGTCTGACTCACCTCAGTACAGTCTTCACGGTGCAGTAGTCCAATGCATCTACCCCAGTCGTCTATGATAGGCACAACTGATGTGTCGATGAAACGCATAACCACTTCCTTCAATTGTAAGCTGCCATTTAAGGGCTGAATTGCGTTAAATGGCACCATGATACTCTCGATAGGTGCACCCGGATTTACCTGGAAAGAGTGTGTACAAGTAAACTAAAGCGAAGACTTCCATATGATCAAACAATCAACTAAAATGTATGGTAATAGCAGATATCTAGGACTCAAAAGTGCTAAAACATGTTTACTCTTTCCTACAAGTTAGAAATTCCATAATAAAAATCATCCCCCCACTATTAGTGTCCATACACCTGCTAACAGTTAAAGAAGTACGCGGCTAAACGCTTCTGCTAAGTATTTACGATGTCCACAGTTAAGCATGCGAAAATCTTTACAAGCATGAACACACTGATAGAACCCAAACAATTGAAATGGTATTGAAATATTAAAAATAAAACCATAACCCAAGTAATTCGAAGTTGTTGGATCCTCCCTCTCTTCAGATCATTCAAACCTAAACCAGCGAAACCAATGCATACCTTCATCCTTTCCTACCCACTCTATTTATAACAAATCACCATAACATCTTCCCTAACTAATTACTAATAACCCTTAATACCCTAATAATATTCCTAATTCTAATCTAATAGCATTCCTATCACATATACATCTATTTCTTTGACATCTTTAAGACCAAATAAACTGGACCATTGTAAAAAGAGAATATTCAAACCCGAGGAAATATGCAAGGAGGACTAAAGAAAGATATAGTGAATCCCAGCAATGCTTCTATACGGAGAGCAACCTGGATTGGCAGAAACATAAAAAATTAGAAATGACCTTAATTGAATAAAGAAAAGTGAAACAAGTCGTGGGAAAATAAACCAGTTTCATAAAAGACACTAGCACTTCAAAGCTTCAATGCAGAGAAGGGAAAAAGATTGAAGCATTTCACGCATTGGACTGTTCAAAAGCAAATCTTCTCATGGTCATAGACGTTTTGGAAGTTCTAGAAGTATGAGGTAGTATTATATTTTTTTCTGGATTCTAGGACAGCAAATAATCATCTTTAAGTCAAGTCCATCAAGAAGCTCATATGCTTAGGAGAGTTGAGAAGTGTATAAAATAAATTTTGAAGAACTAGCTAACAAAACAAAATAGAATCATTTTGCTTTTGCTTATGAGAGACCGAATAAATTGTCCTGAGTCAGGCCACCAGAAGGCCTTGGGATTCCATATCACCAACGAAACATGAAAAAACGGAACCAGAATGAAGTTTTTAATTGAATTGAGAAAATATCTTTAAATCCATTCACAACGGTAGTAGAGGCTGAAAAATTGCAAACTTTTTATCCTAACAATTAAGGGAAGTAGGATATATCTACATACACTGCCTCCTCGACTAGCCCATGAGATTCCCTTCCATCTCTTAATAATTGTTGATAGTTTCTTTATTGCCACGTCAATCTGCAAAGGGCATACATATATCACAAAGTCCATGAAAGAAAGAAAGAAGATTAAACCAATTTGAAAGTTTGCAGATTCTAAAATTAACATGATTTTTTCATGTTTCTTATAAAAAAAAATTAACATGATTTTTTATAGATTGTAAAGTCACAGTTCACCTTCTTAGCACTTACAACTCTAATCATTTATGATTCTGCTTATTATAGGAAACAGAAACTTCATTGGATAAAGAAACATTTCAGAAGTGGCAGAGATAAAAAAAATATATTCCCACTCAAGGCAAGACCAAGGGAGTCAACAGAAAAATAACCCAATTGGATTGATTAAAGTAAGGAACCATATGGGGGGGGGGGGGGGGGGGGGGGGGTTTGTAGAAAACGATAAGAAGGAAATCCTTATTAGGACCAAATGTACTGCGCATACACCAATAACCAAAACAACAATTCATGAAAGAAGATTTTTGCTTCCAGGTGGCTTTTGACAACTTACCACTTAAAATCTTGCCAAGTACATTAGAAGGGAAAATACTTGTTCTTTTACCATTCAGACCCTCATTGTGGTACAAACTATAGTAATTAGACAAACTAATATTGTGTTAGCTCATTAACTTATATAACAATCAACTCAGTCCATTGTTCAAAAAAAAAAATTGTTCAAAAAAGAACAATCAACTCAGTCCATCTCTCTCTAATCTCTACTCATGGTGCACGTGCTGTGGTCTACGATATAAAGGAAGCAAACTTTAAGCACTAAAAGGAGAAAAGGGGAAAAGGAACATCAAGTCATATGCTCTCCAAAAACATTTAAATCTAAGAAGTAAATGGATAGTACCTGATTGTCATTAAAAGCTGCCTCCATGAGAAGATGATCTGCTTCTTCTTGAAATCCAGGAGAAATAGTTCCAGAGGAGTCCAGCCACATGCGTCTATGCAAACATTTGACCATCCTATAATCTCCTCTAGTAGAAAAAACTCTCATAAGAGTGAGATAGAGATGTGGCTTTGGCCGCAAGTCCAAATTCCATCCAGAAAGCTTCAATAATTCTCCAAATAAAGAAAGAGCACCTGCTACCATTGACAAATTACCTACTTGGTACAATTCCATCACAAAATTTCCTACCACTTAGGCACTTACTAGTTATGTATAAACACGACATACCGTTTATAGAGCCACAGTTAACCAAAGCATCAATCATTGCGGTGTATGCTGTTCGATCAATCAACAAATCCTGACAAGACTTCATTTCCAGCACAATCTTGTGCACTATATGGACCTCTTTCAGAATCCCAAACCCCTAAAGAAAAATATAATAATAATTAATAAATGGAAGGGTCATGTCTGAAAAGTGAATCAAGAT
This sequence comes from Herpetospermum pedunculosum, assembly GCA_028017165.1. Lineage (NCBI taxonomy): Eukaryota > Viridiplantae > Streptophyta > Magnoliopsida > Cucurbitales > Cucurbitaceae > Herpetospermum > Herpetospermum pedunculosum. The sequence goes on from CM051522.1 coordinate 85,509,775, forward strand.
GCACAAGCTTGTAGCTCTAGTTACCCACAAGGAGCTAGAACCCCTCAAGGAAATTTAAGAACATGAAGAATTATCGTGGGTCAGACCAAAATGGTAGGGTGGGGGAGTAAATATCCTCCTATGGCTATGAGAAAGTAATTAATTTGGATCCAGATGCTAAAATATGGCGCAAAAGAATTAACTCAGAGGAGCCTACTCCTAAAAAACTTATTCAAATGATTCAAAGCTATCAATCCCTAAGCATATTTAACTGGTAAAAAAAACTATTTACATGATAAGCAAAGCGGTGAGAAGTTCACTGACCTTAAGTAAAGTAGTGTACGTCACAACATCAGGAAAAATATTTTCCTGATCATACTTACCAGCTCGTTCCTGAAAGGAATGAAATTCTGAGTAACAAAATATAAGCACTGGTTGATTCCTCAACCAATTAATAAAAAAATTTGGAGGCTCTAAACTGGCCTTTCAATACATGCTTGTGACCTTCATTTCCTCAAAGAAATGCATTGCTGCGTCCAGTTTGTTAATCTTCACACAAGCAGAGATTAATGAATTATAAGTGAGCCTGTCAGGTTTCAACTCCAGACTTAGCATCTCATTGTACATAGCTAAAGCAGCTTGAGGAACACCTGAGCTTATGTATCCCTGAAAATCCAAGAGAGGAAAATCACTAAGCAATGAAATCCGGATGCTGGCTTCTCCAATTGCAGCACCAGGTCAGACATTGATAGTTTGATACAGTGCGACAAATATTTCTCATTAGTAATTATCTTGCAGAACTACGTGTGTGCACACCTTCATCAATAAGTTGTAAACTGATATAGAGAGATTGCATCCTTCACGAAGTAAGAATCCATATCGTGCAATTAGACCATTGGCACGGCGCATGTCTCCTGCACTACAAAAACCAACATGATAGCATAAATGCATCGTTTAAAACAGAAAACTATTATATAATGAATAAAGAAAATGTACTGTTAATTACTACACGTCTTTTTTTTTTTTGAGAAAAACTTCATGAAATAATTATGAATGAACATATATAAATAAAACTGTCAACCTAAGCATAGTTCAACTAGTTAAGGCATAGGCATATATCATCAACCAAAATGTTAGAGGCCTGAAGAATTATAAAATAAAAAAAATAAAATAAAAAATTAGAGCATAGAAATAATAGAGAAATGAAGTAAAAATTATGATGTTAAATACATACTTAACTATAAGGAAGGGCTTAAAAGAAAATTAAAAGTTCCTCCCATTAAGCCATTTAAATATGAATAGATGACATAGAAAGATACATGATCATATCTGACAACCAAATTAAACTGCAACGTTCATTGAGCGCTGATTGTAATTGTTCCATATTTCGATAATCAAACATTTAAACTTGACGGACTGAAGACATTATTCTGATCCTTGAAGCTTAGATAAAGCACAGTAGCGGCACACACAAGAAACAACTGCTTAACAAATGACTTCTTGTAGAAACTGACCTGCTTCGATTAAAGCATTTAGAAGACCATAAATAAGTGGTGCTGACAATGTTGGACCTCCAATAGCAGTACCTTCTTCCACATATTCAAGCAATTGAAATGCTTCATCAACTTTTCTAGCTGCACCCAAACCCTGGCAGAGAAAAGACCAAGAACTAATTCACGACTCTCCCATATAACTATCACAATTACGGATTTCCCACATAGCTCAACAACAATGCACCAAGGAATCTAAACTCGTGATAGTTTAACTATTATAAAGTACCTTTAATAGCGTGCCATAGCTGACATTGTCCACACCACAATTATCTGGCTTTGACATTTCATTAAAAGTCCTCAGAGCTAAATCAATATCACCGCAGTGAACACAAGCTTCAAGGACCGCATTCATAACAATTGTATTCAGCTTTCCATAATGTCTCTTGGCAATTTCAACTTCCTCAAATACCTGAGAAACACAAACGCGAAAACTGATCTAATTGCCGAGAAGGATGCACTTCGATGGAAACCTTCATTTATCAAGCTAACAACTAATTTCGTATCGTGAGACTATATAATTATAATCAATAAGAATGCAAAACTACCGATACTTAAAAATGAGCAGATTCTCCTTAATCCAGAAGCAGCATTAGATTGAAACCTCGTATGCAACGGCAAGCAATAACATGACCAAAGATCGGAGTCCTTAATCTTTTTTTCTCGCATTCTAAAGAACGAACAGTCGAAATGAGTGTAAATTGAAGTAAGTAAATAACATAAACAAGTGAAACCTGGTGAAGCTGCTTCCGACGGGTGAGTTTCACGACACGAGAGGTCAGGCGCTTGAGATTGGGACTCCGAGGAGAGTTTTTCCGACGCCGGACGACGGCCGTGCGAGAAGGATGCGGAGAAGCAAATGAGTTCATGAAGTCGAATGAATTTACCGCCAAATGACGAGAGGAGAATGTGGCGATTTGTAGCATCTTCTCCGGCGGTGGTTGTGAGTGCCGATAAGATACAGAGAGAAACTAACCATCAGCCATGGGAGCGAAAGAGAAACAGAAAGAAGTGGATGACGACAGGATGTAAAATTGGCGGTAAATGTACGGTGTCGTTGTGTTGGGCCTTTGGGCCCAACCTCGTAGGATAAGGCCTGGCCCATTTATCCGGCTACTCCGTGAGTAATACGAGGCCCAGCCCAATTGTAAAGCTAAAAAAAATATAGGAAAATTAAGATAGATGTCTAGTTTTAAATAGTGGAAATAAAAAAATGTCTAAAGGAATGTTTTGCCCTCTCTATCGAGAATGATTGTATGGAGAGTTGTTAATTTTTTTTTTTTCATTATAATCCTACTACTTATTACCTCTTTCTTAATTTACAATTTAGAATTTTAAAATAAAATGATTAGACACTAGAATATTTTTAGATGAGTTGTTTGATTTTCGTTAATTGCAGCTGAGATTTCCAGCTTTCGTTATGTGTGGTTGGGGATGTATACTTGCGGATATACCTTCGTAATGGTGCATCCATACGCGGCCTCTATTGGTATATACAAGTTAGTGTATTCCAGATGTGCAAATCCTAAAAACAGCAAACAAATCATTTTTCTCGCCACCCTACTATTTAGGTTCGATCAGTCGACATCTCTATGAACATTTCTTCTTTTCCTATAATCGTGCATTTTTTTAAATCTTGGAGGCTTAATTGAATCCCAAAAATAAGCATCTCTATGAACATTTCATCTTTCTCTATAACCGTGCATTTTTTAAAATCTCGAAGCTCAACCGAATCCCAAAAAAACAGGGTTACCCTACTTTGTTTCCAAATCTTTCCGGATAAACCATATCCATCTCTCTAACTACCCTAAACTATTTGATAGGATTCAGAATGCGTATATTTCAATTTTCTAAATCTTAAACCCTAAATGTTTATACATGAATCCCCCGAACAAGAGAACTTTGAACCTCCTACTTTTCGGTCTAAAACTAGAGAACGAAACGAAATGCGAGAGATGACAGTCACTTACCAAAGTTATGGAACCTAACGGACGAAGGGAGGACATACCGGCGTTGAGTTTGTGAAGCGTCACTCCAGTGAACACTTGGATGAAGGAAGGTCACAACGCAGCGTACAATACCTTGGTCTTCTCGCACCGGATGCCTGTGTACGCGTTTCTGGAGAGACGAATCACCTAGGTTAGACGATTGTATACAACCTCTAGCATAAGTGATGGAGTGTTGAAGGGGGTTACAGATTTCGAACGTCTAAATTCATCGTGAAAATGACATTGGGGAAAGCTCACGCAGTCATCGTGTGCCTACACATGCCGGATTTACTCATACCATCACGCCAATGGCCTACGGTGGTTGATCAAACTTATGACAGTTTTTAAATTCGTTGTATACCTCATTGTATACAACTAGACGGGGGCAAACACATGTGTAGCAACAAAATTTCATCAGGTATACAATGTCGTTCAATTTAGTTTCTTAGGGTCAATGTATAACCATGTTCAATTTAGTTTCTTAGGGTCAATGTATAACCATGTAAATGTCACTCTTGAGTTATCAAATATTTTATTTTTCTTTTAACGTCTCATCCCTCACTTCCCTCTCTCTCCTCTCAATAATTTATTTTTTTACAACACCCTTTTATTCAATTTTAATATTGTAGAAAATATAAGCAGGATAGTTGTGTACATTTATATGTATATTGAATTACTAAATTTAGCGTTTAGACATTTTTCCAAAATCAAAGTGGGCTAGACATTTTTCAAGTTGGCATCTCTCCTTTTAGACATTCTTCTTGGTACCCCACAAATATAAATACGATATTTTATTCAATTTCATAAAATTTTAAAGGCATGTTTATTTTAGTTTAACGACACATGAGAGTGACAATTTGAAACTTTGACATTTTGGCTAATAATATATGTTTAAATCAAATGAGTTATGTTCATGTTGGCATCAAAACTCAACTAAGTAGTACTTTCATAATTTTTATGAGTGTTTAACTTTGCTTTCATTAAGAGTCGTAGTTTGAATCTCTATCTCGTGTCGTTATTAAATTTTAATCTCACCCTAATGTTCATATGTTTAGTCTATTTATGTACATAAATATAAATATCAAAGTTCAATTATCCAATTTTTTTTTTAGTAATATTAATATATGTTATAAGAACAAAGTTTTTAGTAATATAATTAAAGTCATTTTGTAAGAATTCAGACCTATAACCCTTAAAAAAAACATAGCTGAATTGGTATGATGTATAGACTCGTGATCAAAAGGTCTTATGTTTGATTCACTCTACTCGTAAAAAAACTCCCTTAAAAAATTGGTAGTAGACCAGTGAATTTTTAAAAATGTTAACCGGCGAAAGACTTATTAGACACAAAATTATAAATAATAAAATGTTAACGGGCGAAAGACTTATCACATAATTAAAAGTGTAAGAACCTATTAGGACTCAACCTATAATTTAACCCAATATATATATATATATTATGGATAATTTTGAACTCAACTCTCATCCACTTCTCACTTTTTTTTCTTTTTTTTTTCCTAATAGATGTTTCAATTCATAAAGTATAGGCATGGATTGAAATTAGTCAATATTATCTAAAAGTATTTTTTTTTTTATTAACATGAGGTGGTGTGGATTCAAGCTTTTCACTCCTAGCTAGTCAAGTAAGTAATGTTCAAGTTGACAATATTATCTAAAATGTTTCGACTTAGATCTCGTTTATGATTGATTTTGAAGCTCTTAAAAGTGACTACACGAGAAATTTAATCGTTTTTGTGTTTTGGTATTTAAAAATTTAAATAAAATCACTTTCATTTAAGAGTAGTTTTAGCTAGCTTCCATAAATATATGGTGTAACGGACATTAATTTTAAATTCATTTTCTATCCTTCCATATATGACTTTCATAAAGATCTAGTGTAACTGACAAAATATTTTAATTATTTTATAATTATATAATATCTTAATCTAGTGTGTTTTGTCAAAGTGGACATAGTTCAATGATAATTGGTATGTCGGATCTCTGAGGTCAGAGGTTCAATCTAAATCTCCATATTTATCGTAATAAAAAAATAAAAAATAAATTATTGTGATTTTTGATTATTGAATTATGTTGCTAAATATTAAAATTCTTGGAGGCTAAACTTACCAAATATGGTACTTACTAAGTTGATAGGAATTTAAAAGAGACAATAAAATAAGAGAAGAAAATTCAAAAGGTAGAAATTTGGAAAACAAAATTAAAAATGTTATCTAATGTGATTTTCTTCCAAATCCACGCTAAGCTAACTCTCTCACCCATTTCTCAAAAAAAAAAAAAAAAAAAAAAAAAAAAAAAAAAAAAAAAAAAAAAAAACTCACCCCAAGTTTAAAAAAAAACTCTGAAATAAGGTAATATAAGTTCATTTAAATATTTGTTCAAAAAAAAAAAAAAAAGTTCATTTAAATATAATAATTTAAAAATGTTAAAATACAAAGGTCTATTTTAAAAAAAATAATAATAATAAACACCCAAACATTATAGACGAAATTAGGTGTTTAGCACTAAGTTTTGTTTTCATTTTGAGCATTTATTTCGTATTTTGATTATTTATATTTTATGATTTCAAATCTAAAAATTTAACTATTACATATATAATACTTTACCAGTTAGATTATGCTCAAGTTTTTAGATTATAGGACAAATTATCTTAATGGTACATGTTTGAATTTGGTAGCATTTAGGTCCCTAAGATTTCAAATTCCAACAAAGTTTAATTTTTTTTTTTTTTTTCTTTTTCATCAAAATTGTTTGTCAAGTCTAACAGAAACAGAATGCTGACCTGACACTCATTTTTAATTAAAAATATTTTTATTAAATATATATATTTTTTTCCTTTTCTTCCTCATGTAACACCCTTTTTTTTTTATTTTTTTTTTAATTATTTTTTTAGAAAAAAAATAATAATAATTTTAATTTTAATTATTAAAAATAAGTGTCACGTCAACATTTTGGTAGGACTTAACCTAAATTTTGAATTTTCTTCAAAAAAAAAAAAAAAAAACCTAAATTTTGAAAACAAAAAAAACGAACTAAATTCAAACCTCAGACTATAATTGTTGGATTTGAAACGAAATCAAGTGCTACCAAACTCAAACTTAAACGACCATTAGAATAATTTGCCCTAGATTATAAGTAGTAACAACGATGACAAAAAATCAAAATAACAATGAAGGGAAAAAAACGAGTTCAACAACATTTGATTGTGAGAAATTCAAAGTTTATCCTCAAATTCAAATATTTTTTTATTTTTTTTATTTTTTCCTAAATATATTAAATTAATGTAGGGTAGGAGATTCAACCTCTAAATTGAGTTATGTTCGATTTGACAACATTCATGGATCGATGATATATGTTTTGATTGGCTCATTTCCACCCACATTTGCGATATTGCTCAACCAATCATATCATAAATCATACACACACAATGACATAACCAAATATGAACATATAGTTATAATTATATACGAAATCAATAGCTAGATAAAATCTATATTATTAATTTATATACATGGACACATAAAACACAAAAAGAAAAGAAAAAATGACCTTTTTTTTCTTTCTTGAAATATATTTTTTAAAAAGTCGAGAACAAAGGCTAAACAAACGATTTCATTACGAGTCATCGCTGTTCATAATCTTGCAGATCAAAACAGCTCTGGGATTTGAATCCACCGACGAGCTTCCGATCATGGAATCTTTGCCCTAGGGTTCGTCTTCTTCGTTCGTTCTGTTCATCTTCTTCATCGCTCTCTCGATCTCTGTCCTCTGAATCGGAACCCTCGGCCGCCGCTTCTTCTTCCTCTTCTTCGTCTTCGTTAAGAGCCAACAGAGGCATCGATTTAGGGTTTGGCCAGTTGTAGAACGAGGCTTTTCTCGACCATTTCGACGCCATTAAAATCCTTCTTCTCTTGTTGAAAGGATTCTCCGGCTTCTCTAAATCTTTCGCTTGAATCACATCTGATAGATTCGCAAACGACTTCGATTTCCCCGTGAAATGGCTTGATAATCCCCTTCTGCAGTTACAATTTCATCACACTACAGAGTAAGAAATCGCCGGAAATTGCTTGTTTAATCGGAAATTATCAAGTTCAATCGCTGATTCGGCTTCAATTTTTGGTTTCTAGGTTAAAATTTGAGAGATTGAGAGATAGAGAAACTCACTTGATTGGAAGAGCGTCTTCGAGAGAACCCAATCCGCATAATCCTCCTTCCTTCGGCTTGCTCTGCACCTCGCCGTCGTCTTCGGAATCGTCGTCGGGAACTCCAATCGACGACGAATTCTCAGACGAATTTTCCCCAATCGAACTACCAGATCCGGACTCGCGAAAACCCGACCCGGCCCGACTGTTAGTCTCTGCGTCGGCGGAGGGATTCTCCGGCGGGAGAGAGACTCCGGAGAACGCCGTGGACGGCGGAACCTCGATGCTGAACGTCGGAGGACCGAACAAAAGCTCCATCAGTGAGCGGCGGGAGATCGACTCCGTTGCAGTGAAGACTTCGGACCTTCCTCCACTCTGCTTCTCCTCGCCGATGACGTCCAAAGATTAGGGTTCGTTGTCATCAACCGGCGGCGGTTGGCTGATTGGTACTGACTTTTCTGGTAGAGAGAGAAAGAAGATAGATAGAGAAAAGGGGATAAGGGTCTCCTCTCTGTGAACTTTACAGAGAAAGGGATATTTTAAGAGTTTTCAGGGAGAATTTGGTTTCGAATTTGTTTTATTTATTATTTTAATTCTTTGTTTAAATAGGATAATAAAAATACATGAAACGAAATATAAAGATAAAAAAAAAAAAAAAAAAAAAAAAAAAAAAAAAAAAAAAAAAAAAAAAAAATTATCATCGAACTTTAAACATATATTTTTTTTAACTTTAAATATAAAATATCCATAAATTACTGGATAAGTTTCAATTATGTTTAGTTTTTTTTTCATTTTTTCATTTTTATCTTTTTACTTTGATAATTTCCAAAAAAATATATTTCACTTTCAAATAAAGATAAAAATTGATATCGCTGTTGATTGTAAATTTATAATTTACAATTAGAATATTAAGATTATTGTTATAATTTATTTCATTTCAAAAGCGCTTTCGTTACAATCTTTTTCATAATAAAGTTTGAAGGTATTTTAGTTGTCGTCAATTTACATAAATTAACGTTGTTGTAATTTGTAAATGATGTGACATATACCTTTCAATTTTTACACATTAATTTTCATATCAATTTCTATTTTATTTTAACGAAGAAAAAAATAAATCTTCAAGTGTATTTTTTTAAACAAATTCTAAAGTTCAATGGTAACAATTAAACTTTTCAAAGTCTAATGACATAATTGAAACATACCCAAAGTTTAAAGATATTTTATATGATTTATCTAACTTTATAAACTATTTAACGGATTCTTAAATTTTCAATTTTGTGTCTAAGATAATATTATTTATTTATTTAAACGTCTCTCAACTATTAAAAAATAAGTTAAAATTCACGGATTTATTAAAAACAAAATTGAAAGTTTACAATCTATTAGACAACTTGTTATGTTCAATAATCTTATAAGCTATTTAAGTACAGTTATTTTATTGATGGTGAATTATAATAATTACCGGATCAAACGTGAACTAAATTATAATATTATAATTAATCAAACTTGGTGGCCTAAACACATTCTTATACACAAATTTAATCATTTAAAGGACTAAATTGTAATTTAATAAAAGAAAAGAAAAATCGAAAGGAACAAGCAGACATTTTGCACCCACAAACATAACAAATTAATGCAACCTTAAAAAACAAAAATGATGAAGGGGAGTGTTTGGGAAACGGTATAGTGGAGTCCGCTTGGGGGTTATTAGGGATCTACGCCTTTGACACTTTCCCGTGACATGGCAATTTCACTGTTAAAAAAAAAAAAAAAAAAAAAAAAAAAAAAAAAAAAAAAAAAAATTGCTATCTATTTTTTTTATTATATACGTAAAAGGAACGGAATTATTAACCAACATAGCAATAGAGAACTAAAATAAAGCTACTTCAAAAAAAAAAAAAAAAAAAAAGAGAACTAAAATAAAATAATAAGTATTTCAACTCATCAAATAATGTAAATTGTTTATTCGTAACTGTTTTTTTCATGGGCATTTTAGGAATATTTTCATAAAATTGAGACCCTAACACTTTCGTCGACATCGAACTTTTAAACTTGGCTTAAACCATCTATTTTAATTCTATTAAATTTATATCACATATCACTTAAATATGAACATGGTAAATTTATTTTTAGTAGAATTTGAATGTGACATTGATTAGACTCAGTAACCAAAAAAAAAAAAAATGTTAAATTATACTAAACATCCTTAAACTTTGGATAAATTTCAATTATATCCATAAAATTTGAAAAGTTTTATTTTAATAGTTTAACTCTGAAATTTGTTTTAAAAAATCATTAGAAAAAAATTTCGTTCAAATAAAATGAAAATTGACACGATGACTAATGTGTAAATTTTGAATGCATACGTGACACCATTTACAACAACATATTACAATGTTAAAACAATTGAGAGAGTGAGTAAGCAAATGTACGTGCTCCACCAATTTTCTTATATTGCAATGCTTCATAGTCGTTATACATATATATAAATAAATAAAATTATAAAAATAAAGAAATATTAAAAATGAATTAAATCATAATCTCCTCCGTTGAAATTAAAATCAATTAATACATTTTAAAAAATCCCACTTGAATAGATATTGAGAAAATAGGGGTGAAAAAGACAAATTTCGGAACATGAATAAATCAAACCCCAATTAAAAAATAAAAAAAAATAAAAAAAACCAGTTACCCTCCACTAGAACATTATTTTAAAACAAAATGATTAATAAAAATAATTGTTTGGGAAATAATAAATCGGAAACTGGCGAGTTGCTTTAAACTAGAAATTAGTTGTTTGTTTCGATTTGTCCACTCCAACCTATCCTTTATTGTCTTTATTCAAAATGTAAGCCTCAACTCCTAAACTCCTAAAGATATAATTTTGATTAACATTTTCCAAAAAAAATAAAATAATAATAATAATAATAATGGATAATATGGAAATAAGAACTTGAAGAACACAAAATGAGATGTCGACCTAAACATAATACAACTGATCAATCATCAATGTATAATTTTACAAATATTGTAGATCGATAACAATAACAATAACAAAAGTAAAAAATAAAACTATAAATTTTAAACGAATGAAAAAGAGAGTTAATTAATGTTAATATATATAATTTATTTTTCCATCTAATTTATATTCCATGTGGATTCTTCAATGTGTAGGGAGTCAAGGACAAAAAAAAAAAAAAAAAAAAAAAAAAAAAAAAAAAAAAAAAAAAAAAAAAAAAGAAGTAGTTTTAAAGGAGAACTTTCTAGTATTAAGAGTATGAATACTCTTATTTCATGTCACGTCAACTTCCTTTTAAAAATGAGATAGAGTCCACCAACAATAATAAGATATTTATAAAGACAAAATTAAAGGAAGTGTGATACTCCCGTAGTACTAGAAATTTTCTCGTTTAACACATACCGAATACATTTCTAATCCCATCTCGATCCAATACCATTCCTACGTTGAAGAGATTCCACGCTCGATAATTTAAAGCCACAATCCATAGAGAAAAATTGTGGAGAGGTCTACATCAAAGGTATGTGAGTAGTTTTGCAAGTATTATAGTCAATAAGTACATATTCAAACTTTAAAGATGATATTTTTAAAATTTGTATCTTTTTCATACTAGTTTTTTTTAGCACACGTTTTTTATTTCATAATATATTCATATAAAAATCTCAAAGATTTTTTTCAACAAAAATCAAAATTAAAATAATAAAATTTTAAACTTTAAGTAGCCCAACATAATTTTATGTCAATTGAGTTATGCTCGATTTGACAATTATACCGTTTTAAGAAAATGAAGTTTTTATTTAATTAAATTAGAGAAGAAAAAAAAATATCTTAGGTTAGGAACATAAGATTTCACAACGAGATGAAGAAAGGGTTGTCTCCTTATCATAATTCAAAATATAAAAAAACGATGTATGACAAAATTTTAATTGTCAATCCCTAGTGATTTGCAATAGTTAAAATAAATATAATTATTTTTTAAGAGAAATTAAGTATAGATTTATACAAAGTGGGTTTGACATTTGTTTTAGGATGATAATTTTCCACCGAGGCATATTAAAAAATTTAAATGTCGATGTCGAAAATATCAAAGTTTTTTTTTTTTGTAATAACATTTTAATTAAAGTGAGAATTAAACTCATGACCTCTTAGTCACGGACACAACCTTATATCAATTGAGTTATACTGTGTTTGACAAAATATTGAAGTCTTAATTTTATGAAAATGTTGATGGTAATATTGATATCCATTTATATTTTTTGAAATTTTTTAAAAATATAGATTTATATGAAATAGGTTAAGGCATAACATGAAACTTCATTCTCTAGTAAATTATTTTTTAATATTTAATTTTATAAGAAACTCTAATATAACTTAAAAATTTATGGGCTAAACTCGTAATTTAACTTTTTGTTTTCTTCCATTTAATAAGACATCAAGATAAATAGAAAATAAAATAACAGAGAAAAAAAACATCCATGGTTAAATTACATGATAAAGTTTAAGTTTTTTTTTTTTTTTTTTTGTGTGTGTACCACCTATTCATACCACCAATAGCTTTTTTTTAAGTCTATATAATGTTGGGTGATGATTTTCTTGGTTATATTTATATAACATAATTTGTCCGCTGCAAAATATCCCTATTTGGATTCGCCCCTTATATAAATTGTATTTGTTTTGAAGAATTTTCCATAATGACGAGTTTTATTAGTACAACTTGGGGTGGGGGATTCAAATCTTTGACTTATGCTCAGTCTGACCATGACGAGTTATTATCTTGTTCTTCTTCTTATAACGTAATTCCACATATCTACATTGATATAATATTGTCCACCTCGGATCTAAACTCTCATTAGTTTGCTTTTGGTTCAACTCAAAATGACTCACGCAAATGAATATGTTGTCCCTCATTTATATACCCATAATCTTCCTTCTTTTCTAATGAATGTAGTATTTTGGTCGCACTCCCAATATTTACATAATTTCTATCAAATTTTTTGTCTATACTTTTATCTTAAAGAGAAAAAGGGAGAAAAATAAATAGAGATGATTTGATCGAACACAATAGATAAAATAAAAATGTTAGGTGACAAAATCAAATGGATAAGGTTTTAATGTGTAGATACTAGCAAATTAATTACATAGTTTGAATTCATGAACTCAAAAAATATTTGGCAACTTCTTTAAATTACTTAGCCAACCATAACTATCATTAGAGTCTATGATAGCTTTCTAATGGAAGATTTTAGGGGAATTTTAAACTAAATATACCTAAAAGGACGTTTAGATTAATTTTATGAACAAATATGAAGTTTATAATTTACAAGTATGCAAATATAAAAGTTTAAAGATAAAAGAGACTTGTTCGAGAAGTCTTATAATCTTCCTTATTTTTCAAAATAACAGTTTTATATGAAAATATGTTTAGATGATGATTTTTACTATAAACTAATCCTTCTTGTTTATATGTTATGTTGATTTCACAATGATCTATTATAATTTGATAATTATTTTCAGATGATGATTTTTCCTATAAACCAGTCATTCTAAATTCTCTTTTTTCTATCTCAAATAATGATTAGTATTTTCTTTACGTAACTAAATTATTGTAAGTGTACAAACAAAAAGATGAATAATTTTTTTTGTCGATTATGTTATATTCATTCATCATGTTATGACTTGGTCGACCCAATCAAGTTGATCGAATACCTACCTAACTTTGAGGTGTAAATCAGCAATGATGATATGGATTGACTTAGCAATGAAACATTTGACTAAAGTCGATAATAATCATATCACATGACTATTTTTCACTTACCAAACTTATAAAATACCATTTTTATGAATAGAACATAAGAATGGTAGGGCATAAGAGATTCCTCATTCCATAGACACAAACTAAATTGACAATTAGTTTTAATTTCAACTCTTCCATTCTCTCTCTTCATATTTTGTTTTTACTTGATTTTTCTTTTAGTGCAAGAAATGGAGGAATCAAGATTTGAAATTCCAACCTCAAAGAATTTATGTCAAATTATTAATAGCTATGGTTACTTTGGCTTAATCTCTATACCTATTTAATTAAAATAACAATAATTTTACTATCAAACTACATACAATTATGCAAACTGCAAACATAGAAACACGAGATAGTAGATTAGTAGATTGGATTTTTTTGGCCTAAATTATATTGATATTTATTTCAAAAATACTTGTAAACTTTCAAAACTACCTTTAGAATAGAGATACACTAATCTAGTATCTCAATCACTTTCAGGTCGTTGAATGTAGAATAGAAATACACGATTAGGTGGTAGTTTTTTTCAACCAAACTAAAAATACTTATATTATTCTAAAAACTAAATGTAGTTTTTTTCGACTTAATCTAGTATCTCAATCACTTTCGCGTCGTTCAAAGTCTTCACAATTTCGAGTTTCCACCAATATCATAACTGATTTCTACTTCAAAACTATTTTTGAAGTGTTTATAAAAAGTGGCAGATAATAATATTATAACTTCTTAAAAGGATATAGAAATACTTTTAAAGAAAATAAAAGGTTGAAGGATATTTTTATAATTAGCCGATTTTTTTTTTTTTAACAAAGAGATTAGATTTGGTGATTCGGGTGGTGCTGGATTCTCATTTTATTCAAACACTTCGGCGTGAAAGATGGGCCATAATCCGAGTAAGTCAAAAGCCCATTTTGCCCTTCCTGTACTTTTTATTTGACTTTTTTTACTTTAATAATTATATTTTTTTGTTCCAAAACTGCCCATAAGAAACAAAAAATATTTCAAGCACACCCCAGAATTCGTAAATATATATATAAATATATTTTTTTTTTCCAGAGGAAAAAACAAAAGTAGGGTTCCTTTTTTAATTTTAAGAAAATTGAATTGAATATTAGCCTAAAATTGCATAATTAATTTGAAAAGAAGTCAATTTCGGAATAAATGATATAAAGTATTCAATCAAGTTGGACTTTTGCAGTTCTCGAAAAAGAAAATGATATTTTCTAAATCTTATTCTTACTTTATAATTAATTCTCCAAAATAATAAAAAAGATATTCAAATTGATGGGCCCCACATACCAATTTATGAAATTGATTGATTGACAACCTCTCACCGGTCACAGACCACCACACTTCCCATTCTTTTGACTTTTCATACATTACAAATCAACCCCCAACCTTTGCCCTATTTCTATTTACACCCCAACTTTTATTTTTATTTCCGAACACAACCAAACGGGTTAAAAATTAATCACCACGACAGTAATTAATTAAATCAAATCAATTCTACTCCGATAACCACGCGTTGGGCAGATGGAATAATAGATAAATTGCCAATTAATAATTCTTTTTGGAAATGCTGAATTTCTTCTTTTTTTTCAATTTTTAATGTACAATCATCATCAAGAGATAAAAACAAAGTCAAAATTCAAATTTTCCTTTTTTTTTCTTCTAACTTCAAGTTGACTCAAAAACTAAAGATACTCCGGCGGCCATATTTTCCGGCAACGAGATCTGCGTATGGCGGTGCTCCCCTTCGTACGTTACAATCAACATCGCCGGATCATTCGGATCTCTCTCCACGTGTTTCCTCGCCGGACAACCCCTCATCGTGCTACACTTGTAATATCCCCTAAAATAAAAACAAATAAAACGTTCAGTTCAAAATCGGTAAATTCAAACAAATCGCCGCCGTAAACGGCGGCATACACAGCGACGGAGTTGCTGTTTTTATTTACTTACCGTGGGTATGGAGATCCCTTGATCGGCTTCTGACCGTACTTCCTCCACGAATACTCGTCCGGTGGAATATCGGCGATTTTCGAACTAATCGCCGGTACACGAATTGTCTTCTTCATACGATTTTTCCTGTAGAAAAAATAACGACGGCGGTCAATATTTATTGGAATTCGGAAATTCGAAATGAGGTTAGTGGTGGGGTCCATTTAATAAGTAAAGTCAACGGTCAACATTTAAGGCTGAATGAAAAGAACGAGACAAATTTGCTTTATTGCAAAGTTGAAAAAATATTTTCGAATTTCGACATATATATATAGACTTTTTATTTATTTATTTTAAATTACTAAACCACCACCTAATCGTGTCAGTGTCACGCGTGCCGCGCCCACTAACTCGCTAACTGTTCCCTATTCCGACTCAGCCGAGTCCACTCGTTCTTCTTCGTTAGGGTTTCTGTTCTTACAGAATATCGTCAACAGAATATCTTTGTTTATTTTGTTCCTTTTTTTGTTAGAATAGGTGTGAAGAAGATGAAATTAGATTCGGTACCTTCTTTTCGAGCAATGGCACTTGCCGGAAGCAGAGGTAGAACCAGAGAATTTTCCGGACAAATCTTCGGAATGATCGTGTTCGTGACACCTCTTCTTGTACGGTGCGGCCGAGAGCGGTGGCTTTCCGCCGGAAGCAGTCGGCGCCGGTGCCAAAAAGATCGACGTTCCTAATTTTCCGTTGGATACGCTGCCGTCTCCGGTGATGGCAGAGGACATAAACGAGGAGCTCGAATTAGACACGCTGAAGGTTTCCTTAGAAAATTCCAAATCGGTTCCCTTAGGGTTAGAGTTCAGAATATTCGGCCTGGTGAAATCGAGAGTCATACTCTGAGGCTGCGACTGGAGGAAGTTGGCCGCCGCAGCGAGTTTAGCCTGCGGCTGAGCAACGGTGGCCGGAGCGGTGAACGACGGAGCAGAAAACGGAGTAGGAGTTAGATTCATCGCCTGAGTTTGAGGAACGGAGAGACGAGCAGATGAACCAGACGACGAAGACGAGGTCGAGGAAACCGGACCTCGCCGGAACCGAGCGTGGCCGGTGCGATTGAGGAGAGAAATCACTTTCTTGAACTTCGTAACGGTTGCGTCAGTTAGGTCAGAGCAATCGACATGGTTTGAAGGTTGCTTGTGAGAGAGAAGACGAATCAGATGCTCCATGCTCTTCAATCCTTGGGAGGCAGCCTCCTGTATCGCCATCTGATCATCCATCTTTGGAAAACTCATCAGATCGACCGCCATAGTTAAGAGATTAAAGCGAAGAAAAATGAAACAGAGAGGAAAATCTGAACTCTGTCTGAACTACAAGATTAAGATCATCGAAGAAGACGAATTGAAGAGAGGATTAGTATTCGGAGAAAGTAAGCGGAAAGTCGGAGGTTGGGGATGATTTAATAGAGCTCGAGGTGACCGGATGACCGGGGAAGCAGGTTTGGAGTCAAAGTGGATTCGCGATCCAACGGTGGAGATTCATTCAAAGACGTACAGAGTGGGGTATACTCTTGACGGGAAAAAAAATGGTTAAATCATAAATTTAACGTTTCATTTCAACCTTGGGTTTTGTGTGTACATCTATAACATTTAAAATTACAAATTTAGTGATATATACAAATTTAAAAATCATAAAATTAGAGAATTTATATCTATTTTAAAATTTTATATTAACCAATAATTTAATAGACACAAAATTAAAAGTTGCAACACTCTTTTTAATATTTAAAAATTTATGGATACAAATCTCGGTTGAATTAAACTTGTAATTTAACATTATATAAAATATTTGAATCTTGTATTTTGTTTAAAAAATATAGGGTAGAAATTAATTTATGCTTTTAAATTTTGGAAGTTGTATCAATTTAAACCATGAACTTTAACAACGGTCAATTTACCTCTTTTGTTGTAATTTTATTTTAAAATCGTTAATTTAAAAACATAAATACTTAGAATTTTAGCAAATACATCCCTAAACTTTCGTAAGTGAATCAATTATATAAAAGTTTAGTAGTTTGATTGATAAATTATAAGTCTCTACCTATGTGAAAACTAACATTTTTTAAAATAGGGTGTAAATTGGTATACTTATAAAAGTTTGGGTTTAAATTGATACAATTATTAGTTTAGGGTTTTAATTGATATAACCTTCAAAGTTTAAGGGTATAAATTGATTTTTACCCAAAAATATAATATTGTCTTAACATTTTATAAATATTTCAAAGCAATTCTTGAAGTAGGTTATAACGTTGGACAAAAAATCGATATTGATGTGGCCTTGAATAGCGTGGAACACTCTGCGATTAGTTGTGAAAGAATGTGTTCTATCACGTCGAATTTTTTGTCCAACATTATAATTGTTAAGGATCTCACATTCGAGAGACGAAGGAATTTCATTCGGATACATGGGTTACTTTTCTTTCTGTCAATTAATTTTAATATTGAACTCTATGATATCAAAATCAGTAGCTATTTAAATGTGGAGTTAATATTTAAACTTTTAAAAATAAAGAGGTAGTTTTCTAACCCATAGTAAAGTTTAGGAATATTATTTATAATCAAGGGAAAAAATCAAGAGAGAAGAACCAAAACATTTTCCATGCTTTGTGAAAACGACGACGTACGTTATCAAACAATACTCACTGTAAAAGACGATAAAATGGAGCATTTTTTGACTTGGACAAATGGACATTGTTTTGTTAATTTTTCATCTTCTAGAAAATGTCCATTTCGTATGCGATATATCTTGAAAATATCGTTAAATCGCGAGAAATTTCTGACATAGAAAACTGCATAAAACGACGAACCATTCTGTGTTTTGATAAAGAAAGGTGACCAAAAGTGGAGATCACGTGGAGCTCTTCTATTATTCTCGTAATTTAACCTCAAATGTTGACCGAACTTTATTATATTACATTATTGTTTCAAATTTCTTTTCCATCTTAAATTGTCATTTTATTATACTTTGTTTGCCGATTTTTTTATTATTATTGTCTTTGAAATTTAAAATTAATATTTTATTATTATTATTTTCATTCAAAAAAAAATTATATCTAATCCACTCAATATTAATCTTAGTCCACTTATATAATTTCAATATATCTCCACGTCGATATATCTATTAGCTGTATGTACCAACAAGAGCAAATTCAATTGACATGATGTATCGAGACTAAAAGATCCTAGGTTCAATCCCACACTTCACGTGTTGTAAAAAATTACATAAATGTTTGACCAAATAATCATACTTGAACTACAGAGATAGACCTAAACTATAGAGATATAATGGACTAAACAATGAAAAGATGCCTACTTGACCGAGGATAAGAGGACGGTGCCAACCATGGTAGTTAGCGCAAGAGGAGAAGGAGTCGACCCCTCGAAGAGGTCGGCTCAACCAGCCAAAAGGGTTGACCCCTCCTATCGGGTCGGCTCGACAACATAAGGAAGAGCAGGTCGAACCCCTCTCGGGCCTTGTCAGCTGGAGAAACGTCTTCCTCTCCTGGAGTTACATCTCGGTTGTAACTCTTAGGGTACTTATGGGTGTCATGAATACCCCCTCTTGATGACCTTAAATGGCCCTAAAACGGGCACTTAGGGACCTCTATAAAAGGAAGTGTCCCAAGTTCATTTGGTAGGCAATCCAATTCTTCTAAAGATATTATGCGAAAACGCTCTCCTTATTTTCTCCCTCTCCGTTTCTCTCTCTAAAGCTAACTTGAGCATAGATCCGGTGTAGATAGCCCTCATCAATCTTATCCTTATATTTTCTTTCAAATATTGCAGGGTCAAGCTCGTTCCACCAATCATATTAAATTTACTGTCAATACCAAAAACAAGTATCAACAATAAACTTAAATACACTTTTTGAAAATGACTAAATAGCAATCAGGAATAAACTGATATCACTTATATCTATTATATTCATTGATAAAATGACTATCACTTATAGATTACTATCAATGTCATTCATAATTTTTTATAAAAAAACATAAATAATAGATTTAAAATTGTCATGTAAATTTTTTTTAAAAAAATATTATATTTTTAATTATTTTACTCTAAAATGACATGGTGGTAGAATTTTCGTTTTGAAAATCCAATTATATAATAGATCTAGAAATTCAAGCACTTAAATAAATAATTTAGAAATTCATACATTGAAAAAAATCAAAACCAAACTTAAATTTAAAGATATATTATTTTCCGGTAGATGGAGCCCAGTTTTTGTCTTTCAGAATCTGGTAGATTCAATCTGAACCATTGAATTGACATGCGATGATCGGACGGGGGAAATTCACTGAAAGAGTTGACCACGACTTTTTTCATTCCCCTCATTTAATAATTGGTTTAAGCAATTGATTTTCCTGCCACGTGTTGAAAGCATTAAAAGAGTGTGGAAATTAGCTGGTGCCAATTAAAGAGAAATATTTCTGGTTTTTATTTTTAAATTTTTTATTAATTAATTATTGTGTGGTGCACTGCAACTTTTAATAAAGTAAGCGATAACTTTCTCGAAACCTTTTGACCTAATTGAGGGATTAGGAGTAATCATGAGAATATTTATTGAATATAATCAAGTTTTTTTTTTTGAATATAATCAAGTTGCTTCATATCTTCAAATAAAATTAATTAATTATATAAAAAAAAATGAGTAAGATTGGAATTTGGAATGGTTGATCGAATACTATTAAATAATAATAATATTGTAAACTCTTACAATTTTAATCGAGTCAATTGCTATTAATAATTTACTTTTTTAAGTCATCATTATTATATGTATTTAATTGTTAAGCTTGTGACTTTTAAACGTAGTGGGAATGGAGGCTATTTTTATTTTTATTTTTTTTGTATCATAGTTTATTATGTGTTCAGGATTTTAATATATAGTTTATGATATTTTGAATTTATATGGTTGTCTTCGTTTGTGATCAGTTTTTTTAATAGAAACCACAGATTTATCTAGTTCAAACTTCATTTTCTCTACTTTAAATATTATACTTGTCTACTTTTCTTTTTTTACAAGGAAAAAAAAAATGATTGATCAAATAATTTTTGGTTTTTTTTTTACAAACCAGCGTAGTTTAACAATAATTAATATTTATTCTATAGTTAGTGACATAAAAAAAATGTAATTTTTTTTTTTTTTTTTTTATATTTATTGATTTTATTTACTAGCAAATATCAATTTGAAATAATAATTTTTTTAATTATGAAATATGGACATTTTGTTTAATGTATAAAATTCAATAATATGTAGAGATGAGATGGCAAGATTTTTTATCTGAATTGAGGCCAGTTGTAATGTTTTAACAAGCCTCCCAAAAAAATGTTTTATTCTTCTATATATATATATTTTGTTTTATTTTACTTTGACTAATTTTATCCTTCTATTTTTTTTGCCTATGAAATTTATTCTTTTAATGTATAGTTTTCTCTTAATATAAAATAATTGATGAAAGAAATACAATAGAACATAAACATAAAATTTGAGTTATATTTTTGTTGGCGATTTAAAATTTATTTAAGTACATGGTTTTGTTTTTTTTGTTTACAACCTTGCATAAAATAAAGTTTGAGGTATTGTATAAATTATGTTTTCTACAAGCTCTATAGAACAATAAATGTTATAAATGTATTCATACCCGTAATTAATTGAGATTGTATTAAACGATTTATTAATAAGAGAACAATAACTATTGATTTTTATTTTCGAAGAAAAAATAATTTATATTTTTAAATTTTGTAAATTGAATCAATTAAAACACTAATTTATATATATATTTTTTTATTATAAAAGTGTACATTATAAACCGAAAAGTAAGCACGTTCACTTAATTATAGTGAAATTACATCATACAATAAGTCAAATGTTTAGTTTTGATGTTGTATTAAAAACAATTAATAAGAAAAGGTATAACAATAACTAACATTATTATGACTATAACATAATGTTTAAAACTTTATAAACCCAAACGAAATACGGACAAAAGTTGTAATACGTAAAATAAAACTTTTTTTGGGTGTCAAAATATATTTTAAATAGGTAAAACGAAAAATATGAAATAATATTAATAAAAAATCAAAAGGTAATTAAATAGGAGATCATAAATAAATAATGACATTGTGTCAGGTCACATCCAGCATTAATTAAATACTTAAAAAAAAAATCAATCAAAATAAATAAAGAAGAAAAATAATAATAATAATAACAATTTCAAATGGAATTGAAAAAAAAATATATATATATATATATATATATATATTTTTTTGATTGATTTATAGTCAAATCAAAGCGTATTAAGCAAAGCAGGTTCAACCAAATCATAAATCAACTGCTTTGTTATTAATCGAAATAAACACACAAAACATGCCCTCCACCACTTTATTTATTTATTTATTTGAATTATCCACCACTTTAATTTCCTCTCTCTTAATTCCACTAATTAAATTATCAACATTTCCATATGGTTGACTTATCTACAACGACATTTTTAAAAAATAAATTTTACGATTTTATTTGTTTATTAATTTTGTTCTTAATTTCAACGCGAATGCGTTGAAAATGGATAGATTTATTTTATTTTTCCATGAATACTGTAAAATTTACCATCTTTAATTGGTGATGTATTCATATTTTTTAAATTTAACTACTCATGTATTTTTAAATAGTTTTTACTTGCTATAATTCGAAGTGATTATACTAGTTTTTTTTTTTTAAAATCATTTTTTTAATTATCCCCTATTTGTTTAATGGCTATTTTGTACATGTCGTCTGTATTATTAATATATATTTTTCTTTTTGAAAAATTACCGCTAAATTTATAAAATACAAGTGACAACTAGGAGTTGATTTGTTTTCTAAATACCATAAAGTAATTAATAATGGAGTATGTGTTATTAATTAAATGATTAGTTAGATATATGTTATTTAATTAATTAATTATTTATTTTGTATATACGAGGGAGTTCTAATTTTGTAAGTCGAAGGTTTTACTTTTTTAAGGAAGTGAGTTGTCTAACTTTTGATTTTTTTTTTTTTTTTTTTTTTTTTTTTAGATAACTGTCCATTGATTGTTCGTCTTACTCGATTTTTTCTCTGTAGATTATGTTAAGCTACAAGAAGTTAGTATCTTATCAAACAACCATTTCGTGCAACAGATGAGCACATCGCCTAGATAGATAGGGTGGAGGTTCGATCATTCACATGTGCAAAATTTTAAATGCATTATCATCGCTTAAATTTTGTGCAGCTGGTGAATGAGCACATTACATAGATAGCACTCAGGTTTAAATGCATGATTACCACCCAAAATTTAACTCAATCGGCATGAAGTCTTGCACTTGACTAATAGAAGAGGTCATGGGTTCAATCTCACACCCCACATTAATTAAATACCTTTGCAAATTAAAAAAAAAAAAAGTTAGGATCTTAATCTTAAAAACTCAACATTATGGGTGTCAAGATTCGAACATTTACCTCACTTTTATTTTGGGTAGTATAGAAGCGTAAGAAAAAAAATATAAAGAGTAGATGTCACATTGACAGTTATCGACACCCATGATTGGTGGTCTTCGATCCATATCTCAAAGTGTTTTGAGCTTCGCGTGTGTCAGGATCTCGAACGGTGTAGTTAAAATTTTGGCTAATGAGAATGAAGTCCTAAATGTGATCACTTTTTTTTAAAGTTAAGAGGTAATCAATAAAATCTTAAGTTTCGTTCCTATGTTTTAACTCATGTTTTTAATTAATGTTTTAGCATTTTATTTTGTTTACTAGGTTGTGATTTTCTTTTTTTTAAATTACAATCCAAAATCCAACAACAACTCATAGAGAGGGAGATGAAAAAGAAAGAAAGAGGACTTGGTCAAAAGGTAGCCGAGTTTGACTCGTGAGAAATCGTCAAGCATGCGTGGGGGTTGGGCCAAAACCAACAGAAGAGACTGATGGGTTCTAGAAAAAGGCTCTTACAAAAATTCAACAATTGGGACACTATCAATTTTGTTTTATAAGCGCGTTTGACCTAACGAGTTGTTGGACAAAAAGTTGGGATAAAAGTTAAAAATAAAAAATATCAACTTTCAAGACTTCAACCGTAATTACTAATGAACTCTCTATACTTCAAGTTACTATTGAACTCTTCCTCATTTTCTTCCTCACTCCAACAATATTTTTAATTATTTTATAAAACTAAAACGTAATTTAAATAAAATGGGTAAACAATCTAAATATGGAATTCAACCTATTTTTATCCTTTTAAATATAAATTAAGTTGTTTAATCAAAATTGGTACTCAAACCAAATTCAAAATGTATTATTCTTCCAATAGAGAAATAAAAACATAGTTGGATTAGTTTAAATTAATAGATTAAAATCTTTCAAATTCACATGTAAGACTAACATTTTTTTCATCATAAAAGTTACTTAAAATTAATGTAGTACCAATTTTAAATTTTATTAAAAATACATGGAGTATGTTTCAACATTTGAAAGTGCATAAACTGAAATAGAATGAAACACAAACTACATGCACAAAATGAAGTTTCTAACCTTAAATATTAATAAAAAAAACCAATAAAATTATATAAATTAAAGTTTCGTTTGATAATCATTTCAACTTTTGATTTTTTGTTTTTTATTTGTATGCTTTTTGTTTTTAAAAACATAAAACCACGACTTATTTGATAACAACTTTATTTGATAAACATAAAACCGAGCATAGCTCAATTGGCATAAGGTTGTGTTTGTGATTAAGAGGCCATGGATTTAATCCTCGCATTTATTAAAACACCGTTGCAAAAAAAAAAAAATATATATATATTTTCTTTTTTTTTTAAAACAAAAAGAGAAAAAAAATGTTTGATTATTTTTTATTTATATTTTATGTTTTCTATAAAATGAACAACAAACTATTTTTATAATATTATTTCATCTAAAATATATTCTAAAACAAATTCAAGTTGTTTCAGGACATCACTAACCCAGAAGGCTACAAATGTTATATATATATATATATATATATATATATTTTAAGCAATTAATTCAAAATTCATAAGTTAACATTAAAAAAAAAAATCAAAATCTAAGGGTATGA
This sequence comes from Herpetospermum pedunculosum, assembly GCA_028017165.1. Taxonomy (NCBI): domain Eukaryota; kingdom Viridiplantae; phylum Streptophyta; class Magnoliopsida; order Cucurbitales; family Cucurbitaceae; genus Herpetospermum; species Herpetospermum pedunculosum. Next base: position 85,534,351 of record CM051522.1, read on the forward strand.
TTGAAACATTTTTTAAAATTCATGAATATTTTATATAATTTAATTTAATTTTAAAGCATTTTCCTAAATAATATTTTAAAAAGTAAGATTTCGTTTAAAAAAAATAGAAACACGTTTTTTTTTTCTTTCTAAAAATTTAAAATTGGTTTTTAAATTTAAAAAATAAAAAATTTAATTATCAAACTCATACATAATAAAAATGGTTATACCCTAAACTATTCATGAATGCATATCTACCGACCCAAAATGAATGGAGATAGAACCTGTGTTTTTCATTTTTATTTTAAACCATTCGAATACAAATACAATACCAAAAAACCAAAAAACCAAAAAAAAAATTGTAATTTTGTAGAGCTACTCTTCTAAAATTGTCGTTTTTTTGAAGTATTATAATGCTACATAACAATCACTTATAAACTATTTGAAGTGTTGAGTGAGTTATTATATTCTGTGGTTATAATAGTCGGTGAGTTATAATAATTGTAAATAGTAAATACTATTAAAGTCGGTATAATTATTTTTTGTACTGTGGGTTATGATAGTCGATAGGTGGAACATATACTAAATTATAATACCACAATCTACTCAATTCTAAGTTTGTGTCCCGAACACTCCTTTAAAATAGTGGGGTGTCGGTTTAAAAGTTGGTGGATAAGGTACCATTTTTTTTTTTTTCCTCAAATCTAATATTTAGTTTCCCACTTCACACTTCTTGTACTTGAAATGAAAAAAAAATGTTATTTTTTTATGCATGACATAAAATTAAGAATATTCTTTTAGATGAGAATATAAAAGATTTTTTACTTTTTTTAATGATAAAATGTGTATTATTAACTACAATAGCTGAATTATTATTATGGTTAGTTCTACGCTATTGGAAAGTGAAAAATCAAACCATCGATATTTGTAATTGGTAATAGCCTAATAGGTGTCTTATCAACTGAATTATATATGTTGAACTTAAAATTGACGATAAATATTAACCACCCTTTTAAATCACGTTTTTTTAATTAATATGTTAATGTTTAAATTGTAATTTAAAAAAGAAGGAAAACTCTATAACATAATATTTATATTAAATTAATATTTTGTTTAATAATTATCTTTTATCATACATTAATTTAGATTTGAATGCATATCCAAAGTTTAATTCTTATTATATGGTCAATAGACTTTTCATTAGTACACTCGGTCACAGGTGGTATTTCCTTATCTCTTCCCTAACGTTTCGAGTAATGTCTTGTAGGAAACTATTCTAGTTGTTAGTATTGTTTTTATCGCCAATAGTTTAGCAGACGTTGTAACCGTCTTTTAAAAGCAGACGCATGCCCATTACACGTGAATGTAAACACCTGTCAACATATAAATCGTTACTAAATAAGGTAGATAAACGAAAGACGACATGTTAAATTTACGTTACAAAATTCATAACAAATTACCAATAAAGAATGCATTGACCCGTGAAAAGCGAATAAAATGGTATTTAGTGTGACGCGTAACGACAAAATATACTTTATTTAAACGTCTGTAAAACAAACTAGAATAATCAAATAACTTCATAAATCATTTTTTATTGGTAACTTGTTATGAATGATTGTAATTAAGACGAACTAGACGACACTCAGACAGATCATAGAGATCGTCTTCGTAGGATATAGCGTCACACCCACGAAGACCCATAAATTTTTAAAAATGGTATTAAAAATGTTAAGTTTAGGGTCCAAATTCATAATTTTAAAACTTGGAAATAAAATAAATAAATATATAATTTAACTTTAATTTAGAGAGTAAACAGAGACTGAAAAGGCAAAAATACCCCCACCCATACCATACAAAAATAAAAATAAAAATATGGGCATGTGAAATACGTTGGAATTCGGGCGTTAAAAGACAATAAATTGTGAGTGTTTTCTAGTTGACTTTATAACAAAATCAAATGATGATAAATTTGATATTAAAAAAAAAATATAATATATATATATATATATATATTATTTTTCTGGTGGAGGGAGGTGACCAACTTTGATACGGAAGTGGATTTGATTCTTTTTTTTTATTTGATTTATTTGTTTTTAATCTTTTTCAAATTATTTATTTATTTGTTTTAAAATTGTTTTCAGATAAGGATAGTGAATAAATATATAAGGAATGTAATCTGTAGGAATCTCGCAACTATGATTTTCCAAAAATTCGTTTATTTATTTTGTTATTTTATTTTTGTAATAATTTATTTCTTGCACTCGTGACCGTAGATCCTCTTAATCATAACTCTCCTGCCAGCCGTTTGATTTTCATAAAAAGATAAATCAGAAAAGCAATTCGATTCTTTTTTTTCTTTTTCGCATTAATTATTAGTATCGAATACCGACACTTTTATTTTTGTTTTTTTATATCTTAATATTAATTAGGAAAAGTGTATATTTTATGTAGGGAGTCGAGTTTTAATTTAGAAATTTGTAATTTCATCAAATTAAAATTGAATAAATTGTAAAATTATTAATTTATTTGTTAGAGTGGAGTTGCATGTATAAGGTAAAACTTTCAAGCCAATATATTATTAGCTTATCGAGTTTAAAAATATATATAGTAAAAATATTAAACTTATTCTAGAGCTTATTAGATATTTTTTGAAAGTGGAATGAGAATTAAACACAACATTGAGGGTTGAAATTATTGTTAATCACTCTTTTAGAGTTTATAAATTTATTTAGACAACCCTTAAAAAAAACATAAATCAAACTTATAGGTTTATAATTTAAAATGCCCGGATGTAAAGTATATATATATATATAACATTTGTTAATATTAACATTACTAGTTTAGTAATTTGTACAATCATATTATCTTCGACCAAGAAATCAGATGTTCGAATTCAACGACTCTCACATGTTATTGAATTAAAAAAAGTATCAACATAACATTATTAGATTCAAATGATATTGATTACCGGGATTAAAAAAATGTTATATTTGATAGTTTTTTTTGTTAATAGAAAAATATCTTAATACATATAATGTTAATAATTTGTTCAGTAACATGACAATATAGTTTTAAAGAAAGAAACCACAATTTGAAGTTTTAAAAATCTAGTAGAGTCCTTTGCAAAAAAAAAAAATATATATAAAATAAAATAAAATAATAATAATAGTAGAGTTGTTTTTTTTTTAAATTAAAAATCAGACTGAATAAGTGTAAACTAAAAAAAATAAGTCTGTTTGGAAGTTAGTTAATGAAAATGTTATCAATATTTCATGGAAATAGATTATATCTCTATTTACTCTCATTAATTTTAAGAGTCTTATATAACTTTCATACATTAATTAAGAAACTAATCAAGCTAATTAATATCTTCAATCAATTTTTTTTTTCTCTACTGGTGTGCAATCCTTTTAGTCAATGACACAATTTTATGTGATTTTATATGAATTAAGGTAGATTCGATTTCACTATAAATAAATATTATTTACTGTAATAAAATATTCAATTACTTATAATGTAAAATTATTAAATATGTTTTAAATACACCAACCGATTTAAATTAACGGGTTTAATTAAATACTGTCAAATTATATTTTAATAAAAAAAATATATATATATATATATAAAAAAAAGTACAAAGGAGTGAAAATCTCACAATTTTGAGAAAGGGTACAAAACTCAAACCTATGGGGATAAAAGTAGTATAGGAATAGGCTATTCTCATTCCGGCCCCATAAAACTTGTTCCAAACAAGAGGATTCATGGGTATATAGGAAAATGAAGGTATTTGAGATTCACCTCATTATAATTTAAGTTTATTTATATACTATAATTATGAATTTTGTTCTTCAAAATATATATATATATATATATATATATATATATATTTATATACTATAATTATAAACCATAATCTCTAAATTAATATATATATATATATATTAATTTAGAGATTATGGTTTATGTATTTGTACCATAGCATGAACTAAATCATTGTCTCTAGTGACTTATCGTAGCGGTTTATCTGATTTTACTATTTCATAATGTATAATTAGTTTTAGCTAATCTTTATATTGATTTTTTGTAGCTAAATAATTTATCCTAACTAATGCAAGAAATAAATATGTTTTTTAGACTATGTAGTAATATATATAGTTGGATCATAGGTTGCTAATTATTTCAATTAATAGAGTATTCAAAGATATATAGACAATTTATCATTCAAAGAAATTCGTTGCTCGAGAAAGAGTCTCAAGTCAATATGGTAGAATTTGTCATCAACCATTCTCTAAAAAAAAAAAAGTTAACATCTGATCTAAATTTCTACTAATGTACTCAAACCGAATATAAAAGTAAGGGACAATTCAACCTTAATTGAATCCACTAGTGAATGTATGGCCAAAGTCACATTTTCAATACAGTGTTTTTGACTCAAAACTTTGACCTTAACCAAAAAAGAAAAAAACACATTTCATTCAAATCGTTATCCTCGAGAATAATTTAAAATGAATTGTTTGAAGTGATGGTTGGTTAAAATAATCTTTGAATAGTAAATAAAATCAGTATAATTATTTTATTGAGGATGAATTGTAATAATGGGTGCACCTGAACTAGATTATGTCCACCAAATTTGAGATTGGTATTTTAAAGAGTAAACACTTTCAAAATATCTTTAAGAAAAAGTCAAGAGACGTGTAGAATATTTTGCGAAAAAATACTTTTGGTCAAATGGTGATTAATAAACGGTGTTTGGACTAAGTGCTTATGATCCAAATGAATTGTTGGTTGTGGTCCTGTGGATATGTTAATTTCGTTTCATATTTGTTGTTATTAAAAATTCACAAAATTAGACGAGTGAGTTAAAGTTGACCAATTCAACTTTGTAAGCCACTTTTCATAACTCGGAGGAGTTCAACGTTAAAATTGACCACCTTTTCTAGGAAAAATAAAATATAAAATAAAGAAAGACCAATTCTACTCTGTGTAGAACTCAAATTGGATTTTTTTTTTTTTTTTTTTTTTTTTTTTTTTTTTTTTTTTTGAGAGCAAAGCTCCGTACAAAGCTTAAGCGGACTCACTCAAAATAAAAGACTCAACCTGGGGAGGAAAATCCTCTAGCCAAACTACATTCTCACGCAAAGTCAAAGCTAGTTTTGCTAACTGGTGCGCCACCTCATTCCCTTCGCGTCGGATGAAACTACAACATCCCATGACCGGCTGACAAAACCGAGAGCACAAATCTTGCACCAACACCCCAACTTCTGATAAGTCTTCAACGGTCCCTTGAAGTAAGTGACAAATCCGAGAGGAGTCTGTCTCTAGTACTATCGAATGAAACCCGACTTCCCAAGCTAATCGCAACCCCTCCGCTACTGCCAACCCCTCCGCCATTGCCACACTCCTGACATGTTGCACCCACGTCACTGCCGTTAACATAACCCGACCCTTAGAATCCCTAATCACAACACCTAAACCCCCCAGTCCTTCCTCCCTTACAAACCCTGCATCCACATTCACTTTATACACATCCCCTAATGGGGGATTCCACTTTGCCCGACCCCGAGGAGCCTCACCAACCGTGGACCCACCACCTCGCTCATTTGCTGCACGAAAGGCCTCTAGATAGCATGAGGCCCATGACTCAAGATTGGTCAAAGAGCGAGCCCCCTGCATCCGCACCTGATTCCGACAACCCCACACCGCCCACCACAGTACACAAAGCTCCTCAAAACTCCGCCACCCCACCTTCTCTTGGGCCGCCCATAACAGATCAACCATATCCCCCCCCCAACCGGCACCTGTATCAGGGATCCAAACTTTGAATCCTTCAACACCCCCGTACAAACTTACAATGCCAGAAAACGTGGAGACTAGATTCTCCCCCCTTACCACACAGTGCACATACATTCAAAATATCAACCCCCCGCCTCCCCAAGTTATCCATGGTCGGAAGGCGATCCAAACTGAGCCGCCATACGAAAATCTGTATCTTACTCGGGATCGCCATCCTCTAGATCCCCGTCCACCACTTCCGCAGTCCCTCCACAGACGAAGCGGAAGCCTCCTGTCGCAAAGACTCTATCAGGGCCAGCCGGTAACCACTTTTTACCGTAAAAATTCCGGACTCTTCACTGTTCCAAATTGCCTGGTCCCCTGTATGCCGACGATCAGTCGGGATCGTTAAGATAGCTTGAACCTCTGCGGGATTAAAATGTTGTCGTAACTTAACCTCATCCCAAACACCGCTCCTGGTAAACAGCTCACACACCCGCGTCTCACGGGGCATCGAGACTGGTGATACAATACGCAGACCAGACTCGCCTGGGACCCAATTATGGTCATAAACCATCACATTCTCACCACTCCCTATGCGCCATCGGGTCCCTCGCTCAAGCAACTCCCGACCCCATAGCAGACTCCGCCAGATGGTGGAAGGTCTCGAGCCCAGCTGCGCCCCCATAAGATCAGAATCAGGAAAATACCTGTCCCTCATGACCTGCGCCAGAAAAGAGTTCGGATAGCGCAGCAACCGCCAACATTGTTTCGCAAGCAAAGACTGATTGAATAACTCTAGGTCCCGGAAGCCCATACCGCCCAACCCCTTCGGCCGACAAAGAGATTTCCAACTCACCCAGTGCACACGACGGTCCTCTTCCGACCCCGCCCACCAGAATCGAGCCATCATTCTATGGATATCACTCAAAAGGCCTTTAGGGAGCTTGGATTTAATGGAAGATGTTTTTCTTTCTTTCGTCGTTTCTATTTTTTATCTGTTTTTTTTCATACATTTTTTTACTATAAGTTGCTGTTTTGTATATATATATATATATATATATATATATATATATATATATATATATATATATATATTTTAATTCAATAAACGAGACTCATTATTGACGACATACGAAATAAACGAGGCTCATTATTGTCAACTCGGTTTTTGAAAACAACCAAAAACCGAGTTGACAATATTAAAAGTTAACCCTACTAAAGTAAAATGGAATGCAAGAGTTGAACATATAATTTATAGTCGGTGAGAAAAAAAAATAGTGTCTTTTCTTATCCGTCAACCCACGTATCACGACTCTAGTTGTATGAGCGAGGAGGGTGAGTGGAATGAGAGACGACTCCACCACTTTTGGCGACATACGCAAATTATCACTTGATTGAGGCGATTATGTATTTGTCATTGACATAATCCATACTACAATTTTTTATACAGACTAATGATATGACAAAGTGATCCATTGAAACTCTCAATACACAATGAAAAATGTTTCCTACACAAGTATGCAATTTTACTCGTGCTAAACTCGACACCACCTCAATATAACCACGGACTTAAACATCAAAGTGTATTGGACACAACACTATATTGATACAAGTTATTTATACAAGTCACTGCTTCGATTGATTTATCTCCACCTTGGATCCAACGTCGCCAAAGTATTATTGTGTCAGAATTAGGCATCAACATATAGATTTTGGTTAAAGTCCAATTTTAATCTTGAACTTCGAGTTTTGTTCCATTTTAGCTCCCAAACGTTCAATACAACCGTTTGTATTCGCTCCTATATTTTTTTAAGAATGGTCCATTTTAGTCCCTACTATCAATAATGACAATTTCCAAAATGGACTTCTTTGGAAAGTTGAAGGACTATGATGGAATAAAGCTAAAATTTAAGGACGAAATTGATATTTAAACTATAAATTTCATATTTGAAAGGATGTGTGCAAGTGGGGTTATTTTGAGGTCGGGTCGAAGGCCACTGAAGCAGAACCCATAATCTCAAGCCCGATTCAAAACCAATCATCCAAATTGGGCCTTAAAAGGCCGAGCCGACTACAAATCAAGGTTCCTTGGTGGGCCGGTCCGCTAATTTTAGTGGGTTGGGCCAGGCCTGGTTTTTGTCATCGTGGTCTTGGCCCAATCGACATCAAATAGAGTTTGGGCCTGTTAAATCCATTTGGAATGTTCCTTTGGCATAACACAGAAGTGTTGTTAAAGTAAATATAGTAGGCTAAATTATTTATTTAAAAAAAAAAAAAAAAAAAACTGAACTTTGTTATTTGTTTAAAACGTTTCAATAGTTTTTTTTTTTGCAATGATATTTTAATTAATGCGAGGATTTAACTCATAACCTCTTAGTCAACGGCACAACCTTATGTCAATTGAGCTATGCTCGGTTTGACAATAATATTTCAATAGTTGTAATATTACTTTTGATTTTCATAAACACTATTATAAGTATAAATCCTTTAAAATGTTGCAGAAAGTTGATGTGACGGTATTATTACGCTTGCCTAGATTAAGTCGAAAAAAACGACGTTCTAATGCGTTGATTTTCATTCGATATTCTAACGAACATTCTATTCCTGAGATAGTTTTGAAACAGTTATCAAAGATTAAGAATAATATTGCAACTTTTAAAATAGTAAGAATATTTTTAAACAAATGACAAAGTTCGAAGATACATTTTTAAACAAATGATTTTGTTCGAAGGTATATTTTTAGGGAAAAAATCAATTTTCACCCTTAAACTTTTGGAGGTTGTATCAATTAAAATCTTGAACTAAGTATTGTATCAATTTAAATCCTAAACTTTCATAAGTGTATCAATTTACACATTCTGTCAAATTTTATTTAAAAGACGTCAATTTAAACACGTGGAAACTTATAATTTTAGCAATTAAACTCCTAAATTTTTATAAGTGAACCAATTTTAGAAAGGTTTATGGGTTCAATTGATAATTTATAAGTCTACACACACGTGTAAAAACTAACATTTTTTTTCTTTCTAAAAGATGGTGTAAATTGATACACTTACGAAAATTTAGGGTTTAAATTGATACCATCGTCAGCTCACGGTTTTAATTGATACAACCTTTAAAGTTGAAAGGTATAAATTGATTTTTGGGCTAAATTTGTTTGATTTTGTTTTTTAGCTAATAACATGAAAATGTGGAGATTTAAACTTCTAACATCTTAGTGGTTAATATAATGTACAAAATAATCGATTAATGTTAAGTTGTTTTTTATTAATCAAAAGCTCAACCAATAAGTTTTTTTTTTTGAGTACATTGGGGGTGGGGGGATTCGAACCACAGACCTCGTGGTCGTCAACATATACATATGCCCGCTGAGCCATGCTCGCTTTGGCGCTCAACCAATAAGTTTGAACGAATAAAATTACCGTTGTCAAATATAATACGAAAATAAAATATCAAATGTATATTGTATACTTTAAATTGCGGATATTATTATTATTATTATTATTATTATATATATATTATTTAAAGGAAAATTGTAACATATGTCAATTTAGAATAAGATAATTAGAAATATAGCATGTTTTTAAAAAATTTGCAGATATGGCAATTTCTATCGCTGATATCTTATGACTGATAGAAGTCTATCGCTGATCACCTAAGCTTTTTATAGATTTTTGTCAGTGATAATAGTCTATCACTGATAGAAACAGATTTTTTTTGCTATATTTGCAAAACATTTTAAAGATTGCTAAATTTGCAATTAGTTTTGGCCTGATTGCTATTTGTGCAATCAGCCCTTATTTAAATTTATCAATAAATTTGTTTCTTACCTATAAAAAAAAAAAAAAAATGTATACTTTAAACATCTGCAAATATATTTTGATTTATTGTGTTTATTATTGTATATATATTTTCCTTTTCTAAATACCCTCATGGGGCCGTTTGGCCCACGGAGTTGGGAGGAGTGGAGTTGTGGGGAGTAAACTTACTCCCCGTTTGTCCCAAGGAGTTGTTTAACTCGGACAAAAAATATCAACTCCCCAGACTTCTACAGTAATTACTATTCAACTCCCCAGACTTCTACAGTAATTACTATTCAACTCTTCTTCATTTTCCTTTCTTTCTCTCTCTTCCTTTTACAATATTTTTTAATTATTTTAAAAAAAACATAATTTAGACAAAAGGTGTAAAATGACTAAAAATGCAATTCAATCTATTTTTTATTTTAAATATAAATTAAATTGTTGAATTAAAATTAAAATTCGTACTTAAACAAAATTTAAAATGTAGTATTCAAGAAGAAATAAAAATATAAAAATATAGCTTATTTAGATTCACTTAGATTAATGGATTAAAATCTTTCAAATTCACACGTAATAGTTAATCGACTATTGTACGACTATTTGTTTTATTTCAAAACGATTCAAATAAAATGAATAATTAATGTGAGTGATATTGAAAAAAAAAATGTGAAGTATGGTAGTCAAAGTTATTTTGGTTATCTTCGAATAAATTTGTAAAGGATACATAAAATAAAAAACACAAAAATCGTATTCTTAAAATTTATTGGAAGAAGTTCTTGATAATAAAAATATGAAAAATTATAGAAAATAGGTTCTAGGTGTAGTGCATATGAAATTATGAGTTTAAGTGGGTGGAAGCGAGGAAGAACGTGTTTGACACATAAATATGTTTATGTGTTGTTTTTTTTTTTCTTTAGAGAAATTTGTAAAATATACCTACACTAAAAAAAACAAAAACAAAATCTCACTTCTAAAATTCATAAAATTAAAAAAAATTAAAGATTGAGTCTTTAAAAAATAATAATAAATATATATTATTGATAATCAAGGTGAGAGATTAAAAATTAATGTGAAGTATTGTGTTCAAAATTATTTTTTTGTTATCTCCAAAGAAATTTGGAAAGTAGATAAAATAAAAATAAAAAAATGTATTGTTAGAATTTATTAGGAAAAGTCCTTAATAAGGAAAATTAGAAAGTTTGTAGAAAAAAAAAATTGTATCGAAAAAACTAGTAAAATAAACTCAGATTTTAGAACTTGAGGTTCAACAACTCTCTGTCAATGGGAGGCGGAGAAAGATGTGTTTGACACATGAATAGACTATACTTATGGGTAGACAATCTTATAATTCATAAAATTAAGGATGAGTCCTAACAAAAAATATATATATATATATATATATATATTTTTTTTGATAATTAATGTGAAAAAATAATGTCAAATATTGTGCTCAAAATTATTTTTTGTTGGCTTCGAAGAAATTTGTCAAGAATAGATAAAATAAAAATAAAATATTTCATTTTTAGAATTTATTGGAATTGGAAGAAGTCCTTAATAAAATTTTTTTGAAAGTTTGTAGAAAAAAATTGTGCGGAAGAAAACAGCTAAAATAAACTCAGACTTCATAACTTCAGACTAAACAACTCCCTGCTCCAAACACACCACAGACTTCAGAACTCCAGACTAAACAACTCCCTGCCCCAAACAGACATACCTCAGAACTCCCCAGACTAAACAACTCCTCAGACTAAACAACTCCACACAAAACAACTCCAACTCCCCCAACTCCTTGGGCCAAACGCCCCTATGTAGTTCAATGGTGTTTTGCGTGATTTGATTTATATATATATATATATATATATATATTTTTTTTTTTTTTTTGGAAGTATTTTTTATTTACATTCTTTCATTACATATTTAGTTAACTATTCCACAATCTTGTTCTATTTTTAATTATAACTCTATTACATCCGCAATCTTTTTATATTTTTAATTATAAATCTATTCCACTGCGGTTAGATTTTTTCACCATAATTTTATCCAACGTCTATTTGAATTTCGATTTCAAATAGGCAGTACATGTTAATTACAGTTGAATTATGTTTCTTAAGTAATTAATTAGAAGTTTATATCATTCACCAATAAAAGTAAATTCAAACATAATACCGTGATTGAGATACGGATATCTATTATAATCATAAAAATTGATAGTTCAATCTTTAAATAGCCGAATTTAAAAAAATATTAGTGACGAGAAATGTATTATTAAAAATAAAAAAAAAACTAGTAAATTAGAAAAACACCCCAACACATTAGCTTTGGAATAAAAAAAAAAATGTTCACACGTGTGTTATCAATAAACCGGGTTCGCAGGAACGGTTGGGTCCAGTTCAGTACGATTCATAAAAACTCGGCGTCGCATAGCACAGACATCAGGCATATACCAATTACCAAACAGGCAAAACGGACGAACAATCTTTTTATTTTTATTTTTCATTTTTTATTTTACAATTTCTCATTACAATTTCTTGGTCCATCGACTCAACGTTTCACCAGCGAAAGCGAAGCTTGCGTGAGATCTGGAAAGCAAAAAAGCGAAGCATTACAAACGGGGAGAGTGAAACGGAGACGACGATTTCCTTCAATCCAAAGCCATCTCCGACTTCCGCAATCCTCACCGCCACCGCCACACCGACGACTTCCATTTCATTTTTTCCGATTTCAATCGAGGTCTGTTTCATTTTCTTGATTTTCTTGTTCTTTGCGCTTCATTTCCATGGAATTCATGCTTCTGCTCTCTGCTGTGCGTCTTCTTGTTGAGAATAATGTATAATGTTAAGCGAAACGTGATAATGCGACTCTTTGAATAGTTTAGGAGGAGGAGGTTTTGTTATTTGTGTTTGGATTGAAGTGGCTATAGCTAGCATTTGAATCTAGTTCGTGTTTTTCTTTTCGTTTACGAACTGTGAGTTTCTGATGTGAAATATTGTTTCTGTAGAGTTTTTGTGCCTTGGAAAAGATAAATGTTTCACTGTTGATTGCCGTTTAAGTAAGCGTGGGGGCCATATACGGAGTGGATTGGATGGACAAGAACAAGAGTCGTTCCGATCTGCTCGCCGCAGGCAGGAAGAAGGTAAATTAATGTTCCTTTTATTTTATTTTTAAATAAATGTTAAGTGTCTCATCTAATAAGTTGAATGGGAAAATATAGAAATATTTCATTACTGTGTAATCGAAATTCGTTCTATTAATTTCATAGCAAGTCTTGAATCTTGGATTCTTGTCAGAGTGTTTAATGTAGACTGAGGTGGGAAATAAATTTTTGCTGCTTACTCTTGTTTTGATTGAATTATGTTCCAGGATTTTTAATTATTGTAAGTTTAGGGTAGTAGTTTCTAATTCAATGGCCAAGATCATAGATTGGGAGACTTTTGGGTGTCGAAGTTCTATAAAAGTGGGGGTTTTAGATTGATTTGACTGAGATTTATCGTTTTTAGCCTGAAAGGACCTTTGTCTCTTTGAAATGGAAAATGTTTTTTATGCACCAGTCACTTTATCATTTGGCTGTACAAGACTGAAATTTACGTTCCTTTTTTCCTTTATTTTATCTATTTATCAGCTCCAGCAATACCGCAAGAAGAAGGATAATAAAGGCAGTGGTAGCCAAGGAAATTCATCAAAAAATAAAAGTAAATTGGAACAGCATGATGCAGATGCAGACATTGTGACTGCTGGAGTACTTGCATCTGAGAGTTATTCTGCTGATGGAGTACTTGCATCTAGTGTTGATTGCGATCCAGATACCGTAGATTCTTCAGCATCACCTTCTACAGAACATTCTCTGGCAGCCGAGATTGATCATTCAACAGTTTCTGTTAAGCAAGAGATGGATTTAGCCGAAACATCAGCAATGGACCAGGCAGAGGTTCTGGTGCAGGAACTAGGGTATAGGGAGGACTGTGATCACCCAATCCAAAATGCCGAGGCTGCTGGAGTTGTATCCTTTGGACCTTCCCTTCCTATCGATGCTGAAGAGAATAATAATCACATTTGTAATTTGTCTTCCACTGACTCCTCTTCCCAGATTTCTTCTGCTTCAGTGGAGCAGAAGGGAAGAATAGTTGAAGTATGGGGTGGATGTAGGGAAGAAGAGATATTGTCTCCACAGTCTGCATCTTTGTTGCAAGCAAGGGAAGATGTAGGTTGTCCTCTTATTCTTTGGTACTTATTTGCTAATGTACTTTAGTTGTGGTTTGGTTTGTCAAGATAAACTGTATGGGTCAGTGAAACCAAGCGCAAGTCCATTATTATTGAATATATTCTTATTTCTTGATTGGTAGGCATGAAGGAGGATGCTTTGATGCAATTTGGTCAAGTCCGTGAAACAGAGCTTGCAAGAGACAAGCAGGTAGAGTATGGTGGCATGAACGAGTCAGCAGCAGAGACTACTTTTAAAGATACATGCTGCGATGAGGAAGAGAATATTACAGCAGATGTGGCATCTGTATCTGGTGCTGCAACTGAGTCAAACAGTTATTCAATTTATAGTCCGGGAGAAAAATTAGGTATGCAGAATAGTTCTAGTAGTAGTAGAGATGACTGGAAAGAAGAAAGACAAGTTCATGCAGAAGATATGATACATTCAAGTAGGTGTCAAGTGCAATATATGCCAGAAGATAATTTTGCAGATCAGTCCGAGGGCCATGAAAGGGCTTCACAAACTAGTGTTAAAATTTCTGATAGGGGAGATGCCGATACCATCTCCCATGATGAACATATAACCACAATTTCGGATGCACAGTCGGGGACGTTTTCTTCATTTGGAGAAGATAGTAAATTTCTTGATTTTCTGGAGAGAGTGAAAGAAGAGTTGATAGTAACAAGTTTCTCAAAAGATATCTCCAACTTGCAAATTTCTGAACAGAATGAACTACAAATGGAGCTTGATAACCAGCGTTATAAATTAACCAATGATATGTCTCTGCTCAATACCTCACTCAGTGAAGTTCTTGAGAGGAATCAGAGCCTCTTGGTTGAACTTTCACATTACAGATCTGAATTTAAGGATGTTTCAGTTGCGAACGAGGAGCTCAGAAATCAGCTGCTAACTGGAGAGGCTGAGATAAAAAAGCTTTCTTCTAGAGCTAGTGAGACAGATAGTAGCTTGGAGAAGTTCCATGAAGATATGTTCAGATTGGCAAAGGAGTTGGATGACTGCAAGCATTTGGTAACAGTGTTGCAAGAGGAGAATGAAAGATTAAATGGTATTATCACCTTTGAAAACGAAAATAAAAGGAAACTAGCTGAGGAAAGGAAGTTGTATATCGGTGAGAATGAAAAGATATTATCAGAATTAAGTAGCTTCAAGAGTTTGAAGGTGGCTCTGGAGGTTGAAAATTCCAAGTTAATGGGGAGTTTGTCTTCAGTAGCGGAGGAAAAAATTAAGATTGAAGAAGAAAGAGAGCACTTGTTTCAGGTGAATGGGACGTTGTCAGTTGAACTTTCCAATTGTAAAAACTTGGTTGCGACTCAACAAGAAGAAATTACCAACTTAATCAAGAACCTTGCACTGGTAACAGAGGATAGGACAAAGCTCGAAGAAGATAAGAACCTTTTGTTTCATGAGAATGAGAAAATGGCATCTGAGCTGCTTGTTCTTGATGAGAGACTGTCAACCGAACATGAGGAACGTGTAAGGTTTGAGAATGACCTTAGAGATGCATTAGTGCAGCTTGAGCAACTCACCGAGGAAAACGTATTTCTCAGCAACAGTCTTGATATACATAAATTTAAAATTGAAGAACTTTGTGGTGAAATGTCGACTCTACAAACTAGATCTAGAGAAGATGGGGATCAGGCTGAAAATGCAGACTCTGGTTGGCATCATGGAAATAAGTCCCAAGAAAATGATTCTTACCAGATTATGTTCAAGAAAAGTTTGGACGAAACTTCTTCCGTTCTTGCTGGTGGGAAACCCTTCATGGTGACTGAACAGGAATTTTTTGATGATTCTCTTGGGTTTGTAACCTTGGGTCAACACTTAGAGGAAGCAGATCTTATATTACATAAACTTGAGATGGAAATCAAAGGGTTGCAGTCCAGTTCTGCCTCCTTTAGCAGGTCAGGTAGTAAAATGGCTGCCCCTGCTGTTTCAAAACTGATTCAAGCCTTTGAGACAAAGGTAAATGTTGAAGAACATGAGGTGGAGGCTGAAATTCAGTTACCTGACGATCCATATAAGTTATCAAATGAACTTGTGGACAATTTGAGAGTATTGCTTCGTCAAGTGGTTGTGGATGGTGAAAATGCCAGTGTATTGCTCAAGGGAGAGCGTGATGATCGAAAAGTTGCTGTATCAACATTGAACGAACTCGAGGATCGATTTGAAGATTTGGAGAACCATAGTAATGATTTGGTGATAGCCAATATTGAGCATGGGGTTTTATTTGAATGCTTAAAATATCATGTGGATGATGCTGGTGGGAAGATCTATGAACTTGAGATTCTTAATGAGTCTTTAAAGCAACAAGGCGTGCACCACGAAAATTCTAATTCCGAGCTTGCTGAAAGATTATGTGGATATGAATTAAAACTTACTGAGTTGGAGTGTCAATTATGTGATTTTCATCAAAGCTCAAATGAGATGGTTTCTTTGATATGTAATCAGTTAGACAATTTGCAGGAGGGAGCAATAGAAAGGGCAGTGATACTTGAGAAGGACTGGCACTCTTTCTTATTGGAGCTTGCTGAGACAGTTGCTAAGCTTGATGAATCATTAGGGAAATCTGATACTTCAGCCATAAAATTTTGCACTAATGACCTATTGCCTAGCTGCATTGCCGCCTCTGTCATAGATGCTGTCAAAATGATGGATGATCTGAGAGAGAGACTTCAAGCTACTGCCACCGATAGTGAAACAGTTAGGATGTTATATGAAGAAGGAAATGAAAAATATGATAATTTGTTTAAAAGGACAGAGTTTTCTGTTGATATGCTGCACAAGATATATGGTGAGTTGCAAAAACTTTATATTGCTTCTTGTGGATCTTTCAGTGGAAGTGAGATGAACATGCAAATCAAGATGCTGGGCGATCCCTTAGATTACAGCAGCTTTGAGGCCTTAATCAAGCCACTGGAGGATTGTATTAATGCGAGACTGCAACTTGAGTCTGTAAACAATGAACTTCGCTTAGACCTGGAGCATAGGACTGTAGAATTTGTTGAGTTTAGCAAGAGATGCCTTGATTCTATTGGCATCGAAAAATTGATTAAAGATGTTCGAAGTGTGTTATTACTGGAAGATACTGAGAGGAATCATGTTGAAATGCCTGCTTTATATTTGGAATCTATGGTGTCGTTGCTTTTACAGAAATACAAGGACACTGAGCTGCAATTATGCTTATCTAGAGAAGAGTCTGGATCTGTAATGATGAAATTGACCGAATTGCAGGCAAGTGTGCATGACTTGAGCACCTTGATTCTTGATCATGAAAGTGAAATTGTTATTCTAAAAGAAAGCTTAAGCCAGGCACAGGAAGCCTTAAGGGCTTCGCGATCTGAATTAAAGGATAAAGTTAATGAACTTGAACAATCAGAGCAGCGAGTGTCTGCAATCAGAGAGAAGCTAAGCATAGCTGTCGCGAAGGGAAAAGGTTTGATTGTGCAACGGGATAGTCTCAAGCAGTCACTAGCACAGACTTCTAGTGAACTGGAGAGGTGCTTGCAGGAGTTACAGATGAAAGACACTAGGCTTCACGAGACTGAAACAAAACTTCAAACCTATTCAGAGGCCGGAGAGCGTGTTGAAGCACTGGAATCTGAGCTTTCATACATTCGAAATTCTGCGACTGCACTAAGAGAATCATTCCTTCTTAAAGATTCAGTCCTTCAGAGGATAGAGGAGATTCTCGATGAACTAGATTTGCCAGAGAATTTTCATTCAAGAGACATAATCGAGAAGGTTGATTGGTTAGCCAAGTCAAGTACTGGTGATAATTTACCCCATACAGATTGGGATCAGAGGAGTTCGGTCGCAGGAGGTTCAGGCTCTGATACTAATTTTGTCATAACAGATGCCTGGAAAGATGAAATGCAGCTGGATGCAAATGTTGGGGATGATTTGAGAAGAAAATATGAGGAGCTCCAAACAAAGTTTTATGGGTTAGCTGAACAAAATGAAATCCTTGAACAGTCATTAATGGAAAGAAATAACATAGTGCAGCGATGGGAAGAGCTTCTCGAAAAGATTGATATTCCTTCACACTTGCGGTCCATAGAGCCAGAAGATAAAATTGAATGGTTACATAGATCTCTTTCAGAGGCTTGTCATGATAGGGATTCTCTCCATCAGAGGGTCAATTACTTAGAGAACTATTGTGGATTGTTAACTGCAGATATGGATGATGCACGGAAGAAAATTTCTGACATTGAGGCAGAGCTCCACTCAGTCATGCTTGAGAGAGAGAAACTTTCTGAAAAGTTGGAAACAATCTATCATCATAATGAGCATCTATCATTCGGAACTTTTGGGAATGAAGTTGAGAACATAATATTACAAAATGAATTAAGCAATATGCAGGATAAATTAATTTCTACTGAGCATAAAATAGTGAAATTGGAGGCTTTGATAAGTAATGTGTTGCGAGACGAGGACACAAATGATTTGGTTTCTGGTAGTGGTAGCAGTATTGAATTTCTTGAATTGATGGTGATGAAGCTAGTTCAAAATTATACAGCATCTTCTTTAGGGAACGATGTGCTTGAGAGGGCTACCAATGGACCTGATGCTGAAGAAATGCTTGCCAGAAGCATAGATACGCATGTTGCTTTGCAAAACGATATAAATGATCTCAATAAAGAGCTGGAGGATGCAGTCCATCAATTGATGGTGGTGACAAAGGAGAGGGATCAATATATGGAGATGCATGAATCTTTAGTTGTGAAGGTTGAAAGTTTAGATAGAAAGAAGGATGAGTTGCAGGAACTGTTTAATCTGGAGGAGCAGAAGTCAACGTCTATAAGAGAGAAGCTAAATGTTGCTGTTCGGAAGGGGAAATCTTTGGTTCAACAACGAGATAGTCTGAAACAGGTCATTGAAGAGATGAACACTGAGTTGGAACATCTGAAATCTGAGATGAAATCTCAGGAAAATACTCTTGCTAGTTATGAGCAGAAATTTAAGGATTTCTCTGTTTATTCAGGACGGGTGGAGGCCTTGGAATCAGAGAATCTGTCTTTGAAGAATCAGTTGACTGAAACAGAGAGCATTTTGCATGAAAAAGAACATAAATTGAGCTCAATTATCAACACTTTAGTTCACATGGAAGTTAATGTTGATGTTAATGAAAATGACCCTATTGAGAAACTGAAACAAGTTGGAAAGCTATGCTCTGATCTGCGTGAAGCTATGGTTTTTTCTGAACAAGAGTCGGTGAAATCCAGAAGAGCAGCAGAATTACTTCTTGCAGAACTAAATGAAGTTCAGGATAGAAATGATGCTTTCCAAGAAGAGCTAGCAAAAGCTTCGGATGAGATTGCTGTATTGACCAAGGAAAGGGACTTAGCAGAGACTTCCAAGCTTGAAGCTCTTTCAGAACTTGAAAATTTATCTACTCTGCGCTTCAAAGAAAAACAGAACCAAATTTCTCAATTTATGGGATTAAAATCTGGCCTTGATCGACTAAAGGAGGCCTTGCGCGAGATCAATCACTTACTTGCCGATGCTTTCTCCAAGGATTTGGATGCTTTTTATAATCTGGAAGCTGCTATTGAGTCATTTACTGAGACTAATGGTCCTGCTGATGTCAATCCTTCTCCTTCCATTGTGTCGGGTGCCTTTAAGAAGGACAAGGTACGCTGGTTCCTCTGTAAATTTACCTTTCCCCCTGAATATCCGATTTTATTATCCAATTACCTGACCCCCAAACCCATTTTTGGTTGATAGTTCAATAAACCCGAAGTTACTGGGTTTTTTTTCTTCTTCTTTTCTCCAGTTTATTGGGTTGTTAAATTTAGTATTCTTAACTCAGCTCATAGGTTTAGAATAACTCTCTAAATTTGCTACATTAAAACTAATCTTGTCTCTACTCTCTTTCTTCCAGAAAGCATTCATTTCTTAATTAAACATGTTAGTTAAATAAAAATAATTAATTAATGGTATTTTTTACAATAAATAAGTAAATAAAAATTTAGTTAGAATTGTAAATAGTAAATAATAAAGATTTATATTGTATTCTGGTTCTTGTTAAATGGACTTGTTGACGAGGATTGTTTTTCTTTTAGGGGAGCTTTTTTGCTCTGGATTCGTGGTTGAACTCCTACACTAATTCTCCTGTGGATGAAAATGTTGCAACGGAAATACATAGTCTAATTGCGCATCGCCTGGAAGAATCGATGAAGGGAATTGGTGCTCTGAAAGAAATGATAGATGGGCATTCTGTGTCATTCCATAAACAATCCGACTCTCTATCTAAGGTACTGGGGGTACTTTATAACGAAGTTAATTCTCAGAAAGAGTTGGTCCAAACATTAAAGTGGGATGCGCAACAGAGTGAGTCAGTTGCAAAAGATAAAGAAATGGAAGGTGATATCTTATGTAGAAACATTGCGGTGCTTTTTGAAGCGTGCACATCTACAATTAAGGAAGTTGACCAAAGAAAAGGGGAACTCATGGGAAATGATTTGACTAGTGGAAATTTGGGAATGGATATTATCTCCACAACACCTGATCAACTTTCACGCACTGGAAAAACTCATTTTTTGTCCGAGGAATCTGTCCGGACAATTGCTGACAGGTTGTTGTTGGCAGTGAGGGAATTCATAGGTTTGAAAGCTGAAGTGTTTGATGGTAGTGTAAAAGAAATGAAGGTTGCAATAGCAAATCTGCAGAAAGAGCTTCAGGAAAAGGACATCCAAAAGGAAAGGATTTGCATGGATCTTGTTGGTCAAATTAAGGAAGCAGGAGCAACTGCAACTAGATATTCACTTGATCTTCAAGCTTCAAAAGATCAGGTACGTGAGTTGGAGAAAGCGACGGAACAGATGGAGAGTGAGAGGACGGTCCTGGAGCAGAGATTAAGGGAGATGCAAGATGGTTTGTCTATCTCAGATGAGTTAAGCGAGAGGGTCAGATCGCTAACAGATTCGCTCGCAGCAAAAGACATAGGTATGTTAAATTATGCTTAAATCATTCATATATCCACTGTTCATAAGATTATCAATACTTAGACTGGCTTTGCTATCCACAGAAATTGAGGCTCTAATGCATGCGCTTGATGAGGAGGAGGTGCAGATGGAAGGTTTGACCAACAAGATTGAGGAGCTGGAAAAAGTCTTGAAGCAAAAGAATCAGGAACTTGAGAGCATTGAAACTTCTCGTGGGAAGCTCACGAAAAAGCTCTCAATCACAGTGACCAAATTTGATGAGCTTCATCATCTATCTGGAAGTCTCTTAACTGAGGTTGAAAAACTTCAAGCACAGTTGCAAGATCGGGATGCTGAAGTCTCTTTTTTAAGACAAGAGGTAACTAGATGTACCAATGATGCTCTTGTTGCAACCCAAACAAGCAACAGAAGTACAGAGGATATCAACGAGGTCATAACATGGTTTGACACGATGGAAGCTCGGGTGGGGTTGTCTCGTAGTCATGATGACCAGGAAAATGAAGTTCGTGAATGCAAGGAAGTACTCAAGAAGAAGATTACATCTATCTTAAAAGAAATTGAGGATCTTCAAGCAGTATCTCAGAGGAAGGACGAAATGTTGCTGGCTGAAAAGAATAAGGTAGAAGAACTGAAACGTAATGAATTACAATTAAACTTGCTTGAAGATGTCGGAGATGGTAATAGAGCGAGCAGCACGGCCCCTGAAATCTTTGAATCTGAACCATTGGTGAGGTTTTTGGTAGATTGTACTTTCAAATATAATTTCTTGCAATTTTTTATGTTGCATGATTTTGTTGAAATAGCCTCGTGCATGTTCATCCATTTGCATTTTCCCCTTAATTAATTTATCAACTGAAATGTACATGTTTGCTTAGTTTGCCTGTGGAGTTTTGTTCAATTCTCATAATCATTTTTTACATCGTTTTTGTCGTCGTCGTTTTGTGTTGAAGCACCTTGTGAAAAGTTCTACCTTATGTACTCTTGCGCAGATTAACAAATGGGCTGCAAGCAGTACTTCGGTTACACCTCAAGTTCCTAGCTTGCGCAAAGGCAATACCGATCAAGTTGCAATTGCCATAGATATGGATCCTGCTAGCAGTAGTAGTAGATTAGAGGATGAAGATGATGATAAAGGTAAAATTCTAAACTAGCGTGGTTATGATCTCCTTGCTTTTCAACTTTTTCCATTGCCAGGATAAGCTTCTATGAACTAATTGCATGTTCCTTTGATCATCCTCCATTGTAGTGCATGGTTTCAAGTCGTTAGCTTCATCGAGAATTGTTCCGAAATTTTCAAGACGTGCGACGGACATGATTGATGGTCTTTGGTAGGCATACGGATATTCTTTTCAGTCACTTAAATATCTAAATCTGAACAAGTGTAATAACATGATTTTTGTATACAATTTTGCTAGGGTTTCTTGTGATCGGGCACTGATGCGGCAACCTGCATTACGACTGGGGATTATACTCTATTGGGCCATATTACATTCACTTCTTGCCGCATTTGTAGTTTGAGCAGTCAAGTTGGTTAGTTATTCATCTTTTCTTCGGCTGTTCGCAAATAAAATTACAAGTGTAGCCCCCAAAATTTCATGGTCCTGCCTAATAATAGGTGCTTTAACTTAAAAAAGTATCTAATAGGTCCTTAAAACTTTCAACTTTGTCTAATTGGTCCTTGGTCCTTGGACTTTAAAAATATAAAAAAAAAGTCGTTGAACTTTGAAATCAGTATCAATAGGTCCTTGACATTTTAACATTTTTTTTAAACTAACGAATCTATTTGACATAAAATTGAATTTTGTATTTATAGGACATTAAACTTTCGATTTTGTGTCCAATAGATTCATAAATTTTAAGTCATTGAATAGATCAAGGACCTATAGGAATGGGATGGATAATTGAAAACTTAGAGACTTGTTAGACACAAAATAAAATAAAAATTAGGTCCCGTTCGATAATCATTTGGGCTTTTGAAAATTAAGCCTATAAAACACTACCCCCACCTATGGGTTCTTTTGTTTTGTTATCTACCTTTTACTAATGTTTTCAAAATCCAAGCTAAATTTTGGAAACTAAAAAAAAATAGTTTTTGGAATTTGGAATTTGGCTAAGAAAGTAGTAGAGTCAATAAAAGAGTAGGGCGTTGGGGATTAATTAGAAACTTTTTAAAGTTGAGGGACTTATTTGACACGATCCTAGAAGTTTAGGGAGTAAACTTGTATTTTGTTCACGTATTTTGTTTGGATATCCAAGACACTACTCTGTTTTACAAACACTGTAAATCATATGAATGCAGATCCTTGATTTTCTTTTTTGTTGTCCAGGTCCATAATTGGTTTGAAGTAAAGAAGAATGGAGTTCATATAATTAGTTCCCCTTTCCTCTCAATAGATAATTAGGCTCTCCTCATTCGTTTGTACATGTTTACTACCATCAGAGTGGGCAGATGATATTTTTTTTTTTTTTTTTTTTGGTTCATCCAAGCGACCGGGATTTCCCCCGTTTTTTTCCTCGCAAATCCCAGGTTGTTTGGCTGAATCAAATAAAGATCACAAAATCTTTGTCTAATACAAAGTATAGATCATCAATTTGTTTACTCATAAACCTTACTTTCAAATTGTACTAGACAGCAATTTTTGTTACTAATTTTTGCTACAAAGCAAGGCTTTCCAGCTTTAAGAGAAGCTAGCTTTGCATTTTTATTTATTATTTTTTTAATTTGTTTTAGGCTTCAGTTATATAATCGCAATTCAGTTTGTTCAACAGGTTGTGAATAACTTTAGGTCCCATGTAATCCCTATTTTTTTTTTCATTTTATTTAAATTCTGAAATTGGATGGTTGTGTTTATGTAATATCTGAATAAAAGAATAATTACATTTCAAACCTTAAATTGTGGATTTAGTAAATGTTCTATTTAATGTAGCCAGACAAGTTAAATGAACACATTAATTGATTTCATTTATTAAAAAAAAAAATTGATTTGACATAATAAAATTGATTTGACATAATATGAAAAGTTAATGACAAATCGGAGTTCTCTTCAGTATTTAGGACAAAATAAAATGAGACTTAGGGTGAGTATGAGATTGCTTTGGTTAGTGATTTGAAAACTAAAAAAAGACAGATATTCCTCGTTTAATATGTTTGATAATATATTTATAAACAGTAAAAACTTTATAGTTGCCAAACCGAACATAGCTCAAAGTTTCAATCTTCACATTAATTAAAATAGTCTTCCAAAAAAATAATATTATTATTATTAGTTAAATATAAGGTTGGATCTCAATTATTATTATAATTAATTTATCAAACATTATAAATTTGGTATAGTTATTATTTAATATATTATATTATAAATATTTTCAAATTCAAAATGTGTATATTTTTTAAAAGTTTTGAAGGGTGAGGCAACTTGAAATACTTGGATTGTCAAAAGTAAAAGGTTCATGAGACAAAGTAGATGAAAGAAAAAAGTAGTGGGCAGAGATTAATCAAAGGGCAGGGAAGCTGTGCTTGACTTGATCTGCAAAGATCTTGACATTCCCTTTGGGATTCTCCTCAAACCTTGCTATCCTGAAATACTTGAGCTCCACCCCCTCCGCCGCCCCCTTCAGTGCAAGATCCGCCAGTATCCTCCCGACCGCCGGCGACATTTTGAACCCGTGCCCCGAAAAGCCGCCTCCGATCACCACATCCTTCCCCAATTCCCCTCCCAAAAAATCAATCACAAAGTCTTCATCTGGCGTCATTGAGTACATACACAACTGTGTCGCCACCGGCTCGCTTGAATCCACCCTCCCCCCAAACCTCCCCTCTATCCACTCCTTCAATGCAGTCACCGCCAATCGCCCCTCGCCTCCCCACGGCCGCTTGTCCGGATCACACCGATGGCCGCCGTGCACCGCCACCTTAATCAACCCCGGGAACTCCAACGAAGGTGTCCCGTAAACATACGGGTCGCCGTAGCTGGCAAACGTCGGGAAATCCCCTCCGATCGCATACTCCGCCTCGGCCCCGTCCTTGATCCTCCAATAGGACACACAAGTCTCCAATGGCTGAATTGGCAATTCAATCCCACCAACTGAATTAACTAACTTTGTAGCCCAAGCTCCAACTGTCACCACACATTTCTTTCCCCTAAATTTCTCTCCATTTGCTATTGAAACAACTATTCCTCCATCACTCACATCCCTCTTGATATCCACCACTTGTGAATTATCCTTCAAAACAGCGCCGTTTTTGTACGCCAGAGTTTGGAACATCGAAACCGCCTTCGTCGGCTTAATTACGCCGCCGTACTTGCTCCACACCGCCACCCAATCCGCCGGAATCTCCACCCTGCCGGAGTACTTCTCCGCCAGTTGCTGGCGATCGAGGACCAGATGAGGGATCGAATGTTTCCGGCAGGTCTCGACGACGGCGCCGAGGCTTTTGTCGTCGGAAGGGCCGATATCGATCTGCTCCGCCGGAAAATATACTCTGTAGCCGATTTCCGCCTCCGCCGCTCGCCAGAGCTCGTAAGATTCCATAACGAGGCTGTGATAGTAATCCTCCGGATAGGTGGCGCGTATGGTACGAGATTCTCCGTGAGAAGAGCCTCGGTGGTGAAGGAAATCGAATTGCTCGAGAATCAGAACTCTGTTCCCCGCTTTAGCGAGATGGTACGCCGTCGAACTGCCCATTACGCCGGCGCCGACGACGATTACGTCGAATTCAGTGCCGGAATCGGCCATTTCTCTCTTCGATTTGGAACTTTTGTTTTTTCTCTCCGCCGGAGTTTCCGATGAGGGAAACAGGTGCGTGCTGTAATGAAACAGAGGAGGTCAAGTTGAAATATACGGGAGCTTCTTGGAAGATTCGGGGGATTTGGTGAAATGACTAGAATGCCCATTTCGATTTGTTTTTTTTAATTCCATGACCATTTAATTTAATCTATATTATCTGTCTTTTTCTAAAAAATATAAAAACAAATTATACTAAATAATTGAGTTATCTTTCTACCCCACTCCACTCCACTTTGTCAAAAATAGTCGGTATGTTATGTATATCTAGATGCTAAAAATGTGTTGAAATGACTTCGAAAATCAAAAATAGAGTTGAAGTGATGTAACGAAAAGAAAAAAATAATAATGAAATAGCAACTTCGATAATAAAGAGGATACAAGCGTTATTTGCCCCGTTTTGGCGTGAGTTTCTTCTGGGTCAGGAAGTCTAAAGGTAGTTTTTTTAAGTATATTGTAAGATACCAAACTGGAGCACGGTAGGGGCATTAGGGAGTTTCTGATGGAGCAGGGAAATGCGTAAATATTGAAATTGACACCAACGACGAAAGCACTATGTTAGGTTGATACTAACAGAGAACGAAAGTTAGGGGAGCAAATTGAATTAGATATATAGTAGTCAGAATCAAAGCGATGGATATCCCATTAGTATAAAATGTGAATAATGTTACAAAATTATTCATTAAATGATAGTGTAATCTCTATATAAATAATGAAGTTATTTCCAAATATATATATAATGATGGTGTTGTTTAATGGAATATTAATAGATAAATTTTCAAAAATATATTAAGATGAGTTATGATTTCAAATTTTCAAAAGTATTTTTAGTTATTTTTTAAGGTTGAGGTTTGACAAATGTATTTTATTTTTCTACCTCTTAATCGGAATTAAATCATCATTCTCACATTTTTCGTAATTAAAATTCACCATATCTTATTCTAAAAAATATTAAAATAAATTTTAACTATTTTTTTTTTTCTAAAATATTTAATTAATGTGGAATGGGATTGAATCGTGACCCCCTAATCAATAACAAAACATATCAATCCACCTATAATCAGTTTGGAAAAAAAAAACATTATTAATATTACAGTCGAATAATGCCAAAGTGAAAAATAATAGCCATAAACTCGAGGATTTTTGAGAAATTATTTCTAAAAGTAAGGGGTAAATTTGGTAGGAAATATAAAGATACCCTAGACACACGTGATGTCACGTGACTAGGACGGGGTACTCTCCTAGGGGGCGTTTGGGGCGCAGGGTGGGTTATTATAGTTGGTGGGTTATAATAATCTGTGGGTTATAATAGTCTGTGTTTGGGGTGCAGAGTTGTATAGTCTGGGTTTAGTAAGTCTGTGTTTGGGGTGCAGAGTTGTATAGTGTGAGTTTAAAATACAGTTTTCTTTAACATGAAGTTTAAAATATGTGTTTATGTTAGTTTATTTTTTTTCTACAACTTTTTGTTGTTTTTATATAGTTAAATGTATATTACATATTAATTTTTAAAAAATTAAAAAATAAATATTATTTAGGAAATCACAAATAATCGACAACAAGAGGCTCGGTGGAGAGAGAAATAATACAGTTTTCTTTAACATGGAGTTTGAAATATGTGTTTATGTTAGTTTATTTTTTTTCTACAACATTTTGTTATATTTGTATAGTTAAATGTATATTACATATTAATTTTTTAAAAGTTAAAAAAATAAATATTATTTAGGAAATCACAAACAATCAACCGGTTCGGTGAAGAGAGAAATTTAGGATGAAATGGAAGATAAAAAATCGTGAGGTGAGGAAGACAAAGAGAGAGAGAAAATTGGTAAATTGAGTGAAAAAAATAGAAAAAAAAAAACAAAAAGAGAAAGAAAACTCGAAAAAAAAACAAAGAGAAAAGAAAACCCGAGAAAAAAAAAAAAAAAAAAAAACAAACTACTGTAGAATTGCTACAGTGTTACTGTAGAACTGCTACAGTAAACACTGTAGCAACCAGGGGTTATAATAACCCCCAGCCCCAACTTATATAGTTGGGGCTCCAAACATGGGGTGGGCTATTTAAGCCCACCCTACCCTACCCAACTCGGGGGGCCAAACAGCCCCCTAGTGTTGTCATGCGACTCATTCCACCCGAGTGGGCAGTGGGCACCACGTTTTTATAACAATTTTTTTTCCTCTCATTTTTATTTTATTTTTTAATACAAAAATGTGAGAACGAGAAATTAAATCTTTAGGGAACGTTTGGGGTGCAAGGTGGGTTATTATAGTTGGTGGGTTATAATAGTCTGTGTTTGGGGTGAAGAGTTGTATAGTCTGAGTTTAGTAAATGGTGCAGAGTTGTTTGAAATATGTGTTTATGTTAATTTATTTTTTTTCTACAACTTTTTGTTGTATTTGTATAGTTAAATGTATATTACATATTAATTTTTTAAAAGTTATAAAAATAAATATTATTTAGGAAATCACAAATAATCGACAATATGAGGCTCGGTGGAGAGAGAAATTTGAGATGAAATGGAAGATAAAGAATAGGAAGACAAAAAAAAAAAAAAGAGAAAAATCGATAAATTCGATGAAAAAAAAGAAAAATAAAAAACAAAGAGAGTAAAAATCGGGTGGAAAAAAAAATAATAATAATGCTACAGTGTTACTGTAACACTGTAGCAAACATAGTTATAATAACCCAGCCCAACTTATATAGTTGGAGCTCCAAACATGGGGTAGGCTATTTAAGCCCACTCCACTCCAGTCCACTTGGGGGCCAAATAGCCCCTTAGTCTGTACGTGCATATCAATTATATGCTCACTTTTTTATAAATTAAATTAAATTCATATATTATTTTTAAAAATAAATTAAAATTCTGGTAGAACAATTAAAATGTCAAGAGTTGAAAAGCTTGAAATACATCCTCTAACTTTGAATTGTAAACAAGAGCATATAGCTCAATTGGTATGATGTATGAACATAGTGACTATGATGTCTTATGTTTGATCTCTGCCCTATTCATGTTTTGTCAAACCGAGCATAGCTCAATTGACATAAGGTTGTGCCCGTGATTAAAAAGGTCATGGGTTCAATTCTCGCATTTATTAAAATACTATTACAAAAAAAAAAAAAAAAAAACTTTGAATCGTAAAAGAAAAGAAGAATGAGAAATTTCATTCTCATTGATGTTTACTCAAATAAAGAAATAAGAATATAAGGTGAGAGCCAATATTTCCGTACCCATGACTTCCAAAATTGCGGCGTTTTTTTCAAAATAAAATTTTCTAACATTTTGCTCACGCCAACAAACATTTTAAAAATATGTGTTATTCTTGTTTTCGCTCTAGTTGTTATGACTCCCGTTCTAACTCTCTATTCTTGCTTTGGCTTTGTCGATAAACGTAGTGGTCGAAAAGGTAGAAATTTCGTCAGTCTACTTTCGATTTGAACACAAAAAATAGATTTAGAAGATGACGCAGTGAGAAAGACGTTGACTTGTTGACAATGTGAGGATCGCTAGAGGAAGGAGACTGAAAGAGGGCAGTTATCGCCTTAGAAGAAGAGAAGGAAGGGGTGACGGTCAAATATGTGTGAGAGGGAGAGAAAATATATATTTTAAAAAACTAGGGTACCATTTAAACTAACTTTCTAGGTTACCTTGTCTGAGACCCACCCCACAATGGAAAATCACTAGATTAAAAAAGGTAGTCTCATTTTCTTCGATCGATCTGACTCAGGTCTCATTCCTTATTTCATGCAACTCGTATTATTTTTCTTTTTATATTAATTTACATCATTTATGTTCACTCGTGTTCTTCTACTTAAATGAATTTATCAAATTACGTGATTATAATTTTCTTTTTAATTCAACTTGATGGTAGAGATTCGAATCTCATACCTTATGATAAAGACACATTTTCATATCAATTAAACTATGTTCGATTTGATGACCTGACAACAAATTGTCATATCACAAGTTATCGTTTAAATAGACCATTTACATAAAACTCATTTGGATGCTTTTACACCTATGAAGCTCAAATTTTGTAGTGACACCAAACAAGTTTGATTCATGAATTGGACTCAATTGCAATTTCTTTTAAAGTAAAAAAAAAAATTATCCATTTTATCTCTCTTATATGATTTTTCACTCTCAACTTCCAATTGCATCAAATATGACCTTAGATTTAGCTAGTCTTGCAATTTCTACCATTTATCTAATTTTCAATAATCCACCCACTAATTTTAACAAAATAAATATTTATAAACGCACTCATTTCTATAAATATGATCCTGACTTTAAGTATATGTATTTTTCATTCATGAAAAACATATGGTTTAAACACTTCTATGGTCCTTGTGTTTTTTATTTTGCTTTATTTTGGTCTATAGACTTTTAAAATATTTATTTTGTCTCCTTTACTCTCAACTTTTGTTTATTTTGGTCAATGTACTTTTAAAAAGTGATTATTTCGATCCCTATTTGCAAAAATCGCAACATACTTTCTATACACAATAAAAACACTTTAATACAACATTATGATTATATTTTAAGAAAATGAGTGAATTTAGCGTTATACTAAAATTTAGATTGAAAAGAGTGAGATAAAAATAAAAATTAAAATAAAAAAGACTAAAATGACCAAATTTAAACATGAAGAGATCAAAATTAACATTTTGAAATTACAAAGACTAAAATGAACCAAAAGCGAAAAATACGAGGATCAAAGTAGTATTTAAATCAAAATGAGATGTTTACCCCTAAACTTAGCATGATGTTTCAATTTCACTCCAAACCTTTTCAAACTTTTTGTTAAAAAATTAATATGTAATATACATTTAACTATATAAATACAACAAAAAGTTGTAGAAAAAAAATAAACTAACATAAACACATATTTTAAACTTCATGTTAAAGAAAACTGTATTTTAAACACACATTAAACAACTATGCACCCCAAACACAGACTTACTAAACTCAGACTATACAACTCTGCACCCCAAACGCAGACTATTATAACACACCAACTATAATAACCCATCCTGCGCCCCAAACGCCCCTTAGTTTCATAAAATTGAATCACAAACTCCAACACATACTTGACTTTTTTACCATTCATTGATCTAAAAATAATAATAAAAAATGTAAAATTAAGTTGATTGATCCACAAGATTGATCATGGATGAAATCCCACAAAACTCGCAAGTTAAAATATAAATCTTTTGCATTTATTATTATTATTTTTAGAGTAAAACTTGCTTGCAGCAGCTACAAGTATCTCACGTGTCATTATTTGATTGGCTAAATATTTAAACCATTTTAAATAATAAAAAATCTTTAAAGCCATTTACTTTCCATTCAATTAACAACTCCTACTTTCTCTCTCTTCAATTAACAATTCCTATTACTTTCTCTCTCTCTCCATTTCTAAGCCCTCCAAACTTAGGCCATGAAATTTCAACTCCTCTTACTTTCTCTCTCTTCATTTATCTACACTCCAAACTTAAGCCATGAAATTTCAATTGAGGTTATTTGAGATTTGCACGATTATATAGGCATAAATTTGCAAGCGGATTTTTAGAGGAAGTGAAGGAAAGAGTGGGAAATTTCACGGATTCATTTTCAATAATCAATTTCTTCAAAACACTTCCCCTAGAGTGGTTGGTAAAGGAAAATGTAGGTTGAATTTTATTTTTCTAATAAAAATCCAAAAAAAATGGAGAAATTCTTTAGAGTATTGCAAATTTGAGGAATTTGATCGTGTTAAAAAATAGTCAACCAAAAAAAGAAAAAAAATACTTATTGTAGGAAAAAGAAGAGAGAGTGAGAGATGAAATTGAAAACTATGGAAGTAGAGGAAAGAGAGAGAAAATATTAGAAGTTGTTTATTGGATGAAGAAGGAAAGTGAAAGTTACAGACAAAAAAATAAATCTAAGTAAACGGAAAGTTTTTTTATTTAAAAAATAATATAAATATTCAATCAATCAAGTTGTAACATGTGGCTGAACTGCAAAAGATACTTGTAACCCAGGCTGTAAGTAAGTTTTACTCTTATTTTTATTTTATTTTTCAGATGAAACTACAAATTGTGTGCCAAAAGGATAGAACAAGAATAGAAGTGGAGGGGTCAGGGTAAGATGTTCACGGAACGGAGCCGAATAATTTCTTTTTCGTCTTTGTCTCCGTCCCCGCCTCCCATTCCATTATGAGTAAAGCGACAGGGATTCCCGCACGTAATTCGCGGGATCCAGTTTACCCCGAGTAATTTTCACTGTTTATTATTATTTTTAAAAATTTATTCCCAACCATTTTTTTTTTCTTTAAATGTTCTAAGTTTAAAATTGAATAATTTAAAATTCGCCACCATAATTTCTAAAAATTTGAAAATGATAAAATATCCCAATTATAGAAGATCATAATAAAAAGTAAAAAAATATATTTAATTTTAAATAGTAACAACATCGTCTAACTTAAATATTAAAGCTAAGTGATCAACCATGGTATAAGTTTAATATTACAATCAACCAACTCATAGTTTCAAAGGTAAAAAAATCATCATTTTATTAAGTTAATTAATATGTATAAAATAAAATAAAAAATCATTCGGGTGGGGCGGGTATGCTCGTCCCCTGTCCCATTTAGCAAACGGGACGAAAAACGACCACATCCTAATCGGGATAGGTTAAATGAACATCTCTAGGCCAAGGCGAGGTTGAAAATTAAAATTCACGAAATATTTGGGGGCCATTTACTAATTTTAAAACTTTCAAGGAGTCCGACCTAAATTCATTGGATATATAAACCATTCCGCAGTACTAAAAAAACAAAAATATCTGAACCTTGAAGAGAGAAACCCGTCGGGCTGCTAGGGTTTTTTTTTCTTCCGATACGTGCATCGTCGGCTCCGATCTGCTCGTATGTCTTCTCGAATTCGTTTTCTTATGGATTTTCATGCTTTCTTCAACTAAGTTTTCATCTCCGAAGATCTCTTTATCAAACCTCCGGCCACTTTTCGGGTTCCGGATTGTTAACCCTAGGACCAACGCGCGATTTTCTGTAATTGAATTCGAGGAGTAACCTTTCCTTTAACGGCTTCTTCGGAGAAGTTCTCGAAAGATCTTCTCGTTCTTTAATGGACGACGTGATGCTATTGTTCTTGCGTTTTTTTTTAATAACTTGTCTGATTATTTGTGTGATTTACAGGTTTTACTTGAACTAAAATAATGTCTCGTGTGTACGTTGGGAATTTGGATCCAAGGGTCTCTGAGCGCGAGCTTGAAGATGAATTTCGTGTATTTGGAGTTATTAGAAGGTGTAGTATTTTTAACTTTGTGGCCTACTGTTTTGTTTTTTCTTTCTGCAATCTGCTTTTATTGGATTCCTAAGCGGATTGCTAACTCCTTGAACTGTTAAACGCCATCTGCTAGACAAGATACTACGCATTATTTGGTCAAGCTAAGCTGTTGAAATACTGCCTAGGTACATAGCTAATATGTGGAAAATTTAAACACTTCACTCTTGATGTAAATTCTTACCATCCACTATACTCGGCGCACCATTAGTTGTAGCCGTGCATTTAGTTGAAATTAGATTACAATTTTTATTCTTAATATAATTGCCTTACAAAGTTGAATTTACATTCGGAAGTGAATGCCCAAGGACTTTGATGTTATTTTGGGCATGTGGTGAGCTTCATAGTATACTGCTGGGAATTGAAATAGTTTCTGGGCAAGTGAGCTGGAACTTAGAAAGCGGCAAGAATCTTTCCGTGTTGATCAGTGTTGACACCATAGGCCTATCATGTAATGCACTTAATATTCATGAATTGGGACGCCATCTCTTTTATCGTATCTGAGTTTTGGTGGTAGTACTTAAGAATAAGGATCATAATCCCATGGGACTGGTTATCTATAGGGCCATTTGATTTCTCCAGCATTTTATTCTCTGAAGTGTTATAAAGTGTGTTGACACTCCCAGATTCGTTATCTAATTATCATTCAGCCCTAAGCCGTTCATAGGGGAAAAGGGAAGCCCACTTTCTGGGTCTTAGGTCGAGTTATACATATTTAATTTATTTTAATCATTTGGTTATTCAAATTTCAATTATTGTGTTTCAGTGTATGGGTTGCACGAAGACCCCCAGGTTATGCCTTTATAGATTTTGATGACCCCAGAGATGCACGGGATGCAATCCATGAATTAGATGGTATGTGTGGGCTTTTCCTGTTTTTGTATCGTTTTTTATTGGTATATGACATTGTATTTGGATGATGGTTTATGCAGAACTCAGTAACTGATTCATTATGTGCCTTTTGAATTAGTGTAGTTTAAGTTTAAGCTCATTATCCACTATTATTTTTTATTCATTGATGTGATTTTATATGCAACAGATTTATGTCTTTTATATTTTATTTAAAAACTTTGGGGCACCCCTTTACTTTAGTATTATACACCCTTAGCAGAATCGCCTATGATTTTGTTGATCTTTATTCTTCAGTCTATTGTATGTAGGCAAGTTTCTATTTTGTGATATGTTGGTGGTTCGTTAGCTTTGCCTTCTTCACATTTGTGTTTGAACTTTTTTAGCAACCCCTTGCTTATTTATATTTCCTTGCTGAATGACAGTTCATATCAATCAAACTATCTTTGTTCAATGTGAATTCCATGATTTCGCTGAACGATGGCTCTGATATTATTGAAGTTTTCGCCCATGTATTTCTAGTAAACTGTTGCCATATTTTAGCATTTACAGTTTGCTGCGACTCATTCATAATTAACGTTATCAATTCTGAATCAGGGAAGAATGGCTGGAGAGTTGAGCTTTCACACAATTCTAGAGGAGGTGGTGGAGGTGGCCGTGGTGGTGGTGGTGGAGGAGGAGGAGGAGGAGGCCGTGGTCGTTCAGGCGGTTCTGATCTGAAATGCTATGAGTGTGGTGAGCCTGGGCATTTTGCTCGTGAATGCCGTTTACGCGGTGGTGGCGGCGGCGGCGGTGGGGGTGGCGGTGGTGCAGGAAGAAGACGTAGCCGCAGTCCTCGATACCGCCGCAGTCCGAGTTATGGTCGCAGGTCTGAACATTTAGTCTGAATCTTGCAATTTTTTTTTTATTGTATTTGTTTTTAGCATTTCTCACATTAGTTTTTACTCCCAGTTTGTGCTTGGATTTATTTACGAATGGGGTTTTTGACATCATTAGTTTCTTTTCAGGAGTTACAGTCCCCGTGGAAGATCTCCAAGACGCCGCAGCGTGTCACCTCGTGGGCGTAGCTATAGCAGATCACCTCCCTACCGTGCTAGAGAGGGTAGAGAGGGTGCTAGAGAGGGTAGAGAGGAGCTTCCTTATGCCAATGGGTGAGGCTCCTTGATATATTTTGCTTTGGTAGATTTAATTCCTTCTCTATGAATCTGTCTGCCTAATCTGCGTGCTATACTGCAGAAGCTGTTGTTCAACTTTAGGCATCTTTTGTTGTATTTGCCTTTCATTTCAACTGTATCGTGGGTTGTTTTTATTTCTTTGGTTGATGTCCCTATAATACATAATCGTGTCAAAGACCTTCATTGTGCACCAAATTTTCAATGAGTCTGCTTGTTTGTCCAGAGATTCTTTCACTTATTATAATTATATTCAATGTTCAGTGGTGTTCACCGTTTCAATATTGTGCAGAAATGGCGTAAAGGACCGGCGTCGGAGCAGGAGCTGAGGACCACGGACTTCTTAAGCTGCCTTAGTTAAACACAGGATGTTTAGAGGATTACTCCGATTCTATGTGTTTTTAGTGCTTGGACTTCGTAACGGACCTTTTTAAAATCGGGCGACGCCCTCAGCCTCTGCTTTTGAGTTTGGATAAGTCCTTTCTATCTTCAATTCGAATTGTTTTATTTATCCCTTCAGTATAGTCGTAGGAATCTACATACTAAAATATCATTAGTTCATATTTATTTTGATAATGTTATTAAGCAAATGTATTGAAGGGCACTGCTAAAGTTGTATGTTTTTTTTCCTTGTTGAGGTGTCATCTCGTCTCGTTCTGCTTCACTGATTTTCTGCTTCTAGTCGTCTGCTTCTGCTTCTGCTTCTGCTTCACTGCTTTTCTGCTTCTAGTCGTCTGCTTCTGCTTCACTGCTTTTCTGCTTCTTGTCGTCTGCTTCTGCCCTATCCTGGGATTTCGTACTACACTGCCCAGCTCTGGGATCTTCAATTTGAAAGGTTGTAGGTCCCAGCCGGCTACGACTGTAGATGCTACTATTTGATTGAAACTCTGCGGTTGTGTTGCACGCTCTCATATTGTTTATGGGATTCCTTTTTAATTAACTTGAGGCATGAGGAGCGGCATCAAATGCTTCTGGCAGGTACATGAAACTGTTATACAGAAGTTTTGGTTGGGATTCTTAAAAGAAAAAAAAAATCAGTTTTTTTAGACATTTTTCAAAATATATTCTCTGCATATCATTCTTCTCTTCATGGCATTTATTATATCACATTAGGAGGATTTTTTCCCATACCATTTATTATCATTTATAGTTCATGTAAACTTGCTCTACATATCATGTCAAGTGAGTGTGAGTCTGCATTTTGTGGATGTTGATTTCTTTTGAAATCTCCTCATTTTTTTTTATACATGTTAATTTTCTTCTCCCTTGATTGCAATTACACTTGTATGGTGGGTTGGTTGCTATGGCGGGGGCTCTCTTGGCGACGTCTTTAAGTGAATTGTCTCAAGATGAGACACTTCTTCACAACTATATCGACTACTCATTTCCACAATTCTTTAGATCATCGCGTTCGCGTTCAAGTTGTTCTGCACCCCCTCTAAGCAGAGACTATTCGGGGTCGGGGGTTTTCCCATCTGCTTGAAAGTTCGTCTTCTCTAAGTTCCTGTGTTAGCATTGGAAGTCGTTCCTGTCAAATTCCCTTCCATCTAAGTAATGCTCTCTGCTACATAATTATGCATGGTCTATGTAATTAAGACTTTTAATCTGGTTACATCATAGCTGGTAATGGGAATATTCCTTCCGATTCAGAGATTTGAGGGTGTAGGTAGGGGAAGGGATGGCAATGCAACTTTTTAATATTGATTTTTGATGTTTAGGAATTTGTCTTATACTTTCCAAAAGCTGCTTCTTTAGTTTTGTTTCTTTCTCAGATCATGAGATTTCTTGGTTTTTGTTTTTTGTTTTTTGTTTTTTTAATTGGTGAATATTGAGTTACACAGTTGGATCATGTTGGGAGTGATTTTGAAATAGGTTGTAAACTATTTTTTACGGAATATTCAATTGATCCCTCAATTTAGTAAGGTAAATTATGGTACGTTTGTTTGGGTGTCAGTTTGTGAATTCAACTTGTCTTATAATTAAATTGTTTGACAGTTGGAATTTTGTCTAAAAAACTCATGCTTCATACTTCTATTATACAATTGTACACAAAATCTTTCGTTTAATTAAAGATAGATTTAGTTCTTTAATTTTTCTTTTTTAAGTCGAAAGTAAAATTCCTATAGATTCAAAATTGTGTCTTGCTAAGAGGTCAGGTTCAATTTCTTCTTAATTAAATATCTTTGTAAAAAGAATTTAAGCATAAGTCAGATCCCAGCTATGCTTAGTAGATAAAGTAACTAATAAAATAAATAAATAATCTACACTCCAGACGGTTCTATTTAATTTCTCACACACATTGTGCCAAATGCTACCTTTTCAGTCTTAAAATTCGGGTATTCTGAATTTGATAAAAAATGGGTATTAAAAAAAACTTTAGTACAAATGTAATTTAACCAATCTGAATTGGAACTCAAATTATAAAAACAAAAAAGACAGAAAAATTAATCCCAAATTTATTTGTTTGGCAACTTAATTACAAATCATTAGCTAGGTCGGTAGACACTTTAACTCAACATGTACATAACACATAACGTTCATTAACTCTTGAGAAATCAGAAGAGTTGAATTTTTAAAATTAAAGACGTTTTAAAAGTTAAAAACCAAAACATTTTTTAAAGGTTGACACCTTTAGTATTTCAATTTTTAAATTTGTGTTTTTTGTCCAAAACTTTAATAAGTATTTGTTAGATCTTTGTACTTTCAAATTTATTTTATGTCTCAGAAGTCTCAACTTTAACCGTTTCTAATATTTATAAAGTTTCAATTTTATATTTATTAAGTTTTTAATATATTTATTTTTTTAAAAAAAATATTTGAGATATAAAATTGAATATTGTGTTTAATAAAATCCTAAATTTTAAATTTTGTGTCTAGTACATCCACAAATTTTAAAATGAATAAGTGAAGATCTATTAAACATGAAATTGAAAATTCAAAATTTATTAGACACAATTTGACCTAATGACCCTAAACTTGATACAATCTGTCAAGTTTAGGGTCAAAATTAATATTATGAAAGTTTAAGGGCAAAATTAATATAATCTGTCAAGTTTAGGTGCAAAATTAATATTATGAACGTTATAACACATAACGTTCATTTCATCAATTTAAACTTCAAAAGTGTATCAATTTACACCATCATTTAATTTTCCGTTTCAATGACCGTTAGAAATGTTTAGCGTCACGTGTTTAAACTTGTTTCAATTTAAACTTCAAAAGTGTATCAAGTCACGTGTTTATCTGTGATGCTATTTTTTTTTTTTTCTAATTTGTGAAAAAAAATCTAAATAATTCTAGATCGGGACATGATCATCATGAAAATCACGAACCCGACTCTCGAAAGTAGGTTCAAATGAACTTTTGTGTTCTCCCTCATCTTTTGTGTTGTTACCAGTGATATCGAGTGTGAGGAAGATCTAGGCAGCGACGACCATGGTGGTTTCACCGACTTCGGTGGTGAGGAGTTTGAGCTTGACTAAAATGCAGACGATAACATGAAATGCGGTGATGGACAAATGACACTTATGAATACAAAGAATTTGTTGCAGCTGAGCTTGTCGACAGTCTTGCGGTGGATGAAGGCGACACCGATGCTGAAGAGGAAGGGGACATACATTCCGGAGAGGGCGATTCCGAAAGCCATATATCCGTTGCGGCGATGGAGGATAAATCGAGCTCGAGGCCGATAAGGAATAAAAAGAACAACAAACTAATACTAACGACCGATTCAATAATGAAAGTACTCCATTTAAAAAAAATATGGTGCAAATAAGTTTTGTTTCTACAGTGAAGAATCCTACTCTGAAATTGTAAAATTTCACATTAATGAAATGAAAAAAGAAATAGCCTATAATAAGTGAAGAAAAAGTCTTGCAATGAAATTGAAAAACATTCGGACAAGCCTACACTATTTTTTTTAACAAATAAGTACTTATCATAAAATAGCAGATGACTTTAGACATGTGCAGTAAATCTTTCAAACAGAAATTGAAACAAAAATTTTATCATGGGATAAATTGATACACTTAGGAAATTTAAAGTAATTAAAATTTATGATAAGAAATTGAAACAAAAACTTTATCATGGGGTAAATTGATAGACTTTCGAAATTTAAATTAATTAAAGTATGATTAAAATTGATACAAACTTAAGAAATAATTATCAATCTAATCATAACTCATAAGTCAATAGATTAAGAAATATGACCTAGCGAAGCCAATTTGATCGGAAAAAAATTAATAATATGCCATCAACCAAACCAAGATTCTTAAACTAAAAAAAATAAGCGCAGTGTGTGATGACGTAATTAAGAAATGGTGGAAAAAACAGAGAAAGAAAAAGGTTATAGTTCCCGCCTGCAACTAAATGGGTCCCATTCATTCTTCTTCCTTCAACTCAAAATCTTGCGATCATCCAAACAAAGTAGCTGCCATTTCCATCATCTTCATGCTCTACACGTTTTTCAAAAACAAAAAACAAAAAACAAAAAACAAATGGGATTCGCTCAGTGAAGTGAATATTTATTTAACTAAAATCTGAGCTGTTTCCTTTTCAATTCATTTTGTTTCTTCTTCTGCCAGCTCTTTTAGTGGGAAGTCAACCGCAAAAGACAATCTCCCATCATTATTTCGCTACAATTTGGGGGCGTCCATTGCGGGATTCTAATTCTCACTCGCTTTGCTTCTTCTTCTTCAAAATTCTGGAGAAATTTCTTCCTCCATGCTGAACTCATGGTTGAATGAATGCATTTGACTGAACAAACAAAACCCACCATGGGATTGAAGAAAGGGAAATTTGTGAGGTAATTTTTCTTTACAGATTCTTCTATTTCTCTCGTTTTCCTTCACTTATTCCACATTTTGTTTGATGGGTTTTCGTTTTCTTTAGGTTCTACTCCAATGAGAAGCAGAATCTCGAGCTTCCATGGGAGAAAAACGATGCCAAGAGGCGGATTGAGTTCCCATTACCAGTTTTCAAATTAGAGAATAATGGGGATAAACCCAAAATTATTAACTCAGATTTAGGGAGGTCTAATAAGATTTTTGTAGAGAATGATAATGGATTACATGAACACAAGAAGAGGATTCTTAATCCAGAAAGTGAAACGATTCTGAGATGGAACAGGGTTTTTCTCATCTCTTGTTTGACAGCTCTTTTCGTTGACCCTCTTTTCTTCTACCTTCCTTCAGTGATTCACCATGACAGATCATTTTGTATGACCACTGATTTCAATTTGGGAATTGTTGTGACTGTTTTTCGCACTTTTGCCGATGTGTTCTATCTGTTGCATATGGTTTTGAAGTTCCGGATGGCTTATGTATCTCCCACTTCAAGAGTTTTTGGCAAAGGGGAACTTGTCACTGATCCAGAGAAGATTGCCAAACGCTATTTAACGTCTGATTTCTGTATAGATCTCATTGCTTCTCTGCCTCTTCCTCAGGTATTCAACACATTTGTTTGCTGTAATGAAACTCGGGTTTAGGACATGTTTGTGAGTGATTTTCATATCATCATTTTGATGTTTGGTTTTACACTCTTATATGATATTTGCATAACAGTCGATTTTGAATCATCAAAGGCATGTTTGGGAGTGATTTTAGTCGTTTCAAAATGACTCTCAAACATGCCCTTAAAGCATGTCCTCTAATCACCTGTTTGAGGTAAAATTATTTAACGAGGCGGCCACAATGTGGTTTCTTCTTAAACCGCTGAATAATCTGCATGTCTTCTAATCATTATTAGATATAAATTTGAATTACGTTTACAGTTTCTCTCCCGTACATTCAACGGTGCAAAATTGTCAACCACATTGTGGTGGTGGCCTACTCGAATAGTTTCTCTTGTTTGAGACTAGGTTATCTATCAATTCTTAACTGCTATTTCAGTCTGTCCCAATATGATTGGCTTTGAGATTTGCAGTTTCTTTCATGTAGGCCCAGATTTGTGTGTGAGCTGTACTGCAGCTGTTTCTGTTTCATCTGAAGCAATAATCTTCTATATTTTGTTTTTATATCTCAACTGAGGTCATAGATGATATTACTTACCCATACCCTTTTGTTGATTTTTAAAATTTTGTTTTTGACAGATTATGATATGGTTTATCATGCCAGCAATTAGAAGCTCTCATGCAGACCATACAAACAATACTCTTGTGTTAATAGTCCTGCTTCAGTATATTCCAAGATTTTATCTGATTTTCCCATTAAGTTCCCACATTATCAAAACTACTGGTGTTGTCACAAAGACTGCTTGGGCAGGGGCTGCTTATAACCTTGTATTGTATATGCTAGCTAGTCATGTACGTAACGCCCCGAGCGCCTTTCGTTTCGTTCCTCGTTTTTACATTCTAAATATATACTTCAAAGGCAACCTGTTTGAAGTTTCTTTTGTTCACATAGATCTTAGGAGCAGCTTGGTATTTACTGTCTGTGGAGCGCCATGCCATGTGCTGGAAGTTCACCTGCAAGAAGGAATTCAGTCCTATGAAATGCCTTCTTGACTACCTGGATTGTGGTACCTTAAATGATGTAGACCGTAGGATATGGGAAGTAAATACTACTGTATTTAGCCAATGTTCTCCAGAAGAAGACGTCGTTTTCAATTACGGGATATTTGCGGGTGCGATCGCGAAAAATGTCATCTCCTCTGGGTTCCTTCAGAAGTACTTCTATTGTCTATGGTGGGGCTTACAGAACTTGAGGTATATATATATTTGTGAGAAGTTGAGCACTTGTATTTGTGTCTTTGCTTAGCTTCTCAAAATGCTTTCTCAACTTTAACATGTTTCATTTATAAATTTTCCAGTTCCTATGGTCAGGGTTTGCAGACAAGTACCTTCATAGGAGAGACTTCATTTGCTATCCTCATTGCTATAGTGGGTTTGGTCTTATTTGCGCATTTGATCGGAAATATGCAGGTATGTTCGAACTCGTTTTGCACTTATCGTTCGACCTGCTGTTTTCGACTTAGAAAATTCTGTAGACTTTTGCCTCTTCTGTATTTTTCTCGTAGTTGTTGATTACAACAACAATGCACTGGCACAGTTTTGGTTGAAGGGACACTCATCTTGTTTAAGTTCATGGCCTTTCAATTTGACCATCTCTTTCATTTGGGAAGGCAATTGTTTGAAAAGTGAAGACATCATTTTGTGATGATCTTTATCATGTTTTTACAAACTTTTTTTTGGGGGGTAAAAAATCGAACTTTCATTGAAGAGATAAACAAACTTTTCAATCAACATGTCAATGTGGTTCTTCAATCTCTCTCTCTAAAACTTGTGTAGTGCAGACCTATTTGCAATCCATCACTGTGAGACTGGAGGAGTGTAGGATCAAGCGTCGAGACACTGAGGAATGGATGAAACATCGACAACTCCCTCGAGATTTACAAGAACGTGTGAGGAGATTTGTTCAGTATAAATGGCTTGCAACACGAGGAGTCGACGAAGAGTCAATCTTACAAGGCCTTCCAACAGATCTCCGTCGGGATATTCAACGTCACTTGTGCCTCGACCTTGTTCGACGTGTAAGCTCTGTTCTGAATCTCTAGTTATTGTTTGTACCTCATCCTGAAATGTTTTTATCTTCTGCTTTACTTGC
The DNA here is from genome assembly GCA_028017165.1 of Herpetospermum pedunculosum. Classification (NCBI taxonomy): domain Eukaryota; kingdom Viridiplantae; phylum Streptophyta; class Magnoliopsida; order Cucurbitales; family Cucurbitaceae; genus Herpetospermum; species Herpetospermum pedunculosum. The sequence goes on from CM051522.1 coordinate 85,576,817, forward strand.
ACATCACACACATGAACGTGAAATATACTAAATCTATGAACAAAATTCTATGTATATAATCAATCTTTATTCCTGATTTCTGAAGTTTGAAGAAATTTTTCTTTATCAGTGGAGCTGAGAAAATTAAAATGGAACTCTTCTTGTTGCAACGTTCAAATCAACTATTCTGAAAGTTTTTGAATCGACCTCTTGTTTTCCGAAATTGCAGGTTCCTTTTTTCGCGCAGATGGATGATCAGCTACTTGACGCGATTTGCGAGCGATTGGCATCCTCTTTATGTACACAAGGTACTAACATTGTTCGTGAAGGAGATCCAGTAACTGAGATGCTCTTTATCATCCGAGGGATGCTCGAGAGTTCCACAACAGATGGAGGGCGGTCGGGTTTCTTCAATTCGATAACCTTAAGACCCGGTGATTTTTGTGGGGAAGAGCTTCTTGCTTGGGCATTGCTTCCAAACTCATCCATCAGCTTGCCATCTTCTACTAGAACAGTTAAAGCAATCACTGAAGTGGAAGCCTTTGCTCTGCGAGCAGAGGATCTCAAATTCGTGGCTAACCAGTTTCGACGTCTTCATAGCAAGAAGCTTCAACACACCTTCCGATTTTACTCTCATCACTGGAGAACCTGGGCAGCCTGCTTCATTCAGGCAGCATGGCGTCGCTTCAAAAGGAGAATCATAGCAAAGTCCCTCAGCATGCAGGAGTCTTTCTCGTTGACTCCCAAGAAGCCAGTGGCTGAAGAAGCCGAACAAGAAGAGGAAGAACATAATACACCGCGCTCCAATTACTCTCAAGCAAAACAACACCTTGGCATCACGATATTGGCTTCGAGGTTCGCTGCAAACACACGTAGAGGAGCACAAAAGCTGAAGGAGGTCAACTTATCGAAGCTTCGAAAGCCTGATGAGCCAGACTTTTCAGAAGAACCAGATGATTAACTTGTTGAAAACCCCATGCAAGACGAGCCATCTTTGAAAGTGAAAGAACGAGCTGTACTATAATAAGAAATTCACTTGTATATTATTACCTTTCATTCATTCATTACTAACTTTGTATTTTGATATTGGAACTCAATCAATTACTAAGGTCTTCATCTGCCTTTTTCAAACACTTTTCCATGTAGTTGCTGTACTTATAGTTATTGTTAACAGAGCATCAGAATTAGACTAAAGAAACCAAGAACATGCTTGTTCAACTGAAAGGGGTGTTTTGCCTCTACAGAAAACTCGATCAAATCTATACCAAATTCATTACCTCATGAAAGCATTCTTAATCTATTCATTAATTACTCACTTTGTATTTTGGCATTTTGCTTCCTCACATCTTAAAAAGAGAGTAATCTTAGGAAGCCAAAACCATTAGTTTTTGTAAAAATTGTGTTTGTTTTTACACAATTTCTTATAATGAAATTTTAAAAACAAACAAATTTTAAAAAACTAAAACTTAGCTTGGATTTTGAAAACACTTATAAAAGATACATAACAAAACAAAGGAACCCATAGATCGAAGTAGTATTTATAAACTTAATTTTCAAAAACTCAAAAACAAAAAACAAAATAGCTATCAAACGGGGCTTAGACCTTATGAAAATAGAGTTTACGTCCAACTTGCCAACTTGAAAACGTGCAAGAGACGTGGGTCATGACACAGTTTGTCAAATCCTAGTTTTTTCATAACAGGATAAGAGAAGTGAAGAAGCTAAAGACAAAGCTTTAAATAAAAAGGGCCATACATTACCAGTCAAGAAAAGAATGGGCAAATTTGTCATTAATCATTCCACCAACCAGTGACAATAGCAGCAGCAAGCACTATCCACAGACTACAACAACACAATTAAACAAGAGAAAAAGAGAAAGAAAGAGAAAAAGAAATCAGCATATGCCCACACCAGATCCTGGCCCCCCTCTCCAAATATTTCTTTGGCACTCTAATAAGATTGAAAAGGTATCTGAACCAACAATCTTAGCCACCCAAAACATTCATCCTTCTTCTAATCAACTTTGTCTGCCGACACTAGCTTTCTACTTTGCAGCACAGGTAAATTGCAGAAGATTAAAAAAAACAAAGGGCCATCATTGAATTGAAGTGGAGAAAAATATGATATATAGATTGGATAATAAAACAGTACATTTACAGAGAAGTTGATGTCTTACATGTCCTGAAAACCAGAAAGCTACAACAAAGGCGGCAGCTTGATTCAAACTGATTATTTGGTTCTGTTCGGTTTGGTTCCTGTGCACGACGTGACGACGGGGTCTTGGAAATGCCAAAACTACACCCAAGAAAGAATTAATGGAGGCTGTGGGATAATGAAGGAGAACTTATTTGCATAACAAACACTAAACTGCTGAAAAAGCTTATGAATGATTACAATCACAGATGCTGTATGAGTATATAAGGGAAGAATGAAGGTGGTGACTGGTGAGTATGATGAAAGGGTGCTCCAAAAGAAGATGTTCTTTAGGACGACTTCGATATCGACTGTTTTATTGAACGTGAGGTCGGGTTCAGCATCTTTGATTACCGAGGATTAAATTCCCTCCGAGGGACAAATTATACTGCACAAACAGAACTTTGCTGCACAAGAAAATGTTGTTTATCCACCTTGATCTTGGATTCATTCGAATGTAATCAGCTCATTTGCTCTCCAATTAGATCAAGGCCTACGAGGAGGAAGGTCACACCTTGGAACATCAAGAAGTAGAAGTGGACTCCTTGAGCAGCCAAGAGACTCCTGAGTGAAGCTAAAAGTAAGAGAAACGCGAGCGCTAGCTCTTTCCGATATATCTTGTTAACTTTTTTGACAGGTGCAGCAACTACTTCTTTGCGTTCCTTCAAGTGGCTCAACTCAGAAAGCTCACTCTCTGAAGCGCCTCTATAGATCTGCACTTGATTCATAATCTTAGAGTCTCTTTCTGCAGCAGCCAGTAAGTCGGATTCGGAGGACCTGCCAGCCTTTTTAGTCACAATCCACTCATAAGAACTACCCAGCTGGAATAAGCCAGATACCATGGCATTGAATTTGGTGACGGACATAGTGTTCTCGAAAAGAAGGTAGGGAACGATAAAAGGAAAAGATTTAGGGGATGGAAGAATGTTGAGTAATGACATGAAGACGGGCACATAACAGATCACCCATACAGGAAGTTCGGCTTCTGGTACGAACATGGTTAGAGGAAGAATTATGCAGAACAGCGTGAAGGAATAGAATGGAAGGATAAGCTTCCTTAATAGAAAGAACAACAGTATCAAATTTGCCTTTTTCCATGCAGATATCTGCAATATATAAAGATTTGAGGCATCATCTCTTCAGTATAATGCAATGGCGAGACGACTAATAGTTAAAATAACAGTACCCGAACATAAGACTGTACCTTAGAACTTATGATTGCAGGAAGACACAACCTGAATAATTGCATAGGACCAGAATGCCAACGATGTTGCTGCTTCCTATAAGCTTCATAGGACTCAGGAACTTCACAAAGGACCTGAATATTACATTTGAGAAGTTTCAAAGGTTTAGATTAAATGAAAACAAGCATATTCAACTGTATTAATACAGATTTGACTTTTGATAATTGAAGTTATGCTCAAGTTGTTATCCAACAGGATGGATACTTAGACAAGTCAAGCTGACATCATAGTTTCTTCAAGCTAATGAAGTGACAGATTAGATTACCTTAACGTCGTTTAGATATACAAATTTCCAGCCGTTAAGATGGGCTCTCACAGCTATATCCATATCCTCTACTGTGGTTCTTTCAAGCCACCCTCCGGACTCCTCGAGGGCTTTAATTCTCCAAACACCAGCAGTGCCATTGAAACCGAAGAAATTAAGGAACACCCCATTAACCTGCTGTTCTACCTCAAAGTGGAAACACAAGTTAATGTTTTGAAGACGTGTCAACAAGTTTTCGTCCTTGTTCACGAAAGACCATCTGGCCTGAACCAAACCTAGCTCCGGGTTATCCTGCAAGAAAATGGAAGGGACAGGAAAATTAACAAAAATTACAAAGACAAAGAACAGGGGAAAAAAACATTCTGTTTTTGGTTGTTCCACCTTGAAATGGGGGACTGTCAGTTTAAGAAAATCTGGATTTGGTTGAAAGTCAGCATCAAAAATTGCTACAAACTCATAGTCTCTAACATAATCACAACTCATAGCAGACTTGAGATTCCCAGCTTTATATCCTGTTCTTACTAATCGATGGCGATAGATTATGTTTACCCCCTTTTGGCTCCACTTAGCAACCTCTGCTTTAATTAACAGTTGAATGCTCTCATCATTAGAATCATCAAGAACTTGAATTAGTAAATGGTCCCTTGGCCAATCAATCTGACAGACTGCAGAGATAGACTGCTCATAAACCTGCAAGAAATGGTTGTAAAACCAGTTACATTTGGAATCCAACATAATCTTGATTTGAAACTACAACTGCTAATTGTTATGTTTACTCAAACATACAGATAAAACTTATAAAAGCAACTTCAACTTAATAGCAGCATGTATCATAAAACTTAACATAATCTCACTTGTTTTTTATGGATGTTTAAAGCCTAAGTTATTGAAAATATCTATGCTCTCACATGCTTTGTTCATTCCACCTCTTTCCTACAGTTATCAAAACTCTGAAAATGCTAAACAATTATGAAGTATCCTTAAGTCAGATTCGTCACATAGACATACTACAATAGAGAAACAGAGGGGAAATAGATCGAAAAAATGGTATACCTCCCGCTCGTTGCACATTGGAATTTGAACAAGAACCATTGGATACTTGTACCCAGCTCCCTCCACATCATCCAATTTGAAGGGATCCCCTTCAATCTTGGGTTCAATTCTTTTGAACTTTATCCACAAGCAACCAAAAGAAAGGATCGTACGATCCACCGATTGGATAAAGAACAGAACAATGCAAAATTTAGAAAGTGTTTGAATGAGGGGAGCAATGTACTCTGCTCTAAATGTTAACCATGCAACATAGAGTGAATGAAGCAATCCTTGCAACTCAGAAGCCTGAGGAATATGCAAACTGGGATTCTCAAAGTAATGCCAGCCTTTGAAATAAGCAAGCATTTCAAAAGCAAGAATCGCCATGGAAGTTACTAAGAATACTCTAATAACTCCAAATAGTAACTTCCCTTTTCCCAACTTCCCGCCTTCAATGGCGACTCCTTGCCTGTAGATCAGCCTCTTCTTGATTGTTCCCAGCAATGCCCAGAGAACAGTAAGAAGCCAAGTTATGCCACCGACAGCTCGATTGGCCTTTAGAAGAAGAACCCACGTGACTTGTTTGGCATTTTTGCCTCTACTTTTCTCCACCGGCCGGAATGCGGCGTCGGCACCGTCGATCTCCACGACGGAGAAGTTAGGTTTCTCCATCGTCACAACCACCGGAGTTCCCTTTTGAGAGTCTCTCTCTTTTCCCCACCAACACAAAAACCCCAATCTCGGCGCCATTTCCAAAACAAAACAAACCCAAATCTCCAAAAACAAAAAGAACAAAAACAAAAATCACAGCCGACAAAAAAATAGTTCCAAGCAAAACCCCATTTCAAAAAAACCAAAAACCCCACAAAGAAAAACCCACAAAAAACTTCAATCGAAGGTTATCCCATTACACAGAGAATCAAAAATCAATGCAGCAGAGAAGAAGAAGAGAGTGAGAGAAGGGTCATTTTGTAATCGATTGAAAACTCTAAAACAACATTATGAAGAAAGGTATCTGAAGCTTGATGTGGGGTAATGGTTGCGTAATAGAAACAAACAGAGACCCATTTTTTAACAGCTCTCGAGAATTTTGATATCTCAGTGAAATGGGGAAGGAATCGTATTTGCTTAGCTAAGCGAAACAGTGGAGAATAGGAAAAAAATTGACCGAATGAAGACGAAATGTCGTCAAGAATTGACCCACTTTTGGATTTGGAGTAGTTGAATTAGAAGGTCTGTGGAGAAGAATATGAATCATAATTAAATCAAAACAGATTTCCACGCGAGCTTTAGCTTTCTTCTTCTTCTTCTTCTTCTTCTTCTTTACAGAACGTAAAGAAGAACCCAACTGTCAAAAACAAGCTCTCGCTTTGCTTATCCAACGTCCAGATGGATTTTGATCATGGCGGCGATTCAGATTTTCTCTCTCTTCCCATTTCACTCTAATTTACCCACAATATTTAATCTTCTCCAAATATTAAGTTATGACATCAGCTCTCAATTTCGAATTATTCGGACCATAAACTTTTATAAGGAGTCAATTCTTATATGTGTATTTTTTAACTACTATCGTATTAAGAAATAAACAGATTTTCACATTTTATTTTTTATTTTTTTTATTGTAAATGATTTAAATTAATTAAATGTCTCGATGACATAGTCATAGTAGATTCGTGATTGAATTTATCAGTAAAATGTTTGATGAAGAGTAGTCTCGTTAAAAATGATAATGCACGAATCTAAATACGAATAGATGATGACTATTTGAAAGGAGACTTTGTGTGGTCCTTCATTTGATCGAAGGATGGTTGTGAGTGCAACTAAAATCTCGTCTTTGTTAGAAAAATAAAATATGGCGAGTATATAAGTAAAAGACAACATATACATTGAAAATTTTATGGTTTAATTAATACAATTGCAAGTCTTTCATGCATTTGCACTAACTAAACAAAATTTAACGGAATGAAAGTTCAAAATTTCAAACTTTAAAATTTATGAGTATAAATTGATTTTTGGCTAAAAATAATAATAAATAAATAAATTTATAAAAGTATTTAATTAATGCGGGCTGGGATTCGACCTCTACCATTTTAATAATCATTAGTTAATGTTATACACAAATGTCAACTAGATCATAACAATTATTAAAGTCGTTCCCGATCAAGATATCAAATGTTTGAATTTACCACGTCTATTTCTACTTCTTGTTGAACTAAAAAAAGAAAAATTTAAATTTACTAGACATAGTTCAACTAGCTAATAAATTATAATCATCAACTAAAGGGAGAGATTTGAATTCTCAATCTCACATCTTGTTGAGCTAAAAAAAAAATACTTAAACTTTGATTTTTTTTTGTAATAAATATCTACGTTTTTTATTTTATATTTAATAAGTCATTCAACTTAAAATTTTAAAAGCTTGTGTAAAGTGTAAACATAAGTATAGATGGTTAAGTACTCATTTTATCAAGTATAGATAGTATTTATTGTAAAAAAAAAAAATAAAAAAAAAAAATAAAAATAATAATAGGGCGAAACTACTAAGGGGCCGTTTGGCCCACGGAGTTGGGAGGAGTGGAGTTGTGGGGAGTAACTTACTCCCCGTTTGGCCCAAGGAGTTGTTTAACTCGGACAAAAAATATCAACTTCCCAGACTTCTACAGTAATTACTATACAACTCCCCAGACTTCTACAGTAATTACTATTCAACTCTTCTTCATTTTCCTCTCTTTCTCTCTCTTCCTTTTACAATATTTTTTAATTATTTTAAAAAAACACAATTTAAACAAAAGGTGTAAAATGACTAAAAATGCAATTCAACCTATTTTTTATTTTAAATATAAATTAAGTTGTTGAACTAAAATTAAAATTAGTACTTAAACAAAATTTAAAATATAATATTTAAGAAGAAATAAAAATATAGCTTATTTGGGTTCACTTAGATTAATGGATTAAAATCTTTTAAATTCACATGTAATAGTTAATCGACAATGGTACGACTATTTGTTTTATTCCAAAACGATTCAAATAAAATAAATAATTAATGTGACTGATATTGAAAAAAGAAGGTGAAGTATGGTAGTCAAAGTTATTTTGGTTATCTTCGAATAAATTTGTAAAAGATACATAAAATAAAAACCACAAAAATCATATTCTTAAAATTTATTTAATAAAAATATGAAAAATTATAGAAAATAGGTTCTAGGTGTAGTGCATATGAAATTACGAGTGGGTGGAAGCAAGGAAGAACGTGTTTGACACATAGATATGTTTATGTGTTGTTTTTTCTTTTTTTTTTTCTTTAAAGAAATTTGTAAAATATACTTACATTAAAAAAAAACAAAAAAAAAATCTCACTTTTAAAATTCATAAAATTAAAAAAATTAAAGATTGAGTCTTTAAAAAATAATATTAAATAGGGCTGGTTGCACAAATAGTAATCAGGCCCAAACTAATTGCAAATTTAGCAAACTTTAAAATGTTTTGCAAATATGGCAAAAACAATTTGTTTCTATCACTGATAGACTATATTATATCACTGATAGACTTCTATCAGTGATAGACTATTATCACTGATAGACTATTATCACTGACAAAAATCTATAAAAAGCTGAGGTGATCAGCGATAGACTTCTATCAGTCATAAGATATCAGCGATAGAAATTGCTATATCCGCAAAATTTTTAAAAACATGCTATATTTGCAAACAATAAGTCTTAAATTGTCATTTACTACAATTTTCCTAATAAATATATATTATTGATAATCAATGTGAGAGAGATTAAAAAATTAATGTGAGGTATTATGTTCAAAATTATTTTTTGTTATCTCCAAAGAAATTTGAAAAGTAGATAAAATAAAAATAAAAAATTGCATTGTTAGAATTTATTAGGAAAAGTCCTTAATAAAGAAAATTATAAAGTTTGTAGAAAAAAAAAAATTGTGTCGAAAAAACTAGTAAAATAAACTAAGATTTCAAAACTTGAGGTTCAACACGGTAAAAAAAATATGGAAAATTATAGAAAAAAATTGTACAAAAAAAAAAAAACTAAAATAAACCATCATTTTTGAGATACTGATTTACGGGTGGAGTGAATTTAGATGGAAGACGGAGAAAGATGTGTTTGACACATGAATAGACTATACTTATGGGTAGACAATCTTATAATTCATAAAATTAAAGATGAGTCCTTATATATATATATTTTGTGCTCAAAATTATTTTTGTTGTCTTCAAAGAAATTTGTCAATGATAGATAAAATAAAAATAAAATATTTCATTTTTAGAATTTATTAGAATTGAAAAACGTCCAAAATTTTGAAAGTTTGTAGAAAAAAATTGTGCAGAAGAAAACAGCTAAAATAAACTCAGACTTCACAACTCCACACTAAACAACTCCATGCTCCAAATACACCACAGACTTCAGAACTCCAGACTAAACAACTCTCTGCCCCAAACAGACATACCTCAGAACTCCCCAGACTAAACAACTCCCCAGACTAAACAACTCCGGACAAAACAACTCCAACTCCCCCAACTTCTTGGGCCAAACGCCCCCTAAAATAATTTTGAAGAAATAATGTGTTCTTTTTTAGCACTGGGATTCTGCTTATTTTTACTGTCGGAATCTTAAGGAATATTCTTTCCTTTTGTAAATGATAAATGCGAAAGTACGAAAATAATTTTGAATTAAAATGATACATTATATATATATATTATATATTAACGTAGGTCCCAGCCGACAGTAACGGTGTTCCGCTCTCCTTTTTCCGTATCTAACGGAAGCGACTTACATGTGTGAAGAGTCTTTTAATTGTTTTTATTTTTTTTTTGAAAAATGAAAATTAATAGTTGTTTTTACTGACTTTTTGTAGCTATAAAATATTACCAAAATATTGTGATTTCAATTTTATGAAAACGTTAATAGAGGGTTATTTTTTAAAAATATATTAAAAAAAAAATAAAAAAAATTAACCTATTTAAATAAATTAAAATATTTTTTATTAATATTACATTTTATTGTTAATATCTCAACGAATTTTTACAATATAATTGAAATATTGATTCACCTTTTTTTAATGTTGAATTCGAACCCATAAACATGAAGAAATATCAGAACCCATAAATATAATAAAATATCGATGAAAATATGAACAACAAAAATTGAATACTCTGATTGAAAGTATATATTCGAAGTTAATTGCTTTCCACACCAAAAAAAAAATATATATATATTAGAGTTGGTTGCACAAATAGCAATCAGACCCAAACTAATTGCAAATTTAGCAAACTTTAAAATGTTTTGCAAATATGGCAAAAAAATCTGTTTCTATCACTGATAGACTTTATTATATCACTGATAGACTTCTATCAGTGATAGACTATTATCACTGACAAAAATCTATAAAAAGCTGAGGTGATCAGCGATAGACTTCTATCAGTCATAAGATATCAGCGATAGAAATTGCTATATCTGCAAAAATTTTAAAAACATGCTATATTTGCAAACAATAAATCTTAAATTGTCATTTACTACAATTTCCCTATATATTAATTAGGTTAAATGAATTATTCTCCAGATTTTTTACTGACTTAACCTATATATTTATCTATTAAAAATATATATATATATATTTACATGCTGTAATTAAGATATAACACACGTCATCCATATGAATGAAATCTGTCATAACTATTTCTTAAAAAAACAAAAATAAATCTCTATCATCATTTTTGGCTTGTTTTTTTAATGATGCGAGATTAAAGTAGACTGCAACTTGTTAGACAGTGTTTGTCGCATCCCCAATGCTGAAAATTAAGATAAAGGAAAGAATAATTTTAGCTTAATTGGTGTTTACAATGAGTAATTAATGATTGTTAAAGTTAAACAATTGTTATGTGGTTAACAGTAGGCATATTTAGAAATTAGAAGTTTTAAACAAAGTTTGCAATTTTGTCAAACCAAACACCTTTACTAGTGTTTTTTTTTTCTTTTTTATTCGAACTTTCAGATTTCTTGTTCATAATTCATACATTATGTCAGTTCAGTTATGCTCGAGTTAGTCCGTTTTCTTTATTTTATAGCACACCATTGTCATTCACACACTATATATATATATACACATTTTCGGTGTTTGATAGTCGATTTAGAAATTATATCTCAATTTAACTAGTTTTTAAAATTGTGTTTGAATAAACTATAAAACTAGTTACACTTACCAACTAAATATTGTGTTTGAATAAACTATAAAACTAGTTACACTTACCAACTAAATATTAGGTTGAATGATATAAACTATTATTAATTTATTTATGAACATATTTTATGGGTATTTTCAGAAATGACTCTCCCTTGGGTGTCGTGATGTCAATTGATCCAATTTTTTTAAATGCATGTTTTTTTTTTACTTTTGTTGAGCACGAGCACGCGTTTGCTTAGAACGATCTCGAAAAAAAAGTCTATTAATATCTTTCGTTGAGCACGGCCGTGAAGGGGCGATTATAGTATTCTCGTGCTCAGCAAAGAGTATTACAAACTTTTTTCTCGCAATAATGATACTCGTGCTTAGCAAAATGAAGTGTTGATGACGTCAGCAAAAAGAGAAAAAAACATTATTTTCGAGGCGGAGTCCAAAAACATTACGAAACCCTAGCTTGGGTGATTGTGAAAATACCTCATATTTTAGGTTATAAATTTTGTGTAATTATTATTTTTACATTATTATATAATTTATAATAGATTATATTATATATATTTAAATTTAACAAAAATAAATTGAGTTTATGAAAGACTATATTTATTCCCGTTTTTATCTTTGGTATGGGTTCGACTTTTTTTTATATATTTTATTTTTTTCAATCTCCTTGAGATTATTATAAAGGATGTGACCCCCTCTCTCTTTAAATATTTAAAAAAGGTGAAGATGTCTACAATAATGAAAACTTTTAATAGACTAAAATTTGGTCTTAGTCATCTCACCACTAATAGGTCAAGACTAAAGTATGTGACATGAAATTAAGTTTGCTTTATAATCTCAAACAGCAAAAGGGTGAATTATTATTATTATTATTTTATACTAAAAAATGATGAATATTTGAATCTTCAACTTTAATTAGTGTATTTAAAGTTAAAGAGATGCAATTATTTTTTTTAGACATGTTTAGAATATAGAGACTGAATCTTTCAATATCCAATACAAAATAAAATAATTTCGTAAAGACCTTAAACTATATAAGAAAAAAATAAAAATGTATTCCATAAACATAAATAAATTAGAAGGTTAATACAATGCGTCAACCGGTGCATAACTTATTTCAACTGGTTAAAGACATATTACCCTAAACCTAATAAATTCAGATGTTCGAATCTCTCACTCTCACATGTTGAACTTTAAAAAATGAGTTAATACAACACAATGTTTATCTGATTTGGGTTTTTACTTATCTGTTTTGGGCTTTGACCAATTTTGTATTAGGTCATGTGTCATATATAAACATTCTAATGATTTCAGTCGTCCTTATCTATTGATTTGTAATCTCTCATATTTCGTAATAATACTGCTCTTCTTTCTGTTCGTGGACGTAACTAACACGCCGTTAGTGAACCACGTAAATTTGTGTCGTTGTTCTTATGCACTTACTTATTATTTGTTATTGATTTATCGTAACAATATAGAAAAATAAATAATTTTTGTGAGTAGTATATGAAACATTGATTTAAATTATGAAGGGTATGTATTATCTGTGAATGGGTTGGGGTTGAGTAATATTGTCCAAAATTTGTAGGTATTTGATGAGATCTGTACTTTGAGAACATGCATATAGTGTTGGAAGGTACAGTTATCACACCCAACTCTTAGCTGTACAACTTATAAGTGAGACCCTTTTTCTCTCACTCTCTTATGGGTCTGTCTACCCTAATTTGCTACCCTACAATATTTCTAGTTTCTAGTGGTTATTCACTTCAACAAATAATAGTGGAATCGAATGTTTTTGCCACGAGTAAAACGTAACGAAGAGTCATTTTTCATATTGTGTCGATTTTTAGTCGTATCATTATTAATATGTAGACTCGTGAATAATTGTTAATCGGAGTATAACTTAATGGATATAAGATATCAATTATTATTCCAAAGGCTTATGGTTTGATTTCCTACCCCGAAATTATTAAACTAAAAAAAAAAAATTGTGAATAATTTAACTGTAATAAGTAAGATTGAAATTAATGTTATTTTTTTTTTTTTTTTTTAGTACATTGAAAGTGGGGGAATTCGAACCACAGACCTCTTGGTCATGAACACATACATGTGCCAGCTGAGTCATGCTCGCGATTGAAATTAATGTTAAAAGTAATATTATTCAAAATTGAAATTGGATTAATGTCTAGTTTGTTATTATGTGAAGAGTTGTCATAATGATTATGGGTAGAAAATTTTGAAAGTCTAGACTTAGAATATTGTAAGAGTGACAAGAAAAAAAAATAATAATAATGATAATAAAAAGTGAAAATTTGATGCATGCACAAACCATTCAACTTTATTTTAATTTGGACAATCACTTTTCTCTAATTTGATAAGTGTTACAATCAATAGTTTCTATTAAATTATCGTTTAATTAATTGAATTTGCATGTGTGACTCGTATGCTTGAGTAGAGAATGATATTTATCTATGCGAGACTCGAAAAATGTTTAATATTGCTTACTTCATGGAACCTTCTGAAATAGAAAAATTTTCCTTTATACACTTTTTTTTTTAGATCTGTCAATGACAATTTTTCTCTTACATGTTCACGTGTGAGTCACATATGTGAAGTCATGAAACTCAATTAAACGATAATTTAATGACAACTAACAAAATAGATTGATTGCAACACTTGAATTATACAGGATGATTGATCAAATTAAAAGTTTGAAGAGTGTGATGGTAATAAACCTCATAGTTTAAAAGTGAATTGTGCAATTGTTTCTTTAAATTTTTTTATATCATAATGAATAGTTTTCATTTTTTTTTTTTTTTTTTTTTTTTTTTTTTTTTTTTTTTTTTTGAGTGCCATATAGTTTTCATTTTTAAAAGTGTAAATATCTATAAAATAGTTGTTAATTAATTGTGACTTAAAAGAGAGATTATTTAATATAATTCCAATTTGTGATTTTTGTAAAGTTGGAATGTCATGATTAATTAAATCATTAATGATTTGTTATTATAGATCTCTTCCATCCCATCTAGTTCAATTATTATCACCACGAGAGACAATCGAGATTTAAGAAAAGGATGTATTTGGAAAAGAAAAAGAAATTTTGTTTGTAAGTTTGTAACTGATGGATAAGTTTGTTCATGTGATGAGGACATGACAAGTTTCTTTTCTCGTGTTTTTTGGTGATTAAAAAAATATATATATATATCCTGTTAAATTTTAGGAGTTGTTTGGAACACCAATTTAGATTTAAATTAACTAAATTATTATAATTTAGTCTATGTTTAATCTACTGACTATTATAATTTACGGTTAATAAAATAATTGTAGTGACTTCAAAAGTATTTAGTATTTATTTATTATAATTCAAACTCAACGCTCCAAAGAATTTTTTAATGTCTATTTTAATTTATAAATCTTTAAAAAATAACTAATGTGTGGAGTTGTGTTTTTATTGACAACAACTTAATAAGTTAATAGGAGCATGTATTCAACACTCATTAAAGAGTAAAATATTGGATAAAATATTAAGTTCAAATTAATATAGCAACAATTTAAATATTTAAAATTTCAGAGACTAAAATAGACCTTTGAAAGTTTATCATCTTAAATTAATTTAAAAGTTTAATAACTAAAGTAGACATCTTTTAAAAACAAATCATTTAAAAAGTTTAAATTAACAACCTAAAATTAATTCAAAAACTAAAATGTCAATTTGGTCGAGACATTACATGCAAAGGTTATTAACTTCATTTATATTATTATCATTTTATCTATTTAACTTCAAAAAAACAACTTTTGAACTACAGAAGTGAATTAATGACAAGAAGTCAAAAAATTCGTTTTCAAACCTGCATTAATTAATTAATTAATTAAAGACGATCTTGCTCCATCTGTGGAGGTCGTTATGTACTTCTTTTATTAAAAAAAATGATATCTTTTTAACCAGATATTTAAAATTTTCAAAAAAGGTATGGTTAGAAAGCTAACAGCGAGGGCTTCAATTTATACCTGGTTTCACTATTTTTTGAGTTCTGTATCAAAAGATAAAGACCATCAAAATTGGACTATAACTCTGCAAATTTCATAACTGAAGATTGTTTTGACGAGTGCATTAAAAAATTGACATCATTTTACTTAGATATTAAAAAATTTCGAAAAAGGTACGGTTAAAAAGCTAACACAAAGAGCTTCAATTTGATATCTAGTTTCACTATTTGTAGAGTTGTGTATTAAAATATACAGATCGTCGAAATTTAGCTACAATTTTGAAGTTTTCAGTCGTGTCTTCCGTTCTGGGTTTAGTGAACTTTTCATAACTTTGACGATATATATCTTTTGATACATAATTATAAAAATAGTGAAACTAGGTATCAAATTAAAGCTCTATGTGTTAACTTTCCAACAATACTCTTTTCGAAGTTTTTGAATATCTTGGTAAAAAGATATCAATTTTTGAATGCACTCCTCAAAATAATTTTCAGTTCTAAAATTTGCAGAACTATAGTCCAACTTCGATGGTCTCTATCTTTTGATACCCAACTCCAAAAATAGTTAAACCACCTATCAAAAGTGAAACCACATATCAAATTGAAGCTCTCGCAGTTAGCTTTCCAACCATACATTTTTTTGAAAATTTTGAATATCTGAGTAAAATGATATCAATTTTTTAATAAAAGAAATACATACGGATGAAAGTCGTCTTTTCCATCCCTGTGGAGCAAGGTCGTCTTTTGAAAAGACGATTTTTGCTTGCGTGTGAAACTTACAATATTTTTATAATTAGTTTTAAAAAATACAATATTATTAAAAAAAAAAAAAAAAAAAAAAAAAGCCTTGTTCTCCTCTAGTTACTAAATTAAAAGTTCTAAAACACAGTAATTATTTTTTAGCTTACTCAACTAAATAGATTCACTTTCCACCAAAGGAACTAAAAACCCTCTTTCTTCGCCTTAAACTCTATTTTTTCAACTTAATTTCTTTTAGGGTTGGCTTAGTGGTTAGAAATGACTTTGAAATTTCAATACCTTCCTACAAAGAATGAATTCAATACTTGGTGGCCATCTATTTATGACCAATCAAACGTCTCCCGGAGAGTATATGTCTTAATTATATTTTTTTTAGTACAACAAATGTGGGTATGAAGATTTGTGTCTCTAACTTTAAGAAAATAAATATATATCAGTTATCATTGAGTTATGCTCATATTAACATATATTTTAACGAGTTGAGTTATCTTGATAGAAGAATATGGAGATAGTCGGAAAAAATGAGGCACATTACAGGAAAAAAAACAAAAAAAAAATGCAAATAGTAGTAGAGAAGCACGTGGGTTTTGGGGGCTTAATGAAGACGATAGTCCCCAACATGGGCACATGGAATCCCATCACACAAGTTTGGCTTAAAACGAGTGGCCTTGTTTAGGGCACTTAGCAAACTTAAGATCTTTGTGATAAGTGGGTCCCACTCCCTACTATGATCTAACTCATCATCTTCATTCCACCTACACGGGAGAATTTCTAGTACATCGGTAGTATGGAAAAACTCCATACCACTGTTTTTAAATGAATGACACATGACGAAGTGGTTTAAAAAAAATAATATATTTAATAGAGTGGGTCCCAGTCAAACCACTATTTCACTATGTGTCATTCATTTAAAGACAGTAGTACGTACTAGAAATTCTCCCATGACTCAACACTCCAGACTTCGTTTCATTCAGCATGTGACTTGATTTTTTTTTTTTTTTCTTCTTAATTTCAACTTCGAAATTAAGTAGTTTAATTATGTCGGTTGAATTATGTCAACGAAAATACTATGATTTTAATTGTTTCTTCTAGGTTTTTTTTAAAAAAAAATTAAGAAATGTTTTAATGCATCAAAAACAACTTTTTACTATTTATTTATTTTTTATGTCTTTAATCATTTTTAACTACTTAAAACATGTCATATTTAAAGAGTTAATAAACTTTAGAAGATTATGGCTCTTCATTTCTTTTTAATAATGTGGTGTGGAAATTAAATTTTCGATATTTTAGTCGATGATATACTATTCTTAACCAGTTGAAGCATGTTCAGTTTGGTTATACGCTATTAATTTTGAATTTTAAATATTTCTACTGTTGAATTCATTGCTTATATATGACAAAATGTGTTAATTGAGTTAACAAGAGATGATTTAAGTCAATCTGTTAATCTGAACATAACTCAGTGGATAAGACATCAATTATCATTTGACGGTTCGATTCCTTATCTTGTCATTGTTGAACTAAAAAAAGGATAAAACAAATCTCAACTCGAAAAAAAGAAAAAAGAAAAAAAAAAAAAAAAAAAAAAAAAAAAAAAAAAAAAAAAAAAAAAAAAAAAAACTACTGATGCTTTAATTTGATATACGATACTAATACTAAATAATAAGGCAACTAATACTTTAAAAAAAAAGGAAGTTATCTAAATAAATAAGACTGTTGGGCTAAAACATTCCAAGGAGCGGATGAGTGGCACATTTTAAATTCAATTTTTTTTTGTCATCCCACTTTAATATTTTACATTTTTAATCATCCTTTAGATTTGATTGGGGGAGAGATTTTTTTTTTTTTTTTTTTAAACTTTATTAGAAATTCGAATATTTAATCTCTTAATCAAAATAATATATTTTAAATCAGTCGATGATTTATATTGACATAATATTATTATTATTATTATTATTATTTTTTTATTTTATTTTATTTTTTTTATTTTTTTTATTTTTTTTTAGGGTTATAAGATAGTGCCACAATATCTAATTTATTCATAAAAAAAGTAAAAATACATAGATAGAAAAAGCTGAGCACTTGGTTAAAAGTTATAAGTATTGATATATTGCTACTTGGCTTGTAATTTTATTTTGGTGGATCACACACTTTACTTTTACTTTTACTTTCACTAAATATAATAATATACTAAAGAAGGTGGAAAATTTTCCAATCTGATTCTTGCCTTGGAGTGAGAAAAAAAAATGTTGGAAGAATTGAAGAATTTCTTAGCCATAAGACTGTCTCAATGCAGCTTTGCAGAGCTTGATATGCAAATCTTGAGAGAGGAATTCACTTTGGACATTGAAAGTGAAACATAGAGGCCTTCTTCCAAATTATTATTCTCTTTGTATGAAAATGTCAATCTGCCTTTTTTTAATTTGTGGTCCATCAAAATCGATATTTCACCCAAACCGAACATAGGTCAATTGACATAAGGTTGTGTCATTAACTAAGAGATCATGGATTCAATCCTCACATTAATTTAATACTTTTGAAAAAAAAAAAAACGATATTCCACATTTGAAATAGTATTTAACACATATTTTCGATTCAATTGTTGTTTTGGTAAAACAAAGTTAGGTTGTCAAAATCATAGCTCAACCGACATCATGTACGACAAACATAGTTCGATTGGTTAAGACATATATACTCTTAATCTAGAAGTTAGAGGTTCGAATTCATCCCACCTACATGCACGTTGTTAAACTCAAATAAAAGAAAAGTAAAATTTTGTATTTAATAGGTCCATGACATATTCAAATTTAAAAAAAATTAATTGATAATTGATCTATTAGATATAAAATTAAATTTTATGTTTAATCAACCCTAACATTTTAATTTTATATTTGGTAGATTTGTGATTTAAAAAAATGTTGAATAGGTCAAAAACCTATTAGATACAAAATTTTGAAAGTTGAAGGATATATCATACACTTTTTAAAGTCAAAAAAACTTAATAGACATAAAATTGAAAAGTTTAAAAATCTATTAGACATTTTTTAAAGTTTGGGAACTTATCAGACACAAAAAGTTGAAAGTTCAGACATCTATTAGACACTTTTAAAAATTTATAAACTAAATAAATACAAATTAAAAAAAATTATGGACTAAATTTATAATTTAATCTAAAAAAGAAAGAAAAAATATATATATATATATATATATATATATATATATATATATTTGGTGAAAAATATCAGATTTGCATTATATCGGTCAACATATTCGTTAATTTAAGTTATGGACCCAAGCATCATGTGATGATGTATAGTGTATACTCTTAAAATCTTCCATAATTAATGTTATCTATCACATTTTTGTTGACATATCCATAAAAAATTATTAATATTTAATATATCCATAAATATCTACCGATATCAAGACATTGACGGATATTGGTAGATTTTTTTTATTTTTTTTTATTTAAATTTTATACATATAATTCATCTTTTCTATAATAAGGTGTTTTACATCGTGAGCAAATTTTATACATATAATTCATCTTTTCTATAATAAGTGTTTTACATCGTGAGCAACTTGACTCTCTTGTTTAAACTTTATACTTTAGTATCTATTTTTGGTTTCATATTTAGGTTAAATTATAAGTTTAGTCCATAAATTTTTAGGTTTGTGTCTATTTAGTCATTAAACTTTAAAAAATGTCTAATAAATATTTGAACTTTCATTTTTGTGTATTAGGTCTCTAAACTTTAAAAACGTATAATAAGTCTCTGAACTTTCAATTTTGATGTCTAATATGTTCTCGACATATTCGAAAACTTTAAAATTAATCGATCTATTAGTTATCATTAGGCCTATTTGTCACAAAATTGAAAGTTTAAGAACCTATTAGATATTTTTTAGAGTACAAAGACCTATTCGACGCATAATTGAAAGTTTCGAGACCTATTAGATACATTTGAAAGTTCAAAAAATAAATAGACACAAACTTAAAAGTTGAATGAGTAAACTTATAATTTAATATCATGGACTTTCTAATTATTTTTCATTCATTTTATAAAAAATGGTAGTATAGGCACATACACGTGTAATAAAGTACACACTTCAGACTGCAGTTATGATTATAAAGTTTGATATAAATGTGTGATAGTGAAGGTAAGGAGATAACAAGACATCCCTGGGAATTCTAGATCAAGTATCTGTTTAAGGAAAAATTTCCCATATAATTGAGTCAGCCAACTGATTTATAAAATCCGTACAAAATGAGCTAAAGCGAGTATCTCTCAACGATAATTTACATATACTAACTCTCTTGAGGTCGAAAGTTCAAAACTTCATACTTCTATTTGTTGAATAAAAAAAAATCCGTGCAAAATGGAGTTCACTATTCAATTTACCAGAAAAATCAATCTAAAAAAGCAAGTCTCATTTCACACATCCGCACAGAAAATGATTCTTTAGATCAAAACTAAATACACAATTCAACCGATCAAGTCCAATGCTAATGACCTAACAATGGTGAAATTTGCCATTTGAAATCCAGCAAAACTTAGAAGTAAACAGAAAAAGGCCGGTATGTTACATGTTTCAAACTATGGTCACTCCTAGAAATAAATTGAACTGTTTCTTTTCACTTTGTTGTGGCCCTTGCACTCATAGAAGAGTGGTAATTGGTACTTCTTTGCTTCCTATAAGAAGTATAAACATCATCATATTGACTATCCTCATTTGGATTGGCCGTTGCCCCGAGTCCTAACCTTCCCGAGCCTTTCCGATCTACACTTCCATCAGCGTAAGCACCTGTCTCTGGGTCAACCTGAAGATTGAGAGGAGGAGGAATGCAAGCTCCGCCTTTACGTACCGCTGGTTCTCTCTCGTAATCATAATCGTCATCTTTGGAATCAGAACCCATGGGTCCTTCCGAGGGATTAACCTCTCCAATCTCTTTAAAGAACTTAGACACTCTCTCAAGAACTTCAGAGGGAGATATATTGGATGGAGGAATTACAGTTGGAATATCCAAAGGGCTCATGGGAGAATATGGGACTCCACTTCCAATCTGCATTTTTCTCACCATTCCAGGAATAAGACCAGGAGGGAACAAAGGATATGGTGGCAATTTTTCACCCACAGCAGCAGACTGTGGTGGCATTAATTGGGCATTGGGCTGTTGGTTTGGTGGTTGAGCAGAAGTTGGCAAGGGAATGGAGCTTACAAAAGCAGCAGTGGGTATTGTACTTGGTAGAAATTGCTGTGGCGTCATGGATCTTGGTAGTGCTTGGCCCGAGGCGACGGCCTTATCGAGGTGCTCTTGATCAGGAAAACTTGGAATGGCACTTTGCCTGTCAGATTGCCACTGGTGCACCGTATGGTTATTTGTATGCTGTGTTAATCCTGCATGGCACCAAGAAGAAGTTTAACAAAGATTATACCCATTTTACCTGAAAATATCATTTTCTCACTACAGCAGTCTGCAAATGAGAACGGCCGCGAATGCGTAGAAACTAAGAGAGAAGGGCCTACCGGCAGCTGAATCTACTGAAGAGGGCAGATCTTTTGGATGCCCTGATAAAGTTTTAGTTGGTATCCCGTTAATCATTTCACTCTCAAGTGTGTTAATAGTATCCGGATCATAAATCTCCTTGGACGCCCAGAATTGTACCAACTTCTGTAATTTCATCTGGCTTTCCTCCTTCATTTGAGGGTTGTGATATACTCTTGCAAGCATGGAACCTACAACTGGTTTAAATGCTAGAGCTTCATTGTCAAGGTCATTTGTGTTCATTCTTCGCATCATGCTGCAAAATCCGGAAGAAAGATTAATTGGGAAAGGGTTCATACACCTCGAAAAATTATATCGTAGTACTGCTATCAGATTAGTTAGTCAACATGAATGATGATTTATTGAATATAACTTCTACCAGAACAAAATAATCATCAACTGAATGTGAGCAGGAAACAAAGTAATTAACAACATACATTTTATTCCAAGTCCTTGAAGACAATCAATGCACTTCATTAATATTGGACAGAGTCATTCAAGAACCATTGCAGTGGGAAAAAAAACAAAGTGATTCTATTTAAGGAGCAAGACAGGAGAGAACATCCCTCGCTTTATGAGCGGTTAGTTTAGACAAGTTTAACAAAATAAAGAAAGATGTACATGGTATTCAACAACAATCATGAACTGCAGCATGCTAAATGCACTAAACCAAGAAATTATAAATTCGAAATAACAATAACGGAAGCAGTCTTATGATAGTGTACCTCTCAAAAAGAATGTCATTGACAAGGTATATTACATGAAGTTGCTTCTCGGAATCATCTATGTTAAATATCATGTCTCTAAGTGCCTCAGCCATCGCTGGAGCAAAAGGAGACCGCTGCATGAACCAAGTTTTAGCACCTTTAATCGATTCTTTAGCACCAGTGAGATTATTAAGCACACTGTTTAGCTCCAAAGCAACATCAGAAGGAAGAGGTCCAGCAAGCCCTTTAAAAGATTTTGATGATTGATCATAATCTGACCGACCAGGCACACCAAAAGCCGGTTGATGGTGCTGCTGCTCATAGAAAGAAGCAAAAGGAGATTGATGCATTTGAGGACCCCCAATCATCGATGCAGAAGCATTCAACTGAGGAGCATTAAGAGGAGATGGACTTGTCATAGGATTTGGATGAGGGTGCAACATGGGCATAGATGAAGATGGAAAGGGAGAATTGAAGGGT
Organism: Herpetospermum pedunculosum; assembly: GCA_028017165.1. Classification (NCBI taxonomy): domain Eukaryota; kingdom Viridiplantae; phylum Streptophyta; class Magnoliopsida; order Cucurbitales; family Cucurbitaceae; genus Herpetospermum; species Herpetospermum pedunculosum. Next base: position 85,599,208 of record CM051522.1, read on the forward strand.
CCTCCAAGATGGGGGCGAGTCATTACCCAAAGCTTATAACGATAGTAACTCTGCCCCTCCCCACCAAAGAGGAAGCCATATGCTGGATTGTCCTGTTGCTTTTCACGTATCATGGATTCAAATTCAGGGCCATTCTTTATGATATACTCCACAAGCTTGTCAATCCGTTTTTGGAGCTCGGGGTCCGAAGGAGATGGAACTGGTGGTGGAGGAGCAGAATCAAAGGGACTATGGAAAGGTGAAGGACCCATGGGAGGAGGTAAATGAGGAGCAAAAGCTGGTGGTGGCTGCTGCTGCTGTTGAAGATGAAGAATGTGAGGGTGGGGTGGATGATGTGGGTGGAGTTGTGGTTGCTGCTGCATAGGGTGGTGAAAAGGGAACTGTTGCATAGCAGGGTGTGGCGGTAGGAAAGGCGGACCCGGAACAGATGGAGGAAATTGTTGATGTTGGCCATGAAATCCAAACGGCTGCTGTTGTTGCAGATTACTTGCTTGTCTCTGCTGTTGGGCATAAGCCATAGCAGAAGCAGCTACATATTCTTGAGACTGACGATCCATTAGCTATCAGAATTCTATATCAGTTGTCAGCTGGATAACAATCTCGACAAAATCTTCAATCTACAGGCACAAATCTGGCAAAGAAACAGATCATTAATCAACCTCCAAACAATCAAAAGCTATAATTACGTCCCAGCCCCATTTCATATCATCGAACAACTCCAAATTGAAAGTAAGTGTCAATCAACTACATTTCACTCAATCCATCCTCCACAAAGAATCAAAAGCTATAATTGTCACAGCCCCATTTCATATCATCAAACAAAACCAAATTGAAAGTAAGTATCAATCAACTACATTTCGCTATCCTGAAAGTTCAAAAGTACGATCCTCAAACAACGAGCAAACATACATAAACCGCTTAACTTGCAGTACTTTCGCACAGGCATTTAAAGAACATTGTGAACAAAAATCAACTATAATTATTTTGTTTAATCTTTTTCGTCAAAATCTCAGCAGCAAAACAGAAATCCATCCATACCAGTAAAATAAAAATAAAAATGTTTGCTCGTTCACACCAGCCTCCGAGCTGCTTCACGCTCTTTCTTGGTCCTCCCTTCCTTCTTCCTCTTCGTTCTTGCAATTCCACGACGGCTCCGGCGAGGTCGGTCGGTCGCCGCTGTAATTTTCCGGTCTACGAAACGGATCCTTAGGGCTTCAAGCGAACCTGCGATAAACGCATTCGCCCGAGTCCTGGCTCGGGAATGGAACTGGGGAAAATGTATTATTTTCTTTATTGTTTTTTTTTTTATGTTTCGATATTTAATTAAACTTCACATATTTACTGATGGAACCCCGATATTATGGATTTTGCTCTTTTTTTTTTTTAGTCATTACATACAATTTTATTTAGTTGAGTTTTTTATCTTACAGATTTTTTTTTTTTCTTTTCAAAATTACAGTAGCTTTGAAAATTACAATTTAAGCTATATTTATAAACTTTTGATTCTATCTTAATATATATATGTTATTTATAATATATCTTATAATGCCACTTAAATATTAGCATGATATATCGATTAAAGATTAAAAAGTTTGCACATGACATGATATCAAATGGTGGTTGGGCAACATGTAGAGGGATGGACGCCCCCTATATCGTCGTGTTGGTCTTTGGTCTGCGATGTTGCGTGGGTGGAAGGTGAAGGTCGGGGAGAAGTTTGGGTTGGGTGCTTCGGGACCATAATGTCGATTTGATTCAGGCCAAATGTAAAACTCTTGTTGGGCAGTTTAGTTTGCAACTTTTAGAAATGATAGTGATCAAGGAAAGGTTGGAGTTGCTTTCAACAATAGATGTTTCGCCGGTGGTCATCCAATATAATTGCTTGGAGGCATTCAGTTGTTGAATGGAGAGATGGAGAATCTTACAAAGATCAAGTTGGTGACTGGTGTTGTGCTTCGGTTAGCCCTTGTCCCAGACGATCCGAAGTTTTTGACACATTAGGCGATCTCAAAACAAGGTGACGAATGATGTTGCACGTTGGGCTATGGTGAAGATGGTTCTTAGGATTGGTGGTCGTGACTACTTGGTCTGGTCGAGCGAGATAAGCATCTTTCTTGATTCTTTTTACCTTTATTTTTGTTTTCTTTCTTTTCAGTTGTCTTCCTGTAAGAAAATAAAATAAAAAAGAAACCAAACCAATTGCATAAACCATAAAACCTTAACCAATTGATAATAAAATAGACATAAACCAACAAATTTTGAATTTAAAAATCACTATGGAAGCGTTTGAGACGCAGAGTAAGTTATTATAGTTTGTGGGTTATAATAGTTTGTGTTTAGAGTGCATAGTTGTATAGTCTGGGTTTAGTAAGTCTGTGTTTGGGGTGCAAAGTTGTTTAGTCTATGTTTGGGATACAATTTTCTTTAACATGGAATTTGAAAGATGTGTTTATGGCAAATTGGGCGTAAAAAAAAATCGGCAAAATGGGTGTTAAAAAATAAAATCAAATAAAATAACCCACTGACTGCTACAGTGGGTTACTGTAACAAATGGGGGTTATAATAACTCAATCACGGACTTCTTAAACTTGTGCCCCAAACGTGGGGTGAGTTATATAAGCTCACCCCACCCCATCCATGTTGGGGGCCAAACAGCCCCTATGGGTTATCCGGGTGGTTTAAGGGTGAATGTAAATAATAAATCATTTATAAAAAAAGTAGTTCAAACTATGATGACCACCTATCTAAGAGCGACAATAGTAGTTGGTCGTGATCTAGCCTATACACTAATAAAAAAAAATTGGAATTTAAAATATTTTAATGTTGGATGACCCTATCAAAATATTGTAGTTGTGATGTTATTTTATTAAGTTAGCTTATTTTATTGTGCCAAAATATCACTCGTTAATTAAATCAATTATAAAATGTTGGATGATCCTATCAAAATATTGTAGTTGTCATGTTATTTTATTAAGTTAGCGATACATCATGTCAAGTTGAGTTATGCTATTTTTGACAAGTTAGACATATAGGGGCTGTTTGGCCCCCAAGTGGGGTGGGCTATAATAGCCCACCCCATGTTTGGAGCCCCAACTATATAAGTTGGGGCTGAGGGTTATTATAACCCCCAGGTTGCTACAATGTTCACGGTAGGTTTTTTTTTTTTTTTTTTCAAATTTATCGATTATTTATCTTCCATTTCATCCCAAATTTCTCTCTCTCCACCGAGCCTCTTGTTGTCGATTATTTGTGATTTCCTAAATAATTTTTTTTTTTTAACTTTTAAAAAATTAATATGCAATATACATTTAACTATACAAATGCAACAAAAAGTTGTAGAAAAAAAATAAACTAACATAAACACATATTTCAAACTCCATGTTAAAGAAAACTGTATCATTCCTCTCTCCACCGAACCTCTTGTTGTCGATTATTTGTGATTTCCTAAATAATATATTTTTTTTTTAACTTTTAAAAAATTAATATGTAATATACATTTAACTATACAAATACAACAAAAAGTTGTAGAAAAAAAAAAAACTAACATAAACACATATTTCAAATTCCATGTTAAAAAAAACTGTATTATTTCTCTCTCCACCGAGCCTCTTGTTGCCGATTATTTGTGATTTCCTAAATAATTTTTTTATTTTTTTTTTTTTAAAAAAATTAAGATGTAATATACATTTAACTATACAAATACAACAAAAAGTTGTAGAAAAAAAATAAACTAACATAAACACATATTTCAAACTTCATGTTAAAGAAAACTGTATTTTAAACACACATTAAACAACTTTGCACCCCAAACACAGACTTACTAAACCCACCCAGACTATACAACTCTGCACCCTAAAAACACACTATTATAACCCACCAACTATAATAACCCACCCTGCGCCCCAAACACCCCATAGATAAACACAATTATTACAATTTATTAACTAAATGTTAACTCACTATATTGTGCAAAACTATTATTTGTTAACTCACTATATTGTACAAAACTATTATTTGTTAATTCAATTGACTTAGAGAAGTAGTCATATTTACATTTTTTATTTTTTGCAAAAATATTTAATTAATGTGAGGTGGATGAATCGAACCTCTAACTTTTTTGTTGGTTGCAAGTAGTCATACTAGTAGTAGAAACATATACAAAATAACGCTTCATAAATATAATAATTTTTTTCCATCATTTTAAACCACTTAATATGTTCGATTTTTTCCACTTCATATTGTACTAAAAAAACAAAAATACTTTTTTTCCGTTCGAAAATGGATTTTTTTTTTTTTTTTTTTAAGTACAATTCCAATATGAGATTTTAAATTTCGATTTTAAATGAAGAAGTACATGTCAAAGTACCATTAACCTATGCTCATTTTGACGAAATAAATATTCTTGTTACTTGTTCAAATTTAGGAACTAAATTTGTATTTTAGGGATGTTTGAGACAACAACTTGAAGTCGAGTAGACTGATTTATTATGTTTCATTCACCAGTTATTATAACCAACAGTCAATAAATTAACTATAACGACTTCAATAATATTTACTATTCACAACTACTATTTACTGACTATTATAACCATCGACTATAATAAAACACCCGGAGCTAGGAGCTAGGGGCTAGAATAGTCCCTTCCTTTCAATTGGATGGGTTAATTCATAATTGTGAAAATGAGTAAAATACTAAAAAAAGATAGAGAAGAAATAAAAAAAAAAAATAAAAAAAGAGAAAAAAGAAGAATAGATAAATGAAATGACAAAGCCCTAATGGAGTGGCGCGAGAGTGGCTTAAGGCCTTTAGTTAATGATCCCAAAACCTCTCACCCAAAACCCCTATTTTCTTTGGCGCCTCGGTTCTTTCTGAAACTTTGTTCGTCTCTTTTATCTCTCTCTCTGCACTCGAAGGTGAAAAGCGTAGCCGATAGAAGCTTGGAAGCGAACATGGTCGCCAATTGATACTGTTGATTGAGGCAATGAGCCAGCTTCAGAGGAGCTTGTTCTTGGCCACTACTTCCAGTAACGCCATTTCTTCCTCTGTACTTTCAACAACTCCGTCTGCTTCATCCTCGCCACTCCGTCCTTTCATGGCTAAGGTTCTCATATTCTATCAATTGCTCTATACAGTCTTTGTCTGTTTTTTTTTTGAAGTTTTCTGAAACTTTTGTACTCTTGCGTTTCTGGTTAGAGAATTGTCTGGCAGCAAGTATTATATTAGAGGTGAACTGTATGTAAATTTTGAAAAATATCCGGTATTGATCGATAATATCTCATTAGGAATAGTGTCCGAAGAGTTGCAATTGTATATAGGTTTGAAGTTTTGTTAACGCCAAGAAAACTTATGGTGTTTGACATTTTGGTTATTTCCGCTCATTTGTTCGTTTTCTAAATGTTTTGGAGTGGTCTAGTGAATTTATGATCTTTATCGGTGGTAGTGTGTTTGCTGCTAATCTCTCATTGCAGTTTCATATGTTGTTTTTGAATTATTTTTTGAAAATGTACCGAGCTTTCATGGATAAAAAATGAAAGAATATATGAACATAAAAATTCCACAACAGGGAACCCCACAGTAGGAAGAGTTTCCAATCCAACCAAATAATTTCCAAAGAATAATTACCAAACAACTCTTACCGACGCCCACAAAGGAACATGGAACTAAGCAAGGGACCAAGCAACACATGGCTCACTCTTGTACCCTCTAAAAGTCCTACTGTTTCTGTACCCCCAAAGCCCCTACAAAATAACACAAACCCCCGCTTGCCAAAGAAATTCCCTTTCTCCTGAAACGAAGGATGAAGCTCCTCAATCATCTCCCTGAGATCTTTGGGTCTAGCCAACTGAAGGTCAAACACCTAAACAAAGATCCTAAACAACCCGACCAAAGTCGCAGCTCCACAAAATATGATCCAGACCTTCCTCCGCCCTCTGACAAAGAATGCAACAAAACGGACCAACCAAAGAAGACGACCTCCTCACAAGCCGATCCAAGGTATTAACTCTACCATGAATAACCCGCCAAATAAAAGACTGCACCTTCTTTGGGACTTCCACCTTCCAAAGGGTTGAAAAAATCGATTCATCACCTGGGGAAGGTTCCAACAAACAAAGAAAGAACGAACAACAAGAGAACCCCTCAGAGAGATTGGGGCTCCACACATGAAATCCCTCCTCCTAGGCGCAATGGCACACTCCTTGATCAAAGATAAAAGAGCCATCACCTCCGTCATATCCCTATTGGACAACGCACGATGAAAGCCAAAAGAGAAGGATGAATAACTCCCCGACGAGTTCACAACATCAGCCACAATGATTCTTCATAGCTGAGAGATGGAATAAGTGAGGGAACAAAGAGCAAAGGGGCCGCTCTGTGGCATATGTTGCGAGACAAAACAATTTTTTTAGAAACTCAAGTGATAATGGTCAATACAATCTTCCTAGAAAAAGCTGTGGAAGAGTGGCAATTTTCATACATGCTTGATTTTTTGTTAACGAACGCTTTGTAAACTTCTGGTCTTTGACATTTTGGTTAATTCCGCTTGTTATTTTTCTAAATGCGCTGGAGTGGCCTAGTGAATTTACGTTTTTATGGCAGTGAGATAATGTGTTTTCTACCAATCTCTCTTTGCAGTTTCATCAGGTTTTTTAGAGCTTTTAACGTTAACACTCACGCACTCCTTTGTATGGATCTGTCTTGCAGCAAATATTAGAAATGAACCGTAAGAACATTTTAAAAATTTAACTGGTAATGGTCAATGATGTCTCCTTAAGAAAAACATATGAATAGATGCAATTCCACGTATGCTTGATTTTTTGTTAACACCATACAGATTTCTGACATTTGACTATTTTGGTTACTTCCGTTCACTTGTTATTTTTCAAGATATTTTGGAGAGCCCCAGTGAATTTATACTTTTATTGGGGTGATAATGTGTTATTTTATTTGGTGTTTGTTTTACAGTTGCAGAGCAGGACTCTTCAAAATTATACCAGCAAATGCATACCTGTTTTACCTTTTACCACTGCTTGTAATTACGCCAGATGTTCTCAGCTTGTTTTTAGAAAAGGCGGAGCAACATTTTCTATCAAGACTGAACGTGCAAAGGCTGGGCAGTATCGTACATGTGATGGGTCAAATTGTGTTTTCACTGTATATTCCCGCTTAACATTCGGATTTCCTCATTCCGTTGCATCGTCAAATGCTTCTAACCGACAGTTGTTAAATGGCAGTTTTACACCTAAACTTCCTAATTATGGATCTTTTGGAAAGTTCTTTTCTCAATCTACGGAAGCATGTAATGAAACTGACAATAAGAATGTTAAGTATGTAAGGAATGGAACAAGTACACTCCCATTTGAAGGATTGAATAAAAAATGGAAGGGTGCAAAGCCTGTTGCTACATCCAGGATAAAGAGAATTAGTGCTTCAGGGTCCTCAGGCTCCACTAGTGTCGAGGGAACAAATTCAAGCGAACAGTTGGTTGGGGCTAAGAAGGAGGCAGATCTAGTTTCATCTAGTTCTTCGTCATCCAATAGGAAAGCATCCAAGGGTTTGAAAGAAAAGAAGTCCGGGAGCAAGAAAAAGAAGGAAGCTATATCTTCAACCAATACTGCAGATGTTGAAGCAGTATGCAAGGATGGTCAGTCAAAGAGCTTAGATAGTAGCGATAATGATCAGAATGTTGTACAAGATCCAAAGGTTAGCAAATAGTAATTGATGGATTTTTTCAATCCCTTTTCCCCCTCTCATTGCATTATTTTAACTAACAGTTCAGTTTTTCAGAAAAATGTAACCGGGGGTACTTCCAAAGGTTCTGCTTCAACAAAACAACAATCCAAGAAGAAAAAAGTCAACTCTAGCAGAAAAATAGAAGCTCAAAAAGATGCTAATAAGTTGCCACAGAAGCAAAACTTTGTATTGGATGTAAAGGGGAAATCTCAGGGACAAACGACCTTGAAGCAGCTATATCCCCCAATGGGAAAGTCTGTTATGGTGGTGGAATCTGTTACAAAGGCAAAGGTAATTCAGAATTATCTTGGTGATATGTTCGAGGTGCTACCTAGCCATGGCCATGTTAGAGACTTGGCTGCAAGGTCAGGATCTGTAAGACCTGATGATGATTTCAGTATGGTGTGGGAGGTTCCATCTGCTGCCTGGACTCATCTCAAGAGCATAAAAGTTTCCTTAAATGGGTATGCATCTGGCTTTCGTTGTTAGCTTAGCTTGCATGCAACTGTATTTTTGGCTAGCTTGATAATGATCGTTAAGTTTACTTTACACACACACACACACCTGCGCACACGCACAAACACACACATATATTTGTATTTCTTTTATTAAGTTTTGTTTGCTTCTTGTATATGGTTGACATTGTTGTGCATCTCTGTCATTTATTTTGTGATGTCTAATATGCCTTCTTTTCTCTTACCTCCAATTCCTTCAGGTTTAATTTTCTCTTCTTTTGCTTTGTATTTATTCCTCAGAGCAGAGAACCTTATTCTTGCATCTGATCCTGATCGTGAAGGTGAGGCTATTGCTTGGCATATAATTGAGATGTTGCAGCAGCAGGATGCTCTACATGAAGGTATTAGCATATCAAGGGTTGTTTTTCATGAAATAACTGAGGCTTCTATCAAGAGTTCCCTGCAATCTCCTAGAGAGATTGATGCAAACTTGGTTCAGGCGTACCTTGCACGGCGTGCTTTAGATTATTTGATTGGATTTAATGTTTCACCATTATTATGGAGGAAATTACCAGGTTGCCAATCAGCTGGACGTGTTCAATCAGCTGCACTCGCCCTAATATGTGACAGAGAAATGGAAATTGATGAATTTCAACCTCAAGAATATTGGACTGTTGAGATCGAGTTAAACCAAAAAGATTATCGTACTTCATTGGAAGAATTTCCAGTCCCTGCACATTTGACCCATTTTGATTCCAAGAAGTTGAATCAGTTTGCGATTAGCTCCAACACACATGCAACAAATATAGAAACGGCACTGAAATCAGTAAATTTTCAAGTGCTTAGCTCTAAAAAGAATAAAGTGCGGAGAAACCCTCCAATGCCATTTATAACATCTACAGTTCAGCAAGATGCAGCAAACAAATTTAATTTTCCTGCAACCTATACAATGAAGGTACATGGTAATGTTGTTTCTTCTCATCATGAAGTTCCCCATGATATAAGATAATGCAGTCATGTTAAGTTGAGTTAAAATTTTACTTCTGATCAGCAGTGGACACATTAGTTCTTTTACCCCTATTTATAACATTGTATCTACTAATGTGTTATTGGATTGGATGTTAGTGCTTTTGCTAGTTTCCTAGTTGTAAGAGCCTCGTGGGCTGTGTGATCAGTCGTCAACGCAAAGGATGTTTTTATGTAGAGAGTTATTTCCTAGTTGTAAGAGTCTTAATACTCAAATTAGAAATCTAGTTTTTGCTTGTCTCCAAGTTGGTGTGTTATATGCAGAAAAGAAGTTGAAACAATTAAGACAATCTTTTCTTATGGTGTTCTTCTTTCTCATCAAGTCATTAGCAAAAACTTTGGAGGCTTCATTTTTGTGGCATTAGAAATTGTTTGAATTTTTTATTTTTGTAATTTTTATATTATGATAAGAGACAAAATATATTAAGCTAAACTGAAGGTCGGGCGTAGAGGACACCCTGTCAAGGAAAATTATTACAAGAAACACCTACAATTGAGGTTGAGAATTACAAGAAACACCTACAATTGAGGTTTAATACTCAAGATTGGATTCAAATTAGAATTCTAGTTTTTGCTCGTCTCCAAGTTGGTGTGTTATATGCAGAAAAGAAGTTGAAACAATTAAGACAATCTTTTCTTATGGTGTTCTTTCTCATCAAGTCATTAGCAAAAACTTTGGAGGCTTCATTTTTGTGCCATTAGAAATTGTTTGAATTTTTATTTTTGTAATTTTTATATTATGATAAGAGACAAAATATATTAAGCCATAAATAGAAAGCGTACAAGCTAAACTGAAGGTCGGGCGTAGAGGACACCCTGTCAAGGAAAATTATTACATGAAACACCTACAATTGAGGTTGAGAAAAAATGCTGTGGTTACGAAACAAAAAGTTATTTTGAAGGGCACTCGAACAAGTGGCCATGTATTGTTCAAATTCATAAAAACTACCTAAAATTTCTTATTATCTTCTTACTCTCTTGAAAGAACCTTCGTTTTGTTTCTGACTACAAAGCCACAGAAAAATTCCTAGGATGCACCTCAACAACATTTGGCTTTGTCTTTCAGTGATCTTATTTTAATTTTATTGTTCGTTTGACATTAACTTAAATTAATTTGATATTAATTGAATTCTCATTTTTAAACACTAGAAAAAATACTTGGAGTAAATTAGTTAGAAGTTCAATACGAAATAAATTAATATAATGGTAGAGGTATTATTTTTCTTCCAACATATTTTATTCTTATTCTTATCAAAACCCGTTCTTCTTTAGTAAATAGTGCATATATGGAAGATAGAAATATCTATTTTCTTGGAACTTTTTTCCCACTACGAATTTGTGTTATAAGAATTAGTTTGACCTTAATTTATGTTCTGAATGTTTCCTGGTAGATTCCTTTAGCTTTCACCTTTTTGTACAATTGTGTGTGTAGAGGTTGAGAAACTACTCGATGCAATATGAATATAATTGGTTTCATATGTGATTTAAGACTTCGAGCAATGGTTCTTCAATTTTCTTTCTCTTGACAATTTAGAAATATAGGGGTGTGTTTTTTTGTATGCTCCTGGCACTTATATGACTTTATATGCAGCTTGCCCAGAAACTTTACGAGGGAATTCAACTGGCTGATGGAAAGGCAACTGGCTTAATAACCTATCCAAGAACAGATGGGCTACATGTAAAGAACTTTTTTTTGTCTTCAACTATACCTCCCTGCTATCTCTTGTTATTTCTTTGGCTAGGCAGCTGGCTTTATCTTGTTGTCAGTAGTTTGTTTTTGCCTACTAATTGCTTTGGGACTTTTGAAATTTTTATTTCTTTCTTTGATGCTACTTGTGTAATTTTTCAAACGAATGTATGGAAGAGGGCCTTAAGAATGTCTGGCATGTATGAAATTAGTTCTTAGGATGATGTTCTGTTTCACTTTTGTCCTGGTCCATGCTGTTTTGTCATTTCCGAAAATCTTAGGTGCATCTGGTCTAACCCCTGTTGCTTGAACAACTTCCTATTTCAGATTTCTGATGAAGCTGTTAAGGACATTCGCTCCTTGGTTATGCAGAGGTGAAATTTCAAAATTCCACTTTGACAACTTTATAACTTGCATGAATTTTTTTTTGACAACTTCTTAAGGCTAATGATTTACAAAGAAGGCTACATCTTTGTGTCTAACTTTATGGGTGCTGTAGTGCCCCTTCACTTGGGGATTGTCTTTGTTTCAATTTTCTAGGTGCAATTTGTATTCCTTCCATCTTAAAAGGGTTTTAGTGCATCTAATTTTTTATTCTTCAAAAACTTGCTGTTTGCAGATATGGGCAGAATTTTGTATCAGAAAGTGCACGCAAATATTTTAAGAAGGTCAAGAATGCTCAAGAGGCTCATGAAGCAATCAGACCCACTGATGTGCAACGATTACCATGTAAATATTAATTTTCTGGCTAAACGATGCTTGTTTTGTCCTAGAAACATACTCCAACTTTGTTCACTTCTAAGATTATTGCTTCCAGCCTTCTCGTTCTGGTGAATGAAAACTTTATAACCAATTATTGTTCGTTTTATTTCATTGCATTCACATCCAGCAATGCTAGTGGGAACACTTGACGAAGATTCACACAAACTATACTCTCTTATTTGGCTCAGAACGATGGCATGCCAAATGGGACCTTCTGTTACTGAACAGGTCAGAATGCATGTTCCATTATTATATTTCTTTTATCTTATTCCACATTTCGCCTTTTTCAATTTTTAAAAGATAAATTTTATCATAGGAACGTGAGGCTTATTTAATAAAACTAACATTACTCCTCGATCGAATGACATCCTCACCCTTATCTATACTTTGAAGTTTGATCCTGGGACACCCCTTCAAGTAGGAAAAGAAGGCCCTATGAATCTATGATTATGTTTTGTTAGAGCTTTCTTTTGGAATCTTTCGTTAGAGAGAAACACACGCATATTTAGAGATTTATCTAAAGACACAAGCTCTTTTGTTGATTCTACATCTTATATGGCTTTATCTTGGAGCAAGCTCACCCCCTTTTTGTACTTACGATCTCACCACACTCATTAACTTATTGTAATAGCTCTTTTTTTTACCAAGTTTATAATGTCTGGTAGAGATACCAAGGACAAGAGTCATCCTTCATGACCTAAAAATGTGGTTATTGTGGCTTAGAGTGGGATCATAAATCAAGAAAGGTTCTGTGTAACTTTCAAATGGGAATGAAAAGTTTGTGTATCTTTTTTTTTTTTTTGTAAAAATGAAGTAATTTTTGGTAGGGGTGGCCAACATCAAACCAAAAACTGCTCCGACCGATCGAACCGACGTCGTGCGGTCGGTTTTCGGCCATCATCGGTCGGAGTCGGTTTTGAAAATAAAAAAAAACGATTTTCGGTCGGTCGGTTTACACCATGCGGTCGAGAACCGACCGACCATTAAAAAAGCGATTTTTGGTCGGTCTGTCGGTTTCGGTCGAGTTTTTTTTTGTAAAGTAAAAATAAAAATTAAATTAAATAAAATTTAAACTTTAAACTTTTTGGCTTCAAAACAAAGAAAAGTTATTTGAAAAAAAAAGATAATTTAAAAAAAGGCATAATTCCTCTTCATCTTATTTCGGGTCCTCAGAAATGGGGTCCTGGTCCCTTTAGGTTCGAGAATATGTGGCTCTCTCACCCCTTTAAGGTGTCCTTTCCGGGGTGGTGGAATGTGGTGACTAGAGGTAAGTGGGATGGATACCAGTTTATGGGAAAGCTAAAAGCCTTGAAACAAAATCTGAAGTCTTGGAGTCAGGAGGTGTTTGGAGATTTTAAGCTCAAGAAACAAGAGCTGATTAGTAGAATCAACGTGATTGATGGTTTGTAGGAGGTTAGTCAGCTGGATGAAGTCCTTCTAGCTGAGCGTTTAGCTCTCAAAGTGAATTTTGCGGAGCTGGTTAAGAAAGAAGCCATAAGTTGGAGAAAGAAAGCTAAGGTGAGGTGGGCTAGGGAAGGGGACTGCAATTCTGTCTATTTCCACAGGGTGGCTAGTAGCAGAAGGAGTAAGAATTTTATTGGTCCGTTGGTCTCTGAGAGTGGACTCCTGATTAAAGCGGACGATGAGGTTGTGTCCTTCTCTAGCCTGTATGCTCCGAATGTGGTTCCTAAGCCCTTTCTTGAAGGTGTGGATTGGAGCCTTATTTCGGTGGACGATAGAGATATGTTGTAGGGCCCTTTTTCTCTGGATAGAGATATGTTGTAGGGCCCTTTTTCTCTGGAGGAGATAAGAAAGGTTATATTTGAGTGTGATAGGAAAGGCTCCGAGTCCAAACGACTTCTCTATGGCTTTTTTTCAGGATAATTGGAGCGGGGTGAAAGGGGACTTGAAGCGTGTGTTTAAGGAATTTTTCGACACGGGCATCCTCGACAAGTCTATGAATGAAACATTCGTCTGTCTGATTCCAAAAAAAGAAGGTGCTTTGAGAGTGAAGGACTTCATACCGATTAGTTTGGTCACCAGTGCTTATAAGATTATCGCTAAGGTTCTAGCTAACAGGCTAAAATAGGTTCTTCCTTCCACTATTTTGGAGACCCAGGGTGCTTTCATTGCTCGTCGCCAGATTTTGGACCAGACCCTCATTGCCATTGAGGCAATTGAGGATTATAGAGGAAGAAGGAAGGGGGGAGTTATCTTCAAGATTGATTTCGAGAAGGCTTACGATCACGTGGATTGAACTTTTATTGATAAGGTTCTTGATAAGAAAGGTTTTGGCACTAAGTGGCGGTCTTGGATTGAGACTTGCTTAAATTTTGTGATGTTTTCCATCTTGATTAATGGGAGTCCCAAAGGAAGGATCAAAGCTACTAGGGGTCTCCGTCAGGGTGATGCCCTCTCCCATTTTTTTTTCCTGATTGTCGTGGACGTTTTGAGCAGAATTATTTCTAAAGGGGTGGAGGGTCGGATTCTTTAAGGCTTTGAGGTGGGTCGTGAAAGAGTTATGTTATCTCATCTTCAGTTTGCAGATGGTACTATTTTCTTTTGCTCGGGTAAGGAAGAGTCTTTCCGCATCTTAAACCACATTCTGACATTCTTCGAGTCCATGTCTGGTTTAAAGATCAATAGGAGCAAATGCCAGATTATTGATTTAAACTGCGACCTGGATAAGGTGGCTAGTTGGGCGGCCCTGGTCGGTTGGGAGGTTGGTTATCTATCTTCGTCCTACCTGGGTCTTCCGTTGGGCCATAGTCCTCAGACCATTCCGTTTTGGGAGCCGGTTGTGGTTAAGGTTCGTAAAAGACTGACGAGTTGGAAGTAGAAGTTTTTTTCGAAGGGGGGAGAATCACTCTTATTCAGTCAGTTTTGAGTGACATACCCACGTATATCCTGTCCTTGTTTAGAGCTCTGTGTTCTGTGTACTACTTTGGAGAAGCTCATGAGGGACTTATTATGGGAGGGGATTGAGGAAGGGAAAAAGGAACACCTGCTGGGTTGTGACACAATCGGGAAACCGGTGAGCCTTGGGGGCCTTCAGTTGGGGAATTTAAAGTAGTGTAACAAAACATTGTTGGCTAAATGGCTTTGGCGTTTCCCTCTTGAAACTAACTCCCTGTGGCCTAGGATCATTGGTAGTAAGCATGGTCCGTATCCCTTTGGGTGGGTCTCAGAGGGGATTTAAAGTAGTAAGCATGGCACTTTCAGGGTCCGTATCCCTTTGCTCGGGAGGTTTGGAATTCTTTTTTTGAGGTGTTCGGTGTCCAGTTTGCTAGGCACAGGCGCCTCAGAGAGATGATCGAGGAGTTCCTTCTCCATCCGCCCTTTCGGGAGAAAGGAAATTTCTTGTGGCAGGCTGGGATCTGTGCGATTGTTTGGGGTTTGTGGGGGGAAAGGAACAACAGAATTTTTAGAGGTTCTGAAAGGGACCCGAGTGCTATTTGGTCTCTCGTTAGATTTCAAGTTTCCTTGTGGGCGTCTGTGACGCAGCTTTTTTGTAATTACTCTATAAGTCTTTTATTACTTGATTGGACCCCTTTTCTTTAAGGGTGGTTCCCTCGGGCTCTTTTTTTTTTTTTGGATGCCCTTGTATTCTTTCATCTTTTACTCAATGAAAGTTTGGTACCTTATCAAAAAAAAAAAAAAAAAGGCACTTTCAGGAACCCGTGGAAGGATATTTCTCTTGAGCTCCCTACTTTTTCTAGCCTTGTTCGATTTTCGGTGGGAAATGGGAATGACACCTTTTTTTTGGGAGGACTTGTGGGTGGGGGAGCGTCCTCTCTGTTCTTTATTCCCTCGTTTGTTCATCTTTCGGACATGAAAAATCGAGTGGTGTCTGAGGTTGTCGGGTCTTCAAGGGGCTTTCCTTCTTTGTCTTTGGGTTTTCGGCGGGTGCTTTATGATAGAGATACGTCGGAGGTTGTGGCTCTGCTTTCGCTTGATGGGGATTGTGTTCTTTATTCAGGGAGGAGGGACATTCGCAGATGGTCTCCTATTCCGGTTGAGGGATTCTCTTGTGGGTCGCTCTTCCTTTGGTTTTTGGCTCCTTCCCCGGGGGTGAGTCGGTCTTTTCGGCTCTTTGGAAGGTGAAGGTTCTAAAGAAGGTTTTGTTTTTTATCTGACAGGTTTTACATGGTAGGGTTAATACCTTAGATCGGTTCGTGACGAGGTCGTCCTCCCTTGTCGGCCCGTTTTGTTGCATCCTTTGTCGGAGGGCGGAGGAAGACGTGGATCACATCTTGTGGAACTGTGAGTTTGCCCGGTCCGTTTGGGATTCGTTTTTTGAGGTGTTTGGCTTTCAGTTAGCAAGGCCTAGAGACCTTAGGATGATGATCGGGGAGTTCCTTCTCCATCCGCCGTTTTGGGAGAAATGAAAGTTTCTTGGCAAGCGAGTGTGTGTGCTATTTTGTGGGGTTTATGGGGTGAAAGAAACAATAGGACTTTTAGAGGGGTGTAGACAAACTAGTGGGTTGTCTGGTCCCTTTGTAGATTCCATGTTTCTTTATGGGCGTTGGTGACGCTTTTGTTTTGTAATTACTCGTTGAGTGTTATTATCCTGGATTGGAGCCCCTTCTTATAGGTTCCTTCCTTTCTTGGGGCTATTTTTTTTTTATGCCCTTGTATTCTTTCATTTTTTCTCAATGAAAGTTCGGTACCTTTTCAATTTTTTTTTTTATAATAATTTGAAAATAAAAAATATTAATTATTAAATTATTAAATTTTATTCTGATTAAAAAAAAACCCCGACCGAAACCAACAATTTTTTTCACAGAAAATCGTTGGTTTTTGGGGCCGGTTTTCCCCCAAAACCAACCCCGACCGATGGTCACCCCTAATTTTTGGGTGTCTTTTATAGTAGACTATGACTACACAATTTCTCTTTCTAAAGGAATTGCAATGGCTCTATCTGCTTTTTTCTTCTCTTTTATTTTTAAATTGTAGTTAACATCATTTTTGGTTGTGCATTTACCCTAGTTTAATATAATTATTGTTATTTTATAATTATGTTACCAGATTCAAATCGACAGTGGACTTGCGGACGAGTCCATCATTTTCCGATCTACATGCTCAAGAGTTCAATTTCGTGGATTTCAAGAAGCCTTTGAGGTATGGTAGTCCTGCCAAGTATTCTTTTAGAGAGACAGAAAGAGATTAATTATTTTGTTTTGCATGTAAAGGATGCTTTAAAATGTTTCCCATCATTCTGTTTGTGGGGTGGGGTAACTCAAGGGGGGGTATCTCAACCCATGCTTGGCCGAACACATTATGCAACAAGACGGAGAAAGATGCATATAAGGCATGCGCCGCTGAAGGCGATCTGCTTATTGATAGCTCCAAGACAGCTCCCACAGAAAGACTTTTATCTTCTTAGGATAAGCATCCAAGACAGCTCCCACAGAAAGACTTTTATCTTCTTAGGATAAGCATCCAAGACAGCTCCCACAGAAAGACTTTTATCTTCTTAGGATACGCATCCGACCAAATCACTTTTATGTGCATGTTAGATCTAAAACAGAGATTGACAAGGAATGTTTAGATATGTCTGTTTTCTAACTAAACTTATTGATTGCTGTTTGAGTTCTTGCTGTCTAAACCTTGTATTGTATTGTATTGTAGTTTCCCGTTTTCCACTTGGAGAGTCGCCTTCTAAATGTTTTTGAAATTATGTACCAACTTTTCATGCTAATTGGTCCTACTTTTTGTAAGTTCCAAGAGACAAATTATTAGATCTTATCTACCCTCATGTTTGCCCATCATTTCTCCTGAAAGACCTGTTTCTTACTTAATATTTGGCCTTTTTGGGGTCGGGTGCTTTTGGTTTGTAAAGATCTAATAATTTGTCAGGATCCAGAAGCTGATGCAGTCAGACATAAAGACCATGAAGAGAACGGACGTGATGAACTGTTTAGGATTCTTAATGCATTAAAGGTAAAAAGGTTTTATATTATTGCTTCCAGTTGGTAATTTTGTTCTTTGTAAATATCTTACTAGACTGCAACCTATTCCTATTTGGTAGATTTTTTTTTGATGTAAAGGGTTTCCGCGTATGCATCTATTATTGAAACATCAAAGGAATTCTTTGCATTCGATTTTTCCTACTGCTAGCATGTAATTTCTATATAATTGAGCACATTTTTTTTTCTTATTTAATCCTCTTCCTTTTTTTATGCTCGCAATTTGTCCTTGAATAATATTTTTGAATGGTGACTGAAATAGTACAGATGGTACAGAAATGTATATTTATTAACCAGTTATTTTTTAGCCAGGGGATCAATTGTCTCTAGGTGCAGTTGAACTCAAGCAACATTTTACCCAGCCCCTCCCTCGCTATTCTGAGGGAACATTGGTAAGTGCCGCCTAACTATTAGACCCAAAATTTTGAGCCTATAAATCACGGAGATTCAAGAGCTTACACATTTTCATATTTTTTTTCAAAAAAATCTATTTGAAAAAATGGGTTTCTGACAAATACAGGAGGTTGGTGTATATGTTCAGTTTTTTATTTTTATTTATTTTTAACATTTTTACTATTTGTCGTTTTGTTATATTTACCCTACGGAATTTCTTCATTTACATTCATGCACTTTTCTCATGCTTTCCGTATTCTAAATAATAATTCTGGACTGAAGATGAGATCCAGAGCTTAAAATTCTTCATGAATGGCCCAAATAGTATAGAGAACATGGGAAAGCAGGCAGTTCCTATTTCCAGGCTGTTTACTGAATGAAACCCATGTTTAGAAAATTTTCATGCTTCACATCAAGTTATGGAAATTTAAATTGTTAAGAGATTAGTTGTTTGATTTAAAACGATAAACCAAGTACTAATTTTTCTTGAATATTTAGGATATAATTTCAATTCAATTGTGCTCCTTTCTGCTCTATCAGATCTATGATAGAATTTGTGGGGCTATTTTGTAGGTTATTACCTGATTAGACATTTAGACTTAATATCGGTTGGGTTTCTCAGATCATGTGCATAAGGCCCCATAATGTAAAATGAAAAGGACATTTTTTTTGCATCAGTTTGGTTTTTCTTTTGAAGTTTTCTTTGTTTCACTGGAACTGGACACTACAGGTTAAGAGGATGGAGGAGCTAGGGATTGGGAGACCTTCCACATATGCAACCACATTAAAAGTTTTACAGGTTACTTTTGATCATTGCAAACGATGAATTTGAAATTTATGTTCTCTTTTATTTTTCTGTTATACAAAGCTTCATAAGTATGATGGACGATTGCATCCTTTCACGTTGAGGAATAGCTTAAGACATAAGTGATATGAATATCCTGTTCGTGTTCTTAGTAGATAATGAGTTTCTTTTTGTTAAATATCTTTTATTGCTTCTCAGAGGATCGAAGAATCTTATT
This sequence comes from Herpetospermum pedunculosum, assembly GCA_028017165.1. NCBI lineage: Eukaryota > Viridiplantae > Streptophyta > Magnoliopsida > Cucurbitales > Cucurbitaceae > Herpetospermum > Herpetospermum pedunculosum. The sequence continues at coordinate 85,618,254 of CM051522.1, forward strand.
TTCGCTAATGTAACTTCAAGACTGAATGTCAAGACTCCTTTCTATTCTTGTACAAACTATGACTCGTTTCCACATTGAAGTGGACGTACAGCTGTCTTAAACTTAACTTGTTTTGGCTTTCAACTCGGTGTTGGGTTCATGATTTTACTTGTATTTGAAAAGCATTCAAACGAACTGATAGCCTTTGGATCCTCACAGCCACTACCCTCCTATCGAATACAACTAGTGTAGAACTGCAATTAGGGATGGGACATTTTCATCTAAATGCCTTGACGTTTTGCAATTGTTCCTAAAAACTTGCCACTACAAGTGAATCCATGGTGCATCATGCATGTTAAAGTTCCTACAAACAGAGGACTTGGGGGCATTTGGTACCTTGGTTATGTTTATAGTTTTAAATTTTACATGACATGATAAAAGTTAAAACCTTATATGTATTCATCAATCATTCTATTTATTGCCTTTCAAAATGATAGATTACATTGTAGCATAAGGTGATCAAGAAAAGAACTTGTACCTCCTTTTGAGGTCTGCCTGTAATAATGTCTATGCCACTTGCATTGATTCTGACATACATTTTCACGTTATTTGTCTACAATTACATGATAATGTCATATACTTGCTTTTGATTATTTGATTTATTTTACTATCAGGACAGAAATTACGTGTCAGTGAAAAGTCGTGTTCTACATCCAGAGTTTCGTGGGCGCATGGTATGCTTGTAACTCTTAATCACATTGAATTTCCAATTGTACAAATTTAATTTCATTGTTTTTGTTTGTCAAAAAAAAAATCATTGTTCCATTATCCAGAGGTTTTCTTACATTCCTTTGGCTTATCTATTAATTCAAACAAAATTTAAAAGTTACCATTGTGTATATTTTTCTTCTTGAATTACTGATCAAAATCAGAATATTTGTAGATATATCTGTAATTCAAATCATTAATATTGATTTAAACATCTACCTGGATATTTTCTTCATTGATACTATTATTCAATCTCCTCTTTCTGAAGTACTTTGTTTTATTGGTTTCCCCGGTTATGGTGTTTATTTAAATTTTGCCTCTACATTGTACTGTCATTTTATCTGCTAACTGCTTTCATAATGTGCGAATTACGATGAGGCCTGTTTTAATTCTTCTTATTATTATTTTCCTCTTTTTATCATTTTGATACAAGGTGTCGGCATTTCTTTGTCATCATTTTTCTGAGGTCACTGATTATAGCTTTACCGCTGACATGGAAACTGAGGTGAGTCAAATTTTTATTGAGGTTTTCTACCTGCTTCTGCCACATGTGAACACAATCACACACTTTTTGCTTTCTGCCTAAAATGTAGTGGCTCGCAGTTTGTATATTGGGTATGGTTGACATATTTACAGAAGTAACCCAATATTCAAGAACGGAATACCTCATTACCTTTGCAGGAAATCTCAAATTTTAACAAATATTCTACTATAATATTTAGAATGATATACTACTGTGATGGTAGATTCTTTACACGATTATATCTACGTTCTTTCTTCAGCTTGATAACGTCTCTGCTGGTTTAACTGAATGGAAAGGCCTCCTAAGAGATTATTGGACGCGGTTCAGCTCATATTGTGAGCGTGCCACTAATGTTCATATTCATCAGGTAACAAGCACTTTTTGTTTAAGAGGTGGATGCTACAAATGGTGTACCATACGATTAAAAGGTTCCCCCATCACCACAAAAAAGAAAAAAGAAAAAAAGAAGACAATTATTATACTTCAGCTGTCTGATATTTCAGGTGGAGAAGATGTTGGAGAAGAAATTTGGGGACTTCTTATTTTCTTTTCTTCCTGATAATTGCAGAACATGTCCAAGGTACGCTTTTTGACTATTTTTCATCCATTCAATCACCAAGTGTTTTTAACCATCCAGGGTTGACCTAGTGGTCATGAATGACCTTGGGACTATTAATGCCCTCTCAGAGGGAATGCGTTTAATCCTTGGTGGCCACCTACCTAGGCATTAATTTCCTACGGGTTGCCTTGGCAGCCAAATGTTGTAGGGTTAGACGGTCTGTCTCGTGAGATTAGTCGTGTGCGTAAGCTGGTCCAGACACTCACAGATATCAAAAAAGAAAAAAAAATCACCAACTTCTTTGAAAAGAACACTATGATGTAACAAAAAGGGACCATTTTGTTGAAGGAAACATATTATGTCTATGACTCTATTGTAAGAATTGAAACATAAGTTCTTGATGCCCCATATATAGCAAAGTAATCTTGCTTGCTTTCCTTGTAAGAATCAACGACTTGTGTGTTTGGGAGTGATTTTGAAATGCGTTTAAAAGTCTAAAATCAAACATCAATGTTGAATGATTGATTACAAACATGTTTCAGAGTTATTTTGAACATGACAATAGTGATTTTAACAATTTCAAAATCACTCCCCAACATGCACTAATGAGCCATAGAAATCATCAGATAATTTTAGGCCTCCAGATTATTGAACACTTCTTGTCAATTGTTTGGTCAAAGGGGGCTGATTAGAATATGCGATTTTTTTTTCTCTTTAATATGGGGGAGTACTTTCTATTGATGTAGTGAAAATTTTAGGGAAAATAAGTTGTCAATGGAAGAGGGGAGAAAAAAAAAGAAATCTACCGAAACATACAAGATTTGGAAACCATTAAACTCAACTCTATTCTACATATCAGAACCCTACGGAAAAGCAAATAAAATTTCTTAAATAGAACTCTTAGTTCAAAAAAGCTTTCCAACTCTAATTAATGAAGAATAGTGGTTGATGTAACAAAAAGGGGGAAAAACAAATCTCGTATGTTTTGGAATGAGTTATTTTCCTCCTTCAATTGACAAACAGCCCTTCCGGAAGAACCAAAGCTCTTTCTTGCTCTTATCCTTGGAGGTCACCCTTTAAAAAAGAATAAAGGGAAGATTTTATGGGAGAACTTCACAAGAGCTTTTTGTTGGACCATTTGGCAAGAAAGGAACAAACGTATTTTTCAAGAAAAAGAATCTTCTTATGTTAGGTTCTTTTAAGCCATTGTTAATACGGTTGCGACTTGGACCAAACGATTCTCTCTCTTTCATCACTAGTTTTGATACCCTCCTTTCTAATTGGAGAGGCTTTTTGTAACTTGGGGACACCCTACCCTTTCTTATGTAATTTCATATTATTAATGAAATTATTTCTTATTCAAAAAAGATGTAACAAAATGGGACCATTTTGGATTTATTAGCTAATTGGAGGGCTTGTTTGTACTTTGTACCCACTTTGCTGCAGGCTTGGCTTTTCTCCACATTTCATTGATCTAATGAAATGTCTTATTTCCTATAAAAATAGAAAAAAGTTGTTTAAGAATGCCAATATATTTTTGAAAAGGTCAACTACGAAACAATTGCGTACTTCCTTCCTGCATATTAGAATTGGACTCTTGTAAGTATTCTGCTAACTTTTAGTTATTTTCCTTTCAGTTGTCTGGAGGGTACTCTGATCTTCAAAGTTAGTCGGTATGGTGCAGGCTATTTCATAGGTTGTGATCAACACCCAAAATGCAAGTGAGTTTGAAAAGGAATTTTAGCTTCTTCACTTTATTTTGGACGTTTTAAATTTCCCTCGTCCTCGTCCCCTCTACCATTGTTGCTTTTGCCTCTGTCCTTCAGCGAATCAATATATTCCTTATAAACAGACTGAATAGTCGTACTTAACTTTCTTGTTGTCATCAGGTATATTGCAAAAACATTATATGGTGAGGATGAAGACGAAGTTACTCCTCAAACTAACAACAGTGTGGAAGAGCCAAAATTGCTTGGTCTCCATCCAGTTTCCACTGAAAAGGTTGCGCTATTAAGTTTTTTCATACATTTGTTCATACTTCATTGTATATGATTTTGTTAATTATAAGAATGTTTTCTTTCAGATTCTTTTGAAGAGTGGTCCATATGGATTTTATGTGCAGCTTGGTGAGGATAGGAAAGGGTACTTACCCAAAAGAGCCTCTGTTTCCCAGGTATGAAGTTTTCTTTTCTGTTAACGCATAAACTTTATTCTGGAATATATCTGAAACATGCAATTTGATGTACTCCTTGTGTTTGATCATGGTTTACTTCATGCAATTTTTAATGCTTAAGGAAATTTCTTCCATTTAAGACCTTTGTTTTAAAATTGTAATTTGAACGGAATTTACCATTTTTTTTGTAATTTTGAATTTTAACGACCTTTTTTTCTTCCTTTTCTGAATGTATTAGAACTCACCTTGTATAATCTTTTCACTCATATATCATAGTCGTTAAGAAACAGAGAAAGAAGTTCCATTAGATATGTCGAAATAACCCAGCTTCTTGATTATTAAATTTACTTTCGAAGATTATTGTATTCCTAAACTCAAAAGAGATAGATCGAGGAGTTCCTCCTCCGTTCTCTTTTTCACGAGAAGGGTAGTTTTTTATGGCAGGCTTGGGGTGTGCAATTTTGTGGGTCTGGTCCTTGGTCAGATTCTATTTGTCCTTGTTCTGTTTCAAAGCTCTTTTGTAAATATTTGTTTCAATTTTGTGGGTCTGGTCTTGACTAGAGATTCTTTTTGTAGTTTGTCTCTTTTTTGTGTGGGCCCTCTTTTTGTATGCTCTTCTTCTATTGTTTCATTTTTCGGTTATTCATTAAAAAAAAAAAGAACAAAAAAATCTACATGAGTTCACTTCTTTTGCATTGCTTCCAAATTCATAGATGGATCATAAATAGAATACAACTCGCATCCATAAGGTTTCCGTTATCCTGTAATTTATCAAGAAAAATAATGCCATAAAAAAATCTCGATTAGGTTTTTTCCTTTGATCGAAGGACCTATGATATGAAATTCGTGGTATTGGTTCTCTGTCCTCTGCAATTCCTCTTTATTCCTTGTGAAGTTTGATTTATGAGTGGACTTTTATTCTTTCAGATAAAGGACGTGAACTCTATTACTCTTGAGATCGCCCTTGAACTATTACGCTACCCAATTACTTTGGTATATTCACATTCTCTGGAAGTATGATTTTTCTTTTTCCTTTTCCTTTTCGATGAATTCATGTCTGTTAAACACTTCTTAATAGGGAACCCATCCAAAGGATGGTCAACCAGTGATAATAAAAATCGCAAAAGCTGGATTCACAGTTAGACATCGGCGCACGATAGCTTCCGTTCCTAAGGTTTTTTCTTTTTTTGTTTCCTCCCATTTTCAATTTCGTGACAAATTCCTTTCACCTTTTTGCTCATGAATAAGAATGGTTAACTCAAAATTGAGCGATATTTGAACACAACGTATTCATTGTTGACAAAACAAAATTCTTATCAAAATTAATGTCTAAACTGAAACGCTTTTATTTTTCTCTTGTAACTTATTGTCTTTCTTTTCTTTATCGCTTTTATTGTTGCTCCTCTGTAGAGCTTGTATTTTATGAGCATTAGTTTCTTTTCATTTTATCAGTGAAAAGTTCCGTATCTTGTTTAAAAAAAAATGAAACATTAAGTGAGGTTATCAATACCTTAACCCGTTGAAAATAATTCAGTTTTTGGTTCAAACAAAGGGTGAAGATTCAAATTACTTGAGACGTTATGTTATTTTGACAGAATTTGAAGCCGAATGATATCGGCTTAGAGAAAGCGTTGGAGCTTCTGTCGAGTGATGATGTTAGAAGGTGTGGGCGGCCTAAAAACAAGCCTAAGGTTGATGCTGTTGAAGCCATTTAAGCTCCACAAAAGAGGGGATTTATGTGCTGGCTTTGGCTTATTTTTTCATTTTTGTCAGCTAAATGAGGAAGGATTTGTAATAGGAATTTTAACTTTTATTGTAAATTTAGCTTTTCTTTAGGTTTATTCTCCCTATATTATTTATTTTGTATTCTGTTCTTATTCATTCATGTAAAAGATCCATTAGATGATCATACCTACACATGATGGTTGTTAAATTATATATCTTTTAATGATTATTATAAAAAATAAGGATGATCAATCTGATAAGTGTTAATCAATCCACAGATTCTTCTTTTTTTCTTTACCTTTCTTTGCTAAGTGCTTTTAGCTAATTAATAGTGTTTATCAAAATTGGCAGTGGTTTGTGTTTCATTCATAAGTGGTTATAGTTATAGAATAGAAAAAGTGTTTTAGTTAAATCATTTTCATTACTCTCAAAAAGTCATTTGAAATTTATTCTTAATTAATATTATAGTGCATGGTGGAATATTTGTTTGGAAAAATGCTATTTTTTAGGACGTGGGTTTTATATTTGATAATATAATTGACGAGTTGAGATTTGTCATTTTGTTGTAAGTTTAATGATGTTGATTAATCAATCAGCAAAAACAAGTTTAAAAAGTAATTAAAACAATTAGTATTTTTTTTCTTTTTTACATATTTATGTAGCCAAATAAAAACTTACATTTAACCAATGTGTGTTCTTTTTTCTATTCAACATGTGCGGGTGAGAATTTGAACTTCAAACCGTAAACCACAAGTTAGGCTACCTCTCATGCTTGTTACAACTTACAACTTACAAGACAGTGTCTTGACAATAATCAAATTTTGCATGCAAATATGATACAAATTTTGTATTGATAAATGAGTATAGGAAGAAAGAAAAAAATGTGAACAATTGAATTTACAGATATCACACTAGCCCCTCTCATCTTTGCCTTTTCTAATATACAATCAAATGGATTATAAGGAAAGAGAATTTGTACAACACTGAAGCAAATGATGAAGAAACAAATATGGTCCCAATTTATGTACATAAATTGCCTGCCCTTCAGCATCAAACCAATGTCTAATAAAGCAAAGGCTTCACCAATCACCATCCATTTGATTATCATCTGAAGTTAAAGCTGAAAGCACTTTTTACACTCCTCTTTTAAATGTGATTCATTGTTATTCTCCAAAACAACACATATATTTGATTCAAATAAGTTGTTGATCTTGGGCTATCAAATATGTTATGAATGATAATAACTTGTGTGTGTCCCTTGGTTATCTTTTCTACCAATCAAAGAGTAGCGGATGGATTTGTCGAGCTAATGTATGATTGTGGAGATGAACCCATTCCTCCCTGCAATAGAATCATCATTGCATTAAAGTGCAAATGATAGGGGAAAAGTATGTTTGGAAGTGCTTTTGATATGGCCTAAAGAAGTTTTGCTATGCTTGAATTCACTTATCCATCAAAATGCATCACGTTTGGAAGCAATGAAAGAGTGAAAAGCACAAACGGTGTTTTGTGAGAAAGCAGTTGTAAAATGTTTTTGGTCTATGTTTGTTTAGAAAGTAGTTCATAAGTAATTTTAAGAGTGCAAAACTAAATATCAAAGTAGTTTGTTATTAAACACTTGGTTAAAAGTTTTAGAAGAGGAAAAATGATTATGATGCAATGTAAAACTTACCAAGTGTAGAGAAACTTGACTGTTGGTACGACTACGAGAGGAGGGGCTCACGTCTCCCATTATTGTCGGGTGCATTGTATCTTCTGCAATAGTTCTCAACCTGTTAAGCTCTGGAAGGATGACCTTCCCAAGATCAGGCCTATCTTTCCGTCTTAACTCGGCACACTTGAGCGACATCATGGCAAAAGACAAAGCTTCTTCCATAGGCCAATCGGAGACGGTTGGATCGAGAATATCTGCGAATGTCCCCTTCTCGATAGCTCTTTCGACATGGTGAGTCAATCCCATTGGTGGCCTGGCAGTTATGAGTTGGAGGAACATGATGCCTAGTGAGTATATGTCGGATTTTACACCAAGCATACCTGTCTGTTGATACTCTGGATCAATGTAGCAAAATGTTCCAGCAGTCGATGTCATTCGATATTGTGTTACGTTATCCGCAACCGATGGAGGTACGAGCCTGGCCAACCCAACATCACTGATCTTACTCACAAAGTTACGATCAAGTAGGATGTTCGCCGGTTTTAGATCACGGTGCACAAGAGGCTCTGGCTTTGTTTGGTGTAGGAACAACAATGATGTTCCTATTTCAGCTGCAATTATAAACCTTAGTTGCCACGAAAGTGGAGCCGTGTTTCCTCGTCGCAGAAGCCGATCTTCTAAGCTCCCATTCGCCATGTACTCATACACCAAGCATCCGTACTCGGGGCAAGCTCCCAGGAGGAGAACCATGTTTGGATGCCGTATACAACTTAGTACTTCTACCTGCGAATGATATTATCTTTCAAGTTAGCTGATGAATATGGATGTTCACAGGGCGGGGACGATGGTGACTTCTATTCATTTTGACAAGTTTAGCGTAGACATCAGAACTTCAAAGCATAAGCATACCTCTTGTTTAAACTGTGATCGTCCTTGAGACGCATCCGGACGTAGAACCTTAATGGCTACAGGAGTATGATCAAGATCACACTTATATACAGGACCATAACCTCCTTCTCCGATCCTGCGAGATTCAGCAAAGAACTCCGTCGCCGCTTCGATCTCCTCGATCGTATACTTTCTATACCTGATATCATTTTGTGCCAATGCATCAAATGCCTTTTTCTTCTCTTCAGCTTCTTTGACTGCTCTCATTTCAGCCTTCATTCTTTTTCGTGCTTCCAATTCTGCAATCCTCCTAGCTGCTTCAGCAGCCTCAATGGCTACTTTCGACTTCGCCTTCTCCTGTTCTGCTAGTGCCAATGCAGCTTCCCCAGCCATTTTCGCCTCTTCTAATCTCGCCTCTTCTTCTAATTTCCAACGTTGTAGCTCCACCGCCTGCGTTACAAACATAGATATCTTGTTGCAGTCATTGAAAGCCTATCACGATGGACGTTAATCAATCGATATCCGATTACTAGTGTGTTTGGAATAACTTTGTAAAAACATGTTTTCACTGAGTGATTTTAGATGACCAAACAGACCATTCTTACCTTTTGTTTTGCTGTAAGTGCTTCCTTGCAGGCCGTACTATACATTTCCATGGTTTGCTTGAGTTCTAGCTTCAACCTCCGCATCTCGGCCTCTACGTCATCCTGCATTATTATATAAAAGTTAATATAAAACAAAGTCTCATTGCCTCAAATGAAAATTTAAAGCAATCTCACAACTGAATCCTAAGAATATAGATCAAAGAAGTATTGATCGCAATTTGTATTTCTCAAACTCCTTTAAGGCATAAATTGCATTCAAACAATGCATGGAAGAGACTTTGATCAATATAAAAGATGCACAATGAAGAGATCACCAAAGGGATAACAAGAATTACAAAGGTGAATGAAACCATAGACAATAAATATTAAAATATCGATATAATTAAATTTACAGTAACCCATCAATTTAAGCTTTTGCGTTGATTAGTGATTTAACATGGTATCAAAGTGTTCGAGCCACTGTATTCCACTTGTTGGATCTTCTACAAACTTTCAAGCCCACAAGTAATGAGAACTTACCATAGGTTGTGATGAGACTGACAGTCTATCACTATCTTGCGAGATCGAGGAAAACTCGGATGAGAAGTTCATATCGAACGACATTCGTCCCATGTGAAGAGACTCGAAGCTGCGATTCATGTCAAGATCTACACTGCTTGAATTACGTGGTGGGGTGGCTCTTCCTCCCATATTATCTTGGCTATCATAAAGTGAAGGAAATATACGATCGATGCTTGGTCTTCCAGAGCTAACATAAGATATATCTGAATCCATTGACAAATCTCCATATGATGCTTTGTAATTATATCCTTTCCTTGTGAATGGTGACCTGCTTCCAACAACAAACAAAGTAAGTATTAAGAAGCACCGACACTTCAGTTTGACTAACGTGTTCGTGTCAGACACTTGGACATTCCAATACTTCGACACTAGACATAAACGTATCGAATATCCATCTTGTATAAAAATGATATATATTCTAAAAAAAATGCATATTTTAATAAACGTGTCTTTGCCGTGTCCGTGTCCTAAATTTGTAAAAAATGACGTATCACTGTGTCTGTGTTGTGTCGTATTTGTATCCATGCTAGAGTAAGAACATGACTAATTTGTTCTTCTTGTGGATTTAGTAGTAGTTCAACACGACATCGAAGTAAAAGTGTGGTGTGTTCTTTTTCTATTGATGTTAATAGCTCGTGTTAAACTTCATGCAGTTTAATATTCGAGCATACATGTGAGAAGAGTACTAAGAATGAAAGATTAAATATATTAAGTTAAGCTTATGAGTTTAGCGGTGATTTAACACTAATTTGAGGCAGCGAAAGGGCCAGACTCACCTCATGACATCCATCTCATCATGAGATTTACTTGGCAGATCAAGGGGTGGCTTATCCAAAGATGCTGCTAACAAATTCAACATTAGTTTCATGGAGAATATTGGGACAACATGCATATTAGCTCTTGATCTAAAAGAAGTTACCTCTTACACTTGCAGCGGTTGGGGTTTGGACCTCGGGTGCATCGGGTTTTGTGCTGATTTGTTCCGCTAATGGAGCTCGTACAGGAATTATCACCACCGGAGCAGGACGAGATGCCGAACGCATCGATTGGATTTTCCCTTTAGAAATGACAAACACATTGCAAAAATCTGGTGCTCCTTTTACTACACTGCCAGGAACATCAGTTGCCTTGAATCTGCTCCATAAACAAAAAAGGTGGTTTCAAATTAATGATATCTTCAAGAATGTGGTATAAAATGGACTAAGCTCGTTTGATAACTATTTTGGTTTTGAAAATTAAGTCTATAAACACTACTTACACGTGTAGTTTTCTTGACTTTTCAAAAACAGAAAACCAAAAACCAAAAACCAAATAGTTATCAAACAGCCAGCTAAAAATGATATTTTGAACTGAACCCAATCGTTCGGGTTTAATACTAATGGTTTGGGTTGGATTGATCGAGTTGTTTAGGTCATCGGGTTTATTTTAACATGTTTACCAAAAAAAACCAAAATGTATGTAATATGAATGAAAGATAAACATGCCTTAAGAAGCCAGTTTTTGTTGAAGCACCCACAACAAGGTTCTCTATGGTTGTATTTGCAGCATACTCAACTATGCCCTTTGCTATATCTGTATCTTCCAACACAACATCTTTGCATTGAATCTGAAACTCACACCAAAAAACAAATTTCCAATATTATCAACATTTTTTTTCAAACAAAATAATTTTAAAATCAAAATAAATAAATAAATAAATCAAAACTTACATCCTTTCGAGTACAAAAGCAACGAAAAGGAAGGAATAATTCTTTAACGCTGGTTTCAGGGTCAGATTTCAAATTCGTCTCTGCACCAAAAAAGAGCATCATCATAGGAATAATAATTTTTTTTTTTTTTTTTTAATTTATTTATTTATTTATGAACTACATTGTGAAACTTTCACCTTTTAAAAAAATGGAATCTAATTGAACAAAAGACTCCATGATTAAGTACTAAACTTTCTATTCAACCTGCCAACTCATTAAGCCATTTGTCCTAAAGCTTAAAGGTTTAAATCTTCTCCATAGTTAAACTAAAAAATAAACAAATAAATAAGATATTGTTTCATAACTATTTGTATTTTAGTTTTTAAACTCAAACTTATAAATATTATTTTCATTCATGAGTTTCCTTATTTTGTTATCTACTTTCTAAAAATGTTTTTGTCAAATTTTGAAAATTAATACTCAATTTGATAATCATTTAGTTTTTGACGAATTTACTTATTTTTTTAAATATAAAAAATTTATTTTTTTTAGTTTTTAAAACTTGTTTTAATTTTTGAAACACTTATAAACGAGGAGATAGCAGAACAAGGAAACTCATACCTGAATTTTCAAAAATCAAATAGTTATATAATGAGTCTAACAAAAGTAATTTTTATTTTTGAAATTCGGCTAAGAATTCAAAAGTTTCTTCGAAAACCAAGACCATGAGAAAACAAACACAATTTTGAAAGACAGAATACTAAAAACAAAATAATAATCAAACATGACATAAAACAATCGAAGTGAAAATTGTGAAATGAAAGCAAAAATGATTGTAGAGAGAGAGGGAGAGAGAGAAAGTACTTTGGGAAGAATTAGAAGGGGGTCTGATTTTGACATGAATGAGGAAAACAGTTTGGCCTCTTTGAAGCAAATTATCAATTGCCCATTTGAGAGCGCTTTGGCTGCCTTTGTCTTTGTCAATTGCCACACCCACAAATCCATTCACACTCAATCTTTCTTTTCTGTCTATGCTGTATCTTGGTAACCACATTTTCAATTCTTTTTTTTCTTTTTTTTTCTCCTCAAATAAAACAAAAAACAAAGAACCCAAAATTTTACAGAGTTTTTTTCCCTCTGCAACAATTTGAGTTCTCTGTTTTTTTTTCCCCTTTTTTTCTGTTTTTTTTTCTTCTCTCTCAACAAACAAATAAAAGAAAAAGGGCTATGTTCTGTTTTTTTTTTTTTTTTTTTTTTTTTTTTTTTTTCTCTCTCTTCGTCTTGTGTTATTTGCTGGTTCCTATTTATGGTTATTTTCGTTTATTCGATTATTTCTAACCGCCACTCCTTGTATTTCGATCTTTGACTATTTTTGACACATTTTCTTGTTAGAGGAAGACACAAAATGAGTTTTTTGAATTTAAAAAAAAAAAGTTTTTTATTTTTATTTTTTATTAAAAAAAAAAACATATTAGATACGGAGTTGTTTTACACTGCATATACTCCTGAAATTTAGGTTTTTATTTAATTTGGAAAAAAAAAAAACTTTCGATTACTTTATCTCATTTTGTCTTTATCTCTCCTAAGCTTCGGCGTTCAATCCTCCTTTGATTAGATTATGGTCTTCCCTGCCAGCTACTAGTTTTTTTTTTTCTTCCTTCCCTAATACTTTAGTACGAGGTGGGAATACAAATCACACCTACCAGTTAGATGACCAATTGAGTTACAATCGATTTAACAAATCTCAAATTTTTAATTTAGTACGTAATAAAATATCATAGTCTAATTTTAATATTACAATAATCATAGTCTCAAATGTAATAAAAAAAAAAAAATCAATTTATTACATACTGAAAAACGATTCCCATCCCTGCTCCATTTCCCGTGTAAATAAGGATTTTCGTTCCGATCGGGACGAGTCTCCGTAGGATCGGGACGGGTTAAATGGACATCTCTAATGGATTTGACATGTTCCTAAATTTGCTGCGTCAATTGGTATCAGAGCCTCAAACGAATCATAAAATGTTTTCGAAAAGCCACGAGACAATGAATGACGACCTTTAATGAGGCCGAGACCATGTATAAGGTATAAGATAAAATTTGATAAAATACATCAATTTTGTAACCAAAGATTAAAAGATAAAATTTGATAATGTACATGAATTTTGGTTACAAAATTAAAGATAGGCATACAAATTTTAAGAATTAGGAGGAATAGGGAGAGAGCCACATCCAATATTTTTTACAAATTTAAACATTTATAGATATACATACAATAAAATAACCCCTAAAATTAGGCACAAAAAAAGACAATTCAATCCAAAACAAAATACAATTATACAACAAAAAAACTCAACCCCTCTCTAAAGATCGCACTTCCATTTCACTACCATAAGAAGAATAGAACTCATCATCGGGAGAACTTTCCGTCTCCTTCAACTCCTCAATCTTCTGCACCGCCTCATTCAATCCCCACCGTTGATCCTCCTCCGCTTCGCTGCAGATCATTCCGATCCGCAGCAGCCGCACCATTTCGCCGCCTTCATTCTTCGTCCCCTTCATCATGTCGCCATCGAAAACCTCCGCCGTCCACTCCTCCCGCACCGCCGACTTCACCCACGCCGCCAGGTCGCCGTTCGCCGCGCCTCCTCCTTGCCGGAGATAGTTCGCAGGAAACTTTCCGGTCAGAAGCTCGAGGATCAGAATTCCGAGGCTCCATACGTCGGTCTTTCTAGAGACTCGCCGGTGCCGGATGTACTCCGGCGACTTGTACGCCGCCATGAATTGCTGCGCTTGATCCGCGCAGACGAGAGGATCGAGGCCGAAGTCGGTTAATAGAGGCTCGTAATTACTGTTTAGAAGAATGTTCGAGGATTTTAAATGGCCATGTGGTAGGCCCAGGCCCGGTAGCTCTCTGTGTAAATGGGCCAGGCCTCGGCCCACTCCTTTGATGATCCGTAGTCTTGTGGGCCAGTCCAGCCCAATACTTCCAGGCGTGCGCTGAGCTGGAATATTTTAAAGAATAAGTAATTTTCTAAGTAGATCATTCAATTTTTTAAAAAAATATTTTATTATTATTTTTGAAGTACATACTACCATTATACATCTACTCTTTCCTAAGCAACACAAGTAAAATTCAAAATTTACTATAATAAATGAGTTAGGTATGTCACGATCAAACCCGTGGTCTTCATGTCATAAACTTTTATTTTTCTAGTGTTAAAATTTAATAAAATAGTGAAATTCAACTTTTTTAACCTATAAAAAGATACCGATCACTTTTAAAATCGTGTTTAGGTGAACCATTAATTACATGTCGAATACTTCAAATCAATAAAAAAAAATAAGTTGTATTATTTGTTGTCAAATGAACATAATTCACGGTAATTAGATGTTCTCCTTCCCTTAAAGTTAGAGGTTCGATCTCTACCAAAAAAAAAAAAAAGGTAGTAATTGGATGTATTATTTATTGTAACAGGGTAGGAAGATTTGAACTTCCAACCTCAAGAAAATGAGTACATCTCAATAACCACCGAGCTATGCGACACAAATAAAAAGGCATTGAAGTATTAGATGGTTTAAAGATCATACCATGGCCATGAAGATGATCAGCCAAGTTTCCATTCTCCATGAACTCAGAAATCAAAAGCTTATCTTCATTTCTATAATAGAAAGCCGAAGGCGGAAGCAAATTGGGATGTGAAATATTTCCCAACCTTTTCATGTGTTCATGAAACTCCTCGAACCCAACGCATCTCATGGGCCGAAGCCTCTTAACAACCACTGGAGGCCCATTTAAAAGTAGGGCCTTATAAGATGATCCAAAACTTCCGCCGCCCAAAACTTCGGCTGGGGCCTTCAATAGCTCCTCCAAGTCGAATATGGGCCTGTCGGCCCTAACGAACTGTAGCTTTGCATTTTCTTCTGGTTGCTCCGGATGTTGGCCCTTTGCCAGGCCCAAATTATCGTGGGCTTTTGAGTCTTGGGCTTGCTCCGTCGCCGATGGCAGAACTTTGCGGCGGCGGTAGCGGTGGTAAATGAAGATGATTGCTAAGAAGGCGATGCCGACGATGACTCCGGTGAGGATGTACCACTTCTTTGGAGACTTGCATCGGCTTAGAGGGTGTCCACACAAATCTTGATTCCCTGTGAAAGAGAAGAGAAAATTTTATTTTAGTTCAATGATAATGTTGTTAGAGAGAGACTACGCCAATAAAAACATAGTTCAACGTCATGATGTATCGCCTGGTGACTATGAAATCGTAAGTTAGAGATTTAAAGGCTATGAAATCGTAAGTTAGAGATTTAAATTTACACACGTTATTGAACTCATCAAAAGAAAATGTGACCAAATCTAAGTATTATTTTTAAAAAACTAATGCAAGTCAGAGATTGAACCAAAAAATTAATGGAGGTCCGAGATTGAACCCTTTATCTCTTGGTCATGAATTCAAAAGTTATCCACAAGTTTGCGACAAAAAAAATATTGTTAATAACAATGAATACCCACAAAATCGCATGCCAATTTTAATTATAAACTAATTATTTTATAGATATTTTAATGTTTTAAATAAAGATTAAGAAAGATACATATTATTTTTCTCTTAAAATTTTAAATAACAATATGCTATACTAAGCTCATATTAGTTTAACACTGTTTTAACCACCTATAAACTAAAATTGATATGATTAAAAAAAAAATTACCCTAAAATTCTATCAAATCCCTATTTTTAAATTTATAATTCATGGAGAAAATGATAATCATGTCACTCCAAGAAGCAACTAAAGACAATACTAAATCTACAGCAATTCCAAAGAATCCAAACTGGACAAAAAACATTAAATTATATTAATTTCTCCCCTTCAATCATTTTTTTTTGGCTCGATAGTGGATGGCTATATTCCTTATGTTTGTGTGTAAAAATATGTTATATGTATGATAACGGTTTTTGCAGCTGTAAGATGATTAAAATCAGAAAGAAAGAAAACCCTATAGTAAAGAGATGTTTTGTTTTGACAAATTCTTTTTAATCGAAAAAAGACAATTTCAAAAAATTAATCTTTTAGGCATGTTTGATAATAAGGTGAAAAAAATGGTGAGAAAACAAGCATACATTTCAAAATCAAAAAAAAAAAAATGAAATTGTTATTGAACAAAAACGAGACCTCATTAAATTATTTTATTTTCCAAATCTAAACTAGAGATAAAAGAAAATTTAAACTCAAGATAGTTCATTTTTGATAAAAATGATCTTTACCCATTGAGCGGTTCCGATGAGACAATCATTTCTAAGAGACGTTTTCATATACAAAGATGGTTTTTCTTTAGTACAACAAATGAAGTTATGAAGATTTAAACTTTCGACCTCAAGTGAGAGAGTATATGTCAATTATTGCTAGCTATGTTTTTTTTTGCTATACATAGATGACTTATACTTTTTCTTTAAAAATATAAGTGTATATACAGTTTACCTGCAAATGCATTGGAGTCTATATTGGCTAAGCCAGAAGGTATTGTTCCCTCCAATTGGTTATTCGACAAATCAAACAACTTCCAATCCCTTGGTACAAAATCAGGAATTTTGCCTTCAAAATTATTCCCTTCAAGGCTCAACTCTACCAACGCTGGCAAACTAGCAAGTGAACCAGGAATTTGCCCTTTAAATTCATTCTCTTCTAAACGCACCGTTTTCAACGACCTCATTTCTTCAAAAGCATCATCAGGAATTGTACCAGAGAACTTGTTGTATGCAAGATACAAAGCTCTTAATGCCCCCAGTTTCTTAACCGGAGGCATCGTACCACGAAAGCTATTGTTCATGAAGCTCAAGCTCCTCAGAGATGTTAAGTTCACGAGCGTGTCTATGTCGATAACACCGCTTAAGCTCATGTTCTCGAGACGTAACCCAAACAGAGTTCCATCCTTGCAAGTCACACCATTCCAGAATTTACCTCTCGTTTTTGGATCGTCGTCGCAGATGTTGATCGACGCGTCCCAATTGTCCAAGGCGGTGTCGTTCGAGAGAGAGCTCTTGAACTTGATGAGGATTTCGGCCTCGGGACTGGTACTAGAGGAAGTGTTACAGCACACTACAAGTAAGATCATCAGTAAAAACAGGTCTGGTTTATGAGCCATGGGTGAGGGAAGGTGTGGGTGGAGAGGGGCTTTGCAAAGTGTATTTGGAAGATGAAAATGGAAAAGTTTCTTGTTTTGATGAGCTGTTGAAGGCTGGTCCTTTTAAGTCATATTCCATAGTTTGTTTCTAGTTTGGAGTTTGGTAGTATCTTCCTTGTTATTGATGAAAAAAAAAACCATTGGTCTTCATTAAGACAAAAATGAAACATCAGATTGTAATTAAAAAAAACAAAGGGCAAAAATCAATTTATAGTCGTACACTTTGGAGGTTGTATCAATTAAAACCCTAAACTAATAATTGTATAAATTAAAACCATGAACTTCCATTTGTATCAATTTACACCATCCGTTAGATTTCGTTTGAAAAACGTTGGTTCACACATGTAGAAACTTATAAGTATATAACTTAAACTCCTAAACTTACATAAGTGAATCATAAGTGTATGAAAGTTTAAGTGTTTAATTGATACAATTTTAAGTTTCTACACGTGTGTGAACTAACACTTTTCAAACGAAATCTATTGATTCACTTACAAAAGCTCAATGTTTCAACTGATACAATTATCAGTTTAGAGTTTTAATTGATACAACCCGAGTTTAGGGTTATAAATTGAATTTTGCCCAAAAATAAAAAATAAGACAGAAGACAGAAGAGGTTTCATAAATAAACATTGGATTGGGTTTCTATCTATAACCTGGAAAATGTCAGCAACATTTTGCTGTTGCTCGCATGGCCAAATTGACATTTTGTCTGTAGGAAGATTCAAAACTATATGTCATCAAATTGGCAATTTCCTAAGACGTGCTAAACGAGTTAATCTAAGAGATGCACTCTAACAAAATGATTTAAACAAACATTTACACAAGGAGTTGAGGGGAGACCATTAGAGAACTATCTTTTACTTGGTGGGTTAACAAAAAACCGAAATTCTTGTGAAGAGAAGCAAAATGAGAGTCACTCACAATCTTCGAGTTCGAGCAGGCCACGGAGATCATTCATGGAGTTGAGAATATCTCCAAGGCATCTGATAAGCTTACTCCCCTGATGCCTTACCAAAATAGTTCGGTCGTTGTCGTTCTTTTCATCATAAGTTGCATCTTCTGCATTCTCAGACACAATTGCTTGAACTTTTTCTGCATTTTCAAGCAATTTCTTCGCCATCATTTGCTCTTTGGGATCAATATTATCAGTTGCCTTTTCTCCGTAGCTTTTGATGTAGCATTCACGAGGCTCTACTTTTGGAGAGCTTAGTGGAGGTTTTTCTTCTTCTTCTTCTTCACATTCTAAAGATTTCTCAAGGACTTGATTTCTCTTAGGCATTGAACGACGTCTTAATAGAGGTTTTTCTTCTTCTTCTTCTTCTTCTTCTTCACAATCTAAAGATTGCTCAAGGGCTTGATTTCTCTTAGACATCGAACGACGTCTTAATGGAGGTTTTTCTTCTTCTTCTTCACATTCTAAAGATTGGTCAAGGGCTTGATTTCTCTTAGACATTGAACGACGTCTTTGCCTTTTAGGGCCTATAACATAAAATCAAAAGAAGAAAAAGAACAACATTATTGAAGTAATTTGAAGACAGCAATTATAAGATCCATCTCACTCTTTAACCACACTTTAGAAGTTGGTGCAAAGCAATTTATGCAGTTATGACATTTTGACAGCCAGCCTTTTTGGTTTAAAAAAGTTCACAATTAACCCTTATGAACATGCAGTTAGAAATGTCTTTCATCTCCATGAGAAAATTAGGATGTCAAAAGAACTCTGAAAGGCAACCCCATCCCATTCCCATCAGGCCTTGTATGAGACAAGTTAGCAGAATAGTAAGTTCAAATTGCACTTAATCGGTTAGAAGGAAAAGAACCAAACAATCTAGATCATGGAATGGCTATAATACGAATACCGACCGCGAGTTCTTTTATATCATAATGTTTCACTGCTCCTATTCTTCAATTCACTGCTTATGATTGGGTGAGAGTGGTTCTTTCAACGTTTCGTTTTGATTTGTATCTAGAAATCACACATATTTATGAAATGTTTGAAGCAGGCACAGTATATGAGATTCTGAAGTAGTTAAAATACTCTTTCCTTACAGTTTTTAGCTTTTATTTGCTGTTTGATACAATCATCTACACAGCAGCCAGATAAAAACGTCCAAAGCCAACCCCTCCATAACTTTGGAGAGCTCATACAAAATGAAACATAAATCGTCTTTTATCATTGATGTGATATAAATAGAAACAATCATGTAGCTCTAGATTTAATACCAGGAACAAGAAATACAGGAATTTCAACCACCAGGTTATATTTGTTTCTATTAATTTTACAGCATTAAGAACAAGAAGAAAACACAAAACGTTTCTGAAATTTTCTGAACCATTGATCAAGAAGCAAAAAAAAAAGATTTTATCTTATAACCAGGCTATCAGAGCTAGTCCTTGCATTATGATCATGATCCACATCACTAATCTCTAGGAAGAAAGGCGGGAGACGAAGGTTTTTAACTCATTAAGGCCCCGTTTGATAACTATTTTGTTTTTTATTTTATATTTTTGAAAATTAAGCTTGTAAACAATCATCCCACCTACATTTTCCTTGCTTTATTACCTACCTTTTAAAGACGTTTTCAAAATTCAAGCCGAACTTTAGAAACTAAAAAAAAAAGTAGTTTTTAAGAACTTGATTTTGCTTTTGAAATTTGACTTCAAATTCAATTGTGCTTTTACTGAAAGTGAAAAGTTTATCGAAAAATTGCTACCAAATGCTCTTTTTGAAAACAGAAAACAAAATAGTTACCAAATGCTCTTTTTGAAAACAGAAAACAAAATAGTTACCAACCGGGACGAGCAAAAAATTGACTATTATCAAGTGTATTCAAAGAAAGTTTAGAGAGTACAAATTCACCTGCAAACTTGCTATGCTACCACAGAAATGTGATCTATTAGCACTCTAGAAAGTAAAGTACCATACCAGGCTCTGCAATTTTATCAGCCATCTCGACCGCAGCCTCCGGATCGCTATCTGGCTCGGTATCGGACTGATTCGCCCTCATCATAGCAACATTATCAATTGCTTTGAACAGCTCCTCGTCAAAGTTATCAGGAAGTCCCAATTCCTTTCTCCTTCCACTCTCCAAACACCAATACGAATCATCATCCGGCATTTCTCTCTCCCATTGCTTGATAACATCGTGCTCAATCACCAAACAGTCCCACTTCCTCCTGCACTGATTCGAAGTCCGAGACACATCCAAAGACGTGCAGTTCTCTGCAACAATCTTCCATTTCTGATAGCTTGACAAAGCTTTCAAACAATCGGCCTCCACCGCAGCAATCACATTAACAAGAACGAGGCAATCCGCCGCCGTCCAATCCGGTGCTATCTGAGACCGCGTCCGCCGAGAACCGGAACCTCCCGGTCCACGGTTGCCGTCTTCCTTCATCGTTTCGATTTTCGCACTCAAATCAAATGTTCTTCGTTAGATTCTCCCGTTTTCTATTTCAAAATTCAATCCAAATGTGCTATCTACAATGCATGCAAAATCAAACGCCATCAATTCGTGGTAGAAACCGTAAGATGAAATTGGAACAGGCGTTCATTCAATCAACAATAAATGAAGAAATCAAAGGATTACGGCTAGATTAAACGCTTATAATCTCGATTTTTCTTCACCTACACGAGGAATTTAGAAGTGAATCGAAGTATAGAACAGAAAAGAGTGTGCTCGAAAAATTTCAGTAGAGAGAGAGTTGTTCACTTTACCAATTTCAGACGAAGTGAAGCCATAGCCTTCTTCTGCACTGCGCATTCGGTTCGATGCCCAATGTTCGCGGTATAATAGAAGAACCCACAATTGCCCCATTCTCCTCGGGTTTCTGACGCGCACTTTCGCACTACACGAACTGAATTTTAAATTTTAAATTCTTTTCTTTTCTTTTTTTTCTTTTTCTTTTGCTTTCCTTTTTAAAAAAATCAACGGATAAAATACATTTTGGTTAATAGGAAGGTTTTCAAAATTAGGTTAATTTTTTGTTATTGAAGTTTCAAAAGTGATGTATTGGGTCCTCGTTTAAATTTAATTTTTAATTTGTATATGAAGTTTGAAATTGATGTCTAAATGATCGTTAGTAGAATTGATATTAGTTGTTAACGAATTTATGACGTGATAACTTTGATGGAATGTATTTTTTAAATGAGTTGGATTTTTGTTTTTATACTTATTAAATAATTAGAAACAAATTTCAAATGCCACGGACCAGTTAGAACTTATTTTTAAATTTTAAGGACCAATTAGAAATCAAATTCAAACTTTGATTGATTGTGCAATCTCCTTATAGATGATCCAACTCCTCACATTGATTTCGGCAGCCTACCTTTGAGGGCCTTAAAAGACGGTAATTGCATTAAAAGAAACTAAATTGAAAAGGATAGAAGATCATTAGACATAAATTAGCTAGATAAGTCGTCAATCCAAAAAGCACCAAAGAGCTCTAGAAATCGGCCAAGGAACGAAATTTCGGTGACCATCGACCAGATCTCTACTCATGCACACTTTTTTGAAAGATTGGTCTTGTAAAAACTAGATTCCCCTTGAAAGGGAAAGAATCGAGTTAAATTGAGAGGCAATCTAGGGCATTGATTTTCTTGTCCTTTGCAAGTTTGCAATTTATCGTCTTTTATTTTCAGTTTGGTTAATTCCGTTCTTTACTTTCTCCTTCTTCATTTTTATGGTAAACCTCATTTTCATTTTAATAAAGTACTTTTTTTTTTTATTTATATATATATTTTTTACATGAAATAAACATTAACCAACCGAGAACAATCGAACAATCAACAAACTCTTCAAGAGAAGAAGCCACCCACTTCCAACAGAAGATAACAACCACCTTCGAGACAAAAGAACAGTCGCTCTGGCAAGAGAATGAGTTGTCGAATTACAGACCCTCGGACAGTGATCAAAGGAAACCCTCTCGAGCTTGGCTGACTCCTCACCTATAACTTCCACAATATTTTTTTGTCTTCGAAAGGTCCAGACCAGGGTCCTTGATCGCCTTGATAACCTCATAAGAGTCTGACTCCACGAAGAGATGACAAAAATCAGTCGCACCACAACGCCTTATAGATCTCAACTCGACGAGAATAATTTCGCCCTCTAAAGCCTTGATAGGCCAACCATAGTGACAAACTTTGAACCCAGCGCAGATGGGAGATCCCCGAGAGTCACGAGCCACCCAACCTAGACCTCCACCTTGACTCTCTTCGTTCCACGAAGCGTCAGAATTGAACTTCCAGCACCTGTCCGGAGGCGGCATCCATCGCTCCTGACTCACGCGACTCTTCAATCTTTTTAAGGGCAAACACGCCTCAATGAACACTTGGAGCTCCAACAAGGATCTGTTAATAAGCCTAGCAACATCATGAAAACAAGTAGTAACAAAGGCCTGATCCTTCTGATTAATCATGTTCCTGTAATTTCAAATTCCCCAAAGAATGATAAGAGCTTTAGCCTGGTCCTCTTTGCTCAACTTATCGTCCAACCACAACCAATAATCCAACGTACTCCACGAATCCCTACAAACATCAAACATACCTAGTAAGAGAGGTAAAAATTCCATCCATATAGCTTTGGACAACTTACACCGCCACAACACATGGCAAGCCGACTCCTCTTTCTTCCTACAAAACAAACACAAGATATTAGTATCAATTCTTTTTTTTTAATATTAACTTTGGTAGGGATTGAGTCATTAATCAATTTTCATACTCCAACTTTCACTCTAGGGAGCCCTTGAATATTCCAAAACTTTTTCCACATATTTTCAGTCACAATAGGCTCAAAACCGCCCTCTCTGTTTTGAGAAATAAGATTATTGGCAAGGTGGTAAGCACTTTTAACCGTGAAAAAATCCTTCGATTGAAAAGGATATTTTTATCAAACAAGAGCATATTTTTTTGGTTAAAGTACAAGTTTAGTCTCCACACTTTTAAGTTTGCGTCTTGGTTTTAAACTTTAAAAAATATCTAATAAGGTCATGAACTTTCAATTTTGTGACCAATAAGTCTTTAAATTTTCAATTTTATATCTAATAGGTTTTCAATTTTTTAATTTTATATTTATTATAATAGGTCTTTTACCACATTAAAAAAAATGGATATGCTAGACACAAAATTTAGAGTTTAACGTCTTATTACACATAAAATTGAATTTTGAATCTAACAGATTATATAATATATTTTTTAATATGTTTAGGGTATGTATAGTATGTTCATGTTATTGCTACTCTACAATATAAACTATTAATTATATGAAAAATCAATTAAAACTTAAAGGGGCCGTTTGGCCCACGGAGTTGGGAGGAGTGGAGTTGTGGGGAGTAAACTTACTCCCCGTTTGGCCCAAGGAGTTGTTTAACTCGGACAAAAAATATCAACTCCCAAGACTTCTACAGTAATTACTATTCAACTCCCCAGACTTCTACAGTAATTACTATTCAACTCTCCTTCATTTTCCTCTCTTTCTCTCTCTTCCTTTTACAATATTTTTTAATTATTTAAAAAAAAAAAAATTAAATAAAATGACTAAAAATCCTATTTTTTATTTTAAATATAAATTAAGTTGTTGAATTAAAAGTTAAAATTGGTACTTAAACAAAATTTAAAATGTAATATTCAAGAAGAAATAAAAATATAGCTTATTTGGATTCACTTAGATTAATGGATTATTATTTGGATTCACTTAGATTAATGAATTAAAATCTTTCAAATTCACATGTAATAGTTAATCGACTATTGTACGACTATTTGTTTTATTTCAAAACGATCCAAATAAAATGAATAATTAATGTGAGTGATATTGAAAAAAGAAGGCGAAGTATGGTAGTCAAAGTTATTTTGGTTATCTTCGAATAAATTTGTAAAGGATACATAAAATAAAAAACACAAAAATCGTATTCTTAAAATTTATTGGAAGAAGTTCTTGATAATAAAAATAATAGGTTCTAGGTGTAGTGCATATGAAATTACGAGTTTAAGTGGGTGGAAGCGAGGAAGAACGTGTTTGACACATAGATATGTTTATGTGTTGTTTTTTTTTTTTTCTTTAGAGAAATTTGTAAAATATACTTACACTAAAAAACAATAAAAAAATCTCACTTTTAAAATTCATAAAATTAAAAAAATTAAAGATTGAGTCTTTAAAAAATAATAATAAATATATATTATTGATAGTCCAGGTGAGAGAGATTAAAAAATTAATGTGAGGTATTGTGTTCAAAATTATATTTTGTTATCTCCAAAAAAATTTGGAAAGTAGATAAAATAAAAATAAAAAATTGCATTGTTAAATTTATTAAGAAAAGTCCTTAATAAGGAAAATTAGAAAGTTTGTAGAAAACAAAAATTGTATCGAAAAAACTAGTAATAGCTAAAATAAACCATTATTGTTGAGATACTGATTTACGGGTGGAGTGGATTTAGATTAGAGGCAGAGAAAGATGTGTTTGACTATACTGGGTAGACAATCTTATAATTCATAAAATTAAGGATGAGTCCTAACCAAAAAAAAAAAAAAAAATATATATATATATATATATATATATATATATATATATATATTTTGATAATCAATGTGAAAAAATAATGTCAAATATTGTGCTCAAAATTATTTTTGTTGTCTTCAAAGAATTTTGTCAAGATAGATAAAATAAAAATAAAATATTTCATTTTTAAAATTTATTGGAATTGAAACAAGTCTTTAATAAGAAAATTTTGAAAGTTTGTAGAAAAAAATTGTGCAGAAGAAAACAGCTAAAATAAACTCAGACTTCACAACTCCAGACTAAACAACTCTCTGCTCCAAACACACCACAGACTTCAGAACTCCAGACTAAACAACTCCCTGCGCCAAACAGACATACCTCAGAACTCCCAGACTAAACAACTCCCCAGACTAAACAACTCCCCAGACTAAACAACTCCAACTCCCCCCAACTCCTTGGGCCAAACGCCCCCAAAGAGACGAAAGTAGAATACTTTACATAACAAATTAAAACAAGCTTGAGAATAATTTTATAGACTCGTATTATATTTTAACCACTAAATTAGAATAATTTTATAGACTCGAATTATATTTTAACCACTAAATTAATATAACATCAAGGGATGTTATTAGGGAGGATGAGGATAGGTGGCTTCAGCAGCATAACACAATTAATATAAAATACGACTAAGAGTCTGTAGTTCGAATCATTCTACCCTATATTGTACTAAAAAGGAGAATACAACCTTTAAAATTTGGAGTAAAGCAGAGATCGAACTCATGCCTTAAAAATAGAACAAAACCTTTAAAATTGGAGTAAAGCATAGATCAAACTCAGTGCCCCTTGACCACCAATCCAACAACCTAGTTTAAGAACACTTAGGCCTCGTTTTGGATTGCGTTTGAAGACGTTAAAAACGATTTCAAAATAATTTTAACCGTTTTTTATGTTTGATAAATCTAATTCTTAAATAATTTAAATAAAATCACTTTTTAATTTAAGTTGATTTACAAAATCTATTAATAGTAGCTTTTGGATTTTGCTTCTCTAAAATTCTGTTCAATCTAACCAATTTTTTTTTTTTTTTTTTTTTTTTTTTTTTTTTTTTTTTTTTTTTTTTCGAATTATTCATAATCTAACTAATCTTATTTCATCATTTTTTTTAATTTAATTTGATTCTTTTTAATTATGGTTCTTATTTGTTTATTTATTTATTTCAACTAAAGCTAGAATTTATTTGACACATTTTTTATATATCAATTTTTTTTTATATAATTTATAAAATTATTTAGAGTAAAAAAATATAATTTTTAATTTAACTTATAATAAAATT
Source organism: Herpetospermum pedunculosum (assembly GCA_028017165.1). NCBI lineage: Eukaryota > Viridiplantae > Streptophyta > Magnoliopsida > Cucurbitales > Cucurbitaceae > Herpetospermum > Herpetospermum pedunculosum. Next base: position 85,644,383 of record CM051522.1, read on the forward strand.
TCATATTACCTTATAAATTTTTTGAAGTTAAATATTAATAAAAACTCATATTTAATTATTGAAATATATTTATATTTGGGTTAATATCGCTATTTCATACAAGATTAGTAAGAATTTACCAAACACTATAACCATATTTTTCAGGTTTAAATCTGAAATTTACCAAACACTACAGCTGATTTTTCTAAAAGCACAGCTGTAAATTATTTTAAAAGCCGCAATCCCAAACTAAGTCTTAGGCTCCGTTTGTCATTGCGTTTGAAAGAGTTAAAAGTGATTAAAAATAAATCTTAACCGTTTTTTGTGTTTGGTAAAACAAATTATTTTATAATTTGTTAAAATCAATTTTGCATGACACGTTCATTTTGCACAGCTTTCAAAAGCTGTTATTTGTAGGATTCTCTAACAATCACTTTTGTAACAAATTTTCAAATCTTTCCAAAATTAAAAATTATTTTATATCTATATCTATTTCCCACCACCAAATCTTATTTTATAATTTTTAAATTAATAAATCAAATGCAAATATTTTTTTAAAAATAATACTTTACTATTTTTTTCTTAAAAAAATTTATACAATTTTTTATAACATGTCTATTTTAGTGATTATAGTTAAATTACAATAATTTAATACTTATTTACCAAACACGATAACCAACTTATTTAAGTCTACAACTAAAATTTACCAAACACTAATTTGATTCATCCAACAGCTGATTTTTTTTATAGGGAAATTGTAACAGATGTCAATTTAGAATAAGATAATTAAAAATATAGCATGGTTTTAAAAAATTTGCGGATATGACAATTTCTATCGCTGATATCTCATGGCTGATAGAAGTCTATCGCTCATCACCTCAGTTTTTTATAGATTTTTGTCAGTGATAATAGTCTATCAGTGATAATAGTCTATCACTGATAGAAGTCTATCAATGATATGATAAAGTCTATAGTGATAGAAACAGATTTTTTTGCCATATTTGCAAAACATTCTAAAGTTTGCTAAATTTGTAATTAGTTTGGGCCTAATTGCTATTTGTGCAACCAACCGTTTTTTAAAAGCAAAATTGGAAGCAATTAAAAAGCAAAATTGGAAGCAATTATTTTAAAAGCTACCGCAATCCCAAACGGAGCCTTAGTGGTAATTGACATCCTCTCTAATTCTGCATTTTTGTATATACGGACTATTTTTGCATTTTTGTATAAACATAAAAAAAAAAAAAAAAACGAAAAAGAGAATGAGTCAAAGTAAGTCTAATTTAGTGGTAATTGACATCCTCCCTTATTCTCTAGAGATAGGTTCAAATTTTCATATTATCTTTGTTATAAATAAATAAATAAATAAATAAAAAAAAAAAAAAAAAAAAAAAACGGAAACTAAACTTCATACTTCATATTTGTTGTACTAAAAACAAAAGAAAGAATGAAAACAATAACATATATGAGAATGAAAGATCTTATTCTTCATCTACATCCTTGTTTAGGAATGTTACTTTTTTATTTTTTTATTTTTTTATATTTTTTTATCTACTTTTTAAATTTATTTTCAAATTTAAAATTGAAGGCTGGAAAAAAAAAAAAAAAAAAGTAATTTTTGTTTTTAGATTTTAGTTTTATTCAAAATGAAGTGAGAATCATAGTAGAAATAGAAATGATATAAAACAAACATAAATTTAAAAAACAAAAATGAAAAAACTATGAACGAAACTAAAACACGACTCGTATGAACATAATAAGAAGTTTAAAAAAAAGACGGGAGTTTTTTTTTTTTTTGAGATTGGTTAGTATTAAAAGATTTATTTAATCATCATTTTTGGGATTTTTTATACAAATAATGTATTTTTAAAAAATAATTAAAGAAATAGGTTAGTTCTGAAGATTTTTTATACAAATAATGTATTTTTAAAAAATAATTAAAGAAATAGGGTAGTTTTGAAACTATTTACAAAAATGGGGTAGTTAAATCGTGTACCTTGTACACGAGTTCGGTAAATCGTGATCATGGATAAATCGTGTCCATGGTCACGATTGAAATTTTGCAGCATCTCTATAGAAATTTTGCAATATTTTGCAATTTTGCAGCATCTCTATAGAATAGAAATTTTGCAATTTTGCAATTTTGAAGATCTCTATAGAAATTTTGCAGCATCTCTATTTTCTGTAATCTTTCAATTTTATGTAAAAATAAAAGAACAATGAAGATTTTTCGATTCACGGTAGGTCTGTAGTGAAGTGAACCTATAATGTACAAAATTGTATTCTTAATGGTTATTCTTGTGATCTTACGGATCCACGCCAATTTCCTTCGCGGCATTGTAAATGAAAAAAAACACAAAACAAGAAGAGGAAGAAGATGAAGCTCAACTCAAGAAAAACAATGGACGATGACCACTAACAAAACCCACTTCAGGATTTTTTTTTTTTTTTTTTTTTTCTTTCTCATCTCAGATTTCATCATTATAACCATTCTTTGAGAATTTTATTGGTTGTTTGCTTAAGTGTGGATTCCAATTTTTGGTTGATGAATTGAGCAATTGAGGATGGCCACCAACATTGATCTTGAGCGTTACTTTACCCAAAATTTTCATTTATTCATTTCTAATTTCCTATCCTCTTTTTGAACCAAAAACTTATAATCTGGAAACTTCGAACCATCGGCAAGAACTTCCTTGAAGATTTTCTAAATATGTTATAATTATTCTTTTTCCTCGAAGATTTTTGATTAACCGTTTCACTAAACTCTCGAGATTCTTTCAGATTTTGTTTTTGATTTTCGAGGCAGGAGTAAATATTAATAGAAACAACGACCTTTGATTTCCTGGAAGATTTTCGATTAACCGTTTCACTAAATTCTGGAGATTCTTTCAGATTTTGTTTTTGATTTTCGAGGCAGGAGTAAATATCAGTAGAAACAACTACGTTTGATTTACCTCCAGTATCAGTCCAATGGCGGCTCTGGAGAAAAACCAAATATTCATTAGTCGTGGCCATGGTACACGATTTACCCTATAAATTGTGGCATGGTACACGATTTACCCCCTAAATCATAGCCTAGCGGCTCTGGAGAAAAACCAAATATTCATTAGTCGTGACCATAGTACACGATTTACCCCATAAATAGTGGTCATGGTACACCATTTACTCCGTGGCCATGGTACACCATTTACCCCTAAATCGAAGCCAGGGTACACGACTTACCCTCTTAATCGTAGTCATGGTACACGATTTATTTATAAAATTTGTGGCCATGAACGATTTAACTACCCTATTTTTTTAAATAGTTTCAGAACTACCCTATTTCTGTAATTATTTTTTAAAAATACATTATTTGCATAAAAAATTCCACATTTTTGTGTCATACTTGATATTTGTTAAAATTATTAAGTTTTGAATGATTTTTATTTCATCAGTGAGTATTGAATATAGGCTAAAACTTGCCACAAATGCCACAAATGTTTAATAGGATGAAATTGAAAGTGTATGTTGATTTCCATTTTAAGGAAAAAGTTATATGTTGAATTACCATGGTAGAAACTGGTTGAATGACATGTCAATTAACTGGCTGAAAAATGAAAATTTTAACTGAGCGACTCTAAGCTTTTAAAAAATGGTTGAATATAAGAAGTTGATTAGAGTAGGGAGTTGAGAAAAAGGTAGACAAAGCCTTTGACAATTCCATTTATTATTTTTTTTTTTCAGTTTTCTCTTTCAATTTATTTGTATCCCACCAAGAAAACGAAAGTATATGGATATACTTCTTATATTTATTATCTATCATATCTACATCAATTTTAAAAATGGCGTAAAATCCACCAACATTAAAAAAATATTTATAAATACAAAATCATAGTGTCAACAAAAAGAATATGATATTCTCCTAGTCTTCACGTCACATCAATCTCCAACAACACACCCAACTCTTAACTACCCTCGTTCCCAACCTCCTCCACATCATCATCCACTAATGTTGTTGCCTATCACTCTCTCACTAATTATTAATCTTCACCATTCTCTAGTTGGACACCAAAAAGTAAAGACATGGGTTCGAGAGTGATTTTGAAATGGTTAAAATCACTTTCATACGTGCATTATTTTAATAAAAAAAAATATTTTTAATGTTTAGTTTTATACTTTTAAACACGATTGATTTACGTACTATTAAAATTGATTTTGAAAGACTAAAGGCATGATTGAGAGTAATTTTGAACATGACAAAAGTGATTTTAATCATTTTCAAATCACTCTCAAATATGTCCTTAGTATTTAGAGAAAAAAATAGAAAATAAGAGGTTTTTCGAAAAAAAAATCATTTAAAAATTCGCTGTCGAATTTTTTTTTTTTGGAGTTCAATAATTGTAAGGTAGAGAATCAAATCATCGATATTTGAGATGATAAATAGTGTTTTATCCATTAATGATAGGCTCGAATTTGTAAATCAATAATCTTGAAGATCTAGACCGATATGACCCACCCGATCCACTAGGATGGTTAAAGCAAAGTTGAAAATGCGACGTGAATAGATAATTTATCCCTTCCACCCACTTTTTGGAGAATATTAAAATCAGGCCACATACTTATTATGTGGGCGAGGCAATTAAGATTGGCTAGAGCGGAGATACTCGTACCAATAACAGTGATTCGCTAATATTATCGCCCCATGACGAATAAGTGTCCAGGTTCAATGAACCAAGCTCGTAAGTTTTTTCCCACACCACAACCTTTGTCTTTTCTTGGTGATACGTTTTTTCGGGAGAATTTCTAGTACATCCGTGGTATGGAAAAACTCTATACCACTGCCTTTCAAAAAACGACACGTGGCAAAATATTTAAAAAAATAATATATTTAATAATGTGGGTCCCAGTTAAACAACCATTTTGCCACGTGTCGTTTTTTAAAGGCAGTGGTATGGAGTTTTTCCATACCACGGATGTACTAGAAATTCTCCCCGTTTTTTCCCACACCACTATGGCCTTTGGGTACCTGAAAATCAGAAATAGCCTATCACAGATGGTAACGTGGAAATGTTATAGTCGTTCTTAGTCTAGATTCAATGAACTTGGTGATAGGTTTTTTTAAAAAAATTAAAAAAATAAATATATATATACTAAGGTACATTTAACCGGTCTGAATATAATTCAACTAGTTAAAAAGTATATATCTTTGACCAAGATGTTAGAGATTCGAAACTACCACCCCTACATATACTTGATTTTTTTTTAAAAAAAAATAAGTGATTAGACACAAAATAAAAAGAGTAATGACCGAAATGACCTAAAAATCGCATAAAAATGGGAATGACTCATATGACCTAAAAATTGACTAAGTACTAGATTTGACCTGCTTTTTGCAAAATTAAGTTTTCTAGCCTTTTGTTAGTTTATCAAACATTTTTTTGCTTTCGCTCTCTATTTCTCCCTAATTTTATTCTAGTTCTAGTTGACTCTATTACTTCACTTCGGATTTGAAAATTTTTCAGTTATAAAAAAAAAAAAAAAATCTGAAAATTTCAAATTTGGAAAGTTGAGAGGGTCGTTCGTCGTGGAGGGTCTCAAAGGAAGGGGATTGTGAATAGTCGCCGGAGGAAGTGGGTCAAATCTCGTTTTTAACTACCGACCGTCGGTTGAAATTTTGGATCATTTGTTCTATGTCTTTGGTGTGTTCTTGATTTTGCAGGTCGCCTTAACCAAAAGTGGATGAGTTTTTTCAAAGGAAGGGGAAGGAGGAGGAAGATATGGTGAGTTTTTTTTTTTCAAAAGGAATAGAGAGTGAGGAAGAGGGATGGGAGGCCGTGAAAGGGAGGAGAAAGGGCGAGATGGATGAGAGGGAGGAGAAAAAGCGTGAGAGATGAGGAAAGAAAAATAATAAAAAATATATGTGATGATGCAACCAAAATGTTATATAAGAAGAGTGGAGAATGAAAAATAATAATAATAAAAAAAAATATATATGTGATGATCCAAGCAATATATAACTTTGATTTTAAAAATAAGTCAAATTTCATTTGTGCCAATATTTTGAATTATATGTGACATTCTTCAAATAAAAAAATTCATAAATCTATTAAATAAATTTGTAATTTAATCTCATAAATCTATTAAATAAATTTATAATTTAATCGGTTTATATATATATATGTTTTTTTTTTAATGTGGGTGGATTTTTTTTAATGTGGGTGGGAGATTGATCTCCTGACATTTTAATTAGAAGTACAATTTTATGTCAATTGAGTTATGTTCAGTTGACACCCGTTCATACATATACTTTGTACAAATGCATAATATAAGTGAATTACAAGTTGGGTGCATGCCTGAAAACGGGATGAGGGTTACCTTTTCTTTATATTAAGTTTTAGAAAATAGTCGTAGAGTCATTGTTTTATTAGTTTTTTTTATTTCTCTTTTGTACCATGTGTGACTTTTTTTTCTTAAACTTTTTTCTTTTATTCTTTTCCTTGAAATATGCTTAAAATGTTTAGTCAAGTTCAACACGTGAGTAATTAATGTCGCATTATATGCACTTATGGCGATTGATTCTACGTAATCGGTATACAAATGTTACATCTCTCTCCCTCTCCTATATATTAATTAACTTTTTAACTACGATATTAGATTTGAACTTTTGACTTCAAGAAAAGGAGTACACGTCGTTTATCGTCGAGTTATGCTCACTTTAACATATATATTTATATTAATTTAACATTAATATAAATAATAAAAAGTTCATAAATCTATTAAATAAACTTGTAATTTAATCGACTCATATAGTTTTTTATACGGGATGAGAGATTAAATCTCTGATCTCTTAGTCAAGAGTACAACTTTATTTCAATTGAATTATGTTGGGTTTGACACCAATTTATATTTATGCTTTGTACAAATGCATGACATAAGTGGATTGCAAGTTGGGTGCATGTCGGTATTCAAATTGAGAATGTTGAGAGAAGGAGATGAGGGTTACGTTTTCTTTATTTTAAGTTTTAGAAAATAGTCCCTAGAGTCACTGTTTCAATAGTTTTTATTTCTCTTTTGTAGCTTGTGTGTGACTTTTTTTCCCTAAACTTTTCTCCCTTATTCTTCCCTTTGAAATATGTCCAAAATCTTTAGTCAAATTCAATAGGTAATTAATATCACATCAATATGCAGTTATGGCGATTGATTCTACGCGATGTCACATCTCTCTTCCTCTCTATATATTAATTAACTTTTTAACTACTGTGTTAGATTTGAACTTTCAACCTCATGAAAAATAGTACACATCATTTATTGTCGAACTATGTTAACTTTGACATATATATTAATATATTAATTAATTTAACATTAGGTAGATGTAGAGATTTGAACCGATCTGTCATTTTAGTTGAAATTAAAATATTTTAACCACTTGAACATAGTTTAATTGGACACCTAAACATTAAATGTTATATGAATTGATAGACCATTTAACTACCTTCTCCCATGACCTTGTTGCTCGTATAGTGATACCGATCCATTTAGAGAATATTAGACATCATGGGGTTCCATCCTAAAACCAATTGGTGATAGGAGGAGTAGCCCATATGCCTCTTTGAGTTCACCATCTTGGGTCGGATCCCATTTTTAGACCAAATACCCGTTTGGGCTTTGTGGGCTCTGATACCATATTAGACATCATGGGGTTCCATTCTAAAACCAATTGGTATTAGGAAGAGTAACCCATGTATGTGTTATATTGTGAGTGAGGTCCCTTCATCTTTCCGATGTGAGATCCTCAACAGTCAACAGAGAAGACCTACCTAGCCATCAATTCGAACCTAGCTTTATGTATAAATATTTAAACTCACACCCCCACCATTACCTTTTTGCTCGTATCGTATTATATCGTGATCGATTTAGATTCTTCCTTTCCAACCTCGAATCCAGTCAAAAATCACTTTTTATTCTTTATATATATTCTTTTATTATTATTATTATTATTATTTATTATTATTAATTTTTTTTTTGTGTGGAGAACAGCCAAAACAGTGAACACCACTTATAAATAAAAAATGTAAGAAATAAGAACCTGAAAACAGAATCTGTGCTACAAGTTTACAAGTCATGCGGAAACGGATAATATATTGTATACGTCGTCGTTCGTGCCGTGCCCGTCGTGGGTACAGACTTCGGGCTGCTGACGTGGCACACAAGTTGTCTGAACTCCGTGGCCGTGGGCGAAGTTTGAGTTTGCACTATAAAATTCACAATGCTCTTTCATTTGTCTTCCTCTCGAACAAAATACCATTGCCTTGGAAGAGAGAGAAGAGAAGAGAGGAGAGAAGAGAGAGAAACGAGAGGGAGGAAGAAGAAGAACAGAACTCAACCACTCTCAAATCTCGATTCCGAAGCTAAAACCCTAAAATCATTTTGCTTGAATTCCTCCCCATTTCTCTCCGTTATTGATTTTCCTTTATTTTCTCTCTCTCTCTGTGCTTCACATTGTTGATTAGATCAGAGGAAAAGAGAAAAAAAAAATCTCTCTCGTTTTCCTCTCTCTCTCTCATTTTCCGGGAAAGGTTTTCGGATCTTCGCGTAAGATTTTAATTCTCTGCGTCTATATATACATGTCGTTTGTTGTTTGATGATTGAGGATTTTGGGCATTTTTTATTTCGGCGTTTCTTGATTAATTTGTGATGCAATGCGGGGTTTTATTTGTCGCACTCTACTTTTTTTTTTTTTAATATTCTCCTCTTGAATTATCTGTTCGTGATTTTGATTTTCTATTTTAAGTTTCTGAATTAAAACCATTGCCACTAATTTTAGACCATTGATGGCGATTTCAGAAATGTTGTCCAGTAAATTTTTTTCGTTATCTGATTGAATCGTTATTAGTAACTGTCTCTTTTCTTTTAGTTCTTTAAATCTGTATTTTGATTTTTGATTAGGAGATACATAAAAGCATTTTATTAGAATATAAGCTGAGGAGGATGGATTTTACTCATTTAGCCTAAATTTTCATTTGTTTATAGAAAGAAATTCTGCTTAGAAGGTTTGTGTGGTGGAGAAAAGGAAACAAAGTTGGGGTGAGGTTATGTGATAATGGAACTATCATTTATATTTTTTTTTACTGATTAAACTTTTGGGTTGTATTAATATCTGAATATTAGGAATTGATTTTTTTTTTTAAAATGTTTGGACAAACTATTGATCTGTATGATTATTATTTGCAGGAGCCTTGTAATCATGGTGTTTTGGGTATTTGGGTATGGCTCACTGGTGTGGAACCCAGGATTTGAATTTGATCAGAAAATTGTAGGCTATATCAAGGATTATAAGCGCGTATTCGACCTCGGTAAGTTTTAAGTTTCTCATTTCCACCAAGAAATTATTGTAGATGTTTTTAGAGAGAATGAGTTTATTGGGGCCTCTTACCTAAGATTTAATATCAAGTTACCTCGACAACCAATGGTCAAACGGTTGTCTTGAGAATAGTTGAGTCCGGGCAACCTAGCCCGGGCCTGACCACTCACTGATATTGAAAAAAATAGTCATCCATTCAGTTTTATTTATTTGTTATGCACGTTAATTTTTTTTGCTCATAACAACCTGTCTCATCTTTGGACCAGCATGTATTGATCATAGAGGTACGCCAGAAAATCCTGCTAGAACTCTCACGTTGGAGCAGGAAGAAGGAGCTATTTGTGTAAGATTATATTCTTTGGATATTTGCTCATATTGAGTTTGCTAGTTTTCATTTCTCTATTTTCTTTTTCTCCATGCTACCCATTTTTATTACGAAACTATATAATTTATTTTTTACTTTTTGTCAGTGGGGAGCAGCTTACTGTGTGGAGGGGAGCCCTGAAAGGGAAAGAGCAGCAATGAAGGTAATTTAATGTCTTTTCAAATTTATTTTATTAAAATTTAAATGTTCAAAAGTAATGTGTCATGCAAAGTCTTAGGACTACATGACTTTCTAAGTGCATAAAAAATATTTTTAAGCACTTAAAAAGTCATTCCAAACATACTCTTATCTATCTTCTTCACGTTTTGTAATTAATATAATAACACTATCACTAGCTGTTTTTCTACATTCCCCTTAATATCCATTTATTCATTATCATTCTTTTGTTTTCCTTGTCTTTCTAGTCTTAAATGGGGAATTAGTGACTGGTTTTTTCCTTTTGGTCCTTTATTCCCAAATCCCTTTCGTCATTGTTATTCTTTCCTTTTCCTGGTCTTTATAGTCTTAAATTGGTATTTCGTGACTGAATTTTTCCTTTTGGTAATTTATTCCTAAATCTTGTGGAAGTTATCATAATTTGTTCTTTTTCTTTTTGTCAATCGCAGTATTTGGAGCATAGAGAATGTGAATATGATCAGAAGACACTAGTTAATTTCTACAAGGTGAGATTATGAATTAGTTTTAGAGTTATACTCGTTAGAGAATGTGAATATGATCAGAAGACACTAGTTAATTTCTACAAGGTGAGATTATGAATTAGTTTTAGAGTTATACTCGTTAATGTTGACCGATATTATCAATTTGAAGTTCTACCTTTCTAAGAAGTTGATTCTATGCATATCATTCTCCATCATTTATTTCAACTGATCGTTTGAGTTTGACACATGTATTATGCTACTTCTCTTTATTCAGGAAGAAAACTCTCTTGAGCCTGCGCTTACAGGAGTAATTGTGTAAGTGCCAGATTTTGTTTTACTTACGTAGTTACGTGTATATTTTGCAATGTGCCTTGTGACTTTTCTCTTATCTAGTGTAATTTGAGCAAAATGATAACATAAAAAGAAATTGAGTTTTAACTTTTGGTTAAATTACAAGTTTATTAGTCCATAAACTTTAAAGGTTGTGTCTATTTGGTCTATGGATTTTAAAAAGTGTCTAATATGTCTATAAACTGTAAAAATGTCTAATAGGTGTTGAATTTTCAATTTTGTGTCTAAGAGGTCCTTGACATATTTGAAATCTTTAAAAATTAACTGATCTATTAGATGTAAAATAGATTCTATGTCTTATGTGGCCCCAAACTTGCAATTTTGTGTTTAGTAGGTCCGTGAATTTAAAAAAATGTTGAATAGTAGGTCAAAAATTTACTAGACACAAAATTGAAAATTCAGAGACCTATTTGCACATATAATTGAAAAATTAAGAATCTATCAGACATTTTTTAAAGTTTATGGACCAAATAGACACAAACCTGAAAGTTCGGGGACTAAACTTGTATTTTAACACTTCTTTTGTATTCACTTTGCTGCCAATTTGTATCCTATATGCAGTTTTACATCGACTCCAGACAAAGAAGTGAACAAATACTACCTCGGTCCAGCTCCATTAGAGGATATGGCTAGGTAAAGTGTGGTAACATTTTAACTATAAATTCTTTTTGGTACAAGTCTCAGTTCCTCATTATCCTTGTTTCACATTTAACAGACAAATTGCAACTGCTGTTGGACCTTGTGGAAACAATAGAGATTATATTTTCATGTTAGAGAAGGCATTGTTCAACATAGGTGAGCTTCCCAATTCCCACTCCCCAAATGAAGCCAAATCAGATTGTGCTGGTTTCTTTCTAGCAACATTCCTTTGGTTTTGTTCATCACCATTTGTGTAGGTATATAAACATTTCTTATCTGTGGCCACAGGTCATGAGGAGGAAATGGTGATCGAGCTCGCTAACGAGGTGAGAAAAGTCCTCGAACTCCTCGAGAATGGAATCTCAAGGGAGAACAAATTGCTCGGAGGAGCGCCCCACATAGTACTCACGCCACACATACCGTCCTTAGAACTGCAACTGCTTCCAGAAGCCATAGCCACGGTAGGCTTCCAGTGATGGTTAACAACAGTTACTACCACGCTTAGATCCGTTAGTATTTGACCTTACTACTAGGGCTTAACTTTTCAAAATTTTACCCTTTTTGGTTATTTACGACAGTAGTAGTTCTATACGTTTCACGATCTTGAACTTTGGACATTATAATCATGTTTTTATGTTTATTTGAATGAACTAAACTGCTCTGAAAATGTGGTCTACTGTCACTTATTTACTTATTTGCAGTATGCTGTGTTTCCATTTCCAATTTAGTTTCTAACATGAGCACGTGAGCATAGCTCAACTGACATGATGTACGAACTAGTGATCAAGAGATTAGAGGTTTGAATCATTCATTCTATATATTGTCTGAAGAAAAAAAAAATTAGTTCCCAACATCAGGTGGCTCCCCTACTTACACTCATATTTGTGCATTTTCAAGAATGACTTGAGAGTTTGAATGTATATGATAAAATCAATTGGTTTTTTCTTTGAAATAAGCGTTTATCCATTTGACACATGATATTGTAGATGCATTTCTTGTTTTTAGGTTTTAGCAATGCTGCTTAATAACTTGGGTTATGGGTTCAGTATTTGACATTCTTCTAAATTGGTTCTAAACTTCTAATTGATGGTACAAATTTCATTCGATTTAAATGGGGTTTATTCACAATGAATGAGAATCTCACAAAGCATGTTAGTTAACACTTAAAGATCAAGTATTATTTGATATATTTAGTTTTTTTTTAAAGAAAAAGAGTGGGGAAAATGGACGAAATCAACCAAGTTGATTTAGTTTCTCCTTAAATTTATTAGTCTTTAGTACAACGGAATCATATAAAAGAATGAAAGAATGAATTATGTAGAGGACATTAAAAAAATCAGTTAGGGTTAACCTAGTGGCCATGAAGGATCTTGGGACTATTAATACCCTTTGAGAGGAAATGAGTTCAATCCATTCTTGGTGGTTATCTATCTAGGAATTAATTTCTTACGGGTTCACTTGGGAGCCAAATGTTGTAGTGTTCGGCAGTCTTTCTCGTCGATGTGCGCATAAGTTGGTGGAATCTCTTACTCTCACCTTCACATTTGTTGAATTAAATATATATATAGAGAGAGTTATAAGTTTAGTCTCTGAACTTTGAAGTTTGTATCTATTTGATCCTCAGACTTTCAAAACTATCTAAAAGGTACTTGACAAATTTGAAATTATTTTAAAAATTAATTGATCTATTAGATATATGTTTGAATTTTATGTCTAATGAGCCTTAAAATTTTAATTTTGTGCATAGTTGAGGGGATTTTAAGAAATTCAAAAGTTTAATGATAAAACTAAAATTTATAATTTTAAAAGTTGAGGGTTGAGATAGGCACAGCTCATTGACTAAATTTATAATTTAAGTATATATATTTATTTATTTATTGGGCATTATAGGTACTTGATAAATTTGAAATTATTTTAAAAATTAATTGATCTATTAGATGTATGTTTGAATTTTATGTCTAATTGAGCCTTAAAATTTTAATTTTGTGTATAGTTGAGGGGATTTTAAGAAATTCAAAAGTTTAATGATAAAATTAAAATTTATAATTTTAAAAGTTGAGGCACAGCTGATTGACTAAATTTATAATTTAAGTATATATATTTATTTATTTATTGGGCATTTGTTAATTATTAACGGCGCCAAGTGGCTGGGAAAATCAGTTAAATCATGGGCTTTGGTTCGTTACTTGTAGTTCACAATTACATTTGCATTCTGATTAGAGATTACTCCGAGAGAGAGAGAGAGAGAGAGAGAGAAGCGATTTCAGCGGGAAATGGATTCGGCATCTCTGGGTGCTCTGGCGCAAGTTCTTCCGCAGCAGAATCTTCACAGAGTCTTCGTCTACGGTACTCTCTTGGCTGATGAAGTTGTTCATATTCTCTTGAAGCGTAATCCTCAGTCCTCTGCTGCTGTCCTCACTGGCTAGTTCGTTCTTTCATCTTCTACTCTCAGCTCTTTGATCTTTAACTCGTCCCTGCTACTTTCTTCTCTTTTGATGATTTCTAAGTTAAATTCGCATCGATTATAGCCTAATTCGTGCTGGTTTTCTTAAGGAGATTTTGATTCGTTCTATTAAACTTGTGATTTACTCGGATTTATGATGTTTCTCTGTTTAATTCGAATTTGTAGAAGTATATGAATGTTCATATTCTACTAAGTATCTTTAACGAACTGTTATGCTTCTTTTTGTTTTCTAGGTTTTGTTTCGTAGTTGATTTTAGTATTATGATGAGAAAATATTAGATTAGAAATATTCTTCTACTCTTAGCTCTTTGATTTGCTATTTGTTGCTGTTATTTTCTGCTCCTTTTGATAAATTTGAAGCAAAATTCGCATCGGCGATAGGCTAATTTCCTGCTGGTTTCCTGAAGGAAAATTTGATTCGCTTTATAGAAGTTTGTGGATGTTGATCTTCTTTTCAAGTCTCGTTAACGAACTGTTATGCTTCTTGTGGTTTTCTAGGTTTTGTTTCTTAGTTAATGTTAGCATTATGATAAGAAAGGATATATTACATCAGAAATATTCTTCTACACTTAGATCCTTGATTTGCAAATCGATTTTCTTCTCTTCTGATAAATTCAAAGCAAGATTCATGCATCGATGATAGGCTACTTCGTGTTGCTTTCCTAAAGGAGAATTTGATTCGGTGTGCATCGATCTTATTATTTACTTGAATTTACGCCGTTTCATCTTTTAATTCTTCTCTGTATAAGTCTACGGATGACGATCTCCGAATAGTTACTACAAACTATTATTGCATAAGATCTATGTGCTTGTTCAAATTGTCAAGGTTTTGATTCTTAGTTTATACGATTAGCATTATGATGAAGAAGGATTACATTAAAAACATTCTTCTATTGCTTGCTTGTATTCTGGAATTCATGATTAAACTCTGTAAATTTACTTGAGAATTTGCAGTCAAAGATTAAGCATTAAAGGACGAGTTTATCCGGCGATCATACCTGTTGATAGCAAGAAAGTATCTGGCAAGGTTTGTAATACCTTCCTGTGTTGAATGACTAGTAATGAAGCTGAATTTGTTTTCCATGTCGTTTTATGTTTTCATATCAAACTATCATGTACCTCTTATCAACTATCCCTTACACTGCAGATTCTTTCAGGCATAACAAACACCGAATTGGATATTTTAGACGCATTTGAGGATGTTGAATATAAGAGGAGCACAGTTGAGGTCTCTTTAATGGTAAAGTAGTGTTAAACAGTCTGATTACGTTGTTAATTTTGTATTAATCTTTGTTTACTGTTGTATTTACTTTATCTTGCTTTATTTAGTTTGCTATCTCTATAACCATTGTCTTAGTGACAAGTGTCCTTTGTTGTATTGTGCTGCATATTTAAGGCAGCTTTATTCCCTTTATTCAACAGTGAAAATTCAAAATCTTTTGGAAAAACATAGATTATTTTCAATCAAATAATCACTACTATAAAATACTACCTTCTGGTATTTGTGTTTCAACTTCCTATATATGCATATCGGTAGTTCTTAACTACTACTACCCTTCAGTAAATAGCACGGCAGTTAATGAAAAGCTAAATGAGCATTGAGTTCACATTGCTGTTCTACTGCACTTCCAATATTTATTATGAGAAGTTTGTATACTTAACTAAACTAATATTGTTTTATTTATTTTCTTGACTATTGTGCTTTCGGAATTTTACTTTTTGATGCTATCCATGACTTTTTGCAGGACAGTATTGAGAAGTTTTTAGTCTATGCCTATATTTGGTGCAACGAAAGGGATCCAGACTTGTATGGAGATTGGGATTTTGAGGTAAAAACATAAATCCTTTGTTGCTCCACCCGTGCAACATAATATAATATTTGTTCATCATACCACATAGAAGAAACTTTTTGTTTTTGACCTCTCATTTCAAAACATCCTCAAGTGCACTGAGGCAAGGGCATGTGTCAATATGGATACTGACCTTTACTTCCTTCTCAATGAATTTAAGGATGATTTAGGGCCCTTAGAAAAAGGGGTTGTTTGGATTATAATAGTTGGTGGGCTAAACGTAGACTGAATTATAATAACTCAGTCCACCTAATTCCAAGTTGGTGCTCCAAACACCTTTCACTTTTCTTGTTCTTCTGTGACTCTCCCATTCTACGAGTGAGATTATGATAGATACTTCAAATTTAGATTACGACTCAGTTAGTCACTTTCCCTATCTTTGAATCATGCATCCAATGCATGGATCAAGATTGCTTAAATTTCATTGTAAATTCCTTAATAGGTTTTGGTTAGTTCTTTCCTCTGATCATAGTTCCAAGAACAAACACTTTTTATTTCCCTGCTAAAATAACGGGAAAACAAGATGCAGGTGAATCTTGTCGTTGAAAAATTGTTTCCTCGTCTGGCATTGCTGCTATGTGAGAATCTTGTCGGGGGTGATTTTGTTTTTTCTTTGATCAGAACTTTGAAGCACAAAAACGCAATATATGTAATGCTATTCTATATACTCCCATCGTTTTTATATGTGAACAATTTTCTCTACTGCAAATTGCAAGGAGTGGAAGCGAGTTCATCTGGATGCTTACATCGAGATGGTCAATGAGTTTATGGAAGAATTTGAGCATCAGCCCGCACCAGAACCATGAGTGGCCGTTGATGGAGCACAACCAGCTCTCCATTCTCCAGGTAGTAATACTTCCAAACGCATCTTCCTGCCAATATATAATCCTTCTATTTGTCTCATTCATACACCTCCCATCGGGGTAGGGTTGGGAATGATTTGAAATGGTTAAATCATTCCAAAACATGGATTTAACCATTTAAAATCAATTTTAAATTTTAAATGGTAAGAAAATCGCATTTAAAAATGTAAAATCGAACAAAATGCGATAAATCATCTAAAAATGGATTTAACCATTTAAAATCAATAATCGCATTTAAAAGAAAATCACATTTGAAAATATGAAGATCAAGCGGATTTATTGCAATGGGATAGTATAAAATTACAGCGATCTCAAAGTTGGGTCTTAATTTTCAAATTAAAATTAAAACTATTTGTTGACATGGAACCCACAATAGAAGTAGAAGTAGGGAGAAAAAAAAAATGTTAGAAAAAGTGTTATTAGGTTAAGTTTAGTAAACACAATTTAAGTATCAACTAGTTAAATTAAAGCGTTAGTAAACTCTATCAAAGCTGGTTGTAATTTAGCCCACCTTTTATTTTGATCTTAATAACACAACACAATTAATTTATGGTGCGTACTTTATAATCATTTTGTTTTTGGTTTTGTGTTTTTAATTTTCCTCAAAATTCTTTGATAGACTTTCTTTCTTCTTTATAAACACACTTTGAATTTTAAACTAAAATTCAAAATGAAAATAAGTTTTTCAATAATTATTTTTTTATTTTCAAATTTTGGCTTAGATTTTGAAAATGTGTCTAAACTGTAGTAATAAAATAATAAAACTATAAGTGGAAGCAGTGTTTATAAGCTTAATTTTCAAAAACATAAAATAAAATGATTACCAAACATGACTATAGTTCTTTATTTTTTGTTTTTGAAAATTGTGTTTGTTTCACACAATTTCTTACAATAATTATCATCTTTCTTAAGAAAATATTTGAATTTTTAACTAAATTTAAACAACAAAAACAAATTTTTATATAAATATTTGAATTTTTAACTAAATTTAAACAACAAAAACAAATTTTTATAAATTCTTTTTTTCACTTTACAAAATTTAGCTTGAGTTTGGAAAATACATGTAAAAAGTAGATAACAAATAAAGAAAGTTTATGGTTAATTTTTAAAATTTAAAAATAAAAAAGTTATCAAACTTGGGTCTCATTAGTTCATTTTTTTATTTTGAAATATTTTGGTATGAATTTAACCCGACTTTTAAATTATAAAAATATCTTATAAAAACTAAAATAGTTTAGAAATATTATTTTTTCTAATAGATCTTGATTGTATAAAAAAATACTTCTAAACTTTGCTCCTTATTTAAAAAATATCCCTGGAGTAGGAATCTTTTAGAATCTTGGACGAAAAATCGAAGCGGTGATGACCTAGAACAATGTGATATAGGAGGCTTGTCGGGATTAAATCTGAAAAGTATGACATTAAAACACTTTGACTTTTCGTCTAATATTCTGACGATTTTTCTACTCCAAGCGTATCTTTAAAACGTTTAAAACGTTTATGAAAGGTCAAAGTTAATATTGCAACTTTAGGTGTATTTTTGAAACAAATGACAAAATTCAAGATTATTTTTTATAATTAAGCCTTGCATCTTTTCTTATTTAAATAAGATGCCTAATTATTTAGATAAGCTGCTGAAAGAGAAATTATTAACAATAATACACTTACCCATGAAAACATTGTTGGTAAATTATATAAAAATAAAACATGTTTTGACAGTGACTAGATTTACGACCTTACTAGGAAGAAACAGATTTAATTTAATTTAATTTATTTTACTGTGAGAGAGATCCGTCTTCTTATTCTCAAATGCCCAAACTTTCCAGCACCAGGAGAAGAACCTTCGAAAATAAACGGCAGGTAGCCCGTTGCAGCTTCGTACCTTTCCTGAATCTGAAGAAATCCATACAGTAAGTCACACAAGTTTCAGGATTCATCAAAAAATTGGAATGTGACAGATTTATTATTTATACACTAAATACACAAACACCGCTCTATACTCATGCATTGTTTTCAAAATTAGATGTTTTTAACAAAATCACCATCTGTCAATTTGGAAGTTCCAATCCCCGTACCCTAAATGTTGTACTTAAAATTTTCTCTCCTATAAAATTACTCTATCTTTTCCAAACTATTCTACAACTTTTTCTCCCCTCTTAACTCATCTCTCTCTAATATTCTATAAATATAAATAAAATGATAAAGTTTGAAAATTAAATTTGTAAAAAAAATAAGGTCGGTTGCACAAACAGCAATCAGACCCAAAATAATTGTAAATTTAGCATAATTTAAAACATTTTGCAAATATGTTAAAAAATCAGTGGCTATCACTTATAGAAGCTATCATTAGACTAAAATTCTATAAAAAAAAAATTGAGGTGATAGACTTCTATCAGGATAGAAATTGTGCAAAAAAAAATAAATTAAAAAGTGCTATATTTTTAATTATTTTACTCTAAATTGAGATTTGTTACAATTTCCCAAAAAATAAACTGTTTTTATTTGTATAATTAGAAAACAAAAACATAATAGGATACTTGTTGGTATAGTTGTAAAGAGAAAATCATTATTAAACAAAATTTGATTTCCTTTTAAAAAAACATTTTCAGATGTATTTTAGTTTTTAAAAAACAAGTTATCAAAAAGAGAATAGAATTTTGGGTTACCTCAATGATCTGCTGGCTGGTACGTAAGCTGTTTTTGCCTATAGCACAAACTGTTCCGCCACAGCCTCCACCAGTAATCTTAGCTCCATATAAGGTCCCATCTTCATATCTAGACGGCTTTGAGTGCTGGGCTTCTTGTACAAACTTTACAAGCCTATCTGTCCCATCTGCCCCCAGTCCACACGCACTGTAACTGTAATGGCACTGCATCACAGATAGAAAGTAACATCAGAATTCTTACTTTTACCAACTTTTCTTTCCTTTATTCATTACCACAATAAAACAGTAATCTTAATCAACTCTTGTAAATTATTAAGAATTCTACCGATTAGATACTCTTGAAACAAACCTGATATAACAACTCTCCAAGGGATGAAAGTTGGTCATCAGAAGTTGCGGAAGTAAGCAGTGCTTTGAAGGCCTGGTTCACAAAGAAGTGAAAGGTTACGTAGTTATTTTTCTTTAGGCAACTAATGCTAAAATTTATAATTCCAAACCTTGACACGGAAGTTCTCATATATAGGGTGCCTTGCAGAAGCTCTAACTGCATAATTACGCTTCTCGTCGATCACTGTAACTGGATCGTTGTGATCAACAAATTTCTCCACAAAAGTCGCCCCAGTAATGGTTTCAGGAAGCACCTTACCATAAATAGCTCCATACCTGAAATAGATAGAAGATACATCATACAAGATAAATATGATTTAGAACATGTTTAAGAGTGATTTTGAAATGGTTTAAATCAAATTTGATTGTAAAACCAAACATTAAATTTATTAACGATTGGAAGGCTCTTCTACTGTAGTTTTGGGCAAAGGTTATTCTCTACCCGGCCCCTCGGTTATTTTAGTCTATAATAACCGTTTCTTATCCTAAAGAGAGAAGGAAAATATGTCATCATCTTTTATAAAATGGGTGTCGTGTCTTATAAAAGATGTGGATTCATTTCCCAGAGTAGAAGGGATTAAGGAGAAAAGGTAACCTGTGAGGCGGAAGGTTACACAAGTAGTCCAATGAAGATTCGGCTTGAAGTAACTCGACACTATCATCCTCCAAATCATAATTATTTCCGCCATTACCGACGGAAGATGACACTGGTGGTAACATTGAAGTTGCTGTAGACTTGATGATCTCTCTACCCATAAATGCTCCTATCCTTACAGAACCATAGTCTGCACCGCCAACACTGCCAGCATTATAAATTTAGCTTCACGTAAGGTAAAATTATAAAAAGGATGTGGACAATTTGGATGCTTAAATTATTTGCAAAAGATTGAAAAAGGTTTATATAGATGTAAATTCTGTCACAGATTGCGATCATCTCACTTATGTTAGTAAGGTTTTTGAACTTCTAACTGGAAGAGTTTTAACTTAGGCAAGTTCACGATATGAGATCATTTAGATTAAGAATGTTTACATCACATGAATATTCTTGCCTAATATGTATGCTTTTTACATGGGTCTTCAGCTTTCCCTAATCCCTAGCACATTTCATGCACTTTAACTTAAGGGCTTGATTTGATTCCATTCTATGTAGAAATACACATGACATGATGATTGAATAATTTGTAAAATTAGCAACTTGACAATTGTGTCCCTTTCCTAGAAAAAAAAGAATTGTGAAGTGAAAGAAATTCAAATCAAAGCTCTTTTTAAAAATATTCAAACCACGTCGATTCTAATAATTAAAGCAAACAACAATGTTGAACAAAGAAGACGAAGGGTCTGTTTTTTTAAGCACTTAGAAAGTCATTCCAAACATGCCCAAAATTAAAATATACCTGTGACGTATTCCTGAATCAAGGCCCCAAAATCGAATATGGCTTGGTATTTCAACAAGTCCAAGTACCTCAGCAGGCTGAAAATAACAAGGGAACTTTTATGATCTCACTGAAAAGGATAACTGCATCATAGTGTAGGCAGCCCCCCTAAAATGATTATATATACCTGGCACACCATTGCTAGTAGTTTGTTGGCTTCTCCACATGCTGAAGTCATCTGGTCCATAACACCACATGGAGCTCCCACAATGCGGTTCTCCACCTAGTACATCATTCGACTAAGAGGTTTGGTACTGAAGACTTTGGTAAAAATAAGGTCATTGGGTTCAAACCTTTTGGCAAAGTAGAGCTATATCTCTTGAACAGATACTCAATCCTGTAAGACATCAATGACAATTCAATTGATTTCTCTAATAAAAGAAGCTCAATAACTTGAGTTTTTTTAGTTACTCCAGAAAAATATGCCAGTAAAATTAAACAATTCAAAAACAAATGGTGGACATCATTTGCATGCAAAAACAAATATGGAAACAATTATTTTTCACTACAATAAAAAAATATAAAGGAATCCAGTCTAAATTTGTAACAATCATGCGAAATAAATTTGTGAAGCAACTTCATCCATAAGTTTTAGCATTAACCAATGATAAAGCCATGCCTAAAGTGCACAGGGTTTCATTTAAAGGTCACATGAGAAATAAAGGTTAAGAACTAGAGCTGCATTCGATCTCTTCCATTAGGTAAGAAGACACTAGAGCTTACACCTAACCCTTAATCCAAAAGTAGATTTCCTAGTATTGCTTAACTTTAAACCCAGGGCTAAATAGAAAAAAGAAAAAAGAAAAAAAAAATTGAAGTTTCTCTTGATTATATTTCCATTAATTAATAATGAATAAGAAACTCTGGCGTTTGATGCAGATATGCCCTAGTTAAATTACCATGAGCTGCAGCTATAGCAGATAATGAGGCAACTTCCACGGATGCAGATGAAGATACACCTTTCCCTTCTGGCACTGCTGAGGAAACCTGTTGTGTTTGCAATGTAAAGAGTCCGTACGTGAAAAATTAGAGATCGACAAGATACACATTACTAAAGAAGTAATTATCCAGTGAAATTTTGAGAATTACCACATTTTCACATGCTTGAGATGAAAGTTAGCTAATTTTGAAAAGTAATTACTGAATTCCTTTAAGCTTGAAGAAAATAGCGAATGCATATATCTTCCAAGTTCTCCATGGCACAACATAATTTCACATAGAATTTTGTTGGGCAGACATTAAACCATAGCAGTCACGAAAATGAACATAAGAGAGGCTATACAATAATATTAACGAAATATATCATCTAAGATCTAACCGCAGGCCCATTACTTAAAGAATCATGGATGATGCATGTGTTTAGGCATATTGCTGAATGACCCAAATTAAAGAAGAGTCGCAAACAACAAAAAAAATTACGAGTGTTTTGGGAATTTTCTATACATCAAATACAAAACAAAACAAAAAACAAAACAAAAATCCTGAAAGAAAAGTTCATTCCTAGACCATCACGAGGTAATTAGTTAATGATAATTTCTTTATAACTCTATAACATGCAATATTATGACCATCAAACAGAGTTTTGGTGACGACGGGTTGATGAGTCCGCCTATGGTTAAAAACTTAGAACGATCAAAACGATTTAACTATGTTCTTTCATGTAATGATGATTGCTAGCATTTGTCATCCCGAAGAATTCAAGACTTGAAACCTACATTATTTGCACTTAATAACTTGCTGGAAACATAAAAGAGAGAAAGAGATACCAGCATACTGATACTGTCTTCAAATCGTACACCCAACTCTCTCATTAAAACCAAGATTGTCCCAGCAACATATGCTGCCCACTTTTGTGCTGGATCTTTGTCAAAGTATTTTCTTGCATTCTCATACGAAATTGGCTTCCCTCCATCCATGAAATCAGATAGATTCATATCAAAGGTTGGGGCACGATTGCTCAATTCAGACCCATAAGATACCTGATTTGGATAACATACAAAGAAAGGAAACCTCAAACCATCTGAATTTTATTCATACATTTCTTAAAGCATTTGAGTTCTTTTTCTTCTCACCCACAAGACTACAAAGATAGTAAATTTAGGGGTAAAATACACTTTTGGTCCCTATGTTTCAAAAACTAACAGTTTAGTCCTTAAATTTGAGAACACGTTTCTATTTCGTCCCTATGTTTAAAAAACTGACAGTTTAGTCCCCGACATTTGAGAAATAGTTCTAAAAGGTCCTTAGAACCGTTAGTTGACTAAATCATCGTTTCGTTAGTCAACTAACGGTCCAAGGACCTTTTAGAACAATTTCTCAAATGTCAAGGCTAAATTGTCAGTTTTTTAAACATAGGGACCAAATAGAAAATAATAAAACCAACTTTCTCGTAATAGGAATTTGATAAAGATGTAAGATAGAGTAAATACAATGATGAACAAGGAAAAAGAAGAAAGTTTCTGTGAAGTGTGCTCTGCAAAGAGAGACCTCACAGAAGATGACACATACTATTTGAAGAACTGGTGTTTGCCCTTGTACACTGGAATCCTGTCGAGCTTGTGTATGCTTCCAAAGCCTATGTTTACTAGGATGGTTTCTTTGGACTGCAACATGACAGGCTTCTCTTATAGGCATCTGGAGAGGTAAGGGAGAGAGCAAAAATACCAGAAAGGACGGGAAAACGTGTCATTTGACAATAATGTATAAAAGCAACTTCAGAAAAAAATGAAGGAAAGTCTCACAACCGTACTAAGTCCTCTTCTGATGAAGCCAGAAAATTTATATATGTAGATACAAATTAAAAAGCAAAAAGTAAATTGGAAATTGGAATGTGAAAAACATGTTAAAAATATACTTGCATAAAGACAGTGATTAGATGACAACATAAGATTACAAGAATTTACTCTGAAAAGTTTAATT
This sequence comes from Herpetospermum pedunculosum, assembly GCA_028017165.1. Classification (NCBI taxonomy): domain Eukaryota; kingdom Viridiplantae; phylum Streptophyta; class Magnoliopsida; order Cucurbitales; family Cucurbitaceae; genus Herpetospermum; species Herpetospermum pedunculosum. Next base: position 85,668,294 of record CM051522.1, read on the forward strand.
TCTCTAAATGCTCTCATAAGATGACAAGGGGCATCTCGTCTACTCTTAAGGTGCTAATTCAATTTTTTGCTTATTATTCAAAATACTACAAGATCAAAGATTGATGGTACCTGCAAGACAAGGCTTCCAGAGTAATCAGCGATGCCCCCCATGACATCCAACCTTCCAGGTGCTCTTGCTACGAAAATGTCTTCCTGTAGTGACCAACCAGCCCCCGCCCCCAACAAAAAAAAGGATTAAAAGTAATATTAGAGCCATGAGACTACGGTGTTTGAAAGTTATTTTGAGATCACCATCACTACTTTGTACGATGAAATGACAATCCTAAGTACTAAATCATTGCATTTGACAGGTTATTCCTCCTAAAGCTGTAATATCTGTAAATTAAACCACAATCCTGAATCCTGAATAATACTTAAAATTTAAAAGGATGACAATGCAGCAAAATCAAGAGCTTCTTATACAATGTTGACCTATGCCAAAGATAGTGTATTTAAACAAGCCCTCCTCCAAATTCATTAGCATTTATATCATTTTCATTATTGACTGAGATGGTTGAGCACCATGAAAAAGAAGTGAGATGAAATAAAAAGAATATTTTAGTTCTTGTGGACACAACCTCCCAATTAAAGAGCCCAGCAGCAGCCTTCTGTTCCCGCCGTATCTCAATGTTTCCACTGTCATTCAATGCATCTAATTCTACCAAGCTTTTTAAGAAGTTCACTGTGTCAGGAAAACCATGAACGTTTCCATGAAGCACCTCAAAATCCTCCATAGAACTAAAAGAATAAATAGAGAGAGTGAGAGACGTCAAATTATATATATATATATATATATATATATATATATATATTATATACACATTGTTCTTCCAAGTTATTAAAACTCTTCAAATGCAACAAGATTCTCACTAGTCTATTGGTGAGCTTTTATCATCCACCCGCGAAGTTGGTGATCTATTTGAAAGGCCAAGATCATTTTCAACATTTGCATACCATTCTGGAATGCCAAGATCTCGACCACGAATCCTTTGGAGTTGATATCCAAGAACTATGGCATCTTGCAATCTTCTTGCCCCACTAAACTACATTTTCAAAAAGCTACAATGAAATTTCTAATGTGATTAAAAACAAAACACAGAAAATTGTAATGAAATTAGAACGTAACTTCTGTAGTTCTTTTTAAATATATGGAACCGTAGTTATACACTACTTAGCTTCGTTAACTAAATTGTCCAATAAAACGCATGGTAAAGTCGGTGTCTTGGTAATACCAAATTAACGAAAATGCTTAATTCTATCATAATAAAAGGATATGATCAATGTCATTTTGACCCATATCTCACAATAAGATAAAAAGTTTCTTGACCTTGTCTGATGAATAATCTTTCCCACCAGCTGTCTCTTGCAAAATATGGGCCGCAACCTACAGATTTTTAAGAAACATGAACCGTTAAACAGTAAAGAGCATAGAAGGTGCAAAGAAAAAATATCAATTTCAATCATAATGGGATCTCAAAAAATCACTTGAAGAACCAAAAAACTTATGTAGTAGGGAAAATTGATAGGTCAAAAACGAGACAAGTTCCAATTTAAAATGGCATTCTAAGTAGTAAACAGTAAAAATAGATCAAGGTCATCATAGTTATGATATTGTAAAATTAAGAATATCAATATATAGCGGTGTATTAGCTACCTTAGTAGAAGATCATCAGCATTCTCATAAGAGCATTTTTGGGATATTCCCTTTAGAATAAAATTCATTTCTTTAATGAGATTCTCAACCTTCTCCACTTCCACTCCTACAAATGGACAAGGCCGATAGCTCTGGAAGTGGGATAGTTTGAGCCTTCTATTTAGGGTATTTATGCAATTTCATCTTTTAAGGATCTCATCTCCACTTCCACTCCTATAAATGGACAAAGCCGAAAGTTCTGGAAGTGTGATAGTTTGAGCCTTCTATTTAGGGTATTTAGGCAATTTCATCTTTTTCTATTTAAGGTATTTATGCAATTTCTTTTTTTGAGAATGGAAACAATTTCATTCATAAATGAAATGGTGGCTCCAAGCACCCAAAGATGAATTACATAAAAGCTCTCCAAAGGCAACTCCACCATGGTGTATTTATGCAATTTATATTTAGTGTCCCTCAAACCATACAGATGCAATCATGCAAGTAAAATGATTCTGAGTCTATGACCATCAAAAGAAATCATAGAACTCGATAGGGCCAGGAGTGTATGTGTACCTCGCCACCATGGACGCCTCCCTTATAGCGAGGTTTCAAACTAATAGCACGTTCAAGATAAGGTTTCCAGTGACCAGTGAGTAAATCCCTCCTTATCATCTCAACTCCACTTTGATAATACTGCTCAAGGAACAGTGACCAATAAGACTTATTAACAAATTTGTAGGGAAAGAGAAAAAACTACAAGAAGAAATTCATTGAAGAATGAAGACAAACTAGATAATAGCACCTCAAGCATATTCCTTAAAAATGGTTCTTCGTTAAAATAATCTCTTCGTACAAAGACAAATGGTACTTTGTATGCCAATGCTTCACTAACGGTTCCGTAACCAATTTTTCCTGAAAAAGATGGAACATTTGTGAATGCGTTTAAGTTTCTATCCATCTGATTAAGCTCAGCCACTTACAAAATTATATTTTACGCACCAAGCATGCAGTCAGAAGCAGATATCAGATCTGGTGTATACGCATCTTTTGCGAGTTTAATGAAATTTGGTGGAACCTCTTCAGTGTCTGAAGCACCACAAACCTGACCCCAAAAAGAAAACGGTTAAAGTTCAAATAACAGCATAATAGCAACTTATGCAAACTATTGAACCAAATAAAATGCTATAAGGATACCAGGCAAAGCCAACCAGAGGGTAGATATTTCTCTTTCAAGTTCCAGCCTGCAGGCTGACAAAAGGACAGTGACACGGATGTAAATATTAAGTGAGAATATATACTAGTACAAAATCTTTATTCAAAATCAGGTATCCAAAGAGAAATAAAGTTACAAAACTACAACTTGGTGAAATTAAAAACTCAAGTGTAGGAACTGTAATCTAGTCCAAGTATCCAAGCAATTCACAATGTGATGAACGTCCAAGCAGGCATCCAAATTCCAAGGAGCAACCAAAAGAAAGGATCAAACTTTTGACATGGAGATTTTAATAAACATTTCACAAACCATATAAGAACAGAATCAATCAATTCAACCCACCTGTCCGCCAAAATTAAGGATAACTAACTTGACATCATCTCCAATACCCAGTTCGTTCCTTACCTAGAAATTAGAATAAGAACTTGAGTAAGAGAATCACAAATGAAACAAAAATGATCGTGAAGGAGCTCTGTAGAAAGCAAAACCTCCTGCCGTGTTTTGTGCAACCTCCTGACAACTAGAGGTACATCAACAACATCACGGAAAGCAGGCACTGCAGAAGCAAGATGCATGCAGGCAAAATATCAAAAACAAGAAAATATAATGAATATAGAACTACTAATATAAAATGGAAAGAGGAAAAAAGAAAAGAAAAAAAAAAAAAACTGTAGCAGGAATGGGCAAAAAATAACTGTCTTGAAAATATACTTGGGCAGTATCCTGGAAGGCGGATCAGGAACTCGCAGTGTGAATAATCTTCTGCGATCTGCATTAAAGCAGCACAATAGGTCAAGTGTCTATGCCAAGAACAATAAGAGTTATAGCATCACAGAACACAGTTCCACTAATACAAAGAATGAAGGACAGACTTCATTGAAACTATACAAAGTTGTCTAATAAGTGACAATAATCTCCCGGGACAACCATCTAACCCTACTACATTTGGTTACCAAAGAAACTCGTAGAATATTAAATTCTAGATAGGTGGCTACCATGGCTTGAACTCACTCTCTAAGCCCTTTATTAGTTTCTATAAAAAAATATTAACTCTTGATTCTGACCAAGGAAAGAATGTGAACCATTTTAGGATACTCAAATACGGATTCAAATATAAAAAAATCACCTGCCAGACTATCGAACGGTGGTGATGCCCAGCATCCATTACATACTCCGCATAGATGAAATCCCAACTGCAAAGCTTAAGTTAATGACTACTAGCCTCAAAACATTTTGTTTAATAACTGCAAGACATCATGACAAATACGTGTAGTGATACCATAAGTAAAGAGTAAAAATGCTAATGTCAATGAGTTACCTGAAGTTGGTAACACAAACAGAGCGAATCCCAGCATCAGCAGCAGCACGGCAAGCAACTGGTACAACATCAGAAACCTGTTTACATTTAATAGAAGCGAAATTATCAAAAAATTTGAAGTATAATTTAAAATAAACTATTCTTGTCGTGACTTAAAGTCCACAATCATGAAAGTGGTCCTGTGAATTATTACACTACTCTGCTGCAGAGCCACAGTATTTTTCACCTCATAATCACTTTCACATAATAAAATAGCCAAAGTGGGAATTATTTATCATGCATATATCAGAAGTATTTACCACTAAATCAGCTTTGATTGACTTGAGCCATTCTGCTTCTGTTTCCAAAATAGTATTCCGGGGCACCACAGCGGTCTCGTGATACTAAAAAAGACCAAACGAATAGACAACATTTAGTAATCAACAAGAAAAGAAAAGAAAAAAATTCAGTGACCTGATAAGAAGAGAACAAAGTAGCAGTTGTGATACGCTGGCAGATTAATAGGAAAGGACGATGACAACATGTCATATTTTGTAAAATTTGTATTTCGTATTTGGAAGAATCGTTGTTATTATGTAATAACCCGTTTAATAACCATTTGATTTTTTGTTTTTGAAAATTGTACTTGTTTTCTCACCATTTCTTTACAATGGTTTCATCTTTCTTAAGTAAACATTAGAACTCTTAGTCAAATTACAAAAACAAAAACATGTTTTTAAAAGCTATTTTTTTTAGTTATCAAAATTTAGCTTAGATTTTGAAAACACTTGTAAATGGTATATAACAAAATAAAGGTACCCATAGGTGGGAGTAGTGTTTATAGGCTTAATTTTCAAAAACCAAATGGTTATCAAACGGGGCCTAAGTTATATAATTCAACGTGGATATACAACGAAGAAATTGAAAATAAATTAAAAATGACAATGATGAGTAACTCCTCACCTTCTTTAAGGATGCCAAGCGATCCACTGTCAATGCATCTGCCTGGACAGCCCCACAGTCCAACAATACCTAAAATTGATTAAAAGAATATATAAATCTAACAAATACTTACGAGTTTTATTTGCAACTAATTATACCACAATATTCTACATGAATGCGATTGGAGTTCAACTGAAACCTCATTTGGAATGGGAAAAAAATGAAAATTCAAAAATAAAGCACTTAATTTCAAATCCTATGAGCTCATGAAAACCTGTCATATTATATAACACTATCAATTTTTAGTTCAAATATACCAGCTATTTCTAAATGTTAAGCATTATTGGTTGATCAAGTACTTTAACTATATTCACCGTTAGTCCACAGGCAGAATGCATTGCATACGTTTTAATTTTTCCAAGAACGGTTAGTATTATCTGCATCATATCCACTAGCAGTATGCATTAAATTGTTTAACTGATAAAGAACTGGAGAGGTATTGAAACTAAAAATTGAAATGAAACGAATAGGCTTGATGAACAGCTTAGCAGAAATGAGAAATCATTAGCACTTAGGCATAAGCCTAGATCAAACTTACCTTTCGAATAAATAGTCTAGGGGACTGGATTGCAGAAGTAAAAACAAACTCAGGAGCAGCGGAGACCACGTGTACCTCGTGGCCAGCAAGTATCAGGTGTCGAGCAACCTATTTGCACAGAACAATGTATTACATTAACAAGCATTCTCAAGCGAAGAAGAAGATCAACAATGTAGTAAAGAAATGCATAATAATAATTCCACGAAGAAAACCAGAAGAAAGTTCAGTAAGATTTTCGTCTAGTCCTTCTCTACAAGACTGTCAGCGACTCAGCAGGATAATTAACATTACAAGAAATGCAGATTAATATAAATCCACACTTCCAGCGAGAGAAGGAAATGTGATCAAGCACCGAAGAAATCTCTCAACATTCAAAAACTAATGAAACTCAACCGGAGGACTGATCTAACAGAAATTCTAAACAACAAATCCGAGAACAGAAGAATTCAAGCTCGTAACAGAACGAAATCCAAACTCCATTGCATAGAAGAACACATCCAATCAAAACCGAAGAAATTTCAGTAATATTTTCGCGAAGTTCTTCTCCATAGGACTCTCAGCAGGATAAGTTACATTACAGGAAACACAAATAATAATAAGTCGAAATTTCGAGCGAGAGAACAAAATGCGATCAAGCACCGAAGAAATCTCTAGACATTCCAAAACTAGTGAAATTCGACGCGAGAACTGACCTTACAGAATTTCTAAACAACAAATCCAAGAACAGACGAATTCAATCTCACAACAAACCGAAATCCAAACTCCGGCGGAAAAAACACATTCAATCAACATAAATGAAATCAAAACTCATTTGTAATGGAGGATCTGACCTCGATAACGCGAGTAGCGTGGCCGAAGCCATGGCCGGTGATGTAGTAAGCAAATACCAAAGGATTCCTCGACGCTGAAACCGCCTCCGCCTCCGTCTCCGGTTGAATCCCCATTCTCTCCTGTAGCTCTGTGCAGTCGCGTCTCTCGATCGAGTCCAACTGATTGATTACCTTGAAATTTCGCTCTCTTTGATCACTAAAAATGTATATACACTGCAGAATTGAAGTTGAAACAGATCAAGGATAAGATTAAGAGCAATGGCAAATAGGTTGGGGAATGGAGGTTTTCTAGTTCCGAAATTCCCGCCAAAAAAATGGTAGAATAATTATCTCAGGGAGTTGGGAGTGAACTCCTTTTGAAGATCCAACTGAATCCTCTTATACGAATTCTCTCAATTGCTTTACTAGTTGGAAAAGCAATTGGAAATCAAGGGAATATCTTTTTCTTTTTTTTTTCTTTTTTTTTTCAGAAAATGAAAACTAAAATTGAATTAAGCATAAAGAGATAAATTGTAAAAAAAAAAAAAAAAAAATAGTAGGTGGTGTGATGTTCTATTGTTCAAAAATGGCATGTTGGCTGTATCTGACGTAACCGGCTGAAAATCAAATTTTTTTTGGAAAGATATTTAATTAATGGTTGAAAAAATCAAACTTCATGTCGTTAGTCCATATTTTATGTCAAGTTATGTTCATGTTACAAAATAAGTTATCATTTTTAGTACGATAAATAGGATATGGGGATTTGAAGTTCGACTGTTCATAATTTCAAAAAAAAAAAAAAAAAAAAATTGACCTTTATAGAATAAGTATTTGTATTACAGAGTGCTCATTTTATTGTTTTTTGTTTCTACAATGAAGCTCACCTTATTTTGTATTCTTTAATAGGTCGTGATTTTGTTTTTATCAAACATATTTTGATTGTCATTTAGACAATAGAGTGTGTTTTTTAGTACAACAAATAAGATACGAGGATCTGAACTTCCGACTTCAAAAGAGAGAATACATGTCAATTACCGTTGAATTTTGACAAATAACGTGTGTTTATATATTAAAATATGTTGATAAAATAATAATACATTGATTTGTTGTTAATAACTTTTTAATAAAATAAGTTAAATAACTTGATTAAAAAAAATTAATACATTATAAATAAAATTGATGTTTTTAAAAAAGAATAAGCCCCAACATGAGCATGTAGGTGAAATCAAGGGGTGGTGAGTGTTCTAAGCTTCAATCTCACACGGTTGAACTAAACAAAAAAAAAAAACTAGAAAATATTTAAAAACCTTACATTTTATCTTTTTAAGAAACATGTATATTTTATTGAAATTTGATTTCATTAAATTATAATGTTCGTGAATAAATAAATAAATAAATAAAAAAATAAAAAAAAAAAAAAATTAGAAAATATTTAAAAACCTTACATTTTATCTTTCTAAGAAACATGTATATTTGATTGAAATTTGATTTCATTAAATTATAATGTTCGTCAATACAAACATAGTAGATAAATCATTTTTTAGTGACACTAAAGAAAATGCAACCAATCATCCTAGGTAAAAAAATAACAATAATAATTCCAACATGGTTTATAACAATAATAATTCCAACATGGTACAAGGTAAACCCTGGATTTAAGTCTTTTGAAACAAGACATCAAATTACCAACACATATTTATAATATGTGATTAGAAATATTCACCTCTCAACAAGTAGGCAAGTCAATACACAACATAGCCACGCAAAGCCCATCATACGAGAACCTTTTCCCAACCTCCCCAAAGAGCCAGGTATTTCCAACATTTAGGTGAAAATTTCATTTATACACTCTAAATCCTTGCATCAAGGTTTTCAGTTTCACTAAAACCCTATTTCCAACTTCGAATTTGAGATGGTTTCAAATTGATTTGAAACCACTTCCCATATTTGGATGCACAAAAAAAAAATAAGAAATTTAAAATCATTTATGATTTAAAATTTTGTTTTATTTAAGAAAAAAAATCATTTCCAAATTGGTTTGATTTAGCATAATTTCAAACTTTAAAAATTTGTTTCCAGTTAAACTGAGTCTACTCACATAAGGTTGTGTCCTTGATTAAGAGGTCATGTTCAATCCCCACATTAATTAAAATACATTTGCCAGAAGAAAAAAAACAAAAAAAACTTAGTTTCCAATATTATTGCATGAAGATTTTTTTTTTTTTTTTTTAATTACACCCCTACACTTTAGTTCATATCATCAATTGTTTCTTCAAATAATTTTTATTATGTTTATTGTTCATTTAAGAAATGAGTACCTAAATACATTTAAGATATGCTGATCACTTTACGAATTTGAGGATTCGAACCTCCGATTTTAATAGAAAGTCTGATCTTCATAGAATAAGTACTTGTCAATTACATAAGGCTCATTTTATTGTTTTTGTTAAGATTCAAACCTTCTACTTTAAAAGAATGAGTACCTAAACAGAGTTAAGATATGCTTAAGATATATGCCGATCACTTTAAGAATTTGAGGATTCAAACCTCATATTTGAAAGGAATGAATACATAAATACAGTTAAGATATACTCATTTTGGTGTTAAAGAAAAGATTCAACCTAACAACAGAACTATAAATACATAAGTATACTTTATTTATTTCAAAATTTTCATACAACATTTTGATCACAAGGGATCAACTTCCCTCCTTTTCTACACAAACCCTGCTCCCCAACCGAATTAACTAACTTTCCGTAACTATACCGTAACGGCATCCTCCCCAACCGTCTATGAAACTCGGTTATACAACGTCCCCTTCTCTTCCTATGCTGCCCTTTCCTATTACTCAATCCCAGCCGTCCATTCCAATGATGATCATCATCATTCCGTGGGTCACCCCAATCCCTAATCCTCTGCGCCGCAACCAGAATAGGCCCAGCGTTCGACATGTCGGCCACCACAAAATTCATCAAAATATCCTCGCAATTACGCTCCCGAACGACAACTCTCCTCATGTCGTCCATCGCCGCTCCGCCTCCGCAAGTATACTCGAACAAATACTCCGTCTTGAGAATCATCAGCTTCGTGAGCACGATCGAATACTTGTCTTGATGGACGGTGTAGATCCATTCCCGCCTCGAGAGGTCTAGATCGTGGGACCGAGCGAAGAAGCCGACAAGTCGTTCGCGGTTTCTCCCCCAAATCCCGAACGCGAATTCGAGGGACGACGTATCGATCTCGACGTCGTCGTCGCAGATCAAAACGGCGCCGGTTTGGATGGATTTTTGTGGAATGAAGCGAGAATTGAGGCTGGTTGAGGATTGACGGATTAGGGAGATCGGTGATCCGGCGGTGGCGGTGATATTTTGAGCTAATTTTGTTAGGGTTTTTGTTGAGGTTGAGGGATTTCCCCAGAGGATGAGTACTGTGTGTACTAATGGAGATGCCGCATACGTGGCGGCTATTGATTGGAGGAGAGGGATGCGAGACTCGTAATAGCCGTTGATTAGGACCGTGATTTGATCGTATCGGAAATTCCGTCGGTCCGGCAGGGATTCGGCATCGCACACGGCGGTGGTGGTTGGTTTCTGCAGAGAGCACACGGCGGCGGAGAAAGAGAGAAGAAGGACGAGGATCGTCGGTGACTTGGAGTTCATCTTCACTTACTTCAGTTTTTCTTTTCTTTAATTTATTTATTTTGTTATCTTTTTATTAATAGCTGATGCGTAAACTTTACTGTTTAATAGTTAAAGAAAATGGGAAGAACGTGAACAGATCTAGAGTGATTTACTTAAAAAAAAATTAAAAAAATACTTTTTATTTTTTCTTTCCTATTTTTCAATTTATTAAAATTTAAAAAGATATATAGTGACAGTAGTAGTATAACTTAATATTATTTTTTTATTAAAAAACTTTATAAAGTGGTGCATTTGGTGAATTAAGAAACTTTATAACATTTCAAGAATCCTCTGTAGGTTTTTTCTTTAGCTGAAAAGTACCAACATAAAATCCAATGTTCACAAATTAAATTTTGAGAAAAACTAAAATTATAAATTTAATTTGATATTACAAGTTAAGTCGTCATCTACGTAACCCTAAATTTAAGTATGAGCAGTAGGTTATCTGTCCAAAAATTTTTATGGTCCAACCCAAGCTAGGTGAATGTGATCGCCTAAATTTGTCATAAATATTGAGACAAGACAATCACTATGTTCTATAAATAGAAGAAACTTTATGACTATTGCGACTAACTTTACTCAATTTAATTAACATAACTTTGTTCTAACTATATACTAGTGTGCTTGTGCACAAACATGAGTCCGGTCATTCTCCATTGAGAAAGGCATTGAACCAATAACTCAACTTCATCATTAACTAAAATAATAATGCTGGTGAAAATAATGTAATATATTTTTATGAATCGTCTATGCTGATCAAATGTCATAACTAAAGTTCAACTAAGCGTTTAAATCTCAACTTATGCTATTTTTTATCCGTGATTAGTGGTTACTTGCAAATGAAGTTCAGTAGCACTTTAAATTGTAATGTAAATGCATGTAATAATTATTAAAAAAAATATATATATAAATGTTTAAGTTAGTTTACGTACGTCTTAGACTAATCTCACGAAAAGTATGAAATTAAGTTTTAGGTGGAGTACGAATGATTAGTTAAATTTGAAAATGGACTTTGTAAATTGTAATTTTTGAAATGTTTGAGTAAAAGTTTTGAAATTATATATGTAGGTTATTTTTTACTTTGAAGTCTTGAAGTTCGTAAATCTTTTGTCATGATTTTTAAGTTAACGATGAATGCAGTTTTTCTCTTGGGGGAAGGGGAAACCAATACCTTTTGACCATTGACCGTTGACCGTTGAATTTTGTTTGTTTTATTATATTAAAGTTTTCAAAATTTTAAGTTACAAAGTGTAACCGTGTAAGTATAAATAACTGCTGTCGATATTTGTGAAAATAAAAATCAATTTCCATAAATCTGAAGTAAGAATTGAAATCCGTTTTTTAAAGAAATTCCCAAATTCAAACGACAGGATGTCATTATAAATATTGTTGCTGAGTTGATATGTGATGAGAATCAATGGGATCGAGAAGTCATCACCTCATGTTGTGACTCTGAAGATGTGAATGTCATTTTGGGCATTCCCCTCCCTCGAAGAGCAATGGGAGATAGATTAATTTGGCACGATGAGAAGAGTGAAAATTACTTAGTTCGGAGTGGATATCAATTAGCTAGCAGCAGGGTCAATGAACCATCTTCATCTGAAGTTCAACTAATGGCTAAATGGTGAAACTTTCTGTGAAATTGTCGAATCCCTAACAAAAAAAAAAAAAAATAGTTGAACGGCCTTTAAAGAGCTTCTTCCAACTAATTGCAACCTTCAGAAAAGAGGTATGGATGTGAGGGGGTCTACCAAAGGTGTAAGAGGAAGCCTGAAAATGTTTGTCACGCGGTGTGAGGGTGCAAAGGAGGCAAGTAGGCAGTGGCGCTATACTCCCTTTTGGGGAGTGGATTGGCCAAAGGAGGTGTTCTGCTGTGATGATCTCATCTTTTGGTTATTTTCTCATCTAAATGCGAAGGACATTGAACGTTTTCTGGTGATGGCTTGGTCTCTATGGAATCGAAGGAATAAGGTTGTTCTCAGCAAGTTTGATGGAGATGAAGGTAACGGGTGAAGCACGTGGGATTGAGTTTTGGAGTACACACAATTGTTTACAGAGTTCCAAGGAAAGTTTGGGCAAACAACTGAGTTACAGCCTCAGACGGATTCAGTTTGGAATCCTCCCTCATCAGAGTTTATCAATTAAATACAGATATTGCTATCCGAACAGGGGAGAGGGTGTGTGCAATTTATGGGATTTTTAGAAATGAATTCGGTGAGATAATGCTTACCTTTTGCAATTTCTATGAAAACCTAGCGTAAGTGGATGTATTGGAAGCTTTAGCTGTGCGAGAGGGGCTGACTATTGCGATTGAGGTGGGGTTCCAAGCTCTTGAAGTGGAGACGGACTCGCTGAGGGTTGCCAATCTGCTTATGAAGAAGAAATTAGTTAAGATTTTAGAAGTGGGAATGATCGCGACGGAAGTTAGGGAGCAAAGTTACCGGTTTCAACGATGCACCTTTGGTCATTACCGGTTTCAGTGGGCAGTGAGGCAAAGGTTGTCGACGGTGATGATGGAAGAGGTGCCGGAGGTCCTCAGGGGATGCTACGATCGGGAGCGCTTGCCGATTTTAGGCGGACATCTCGATTCCAGTTTTGTCCCGAGTACAACGGGTTGAGTCTGATATTTGTTCCCTTTTGTTTTTGTTTTGCTTCTTTTTGTTTTCGGTTGGTTACTGTGCACTCAAAAAAAAATATGTATGAGCCATTTACACGTAACATCTTAAATTTTAAATAAATACAAAGTTGTCAAACAAGAGCATAGTTCAATGACATGATGCGCCTAGTGACATGAAGTCTTAGGTTCAATCCCCTACCTAATATGTTGTAAAAAAAAAACAAATACAAAGTTCGTACACAATATAGTAAATATATTTATGTCAAATCAAACAGTTTGGCATAAACATGTGCCCTGTTTGAGATTTGAATGTCCTAATAATAATATATCTATAAGTTGAATTTTACCAATGGTTATTTAAAAGTGCTATTTTTTAATATCATATCACACAAGAATACAAAGACCTTCATCATTAAAGGAATGCTATGTGTTTAAGTGAGTTATTATAATTGGTGGTATAATAGTATATAGGTTATAATAATTGTGAATAGTAAATATTAGATTAAAGTCAACATAGTTAATCTATTGACTGTGGGTTATAATAGTCGTTAGAGTTATAATAATTCAGTCCACCACTGAGTTAAACTCAGTCTACCCAACTTTAAATTGGTGTCTCAAACGCCCCTAAGCTCTATACAATATTTACAATCCCACGTTTAATACATAAATATTTACACCAAAATTTCAGTTTACAATCCCACGTTTAATACATAAATATTTATACCAAAATTTTAGTCTAAAATAAGATTTAAACTATTTTTTTAAAAAAAAAAAAAAAAAACTAATTCGAGCATAGCTCAATTGGCATTTGAAGTTTAATACATAAATATTTATACCATACAATATTTACAATCCCACGTTTAATACATAAATATTTACACCAAAATTTCAGTTTACAATCCCACGTTTAATACATAAATATTTATACCAAAATTTTAGTCTAAAATAAGATTTAAACTATTTTTTTAAAAAAAAAAAAAAAAAACTAATTCGAGCATAGCTCAATTGGCATTTGAAGTTTAATACATAAATATTTATACCAAAATTTTAGTCTAAAATAAGATTTAAACTATCTTAAAAAAAAAAAAACACATTTGAAGTCATGGTCTTCGCTAAGAGGTAAATATTGAAAAAAAAAAAAAAAAAAAAAAAAAACCAAAATGTAATCAATATTAATTATTAAGAATAATTAAAACAGATTTATATTACCAAAAAAAAATAAAAGAAACAGATCTAACGGTCCCCTTTTCTCCTCTCTGTAGATCACTCCTTATAAACAACCTAATCACTCCCAAATCAGGAATTAATGAAAATCCCAAATTTGTTTCATCTTCAATTTTCAACTTATAAGGATGACAACAAATGTGTAAAGCAATAGCCGATATGGACATAGTTGTTTACCCTAAATTGAGATTTACATACCTGAACTTTACTCTTTGCATGGAAGGTTCGAATCTTCATATACATACCCGAGTTCTACTTTTTACATGGAAGGTTCGAACCTTCATGTACATACCCGAGCTCTACCCTTTACAGGAAGGTGGAAGGTTCGAATCTTCGTATACAATTTGAGCACTAAAAAAAGTGTAAAGCAATATAGAACCCAAAAAAATAATAATAATAATAATAATTGATTCCAAAAAAATTATTCATATATTTCATCTTTCTTCGTACATTTGATCTACTACCTCATCCAAAAAAAACAAGAAAGGAGAATAAATCAAAGGAGAGAAAAAGAAAGAGATTTCTAATTTTCAATTTTTCCTTTTCTATCTATCTGCACATTGGACTCGGCGGACGGTGCGACGGCGTAAGATGCACCGATTCCAATGAACAAAAACTCAAAATCTCATCTCCACCACCAAACAAATCTCCCTTCTTCGTCTCCACCAATTTCACCACATTTTCAAACACCGTTACTTCACACGGCAGCCTCAATACCCCCGTTTGTTGAAACCCAAATTCCTCCTCCGCCTCCCTCAGCAGAATCTCAAACGCCGGATGCCCCAAGTAAGCCGTCGGAATCACAATTCTCTTCTGCTCCTCCCCGACGCTCACCGCCAAATACCCTTTCGGCACGCCGGAGCTCTCCCCGCCGCCGGAGAGAGTCCGCTTCAGAAACTTTATGCTCTTTCCGGCTGGTCCCGTCGCCGCCGTGCCGGAGACTGATCTGTTCGCCGTCTTTGATGAGTTCGCTAGCTTTCGCCATTTCTTGATGATCTGTTGAAGCCTTACGATGTCTCTGATCTTGTTGGACTTCTTTGAATCCATTGCGCTCTTTTTTCTTCTGCTTTGCTTTGAGGAAAGTGATGAAGAAGTTGAATGAAAGAGGGGCCGTTTCTGTTCTCGATGCTCTGTTTTTATACGCAGTTTGGAATTCGGATTTCAAAAAACGTAAAATTTTCATTAATTGGAGTAATTTCTTCCCGTAATTTCTGTTGAGATTGCCAAAATCGTCTATAATAATAATAATAATATTTTAAATGCTAACAGAAATTACCATTATAACCATTGTTATCTTCTCTAAGGTTTCAAATTTTTATGTGAATTTTATAGGAATGTAAATAGGAATATTGTTAAAATGTGGACCTGTGAACCAAAATTTAATACATTTTTTTTTTCCAATATTTAAGGTAAGGATGAAACATCTTGATTACTAATCATTCATCATGTCATTTGAGTTTATATTCTTATTCGCAAATTATCATTATAACTATAACTATAGTCCCCGTTCTTCGCAGTTTGTGGTTATGAGTGTTAAGATCGATATTGCCTATAGGTGCTTTTGGTGGTCAGGAGTGTTGTTACCTTCAACCTCTATTAGTGTTCCTCATTATGATCTTTTTACTAGTTGTTTCTCATGTGTCTTTTTTATTTGATTTTTAGTGTTTTGGTCTTTCATTGTGTGTCTCTCTTTTGCTTTAGTAATACATGATTGTTGGAAAAAAAAAATTATTAAATAACATCACATTAAATAATTTTATACTTGAGTATGGTTTAACTTTATACTATTCTCTTTATAGATTGTAGGAAAAATTATTAGTGCCTATTAACATTGTTGGTATTACTTTCTTTACCACACGTGGGATGAAGAATTCAAACATTTGACCTCTTGGTCGAAGGTAGTTGGTACTACTTTTATTCAATCACATAATCAATAAATATATTATTTTATCATGTGAGATATACTCTGTTATTTTTTAATTTTTCAAACCGGTTGTATACATAACTCAACTAATTAAGGTCCTCATAATTTTATTTCTAATTGATGGAACACATTATAAAGTAGGTTTTTTTTTTAATTTAAAAGAAATATGTAAATTGAAATATCTACTATAATTAAATGTTTGTTTTATTATTTTTCATAAAAAGTTTAATAATTAAAATAAAATATATAATGATAAAGTTCATGAGTATTATTATTATTAATACCTTGGGGGGCGTAAACCAAAACTTAAAAAATTAGAGGACTAAAGTGTGAAACTTTTGACAGTTATTGGCATTAATCTCTCGGCTCCTATTTTCGGTAAAAATAACCCATGTGGGGTTAGCATTTTTAAGGCATTAATAATTAATATATATCAATAATGACCCGAAAGTCGAAGCTCATCGGTCGTTGCTTAAGGGCCAGCGACCATTTTATAATGACCGTACACCTGTTACGTTTTATTATTTTAATCTCGAATCAATCCTACTTGATTATGTCCGGTATATATATGAAATATATTATATTTTACGTAAGTCAATTTTCATTTTATACAAACGAAAAAAAAATAACCAATTTATTCTTCAACATTTTTTTTTTTTTTTTTGTGTGTGTGTGCATCTTCACTACTATATATTAGTTTGTTGGCACTTCATCTTCTTTTTACCTCGAAAGAGTAAGTAAAAAATATGTTTTTTTTTTAATTTGAATTTAATGATATTATTACTCAACCTAGTAGATTGGTTCCCTTAAAAAAAAAATTTAATAATAATAGTCAAACCGAACCTAGCTCAATTGACATCATATCGTTTTCGTAATTTAAAAGTCAGGAGTTCAACCCGCACCCCACATTAATCAAATACCTTTGTAAAAAAAAAAAAAAAAAAAAACTCATTTGGTTGAAATATAACTAAAAAATGATAAAATAAATAAATCTAAAAAATATGTCTTTTAACTTGACAATACTATCTTGTAAGACAAGTATAAGCTTAACGAGTTAAGTTATGTTCAAGTCGACTATAAAAATAGGGAAAAATTTTAGTACATGGTATGAAATTTTTCCATACCACTACCTTTTAGAAAAAATGACACATGGCGAAATGGTTGTTTAACTCGGATCCACACTATTAAATATATTATTTTTTTAAATCATTTCGCCACATGTCATTTTTTAAAGGCAGTGGTATGAAAAAATTTCATACCACCGATGTACTAGAAATTCTCCCATAAAAATACACTTCTTACGGTGACATTTTTCGAAAAAATTAATTATCGTTTGTTTTTAGTTCAACAACTTATGATAGTGCAATGATTCAAACCTCTAACATTTGTGGTCTTTAATATATGCCTTACTCGATTAAGGTGGACATAAATCTTAACTCACTTTTTAATGCATTAACTTTTGTTTGTACTAAAAAAAAAAATATATATATACTTTAACGTGTTTATATATTTAATCATTTTTTTTTTTTTTTATTTAGAAATTGTTAAAGAAAATATATTCTTACTCTATTCTATTTAAAACTACCTAAATAAAAATTCTACCAACATAACAAGAAAAAATATTTAAAATCAACTTACATCCACTTAGATAAAAAAAAATCGAGTCAAGTAACAACATTTTTTTCCACATAATTCTTAAATAAGTATCAAAAACATCCACTTAGATAAAAAAAATCGAGTCAAGTAACAACATTTTTTTCCACATAATTCTTAGATAAGTATCGAAAACTAGAAAACTAGAGGGAGATGATAGATAAAATATCACTTATCTTAAGGTTTGAAAGTTTTTTTTTTTTTTTTTGCAACGATATTTTAATTAATGCGAAAATTGAACTCATGACCTCTTAGTAAAAAAAACAGTATTATATCAATTAAGAATTTGACGACATGTTTGAAATTTATACCATAACATTTTTTAAATATAATCTTGAAGGAAAGTCTAAATTAATTTATTCGTGAAAGTTTATGATTTAAATTTATATAATTATTATTTTGAAGTTTTATTTTAAGTTATACAAGCTGAGTCCAAATTGATTATTTAAATTTTTTTAAACTTAAATCTGAGTTATATAAAACTAAATATTGAGCAAAAAAGTATTTTTCTTTCAAAAAAAGATTCGAAGCAATGATTTAGCGGGTGGATCCATTTTGGTTTTATACTTGTAAAATAAAATAAAATAAAATAAAATAAATATGAAATATGGTTGGTGAAAGAAACGATGAGATGTCAGTTTAGTGGCAGATTGATTTGGTTTCCAAGGAAAAGATTCAAAGGCAATGGAGCCTCGTACCGTTCGATTGTACTATCATTATTCAAATATTTTAACTGCCCTAACTGCCCTTTGCCCTTCATTTCGATGGAACCCATGTGATTTTTTTTTTTTTTTTTTGTTATTATTATTTTTTTAGTTACAATTTCCGATGTCCGTCTCAAATCTCCCATCGTTTCACAGGTTCTACCATCTTTTGTGGCGTCCCCACACGTTTTTGGATTTAAAGATTGTCAAAATAATATTAATAATTAACAACAAACATAATTTAAAAAATACAACACATCAAACAAAATCATTTGAAGTCTATATTTTATATATATATATATATATATATATTTTTTTTTTTTAGTATTTAAAAAGTTATTTTTCATTTGATTGTTTAACCATTGAATGACATGATTTGAATATGTGTATTAAAGGAAAAAAATATCCCGTGGATATATTCGTAAATTAGAGGGTTCCACGTAGATATATTCGTAAATTATAGGGTTCACACGATATTAAAGGTTAATCGATATCTTCAATATATTTTATAAATATCTAAAAAAATATTTAAAAGTATCCTCTATTAATCTCGTTATGAATATAAATATTAATAATAAAATTATATATTCGTGAAATTAAAATCTCGATATTGATATCGATATCAATATTTTAATCAATGTAGTGTATTGATGCGAGTGCAGGCGTTGCCCGACCACTGAGCCGAAAAAGATAACCGACCATCCAAAGAAGAAAAGAATTTTCATCATACACCTCTGACACATCCTTGTCGGGAGAAAGCAACTATAAATACAAAGATCGGAGGACAACTATAAATACAAAGGTTAATTTCTCATTAAATATACGTGCAACTACTCCATGTACTCAACTATAATTAACTTTATCTTAACTGTGACTTTAGCATCCGACGTTGTTGAACACGACATCACACCGAAATCAACTAAAAGAGTGACCTACACTACAAACATGTTTCTAAATCCTTACATCAACAACGCATTATTGTGGTCAATATGGCATTATTGTGGTTAATAGTAATGGATTTTTTTTTTCTTCTTTTAATATTTTTTATACCTGCAACGAGCCAAATTATTCTTTAAAAAAAGTTCATAAACTTATATAAAGACCTTAAAATTTCAAGAACTATACTTAATAAGTATTTTAAAAGTTGAAGGATGCAAATAAAATTTAAACTTAATGAAACTTATATTTTCCCCTTCAGTTATTTTTTCTATATCTTAGTTTTAAAAACTTATTTTAAAGTCCAATTCATTTATATTTAATTTTTTAAAAATTTACGTCTAGTTTAGAATTATTGAAAATGTAATGTAACCCAAGGTCTGACATTTAATTAATTTTCTAACCATAGAAACTAGTTTAATAAAGTTGAGATGACAAGTTGAAAAAGGAAGGTTTGGGATCTGAACTAAAATCTATGAACTAAAAAGAAAAAACAAAAAAAAAAAAAACAAAAACAAACGTAAGACTCAGCCTCATCATTGGGCCGGGCCGGGCCGGCCCGGCCCAAAGAATCAAAGGCCCAAGCTTGGCCCAGGCTCAAGCCCTTTGGGCCTAAGCCACTGTTTGGGCCGGGCTTGGGCCGGCCCGACCCCTAAAACATAGGTCCATAGCCCAATCCATGGGCCAAACTCAATGAGCCAAAATTGGATCGGGCCTAGATCGGCCCTTTGGGCCGGGCTTGGGTTGACCCTTTAAATAAAAACTTTATTTTTATATATAAATTTGGCATAGATTAAAGCTTATTTATAGAAAATAAATGTTCTCCAAACTCAAAACTTTCGATGTGGGAAAAAAAAAAAAACTCTAATAATTTTTAAAATATAATAATTAGCTTTTTGAAAAGTTATTTTTCTTTTAATAATTTTTTTTTTTCTCTTTTCCACACTTTTCAAGACCATGCATGCACATTTTTAATAAATTATCATCATTTTTTTCTTTTTTCTATATTATGCATGTAGGCCATAAGTAGTCATGATGATATTTTTCATTTTTTTTCTAGATTATTATTATTATAATTTATATATAATAAATTATTATAATTTATATATAATAAATTATTATATTGGATCGGGCCTTTGGGCCGGCCCAACGAGCCAATCCAAATACGGCTCGAACGGGCCGGCCCATGGGCCGATCCAATTAAAAAAAAATAGATCCATATCCAATCCGATGAATGAAAGGGCTGGGCTGGGCCGGGCCGGTCAACCGTTGACCATGGGCCGAGCTTGGATCGAGCTTGGGCTGGGCTTGGGCCGGCCTTTGGACTTCGAGCCCGATGATGAGGCTGACGTAAGACCAACCTTTATAGGGAAATTGTAGTAAATGACAATTTAAGACTTATTGTTTGCAAATATAGCATGTTTTTAAAAAATTTGCGGATATAGCAATTTCTATGATATCTTATGACTGATAGAAGTCTATCGCTGATCACCTCAGCTTTTTATAGATTTTTGTCAGTGATAATAGTCTATCAGAGATAATAGTCTATCACTGATAGAAGTCTATCAGTGATATAATAAAGTCTATCAGTGATAGAAACGAGTTTTTTTGCCATATTTGCAAAACATTTTAAAATTTGCTAAATTTGCAATTAGTTTGGACCTGATTGCTATTTGTGCAACCAGCCCAACCTTTATATTCAAACAAAAACAAATAATTATATAATTTTAGCCTATGTGGTATATAGTTTTTTAATAAATTTCTGATTTTTAAAATTTAACTATTATATTTTTTTTTGTTTGTAATTTAATTATAAATGGAATCTCATCATATAATAGTATATAATTATATGTCCTTTTTTTAACATACATAAAATACAAAATATTTGTCACTAGCTCAATTAGAATAAATTTGTGTCTTCACTACGAGGTCATGAAGCCATGAGTCAAGTTGATTAAATGAAATCCGCATATTACAGTCTAATTAAAATAATAAGAAATCAAATAAGGACATACAAGAAATCAAGTCCAACTCAACCAGCATGAGGTATGAACTATAGGTCTAAGTTAACATGTGTCTAGCTCAACCGACATAATGTATGAACTATGAGTAAGAGATTTCAAGTTCGAATCTCCGTAAAAAACAACATACAAGAAATCAAATAGTAAATTGAACTTTTATCAATATTTGATCTCATCAAGTTAGATTATATATATATATATATATATATATATATATATATATATATATATATATATATATATATTTTGACAATATATGAGGTGGAAATTCGAACTTGAGACGTCTTGCTTCATACATTATACGGTTGAGCTATGTTTATGTTGATTTGTTAGTATTCGATATTATTCATCCACTATTTTTTTTTTTAAACAAAAATTATTTCATTTCAATCAAACTTAGGATCTCATCTAACAAACAAATACATGAGATTTATCCTTAAATAAATATTTCAAAACTTACCAATTAATTTTTTTTTTTGCAAAGATATTTAATTAATGCGGAGATTCAACACATAACTTGTTAGTCAAAGCACAACCTCATGCCAATTGAGTTATGCTCGACAAGAAAAATATTTTAAAACTTTTTTTTTTATAAAACTCACTAATTAATTTCATCGAAGAAAAACTCATATTACTTGTACACATGCCCCATCGTCTAAGACTATAAATTGAATTATTATTATTTTTTTACAACAATAAGTTTAATATTTATTAAAGCATAAGTCTATTTGATAGATTTGAGAATTTCAAGATAAAATTTGACTAGAACCTTACATATTCACGGCCAAATATTAATTTTTTGTCTAGTAACTTAGTCACAGGTTTGAACCTTACACTAATTTAAATTGTAACGAACTTTTTAAATTACAATAAGGTGACATGAATCATGGATTCATTGATTGTAGATTAATATTAATTAAAAAGATGAAAATGGGCAATGGTTTGACTTTGACCTACAAGAATAATGGGCAGGGGCAATGTAGGGATTAAATGTGAACGACAACGTGATCCGCACCTCACTGAAGAAATCAAGAGAAGCATATTAATGCGATTCCATTTGCATCCCAATTAATTTATAACCCAAAGAGCCAAAGTCATTATACCACTCATTGCCCATCATCAATCCACATTCTTTTTGTATATTAAGCAATTAGTATACTTCAAAATATTGTAAAAAAAAAAAACTAAAAAAAAAAAATAATATACTTCAAAATGTAAACTCAAAGAGAGGGAATTTTGGTAGTATAATCTATATATTATTGATAAAATACGTATTTTTAAAAATTAAGAAAATTTAAGTTAAAACTCTAAACTAACAATGATATCAATTAAAACTCCTGAAGTTTGATGAGTGAAAAAACTTAGTTTAAACTGAAGACTTATCATTTTAGCAATTATATAAAAATTTAGGGATTTAATTAAAAAATTACAAGTCTTCACATGTGTAAACTAACATTTTTCTAATAGATGGTGTAAATTGATACATTTATAAAGATTTAGAGTTAAAATTTGAGATTTTTAATTGATACAACCTAAAAAATTTAAGGGTATAAATTGATTTTTGCCCTAAAATTTTATTAGAGATTATGACTCATTATTCTACTTAAAAACGAGAGAAAACATATATAAAAGTTATACATTTTTTTACAATTGGTCAATTTTACATTAAACAATCACCCTATGTAACGGCTTAGTGAGTGCGTTTTCTACCCTACTCCGAGTGAAGATTTAGTCTAACACTTGTGCAAACAAATTCAAGATGTTTTATTATTGCATTACTATTTTATTAGCTGAAAAGTGAATAATCCTAGAAGGTGAGTCTTACACTCCTATTTAGGTTTGTGAATTATACTAAAATTTATGGATACAATTCTTGATCATAGAATTCATGGAGAAACCGAGGATGGTTATAATAAAGTTTACAAGTAATTTTTTGATGTAATTATTGAAATAACAGAAGAAATATTTTGTGAGACTTTACTTAAAAAACAGGTCGATAATTCAAGATATTTTGTGAATGTTGTAGGTCTTTCACTTTCATATATTCATACGAGTTCTCTAACTCATTTCGTTCGACTTAATGACTAATGTGTTAATCTACCTTTGTATGCTAGACAAATACTCAAACATGCTTTTCCAACATTACTAGAGAAGTTAGGTATGTCGCTCAAGAGCTCATCTTGTAATATTTTTTTTTTACCAGTTGTTATTAAAGGCACTCATTATTCAGTCACAAAATCAATTAATATTTAATTTTTGTGCTTGTCATCTATGGTTTTATTATTTATTTTAGTTGAAAAAAGTACTTGCTACGTTAGTACTTGAATTTTCCCTATCTAATTATCTTACTTTCTCCCCATTTCAACAATCTCAATCTATTCATGTTCTCTTATCGTGCCATGTGGATCAATTTTCCTTTTTAGATATTTTCTAAGAACATGGGTATTAAAAAAAAATCATATTGGTTTAAATATAAAAGTTTTGTGGACTATATACTCATCATATAACTTTTTAAAACTAATATACCATGGAAAAGTACATATTATATATATATATTTAAGGTCATTGACTTTTTGGTAATTTAAATTTTAAACACATTTTTCCTTTTTAAAATAACAAAGTCACTTGGTCAGTGACTGAATTAAGCAAATACTACCCATGTGTACAACAATCAGTCGGTATCAAATGAGGTGGAGGGAGAGAAATGACGAACTGTGGACGGTGATAAAATTAATCAGTGGAATAAGTAATCTCATCTTAATTCCACAAACAAAAGTATATAATAATCTCAAACTGAATTATAATATTTAACTGTTTTTTTTTTTTTTAATTACAACTTGAGCTTAACACACTAAGCAATTCACATACAGTTTATAATTTAAATTTTAAATTAATGACTGGCTAACAAAAAAATAGTAGTGTAATCGTTTCTTAAGGTTAGAGGTTCAAATTTCTATACATCTATTTTTTTTTTTTTTTTTTTTAGTTATGCTCATTTTGGTCACTCGACTTTCATATCCACTTTCTTTTCATATTTAAATTTTTTAAATATAATATTATATAATCCTTAAATATCATTATTTAATTCTCGTTCGTACAATTTATTATTATTATTTTAGCCTTTACAATTGAATTTATATTAGTCATTAAATAAAGTTTTGCTTGATAAAAGTTCAATAATTCATTGAATATGGCTTCAAACATTTAACTACATGAAGCTAACTCAATTAGATAGAATATAAAAATATAAAGGTCAAAGGAATGGAATCATCATCTTCCCATCGTTGTTAACATAAACAAAAATACATTTACCCAATATAAAATATTTGTTTATCAAATAAATAGACAAAATATGTGTATATATATATATATCATCATGTATTAAATAATTAACATAAATAACTACATTATATTATAAATATAGTTATTTGAAAAATATTGCAATTTGTTTCTGAGTGCTGAGTTCTAGAAGTATTCGATGACAGTGATGCTGCTGCGTGCTGCCAACAGAGTTTCTCACGCCTGAATCCCTGATGGGAAGAAGGTTAAGTTTTTTTAAAAATATATATATATATATATATATATATATATATATTATTATAAAAAATAGAAAGATAAAAAAGAAATATTCGTCACGTGCTTTTTGTTCTAATGGAGTGATGGTGGAGTGCCGAACACGTGCTTCGTTCTGGCTCCCTTGCAGGCTGCAGAGGGGCTGGGCTGGGAGCAAAAAGAAGATGCCTTGGGTCTAATTCAAGTAAGCCCTAATTCATTATAATTTTGTTACTCCAATTTCTCTAATTTAATAAGTTAATTTATTAAAAAATATACATCCGTTCAAGTATAGTTTTTTTTATTATTATTATTATTATTATTATTATTATTATTATTATTATACGTTTTAAGTTTGAATCTCACTCTAACAAGAAGGTAAGAATTACAAATCCATGAATCTCACTCTAACAAGAATGTAAGAATTACAAATCCACACTTTATTGAAATATATATATATATATATATATATATATATATATATATAGGGCTGGTTGCACAAATAACAATCAGACCCAAAATAATTACAAATTTAGCAAAGTTTAAAATTGCAAATATAACAAAAAATCAGTGGCAATCACTGATAGACTTTATGACTATTAGTGATAGACTTCTATCACTGATAGACTATTATCACTGACAAAATTCTATAAAAAAAAAGACTACTATCAGCGATAGACCATACTATCAGTGATAGAAATTGCCATATCTGCAATTTTTTTAAAAAAATGCTATATTTTTAATTATTTTACTCTAAATTGACATGTGTTACAATTTCCCTATATATACAATCCCTCTATATTTATTTGATGTAACATTGTTGATACTTTTTTAATCTACATTTGAAACTGCTTTTAAAATCATAATAGATTTTTAAACGCTAAATAGTCTAATAGTAGTTCTTAAAAAATAGAAATGTAATTAAAATTTGGTTTAAATTTCATTATAGTCCCTAAACTTTCAAGCTTATTTCATTTTGGTCCTTAGACTTTTTTTATTTGTTATAGGTCTTTCAACACTTAAAATGCGTCAAATTGAGCATAATTCAATTGACATAAGGTTGTGTCATTGACTAAGAGGTCATGAGTTTAATTCTCGCATTAGTTAAAATACCGTTGCGAAAAAAAAAAAACACTTAAAATGTATTTTTTCGTCTTTGAAATTTAAAAAATAATCATCTTGATTCTTACCTAATTACCTTTATTTTGTTTTTAACAAATTAATAACTCAATTTTGAGTATACTAGCCTATTAATACGAACATTGTTAGCTTTGGTTAAGTTTTAATTTTTTATGGTTTACTTTTTAAGGGTAAATTAATATTTTTTTTTCTATTATTTTATTTTCTAATAGAGATCTCTAGATCTATATTTCATTCAAGTCAATTATACACAAGGTAAGACCAAAATGATGATTTTTTTGAAAATTTAGAGGTCATAATAGAATAAACTTTGGAAATTTGAAGTTTAGGAACCAAAATGATATTTAAACTTTAAAACGAAAAGAATGTAGAAAAGAATGTTTTGTTTAAAAAAAATAAAAAATCAATTAATAAAAGTATATACATCATACAAATAGTTTTATAAGTTTCGTTTCAAAAATATAAAACAAAATAAAAAAAAGTTAACAAGAGCATAACTCAACTGACATGATATATATAATATATATCACAATCAGAAAGTATATCAAAAAGTTTTAAATTGAATAATAAAAAAAAATTATTTTAATATAACAAAATCATTATTTTTTATATGAAGGATTCAAATTTAGTGCTCAAAATTAAATGTCAAGATAGTAATAAATAAATAAAACATCATAAAATTTTATTTATCTTCAATGTATTCGAAGATTCATGGCTATAGTTTTCAAAATAAAATTATTAAGACCTTAATCCATATATAATATATGAACTATTAAAGAAAATGTTAAAGGATGGAGTCTATTACTTGACAGGTTTAAAAAAAAAAAAAACTAAGATTTCAACGGTTTAAAAATAAAATAATTAAAATTTATGAAAGAAAAAAAACACGGTTTTAAAGAAAATCTTTCAATTTGTTAAAAAATGACAAAGATTCCAATTTTGAAAAGTGGAAAGCACAATACAGATTAATTAATAAATAAATTTAATCTTTAAAAGTAGATAATTAAAAATGAGATCAATACTTTAAGACATTATATATATGTTTTATAACATATTTCAAATTGATATATATAGAGACAATTTCAATTTTCAAAGCGATAAATTGTTCATACAATTAATTTTAAAGAAATCATTCCATGATTGATTGTAGGTAGAAGATAATAATTGGTTATGGTATACCAATTTATAGACTTTTTGCATGAGAAATGAATTCTTAATCTTTATTTGTTAATTATTCATTAATATTAGGATTTCTTTTTCTTTGACATTATTGTAATAACGAAAATATTTGAATGATAGCTAGCATGTTATCACAACATCAATGATAACAGCCAAAGCGAGCATAGCTCAGCTGGCATATGTATGACTTGATGACCAAAAAGATCTGTGGTTCGAATCCCCCCATCCCCAATGTACTCAAAAAAAAAAAAAAAACATCAATGATAACATTATTATAATTATAGAACTAGAATCCCCACCTCGCTTGTAAAAAAATAAATAATAAAGAATAAAGAATAATAATAACATTAATTAATTAATTAATTAGTATATTAATTAGGATATAGTATTTATTTCTTATTTATTGAAGGTTATTTAATAATATAAATTTTTTATTTTAAAAAATAAGTTAAATTGGCATGTCCTTCCCAAGTAAAAAGTTGAAATCTCAACTTATTCACTTTTGTTGTAAAAAAAATAAATAAATAATAATAATAATAATATATATATACAAAATGAAAGAATATATGTTTTAAAAAAATATTATCAATAAACTACTTTAAATTTAAGTAGCTCGATTGACAATTGACAAGCCAACCGATAGTTAGTAGTTGTAAAACAGTTATGAACAATATAATTATTCATCGATATAATATTAAAATATTAAAATTATTCCTAATTCTTCTTCTAATTACCTACCAATAAATGATTTAAAGTCATCTTCCAAGTACCTACCAACAAATGATTTAAGGTCGTTGCAATGACGTAATGTATATTATGTATCAAAACAAAAGTAGTGAGTGCTTATATAATCATAATAGGTCGAATTAAATTGATGATTAGCTTTTCAATCATATCTTAGTTTGATTATTCTATTTATCTTTTGCTAAAAAAAAAACCAAACAAACAAAGGATGTTGGTGGATTTATAGAATATCATCATATCAATTAATGTTTTGAGCGAGTTAACAACTACCTACCAGCAAATTTGTAATTTGAGGCCAATAAATTAAATTCTTTAAACAATATTAGCCCATCAATGATTTATATCTGGATAATTGTTAATTAATTTATTATTATTATTTATTTGTGTAATGTTGCGACTCAATTAATAATAAACAGATTATTGAATTACAAAAAAAAAAAATTAAAAGGCATCTGTTATTATAACAATTTAATTTTATATTAGAAAAAAATCAATTTATATTCTAAACTTGCTACAATGTGCCAACAAGAGCATAACTCAACTATATCGCCTAGTGATCATGAGGTCCTAGATTCAATTCCTAACCTAGCATGTTGTCAAAAAAAAAAAAAAAAAAACCTTAGTACGATGTATCATTTATCATTATCTATCAAGACTCATGGATATCAAAACGCCGAGCATTACATTAAACGGAGCTCGATTAATGCATATGATGGATGATTGAACAAATATTCCAAAACTTACAAATTTATACAAAATTCCAACTTCGATGTATTTGTCTTTGAAATCCCATTAATTGCGATGTTATATATGTTTTAGAATTCATTCAACTAAAAAGTAGATTTTGCTACCTCGATGTATTCTGCTACTTTTTTCATATTAGTTTTCTTATTGTTTTTTTTTGAAAACAAGATAAGTTAAGGATTACAATAAGTTGCATCCAAATTTAAAGTGTTCAACAACCAACTTGGAGAGAAAACAACCTATTCTCCACCATTACTATTTGAAAAAGCCCAACTTGCTAATTGATGGGCTACATTGTTGCATGATCTAGGAACAAACCCAACTCTTTTTACATTAAGAGAAGCCAACTTGCTCCTAATATTTTATTATTGTCATTTATAAGAAAACCAAATATATCTGTTTTTTTTTTTTTTTTTTAAAGTAAAAAAACCGATATTTTATTTTTTGCTACCTCCGTGAGCGGATTTTGTGGTATTCGTTGTTGGGCCTTTCAAAAGACAAGCATCGTTCAAGGCCCATAAAAAGCTCAATAGTACCGGAATGAAGCCCAAAACAATGGGCCCTCCATTGCAGTCAATAGAAAAAAACTTAATTATTATTTTCTTATTTTTAAAAATATTTTCTTAAACTAGGCTTAATAGGTTTAAATTCAAAATCTTTAAGACATCGTAATGTCAAACTCAACCTAACTCAATTCACATAAAATTGTGCTATTGACTGAAAGATAAGAGATTTGATTCCCCCACCCCACATTAATTAAATACTTTACAAAAAAAAAAAAAAAAGCACCGCGTTATCTTTTCTCCTCATAAAACTTACTTTTATTTAGAACATAACTCAACTAACATGATGTATCGACTAGTGACTATGAGGTCTTAATTTCAGTACCCACCCCACATGTTGTCAAAAAAAAAAAAATTATATCACACATCCGATCTCCAATTCTTGTTCACTCCGATAATCGTTTTTTTTACAACATGTAAGGGTGAAGATCGAACCTAGGACCTCATGGTCACTAGTTCATACATTACCTCGATGATCATGTTGAATGAAGAGAAAAAAATGAAAATAATCATTCAATCAAATCATGAAGCTAATATATGCTATAATTTTAATTATATTTTTTTTTTATGGAGTCTTTAATTCAATTACGAAAAATAACTCACAAAACAAAAACAGTTTAACCTATAATTTTATATTAAATTGAACATAACTCAATTATATAAAGTTGTGTTTTTTTTATTAAGAGGTCAAATGTTTAAATTCTGCATTAATTAAATTATTTTTTATTTTAAAAAAAAAACATAATTTTACAACATAGAAAATTAAAATTCAGTAATTAGTTATTATCGTGTCTGATGCATTCACAAACCTAAATTAAATTTAAAATCATACAAAAAAAAAAAAAAAAAAAAAATGAAGAAAAAGAAAGAAATAAAAGGAATTTGAATTATGTGCACATGGTTTGTTGTTCTCCACATGCCCACTTCTGCTTGTCTATCTATAATCATTAAACACTTTGCTCCAAAGGGACTTTTTCTCTCTTTTATTTTCTTTTCTTCTTTGGCATATTTTGAGATTAATGAAGATCATCAAGATTTTTGTTAGTCATTTTTTAGATTAATAAAAACCAACCAATCATATTTCTATTTAATCAAATCAATAGTTACTAAAATAAAAGAACTATGTCAAAGGTTAATAAAATTTTAATCTTAGACTTAAAATTCATGAAATTAGATTCTAAATTTCAACATGGAGTGAAATTAATCCTCTATATCAATAAGTTTCTAGATGTTTAAGGATTTGT
Source organism: Herpetospermum pedunculosum (assembly GCA_028017165.1). Lineage (NCBI taxonomy): Eukaryota > Viridiplantae > Streptophyta > Magnoliopsida > Cucurbitales > Cucurbitaceae > Herpetospermum > Herpetospermum pedunculosum. The sequence goes on from CM051522.1 coordinate 85,698,752, forward strand.
GGCTAAATAGACTCTTTTGTGGTTTTTAGGTAAGTTGGATTTTTTTTTTTGAGTGGAGATTTATAGGTTGAGTTTTGAGTATTTTTTTCACCTACTTAATTTTTATATTTATAGTTGGATAAATATTTTTAGGGTTAAATTGAGATATATCAACTTTCAGTAATAATTTAGTGAATTAGTTTGTATAATTTAGTTCATATTAAAATTTGTAACTATTTAATCTCTAACCGGAAATTTTTTAATCAAAATTAAGTGTCAATTTTTATTATGTAACCAGTTAAGTCTTTGTAGTTTATAAATACATTTAGTCCATAATCAATATATCTACACAATATTTTTCTGGTACAAGCTAAATTGTTACAACTCCTTGATAACCATTTTATTTTTTAGTTTTCTAGTTTTGAAATTTATACTTCTTTCCTCCTAATTTTTTTTACCATGATTTATTTATTTTTTTAAAAAAATATTTGAAATTCTCGTCAAATATCGAAAAAAAACAATTATTTTAATTCTCAAAATATGACTTATATTTTTAAAACATTTATATAAAATAAGTAACAAAACAAGAAAACTCATACCGAAAATAATGTATGAGTTTAATTTTAAAAAATAAAATGGTTATCGGGGCTATAAAATTGGATGTAGAATGATTAAATTGTTAGTTTTTTACGACCAAAAAAAATATTTAAATATTTTTTAAAGTATAGTTTTGTATGTATTTAGAGTTTAGAAGAGTTAATTTTATATATTTTTTTTTACAATTAGTCTGTTGTAGTGACTTTAATAGGATAGGTCGCATTCAGGAAAGCCGATAATATTGGTCTTATGTGGAAATCAATAAGGCATTAAATCGGAAATAACTGTCGGCCACCTAATGCCCCAAATTCTCAACCTTCGCTTCCACTTAACTTACATTACCTTATATTCGTTTTCTGTCACATTTACACGCCAAATTTCCCCGTACACTTGCAACGTTTTTTAATAACATATTTTTCTATTTTTTTATTTAAAAATAAAAAAAACGAGAAATAAGAAAATATAAATAGAAACAAAGTAAAAAAAACATGACTCAATAAATAAATAAATATATATATATATCCTAATTTTCTTTGATTATAATTTTAAGAATAATGTTTATAGAAGGTACGTTCATTATTTGAACTCGAAACTAGAAAACTAACAGTAGATTTATTATTAAAAAAATAGTTTGAATATTATCAAACAATTAAAATAAAATGGTTGACAAATAAATATATGTGAATATATTAACATCACTCAATAGTTAAGACATTATTTTTATGTTTGTCTGACATGTATATAAGATATCCAGATATTTTAGGGATGTCTATACGGAAGGCATTTTGATTCACGAGTTTTCAAAATTCTGAACATATTTTTTTTACCTTTTTGTCATTTTTTTATACATATTCTTTCGTCACAAATAAATATAATTTTTGTCAAAATTTTCTCTATTATGATAATGTATAAATATAAGGAAAATTGTAGTAAATGACAATTTAAGACTTATTGTTTGCAAATATAGCATGTTTATAAAAATTTTGCGGATATAGCAATTTCTATCACTGATATCTTATGACTGATAGAAGTCTATCGCTGATCACCTCAGCTTTTTATAGATTTTTGTCAGTGATAATAGTCTATCAGAGATAATAGTCTATCACTGATAGAAGTCTATCAGTGATATAATAAAGTCTATCAGTAATAGAAACGGGTTTTTTTGCCATATTTGCAAAACATTTTAAAGTTAGCTAAATTTGCAATTAGTTTGGGCCTGATTGCTATTTGTGCAACCAGCCCTAAATATAATCTACTGAAAAACATAAATATCAACTATATAATTATATAATTATATTCTTTTAAAATAAGTTCAATTACTTCAAGTTAAAATCAAAATAATATATAAATTAATTTGTTTTATAAAATGACATATAAAATAAATATGAATGGATAACAATAAAATATTAAAATATTAAATATAAAATGTTATATATATTTAAATTATATTAAATTAATATATAAATTATGTGAAGATGGAAAAAGGTAATGTTGAAATAATACATCATTTTAAGACATTTAAAAAAAAAAAAAATCTATTTAAATATTTTTGGTTATCTTACAAATATTCCTAAAAAAAAATATGGGGTTATCTAAAGACGTTGAACATCTAGATTTTCAGACATCCATTATTCCAGACATTGCAAGATCCGACTATTTAGATTACCAAAAATTAATTGTGCCTTAGAGTTTATAAATTCAAATCCACACTCTGAATCTCACTCCACACATCGTATAAGGTGAACGTGGATGTAGAGTTTGTGAGAGAGGAGGGGTTGGCGGGTTTGAGAGTGGTGGTTCGAGATTCCTGGGATCGGGTTATGTTGACGGCAGTGACTTGGGTTCTAAATGTCCGAAGTGTGTTGATGACGGAGGGATTTGCGGCGATGGAGGGATTGCGATTGGCGTGAGAGGCCGACTTACATCCAACAGTTCTAGAGACGAATTCCTCTCGATTTTTTGGAAGTTGGTGTGCACTTGTTGCGAACATGTGCTCTCGGTTTATCCTCGTTCGTTCAGGGAACGACATAATGTTATTCATTGAGAAGAGAATGTTGTGGCGCACCAACTAGTGCAACTTGCTTTGACTCTTTGTCAAAGTGCGGGCTGACTGAAGAATTTTGTTTCTCAAGTTGAGTCTTTTGTTCTAGGTGATGTGATTCTTGCTAGAAATAATAGAGTTTTAGTTTAAAAAAATCACTCCACATCTATTCTAGTTATTATATATATATATATATATATATATATATATATATATTTTATTTTAAAGAGGCCCATAAATCATACATAATTAATTATTTTTTTTATAAAAAAGAGAAGAAAAAAAAAGCTTAATTCCAAGCCAATGATCTGTCTTTTTTAAGGTTCCCTCTCATTTGCTACTTTAAGTAAAGATTTTGAGATTTCCTTTTTAATTTTCCACAACAAATTAATGCAACAAACAACCCACCATCATTTTTTCTACTTAGTGTGGCCACGAAAACGACCATCAAATAGTCTTAAAATACCATTAAATTTAAAGCAAAGGATCGATTTTTTTTTTTTTTTTTTTTTTTTTTTTTTTTTTTTTTATTTTTTTTTTTAGTACAAAAGTAAAGGAAGATGACTCTACTCTTTAATCTTCTACATCTCATGATTATCACTATCACACTGTCTGTATCCATATAAACTTTAATTTTTATTTCTTTTTAAATTAATTTATTAGGCATTGTTTGGTAGAGAATTAATGAAATTTAGAAATGTTAATTCCACGTTAATTAAATAAACAATGACAACATTTTTTTTTAGTGCAAAGTTTTTGGTTTAAAACCTAAAGCAAGGTATGTGGAGAGGTAAGTTGGCCAATAAACAACATTTATTTTTTTGGTTTAAACTTATACAAGATTGAGTTGTTATAAGATATATAGTTGGAGATTGAATATTTTATTTTTATAGTATATATTTGATGTAAAAAAATATCCATTAAAATTAATATATATGTAATGTTATTTCAATCTTTTGAAGTTTTAGATTTACTATAGTTCAATAATTTTTTTAATTTTGTAAATCACACGTAATAAAGATTTGAGCTTATAACTTCAAAAAAAAAATTATTATAAAGAGAGCTTATTAATACATTTATTAATTGAACTTTGTTCAAATTGAATATATTTTAATTTTTATACTTTTAAATATTTCCAACATACAGAAATAAAGTATGAACTTATGATCAAGAGAGGTGAGAGAGGTGAGAGGTTCGACCTCTCTCCATTAATTAAACACTTTAAAAAATATATATATATATATTTAGATGCTAAAAAAATATAATTTTAACCAAAAAGAATTTACTGAAGAAATTCTATAATAATAATAATAAAAAAATCATGAATAAAAGGAACCAAAAATTCTTCATTTATTAAGAACCATTTTGCTAAAAAAATGTGTCTTTAATTTTCTTTGTAAAGTATCAACAATAATTGAGTTAAAGTATTCCTGTTACGTTTAACAATTAGAATAAAATATGTGTATTCGTACTTGTGCTCTACTTTATAATTATTGTTACGAAGAAAATAATTCATGATACATGAAAAAGCAAAAATGAAAAAGGATAGAAAAATAAAAATAAAAAGTTTCCAAGATTAAAGAGAATATTTTTGCAGATTCCATCATGTATTAATATATATAAATAAAATAGAAGGAAAAGAAAAATGAATCATCAAAGGCGCAATGATGGGGAATTATATGATGATAATGAGTGAGGAAAAAAAGCATAGGGTTATTTTATTTGATAATGAATGGCGCTACGTGGAGAAACACGGGCAGATCGGTGAGATTCTGACTAGGCGCAGCAGCAACCACACCAACGACTATAATCAAAGACAGGATCATATACTGTTCGGATAGCTTGTGATCTATATCTCGATTTCATTTTAAGCGTTAATTGTTGGATGCAACATTTTTTTTACTTTAACAATATGAAAATTCAAATCTCTAACATTTTGGTCGATGAAGTAAGTCTTAACCAATTGAATTATATTCAGGTTGGCGGAAAATTTAATACTTAAAAAATTTGTATGATTTTAATAGTTTAGGTATGTGACAATTTTTTTTTTTTTATTTATTTATTTATTTTTTTTTTTTTTTGAATAAAAGTATGTGACAATTGAATTAACTTTTCAAAGTTTCTTTACATTTTTTCCACTTAATATTGTGAGTTGTTACTAGCTAGGGCAAATAGGGCAAATATGTAGTAGTTTAGTATTTAATTGATGTTAGATGTTTTGTTTTTAACTTTTTATATTTGTCCATTGTTAAATCTTAACATAACTCAAATATATATTTATTTTGGTGATCTCCTATAAATTGTAGGTTTTAATTTTTCGCACATAAGTATACTCTAAAAAAATCAATACATTTGATATAAATTAAGGAAGGAATAGAGGAAGACATTTATTCCATTTTAGGGTCTAAATCTTCATATATATATATATATAAGTTCAACAAGTGTGGAGGTGAGAAGGAAAAATATAATAAAAAAAATTAAGAGAGACAACATTTAGTTTTTAGAAAAAAAATATATTTAATAAAGAAAATTAAGTGAGACAAACTATAAATATACAATGCCAATAACTTAATCCAATATTTCATATTAAGGGTCTGATTAACTTTAAAAAAAATCAAAACAAAAAAGAATAGAATATATAAAGAAAAAAAAGCTAAATGTTTTTTATTTTTTTATGTATTTTCTTTCATGTTTATTATTTATTGTCTATATATAGACTATTTTTTAAATAAATTAATCCAATATTTCATATTTTTGAGTTAATAATAATAATATGTATTTCTAGATAATTTTCGAATAAAAAATACTTGAGTACTTGTATGGATTGTATACACACTATTAAGGATAAACAATACAATATTTAATTAAATATATCTGCATGGCTTTTGCATAAAATTAATGAGTAGGATGGAACCAATGAATTAGGGTCTCTAGTGGATCTCCTTTTTCAAGAGGGATAATAATATTTCTTCATTAAGTGGTGCCCATTTGCATTTATTTATTTATATATATATATTTGGCAATATGTACTTATTGGGTTGCTCTTACTGTTGACTTATGAAGTAAATTAATGATATAAGTCAAAATTGTTAATTATAACCTAAATTTAAGGGTTGATATATCTTCTTGACCAAAAGGTTATAAATTTGAATCTATCACCGACATATTGTTGTACTTGAAAGAAAAAAAAATAATAATAAAAAAAAAGTGTTAATTGTTAGATACTTTAAAAAAAAAAAAAAAATTAAGATTAAATCAAATTCATAGTCAAATAAAGAAACTCAATTCTAAAATTGAGACAACAATTTCTAAACAACAAAGTTTTATTTAAAAGATAATCAAAAAAATTTCTCACACTTCTAAAAACAGATTATTTATAGCCTTACAATAAAATAAACAAATGACTAATAATTAAAATTAAAATATTTTTTTTGATAACATGTTGGGATGGGAGATTAAACTTAGGATCTCATGGTCACTAGGCGATATACTATTGTCATTGAGCTATGCTCTTGTTGGCATTAAAATTAAAATATTAATACCAATAAGAACATAGCTCAATGCACATATGATGTATATCTATTAATGCATGTGAAGTCCTAAATTCAATTTTCACACTCATATGTTGTCAAAAATAAATAAAAAATCTAAAATATTAATAAAAAATCTAAAATATTAATAAAAAATTAACAACTAGACTAATTAATTATTTAATATTGCCAACAAGAGCATAGTTCAACGGCATTATGTATCTCTTAGTGACCATGAGGTCCTAGGTTCAATTTCGCACCCAACATGTTATCAAAAAAAAAAAAAAAAAAAAAATATATATATATATATATATATTTTTTTTTTTTTTTGCTTGTGAAAGGTGAATGATAATTAATAATGTAATTAGGATTTTTTAATTTGATTTTATAATTTAGCCTTAAAAAAGAAAGTAAACAAGTCTGTTCATAGTTTCACACAAACAAATATGCACACAATCACACTGGATGATTTCAATTCAAATAATGTAGGGATAAACACTTAAACAAATTAGCCCAAAACAAGAAAGGCATGCATTAATTATGAGAGATTTAAATAATAAGGAACTACATTAGAAAAGATAAAAACAAAAATCGTATACGTTTTCCTAACAAAATTGCTCAAAATAGGCTTATTCCACGACTAACTAAAGAAGCTATTGTAACTGCATAACACATACGTCTATACTTCAAAAGTTTATGGTCACTTTTTATGTGCCCAACCAAATCCCCCTTTTTCTTTGGTATATTCATGGACACAGAAATTAGAGAAAGAGAGGCAAAATTAGTTTCAAATTTCCCCAAAACTTTGAGAATCTAATAATTGGTGGGTCTAATAATATTCCATTGAAATATTTAGGTCGGGCCAACAAGCCTGAGTCAACTAATATGAGTGTGAACTAATGACTAAGAGGTCAGAAGTTCGATCTGCTCATCCCAATTAAATACCTTATGCAAAAAAAAAAAAAAAAAATCAGATTTGATAACGATTTTAGTTTTATGTTTTTCAAATTTATGTCTTGTTTCTTCACAATTTTTTTTATTGTGGTTTTCACAAAGGTCTGAATTCTGAGTTAATATCAAAATTTGGCTTGATTTTGTAAAACATATTTTTTTAAGTAGAAAACAAAACTAAGAAACTACCATTTGATTTTTAAAAATTAAGCTTTAAATATAATTTCCATCCATAAGTTTCTATGTTATATAAGTTATTTTTTAATAGTGTTTTCAAAATTAACTCAAATTTTGAAAGCTAAAAAAAACTATTTTTTGCTTTTGGAATTTTGTTAAAAATTCAAATGTTTTTTTTATAAACATAAAAATTATTATAAGAAATTGTGAGAAAATAAGCACAATTTTCAAAAACTAAAAATTAAAAAATAAATGGTTATGAAACGGTAAGAAGTTTTTGTTTTTCTAAGCTATGATGGCTCTTATAATTGTTCTTTTTCCTTCGAAACTTGGAGAATTGGTCAACATGCTCGATTCTTTGTGAGACAACATTGAAATTGGACTTTCAAACTCGACTCGTACGAAGGTTAAATAGTTATCAAACGAGTCTTAATTTTTATTCTCTTTTATTTAGAGTTATGTTTTGAGGTATAAGAAACCTTCGAGCAATGACCAATTTCAACACATGAATTTGCATGTGTGATCATCCTTTTAAAGTTGGTGATGGTAACTTCAACCTTCTTTAAGTTTTAGGCCAAACATGGATTTTATTAAATTTAATGCCTCACACAAAGAATCTATTTTATAATCCAGAGATAATTTCGACCAAACATAAATTATCGACTTAAATAATATAATGAAGTTTCAATTACTTAACAAATAATAAATGTTATAGAGACCTAAACCTCATACTAATCACCTTCTTGGCCTAATACTTATCCAAAAAAAAAAAAAATCATTAGTTAACATATTTTTTTCTTAATAAACACTTTATTAAAGCTATGATGGCTCTTATAATTGTTCTTTTTTCCTTCGAAACTTGGAGGATCAGTCAACATGCTCGAGTACTTATCTCCTAAACTCTAAATCTCAAATTTATCGCATCTCGAAATTCTTATTTCGACTCACTAGTAGCTAAAAAAAATTCACGAAATTTTTTAGTGGTGATGGTGTCTTCAAAAGTTAATTTGAAATTTTATATATATATATGCATGGTTCGTCTAAATCTTCCTACTTCCACTGAAACGCGCATCCAATTAATTTATTATTTCACTAAAACTACCATCAAACACTAAATTAACATAAACTTTAATCTCATTAGCAATTAAAAGTAGCATAAAGGACAAAACTCCCCCCACAAAGGCTAGAAGATTGGTGAAAGAAAAAGGATATAGGTTAAAAAGAAGTGCTTTTTGGTGGTGTAACTTTGTGTTTTGTGTGTGTGATGACATTGATGAGAGTTTGAATACACAATTTTTTGCTTTTGAAATTTCTTGACCAACTGAATCACGTCTTCAATCAAGACCACATGCATTCATTGCCTTCTTTCTTTTCTATATATATAAGTGCTTTCTTCTGCAGCCATATTGGCAGTGCAAAGAGAGAGAGAGAGAAAATACCCAAAATCATATTATTGTTATTATTATTATTGAAGAAATAATAGTAATAATAATAATAAAAAATTAAATAAAAATAATAATGGTGGCTGAATGGAGAAGCTGTTATTTGGATGTAATTTTGGTTCCTTTAGGGTTTTTGATAAGCACTGGATATCATGCATGGCTTTGGCATAGAGTTCGGACTCAACCTTTCACAACTCTCATTGGTATTAACACTAATGCTAGACGTTTTTGGATCTCTGCCATTTTACAGGTTTTTCTTTTTAACTCTCTCTCTTTTTTTTTTCTTTTTTTTTTTTGGTTAAAATTTATGCGTTTTATTAAGTTTTTGACTCGAGAGCTTGAAAAGATGTATCCGAACCTCCTAAATCTTTATCATCTAGACGGTTTTTTAAAGTTCCTCCGAAATCATTATCATCTACGACCATTTATTTAGAGTTTTCTCTTTTCCTCTCTCTATTTCTTCACTTTGTTGATGCAAATTTATAATGTCACTGATAAAATTAACAATATTGTCTTTTCAATCATTATGGGAGTGAGAGATCGAACCATCTCTTTGAAATAGTAATTGGTGTCTTATCTATTGAGTTATGATCGGATTGTCAAATTAACAATAACGTAAATCCGGTAATAATATACAATTATAATCATTAAGTATGTCATCAATCTATTAAACATGGAGATTTTAGGTCTTTTTAGAATAAAAAAGACTTGTTTTTGGGTCTAGTATGATATTAAAATATATTTCAAAATTCATGAAATTGAATCATTAAATCTTGTTAAGAATAATATAATAGAATATATTAATAATTTTAAAAAAAAAATGGGGAGTAAGATTTGAAGCTTTAAATTATGTGAATATTTTTAACCTAGTTGAATTATGTCTAAGCCTCGAAAATTGATATGTTAATATAGTTACACCAACTTCGTAGATTTCTCTTCTGGGTCTTTTTTAAAAGAAAATTAATTTTTATAGATCCCGAATTTGAATTCATCTTTTTTTAATCTTTTTACTCGATGTTAATAGTTACGACTTGGTAGATGTGTCGAGATATATATAATAATCATTTTTGGGTTGAAATTGTAACAGGATAATGAGAAGAAAAACATCCTGGCCGTCCAATCCCTAAGGAACACAATAATGGGATGCACCCTAATGGCCACCACATCAATTCTCCTGTGTACGGGTCTAGCAGCAGTATTGAGCAGCACATACAGCATTAAAAAACCCCTAAACGACGCCGTTTATGGGGCCCACGGCGATTTCATGTTGGCCCTTAAATACGTGACTTTGCTCACACTATTCCTCTTCTCTTTCTTCTGCCATTCCCTCTCCATCAGATTCATAAATCAGGTCAACATTCTGATCAACATTCCCGCCGGCGCCACCGCCGTCACCTCCGATTACATCTCCGATCTACTCGACAAAGGCTTCATCCTCAACACCGTCGGAAACCGCCTCTTCTACGCCGCCCTGCCGTTGCTCCTCTGGATTTTTGGCCCTGTTTTGGTCTTCGTTTGCTCTGTTTCAATGGTCCCTGTGCTTTATAATCTCGACGTCGTTTGTTCCTCCTCCTCCGCCGCCGCCACCGGAAAACGGAATGGTGATCTTAATAATGTTTAGGGTTTCGAATATATGTATGTAATTAATTTGGGACTGTTTATCTTTTGATCGGGAATAATTGAAGTGCAAATGTGTCTCGGATTTTATCCTCCAACTTTTGTGTTAATTTATCGGTCAAATTTAACACAAATACTATAAAATTATGAACGGATATATATGTTTTATTCTCTAACTATAATGTTTTTGGTATTTTTTTTTTTTTAAATTAATTTCCTATTATTATTCCTTTTTATATTTTAACATTTTTTTCAATTATAATCTTCTTCTCTAGCAAAAATTTAAAAAGAATTAGCTTTACTTAAAAACATAAAGAAAAAAGTGAAGTCTTAGATGGTCAATTTTAATATTCACGAACATAATGGACAAAATTGAAAATTGTTAAAATATAAACAACTTGAAACTTTTTAAACAATAATAGAAACAAATAAAAAAAAAGCACTCAAACGTTATAAACTAAAACATATATTTAACTTAATTTTTATTTTTTTGGTTGAATTATGTTTAAACTAGCATGTTAATAATGATTTTTTAGTTATTTCGTTTTTTTTTTTTTTCACATTTATAATCCCTATTTGCATTTAAGTGTGTGGGTGTGGTAGGATTGAGGAGAAATTATGAGAAAGAGTATATTACAACGTTTCTAATTTATTTTTTTTTCTTCAATGTTCAATGATATTTAATTAATGCGAGGATTGAATTCATGATCTCTTAATCAATGACACAACTTGATATAACTTTATATCAATTGAGTTAGGTTTGATTTGTTATCTCTAATTCTCTTAGTTCAATAATATGCGAAAGAAAAAAATTTGAATATGACATTTAGGTATGAGATGTATGTCTTAACTTAAGTTAAAAGTATGTTTAGGCTGCCATTTCTTGATTAACCTTATTAATGCGCCCGATGTAGTGAATAGTATTGGTCTACTTTTGACCAACAATTTTCTTAAGCTTGTCATATATATCATTACCATGACCATAGACTTTGGTCATCTTTTTATTAATGTTAATTATAAAAAAAAAATTAACAATTTTTTTTTAAAATGATACCGTCATAATGGAATAATAAGGCTAAAAAATAGGGTTATAGACTATTTTTTTTTAGTACATTATAGTGGGGGATTCGAACCACAAACCTTTCGTCAACACACATATGTCAGTTGAGTCATGTTCATTTTAGTTGATTATAGACTATTTAAATTATAACATAGGTTAAATATGCCAAATGATCTTTTAACTCTTTTAAAATTCATAAATACTTCGGGTATTAAAAATTCTCATAAACCCTTTTCTAAAAAATATTCAATTTTGGTAATAAAAAAAAATAGACACGTGTCATTATATTATTATTTTATTAACATATTTAAATTTTTTTTGACACGTGAATCTCAACCCCGCACATCATCAAAATTTGACCACACATCTATAAAATTAATTTCTTCCCTCGTACTCTAGAGTGGACACATGCCATGTGTTCAAACATGCTAATAAATTAAAAACACACATCATAACTTCCTAAACTCTCTATGTTCATTAGAGGCATATAAAATAAGAATTATCTAAGAGAATAGGAATCTTTTAAAATATTTTAGCCTCGTACACATATATTATGATGAAAGAACTGTTAAAAATTAGTGCAAACTATTTATTTATTTAATTTAATTTAAATCTTATAGTGACATGTGTGTGGTTATAATTGAGAGAAAATGTGTTAGTGGCCTAATGAGATTATGCCAGAGAATTACAAGGTTAGTGGGTTAATTTACTAATTAATTTACTATATAATGTTTGTAACATTTTCAATTCAAGATATCGAATTATCAAACTCAATTGATATAATTCTTTCCTTCGTGCCATTTCTCTTCTGTTTCCACACTTCCCGTTATCTTCGTTTTGTTACATGGTATCAGAGCTTCAAGGTTCTTTGTTTTGTGTTTGAGTTTAAATACTCGTTGAAGATGAACGGTGGAAACAGTGTTTGTGTAGACAAGCTTGCCGGTGATAATTATAGCTATTGGAAGCTATGTATGGAAGCTTTTCTACAAGGGCAAGATCTTTGGGATCTTGTTTCCGGTGATGATGCAGAAATTCCAGAAGATACTCTGGAGAATGCTGAGGCACGAAGAAAGTGGAAGGTCAAGTGTGGCAAAGCTTTATTTGCTTTGCGGACTTCCATTGGCAAAGAGTACATTGAGCATGTTCGTGATGTAAGTTGTCCAAAGAAAGTGTGGGACACAGTTGAAAGGTTGTTCACTCAAAAGAACACGACGAGGTTGCAATATTTGGAGAACGAACTTGCTGGAAGGACTCAAGGTAATTTGTCAGTTTCAGAATATTTTCTGAAAATTAAAAATTTATGTTCTGAAATTTCAGAATTAGATAAGGATGATCCTATTAGTGATGCTCGTATGCGTCGCTATCTTATTCGTGGACTGCGAAAGGAGTTTATGCCATTTATTTCATCGATACAAGGTTGGGCAACTCAACCTTCTATCATTGAGTTGGAGAATTTGCTTTCAAATCAGGAAGCATTGATGAAACAAATGTTTAGCAACTACAAGGAAACTCACTCGGAGGTGGAGGCTGTTATTTATGCAAAAGACAAGGGAAGAGTTCATTCTTCTCCAAAGCCTTATTCAAATGATGGCAATGGTTCCAAAATTGAAAGGCAGTCCAAGGGCACTTCAAAAGGATGTTTTAGGTGCGGCAAACCGGGACACATCAAACGTGATTGTTGGATAAAGGTGGTGTGTCAACGTTGTGGAAAATTCGGCCATATTAGACAAAATTGTCGGGTGATTCTCAAAGAAGCAGAAGCAAATGTTGTACAGGAAAGTAACAAACCTGAACAAGTTACTTGGGAACAATGCTTATCAATTGAAGTTATTGATCAACCCAATAACTTGCATGCTAATGCTTTTATAGATTATAATGAGGATTGGATTGTTGATTCTGGTTGTTCTCATCATTCAACTGGAAATGTTTCTCTTCTCTCTGATGTACGTACTCATCAAGGAAGAAGAGTCATTGCGACGGCTGATAATTTCATACATCCTGTTGTTCAAGAGGGGCAAGTTAACGTTAAAGATGGTGCATCAAATGTTGGTGATATTTCTCTTGAAGATGTTTATCATGTTCCAGGTTTAAAGAAGAATCTGGTTTCGGTCTCTCAGATTGCCGACTCTGGGAGGTATGTTCTCTTTGGTCCAGATGATGTGAAAATTGTTTCTAATATTAAACAATTTGATGTTGATGTTTTGTTTACGGGAAAGAGGAAAGATTCCCTCAATGTTTTGTCTGCAACTGATGCATATGTTGAAAAGACATGTGAGAATGATAGTGCAACACCTTGGCATGCTCGGTCGGGTCATGTTGGTTATCAATTGTTGCAAAGAATTTCTATGAAGAAACTTATTGGTGGTATTCCCATCTTTAAAAAAATTCGCCGTGATGTGGTTTGTCCTGGTTCTCAAATTGGGAAATCACATCTTCTTTGTTTCCCAAATTCAAATAATAGAGTTACGGTTGCATTGCAGTTAGTTCATTCAGATTTGATGGGGCCGACGAAAATACCCAATTATTATGGTTGTCATTATGTTATGGTTATAGTGGACGATTTTACTCGGTTCACTTTGGTGTATTTTTTGGAGGCTAAAAGTGAGGCTTTCTCCAAGTTTATCCAGTTCAAGGAGCTAGTGGAGAAAGAATTTATGCTGCCGATAAAGTGTTTTCGCACAGATAATGGGGGAGAATATATGTCCGATCAATTTCAGACATATTGCAAAGAGTATAACATTCAACGCCTTACATTTATGTGCTTGTCTTGGCTGCATGCAAAGAATCTTCCAAAGGAGCTTTGGGCAGCAACTATTCAGTCAGCTTGTCACGTCATAATTCATAAACCCAATGTGAGTTATGTTCGAGTTTTTGGGTCAATTTGTTATGTTCATGTTTCAAAGGCTAGGCGTTGTATTTTTGTGGGATATGGTACTCACAGAAAAAGATGGAGATGCATGGATCCTAATAGAAGAGGAAATTTTATTTTTCGAGATGGTTTGTCTATTGGCTTTAAAATGAAGAGTTTCGGTGAAGCGAGACGTTTTCTTGGCTTGAAGGTTGAAAAGCCAGGTGGATACTTTGTCTCACAGAAAGGATATGCAAATACTTTGTTAACTCGGTTTGACATGAAGAAGTCAAAATCAATTACTACTCCTATGAAGTTATCCTTGGAAGTTGTTGATATATTTAACAAGACGCATGGTAAATCCAAGTGTGAAGAATTCAGGATTGGAGTTGGTGTTGTTGATTGTATGTTTGCACTAAGGGGGAGTGTTAAAAATTAGTGCAAACTATTTATTTATTTAATTTAATTTAAATCTTATAGTGACATGTGTGTGGTTATAATTGAGAGAAAATGTGTTAGTGGGATTAGTGACATGTGTGTGGTTATAACGGAGAGAAAATGTGTTAGTGGCCTAATGAGATTATGCCAGAGAATTACAAGGTTAGTGGGTTAATTTACTAATTAATTTACTATATAATGTTTGTAACATTTTCAATTCAAGATATCGAATTATCAAACTCAATTGATATAATTCTTTCCTTCGTGCCATTTCTCTTCTGTTTCCACACTTCCCGTTATCTTCGTTTTGTTACAAGAACGGTCTCGAGGGATGATGTTATATATATCTTAACTAATTGAGTTATGATCTAGTTAAGAAAAAAAAATGCATTTAAAGATAGAAAATAAGAAAAATAAATAAAACCAAACTATCTTGAGACTAAATAAACATAGTCCTACAAATTTAGAGATTAAAATTGTAATAATTTAAGAGTATAACTTCCCTAGGCTACCTCTAGAGATTAAAATTGTAATAATTTAAGAGTATAACTTCCCTAGGCTATCTCTAGCTTGACAAGTGGCTCAACTATAGACCACTAGTGTCGAAACAAAAAAAAAAAAAATCTTCTTTTTTCTCAATATATAACTTTCAATTTTTTTTTTCCACTTCTTTTTTCTCTTTTTTAATTTTTTTTAAGAATACTTTCTTATTATTATTGAATTTATCTCTATTAGGTTTTAGGGTTTAGAGTTTTTCTTAAATGTTAAATTTAGGGTTTAAAATTTAATATAATTTTACATTAAAAAAATTTAAATCTCAGCATAGCTCAATTATATAAGATTGAGTCTTTGATTAAGAGGTATAAAATTGATGGATACAAAAAATAAAAAGAAAAAAAGAAAAAAGGAAAAATTAAAGTGGCATAGTCGTCATGCAACAACTTAAATGCAATGTTTGGGTCCGACACGCCAACCTATCACACCAAATGTACATAATATGATCAATGTCAGTTTCACTTTTTTGACAAATTCTTTTTAATCAATTTCCCACGTCGTTAAAGGAAGTTTTATTCATTTTTTTTGTACGAATCAAATATAAAAATTAAGACCTTTTAACATCATTAGCTGGGTTTCTTTTCAAACTTATTTACCAATTTTTTTTATTTTATGAATCTAAATATACCTCAACTAATTAAGGTATATATTCTCGATCAAGAAGTCAATATTTGAATATCTCGACTTCATATATTGTTGAATTAAAAAAAAATCAAAAATTATAAATTATAAAAGTAAAATAAATAAAAAAAGATGCTTTGAATTTCACAAGTTGTATTTAAAAATTTGCATGATATGTTTTTATTAAAATATAAAAATATCAAGTAGGGCTTGTCTGATTCGAAATTTTGACTTCTTCATAGATGTCACCTGTTTTAAAAATAATAAGTGTGAGTAGGACTTGAAGGATTCAAAACTCAGACTTCTTGATTGATGTCACGTATTTTATTAGAATTATGATGAATTCGGCAAATCTTAAAATATATTGCTTAAATTGTTTTTTGTTCGAAACAATAAATTGTTTTTGCCTCTTAAGCAACCGATCATGCGTTTGAAAGTTTGAAACTCGGAATCATCTAAATGAAATTTATAATCATTAAATCAGAGTGGCGCAGCGGAAGCGTGGTAGGCCCATAACCCACAGGTCCCAGGATCGAAACCTGGCTCTGATATACTACTTTATACAAGGATTGTAACTTTGCTCTACACAGAGTGGCTTTTATTTATTTTATCTTTGTCTTATTCTCAACTTTGTCTTTGTTTAAAAATACTGATATTTTTTCATATTTTTTTATTTTTTTAGAATGTTAAGACGAAAATTCGACATAAACATAATCCAGACAAACGTCTTAAGTCACAGTGATTTTTATTAAAATTGAAAAGGAAATAACCAAATTCAAAAATAACATATAAACAACGAATTAATTATAACATCAAAAAATCAGAGTGGCGCAGCGGAAGCGTGGTGGGCCCATAACCCACAGGTCCCAGGATCGAAACCTGGCTCTGATAGATTTTTTTTTTTTTTTTTTTTTTTCCATTTTTTTATTTTCAATTTGGTTAGACAAATTTGAACCGAACAAAAAGAGAAAGTCTCAGAAAACCTAATTTTACAAGAAATGTTATGGGTGATCTTTCGAATGAAAAAGAAAGGTCAGTGTGTTCTCTTAGATTATTCACCAACAAAATTTTCTGGGCAGATTGCGTAGAAGATTTCTTTTTCGAAGCCAACCAAAATGATTTTCTCTCTTCATTTTTGCCTTCCCTTTTACTAAAGTTCAACGTTATCGAATATGAAAAAACATTGGTGCAGTTGTGCCATACATGGATATGCCTTATCACAACGTAATCGCTTTCTTAAAAAGCATTTCAACTATCGGCTGACTGAATTTCCATTTCTGTCTCGGAGGAAAAGAAAGCCAAAGAAAACACAAAACAAAGACATCTCGTACCATTAACTTAAAGTTGTGAGATCCCACATCTTTTTCAACCTCGATCTTTGACTGCGGTCCCGAAATAATGTTTGCACCTTTTAATCCCCTTTTAATTCTGTTTCGTGTGAATTTTTGTCTGGTGTTGTATGATTGAATTGTAGGAAGTAAATTGTCAATTCAAATATAACTCAACTGAATAAGACATCATAATTATCGAACATAGCTCAACCTGAATAAGGCATCATAATTACCAACCCAAAAATAGAAGATTTTATCACCCGCCCAGCAATTGTTGAACTATATATATATTATGAAATGTTACCATAATACCTGGAGATAAATAATAGGATTTTTGAATTTTCATCAAAATCTTATTGACTAATAATTATGGTTACATTGAGTCCGTCATAATATAATTGTTTGATATTGAAAGCGTTTGCTATAAGAACTTGCAGATTATGAAATGCTATGAGGAAGAGTTACATCAAAGATTATGAGAATTGTATGGCTACGGGAAAATTTGTTCTTTCTTTCATATCCTCAGTTAATCAAAGGAGTTGCCACTCTACTATGCTGTCCATCAGAAATCCCGAGCTTCGCCGAAAATTCCGTTGGCATCGGGATATTCAACTCGGAACAAACGAGCTGAATTATGCTGGCAGTGGCGCCCCCAAGAGATAATTTGTTGAGGGTCACGGACATGGCAAACTTGTGATCTATATTACAAAATCCTGTGGATCCACCCATTCCTGAATGGCCAAACCCAATAAAAGAACCTTCCTCTGATGTCAACCTTGAGAACCCTAATCCAAACTTCTCATTTGGAATGGTGAAATTTTCATATTTGCCTATACCCAAAAATGCATCATGAATTTTAGGGTCTTTGTACAATTTTTCAACTAACTTTTTTCCAGCATTTCCATGCCTTGTGTCATCTCTTGTGCTCGGAACATCGGTATTGGTATTGGTATTGCTACAGCTGCTGCTGCTATCATCAAGGATCCTAGTATAACCACCAGTATTGCTGCTATTCCTGAAGATACCACCGTTCTCGACGGTTTCGGTGGAACTCGGGTTCTTTTGATGGTCGTTATTTAAGTAGGTATGAATGTCCTTACTTCTGGAAGCTTTCTGCTTCTTAGGAATCTCGGAAGAAAATTTAGGGATGTGAGGGTGGCTTCCGAGAGCTGGATGGGATGACGAGGAATGTCGGGGCGGTATGACACCACCATCGGCAAGGGCTGCGTAATAACGTGCCAGTGCGCGGGCTGAGCAATGTCCATTAGCAGCTGGTATAATGGCACGGCGAGTATTGAGCATGTTAAATAGAGGTGTCAAAGTCGTGGCAAGCTGGGCAATCACGGTTGGCTGGAAGGTGGAGGGCAATTCAGGACGATCAGTCCCAGAGAACTTTTGAAAATCATCAAGATCTAGTGTTAGTGTTGCAAGACGAGATTCAACTCCTGGAGACAAAGCAAAGAATATTAAAAAAAACTCAGCAAATTAAAAGTTTTCAGTTTTCAGCTTATGCTTGAGAATGCAAAAGATTCAATGCAGTAAAGGTTTACCAGGAGGGATTCCGATGTATAGCTCGCCTTCTACGTGGAGTGGGTAAATTAATGCTTCTTCAAGAATCTCTTGGAATTTCTTCCCCGTTGCGTGCTGTTTTGTTTTAGCAGATTAAACCAATGAGTCAAAAAATAAGATATCTTAGGCGGTTATATGCAAGTATTCAGGGCCATTGTTAGTTCTGATCTGATCATTGTTCTTATTCACAGCTTTAAGTTGACAACAAATAAAGTAACATCACATGAGATGCAAATGTGCACTGCTCTGTAATACCACAAACAAAATTATTGCGGTTCCAGAGATCGAGGGACAGCCAATGGTAACTTAATAAGACTACACATACGTCAATGCGCGGGCTCATGTTTGACCTCCAACATTCAAAAGTCAGGAAAGTAAATACAAATGGATATGTTGAAGGATACGTGATAACCAAGCACCATAAATATTGTCTCCTGGCTGACCAATGTATTATACTTTTCTTTACCAAACAATTAAGTAACGTTAATAAAGTTAAAATATGGATTGTAATTTATCCTCAAAATGTACCCATAAAGGAAAGGAACTAGAAATTAAATATCCATTGAAATATGTCAGGAAGTAAGAATTGATTTTACCACTTATTCGAATTTAAGATTCAATTTAATGAAAATTGAAAGTTGAAAATAAA
Organism: Herpetospermum pedunculosum; assembly: GCA_028017165.1. Lineage (NCBI taxonomy): Eukaryota > Viridiplantae > Streptophyta > Magnoliopsida > Cucurbitales > Cucurbitaceae > Herpetospermum > Herpetospermum pedunculosum. The sequence goes on from CM051522.1 coordinate 85,718,157, forward strand.
ATTGGAATGCGGGGGTAAAACTGATTTTTTTTTTTTTTTTTTTTGGTAAAACTGATTTTTTGTTGATGTCTTTTCAAGAATGATGAAGACAGACGTCTGCATTTCTCTTTTCTAAAGAAATTTGCAAGAAATTACTTCCAATGATTTCAATTCAACCAAGCCTTTTCAAAAGAGCTACATTGTTCACAGAAACAAAATGCCATGACATTTTCCTTGGGACCATTTCTAATTTATCTGTTTCGGTTCAGCATTGCTGACAAATTCTTGAATGGTTTTGAATATCATTTTCCTTGCCAACTTCGATTCCTTAGCTAAGTAGTTGTGACATAGAATTATACCCCAATAATAGCTTAAGCGAATGAACGAAACATATTACCTCAATGATTCCACCACATAGCCAGCCATAGGATAGATAATGATACAACTGCTCCTCGCCAGGTTCAGTCTCCGGCGTTGATTTAGCCATGCAACTCAAACATTCCTCCCAGTCACAAATTACCAAAGGATTTTCCCTAACATCTACCATGGCATTATGCAGACCTGAAGTGTGGTTAAGCACGTGATAGACCTAGAAATGGAAACCAAGAAAAGAAAAATTGTCTTTAAATGACACTGCAATAACATAGCAAGCAACTCTTTAGGGAGACTCTGTACCTTTATTATATCTTTATCACTTGATCCAAATTCTGGCCAAATATTAGCAACATTTTCCTCAAGCTTCAGTTTCCTTCAAGACAATTCATAAGAGGAAAGGAGTGGCTTCAATAAATGAAGGCAGTACGCAGCCATGACAGAAGGATATAAATATAAAACAAACCAATAATGCTAAGGACATAGTGCATTTTAACTTCGAAGACGCAACATGGACTTGAAACCCTCCCTTTAACTTGCTAATAAATTCTGTTCTTACCCATTATCAACTAGCCAATGCAACATTCCAGCTGTGATGCCCTTTGTTACAGAGAACACTGGAAAAAGACTATCAGGTTGAACTGGACGTGGATTATATCTACCCAAAACTCCAGCAGCAGTATCAATAATGACCTCTCCATCTTTGTAGGCACACACCTAACAGAATTGTATAGTAATTCAATAAGAAGAGACGAATTGAAAAATATAGCATGTGTGACGGGCAGGTTTTAATTAATATATACAATAGATTATTAGGACACCAACCTCGTAATCAACTGTTACTTGACCATAAAATGTTAGCTAACTAACCAAAAAGGAAATTATGGAAAACCTAACCGACTTATCTTGCAAGCTTAAGCAGGTAGTTAAACCTGGATTGATCACGTAACCTGTGTTACATCTCAAGTTTCAACTATAATCAAAATAAGTCAAGTCTTTATTTGATGCCTTTGTAAGTCTTCTACCACACATTCATATGTACGTGCATGCATAGCATACAACTATATATCTATATATGGAGTGTGAAAATCAGACTCGGACTAATGGTCCAGTTCTGAGAGAAAGAAACAACATACTACTGAATGATACTGTGGACAAATATCCATAGTCCATTGTTGATGTTACTATTTGGATTGTGAACAATTTTCAATTTAAGCACAAAGCTGGATGCTAAGGGCTAATCTGAGCTGCATGCTATATATCTGCTTTTGCATGTAATGAATGTAATAGATCACATGAAAAACATTGTAAAATTATATACAAGAATTTACCAAAACCGTGAGTCGCAAATACGCAATGACATTTTGCAGTCAACTGCAGTTTGACATATTAGCAAATGGTTCAGTTACACAGTAGTATATATTTTCAAGATGTGGGACATGCCTGGATTCCAAGTATTTTATCCTCATTCCCCAGCTTGATTAAGAGTTGTCTCAGCTTAGTTTCCACATCAGAATTGGCAGGTGTTCTCCAGATCCATTGATCATTTACGTTTGGCTCCTTGCTAATGCTTCTGAAACATCCAATATTAAACCAAGCTGAATGTAAGATGATGCCCCATTAATGATACTACGGTCCAGAAAGAACTCACCCTTGTAGAACAGATTCAGCAAACGGTCTCATGATGTCTAGATATACTATGCGAACATCCATCAAGGAAGAAAGACCTGCAATCAAGTCTCTCAAAGTTTAGAAACACAAATCAAATACTCTGTTGAAAGTTAAAACCAGTTAATGTTTAAATGAATACCTCTTAGAAGATTAAGGACCCGTGCAAATATTATAATATCGCCAGGAAATGCATCAATCTGGATAAAAGATGGGCTATCACCATATCCAAACACCAAGACATGCATAACAGAGAAATAATTTGAAGCTATATCAACTTACAGGATTAAAACGTTTAGCCTCCTTTTGATTCATTTTCATTCTTTCTTGAATTTGCCTCACGTTCTTTGATCTTTGCTCTGTAATAGCTTTGAGGGTTTCCTGTAAAATAACTGAAGAAGTAAAAACATGAACCTAATTTATTTATAGGACTCATAATGAAAGATATCAGAGTATAAATTTGTAAAAAACATCGGAGATAATCATGACTCTCAAGAGCTTGGCATGCACTTACATGTGATTCTTTTGCAGCAGTTGCTGCTCGAAAAAACACATTTGTCACCTGCATTGCTTGCTCTGGCATATCAAGACGCAACTTAAGTCCCATTTCAGCGAAGGAAGATAGAAGTGCAACATGGTCACCCTATCAAAGAAGATGTTTACAAATCATTTTCACATTCAAGGAAAATGATGTGAATCAAAGGGTCCACAAAGAACTACACACAAACTTACTTTCTTACCAACTAGCTGTCTTACAATAACAATAATAAATTGACAATTGTGTATTTATATTATAAACATCAGTAAGTCTAGAAACTGTGTATACGTTAGAAGAGGAAAATGATAATGTTTTTGTTAACTATATACGTTATGTAATTTTATATTGATGATAATGTTTTTGTTTTGAATATTCAATAAACTGTGTATTTATATTATAAACATCAGTAAGTCTAGAATCTTGCAATGTGGCACTTAAAGAGTGACAGGCATCAAACTTTTAAATTGACAATTGTATTTAAGCTAAACTAAAGGATCAAATTTAAAAATATCCATGTGAAGGAAATCGTAGATCTGAGGGTCTAATTTCAAAACAACAGAAACTACACGTGGCTTTTATATTTTACCCAAATAATAATGTCATACAAACCTCTGCAACTGCCAAAAACATCTTTGCCAGTGCTAGTTTCATGTTGTTCGGTAATTTTTTTGTTAGCCCAAAGTCGAGCAAAATTGGAGAATGAGGAGGTTCCTTGCTGATGAGGAAATTCCCTGCACAAAGTACCAAAGAAGGCACTAAAACAACTATTGTATTGGAATTGTTACATCCCTAGCATTTCCATAATGCCAGTCTTGTGATTATTGTACTTATCCAGCTTTCTGAATTACTGAGGGTCTGATCAGAAATCATGATTAGAAACTTTTTTTTTAATTGTAAAAAAATTATTTCGTTAGATAAGTTCTAATTACACATTCATAACAGAAAACATCATGAAACAAAAATTCGTATTCGGATGTTTTCATGTATTTTCTATTCTTGTCTCGTTAAAATTACTGTTCAAGTTGAATGGTTAATAAATTTTTGAACATAACTTGATATAAATCAAAATAAAAAAAACTGTTCAAGTTTTACAATATTATGGAGAAGAGACAAATCAAAATAAAATAAGATTAGATAACTTTCTAAACAGTTATTAAAATTGAAAAGAATGTAAAACAATTTTAAAAGGTTAATCTACGAAATAGTTCTTACAAATACACTCATGACAACCCCTGAATGTTCATCTTGAAGATTATTTTTTTTCCCGCTCCAATATCAATCAATTAGCAAAAAAGAAAAAATAAATGAGAACTAAAATAGTAATTTGGTCTTTTCACATTTACCCTCTAACAAATGATATTTTCCATTTCTTTTTTTCTTATAAGAAACAAATTCATTTATATAATGAAACTACACAATATTGGGGCATTGCCAAATTCCGGCATTGAATGAATTATTTACCTGAAATAAAACTTCAACTGCAAAAAAAATTAATTAATCTGCATTTATTTACATTAAAGCGACTACGCATAGATGATAACGTACCAGGATGAGGGTCGCCATTGAAAAATCCATCAACAAAAATTTGGTGTGCATAAGCTCGTGTGATTTCTTCAACAATTTTTTGTTTGTCAACACCATAAGCGTCCAGACTGGCAGAGTCATTTAAACGTATACCGTCCATATACTCTAAAACTAGAACTTTCTCTGCTGACTGCCATAGAAACCCACAGAACAACCGCTTACTATACAAGCAACATAATCTTATGCATATGCAGAACTGTCTAAGCAATAAATTCTTCATTCCAAATGCTGAGAAAATACAGTAAACTTTAAACATGTTGCTAAGTTATGAGCAAAGATCAATCCTTAAGATAATGACTTGGATCTTGTAGACTTGCTTGGCATAGATGTATATGTATCCTTTGAAAGAAAAAAAATCATATAAGCTAAAAACGTATTTGGGAAGCCTTTTAACATGATTAATGTTTCCTGCTTACAGCAATAAAATTCACGTTTCTAATTTTTTTAGTTTAACAATTGCAAGGGTGGCGAATCATCAACCTTAGAGATGGTAATAGGTGTCTTATCTTATACTCGGATCAGATTGAAAATCCTTATCTCAAATAAGTTGTTATTCACGAAGATCCTCAATAGTTCTTTACCTCTCTTGAGTCTGTTCTACATGGTAGGAATAAATAACAACTAATCAACCATAGAATTGCAAAATGCACTCTTGCCCGTTGACTTAAAAAATAATTCATGCAAAGCACATCCAGCCACATTACACCTTTTGCTATCCCAGACAGATTAAAGATTTCCATTTGCCATTTATGTCGGCCTCTAAATATTGTAATAAATAAGATTTTCCTAAAAACTACTTTCAAATAGTGCTACATCCTTATTTATATCCATGACAATATGCTGGTTCAATAGTATCCAGACATTCTAGAAAATATGATATTATAAGGTAGGAAAATTGCCTGAACAACTTCCGGAATAAAAACATTCACAATCCCAAGGCCTTTATCTTCATCTGATACGTTTTTGCAGCCAAGATTTCTAGATACTGTCCTGGTGTTCTCTACAAGATGAAATAAGAAAAGAGGAAAAGGAAAGGATGCATTAGGTGGCGTGAATTTTAAATGAATGCCAGGACCTGAAATTGCAGAGATGCACTGAAGTAAACTAAGATAAGGAGTTAAGCAAATTAGGCATTTAGGCTACAGTGCAATATTGTTTATAACAAAAGAAGATTATTCCAACGGAAAACTGGAAGAAGATGCATTATTTCACTAAACAATATAAAATGCATGGCTAGGTGCCAAACTCATGATAAGCTGAAATGCAGGGGTATTGTGGGTAACGTGCTTTCGTCCTTCACTCAGCAACAATGGGTGAAGTGTCTTTTACAGTAAGTTCAGAAAAGACGTACCAGCTTCACGATTGAAATCAAGTTCTTTGGGAGCTTCTCGGCACCATTCATCTATAATGGGATTAAAGTCATACTGCGGCTCCGCCCAGCCTATCCAATCAACAATTGCCTTTGCATTCTTCAGGTCCTGAAAAAAGTCATCATATGCTTACCAATCAGGCAGAAGGTTCATCAAAATGTCTTGATCAAACGTCTTAAAGTTTATAGAGCATGCTAAACCTCCAATATAACTGACTTTATGCCCTCGTGTTGCACTTTGATAACCACCTCCCTTCCATCAAGCAAAGTTGCTCGGTGCACTTGGGCTATCTGACAGAATTAAATGCAATAAAATAAATTTTCAAACATGAAAATCCTACACTTTAAATAAAATATCTACTGATTGTGAACCTACGCTAGTGACTCATCTGTATTCTACAACTGTCTACGGTAAGAGGATCTTACAGATGCAGTTGCTAAGGGCTCTTCCACAAAGTTTGCAAATAGATCAGCGATTGGTTTCCCCAACTCTTTCTGTATGGTCTGGCGAACCTGTCATGGAACACAAGTATCAAGAATATGCCAATTAGAAGTCTGAGAAATAATGCTATAAGCTTCTGAAGTTCAGCATGCCAAACACATGGCAAGTAGTAAAACGAATGAAAGAGAAGTTACTAACTTCCACACCATATCATGATAAGAAACTGTACAATTGCATCAAGGATTTGAAATGTTTGGAGACTTTTTGTATGAAAATATCTACAAAGCAGGCAAATGTATATCGTATCACTAATTAACCAAAAGAGGCTAAGATGAGCATAGCTCAACTGGCATAATGTACGAACTAGTGATCAAGAAGTCAGAGGTTTGAATCTCTCACCCCACATGTTGTCAAAAAAAAAAATTAACCAAAAGAGAAATGAAGCGTGATTAATTGAGAAAGGGTGATTAGAATGAGCATAATGGCCATCAAAGGTCTGTCTCATTTATGATCCATTAATTAGTTTTCTTTCACATAAAAATAAAAAAGCATAAAAGATAACCTCTTGTAGCGGACGAGGAGGGAGAGAGTCTTGTAACTGTTTGAGGAGGCGTATGTATGCCTCAGGGATAACATCTGCTCGAGTCGATAAATACTGTCCAAATTTCACCCACAAACCTTCCAACTCTATAATCAAGCTCAATACACGCTTTGCATTACGTTCATGTGCTTTTTCCCATAAGACTGATCTTCTAGACTTGCTAATCCACTTCTCTCTTTGTTCTAATGCCTTCAGAAAACCCCCCACAAAAATTAAATTAAATTAAATTAATCATTATTTATAAAAATGAAATAAATAAAGGCAGGTGAACTAGTTTCATGCTCGGTGAAAACAGTCCAGAGGTAAACGGGGATCAGGGAACTTTACCTTATAATCCAGGTATATCACTAAAGTCAGGGTGAACACTTTCATTCTTCTTCTGTAGATGTTTCCCCATGCCATCTGATAAAATAAGGTCGAGAAGAACACAACAATTGCTTTAGTTCGCACTTTCTTAGAACGATGATAGAAACTTTATGATGAAATCCAATCCTATAATAAATGGCATGAATCTTGTAATCGACCAAGAGGTCAAAGGTTCGAATGACTCGAGAAAATAAATTAACTACATCCTGACAACTGTCGGGAGTTGCAGCCTGCAGGCTACTTAGAAAATTGACGAGCCTGAAGATTCGTCTATAAACCTTCATCGTCCATCTCGATGGAAATTCTGAGTTTTAAGTATTAAACGACTCAAAAACATCTTTAGTTTCTCATCCGACGGCCTCAAAGTCAAGAACAGAAGCTTAATCCTCTAAGCGGCGAACACTGTACCATCCATTACGTGATCAGTTAAGCCATCTTATTTTCTCCAATTTCAACTAAATTAAGCATCGCTCATCACTTTTTACGTAATGACTTTACACATGCACAATTCAGATAACTATGAACTGCCTAGAAAGCATCAAATTCAACAAACACTTCGCCGACAACAGAAATTTCGGGAATTGCAATATAGCAGCCAAAAACACATACGAAAAATCAATCAATGCAATTTATGAACACGACGATCCTTACGATTCCAGCTTAATTACGCATGCGATATGCTGATGGCTAAAATCATCAAAAAGCAGCGAGAAAATCCATCACTAACCTGAGAAATGACTCGGAACTTCGGAGGAGGAAATTAATCAGATAAAACAAGGGGAAAATTGGAGTCTCGAAACACGACTCCTCGAAAATGAAGAACTATGCAGAATCGAACGATATAGCGATCGAAAATTCTCAATTCGATCAGAATTCTGTCGTTTTCAGTTGTTTTCTTGAATTGGAATTTTCTTCTTCGCCTTTCTTTTCTTCGGTGACGTGGTTTGCAATCCGATCACCGAACTTTTTCTGCGATAAAAAAATAAAATACAAATTTATGGCAATCTTTTGCTTTTGGCTCCGTTAAGACCAATCAGAAATGGACACGTCGACTGTTTTTTTGTCTCCGTGTGGCTGATTACGTGGAATGTTGGGCCCATTAGGTTCCTGCAGTGTGAATATGGTTATCTCCTTTTGTGGAAAATACTGAAAGTGATACGTGGACCTCACTTTGCCGTACGATTAGAACCTCAATTTGACGGAAAAATTGGAGAAACCACCTCTAAAAAGTAAAAACACCAATTGCAGAAATCAACAAACATTTGTTATAATTTCATTCCTAAACTTTCAATTTAAATAATTTACAAGTGTATAAAGAAAAAAAAAAAAAATTAAAAAAAAAATGACAAATTTATCGCAAAAATAAACCTTAAGCGTTTGGCCCAAAGAGTTGTGGGAGAATTTAACTATCTATTTAGCGGACGAATTTATTGAACTCGGATAAAAAATATAATTCTTCGGTGACGTGGTTGTTCAATCAAGATGGGTACTTAAATCAAATTCAAAATGTAATATTTTTAGACAACTTATTTGGATCCGTTTAAATTAATGGATTAAAATCTTTTAAATTCACGTGTAATATTTAAGAGAGTATTGTACGACTCTCTCCTATTTCAAAACTATCAAAATAAAATGAATAAAGTATTATGGTGAAGATTAATTTTGTTATCCAAAGACATATAAAATAAAAAACAAAAATCGCATTCTTAAAATTTATTAGAATAAGTCTTTAGCAATGAAAATATGAAAAATGATATAAATAAATTATACAAAAAAAATAGCTAAAATAAACCGTTATTGTTGAAATGTTGATTTAGAGATGTGTTTGACACCGGGGTCACGGTAAGACTATATATGTGTTGTTCTTTTTTTTCGTTAAAAGAAGTTGGTAAAATATATCTACATTAATAAAAACAAAAGCAAAAAACTAAATCTTATAATTCATAAAATTAAAGATGAGTCCTAATAAAAATGGATATATATAATCAAATCGAGTATAGCTCAATTGACATAAGGTTGTGTTCGTGACTAAGAGGTCATAGATTCAATCCTCACCCCACATGTCTTTTTTATTTGACATTACCTCATATGAATACATTTTCTATTTAAGTAACCTACCAAAATTATTATCCAAACATGAGCATAACTCAATTGATCTAATGTATAAATTAGTGATCAAGAGGTTACATGTTTGAATCACCTACCTCACATATTTATATAATATCATTGAATTGATTTTATTATATGGGTTAATATTAAATTCAAAACTTCATTGTAATCTCTTTGTGATTTTTTTATTTTTATTTTTTTAAGACTATCTTAACTCACATAATTATCAATGGGTAGTGTTGCTCACACGAGAATTCGACGAAGGAATTTAGGCACGTGTAAATGAAATTTGAATTTGTATGTATTTGTATCAATGCGTACTGGATTACAATCTCTAATGTTTATCCTCTTATTATTTATCTCTCAAATGTAACTGTACTCGAGGGCTTCTTTATTCTCTGTTTGATTCTTTCTCTCTCAAATGTAACTGTACTCGAAGGTTTTTTTATCCTCTGATCATATGTAACTGTACTCGAAGGCTTCTTTATCCTCTGATTCTTTCTCTCTCAAATGCAACTGTACTCGAGGGCTTCTTTATCCTCTGATTCTCTCTCTCAAATGTAACTGTATCAGCTTGTTCTCGAGGTATCCTCTGATTCTTTTTCTCTCAAATGTAACTTCTCGAGGTATCCTCTGATTTTTTCTCTCTCAAATGTAACTGTATCAGCTTGTTCTCGAGGTATCCTCTGATTCTTTCTCTCTCAAATGTAACTGTACTCGAGGGCTTCGCAACTTGTTCTCGAGGTTGAATCTTCAGCTTCGCGTAGCGGTGAAGTCTTCAGGATTCAAAGAGTCTTTCGTTGCTTAGGGATCCTCTATGAGTTATGAGAAGAAATTTTATGAACCTTGCAAATGAAGAATGAACTCTCTAATTATAGAGTTTCTCAGGGGTCTAATGGGTTTGGGTCTGGATCCATTGGGTTTGGGCTTGGGCCTAATGGGCTTTTAGGTTATGGGTTTGGGTCCAATAAGCTTTTAGGCTTTGAGCCAAATTACCATTTAAATAGCTTTCTGGTCTGACTTGATTTCGAGCCCAATTTAGCTAGGACCGAATTTGCTCGGTTAAGTTTATTCGATCCGTTGACTATGATGAAGACACGTGGCGACCGCTGGTTGGCCGAAATTTATGTTAATAATAACAATTAGTTTAAAGAAAAAATTTACTCAAAAAAAAAACTTTAGAACAACTTTTAAAGAAAACAAGAAAAATACAAAAGGAATAGACAAAAAAAAAAAAATTGCCACAATAACACTGAATCTTATTTTTATTATTTGGAGGGAATCTTATCAGTATTATTATTATTATTTTGTTTTTTTTAAGAAATCTTACTAGTATTATTAATATCCACATGTCTGTACTTTTTATTTTGAAGAAATATCTCCACAAAGGCAATGCTTTGTCCGTGTATCCATTGGGGTCATTATAATGCGCCACATATGCAGAAAACCCCGTTACACTGTCCACACATCAAGATTTTTCATATTTTATGCACGTATATAAATAAAAAAAAGTAATTATAGTGACTATTAGCATAATTCAATAGACCTAAAATTGTTATCTTCAATCAAAATTCAATGGACCTAAAATTGTTATCTTCAATCAAAAGGTTAAAAGTTTGAATTTATAATTTCACTTCAAATAAAAATTAATTAGGTATAGTAGGAATGAATGGATACAATAACTCATAACATTTTATTTATTTATTATTTTAGTTCAAAGTGTCATGAGAGTTTTATATCTAAACAAAAAAAAAAAATAATAAAAAAAAAATAATAAAAAAAAATTGTGAGTTATATATATATATATATATATTTTTTTTTTCTTCATGTCAACAATATAGGAAATAGAAAAATTCAAACTTTGAGTTATAGAAAAATTCAGTTTGAATTATTGATCGAGAATATGTGTCTTAATAGAGCTATGCTCAAGTTAATTATATATTTTTAAGATTGAGATCCCATTTTTTTTTTTTTAGATTTTTTTTTAATTTTATTTTTGAACTAAAAAGAAAAACTATATTTTGGCTCTCAGATTCTTTAATCCGCCTAATTTGAGAATTGTTTTTCTCTCCGTAAAATCACACATATTCATATTAACATCTTAATATTTATACTCGATGTTAGGTTATCAATTTGTTGAAAGCAAAATAAAAGTAATATAATTTTGATTTTTAAAGTTACCGAACTAGAATAAAGATTTTAAAAGTAATATAATTTTGATTTTCAACTCGTGAAGTTTTTTTCTTTTTTTCTTTTTATGATCAACAATATGTGAGGTGAAAAATTAGAATATCTGACCTCTTAGTCGATGATACATATTTTATGTCAGTCGAATTGAGATGAAGTGGTGGTGGAAAGACTTAAAAAAAAAAAATAAAAAAAATAAAAAAAATAATGAAATAAGGTGAAAGTTAAAGGAATAAATTAAATTGTATTAAATTTTAAAATTAATATAATTATATGGTGGTAGGTAAAGTTTAAAATATTACTCTAAAAATGTAAAAGTTTAAACTTTACTTAAAAAAGAAAAGAAAAGTAAAGTTTAAAATATGTACTAAAAAAAGTAAAGATTTAAATATGTACTTAAAAAAAAAGAGTAAAGTTTAAAAGAATTAAATAGTAACGTTTATTGGTGAACCAAATAGTAAACCTTTTGGGGGCTCTTTGGCCCCAAGTGGGTTTGGGTGGGCTATAATAGCCCACCCCATGTTTGGAGCTCCAACTATATAAGTTGGGGCTGAGTTATTATAATCCCGGTTTGTTAACTGTAGTTAGTTTTTTTTTTTTTTTTTTCCACTCAATTTATCGATTCTTTATCTTCCATTTCATCCCAAATTTCTCTCTCCATCGAGCCTGTTGTTGTCGATTATTTGTGATTTCCTAAATAATATTTATTTTTTTAACTTTTAAAAAATTAATATGCAATATACATTTAACTATACAAATACAACAAAAAGGTGTAGAAAAAAAAAAACTAACATAAAGACATATTTCAAACTCCAATGTTAAAGAAAACTGTATTATTTATCTCTCCACCGAGCCTCTTGTTGTCGATTATTTGTGATTTCCTAAATAATATTTATTTTTTTAACTTTTAAAAAATTAATATGTAATATACATTTAACTATACAAATACATGTAGAAAAAAAATAAACTAACATAAACACATATTTCAAACTCCATGTTAAAAGAAAACGGTATAATTTCTCTCTCCACCGAGTCTCTTGTTGTCGATTATTTGTGATTTACTAAATAATATTTATTTTTTTAACTTTTAAAAAATTAATATGTAATATACATTTAACTATACAAATACAACAAAAAGTTGTAGAAAAAAAATAAACTAACATAAACACATATTTCAAATTTAATGTTAAAGAAAACTGTATTTTAAACACACATTAAACAACTCTGCATCCCAAACACAGACTTATTAAACCCAGACTATACAACTTTGCACTCCAAACACCAACTATAATAACCTATCCTGCGCCCTAACGCCCCCTTTAATTTTTTTTTTTTTTTTGTTATTTATATTTGAATACCACTTAGGTTTAGGGTTTAAAATATAACTTAAAAAAAAGCATTTCCTAAAAAAAAAAAAAAAGAGTTTAAAAGAATTAAATAGTAACTTTTTTTGGTGATCCAAATAGTAAAGCACATTTTTTATTTTTTTTTTAGTACAACACCAAATAGTGAACTTTTTTAGTACAACAGCAAATAGTAAACTATAATCGATTTACACAGTTACTCAAAAAAAAAAAAAAAAAAAAAAAACGATTTATATAGAAAACTATTAAAATCAATTAAGAATTAAAATAGAATATACGAAATAAAATAAAATAAAGGCATTGACAATTGTCACGTGGAATGGAACTGACAACGACAAAATAAAAGTCGATCGCAATGGCTTAGTTTCAAGTTTCGAAGAGTTTGTTCATCATCTATCCCGAGATTGCAGCCTCCATGGCGATCTCAAAGCTCGCCATTCTATCAATTCTTCTAGCCCTAGTTTTCACACAGGTCCGCGCCGATGTATCGGTTGATGGAGAAGCGGAACATATAGTTCAAGTCGTCAAATCGGATGATTCCGAGTTATCTGATTTGAAGGTTGAATTGGACGAGCTTAGCTCCAAGATCCAAAAGCTTGGTTAGATTTCGATTTTCCTTAACTCTAGCTATCGTCTTTATAAGTTCTAATTGTTAATTTTTGATTTCGGAGGAAGCATTAGCAAAATTGAAAAAAAAGGGGGAGGGAATTCTGATTGCATGGAGAATTTAGTCCAGTTCATACCAGTATAATCTTAATATTCATGGGATTGATAATTTGATGTTATCTTGGAAATGGTCAGATTATAAATGTCATTTACGCTTTGTGTTAATCTGCATCTGTGAAACAGATCTATTGTGAAGTTGTTTTTCAAGTTTTCGGCAGTAAGGTATAGGAATTGTACAAATTTAACGGTTTATCAACTCGCGGGTGTTCTAATTGTTTGTTGTAATGTTAATAAATTGAGGAATAAAAATGTAACATCGAATTGTATTGTACTAATTTTTACACTTGTGTAAGTGTCAAACAATATATTGTGGATGATGATTGAATAGTAATATCGAGTCAAATGAGTGATGATTACTCTTCATACTTATGTCTTAACTTTTTGTGGAAACTTCTCAATTTCTAAATTGGTGTCCTGTTGTTTCTTTTCTGGTTGTCTACCCCCGATTTCACCCAATGCTGAAGACTCCCACCTTGATGAGAAAAGCCAAGAATTGAAGAGGAAGGATGAGGTAATAGCTCAGAAGGAAAAGATCATTAATGCCAAGCTAGATAGCATTTCATCGCTTGAAAGCGAGATTTCTTCTCTTCAGGTTTGTGGCAGCAGCAGTTTAGGTTTTTACTATGTCTTTCAGGATGGTGAAATTCTCATCCGCTGATACATGGTTGATCTTGCTGCTATAATTATCTCTAAAAACCCATACGCGATGCTTCACTCAAATGCTGATGTTTTTTTAATCTATTATTGTGCTAAGAAAAAAGAAAAATTAGACGCTGAAGAGCAGGTTGGGAAGGCATATGCACGTGCTCATGAATTAGAAAGACAGGCAAGAAATGAAAAGCAATTTTTTTTTTTTTTTTTTTTGAAAAAAATCACTGTCTTCTTATTGATGATGTACCACCCTTCTCCAGGTCGATGATCTCAAAACGCAATTGGAGATGCTGAATGGGGAAAAAAAATCCTGGGAAACTCTAACAAATGAAGCTGAGAAGAAAACACATGAAGCCAGTTTAAGATTAGAGAATGTAAGAAATTATTTCACTAGTTTCTTCTCCTTTATTATCATGTTATTTCAGGTTGATGGCTTTTTGTTGCATCAACTATATCACTGTTTGCTTCTGGCGTTTCATTGGTGTTTCCCTGGTGTTTGATGAATTGAACTCGTACTTATGAGATATGCTTATCCCAAAGAATCGTACTCTATGCAGATTTCATTCAAATGTTTTAAAACTCTCTCACTCATAGAGTTTCTTTTTAATAGATTTAGATTTTCATCAGTTCTCTAACATTTGTTTATTTGCGGATTCTTAAATATGAAATGCATGATCTTTGTCCTGTTTAGACACTTTGTCATTGCGGCTAGTCTGTTTGTAAAAAGTAAAATCAGTTCAGTGTGCATAAACTTCAGTTTAGTAGAGTCAGATTTTCTGCCGTAAAGTGTAAACTTTTAGGAAGGGTCGTCTGTAATAGCCTATAGGATGCAAATTTTCTTTTTAAACTGTCTTTCAGAGTTATGAGCCCATATAAAGTATCATTCTCACTTGATTCGACAATTTCTTTAAATCTTCTGCTGTTCCTGCTACTTCTGACAAATCTTGTGTTTCTAGCAGTCTTAACTCCTGATTTCAATTATGTTGTCTTTTTATTATTTTGATTATACCTGATAGTCTCGCATTTATTCTTTCTGACACTAACTTTGTACACGTTATGGAAATACCTGATATTGGAAGATGTTTTTGACTTTGACAGTTCCAGAAGATTCATGAAGAACAGAAGACAAAAATTCGAGCAACTGAACGGGCTCTTGAAGTGTCTAAGGTACTTCATGATGCTTCTGAATGTTGTTGTTCTAGACTCCCGACAGTGATGTTTTGTTGCATATTCTTATTTTTTAAAAAACATTTAGGAAGGGATGAGGAAGGCAAAGATTGAGGCAGCTTCAAAAATTAAAGAGTTAACAGAGGTGATGTGTTTGAATAATCTAGAGTGGTGGATGTTATTTTAGATCAAATTTCAATTGTGATGATGATGCTAACTTTATTTCGTCAGCAGGTTCATGGTGCATGGCTCCCGCCTTGGCTCGCTTCACATTATGGCCATTTTCAGGTAATGCTCTAGTGTTTTGTTCCCATCTCCTAACTTTTAATCCTCTGGATTCTGAAGGTTTATCTCTTTGCAGTCTTTGATCACAACACACTGGAATGAGCATGCAAAACCTGCAATTGATGTAGTAATTCAGAAGGTACTATTATATAAGCTTCACTTCCTGCGAACTATTTTGACAAGAAAATAAAATGTTACAGGTGGCATCTTTTCTTCCCCTCGCTTCCTTCTTTTTGTTCTTTGAATTCACTGGTTTAGGATCAAGTTTATTAAGGTGGAATTAGATCATGTCTTCTGGCCTCTGGGATCTGTATGAGTTGAGCTAGTTTAGTTAGCAATTAGCATGTATAATTCGATAACTCCATACCGAAATTAAAGTAAATTTGTTGTTTGGTTATGCTCCTCTTTTTTTTTCTTTTTCTTTTTCTTTTTTCTCTTTATATACATTCTTATTAGTAAGCCTATATTTATTTTTAGGCTAGTGTATGCTCTAGTGAATTAATCAACAAACTCATCTTTCCAATTTGCTGCAGGCTTCGGATAAGACGGCACAAGCAGCAAAATGGGCTGAACCCCATGTCAAAATAGTGAAAATAGTAAGCTTTTAGTTTGTATTTTTTACTTTTTGTGCTTTGATCTATTAGAAATTGGCATGGTATCTCAATTAATGACGTCTGTACTTCAATTCTCTAATATCTTAATTCAATAATTGAACACCTTAAAGTTCTCATATTCTACGATACAGGATTGTGTTATGCAATATTGTAGCTTCTCATTCTTATATTTTTATGGTTCTATCCTTCCATGATGCTCAATCTAGAGACAGCTTTCTGTAATATTCAGAAAGCATTGATCTTCTTGTTCGCTCAATCTGCTCACGTTTTCTGATTCTTCAGGCTTATTAGTTTAGTTACAAGTCTATAAGATCTTCCATGAATGAGACCTACATTTTTCTTCATCTAAAGAACGTAAATGCTCATAAAGATCAAAGGCTTTTGACCTAATAGTTTTGTCACTAGTCACTGCAAGATTGTTGTTAAAGTTTTGACTGATAGGATAAGGTAATGCATAGCACCATCTCTAGCAACCAAGGAGAGTTTGTGAAGGGGAAATAAAATTTTGACAAGCCACGCCTCATTTTGGGTGTCTGTTTCTAAGGTCTTCTGTAATTATTTGTTAGGAGCCATTTCTTTGCCTTTTTAGTTTAGTTTGGCTCTTTTTTGGGCTCCCTTTTCCAGACCTTTTTTTTTGTTGGTATGGGTTGCCAGTCTCCTTTTGGCTCTCTTGTATTTTTTTCTAATTTCTATCTCAATTTTGGTTTCTCGATTTAAAGAAAACAAAAATTTGACAAGGCTTACCTTTTTTTTTAAAAAAATAAATAAGAAATCAAAAAATTCCATAGATGATATGAAATTATAAACAGGGGAGGAAAGCCAAGCCCCAAGTAAAGGAAGATTACAAAAAGCTCCTTCGGTTGACATAAAGAAACACATTTAAACTATCAAGATGTATGTAGCTTCCTCTCTAAGCCTTTGGGGGGATGATGAGAAAGAAAGAAATCCTTCTTTTTTCTTGCTTTCATATAACTCAGAAGAATTGTGTGTTAAGTATGATCTCTCGAATTTTGGCCGTGTTGATTTCATCATCTTTTCCTTGATTTCTTCTCTCCTTGCTTTCATTTTGAAAAATTTGAACATCTTTTAATTGTTTCAGCTCCTTTTGGAGCTGATTTGGGTGATGGAGGAGGAGGTTCTATTGCATCCCCTTTCTGGGAGAGAGGGAAACTCTTGTGGCAAGCCGGTTTCTTTGCAATTCTTTGGAGAATCTAGCTTGAAAGGAATAATAGGGTTTTCCTGGGTGCAGAGGGATACTTGGGAGGAATTTTGGACAATCTGGCTGTCTCCTGTCTGTGAATAGAAAGTTGATTATCCTTGATTTCTTATCAGATTAGTCAGTCGAGTTTGCTTTCTATAACCGGCTGTCAGCTTCTTCTTTTTTTTAATGTACAACTCAGAAAATTTGAGTTGGTCAGTGCCCAAGTATAGTCGCACTATAGTTTAAGTAAAACTGAATTCATCAGTAAACGAATGAACAATGCTGAGCTGGATACTAACTAGCTCTAACAAGTAGAATGAGAGCATCGACAATGTTGAATTTTTGTTTTTTGTTTCCTGTATGAAATTTCTTCTGACGACATTTCTTCCTGAAGTGGATTGCTCTCTCATACTCCATGACATTGCTTGCAGAAATATATCCCTGTTGTGAAGGAAAGATGGTTGGTAGTAAAAACAAATGTTAAACCACACGTCGAGACATTAACTACAAAAACGGTAGAATATTACGAGACATCAAAGAGTGTGATAACTCCTTACGCAATTAAATCTAAAAAAGCTATTGGTCCATACTATCTGGTATGTTGTCTGTACTCTGTACTGTCTTCATCTATTTTTTTTTTAATTAAATACAATTAGCTATTGGTCCGCACAGTTGGTTCATTTTTTTTTTCTCCTTATGGTGACAGGAAGTTAAGAAGTTCAGCAAGCCGTATATTGATCAGGTTGCTACTGTTACAAAACCCCATGTAGAAAAAGTTAGGGTTGTCTTGAAGCCCTATTCAAAGAAATTAGTTCATGCATATGGAAAATTTCTAAAGTCTGCGGCTGTATATCATCATAAGGTACACTTCATGGATATATGGTAACTGATTTTCTGGCTTGTGTACTTCAAAGTGCATGTGTTATTGTCTGGTTTAGATTCTTGACCCAAAAATTTGAAATTCGTTTTTTCTTTTCCCCCCATCCCAAATCCGAGTCTCTGAGATGGGTTTCCACTCATAGTCCTCCCTCTTCGTGAGGAACTATAGAACGAATCTGATATGGAATAAAAGATTTGCCCATATTTTCTAGACATTTACCTTTCCTTCCATTCTATCACCTAGACCAACTGTTAGCTTCAATATATTATTCATTTTAATTTCTTCTACATACCGTGTTTACTCTCTCAAACAAGATGACTATATTTGGCAACCAAATGTAGTAGGCGGTTGACCCGTGAGATTAATCGAGGAGCCCGCAAGCTGGTCCGGATCCTCAATAATAGACTATTGATTGTGATTTTATTCGAATGAGACTGGGCAATACATGTATCATATGTTTTTTCCTTTCTCAAAACCATATTTATCTTTTTTATTGAGAGGAAATAACTATTATTTTTAAGTAAGCTATTATTTGTTTTCTTAAGGTTCAAGGTGCTGTTAAAGAGACTCTTGATAAACACGAATTGACCAGGCCCCTCGCAACTGGAGAGTTGGAATGGTTTGCGGTAAGCATTTTATGTTGCTCAACATGAACTATTTTTTTTTTCTTCTTCCATCTTTCTAACATGGAATTCCAATTTCAATATTGCAGGCTTCTGCTTTATTGGCTCTTCCTATTATTCTGCTGTTTAATATATGCTCTGCCATTTTCTGGTCAGTATTATACACACAGTTCTATGTCAATTCAACTGCAACTCCACTTCTTCCATTGATCTTATGAAATCTCTCTCTTTCTCTATTGAAAATCAGTTCTTTCTAACATATGGATTATGGATATAATACTCAAAAGTTTCCTGATCATTTGCAGGAAAAAAACAAAGAAATCTACTCGAAACATCCACCATGCACGTCGTAAGGGTAAAAGGGGGCATTCTGACAAGTAGAAGAACATCATATTGCTTGTCAAGCTCTAGTGGGATCTTTTTGAGGTTCGATTTGATAATTTCTAAATCTAAAAGTCATATTCTATGGGCTTGTTTGAGAGTGATTTTGAAATAGTTAAAATTACTTCGAACATGTTTTTAATCGTTCGAAATCAATTTTGATGGTATGAAAATTGTTTATAAAAGTGTAAAATTAAACATTAAATTGATTATGACTGGTTAAAGACAAAGATTCAGAGTTATTTTGAACATGACAAAAGTGATTTTAACACGGAAGTGATGAATGTATATAGTCATCTGAATCTGTCTGTTTTGGCCCTCCATTGTTTGCAGATAGATGCAGTTCAAACGTGGGAGGCTTTCGTTGTTATTGAGTGCCTTCTTCTTCCTGGCCATAAACTAATAATTATTATTTTTTTGGTTTTACTTTAAAAAGCCTTGCAGCATATTCTTTCATCTTTTGTGATAGCATTTTTAGACCCCTTGTTATCAGGAGATAGTCAGAGCCTATAGCCCATACAAGTTAATGTATAATAGGTAAGTTGCTTAATTTTATTCGAGTCGTTTGCATTTTTCTCCCAACTACGAACTCTTAGATTAAAACACATGTAACATTATTTCCTTAAATGAAATTTCCACTTATCTTATTTCATTTCCATTTGGGTTTATATATCATGTCTTTGATATTAAAGGTTATTGTGCTCGCTTCTTTTTTCCCCCTTTTAAATTGCTAATAGAAAGATTCGTAAAACTGTTACTTAATTGTCAGTCTAAGCATAATTTAAGTTGGTTCATGTATTGTCAACTTGAGCATAGTTCAATTGGTTAAGACATTATATGTTTGATCAAAAGGTTAGAGGTCTATATCTTTATCTCCACATATTCTTGATAAAAAGAAGTGAGAGATTTAGATTTTCACTTTACATGTCGAACGAGTCGAACCAAAATGACTGAACTTCACATGTTCTTCATTCTCGAAATAAATAAATTTGGGATATATTTTACATATAGGGTATAAAACTTCAAATAATGTATAGTCCTTTGGATTTAAGTTGGAGAATATTGTTTGAAGGCAGATGAATATGAAACTAAGGGTAATTTTGTAAAAGAGAACATTTGAAGTTGCATGTATATATAACTGAGCAGCAGCCAGCAGTCTCCAAGGTCTCCAATGGTGGCTATGGTTGATAGTCAAAGATGGTTAGCATCCATTTATTAAATAAAGTCAAAGATTCTGTTTTGTAAATTTGGAAATTTGTTTTGGCTTCCTCTTGACTCTTACCTTATATTCTTATGGCAATGCCGACATCTCTAACTCTCAATTTTTTATTTATTTATTTATTTTATTTTTTTTGCGGCAAATTATTTTAAATTTTAGTTTTAGTTTTAGTTTTTTCATAAAATTTAAATTGTTTGACTTGTAAAATTATTGCCTATGAACTCAATCCTCAAGTCAAGCCTCCAAGATATACCAAATCAAGTTAAAAGAGAAACATTTGCCTTTTGATGATCTATAAGTTTTAGTTTTGAAAATAAGGAATAAGATGGATTGTGAGAATTCATGTTTGGTGGCTTAAAATTTGAAGAACAACTTTTAGTCGTTTTCATTGTTTTTAGATTTGGAAGCTTAAAATTAGAAAACACGAGATCTCCTTTTAATTGCAATTTCTAATTTTCTCTCTCATTCTTCCTTCATTTCGAGTAGTTGTTCCTCCTTCAACCGTTCATCCTCCTTCCCACAAAAGAAAAAAAAATGTTGAAAACTTGGGGCCATAAAAACGTGTCTAATTGGCTTTAGTTGAACGTAAGGAAGAAAATTAACCTAAATAAGGAAGGAGAATACGATTTCTCCTTTCCGTTGATAGTTCTAAAGAGAGGATTGAACCAATTTCTAAAATAGATTGAGATAATTGATGAATTTTGATATGTTGATTATTTGGTAGTTGAGTTGGGTGTGGTTGCTGAAAGATGTTATTGGGTGTGGTTCCTGAAAGGTGTCATTATTATTTTTGAAATTTTATTTTTTTGTTATGATAATCTCTAACTATTTTCTTTTTTCTTGCCAATAAAAACAATTTCAAATTCACAACCAAACACAATTTTCAAATTTTGTATTCAAATTTAAAGTTTTAAAATTGGAACTAAACATGTTTTCAAATAGAATAAAATAAGAAATTTGTTTTCGTTTTGTACTAAATTATTGTTTTCGAAAACAAATTTTCGATTTACGAACCAAACGGAGCCTTTGACTCTCAGGCATTTTTTTTCCTATTCTATTCTGTTGGTTGGGCAAAAAGAATATCTTAAACTTTCATGAAAGTATCAATTTAGTCTCTAAACTTTAATTTATAACAATTAAATTTTACTATGTAATAATTTAGTCCATATACTTTAAACTTTGTAACAATTTAATTAGATTGATTAGAGATCAAATGTGTTCACAAAAAATAAAGACAAAGTCTTACCTTAAAAAATTAAATTGATACTTATTTTTAAAAGAATTTTTCACGATAGAGATTAAATTGTTACAAATTTTAAAGTATAGTACTAAAGTTCAAAGACTAAATTGTAATTTAAAAAAAAAAAAATAGAAATAAAAAAAAAAAATGTTTTTTTAATCTAATATTTAAATAAATTTAACAGGAACAAAACACATTTTAAATATATATACAATGAAGTCAGCTAGACAGCAAGATTATTATTATTATTTATTATTTTTTGGTTGACATCTTCTGATCCTTGTTACTGTTTTCCCCAATATTTGAATGGAAAAACAGAAACATGAGAGATTTTACAAAGAAAAGAATTCTATAGAGCATCTTACTTTGCTTACAACTAAACCAATCAAACAACTTTTAAAACATTCAATATTTTGCAACAAACTATTTCTTTTCTTCTTCATTTGAAAGAAAAATATAAACTCATACAAAAAAACAAAAAAAAAAACAACAGTCCCATTGAAACAAACACATAATTACAGTTTAGGACTGACCCAAAACTCCAAACCAAAATCAGAGCATTGGAATTTTCAAAATGGGTCACAAAAATTACACAAAATCCATAAATTAATTACATTTATGTAACCACCACCAATCAACAAGTTTAACTTTGGAGTTCTTATTACTGAACCACCGAAAATCAACGTGCATCTTGCTGCTATAGATAGTAACTATCAATTCTTTTAAACCTCTCTCACCGAGGTGATTTCGGTTCATTCGTGTACCTCCTCTAGTCTGGTGTTACATGTCCACCAACTTCCACCGTCTCAAAACTATATCATATTGAGAGAGATTCGACTCTGATACCATTTGTAACGCCTCATGTCCGAATCAAAAGTTAGAAAGAAAGAAAAAAAGAAGATCAATCCAACAATCTGAAGTTGGTGGAGACGATTGATGGATCAGCAAAACGAGCAGAGAATGATCGGCAGAGATTATCAGGGTCAGAACTCCAATCGCCTTGATCAAAATTCATCTCATAAGCATTTGGATTATAAGAAGAACGTAATTGAACAGAAGAACTGAAGAATTTGTTCTTCTCCTTCTTGAATTTTTGCCACAAAGTTTGCCATCCAATTCGTTTGGTTTCTTGTTCATTTGAAGAAACAGAGCTCTGACCCAACCTGATGCTTTGGCTACGTGAATTTCGCCATTTGATTCCCATTAATTTGCCGATTGAAGCTCCAAACTTCAAAAGTTGAGAGAATAATTGGAGAAGATCATTGGTTTAAAAAGGAATGAAACTCTTTTTTCTTTCTTTTTCTCTCTCGATTGATTGGAAATAGTCAGAGATTGACAGCCTTGTCTAGTTGTTAATTATAATTTAGAATTCAATTTTAGAACATAACTTCCTTGGAAAAAAAATCATGCGAGTTTGGCAATTAGGATTCAAATATAAACGTGATAGGGTGGAATTAGATTATTATTTGACTTTTGAGGGATCGTAATCATAAATCTATTGTCAAACTCGGCATATCTTAGTCGTAATTGGCATGTACTTAAAATAAATAAATGGTACAAAGCTAATTCGAACATGACTTAATAAAAAAGATACCACTTAACATCTCAAAGGTGATGATTCGATCTCCACCCTACAATTATTGAACAAAAAGAAAAAACTATACAAATTAGATAGTTAGTTATTGGTGACCATTTGATTAACCAATAGAGTAGGTAATACTCTTGAAAGAAATCCTAGTATAGGTAGATTGAAATTTAACTCTTAATTTGATTGGAATTGATTTATTTCTTTTTTCCAAAGTGAGAATAAATGGGCTTAAATTAGATAATCACCTTGTCCTTTTAGAAAAAGATTAGGTAAATATTAAAGATATTGCGTATATGAAGAGTTATTAATGACCTTTTGATTTCAAAATGAAAAATCACATTTTTTGTTTTTGTTTATCGAAGCTTCTCAAAAATATTTGTATTGAACTTTTATTTAAGAAGGCAAACACAATTTCCTAACACTAGCCATGCTATCTAAGGCAAGCACCAAAAATAAAATTTAATACTTCTGTAGCACCTACCCTCATCATAAATATATTTAGACCTAACTAATTGGTATTTTATTGAAAATTTATTTTTGATAATGTTATACCATTTCTTCTATTTACAATTTGAAGGATACAACCTTTACTAGTTTATCGAATTTGAGACCTCTTGCTCATAGTTCATACATTATGTCAGTTGAGATATGCTCATGTTGACCTAAACTATTGGTTGTATCAATTTAAACCCTAAACTTTCAGAACGGTACCAATTTACACCTCCGGTTAGAATTTTATAATTTTATTTTAAAAACGTTAATTTAAACACATAAACTTATAATTTTAGAAATTAAACTTCTAAACTTTCATAAGTGGATAAATTATATAAAAGTTTAGGAGTTTAATTGATAAATTATAAGTCTTCACACGTGTGAAAAGTAACAATTTATTAAGACGATACAATTATTAGTTTAGGGTTTTAATCAATACAACCTCCAAAGTTGAAGAGTATAAATTGATTTTTGACTTTTTTTCACGTTAAAAGTTGATACAGCTGATAATAATTATTTTATGTATATTTGCCCTAATATTGATAATTTCTACATGGTTTGTTCTATTAATTTTATTAAAGTTAAAATAATACTCATGTTATAAAATTAAAATAAAACAAATTGAGTTTTAAAATGTCTGAAAAATCAACAAAACAAAAATATATTAACATAAAATCATTATCAAATCAAGTTTAAGAAACTATAAATCAAGTTTGTTTATAAATTCCAAATTTTTTTTGGTTTAAATATTACTTTAGTCTTATACTTTTGATTCGATTCATTTTGATCATAATACATTCAAAACGTCCATTTTGATCCTTATAATTGCAACTTTCAATCATTTTAGTCACTATTTGTCCATTTTGGCCACACTTTTAAAAATTGAAAATTTTAGTCCCTTACAGATACTAAATTCTTGAAATGTAGCCAAAAATGACAAGGAAGTTGAAATGTGCAATGCACTTAAAACATACACATACACCAACAAAATACCCTAAAACGAATTCCATCTGCCAAAATTTCTAATTATACATATGATATATTCTAGACCTTGATACTTCAAAATTAATTTAAAACCACTATACTACAACAAATTGAGCACCAAAACTAATTAGGTTAGGTGTTAGTTCATCATCAAAACCTAAACTAAGAACTGATGCAGCTGTGTCTTGATTCCCAAGCCTCAAAATTTACCAACAAATTTCATCTTTTTTTAACTTCCTCCAAATGGTTTCCGCTGATCCTTGCAACACTAGGACCTCATCTAACCGATCTTCACTCGTTTCTGCCACAAGATCATATTATCATTCATTCAATAAACACAAACATTTTGAACCATTCGACCGACGTGATAAATAATAACAAAGCACTTCTTCGTTTAACGAAAACGACAGCTAGTCTGGTAAAATTAAACCAAGTCATTACTATTTTACATTTGAATAAGATCGAGAGGTTTACCAAATGTACAATTGCCGATTAATCCACTTTGATATCTTGCAAGCGCAAGGGAATTAAGTCTATCACCTCTTGTACTTGCAAGTGTGAGGTACTCCCATGATTCAAAATGTGCTAGATCAAAAGGATACATCCCCCGGTCGAAAATATTTGCAAAAAATAGCCTTTGCGAGGCCAAAGGAGCTCATCTAGATTTCATCTTGCTCTTGAGTTTTCTCAACTCCTCTTCTTGTTGCTAGAAGTAAATAGAACAAATCAAAGTTACAAAAGATAGCAAACCTAATGATAACATTGCATCATTTAAGTTCAGTAGAATGGAAGTTAGACCTTGAACAACTTTTTGCAGGCGAGTTCTGATCTTTCTTGTAGCAAACACCATTCCATGGCCATGTCATATGCGACTGTATTAGGCTGAGAACAATGCGAGGTTGATACAGCATCTTTCTGGGCAGTAACCAAAAAGCAAAGAATAGATGAAGAAACGGGCGAATGAGTAGACAGGAGGTTTTAAAGAGTGTAATCGATGTATTTCAGAGAAAGAAGCACACATTACCATCTCACGTTGCATTTGAAGTCTAAGCTTATCAATACTGTGATGCCCAAAAAAAGTTTGTTTCTTTGACGGGAAATGAGGAGTGACAAAGCTACCAACAAGAGCACTGAAAGATTTTAAGGAAAAAAATTAGCTGGGAAAAGCTATTCAACGTGCATAGTGGCAGGGTCAATTAGGATGGGGTGGGGGTGAAACCTATGTCTTTATTTTTATTTATTTATTTTTTTTGGGTATGAAACCGAACTTTCATTTAAGATTTAAGATTAATGAAAAAATAGATCGGCATACAAAAAAACAAGCCCAACAAAAGGAGACCTTGAACTACAAAAAAAGACTCAAATCTAACAAAATCAAACCCCAATACCATAAATACAAAAAAGGCCTAGTGACGGACACCTTTCAAACCTCTTTCATCTGCCAAAGCAAACACGACAACCTGAAAATGTGTTTACCAATATAGAAAAATGGGGATTCTTTATCATTCTATCAGCATATAAAATACAACGGTTGATGTATGAGCTACATCAGGTTCTAAGTTTGATGACCAGTAATGGGAAATGTGCCAAACTAAAATGAGAAAAGTAAACGGGGCAAGACAGAGAACTATCAAAATAGTTACTGCCACTACGAAATCAGAAACCGTCAACCACCCAACTAATGACACCTCAAGGCCCAAGAACCGGCATGTTAAACTAGTCCAGAGGGCGAGATGCTTTCAAACAATTCCACACATTATTTAATGAGAAAGATCTTCAAGGAGAGGACCAAGGGAATAAAATAGATGATCTGAAAGTAACAGCAGTACAGACTATACTGAATGCAAACTTACCTCCCATTCGCAAGTAATAAGCAACCTTCATCTAGTTTTCTAACAACTTTCTCTGCTGCTTCCTTGGTTTTGAAAACAACATAAGCTTGACCTACAAAATAATATGGGAAACAAAATTCTCAAGGAACTCAAAACGATAATAGAATCTCAAAAGAATTTCAAAAGCGCTGTCATTTCATCATGATAATATGGACAGGAGTTGGGAAAATGTCCTAAACTCATACCTATGTGAGGCATAGAAATTGTAGTACGCTGAATCATCTTAGCTGTGCAACTCTCGTTGAAGGCATGCCAGACAATATCCTGGAAGGTTGTACAGGAAATAAGAGGAAGGGATATCTGACTTAGATGTATGACCCCATATAAAATACTTTTATTTATGGTAATTGAACTAGTCTAGAAAATAGAATAATAATACAATACAGTAGCGCATCACATCAAATAATCAAAGCAAAGAATTTATTATTACCTCCACTTCACCTGAAGTGTAAGCAGGATCCAAATTCTGCATCAGAACAAGTGTTCCTTGCTCATCTGCATTTTTTATTCTTTCTTCCCACGGCTGGCATAGAGATGATCAGTTTATTTGGTTTAGAATAATTACCATCAAACCTTAGAAATAGCAAGATAAGTGCATCTCAAGAACTGGCCACGTTAATAGGATCTTTTTTGGTACAAAAAGCAAGAAATTTTTCATCAATATATTGAAAAGAGATACAAAAATAAGAAGAAAGCCACAACCAAACTAATGGAAGATTACAAAAAGCTCTTTTAATTGGCACACACATTTGACCGGTTGTTATTACAAAAAAGAGGGTGTAGTTTGCATGATCCACCGATAAGAGCTATAAAAATCTACCCACGAATCCACGATGACTTCTTTTTCAATATTAAGCAAGTCCAGCCTTTTCTGTCAACACCTACCAGTTAAAGGGACCTTGTTTCTTCTTCCTTTGTGAATATTTCAACTTAACTATTTTAGCTGGAAAACCTTTCATGTTTTGGAGATTTTTCCACCCAGAACACATGGTCATTACTTTTAACCTCTCTAGAGAATTTATGATTCAAGGGGAATGTTGATGAGAGTGAAAAGCAACTACCTAACCAAACAAGGGCCGCCCATTGAAGTGAAAAGGAAAAGGTAATATCCCATCTCATTTTGAGATTCTAGCTCTGATTGCTCTAAATCACGGATCTACTTTTATGGAGAGAATCTTCCTTTCAATTTGTACGGAATTACTCTTATAGTTCTTGTCACCTTTTTCACAATCTTCAAATCACCTGTCTTCTTAACCTTCATTCTCCTTACTTTTCTAAAAAAAAATTGTGCTCCTCATAAAAAAGAAAAGGGAGTAGAAGCCTAGAATCAAGGCTATTTAAACTCCATTTTTTTTTAAAAGGTACCGTGCTTTCATTGAGAATAACTAAATGAATGTGTAAATAACTAGAATAACTAAATGAATGTGTAGAAACAGTAGAAAAGACAAATAAATCCCTCGGAGTGACTTGCAGTTTAACAAAGATTTATGTAAAATAAAAGGACCTGACATTAAAAATATGAATAATTAAAATGATATGCGACCAAAGAGTGAAAGATTGACTTACAAGTCCCTTGAACCATCTGCTTCTATCCTGTCCAATTGTTGAAAATCGTAACAATCAGAACCTTAAAAACTATCTCAAATAGAATTTTTTATCAAAATAAACAAGACATCAGGTCATTGTAAAATGATCCATATTCCACTACAGTTTCAATACTAATCCATACTAAATAACAAGGAACTTTTGAGATATGAATTATTATTATTTTTTTATGAGAAACAAACTTTTGGGATATGGAATTGTATCATGTAAACCTGAAAATGGGTTGGACACGGGAGACACGAGCATTAATTCACCAACAACTAACATGACCCAAATGCAGTGCTTCAGTGCATGAACAAAATGCCATTTATGCAAGCAATAAGAAACTCAATGAGGTAAATATTAAGTATCCCATCATATTACACATCAGCTAATTTTAAAGGTCAAAAGACCGAATGGACTATACTATTTTATGTAGCCCAATTTTTTTTAATGAGAAATTAGCTGAAAGAAATGAAAGAATATACAAGGGCATACAAAAAAACCAACAAAAGGAGTCCAAACACAAACTAAGGAAAAAAAAGACTTCAATCCTAAAGAATAAGAGCTAGCCAATAGTAACAACTAACAAGTGAAAATGTGAAATAACAATACTTGAAATACAACTTACAGCGTCCGGCCTTTTAGTAACTTCCACAATTTGACCATCTATTTTGCAGTCTGTAACTAAAGATGTTGGGGGAGAGGCCTTTAGGTTCTTGCCATTAGAAACCTTTGTTGGCTTCTCATCTAGCTTGGGCTTCTTTATAAGGCCGTCTTTTGTTCCATGAGAATCTTTTACATTTTTGGTTCTGGAAGCATCTTCAGAAACAAGAACCTTAGGTGAGGAAGCCAGCATATCACCATTATTGCGATTGAGGCCAAGCTTTTGAATGTCACTCTTGTTCTTTCCAAGAGATAATTGAACAGAACTATCTAATTTTGCCTTCTTCGCTGGCCTGTGTTCAACTTCAGCGGAGTCCCTGGGATTTTTAACTCTACCTTCAACATCCTTGGCTAGCACTTTAACATCTTTACCGGGTGTCTCATTAGAATCAATTTTAAGCTTCGGAGAGACCTTATCATCGAAGATGTTTTCCTGTCTGCTACTAGTATTAGCCATTCCGTTTCCTCCATCACTCGCACATGCACCACCTGACTTCTCTTCATTGGAGGATTTCTCTATAGGCAGAGAAGCTTTCAAATCAACATTTTCCTTTGTGGACTTCTCAACAGAGCTTTCATTAGTCTTCAAAGTTAATTCTCCATTAGAAGTGTTCTGCTCCGAAGGATCTTCTGATTCAGCATTTACAATTGCAATGTCACTTGCATCTTTCCCATCCTCATTGGTCCCCTTAACATCTTTTGACGTATCTATTTTATTAAGTAAAAATTTAACTGCGATGGAAAAAGAAACAATCAGTTTTGAGTCAGATTATAACAAACCAACCAAAGGTCAAACAATTGAGAAATTGTTTTGGAAAACTGAACCAAACCTTCTACTCCAGCAATTTTTTCACATAGCTCATTGCAGACCTCTTGTTTTCCAACATCAAATGTACGACAAAATACAAAATCAGCCTTTTTGAGTGCTTCATCTGTAGGTAGTGGATTCCTGCTGTCATTTGAAACGCAGAGAACGCTGCACTTTCCAGCAATTACTTCCTGGTTTTAGGCACAAAATATATGGAAATGAATTATTAAAAAAATTAACAAACACAGTCCCAATCAGTTCTTTTCTTTTTTCATGAAGAAACAAACTCATTGAGAACAAATCAGTATTTTCAAAGTGCAAGGTGCAATCTAAGGCAGCAAGTCTCTCAAGTGCCTTAAGGAAAAATGTGACAAAAAGACGTTGCCTAAGTGGAGTGAGGCGCACTTAATAAAATAATAAATAAATATCATTAATAATAGTTTTATGTAAAATAATAAATACTCCACATGAAAATATCAATAACACTATTTAATTTTCAAACAAAAAATAATTAAGAAAAGGTAGAATAATTTTTTTTTAAAAATATATAGTAAGAAATAGTGGTTAAATAGAAGATTAAATAACATTTATAAAATTAAACAAAAATGAAACTGGAATTAGCTTAAATAAATAGTGGTGCTTATAGCAATCATAAATATTGCCAAGCATGTGAGTGTAGAATCACACTTAGCACTAGCACTTCTTTAGTGCGGCTTGAAAATGTAAAAAACGTAAAAATATAGAAGAGATGAAAGACGACCGAAGCTGGCACGAGTTACAGGTTCTTAGATTCTTCTTCTTCTCCTTCTTCAATTCTTCTTCTCCAACTCTTCTTCTTCTACTACTTCATTTCTTCTATCTTCGAACTTTGATTCTTCTTCTCAATTAAAGAATTGAGAAAGAAGAATTGAAGTAGGATTGAAGAAAAAAAATAAGAAAAAATAAAGATTGACATGGAGGCGAGGGCATAAAAAACACAAGCCCATAAAAGGAGTCCAAATCTAGCTACAAGAATGCCCTCCAGTCCAAAAGAATTAGACCAAGCAGATAATTACAAAAATTTCATTGAGTAAAATGAAAGAATGTAACAGGGCATACAAAACACAAGCCCATAAAAGGAGTCCAAACCTAGCTACAAAAAGGCCCTCCAATCCAAAAGAATTAGACCAAGCTGATAATTACAAAAAGTCTGATGATAGACACCCATTAAACCTCATACCCTCCCAAGATCTCCTCGCCCCTTTAAAAATCCTACTTATTTCTCCCCAACCATATATCGGACAAAATAGCACAAAAAACAAGCATGCACCAAGACTTTGCTCTTATCCCAAAAGGGGAGAGTTTAAGAGCATCTCCTCAACCTTAGAGCAACAACCTTTGTTACAAGCTAAGTGAAGCTCAAAAGAACTCAAGCACCGACTCAAGAGAGAATAAGCAAACTGGCAATCCCACAATAAATGATCTTATCCTTGCGCTCGCCTCTATCATTTATCTACATTGAGGGTGAGCACAGTGTCGTCAGTTGTCTCCATTTTGGGTCCTTCTCCTTTGGTTTTCGTAGACCTTTGTCCGACAAGGAGTTTGTGGATGTTGTTATCTTTATTTCTCTTTCAACTCTTCTCTTATCCACCTGGGGATTCAGGATTATAGATGTTGGACCCCTAGTCCTTAACAAAGGCTTCTCTTGCGAATCCTTTTTCAGCCATTTGTGCAACCTTTGTTTTTTTTTTAAACGAGAAACGCAATTTTTGTGCAACCTTTGTTCCCAACCCTCCTAAGTCTTCTACACGTTATAGAAGGTGAATATTCCAAACAAGGTAAAATTCTTTGTTTGGCAGGTTCTGAGGGGTGTTAATACTATGGATTGGATTCAAAGACGCTCTTCCTTTGCCCTGAGGCCACAGTGGTGTTTTCTCTACAAGGAGGCTTTCGAGGATCTAGGTCATTTGTTGTGGCAGTGCCAATTTTCTTGTCGTATTTGGGATCACATGTTCGAGACTCTGGGTGAGCTTGGCTCGCAACAAAGATTGTAGTTGTATGATGGAGGATGTAATGCTCCCTTCCCCATTTAGGGGGAAGGGGAGCACTCTCTGGAGGGCCATTTTTTTCGTCATCATTTGGGGCATTTGGCTGGAGAGAAATAATAGAATCTTCAGAGGGTTTGAGAGGCCTTCGAAGGAGGTTTGGTCCTTTCCTAGGTTCAATGCCTCGCTTTGGGCGTTTGAGACGAGAGATTTTTGTAATTATTAGTTAGGTCTTATTTTGTTAGATAGGGGCCCTTTCTTGGTTTAGTTTGGCTCCTCTGGGGGCTGATTTTTTCGTAAGCTCGCTTTCTTTTTTGTTTGATTGGCTTGTTGGTCTCCTTCGTATTCTTTCATTTCTATCTCAATGAAAGTTGATTTTTGATTAAATAATAATTTTTTTTTGATAAGGTACCGAACTTTCATTGAGAAAAAAATGAAAGAATACAAGGGCATCCAAAAAAAGAAAAGCCCGAAGAGAATCCCCTTAAAGAAAAGGGGTCCAGTCAAGTAAAACAAGACCTATAGAATAATTACAAAAAAGCCGCGTCACCGACGCCCATAAAGAAACTTGAAATCTAATAAGAGACCAGATAGCACTAGGCTCTCTTTCCGAGCCTCTAAAAGTTCTATTGTTTCTTTCCCCCCAAAGGCCCCATAAAACCACACGGATCCCAGCCTGCCACAAAAACTTTCCTTTCTCCCGAAAAGGCGGATGGAGAAGGAACTCCTCGATCATCTCTCTCAGACGCCTCTGCCTAGCAAACTGGACGTCGAACATCTCAAAAAAGAGATTCCACACGTCCCGAGCAAACTCGCAATTCCACAACAAATGATTCAGGTCTTCCTCCGCCCTGCGACAAAGAATACAGCAGAAAGGACCAACCACAGTA
Source organism: Herpetospermum pedunculosum (assembly GCA_028017165.1). Classification (NCBI taxonomy): domain Eukaryota; kingdom Viridiplantae; phylum Streptophyta; class Magnoliopsida; order Cucurbitales; family Cucurbitaceae; genus Herpetospermum; species Herpetospermum pedunculosum. Next base: position 85,750,651 of record CM051522.1, read on the forward strand.
AAATTCTTTTTCAAGAGACGGTCTAAAGTGTTAACTCTTCCGTGAATGACCTTCCAAAGAGAAGAAAAGACTGACTCGCTAACCGGGGAAGGATTAATTAAGCTCTGAAAGAACGAGCTACACGAAAAACCCTCAACGGGGTTGGGAATCCAAAGACGAGCATCCTTTCTACCCGAACTAAGAGTGAGCCCCTCAATAAGAGTCGGAAGAGCCATAATATCCGTCGTTTCCCTATTGGATAAAGCCCGATGAAAGCCAAAGGAAAAGGAAGGGGAACTTCCCGACTGGTTAAAAATATCCGCAACAAAATGATTTTTAAAGGAAGACAGATGATATAATCTAGGAAAAATAGAGCGGAGGGGACAATCCCCCACCCACTTATCCTCCCAAAAATAGGTATCCTTACCATCCCCCACAGAAAACTGAATCAGGCTCGAGAAGGAAGGAATCTCGAAAGAGACTATCCTTCAAAGGTGTTCTGAAAGTGCCTTTGACCTTACCCGACACCCACTCATACGGATGAGGGTCGTATTTACCCGCAATAACCTTGTGCCACAGTGTATTAGTCTCGAGGGGAAACCGCAAGAGCCATTTTGCAAGCAAAGTTTGATTCCGGACTCATAAATTACCCAACTCGAGGCCCCCCAAATCTAAGGGATTTCCCACCACCTCCCAATTAACCAGGTGCGCACCTTTTCCCTCCTCGACCCCTTCCCACAAAAAATCTCTCATGAGCTTCTCCATCACCTTATAAACAGAGCAAGGGGCTTTGTAAAGAGAGAAAAAGTACGTGGGCATCCCACTCAAAACAGCTCTAATGAGAGTCAGCCTCCCTCCCTTCGAAAAAAAACTTCTCTTCCAGGATGACAATCTCTTACGCATTTTTTCCACCACAGGATCCCAAAAGACTATGGACTTGTGGTTATGGCCCAAAGGTAAGCCTAGATAAGAGGACGGGAAAGAACTAACCTCGCACCCCACTATGTCTGCCCACTTAGCCACTTTATCAGCCCGACAATTTAAACCCAAAATCTGGCACTTGCCCCTGTTAATCTTCAAACCCGACATGGCTTCGAAAAAAGTCAAGATGTGGTTTAGAGTGAGGAAAGAATCCTCTTTGCCGGAACAGAAAAAAAGTGTATCATCAGCAAATTGGAGATGAGACAACGGAACCCTATTGCTCCCCACTTCAAAACCTTCCAGGATCTTACCCTCCACACCTTTAGAGACCAATTTGCTTAGAACATCCACCACCAGGAAGAAAAGGAAAGGGGAAAGAGGGTCCCCCTGCCGCAACCCTCTTGTAGCGGAGATCCGACCTCTTGGTCTTCCGTTGACAAGAATAGAGTATTTGACTGAACTCGTGCACGTCTGAATCCAAGATCTCCATCTAACTCCAAAGCCTTTTTTCACAAGGACTTTATCAAGGACTTTGATTAAATAATAATAATAATAATATTTTTTTAAAAAAAGGTATCGAACTTTTATTGAGAAAAAACAGTGTTTTCAAAGCGCAAGGCGACATGCCCCTTGATAGCCCAAAGGCGAGAGGCGACAAAAAGGCGAGGCCCGAGTGAAGCGAGGCCCGAGTGAAGCGAGGCACAATGAATAAATAAACACATAATATATAGAGCATAAATTAATAAATTTATATAGTAAAAATGTCAAACACATAATAAAATACTAAATAAATATTATATATATCATTGGAAAATGATACTACCAAGAATATTAATTGGAAGAGAGAAATAGGTATGCCATGTATCACTCATGGAGGAGAGAGATACAACAAGCTCTCTTGGGTTTCAGGAAACGAAGGGTCATTTTTCAATTATGTTTTGATTCAGACTTTTCTACTTCTTTTTCTTTTGCTTCTTCATCTTCCTAGACTCTTCGTTTTTTTCACTTTTCTTACACTTCTTCTCTCCTTCCATCTCTTCTCCACATTCTTTTTCTTCTCCAAACTCTTCTTCTTATCATTTTTTCTTCTCCCAAACTCTTCTATTTCTAACATTTTATGAAGTATTAAAAAAACATAAGCTGAAACTTATCAGGCGCGCGCCTCCTGCAAGGGAGAAGGCGCCACCGGGCGAGGACGAGCGCAGCAAGGCGCGCGCCCGTTTAAAGTGCGTCGCCCAGCCATATACAGAGGCGGATTAGGCTGAAATGGCCTCGCCTGGGTGCGCCTCAACAACACTGAGAAAAAATGAAAGAATACAAGGGCATACAAAAAACCAAGCCCAAAAAGAGGACCTCCTCACAAGCCGATCTAAGGTATTAACCCTACCGTGAATGACCTGCCAAATGAAAAACTGAATCTTCTTTAGAACCTTCACCTTCCACAAGGCCGTAAAAACTGACTCACCACCCGGGGACAGACCCAACAAGCCCGGGAAAAATGAAGAACAAGAGAATCCCACCAAAGGATTAGGGTTCCACAAGCGAGTACCCCTCCTCCCCGGCAAAAAGACACAACTCTCCAACAAAGATAAAAGGGCCACAATCTCTGACGTTTCCCTATCGGACAACGCACGATGGAAGTCAAAGGAAAAAGAAGTGGAGTAAGGAAAGCTCCCCGAGAGAGACACGACATCAGCCACAAATTGATTTTTCATGGCCGAGAGGTGAAATAATCGAGGGAACATGGAACAAAGGGGACACTCACCCATAATAATAATAATAATATAATATAAATATCCTCCTCTTGCTACCTACAAATAACACACCATTGCAAATGTAATACAAAAGAAGAATGTTTCTGGATGGGATTCAGGGTGTTCACTCTCCCATGCATCACTTGCCAAGCAAAGAACTTCACTTTCTTCGGGATTTTTACCTTCCGAAGAGAGGAGAAAGCAGATGGGGAGGAAGAAGTGGAACACAAAATATGGAAAAACGAACTACAAGAGAAGGATTAGGGACCCAAACCCGAAAGTCTCACCTCCCATGAAACAAGTTGATTTCGAATGATGGAAAGAAGGTGCTCACCTAGATACCACCGAGGCCATCACAACATGCACCTCGCATTGCCCCTCGCCATAGGCAAGCACCTCGGTAGTCTTGAAATCACTTGATAAAATGACAGACTAAACAAGGGTAATACAAAAAGGAAAGTCTAGGACTACGGGAGCCCAAAGAAATAAAAGCTAACAAACTACACAATTACAGCAACAACAACAAAAAAAAAAAAAAACAGAGACCCAAGGGGCTCCACATTACTAAAAACCCTCCTATTTCTCTCACACCAAATATATCATATAATCGTAGAGAAAGTAACATGCCAAAAGAGTCATCCCTCTATTTGAAAATCCCCATAGCAAATTGAAAATCCCACAAAATATGCTCCAAACTTTTTGAGGTCTTCTCACACACGCTACACCACTGAGACCCCGAAATGATAGAAGATGATGGATATGGTTAGTGGTGTTTATTCACCGATTCGAAATTTGTCAAGCAAAGAATATAATCTTCTTCAAAATGCGTAGCTTCTAGAAGAAGTGGGGTGGGTCCCACACAAAAAACCAGCAGCACAAGAACTCCTCATAAGGGCTAGGGGAATCATAAATGGAAATCCCTAGCCCCAAAGCGAGGAAAAAATGACCGAAAAGAGCAGTAAACAAACATCCAAAGACTCGTTTAGACAAAGGACGGTTGAATCCAAAACTAAACGATGAGGAATCCTCATAATGAATAAAGACAGTAGTCACAGGGGCAAAAATAGATTAGAGATGAGGAAAAGACGACCGCAAGGGCTATCATACAAGGAAAATATTAAGAAGTTGTATGTACCACCTTTCATTGTCATACAAGGAGAACCTAAGCTGTGAGCATTGACGAGGGAAAAGACGATGAAAGGTGATTCAAATAAGGAGAATATTGAGAAGTGCTACTCAAAGCTACAAGAGATGAAGGTTGAGCGAAATACTAAAATAATCATAGGCTCGTTAACCATCAATTGAATAGACACTATCCAAACTTACTTGTTTCACCAATGACTTGCAATTATCAAGTGAACTTGTTCTACATACAAGGTAAATGAATCAAGAGAAAGCGTATGTTGCCATGAAATAGTAAAGATACAAGAAAAGAATTACCAGAGGATTAACATTGGCAAGGCCAATACCATCACCAGATGCCAAAAATAATTCATTATCCCGTGTGTCTTCAGCTCCGATATAATTAAGAATCTCACAAGGTCGAAAAAACCAAAGAATTTTTACTTTCTTTGCCTTATCAGGATTCAGCCAGATTTTAAGAATTTTGCCAATATAAGGTTCTGATTCACCTTCCTTATATAGGTAGACAGAGTCATAAAGAAAATATTCTACACCATCGTAAGTAAAAGATTCATAAAAGGTCACGTCCTTCTTCTTCCCACCAATTCCTTTCCTTTTGCCCCATTGAAATTCAACGTTCTCCTCCACTTGCTCTGTTTCTAACATAATACCAAAGCGGGCCTCCTCCAAGAAGAAAAGCAGCTGGAACCAAAGAAAATAACACGTTATTATATAGCTTCACAAAATATAACAGGAATGTCAATACGAAATAATTTTAAAAAATATGACTAGAATATAATGCATACATGCACAAATAGATGCCATATTCATTAGTTGAATAAAGCAAATATATCGAAACTGACTAGCTTGGATGAGAAGAAAGATTGTAACCCAATTGAAACAATAACCCTAACAATTAGAAAATTGCAAAAGAAACAAAAAACGAGCTAATTCAAATTTCTTTCAAGCATACCTTGAGACCCAATCAAGAGAAACTAATTTCAATTGAACAAACATAAATCCAAAGCCCTAGCCAAGGAAAAAACAGATATTACAGTACTCGACCATGAATTAAAAAACAAAAGTAAAAAGATTCCGAATGGAGAAATCCATAGCTCCAAACTCCACGGCCGAGTGTTTCTTTCAGCACATGAAAATACAGAAACCAGCGCGACATTCATCAATCAAGCATTCCAATACTAATCTAGCCCTAACTTCAAAATCAATCAAGAATGGAAGAACAATAATGTATAAAGATTTTTACAAATTCACAAACAAAATCGTGTTGATACCTGAAAGCGACCATGAAAGGTGAAAAAAAGAGAGTATCCGGAGATCACTGAGGATAGAGGATACAAAAATGGAGGGAGCTCGAACCACAGAGAACGAAATTTGGAGGGAAATTAACAGTTACGTAAACTCACTCGGGCAGTTGAAGTAGAACCCAGCATAAAACCCTAATCACAAACGCTCGGTGAGGCTCCACCTCTGGTTTCCCTAACCTGCGTTTTGGGCGCGTGCGGCGCGTGTGGTATTGGCTTGCAAAATTCCTTCAATTGGAAGAAATTAGGTTGCAATTGATTATGAAATTTGGAAGGGGATTGATAATTTGCCACCTACCCCGACGGTTGGGACGGCGATGGACTTCGATGCGACGGCGCAGGCGGAGCCATGGCGGAGAAGAATTAAGCTGACGTACAGTTCCGTTCGAAGAGAGACAATTCGGAGAGAAATATCTCGACGACAAGGGACTTGGGATGGTCGCAAATCCGACTTTGCCTATGGAGTTCGTGAATCTAATACGGAACTTGCAGATGCAGTTGTATGCAAGACACGCCCGCAGAGAAGCTTTTCTCTTTTCTAGTTTGCTTCCCGGTAAAGCTTGTTGGGCCTTCGCCAACTAGTCCATTGTGAAATATGGGCTTCGGCCCATTAATTGGTTAGTTAAGAACCGGGCATTAAGCCCAAAGTTTGTCGTCCAACAAAATATCTCATAATGGATGTCTCACTTTTTTTTAATTATCCATGTATGCCTCAATTTGTTTGAAATAATAAACTTTGTTTCAACTTTAATTTTTTAAATCATTATTTATTTATTTTTTAAAATTTTCTGAAGGTTTCAATTTAAGGATATAGTAGATTTACACAAAAAAAAAAAAAAAAAAAAAAAAAAAAAAAATTGTAAATATGACATTTTTCATTGGATTTTTATTAGTCACAGTTATGACACTAATTTTGGCCATAATTATAAAATATTTATATTTTGGTATATTTGTAATTAGTTTTAGTCTCATTGTTATTCATGCAACCAATCGTTGTTTCTTTTTCTTTTTTTTTTATAGTTTAATAAATTGGTAATATATAAATCTGAAAAGTTCAGCGATGCTCGTATCGACAAAAAAAAATTAGTATCACATGTTGATGGGGCTCAAACCTCTAATTTCAAAAAAATTGGTGCAATTGCTGAATCAAGTTCACTTTAGTAACTAGAGACGAATTATATTTTTAAAAAATCAAATCTACTTAACACAAAATTTTAAAAATTATTTTTTACAAATTCCAAAAACTTAAGAGGACATAAATTTAAAACCTTTAGATTAAATTGTAATTTAAACTACAATATTAGTTTTTTTTCAAAAGAGTGAAATTTTAAACCTATTCGTTTCATTTGTTCTGGTTCTGGCCAATTAGACCCATTAATCAAAGCTTAGTAGTTTCTCTTCTCAAAAAAAATTAATCAAAGCTTAGTAACTGAGGACGGTTCTATATGTCCAATGCTCTGCTTGATTGTGTTACATTACATCATATGGTGCTGTTATGTTGTTAGTTTTTACCTTATAAAATATCTAATTGATTACTTAGATCTCTCCATTTTTGTCTTAATTCATCAAGGCTCTGTTGTTATGAATTATCATTTTCCCCCATGAGAATTTGATAGGCATGTTAAATCCCTATTCAATTGCCAACAAGAGCATAGCTCAACGGCATGATGTATCGCCTAGTGACTATGAGGTCCTAGGTTCAATCCCCCACCTCAACATGTTGTCAAAAAAAAAAAAAAATCCCTATTCAATTTATGCATGCAAGTATAGGGGTAGAGCAAAGAAGGAAGGAAGAGGGCAATTTGCCCCCTTAGTTTGTCTTAGATTCAAATACTTAAAAATTAAGATTTTAAAGTTTTCTTCTAATTCTCCTTCCTAAATTTTCAGAAGTCAAAGACTAATAAAAAAACAGAGAGAGAGAGAATAATTCTTTTGCTCCTCTTTGTGGAAATTTGAAGCTTCACTCCTTGCAGCACAGAGAGAGAGGGCAGGAGAAGGAATGAGCTAGATAATTAGATATCAGAGGGTATATTTGCATTACATTGTTATGAGTATGACTTATAAGGAGAATATATGTACTAAGGAATAGGCATATAAACAATGTTTTTGGGAGCTTCAAACGTCTCGAATGTCTGAAACCCCATTGTTCTATCAGAATTTTGGATGTGGATATAACATTTTTTGTGTTTTCTTGCAGGAAAGACACAGTGCATAAACCATTTTCGAATTAATGATAGATGTACTTGGTCCATTTGCCTGGATATGGGTATGTCTTAACTTCAAGTTGTGTCGATGTCAGATGAGATCCCTTTTCAACTTTTGAACTTGCTTCTAAGTGATTTGCACTGCTATGGGACTTGAGTTCACCCTCTGCCTTTATATGAATAAATGTGTAAAGAAATGGCTGTTTGTTACTTTTTTGTAGGTATGCAGCTGCACCTCAGGAACTCCGAACAGATTGGAACAAGTTTACCAAGGACTATTTTCTGAACCGATCCATGTTGGTTTCAGTTTTCCTTCTTATAGATGCAAGCATTCCTGCCAAACCAATTGATCTTGACTATGCTAGTTGGTTGGGATTTAAAAGCTGAGATTTAAAAATCAAGTTCTCACTTACAGAAACCAAGCTGTAAACTGAGAATTCTCTACAAGATTCTATAAAAACTCGAAACATGAGAAAAAGAAAACAATCAATCAATCCAACATGCGTCGAGAATCAAAAACGAATATAAATTCAATCGTTTCTTGAAGAAAGATACATCGCCAGATTTCGAGAAAACGGAGAAACCCAAATAAACCCAACAATCAACACACAGAAAACGGTAAAAAAATCACAAGGGCAACAAAGAATCGACAACTCCCAGATCAAAAGCGAAGAACGAAGCAGAACAAAGATGCAATAACAAAGAATTGAAGAAACCCAAGTTCGAACATCCTTCAAATCGAGGAAATTAACCGAACGAAAACGAAAAGAGTGGGATCAGTACCTTGAGATGGAGAAAGAGCGCGATGAAATACGAAAAGCGAGCTTGGAAGAAAGAAAATTTGGAAGACGATTTGATTAGGGTTGAGGAAGGGGTGAATTTCTAGGGTTTAGTTTGAGCTATATTTTGCTCAAACTAGTAATGTTTTTGAGCCCTTGCAGTGGGCATTGTCGTTTAAGTTGTGGAGATGAAAAATCAATTTTGTACTAAATAAATAAATGGACATCTCCAAACAGCAATTTGGGAAAAACTCTCCACTCAAAAAAAAAAAAAAAAACAATTGCAATTTTTCATCCAGCCATCTTAATATACGGTGTAAGATTCATATTCAAACTGGTGCAGTGGGTGAGCGCTCCGCCTAAGATAGCAGAGTGGGGGTTCGATTTTGCCCCTAAGATAGCAAAGAGTGGGGGTTGAATGATTTAAAATATTTAACTGCATTATATACCGCCCATAAAGGCAAATTTTTGTCAAACCGAGCATAGCTAAATTGGCATAAGTTGTGCCCGTGACTATGAGGTCATGGAAAAAAACACCTCTAAAGAGGTTAATTATGTTGTGATTTGGCCACATTATTTCTAAAATGCATGGAAGAGCTATTGATACTAGGAGATGTCTATGTCTAGTTTGAGCTATATTTTGCTCTTAAATTCATTAAAATTGCACCCCGCTACCTCTAAATTATAAGACTTGTTATAACCGTATTTTCGAAATTTTAATTGAACCATTTTATTTTAATGATTTTAATTGGATCAATTACTCTCTAAACTTGGAACATTTTTTAATAATGATTTTGAAATTGTTAAAATCACTCCAAATTCAATAGGCCTAAAATATCATATTATCATCAACCTTTATTTTGCGGTCTCTAAACATTAGTAAATTTTTTAATTGAATCAAATTACATTAAATGTTTGTTGATAAATTTCGCATGCACATCACCGAATCCAAAGCTAAGAAGCAACACCGTTAACTTTGTATGTGTATAATCTTTCGATTCTAAAAATTTTGCTCATACAAATTTAGATTATTTAAGATTTTAAAATCTTAATTTTTCTATATAAATTTTTGAATCTAAGACCAATAGCTGGATAGTTCCCCTCCTTCCTTCCTAATTTTATCTCTTGTTAAATTGTTATAGCTCAATGGCATGATGTATCGCCTAGTGATCATGAGATCTTAGGTTCAATCTTCCACTCCAACTTGTTGTCAAAAAATTGTTATAGTTTTCCATTAGAAACAGTAATTAAATTAATAAAAAATATTACTTTCCCATAAAACAAAAATCAGAGACAACATATTTTAAGAGTGATAATAATTAATTAATTATGTAAATTCAAGACCAAACCAGAGAAAGAGAAGATTCATTTTATTAAACTAAAGTTGCATAGACATGGACTCACAAATATCACACTTTTTTAAAAGATACTATATGACTAACATTTAAAATTACATCAAAGTCCACACTAGATAAAATAAAAGTATTTTGTGTTATTTGTTTATAACCAACATGCCACGTGGACCAACCAGATAGATTGTAAGTTTTCTTCTTCTAGTACTTCGAAACCCACACGACATGGTCTTGTGGAAGGAAGTGGCAAACTGGAACGGTCCCTGGCTTGACCTTCAACACTCGAAAAGCCAAATGCTTTGGGTTCCAAGCTGACGTGTCAGTGTGGCATACGGCCACCGCGTCCGCTTTTGTCCCGTCAGCACCCACCAAACGAACCTTATAAACTCGTGTGTGTTTCGTAGAATGACAATAAAACACTGCATAAGGATAGCTCAACTTGTGGCACACAACAGCCTTGTCGTGTGTCGATTTCTTTACAGAATTTAAAATTGTAAACTTTTGCAAATCCGTCTGTTTCTCGACTTCTGTTGAGATTGCCTTCACATTGTTCCCTAATTTAGAGATGCTGAAATCGAGCATCGACTCCAACGATGTCGCACAATACCTGTCTTCTCCTATGATACCAGGTGCTTCGCATTCCTTGATTGTCTTTTCGATCAACACAGCCTCCAAACTTGTGGGTTTGGCGGAGAATCGGTGGAGGATTTGGGGGAGTTTGTTTGAGGAGAATGGAAGTGTTTTTGAGACCTGACGAGGTAAGAAAGTGGATGTTGTTGGTGATGTTTTTGGAAAATGAAGGGTGAGTTTTGAAGCGGGTCGAAGATTGTTTTCCAAAAAGAAGAGGGCTGCATTTGGGTCGTCGTGGAGTTGGGTTTGTGTGGCTGCATATACATAATTGAAGGGATTAGGACCTGGCTTAACTCCAACGTACACTGGCTTCCCCTTGTGACCGGTGCGGACATTCACGCCGCCTCCCTTCCCAACGTTAACGGAGGTGCCTCCAGACTTCCCCTTATGGGTGTTCACGTGCACTCCCCCTTTCCCAACGTTCACTGATGTACTTTTACCTTCTACAAAGTCTACAAAACAAGCTTTATAAACTTTACTCCAACAACAAAAACTATTAAGTGTCGGTAACGTTTTTGTTTCTCATTTCTTGTTTCTTGTTTTTAAGTATTTTTTTTTTATAAATAAAAGTATTTTCTTGTTCCTAGTTTCTGATTTTTCTAAAAAAAAATTGAAGACATCAAAATTAAGTTTATTGTTTATTATCATTCATGTTTCTCATTTTCTTTTTAAACTTAAATGAAAATATTATTTTATATATTAAATAGGAAAATTGTAACCGGTGACAATTTAGAGTAAAATAATTAAAAATATAAAACTTTTTTTAAAAAAAATTATAAATATGACAATTTTTATCGCTGATAGTATGGTTTCTGGTTGATAGTAGTCTATCACTTTAGTTTTTTTATAGAATTATGTCCGTGACTATCATTGATGGTAGACTATTATTGATAGTAGTTTAATAACGATAGTAGTTTATCAGTGATAGTAATATATCAACGATAACAGTCAATCCGTGATAGTCACGATTTTTTTTTTGTCATACTTGCAAAATATTTTAAATTTTGTTAAATTTGCCATTATTTTGGGTCGGATTATTGTTTGTGCAACCCGCCCTATTAAATATATAAAAGTAAAGAAATTACACCCGATCAATTTAGAGTAAAATAATTAAAAATATAATAATTTTAAAAAGATTTACAAATATGACAATTTTTATGTTTTTTTTATCAGTGACTATCAATAATAGTTATGATATACTTCTGTTTTTTTTTTATAGAATTTTGTCCATAACTATTATAGTTTAATAATGATAGTCATTTTATAAGTGACTAACACTTATTTTGCGCAAAATGTTTTATATCTTGTAATATTTATCATTATTTTAGATATAATTATTATTTATGCAACTAACCTTAAAAATAAATACAACATAAACATTTACAAAAGAAAAGAAAACAGAATACATTTATGTTTTTATTTATAAGAAAATAAACGAGAAACATATAAAAAAAAAAAAAAAAATGAAAATGTTATCAAACGAGTTCTCGATTAGTTTCACATATTATCTCATTTATACATAATCTTATACTTACCCGAACTTAGGAGATCCGTAATGGCATTTGGCATCAAAGTGTTTGGCAACAGGGAACTCCAATATTGTTCGGGCGAGAGATCGGCACGACTTACAACAACGGCAAACTGCAACAATAACAATAAAAATAAAAAATAAAAATAAAAATGTCATTATCGAACATCAAAATACATCACAATACGCAAAACAAAAACAAAAAACTTGTTGTAGGCAAGTTTTAATTTAACTTGAAAACACGCATAAAAGCTTACAGAGAGTAAGGAAAAGACGAGCGAAAATCGAGACTCCATTGAAATAAACGCAAAAGCTCAAATCAATGAAGAAAATATAAGCTTTAAATTGTACTAAAAGATATGGAGATAATTGGCAATATTTATAAGGAGAAAATAAGAGGATGGCCACTAGAGGGAGAGCAACGTTTGTGAAAATGGGGATATAATAGTAACTTCCAACTGTCTTCGCCTCACCAACTTAAATGGGCTATTATGTCGTATGGGACAGGTGGACTTTGAGGACCAATTGTAAATGGTTCCAAAAAAAAAAAAAAAAAAAATTTCGTTAAATTAAATAATGTAAATCCAGGTGACAGCTTATGTGTAAAAAATTAATTAAGAGGTGTATGTAATATTATTTATGACTATATAGAAAATTAAGATGGTTGTTACCATTTATTTTATTTATTATTTACGTAATTAATTTTTACACATCAGTATCATGTCAATTTACGTGAATGATGTTGTAAACGATGTGACGTATATCTTCTTTACAAAATTCAATTTTTTAAAATATATGGACACAATCAAAATTCAAAATTTATTCCAAAACACAATTTTATATTAATTGAGCTATCGTGGATTTGACAACATTTAATTAATTATTGAACTTGTAATCTTATTTTTTATTTTTTAAATATATATTGTTTAGTCACTTTCGTTTAGGAAAAATCATTTCGAGAAAAACAATTTTTTTTTTTTTTTTTTTTTTTTTTTTTTTTTTTTTTTTTTTTGCGAAAAAGAGAGAAAAAAAATACAAAATATTGTTTAAATTTTTATTTTATTTTTTACATTTTCATAATTAAAAAAATATATATATTATATATAATTTTTTAAAAATATTTAATTAATGTAATATCCAAACTTATTTTTGTTGGCAAAAATTATTATATTTAACTAAATTGAGTCTAGCTCAATTGACATAAAGTCATTTCATTCATCGTGAGGTTAGTGGTTTAATCTCTTAACTCCACATACATATGTGTGTGGTAACATTCATGATTCGTGTGTGTGTGGTAACATTCATGATTCATCCTCATAAAAACATTTATAGTTTTTCTTATGCATCTAAAAATTGATAAATTGGGATTCATCCTCATAAAAACATTTATAGTTTTTCTTATGCATCTAAAAATTGATAAATTGGGTACTCTTAACCTTTTTTTTTTTTTTCATAAATGGTTGAATATGGATAACACAATGTATTTATTGGTTTTACGTTATCAGATGCATTTTGTCTAAAAAGAAACAAAAAATGTTTTTAATGATATATAACAATTATATCAAATGATTTATCCTATAAATGATATTTATATTCACCTTACTAAATAATTTATGTATTTTTTTTTAGTTCAATAGAAGAAGTGTATTCTTAAAAGAAAAAAAAAAAACTGTTTGAGTCCAGTGAGAGTAAATGATACTCTCCAATTATTCACCTTTTAAAATGGTAATTAGTGTCTTAATTAATAACTAACTATATTCAGATTGACGACAAAAAATGATAATTTTATTCACTTTTAAAATGGTAATTGGTGTCTTAATCAATAATTATGCTCGGATTGACGATAAGAATTAATAATTTTATCCACTTTTAAAATGGTAATTGGTATCTTTATCAATAACCATATTCCGATAGACAATAAAAATTAATAGTTTTATTATTTATTGTACTGTTTATTTTTTTTACTACAAACAAATTAATGGTTGTGACTTGTGTTTATGATCCATGTGCAACCAATTCAATGTTGAAACATTAAAATAATAATTTACAAATTATTTTTTAAGATAAATAATTATTAGATTGGATATACACTAAGTTTGGGTTTTGATGGGAGATTGTTTTTTAATTTTCTTTTTAGATTGTTTGCCTATCGGATCCAAAATAATGAAAAAATACAGTAATATATAAAACATTTTACAATCAAGTGTAAAAAATTGTCATACTTGCAAATCTTTTCAAAATTTGTTATATCCATTAAATAAAAACTCTAATTTGACACCCGGTGCAATTTCTATTTTTTAAGTTGATATATGATAGTGTCTTATGCATGTCACGTTTCTCCCATCGTTTCTGTCATCACCCAAAAAGATATTATTTTAAATTGTACATGTTATATTTTAAATTGTACATTTTTTTTTGTAACATTCGTCAAAGGTTCCATGTTTAAAATATATAAATATATTCTCCCGAATCGAACTAATATATATATATATAGAGCTTCATTCATTTGGTATGAATCTAGTTTTAAATATTATTATAGTATTTTTATCTAATAGTCAAAGTTAGCGTACTTCAACAATAATTAAATGTATTATTTTGTCGGACATCACAATCAATTGAGTTAGATTCAAGTTTATAATTTTGATTGACACCTGAAAATTTGAAGTATTGGTAAACGTTAGTTTTCAATATTATTATAGTATTTTTATCTAATAGTCAAAGTTAAAATACTTCAACAATAATTAAATATAGTCAAACTGAGTATAGCTCAATTGACATAAGGTTGTACCCGTGGCTAAAAGGTCATGGGTTCAATCTTTAATACTATATTTTTCCCCATAAATACTTTAATTCAGTGAACATAAATAGAAGCATTAGTTAAGTCACTTTATTATATAGTTTTCTTAAAAAAAAAAAAAAAAAATTGCATTTTGTTTGAAATAATGTAATTAATTATGTACCAAACAACTGCCATATTTATTGAGTTTCTGAAGAGGCTGCAGCATGGGCCTTAATTATCTACCTAGCTTGCTTGGCCTTACTATAATTTCTAGTTGCCGGCCAATTCGGAATGATAGCCGATATTAATTAGCCATGTCTTTCAAATGTCCTTTAAAATTATAGAAACTAAGGTTACATATGCAATATACATAGTTTTGTTTTTCCTCGCGGCTTAAATAATAGTTTAATTGATTAAAATATTATATCTTCACTTAAAAGTTTAGTCATTGGGCACTTCAAAAAAATAAAATAAATATATATATATATATTATAGTCCGCTGACACAAATAAATTAAAAAAAAACTAGTTAAGAATTAGTGACCTTTTGAGGGGGAAGGATTCATTTTAGTTTTGGTACCTAAAAAAAAATTAATAGATTTTTTAACTTTTAATAGACCGGTAAACTTTTAATTTTGTATATAAATAAGTAAGAATAATTAAAAAAAAAAAAAAAAAGAAGGAAAAATTAAACAAAATAAACAATAAATCGTTGAACCGAATAATTTGGTTTGGCTGAGAAAAATTGGACAGCTCAATTATTATTTTTCTAGTAAACGGAAGCTTTTCGATTTTGTTCAATCTTATGTTTAAAAAACAATTTGAATTAAGGGTGTTACCATCAACAATCATAATAAATCAAGTGTAATGGATTAAGGCTTCAATCGTAATCGGGTTAATTTTGTTAGTATTTACTTAAGGTCAATTCAAACGTAATAATAATTTCATTGTGTTTACTTAGGGTTAAATCAAACGTAATCATTCGTGAATTTAACACAATACACTCAATTATAATTAAAAAATGAAATGAAAAAAAAGACCGTCACTTTTCCCCTCTTCTTCCTCCTTCGTCTTCGCGCAAAAGGTTGTTGAATTTCTCTTCTTCATCATTCTTATTTCTTAGGTATGGTCGTTTGTTTCTTTTGTTTTTCTGTTTTTTTTTAGGAAGGAGATGGTGATGGCTTCACGTGGAAAGTTTGGATGGAAAAAAAAAATGTTCTATAGTTTGAGAATCACTCTAAAAAAGGGACAATCGAGTACATTAGGGGTGGGGATTCAAACCACATTTTTTTTCTAAATACATTGGGGTGAGGGATTCTAAACACATTCATATGCCAATTGAACTATGCTCATTTTGGCTTTGTTTGATAATCATTCATTTTAAATTTAACGATATTTGATCATTGTTAACCTTTTTAACATCACATCATTGCTACTAAAAAAAATGTATCAATAGTAATAAAATGTGAAATAATTAATTAACACCCATAAACTTTGGGAGTGTATCAATTAAAACCTTAAATTAATGATTATATCAATTAAAACTCTCAACTTTCAGAAGTGTATCAATTTACTCTTTATCTTTGAAAAATATTATTTTTAACACGTGCGGAGATGTATAATTGTATCAATTCAACTCTAAACGTTCATAAAATTGATTCACTTATGGAAGCTTAAGAGTTTAATTGTTATAATTACAAGTCTTCACACGTTTAAATTAGGGTTGATTGCATTAATAGCAATCAGAACCAAAATAATGGTAATTATAGCACAATATAAAACAATTTGCAAATATGGCAAAAAATCAGTGACTATCACTGTCATGATAGTCATTGACAGAATTCTATAAAAACAGAAGATATCAATGGTTATCACTAACTATTAGTGACTATCATGGATAGATAGCTATCCGTGATAAAAATTGTCATATTCATAAATCTTAAAAAAATGCTATATTTTAAATTATTTTACTCTAAATTTACACATGTTGCAATTTTTCTTTAAATTGATATTCTTTAAAATAAATCGAATAGAAAGTGTAAATTGATACAATTATGAAAATTTGAAGTTTTAATTGATATAATCATTCATGGTTTTAATTGATACAACCCAAAATTTATGTATATAAATTGATTTTTCACGTAATAAAATTAACATCACATAATTGAAACAATCATTTTTTTTTTATTATTATTTATAGGTGAATTTTATTGTTTTTTATATGGTTTATTTTGATGGTCTAAACTTTATGCACTCATTCTAATTTATGAGGATTTTACATCTTATTGCTTTGATTATATATTTGCTTCCAACATGATAGCTCAACTATGATATATATATATATATATATATATATATATATATATATATATATATATATATATATATATATTCGAGGAATAAGTCAGATGTTCGAATTCCAACTAAAAAAAGTATATTAGCTTAAAACCATTATAATGAAAACAATGTAGAAACTTTACTACAAATACATATAAGATTAAGATGGAGCTCATATCATAAAAGCAATTGGCTCATCCGAAACAAGTAGGCAAGCGTGGGGCACGTGAGAGCGAGTGTGCTACGAGGAGAAGAAAGCGAAGTCGAACCAAAAAGACGCAAGGCATGTTTGAGGGTGATTTTGAAATGATCAAAATCAATCTAAAACATACCTTTAAACATTCAAAGTCAATTTTGATCGTATGAAAAGTGCGTTTAAAAGTGTAGAATCAAACATGAAATTGATTTTGATTTTGATAATTAAAGACATGTTTCAGAGTGGTTAGTTTTGTACATGACAAAAGTGATTTTAATAATTTCAAAATCACTATCAAAACATGCAAGTAGACAAGAAGCTTGTCCCATATGTGTATATGTGTGTATATATATAATTTTGAGTTCAACAAATACAGG
The DNA here is from genome assembly GCA_028017165.1 of Herpetospermum pedunculosum. Taxonomy (NCBI): domain Eukaryota; kingdom Viridiplantae; phylum Streptophyta; class Magnoliopsida; order Cucurbitales; family Cucurbitaceae; genus Herpetospermum; species Herpetospermum pedunculosum. Next base: position 85,767,930 of record CM051522.1, read on the forward strand.
ATGATAATGAAACCTTCGATCTTATGAGAGGTAGTACATGTCAATAACCGCTAAGTTATGCTCACTTTGACATGTATTTATTTTATTCATCACCCCTTTTGAGATAATTTATAAAAAAAGATTAATTCCAATTTGTTAATCTTAAAATTAGTTCTCATGGTTAATTTAAAGTTATTTTTTTATTAAATCCGGCATAATAATAATAATTTATATTTAAAAAGAATATATACCACCATGTAATATATTTTCAAAATTTATAGAGAAAAATATAACCAATACTAGAGTTTGACAGTTTAAAAATACAGAGACAAAAATACTGAATTAGTATTTTAAACTAAAAGTCTACCATCAAGTTTAAATTACTTGAAAAAACAAAAAACAAAAACATTAATGAAAGCTCACCATTGAAAATAAATTATTTTACGTTATTTAAACTCAATATTTTCGGTTAGTGAACATTATTTATTACCAATAAAAGGATAGGGAGCCCTAGTGAGTTATGAGCTTTAAAGTGATTTATTAAATTAATTTTCATATAATTTTTTTAACTTTTGGTTTCCACTTTCAAACTAAATTTTTATAACATCAAAATTGATTTTGAATGAGTAATGATAAAAGCATATTTAAAAGTAATTTTGAAGTCGACAAGAGTAATTTTAACCCGTTCAAAATCACTCCCAAACACGTCCTAAAAATAATTTTAACCGATTCAAAATCATTTATAAACATGTTCTAAAAATGATTTTAATCATTTAAAAATCGCTCCCAAACATGCCCTACATCAGTTGCATAACATCATTACATCAGGCAAATATCTCCAAACAACTTTGCTATACACAACATATTACAAGGCAAAGTCTCTTAGAAATGAATCCACGTGTTTGGACAAAGGAGTAAAGTTATCATTAACCACAACAGGAATAAATAGGGATCCAATTGCTCCAACAGGGAATAGCAAACTGAGACTATTTCAGTAACTTTCTCTTCCATTCTATTGCATGTTTGAAGTTTTTAAGCAGTGATAGAATGAATGGTGTAACTATTAAGCCATTCTTTCCAGCCACTGCTGCTTTGTAAACTCTCCAAAATTCATGACCTCTGTCAAACAGCTCAGGCTATTCAATATATAATAACAAGATTCACATCCCCAATTTGAGTCCAGATCAAGCACTTCTATTCGTCTCGAGAAACATCTGCAAGTTGCAACATTTGCAGTCATTGTTAATTTTCAAGCTCAAAATCGTGAGAACCTATTTTTTTGTACTTGGATACATCTTCGGAAATCATGTTTTTTTTTTTAATATCTGTGAGTGTCCGGGTCAGCTTACACGCACCTCGACTAATCTTAGGGAATCATGTTCACGAGTAATAGATCGAAAGTAACTGAAAGTTTAGATAAATAAGGATCTAAAGCATTGCAAGCATGAGCATAACCGATATGATGTTGTACCTGGTTGATTCCGGAAAGTGAGGCTGCAAAGTGGTTTTTCAGTGCTTGAGCCAGTAGTTCCTCAGCTGGGCAATATGTAGAAGTATTTCGTCCCGACCCTGATTGGTGACACTGCTAGTCATAATCCATGGCGGAGTCGTTTGGAAATAACCACTTATCAGTTCCTGAAAGTCGCTCACGTTTTCTTCTGGTCTTTTTCCACAATTCTTTTTCTTCTTTCGTTTGTCGCATTTCGTAAATATTATCGTCATTGGAATCTGCAGTAATCATTACATGTCAAATTTTCTTGAAAACCAAGGCATCAGTTGAATGAAAAGCTAGATTTCTATTGTACATTATTGGTGGTGTTTGTGTTTAATACGGGAGGATTTGTTTTCAATAGAAAACAAGGGATATAGTTTTCAAAAAAAAAAAAAAAATAGAAAACAAGGGATATATGTTGATGGGAATTGAATTCTTCAAATATCATGACACAATTTTTAAAAGAGAAATGGCGGTATTCAATTCACTCGGGTTGTTTGAGATATTTTTTTTAGGTGTTTGGCCTTCAGCTGGCTAGACCTAGAGATCTTAGGGAGATGATTGAAGAGTTCCTTCTCCACCCGCCGTTTCGAGAGAAAGTGAAGTTTCTTAGATGAGGGCGTGTGTTGTTTTGTGGGGGATTGTGGGGAGAAGAAATATTAGGACTTTTAGAGGGTTTGAGACGACCCCTTGAGTTGTTTGGTCCCTTGCTAGGTTCCATGTTTCTCTGTGGGCGTCGGTGACGCGGTTGTTTTGTAATTATTCCTTGAACATTATTTTGCTTGATTGGAGGCCCTTGTTTTAATGGGAACCCCTCTTGGCTCTTATGGGATTGTTTTTTCTTTATCCTTGTATTCTTTCATTTATTCTCAATGAAAGTTCAATACCTTTAAAAAAAAAAAAAAATCAAGAGAGCAAATTACAAAAGGGAAGGAAGAGTGACCCAATCGGTCAAACGAGACTCTCCAATCAACTTTAGAATGTCAAAAGAAGCACGTGACACATAGACGATCTAAAATTTTCCCCTCTTTTTGCATATCAAATGGAGTCACCAAACTAATTGAAAGACTACATGTTTGCCTAAAGATGTGTGTCATAACTAGGCATGTTGTTATTAAAAGAATGGGGAGGCTTGTTGTGAGGACCCTAGTTAGGGGTATATGGGCAATATTAGTATATTAGTAGTAAGGGCATATAGGATAATTACTTAGGAAGTTAGTTAGAGTATATGGTTATAAATAGAGGGAGTGAGATTAGAGGAGGGTAGTCAATTGGCTAAGGCTTGGGATAGTTCTCAAGATGGGAGGGTGCAAGTACCTATAATCACTTGTAATCATGTATTTCATATATCTTTTCATATCAATACATTGTAGTTCTTGATCCCGTTAGGTGGTGTCCTAACACTTGTGTCGGGTGGTTCACAGATTTCCTTTGGAAAATGTCTAGTTGAGCTGCATTTTGCTAATAAGCTTGGTAGTGTGTGTGGGGGGGGGGGGGGGGGGGGGAATACAAAAATTGGGTTTTAGAAGAAATCTTAAACATGCATATTTACAAGAAGATTCTTTAGCTTTAAACTAATTAACATAAAGGGAATTGGCTTCTCCATGGAAAAGGCCTTCTCTCGGGAGGAAGTATGCAGCGATGCATACTTCAATGCCTCTTGCGAGAATTTGTGTCTTGGTGATTTAAGGACTGTCCTCTTTTTTTGATCTATAGAAATTGGAAGGGCATTTGAAGTCCTTCACCCCCTTGGGTCTCTACTACTAAAACTTGGTATAGGAATTTCTCTTATTCTTTTGTAGCAGCCCTTGCTTTGTTATTTTTTGTGGTCTTCTATACTTGCATCTTTTTAAAAGAAATTTTCTTTTTAAGATAACAAAAGGTATGCAAAATTAGATGTTTTCCTTTACATGACTGATACAACAAAGAGAATATTACCTGATTCTGACCCAACCAACTAGCATAGTCAAGATCAATTGGTTTGGCAGGAATGCTTGCATCTATAAGAAGGAAAACTGAAACCAACATGGATCGGTTCAGAAAATAGTCCTTGGTAAACTTGTTCCAATCTGTTCGGAGTTCCTGAGGTGCAGCTGCATACCTACAAAAAAGTAACAAACAACCATTTCTTTACACATTTATTCATATAAAGGCAGAGGGTGAACTCAAGTCCCATGGCAGTGCAAATCACTTAGAAGCAAGTTCAAAAGTTGAAAAGGGATCTCATCTGACATCGACACAACTTGAAGTTAAGACATACCCATATCCAGGCAAATCGACCAAGTACCAACTATCATTAATTCGAAAATGGTTTATGCACTGTGTCTTTCCTGCAAGAAAACACAAAAAATGTTATATCCATATCCAAAATTCTGATAGAACGATGGGGTTTCAGACATTCGAGACGTTTGAAGCTCCCAAAAACATTGTTTACATGCCTATTCCTTAGTACATATATTCTCCTTATAAGTCATACTCATAACAATGTAATGCAAATATACCCTCTGATATCTAATTATCTAGCTCATTCCTTCTCCTGCCCTTTCTCTCTCGTGTGCTGCAAGGAGTGAAGCTAGAAATTTCCACAAAGAGGAGCCAAAAAATTATTCTCTCTCTCTCTCTTTTTTTTTTTTTTTTTAGTCTTTGACTTCTGAAAATTTAGGAAGGAGAATTAGAAGAAAACTTTAAAATCTTAATTTTTGAGTAATTGCCCTCTTCCTTCCTTCTTTGCTCTACCCCTATACTTGCATGCATAAATTGAATAGGGATTTAACGTGCCTATCAAATTCTCATGGGGGAAAATGATAATTCATAACAACAGAGCCTTGATGAATTAAGACAAAAATGGAGAGATCTAAGTAATCAATCAGATATTTTATAAGGTAAAAACTAACAACATAACAGCACCATATAATGTAATGTAACACAATCAAGCAGAGCATTAGACATATAGAACCGTCCTCAATTACTAAGCTTTGATTAATGGATCTAATTGGCCAGAACCAGAACAAATGAAACGAATAGGTCATAGCTTGAAGATATTTGTTCGGATCAAGCTATGTTGTACAATTTTTTTTTAATAACAACCAAAATACGAAAAGAGAGCCCACAAGAGATGGAGGCAAATTAGAAAAAGTCCCTCCAATCAAGTCAAATAAGACCTAGCGGATAATTACAGTTATTACATAAAAAGCATAGCCACCGAAGCCCACAGAAAAACATAGAATCTAACGACTAACGAGGACCAAGCATAAGGGATCTCTCAAGCCCTCTAAAATTTTTAGTGATCCTTTCTCCTCAAAGCCCCCACAAGATAGCACACACCCACGCTTTTCACAAAAAACTTTCCCTTCTCACGAAAGGGAGGATGGAGAAATGCAGCCCCTCTAGCTTAGCCAGGCCACGCTATTTTTTTTGACAACATGTTGGGGTGGGGCATTGAATCTAGGACCTCATGGTCACTGGGCGATACATCATGCCGTTGAGCTATGCACTTGTTGGCAAGCCAGGCCACGCTATGTTGTACAGTTATCTTCTATTTCCTTGTACGACCCTCTAATTCTTTTATCCATATTCTTTGAACACAGTATGAAATTACACCAAACACATCACGAGAGCTAGAAGAATTCTCATGGATAACAAAACTACACCATTTATCCCTTTCGAATACAGTGAATTTACAACAAATGTAAACAACCCAATTAATCAAAATCAACTTGGGTTAGAACAAACCGCTCACCTGGTTTCTTGGAGGTGAGAGCGAGCTTCTTCCGCCGAACGAGCGAGTTCAACAGCGACGATTTCCCCACATTCGAGCGCCCGACAAGGGCAAATTCAGGAAGCCCATCAGAAGGGCAATCCTCAGTTCTCACACTACTCTTCACAAAATCCGACTCAGAAACCTGGGCATCCCTCGCGTACCGACCCAACACAATGTTCGACCCCTTCAAGATTCTCACCCCCACGCCGCCGCCGGAGATGTCCGTTTCTGGCGGCACAAAGAGCTTATCAGGGGATATGGGTAACTGGGTTTCTTCCCGATACTCTGAAAAATCGGTGACCGGAATTGGTTCGGCGGCCGTGAGAGTGGATTTGGGAATAGGAAATGAAGTCGAAGTGAGAATGGGAGCTGATGTTGCCGCGATTATGGGTTTGTTGGTTTTTGCAAAGACGGTGAAATTGCGGTGGATTGGTGAAGTGAAGAGAGAAAGGTTGAATTTAGAGAGGTGAGAGAGAACCATCTCTGTGTTTGTGAGCGCTTGCTCGGCTCTCTGTGGAGTTTTTTTGAAGATGAAGAGAAGCGGTGAGTTCTGGTCGTGGCCGTTTGCTTCTGTGTGTTTGTTGATAAAGAGTACGACTTGTCGTGCGAATCAACGAGTGAGAACGACTTGTCGGTCATACTCGTGCTAACCAAAATTTCACTCTTTTGAAAAAACTAATAAATTGAGAATAAAAGATTTGGTTTAAATTTCTTCAAAAAAAAAAAAAATAATAAAAAAATAGTTTAAATTACATTTTTTTTTTTGGGAAATTGTAGTAAATGACAATTTAAGACTTATTGTTTGCAAAAATTTTTGCGGATATAGCAATTTTTATCGCTGATATCTTATGACTGATAGAAGTCTATCGCTGATCACCTCAGCTTTTTATAGATTTTTGTCAGTAATAATAGTCTATCAGAGATAATAGTCTATCACTGATAGAAGTCTATCAGTGATATAATAAAGTCTATAGTGATAGAAACGAGTTTTTTTGTCATATTTGCAAAACATTTTAAAGTTTGCTAAATTTGCAATTAGTTTGGGCCTGATTGCTATTTGTGCAACCAACCTTTTTTTTTTGTAATATTAAATTACAGATTTAGTACCGAAACTTTTAAGTTTTTATTTTTTTATTCTGTCTCTCCATTTTTAAAAGTATCTATTAGATGTAATACTTCTTTTACCAATTCAATTTTTATTTTTTTTTTAATTTTATGTCAGGGAGATCTCGACATTTAAAAATAAATAAAAATTTATGGACTAAAATTATAACTTTAAAAGTTCAAGGACCAAATAGACAAGACCTAGAAGTTTAAAGACTTTGCAATCAAACCAAACAAAATTATATGATTTATAAGTATTGATATTCAAGTTAAATTGCAAGTTTGAGAATTGTGATAGTTATATTTAATTAGGTTTGTTTAAGTAATATAATTGGTATTTAGCTACCGGAGTGAGTTTGGTTCAACAATAATAGACATGCAGCCACTTATTTGAAATCGGAGGTTTGAGCCCCAACAACATGTGATAGTGATTTTTTGTTGACACGAGCATAGTTCAACTTTTTAGATTCATATATTGTCAATTTATTTTATTAACGGTAAAGTTCAAATCTATTAGTATAAATTACTCCAAAAAACTATTAATAGAAGAAAAAAAACAAAGGGCGTGTTGCATAAATAGTAATTAGCTACAAAAGAATGACAAATATAGAAAAATATAAAACATTTTGTAAATATGACAAAAATCAGTAGCTATCATTGATAAAAATTTACTGTTATGGGTGATTATCACAGATAAAAATAGTTATATTTGTAAATTTTTTTAAAATGTGTTATATTCGCTAAATAAGAACTCTAAATTATACCCTACAATTTAAAAGAAAAAAAACAATGATTTAAAAAATGAAAGTTGAAACAAAGTTTATTATTTCAAACAAATTGAGGCATACATGGATAATAAAATTAATGGGCCGAAGCCCATATTTCACAATGGACTAGTTGGCGAAGGCCCAACAAGCTTTACCGGGAAGCAAACTAGAAAAGAGAAAAGCTTCTCTGCGGGCGTGTCTAGCATACAACTGCATCTGCAAGTTCCGTCTTAGATTCACGAACTCCATAGCCAAAGTCGGAATTGCGACCATCCCAAGTCCCTTGTCGTCGAGATATTTCTCTCCGAATTGTCTCTTTTCGAACGGAACTGTACGTCAGCTTAATTCTTCTCCGCCATGGCTCCGCCTGCGCCGTCGCATCGAAGTCCATCGCCGTCCCAACCGTCGGGGTAGGTGGCAAATTATCAATCCCCTTCCAAATTTCTAACATTGTTAGTTTTTAGGATGATTTCGAATTCTACATGTACAATTAATTTCTGCTGATCACTTAGTTCAGGAGCTGCTTTGAGATTGATATTTGGATGATTTTACCATTTTCCCTCTGGATTTGGAAGTCGTGGATCTGATTATGTTCGAAGCATGTTTTTCCTTCATTACTTCAGTTTTCTCTTGACTACCGCATTGCATCCGATCATCGAGCTTTAGTTTTCTGTACAGCAGTTTATGCATCGTGTGTTCTATTGTATAAGCTATAGCATCCAATTGGTAAAACCCTGATCAAATTGTTTGGCTTGTAGTAATTTCCCTCTCGTTATGACATTTTGTAATTATAATATTTTTGGTTAATCATCTTGGAATAATTCATTTGAGCTTTGCAATGGGTCGCTATGAAGTTTGATTGAACGAGTTTCTTCTATCATTGCTCACTAAAATGAAATTTCTGAAGGACCCCACTTTAATTTCGTTTAAGGTCTCATCAATCCAATGCAGTAGTTCTGTGGATTTTCGATTTTATAAGAAACTAAAATCAAATTTGTACTTGCTGCTATTCATCGCATTGAGCCTTACTGGAATTTGATTGACTTGACCAGAAAGAGCGAAGTAACTGATCTGAAAACACAGCTCCGGCAGCTTGCTGGAAGCAGAGCACCGGGGGTTGAAGATTCCAAGAGGGAGCTTTTCAAGAAAGTGATTTCTTACATGACTATTGGGATTGATGTATCGTCTCTCTTTGGAGAGATGGTGATGTGCTCTGCTACATCAGACATCGTTCTCAAGAAAATGTGCTATCTATATGTTGGCAATTATGCCAAGGTTAATCCTGATCTTGCTCTGCTCACAATTAATTTCCTTCAAAGAGATTGCAAGGATGAGGATCCAATGATTAGAGGGCTTGCTTTGAGGAGTTTATGTTCACTTCGTGTTGCAAATCTGGTTGAGTATCTGGTAGGGCCCTTGGGTTCTGGCTTGAAGGATAACAATAGTTATGTGAGAACCGTGGCAGTTACGGGGGTTTTGAAACTATATCATATATCTGCTTCAACATGCATCGATGCTGAATTTCCAGCAACACTGAAGCATTTGATGCTTAATGATCGAGAAACTCAGGTGATTTATTTAAATTATTTAAACTAAGTTTTTATTATGCACAATTATTTTTGTGCTTCCCCTTTTAATGTACTTCTGTTTGAACTCTTTTCATAACGAGTCTGTCTACATCAAAATATAAGTTGTTTGGCGTTATTATTTTCTAATGATGTTTCTTATTAAAAAAAAGAAAAGAGAAGAGGAATCTTTTGAACTCTCTTTCATCCAAAGAACGATTTTCTTACCAAAGATGTTTCTAGTACCTCCATAGTTTATGCTTTATATATAATTATGGCAGGGACTTGAAGTAGCATACCTACAGATTTCTGTGTACTTGTCTGTCCTTTTTATCTCCTAAACAACCGTGATTTTTATTGTATTCCAAATTATCTTGAATTTTTTGTTGGGTAAGAGAGAAGTTTATATTTATTGAATGGCGTCAATTGTATTTTACCTTTTTTTTCTTTTGACTTGATGAGGTTATTTCTTAATGTATTGCACCTATCCAGGTAGTCGCAAATTGTTTATCTGCTCTACAAGAGATTTTGACCTCAGAAGCCAGCTCCTTGGAAGAAGCATCTAGGGAAAGAGAGGCTTTGCTCAGTAAGCCTGTTGTGTATTATCTTCTGAATCGGTATGTTCTATAGACTATGGAAACAGGAGGCCATTCTTGACCAGTATTTCTAGCTTTAGGTGTAGAAGAATTTATTTTACTTTTATAATTATCATTTTTGATAAGAATTCATCATAATCATTGGAAGTCAGAGCTGTCTAGTTATTATATATGTTTTGACATTTATATGCTATGAGGTCTCAACAGTAATAGGGTTGGGACTTCAATATTTTATATAGTCATCGGAGATCACGACATCATATGATCATATCTACCTCCATGGTGTAAATAAGACAGACCATTTCTTTATGGCTTTTCTTCATGCACTTACAGGCCTTACTGTTTACTCTATTGGGTTACAACTATTGTCATCTAAAACACCGAACTGCTTTCATAATTACTTTTAGAAATAACATGCATTCCCTTACAATTTACAAGATTGTTCCATGCCCATGTTCTTTTTCAAAGGGATGTTCAAAAAATAATTTTTTCCTTCATTGTTTTTTTTTTCTTTCCCTTGATAGTTTTTTTCTTGTTGGCCATAGTTTTCTGTAGTTCTGATCTTGGTCATGATGTGGGTGGATGATCAAAACTTGCGATGTACTTGTATATTCTTCTTATTGCTCTTTATCAAGGCATTGCTTTAGCTGTTAATTTGTCATTGCAGAAAGTCACAGTTTCAGAAAATGTTTGGTAGTACGCGACAGGGACAATAACTTTAGGAGTTGTACTGATTGTGTTGTTGTAGAGTCTCTTAGCTAATCTCTCTATTGAATGGTTCTTATATATGCATTGTATATTATGTAAATGCCAAGAATTTCAGAGATAGAATATCTATCATAATTGGTTCGAACAAATGTTCATGCTTGCAGGATCAAGGAATTTAATGAATGGGCACAATGTCTCTTACTTGAATTGGTTTCCAAATATGTACCGTCAGATACCAATGAGATTTTTGATATCATGAATCTCCTTGAAGATAGACTTCAGCATGCTAATGGTGCTGTTGTATTGGCAACTACCAAAGTTTTTCTACATTTGACTTTATCTATGACTGATGTTCATCAGCAGGTGACTATCAAGTGTTCTGATCCATTTATAACGTTTTATTTGTTTACTGAACTTTATATTACAGTTTTACTTTTCATCTCTCATGCATAAATTATATGGCCTTCAGTTGCAACGTTTTTGTTTTTTTAAGTATGTGGAGTCCAGGATACGCCATTATATATTGTTTTGAATCATTATGCAAAATATTGTTTTCCTGGTAGTGAACTTCTGTGTTGTTGGTGGCTGTTTATTTGAGATTACCACTATTATCCTACTTGTTGACTTTCAGTTCTCATATTGGAATGGCGTATTCCTCTTATACAATTCTTTTTTTTCTTTTCCTTTTTTTTCCCTCTATTGAATGCATAAAGTTTATGAACTTCTATAATATTGGCTAGGTCTATGAACGGATTAAAGCCCCTCTCTTAACCTTAGTGAGCTCAGGAAGCCCGGAACAATCTTATGCAGTTCTCAGCCATCTGCATCTCCTGGTGATGCGTGCTCCATTTATATTTTCCTCAGACTATAAATACTTCTATTGTCAGTACAATGAGCCATCTTATGTCAAAAAATTGAAGCTCGAAATGTTGACTGCAGTGGCAAATGAGAGCAACACTTACGAAATTGGTGAGTGAACTCCATCGTGTCATTCTTGTGCCTAGTTATAAAGTTGATTCATTGAATAAGCATCCGGTGCCTTCTTTTTTGACTTGATCTTTTGATAGCTGCAACACCGTATATCTATTTTAGTTCTCAACTGTTTTGGCAAATGATACCTTTGAGTTGCTTTTTTCAGTGACAGAATTATGTGAATATGTTGCAAATGTTGATATTCCCATTGCAAGAGAGTCAATACGTGCTGTTGGGAAAATAGCACTCCAGCAGTATGATGTGAATGCAATTGTTGATCGACTTCTGCAGTTTTTGGAGATGGAAAAGGACTATGTGACTGCTGAAGCTCTGGTAATTAGTTTTTCACACGCTTGTTTGTTAGCTTTTGTTTTTTAAAGATTGCTGTACATATGCATTATATTCACTTTTTTAGATTAATTTGTATCAGGAAAGCAGAAGTAATGGTGAAAGTTGAAACAAAATGATTCTTTTTCTTTATTTGCTTGGTAATTTAAGAACAATTTGGAATTCTTTTGGCAGGTGCTTGTAAAAGATCTTTTGAGAAAATATCCACAATGGAGTCATGATTGCATTGCTGTTGTCGGCAGCATCAGCAGTAAAAATATTCAAGAACCAAAGGCCAAAGCTGCTCTTATCTGGATGTTGGGGGAGTACTCACAGGACATGCATGATGCCCCATATATTCTAGAGAGTTTGATTGAGAACTGGGATGATGAGCCTTCTGCTGAGGTTACCCCTTCCCCCCCTCTAAATTATGCTTAAAACAACTGAGGCATCATTTATAATACTATGATTAACATTGAATCCAAAAATTCTAAATCATCTTTAATATTTAACCCCACATGTTTATTAACTTTGAATCAATGAAGGCTCCATTGGATCTCTCGTTGGTGACGTCAGACTACTGTGTTTGGTTATGGTCAATTTAGCCAGTCAATTATCTCTTGTTATTACTTGTGGAGATGAAAATTTTATAATATTGGGTGATTGCCATTATATATATACGCTTTCAACTTTAATGTTCTAAAATCTTGATATTTTTTCCCTTCCGTGCTGAATGATGGGCCATATCATTATTGCAGGTTCGCCTACATCTTCTCACTGCAGTGATGAAGTGTTTCTTCAAAAGGCCTCCTGAAACTCAAAAGGCTTTGGGAGCTGCCCTGGCAGTAGGTCTTGCTGACTTTCACCAGGTAGAGGTTATTCAATTGTTTTTGGATTTTTAGCAAAATTTTGTCATTTTGTGTGGTAATATTTTCTTTCGATTATAGGATGTGCATGATCGGGCACTATTCTACTACAGGCTTTTGCAATATAATGTTTCTGTAGCTGAACGTGTGGTCAATCCTCCAAAGCAAGCCGTTTCTGTATTTGCTGATAGACAGAGCAGTGAAGTCAGGGATAGAATATTTGATGAATTTAATAGTTTGTCTGTTGTTTACCAGAAGGTAACAACACTTAATCCTCATGGGTATCCAATATTTACCTTTTGACTCCTTCATTGTAAGGAGTAATCCGACTTATTTACGTAAATTTAAGAATATAGAGATAGTGAAAGAAAGAATCGTCATGAGAAGCAAAATTGAAACATTTTTTTGTGCTTTAGCACCCAGTTAGCTTCAGTTATGCATATACTGTTTAGCTATACCAATTTTTGACTTGTCTGCAATGGATTTTAATTTATTTGTATAATCATATAGTTTGTGTATGTTGTTGCAGCCATCTTACATGTTTACTGACAAGGAACACCGAGGTCCATTTGAGTTCTCAGACGAACTTGGAAATTTATCTATTGGCGCAGAGTCTGCAGATGCCGTTGTTCCAGCTCAGCAAGTTGAGGCAAATGATAAGGATCTACTTCTGAGCACCTCAGTAGAAGAGGAAACTAGAATTGTTAGTAACAATGGTTCTGCATATAGTGCTCCTTCATATGAAGGCTCCATTGGATCTCTCGTTCCTCAAGTTCCTCAAGCGCCATTAGAGTTTGCAGTATCAAATCCTTCCGTACCGGGGCCTGCTCCACAGTCGAGCTCTCCAATTGACGATCTACTTGGTCTGGGTCTACCAACAGTTTCTGCTTCCGCCCCCGCGCCTTCACCACCTCCTTTGCAGCTAAATTCGAAAGCTGTTTTAGCTCCAGGAACTTTCCAGCAGAAATGGCGCCAGCTGCCTATATCTATATCACTGGTTTGTTTTCAAATTTAGTCAATAGATTGTTCTCCTCGCTTTTCTCATATGAAGACCCTTTTCTAATTTTATTTACATCAGCAGATTCTTCATTGTTGTTATCCCGTTTTGATTCTGTTCATCTGCTCCAAGAGATGAACTCAGGATAGTTGCACTATACCGACCTCTACATCATGCTGACACCCGACACGTTTTTCGTTGCAGGAATATGCTGTAAGCCCTCGAGGAGTTGCAGCGCTAACGTCACCGCAAATCCTCCTCCAGCACATGCAAAGCCATTCCATCCATTGCATTGCATCTGGTGGTCTGGCACCCAACTTCAAATTTTTCTTCTTCGCACAAAAACGTGACGAACCATCCAACTTTCTGGTGGAGTGCGTAATCAACACAGCATCTGCCAAAGCACAGATAAAGATCAAAGCCGACGACCAAAGCGCATCGCAAGCTTTCTCGTCTGTGTTCCAATCATCTCTGGCCAACTTTGGCATGTCATGAATCTTCAGCATTAAGTTTTGCACGTCAAAGCCCCTAGATCGAGTCACCTGCAGCTGCATCAGCATAGGAACAGAAGGATGAAGATAAACGAAGTAGCGATGGTTATGGAATTTCACATTGGTTGTAGTATAGCTGAGTGTAAAAATGGATTGAATTGAAGATGCTCCTCTTTCTGTTCCCTACTGGTGGCTGATTTTGCTCCAATCCTGTGTGTTATAGAAACTGCTCCACTGTAAAAGCTTTGTGAATTTTCCATCTCTGTCCGGTTCTTGTTAACTTCTGTTTAAAAGAAAGCTGTGGTTTTTACGTCAGAATGTTTATCGGCTTGCTTATGCAGAGAAATAATATCCAAGTTCCTTGGTCATTCTTGTACCAAAACCTACGGGTAATTCTTCTTGTTATTTTGTTAAGAGTTTTTGTATATGAAATTTTCAAGATATATCATGTTTAGTTCCTAAACTCCAACAAAAGGTGCAAAAATAGTATTTTTAAAGTGAAAAAAATGTTTTTAAGCATTAAGAAAATCATTACAAAGATGTCATAAATTCACTTCTTGTCATTACTTATTACTCGCTGATTCGATGGTTTATGTTTATTGTTTATTATTGTAATTGTTTTTTTTTTAGTACAATAAATATGGCCATGAATTTTTGAACTTTCGATGTCAAGAGAATGAGAGTTTCTCATAAGCAAATTAAATTGAACTGACTTCGCAATTGGTGAACTCAAACAAACAGAAAGAAAAAAAAATCACATTATTGGTTTTTCAATATCCTTCATCAATGTCATGCAAACTGCTGCTCTCAAAGTTTAGAAATGCAATTAATTTTTTTTTTAATTAATTCATGTAAACTGCTGCTCTCAAAAGTTGAAAGTTTGTATCAAATAGTCTATGGACTCAAGTGCCTAAAAGTCTCTAAATGATAATAAGTCTAATAAGTTCTTAAAATTTTAATTGTAGGTTTAATAGTTGACGATAATTTTTAAAATTCACTATTTTTTTATAAAGCTAAAATTTATAAACTTATGGAACATAAAATTGAAAATTCAACCAATTCAACCACTTATGAAATAATGTTAAAAGTTGAGAGATGTAATAGACAAACTAATCTATAATTTAACATTTTTATTTTGATAAAAGAACAAAAAAGAAAAAAAATTGATGACAAGCCGCGACGGAAGCTCTGGCGACTATCACGTATAAAAGCTTGAACGGCCATTGCACATACAGCCTAAGCACCGCTTCCCGAACTCCCAATGACGTTAACTTGGAACAGGGTCTTGGCATTGGCGAAAAGCGATTCCTCCAGAATCCCGCTTCAGATTCTGGAAGTTCGAAGATTCGTTTCTACTGATCACTCGAATCCGAATCCTCTGCTTCTCAGGTTGCTTCAGGAGCCAAGTTCGTCAATCAAATCCGTGCTCGATTCGCCGGAAAGTGATTTTCTCTGTAGCTCCCAACTTTCCTGGAAAGCGCTCGTTAAGTCTCTTATATCGTCTTCGTCCCCTAAGAAGGCTCAGCTGGTAACTTTCTCAACCCTCTCTTTTTCCTCCATTGTTCTCTGTATAGTTGGTTGTTGAATGAATTTAGGGAAAGGAAATAGTCCCTGTATGCCCTATAGTTTTAAAAGTTAGAATTTCGTTGATAAAAACTCATAAATAATCTTAGAAACCACTAATGAATTGAGTACTTGACAATTAACTATCCATGTAACAACTAAGTGGTCTTTTGAATTTCTTGACCGTGTGAGTTAAGTAGCTGACTAGATAAAACAACGGGTTGGAAATTAGAAATCTAATGCAGCTTCTTCCAACTCGTTTTTTATACAACTACTTAACCCAAAAGACCACCTCATTAACAAACGGATAGCTAACTCCCACGTACTCAATCTATTACTAACTGCTAATGTCATTGACTATATATGACGTTTTATCAAACCATAGAGACAAAATTCTAACTTTTTAAATCATCCAATCTATAGAGACTAAATTTGTAATTTAACCAACAATGTTTTGTAGAAATTGGTTTCATGTTTGAACTATTTTTTCTTTCAATGGCTTCAGTGATTGGCAAGTTGATATTTTAGCGATCATGAATATCTCTTGATCAGTCATTTTTGGGCTTTGTCAGGTTTTGGAATGGAGATTAGAGAAAATGAGCAAAGAAAATGAGAAGCATCCTGATTTTTACATCGACCTGCTACGGCTATGCGGAGAGCTTCAAAGTTTCCCTCTTGCATTGCGTGTCTTCACTGCTATGGAATTTCAAGGAGTTAAACCCACGGTGACTGCTTTCAATTCACTTATAGAAGCTTGTTTATCTTCACATAATATGATAACTGCCTTCAGCATATTTGAAGTAATGAAAAACTCTGAAAGTCTTAAACCCAATGCTGACACTTTCTATTACTTCATTTCGGCATTTGCCAAATTGCGTGATGTTGATTCGATGCAAGCATGGTTTTCAACCAAAAGTGCTTTTGGATTCTCTCCTGATCTTCTAACCTATGAAGCTCTTATACTTGGTAGTGTGAGATCAAAGTGCTTTGACTTTGCTGCTAGATGTTTTGAGGAAATGATGTTATCTGGCATTGTGCCCAACTCAATCATATTGGAGAATATGCTTGAAGGGCTCTGCAAGAGGAAGAATTTGGATGAAGTGAAAAAGTTCTTAAATGTTGTGTTTGACAAAGGATGGGAGATCAATTCGAATGTGGCAGAGAAGTTCATTCGAATATGTTTTGTATCTGAGGAGGTGGAAGGGATGGAGGAGCTCCTTACCAAGCTAAATAAATAGATTCCGGTTGTTTGCATTTCTGAGCATCAGAATGTTTTTATTTTTTCAATGAAAAGTTTCGTTTCTTGTTAAAAAAAGAAAAAGAAAAAATCGAATCCAGTTCCCGATGACATATTGTCATAAATATACTGTGGAATGATAACAATGTATGCCCCATGTCCATCATACTGGATGAAGTACAATATGCTGTTGAAAGTTGAAACTAAGACCCTTTTGGCATTTGAATGGGCAGATGAGGTCTTCATGGTAACTTGTGCTTTACGGGTGTAGCTTATGATCAACTAGACTCATTTATTGACTGTACAAAAGGCAATTGACAAAAACAAAGAAGCATTAAGAGGAATCAAAAGGTAGCAACTCTCAGGCGAGGGTGCGTTGAGCCAAGGGTGGGCAGGTTCGAGCCAAATTTCTGAGTTTCGAGCTTGACGGGCATGGCGAGCCAAAGAATTTTTCACTTCATTGCCATCTCCAGGCGTTGAGAGAATACCCCGTATAGAGTTGGACTTCAAGAGGTGCTTGAGATGATTATGTATGCATTCTGTTTGGCAGTTAGAGCAAGTCGTGCTTCCTTTGATATGCTTTTGAGATCTAACCGTAGTCTCCTCTGAGATGGTTTGTCATGTATCGGACCTTCAAAAGAAAGTGCTGCTGTTTGAGTCAAGAACGAACCCTGCAAAATAGTTACCCAATTACTGTCTGTTCTATTTATCTGATTATCTGGTTGTAGTTGGGGGTTTCTAATAGTGTATCAATCTCCATTGTTTGGTTTGGTGTTGGTTCTAACTAATGAGGGCGTATGGAAGCTTCGAGGGGCTATCTTACGTTGCACCGACCTATCTATTTTGAGTTTGTTTGGAATGACTTTACGAGTGTAAGTGTTGAAAAGTCATTTTATATGTGACTTTAGCCCAGTTTGATATGTTTGCGAAATATATGAACATGCAACACAAATCGATCTAAGCTTGTGAAGCAAACAGGTTTGTGTGAATTTCGATAGTGTGCAAACACATCAAACCAGGCAAAACATATATTTTCAGAAAATCACTCTCTCTAAAATATGTATTTAATAATTCAAAATTATTTTAATGTATAATTTTACAATGCATGTTTTGGAGTTTGTTTTGAACCGGACAAATATCAAAATCACTCGCTAAGCATGTTATGTTTTTTTAGTGATTTTGAACACGACAAAAGTGATTGTATCCATTCAAAATTATTCTCAAACATGTTTCTTTCGGATCCTCATGTTTCAATTGCGTGCCTTTCGGATTCTCTTTGATCCTCATGTTTCAATTGCGTGCCTTTCGGATTCTCTTTTTGAAATCAAAGTAATAAGACCAAGGGATTTTGTGTTTATCCTTCTATTGCGTTGAAGATCGAAGTTAGTCTCCAACTTTTTAGGTGGGATGGAGCAAACGAAGAGTTGAATAGAATAAATTTTGTAAACAAACAATGTTCCTCTCCTCATCATGGAAAAGCATTGCAAAATCTGATATAGTGCTTCTGCTTCCCTAAACTGTGGAGACATTTGTAAGTGATTAAACGAACCGAATCTTACAATTTTGTGATACACATACACCCCAATAATATTACATGTCAATTCCATGTCCAACTAGCTAAAACATGCCTTAAATAATATGATTATGTTATTATATATATATATATATACAACATGTTGGGGTGAGAGATTGAACTTATGACCTCATGATCACTAGATACATCATGTCATGTTATGCTCTTGTTGGCATGTTATTACATGTATACTTCTCCTCTATAGTGGGCAAAATTAAGAACTTGAAATGAATTGATAATGAATATTAAAATATTTCCAATAAATAGGCTATCCTTCACAATTTTCAATTTTATCCACGAGTTTTTTTTCAAATTTTAAATGCATGTTGTTTTATTAAGTATTTAAAAAAAACGAAATGAAAATTTAAAATTTGACATTTTTTTAGTGAAGTTTTTTCTGACAACATGATGGGAGGAGAGTTCGAACATGAGACATTTTCATACATCATGCCAGTTGAATTATACTCATGTTGGCTTTTTAGTGAAGGATAGTACGTTAACACAATAGTGTTTTTTGTCGATTTAGTTCTCTAAAGTAATGTTTTAAATTGAATAAGTTATTGAACTCCAAAAAAAAAAAAATATTAAGCTATTTGGATTAGACCATCTAAAGTAGGGAGATTTTTTTTCGTGTTTATAGACTACAAATACAAAACACAACGTAATAAAACTTAAACACTTAATTTAAAATCACATGTTTCAATTTAAGCACAGTTAAAAGGATCGGATGTACGGTAAACTCGACCAAAAGATTTAGGACGATAAGACACACCACATATACCTAAAATGACCACTCAATCGACCTTGAAAGGTCGATGACAAACACATAGTATCAGTTCCATCGAGTATACAAGTCATCAATTCAATTGTTGAAGTACCCAAAAAAAAAAAAAAAAAAAACAAAAAAACAAGAGATTTTGAGAGCCTCAATTTTATATTCCTCTTATCCAGTTTTCGTTATTCTGAATTCTGATGGATAATCGTATAATACCTTTCAACCTCACTATTCATTCACTACTTCCATTCCTTACGCAGTTACAGCTAACGAAGCTTTTCTCCTCTCTCTTGCTACTCTGCAACTCAAGCAAAGCTGGTAAACTTCATCTTCATACCCGCTCGTCATTCTCCTCACCTTCAATCTCTCCAATCCGCTCAGTTTACTTCGTTTTACAAGCTTTTTTTTCTTCTACATGAAGTTTGATTCCATTTTCTTGTGTTTTTTCCTTTACTGATTTGATAAGCAGTTGAGATATCATGTACTTGTTGGAGTTTTCTTGCAGTTCTTGCATTTTATTGTCTGAAAATTATTGTTATGTACTTGTTTGTTTGTGCGTATGAGGATGTGAGCTGCGATACTAGCAAACGTTCGTATTTTGTTTAGCGTTTTTTTTCCTCTATTGATTTGATTAAGTAGGTGAGATGTCGAGTATATCGAGTACTCGTTGGAGTTTTCTTACGGTTCTTGCATTTGCTTGTCTGAAAATTGGCTAGGTTAGATCGCGATGTATGTATATGATTGTTATTTACTTGTTTGTCTGTGCGTGTGTGTGATGTGAGCTTCGATATTAGCAAACGTTCGTGTTTTGATTGGTTCGAAGTCTTGTTGGTCCGTAGGAAAGTGGAGTTGTTTGTTTCCGTAAGTTGGATTATTGTCTCTGAAGTCTGTAACTGAACGTTAATCTTTTGAACTGCTGGTGTTTTTGATGGAAAACGAATTTGATGCATTTGTTTAATGGTGTAATATTGGAAAAAGCTTCGAGTGGCAAGTGGAATGAAATTTGAGGTTGGCCAGTTAATGTGAATAGCAGGAAATGGGAGAGTTAGGTGAAGAGAAGGCTCTTTCTAGATCCATAAAGAAACATCAAAGGACCACTGCTACTGTCAAAAAAAGATGGACTCGATCAGCTCACATCAAGGTACTTTTGCTCGGTCCTTTTCAATTTACTGAAGATGTTCTGATCAGTAGTTCAAATTCAAGATTAGGTGTTTTGTGGCTTGGTTTTACTCCACTTTCGCAAGTAGGATATTTATGCAGTTTTCTCGTTAAGTGTAGGCAACTGACAATCTGTTAATGGCCATTTGAATTTTTGTTAATGAATCAATGATGCAAGTTTCAGCCAATATCTTGTTTTATTTCATGTGTGAGCTGAGCTTAAAATCTTCATAACATGCTTTATCAACTGCTGCACTCTTTATGTTTGACACTTGTTGAGATATACTGTAGTAGAAGGATAGATGACAGCTTTAGACGTAAAATGAAAGAGGTTTTAACAGAGAAGTCTGAACCAAGACATGTTGAGTTTTTTCAAAGAATTAGGACGTGAAAGAATGTCGATAGTTGTATTGACAAAGTAGATTAAACATGTTATAACTAAAAAGAGGGCTGGATTTTTTTCCCACCTCAGGGGTTCGGCTTGAAAGCCTGGAGTTATCATCTCTTTTGGGAGAAATGAGAATATACTATAATTATAGTGAGCAACTGACCGTGACCAAAGATTTACTCTTAGTTATAAAATGCATCCACTAAAGTATTTCCAATTCTACTTTTGGCTATTATCTTACGTTCACCCATAGTTTTAATTTAACAGTTATAGGATGGCTTGTGTATTTAAGAGGTAACTCGTGCATCACACAGTGCATGCACAGTTTCAGTTTCCCATTCACTTGTTATAATTTTATTTGCACTTAACTTTGATCTAGCATGATATTACGGAATAAGATGGTGAATTATCTCCGAATGTGGTTTCCCAAATGATGCTGATCTCTGTTCCTACATGAGTGCCAGATGTTAAGAAGCTTGCAAATTCAGTAGAAAAATGTTATAAACAAAAATCAGTTAAAAGATTTCCATAATATTCTGCTCATACAAAAAGACCTATTTTCTTTTGGCTTTTTCGAAACGTGTAGTAGATATACAGATTCATCTAACCTGCACAATCTTTTGCAGCTTCCTGCAAATTAGTTACCACCTAAATAATGTGGTTCAAATATTTTAGCAATATTTCTTTCTTTCATTTCATCGCAGAGTCATTCGGTTGTGTTTTCTTTTTCCTCATTCTGCTTTTTGGCCCTCTATATTTTTTTGTGCAGGATGTTTCTCCATATAACAAAAAGAAAACACTCCCCACTCTAAGTTCTGAAGATGTCCAAAGTGAATCCGGTTGTTTAGATTGCACATCCAGCGAAAGTTGCGGAATAGTGCGCTCAAGAACAAAATTAATGAACATTTTGATAGAAAGAGGGAAACATCAGGAAGCCCAGAACATTTTTGACAATTTGATTGCTGAGGGTCATAGGCCCTCTCTAGTAACATACACAACCTTACTGACTGCATTGACTGTCCAGAAGCGCTTCAAGTTTATAAATTCAGTTATACTAATGGTGGAAGAAAAAGGAATGATACCTGACTCTATATTTTTTAATGCTGTTATCAATGCTTTCTCTGAAGATGGTAATGTAGAAGAAGCCATGATAACTTTTAGAAAAATGAAGGCTAGTGGACTAAGGCCAAGTACAAGCACTTTCAACACTTTGATAAAAGGATATGGCATTGCCGGTAAGCCTGAAGAAACTACAGAACTGCTGGACTTGATGTACAGAGAGGAAAATTTAAAACCCAATCTGAGAACTTGTAATGTACTTGTGAGTGCCTGGTGTAAGAAAAAGAAAATCCCAGAGGCATGGAATGTGGTGCAAAATATGATTGCCCTGGGAATCAAACCAGATGCTGTTACTTACAACACCATAGCAACTGCTCATGCCCAGAGTGGAGAAACAGGTCGAGCTGAAGAGATTATTCAACAGATGCAAGATAGCGGTATTCAACCTAATCAGCGGACTTGCTGCATCGTAGCTTGTGGATATTCCAATGAAGGTAGACTAAAGGAGGCGATGAGGTTTTTCTACAGGATGAAGGATCTTGGCATTCAGCCTAATTTGGTTCTTTTTAACTCACTGATCAAGGGATTTGTAGAGTCGATGGACAGAGATGGAGTTGACAAGGTGCGGTTTGACCCTTCATATGTTTTGCTTAATTACTGATCATAGTTCTCATTGATTCATTCTATAAGATAGTGAGATGAAGCCCTTAATATTTGTAACATGTAGCATTAGAATTTTTTTATATTGCTTAATTCCGGAGGATTTATTTCAGTTTCCTATCAAAAGGAAAAAGGGAAGAAAAAAAATCCTTTGGAGTTTTTGTCAATTAAATTGTTGACTGGCTCGTGTGGAATTGATGCTTCTTGCAGAACCATCCTAAGATTTTACAGACCAAGCAAGTATATCCCTAACTAATGGGAAGGTTTGATAACCATTTGGTTTTTGAAATTTGTGTTTGTTTTCTCGTCATTTCCTTGCAATTGTTTTCATCTTTCTTAAGGAAACATTAGAATTCTTAGCCAAATTCCAAATTCCAAAAACTATTTTTTTTAGTTTTCAAAACTTGGCTTAGATTTTGAAAATAAGTGTAAAAGGTAGATAGGAAAACAAAGAAATTCACGGATAGAAGTAATGTTTATAGGCTTAATTTTCAAGAACAAAAAACCAAATGGTTATCAAACGAGGCCTTAGCTTTTGTGATTTAGTGGAGTCACTCTAAGGCTCCGTTTGATAACCATTTGATTTTTGGTTTTTGAAAATTAAGCTTATAAACACCACTTCCACCTATGTGTTTCTTTGTTTTGTTATCTGCTTTTTACACATGTTTTCAAAATCAAAGCCAAGTTTTGAAAACTTTAAAAAAAAAAATCTAAAAAACTTCTTTTATTTTTTAAATTTGGCTAAGAATTCAAATGTTTACTTAGGAAAGATGAAAACTATCAGAAAACAAGCACCATTTTCAAAATCTAAAAACCAAAAACCAAATGGTTTCAAACTGGACCTAAGAAACACAGACATCATCATTGGAGGCAACTTGTTAATTGACTGTAGATGACCATCCATTTTCCCTTACTCTCCAATTTATTATCTGGCTAGAATATCATTTTAACCTGGACTAGGTGTATTTCTGGTATTGTTATGTTACATCTTTGTTTTGCTATACTAGTTACTTTTTAAATAGCCAATATTGGAAAACAAAATGTGCAGGTCTTGATGTTGATGGAAGAATTTGGGATCAAGCGAGATGTGATTACTTTTAGCACAGTCATGAATGCATGGAGCACGGCTGGATTCATGGTGAAGTGCAGAGAAATTTTTGATGAGATGGTGAAGGCCGGTATCGAACCAGACGCGCATGCGTACAGCATTCTAGCCAAAGGGTACGTGCGTTCACAAGAACCTGAAAAGGCCGAAGAACTATTAAACACCATGATTAGCGATGGAAAACGTCCAAACGTTGTTATTTTCACAACCATCATTAGTGGGTGGTGCAGTTCTAACAGAATGGATAATGCCATAAAGATTTTAAACAAGATGTGTGAATATGGAGTTTCTCCGAATTTGAAGACATTTGAGACTATAATATGGGGATATGGAGAGACAAAACAGCCATGGAAAGCAGAAGAAATGCTTCAAACAATGGAGGAATTTGAAGTTAAACCTGAGAAATCTACTTTCTCATTAGTTGCAGAAGCCTGGCGCTCTATTGGATTGACAAAAGAAGCAAACAGAATTCTGGGTATCAAGAAAAGCATGAAAACCACCGATCAAAAGCAGGCGAAGGACGAGACACGAGCGGAGAACTCGGACAAGTTCTATCAGTCGTCTCATAAAAATATATTGCAGATACCGAGTGCTACTGCAGTTGATCAAAAGGGATCAAACACTGGAACTAAAAGAAATAGCATCTTACTGAGAGATGTCGACTTTTCTTTAGAAAGTTCGTGGCTTGCAACAAAATCCAAGATGCCTATCATCTCTCGCAAGCAGGCGCAAGCTCAACTCGGTATGTACAGTCATTTCACACATTCATGTATAGTCTAAACATTAATATAATCATTTCATACATTCATGTATAGTCGTGACATTGATGTAAAGGGAAAACATAGATGATCTACCCGTTTTTTTTTTGCTGTCACTTGGATTACTCCAGAAGAAATTTCCTACTGATCCGGAATGTAGGAAGGGTATCATAGTTTGTACATTCAGATTTGTTACTTTACTGATCTTTCGTTATCGATAGACAGAAGAATTATGGTTTGCGTTTTGTGTATGGCTTTGCCTTCTATTCCTCGTTCATGCACAGCAATTGTAGTATTTTTACTTCTCTGTGTGATTTTGGAGTCGGCTTGAAGATTTGATCTTTAAATTCATGTCATTAGAAGAACAGTGATAAATAGCATTCCTTTTCTATCCCGAATAGTTATTTTTCATCACACATGATGGATCATTCATGGTGCAAATACTAATGCCATCAATGCTGCAATTTTCCATTGAACAAAACATAGCTAATCTCTTCAATGAGTGAGAGAAAGAAAACATTTCAAGGTGAATGGAAGGCATCTTCAATCTTTTTTGAGTCATAGAAAGTAAACATTTCACCGAATTCATCGGTCTAGTTATCATCATTATATTATATAGTCCTCATATTCGTGAGTGTTCGAGTCAGCTTGCAAGAACAAAGTTGGATGTCTTTATAAAAAAAATCGTTAAATCCAACCTAGGTGGCCACCACCAACATGATATTAAAAAAAAACTTCTTTCGTTTTTTACGTTACTTTTCTTTCACTTCAAATTTACAGTCTATACCTTTTTTGTGCGTACTTGGGGAAGATGTAATGATTTGTATCGAATATTACTTTTAGGCTTTAGCAAACCCATAATCAAAATCCTAGCTAAAATGTTTTAAAACAAGATACAAACAAGAATATATATTATACAAATGAAATACATAGTTCAATTTCAAAGTGAAATTGCCTACTGCAATCATCTTCCTTTCCTATGCAAAGCTGATGCATCTTGATCAGGAGATTGAGAAGGAACTCTACTGAGAAGCCATACCAGAAGGACGCCAACAAGCGCCCCAGAGAGATGTGCAACATGGTTGACATTCTGCAAGGCATATCCTCCGCGGAAGCTTCCCGACAATGCAGTCGAAGCTTGGGCTGCTTCCATGACCTATTATGACCAGAAAAACATATGGATAAGCAAGTGCCACCTTGCCTTTCACGGAAATGAATACAATTTTTTTTTTTATCCGAGAGCGTTCGGACCAGCTTGCTCGCACCTCGACTAAGCTCATGGGACAACCGTTTGACCTTACTACATTTGGTTGCCAAGAAAACCGTTTGAACCCATTCCCTCTAATCTTTTTATTATTTTTTTGTCCCTTGTTGACCACGAGACCAAACCATGATGGTTACGGAAATGAATTCTTTTAATATGAAAAGAAAAACGAAAACCTCTTTTTCTTTCTATTTCTAGATCAATATATATCATATTACTTGTTGTATCCATATGGTTTATAGAGCAAAAGAACAAAGAAAATCTTAAATATGACTCGCACAATGTACCCGCATTCTCAACATGCCAATCCCCAATTTGAGTAGATCCTTATCAGTATCAAGTGTTTAAGATCATGGGGACATAGGGATAAAGGGAAAACGTATTACCTTCTCTATAACGAATTGACCAAGTATAAGGACTTCAAGGATCTTCCTCCAATCCCAAGACATCTGCGACGAAGGAATCACTTAATTAAAATGTATTAAAATCCTGATGAGAGTGATGAATCATTATGTTATTGATACATACCTTTACAAGGACACTTATGGTAAACAACCCAAAAACAGCACCAGAAGCTCCAACTGAAACAGCATTTCTTGGTAAAATTAGCCATGAAACAATGTTTGCACCTACACCAGTAAGAATATAGGAAAGCCACAAAGCAAAGTTTCCTTCCTCTTCCTCAACAAGTTTTCCTGTTGATCACAAATAATGGAACTATTAAATGTCAAAACATTTTGGTTATTTTATGGTTTCCATCACTTTCCACCTTCCAGAAAGAAAGTAGTAATAATCCATATATAGGGAGAAAGTGGTTCTCACCAAATATATACAAGAAAAAAAGATTGCTAGAGAGATGGTTCCTGCAAACATTCATGGAAATAGTAAGCACTACATTAAACCATGCTTGTAAAAGCAACAAATTGCATTTTCGTGAGAAGATAAAAAACCATCTATATACATATGTAAACTCCACTGATCCTTTCAAGTGTAGATGAGAAATCTGAAATTTGTATGATCTTGAAGAGCACAAAAAACTCACCAATTAGCATGACAAAATGTTGCTGTCAAAAATTGATACCAAGCAGGACGATTGTGGTACAGGTACAAAGCTCCTATACCACGAACCTGTGAAAAAGATAATTTAGTCATTCCTCGTTCTTTTCAATGTTAACATTTAAAACTAATGGTGAAAACGCAAAAATGATGAAAATTGTTACTCGGGGTTTATTTTAATTTTAAAGAATCGAATTGGTTCCTTTTTGTCATTTAGTTTGATGGTCACTGGTTTCTCTTCTGTTGGAGAGTGGAAGTTTGGGTATCGTCAACTAGGTCTTGAGGAACAAAGCTCTGGTGTGCAAATGGCTGTGGAGGGTAAGTTCTTAAGGCTGGTCTTCTAGTGATAAGGGGCAGAATTTGAGATGTTCATTGCAGACATGTGGGACGAGGTGAGGAAAAATTGAAATGGAACCTAACTCTTAGAATGTATCTCTCTAACAGAAATTGAGTTGTTGACTATTTTGTTGACTAAGTTGACTGCTATGGATCTTGATTCTAGAGATGACAAAAGGATTTGGTCTTTGGAAGTTTCAAGAGAGTTCTCTAGTAAATCCCTCTTTGTTCATCTTGTGAGGGCTCCAAACATTAATTTCAACCAGTTAACGACAGGTATTTGGAGGAGAAGGATCCCAAGGAAGGTGAGTGTTTTTATGAACTACTTTGTTGGGGAAACTCAACTCCCTTAATGTTCTTAAGGAAAAAAAATAGAATTCTTCTTCCTAATTGGTGCATTTTGTGCAAGAATAGTGAGAATGCCAAAGCCATCCTTTTGCTCGACTTATGCTTCAATATTATGGGAAAGACTCTTTTAGAAGTTTGGTTTTTGTTGGAGCAAGCCATAGACTATCAAAGTCTTTATTCAGGATTTTCTTTGTATTGTAATTATTAATTTTTTTTTTTTTTTTAAGCACCAAGCTTCCATTGAGAATAAATGAAAGAATAAAAAGACATACAAAAAAAATAAGGCCAGAAGAGAGAGCCTCATTAAAGAAAGGGACTCCAATCAAGCAAAATAATGTTCAAGGAATAATTACAAAACAACAGCATCGCTAACTTAGAAACATGGAACCTCGCAAGGGACCAAACAGCACGAGGATCGTCTCCGCCCCACTAAAAGTCCTACTGTTTCTTTCCCCTTCCCCCCACAACCCCACAAAACTGCACAAACTCCCGCTTGCCAAAGAAACCTCCCTTCCTCTTGAAATGTATTGTATCTTTTTATAATCTCTATGAAAAGGTTCACTGTTAATAATCCGCTTAACAGTGGATTATCCTCTTATAAAGCCCTATAACAATCAGCTTTGAACAAATAGTTAATTCATTTAGATGGGTGAAAAGTACAGGAAGGTTTGACCTAAAAAACTATCAACCAACTCCAACTTTCTGGCAAATATTTTGGGGCATTTTCTCACTCTATCGAAATTCAACAACATTAAACTTAATAGCATAAGAGAACAGAAACCCTACCTGAAAAATGTGATCAGCCACATATACTCCAATGTTGAGAAGAATAATCCAAAATATACCATTTACACGCTTCTCCGGTTTCCGACTCTGCAGTGGTTTTCCCAGCTCCAACTGTGATATCAAATCTAACAAACATTTAAAAACAAAATTCCTCTTTACTTTCATTCAATCGCTCACATCTTCATCAAATAAAATCGCAAATAAAATCCTCTATAAAAAACTTATAACTAAACAGATACATTGTTGCAAATAACGCAAAAGAAAAAACAACCTGCATCGTTCATGTTGCACATCGCGATGGAAGTGGAACGAGTGCGAAGACGAAGAACATTGGTAAATCCAGAATGAGACGATGAGAGCGGATGAAATAATGGAGAGGGGAATCTGAGCGAGCTTGAGCTGAAACTGGAGAGAAGAGAAATGGAAGTCGAAGGAATTTGCTTCCATAGTCCACGAGAATTCAAAATTCGGCCTCCATGAAACTGCTGCAACTGAAATTGCATCGTTCAGTTGGGAATTTGAGAGCAGCTCTGAAAATTTCAGAGAATCCGATAAGCTAATTTGACAAGAAGGAATAATGGAATAGTGAAGGAAGCATATCTTTTAGCAAGACTAATGCTTAACACGTGCCCCGCCCCACACGTGCTTCTATTTTTTTTTTCGTTTTTTTTAAGGACGAGAGTCCGATAACCCTGGTCATAAAAGAGTACTTGTCAATTAACAGAGCTATGATTACTTTAGTTTTTTTTTTTAGGTAGTATAGAAAATTTAAATGGTATGATTAAAGTATTATGTGGAGAAGACAACTCTTCTAATAGAGTTACAAATGGAGGATAGATAACGGGGTATTAATTTAAATCGCTAGTGACTTGGACCATCTTTATGACAACATGGGCCTATTCAAGACCACTAAGACCGGATGTTGTATAGATGCTCATTTGAGGACTTCAATCGCTCAATGATCGTTGCTTGGAGAAACTGGGAGGGGTGAAATAACATCTTATTCAACAAGTTGACTACGAGACCTTGTGCTTGGATAACTAACACCCCCTTCAAGTCGAGTCGACGATAATTGGGACGACCACCACAACAAGAGAAAATGATCACTTGAACCCGAAACATGTAGCATCGTGGAAACCACCGGCGAAGAATACATGGAAATTCAACACAAAGGCGACTTTGAGCAATGAGTTGCGCGCGTGGAAAATTGGGATGGGTCTTAAGAGATCACCTTGGATGAGTTATGTTATGGGTAAAATCGCAATACCCTAACACAAAGGTACATTCAAGAATAAAGCTCGATCCATGAAAAAGACCGAGCAAACAAGCAGTAACGTCGACCCTTAGGGTTGGCACAAGAAGGAGAGGAGTCAACCCCCCTTGTGGGGTCGACTCGACCTCAACACATAGAGAAACAGCCCCTTCCGGGAGTTACATCTCCTTTGTAACCCCCTAAGAGTTAAGGGCGTCATCAATACCCATCGTGATGGCCTTAAATGACCCTAAACGGTCATCTAAGGATCCTCATATAAGGAAGGGATCCTTAGTTCAGAGCGGTGTGGATAGCCCCCTACCGGTCCTAGCTTATTGTTCTTTGTTTCAAGTATTGCAAGGCCGAATCTCTTTCCACCAATCAAATCAAGATTACAATTCATAGCAAATTTCGATATCAACAAATTCGATTTGCATGCTTGCATATTATAACGTCAATTAGAGACGTAAAGACACCAGAGACTATGACCACCTTTCAAGAGCTAGCCAACAAAAAATGTCTGGTGGAATTTCAATTCATGTTCATCTCTGCAATCGTTGAACTAACAAATAATTAAAAAAAATGGTAAACTTGAGCATAAATAGATTGGTTAAGACATTATCCCTCTAAAAAATAATCTACATTAGCTAAGGGACAAAACTAAAATAATGTACCAATTAATTATGTGTTGCCAACATGAGCCTCGCTTGAGCATAAATAGATTGATTAAGGCATTATCACTCTAAAAAATAATCTACATTCGCTAAGAGACAAAAATAAAACAATGTACCAATTAATTATGTGTTGTCAACATGAGCCTCAACGGGCACATGTACCATAGGTCAAAAGTCTGAATCTCCCATCTCACATATTTTGAAAAATAAAAACATAATAATTATATATCTATATTAAACTATTGCATATCCCGAGAGGTTTAGGCTTTAAGATTTATGCCTCTCAAAATAATTGACATGTGATATTTATCTTCAAGTCGAAAGGTTCAAATCTTCACACCCACGAATTCATTGTTATGGATACATACATGTGCAATAAATAGAGCCATAACTTTGATATTTCACCATTTAAGCATATTTATTTATTTATTTATTTTTTTTTTTTTTATTTTTTTTTTGCCAACATGAGCATAGCTCAACCGGCATAATGTATGAACTATGAGCGAGATGTCTCAAGTTCGAATCCCCCTCCCCACATGTTGTCAAAAAAAAAAAAAAAATTGTTTTTTATTTTTTTTATTTTTTTTAGCAAATATTGCAATTACAATTTAGCTAAATTACTTAGGTTCCGTTTCATAATCACTTATGAGTTGCCAAAGCGAGCATAACTCAACTGGCATATGTATGACTTGATGACCAAGAAGTCTATGGTTCGAATCCCTCACCCCCAATGTACTAAAAAAAATCACTTATGAGTTCATTTATTATGTTATCTACTTTTAGAGTGTTTTCAAAATTCAATCTAAATTTTAAAAATTAAAAAAAAAAAAATTAAAAATTTGTTTTTGAAAATTTGCTAAGAATTCTAATGAATGAAAATTATTGTAGGAAGTTTGAGAGAGAAAAACACAACTTTTACAAATCGGATTGATGACATTTTAAGTTCACATTACAAAATTGAGACTAGAGATGTCCATGGGGCGGGACCAGGTAATGTCTTCCCCGCCTCCGTCCCCGCGAAATTACACGTTTAATTTTGCGGGGACAGGGCGGGTATTACCTGCGGGAAATTTGCGGGTAACGGATATTTTCCGCGGGTAATTTTTCCCGCAAATAATTTATTTTTTAATTTATTCTTATCCATTTTTTTTTTAGTTTTGTTATTTGTTAAGTTCATTAATATTATATATATTTAATTCAATAAACTTTATTTGTAAGATGTGTGTTTTTTTAGAACTTTATTGGTAAAATGTGTATTTTTTTAGACAAAAAAGAAAAAGAAGTGTGTAGTTAATTTTTTGATGAATAATATATATATATAAATGTATACGGGCCAGGTATTTGGGACGGGACGGGTAAACGGGGTAAAAAAACTCCATTCTCGGTGTAATCGGGGATTCTCCGTCCCATTCAAAACGGGACGAGGCAGGACAAATGAACATCTCTAATTGAGACGAATAGTGTCCAATATAATTTAAAAAAAAAAAAAAAAAAAAAAACACAAACTAGACGGACACAGTTTTTAAAATACAAATACTTACTAGACTAACTTATAATTTTGACTACATTTTATTATTTTACAAGTTGTTAGGCAATTTAATAAAGAATCCACGACACTAATGGTAAAATATTCAATTGACTTTGAATTACTTATATATTAAGCATTCATATTCCCTTACTCCAGATGTTGAAGTAAACATCAATCAATTAATAATGGAATTGGTCTAGAGACCTAACAACAGAACAGTCTGAAAGAAGTAAATTGGACAACCACACAGGCGTGGCATCCTCCCAATAAGACAAATATATTGTTGGAAAAAGCATGACTCGTTAAATTATGAGCCACCTTATTCATAGACCTGGGAACAAAAATCAACCCATGAAATGAAGGATTAAAAAGAAACTCCCGTACTTTAACTAATAACACCCCTTGAGCAGACAAAGGAGCAACATTAGAATGAATGACCTTGACCAATTAAATTTTTATTAAGGTTTGTATAAATTAAAATTTTAAAGTAACAAAATTGTATCAAATAAAATTTTGAATTAAACTCCTAAATTTTGGGAGTGAATCAATTCTATTAAGAATTTAACTAATAAATTATAAATCTATTACGTGTGAAAATAATTTTTTTTAATAATAAAATGTAAATTAAAAGTTTAAAGGAATTTTTTAGAAAAAAAAATTATATGCCTAAATTGACACTAAATTAAAGTATATTAGAAATAAATAACGGTTGAATGGGACGTCACGCTTCTGAAATGACATATCAAATGGGGGAAAACTAATCCGACGTGTCGAAACGTGAATGGACAAAAATCAGAAAAAGACGTGGCATTATTTCCCCGTAACCTGTCGTGCTGTACAATAAATTAATTATTTAATTTTCCTTGCATGGTTTTGCATAAATACCACGTCCAATCACAAACAACCGTTCGCATCATTACCATATTCTAAACCAATAAGAAAACGCCACGTCACAAAAGGAACGCTTGCCCGACGTTCCGATAAAATCCCAGTCGTCGATCGTCATTGGAGGTCAGACGATTTAAAAGTAACAGTCAGGTAGAAAAATCCATTTCTAATTTCTAATTTTCAAATTGGTTTTTTGTTTTTCCATTCGTCGAGCTAAACCCTAAATCTGAAAATTTTGTGAAAAAATCTTCTCTTTCTTCGGCGAGCTCTCCGATCTGCGTGGTCAAATCCACTCGAAGTCTTCGAGCCGCCGATGATTGGTACGGTTGTTTTTTCATTTCTCCAATTCAACGGTTTTCTTTTTTGTTCTTGTTGTTGATTC
Organism: Herpetospermum pedunculosum; assembly: GCA_028017165.1. Taxonomy (NCBI): domain Eukaryota; kingdom Viridiplantae; phylum Streptophyta; class Magnoliopsida; order Cucurbitales; family Cucurbitaceae; genus Herpetospermum; species Herpetospermum pedunculosum. The sequence goes on from CM051522.1 coordinate 85,800,344, forward strand.
CATTTCTATTTTTCCCTTTTTGATCATGCACATAGTTTAAATTCCGCCATTTTCAGAATATTTTGATGTTTGATCTTGGGTTGGTGTAATTGATGTTTTGTTTTTAATTAATGTGTTTGTGTACGAGTTTGATTGCAGAGGGAGCAATTCTGAGACAATTATCTTAGTTTTCCGGATTGATATTTGATAGTGTTGGTGAAAGGTGTTTAATTGAGAATTGCCCAACATGAAGAACGCCGAGCGCATTGCGAATTTTGCTCTAGCGGGTGGGTAACCTATTTCTTTTGTACTGATTTATCGCTGCTGTATAATACGAATCATTTGAGTTGTTTATAATGTTAAATTCTATCAATGGCGAAAGTAGGGGGAATTTTGCTTTTGCAAGACAGTCTATCGAATAATATCAATGGCTTAGATAGCTTCTATGTGAATGACCAATTTTATTTGTTCTCCTTATGGGTCTATAAACCGCTGCCTTGAATCTCTGTCAAGTTTCTTACCTAGGTCTTCATCACAATATCTTTTCCAAACTTTCTGCTTCCATTTATCCTTTAAATTTGTCAATTCATCGAGTATTTTAGCTTTTAGTCGGTAACCTGTAGTTTACATGCTGGACGGAATCTTGGTAGTTCTATGGTATGATCATAGATTATAATCTTGGCTGATGATCATCTGTAGTTTCATTGACTCCTTTGCAAGATCTGTATCACGGGTAGTGTGGAGCTTAGATCTAGGTATCCGTAGCTTGTATTAGAGAATAGACGAATCGTGTTTGTAAGTTATTTGTGGTTTTCTTACTTACAGTTGGTACGATATTTGATGTCTGGAAATTGTATAAATTAAAATCTGCTAATGAGAATGTCATATTAAGACATCTATTCTCAGTAAAAATCATTAGATGTGGGTTTGTGTTATCCTGGGGAGACTTGAGTAACTCACTTTGGAAGCACCACTAAGAATTGTATGAATCTTCATTGATCTCGATGGATCTGAATGAATTTGTACTTGTTTTCTATCTAATAGAACTAATGCAATGATACCTACTAGAAAGATAAATTTGTGAGAATAATATTTCCATTTTGCCATCTTAAAATTTAATTGTTATGTAAGTCATTAGTGAGAACCGGACATAATATCTTAAGTTCCAGTGTATGGTTAAGTCTAACCTCTTCAAATTTTCGGATGCAGGATTGACATTAGCTCCACTTGTTATGAAGGTTGATCCTAACTTGAATGTCGTTCTGACTGCTTGTTTAACTGTTTATGTGGGTTGCTATCGGTCTGTGAAGCCCACTCCACCTTCTGTAAGTGCAACAAATGACTCCACGCTGTTTATTGCTTCCACTTTCTTCATTCCTTGCATGATTACAAATCCATTTGCTTACAATGTCTTATTATCAAACATGCAGGAGACAATGTCCAGTGAACATGCCATGCGTTTTCCCTTTGTTGGGAGTGCAATGCTTTTATCTCTTTTCTTGCTCTTCAAGTTTCTATCAAAGGACTTGGTTAATGCAGTCTTGACATGCTACTTTTTTGTGCTTGGGATCCTTGCTCTTTCGTATGTATTCAAATGTGTTTGGTCATAGGCACTTCTTATTATTGTTGATATAATTAAGTGTGCTGCTCTGAATTCAAATTTTATTTATGATTATCCTCTTTCCATTCTGTCTAGAGCGACTCTGTTGCCTGCTATTAAGCGATATCTGCCAGACCATTGGAATCAAGATGCCATTGTATGGCGCTTTCCATATTTCCGCGGTATGTAGTTTTGTTTTAGCTAATTTCAGAGTGTTTTTTTTATTAATGAGTAGATGGCTGCGTTGCTCTCTGCACAATGTTTTTCCCTTTTTGTTTTCCCCTTTTTTTTTTTTTTATCCTGACTGTTGCATTGCTGTTTTTCTTCGGTTCTATGTTGCTATTTCTTACTTTCGGCACCTTCTTCTCCTATGAGCAAACCTAGGATCTTTTGTCCATCTTGTTTTTTTTATTTTAGATTATGATGCAAAGCTATTCTTGAAGTATGGATCGCCATTTTTCCTTTAAAATTTTCAACTCTAATCTATTTTGAAATGAACCTTGATCAATAGGTGGTTTGAGTTCTTTGTTGGCTTTGAAGAAGTTAATTTGCCACTTCTCCTATGAAGGAAATTGAAATTTAATGGTTTTTATTATAGTTTCCCATATGAACATATCTGTTTTCCATTGTTGTATAAAGAATCCTCTTTTTTGGAAGTTCATAGATTAAATGCCAAATTATTTTGAAACATGGATAATGGTTTTTGTTGTTTGGAGACCCATATGGTTTTTGTTGTTTGGAGACCCATATGGTTTTTTCAACTTTGTTTTTCTTTCAAAATTTCAGCTGATTTTATCTGCTTGACCTTATCTCCTTTTATCATGCAGAATGATATTTTTCCTTTCTTTTCTTACACAGCTTTGGAGATCGAGTTCACCAGGTCTCAGGTTGTTGCAGCAATTCCTGGAACCTTTTTTTGTGCATGGTATGCTCTGAAGAAACACTGGCTGGCTAACAATATCTTGGGCCTTGCCTTTTGTATCCAGGTACAGTAGCAACCTTTTAAAATAAACCACACTGTAGCCACTGGTTTGAGCAATCCTTTCTTCTTTAGTTCCTTAAAGTATGTAGTTGGTTGTTCTTTGCTGACTGGCACGATTTTTGTTGTGTTTCATTCAAGAATTAAATCATCGATTTAATTATCGCTATCAACTAGTCGGATTTTTGTACTGATTGTGATTCTCTTACATCAGAGAACGTGTTTAATTGATTCGATATTCATTTATACAGCACATATACATATGATTGAGCACACAATGAAGGAATTAATTCTCTGTTTTCCATTTGCAGGGAATAGAAATGCTTTCTCTTGGTTCCTTTAAGACTGGTGCCATACTTTTGGTAAGAATTGGAATATAAGGATTTGATAATGAGAGTTAATGATAATCCAAAATTAGCTGGTTACTGTTGTACGGAATACTTGAGATGTTTGATAAAACATGCTACTGGATAATCATCCTGCTCTTGACGTAGCATGCTTTGCAAGTTGATTATCCAGTATTATTATTCAATGTCAAATGTATAGTGTAACATCAGATCATTGCTTTAGATGCAATGCCAACTTGATGTATTCTTTGTTTTGAGTGCAACGATCATGGTGTGCATGAATGCAGGATCTTCTATTTCAATGTAATCCAGTTTTGAATTGTCAATATAGTGACTGAGCTTTGAGAAAATGAACAGAACACACATATTTCACTCCACCAAATTTGTCTTTGGGTTTCATGTTCTCTCTCTGATATGCTTTGGTCCGTGTATTCTAGAATCCCTTGGATATTGTCGGCTGTATGATAAATAAATGCTATGCTGGTGGTACATTTATTTAATGGTCCACTCGTTTGCTGCACACATTCTGATCAATCATAGATTACATTCTTAAAATCCATGTATTCTTATTTCAATGATGGAAAATGCTTCATAAAAGTTGCAAATTTTCCCCTCTTATTATTTTTTCCTTTTTTTCTAATTTCCCCATAGGCTGGACTGTTTGTATACGATATCTTCTGGGTTTTCTTTACTCCAGTGATGGTCAGTGTTGCAAAATCGTTTGATGCACCTATAAAGGTCTGTACTCTTGCTTAACTTGAATACTTATCATTCACGTCATATTTTTCTTTTCAATGACACTTGTTGAACATTTCATAGTGAAATGTGATTTGGGGTGAGCTGACTGTCTGATTGTGGTTTTCTAAATTTATCTGCAGCTTTTGTTCCCCACTGCAGATGCTGCTCGGCCATTTTCCATGCTTGGACTTGGTGACATTGTCATTCCCGGTGAGTTTGAATATTAATCTTCATATGTGTTGGATTTGTGGTAGGACATATTTCTGGTGTGTTCATCACGAATGAAAGTACACTTATTTCATTCTTCTCAATAAAAGTTCAGTTTCTTACAAAAAAAAAAAAAAAAAAAAAAAAAAAAAATGAAAGTTCTCATCTTATTTCTGTATCCTAATACTCATCCTACTTCTGTCATCTAATCTTGATCCTAGCTCTAGCTGAGGTGTTGGCAGGAAAACTAAATATATTATCAGTGTACATAATTGAACCCCTCCCTTTTCCTAGCTAACTATTGTATTTTGGACCTACTGTTTTTTTCATATCACCTGCCAACTATGCTTCTCATCTTTGCACTATACCGATGCGAATTAGCCAATTATCCTACATATGCTGTTCATATCGCTTTCCAACTGTTCTCTAATCTTAATGTGTCTAAATTTAAGCTGTCTTGATTATTGACTCGTCATACATGGTTTTTTTGCACCAAAACACGAAATAGAGACACTATATATTATTACCAGAGGGAGAGAGATTATGTTGAAATTTACGCTTGCAATAGTGGTCAACAAACAAACAAAAATGTACTATTGAACTATTAATAAGTGTTACCTGGTGAGAGTATTGAGTAACATTGTCTGAAAATGAACCTTGAAGCTGCTTGATGAGCATAACTTGAAGGAAGTATTGATATAATTTTTCTTCGTCTAGGCATCTTTGTTGCACTGGCTCTTCGATTTGATGCATCCAGGGGAAAAGACGGTCAATATTTTAAGAGTGCTTTTTTGGGATACACAGTTGGTTTGGTCCTCACAATAATAGTCATGAATTGGTTTCAAGCTGCTCAGGTGACGTTTGCACTCTTTCTGGCTATGACGCCTTTGATTAAAAGGATCACCTTGATTCTAAACTCGAAAAGATGTAGCCTGATCTTTGTCTGCCTTATTATTTTTCAGCCTGCACTACTGTACATTGTGCCTGCTGTTATTGGATTTTTGGCTACTCATGTCTTATGGAATGGAGAAGTGAAACCGGTTTGTTCGAAACTTATGCACCATTTTTTCTTCTTCTCAATCTTTGACGGTCTATTGATGGTCTATTGATGGTCGTTTTGTCGTTGTATTTTGGTGCAGTTGTTAGAGTTTGACGAGTCGAAGACTGCCAATTCATCTGAAGATGGTGGTGAAGATGATAAAGGAAGCAAGAAAGAATAAATTTGGAGAAAGGTGGATGGATGAGCGGGGGTGGCTAGTTGTCGGAGATCATCCCCATATCCTGTAAGCTAAAAGCTTTTTTATAACATTGGGCTAATTTATGTGCTAAACTTTGCCTACAGTTGTAGTTGTATCCAAACAAAACAGATTTTGAAATGAGCTCTCCTAGTTTAAACCTCATCAGGAAAAAAAAAAAAAAAAACTTTTATTGCAACTGTGCCCCCATTTGGTTGGGGTTTCTATAGCATGTTTAAAAAAATTAGAAAAGGCGCTCCCCTTGTAGGCTTGTCTTTCTCACTAACCTCTAGAGAAGAAGTAAATGTTAATCACCGTTGAATTTAGACCCTGTGATTTTAAAATGTAGAATTAGAGTCTATAGTTTGACAAACCTTAAATGAAAGTTAAGAGTCTCGATAAAACCATCAAATGTTGTCATGAAAGACCTTGAGACTATTAAAATCTCCCTAGAGGGAATGAGTTCAATCTTAGGTGACTACTTGAGAATTAATTTTAAACGGCAGATTTCTTTGACAACCAAATATTGTAGGGTCAGGTGGTTGTCCTTGAGATTAGTGGTGTGTTAGGTGGTCCTGACACTCAAAATTTATATATATACACAATATATAAATACACGAAAGTTGACAATTGAATCTAATTTTTTCTACTATTTTTATTTTTGTATTTGTATTAGTGTGTAAAGAAGGAAACCCAATTTCAAATTGTTCGACAAGTTTCTCGACCATTTGCCTTAGGATTAGTCAGTTCTATTTCTTGATAGGGGCAAGGGAACGTATATAACACACGGAAGTTTTGTAAAATCATAAGGACTAATGAAATTCTAATTTTTTCTAAACCAGAAGGACCAAATTTATAATTTAATCCTTAACTGGTTAATCTCAAGCTAGGCAGTGGAGAAAGTTTGTTAGCTTTGCTGAAATGCATCTTCTGCCTGATTCTTGATTCTTTTTTAAGTTCTTTTAATTTTGATTTCATTAATGATTTATTATTCTTGTTAGGGTTGATTAAGTAACTGTATTCAATTTTTATCAATTCATCTTTTAAAAATTATTAAACTTAAATTAAATTTAATAAATACATTGATTAGTTAATTAACCAAATTACTTTACACGGTTTTAATAAATAGCATTTTTCAAGATAATAATAATAATAACTAGTTTGCAATCTTTAATACTTTTGACTAGTTTACTCTGCTTAGTTTTAAGTTGTCATTTAATCCTAATTAATCATTTTTAAAATTCATTTCGTATGTTTTTTAGTTATATTTAGCGCTCACTTTTATTTTAATTAATAATTAATTAAGTAATTGACCATCAAAGACCATGTTTGATAAAATATAGTGTGAAATATGGATTGTGCGTCCAACAAAAGCATAGTTGAATGGCCTATAGAATCTAAATTTTGTTTAAATATGATTTTGCACACTTATTTTTTAGAATATAGTATGAGATTTTTTTTATTTTTTTTTTAACAAAATGTTTTGTACAAGATTTGGGATTCAAAGCTACAAATTAGAGTGAGGTTTATTAGGGCACGTTTATAACGTTCATGTTTCTTGTTCATAATATTTTGAGAATTTCTTGTTCATAATATTTTGAGAACTAGAAATAGCAACATGTTTGATAACTACTTGTTTTGTTTTTTAAAATAAAAAACTTGTTTGATAACATTTTTTTTGTTTCTTCCGGTAAACAAAAATGATGAAATAATAAATTATTTCTAACGGGTTCAAATGTATTTAAATTTAAAATTATATATAAAAAATGATGCAAAATTAAGAAATTTAATAAATAAAAAAACCAAAATGTCAATCTAAAGTTTCTAACTGAGGCGCTCATTTGACCAACGAAGCAATATCATAATTTTTGGAACATATATATTATAAAATAAATGAAATAAGAAGGACAATATTTTGTAGTTTTTCAAAATTTGTCACTTTTTAAAAACGTTTCTCAACATTTAAAAACATTAAATGAGAATAATTATCAAACAAACATGTTTCTTAAAAAATGAAAAATGAAAACAAGAAACCGGAACATTATCAAACCAACCCTATATCTATTGACTTAAATTTAAATTCTAACTTTATGGTAATACTTGTTAAATGCCTTAACTTTAATTAAGGCATCTATTTATGGAATATTGAAATGGTTGTGTGCCCATTATGAGAAGTGAAATAATTTTACTCACTACGATACTTTAAAGTTTATCATTATTTTGAGTTGATTATTCATTTAAATGATGTTGACCTATCAAATCAAATATAAACAAGACCATTTAAAAACAATATATATAATTTAGACTAAATCCTTGCAAAAGGTGTCAAGTCCCTAATTAATTAATATATATTAATATATATATATATATATATATATAGGACTGGTTGCACAAATAGCAATTAGGCCCAAACTAATTGCAAATTTAGCAAACTTTAAAATGTTTTGCAAATATGGCAAAAAAACTCGTTTCTATCACTGATAGACTTTATTATATCACTGATAGACTTCTATCAGTGATAGACTATTATCTCTGATAGACTATTATCACTGACAAAAATCTATAAAAAGCTGAGGTGATCAGCGATAGACTTCTATCAGTCATAAGATATCAGCGATAGAAATTGCTATATCCGCAAAATTTTTAAAAACATGCTATATTTGCAAACAATAAGTCTTAAATTGTCATTTACTACAATTTCTCTATATATATATATATATATATATATATATATATATATATATATATTTTGTATGGACCATTTTGAAAAGTGTAAAGGATAATCTTTGGCTTCAACTTGTTAGAGTTTTTCTTCGCGTTCCTTTTGGCTTTGGATTGAGAGGACCACTTACGCATTTAACAACAAATCTTTATTTTCAACTTGTTAGAGCTTTTTTTTAATAATAATATTTTTTTTTTTTTTTTAAAAAAAAAAAAAAAAAAAAAAAAATCTTTTCTATGATCCTTTTGACTTTTGGGTAGATTTCTTGAATCGGTTTTTACCCTCGCTCTTACATGGTAGTATATGTTTTTTTTTTTTTTTTCTTGTTTTTTTTTTTTTTGAGTACATTGGGGGTGGGGGGATTCGAACCACAGACCTCTTCAGGGGCGGATCCAGACATTGATGTTTGGGGGGCCAAAAAATTAGAGTATATAAATGTTAAAAACAGATCGCCAAAAATCCATAGGTTCGAATTCACACTCTCAAGTTATGTTGACATTCAAAAAAAGTTATCAGTGATAAACATATGTTAGTGTATCAAAGACTTTCGTACTAAGTTTAAATAAACTTAATACCATCAAATAATTTTGCTCATCTAAAAAAAAAAAAAAAAAAAAATTGAGTCCCTAAACTCTAAAAAGTTTTTAATGCATCCCTATACTTTCAATTTTGTTTCTAATGAATTCCTAAATATTAAAAAATGTCAAATAAATACAAGGATATATTAGAGTTAAACTTGAAAATTTGAGGACTAATTAAATACAAAATTGAAAGTTAAAAAATATATTGAACCCTTTTTGAAGTCAGTAATTTATTAAACACAAAATTCAAAGATTTATTAGACATTTTTAAAAAAAAATATTAAAAAAAAAAAAACACAATATAACATGAATTTATTTAAAAAAAAAATTATAAAAAGATGGTTAATATAATCTAAATGACTCTTGAAAATGTTAATAAATAAATTAATACTAAGAGTTAATAGAAAGAAAAAAAAATAGTTCTTAATTATTTTTAAGAATGAAATTTATATATTTTTAAATATATATAAACAAAATATTAAAAGAGAACCATTTCTTTTTTAAAAAAAGTTACATATATGGAAGGAAATGTAAAGCAAATAAATTAGTGTTATGGTTGAGTTTCGAACTCAGGCACAACAAAATATAAAACATACCCAATGACCACTGCAGCAGAATGAAAATTTATTAATTTGGGGGGGCCAAAATGTATTTAATAACAATAATATATATTTAAGGCATTATTTTTGCCTACAAGTATAAGAAAATCAAAAATCTTGGGGGGGCCGTGGCCCCCCCTAGTCCCTTCAGAGGTCCGCCCCTGGACCTCTTGGTCATGAACACATACATGTGCCAGCTGAGCCCTGCTTGCTTTGGCCTTTTTTTCTTGTTTTTTTTTTTCTTGTTTAAGATTTATTTTATGTGGTGCTTTTAAAATAATTAACAATTTTAATATGAAGTAATTTAGTATTTAGTAAATTTATATTTAAATATAAAAAAATAATTTGCATTGTTTGGTAAATTAATATTAAATCTGTGTGATTTAACTATAATTATTATGATAGATATATTATTATTTTAAATACTTCAATATTTTTTTTATTATTGATATTATATATTATTTATAGGAAAAAAACAGTTAAAATAAAGAAAAATTGAAACAGATGTCAATTTAGAGTAAAATACTTAAAAATATAGTATTTTTTTAAAAACAATTGCAGATATGACCATTTCTATCACTGGTATCGCTGATAGAAGTCTATTGCTGATAATAGTTTTTTTTATATAATTTTTATCACTGATAGAAGTCTATCAATAATAGTCATAAAGTCTATCAGTATAGTCACTGATTTTTTTTCATATTTGCAAAAGATTTTAAACTTTGCTAAATTTGTAATTATTTTTGGCTTGATTGTTGTTTGTGCAACCATCCCTAAAATAAATTGTATAAAAAAAAATAAGTTAGTATACAATATTTGAGCTTGTGGCATGATACTTGAGATCCAACCTAAAAAAATAGGAGGTGTTTGGGATCTAGCAAAGTGAAGTGAGGTTTATGGGAGTGTTTGGTAATTTAGAGTTAGGTAGAATAATTCAGTGTACGTCCACCTACCAAAATTTTAAGTTAAAGTAAATAAAGTCATTTATTGATTTGAATAACATTTATTATTCATAAATTATTTTGACTCACACATGACTTCAAATAGAACTTTAAAGATAAAATTGTTATTCATAAATTATTTTAATTCACACATGGCTTCAAATAGATCTTTAAAGATAAAATGAGGATATTTGAAAGTTTGATAGGGGATGTGCAAGATTTTTAGAAAATTCAATCTCAAAAAAATATTAATTAACAAATTTTGCAAAGAGAAGGAATTCAAAAAGTGATTTAAAAAAGTTACTCTACAATCAATTAATCGTTAGAATTGTTTCAAAACAACTTTAATGTCTCTGCAACCAGTGACAAATTGGCCAACAAGAGCATAGCTCAACGGCATGATGTATCGCCTAGTGACCATGAGTTCCTAGGTTCAATCCCCCACCCCAACATGTTGTCAAAAAAAAAAAAAACCAGTGACAAATTGACCCTAAATCTCATTTTAGATCCTACACAACATTTAATCTTGTTAGTACTTTTGTGCATATTTTCGTTATTTTGCAGACTCTTGTTTAATTACGATTAAAGATTATTTATGCTCCGTTTGACATTGCGTTTGAAAGAGTTAAAAGTGATTAAAAATAAATCTTAACCGTTTTTTTATGTTTGGTAAAACAAATTATTTTATAATTCGTTAAAATCAATTTTGCATGACACGTTCATTTTGCACATCTTTCAAAAGCTGTTATTTGTAGCTCTAACAATCACTTTTTTAACAAATTTTCAAATATTTCCAAAATTAAAAATTATTTTATATCTAGTATCTATTTCTCACTACCAAATCTTATTTTATAAAAAAAAATTTTACAGTAGAATATCAATGAAATAAAAAGCGGAATTGCCTAAATCCTCCAAGAATCTCCAAGAAGTGAGAGCTTTCCCTCGATCCCTCTGAGTGTTTCTCCACCCGTGAGTGTGGTTTCTTCGCCTCGTTGCCGTTGTTCCTCCAAGCTTTGCTGCTGCCTTTGTCACTGTTTCATCACTCTTTACCTTTCTTACCCTGCAAACTCCTAATTGGTCCTATTATTGGAAGTTCTTACAGAATAAGTTTACCATTTCATCAAAGAATACCCAAGATCACAGCTCCAAAACTCTTTCTTGGTCTCATTCATAAAGATTTTTACAGAATAATTTTGTCATTTCAATCAAAGATTTCCCAAGAACACAGCTGCTGCCGAAGTATTCTGGTTTCTTTCTTTGTTAAGTTCCTACCTGCAAGCTTCTTCCTCTCCTTGGCTATCTCTTGCCTAATCAAGACTGTATCTTCTTGTTTTGCCTGTATGGAAGAAGAAGATTTGATATTAGCATGGAACAAGATGACATTATCAAAAGAAGAAGATCAAACTATTATCTCCATTAAACCTTTTTCCAGTGACCCTTCCCTTATTAATCTCCATCTCCACTTAATTGGCAAGCTTCTTTGCCAAAGATTTATTACTAGTGATACAATCCAACAATCTTTTAGGAAAATTTGGAATCAAGCAAATCTTATTGTTCATAATCTTTCAAAAAACCTTTTTGTTTTTATTTTTGCTAACCTTTCTGATCTCAACCGCAGCCTTCTTTCAGGACCTTGGATCTTTGACAAGAGTTTACTTGTTTTAGTTGAACCCAACCCATTGGTTAAACCTTCTGAAATGAGTTTTACTAATGTTCCCATGTGGGTTCACTTTTTTGATCTACCTATTATATGCAGAACACGTACAATGGCCATGGAATTGGGGAATGCAATTGGATCATTCATTACTGTTGAGGATGATGATAGGGGTCGTTGTTGGGGTATTAGCCTAAGAGTTCGGGTTGATGTTGATATCAGCAAGCCCCTGAGAAGGGGTATTAAACTAACCATAGATGATCCCCAGACCAACTCTTGGATTCTAATTCGCTATGAACGACTTCCAGATTTTTGCTACTTTTGTGGTCTAATTGGACATTTGGTTAATAATTGTGAAACTATCTTTGCTGATTCAATCCTAAAAAATCCCAAAACCTACCCATTTGGTCCTAACCTTCGCTACCAACCCCCTTTATCAAGAGCATCTGCAAAACAGGTTAACACTTTTCGCCCTATTACTTTACAAAACAAGAATACCCTTGTCCCTTCTCCACCAAACTCTTCTCCTCCTGACATTCCCCCTGTTCCTGTCTCACCTATAGATCAAACCCCCTCCCCTTTAAGTCTTGAAAAGAACCATAATATTCCCCCCCCTCCTCCCCCTATCTCAGATCTTCTCACCAACCCCCTCCCCACTCCCCCCCCTCCCCCCCCTTTCCTCTTTTCAAGCCAACCCTCCCCTTCCAGTAATAAAAAAAAAGGAAAAAAGAAGGCATTATTAGTTCATCCTCTTCTTGATATTAACACACCTTATTTAGAGAACAAAAGGAAAAGCCTTCAAGATCCTATTGTCACTATTACAAAAAAAGCTAAAAGCTTGTCATCTGGCTCCTCATCCATCATTGATTTTACTTTGGCAGAGGTTGATGAACAACCTCGCCCCCTCTCATGAAAGTTTTTTGCTGGAATGTCCAAGGAATGAGCAATCCTAGGACATTCAGAGCTGTTAAAGATGCTCTTAGTTCGAACAAGCCTCACATTGTTTTCCTCTCGGAAACTAGATGTGATTCCACTATTATGAATAAACTTATGATCGCTTGTGGTTTTAATGGTCTTTTTGTTGTTTCTAATGAAGGTTCAGGTGGTGGACTTTGTCTTCTTTGGACAAGTGATGTTGCTGTTTCTATTCGTTCATCCTCTAAATCTCACATTGATTCATCCATCTTATGGAAAACTAAGCTTTGGCGCTTCACAGGGTTTTATGGCCAGCCAAAAGCTCACAGACGTGCTACCTCTTGGGATCTTTTAAGGAGATTACATAATGATGATAACTCGGCATGGCTAATTGGGGGTGATTTCAATGAGATTCTTTCTAATTCAGAAAAGAAAGGGGGTGCCCATCGTGACCCTAATCTTCTTGCCTCTTTCAGAAGTGTCTTAGATGACTGTCACGTTAAAGACTTGGGGTTTAAGGGGGTTAAGTTTACTTGGACCAACCGTTGGAGATCTCGTTCCCCTACTTTTATTAGGCTTGATCGGTTTTTGGCTAACCCAGCCTTCGAAGATCTTTTTTATTCTTTAACTAATAACCATTTGGGTTGGTCAGAGTCTGACCATAGGCCAATCGAACTCTCATCCTCCGATATGCCTCCTATTGTTGTCAACCCTAGGTTTCATCGTTCCTTTAAATTTGAAGAATTTTGGACCCTTCATGATGATTGTCGTTCAATCATCTCTAAAGCTACCCAGCTCCACCAGCAATCTTTGTACAAAGAGGATCTATGTTCTTTCCTTTATAATGTTTCTATGGACCTAAAATCTTGGGGCTACTCTCTGACTAGTTCTCTCAAACCCAAGATTGCTTCTTGTAAAAGAGCTTTGCAATCAGCCTATGATATCTACCCCCATCCTGATTTTAACAAAATCCTAGCCATTGAAAACGATCTTAACCACCTCCTTTGTGAAGAGGAAGTCTATTGGAAGCAAAGATCTAGGGAGGAATGGCTCAAATGGGGAGACCGTAACACGAAATGGTTTCACAAGAAAGCTTCTATTCGGAAAAAAAAGAGTTTGATTGAAGGAATCTATGATTCTTCGAAAATTTGGCATGAAGACCCCAAAGGTATTGATTCTGCTTTCATTAATCATTTTACTAACTTGTTTACTTCTTCTAGGCCTTGTTCAGTTGATATAGATGCAATCTTAGACAAGATTCAACCTACTGTTACGAAAGATATGAATGATAGACTGGATGCTCCCTTCTCTAAAGAAGAAATTGTTACATCCTTAAATCAGATGTTCCCTACAAAAGCTCCTGGCCCTGATGGGTTCCCTGCTATCTTTTACCAAAAGTATTGGCCTATTATAGGTAATTTCATCACTGATCAGTGCCTTGCTATTCTTAACACCAATGCCCCCATTGAACCCTTAAATCATACCAACATTGCACTAATTCCTAAAATTAAAAATCCTTCAATGGTGTCTGATTTTAGACCTATTAGTCTTTGCAATGTTTCTTATAAACTCATTTCAAAAACTTTGGCCAATAGATTGAAACCTTTTCTTAACTCAATCATCTCTCCCTTCCAATCTGCTTTTATCTCTTCAAGAGCTATCTCCGACAATATCATCCTTGCTCATGAATGCATTAATCACATAAAGAAAAATAAATCTTGTTCAAAGGGCTCTGCTGCTCTCAAGCTAGATATGTCTAAAGCTTTTGATAGAGTGGAATGGGTTTTTTTAAAAAATATTATGTGTAAACTTGGCTTCAGTAAGAACTGGATTGCTTTAATCATGAATTGTTTAACTTCTGTCTCTTTTTCTATTATTATTAATGGTCATCCTAAGGGCCACTTTACTCCCACCCGGGGATTAAGGCAGGGTGACCCTCTCTCGCCCTATCTTTTTCTTCTATGTTCAGAGGGTCTTTCCCAATCCCTCCTCCAGGCTCAAACCTCTAATCTTCTCTCAGGTATCAGTATTGCAAGGTCTGCCTCTCCAATCTCCCACCTTTTATTTGCTGATGATAGCCTTTTCTTTTTTAATGCTAACATTGCCAATTGCTTTACTCTAAAAAATATTCTTAATAGCTATGAAAGGGCTTCAGGCCAATGTATTAATTTTAACAAGTCAGCATTATACATTTCTCATAAAATTTGTTCTTCTTTTCAGAGCTATCTTCAAAGTATTTTTGGTGTTCGTTTAGTCAAGGATCTTGGGAACTATCTTGGTGTTCCCTCATGTTTCTCCTCAAAGAAAGGGGCTGATCTAAGTTATGTGGCTGAGAAGGTCTGGAAATGTGTCTCAAGTTGGAAAGCTAATTTTTTCTCAATTGGTGGCAAAGAAGTCCTAATTAAAAGTATAGCCCAAGCTATTCCTACGTATGTTATGAGCTGCTTCCGACTCCCAAAGAGGGTTTGTTTGGATATTACTAGGGCCATTTCTCGCTTCTGGTGGGGATCTAACAACAACTCTAAAAGAATTCATTGGAGCAAATGGGATCGTCTCTGCAAACCAACAGATCAAGGGGGACTCAACTTTAAAGATATAGAGCTTTTTAATCAGTCCCTCTTAGCTAAGCAGGCTTGGAAACTTCTAACTAACCCTTCATGCCTCACTGCCCAGACTTTAAAAGCTAAATATCACCCTAGCACTGACTTTCTAAATGCCTCATTAGGTACCTCTCCATCATATTTTTGGAGAAGTGTTATCTGGGGAAGGGACCTCCTTAAAAAAGGCATCCGTTTAAAAGTGGGGAATGGCCTTGACATCTCTGCTTTTGAGGACAAATGGATCCCTAGAGAATCTCTTTTTACCCCTATTCCCAATCATACAAATTCAGCTAATATCACTGTGGGCTCTTTAATTTTGAACAATAGAAGTTGGAATGTTCCTCTGATATCAAAATTGTTTCATAAGGATGAAGTTCCATTTATTTGTGCTATCCCACTTAGCCGAATTGTTAGCAAGGATAGATGGTTGTGGCATTATTCAAAGGATGGGATCTACAGTGTCAAAAGTGGCTATAAATTAGCTCTCACCTTAAACAATATTGATGGCCCCTCTGTTCCTAGTCACTCCAATAAATTTTGGAAAGCATTATGGGGTCTAAAAATTCATAATAAGATCAAGATCTTTATGTGGAAAGCTCTTAAAGGTTACCTTCCTACTAAGGCGGTTTTAAACTCGAAAGGGATTGATTGTAATACCTGTTGTTCTCTTTGCTCAAAATCTGTTGAATCAATCACCCATGCTCTCCTGTTCTGTACAAGAGCAAAGGCTGTGTGGGCTCGCCTCCTCCCATCTCTTCTTTTCAAGCACTATGATCACCTTCCTCTATCTGATCATTGGATGCTCTGGACCTCCTTCACCTGCAAAAAAGTTTTAAGATTAGCTTGTGTTACTTGCTGGGCCCTTTGGAATGACAGGAATTTGATTGTTCATGGGAAAAAAGTTCTCAACATTGAGGAAAAAATTCTGTGGATCACGAATTACCTTGACGAGTCCTCAAATAATGCTAAAAGCATTATCTCGCCCACAACAAATTTTTCTCAGATTGACGCTCCTCTTCGATGGACTCCTCCGCCGACTGGATTTTTGAAAATGAATGTTGATGCTTCATGGTCATCCATCACTACTCCAGCAGGCATCGGAATTGCAATTCGGGATTCTGATGGGGCAGTTCGACATGCATATGTGTTGAAAGGAAATTACTTTCAAAAGCCCCTTCATGCGGAATTGGGAGCTCTCAGTTTTGGGCTTTCCATCGCTTGCTCCTTGGGATTACATAGCTTGATTGTTGAATCCGACTGCGCTTCGGCGGTTGAAGCTCTCACATCCACCTCTCTTTATATCAACGAGGTAAGCTGCTGGACTGAGGATTGTCGAAGCATCCTCAACACCCACCAGAGATTCTCAATCTCCCTGATCAATCGCCATGGAAATCGCCTCTCAGATGCCCTAGCGAAGTTCCCCTCTCTCGTTTCAATTTTTTGGGATTGTAATTTACCCGAGTGGATTTTAGCTTTAGCTTGTAAAGACGTTTGTGCCCTTGTGGCTTCTCCGTTGGTTTAATTGAATATCCTTTCAAAAAAAAAAAAAATCTTATTTTATAATTTTTAAATTAATAAATCAAATGCAAATATTTTTTAAAAAATAATACTTTACTATTTTTTTAAAAAAAAAAAAATATACAATTTTTTATAATATGTCTATTTTAGTGATTATAGTTAAATTATAATAATTTAATACTTATTTATCAAACACGATAACCAATTTATTTAAGTCTACAACTAAAATTTACCAAACACTAATTTGATTCATCAAACAGCTGATTTTTTTAAAAGCAAAGTTGTAAGTAATTATTTTAAAAGCTATCGCAATCCCAAACGGAACCTTAAACATCTGCGTTTAGATTCAATTTTATGATGTTTAATAAGTAGCTTTGAAATAAGATTATTTTTTCATTTCAATTATATATCATCAACAAATCTAAAAAAACAAAAATACGTTTGACGTAATATTAAAATTCATCATTTAGATTGTACACAAATAAAATAAGCGTGAAGAATGAGAGAGGGAAAAAATGAAAAACGACAAATTATGGAAAAGAAAAAGAAGAAAACAGAATCTCGTAATTTGGAAAAAAATACAGAAAATGGAGGTGGGGCTCACAATGCCAATTAACTTTGATTAATTTAATTTGATTTGTTGGTAGGCATTAATTTTTTTCAAATAATCCTTGTAAAAAAAAATAAAAAATAAAAAATCTTTTTCAAATAATAATAGACTTAAAATAATAGTAATAATAATAATTGTAGGGCTCCACAAGCAGCTGTGTTGGTACGCCGTACAAGACAAGTAATTAATTTATGAATCAGAGGCCACGTGGTGTCCTACTTATTTTGGATTTTTTTTAAATATATTTTCAAATTCGACAATTTTTTACTTTTCTTTTCTTTTTTAATCATTGTCTTTAAAATGATTTTTTCTAAAGCTGAATCGCAGCCTAAAATGGGAGGGGAGTTGCACGCGACCATCTCAGGTTCAGGCGTGTAGCACACGAGTGTATTAGCGCGTCGCCTTCATCCATATTTGGAAATGATTTTTAGTGTATTTCGAGGAAATGTTTTTTATGGGGTTTTGTGTGATTTCTTTTTTGTATTTATTTAAAAAGTTCATATTTTATTTTTTTTATTATTATTATAAAGTTATTTAATAAATATCACAATCTTATACCAATTGAGTTATATTCGATTTAACTGGATCTATATTTTATTTTTAACCCTATCTACTTACATGAATCAAAATTAATTTGGGAGAATAAAAAATTACATTCACTTATTATAATTAGTAATGTCAACTGACTGACATGATGTATAACTAGTGAATAAGAGATTTTAAGTTCGAATTTCCATTCCATATGTTGTAAAAAAAAAAACTACTATAATCAAGTTAAATAGTTGATATAAGTAAAGTAGGTATCATGGATTAAAAAATTAGATATTTGAATTTTCGAAGAAAAAAAAAAGTGAAATCTTATTTCATTTATTATTTCATCCAATCCACACCATTTATTTGTTTTTAGTTTACACCATTTGTATTTTTTCACCTATTTTGAAAACCTACCATTCACATGTGCAAACGATTTTATTTCATTTTTTGAAATCTCTATAAATAAAAAATACTAATTTGTTCTCCTCTTTTCAAAACCCAACATTTCTCTCTCTCTCTCCTTTAACTTGACAATTTTCAGTTTAATTCAAAAACATTTTTTAATTCAATTGGTAAGATTAAATTAGTTATTAATAAATAATATAATAAAAAAACGCCAAAACGAGCATAGTTCAGCTGACATATGTATGTCAAGAGGTCTGTGGTTCGAATCTCCCCACCCCAATGAACTCAAAAAAAAAAAAAACATAATAAAAAAACTGAATAACTATTTATAATTGTTTTTCAAATGAAAATATATACCATTGTTTTAGTTGATGTAATTTTATTATGATGGTTTTTTTTTTAACTATCATTTTATGAGTTATTATATATTAAAATCAAATAAAATGTAAATATTAAATAATATAATATAAAGCATAGCTAAAACTGTTTATAATATATTTATTATTATTATTATTATAAAAAATCTTGTATCGATAATGCATTTTAATTGATTGAAAATATAAAATGGCATGATGATATTCATTATCTATTTTATTATTATTTCATATGAAAATAAACACCATGTGATGATATTCATTGTATATTTTATTATTATTTCATATGAAAATAAACACATGATATTCATTGTATATTTTATTATTATTTCATATGAAAATAAACACATGATATTCATTGTATATTTTATTATTATTTCATATGAAAATAAACAATATGAATGAATTTTTTCATTCTGATTGCATACAATTCATAGTAAATAAGATAAATGAATTCTCATTCCTGTCATTTTGATTTGTTTACATTTTGCGTATGGTAAGTAAACATAGCCTTAATTTTTAAGTTTTATCTTTTAATTTCATTAAATTGCACTATATATTATTATATTTAGATGAGTGTTGTCCTATATACTCAATGTTAACATCACCAACTATTTCAAAGATAGATGGTTTAATTTGATCTCTACCATCCCATTTGTTGAATTTAAAAATAAAACAATGTGAAAGTCAATATAAAAAAATCACTAATCTTAATAAAAAAAAAAAAAAATAAACCAAGTTTTAAAATTTTAAAAATAACTATAGTTTTGTTTTTATCTAAAATCTATTAAGATCTGAATAGATTTATGTATTATAATTCATTGGACCACATAAAATTATTTTATTTAATGATTTTTAAATGAAAAGTCTATTAATAAAATACAAAAAATATATTTAAATTTAAGGTATAATTCGATAAAATTAAAAATTCAGGTAAAAATTCATTCACCTCGACAATTTTAGGCTTAAAATTTGATATTTTTTTTTCTCATAAAAAATAATGTGGTAGCTCACAAAATATTTAGAATATTGTAGATTTTATGAATGGTAGTAATTTATTTTATTTTGTAAATAATCTGAACACTATTTACATAAATGTAATCATTTAATTTTAGACCATTTGTTTTTTTTTAATTATAAAAACATATTACATTTGTGTATTCTTTTTTTCTTTTACAAACTTTTCACTTTTTTTTTTTTTTTTTTTTTTTTTTTTATAAAAACATATTACATTTGTGTTTTCTTTTTTTCTTTTACAAACTTTTCACTTATATAATTTTAAACTTTCAAATTCCTTTAATACCAATGGCCTATACTTTATTTATTCGTTTACTTTCACACAACTTTAAATAATATATAGCCAACAAGAGCATAGCTCAACGGCATAATGTATATCACGTTAAATTAAAAACGGTCTTATAATTTAATCAATTTCTTTTTAATTTTTTTAAACTGTCTTATTTTTCAAGTTAAGCTGAAATATCAAATTTGACTTCTAAAACAAAACATATAATAGTCATCAAATTTAATGACATAATACAAACATGCAGCACATAAGAGATGTATAATTTTGGTAGTCTTTTATAAAATAAATTAATTTAGGTGAGGGGTGTAGTTTTTGAAACAAATTATAAAAAAGGGGTTGTTATCAAACTATTTAGAAGAAAGGGTGATTTTTTTGTCTTTTATGGACTACGCAGCTTGAAGACGCGCACCCCAGTGGAAAAAGTACGCATCCCAAAAATATTTGGCAAATTCCAAACGTTGTATTGACGGCGTTTGGGCAATGTAAAAATTATTTTTATCGTATATATTAATAAACGAACAAACAAACTTATGAATTTGTCTTTGCTTCAGTGGTTGAGTTGCATGTCTAATCAATTGTGTGGCCCAGGTTCGATTCTTGGCATTGTTTTATTTTTTCTTCAAGTTTAATACCACAGTTCTTTTCTTTTTTTAAATTATTATGTCATTTGTTATTGCAATTTTATTTCTTCATATTCTTTAAAAAAAAAACAAATATCAATTTAAATACTTTATTTGTAAAATAAAAAAATTATTATAAAAAAAAATTAATTAATATATCGAGATAAATTTTATATTAATATTTGTAATAATTCTAACTTCAAATTCAAATAAATGTGGCAATTTTTATTGTTTAATATTCTTTAATTTGAAAAATGGTCAATCAAAATATTTTCATATCCTCATAGTTAGGTTAAAACATGTCTAACACGACATTAAAAATTAACTTCTGAGCTGAAAAATCATGCAAATTCGTCATTGTTTAATGAATCACGAAAGATATTTCTTTTGAAGTTTGATCGAGATTCATCACAATAATTGAAATATTGAACATAATTTCTTCTTCTTTAATTTACAATTCAAACTCAATGTTTAAATTCAAAATGATGGGCTAATCTTTTATTTTCCATATCTATCGAAGTCTTATTATTATTATTATTTTTATTTTTTACATTATGTATTATAATAATATTATCTAATTATTTTAGAATAAAAAATTATAAATAAAATATTTTAATAACATATGATATAATATTTTTTTTAAAAACTGTGGTATATAATATTTAAAAAAAAAAAACTGTGGTATTACCTTTCATTTAAAAGGAAGAAAAAATAAAACCATCCCAAGAATCGAACCTGGGCCAAAGAGATTGATGGGCATGCACTAAAACCACTGAACCAATGCGAAATTTATTTATTATTTTGTTCGTTTATTAATAAATAGGATAAAAGTAATTTTTTCATTGCCCAACCGACGTTTGGACGACGTTTGGAATTCGTCAAAATTTTTTTTGAGATCCGTACTTTTCCCACTGGGGTGCGCGTCTTGAAGCTGCGTAGTCCATAAAAGACAAAAAAACAACCCTTTCTTCTAAATAGTTTGATAACAACCCCTTTTTTATAATTTGTTTCAAAACCTATACCCCTCACCTAAATAACCCAAAGATAGGTCAATTAACATAAGGTTGTATTATTGACTAAGAGGTCAAAAGTTCGATCACCACATTAATTAAATATCTTTGAAAAAAAAAAAAATATTATCATTCTTTTATAAAAAGTTTTGAGAAGTACTACTCTTTAAGAATATTACTAAAGTATACTACATTATTTTTTATCACCTACCTTATTTTTTTTCTACCAAAAATTATTCCCCAATTTCTTTTTTATAAGGTAGCAAGTTTAATTTGGTGTACTAAAAAATGTTTAATCTTCGCCATTTCGATTTGTCTGTCTATTTATATATACGAGACTATATACACATATACATATATAATTTCGAACCACATTATTTTGCACAAAAAAAAATTGAATCGGATTTTTGGAAGAAAAAATGAGGTATGGATATTCTTTTTTATTAGAAAAAAAGTTTATTTTTGTCATTCATTGCTTCCACCAATAGTAAAATAAAGTAAAATACGTATCATCAATCAAAAGTTAGAGGAGCCTGAATATTGTTGACTAAAAAAACAAACTAAAAATATATACATTTTGAAAATATTCTCTCGAATTTATAAATTGTGATTAAAACTTAAACTGCATTAATACAAACGAGATTATAAAATAAAATAAATAATAAGAACTCAATTTTTACTCTTCAACAAGGTAAATTGTATTTATTTTCACACTAAAGCTTCAATTTATCTATTGAACTATAACTTAAATATTTGTTGCAATTTTATTTCCACCTAATTCATTCACTAATTTATAACAAAGTAAAAAACTCTCCAAATTCACTTTTTTTTTTTTTTTTGTTTGAAACACTAATTATAGTTATTTTTATTATTATTATTATTATTATTATTATTATTTTTTTTTTTTTTTTTTTGCAAGTTTCATTAGTTTTTGTAGTATACACATATTTATCTTTATTAAATATATATAGGCAACTTAATCATACTTCAACCGACTAATATATAAAATATAAATGTTAAAAATTATCGGTAGATGAAATGCAGTCTAGTAAAGGTGAATATTTAATACCAAATCGAGCATATTAATTTACATAAAATACATTTATCAGCAATTGAAATGCAGTCTAACTAAAATGAATATTTAATGTCAAATCGAGCATATCAATTGATATAAAGTTGTGATATTGACTAAAATATTTGAGTTTCCGTCCTACACACATTAATTAAATAATTTTGAAAAAAAAAATTATATTATTTTTTTATATTGCAAAGAAAAAAAAAGTGAATATTTTTTCATAATTTAATTTTTAAACGAATCCCAAAAAAGAAGAAACAAAAAAGTAGTTGAACTCAATTAAAAAAAAGAAAAGAAAAGAGAGTATATTCTTAGAGCGTGTCGGATGAATAATTGAATCCACTACTATTCTCCAACCACTGACGTACACGGATGGATCAAATTGGCTGATGGCTATATTTATTTTCGTTTCGAATTGAGATTAATCTTACCAAATTCAAACGAAACCTGATGTGTTTTAGGTTTATTTGATTTTGATTTTGATTTTGCACCGCTCGTATCAAACTGTAATTTTCCTTTTAGATCAACATGTGGAACGAAACGTTTATCAAAATCAAATGGATCGACAGAAATCACTCGAGCATTGATTGGTTCTAAATCCATGTGGTTGAGGAAGAATACAATCAATTCAACCAACCATCCTCTTTCATAATACTTCGTTGTCATTGATTTTGGCTTTTGTTCGTATGATTTCTATTTTGCACGTTTTTTTATCGTACTTAATCTCAAATTCTCGGCGGACTCAGCCTCATCTTCAAATATCGTTTTATACCTAGATCAGAGGGCAAAAGGAAGGTTTCAGAGCTTCAATGGCGGGTGGATTTGGAAGAACATGGGCGGGTTTTCGGTCAATGGCGTTCACGATGTTCAACTTTGCCGTAGCGTTGGCTATGGTTTCCAGCGAGAGAAAAATGAAGGTCGAAACGGAGAGATTCGACGGAGATCTGAATCTGCTGCAAGGAGCTTTGAAGTTCTTGTGGCAATCGGATAGAACGGGGTATCATCATGTGTGGCCTGTAAGTCACCACAAGAACTTTTGTATCTCGATTTCTGAGTTGAAAACAAAAATCCTAATGCAGCCAAATTTGTTTTTGTTTTGTTTGAGTTTACTTTTCGGAGATATCTTTTTGAGGATCACGTATACTTGCATATTCTCTAATCATTTTAATGATTCTCAAAATGAAGCTTAGAAGAAAACGTAGTTTAGATGTTCTTAATCTTGGTTTTGGGGTTTCGACTCCTCGTGTTCATGAACTAAGTTTTTGTCCTTTTGAGCTTTTTCTTTTTCCTTTCTTTGGAAATTGGAAATGATTTTGAAACTCTCATGCTAGGTTTTGTCTTGGTTCGGATCTAACCAATTATGCACATCCTTTTGGACTGTTTATGGTTTCGATATGAAAATGGAATTCTGCATATTAAATTATTTTGATTTCTAAATTGTTTAATGATTTCATTGAAGATTATGCTTTCGTCTCTATTTTTAGAAGTTTTTTTTTTTTTTTTTTGTTCAGTTCAACCGTTGTGTGGTGGGAGATCGAACCATCGACTTTTAGGATGGTAATGAGTGTCTTATCCACTGAGCTACACTATCTTAGAAGACTTTATGCTTTGACTCTTAAATAAGATCTTTTTAAAAAAATTATATGCAAAAGGTTTCGAGCTTTAGCCTAAAGCTTAAACTAGTTTATTCAAGGTCACATCCTTCAAGACACTTATGCTTCCGTGATAAATAACGGTTAACTTATTGCCAACTCATCGAAATATCAAAGCCAACTTTATAATAATCATCATTATATCTAATAATACATGATTTTATATGTTCCTCAATATTTTCTTTGATATTTGTGAGTGTTTGGTCAGTTTGTGCGCATCTCGACTAATCTCACAGGACAACCGTCAGACCCTACTACATTTGGTATTAGACTAATAATATATTTTAATCTTCTTTACAGGAAATGGAATTTGGGTGGCAGATTGTAATCGGTTCTTTTATTGGATTTGTGGGTGCTGCATTTGGGAGTGTAGGAGGTGTTGGAGGTGGGGGAATTTATGTTCCCATGCTTAGTCTAATCATTGGGTTCGATCCAAAGTCTTCTACAGCTATATCAAAATGTATGAGGAATGATCTTTGTAATATCAAAGAAACTCCAATCTGCTCAGAATTTTCTCTTTATATTTATAACTTGCATAGTTTTACTTGTTTCTTTTGTTTGCTAAAGGTATGATAATGGGAGCAGCAGCATCAACCGTCTACTATAATCTTAAGTTAAGGCATCCAACACTTGATCTTCCTATCATTGACTACGATTTAGTGCTTCTTATCATGCCTATGCTCATGCTGGGAATCAGCATTGGGGTAGTTTTCAATGTCATATTTGCTGATTGGATGGTTACTGTCCTCCTCATCGTTCTCTTCATAGGTAATGTAGAGATGCATCTCGTTTAACCTCATACCAAACGGTTTTCTGCTCTGCTTATCCTCTGGCTGATCTTCGTGTTTTGCAGCTACGTCGACGAAATCGTTTTTGAAGGGTGTTGAAACTTGGAAGAAGGAAACCATCATGAAAACGGTTATCACTCAAACTTCAAACTTCAAGTTTCTGCTGCACAATAGTTTCAATATTATGGTCAAAATAAAATTTATGGTGGTGTAAAGCCTTTTGATATGAACATTGTTTTTCTAACAATTGGATGCCACTTCTTTCCAACTTTAGGAGGCTGCTAGGCGTGTTGAATCAAATGGTAAGCCAATCTACTGTTTATATCATATCAAGATGGAGCTAATCCATGTTCTTATTTCATATTCCACCTTTTGTAAAATTAGATAACGTGGCGTATGCTCCTCTTCCCAGTGGCCCGAGCCATAGCCCCGCAACGGACCCTGTTGATCTGGAGGTAAGTTCATTCTCAGTCATAAATGATACCAGAAAGGTAGAAATGAGAATGCTGAATTGTGATTATGTGAGAGTCCTAGTTAGGGGTATATGGTATATATTAGTATGTTATTAGTAAATGGTATCTTGGTAATTAGTTAAGGGAGCCCTTGGTTATAAATAGAGTGTGATAGGGGCTGTAGAAGGGAGGATTTCATTTTGGTAGACATTTGGGTCTTTTGGGAGAGTGACCAACTTCTCGAATTGCTAGAGGGAAAACCCTAGTTATCTTGTTACTTGTTACTATGTTTATATGATATAACTCCTGTATATTGAAGAACTATCAATATATCAGTGGTATATTTCTCTATATTTCCTTGTGTTTGGTTTAGTATTCACTATTTGTAGGTGAAAGAAAGTGGATACCTAACAGATTACCAGAAATGAGAATACTGAATTGTGATTGAAATGGCAGGTTCCAATTCTCAAGAATGTGTATTGGAAAGAAGTGGGACTTTTTGTACTTGTTTGGCTTGCATTCCTTGCAATACAGATTACCAAGGTTTTTGGCTCTTTCTTCCATTTTCCATTCTCAATGTTGAAATCAACTCCTTTATTTTTACAGTAATCGCAATAAACTGAAAATCATCCCTCTCTTGTTGAAAACAGAAGCATTCCCCTAATTGTTCATTGGAATATTGGGTACTGAACTTACTGCAGGTGAGTTCACTGACCTTTAAAAAATGCTCTTGTGCTTTTCTGGTTGATTTCTTTTACAGTTTTACTGTTTACCCAAAATTACTCTGCAGGTTCCAATTGCTTTTGGTGTATCTGGTTATGAGGCAGTTTGCTTGTATAAAGGACACAGAAAAATTGCATCTCTGGGAAATCAAAAGACAAATTTTCAAGTTCATCAGCTTGTTCTATATTGCTTCTTGGGTATAGTGGCTGGAGTTGTCGGCGGGCTGCTTGGACTTGGTGGAGGATTTATTATGGGTCCTCTGTTTTTGGAGCTGGGCATTCCCCCTCAGGTACATATCCGATATCTGTAACCTCGGCACGGCACATGCCGTTAAGATCTTGCAAGCCCATATATGATTATATATTTTTATACTATTTCTATACAAGTCAGACTTTATATTGAAAAATTATTCGATCATTTATGGTTGTGTCTAATGGTCTATCAACTTTAAAAATGACTTAATATGTTCCTAAACTTTCAATTTTGTGACTAATAAGGTTTCAAACTTTAACAATGTCAAATGAGTTCTTAAACTTTCAATTTTGTGTCTGATAAATTCCTAACATATTCAACATTTTATAAAATCAACGAATGTATCAGACATAAAATGAAATTGTGTCTAATATGACATTCGACTTTCGAATTTTTGTTGATGGGTTCACGACTTTTAAAAAATGTTGAATAGGTCAAGAACCTCACATTGAAAACCTTATTAGACACAAAATCAAAAGTTTAAGGACTTGTTGGACACTTTTTAAAGTTCAGATCTATTAGATACAAAATTGAAAGTTAAAAAATTTATCGGATATTTTTAAGCAATCTATTAGACCCTTTTTAAAATTTAGGGACCTATCTAACGGACATAAACTTCAAGTTGAAGAACTAAACTTATAATTTAAAAAAAAATAATAATAATATCCAACCATATCCATATATAAAGTCTATTCTCTCATCCCTATTAGACCCTTTAGAACTTCAATTTTATTTGTTTTGGATATTATATATTTAAAAAAGTATATTCTCTCATCCCTCTCTCTCCCTCTATTTATAACAAATATCATAATAAACTCCTTATCTAATTAATAATATATCCTTACAAAATCATCTCGAAGTTAACTTTTGTGTACCCTTTGCTTGCAGGTATCGAGTGCTTCAGCAACCTTTGGAATGACATTCTCCTCATCAATGTCTGTTATAGAATACTATCTTCTAGACCGTTTTCCCGTTCCTTACGGTAAATCCATTCTGTCACCAACCCCACGTCCTGTTTTGCGACTATCTTTCGAGATCTGATCTAAATATGAACCACACATTATATTGCAGCTCTTTACTTCACCATTGTGGCCGCCATAGCTGCATTTGTTGGACAGCACGTAATCAGAAAGCTGATTAACTTGATTGGAAGAGCATCCTTAATTATCTTCATTTTGTCCTTCACAATATTTGTCAGTGCAATCACTCTAGGTGAAAAGGAAAACCACTTACAAACAAACTACTTTATGCCATTTTCCTCTGCAGAATCAATAAATAAATCTTAAATGGATTCTGTTTTCGTTTTGATAGGTGGAGTTGGAATCTCGAAGATGATTGGACAAATTCAGCGACATGATTACATGGGATTTGAGAATCTGTGCAAATATGATGCATAAGGTTTGGCCGTTCGGAAAAAGAATGTGATTTAGAGCACATTTGAAGAGAAATCACTTTACTCATTTAATGGATTTACACTTTCAAATGCAGTTTTTATACCATCAAAATTAATTTTGAAGGATTAAAAATATGTTTCAGAGTGTTTTTTAATATGGAAAAATGATTTTAACAATTTCATTATATTTCTACATGTCTTAGTAATTGTTTTTTTGATTCTTATGATTATTTGGATTTAGCTTTGGAATTTTAGTTTCTATTAAATTTGATGGCTAAATCCTAGGGTTAATGTATTTGGCATCATTATTCATTAGGATAGTTTGGAAAGCCTATATATCAGTGCACTTGAATGTGCTTGGAAGTAGATTTTAAATATTATTTTTCCTATGCACTATGCATTTTTATTACATTAGGTTTCCGTAGGTAATGTGATGCAGTGTACAACATTAAACATTCTTAACGAAAATTCATATGAGAAATGCCACTTTAGTTTTTAATCCTTGTGATTTTTTTTTATTTTTATCTTCTATTAAAATTAAAATATTAAGAGCATGTGTTAGATACTATAATTGTCCAACTAGGCTACATTTTTTTCATAAACGTTGCGTATAGACTACAACAATCGACTTAGTAGGATATATTAATGTCGAGCAGTCAATCACCCAAAAAGAGAATGCGTCCTATCACACGACTCTGATCCTATCACTCAACTCTGATATGTAAAGGGAATGCGTCCTATCACTCGACTCTGACATGTACGTCCTATCACTCGACTCTGACATGTACTCTGGCATGTAAAGGGAATGCGTCCTATCACTCGACTCTAACATGTAAAGGGAATGCGTATAAATAACTCAAAAAGGTAATGCGTCCTATCACTCGACTCTGACATGTGAAGGGAATGCGTCCTTTTTTTATTGCACTTAGTTTGACATCGGAGCGTGTCGGACATAGCACCACATCGGACATAGCACCACATCGATGCTCGAATTTGCTTTACAAATTTAATCGACGAGAAACAAAGAGCACTGAAATCGAGTTGCTGACCAATAACTAGATTAGTGTGTCGACAAAACATAATTATTTTGTATCTTTTAAAATTAAAACTCCGCAAATTCAATTTTGTGCACACCCCTATCATTTACCAAGCAGTGGAACCAGAATTAAAAGATTATGTCAAGAAATGTCTCCCTAAAAAATTCACACTCTTATCGGTGAATGTTATTTAATTTTTGAGTACATTGGTGAATGGTGGTGATAAGGCAACCAATTACCCATCTGTCTATCTCTGAGATAGTTTGGATTTTTCAAAGTTTCATTTTTTATTTGGATTCATTCTCAATTACTCAATTGTGATTATGGCTGGTACCCATATTATTGGACATTTGTCCTTTTTGTTTCTCCTTTTTACTTATATTTCCCATTCATACAATAACCCTTTTCTCATGTTATTTTTGTCTGATTTGTTGTAAGTAATTAAAAATTTATAGAAATTGTAAACCACAAGCCAAAAATGATTTAAAACCTGCACCGTGCAAAAAAATCACGCACTGGCATGAATTTAAATGCATTATTACTGCCTAATTTTTTTTGTCAAATCGAGCATAGTTCAATTGACAAGGTTGTGTCGGTGACTAAGAGGTCATAGGTTCAATCCCTGCATTAAATTAAATACCTTTGCAATTTTTTTTATTTTTTTTTATATAGAAATTCATGTTTTTTTAGTTTAAATTATTGATTTGGACCTATAATTCTAAAAGTATTAATTCAATTCTCATGATTCATGCTAAATAAAAAATGTGTTGCCTATTGAACATAGTAACACTTTATATTAGTAATTTGGTGAGGTTTGAAACATTAAACGTATGGAGATTAAATTAAAAAAAAAAATAGAATGATAAAAGTTAAATGAAATAGAGAGTAAATTACGTGGATTAGATTAGTAAATTAACCATTTTATTTAATAAATATAAGTAAACTAATATGCTTAAATGTGATTTTTTTATACAGTATTTGATGCAGGGAAAGAGAATTTGTTTCCAATTGCTCTTATTCTTTTTTTTGGAATGGTAGTTTAATTAATGCGGGGATTGAACCCATGACCTTGTGGTCACCGACACAACCCTATGCCAATTGAGCTATGCTCGGTTTGGCTATTGCTCTTATTCTTGGTAGGTTAAAAAAAAAACTTTTGATCAACTCTCATGAAAATAACAATTTAATCCCAACTTTAAACTTCATTTTAAAAAATGAAAAAGAAAATCACATTTATAGGCTAAATATATCAAATAATACTTTTTTTTTAGTACAAATTTGGAGGTGAAGGGATTCGAACCTCAGACCTCATAGTAACACCACAACTTTATATGAATTGAACTATGCTCGGTTTGACCGGATTGGTACTTAATATATTAATTTTCTCAATTATATAATTAATGTATTAAAAAAAATTATATTTAATCTTGATTTGGGTTAAAAATAGTATATTTTTTTAAAAGATTTTCGCATTTTTTTTTTGTTGCTAAAATTAGAGGGTTTGAAAACACAACCTAAAATAAAAATTGCAATACTTATTTATGTCTAACATGATAACATCCCATTAGATGAAATTAAAAGTTAAAAATATTAGCCAAAGCGAACATAGCTCAGCTGGCATGTGTATGATTTGATGATCAAGAGGTCTTTGGTTCGAAACCCTCCACCCCAATGTACTAAAAAAAAAAAAAAAAAATTAAAAATATTAATTAACAGATAAATTTTCAAAGAAAACAAATATATACTTGAATTACTCCCAGCTGTGAACTAATTACAAATAAATTTTCAAAGAAAACAAATATATACTTGAATTACTCCCAGCTGTGAACTAATTACAAATGTCCACTAACACTAATAAATTAATGAACATAATTCAATTGTCTTAAAATATAAATTAATGACAAAAAAAAGTTAAATTCAATTGTCTTAAATTCTCCCACTTCGCACGTGCTTTTTCGCCAACATTTTTATTTTTTATTTTTTCCTTCGGATTAGCGATCTGATTTTTTTATGTCTTCATTTCTATAACTTTAAAAGTTTATATGAATTCTAAACTAATGATAATTGAAAGATTGAATCATAGATAACTTTGAGATGATAATATTTGTCTTATCAACTCATTTTATTAATTTTTGCAACATTGACAACTTAGACCTTTCATAAGCAAGTAAGTTCTAAAAAAAAAAAAAAAAAAAAGTAATATAAGATTATTAAACTATTAATCTTAATTACTTAATTTTGATTCATTTATCTTTTATGTATAAATAATTAATTACAAATTTTTACCGGTTTTATTTATTAAATAATGTTCTAAAAAACTTAGAAGAAAAAACAACAAAAAAAAATAATTATCCTAAAACTTGGCTTTATCATTTTTTTACCTCAAATTTTCAATTTCATTATAATTTCAGCTTAGGGATAAATGTTGCAATATATATTTTAAACTTGAATAAATGTTACAATTTTTATCTTAAACTTGAATAAGTATTATCAATTTTTACTTTATGATAAAAAAAAATTACCAGTCTTTAAAAAAAAAAATATGTATTTTTAATAAATTATAAAATATATATCTCGTACAAAATTAATAAAAAT
The DNA here is from genome assembly GCA_028017165.1 of Herpetospermum pedunculosum. Classification (NCBI taxonomy): domain Eukaryota; kingdom Viridiplantae; phylum Streptophyta; class Magnoliopsida; order Cucurbitales; family Cucurbitaceae; genus Herpetospermum; species Herpetospermum pedunculosum. The sequence continues at coordinate 85,831,785 of CM051522.1, forward strand.
TTATATAGAAATGAAATTATAACTATTTTTTTAAATGTGAGTTTTGGTAGAATTATTCTATCGTCCATTTGGTCACAATTAAACTTAATTTAGTGCAAATTTTTATTTATTTATAGATTGGAAAATTGTAGTAAATGACAATTTAAGATTTATTGTTTGCAAAATTTGCAATTAGTTTGGGCCTGATTGCTATTTGTGCAACCAACCATTTATAGATTTGTACATTGTTTTTGTTAAAATTAATGGGTGAATTAACAATGAAATAGAAAGTAAAAAATACAATACTTATATAAGTCTAATGATCTTTTTTTTTTTTGAGTACATTGGGGGTGGGGGGTTTCAAACCAAAGATCTCTTGGTCATCAAATCATACATATGCCAGCTGAGCTATGCTCGCTTTGGCATAAGTCTAATGATCTAATTCGATGAAATTGATATATTTTACAAATTTAGGTAATTAATTTTTTCCAACATTTTACTAATTAATTTAGGTAATTAATTTTTTCCAACATTTTACTAACAAATTAGTATCGACTCATTTAAATTTAATTTATTATAGCTAATTAACATTTAAATATATAATATAACTATATAAGTAATTTTCTTTTTTAACTCAACAATTACTTTTTTAACTCAACCATTACAAGACTGAAGATGAAATAATTGACTTTGTGATGGTAATTGATGACTTATAATTATACTTATATAATTAAATTTTAGTTAAATGAAGAAGAAAATAATAAATAAAACACTATAAATAAATAAATATATATATATGAGAAAAATCTACTCAATCCATTTTCGCCGTATTTCTTTTAATGGAATTCAGATTTCTATTGGAATTGGTGAGAATAAAATTATAAAGTCAACATTTATAAAATCAAATTGTTTCTTGTCGGATTGATAATGATTTTGTTTTTGATAATGATTTTGTTTTTTATCTTTTTATTTTAAAAATTAAGTTCATAATACTTATATGTTTATTTGTTTTGTTATCAAAGTTCTCAAAACTATTTTTTATTTTTATTTTTAAAATTTAGTTAAGAATTCAAATATTATCTTAATGAAAGATGAAAAAAATTATAAAAAACAGTGAGAAAATAAAAAATAAATAACCAAATAATAGTTCAAATGAACCTTTATAATTCAAAATAATTTAATAACTTTATATTTAGGGTTGATTACATAAATAACAATCTTGCTCAAAATGATGACAAATATAACAAAACGTAAAATATTTTGTAAATATAACAAAAACAATCACGCATATAGTCATTAATTTGTTATCGACGTAATATCATTGACAAAATTTTATAAAAAAAACAGAGGCAATAGCTAATACGAATGGTCATTAATCTGTTATCGGTGACTATCATCTATCAAAGCGGTTAGTGATAAAAATTGACTTATTTATAAAAAAAAATTAAAAAGTGCTATATTTATTTTTTATTATTTAACTCTAAATTGATATTGCGCTATTTCTATTATATTTATTTATACTTTCAAATAAAATTACAAAATTTGGCGTGCATTTGCTAGTTTGGTACACGCCGGTCCCATTAAAATCAAACCAAAGATATAAATAAAACTATAATTCAGATCTCTTGTTTGAGAGATTTCTCGTGGCGTTAAACGCATACCATTTCTGGTTCTGAAGCAAAATAGGTTTAGAAGATTCTCTGTATCGCAATCGCTCCGCGAATTGAAGATTCAGTCTCTTCAGGCTCGCTGGTACCGGCGGCGCGTGTATCTTACGTGGGTTTCGATGGCGGAGTACGGCGGTGGAGGCAAATGGAGGAGCAAACGGTCGCTGTTAATCGCGACGGTGAACTTTCTGTTAGTTCTGGTCGTAGTTTCTGCAGAAAGAGACCTGAAGTTGCCGGAGAATTCGACGTCGGACGGAACTCGGCGAAGTTTTTCCGATGACCGGCGAGATTTCGAAAGTCTTCTCGCAATCGTGAAGGATTTTCTCTGGAAATCGGACGGCTCTGATTATCAACACGTCTGGCCAGTAAGTGATCTCGGATTCTCCCCCAAATCGTTGTATGTTTTTTTAAAGAAAAAAGTAATCAATCATTATTGTCAGATGATTATTATATTTTTATTTATAAATATATTTAATTAATTCGGAGTGTTATTGAACCTAACGGTGGGACATGAAAAAATTTGGTATGCAATTTACAATTTAGATCCAATTTCTTCAAGAATTTTATGTATTTTTGAACTAGTATTTAAATTCTGTGATTTCAAAGGTTGAAAATTTTAAAATAATATATATATATATATATATTTTTTTTTTTTTTTAAGATAGAGAAACCAACACCATTTATCATTAAAAAAAAACATATTAGAAAATAGAATACAACTTTATATTTCACCTCACCATTTTGTTTTCAAACTTCTATTTTAAGAAGCTATATTTGATTCCGTTTGAAAGCTAAATTTGATTGATTCTTTTTAGAATTAGAAGGAAACAATGGATATTTGTTTTTTTCTTCTAAAAAAGATGAACAAAAGTGGGAGTAACCCGGTCAAGCTTATAATAGGCTAAATATGATAAAAGTACTAAGTAACTCGCTAAGCTCTAAACAATAAACCACCAAACATGTCAAACCGATGATAGCTCAATGGACATAAAGCTGTCCGGTTGACTAGATGTCAAAGATTCAATCATCTCACCCAGCATTAATAATAATAATAATAATAAACCACCAAGCATTATATGTTTTATTTTATTTTTTTATTGGGCAAAACTTAATTTTCATTAAATTTGTTAGCATTTAATTAGTTTCTCAAATTTTGACATTTTTTTTTAGAAACGTTTCTTAAAATTTAGAAACAAGAAACGATAATAGTTATCAAACAAGTATGTTTCTTAAAAATTGAGAAACAAAAACAGGAAACAAGAAACGAGAACGTTATCAAATGGACCGTAAGTTTTTTGCATTATTTTTTTTTTTGTTCAAATTAGTGGGTAGAATTTGAATAGAGGCTAGAAATTACAACAATTATCTAAATTTAGAGTCCATATGAATGAATTTAAAAGTTTATGATGAAAATTAATATAACTTGTCAAGGTTAAGGGTAAATTTTGATTTTTTTTTTTTAAAAAATACTTAATATATATATATATATATTAGTATATCATCTGATTGAAGCTCAAACCTAAAAGCAGTAGTACATGTCAATTACCATTGAACAATGCTCACTTCGACGTTATAGTACTACTAATTAGCTACGATGTGTTTTTTCTTTAAATGAAAGGAAACTAAAAATTAACATACAGGACGTAAAGTTCGGGTGGCGCATTGCATTGGGCACATTAGTCGGATTCATTGGAGGAGCTTTTGGGAGCATTGGCGGCATTGGTGGCGGAGGCCTTTTTCTCCCCATGCTTAATCTCATCATTGGATTCGACCCCAAATCCTCCACTGCCATGTCTAAATGTAAGAAACTCATCAATCATACACTCTAAATACATAACCTAAATTAATTGAGCTATGTTCACTCTAAATACATAACCTAAATTAATTAAGCTATGTTCACGTTAGGTATGATAATGGGGGCAGCCGTGTCGACGGTGTACTATAACCTTAAACTAAGGCACCCAACAATTGATGTGACAATTATTGACTACGATTTGGTGCTTCTGATCCAGCCCATGCTCATGCTTGGCATCAGCATTGGAGTCATTTTCAATGTCATTTTTGCTGATTGGATGGTCACAATTCTACTCATATTTCTCTTCTTATGTAATACATAAATGCAACCCAATGTTTATTTTATTTATTTTATTTTTTTCTATGCATCTGATTCTATTCATTTTGGTCACTTTCTTTGGAAGTCGTATCTATCAAGGCATTTTTCAAGGGAGTTGAAACTTGGAAGAAGGAAACGCTTCTCAAAAGGGTTTTGCATTTCTCCTTAATTCTTTACTTTGTTTCAATTTCACATTTCTTTTTCTTTGGTTCTAACTGTTTGCGATCGGATTGGGTCGGGTCGGGTCACTTTTTATTTAGGAGGCTGCCAAGTCCGCCGGTGAGTTTGATTAATAGGTTTTGTTAAGTGTTGAGTATATATTGTCTTTGATATAGTGATTATTTGCAATAGTCACTGATATTTATTTACTCATAAGCTAGATTTGTAATTACCCATTAATTATATGTAAATGTTATAAAAGGGAGAATTTAATTAGAATGATTAATCCATAATCAGTCTCTAAAGATGGAGAGATGGAGTACAAAGCTCTTGCTGGTGGACCTCAGCTTGAAACAGAGCAAACAGAGGCAGAAGTAAGGTTCTTAATTTCTTATGTTATATAATTAATTCCACAGACCAAAAATGGTTTGGTCTTTGCCATTATAAACAATTTATTTATTTATTTGATTTCAGGTTTCAATTATCAAGAATGTGTATTGGAAGGAATTGGGTCTTCTTTTCTTCGTTTGGGTTGCCTTCCTTGTCCTCCAGATTTTCAAGGTTTTTTTTTTTTTTTTAAGCAATTTCAATGTTTAATGTTTGAAATGAAAATTTTCAAAATTGAGGGGAATATAATTAAAATTTATCACAAAGTTTAGGGATATTTGTTATAATTTAACCCTTTGTTATTATCAAATTCCTTTCCCAAATTCATATTTGCATACTTTGATGGACTTGTTTAACAGGTGAAAACAGTGTCATGTTCGTGGGAATATTGGGCATTAAACTTTCTGCAGGTGCGTAATTCTGGTCACACAAGACATTTTATGCTATGTTTTTGGAATATCTTCTAGTTTAAGCATAATTAAAAAAAAAAAAAAATGTGGACAAATTAGTCTAATGGTTCCTCAGGTTTGAGTTTGGGTCCAACAATTATACCTAGATTTGAATTTGATTCGTTTTTGGTCCTCTGTCAATGCGTGACACCTATTTTTAATTAAAAAATATATTTTTAATTATTTATATTATTATTATTTTTTAATTTTTTTTTAAATATAATTTTAATAATTAAATAGAGGTAGGTTAGTATTCTCTTAGGACTTAAGCCCTAACAAAAAAAATTGACTCAGGGACAAAAAACGAACTAATTTCAAACTTGAAGGGTATAATTGTTGTATTTGAAACTTTAGGAACCATTTGAGTAATTTGTCCAAAAAAAAATTATATCTTATCATTTTTTTTAAATACATTAATTTTTTTTTTTTTTTTTTTTTTTTATTTAACCCTTTATGGATTTTTTATGGTCTATCCCCATGAGATCAGTCTCAACCCTATTTTCATGGGCCGAACTAGCTATCTTTCGAGGCCGAGTTTTTTCACGAGTCTACCTTGGACCATCTTGGCCCAAAATTCGTTGAGAAAAACAGTTTATCCACAACACATTTCAACAAATCTTTCATGGACATGGTTGAAATATTTTAATACATTAAAAGTAAAATTGGAGATTTTAAAAAGATTAGAATTAAATTAAAATTATTTAGAAGAATAGAGACCATTTGATATGTAATGCAGATCCCAGTATCTATGGGCGTATATTTGTACGAGGCAATTAACTTGTACAAGGGGCGAAGAGTAATCACATCGTTGGGAGAACGTCAAACCGATTTTCGAGCTGGACTACTTGCGATGTATGGTTGCCTTGGCATGTCAGCCGGCATCGTCGGTGGGCTGCTCGGTGTCGGCGGAGGATCTATCATGGGGCCATTATTTTTGGAGCTCGGAGTTCCCCCTCAGGTTATACTTTTCTTTCCATTCATTTCGACTAAATCACAAGTTTGGTTATTTAACTTCGAGGTTGTGTCAACAAAAATTCCTGACATATATTTTACAACTTTCAATTTTGTGTCTAGGAGATATTAATTTAAGTATTTTATAAATGATAGATTTATTGGACACAAAGTTTAAAATACAAAAATCTATCAAATACAGAATTGAAATTGCTAGGTACACATTAGACACAACTTTAAAAATTTATGAACTTGGTCATCTACTTTTAAAGTTTACGGACCTATCTATTAGACACAATTTTAAAAATTCAAAGATTAAACTTATAATTTAATTATTTATTTTCGAGCATGGCTTAATTTGAGCTACCTTCTCTATAGGTGGCAAGTGCCTCGGCAACCTTCGCTATGATGTTTTCGTCATCAATGTCCATCGTTGAATATTACCTTTTGAACCAATTTCCAGTACCTTATGGTAATTATAACTATATGGAAAAACTCAATTTTTTATACGTGAACTTAGAAAAAACGAGTTTTCACTCCTAAACTTTAAATCTTATCAACTTTGACCTTAGATATGAGCAAGTGTTGCAAAATTTAATTTAGACATCATTGTTTATCACACTTTTGTTTGAAGTGTCCTTAAAAAGGAATATTTCTGATAAAAAAAATTTGTGGGGCTCCAAAAAAGATGATACTAAAACTGAATTCGGTTGAAATTTATAAGTTTTTAGAAGACTTATTTATGGTCCATGTATGCCTTCACTTAACCTTATTTTGTACCAAACTTAATTTTGAACGAAACTAGTGACTTTTGAAACATATGTATAATTGAATCCAGGAGTTGAATGCAACAAGTGCAAAGTATAAATTCTCCTCTAAAGTTGTGTGTTTTTAATATAACAAATGAAACTTTTGAATTGAGTAATGATTTAACATGATATCAGAGTATGATGAATTGTGTTCGAACTCATGTAACGTTCAAGCCCGCAAATGAAGAAAAATGTTAAAATAATATAAGATTAAACCGTAATCCATTAGTTAAACATTTAAGTTGAGGGGTGATTTAATAAGAAAACTTACAATGTAAATTGAGGGAAATGTTGACTCTTTTTGCAGCGGTTTATTTGGCAGCAGTGGCGATGGTTGCGGCATATTGCGGTCAACATGTTGTGAGGAAGATTATTGCTTTGCTTGGAAGAGCTTCCATCATTATCTTCGTTCTTGCGTTCACTATTTTCATAAGTTCTCTAACACTCGGTGAGCTATCAAACCATTTTCTCGTAACATTTTTTCTCTCAAAATTTGGTTAAATTATAAGATTGATCTTTTTAAACTTTTATATTTTCAATTTTGTGTCTAATATGTCATTTTATAAAGTTTAGATATCTACTAAATATAAAATTAAACGGTATGTATAATAACTTTTAGTTCTTTCAATTTTATATCTAATAAATCTCTAAATTAAAAAAAATATTAAATAAATTATGGATCAAAGAAACAAAATAAAAAATTCAAAAACATATTAAACATATATTAAAAGTTTTGAAGACATTAAAATAGTCTATAAATTTGGAGAAAGAATAACTTCAATTGTTTTTCAAAATGACCTACTCGTGAACATAGACTAAAAAATAAATGTTTTTTTAAATAGTTAATTGAACATGTCTATAATAAACTTTTGTTTGAAAAGAAAATTAATATTCTTTCATAATACTTTTCAAATGACTTTTTTCCCCTCTTAAGGTGTTTTTAGGTGTTTTTTAAATCAATTTTGGGATAATGAACTAAATTTGAAGGCAATCGGCAAAACCTTGAAAAACATCCTCTTTTTAAAAGTTCTTCATGTTTTTATTAAGAGGAAATGCTAATGATATTTTTTTGGTTTTTTTTTTAAAAATGACCTAGCTTTTTGTTTCCTTACTTTTGCAAGGTGGAGTGGGTATATCAAAGTCGATCCAACGAGTTCAACGAAATGAATACATGGGATTTGTAGATTTGTGTCAACCTACCTCGTAAATATAATAATATTTACTAATCTTTAAATCGTTTGATATTTATTTATCAATTCAATAATATGTAGGGTTGAGATTCAAACTTCTAATCTTTTGAGAGAAGTCATAATGTTTTATGAATGTTAATTAGTTGAACTTTGTTCAGCTCTCCATATATTTTTATTCTATTGTATCATTTTTTTTTAATGTTTACATTTATGTTTTAGGTTAAGTTATATAGTTGTAAATGACTTAAATTGTCAAACCGAGCATAGTTCAATTGACATAAGGTTGTGCCCGTGACTATGAGGTCATTAGCTCAATCCTCGCTTTAATTAAAATATCGTTGCAAAAAAAAAATGACCTAAATTAGAGGAGCATATGTCACGTGTTGTCTTTTTCTATCTTTTTCAATTGACATAAAGTTGTGCCATTGACTAAGAGGTCAAATGTTCAATCTCTGCATTAATTAAATATTGTTGCAAAAAAAAATGCAAATTCAAATTTATTATCCTTTGATCGATGTTATAATATCTTCCACTGGAAGAGGTCTGCTTTGTATGCCTAAGGAAAAGGGTGGAATGGGTTTTCGCTGCTTAGAGGTTTCAATCAATCTTTGTTAGCTAAACAGGTGTGGAGGTTACTCCAACACCCCATATATTAATTAAATATTGTTGCAAAAAAAAATGCAAATTCAAATTTATTATCCTTTGATCGATGTTATAATATCTTCCACCGGAAGAGGTCTGCTTTGTATGCCTAAGGAAAAGGGTGGAATGGGTTTTCGCTGCTTAGAGGTTTCAATCAATCTTTGTTAGCTAAACAGGTGTGGAGGTTACTCCAACACCCCATATCTTGGCTGCTAGAACTCTTTGTGGGAAATATTATTTTTCTACAAATATCTTAGAAGCGGAGTTGGGGACTAGGCCATCATTCATTTGGCGAGTATTCTTTGGGGGCGAGACCTGTTGCAAAAGGGCGTGAGAAAGAATATTGGTAATGGAGAAACCACCCCTATTTTTAACTACCCATGGATCCCGAGAGAGAGCACTTTTAGGCTCATCTCTCATCCTTCCCCTCAAACTCGGGAATGGAAGGTTTGTGATATAATCAATGAGTCTGGACAGTGGAACGTTAGCAAGATGAGGGGGTGATAAGAGATGAAGATGTGGAGATGATACAGACTATCCCCATTTGCAATACAATTCGAAGTGATATGTGGATGTGACATTACACGAAGGATGGCAATTTTACAACAAAAAGTGCTTATAAGCTATTTTGGAACCTGCACACAGAAAGCCCAAGTACAGAAAATGAGAAAGAGCTAAGATGGTGGAAGATGTTATGGGGAACAATGATTCCGAACAAAATAAAAAACTTCATGTGAAAAGTCTATCACGACATTCTCCCTATTAATAACAATTTATGGGCAAGGAAGATACTAATCCATCCATGATGCGTACAATGTCGTAGACAAAGGGAATCAATCGAGCATACCTTGTTCGGATGCAAAAGGGTGAAACGTCTCTGGAAATCGGTTTTCCCTCACCATCTAGAGCTTAAGCTTGGGCATTTTCTGATCAAAGACTGTATGCTCCATCTTACAGATCGACTGGACCAAAAGAAGTTAGGGATTTTCAGTGTGGGTTGTTGGGCATTGTGGAATGATCGAAATCAAACTAGATTGGCTAAACCGATTCCGGATGTGGAGTTGAAAGCAGCTTGGATCCTCTCGTATTACTTCGATTTCAACAAAACTTTGAGGGTCAATCTGACGGGAATTGCAGCAGACACGAGAAACTCAAGCCCGAAATGGCTTCCTCCAGAGGCAAATTCCTTTAAATTAAACGTAGATGCAGCGTGTCACCCAGTGGATTGCAAAACGGGGTTGGGGGCGGTGATCCGTGATTCGTCGGGTTTGCTGATCGCGGCCTCGACGACCCCTCTCGACTGCCGCCTGGATCCCCTCTCAGCCGAAGCTATGGCGTTGATGCATGTCCTTCAGCTGGCGGACAACGTCAGAGTTAGGGAAGTAGTAATCGAGACTGATTCTCAGATTTTGGTGAAGGCCATCCAAAGCCGCGATCGTCTTTTTTCTTCTCAAAGAGCCATTCTAGCTGAAATGTCTGATGTTGGCCGTCAGGTGCTCTGGCATTCAAAGCATCCCCAGATCAATAAACCGGGTTACCCACAACACAGCGGGCTGGGCCTTATCTCATTTTTCATCTTGCGTTTGGGCCGATTCTTTCTCATCTTGGCTTACAAGCCTTGTTCTCTCTGATATTGGTGTTTGTAGCTCTATGGGCAATTCAATGATAAGTACTTGACTTTAAAAAAAAAAAATAAAAAAAAATCAGAGAATCTTTGGATCCTATTTCAAATGTAAAACAAAATAAAAAAAACCTTTCATCATTTTTTTTTTTCAAAGGATGTTATATTAGAATATTCACTTTAGTTACATTTTTAGAAATTATATTAAAATATACACCTTAAAAATAGTTGGGAAATCTTTCTCCAATTGCGTAACGAAAATTTTCTTCGTCAAATATCAGTTTGTGAGTCGCCGGATTAAAAATATTATTCTACGCTATCCTGGAATATCAGTGTCCGATCATAATTGCACCCAACCCAGCAGGAGCCAATCTCTCTCTTTTTCCCCAAATTGAAAACCCTAATTCATTCTGTTCTCTCCATTTTCGAGGGTTAGCAAACGAAATCGAAATCGAAATCGAAGCACCATGGTTTTCTATTTCAAAGCTCGGTCCGACGTCGGCGATTACACCATTTTCATGGGTCTCGACAAGTACGAGAACGAGGAGCTTATCAAATACGGCTTCCCCGAGGATATTTGGTAATCTGTCGTCTAGGGTTCTTTCATTATTTCTGTTTCTTTCACGGGTTGTTATTTGATGTCAATTTCATTGAGATATGGATGAAATCATGAAATTGATTTCTCATAATTTTTCAGGTTGGGTTAAAGTGCTGATGTTTACGTTCTTGCTTGATGTGTTTGGATATTGATATTCGGCTTCCTCTTTGACTTGAAAGTTTCAAATTTTTGCGTGATTTTTGTTTGCTCTGATTTAAATAAAAATGGCAGCTACCGCCATCCCCGGTTCCCTATATTGAGCTTGATTTTGTAGTTCTTGCGAACAGTGATGAAACTGACAATTTACACATTTAAGGATGTTTTCATTGATATCTTGAATTTGCTTTGCATAATCCTTAATTTGGTACAGGACTCGGAACCACCGGGTTGACCTAGTGATCAATAACCGCCATGAAAATAATGAATTGCTTAGAGGGAATGTCGTGGTGGCCACCTAGTCCTACGAGTTTCCTGGCAACCAAATGTAGGGTCTGTTTGGAATGAAATGATTTTCCAAGTGCTTAAAAACACAAACACTTACCTTTCTTAGGCACTTTAAAAGTCATTCCAAACAGGCATGTAGTAGGGTTCATGAGAATAATCGTCCAAGCTGGCCTGGACACTCACGGATGTAAGAAAAAAAAAATACAGGACTCGGACTTATCACTTTCATGACTGTTTTGTGGCATGCATTTTAAGAACTGAAGGGTTATCTTTTATTCTTATTTGAGGGATTCCTTCATTTTGTATTTGGTTTGCTTGTTAGGGAGGACTTGGATTAAGATCTCTTCTGAACAAAGGTTATTTTGTGCAGGTTCCATGTGGACAAGATGTCATCTGCCCATGTTTATGTGAGACTGCAAAAAGGGCAGACCATTGATGACATAAGTGAAGGGTTACTGGACGATTGTGCTCAGCTTGTCAAAGCTAATTCCATTCAAGGTAGAATTTGAACAAGTCTATTTCTAGAAATTAGTAAATTGCTAGACTTTGGTGTGGTGTTAAACTTTAGTGAACTAGGTTTGTCTGTATGTTCGTTCATAAATCAAACCTTTAAAATACATGTTTGTGTTTCTATGCATGACAGTGGAATTGTGCCACGAGTTGAGAGACTTTAACTCTACTGTCCCTTTTATCTTACAGGAAACAAGGTAAACAATATTGATGTTGTGTATACGCCTTGGTCCAATTTGAAGAAAACTGCTTCCATGGATGTTGGCCAAGTTGGTTTTCATAACTCCAAGATGGTAAGCTTCATTGTTTTAGTTTGGCAAGTAAATATGTCCCTTAGGATTTTTTTTTTCTTTCTTTATTTTTTAAAAGAAGTATTTTGGCATCTTTTATTGATGGGAATATTCAAGGTGACTTACAAATCCTGTCCTGTCTTTATACACAATTCAGGTCCGAACTGTAAGGGTGGAAAAACGGATCAATGACATTGTTAATAGATTGAACAGGACTAAAGTGGAAAGGAAGCCTGATTTGAAAGGTAAATTGGAAATGACATTTTTGTTGTGACATGTGAGGATAAAATATGAAGTTACACTTGCTTGTAACCAATATTTCCTTCAGGATGACCTTATTTTTTCTGTAGAATTGAAGTGTGTGTGGTCTTCACTTTTTGCATCTGCATTATTTTTCTTTAGACAAAAATACGCAATAGCTATTCTATTCCTAGCACGTTTATGCACCCCTAAGTATGAACTTCACATATTTTGTGTGTGTGTGTACGTGTGTTTTTGCAATGATGGGTATGAACTATGAACTAATTTTCCAGTGGCATACATCAAATATATTAATCATCCCATCTTCACATGCATATGTACTTATAAAACAGTTAACAAGCACTTTGTTTTCCATTATACAGCCGAACGTGAAGCAGTGAATGCAGCTGAAAGAGCAGAGAGGAAGCAACACCTGAGAGACAAGGTTGGTGACAATTTTTCGTCCCATCTCTGAATTTGCTCCTTTTTTTAGGTCTACATCTTGGACTTCTATATTTCAACCTTTCTGAAATTACCGGATAGATAGTTTGCCCATGCCTTTACATGGAGCAAAACTTACTCTCTTCCCCGAGAGAGGAAATTCCTTTTTGTCGGAATCTATTAGGTTTCCTCCTAGTTCATATGTATGGCCCAGAGCCCTGAAATGCACAAGTCATTTTTTTTTGCCTGTTAACTCTCAACTTATATGTACTTCGCGAAATACTAGTTGAAACATTTTGGTTTGCGTCTTTGTGATTGTAAAATATACACACACAAAAAAAGATCTGTATGTTTTCATGATGGTTTTAGCTTTTCCTTTACATACGAAAGGAAAGTAAAGAAGCTGTTGGCTGAAAAAGTCCATATTCTGTGTAGACATTCTTGCTCTTGGTATATTATACTGCACTTTATAATTGCCATGCTTCACAAATTCAGAAGTGTTTATCAGCAGCAATTATGTTTTTACATATTTTGCTAGTGACTACGATCATTTTGATCATTTGTATAGCAATATGTCAGACCTGGGCTAGGTGGTTTTCATGAAGTATTGTTATTCTTTTCATGGCTTGTAATAGCAACGTTTCATTTTTTGCAGAAACGCCGCGAGGAAATGGACAGGTTGGAAAAAGAGAGGCAAACAGAGCTAAGGAGCTACAAGGGTTTGATGGTCTCTGAGAAGATGACATCTAACAAACAGATTGGAGCAACAAGCAAATCACTACAAGAGCTGGAGGACGATTTCATGTGATCGAATTGATCGGTACAAATGCTGCAAAAAGTAGCAGCTAAACTTGCTTTTGTGTAGAGAAGGTCATCTGCCCATTCAGTTTGTGTGGTTCTTGGCCCAAAGTTGTCTTCTCGTGAGTGATCAAATTGTCTTTAGCCTCAATGATATTCAACTTGTTGTGTCTACTTGAATGACTATACAAATAGAAAATTGCTGTGCATTTTCAAGAGAGCGGAGAAATGGTGCTTTGTAAGTTGTAATTACTGTTACTCTTGTTTAATGATTATAAGTTAGCTCATTTTGGCGTACTTTTTTTCCTTCAAATATACAGTAAGAAAGAGGAAAAGCCACTTTTTTGGGTATGTTTTTTTTTTCTTGTTTTATAATGAGTGAATTTCTTTTTGGTCTTTTGGTTGTTTAGAGAGAGACCCCCCACCCCTAATTTCTTCCAAGGCAGGTGAAAAGCTATCACTGAAATTTGAAAGTCTGGAGTGTTGGCCTTTTACAAAAGTAAATACTACTTTTTTTTTCTCCTTTTTTCCCAATGTCATTTGAATGCTTTGGTTGGACTCTGTTTGTGTTTCTCTTGTATTATCTTCTAAGTAAGAGTGGTCATGGTCTGGTTTCTCTTCGATCGAATTAAAAGTTGAACTTTAGTGATGAATTTAGAGCCGGTTTGGAATGATTTTTTAAGTGTTTAATTTTTTTTTTCCTACTTAAAAAGTAATTTCAAACTGATCCTAAATCAACTGTTTTTGCGAATCGGCTTTAACCATACTGATCAATTCGGTTTGATTTGATTTTCATGGTTTTGGACTTGTTAAGTCTAATTTTTCGAACATTTACTTTGAGCTCAAGTTTAGAGTATTTTTATTCAAATAAATGAATTTTGATATCTCAACATCACGGTTTGTGTTTATCTTGAAAGATTAATATTGTAAGTTCTGAATTAATTATTTTAGCTTCTTATAAAGCAATCGGCAATTGGGGTCCTATCTCAGCTCTATCATTGTAAAGTTATAACTTAAAAGGTTTGATTTGCTTCGGTCTTGTAATGCGTAAACTGAACTAGATCGGATCTGTTTAGTTCCTTTTTCTTCTTCTGATAAATGTAGCCCCTACTTTTAATAGTAGAGGAGAGGACATATACTTTAATCAAAACCGATTTTTATTTATATGAAAACTAATTTCATTTTAACCAATCAGTTTATTTGATTTAAAAAACTAACAAATTTACCCCGTAATATATTTATGTATCTCAAAAGTCTGGTTGAAACTCACGGAATAATTGTTGAACTCGTTTTAAAACAAAAACTAGGAATGTAGTTTTAATGAGATGAAAGTTAAATTATAAGTTTAGTATCTAATTTCTAAGTTTGTGTCAAATAAATTTTTTAATTTTAAAAAGTTGTTTAATAAGTCTTTAAATTTTGTATTTAACAAATCTCTACACTTTTGATTTTGTGTCTTGTAAGTTCTCGAGTTTTCAATTTTGTCTTTTAAAGGTCTTTGGCCTATTCACAATTTTTAAATTTACAAATTTATTGAACACAAATTTAAAGTTTAATATCCTTATAGGAATAAAATTAAATTTTATGCACATTATTAAATTTAAGGGAGTAAATATGTAAATTAAGAAAAAGATAGAAATAAAGTAGGACCGGAGTTCGCTCGTAAAGGAAATTATCGTTCCCGTTAAGACGTGTCAATGACTGCAACAATTACACCTATACATTGTCGGTAGTACGACAGCCCCAGTTGACACGTGTTAAAATCTTTACCGTTCAATTTCCGAACGTGCTATCATCTCAACCGCTGGTTTTGAATCTCTTTAGTCCGCCCCTTTATGTTTGAATAGAGCTCCGGACCGTTTAAATTATCGGTCTCTAATTTCTCTCTCTGATTCTACTTCTACTTCCTCTCTATCTCTTTGCTTTCGGCATTCACTCCTTCTTCTTTCTCCTGATCCATCAAATTTCTACATTGAGATCCGCTAATTCGTCCTGCTCCGATCGCTGCATCCAGTTTTCTCTCATCGATTTGTCTGCATTTCGCCGCTCGACGCTGACTTCGGTGAGTTCTTTTAGGGTTTCTTTTGTTGATTTTGTTAACTTCCATTGATTTTATGATCTTCGCGTCGGTTTTAGTTTTATTCGTTTGGTGTTTGAAGTTCTTTAGGTATTTTAATCCATGTTTGTGAACTTTGTAGCTTTTTTTCTATCTATTTTGAGTGATTTACCTTGTGGACTCTATGAAATGCTTTCTATCTTATCATCCTTGTGGTTTCGGTTTATGCACGCTTAGGTAATGTGGCGTTTTCCGTTTCTGGAGTTCGATTGTGTAATTAATCGCTTATCTGATGCTTGTTGCAGTCATTTTCGTTCAATCAGGCATTTGAAGTTCTTTAAGCATTTTAGTCCATGTTTGTGAACTCTGTAACTTTTTTTTCCATCTATTTTGAGTGATTTTCCTTCTGGACTCCTTGAAATGCGCTCTATCTTATCATCGTTGTTGTTTCGGTTTATGTACGCTTATGTAATGTTGCCTTTTCCATTTCTGGAGTTCGATTGTGTAATTAATCGTTTATCTGAACCTTTTCACAGTTTTTGTGGCGGTGGAAATTGATTTTTTATTAAGTTGCTTACCTGATGCTTGTTGCATACATTCTCAATTGGCTCTTGGCAGTTATTTTCGTCATTGGAGGTTTGGAGTATGGTTAATAGGTTTTGATGCAAGTATTATGCATTGCGAGAGTTTTAATCAAGGGATTGATAGCTTATTCCTCTTCTGAAGTTTGATTCTATTGTTATACCTTTCAGTTTCTTTTCTTGATATGGATTTAGACTTGATTGTAGTAATTAACTTTGCTTGATGATGCCTTTTTTCTCCCTTGGCGTGAATTTTGGGAACATTGATATACATTCATTGTGCTTCTGGAGGAATGTCTAATTTCACATGTTTCACATCACTTATTGTTAAAAGACTGCCTGAAGAAACTTTGACCGAAGTTACACCAACAATCTGTCTCCACTGCTGATTTACAATGATATTGATCCAAAGATCATGTTGAGCTCAGATTTTATACCGCTTTGAAATGCTAGGATTTAATTCACTGGAACTATAGTTTTTTGGTTTGTTTCTTGCCTTTCAATAATGATTATCCACATGTATATATTCTAGCAACTGCCATATCTTTTAATTTCTCGTACCATTTTTTTGTTCTACTGCCTGCAAATTTTGACTTGTTATCTTTCTTGTTCAGATTTTTTTTAGATGAAATGGTAGATTTTTATACGGAGGAATAATAATGGTTTGGATAGCTTTCTTTGGAACAAGCCATTGTCGGGTAGGAATTGGGATATTATGCATTTTCCCCTATACGTCAAGGAGTTATGGAAGGTGATAAAACCATCTCAACACCTACAGGCAATCCCGAGGTTCGTGATCAGAAGATACGTGCTCTCCATGGGTAATTTCATTAATCTATCTAATGCTTGGCTCCACATTTCTTCTTATACTGCAAGCTTTATAGTCTATCTATATGCACTCTACTTTATCGTTGCCTTTTGTAAGTTTTGTGAGTCTTCTAAATCAAATTTGCCACCATAACTCATATACGCACTGTTTAAGTTGTAATATTCTTGAATCCTGTACAACATCTTCCTAAAAGTTTTTCCCGTGACTTCTTTTATTACTGGAGAGGACTATCTGTAACTGCCTTGTTGTAATTCTGTCTTTAGCTTGTTCGAATTTTCATGTCTTTCTTTTCATTTTCCCCGATATGGTTGTAATTTACTTTCCTTTGGTTCAACAAGAAATTTTCTTTTACTGCTTTGGTTTTATGTTTGAATTGACTTTATGTCTCTGCTGAACTCTATGTATGTTCTTTTGGGGGATGTTTAGGAGAACCACTGGCCCTACAAGACGTTCAACGAAAGGACAGTGGACACCGGAAGAGGTAAGTTTATCATTTATCATAGTGGAATCCTATATCATGCCGCAGCCTATAAGATAGTACTTTTCATTGTTCCTTCTGATTGATTTGATTGTTAATATTTTTCTCACGATGATGCATAACTTCAGTGTTGGATGATCTATTTTACTCACTTTCAGGATGAAATTTTGCGGCAAGCAGTTGATCATTTCAAAGGCAAGAACTGGAAGAAAATAGGTATTATTAAATTTAATGCCTTGGTGTGTGGATTTATTGTAGAGGCCAGTTTTATTGTACTGAAGATGTTCTCGTTTTGGGTCATCCTTAACACAATGGAGGATTTCTGCAGCGATTATTATCTAGGAACATAATTCATGTTTACTTTAATATATGGAAAGTATATTTACACTATCTAATTAATTCTGTTCTGGATGATTAGATAACCTAATTAATTGTGCATTGTCTAAGGAGGCCATATTTCAAGATGAATTATATTTTGCATGGACTATTATGTTCTTTCTGGTTCATTTGTTATGATGGTTCTTGTTTGTAGCCGAATGTTTCAAGGATCGGACTGATGTACAATGTCTGCATAGGTGGCAAAAGGTTTTAAATCCCGAACTAGTCAAAGGTCCATGGTCTAGAGAGGTGATCCACTTGTGAAAGTTAGTTCTCAAGTTTATTCCATTCCAGTTATCACGATAATTTAATCAGCTTCCCCTTCAATTAAGTATACTCTTTTTATGGAATCCTACTCGAACTTACCTGTTTGCCTCGTGAATTGTATACAGGAGGATGATATTATTATTGAAATGGTGGACAAATATGGACCAAAAAAGTGGTCCACAATTGCACAACATCTACCTGGACGTATTGGTAAGCAATGCCGAGAAAGGTATGACAATTGAGCTATTTTCTTGCTGATTTATTGGATTTTTATTTTCCTGTTTTACTTTTATTATCTCTTTGGTTAACTCCGCCAGCCGAAAGTTTCTTTTCTGGAAGCCATTATGATTTTTTGTTGCCATCAATTTGAATTTTTCCTGCATCTGTACTTGATCTTCTATTAAAGTTTCAGCTCTCCTTCCCATATTCTTTTACATAAATTATATCCTTTTTATCAGGTGGCACAATCATCTTAATCCTAATATAAACAAAGAAGCATGGACCCAAGAAGAGGAGTTAGCTTTAATTCGTGCTCATCAAATTTATGGGAACAAATGGGCAGAGCTAACAAAGCTCTTACCTGGAAGGTATGTCCCATTTGTAGCTTAAAGTTGAGGCATTATGCTGGGCTGTTCTATATGTGCATTTTAAATTTTACTTCTATAATTTTCAGGTTAAAGTTGTAACCATCTAAACTTTTTTGGATTTTTTTTTTCATTGCAGCTTTATTCTCTAGAACTGTATTTCTTTTCAGTTTTTAATTGGAATTTTTTCAACTGATCATGAAAGATGTTATATGTGTGCTTCTATAATCAACAGGACAGACAATTCTATAAAAAATCATTGGAACAGTTCTGTCAAAAAGAAATTGGATTCATACTTGGCCTCGGGCTTGCTCGCACAATTTCAAAATCCAATTCCTGCCGGACAACCGAACCAACTCCCAGTTTCATCTTCAAAGGTGCTTGGTAGTGGAAATGACAGTGGCGTGAATGAAATGGATACAGAGGAGATTTCAGAGTGCAGTCAAGATGCAACAGTCGCTGATAGCTTTTTGAGTGATTCAGCATGTGCAACTCTGCATATGAGAAAGGAATTTCAGTTAATTGAGGATTTGGGGTTAGGCAAGGATCAAAGTTCCAGGCCAGTATCCAGTTCTGAACCTTACTACCACCCTGCTATAGAAGAAACTACTTGTCCCATTGCTGAGTTTTCTCAAGAAGTGGGTCACTCTTTCTCACCTTCAGAGCAAAATCTCTCGCACGATTGTAGAACAACTTCTAATAGGGAGTACCAATGTGATTTAAATGAGTTTCCGAACATCTCTTCGTTACAATCGGATAAAGAAGCATCGCAGTTTAAAGCAATTGGTACTGGGATGGGTGAAAGTCATGGAGCTGGCGATTCTGCTCAAAATTCTTCAATGATAGGAGCAGTGGCTTCTGTCCAAGCAGAGTGCATGTTTATATCTGATGATGAGTGTTGCAGAGTCCTATTCTCAGATGCAAAAACTGACAGATGCGATCTGACTAGTAATCCTAAAAAAGGCTCTTGTACATCTGAAATGTGTGATTGCGAAGTTCCAGTTCGATCCTTGGGCTCTCCGAAAGCGGAAAATAACCATACTTCAGCCTCACAAATATGTAATCATCCTTCAGGATCTGATGTGCAGGAAAAGAATTCATTGCATCAATCCTACATGCCGATTCCATCCATGGTTTCTGTCGATAATGACACAATTTTATTAGATGGTACTGGATCCAACCAACAGAACGGGTTCGTCGAAAATGATGGAACACCCAAGCCTTCCAACTTTCATGTGATAGATAACCAAGAAATACAAGAACATCCTGGTGGATCAGAAGACCTGCCAAAACCAATGCCTGCAAATACATTTGCAACAGCAGCAAAACAACATGATGAACATCAAGACTCGGGAGCCCTTTGTTATGAGCCTCCTCGTTTTCCAAGTTTTGATGTTCCCTTTTTCAGCTGTGATCTCATCCAGTCTGGAAGTGAAATGCAGGAATACAGTCCACTCGGTATACGCCAGTTGATGATGTCTTCTCTAAACTGTGTTACTCCATTTAGATTATGGGATTCGCCATCTCGTGATACTAGTCCGGATGCTGTACTGAAAAGCGCTGCCAAAACTTTCGCCAGTACTCCTTCCATTTTGAAGAAACGCCATCGTGATTTAATGTCTCCTCTTTCTGAAAGAAGAATTGACAAAAAGCTTGAAACCGATGTGACATCCAGGTTGACAGAAAACTTTTCACGTTTGGATGTTGTGTTTAATGATGCGTCTGATAAAGCTTCTATATTATCTCCATCTAATAAGCTAAAAAGGAGTATTGAAGATTCTGCTGAAGATAAAGAAAATATGTATTGTACCTTTGAAGGGGAAGAAGAGAAGAAATATTATAGTAATGAATCTCTAGATGTCGCAGTTTCAGAGAATGGTTTTCCAAAAAGTTGTTCCCAAGACTATACAAAACAAGGGACTGATGATACCGAGATGATATGCGTTCACTCCGCAGTTGAAATTGTGAGTTATTTTTCAGTTATCTTTTTGGGAGATGATTATCTTTATGATCGAGGAATTACTTAGGTTATAACCATTTGGCTTTGGTTTTTGAAAATTGTGTATTTTCTTACCATTTCTTTATAATAGTTTTTAAATTTGTTAAGAAAATATTTGAATTATCAGCCAAATTTGGAAAACAAAATCAAGTTTTTAAAATTATTTTTTTAGTTTTCTAAACTTGACTTGGATTTTGGATTTTGAAAACAGTAAAGGGTAGATAACGAAACAAAGAACTCATAGGTAAAAATAGTGTTTATAAGCTTAAGAGAATTTCTTTTTAGTCTTTTGTGTGCTCGTTTCCTCACAATTTCTTTACTATGGTTTTTACTATGGTTTTTACCTCTGTTGACAAAACATTTGAACTCGCCAAATTCCAAAAAAAAACATTTTTTTATAAATTATTTTGTTTAGTTTTCAAAATTTAGCTTCAATTTTGCAAACAATTTAAAAAAGTAGATAACAAAACAAAGAAACTTAGGAGTTGGATGTAATATTTATAAGCTTAATTTTCAAAAACTAAAAATTGTGTATTCAATTAAACTATTTTAGTGTATTGAACGATCTAAGTTTATTGGTATGCGACATTCAAATCCTATTAGAATCAAAATTCCTGTTCTTTCTTGGTACGATCAACACTATCTGATACATAATTTTACTTCTGGCAGGTGCCTCTTGGAGTCCTGACCGAACATGATGCCAATGACCTGCTACTCCATTCTGTTGATCAAAAAGCTCCAAGTACAAGTAAAGGAATTAAGAAACGACACTGTCTAAGTAGATTGGAAGATGCATCAAATGCAGACGATGTTTCAAAAGTCACTGGAATTGCTTCATTGTAAGCTTCCTCTCTCACTAATGCATTATTCTTTACACGTTCGTCCGACTCTTTTAAGTTGGTTAAATTTAGCGGTTGTCCCGTGAGATTAGTCGAGGTGCGCGTAAGCTGGCCCGAACACTCACGGATATAAAAAAAAAAATTGGTTAGATTTATGTAATGTTCTTTTCTCCACGTACTCTAAATGGACATCTTTGTTAATCATGTCTAGACCTGGTGAAACTCCATTTAAGAGAAGTATTGAATCCCCTTCGGCATGGATGTCTCCTTGGTTCTTCAATTCTTTCCTACCCGGCCCGAGGATCGATACAGAAATATCAATCGAGGTAGTTATTTAGATTCTTCATATTAAAGAAACATTTGAATTCTTAGCATTGCCATCTAATTGTTGGATTTGTTATTTTAGGACATTGGATATTTTTCGAGCCCGAAGGAAAGAAGCCTCGATGCAATTGGGTTAATGAAACACGTAAGCGAGCGAACGGCAGCTGCATGTGCCAATGCCCATGAGGTGCTGGGAAACAGAACTCCAGATACGTTACTCAAGGGAACGCGCATGAAGCATCTCCATTGTGATGAAACTGTTCTGGTATGATTCTCCAACATTTCAACTTTTTTAACATAAAGTTTTCAGGTAAAAGAAACTAGAGAAGAGAGGAGCAAATTTGAGGGAATACTTTGAAATCTAGATTTTTTTACCTTCTTTTATCGAGGTCGGAGGTTCAAATCTCCTCTCTCACTTTTTAAACTAAAAAAAAAACCCGATTTTATCATTTAAACTCCGGGTTTATATAATATATGAAAAATCTAAGGCAATGTATTTTTTTTGTCGAGCAAACCTTGATACATTTTAAAAAGAATTACTCTTTAAAAGAAGATTTTATATATATTAAAAAAAATATAAGATAGAGTTGTTGATTGATGAAGAATATGATTCATTTTCAGGCAGAGTGTCGGGTGTTGGACTTTAGCGAATGTGGGTCTCCTCCGGGAAAAATGGGGACGACAACAGAGAGTTTGAAAACTACAGCTACAAGCCCCCCTTCTTATCTTCTCAAAGGCTGCAGATAGCAATGTATTCCTACCGCCAGCTCAGATATAACAATATCTTGTCATTAAAAAAAATTGCATTCATCGTTCCCGCTTTGGGCTTTTATTATTGATGTAATGTGGAATGTCAATGTGTGTTTAGTCGTAGCTTTTTTCTAGATTATCATTAGTGTGAAGTCTGAACTGAGAAGCCTTTTTTATCAGGAGATCAAAATATAACAAAACTGAGGTTTTTAAGCTTGACAACAATTTGCTTCCGGTGAAAGGAAGGCTCAAGCAAATTTTATTTAATAGTAAAAACTAAGCAAAAATGAGCGATGATGTGCTGTGCTGGTGACTACCGACCAAAACTAGATGACACGAGTTACGGCTGCATGGATTGCATCGGCAAGGTGCGGGACGGTCCTCGAGCTCAAACCTGCCATGCTGATTCTCCTGCACAACAATGTATTTTTAGTTTTAAATCTGAAACAAGTGGTAGTTAAATTAATGATGACTATGCTTGAAAACAAAACAAATTATGTTTATCATGACCAAAAAGTAAATACTCTTTATAATTATTTGATTTTTGATTTATGAAAAATCAAGCTTATAAACTAACAACCTATGAGTTTCTTTGTTTTGCCATCAACTTTCTACCAAGATTTAATAAACTGAGTCAAAAACTTGTTTTGTTTTTTCAAATGTTTTCTTAGAAAAGAAGAAAAATCATTGTGAAAAAACAAAGAACTAGATGTTATCAAAGGGGCAAACCTTATTTTTTTCTAGATAATAAATTCTGATAGCATACACGTAAATATGAAAGGCATTTTGGGGGAATTAAAAGCGAAATTAAAAGAAAGGTTGGTTCGTTTACCCATCAGAGGTCATGTAAATGTGAAATTCTTTGGTCATGAAGCTAACTTGTACGGAGTTCAATCCTGTGAAAGTAAACATTCCAATCTGTTTGATGATGTGACTCCAATCACCAGGTGTACCTACACCACACGAATCATCATTCATTTCAAAATACAAAATAGATTATGCTCCAAAATCACAAAAAAGACCTAGTATTCAAGAACGACCAACCAATTTTAGAGTTATTTGTATTTTTTTCAAAATTGCTTATAGCATTTTAGGTTTTACTTCAAAGATTATATCGCTATGTTTAACTAGGATAGAAGTCACCAACATAATTGTCATGTACTCTATTTCTTGAGGTAGCAAGTTATAAATTGGATGTTGAGATTACGGGCTTGGAGGAACCGCTTGACCCTATTACATAGGGTTGTCAAAGAAATTAGTAGGATATTAAATGAAGACAAGATACTAAACAGAATAAGAGGAAGAAAGATTGTTCCTCTTATTCTGTTTAGTCTCTTGTCTTCATTTAACCCATCTCGATCAAGTAATTTCTTCGACTTTTCTAGAATATTAAATTCACGAGAAAGCCATCGTTGTCAAATCAATTCACAAGGCCTGGACCATCAGGCCCCTTCGTCATTCACCCATCACAGCCAGTTTCCTAAAACGAAGCTTCCTAAATCTATATCTATCTAACATAAACAATTTAGTTACGGAAGAGAGTCCAAATAAACAAAATTCAGAGGTCAAAATTATTAGCCTTGATTACAAGTTAGTTAATTTAAATCCAGGGATATTTGCAACAAAATTTAGAGATCGACATTATTGGCCTCGACCTCAACCAATATGAAAGTTCAAAATAAACAATCTACAATTTTGGATGAGGCGCAATTCATCACTTTGGTTCAGCATTCTAGTTTTTAACTACTAATCCTTATATTTCTCCTTCATTGGAATGAGGAACAAATTTAACCTAAATCAAGATTTTTATGATGAATTTTATTTTAGTGTATATTAATTTATTTGAATATAAAAACTATATGAGAAATGACATGATTAAAATAGATTTTGGGTTAGAACTTAAAATTAAATAATAATAGTAATAGTTGGCTTTCGATGTAAGTTTAGGTTGATAATAATTTTCCGTTAAAATTTTATGATAAATTGGGATTCGGCCTTGTCGAACTACTGTGCCCCTTTTAACCAAACCTAGTATTGATGGTTTGTCTCATCCTTCCCCCAAATGTTCTTTCCTTTTCTCCCTCATAGACTACTCTTATCATCCTCATTATTCTTTGACCAAGACAATTTAATCACCAAAGAAACTGATACAATGAGGCTAGTAAGCACTCAAAGCGAGAATACTAAGGGCTTTTCTTCGAATTAATCATGGTGAAGGAACAATAAACTCATTCAAAATCAATTCTTGGTTTTATACTTTTAAATTCGATTTTCATAGAATCAAAATTGTTTTTAAATGATTAAACATGTTTCGGAGTGATTTTAAACATGATAAAACTAATTTTAACCATTAAAATCACTCTCAAACCTAGCCTAAAAGAACCACGTAGATACCAGCAGGGATGTCAGAAGAATGTATACTAAGAACAAGAATACTAACCTCTAGCGCGCAAGGCATCAAAAAGTTCCCGGCGCATGCTAATAATACGGTCAGCCATGGCCTTCAACTCGATAGTCCATTCATTGAACAAATCCCTAAAAGTTGAAGAAAATAAATTAATTTCAAGATGCATGAACACATTGAACAGTTAAATCGGTTCCATACAAATTGTCAGGAAAGAAAGTCTACATGAGCATCTTGCATATATTTTCACCTCCCAATCTCAGTTGGGGTCATGATATGACAACTTTTTATTATTTATTACCTGTCCTTCAGGACTGTAGCGACAATAGATGCACCGTGAATGGGTGGGCTCGAGTACATTGGCCTTATCACTAGTTTTAGCTGGCTCTCTACCTTGCTAGCAATATCAGCATTCTTGCAGACCTGTTCAAGAGTTACAAGGCGTAAAAGATCAAAGCAGTAAAGCTGGAATACCAGCTCAGACCCCAAACCATCCATCTTCATGCTTCAAGATTTTTTGAAAGAAAAAAATGTCTATCAATACTAATAATACCATTCAGTATTACCCCGCATATCAATGCTTACTACAGGGGTTATTATATTTGCATTCGGGTTAAAGGAAATGGTAACTTTTGCATTTCCCCTTATAAATGCTAAGTCAAATTTTTCCTTAGTATTACATTAACAAAAAAGAAGATAATTCCACGGATAAAATGTACAATTTTCCAGAGTGCAAGAATTTATCATTTCAAAAGAAAAGTGCAGTGGACAAATCATGAACATGACATTAGGTGGAATGGTAACTTCTATAATTTACTCATCTCAATTTATAATAGAACCTTTATTCGACATTATTACCACGCAGACTCCATTAACCAACGACTCAACCAATGAAGATGTTATATTAAATGACATCCCAATGAATCATAAGTAAGAAAATTCTTCAAAAAACCTTACAATGCTTAAAGCGCCAACACGCTCGCCATAGAGCCCCAAATTCTTTGCAAAACTCTGGGCTACAAAGCATTCACCTCCATCAGCAACAAATAAGCGCACAGGTTCTGCATCCACATCCAAACTTCCACTGGCAAAACCCTGGATCATAATAAGCAAAAACATCAGAAACCTAGACGTCTAGATTGTCTGATTAAGTTTTTGACATGCAAGTTATTTTAATTTTATACAATGTAGAACTCTACCTGATAAGCACTGTCAAAGAAAGGTAAAAGCTGTTTTGATCTCATCAACTTCCTGATATGATCCCATTGTTCAAGGGTTGGATCAACACCAGTTGGGTTATGAGCACATGCATGAAGCAGAACTACAGCTCCAGATGGGGCAGAACCAAGATCTTCCAAGAGGCCTATGACACATTATAAAGTTGTCCGACCAAATGGTAAGGAATTCACATACTCAACATCAGAAGTTTCAGTAAAAAAATCATCTTAAATCACTCCCATATGGGATGCCAGAGGACACTGTAGTTTTGCAGACTAAACAAGTTGAGAATAATTTGATTGCACCAGAAATTCCAAGGCAGGTTAAATTGGAATTCGATATGGAGGTAAAACAGAAAGAAAAAAAAAAAAAAAAAAAAAAAATTAAGACAGTTATCAATCACATAGTATGAGTTTGAACCTTTAAAATCCAACCCGCGTGTATGGGGATCGTAATATCGGTAAGTTTTGACAGACAGCCCAGCCAGAGTAAAAATTTTGGGGTGGTTTCCCCATGTTGGCTGGGGAATGTATATTAGCCGCTGGAAACAAGAAAGAAAGGATGTTAAGATAGCTTTATACCATATACATGTAAACCATAGTAAGTACAACAATGCAACACCTATGCTACCTCACCTCATGATAATGTTTTGCCAAAAATTCACCACCAACCCTCAATGATCCAGTACCAGACAAGCATTGAACAGTTGTGACACGGTTCTCAAGAATGGCAGGGCTATATAAAAGTAAGGTTTAGAAATAAGATCCAAAAGAAAACTATTGAACTACGGATACAGATCTGAGTATGATCAAAACCAAATATAAAAGGCAACAACTAACCAACTGTAAATAAAATTCAGTGTACAAGCTTACCTGTCAGCGCCAAAAATAAGCTTAGCACTCTGTTTATTAAACTCAGCCAATCCCACAATCGGAAGATACTCCTTAACTCGTGAACTGTAGATCATTAAAATCAGAACCTCACGCATATATTTACATCAAGTAAGATTCACAAGAGAATGATCAAGAAAAATACCTATCATTAACAAGATGATGCTCTGCTTTTCTGACAACGTTCAAGACAAGAGGTTTTCCTTCCTATCATATCAAAATACCACAAGATTAAAAGATGTCTGATTAGAAACACCAACTCCTTAGACATCTTAATCACTAATAAGATAGTACAGTATAACTTCTACTTTTTTTGTCTCTATAACTGCATCACGAATTCACGATTTGAAGCAACAGAAACGTACCTCGGTCCTGTAAGCACCAACGCCCAAATTCAACTTGTTCGGGCTCGGATCTTTGTTATACGCAACAGTCACCTATCCATTCAAAGTTCAACACAATAATTGATATGAATTAGTTAGTAAAACTTGCAAAACATCGGATAGATAGATGCAAAATCCGCAAATAATGCAATAGATAAAAAATAGCCGAGCAGATTTTTGTCCGATAGTCTTTCAATTCCCTAAAAGATCCTTCAGCGTTTCTAAAACCATAATAAACCAGCTGATAATCGGAACAATTTCCAAAACACTTCAAAATGACATAAGAAACAATAGCCAGTTAGATTTCAAGGAAAAATACAGCTACGATCACGATCCACAAACAGCCAACAAAAAAATCCCGATCACGAGAATCCAAAAGCTCGGCATAGTTCATTTCCATAACATATGGTATAATAGAAACAGAAAAGTCAAAATCAGATGTAAAAAAACACTAAAAACTAAATGAATCGATCACCGCAAAAACTAACAACACGAGAAGAAAACGAAATCGTCAGAACTTGTACGCAACCAAACAAATCAATGCAACTCGAAAGCAAATCGACGAACACATAAACGAGAGAAAAACCTACAGCGATCGATCAAAATAGATGCATAGATAGAGAAATAGAGAGATTACTCCGAGAATAGGATCTTCAGGAGCACGAACAACATGAGCGAAAACCGAATCAGTATGCAACGAAGAAGTGACAGAAGCAGAAATTGAATCGGCCATGGCGGATGAAGACGATTCAACAAGATGCCTAACGAGAGCGTTAATTCTTCGATCGGTTGGATCGCTGTTAGAACTCGAACTATTAGAAATAGCAGTTTGTCGATCGCCAAACAAGGGGCGCATCTCGTTTGCTCAGAATTTCCTTTTTACTTTTTTTTTTTTTTTTTTTTTTCCTTGAATTACTCTTTTCTTTTCCTTTTTTTTTTTTTTTCAACTTTGGCGCTGCTTTTTTTAACAGTTCGATTTCGCCTTTTATATAGTCGAAGGCGAAGCTTTCGCTCCAGAGTCGTCACACCACACCGATCTATTTTCGGATTATTACTACATAAATATAATTAATTAATTAATGTAAATATATATATATATATATATATATTTTTTTTTTTTGAGAATATGTGAGGTGGGCGAAGACTTTTTGGTCCAGGATCTGTATGTCACTTAAATGGCTCGTCTTCGCAATTAATGTAAATATAAAATTTCATAAAATTAGAATATTAGGCTAAAAATGGTTAAAATATCATTTTGAGTTATATACTTTTTTATTTCATTACTTTTTAGTCTATAAATTTTCAAATTTTCAATAAAATTTAAAATTAGTTTTAAACCTCAAATCTCAACAGAAAAAGTATAAGCTCAACTAATTTTGACTATTATTATTATTTAACTATTTCAATCAAATAATGACTAATTTAAAACTTAATTGAATTTTCAGCAACTAGAATGGGATATTTAAAAATTTTGAAAATAATTTTTCGTTGTGTTTTTTCTTACATTCAAATTATTATTATTAATTAACTTTTTTTTTAATTCAATAATTGCGGGGTAGGAGTCCAACCTCCGATCTCGAAAGTAAGAACATATGTCAAAAAAAAAATTGCAAAGGTAATATATTACGATAAGTGGAAGATAAGGACTCCATAGCCCGAAGACAAGGCACCCAAGATCACAACAAAGAGAACAAATACTTCAAGAAAACAAGTTTCAAGGGGAACACTAATAGAAGTAGGAGTCAACAACACCCTCAACCATGAAACACACTTATAAGTTATATCGGCTTGGGCATTAATAAGAACAGACTGAGAAGAACGGAGACTAGCTCCATGAACACGGAAGTTCCGTTCTGATCTCCAGATATGATAGATGATCGCGCACCAGGCAAGCCTCCAAACATGACGCATGCGTCGGTCACCCTCCCTCATGCTACAATTCCAAAGCAACTTAGTAGACCATGCAGCAACTCGGTGAGAGGAACGCCCCCATCGTAAAAGTCCCAACCACACCTGGTTACTGAACGAGCACTCAAAGAACAGACGATCCCTAGTCTCCAAGTCATCATAACACAACACACATCCGGACAGAATCAATGGGTCCCAAGCATGAAGTCGGACCCTAGTATATAAACGATCTTGAATCGTCAACCACACAATAAAAGGAGTGTCGGAGGATATTACCCCCAAACCACAATAAATTCGCCTAACACACACAATCTCGACGAGGCCTTACAACCTCCCAAGCACTAGCCACCGAGAAACCATCTGTCCTTCCAGAGTCTCAAATAACTTGATCAGATCGCTGTAGTTGAAGAGCAACTGCATGAACCAAAGGAAGTAATTCTTCCATCTCCCACGTCACACAAGGCCAGTGTCAAAACCCATCAGGGAGGATAAAATTTGACACAAGGGCATGCTCCGAGCTACCCACAACACCAGTTAACCCTTCCTCAAATCGCTGAGCAATGAGGCCCCCAAGTAGCCAAGAGTCCATCCAAACATGACAACGTCGACCATCCCCGGTGGCTAACAGGACAAGGGGACGAAACTGCTCTCGAAGATGAAAAATGGCCCGAGTACACGACGACCAACTAGCTGACACCCGAATAGACCATAAAGAACGACCTCGAAGGACATAAACATTGATCCAAGCAACCCACAAGGAGCCATAACGCATAAAAAGAAGCCAGAGAAGCTTCATAACAACTCAACTGTCACATTCCAAAACCGAACATGTTGAATGCCCAAGCCCCATCACTTCTAGGCACACAAATATCTTCCCAAGCCACCTTTGCACCCCCTATCGGAAGAACTTTCTCGCCACAAATAAGTTCGTACGATCAACCTCATTCGCTGTGCGAGAAGACAACACAAATACACTCGTCCAGTAAATCTGAAAGCTCAATCAATGAATTGAAAAATATATGTGAATTACTACCTAACTAGTTATTTTGGCTATACTTATATAACTATAACTATTTCAATAAAATAATGACTAATTTAAAGTTTTATCGAAACTTCAACGACTAGAATTGGATATTTAAAATTTTTAGTGATTGGGAATGACGTCCAATTTAGGATGATAAAATGTTATTTTAACCTTAAATATGATAAAACGACTTGTGGCTAAGAAATTTTAAGACACCCCACAAATAAATAAAAAACAAAAAAAAAAAAAAAAAAAAAAAAAAAAAAAAAAAAAAACGAAATTAATAGAAGTGACACGTGGCATGAATAAGGCGGGTAATGTTGGCACGTACTACGAGGGAGAAAGGGCGGCCATGCCATACGTGATACGGCCCATGGTTTGGCACGTGACTTTCAGGTGCCAAAAGGAGAGTAGGGATATAGGATTATATTCTCCATTGGCACGTTTCTCGAGCATTCCCACGTGGCTCAAGACACGGGCGCCTGCGGTGGCTCGGGATAATTTTTTTTTTTTTGTCTGGTCTATCAAGTCAAGAGTATTAAGTCATTATATAATAAAATGTAATAAAATGTTTATATTGCTGATATTCTTGTCTATATCTTTGTATTTTAACCATTTTTTCCCCTTTTTGTAAGAATCAGTTAGCATTTTTATATATCTGCAAGATATTTATAAAATATGAACAACAAAAAAAAATTGTCAACACAACACATATAGCAATAATAGAGTGTTTTTTGTGCTTTTAGTTCCGACGTTTTAATCAAAATGTTATTATTTTATAATTAAAATTGACACTTTAGTCATTCCTTAAATAATTAATTAATTAGTGACTAAATTAAATTATTTCTTAAATTTAATAGATTCGAGGGTTGAATTTTAAAATTTAGAGATTAAATCGATACAAACGTCCTCGGTCCTCCAATTTGAAGGACCAAACAAGTATTTTACTATTTCTTTTTATGTCTAGATGGTAATCAAAATTGTTAATATTATGTATTTTAGTAGTCTCACACAAATTTTCTAACATCTTCTCTTTTGATACACGGTATAAAATCTCTATTAGCTTTTCTTTTTAAATACGATGTCATCTTTATAAATAGTGGTAAAAACACTTTTGAAATAATAGAATTAAAAATGAGTAGATGTGATAACTATTGAAAATAAGATATTATTAAGTGTCAATTTCTCTATAATCAAAATGACACAGACATGACAATATTTCCGTCCACGCTAAGGAATTATTCAATTTCAGTCTCACATAAATTTTCAATTCACACGTAAACCTCTACAAAGTACAAACATTATTTCATAAAGAAAGAAGTACAGAAACTATCTATATATTATACACACATCTATCTTTGCAACCAACCTCTTTCCTAACAGACTTCAATTTCACAATTACATCTGCACCTTCTTCCTTTTTTGTTTTTTTATTTTGGATTCAATACGGGGAGAGATTCCAATTTTTGACATTTTTGTCGGAAATATATATCATATTCACTCTCTCTATTTCTTCTCTATATATTTTGCAGTTATCTCATTTGTTATGGAAAAAGTCCAAAAACATGTTTAGAAGACTTAAGGCTTAGGGTCAAGCTGAGGACTTTGACTGATAACCCAAAAAAGGAAAGAAGGGTGTCGGGAAGGCTATGGCCGAGCCCAAACCTAGAATCTTTTATTCCAATTGAGTTATGTTCAAATTGACACGTGGTTAGATACATACATGCATGGATAAATTTGTATTCTTTGGTTATGATGCCGTATATACTTATTACTGAAAACATATATCTACACTTTTTGTAGGGAGTTTAACCACAATGGAAATGAGGGTTTTGAACTTTGACATATATATTGATCAAGAGTATTATATATTAACGGAATTTTGCTCATGTTAGCTAGATATATCAACTTGTATTATCATTCACAAATATTCTATTACAAAATTTTCATTTACTACGAGGTCAAACCAAACATAGTTCTATTAACATAAAGTTGTGTCATTGACTACGAAGTCAACAGTTTAATCACCCTACTTGTGTTAATTAAATACTTTGCAAAAAATAAAAAATAAATCTAAGTGTTGTAATACCAACCTCTTAAATTAAATTTACTACGAGTAAAAATAAATAATGAAAAAGTTTATACGCTTTTTTTTCAATCCAAGTGTTGTAATATCTTTTTTCTTTTTAGTTTATTCTATAGGTGTGTCATTGAAGTTAAATTAAACAATCATTTAACAATATCTAGTAAAATGAGTTGTTGCACTACTTAACAAATTATAGAAAATTATAAATTAAATTAAAAATAAAAAAATTAAACCGTCATTTAACAATAACTACCAAAATGGTTTGTTGCAATACCTAACAAACTACAGAGTGACGGAATAAATAAAAAAATTAGTAAAACTTGGGCTACAAGTATCTTTTGCAGCCCAGCCACCTCTCATGATTTGATTGACTAATATTTAAATTATTTTTAAATAATAAAAAAATCTTTCACCGTTTATTGTAACTTTCCTTTTCTTATTCCACCAAATTAACAACTTTTCCTACTTTCTCTCTCTTCATTTCTCTACACTCCAATTTCAAGGCCATGAAATTTCAATTGAGGTTATTTGAAATTTGCAGGACTGGGTGTGTGTTAACGGTTATATAGACATAAATTTTCAAGTGAGTTTTTAGAGGAAGTGAAGAAAAGAGTGGGAAATTTTACGGTTGGATTCATCCAATTGAAATTTGCAGGACTGATTGTGTGTTAACTGTTATATAGACATAAATTTTCAAGTGAGTTTTTAGAGGAAGTGAAGAAAAGAGTGGGAAATTTTACGGTTGGATTCATCCAATTGAAATTTGCAGGACTGATTGTGTGTTAACTGTTATATAGACATAAATTTTCAAGTGAGTTTTTAGAGGAAGTGAAGAAAAGAGTGGGAAATTTTACGGTTGGATTCATCTGAGGTTGGTAAAGGGGAAGGTAGATTGAATTTATTTATTTTTAAGAAAAATCCCAAAAAATGATAACAATTTTTTTTTTATTTGTCTAGAGATATCGTTTAGAGTATTGCAAATCTTA
This sequence comes from Herpetospermum pedunculosum, assembly GCA_028017165.1. Lineage (NCBI taxonomy): Eukaryota > Viridiplantae > Streptophyta > Magnoliopsida > Cucurbitales > Cucurbitaceae > Herpetospermum > Herpetospermum pedunculosum. The sequence continues at coordinate 85,865,057 of CM051522.1, forward strand.
CTGCGTTAAAAAATAGTTAACAAAAAAAAAAAAAAAAAATACTTATTGTAGAGTAAGGAAGAGAGAGTGAGAGATGAAATTGAAAACAAAGGTTGCAGATAGAAATGGAGAAAAGAGAGAAAATAGGAGAAGTTGTTTATGACGAAGAAAAAAAAAAAATCTAAGTAAACGGGCGTGAAGAGTTTTTTCTATTTAAAAAATAATATAAATATTCAGTCAATCAAATCGTGACACGTGTTGGGCTGCAAAAATACTTGTTATAGCCCGGGCTAAGCAAGTTTTACTCTAAAAAAATTCAAGTGTGATGATAACATTGTGGTAACCAAGATATATTATTCAAATTCCATAATTCTTACATTTTCCATATTCAACTATTTCTCTCTGTTTTTTTTTCTTCTAAAGAGTTAATTTGAGGTCTGTGTGAAAAGTCCACTCTGATTCTAGCTTACTATTTTTCTTGCAAAGTCAAGTTCATTACATAATTTCTATTAAATTTATTGTTGTTACCATATTTCAGTAAAAACATCGGAATCAAATAGTCACAAAAACTCAAAATTTAGAAACTAAATTTGTGATTTAACATTTATTTTACACAAACAAATTAGAAAAAGTTAAATTTGTGATTCAACATTTATTTTACACAAACAAACTACAGATGAAGGGGAGGATTTAGCTGGAAATGAATTGCCACCACTTGTACAGAGCAACACTGTAAACTGTGGCGTACACAACCAGTCTGATTGGGTAAATCCTAAATCTGCAAAAACAAAATTCCAAACACTCAAAACAAAATTTTAAGCCCATGAGCATAGTTGGCACATCATAACACCAACCAAAAGTTCAAGTTTCCACTAGCATTCCATGTTATCACAAAGAAAACAAAATTTGAAAACTTCATCTTTAAAAAATAATAATGATAATAAGTAAATAAATTGTTAATTGTGAAATTAGTCTATTTAGAGAAAGTTAAAAGTTAGTACTCATATTATCATTATAAACTACTAAAAATTGAACCATTGTTATTTGTATGTCAATGAAATAATTATATTTAGTTGGCGGTGTGAATTTAAGTGAATAAACGAGTTGAAAATAGATAATTTAATATAATTTATTTGAAAATTGACAACTCAATTTTAATACACCTACTTAATCATACACTTATTTTTTTTTTTTTTGAGTACATTGGAGGTGGGGGGATTCGAACCACAGACCTCTTGGTCAACAAGTCATACATATGCCAGCTGAGCTATGCTCGCTTTGACACTTAACCATACACTTAGCTAAATGCAAAATACAACACATGTTTGGTAAATGATATGTACTTGTCAAAACAAACATGACTCAACTAACATATGTATGTGTAGATGATTAAGACGTCTATGATTCGAATCCCTCGATCTACTGAAAAAAAATAAAAAAAATGTACGCAATTCTATAGTTAATAACTATTTATGAAGATTTGTCTTTCTTCACCTCAATCACGAGACCAAATTTGTAGTTGAAAGAAGGAAAAAAAAAAAAAAAAGCTACTACAAAATTAATTTGGCGGAGGCTGCAAAAACACTGAACCTAATTTGTTTCGCCCAATTTTTCCCCTCGCTTCAATCAAACAACAGAAAGAAAGCACGAAGAGAAGAAATTAACGGTAACAGACCTTCGAAACGGAGATCCAGACGAGATCCGATCCGATTCCCTTTCCTCGCCGTTCACCGGAGAAGTCCACCGTGAGAAATCGCGGTCAAAGAAGCCCCAGTCCGGCAAGAGGACGCCGGCGATAGCGAAAACGCCGACGAAATAAGTTACGGCCATCTTCTTGAAAGAATACGTGGCGATTCCGACGAGAACGACGACGGCGGCCAAGAAAACCAGAGAGGATTTGAGGGCGGCGTCTTCAGCCATGGATGTAGAGCCAAAAAGGAAGGAAGAAATGAAAGAATAATCGAAACGACGGCCATTGCAGAGAAGAGAAAGTGTGTGGGCCGGGGTCTAGGGTTTGCCGGTGGAGGCCGCTCATTCAGTTATTGCATTTATTTGACAGCTCTTTTGAATGTCTCTGCTCTGCTTCAACTGTAATCTGTATCTTTATTAAATGCTTTGCCATACAAGATTAATTGACCTTTTTTTTTCAATTTTTCTTTTCTGTTGGGGAACTTAATTTAATATTAAGTTGTTGATTTTTTTTGTTCCAAGCAAATTCTTTCAAGTTTCAACAAATGCATCAATGGCAATTTTAATACAGTGAGGAAGAAGAAGATGATGGGTGAGGTGGGAGGAGTGAGGAGTGAGGAGGGAGGAGGGAAAGAAATTTTTTTTTTTTTAAAAAAATGATTTTTTAAAATAATTTTAATAATTAAAAAGTATTTTTAATTAAAAAGATGTTCCACATCATCCTTCCATTAAGATTTAAATTAACTTAAAAAAAAAAAAAAAAAAAAAAACATACATGCAAACCTTATTACAAAATGGTTGAGTTTGAAATTTGAAACCCAAATGTCTCAAACCCTGCTTTGGGGCGCATAGTGGATTATAATAATCTCTGAGTTATAATAGTCTGTGTTTGAATGCAGAGTTGTATAGTCTGGATTTAGTAAGTCTGTGGTTGGGGCAGAGTTGTTTAATGTATGTTTAAAATACAGTTTTCTTTACTATGAAGTTTGAAATATGTGTTTATGTTAGTTTATTTTTTTTTATACAATTTTTTTGTTGTATTTGTATAGTTAAATGTATATTACATATTAATTTTTTAAAAGTTAAAAAAATAAATATTATTTAGGAAATCACAAATAATCGACAAGAGTCGGTGGAGAGAGAAATTTAGGATGAAATGGAAGATAAAGAATCGTGAGGTGAGGAAAACAAAAAGAGAGGAAAAATCGGTAAATTAAGTGAAAAAAATAGAAAAAAAAACAAAGAGAGAAGAAAAATTGAAAAATTTAATGAATGGAGTAAAAAAAAAAAAACTACAGTGTTCACTGTAGCATCCCTACTATATAAGTTAGAGCTCCAAACATGGGGTGGGCTATTTAAGCCCACCCCATCCCACTTGGAGGCCAATGAGCCCCTCATGGACTATTAGTCTAATTTTTCCAATTTTTTTTTTAAGTGCATTCTACCACCTTGACTTTGTAGGTTCTTAAATAGTCTTACTCCTATTAACTCGCCCAAAGATTTCTGTCGCATGCAAATGAAATACAAACAACCTAAAAAAATGAGGTCAAGAAGAACAAGGTTATTGCTCGAGAATACTATATGAAAGCAATGTAATTCAATTACATCTAGGAGTGTTTGAATCAAGGGAATAGGGCTAAGAATGGAGAAAGGATATACAAATTACTTTTAATTTTCTTGTTAGGATAACAACAAATAATTACAAAATCAAATATTGTGTCACTAAATACTAAATCACTATAAGAGGTTTGTTGCTCTTCCAAAGCATGATGGGTAAGTGAGTATGTCCAGATCATTGTATTGATTGTTGACTTAAGTGAAAGAGATTTTTTCAAGATCCACGACTTGAATGAAGAACACAACTTTTGTAAGATCCATTGCTTCATTGTTTAGTAGTTTAACAACTTTCAAACAATCGAGTTCCACAAAATAGTATGATTAGGGGTGACCATAGGTCGGTTGGTGTCGGTTTTGGGAGAAAATCGACACCGAAAATCGACTAGTCGATTTCCTCTAAATGGAAACCGATGGTTTTATGGGGAGAAAACTGTCGACCGATCGTCGATTTTCGATATTTGTTTTTTTTAATCATCATAAATTTTCTATGATTGCGTCTACAACGTGCGAAAAGTCGAAGACGAAAGGCTGAGGCAGCGACAACGAACAACAAATCGATGGTTCAGATTTGAGTCATCATTCAGTGTAATTTCTTTTCTTCTACCATTTTTCATTTTCGATTTCTGACAAGAAGAGGCAATTTATTTTTGATTAATTGCGAGATAAGAGGCGTCATCTGTCGATTTTCGGTCACCAAAAGGGAAGATGTGGCGAAGTTTGTGATGATGAGGCGTCGTTTGTGGCATCAACGATGAGCAACATAGGGGAAGTGTCGTCGTATGTGGTGTCTGCGGCGAGCAATGGAAAAAACGAAGAGATGTGTGATTCATGTGAAGAAGGAAGAGTCAAACGAAGGGCCAAGGGGAACTGGCGAGGGTTAGAGTGCAATTACGAAAAAGGTTGAACTCCAAGCGTCTTTTTGTTTACTTATTAAAAAAAACATCATATCAAATTGTCGGTCGGCCAGAAAATTCTTGCATTATTGAAGTATGACATTGCATTAACGAAGGAGCATCAAAAAATCCTTCGATAATGGTTATGACTTTGAGGATCTTAACCTCACATCAACATGTGATGAACTTCATTCCCGCTTGACGCACACGGCCAAGATGATCATGCGCACCCAACCCAACCCTCCAATTCGTGAGAGGTATTCCACGCGGCATCGACGTTGAGTTTCAAATATATTTTTTTTAATTCGATAAAGAATTCAAATATATATATATTTTTTTTAAGAGAGGTGAAAATGATATTACACAAATTGTGAAAAAACAAACCCACTAAAAAAAAAAAAAAGTATAATCAAACCGGACCTTAATAATACTTTTTATAAAAAGGAAGTTAATTTTGTTTTGATCATTAATGTTGTACACAAAAATCCCTTCCTAGTTCCGGCCATATTGCTTTTACTAATTAGAAATTCCAACTTAAATAAGGTTAAAATTATAATTAAAATATATTATTTGGTCTTTATATTTTCAAACGCAACAAATTAATACTTAAACTTTTATAGTTGAACATTTACAACAATATATAAGTTCCAACCATGTAAAATCTCGTAAAGATTTGATAGTTTTTTTTTTTTTTTTTTAGGTAGATCAATAAAACACAACGGAATCAAATGTGTTTCTAAGTTGCATGGACTTAAAGTATAATATAATAAAAATTGATACTTTACCTTAATAAGATATGTTTACGATAGTGACTAATAATTATTAAAATTTATAAACTATAGAGCCTCAATCATTACATATTAAAGTTTAAATTTAAATACACATAGACCAAATCGTTTTATAGAACTTCAATGACTAATTTGTTCGACATGGTTTTATCCTAATTTTGTTTATTATATATAATATCGTCGGCGACATTATTTCAACCTCCTCAAATAATTTCTCGAAGCAAAAAGAGGAGGAACATTGGGGTGTGGGAAGTGGCGGAAGGATGGGGGTTATGTTGGAGAAGGCAAAAAAGCTGGTGGTAGAGGTCATATGGACGAACACATGGGGGCGTCGGCTTCCAAACGAGGCAAAGGAGATTCTATACGTACTATCTGGACGACATGTCGTGCCCCTTATAGATATGCCTTTTATTTCGCGCCATCAAAACGACGACCACTGTGTTGTTATGGAGTCACACCAATCAAATTTTGTCTGCCAAAATTGGCTTTTGGATTTTGCCGAAGGGTCGTATTTACAAACACACTATTATTTCACTTCTTTGAAAATCTTAATTCGATGATTTTTGTGTTTTAAGGAGACAAGAGGTACGATTTTGTGGAGTGGGAGATGACTTTTTTCACTTAGGTACTTCATGCTAATCCTTACCAAATGTTTTTATCCTTATTCCCCTTCACGGAATAATCTTTAAAATTCTAGAGAGAAGATTCTTTTTTTAGGTACATTTGAGAGGAGAGAGAAAATCGAGAAATATACTACAACTACCAATAAATTATTTGAAGAGGTCACCACAATGTAACTGACAGTTTTGTTTCGTCGGATATATGAGAGGAAAATTATAAAAATATCTTGAATTTGTATTCCGCGATTGTTAAGATTGAGACATGTAAATTTTCAAACCATAAGAATGAATTATGAACCATAAGTTTTTTTTTTTTTTTTTTTTTTTTAAGTACATTGGGGGTGAGGGGATTCGAACCACAGACCTCTTGGTCATTAAGTCATACATATACCAGCTGAGCTATGCTTGCTTTGGCATTATGAACCATAAGTATGAATTTTGTGTGTGAAATTTTATTTTAGTCTCGTATTCTATTTTAATCCACGAGGTTTATTTTTGTTTTCACTAATGTTTTACTTTTTTTTCTCTTTATTTTGACAACTATTTCTAAACTTTTAAAAATGATTTATTTCGTTTTTTTAATGTTTTTTTTTTTTTTTTAATAACATGCATGTGGGATGAGAGATTCAAACACCGGACATCTCTCTAAATTTTAGGATAAATTTCAATTTAATTATGTCTTTAAACTTTCAAAGCTTTCAATATTTTTATCCTTAAACATTAAGTTTGTTTCAAAACTACTCTTTCATTAACTGTTTCGTTAGAATGATGACGAAAATGTGATTTTGACAATAACTTGTAAAATAGTTGTACATGTAGCAAATTTCAATTATGTCATTGAATTTTAAAGTTTGTTTTAATTATGCACTCACGAGAATTAACCCTTAACTTAAAAAAAAAAAATTAATGGAGAGAAGGATCAAGAGAAACCAAAATATATATATATATATATATATATATATATATATATATATATATATTATATATATTTTATGGAACGACATAAGAGAACAATAAAGGAAAAAATTGACTAACGAACAAGGAAAAACAGTTTTTATCCTCAAAGGTAAGAAGTTTATTAAGAAATAATATGGTCCAGTTCACATGTCTCTCTTGAATGTCTCTCTTAAATTTATTTGTCTCTCTTCTCTATCATTTTTGTCAATTGATCATGAGATAAAGCTCATGAATTTCATTTGTCCCAAAAAATTTTGATGGCCGAGAGAGAAAAATAATATTTTACCCCAAAATCATCATGTAAATGTTAAATAATAGTCTTTTATAACCATATATATTAAACACAAAATTGAAAGTTTAATAATTTATTACAATTTTTTTTTTTTAATATTACAAAAATTGTTATTGAGTAAAAGTACATTGAATAAATAAACACAACCTTAAAAGTTTGTTAACCAATTAAAAAAAATTAAAGGTTAATGAGAATAGACACTCATGAAAATATAGTGATCAAGCTTAAAAATTAACCAATAAATATGTTTTTATCCTAAATATAATAATAATAATAATAGAATGAATGAAAATAAAATAAGCATGAAAATTTAGACTAAACGTGAGCATTTTTTTTTAGTTCAACAACATCTCGGGATGGAGATTCGAAGAACTTCTAATTTTTTGGCCGATGTATATCTTAATATGTTGAGCCATACCCGCATAAGATTTAAACCTAATATTTTAGAATTTTGGTCACAATTGTGTATATTTTAATGAAATCCATTTTGGTAGAGAGTGGATATGATTGATTATGTGGAGAGGAGGAGCCAATTCAAACTTGATCCATGAAGTTTGAATAGTGAGACAAATGGAATCTAAGTCTATGAATAGCCCCAAAGTCCAAGGACATGGATGGAGGCAAAGGCCCACCTCCATTCCAAACAAGGACAACCAAAACCCGATTAGGGCTATCAATTTTTTTTTTTTATTTCTAACTTTGTATATTTTGACTCAAAATTAATTTGCAATGAGAGGAATAACTTATGTATCTTATATTGTGAGTGACGGTTCCTTCATCTTTTCAATATGAGATCCTCAACAAATTTTTTGTGAGTGCAATGTCAACATTAGTAGTTCAATTAGCATAAAATATATACTTCGAACATGACATTAGAGATTTGAATCACTCGCCTTATTTCATTGTTAAAAATAAGATAAAAAAAAATTGCGAAATAGAAAATTGTATATTCAATTTTAATTAAAAAAGTAATTAAGCGTGTACTGATCGAGTTGTGAACTTTGCTCAAATTGTTGTTTTGTTCTGTTTTGTCTTCGGTTCTTAACTTGATAGATACGTTGGAGGAGAAGAATACATTTGTTCTTGATTTTAAAGTTTTGACAATTGTCTTTGTTCTTATCTCTAGATTCTATATTGTTTTTATTGACATTTTTTTAATTATGTATTATAATTTGTGTATATGTATGTAGAAAAGAAAGGTCAAAATAGTAATTATACTTTTTTATCTATGGTATTAATGGTTCAAGTTGATAAAACTATTAATTAAAAAAAAAATTGATAAAACTATAGATTAATTTAGTCAAATTGTATTTCTAGATAATTTTCATTTTTAGTAAAAAAAAATATTAGATGATAATTTTTTTTAATGTGAATTTTATGACAGGCCACCGTTGAGTAAATTAGTATTTAAAGTCCTGTTTAACCAATAAACTTTTTGTTTTCGAATTTGGAAAATTCTAACCTATAAACATTATTTTCTATCTATTAGTTTCTCTATTTTATTATTTATTTTCTAAAATTTCTTTATTTTGTTATCTAGTTTTTTTTTTTTTTTTTAAGTGTATTTTCAAAATTTAGGCCAATTTTATTTTTAACAAAATCTTGATAAATTTTGAAAATTAAAAAAATAATTTTAATGATAAAAAACAATCATAAATTTCAAAAACATAAAATTAAAAACAAAACAATTACCAATCACAACTTAAGGGATCCACAATTAATCTAACTTTCACCGTCAACTAATTCCAACTATTTAAAGTCATGGATTAATGATACCAAGGCTAGATATACACCATGGTCCCCAGCTATTTTGGTAATTGTTAATTCAATTAACAAAATTGTCAAATTTTATGAATTAAAACTTAATTATTATTCTATTAATATATTTGGACACACGATAACATATCAATTTAGTGTCACTTGACACATGAAATTCAATTTTTTCGTGAGTAAAAGTTGACTTCATCAATAAAAGTCGATTCTTGTCAGTGTGTATGTTGAATATTTATATTATATCTATAAATATTAAAAAATATATTTTTAAAGATGAAGTTAATATTATAGCATAATAGTAAATAAATTGTTAATCTGAACTAACATAGCTCAACCGAGATAAAATATATTTTATCGATCAAACTAATGAATAACGATGAGAGAATCAAAGATTCAAAAGATACTTTTTTTTTTTTTTTCCCTTTTCTTTATTTTTTTTTTTAGAAATAATCCAAACATACCCTATGGGCAATTTAGTGTTGGGACAATGTCTTTTCAATGGTTGACGGGTGATAAAAAAAGGAAAAGTGAGCATTCAAGTTTATCATCAACATCTAATTCAGATTTCATCTTACAAAAAAAACAAAAAAAACAAAAAAAAATACTCATTTTTAAGTTTAAAATATAAGTTTGGTGTATAATTTATTTTCCTTATTTTTATTTTACAGTCTACTTTTAATACTTATTTAGTAATATTTATGCTGTAAACTTCGTGTAAGAATGTTTTAAAACCATAATCAAATTTAAAGATCTTGTTTTTGGTTTTTAAAATTTTAAAATATCTTAAAAGGTAAAAGTAAAGTAAATTAATAGTTTGTCGAAGTTGAATTTTCAAAATTTTCAAAATATAATTGCAATTGTCATTGAATTTCATGATTACAGATTTTATTGGAACTTATTAAAGTGTGTAATATCATTCATGATCCATCTATCATACTTGTATTATAACTTTCACTTTGTTTTTTGGTTAATGATTTTAAATAAAATCAGGAAAGATTTTTTATTTTTTTAAACCGGGGTTGTTTTCTTACCGTTTTTTCACAATAAATTTTATCTCTCTGAATGAATCATTAAAATTTTAAGCAAATTCTAACCATTTATTTATTTATTATTATTATTTTTTAGATTTAAAACAGCGCTTATTTTAAAAATATTGATAAAAGATAGATAAACAAAAACAAAAAAAAAAAAAACTTTGAAGTGAAATAAGTATTATAGGCTTAATTTAAAAAATAAAATAAAATAATAATAATTATCAAACAACCTTAAAAATTGAAAAATAAATAAATAAATAAAGGCTAGAGTAAAAATACATGTGAATTAAACTGGATAATTGTACAACTTACTCCTCTTTTTCTCCGGTCAAACTAATCTGAATTTGAAAAATAAGTTAAATTGACCTGTTGTATCATCATTTTTTTTTAATATTATTTTCTAGCTATAGCTGGAGTTGATCTCGCTCTAGCTGCGCCCGCGCTTTAGCTCTAGCTTCATTTCAGATCTGAAAAAATTCAATATCTGATTTTTTTTCTCCAGATTCGAGACAAGTTTGCGCCCGCCGCTAGAGCTAGAAAATAATATTAAAAAAATTATGATGTCAACAGAAGGTCAATTTAACTTATTTTTTAAATTCGGGTTAGTTTGACAAACAAACCAAAATACCGAGTCAGTCGTATAATTTTACAATTAAACTGACCGCTATATGTACTATGAACGAAACCACAATTCCTAAAATTATTAATGGGTAAAAATCAGAGTACTAAACACACGTTTTTTTTAAAACAAAAGTATATGATATATTTCATAATTTCTTTTTTATTCTGTATTCTTGTTAAAACAAGGACGACAACTATTTTTTTTTTAAAAAAAAAAACAAGGATGATAACTATTTTCTTCGACGGCTGAAAAAGATATATGTATTGAAATTTGAAAATAATTTCCAAATAGAAAAACACGGTTTAAATTATTAAAAATATTATAATGATAACGATATATTAAGAATAATAATTAAAAAAAAAAAGTTATGAAGAAAAATAATAAAATTAAAACATAGTTTTAGACTATTATTGAATATGTCATGGTGGGCCAACAAAAACATAACAACTGACATGATGTATCGACTAGTGACTATAAAGTCTTAGATTCAATTCAATACCTCACAATGTGCAACATCAAATCGTACTAAAGTTTGGAATTTCCAAATCCTCCAAGAAACCTCCAAGAAGTGAGGGATTTTCTCTTGTTACTCTGAGAGTTATTCCACAGATTTGTGTGGCTCTTCTCGCCTTGCTGCTGTTTTTTCGAAGTTTGTCTTTGGCTTCTTATTGATTTCTTTCTTCACCTCTAGGCCTTCTTGGTTTGCATCTCCCTTTTCCCTTCTGTTTTGCTCAGTGTTTAGACTGATAAGTTGAGTTTTTTTTGTTTCATCAAGCCTCCTTCTTCTATTCCCCCTGCTCTGTGTAGGCTCTTCAGCTCCTGTGGTTGTTTTTTTTCTTTTCTTGAACTTCAAGATCCCTTTGCTTTTGACCTACATGGAAGAAGAAGAGTTAGCATCTTTTTTGAACAACTTGTCTCTATCAAATGAAGAAGAACAAACTATTATCTCCCTTAAACCCCCCTCTTTAAACCCCAATATTGACAATTTAAACCTACACCTATTAGGCAAACTTTTATGCCCAAGATTCATAACAAGTGATACAATTCAAACATCTTTTCGCAAGATTTGGAACCAACCCCATCTTCTTGCTCATAACCTCTCCAAGAATCTATTTGTCTTAATTTTTGCTAACATTGCGGACCTCAATCGCATCTTTCTTTCAGGACCCTGGATCTTTGATAAGAGTCTACTTATTTTATCTAAACCAGATCCCTTGATTAAACCCTCAGATATGGTTTTCTCAATAGTGCCCATGTGGGTTCATCTATTTGATTTACCTATTGCTTGCAGAACCAGAGAAATGGCTACTGAGTTAGGGAATGCGATTGGATCCTTCATTGATGTGGAAGATGACGTTATGGGTAGATGTTGGGGCACAAGTCTAAGGATACGAATAGCTATCAACATTAACAAGCCTCTAAGAAGGGGTATCAAGCTGTCTTTAGATGATCATCAGCCGAAAAGTTGGATTATTATCCGCTATGAACGACTTCCAGATTTTTGTTATTTCTGTGGGTTAATTGGACATTTGGTTAAGGACTGTGGAGCTGCCTTTATGAATCCAACCCTAAAACATCCTAAACACTACCCCTTTGGCCCAAATCTGCGTTTCCAACCAACCATATCCAACCTCTCTCCTAAAAATGGGGGAGTTTTTCGCCCTGTCTCACCCAAGAACAAGAACCCACCCTCTTCACCCCTTCCCAATCTATCACCTCATCCTAGCAACCCTAACTCTCCTTTCAACTCTCGTGCAGATAAAGACTCCCCTATTCCTATTCCTACTGATGGTTCTAACCAAGATAGACCTAACTCCCTCCAAGAAACAAGGAATACTATACCTCCAATGGAATCTAACCCCAGTATACCTCCTACTCTTAACACCCAACCCTTAATTTCCTCTTGCCCTTCACCCTTTTCCTTTAACAGTCAACCATCTCCAATGAGTAACAAAAGAAAAGGGAAAAAAAAGATGTCTGCAGATCCCATATTTGACATAAATATTCCATATATTGATAATAAGAGGAAGAGTTTACAAGATCCTATGGTTACAATTTCAAAAAAATCAAAAAGCATGACAAATACACCACCACCTAGCAAGTCAGGCAATTCGAGCATCATTGATTTCACTCTGGCAGAGGTTGTAACACAACCTCGGCCTTCGCCATGAAAATCCTCTGTTGGAATGTTCAAGGAATGGGTAATCCTAGGACATTCCGTGCTGTCAAAGATATTCTCAAGCTTCGTCAACCTCACATTGTTTTCCTCTCGGAAACCAGATGTGATTCTTACTCTATGAACAAACTCAAGATAGCTGGTGGGTTTTCTGATTTTTTTGTTGTTTCTAATGAAGGATCAGGTGGAGGCCTCTGTTTACTATGGAAAGAAGAAGTCACAGTCACTATACGGTCCAATTCTAAATTTCATATTGATTCATCTATTTTATGGAAAACTAAATCTTGGCGTTTTACAGGTTTCTATGGTCAGCCTGAAGCCCATAAGCGTTCTACCTCTTGGGACCTTCTAAAAAGAATTCATAATGAAGATGACTCAGCTTGGTTAATTGGAGGAGACCTCAATGAGATTTTATCTAATTCAGAAAAGAAGGGGGGTGTTCCTCGTGATCCTAATCTCATTTCTTCTTTTAGGGTTGCTTTAGATGATTGCCGGATTAAGGATTTGGGGTTTAAAGGGAAAAAGTTCACTTGGTCTAACCGGTGGAAAACTCGTTCTCCTACTTTTATTAGACTTGATCGTTTCTTGGCTAATACTGCCTTTGAAGACATTTTTCAATCCATAACTAACCTCCATTTAGGTTGGTCTGAATCTGATCCCAGACCCATTGAACTATCACTTTATAATACTCCTATCCTCTTCTCTAATCCTAAACGCTACCGTCCCTTCAAATTTGAGGAACATTGGACACTTCATGATCATTGTAGAACTATTATAACTAATGCCACTCAAAATCACTATAATTCTATCTATAAAAAGGACCTCTATTCTTTTTTACAAGATGTTTCTAAGGATTTGAATTCATGGGGTTACCCCCTCTCAAACTCTCTTAAAACTAAGATTGCTTCTTGTAAAGATGCCCTTCAATCAGCCTACGGTTCTACTCCCCATCCCAACTTTAATAAAATTCTTCTAATTGAAGATAATCTTGACCAACTTCTTTGCGAAGAAGAGATTTATTGGAAACAAAGATCTCGTGAAGATTGGCTAAAATGGGGTGATCGAAACACCAAATGGTTCCATAAAAAGGCCACTATAAGGCATAAGAAAAATAAAATTGAAGGTATTTTTGACTCCTCAAATGTTTGGAACTCGGATCCTAATGATATTGACTCTGCTTTCATCAATCATTTTAATAATACATTTTCTTCTTCTAGACCTAGTTTAATGGACATGTCTAAAGTTCTTGACAAAATTCAACCTCTAGTTACAAATGATATGAATGATTGTCTTGATGCTCCCTTTACTAGTGAAGAAATTGTCAATGCTCTAAAGCAAATGTTCCCAACAAAAGCCCCTGGCCCTGATGGTTTTCCTGCTATCTTTTATCAAAAGTATTGGTCAATTATTGGTCCTATTACTATTGATCAATGTCTTGCCATCCTTAATTCTTCTGCCCCCATCAATCCTCTAAACCACACTAATATTGCCTTAATTCCCAAAATTAAAAATCCCTCTAAGGTTTCGGATTTTAGACCTATTAGTCTATGTAATGTTAGCTATAAACTCATTTCTAAAACATTGGCTAATAGGTTGAAACCCCTTCTCAATTCTATTATCTCTCCCCTCCAATCGGCTTTTATCCCATCTAGATCAATTACTGATAACATTATCCTTGCTCATGAATGTATCTCTCATATTAAAAGAAATAAGTCCACTTCTAAGGGTTCTGCAGCTCTTAAGTTGGACATGTCTAAAGCTTTTGATCGTGTTGAATGGTTTTTTTTAGAAAATTTAATGTATAAAATTGGTTTTAGTAAAAAATGGATCACTTTAATCATGAATTGTATAACTTCGGTTTCTTTTTCTATAATTGTTAATGGTCAAGCTAAGGGACACATCAACCCAACTCGGGGTCTTAGACAAGGTGACCCTCTATCTCCTTATCTCTATCTCCTTTGCTCTGAAGGCCTCTCTCAATCTCTTCATTTTGCTCAATCCACTAAACTCTTGTCAGGTATAAATATTGCTAGAACTGCCCCTCCCATCTCTCACCTTCTATTTGCTGATGATAGTTTAATCTTTTTTAAAGCTACTACTTCTAACTGCATCAAGTTAAAATCTATCTTAAAAAACTATGAGAAAGCCTCTGGGCAGTCCATTAACTTTAAAAAATCAGCTTTGCTTGTTTCCCCTAAACTTGATTCTTCTTTGCAGGGCCAACTTCAACAAATTCTTGGGGTGAAGCTAGTCAAGGATTTAGGCAGATATCTTGGGGTTCCCTCCTGTTTTTCAACAAAAAAGGGAGCTGATTTGAGCTATGTGACAGAGAAGATTTGGAATTCAGTCTCAGGTTGGAAGGCAAATTTTTTCTCCATGGGAGGCAAGGAAGTTCTAATCAAAAGTATAGCTCAAGCTATCCCAACATATGTGATGAGCTGTTTTAAGCTTCCTAAAAGAATTTATGCAGATATCACCAGGGCAATATCTCGATTTTGGTGGGGTTCAAACACCAAAACAAAGAAGATACACTGGTGTAAATGGGACTACCTTTGCAAACCTACTCTCCTTGGGGGTCTCAACTTCAAAAATATTGAGCTTTTTAACCAATCCCTCTTGGCCAAACAAGCATGGAAACTTCTAACCAACCCAACTAGCCTCACTGCCCAAACTCTTAAAGCTAAATACCATCCTAATACTGATTTCCTCAATGCCTCTCCTGGAAAATCTCCATCCTTCTTTTGGAAAAGTGTTCTTTGGGGTAGGGATCTACTCACTAAAGGCATTCGTTATAAAATTGGTGATGGGAGGGATATTTTTGTTTTTAAGGACAAGTGGATCCCTAAGGAATCTCTCTTTACTTCTTTTAATCAGTATAATAGTCCTATCAGTACTACTGTGGATACGCTAATTTTAAAAAACAGAAGATGGAATACTCCCCTCTTATCCATACTTTTCTCAGAAGCTGATATTCCCATCATACAATCTATCCCCTTAAGTAAAACAGTTGATAAGGACAGATGGATGTGGCACTACTCAAAAGATGGGATTTATAATGTTAAGAGTGGATATAAGCTTGCTCTTTCTCAGAACTACCCTGCTGGTCCATCTAATGACCAACATTCGATTAAGCAATGGAAAGTTTTGTGGAGTCTAAAGATGCATAATAAGATAAAACATTTTATGTGGAAAGCATTAAAAGGTTATCTACCTACTCATGCCACATTAAGAGGTAAAGGAATTGAGTGTAGTACATTGTGCCCTCTCTGTTCAGCAGCTAATGAGTCAATCTCACATGCCCTCATGTTTTGCCCAAGAGCCAAAGCAATATGGAAACATCTACTCCCAACCTTTTTCAACAAAGATTTATCCAATAATCATTTTATTGATCTTTGGAATCTTTGGATCTGTCATAACAACAAACAAGAGTTAGTATTAGCTTGTGTGATTTGCTGGGCTCTCTGGAATGACAGAAACGCCATCATCCATGGGAAGCAAATATTGGAAGTGAAAGCAAAAATTAAATGGATTACAGATTACCTTATTGAGTCCCATAAAGGAAATTCAGACCAGAATCCTTTGGCTGTTCAGCAGTTGAAATCTCCAGTTACTTTAGGCTGGTCTACTCCTCCAGAGGGCTTCCTCAAAATGAATGTTGATGCTGCATGGACTTCTACCTCAACACCAGCAGGAATTGGAATAGTTATCAGAAACTCAGAAGGATTAATTAAACATGCTTTTACTATAAAAGGGTATTTCTTTCAAAATCCTTACCATGCGGAGCTAGAAGCAATTCGTACGGGGATTTCCATCGCTTGTTCTTTGGGAATCAACCACCTGATTATTGAGTCGGATTGTGCTTCAGCAGTTCATGCTCTCACCTCTGAAGCCTTACTCCTCAACGATTCAGCTGTATGGGTGGATGATTGTCGGCAGCTCCTTCGCTTTCGTTCTTCTTTCACGGTGGCTCTCATCCATCGCCTCAACAATCGCCTGGCGGATGCCCTAGCGAAGTTTTCTTCTCCAAATTCCGTAAAATGGGATTGTATCTTCCCTTCGTGGCTATTAGTGATGGCGTGTAAAGACCTTCAAGCCCCTGAGGCTTTTGTCTAATTCAGCGGTTCTTTTTGTTCAAAAAAAAAAAAAAAAATTCAATACCTCACCCCCACATATTATATCACTTTAATTTAGTCCTTTAATTAAAAATTAAAAAAAAAATCTGTTTTGTTTTTATAATATTTTGAGGGAATTAAATTTAGGATCTCATGACCACTAAGCGATACATCGTGCTATACACCATGTCATTGAACTACGTTGTTGACTTATTTAAAATGCATTTTGTTGATTCATCCTTATCAAATTTTTTGGCCTACTCTTATTATACCCAACTACTCTTCTGCTGATTATTATTTCAAGGACCCAACCCAATTCTTAAAAAAATCTTTTTTTTTTTTTTTTTTTTTTTTTTTTTTTTTTTTTATTTATGCCAATCATAAGTTATTAGACTGATCAACATGTTACATAAAATATCAAGTAGCAAAGTTAGAGACTAAAAAAATAAAACTATTCTAACTAAAATATCAAGTAGCAAATTTAGAGACTAAAAAGATAAAACTATTCTAACTAAGATCTTGTTTTAATAATCATTTATGTTTTTAGTTTTTGAATTTTGGATTTTTGAATTTTAATTTTTTTTTTTTTAGTTTTTTTTTTTTTTTTTTTTTTTATAAAAAGAAATCAAACTATTTTTAATATATATATCTTATATATATATATACTCAAATAATCAAATAACTGTCTAAAACATAATATTAATGTCAAACTGAACATAGTTCAATTAACTTAAATAAAATATTAAAATCTGAGCTATGTTCGATTTAACAAAAAAATTGGACGATAATGATACATTTAAAATTTTGCACGAGTGCGAGAACAACTCACTTTGAAATATGTAGGTAATGTCACAATTTATTATTAAGTAAAATATAGTATAATAATAAATATTAAAATATCTCTAAAAAAAAATATTAAAATATTACACAGTATTAAAAAAAAATATTAATTTTTAAAAGAATAAAAAAAAGAAAAATTATAACAGATGTCAATTTAGAATAACATAATTAAAAATATAGCATGTTTTTAAAAATTTTGCGGATATGACAATTTCTATCGCTGATATCTTATGGCTGATAAAAGTCTATCGCTGATCACCTCAGTTTTTTATAGATTTTTGTCAGTGATAGAAGTCTATCAGTGATAATAGTCTATCACTGATAGAAGTCTATGAGTGATATAATAAAGTCTATCAGTGATAGAAACGAATGTTTTTGCCATATTTGCAAAATATTTTAAAATTTGCTAAATTTACAATTAGTTTGGGCCTGATTGCTATTTGTGCAACCAACTCTAAAAAAAACAAATGAGAGAGAGTGATGCTTTATGAGAATAAAAATAAAGAAAAAAAAAATCGTACGACAAAATTGAAATTAGTTTAAAAACAAACCGATACAAAGTATAACTCAATGACATGATTATCGTCTAGTGACTATGAATTTCTAAGTTCAATCCCCTATTTCAATATGTTCTCAAGAAATAATAATAATAAAAAAACACGTTTTGGTTATTTATTATTTTTTTTTTTCTCCTTCTGTTTTCAAATTCCTTCACAATTTTAAAAATGTTTTCAAAATTTTAAAAAACTAAAAACAAAAGTCAAATACCTTTATTTTTAAAAATAAAAAATAAAAATAGAAAACAAAATGATTATCATTTGCATTTTAATAACTAAAATTAACTTTTTTTTTTTTCTGTTTTGAAAATTACAACAGAAAATAAAACTAAAAAAAAATGATTATTGAGATTTTAATTTTGCAATTAATTGAAAGAAAACATAAAGGTTAGAAACTGAAATGAAGGATTTAATTTTGGAAAAAGTTTTTTATAATCCACCCTGTCAAGGATAGACGATGAGAGAAGGAACTAGAGAGGTGGGTGGGATCTTGTTCTTTTCTCCCCGAGGATAAGAGGAAATAAAAATAATAATTAAAAAAATAAATCTACAAAACAAAAAGAAAAGAAGAAAAAAAAAAAAAGTCTGTGGCTAGAAATTGCTCATCAATTTGCTGTATCCCTCGTCCCATTCCATTAACTAATCCTCTTCACCCCATTTTTTTTTCTCTCTCTTTCCTTCCTTTTCACAGTGTTTTGTTCTCAACTTTTTTCAAAAGAAATATTGAGAATTAAAATTCAGATTCATTCAACCCACCCAACAGGATTCTCTCACCCCCTTCAAAAAAAAAAAAAAAAAAAAGTTTTTTTTTTTTTATTACAACTAAATGAGGTACTGAGATTTAACCTTCAAGTTTGTGCCTCAAGTTTGTGAATGTTAAAACATGTCAAATAAATTTATGATTGATGGGACATAAATTTAAAATTTTCGGTTTTTTTTTATTGACACAATATTGGGTGAACTATTCAAATCTCTAATTTTTTTTGGTCAATATTTCATATTTTATGTCGGTTGAACTAGACTTGTTTTAAATATTTATTGAACACAACATTAAAAATTTAAGAATTATTAGATAGCTCACCTTTTATAAATTTGTAACCAAGAGTTTAGAAACTCAAAATTCATATTCTCCCTTTTTTTTAAAAAAAAAAATTGTCTATACTACCCTTCATTCCATGAAATTTGGAAAGATAATAGTAATAAAAAAAACAAATGAATTAGTTTATTGTTAAATTTATGTTGCAAAATAATTTAGTCCGTACAAACATTCCCACAGATAAAATTTGGAAACATTAAAAAAATGATAATGAATTAGAAAGTGAAATTATTTTAATGGATTCCCCCTGAAAATCCCCTTCATACAGGTGCCAAAAAGGCATAGGGAAAAAAATAAAATAAAAATATAAGGTAAAGAAATAATTAAGAAAAGTGTGAGTCTCACAGAAGAGAGAGAGAGAGAGCAGAAGGATGGATATGGTTGTTCATTGGTGAGTGACAGAAAAAGGGTACGTGTTTTCTGGGTTTGGTTTTGGTGATTTTTTTTGTAATTTGTGAGCTGAGATGTCAGGTGGCGGTTGCAGCATAGTTTGGTTCAGAAGAGATCTCAGGGTTGAAGACAACCCAGCTCTCACCGCCGCCGTCAGGTCCGGCGCCGTCGTCGCCGTCTTCATCTGGGCTCCGGAGGAAGAGGGTCACTATTATCCTGGCAGAGTCTCACGATGGTGGCTTAAACAGAGCTTAGCCCATCTCGATTCTTCTCTTAGAAGCCTTGGTACTTTTCTTCTCACTAAGAGATCCACCAACACCATTTCTACTTTGCTCGATGTCTTTAAAGCCACCGGCGCTTCTCAGCTCTTCTTCAATCACTTATATGGTCTGTTCTTCTTTCTTCTTCTTCTATTTATTTGATTCAATTACTATTTACAAACCCCTCTTTCAATCCGTTGTTTGTTTTGGTTTATTGGGTTTCAGTAATTGGAGTTTGTTTCTATCACCCTTCTTTGGATTTGATTTGATTTGTTTGTGTTGGTCTGGAATTGTGATGTTTCTGGCCTTCAGTGTGTGTGATTGTTCTTGGATGTGTTCTTTGTGATCTGATTTTTACTGTTTGTAGGTTCTTTAATGATGAAGATATTTTGTTCATATGTGTGTGGCATTATGTTGGGATTTTTGTTCATCTGTTTGTCAATTGTTATTAATAAGTGGGCATAGTCTGCTTATTATTGGTGTAAATTGTTTTCTCAGATTACTTTTTTTATGTGTTTGAGATTTCATGGAATTAGGAGAAAGGGTTCTCGAATTGGTATGGTAATGATTTGGAAATACATATCTTATGAAAGGAAATTTGTTGTTTGTCAGATCCTTTATCGCTCATTCGGGATCATCAAGCTAAGGAGGTTTTATCTGCCCAAGGCATAGGTGTGAGATCCTACAATGCGGATTTGCTGTACGAACCGTGGGAGGTTAAGGATGCCAATGGCAATCCATTTTCCACCTTTTCTGGTTTCTGGGAAAGATGTCTCAGCATGCCTTATGATCCAGAGGCTCCACTTCTCCCACCTAAGAGAATAATTTCAGGTTGCTTTTCTATAATTTAGTTCAACAAGTCTTGTGTTTACTTCAGTTTTTTTGTTTTTGTTTTTTTCTTGTCAAATATTTGATTGATCAGTAATTCTCTAGTTGTTGTGTTTGTTTGTTTGTTTGTTTGTTCTACATGATGGTTTTTCGAAAGAGAGAACACTCTTTCTAATTGTGATTCTAAAATATTTGCTCATCCATTTTGATTTCAGTCAATGCTGTGAAGTTTGAAGAGTTACAGGAAACTGATTACTTTCAGAAGTTATAAAGCTGGTCCTTGTCTTTCGTTTTCTATTTTACATACCGCTATCTATGTAATAAATCAAATGTGTTTTGGGTACCACAAAAGTTGCATAGTTGGTTTCATTAGTCTAAGCACTTTCTCCTTTCACATAATTGTTGGAAAGCAGGAGGCAATGCTCCTTCCCCAACATAATTTTACGCTCTTATAGGAGAGAAATCTGGTCATCTTGCTTTGACTTTCAAGGGTTATTTTACTCAAAATTCCGAGTCGTGGTGTTATTTTTTTTATTTGTTGAATCATTATGGCCTCTGGCTAGATTAATAAGAAAGTAGTTTCATTTGTAACATGTTTTAGGTGTCTCATATTAGGATAGTATCGAGTTGGTGCATAAACATAGAATAGCATTTGAGAACACAAGTCGATATGCTGAAAATTAGATGTCTGGTTGAGAAAACAAGTGGTTGACATTAGGCAATGGAGAGAGGTGCTAGGTTAATGTGATTCTATTGTCAAGAGATCTTAAATATAGAGTACTTATTCTCCTTCTAAGAGATGTCTTGCAAACTAGTGAGACCATGAAGGGAGTTTTCTTCTGTTGTAGATGGTCAAAAGGCACCATTTTTTTTTTTCAGAGTAAAAACTCTTTTGATATGGTTGGGCTTGCCGTGGAACTAAATCATTACATATTTTCACATTTGAAGTATGTGCTTGCTGTTTCTCTTCTTTCATCAATTTATGTAAATGGAAAGATACTTTGGGAATGTGGCATTAAGTTGGCACTTTGTCTATTTCTTCTCTCTAAGGCATATATACTTTGCTGTTTAGTGAACATCACCTGTCTTAAAGCTTCACTCTAAATCGTGTCTATGCTCCTTCAGGTGATGCATCTAGGTGCCCATTTGACACGTTGGTATTTGAAGATGAATTAGAGAAGGGAAGCAACGCACTTCTCGCCCGAGCATGGTCTCCTGGATGGAGCAACGCAGATAAGGCTTTGACCACATTCCTCAATGGACCGTTAATTGAGTACTCAAAAAATCGTAGGAAGGCTGATAGCGCGACCACCTCATTTTTGTCTCCTCACTTGCATTTCGGAGAGTTGAGCGTGAGAAAAGTGTTTCATCTTGTTCGAATGAAGCAGGTTTTATGGGCCAATGAAGGAAACAAGGCGGGTGAAGAGAGTGTCAACTTGTTTCTCAAGTCTATTGGGCTTAGAGAATATTCCAGATACATGAGTTTCAACCATCCATACAGTCATGAAAGGCCTCTTCTTGGGCATCTTAAATTCTTCCCCTGGGTTGTGGATGAAGGCTATTTTAAGGCATGGAGGCAAGGAAGGACTGGTTATCCATTAGTGGATGCTGGTATGAGGGAATTGTGGGCTACGGGGTGGCTGCACGATCGGATTCGAGTTGTAGTTTCAAGCTTTTTTGTGAAGGTTCTGCAGCTTCCTTGGAGATGGGGAATGAAGTATTTCTGGGATACTCTCTTGGATGCAGACCTCGAGAGCGATGCTCTTGGTTGGCAATACATATCTGGCACACTTCCCGACAGCCGTGAATTTGATCGCATTGACAATCCACAGGTGCACACACTTTCAGATTTCTTCCTCAAATAAACACATCTATCTTCTGAATTTATCTAAAAGCTAATATCTTCCAACTCCTTACTTGTGCAAAAAGGTTTTGTTACCAAGGGTTTAAGATATGAAAATTTCAAAAAATGGTCATATTTTATATCTGCAACTTTTGATATCCTCTGCGATTGACTAAGTTTAAGTCCTCAATTTGCTTGCTCTTGGAATGTGTTTCTGGATATAATTATCTGTCGTAATAATTGGTTTTCTACAGCTGGAGGGTTATAAATGCGATCCAAATGGAGAATATGTCCGGAGATGGCTTCCTGAACTTTCTAGATTACCCACTGAATGGATTCATCACCCATGGAATGCACCAGAGTATGTACTCCAAGCTGCTGGGATCGAGCTTGGATCGAACTACCCTCTTCCCATTGTAGGACTGGATGCAGCTAAGGCTAGGTTGGAAGAAGCGTTGTCGGAGATGTGGCAACAAGAAGCAGCTTCAAGGGCTACAATGGAAAATGGAACTGAGGAAGGACTCGGAGACTCTTCCGAGTCGATCCCAATTGCATTTCCTCAAGACCTACAAATGGAGGAGGAAGATCATGAGCCTGCAAGGATAAACGCTCATACAGTTCGGTGCTACGAGGATCAGATGGTCCCGAGCATGACAAGTTCGGTGAGATTAGAAGATGAACCTTCTTTGAATATTCAAAGCACAGCAGAAGATGGTAGAGCAGAAGTACCAATAAATGTAAACCAAGAGCCAGCCAGAGATGCATTAAACCCAAGAGTTCTGCCAACTGCTCCGACACAGACTCGACTTCCCTATACCGCGGGTACAGACCTGAGAAGTGCTGCTGAAGACTCCACTGCAGAGTCTTTTTCCAGTAGTGATGGTAGAAGAGAGAGAGACGGAGGTGTGGTTCCGGTTTGGTCTCCACCAAGTTCGAGTTACTCCGAGCAGTTTGTGGTTGATGAAAATGGCATCGGAACAAGCTCTTCGTTCTTGCAGGGGCATCAACAGACTCATCAAATAATCAATTGGAGGCGGCTATCTCAGACTGGGTAACAACAACTTGTGAATCCATTTGCAGTAAGCACATAATGTTCATTTCTCTGATGGCCATCCATATCCCACAATAAGTAGTTGGTAGCTTGGACTTCTATTTCCGTATCGAAATTCCTCGTTCTAGCGAAATCTACGAATGTTCAGCTGCATATTGTCATCCTATAATATGATTAAGAAGCTAAATTCAAATGTTGTCATCTGTATGGGTAGAGAAAATTCATGTTTGTTTCATCAGTGCTCTGTTTCTCTCTCATTGACATGATTCAATGGACTTTCTTAAACAGGTGAGAGGCAAATATGGGAAAAACTAGCAGACAGAGGAGGACAATGCAAATTTCACTCATGCTATTCTATTATTAGATCAGGTCAGCCAGATGGTGAACCAGCAAACACACTAACATGTTCTACTTTCTCCACCAATCTGACTTGACCATTGGTCACTGTCATCTGTATGAATTCCTAACTGATAGATGCAGTTCATTTGCTCTCGCTCTCGCTCTCTTTCCGTTATTACGGTTGTATCATAAGTCTTGCTATGCTGTATAGTGAAAGTTGTAATTTGTGTAGTTGTAACAGAAGGGTAGAGAATTGAAATAGTGATTGTCGTCGTCTTCGAATAAACTCAAGTTTGCGACTAGCCCAGATTCTTGTAAGCTTATGCTTAAGCTATGGAAATATTTCTCTATCTTGCTTGCCTTTAGATGGATGCCCAACTCTTTCTTGGTAAAGAAAAAAAAAGTTGTGAGATTCTTCTCTGTTTTTATCTGCCAAAAAAGGCTAAGGACATTTTTAGATGGCATTGAGCAATAGGAATATATATATATATATATATATATATTTTTTTTGACAACATATGGGAAGGAGAATTTGAACCTGTTACCTCACTAGTGATGCATCTTGCCAGTTGAGTCATGTTCGTGTTTGCTGAACAATAAGAATATAAGATGAGGACATTGAATCCATTTTATATACTAAGGATAAATGGCCACTACCATTTTAGGAAGATAGAATTTTTTTTATTTTTTAGTTCAACATGTGGGATTAAGGTATTTAAGCATCTAACTTCTCGATAGATGATATATATTTTAATCAATTAAATTGTGTTCAAGTTGACTGAAACATGGAAAGATATATAACAATAAGTTTTTTTTTTTTTATTTTTTTTTTAAATGTTTGAGATATTTGAAAATAGGTTGTTTCAAGTCTTAAATTCAAGTATTTGAGTTGAGAACTTAAAAAATAAAAGACAGTCTTCTCTAAGAGTGGTGGGGTGGGGTCCATCCCCTACTATGATATGATATGAAAATAAAAGAAAAGAAAAGAATCGTCTTCTTACAAATAATTTAAAAATGAATAAAGTTCAATATGATATATAACTTTGTTCGACTGTGTTTTATGCTTGGTCCGAGGAATTTTCTTTGCATTGCAACAAAATGCATAATATAGCTTTTTTTTTTTTTTTTTTTTTTTTTTTTTTTAGTATATTGGATTGGG
Organism: Herpetospermum pedunculosum; assembly: GCA_028017165.1. Lineage (NCBI taxonomy): Eukaryota > Viridiplantae > Streptophyta > Magnoliopsida > Cucurbitales > Cucurbitaceae > Herpetospermum > Herpetospermum pedunculosum. The sequence continues at coordinate 85,889,972 of CM051522.1, forward strand.
AGATTCGAACCACATATTTCTTGGTCGTCAACACATACATATGTCAGCTGAGTCATGCTCGCTTTGGCGTTATAATAACTAAGTCCACTCAATTTCAAATTAGTGTCCCAAACCCTCCTGTTTGATTTGATTTTGTTGAGCGACTTTGCATATATTTTTTTAAAAAACTTTGAAAGAAGTATGAAATGAACTGCACAATTTGAGAAGAGGAGAAGCATCATATTCCATTTTGGGACCACTATAGAAAGTCAACACTTAAATTACCTCAAAAATCAAAATGGACATTCTGAAATTGTTTTCTTCTTTTGTTAAGTTCCCTTTGTTACAACTTTGAGCCAATTCTGGATATATATATATATATATATATATATATATATAGTTTATTTTATTTTATTTCTATTAACTTTAAGCATAATGGTAGAGTATTATGTCTTTTTGTTAAATCAAGAATAGATAAATGAATCACTTTTTTAATTTTAATTTTAGTATAGATGCCCGTGATTAGAGTATTGTAGAATTAGATACGGTTGAATAGACAAGAATAAGAGAGATATTAGTATAATTCGCAATAAATGAATAAAATTGTCGATTTAGTTGCTTTTAATGAGATTGTGAAATATAATTTCATAAACAAATTTGCATCTGTTTGTAATGTTGGAGTAAACAATAGTAACACTTGATTGGATCAAAGTAAACAAGAGAAGTTCGTGATAAATGAATCACTAAAGCGGTGTTTGGAACACCAACTTGAAGTTGAGTGGACTGAGTTATTATAACTTAGTTTACGTTTGGCTCACCAACTATTATAACTCACGATCAATAAAATAAGTATACTTATTTCAATATTATTTATTATTCACAACTATTATAATTTACAAATTATTATAATCACCGACTATAATAACTTATTCACGGCTCCAAACGGCTCCTAAGAGTTCTCATCTACCAAATATTTTGAATTAACAAAAATTTACCTTCTGATAATGCTTTCATCACTTGAATTCTTTAGTTTCAAGTTTGCAATTTTTATTTTTAATTTTTGATTATTAGGGTGTTTTCCCCTCAAACCTCGCTGTAATAAAGGTGAAAAGAGGAAGTAAAAGCAGGATCCAACAGCATCATCCTCCATTCTTCCACGTGATTTTAAAAGTGAAATTCAAATCTTTATTTATTTATTTATTTATTTTCTTCTTTTTCAAGCAAAAAGTTAGAGAGAGAAAATAAAAACAAATATGAAAGGAAGTTCTCAGTTTTCAGACTGTTGAATCATCCAGAAGATTGTAGGTCAAGCTTTGACTCGATCAACCCACCGTCTCACGCGCTTTTCATTCATTAATTGCCACAAATTCTTTCAAACCCATCTCATAAGATTATTATTTATTCTCACTTTTAATTTGTTTTTTTTTCTTTTCAACGACATGGGGTTGAGTTGTTGTTCGAGGGAGAAGAGAAATGGAGAATACAATACTTTTTCATTCCATAAAAAATAACTTAAATACACTTTTTAAAGGTTGAATATAACTTAGTTAACTCCATCAAAAACAGTCACTAACTCCCCTAAGTCTAAATATATCAACACTTACTCCCACTAACTTCAAATATAGCAAGTGACTAAAAATAGACTTGTAGTTTTGAGTTAACTAATCGGAGTGTCTCGAAATCGTCTAATGTCTTAACTGTTAGGAGCGCTAACAAAATCCCATTTTGATTAGGGAAGAGATTGATTCGTGATATATAAGTGAGGACAATTATCTTCATTATAGGAGGCATTTTGGGTGAAACCAAAAGTAAAGTCATGAAGATATAGGCCCAAGTGAACATCATACTAATGTGGAGATATGTAGAAGTTTTGTTGTCCTTATCCTTAACCAATTGAGCAAGGTTCATATTGACGCTTCAATTTGAATCACTCTCTAATTTGATCAAATCTCATTCCTATCATTACATGTTGTTGGTCATTTTAAATTTGTGATATAAGATTACATAAAATAATAGTTTGTTTCACTAAAATTTTACTCGATTAACATTTTTATTTAAAATAATTAGTTATTTATCTAAAATAATTATTAGTTATAGCGACGGGTCAATATAAGCATATCACTAATTCGGTTAAAGACGTATATCATCGACCAAATGTAAAAGGTTCAAATCTCAACCTCACACGTTAAACTCTAGTGAATTTTCTTGAGAATTCAGTATACTTACTACCAGAATTTTCTCTCAAATCAAGTATACTTCACAATAATATGACTATTTTCAATTATGTCATCGTCTACTATTATAATTATCATTGTAGTTGTTTAGGTAATAATCACTCATTTAATATTAGTTGAACTCTATGAAACATCATAGGTATTTTGTGGCAAAGGGAAGAGTTCACTTATCTTTACCTTTTGAGATGTTTTATTACTATTATTATATATATTTTTTAATATGTCACATGAGGATTTAAAACCCCGACCCTTCATCTTCTCCTTCTATTCAGTTTATTATAGGAGAAGATGAAGATCTCAACGATATGGGTTTAATTGCGGTCGAAATCAAGTTTTTGACGTCTAAGAGGATGATTCTTCTTTCAATCATGTTTCGCGAGCTTAGTCACACACTTCTTGGCTTGTCGTTCCAACGTTGAAGGGTTGTTGGAGGAGTGGGGAGAGAGCCTATAGAATGGTTGTTTGGTACTCTTCTGCTCGACTTTATAGTTCTGTAGTTTTGTTATGTTTCGTTTATTTTTTAAAAAAATCGACTTTAAGACAATGAATAGATGTCAATTATCGTTGAGTTATATAATGGTGTTAATTTACTTTTTTGAGAATTATGTGAAAACTTGAGGGTAATAATATATTAATACAAGTTTAATTAAACAATCCAATTTAGATTATTAGTATTAATTAGTGACTTATTAATTTAGTTTTAAGAAAGGGTTGGTTGCACAAATAGCAATCAGGCCCAAACTAATTGCAAAATTAGCAAACTTTAAAATGTTTTGCAAATATGACAAAAAAACATGTTTCTATCACTCATAGACTTTATTATATCACTGATAGACTTCTATCAGTGATAGACTATTATCTCTGATAGACTATTATCACTGACAAAAATCTATAAAAAGCTGAGGTGATCAGCGATAGACTTCTATCAGTCATAAGATATCAGCAATAGAAATTGCTATATCCACAAATTTTTTAAAAACATGCTATATTTGCAAACAATAAGTCTTAAATTATCATTTACTACAATTTTCCTTTAAGAAATTAGATTAAAATTAAATATAAAAAACGAGAGGAAGAGGAAGTTTCTTGGTTGCCTTCGTCTTGGCCAGCCAAATCTCTGGTGGTCGGCGACCGTGCCTTCATTGACAGTGGCACGTGTCAAAATCATAAAATTTATCAAAACATGTGGAGCTTTTTTTTTTTTTTTTTTTTTTTTTTTTTTTTTTTTCATACTTTATTAATTATTAAATAGTGTATTTTTTTCAGCAATTAAATAGTGTAGCTAACTCATGTTTTCATACTTTATTAATTAATAAATAGTGTAGCAATGTTTTAGGTGCAAATTTGAGCATATTATATGATATTATAAAATAATAATTATAAATACGTAAATAAAAGTCAAGAAAATGAAGTTCTAAGTTCAATTCTCTATCCAACATGTCGTAAAAATATATATATATAAAAACATGGTTAACATAGTAGATTTCAAAAGTGGAAGAACTCATGATAGATAAGTGCCAAATTTGCACCTAAAACAAATATACAAACTTCTAGTCCCTAATATTTGGTGGTATAAAACAAATAGGTAAAAATGTAATATACACTTTTGGTCTGTGATATTTGAATTTAATATAATATACATTTTTTTTTTTTTTTTTTTTTTGTAAAAATATAATATACACTTTTTTTTGCAACTGTAGTTTAATTAATGCGGGATTGAACCCACCTTTTGGTCACCGGCTCAACCCTATGCCAATTGAGCTATGCTCGGTTTAATATTTTAAATTATTCATGCCCCGTTTACACGGTGCATGATCAATCAACCCCCACTCTGGACTGTCTAGGTGATGCGCTCACTCACCCGTTGCACCAGGTGGTTATGTAAACGGTGCATGATCAATCAACAACCCTCACTCTGGACTGTCTAGGTGATGCGCTCACTCACCCGTTGCACCAGGTGGTTATTGCACCAGGTGATTGTTTATCTTAGGCGGAGCGCTCACCCACTGCACCAAGTGGTTGTTCGATTGTAATATACACTTTTGATCCTTGATATTTGAATTTAATTTCTATTTAGTCATTGAGATTTCAAAAGTGATATGTCTGATCTCCAAGGTTTGAGTTTGATTTATATCGAGTCTCTAATGTTTGGAATTGATTTTTATTAATTGGTCAGTTTAATTTATAAACAATAATTCAAACTCAAAAAAAAAAAAAAAAAAAAAAAAAAAAAAAAAAAAAACATATATTAACTACAACGTCATCTTCTTATTAGTTCAACTAACGTCAAATTTATTGGAATCATTTAGAAATTAATATCAAGTTTTATGAACTAATAAGGAATCAAATTCAAACTTCGGAGATCCAACATGTCACTTTTTGAAATCTTAACCATCAAATAAAAGTTCATTTTAAATCGTCAAACTTAACTCAATTTCTATATTGTATCAATTAATGAGCACGAGATAAGAGGTTGAATTGAGGACTGTTGTGAAAAAGAAAAATAAAAGTTAATTTCAAATCTAGTTAATTTCAAATCTTAAGAACAAAAATAAAAATATATATATATATATATATATATATATATATATATATATATATATATATATATATAAATTTTGAAAATTGAAGAGAGCAAATAGGGTATTTTACCTACTTTAAAAAAAAGCATAATATAAAATTCAAAATGAGGTGCGATGATGATGAGAGAGAGAGAAGGGAAGCACAAAGTAAACAGAAGAAAACAAGAAAGTCAACAGAGAAGAAAGTCATAGTCCCACTTTGTGGCCACCCTTTTCTTTATACAAATTTAATTTAACACTTTTTTTAAAATAAATAAATAATAATAATAATTTGAGTGATTCATTCATTAGCTTAGACTTCCAAAACGGTTGCAAATGATGACAGTGGAACAAAAGGCATCCTCCGATTCCCCTTCTTCTCTCTCAAACTTTCTATTTCATTTTTCAACAAAAGCTTACAAATTAAGAACCAACTGAAAAGGACCTGCAAATTTCCCCCTTTGTTTTTTTACCTTTAATTTCATCATTCGAGCGGAATTTCATACACTCAGGTACCACTTTTCATCATCTTTTTTCTTGGGTTTCGCCTTGGTTTTTCCAGGGTTTTAGGGTTTTTGTTTTTGGATTTTTAATCGTTATTGAGTTTGGAATTTGATGTTGCAGTTGGTGAATTTGGAGAGGGTCTGTGATTTTTGGAGGTGGGTTTGATTCGAATTTTGTTTTTGGGGTTGGATTTATTGGAGGTTGATGTTGTTCAGAATTTAGTTGAAGAACTTGGAACTGTTTTGGAATTTAACTTATGGATAGGCTCTGCTGTTTTAATGCTTCATACTCTCGGGTAAGGATTGGTTTTCTACCTTTTTTTTCTTCTTCTCCATTCTTCAATTGTAATTCTATTGTTTACTTGTGTGCCAAAAATTGACCAAAACACAGAAATTTATGCTTGTAAACACTCCTTCCGCGGATAAGTTTCTTTGATTTGTTATCTAGTTTTGACAAATGTTTTAAAAATTCAAGCTATGTTTTGAAAATTAGAAAAAAGTAGTTTCGTTTTTGGAATTTGACTAGAGATTCAAATCTTTTCTTAAGAAAGATGAAAACCAGTAGTGTAGAAATTGTGAGAAAACAAACTTAATTTTCAAAACCCAAAAACCAAACACCAAATGGTGTTATAAAACGGGGCCTTAGTATTCAATCTTGCACGGAGAACTTCTTTTTAAAATCAAATAATGGAACTTCTTACAATTCCATCAAAACTCTGTTTGAACAATGTAAATTTGTTGATCAACTCTTCTGGTGGGTGAGGGGAGTGGTTAGGAGCTGTGGACTGTAAAAAAAAATTGGCATTGGCTTAGTTTCTGCACCTCAAGCTGATGCTGCCCCAAAATGAATGATATTTTGAATGGGAGACTAGCAATTTCTTAGCTGCTATACTGTTAAATGATGATCATAATGTGCTAAATAAATCTAACTGAACCCCCCTGCCAAAAGAAAAAATAAATAATTGAAGGTGAGAAATAGTTTCTTTTTAAAACTGCAATCCAAATGAATTTGTTTCAGATTCTTATGATTAACAGCTCATAAGTCATAAGTATGTTACTTTTGTTGACAATTTGGTCGTGTAGATTAGATCTGCATCAAACTACGGTAAAGGAAGAAACCATGAGGGGCTAATCAAGTATGGGTTCTGCTTGGTAAAAGGGAAAGCTAATCATCCCATGGAAGATTACCATGTTGCAAAGTTTGTTGAGATTCAAGAACATGAGTTGGGGCTCTTTGCTATTTATGATGGCCATTTAGGAGAAAGTGTGCCTGCCTATTTACAAAAGCATTTGTTTTCTAATATCCTGAAAGAGGTTAGAATGCTAGCTTGAAAACTAAGTTAAAGTTTACATATTTGAGAATCCATATGGCTGATCTTGCTCTGGTTTGTACTTTCCACTTTTGTCATTATAGGAAGAGTTTTGGGTTGACCCCAACAGCTCCATCTCGAAAGCCTATGAGAAGACGGACCAGGCAATTCTATCCCACAGCTCTGACTTGGGTCGTGGCGGATCAACTGCTGTTACTGCTATTCTGATAAATGGTCAACGACTATGGCTGGCCAATGTTGGAGATTCACGGGCAGTTCTTTCGAGAGGGGGTGAAGCGGTACAGATGACCATCGATCATGAGCCGAATACAGAACGCGGCATCATTGAGAATAAAGGTGGTTTTGTTTCGAACATGCCAGGTAACTTATATCTTATTAGAAGTTGTCATCAATATCTATAACCGAGCGATATGCCAATTTTTCACCACAATATGCAATCTCTTGTTTTCCTTGGGCATTCTTTTATCTGACAAATCTGTTTAGCTTGGATTCCTCTTCATAATGTCATGTGTTGACTGCTTCATTCTTGATGAAATTCTAATAGTGATTGAGATGTTTAGAGATTTTAGAACTGACAGCCAATTTTACCACTGCCAGTTAACAAAAAATATAATTGATCATGAAGGTTAAAATTGTTATTGGCCTTATGTCCCAAAATCGAAAAGTAAAACTTAGCATTGTTTAAAGCCTATAATTATATGTTCCCCTTCTTTATAAAAAATGCACCTCTTTATCATTCTTTTCAATCTCCTGAAAAGTTTATAGATAGTTCAACTTTAATTCACTCACTCTGTGTTTGCGAGTATGTTATTAATTTATGACGAAAGTACCAATTACAGATCAAAGAAATAGGATAATTACAAAAACCAGTGGATGAATCAAAATTTGGGAGGACTTTTATGAATTTTACTTTTAAATGAAACACATTTTTATGAACATCTACAGGAAAAATACAAATTAAATGAATTCTCTAAGATCTTTAGAGTGTACCTTTTTAAGTGTTTAAGAAATTTCAAAAAACACAACCAAACAACACGAACCATTTGATAAGTGCTTTTAACTACTTTTCACTATTGCAAAATTCATGCCAAACTAATCTTAAGGATGGCCAAGATGGAAGCTCAGAAAGGCCAGGCTTGTAGCAGATGGCCAAGATTTTAGTCACATTGATGGGAGAGAAAAATTAGGAGTCCTCTAATGTAGGATTCAAATTTAGAAACTTTTATTTTGACGTCTCATGAAAATCTAGTGTCCAAGAAACCGAGTTGTTGAGTTCAATTTAGCCCTTTACGCGTTATATTCAGTCTTCATTTATGGTTTTTAAATGACTGAAATCTCTAGTTTTAGTACTTTTTGTCTTTTGCAACTTTTAAGTACCTAATATTGAAATAGCGAGTTGTTGTAATCAAGGTCGTTTCATTAAACATTTGATTCATGTTTTTTTTTTTCCTGATCCTGTTGAATTTCTTATAAAATCAGGAGACGTACCTCGAGTGAACGGCCAGCTAGCAGTTTCACGAGCATTTGGAGACAAGAGTCTCAAATCTCACCTGCGATCAGATCCTGACATACGTGATATTAATATAGACGCCAACATGGACATATTAATTCTCGCCAGCGACGGTCTTTGGAAGGTGCTATTATCAGCTTTCATTCATTCCTGTTACATTAACACCTAAAACCAATGGGGCATTTTTTTTTCTTCTAGAATCATTCATTTATATCTACATTTTGTGCTTCTTATGAATGTGAAATGAAACAGGTAATGGCCAATCAAGAAGCAGTTGATATTGCAAGAAGAATTAAAGACCCATTGAAGGCTGCTAAGCAGTTAATAACTGAAGCTTTGCAGAAAGAGAGTAAAGATGATATATCATGCATTGTGGTTAGATTTAGGTGATTTTAGCCTTTAATTTTTTTTACCCCCTTCAGATTCAGTATATACCCCTAATAAGATTTTATTTTTACGCAATGGCAATTTACGGATTAGGCCAACCGAGTAAATATACATGTTTCGGATAATCCTTGCGAAGACTACGTGATTTATCGACGAAAAAAAAGAGTGTGACGGAGACTGTATTTGTAAATTTGATTAGGTTGATTATGTTTATATTGTTTGATATCTTTGTGAAGTTGAATTTGGAGTTGCTGATGTATAATATTGTGTCTTGTTATATTATTATGTAAGGACTACTAAATCCTGTAGTGTAGTCCAAGGATATGTCTTCATGTTTGGTTTTACTTTTCAAGGTGTTTGCCTGTTTTTTAAATTCATTTTGTTTTCTCTCTAAATGTCAGCAGTGGCAGATGTATAATGTGGGATGGGACCCTTTTAACACTGTGAGGAAACATAGTCTTTTCTCTCTCCCAATAAAGTTTATGAAGAATTATATCTTATAAACTTTAATTTTGTCATGGAGACTTTGATTAAATTGTTACTTTCGAATATAGGGATCAAACAGAGCAATTTCTGAAGATTTCAGAGACAAATTGTATTTGTCCCTTAATTATTCACTGCAGTTGAATATCAAACTTGAATTATCGTGGCAAATGTCACAGGAACCATTCTATTCATTGTATGTCAAGAAGGTAGTTGAAGTCAAATTAAACATAACTCAACGTAAATTGACATGTACTCGTTTCTTTGACATGTACTCTTTTCTTTGAGGTTGAAATCTGAACAATTTATTTCTAAATATACACTTATGTCTTTGTCATGCAGAAATATTTACTGAATCCTCAAAATGAGAAATATATTTAAAGTTTTTTTTTTTAATTAAAGTCTAATATATTGTTATACTATTATCTTGTGTAGGTGCGTAATCAACCGATTCAACCTATAGGTATCATGGTATCAGTGCTAGTCTGATCATAGCTCAATTGGTTAAGAGGTCAAATATTCAAATCTTCCCACATCCTTTATTTCTAAAAAGAAATGAAATATATAAAAAAAAAAAAAAAAACATAGGTATTGGAAACTTCTTTTAGTTAGAGATTTAGGTTTAAAAAAAAAAAAAAAAAAATCAATGAAGATAGGGTTGGAGTTTGAACTTCGTGGCAGATTGTGATTGACTAAATATTATGTTATCATTTTTAATTAAAAAATCATATTTAATTCGTCACGTCACCTTAACTTTTTTTTTCCTGTTTTTTTTCCTCTTCTCCATAGCTTTTGATTTCCGATTTTGCCCTTCCCTATTCAATCATCTCCAATATCTCTTTTTTAGCAATGATTTGAATTTTATTACTAAGATTTGAAAATAGCAAATCATCGATAAAAAAAGAAATTTTATGACAATTTTTAATAATAATAATAATAAGATCTAAAACCTCACATTTAAAAATGTTTACTAAAATTTGGCAGTAGCAAATCATCGATAAAAAAAATCCCGTGACAATTTTTAATAATAATAATAATATCTAAAACCTCACCATTGTCCAACATCCTATGACATTTTTTAATAAAATTTCTCTTTCCTTTTCTATCTAATTTCTTTCTTCATTCAAGTTTCCAACTCAATTTCACTTCATTTATCATACAATAAATAATTAACTATTACCTTTCTAAAATTCTGCAATAAAATTTCTAAAATTTTACCAATTTTTGCTATGCTGCTATCAGGCACATGGAGAGATTTAAGAAATGTTTCCTCAGATTTGACAGTAGCAAATCATTCCTAAAATGAGATACGGGAGAGAATTGGGGAGAGAAGGGCAAAATTGGAAATTGAAAGTTATGAAAAAGTGGAAAAAATAAAAGAAAAAAAAGCATTGAAGTGACATGAGACATTAAATATGATTTTTTAATTAAAAAAAATAACATAAAATCTGGCCAATATTCTGGCATGTTGCTGGGCTGCAAAAGATAGTTGTAGCCCAGCCTGCAACTAAGTTTTACTCTTTAAAGTATGCCTTTGGCTAACTATTCAGAAAAAGACACGTCATAGAAAATGTAACCTATAATTTATCAAATAAATATTTGGACGCATTTTTGATAAAACTAAACGAGCCCTAGCCCTAGCCCAATCGAGCTAATTAGCCCAGGCCCACAGAAGTTTACAAGAATTACGAAATTACCCCCACAGAAACAACGTCGTCTAGGGTTTCAGTAGCTCTATATATTTCACTAGCTTACCGTCGTATCCACACACACTTCCAAATGAACAGCTTCTCCGAATTAGGGTTTCGTTCTCGCATTGTATTTTCTTGTAGTCGGTTGATTTCGTCTGATGATTAATTTCGCCTCTCCTTTCTGCTACAAGTTTTTGAGATCTTTCGATCGATTTCTTGATGGCTATGTTCTAGAGGCGTATACTGATTCTCCAAGTTTCGGGGAATTTTCGTCCAGATTTTGTGCTTTCTCTCTCATTTCTGGTTCTCCTTACTTCGGTACATTTCATTGAATCGTCGATTTTGAAATCAACCTTTGATCAAACTAGTAATTTTGTTTTTTGGCCATTTAATTTAATTTGTGAATTAATTTTCGTTTTTCAAACGTTTAATTGATTATTATACAATCCTTGGGGTTGCTCATATATTTCATAGATAAATAGAAATTTAAGTGATTGACTTTTAAAATAAAATTTTCTAATATTTTATAAACATTGATTTTGAATTCGCCTCTCCTTTCTGCTGCAAGTGTTGAGATCTTTTGATCGATTTCTTGATGGCTATGTTCTAGTGGCGCATATTGATTATTGAAGTTCTGGGGATTTTTTAACCCAGATTTTGTGCTCTCACATCTCTGGTTCCCATTACTTCTGTACATTTCATAATCCAAAATTCAAACTTATAGGAAACTAAAAATCCTGATTTATTCATCGTTTTCGTTTTGTTTTCGGATGATTTGATAATTTTTTTGCTACATTTGGTTTGTGTTCGAATAAAATTTCCCCGGATTTGTGTGTTTTCGATTCATTCTTCCTTGATCTTTAATTTTGAATTGACTTAGCAACTACTTGGAGGACGATGACCACTAAATATTCATTTATCTGTGTGTGAAATGAGGACCGAATCTTGATATTAGAATGGTGAAGTTCAGTAGTAATTATAAAATAAAGTAATTCGAATAATTAATTAAAAATCATTCTATAATCTGATTCCTTTTTACACTTTGCAATATGAGCAGAATCTAGGCGCAGCTGATATTGAGGCATGGTGGAGAATGTATATGAAAACCACTTAAAAAGTCCTAAAAGGCATATTAATCCAGACGCCATGAACATCAAGAATTAGAAAGCAGAGGGTTAGCTGCTACAATTACTTCGAACCCATGACTATAATGACTTTGCCCGAGTAATTTGACATTTTTTTAGTGAATTTTGGTTCCCAAAGATCCTTGGACATTGATGGAGTTGAATTTTGCCCTCTTCAAGCCTTCTCCTATGAACTGACCTTTTTCAATGGTCTTTCAGTTAATTAACCAACCCATTGCTAATTTTATATTAGTAGGAACATTTTTATTGAGTAACCAGTTTTTTTAATAATGCTTAAAAGAAAATGTATGTTTTAAATTACTTTTGATTATGCGAACATCATGGAAAATTTTGAGAACTGCTTTTAATGGGTTAAAAGCACTTTTCATCTTCATCCCAAATGTAAAAGTTTTGTAATCTTCAAATTTAGGGTGTGATAATTGCAATTGAAAAGTACCAATGTCGCTGGATCAAGTGATCAGACTCTCGACTATGCAAATATAGTAGAGTGGCTCGACGATCAGCCTCCATCATCAGTGGTTTTTGTGTGCTTTGGGACCATGGTAAGCTTTGATGAGGATCAAGTGGTGGCAATCACAAATGCGTTGCCTTCTTTAGCCCCCACTTAAGGGTAAGTTTGAAGCACCAAAAAACTACACCAACATCAAAGACGTCCTACCAAAGGGATTTCTCGTTTGAACAGCAGATATTGGAAGAATTATCGGATGGACATTGCAACACCTTTCTTTTTACTCCTGCAAAAATTCTCATTTCTTAGAAAGAAAAAAAGCACAAAAGCGTGGAAAGTGGAGTTATTGCTCACCCAGCTATTGGAGAATTCATATTGCATTGTGGTTGGAACTTTATACTAGAAAGTGTGGCATGGCGTGCCAATGGCAACATGGCCAATGCATGCCGAGCAACAATTCTACACCTTTGAAATGGTGGTGGAATTGGGATTAGCGGTGGAGATCACTTTAAATTATCGAAGAACTTTCGGCGAAAAAGAACCGAGATTAGTTAGTGCAGAAGAGAGAGTGGGATTAGATAACTAATGCAAGAAGACATGGTAGGAGGAGACTATTAAGAAGATAGTTCCATGTGCTTTAAACTGGTGAAGTATGTTGAGTTTTGGACAATTAACTTCACTCAAGTACTGTTGAGCTATGCTCCCTTTGACATTTTGAAATTGTTGTGGGTAGAGTATAAGCTAAGGGTTTAGGGTTTAGGGTTCTAAACCCTAAACCCTAAGCTGTCATAAAAAATGCAGGGCATGCTTTCGATTTGGAAAAGCCCAAGGAATTTCATCCTTGGCATCAAGCGCCAAAACCATAAATGATGTACATTGTTCGAGAGGCTTCTTTTTTCAATAAATTGTTAATAACGGAGAGAGTATCTACTTAGTACTTATGTAGAAACTAGACCCTGAGAAAAAGTAGTGTAGAAAATAGAAACACAAGAAAGAAAAATTATCTATGTACAAAAGATACAAGTAAAAAGCGTGTATAATAAAGACTTGTATGAGACCAGTGCCTTGGTAGAAAAAGAAAGAAAGATACAAGTAAGAAAAAGTGTATGCACAACAAAAGAATAATATGAAAGTGAAGAAATTAGTGAGAATTCTTTTTAAGTTAAAGCAAATAGAATTAAAGAAATTGATGCCAACAAGTTTATGTGAAGTGTTAGAAAAAATTTATACATAGAAAGAAGTTAGCAGAGAAAATATAAAGAAAACACCCCGTCAAATTTTTTGGGATAAAAATAATTAACCACTTACATTTTTAAAAGTCTTCTAGATACTTTTACTCTTCTTTTCAAAAAATACATTCTAATTACAAATATTATGTGGTAGAGGTACTTTTAACATTGAGATTGAGAGCTGCCGGAAGAAGGAAATCTTATCCTATATATGTCAAGGTGAGCATAGGTTTAAATCTCCATACCACAGTCACAACTCAATTCTTGTGGATAAACTATAATGTAGTATCTGGAAGGAAGGGATGATGAACACGGGTCATTACCGGAATAGGAACAAATCAATCTTTCTAGGAGCAGAGCTGGAAAGAAAATTAAACAAGTTGGCAAGATAAGAATACGACAAATATGAGAAACACATCAATAAAGCACATTCTCGAACAGATTCACATGTGTTGTGTTTTAAAACAGAATATAGAATGCAGAGCTAATAATTGTCAGTGCTATCAGCATGTTCAAATAACAGTAGATCACAATAAGTTAAAACACTACTGCATGTACCATCGTTCAACACTTCAACCACAGGAACCAAGTGTCATGTTGATTAACTCTGCATACATAATGTTTCAAGAAAAAGGAATGTTTGTTAGTGATTGAATGATTGGTTGACGTGTTATGTATGAATCAAATAGAAAATACATAAGATACTATACCTAGAAATGAGTGAATATAAGTCTAAGAGCATGTTTGAGAGTGATTTTGAAATGGTTAAAATCACTTTTGTTGAGTTCAAAATCACTTACAAACATGATCATTCAAAATCAATTTTGATGGTATGAAAATCGGGTTTAAAAGTGAAACAAAAACATTAAAATGATTATATGAAAATCACTTAGAAACATATTATTTTCACTAAAATCATTATTTTAAAATCACTCACCAACATGACCTAAAAATGTAGCAGTGTGAGCAGAATTGGAAAAAGGTTAACTTACCTCTACCTAAAGTTCATCTGCATTGGACTGCTCTCCTGTCAAATGAACAAATGTCAATCACTGCTGAGTAAAAGCTTCAGTTTCTAATTGAAAGTTAACTCCTACTACTAAACAAGATTCAAATGAAAAATTGTATGCTTTTGAATAGCTTGGGGAGACAAACGCTCGAAGGAACCGTGACACCAGGTATTTACAATCTGATCGTGCCACATTCTATACTATCCTTAATTCAGAACATGAACTCACTATATATGTTAATTTGATTTTCATAAACCACATAAGATCAGGGGGGGTCAAAACCTTAACTAATTCAGAATATGAATTCACGATATATGTTGATTTGATTCTTGTAAACCAAGAAGATCAATGGTTGAAACCATATTGCTATGGAGTAAAACAATAACATGAAACCAAAAGAAAGAAAGAAATAGAGAATTCGTACCGCCTTCGTCTGGCAGATCGGAAGTCCACAGGGTTAGATTGTCCCTGAGAAGCTGCATAATGAGAGTACTGTCCTTGTAGGAGTCTTCATTGAGACTGTCAAGTTCTGCAATCGCCTCATCAAAGGCTTGCTTGGCAAGGTGGCAAGCCCTGAAAGGATATGACACAGTTATTTCAAAGAATAGAATAAAAGTCCCCGAAAATGAGATGTTACTATGATAATCAGAGGCCACATTATAAACAAGTAAAGATTTTCTCATCATAACACAAATTCATGGCAATTTTTTAAAGAACAAACAAATAAAATGAGTATTATAAATAGGTTTCTCAAGCTTTCCCATTCTCAAGCTTTACAGTAGTAATTACCATGGTCAGTACTAAAATCTCTTTTTATTTTTCTCCCATTTTGTTGGGGAGTAGGGCCAGCAGATGATGGGAAATAGAGAGAGGGAAAGAAGTTAACCTTTCAGAGGAATTCAAAATCTCATAGTAGAAAACAGAGAAGTTCAGAGCCAAGCCAAGTCTTATAGGATGAGTTGGAGACAAATCAGAGTTAGCAATCGTAGAAGCAGCCTGCACAACACATAAACGATCAATTGATGTCATATCTGTGGAGTCTTAGAAAATAAAAAATAGATATAGCAAAAAATATAAAAGATGGAGCAAGGAAAAATGCTATTCAAGGAATACAAGAAATTAACTTACCTCATAAGCCTTTAATGATTGATCTGCAACTTGTTTACGCTCATCACCAGATTTAAACTCCGCCAAATACCGACAATAATCTCCTTTCCTATAGCAGAAGATCGAGAAAAGAAATGGAAACAATCATGAAAATCATGTGAAAGGAAACATATGAATCACACCAAATTCAATATATAAACTGCACATTTATTGGATCTCTCTTCTAGAGAGAGTATCAAATATCACAATCTAGAAACTTCATAAAAACAGTAATTTAGGGATAGCATAAATTGTAGGAGGTAGAGGGAAATCCCCTTAATGAAGCCGAGCAAAGATTATAAATCTAACCTATTTGTTATGAACATACATATTACTTCATCACAATTGCTTATATTTATATTTCAGTAAAAAGAGAACATTAGGAATCTCACATCTTATGGTAGAAGACAGTAGACTCTCCAGCTGAGGAACTTGGAAGGAGATGCTGGTCAATAATTGACAATATGTCACTGCATATTTCAGAGAGCTCATCTTCAACCCGTTGCCTGTACCGAATAATCCGATCCACATTCTTCTCATTGTGTTTGGTATTCTCCTTCTGTTCAATTGAAGACAAAATGCGCCACGAAGCTCGTCTAGCTCCTATCACATTCTTATATCCAACAGACAGCAGATTTCTCTCTTCCACTGTCAATTCCACATTTAACTTCGCAACTTTCTTCATTTCCTCAACCATCTCTGAAGCATGGAAAAGGCAATGATTCGAACCATTAGATTCAACATATACAAAAAGATGAAGCCGCAAAACAGTATGGTACAATAAGCAATTCTTATAAGTTATATCATTCTTGCCAAACTACGACAAGAACATTATAAACAACCAGTGAATAAATGAAAAATGCCTCATTATAACCAGTAATTTCTGAAGCAGATCGATTTTCTACAATCAACAAATCCTGATTGTTTACTTCATCACGACCTATTCCAAATTACACTCGCCTAATTAAGTTCATCTTCAATTCTGACGGCATAGTTACATCTAAATCATACAATGGCCAAAATATAGCCCTAGATAAAATCGAAAATCGCAAAAAAAACAACAAAAAGTGATTAAACGCAACATATATTGCAGATTTACAGTCTAGAAAACAATAAAAACAACAGTAATCCCTAAGGTTCGTCGTAATCGATCGAGGATCGAGTGAATTAGCAGATAATCGACGAAAATGGAAATAGATTCTTCATAGTAGAGATGTAAAGAAACAGTACCTTCATATCTCTCAGCCTGCTCTGCTAATCTAGCAGAGTAAATGAGCGTCTCTCTCTCCTTCGCCATCACTTCTTCTTAGCTCTGAAACTGAAACTTTGGCTTCGAATTTTGGCGTGCTCTCTAGCTTTGAGAGTTGAACTGAGTTTATGATATTATTTTTCTACAATCACGGCAACTTCAAAGGATCGTTGACACGTGTGATATTGGCGCGCAGCTCGTGTGAATACCAGCCGTTGGATCAAATTGAAGTTATTTTTTCCTACACGGTCCCGGGAAAGGGATGCGACGTTGACCGTAAGTTTTGGTGACGGCTGGGTGATCTAATTATCGATTGGGATGTTTTTGTGGAGCCCGCAGTCACAATCGCAGCCGTGCTGTTCTTTTGTTTGATATAGTATATAGTTGTAAACTTCGCTTCCAAATTAAATTTCCTTTGGCTTCATTTGTATTTACAAAAATATATACTTTTTTATAAACTTATTTCAATATTGAAAGTCGAACTTGAATGAATTTAAATTGGGAAGAATTTTGGTTTGATTTTCATTCACTATCAATTTGATAGCTATTTTGTTTTTTTATTTTTAAAAATTAAATTTATAAACTTTACTTCTATTATTAGTTTCTTTATTTTACTATCTATATTTAAAAAGTATTTTCAAAATTTAAGCTAAATTTTAAAAAATATGATAAAAAAATTGGAAGAAACCAACGCAATTTTTAAAAGTCAAATAATTAGCAAAGTAGACCTTAGATTTTTTTTTTTTTTTTTTTTTTAAACTAAGTTTATAATTATTATTTTTACCAATAAATTAATGATTTTTTTTCTTTCGTTATCTACTTTTTGACTTTTGAGAATGTTTTCAAAATTTAAATAATTTTTTTAAAACTAAAAACTTTAAAAAAATATATATTTTATTTTTTGAATTTGGTTAAAAATTCAAACTTTTATTTAATAAATGTGAAAATTTCAAAAACATTTAAAAAAAACTATTTTAATTTTTTTTTTTTTTTATAGGAATTCAAACATTTATTTAATAAATGTTAAAAAATTTAAAAATAAGTTTTAAAACGCAAGTTTTAAACATTTGGTTTGTATTTTTAAAACATTTGTAAGAAATAAATACCTAAACAAATAGACTAAATTAGTGTTTATAAGCTTAACTTTTAAATATTAAAAATAAAAAATAATAAACTAAATACCAAATATTGAATGATTATCAAATAGACTTTGTTGACGCAAGATTTTGGACTTCTCCGAACCTCCGTGTGCTCTGTCGTAGGCCTCGTCGGCCGACGAGGGAAAGGTACGTATAGGAGGAAGAGAAGTGTAAACTTGCACCGGTGTGGGGCTAGGCCCACAAGGCTCCGATGCTTAAGTCAGAGAGGTATAGGAGCGGTGGAATAAGATTGCGTAGAATTGCGTACTTAGTAAGGACATGTCTTATAGGCAGGAGACTGTGGGTCGGTTGGGCCGACCCGTCTGTTCCTCATCATGAGGATCCGGGATTTTCGGCAATGAGGTGTGGCCCATTGTCCGTCTGTACCCGTCTTTATGATGAGAATCTTCGATCTCCCTGATCCTAGGCGGATTGGAGGGGACTGTTGTACCAATGTCTTGCTGGACAAAGTAGGAGTGTCCCACCGGTTCACTCATCTGCTCAACCTGGGGTGCGGACGGCATGACAACAGTCGGTATAGGAGTGGTTCGAGATTGTGGGTGTCCGAAGGGTCGGCTACCCACCTCCGTAGCGCTTTAGTGAGCTTGGGGCTCGAGGTCGTCGTGACGTCAACCACTGCTTCAGGCTGAGGTGGCCCGTAAAATATTAATAATTCAATAATCACTAATATAACTAATATTTTCCGTTATATCCGTCCCACATTTTTCATACTAAAAAAAATCATCAATGATTTTATAATGTTTATTAAAAAAAAGTAAAAAACTGATACTACAAATCTTGGGCTGGGCTCCTTCGGGGAACAAACAACACAACATCTCTCGTTTATTTGCTTTCTGGGTCGGGGCCTAATATATTTCTTTTTTTTTTTTTTTTTTTTTTTTTTGTGAGAATGTATTATACTAATCTATATGCACGGGTGAACAAATATTAACCGATTATTTTAATTAATAAATAAGCTATGGAGAAGAACATTAAAGTGTTAATTTCACTATTATCCTAAAAAAAAACACCCAAAAAGAAAATGATATAATGATTTCAGTTATATAATAGCAGTTGTGAAAAAATAAGCATTTGATCTTACCCTTCAAAATATATCTATAAAACTGTTTTGAAACAATATGACATCTTATCTTACTAAAAACAAATATCATGATCATATATATTTTTTTCATTTTCAAAATTAAACAAATGAAAAAACAGTTTTTTTTTTTTCTTTTCGAAACAAGATCATTGAATTATTCAAATTGAGAATGTGATGTGACCTTATTAAAGAGTGAGATATAAGTATGATAATTTATTTTTTACCAAAATATATATATATATATATATTTTTCACCTCTCCACTCATGAAAATAAAATAAGAAATAGTTATAATATTTATAAATCCTTTTAACATAGGGCTGGTTGCACAAACTACCCAAAATAATTGCAAATTTAGCAAAGTTTAAAACTTTTTGCAAATATGACAAAAAAATGAGTGACTATCACGAATAGACTTTATGACTATTACGGATAGACTTCTATCACTGATATACTATTATCATTGACAAAATACTATAAAAAAGACTACTATCAACGATAGACTTCTATCAGCGATAGATCATACTATCAGTGATAGAAATTGTCATATCCACAATTTTTTTTTAAAAATGCTATTTTTTTAATTATTTTACTCTAAATTCACATTTGTTACAATTTTCAATTTTTAAACATATAGTTTTTTAAAATATTTAGATTTCACATCATCCTTTTCAACACGTTTTCAGACAAAGGCAGAATTCAAATATTAAATGAAAAATAATTCTAATGCAGACTCCATCTAATAACGATTTTTTTTATTTAAAAAAACGTTTTTTATATTGAAAAACTTAATTGTATACAAGGATTTAAATATCAACGTTGATGGAAATATCGAAGTCTTAATTTTGTGGAAATGTCGATAAAATATCGATGTCGATGTATATTTCTGGAAGATTTAAAAAAAAAGATTAAAATTAATACATAAACATTTTACACTTTTAAATGAGTTAAAATACACTTATTATAATATTATATTCACGTTAAGTTACATTTTGTTATTATTTTTTTTAATATTTCATCGATTTTGTACGGCATGATGGAAATGTCGATTTACCGTTCATGTCGATGTCGAACCTGTAGATATGTGAAAATGTCGACGAAAATTTAATACTATATATAAGTTTATACCTTCAATTAATTTAAAAAAAAAAAAAAGATTCTAAACATTTACGGTACTAATATAAATGTATGTTTGAGCTATTGACCTAACTTTTTTTTTAGTACAATCAATGAGGGTATAAACAAAATTTGAACTTTTAACTTCAAGAGAGCAGAAAGTACATGTCAATTACTGTTAAGTTGGGTTCAGTTTGACTCATCCTAACTTAACAAAAACAAATAAATTATTTAAAACAAGATGTATGGCCCACGCTAGCACATATAATTTTTTAGCTTATCTTTTTTTTTCTTACCTGTTCTACATTCTTCATAAATGGCAAATAAGAAAGTCAACTAAAGATTAAGAAATGAGAGCATATAAGTTTTTCCTTTTCAACTATTTTTCTTTTTCAATTCAAACATAAAAACTTCGAGCAAAAAATATTGACAAAGACAACCACTTGGGTAGGTCTTCACTGACCAAGTTAAATGTGTTGAATTCCACGAGATTTCATATATAGTATTTAAAAAAATGTGTTGAATTCCACGAGATATAGTACTTAAAAAAATGTGTTGGCAATGAAAAAAAATACAAACTACTTACCAATTATTTATGCGTAATTTAATAATTATTTTGGCCATTATTGATAACATTTTTCTTTTGATTTTTTTTTTTTTCTTATTACTTACTTTTTAAAAATTTTTAAAAAATGAAGCCAAATTTTGAAAATTTAAAAATTCATGCCCCGTTTAATAATAATAATATATATATATATATATATATATTTTTTTTTTTAAAATTTGACTTAAAATTCAAATGTACTTTTAAGGAATGTGAAAAATTTAAGCTGAGCTCCCGAAAGCCTTCACTCGACTCATTGCTAAAGCTCCTTCACCAGTTGATCTCTCTACCATTCCTCGCCATAAATGGTCTCCTCCTCCAGAGGGTTGTTACAAAATAAATACCGACGCCTCTTGGTTCTCTCACTCCTCTGAAGCAAGTGTAGAGATTATCATCCGTGATTCCTCTGGATCAATTATCGCGGCTAAAGCCGCTAAAAGAAGTTTCTTCCTCAATCCCCTTCACTCGGAACTGGAGGCCATCTGCTGCGGCTTGGAATTAGCTCGGAATTTAGGGATTCTTCAGATCATCCTTGAATCCGACTCTCTGCTTGCCGTATCCGCTCTCCAGTCGCCTAGCAAACACATGAACGAAAGCAAAATTTGGATTGAAGATTGCATCTCTCTCTGCTCAGTTTTCGCCTCTTCTTCGTTTTTGCATGTGAACAGGAAATGTAACCGAGTAGCATATGCCTTAGCATCCTTTGGTTTAACTTCACCTTACCCGTGTACCTGGTTAATCAACTACCCACCATGGTTAACAAAATTAGTGGTGGTTGATTCCACCGCCTGAAATGAGAGTTTTTAATAAAACACAATATTATCTAAAAAAAAAAGGAATGTGAAAAATTTAACAAAAAAAATTGAGACCAAAACCAAAACAATCCAACCCTGAGAGAAAATAAATGAATTTAAAAAATCTCTGGAAAATCTAAAGAAGGAATTTTTTGTACGTTCATCACAAAATATTTCTAGATCTCAATGCTGATATGCTTAACATATCACTGATAATTTTTTTTTAATGTCAACATAACTGAGTGCGAATTCGAACCTCTGTATTTTTTGCGATTTTTTTTTTAATATTTATATACTATAATTTTTTGGCCGCCCAAACATCAATGTCTGGATCCGCCCCTAAAATGAACGTAGAATCTTTAGTTGATACAAACAAGGATAATTTTTAAAAACAGCGAATCAAAAACTAAAATAATTATCAAACCAACGTTTGTTAGAATAAAGCAACCAACTCATTTATAAATTGAGAGTCTAATGTTTATCATTTTTTTAAAGGAAAAAAAACATTCACAAATCACAGATGAAGAAAGTTCCAAAACTACTGAATTTGATAGCAATTGTGTTTGAAGAGGAAAACTTGCTTTCACATTCAACATATGACCTAGCTGCGAGAATGACGGTGTCTTTGGAATAATTTTGATTTTTTTTAATTAAAATTAAATTTTCAATAATTATCTTAAAAAATAACAATAAACCAAAGTGTGTTTAGTATAGCTTGTTAAATGCTTTTAAATGATTAAAAGTGTTTTAAAAAAGAAAACAAAAATTGGATGAATTTTAAAATTATTTTTGATGAAACTCTCTGAGACATTTGGTTAAGACATTATAATCTTTAAAGTTAAAATCTCCACCCCTTATATTATTGTTGAACTAAAAAAAATTGTTACGTACTCATTTTCAAATCTAAAAATTGAGGAGTCAAATTGGAGAATTTTTTTTTTTTTTTTTTTTTTTTTTTTTTTTTTTTTTTTTTTTATGCACAAATATATTTCAAGCATTAGACAAGCAAAGGGTTACTACGTCCTTGTTGGTTTTGCTCCTACTTGTACTTGATATAAATTTATGGACACATTTTTTTTTTAAGTAGTATTACACAAATATGGGTTTAGTATATATTATATAATACCTGAAAAAGAAAATAATCCACTTCCTTTTAACAAAAATACAATTCGAAGTGAAATACTAAGCTTAGATTAATTTATTATTTTTTTTTTTTTAGTACACTAAGCTTAGATTAATTAATAGAACATCAAGTCAATTCATCATTATTATTCACCTAATCTCAGTGTGTGGACCCAATGCAAGATTATAACATCCACACATAAATATAATTAACTTTAACAATTTCGACAAAAACAAGAAATTATTATTTATTAATTGTGACTTTTCATCCATGCAAGTGACAAATTAAACATAGACATAAAATTGTGTTTGGAGTAAGGAGTCATATATTAATTAAAATGTATTTACAAAATAATAATAAAAAAATTACTAATCAATTGGTTGGAATCGGTAAGTTTGCTTCCAACCTCTTAGCCTAATTACTATTATACACTTTTGAGATTTACTATTTTAACCATAAATAAATGAAGTTTAGCAAAAAGTACCAACAAAATTGGACCCCCAAATAATAAAAAAAATGGACAAGAAAGGTCAAGGGTGAAATTGTCAATCGGCCATATTCATCAACTAGTACCAACAAAATTGGACCCCAAATAATTCTAGTTCTTTATTAACCTCAATTTATTAGACAATATAATAGCCAAGTCTTTTCAATGGGAGACAAACCTCTCTTTCATTTTTCTCCCTAAATTATGAACATCACTCATGGTTATGAATCATAACAAAATTGACAATTTCACTTTATAATTTTATCATATCATACTTGTTACATTACATGGGGATGTTGGTATGTAGAAATAATTTAATATCTTGTCATTCTTTAGAATAAATGTGTTTGACTTATTCCATATTTTTTTTAAATTCATAAATTCACTAGACAAAAAATGAAAGTTTGGATTAGGTAAAATGTTGATACTAGTTTTTAGTATAACAATAAATTTAGTATTTGACGTGGAACGAGTTTGGACCAACAACACCTGAAGGGACAGAAGAATAAGCTAAAACCAATGTATGGTGTTAACCATACGAACTTCAACGCTCAAGTTAACTTGGAGGGAGAAAGAATATGAAAAGTATTTTTTTAGTAAAAGTAGAGAATGATATTTGCCTTACTCTTCACCTTCCATCTCCTTTTATTATATAAGCTTTTCATATGACTGTTTCATGCATATTTTGTGTCATTAAACGGGTCTTTATAGCGTTGATAACTCTCGGGAGTTACGAAGATTATGTAGCCGTTCGAGAGGAGGTGCTCCCTTTCTACGGCCGAATCGACCCCAATAGGGAGTCGACGTTCTTCTTGCGGTTGAGCCGACTCCGAGAGGGGTCAACCTTCTTGTGGCCGAACCGGAGTTCGACTCTCATTGCGGCCGACCCGACCCCGAGAGGGGTCGACCTACTCTGAAAAAACAACATTTGTTATATGGACAATTGAATATTTTTCATTTAAAACAATATATATATATATATATATATATATATATATATATATATATATATATATATATATATATATATATATATATTCTTTTTTTTTTGTACTTCAACAATATTTCGGGTAAAAATTCAAATGCATTAAATATCTATATATTATAAACAAGGAAAATTGTAATAGATGTCAATTTAGAATAAAATAATTAAAAATATAGCATGGTTTTAAAAAATTTGCAGATATGACAATTTCTATCGCTGCTATCTTATGACTGATAGAAGTCTATGGCTGATGATCACCTCAGCTTTTTATAGATTTTTGTCAGTGATAATAATTTATCAGTGGTAATAATCTATCACTGATAGAAGTCTATCAGTGATATGATAAAGTCTATCAATAATATAAATCGATTTTTTTGCCATATTTGTAAAACATTTTAAAGTTTGCTAAATTTACAATTAGTTTGGGCCTGAGTGCTATTTGTGCAATCAGCCCTATAAACAATGGTACATGTTATATTATTGAAAAATAAATATTACGTTAAAAAACTATATGTAAAAACTAGTTTCTAATTTTCTTAGACATTTTTTTTTATCATAGGATGATTATTAAAATAAACAAAAGAGATTTTAAACAACTAATGTATTAATCTTAAATATTATGCTATGTTTGTTGTCATCCTAAGCATAGTTGAATGATTCACTCTTTGTTCATATTCTAAAATTCGAAAAAAACAAACAAATTAAATTCTGATAAATAA
This sequence comes from Herpetospermum pedunculosum, assembly GCA_028017165.1. Taxonomy (NCBI): domain Eukaryota; kingdom Viridiplantae; phylum Streptophyta; class Magnoliopsida; order Cucurbitales; family Cucurbitaceae; genus Herpetospermum; species Herpetospermum pedunculosum. Next base: position 85,914,946 of record CM051522.1, read on the forward strand.
ATTATGACATTTAAAATTAGATGAGTTGTATACACTATATATAATCTGGTTTCCTTATATTTTTTCTTTGTCTTGTACGTTCTTTATAAGTGACACATTATAAAGTAAAGTCAATTCAATTGAAGATTAAGAAACTAGAAGATGGTGGCACATGAAACATTATTATCCTTTCCAATTCAAACATAAGAAATTTGAGCAGAAAACATTGACAAAAGCCAACAACTTAGGATAGCTCTTCACTGTCCAAGTAAATGCCGAAATTCAAGTTCCATATGAGACTTGAATTTAGTATTGAAAAAAAATAAAGAAAAAACAGCTAGTTGCAATTATCTAGGCATCATACACACATTCATTATTATTATTATTATGCTAAATTATAAAAAATGCCTCTAAACTTTATATTTTATCCCAAAAATATCTCTATCTTTTTAAACGTTCTAATATTACTCTAGTTCTTTCATAAACGTTTCAAAATTAAATTTAAAATAGAAAAATCGTTAGAATATTAGACGAAAAGTCGATGTGTTTGAATGTTGTTCTTTCAATACTTGAACCAGATAAGTGTCGTAATCACTGTCACGATGTGTTTGAATGTTGTTCTTTCAATACTTTAACGGTATTTTAAGATATTTTTGAAACTTTTATAAAAGGTCAAAAATAATATTACAAAAGATTTTTTTTTTAATTTACCTTTTTTATTACTATTATTTTTTAGTATAAATATATAGATTTGATGGATGGATAGAGTTGGTAGAATAATTGAATAAAGCAACCAACTGATTTAAAAATTAATTCGAAACATTTTGAATTTTAGCAATTATTGAGTATGTTTATCATTTTCTTAGGGAAAAAAAATCAGAAGAAGAAAGTTTCGGGATATTGACAGGCTCTTAAAAAAAAAAAAAAAGAAGTTGTGAAACTGCAATCCGACCTAAAATAATTACAAATTTAGCCAAGTTTAAAATCTTTTGCAAATATGACAAAAAAAAAAAAAACAGTGGTCACTGATAGATTTTATGACTATTACTGACTTTTATCCCTGATAAATTATTATCACTGATAAAATTCTATAAAAAAAGACTACTTCTATCAGTGATAAACTTCTATAGACCATACTATTAGGGATAGAAATTGTCACATCTGAAAAAAAAAAATTAAAAAAATGTTATATTTTTAATTATTTTACTCTAAATTGACAATTGTTACCATTTCTCTAATAAAATTATTTGAAATGACTTTTTAGCTATTTAAAAATAACTTTTTTAAGTGAAATAAAATTGTAACGAAACTTGAGTATTAAAAAAATAATAAATAAATATGCAACAACTCAATTGGCATAAAATTGTGTTATTGTCTAAGAGGTCAGGGGTTCAATCTTCCACCTCGCATTAATTTAATATCGTTAAAAACTCAAAGTAAAATTTAGTCTATACAATATGTGGGTCGGTTGAACTATACTCATGTTGCCAATAAAGACATAAAGACATATTTATATATTGATTTTTGACTATTTGAATAGCCACGACTCATAACTCTTTTTTTTTTTTTGAAAAAAATGGAGTCATAGCTCATCAATCAACAAAGTCCCTAAGGCTACCAGTCTCACAAAAAGAGAAAAAACTTGAGGGAACAGAATCCTCCCACTGAGCCGTAGGCCCGTAAGTAAAACTTCAGACGCTTTGGAAGCAATTTGATGGGTAAAGACATTATCCAGTCGATTCACATGAGCAAAAGAGATAACTCCAGCAACATTTTTCAGGTCCAATGCATCTTTGATGATGTGATAAGATCATCTCTCCAATTATTCCATTGAGAAGATTATTGACATCCAAACAATCGGTCTTTGCTTCAACCGGGCACTTATCAGGTAACGAATATGAGGAGAACGCTTGGAGCCCCTCTACCATTGCCATAGCCTCCAAAGTTTTAATCTCGAACTGACCGCTGAGAGTACGACAACCAGCCAATTTGACAGAACCTCGATGGTCCCTAATGACCCACCCAAGGCTCGCCCGTCTGGAATCAACTCTAAAAGAAGCATCTACATTTAGCTTCCAACGGTTGGGGGGGGGGGGGGGGGGGGGGAGAAAGCCTCCAACCCCATGATCGTCCCTGTCTTGAGCTTCCCTACCTGCTGGTTGCTTCCTCTTGCTTCCGTTAGCTTCTAAACCTCTCATCCTAAGTCTTTGAAATGGAGAAAACAATTAGCAATGATAGAGACCACATTTTGCTCTATCTCACTTGTACTATGAAATTTTTTAGCTCACAAATCTTCTAAACTAGCATATCGCACTCTTATGAGTTAGTTGGATTATTAAAATATTAAAAGACACAACACAAAACTATAAAAAAAAAACATAACCAATGAATATGAGAGAATATAATTCATTGGTAAGTTAAACACCATTTATATCATACATTCACATTTATTATTGGAAAAAAAACAAAATAACATGCAACCAGCATAAAACATATTATCGATTAAGAGTTTAGAATTCGAATTTTAACTCTCATATATATTGTCTAAAAACAAATATATATATATTACATTATAAATAAAAAATAAATATTTAAATTTATCCTCTATAATAATAAAAGATATATATCTAACTATTTAACTTATACATTTGTTACAATTTTTTTTTTTTATTGATAGTTATTTTATTTAATTAATCATATCATATGACTTTGTTGGATGAAGTTCTCAAACTAACCACTTTGGCTCATCATTGATGTCTTGTCTTTTCTAGACAATGTCCTATTATTGTATTACTTTTATCATTAATGTCGTACTTTATATAGATAAATTACATCATTGCATTTTCTAAGTTTTTACTTTTTAGATATTAAGTATATAATTTTTAAATAAAAAATTAAAAAACAAATTGTTTTTACAGAATCACATTTTCCTTCTACCTAACGAAAAATTATTCTAAATTTTTTAAAAAACATTAGAGGTTAAATTGCAAGGTTTTTAAAATTTAAGGAAAAAACATTATTTAAAATTTCAACAACTACCAATATATTCATTTGAATAATATATAAGTTAACTAAAACAATTAAAAATAGAAACTATAAACATAAGTTTAATCCAATAAATTAATCATATGTATAGACATCCTCTAAACTTTCACCTATTAAGTTTCTAACTTTAAAATATCTATCAAATCTTTAAACTATATAATAAATTATTGAATTTTCATTTTCTTGATCTAATGGGTCTTGATTTGACATAAATTTGACATTTGTTAAAATTCGTAAATCTATTTGACGGTAAAATTAAGTTTTGTGTCCAATAAAACTTTTACCTTTTAATTTTGAATCAGATAAATTTGTAAATTTTAGAATGTTTAATCGTTTAAAATAAACTTTTGAGATATAATTTGGGTTGAGATATATTAGAGTTATATTATTTCTCTTATAACTCTCTCTAATATATCTCAACCGCAATAATATCTCAATAACCCTAATATATCTCAAAATAAAAATATAAAACATAAAAATTAAAATTGAAAATTTTAAGGTTTGCTAAACATCTTTTAAAATATAGTGACCAATTAATTAAAAATTTAGAGATTAATTAAACTTATAAATTTAATTACATATATATACACATCAACATCTTGAATTTGCAATATAAATAAATAAATAAATAAATATATATATATATATATATATATTGTTTTGAAGGGTTTGTGAAGGGTAGATTAGACGGTGGGCAGGTTGGATTTGGGGCATCGCGATCATGTTGGTGTGTATGTGTGGCTGATTGGCCTTCAACGTGCTCCTCCTTTGCTCACTCCATTCGAATTCCCCATAATTTTATAATGACATGCCTTCAATTTTAATATTTTTTTTAAATTAAAGTTTAATCTTAATAACATTCATTTGATAGTAATTAATATATATATATATTATTGGATAGTGTATTTGTTTTAAAAAAATATTTAATATTTATTTACTCATTAAATTTTGGACCCATATCTTTTTAGCTTTGGATCCGCCTCTGATGACATGTGGCGAATAAGAAAAGAGACATCAATTTCTTACCATTGAATAGGCACAGATACATGCATGTGATCAAAATTGAGAAATTGGAATTTTAACGTGACATAATTTTAAAAACCGACTTATCTTTTCTAACTTTTTTGAAATTTGAAATTATGTTTTTACGGTTTCTTTTTTCTCTCTTCTCTTTCCTATTATATTTTTTCATTATTCTCTCACAAATATGTAATTTATCATTCTCTCCTCTATTGTTCATTTTTCTTCATCCTTCTCTTTTCTATATTTCATCTCTTACCATTTTCTCTCCAAATTTTACGAATAAAGAACTCTCCTCCCTCCACCAAATTAATTTCACGAAACAAACGGACATTTTTCCGGATTTAAATCAAATATTTTTCAATCTGATTTCATGAACCAACCAATCTTCCATAAAAAATCACACATTTAATACCAACAAATCTTTGATAAAAAAAAAATCACGATTAAAAAAAATAACAAAATCTACAACACGTAAATCAACCTCACGCCACGATAATAAATAAAAAAAATCTACAACACTATCGGATGCACTATCGTATGCGATCGTGTAAACAAATCTACACTTGTCTAAACAAATAACATAGTCTAAAAAACCCTACGATTAAAAAAAAATCAAAACGGAAACTTGATTAACAAAAATAAATCAACTAGTTGAGATTTGATTTTCTTTACCGGATTTTGAGTTTACAAATTTCTGGAAAATTAGTGAGTTTTTTTTTCTTTTCTCTTTTTTGACTACTTACAAAGGAGAAGAAGAAGGGAAGAAGACAAGAAAGAAAAAAAAATCAAGAATAAATGATAGAAGAAAAGGGACAGATACGAAATTTTGCAACCTAGTGAAATTGAAGATATGAGACCTCTGTCAAAATTATGTTAGAAATGTTAAAATTTTAATTTGTCAATTTTGACAAACCTTTTCGAAATCAGGTCAGATTCTGCAATTTCCAACGTGGCTCTTCATAAGAATAACCATTTTAGTTTGCCTTATTTTTCCTTATCTGGATTATTATCAAGATAAATATATATATGTGAATGGGGTAATTCAAACCTCGTCTCTTAATTGAGTGTACATATTTTATATTAGTTGAGTTGTGTTCGTTGGCTCATCGACAATAGTTCTTAATACTTAGGTTAATCCTTGATTGACCTATTACTTTATTTTAAAATAATTTGGGCTCTATTTAGTATTAGTTTTTTTTTAGTTTAAAAATTGTGAGGATGAGGTGAGGGTGGGATCAAACATTAAGTCTTAAAATAGGTACATTATGTTTTTTTCCTTCTTTTATCTACTCATACGCTCGAATTTGATTTTTGAATTTTAAATTTTGAATTTGTAGCATTTGTAGGATTTGAACAAAATTAATCTTACTAGCCATTTAACTATAACTTTTCAAACGGACTATACTCAACAAAAATTGAAAAAAAAAAATAAAAATTTAAGGACCAATATATATAGAAAAAGTTCATTTTAATGATATTCATAACCGTGTTATATAAATAAATATAAGTTAAAAATTGCATTTTTTATTCGTAAAGTTGTAAAATATCTATTTTAGTTCCATTTTTAGGTTTATTTAATTTTGATTTTTTAACTTTTAAAATATCTCCTTTGGTGTTAAAGTCTTAAAAATATAAGATTTTTTATTATAGCTATTTTTTATTGTTAATTATTTTTTAGTAAATAAATATTAGGTAACATAATAATAATTTTTAATTTTGAGTCAATTTTTAGACTTTTCATTTTTGTCATAAAAATAGTGTAGAATTGAGAAATAAGAAGGATAAAAAAACATTACATTAATCGAAATTGAAACATATGTCAATTTAGAATAAGATAATTAAAAATATAACATGTTTTTAAAAATTTTGCGGATATGGTAATTTCTATCGCTGATATCTTATGGCTGATAGAAGTCTATCGCTGATCACCTCAGCTTTTTATAGATTTTTGTCAGTGATAATAGTCTATCAGAGTGATAATAGTCTATCAGTGATATAATAAAGTCTTATCCGTGATAGAAACATATTTTTTTGCCATATTTACAAAACATTTTAAAGTTGGCTAAATTTACAATTAGTTTGAGTCTGATTGCTATTTGTGCAACCAGTCCTTACATTAATAATATATATCCACCTATTGGTTATTATTATTTTTAAAGAACATATGGGCTAAATTATTCGAATCACTTCCTTTATTCACATTACAATAATTAAAAGGAATAAATGAAAATTAAAATTAAATAAGGAGGCGAAATTTACGGGTAAAAAAGGAAACACAAAGCACAAGCACAAATTTGAAAAAGCAGAAAAAAACAAAAAGAATCGACAGAAATCGCCGTACGTCTTAATCTGTTCTGTACGACCGAAACTGACGTCGTTTTGATTGATTTTATTTTTCTCTCTCTCAGGGCAGTACAAAATCTGGTTCTTACACGTGGACAAATACGGATGAATCAGACGGTGCTGGATGAATGTTCGAGATCATAATTGGGTGGTCCCCAGACCTATCTTTCCGCTATGTGGGGCCCACACTGCTATACGGCCCATGTGGCATCGTGACCTGACCATATAAAAACAAATATTCCACGTCATATTGACTGGCAGGTAAGACGGACAATTTTCAATATATATATATATATATATTTTTTTTTTAATAAAAAAAATTAATAAGGTTATTGTTAATTAATTATTTTGTAATTTTCTTTTCGATAAAAATTAATTTATACCCTTAAACTTTGAACGTTGTATGAATTAAAACTTTAAATTAATGATTGTATCAATTTAAACCCTGAACTTTTACAAGTGTATCAATTTACACCATCTCTTAAAATAATGTTAGTTTTCACACGTGTAGAGACTTATAATTTATCAATTAAATCTCTAAACTTTCATATAATTGATTCACTTATGAAAGTTTAGGAGTTTAATTGTTAAAATTATAAGTCTTTACATGTTTAAATTAACGTTTTTAAAAGAAAATTCTAACATAAGGTATAAATTGATAAAGTTCTAGATTTAAATTGATACAATCAATAGTTTAGAGTTTTAATTATACAACATTCCTAGTTTAAGGATATAAATTAATTTTTTCTCTTTTCTTTTTTAATAATATCATCAAAAGGTTTGTTGTTGCTGACTTGTGTTCTTAATTAATTTTTTCCTTTTTAGAATGGGTAGTTGTGGAATTGACTTCACCAACTTTGATGGTAAGTTTTCTAAATTGCCATCTTATTATTGTAGCGATAAATGAATAAGAAAATTACAGAAAAGTAGCATCATTTTTTGTTTGAAAAAAAAGAAAAATAAAAGACAATCTGCCTCTTGGAAAACAAATTCATGCATAACTTTATAAGTTTAAAGTCAAAATCAACATAGTAATTAGTATTTATTATTCAGTCTGAGTCCGAGGTTCGACTCTCTTTTTAACATATTGTCAAAAGGAAGAAAAAAACTGTAATCATTTTTTTGAAGTTAAAAGTTCAAATCCTAATACCTCACACATGCTATACATGGTGACATTTAATTATTCACCTATCTACGTTTTGTTTTTTGTTTTTTTAGTTCAATAATTAAAGTGAGAAGATTTGAACCTATGACACGTCGATGATACATTTTTATGCCACTTGAGTTAAGCTCAATTTGACTTAAATTTATAAGTTGGATTTTCTTATGTCTATAGTTTGTACATCATTTAATTTTAGTTCCTATTATTTTAAAACTTATGATTTAATCTTATAATTAAGATTTAACTTCAAATTGATAAACTATAACTTTACCAATTCATTGTTTTTATGGTTTTTATGGTGAGATTTAGCTGACATGTTATTTTTTATTTTATTTTTTTTTTATGAAAAATATTTGCCACGCTTTTAATAATACATAGTGCTTCCCTTCAAATAACGAAATTAAAACTTTTTTAAATCTCTTAGGTACCAAAGGTTTCACTACACCCAAACTAAAAAAAAACTAAATAAAATTTTTCAACCATAAAAACCAAATAAAAACTACATCAAAATCAACTAAATTTGTATTTTTTTTAAAAAAAAAATTAAAATAAGAGGGGAATTGTAAAATTTGACCGAAATTGAAAAAGTGTCTCAAAATTGACCTCAAATTAAAATTTTATCCTTACCTATTTTACCCTTCGCCTAAAAAAAAATGTCCTCTCCTCCCTCCTCCATTTTTCTCTTTGTTGCACTCTCTTCTCCATTTTTCTTTCTGTTCATCCCTCTCACCTTCTCAAATTCGTCTATGCCCAAAAAAAAAAAAGTGTTAAAAAAAAATAGATTTGAGATTAAGATAGAAAAAAAAAATACTCGTTTAAAAAAATCAAAAAAAATATCGTGTAAAAAAGTCTAAAAAAATCTCAAAATCACACCATCCTCTAACACAAATACAACGATGTTCTAAAAATCTCCAAACATCCAACGACCGTCTAAACAAATATCACGATCATCTAAAAAAATCAAATCGTACAAATCCCACAGAAAAAAATTCATATCTTCTAAAAAAAATGAGATCTTGTACAATATTCAAATGCAAAAAAATTTCAGATCGCAGCCACAATCCCAGCCGGATTATTTTTTGTGCACAATCGTGTCTCCCTAGCAATTTTTTTTTAGTAAATCTTTGATCCTCTCCATTGATTTGCAAATGATACTTCAACTATAATCAAATGATGCAAGGGATAATTTTTTAACGTCACATGTTTCTGTTTTGAAGACTGAAGTCCAAACAAGAAGAGGAGAAGAGAAAAATATCGAGGAAGAACAGAGGAGAGAGAAGAAAATAAAAAAAGAGGCTTTTTTTTAAGCGAGGGGTAAAAGAGGAATTTCACAACCTTTTAAAAAGTAATAATGTTGCCGGCTGTCAATTTGAGGTGAAAAAAAATAAAAATTCAAATTGAGGTCAGTTTTTACAAACTTTTTTAATCCAAAACAGATTTTGCAATTCCCAATAAAATTGTTAAATTATATATTAAAAATACACATCTTTTCACACACGTTTGAATATTACCCACCACATTTTATAAACGTTTCAAAACTATCATTAAAATAGAAATTCATTAGAATGTTAGATCGAAAAGTTGTTATTTCCTATTCAACCCACACAAACGTTTTCATCACTGTCACGTCATTTTAGGTCATAGCTACGTCGATTTTCCGTATTCGGTTTGGCAACATTTTTTATAATTTAGGCTTTTATCTAAAATTATAACGGGTTAAGCTAGAAAGAAAGAAAATGACGTTAAAAGAATACCGCGTTCCATACGCGTCTCTCTCTCTCTCTATATAGTGTGTAAAGTTTAGACTGCAAACTAGGCTCCTCTATTTATCCGTACCATCCGATTTCTTCTTCCTTAATTTTACATTTTTTTTTCTTCTCTTCTTCTTCTGATACTGCTAGAACGAAAGCGATTTCTCAATTGGTGGTGCAAATTGAGGTAAATCTGGAGTACCTCATCGCCAAAAGGTACTTTTTTCCCTTTCTGATTTGATTTTCTTTCATCTATTCGATCGCAAATACGCAGATTCTCATCGATTTTCCCTTTTATGCTTCTGTTTCCGATTTAAACATACACCAATTCCTGCGATTATCGTTTATTTTTTCCCGATTTTTCTTGCTTCTTCTTTATATTTCTGGATTTGGGAATGGGATTTTCTTTCTTTATCGTTAGGATTCGGGAGTTTTCTTATATGGGTTTGCTTTGATTCTGTGGTTAGGTTTCAATTTCATTCTCTTCTAGAAATTATTTGTGAAGCTTCTGAGGAGAAGCTGTCTCGTATACAATTCTGGCCGACATCGTAGTGATATCGTCTCCATCTTCCTGTTGTAGTATTGGTCCTTTTCGGGGATTTTCTGGTCCATGGGCGTCCTTCGATTGCAGTTTGTTGTTGGTTCGGCGTCTTCCAATCGATTACGGCTAATGTCAATCCGATCGGAGACCTTTTGAAAATAGAATTTTTTGTATTCATCTGTCAAAATCGTTTGCGATGTGAACATTTGAGCCATAAATTCAAGAAGGAAAAAGGGAATAATACTAGCAGGAATCGAAACGTAGAGAGATCTCATTCCGATCTTTAGAGGGATTTCTTATCAGTTGTCCAAAATTGAACGTATGGCCAAATTCAATTGCTTCTCTGCTCGGACAGGGAAGAAGAAGAAGACCAAGGTATGTCTTCTTTCGTAATTCATATCTTAGTTGCGTTTGGTAAGCTTTTTTTCTGGGGGGTTTGCTGAATACATATCCTTTTACTCTACTACGGTTGCAGGGTGATTTAGAAGCGCAAAAACTTACTGAATTGAATAATTTGACGAGAACTTTGCAAGTCAGTATCCATCACCCTGAAGAGACTTTTCAAGTTGGAGAAGGGAAGTCATCTACTCTGGACGTTGCAATTCTGTACCCATCTGAGAATAATTCTAAGCTGGATGTTAAGGTAACGAATCATGAGAGTCTTGTAGCAGGAGGAGGAGGAGCAGTAGAAGCTGCATATGAAGGGGAAGATGAGCGTGACGACAACTCGATCAAGCGGAACCTTTCTGATTTTGATCTCCCTGCCCAGGACACCTGTGAAGAAGAATTTGAGTTTCAATTTTCGACTACGGTGGGAAAACAATTTGAAAAGATCATCATTGAAGGTGGTGAAGGAGTGGGAGAAGGGGCTGATGCAATCCAAAGTGGACATGTTAGTGATCCTGGAATTGGTAAGGCAGTATCTTGGGCATCACCTAAACTTAAACGCTCCTGCTCTAATCTGGAAACCAGGGATGTGCTTAGAGATTTATCTCATCAGTTGCCTCCAAAGTCTCAGTCTTATGAAAAACTGCAAGATTTGGCAGACGAAATGAGGAACTATGTCGATCCGGGCAGTCCGGTGTCTGTTATGACCCATCGCAGTGCTGATAAAGTGATGTTGAAGAAGTGTTCTTCAAGCCAGATTCTTCCTTCCAGAAGTAGAAGGTTGTGGTGGAAGTTGTTTCTGTGGAGCCATAGAAACCTGCAAAAGCCGTGGACTACCAAGGCCCCTCCCACCAGCTCTGCTTTCAACCTGCAAGGTGGGTATTGCTCTGATAATTTTGAGCCGAACAGAGCAGCGGGGAAAAGTATGATGGAATCGCCTAGATCATTTACTGAGGAAACCTGGAACAAAGGCCCGAGTAACGACAAAAGCGATGATCAGAATCAGGAGAGTTTGTGTAATGGAGTCTCCGGTTTATGGCCACAAAACCAATGGGTTGCATTCTCAGCAGAATCATCTTCCCTAAGAAGAGTGGATGAGTGGGTGAAGGATCTTCAAAGCGAGCCCTGTCTTTCAATCAATGAAAATAATCCAGATACTTTCTTCCCACCGTCTCCTGAGAGAACTGCAACTCGACGTGGAGAACCCAATCTGACAGAAGAGCTTTTGTATGCCAATAGCGTCATCCAGTCTCTGAATTCTTCCTCAACCGTGGCTCACATCTCTGGTATTGGCTTAAAAGCCGTACCCACAATCTCACACCTATCTGGTCTTCGATCTGTCAATTTGTCCGGCAACCTCATAGGTAATGATTCCTTTTTATTCAAGTTATATCTCCAAATGTTTGGCATGCCACTATTCTGGTTACTTAGCTTTTTCTTGTCATTCTTGCCACTAACATGGCTGCTTGGTTTCCAGTTCACATTAACCCTGGATCACTGCCCAAGGGACTGCACACTCTTAACTTGTCCAGGAACAAGATCAGTGCCATTGAAGGACTCAAAGAATTAACACGACTTCGGATACTTGATTTGAGTTACAATCGCATAACTCGCATAGGACATGGTACTGTTCAAAAAACTTATTGTGTTAAATTCTGTACTTGGATTTGGTTGATGATGGGAGGACGGGGGGATGTGTAAAATTTATCCATTTCTGATTATTCTGAATTTGCAATTTGTTGGACTGCACCAGGGTTGTCGAACTGTGCGATTATCAAGGAACTCTATCTCGCTGGCAACAAGTTTAGTGACGTTGAGGGACTGCATCGACTCTTGAAGCTGACAGTTCTCGACCTAAGCTTCAACAAGATTTCAACAACCAAAGCTCTGGGCCAACTTGTTGCCAACTATAACTCCCTTCAAGCTCTTAATCTGTTGGGGAATCCAGTTCAAAGCAATTTGAGTGATGACCAGCTACGCAAGTCAGTTGTTGGCCTTCTTCCAAACCTTGTTTATCTAAACAAGCAGGCCATCAAAGCACAGAGAGCTCGAGAAGTAGTGACAGATAGCATTGCTAAAGCCGCACTAGGGAACAGTAATTGGAGTTCTCGCAGAAGAACATCGAGGAAAACGAGCCACGTTGCATCGTCTTCCATTGGCGGGCACAGGAGCACTTCAAGTGTTGCACACAAAGGCAGGCACAGATCAAAAACGCCAACCTCACGCCATTCTTCTCTGGTGATGCCTTCATCGGGTGTTGCCTCCTCATCTCGATAGGCTTGTGCATCTGCTGAGATACCAAAAAGACATTCATTGGGGATGTGTTACCTCTGTTTTGTTTTGTGTTGTTTTGTTTTTGTTTTGTTTTCTATTCCCATGATTTCTACAATATCACATTTTCCATCCTGTTTTCCGTCACATTTTCCGTCCTGTTTTCCCAGTTCATAGAACTATGTTTGTCATGTGGTTAAATATTCTCTTTAACCTTAGGGAATTGAGATTGTTTTTCTCAATGGCATGATGCTAATCTATTCCTTTCGTATTTGGTTTTGCATATTAGCAAAAATTTAAATCACAATGCTGTTGCAGATAACAACTTCGCACACATCATCTTAGCTTTCTGCACTGATGCTGGCAAGCAATCTCACTAGGATTCTGTCAATGACTCTAAAATGTTATCAATCCCACATTAAATCAAACTCAAACAGAACGAGAGAATAGGCAAAACAAATAGTCTGCCAAAGGAGATTTACATATTTAACTCAATGGAGTTACAGGTTTTTGATCCGAACGCGAATAAAGTTCATATCTGAATCGATATCATTCATCTTCAGCGGAATCTTATTCCATTTTCTTCATTTGAGCATATCGACGCAGCTTCTCATTGAAAACAACTAGAGGGTTCTTCTCAATCAAGTTGCCATTTTCATCGTAAGCATCCTTTAAAAAAACAACCCAATTCATTTCTGTCCCAGCCAGATAAAAGGTTCTGGGTTGCTTCAGAAGCATCTGATAAGTATGCTTAGTCAAGCTAAACTCCTCCTTGAACTCCACAATATGATGAATAGAAGCCTTCTTCTCCAATGTCAAGTTCAAGAACTCATGCACCACGCCAACCCTGTACTTCTCTGCTTCCAAAGTCCAAAGCTCGAGCTTCGATCCGTCTGAATACGGAGAAACCAACGGAAGTGTATTCAACAAATTCAGCTTCCTCGTATCATCCTCATCCAAATCCAAATCCTTCCCATGTTTCACAGGAAACTTGAATGCCCTTTTCGCCTTTTCTTCGTTCACCACAAACTCTCTCTCGAGCTGACTTACGGCCAACAATGGATCCCAATTCACCAATTCAAGAATCCTCTTCCCATCATCTTCAACCACAACTCTGAAGTAATCCGGATACTTAGCAAGTCGATCTCTAAAATCCTCTGGAATCCCAAACACTGACCTGCAATGGTAGATTTTGCTCAACGGAATTCGCTTATTCGGCGACATCATCAGCAACTTCCTCACGATTCTAACCCTATCCAGCTCCATCGAGTCCATAATTCTCCTCTCTTCCTCGATCAACCCCTCCATGAACTCAGTAAATCCGAACCACATTTTACCATCGGCGTGACGATAGGGTTCGAAAATGAGCGGATGGCGCTCAATCGATCGAACGACTTTGCGGCCTCTGGGGAAGCCAAGTTCGCGATAGAGCTTGCCGGCATCATCGAGGCGAAGAACGTGCTCCGGCTGCTTGGAGAGAAAATCCTTAGACTTGAGAAGGAATCTGAAGGAGGAATCGGATTCGACGATGCGCTCGAAGTGAGAGATGCGATTGGGTTCGGATTGGACGAGCTTGGTTCTAGGGCTTTCGTGATTCTTGCGTTTCTTCTTGAACTTCTTGGGGAGTTTGGTGATGAGGAAGGAGGTGGAAAATGGGGAGGAGAAGAGTAATTGATGGAATTTCTGGTTCTGGTTCTGGTTCTGGTTGAAGAAGAATGAAGCAGAGGAATGGCGGAGGGTTTTTGTTAGGGTTTGAGTGGATTTGAGGTTGCCGACGAGAAGGCGCCAAGCCATTACAACTTTGATTTGATTCGCTGATTATTACAAGGAACACTTTTAACAAAAACAATATACAAAAGGAATATGTATATCTGTGAAAATGTGTTACTATATAATATATATAAAATTGAAAATATGAAATAATCATTTAATTACCTCTTATAAATTATTGTTTATTTTAAAATTTTAATATGATTTTTTTTTAGTTTGCCCCATCATAACGAAACCAATAATATAATGTACGGGTGATCATCGACGAGTCGGAGTCGGTTTTGGGCGAAAATGAACACCGACCACCGACATGTCAACTTCTATCCGTTGAAAATCGACAATTTAGAGGTGCCTAGTGTTAACACCGACTAACCAACCACACGGTCAATTTTCGACTTGTTTGTGACCACCCTAATATAATGTTATTAATTTGAAAGTATTTGTCAAATAAAGCATAGCTCAATAGATAAAAACATCAATTCAATCCTGCAATTATTGAACTTGAGGAGAAATGTTAGTTCAATTTATTATTATTATTATTATTTTTTTTGAAAAGAAGTCAAAAATGATAGTTCAATTAGTAATACAATAATACCCATAAAGATTGTAGATTGGTAGATTTAAATTGTAGTAATATATTTCCTTGGGAGGGAACAAATGAAAAAAAAAAAAAGGTATTATATTTCGATTTCAATATACCAAACAGCCCACAAAGAGCAGAGACAAAAGAAAATCGTTTGTGCATAAATGGATGCATAGCATTTTAAATGCTAAAGCAAACATCAGATGCTAATTATTGTCGAACTGATAATCACAATCTTAATCAGTAATCACATTACATTTCTTCAGGAGCTATGCAAATCTAATTAATAAAATCCTAGAATTCCCACTTCTGTGCTCTGCTCTGCTCATTCATTTGCATAATTACATCTTCTGATCATCATCCTACTTTTAGCCTTACGGCTTCTATAACCTGCTATCGTGGTGTGGTCAATTCCACCAAGTATCAATTTCAATTTTGTGTCCTCTCTTCTTTACTGTTTCTTTTTTTTCTTTTTTTTTTTTCTTCTTTTTTTCCTCTTTCAGAAATTTAGATTTCGCCTCCCCCCCCCCCCCCCCCCCCTATGATGATTATTCCATCATCCAGAGAATGAATATAAATACTTTTCACCTTCAAAATTTGTAATCACTTCGCTTGTCTCTTCAACAAAGGTTTTTGGCAGATAAGGACTCTCTCGTCGTTGTTATCTTCCATTTCTATAACTCGTGCGTCCCACTTTAGCTGTGTCGTTACAGTTCTAGCCGATTCGATAAGTGCAGCGGTGTCGCGGAATATCACCCAACCCTGGAGAAAGCAGTAACATCAACATCAACAAATATCTGAAAAGCGTTTGACATCTTGTAGGAAACATTTTTTATTTTTGGTGGGAAGCACTTTTAGCTATGGCAAAAGTGTTTTGGCGTGGCCAAGAACACTCCCAAATATAGCCTTGTGTAATATCAAACTGACTCGTGATCAAATGTTTTTGGACCACTAGTTCCCTCGAGTATTGGTTAAAACTTAAAAGTGCCTTTTGCATTTCCTTTTTCCATAAAGGGATTAAGTTTTTGGGATTTCGTGCATATTTTAACATATCTTTAATCATTCAAAATCAATTTTATGTTTGATTTTACACTTTTAAACTAAGACATGTTTCATAATGATTTTGACTATGACAAAACCATTTCAAAATCACTCCCAAAACATGCTCTTCAGCTGCACAAAATAAATAAACACGAAGAAATTAGTACCTCTGGACGAAGTACCCGATCAATCTCACTGAATAAATCAAGCATGGAGCACCTTGGCTTCTTACTTGCTTCAAGGGACAGAAGCCCGGCCGCATGCACCAAATCATATGATCTAGGATATGTTGGAAACGCCTCGCACCTGAATTCGAGAAGGCAACTACAACGTAAGAATGCAAGAAACTAAAATTCATGACTATAGGGTGATAATAGTCTGCAGCAAATGTCAGATGAGATAGTTAGAAGAATAGTATTACCAATCGTGCAATACCCCGACGAAACCTCTATCCATTATCAAGGGAAGATAGTTAGGTCCATCTGTTGGCACCACGTTCATGACCCATACAGACTTCCCAGCTTCTAATAATGCAGAATTGAAACCTCCAAAATGAGCATTCATGTCTAACACATTCCGGAGCATGTTGTATGGGGGTAAGGGATCCTCATCACCAGGTCTTTTTGGATGATCGGAGAAGATTAGTGGTGACAAAAGAGACCAATAGTTTTTTACTGCCATTTTCCAGTTTAGAGAATCCTCTGTGAAATCATCTAAAGCCAATCCTGAAAACATGTCAACTTGAAATGTCAATGAGATGTAATAGAATATCAAATCCAACAAAATTATTCTATCGTGAATGTTGGAGAAAATGAATATAATGGTGAAGGACAACCATATTGTCCTAAAGTCCACTTCAAACCCTTCCTTTCATGTTATTCGAAAAAATGTAAACAACGTCGTAATTACCATGCAAAGACAGTTCACTCTTGTTCAAGTTAGCCCTCGAAGGCCAAGTTCTTCTTTCGTTAATAGGAACCCAACGACGACTTTTTCTTCCCCCAATGCAGGCTTGGAGTGGTCTATAATATGGAGATTCGATATCATGACCTTTACCACATATTGGAGGAGACGAATCTGGCTTCCTAGATAACAAAAGCAGGAAAAGACAAAATTAGGACTGCAATTTATTCTCATCGACCAAGAATCAAGCAAGACAGATGAATAAGATTTAAAAAGATTCAATGTAATACAATGTTGAATGAATTCTGTCTCGGATGTCATACCGTGAGCTATAACAATTACTTTTACTAGTTTTCTTCCAGACAACAGTTTCATCTTGTTGAGGCAACATCTCCCAGCACAGATATCCTACGAAATCCTGAATGAAGTTCCACCTTTTCTGGTTCTCTTTGTTGTGAAGAAAACCCTGAGTATTTGTAAGTGGCGATGTCCACACAAAATACCCACCTGGCTTCAAAACTCTATCAACCTCAATCAAGTATTTACCATCTGTTTGGAAAATGAAAAAGAATTAGAAATTGCCTTGTCAGAGTATAAACACTGGCACGATGATTGGACAGACCACAGGATGCCACAAGATATATAACATTTATGATGTTTTCGGAAACCATTTGTTCTCATTCTATTGACTAACTTCTTTTGATTTGTGTTAGCATACATGGACAGGACTAACGGTCTATGAAACAGATAAAATAACTATCGAGAAGTATAAATAAAGCACAAGAATGTTATTTATAACCCAGGGCCAGGATTGTACCAAGTACTTTGACATATCAGAGATCATTTCAAATTTGCAAGATTCCAACTTCAAGTATTAGCCATTAACTAAGACAGTAATGAGTAATATAATAGTAAACCCAAACCCAATGGAATCTCCTCAAATGTTTTTTTTTTTTTTTATATCAATCTCCTCAAATGTTAGTTTATGCTAAATGAGATTGTAAATATTGACTCAACTGTTGTAAGACTCTGTTCACGTTCCTCCTAAATTTTTGCTACAAATTAAAAGAACTCGTGTTTTCCTCATGCAAGTCAACATGATAATTCTACTTAGCAACCAACTGCTACATATTATCCAATACGCCACTTTCCTTTTTTTTTTTTTTACATTACAAACATAGAGGTAATAATATATAAGTTGATGAACTTGATAAAATAAATTAACCTCAAAGAATAACACCCATCAATATCATACATGATACAACAAGGCTTTACATTTACCTTTAGTATCCCAGTCAACATCGCATCGTGCACAATGAACCATATCATAGGAAAGAGATGGATATGGCAACTGTTTCGAAGTAAAAGAACCAAGCATTGCAGGAAGACCCCTTTCAAGAGTTAGTTGAACCTGACTGCCTGAAGCCTCATAATTTGCTATGCACATAGTTAAGAGATGTTTGGAGAAAAGATGTGCTCCAAAACTTCCATAACCACACCCTATATCCAGAATGGTTCTTACCTGCAAAATGTTAGGAAGGTGCAACTCCTTGTCAGGTAGGCATTCAGAATTCAACATCATTTATCAATTAAACTATAAAATTCTATAATAAATTAAACTCCCCATCAAGTATCATCCTAGTAGACAGTTTAAAACATAAGAAAATGCAAAAAAATTAAGGCTTTCAAATAAGAGTATCCATATAACAGTAATTATGGAGTTGAAGACTAGAAGTGAAGCATTTTGGATGTTTTTTCTTCAAAAAATAAGAACTTGCATCTGCAACCATGAAAGACCTATTAAATTGTTTTCTTCAAAACCACAGGATATAAGACACCAGCCTGTTTATTGTGACTGAAATAATCAGAACAAGTACAACAACAATAACACTTGAGTTGTAGTGGAGAACCAGTGAAGTGAATTCATTTATACACATCAGCAGTATATCTTATGAAGAGATACGAAAGATGGCACTTGTCAAGATAGAATGGTAAGTGCATGCGCGATTAAGTCTGAGCAAGGAAGCATAGAAGACCACAACTGATGAACTTGCTTCAACAAAGCAGAGACATACATACCCCAACTTCTCTGAAATTAGATTCATTTCTCAGCCCAATCATTTCCGCAATTTGGTGAGAATAATCTTCAACACCATCAAACATTGGGGAGGCAGAACGAAAGGATATTTGATCTTCGTCTAGCATCATCATCCTGTAAGTTCAGAAAAACAATTAATCAAATGAAGATAATATGAGCTCAATCTATGAGATTTTCTGTAATGAATTTCTTGGCAAACCTTTTGGTAAAGCTTCCTGAGGAAAGCACCTCCTGTGCTGTAATTTTCACATTTGCTACCCAGATAACATCCCTTCCAGTGGGCCATCTAAGTGGAATCTTGTATTTCAAGGGAGGTTGTACCAAACAATTTTGCCATGAGCTAGGCTCACAATGTCTATCATAGTCATCATCTTGAGTATTGCTCGAATTGAAGCAGGGAACATAATTCTCAAACTCTGGAGAACATAATTCAAGCTCTTTCAACCTTGAAGGACCAAGAGAAATCTCCCCTATATCCCAAAGGTCTGAAACAAGCTGCTCTTGGAGTCTTCGATAACCATGGAATATTTGAACTTGGGTCGAACCAGAAATGGAAAGTGTCCACCAAAAGGACCCAGTAAGAGCAAGAATTATTATGAATACTAAACTTAATCTCAACATTTGCAGTATAAATTGCTGCCGACTTCGTGAGTTTCCAACTAAAAAGGAATCAGAAGCAAAGCCATTCTCAGTGCCTCCATATTTGGAGGGAGAATTTTCTGGAAGAAGTACGCGAAAGGGTAACCTGGAAGCCAAATTTCCTCCATGATCTGAAGAATCCTTTTCAGTTTTATCTTTCATTTGGGAGTCCCATTTATCATCATCTCCATGACCATGAACCTTAACACCGGACGCACCACGATGTAAAGGCCTGGACATTGTCTGCCGTGGTAAACCTCAAAATCGACTGTAAGACATCAAAATTCAAATAAAGTTACAATCCAAATAAACACACCACAAAATTTACAGTTTAAAATCATTAAGGCAGAGAAATCAATCAATTTAAACTCGCTCAATAAGAATCAAATCCGTAGATCCAGAATATGCAACAAACACTCGCCAGATTCAAAACATCAGATCAAGAAAAGCAGTAGTAACAAAACAGCAGTGAAAAAACGATTCAAGATCGAGCAAACGAGAAATGGAGGAAAATCAAAAACAGACCCACCAAACTTCCCAATTAAGAAACGAAAGTGAAAATTCAAATTAACAAAAACAAAGAGAAATTCATTCAAAACAGTTCCAAAACCCCCAGAGACAAACTCCAAGAAGATTCAGTAGTAACCAGTGAGTCAGTGACATGATTCTCCACAACACATTATTATAATGATCATTATCTTTCAAACCAAAAACAAAACAAAACAAAACAATCCGAGGTATGCAACTTCATCCAGAGTAGAAATGAACCCAAACCCAGAAAACAGTTACCTCCAAGTTAAATAAGATGAGTTTGAAAATAAGAAAGGATGAAGAGGAAGAACCGAGACCCTAGGCCGCCATTGTAGTCTTCTTAGAGCTTGATTTTGTGGTCTCTCTCTCTAACCCTTCATTGCTGGATGGGGGAAGCGCTTCGATTAAAAGCAGAAGGAGAAAGAGAGAGAGAAGAGAAGAGCAGAGAAGGGACTGTGGGGGGAGTGGGAGAAAGGGGGAAATGGAGATTTTGTACAGATCCAAATCCAATCACGACAAGAGTGAAAGCTCTCGTGAAATAAACTGATTCCCCATTTCCCACTCTAATTCTCATAATATTATTTATATACTAATACACTAATTAAATTACTCCATGCATTATTAATTCTTTTTAATCACCTTCCTTAATTGAGATTTTATTATAATTATACCACTTTCGAGCTGGAACTACTACGCCTCGCCTCTGTTTTTCTTTTAATCAATTTACTAATTAATACTTTTTTTTTACCAATCAAGTTTTAAATCTGGGTTTCTATTTATTTATATTCATGTGGGGAGTTCATTTATGTTTTAAGTAATTTAAGAGTAATCACTTTTTTAATTACTCATTCAAATTAATAACCTCTATTACTTCAATTATTGTTTCCCTTTTTTTTTCTTTTTTCTTTTTTGTTTGTATAATTGTACTTAGGTGTGCGTTTTTAGCTCAACTAGTTAATATATTTATGATCAGGTTTGATGTTGATTTCTTTTACTAACTTAAAAGATGTATTTCTTAATATCAAATTGAACACGGTTTAGTAGATTATACATTTATTATTTTTTTTAGTTCAACAATCGCGAAATAGAGGATGGAATCACTAATTTTTAGAATGATATTTGATGTCTTATCTACTAAGTTAAGCTCAAATTGAAATATTATTACAATCACTTGTATTAAAAGTTATTTTTATTTTGTGGCTCATTTTGGACAATTCCTTATTAATGTGTGTTTAATCTGTTTTCTTTAAGTCAAAGCGAACATGACTCAGCTGACACATATATATATAGATAGAGAGGTCTGTAGTTATAGGTTTTCTTCTAATAGTTTATGGATACTAATTTTTTTTTTTAATTGAAAGTGTTTAGTTAGTTTTTTAATCCATGCTTTTTAACTATCTAAAAACATTTAATTTGTTTAATAATCAAGAGTATTTGAAAAAATCTAAAAAAAAAAAAAAAAAAAAAATTAAAGTGTTTTCAAATGAAATATTTAGTTACTTTTTTTTTTCTTTTTAAAAGTGTTTTATACATTTATTAAAAGTATTAGGTTTGGATCTTTTGGAGGTAATACTGTTTAAAAAAAATATAATATTGATTTAAGGATGACTATTTATTTGTTATATCGAAAATTAGATTTTGATAGAGGATGTCAATTGAATTGACAAGACACGTACCCCAAAAATCATTATCTCATTCGCCCACTGTTTTTATTTATTTATTTAATGATAAACTTTGTGGAAAACAAGTGTTAATTGAAGATATTTTTTTGTTCTTACGTACTACTAATTTTAAATTAAACAATTAATTTTTTGAAAGTTTATTTGGTGGAGTAGAAGATTCAACCATAACATAGTAATATAAGTATTTTATCTACGCATATTCACAATTTAGTGTTATTAAAATAAATTTAAAAACATTAGACGATAAAATATTAATTACAAAAATGGGTTTGGAATTCAAATTTGGTTGAATTGAGGCAGACCAAGATCCAAAAACTTTGACCCGTCTTCCGGATTTGGCGGAAAAAAACACCAAAAACAAATCAAACTCCTTTTCTTTATGTTTATATATATATATATATATATATATTTTTTTAATAAATCTTTATGTTTATATTACACAAACTTAACAATCGAACATTTATTGTACTATGTATATATTGATAGATATATTCATTAAATAGTAGCATACAAGTTTCACATGTCATTTCCTTAATACAAAAAAAATAAATAGTATTAGAGATAAAATTTACTAGATTATAGTACAACTAATAAAAATTCAAGCCAACAAGAGCATAGTTCAATATATCGCCTAGTGATTATGAGGTCCTAAATTCAATCTCCACACCCAACATGTTGTCAAAAAAAAAAAAAAAAAAAAAGTCCAAAATAGCATAACCAAATTATTTTGAGTAAAAGGATTAAGAAATCGGACTACAAAGTTAAAAAATTATAAAGTCGAGATTGTAGCCCCTAAAACCCAATTAATGTCAACTATACTGTCCACTGTCCGTTGGAACAATAACGTTATCTAAGTACGAGTAGGTTTTAGTGCTTGTCAACATCTCTGATTTCCCTCGAATCCAGAGGTCCGGCTTATCGAGACTCAACAATCACATTATTTTTCAGAAGCATATTGATTACAATCATCAAATTAAAAAGTTTTTTTTAAAAAAATGTAGAGATCGAGTTTAAACTTCATAAAAGGTAGAACGTGCATTGTATACTAAACTAGTAGTTTCGGTTGTAGAATCTCGTGCAAGTGAGGTTGAGGTTGTATTGGTTGCAAGCGAAACGTAGGCACTTTAGGTGTGTGTTGACCATGCAGTCTCGCAAAATGGAATGTTGTATGTATGATAGAGGTGGTGTGGTGATTCACCTCAATTCAAATATTTATATTTTCACCTCCAACATTGGTTTGAATATAAACTTTTGTTTTTTTTTTTTTTTAATATCAATGTGAATATCGACATTACTTATATACTGGATATTTATTTTTTTTAAAATTTGTAATCAATGCATTCGCATCCCAATATGTATAAAATTAGTATAAATAAAAAGGACTACTTTATTTAACTACTATTATAATTGGTAACGAATTTAAAAATAGGAAAAAAGGATCTAGCATCGATTTTGTGTTGCAGAGGAGAGGGGCGCCTATTAATGGCAAACACTGAATATAGCAAACCTACCTAATTACCTCATTACTCCACTTAATTTTACCCTAATTATCCGCTATAATTGTCCCTCAAAACCCATCATTTATTTCTAATTAATTTCATTTCCGTTCCATTCAATTTTAAAAATAAAATATAGTGTTCTTAATTAAATCAAATTTATGTAACGTAGGCTAGGCTTTAATTTAAAGGTTTGTCAACTGGGTTTTTTCTCACTGCCATTTTTGTTTTTTTTTTAAACTGAAGTAAATAATTATTCAACGAAAACAAACAAAAGGAAAGGGGTTGAAAAATGGCATGTTGTTAGTTATTTAATATATTTTCAACAAATTCTAAAGTCGTTGAGTTTAATAAATAAAATTTGAATCTCTTCACTCGTCTTTGACTCTTGGGATACGTTGAGAGTCAACTGTGGGAAGATTAAGAATTAATTTTAGTTCATTAATTTTTATAAATATATTGTACATCTTTAAAATGTAAAATTATTGGTTTTAAATTTTAAATTTTAAATTTATATTTGTTGATTGGTTCGGAATTTCAGAGTTGAAAAAACAAAACGTAAACTCTCATAAGGTAAAGTTCCATGCTTTTGCGAAAAAGTGCCTTTCTCCGACAGAATTAACGAATACATTTGTTTTTTTTTTTTTTTTTCCTTTTAAAAAATATTCCCTATAGACAAATTATTCAATAAATAAGAATAAATTGACGACCTATTAATAATCATCATATATATATATAGATTTGCTCTGATCATTTTATACAAAAGTTAGAGCGAGATATTTTACAAAAAAAAAAAAAAAAAAAACATATATCTAATCTCCTAAAATAATCACGGGTACAATTGTTAGTTTAAAAAAGAAAAAAAAAACTTAGAGAATATTAAGCTTGTCAACGCAAGATAAATAACCAAGGCGAACAAGATACTTATGTGTTTTCTTTGCATGAAAGTCTTGCAAGACGGAGAATATATGAAAACACTGTCTTGTTAAGAAACGTTACACGTAATTAGATATCTTCATCGCTAATATTGATAAGCTAAAACAAAGACATCTTATCACGTCCCCGAGAGCGAGAAGGAGAAATTTATATTTTTTTTTATAAAAAATTTCTAATAGACCAACGTGTAAAACTGTCAGTTACTTTGTGGTATATAACGATAAAATTATTAATTTTTATTTTATTTTTAGGAATGGAATAAAGAAGGTTTTAGTGCGTAGGAAAGAGAGAGATGACGTATAAAGGTAGTGGGGCCCAGTAGAGCCGCGTATGGGGTGTCGGTGGGGTGACGTGGCAAAGTCGGGTAGGATGGTCCCTGGCTGTGCACCGCCGTGGAAGGGGTTTTTTGGGAATTAGTTAGGAATGAGAGTGAGGTGTCAGTTTCTGCTTTGGTGGACAAAACGCGGGGATCGGATTCTGTTTCTATTTCACTTTCACCCATTTGATTTTTTTTTTTTATTATTATTTTTTTTTAATATACTATCTTACAAGTTACAAATATGAGAGTATTTTCTTAAAAAAAAAAAAAAAAGAACAAGACAATATGAGAGTATTTTTTGAACAAGCACTTTTTACTTTTTGATGTTCTATGCTCTCACAAGTGTTTTTTTTTTGGTTAAGCACCGAGAG
Source organism: Herpetospermum pedunculosum (assembly GCA_028017165.1). Classification (NCBI taxonomy): domain Eukaryota; kingdom Viridiplantae; phylum Streptophyta; class Magnoliopsida; order Cucurbitales; family Cucurbitaceae; genus Herpetospermum; species Herpetospermum pedunculosum. Next base: position 85,939,817 of record CM051522.1, read on the forward strand.
TAAAGTGCATTTGACCTTAGAAAAAATTACCATTTTTTTTTTCAAGTATAGTTATTTTTTTTTCCTTGAAAACATGTGGAAATGGAAGATTAAACCTAGGATATCTTATTCACTAGGCGATACATCATGCCTACGATCTCGTGTTGGCTCCAAATATAGTATTAACTTCTAAGACATGTTTGAAAGTAGTTTTAGTACATTTAAAATTACTTATGTCATTGACAATTTTTTTTTTTGTTTGGTACAACAACTTAGACTTAGGGTATGAAGATTTGAAACTCCATTTAGTACAATGAACGTGACATGGGGTGGGAAGATTTGAACCACCGACTTCAAGAGAAAGAGTAACTGACAATTATTGTGTTATACATTGGCTCAAAATCACTTCTATTTTATTTATTTATTTTTTAATAATTTAGGTATTGTTTGATAATCATTCCAGGCTCATTTGATAACCAATTTGATTTTTGAAAATTAAGCGTATAAACACTCATTTTACCGACGGGTTCCTTTTATATATATATATATATATATATATATTTTTTTTTTTTTTAAATCTGACTAAAAATTAAAATGTTTCATGGAAAAAGATGAAAACCATTAAAAATTTCGTGAGAAAACAAACATAATTTTCAAAATTTAAATTCTTCTCAAATAGGCCATAGTAATTAGACTTTAGTTTGTGTACTTTAAAACTTTTAACCATTTAATTCTAACTTGTGAAAAATCTCATCAAAAGTAAGTATACATTTTTATTACGACTTAGTTTTTTAGTTTACAAACATATTTGGTCTCTAATTAATTTATCGAGGTATATGTACAAATTATCACTAAACCTTAACATTATTTTTTATTTTGTAAATTATGACTATAAATCGTTACAAATTTTAAATATATAAACTAAATCGTTACATACTAGAGTTTAGGGATTAACTTGTTATAAAATTATTGAAAATATTGAAACTAAATTGTTACAAGTTGAAATTTATGGACTAAATTGTTATTTCTACCCAATTCAAGCACTAATTGTCTACAATCATATCAAATACTACATAATCTCCTCTTGGAAAGTACCTTATTTTTTGTTTTTTCTTGTCTAAAAAAGAAGTACCTTGTTTTTTTACTTTTCAAAATTGTAAAGTGAATTATTTAAAATAATAAATAAGAATTCCATGCATTTACCAACATCTAAAAACATGGTGCCACATTTTTGCAAAATTGATAGTGATTTATTTTTTAAAATAATAAAGAAGCGTATGTATGAATGGGAGCTGGAGAAATTGACCATTGAGTGAGAATTCCATGCATTGACCAATATCTAAAAACACGCTGACCATATAAATCATTCACTTTCATAATTTTGTTGTCAACATTTTAAGCCCACAACATCATTGCCTTCAAATAATTTAGGGCAAAATTCAATTTATACCCTTAAATTTTGGAGGTGGTATCAATTAAAATTTTATAAACTTTCATATAATTGATTCACTTAGAAAAAAAATTAGGTTTAATTATTAAAATTATAGGTCTCCACGTATTTAAATTAACGCTCGTTTTTTCTTTAAATAAAATCCTAACAGAAGGTGTAAATTAATATACACTTATGAAAGTTTAGGGTTTAATTTGATATAATCATTAGTTTAGAGTTTTAGGCTCGGTTTGAAATTGCGGTAGCTTTTAAAATATTTGCTGTTAACTTTGCTTTTAGAAAAATTAGCGGTAACAAAAAGTAAATTAGTGTTTGGTAAATTCTAACTTTAAACTTCAAAAATTAAGTTATAGCGTTTGGTAAATTAATACTAAATTACTACGATTTAGGTATAATTACTAAAGTGGACATCTTATTTCAATTATATTTATATTGATGTTTAATATATAAATTTATTATAAAATGATTGTTTTTAAATTTATATGATTTAAATGTCAAATAACTTGTTCAATTTTAATTATTTGATAAAAGTTTAGAAAAAATAATTGTGAAATTTTTTTAAATATATTCTTATTTTGTTTGTATAACATAAACATGGAAGAAAAATAATAAAAACAAAAAATTGAAGGATAAATTTAATTTTTTTTAAAATAGAGTTAGGGAATATGATAGGGAAGCAGAATACAAAAGCTAGTATCTACTAGATTTTGAACGTTGAATTAATTTTACATAATTAATAAGTTAAAATTCTCCAACAAAGAATTTTTACTCCTCCAAAAGTATTGACAATAATTAATACAACCTCCAAAAATTTAAGGGTATAAATTGATTTTTTTCCCCACAATTTAATATGCTCAATCTAAATTAACTATTTGAACTGTTGATTACTTCCAATTTAAAAGTCCCAAAATTGAAAAAATGGTTGGATTGATTTTAACCTCAATTCACCTAATTTTCTTAGAAAAATATTAATTTCTCTAGATCTCATGAAAGCTTGACTTTTGTTCTTTCCCACACAAAAGATTTTTTAAATCTACATTATTATTATTATTATTTATTTTTAGAAAATTGTGGGACCAGAAAATATTCTAATGATGATTAAGATTAATAAATTCAGGTAACATGAACTATATAGAAATGAGATTGACAGAAACCTAAAATTGTATATAACAAAGAGTAAAGTTTAGCCTGGTACATTATTATTAATTAATTGGCATAATAATACATTGGTTTAAATCTTCACCTTCAAGATAATTTTATTTTATCTTAACTTTTTAAAATTAATAATATGACGTTAAGTTGTGTACTCGTCTATTAAGTTTTTAGTGTTATCAACTATTTTGATTGTAGGCGTCGATTCTCTCTCCTAGGGCTGCGTCGTCTTCTTCGTGAGGGGGTGGGCTGCGCCGTCGCCGTCTTCGCCGTGAGGATAGCTGGGCAGCGTCGTCTGCTTCGTGAGGTTCGCTGGGCTGCGCCGCCGTCTTCTCCGTGAAGGTAGCTGGGTAGCGCCGCTGGCTTCGTGAGGCGTGGTAGGACAGCAGCGCCGCCGCCTGGGGTCTCGTCGCTCTTCGTGAGGAGCAGCGGGGTAGCAGCGCCGCCTGGGGTCTTCGTCGTCTGCTTCGTGAGGGTGGGGGCAGACTGTAATGGGGAAGAAGGGGAGGTCCAGAGATCGGCCGGTGGAGGGGACGCACGAAGCGATTTCGGGTGGTTTGTCGAAGAAGATAGCCCCCGGTAAACGCCTGACGGAAGTGAAGAACCATTTGAGGTGTCGAGGTGGGGCTGATCTGGGGTTAGTTGGGTTCCCGGAGAATGGCGGTAGGAGAGTGCAGATGGAGGGACGGGGGTTGGTCTCGGTGGGAGGAGGAGACGGTGGTGGGACCGCCGCTGTTGGTGAGTCTGTGGAGGATGTGCCGACGGAGGCGCGGGGGGTGGTCGCTGAGGGAGGAGGCGGAAGAGTGGGGTCCGGCGTTGGTGGTGCGGCTGCGGAGGGCACGGTAACGCTAGATGGGTTGGTTGGTGGGGTTATTGAGGCTAGTCAGTTGGGGAGTGTGGGTGGTGATTTGGGGAAGGTGGGGGGAGAGAGTAGGTTGCTGGGCTGTGATGGTGTGGGGGAGTTGCTGCGGGACCAAACCGGTCCAGCTGGTGTAGTGTTGGGGCGAACCGGGTCATCTGTTGAACGGTCAGACCAGGCTGATTTTGAGGCAATCCGAACTGACCAATCGTGTGGTATGGATGGGCGGGCAGCCTGTACTATTATGCCTAGTTCGGGTATTAGTGTGTCTAGTCCTTTGGGAGCTGATAATATGATGCTTGGTATTGGCCAGTCTCGTGGTAGTGGGTTGGGGCCCATTGGTCCCAACGGTTCTGTGGGCGGTGGAGGTGGTGTAGTAAGGGGTTCGAGTGATCCCTCGTGGGTGTCGCTTTTTGGTTCTGCAACTACTAATGAGGAACCTATGGTCTATACTCCCCTGCAGGTTATTGATGGGGTGCGTGTTGTAGTTCCCCCAGCTGGTGTCTGTGATGAAGGCATTGCGTTCTGGCAGTATTCGATAGTTGGGCAGTTTGTGGAAGGGCGTATGCCGTATGCTGTTCTTTCTCGGTTAGTTAGCCGCATTTGGGGTCGTATTGAGGAACCAATCATTTCCATGCTCGATAATGGTCTTATTATGTTTCGGTTTCGCTCTGCGGCGTCTCGCGACTGGGTGTTGTCTAACGGTCCGTGGCATATAGGAGGGCGCCCCATTCTACTCCGTCCTTGGTCCCCAGGTATTGCTCCTGAAAATTTTGTGTTCGATTCTGTTCCTGTCTGGATTAAGCTTTTTAATGTGCCGTTTGAGTTATGGTCCCGTAAAGGGTTGGGCACTATTGCTTCAGCTGCTGGTAAACCTATCTGCTTGGATCGGGCTACTGCAGATTGTTCCCGTCTGTCTTTTGCCAGGGTGCTGGTGGAGGTCGGGGTGAATAATGAGCTGCCTTCGGAGATTCCTGTTAAGCTGAATGAGGGGGTTGTTGTAGTTAGACTTGAGTACGCTTGGAAGCCGAAGCGATGTGTTCACTGCCAAGTTTTTGGGCACTCTAGTTCTAATTGTAGTAGTCAGGTGGCTCAAAAGGTGTGTGAGGTCCCATCTGTGGGCCCTGATGTTGTCCCTTGTGTTTCCCTCGTCGGTAATTATGCCGCCTCCCCGTCTGAGCCTGAGGTGGGAGTGGTTCTGGGCCCAGTAGTTCGGAATGTGGTCTCGAGAGGTGGGAAAAACCGCAGAGTGGGCCGGGTTGCGGCCTCGTCTAGCTCCCCTCGAGCGTCTGCTCCTCGTCTAGTGCTTCCCCCTGTAAGGGGTCCGTCCGTGTCCAATTCTTTTGCGGCTCTTGCGCCGGTCGAGACTGATGTGATGGTTGAGTCGGATATGGTGCTTCCGTTGTCTGTGTGTGGGGAGAGCAGAGTGGATAAGGTGGCTATGGTGCAGGAAGGTCAGAACAGTTTGATCTTGAGTGTTACAGCTGGTGTGGAGGATGAGGTTTGCGGTGATCCACTAATGGATCAGGGTATTGTCTTGACTCCAAACCCTGTGTTTTATGAATAGGTGGTGTTCTTGGAACGTGCGGGGATTGGGGAGCCCTGTAAAAGGTCGTGTTGTTCGATCCTTCCTTAAGTCGGCTAAAGTGGGTTTCTGTGGTCTTTTGGAAACTAAGGTTAAAGCGCCTCAGTTTCAGTCAGTTTTTCGTAGTTTTGGTGAAGACTGGCAGTGTGTTTGTGGTTATGGAGTTAATGGGCTGAGTCGTATTTGGGTGTTGTGGCGCTCTTCTCAGTTCTCCTTTATCCCTACGGTTATTGGTCCCCAGATGATCTGGGGTACTCTGGTGGATCGCTCTTCGCAGAAGTCCTTCCATGTTGCGTGTGTATATGCCGCTAATTCTGAGGTTGAGAGAAGATTGGTGTGGAATGAGATTGTCCCTATGTGCCAGTCTTGGACCCTCCCTGGGGTAGTGATGGGTGATTTCAATGCGATTCGGGCTTCGTCTGAGAACTTTGGGGGTGTCTTGCTTGAGTCGGAAATGAATAACTTTGATGATATGATTTCCCAAGCAGATCTGGTTGAGCTTCCTGTCTCGGGTAGTTGGTACACTTGGACTAATTCGCCTCAGGGGACGGCTGACATTATGAAACGTCTGGATAGGGTGTTAGTCAACACTGAGTGGATGTCCTCTCAGCCGGTTTGCGAGGTGCGAGCTCATGGTTGGGGTATCTCAGATCATTCACCGTTGGTGTTTAATGTCGGGATTCATGTCCCTCGACGGCCGCCCCCTTTCAGGTTCTTCTGCCATTGGGCTGAGGACCCCCGTTTCCTGGACATTGTTGCTGGCAGCTGGGTTAAGTATCCTGAGGTTTCTCCTTTGGTTAGCTTAACAAGAAACCTTAGGGCTCTTAAGCTTGTCCTTCGTCAAACGTTTGGATGTTCGCTATCGTCTCTTAGCTTGCTGGTTTCTACGGCTCGGGTTCGTATGGAGGATGCTCAGTTAGCTTATGCCGAGAATCCTCTTTCCCCGACTCTTCAGGCCCTAGCTAGCAGCGCGTCTCAGGATTTCTGGGCCATTGCTCGTAAGGAGGAGGCTTCCCTCAGACAGAAATCTAGGGTGCAATGGTTGGCTCTTGGGGACCGAAATTCTAGCTTCTTCCATCGAAGTGTCAAAGCCCGTCTTTCCAGTAATGGCATTCATTCTATAACTAGTGAGGATGGGCGTACCCTTTCTTCTCAGGCGGATATTGCTCAGGAAGTGGTAGGCTATTTTCGCAATATTTTTGGGACTCAGTCGATTGGGTACAGAGAGCTTACTAACCAGTTGGCTTCGATTGTTGACTTTCGCTGGCCGGTGGAGAGTGGAGTGGATATGGTTAGACCTATCTCATGTGAGGAGGTCAAGCGTGTTTTGTTTGCCATGAGTAGTAGTAAGGCCCCTGGTCCCGATGGCTTCTCGGTTGGGTTTTTTAAATCTGCTTGGAGTGTCATTGGCGATGACTTTTGTGCTGCGGTCCTCCATTTCTTTGATTCTTGCTACCTTCCTCCTGGTGTGAATGATACAACGATTACTCTGGTGAAGAAGAAGGAGCTCCCTAGGGGGCCTGGTGATTTCCGTCCCATCTCGTGCTGTAATGTTGTGTACAAGTGCATCTCGAAGATTCTTGCCAATCGCTTAGGTACCTTTCTACCTGCTTTTATAGGTCCTAATCAGTCTGCTTTTGTTAAAGGTCGGAGTATTGTGGATAATATTCTCTTGTGCCAAGAGTTGGTGGGTGGGTACCACCTTAATAAGGGGCCTCCTCGGTGTCTGTTGAAGGTCGATCTTCAGAAGGCGTATGATTCTGTCCATTGGGATTTTTTGTTCAGTCTGTTGTTGGCCGTTGGGACCCCTCTCCAGTTCGTGAGTTGGATACGTGCTTGTGTCACGTCCCCTACGTTCTCATTCCTTATAAATGGGTCTCTGGAAGGGTTTTTTCCTGGTCGGCGTGGCCTTCGTCAAGGTGACCCCTTGTCTCCTTACCTGTTTGTGATGGCGATGGAGGTGTTGTCCCGGCTGTTGAATAATCCGCCTAGCGATTTCTCGTTTCATCATCGGTGTGCAAAGATTCGTCTTACTCATCTCTGTTTTGCCGATGATTTGATGATTTTCTGTGGGGGTGACTATGCCTCTCTTGCTTTTGTTCAGTCTACCCTCCTCCAGTTTCAGGGGTTGTCTGGTCTCTGTGCTAACTCAGCTAAGAGCTCGGTGTTTTGTGCTGGGGTTTCCCCTCCTGAGGCTGTAGTGTTGGCTGGTTTGATGAACTTTTCTCTTGGGACCTTGCCAGTTCGTTATTTAGGCCTCCCTCTCGTGTCGAGTCGGCTAAATTATGCGGATTGTAAGCCTCTCTTGGAGAGAATGATGGAGCGAGTCAAGAGTTGGTCTGCGCGTGCCCTTTCGTATGCGGGCCGGATTCAACTTATTCGGTCTGTGTTGCAGAGCTTCCAGGTTTATTGGGCGAGTGTGTTTATTCTGCCAGCTCGTGTAGCGAATGAGATTGATCGCATTCTCCGGGCTTATCTCTGGCGTGGAAGCACTCCGGGTGGGGGTGGAGCAAAGGTGGCCTGGGAGGAAGTTTGTGTCCCTAGGAGTGAGGGTGGTCTGGGTATTCGTCATGTTCGTTCTTGGAATGTGGCTGCTGTCATGAAGCTGCTTTGGCTTCTCTTTACTCGCTCTGGATCCTTATGGGTTGCCTGGGTTGATGCGTATGTCCTTCGTGGTTGTTCTCTTTGGTCTGTTCGAGTGTCAGCTAGGTGGTCGTGGTGTACTAGGGCCATCTTACATCTCCGGGAGCGGTTTCGTCCTCTTGTTCGGGTAGTCATCGGGGATGGCCGCCGTTGTCATGTTTGGGCTGACTCTTGGCTTCCGGGGGGTCCTATTGCATTACGGTTTGAAGAGGGGCTGGCTAGTGTTGTGGGGAGTACTAATGCAGCGCTGGTGTCTGATTTCCTCCTCCCAGATGGATCTTGGCAGTGGCCTTGTTTGACTTGGGAAATGGAAGAATTGCTTCCTCTGGTTCTTGCAGTTGTCCCCAATTTCGAGCAGCCTGACCGAGTTATTTGGGACCCTGGTAGGTCTGACGTCTTCTCAGTGGCTAGTGCCTGGGAGATCCTTCGTCCTCGTCGGGATGTGGTGAGGTGGGCGAATATAGTATGGTTTGAAGGTAATATTCCTCGCCATTCTTTTATTGCATGGTTGGCGGTCCGGGATCGATTATATACTAGGGTTCGTCTCCATTCCTGGGATCCCTCGATTCCAGCTGGCTGCGTTTTGTGCGTTGATGCCCTTGAGACAAGAGACCATCTTTTCTTCGATTGTCCTTTTAGTAAGCAGGTGTGGACGGGGCTTCTTCGGTGGGGGTATTCCTCTCATCGTATAGCTGATTGGAATACTGAGCTTTCCTGGATTTGTTGCATGGGTCGGGGAGTCTCTCGCAGGCGTCATGTCTGGAGGCTTGCTTGGTGTGCTGCTATCTACCATATCTGGAGAGAGCGTAACTGTCGTGTTCATGGTGCTCATCCTCGGTCCTCTCAGGCTGTGCTTATTAGTGCCCAAGCTGATTTGGCTCATAGGTGTGCCTCTTGGTCAAGGGTGCCAATGGCCCCGGTGTCTATTAGTGTTCCTCCTTGGGATCTGTTTTCTTGATGTGATCTCTTGGTTTTTCTTTTCGTTTTCTCGTGTGCCTTGTCCCCGGGCTGTGGGGCCCCCTGTTTGCTTTTAATTTATATACCTATTCAAAAAAAAAGTTGTGTACTCGTATGTGGTACTGTGAGCATGTATTCAAATCACATAGGTTAAAAATGAGCATCAAATAAGTAATTTTAGAACAATAACTAAAATGATTATTTTTAGAAAGTTTTATACATTTTAAAAATTTAGATATTACAAGTTCAACAAACCTCTAGTTTAGATTGAAGTAAGATTTAAATTCAATATATTCTAAGTTAATTTATTAATGATAAAACTAAACAAATTCATTTTTTTTAATACAACAAAGGTGAGATATGAAGATTTCAAATTTGAATCTAAAAAAAGAAGTAAATGTCAATTACTAAACTATGCATGTTGACTTAAAAACATCCGTATCTAACTAAGTTTAACAAGTAAAAATAATTGTTAAATCGAACATAACTCAATTGACATAATATTGTACTATTGATTAAGAGGTGATGCATTAATTAAATTTCTAACGAAAAAAAAATACCATGGTTATAAAATGTATGATTGGACTAATTATTTTGAATATTATTATTGAAAGAAATTGAGTGTAGTTTGAAGTATATGAATTGTTTAATTAAGTAAAGCATGTGGGGTGTTGATTTCTGGTTTGACTTTAGATCACTGTTTCCTTTGTCCCTTGTGTTAGACTCCATGTGCTAGATCAAGCGGCGTCGTATAAGTCAAAATAAATAACTGGACCTTTTTTTTTAATTATTTTTTTCCGACATATCAAATAAATGGAATAAGAGGAACTGCAAACGGTGCCGTTTTACAGAGTTAATGGCTAATCCTAAAATTGGCAATTGCAGCTGTCGTGGGGTCTTGCTGTTCAGTGTTTAATTATCCACAACCTTTCTAATTTAATGAATTTAATTTTGGAAATTTATAGGTAGAAGCATAAAAAATGGATTATTTAAAAAAAAAAAAACATAAAAGATGGGTTTTTTAAAATTTGAATGATTGAAATACTAAAAAAAAAAAAAAAATTGATTGACAAATATATAAATATTTTTAAAATTCGGAAATTTGGCAAGGATGAAGATTATTATATTGTGTTAAAAATGATTATTATATTGTGTTAAAAATAATTATTATATAAAAACAAAGTATTTTTTTTTATTCTTTAAAATTGGAGAAATGATTTTTGATAGGGAATTGGTTTATATGATTGACATTCCTTGTTCTGAATGGGGACATATAATATGAATTTTATTTAATGTTTTTCGTTTGATTGTAGAGAAAATGACAACTGGACAAGGAAATGCATTTTATAAGCTCGCCTTATCTCCAAACTCAATTATTATTATTTTTATTATTTTTTTCTGCATCATGTATAAACCGTTAACTAAGACTAAGAAGTTACACGTTGGATTATTCCATTCAACATTTCTAAAAAAAAGTTGACATTAATTTATTAAAAAAGAAAAGAAAAAAGAGAGAAGATATTTTTCAATTAAAATCTTTATCTCCAAATCTTTTATATCATTTATATTATGGCTTAAATTATAAATTTAATCCTAAAAGTGTGTCTATAAAATTTTGAAATTCATCTAATCAGTTTCTAAACTTCTAATGCGGTGTTTATTAGATCCATGGAGGATAAAAAATTGTCTAATAAATCATTAAACTTTTAATTTTGTATTTATTAAGTCCATAAATCTTCCAATTTAGCATCTTCTAAATCAGTGATTTACTAGACATCTTGTAAGGTTCACGTCTTATAATACACAAAATTAAAAATTAAGACTCTATTTGATAATTATTTAATTTTTTGTTTATGAAAATTATGCTTGTTTTCTTACTATTTTTCTCATAGAAACATTTGAATTCTTAGTTAAATTCCAAAAATCAAAACAAGTTTTACATATAGAAATTGTACCCAATTGAGAATAAGATAATTAAAAATATAGTTTTTTTTTACAAGATTTACAAATATGACAATTTTTATTATAGTCTATCACTTTTTTTTTTTTTAGAATTTTATCGGTGGCTATCACTGATAGTCTATGAGTGATAGTACAGATCAATGGATATGAGTGATAGACACTGATTTTTTTTTTTTTTTTTTTTTTTTTTTTGTCATATTTGCAAAATATTTTTATATTTTGCTATATTTGTCATTATTTTGGGACTGATTGCTATTTATGCAACCAACCCTTTTAACAAACTATTTTTATTAGTTTTCAAAATTTAACAAACACTTGTAAAAAGTACATAACAAAACAAAGAATCCATAAGTGGAAAGATTGTTAATCAACTTAGCTCAGCTGGCATATGTATGACTTGATGACCAAAAGGTCTGTGGTTCAAATCCCCCCATCCCCAATGTACTCAAAAAAAAAAAAAAAACTTAGTGTTAATGAACTTAATTTTAAAAAATAAAAAAGTTATCAAATGGAGGTTAGAAACTTATAAAACCACTTTTTAATGCCTTTTAGCCATAACTTTGAATATCAAAGAACCTAATAGAAATTTTAAAAAAGTTTGAAGGCTTACTAAACAAATTCAAAAAACCTAAAATTAATTTATAATAGAAGTAAGTATATATTAGGTTAAATTACAAGTTAGTCTAGGAACTTTTAGATTTGAGTCTATTTAATCCCTAAAATTTTAAAAGTGTCTAATACATTCTTAATTTTCAATTTTGTGTCTAACATATTTCTAAACTTTCAATCTTGTATCTAAGAGATCTTTGACATATTAAAAAAAAATTAAAAAATAATTGATAATTGATTAATTAGATATAAAATTGAATTTTATGTTTAGTAAATCCGTGATATTAACCTATTAAATACAAAATTGAAAATTGTAGAAATGAGTTAGACACAAAATTAAAATTTTAAGAACTGAATGGATATAAAATTGAAAGTTTAACATTTTTTTTAAATCTAAATACTTATAATAATTAAAAAATTAAAAGTTTAAATTTTTTTAAACATTTTTTTTAAATAGGAAATTAAAAGGTAAAAAACATATTAAACACTTTTAAAACTCAAAAAATAAAATAGGTTAAAAATTAACGTTTATATTATTATAGTATTAACCTATTAATTATAGAAATCTAAATTATGGTGGGTGAGAAAAAGGGAATTTAATTGTAAGGGATAAAAAGAAAAAAGGATGGGGATAATAATGAGGGGCAGAAAGTAGCTTTATTTGAATAGAAAGTGCAACCCATTTTACAAAAATAGGATGAGGATTTATTGAATAGCACACTAAAAAATAAAAATAAAAAAATAAAAGAAAAGAAAAAGAGAGAATTAATTGTTAAAAAAAAAAAAATGGAGAGTGATTGGGATAGGGATGGGGATTGGGGATGGGAAAGGGACTATTCCAAGTGGTAGAAATTACTAAGCCCAATGCTTCTTCTTATCTTCTCATAAACTCCAAATGTGATTGCTTGCTTCAATCCATTTTCAATTATTTCCCCTCAATTTCCACATTACTTTCTTTGTTTCTTTATTAATCATATCAACAATTTCAAAATATCTCTTGGATTTATTTCTTAATTTTTAATTTACTTGAATCTAATTTCAATTTCGTCTCTATAATTTTAAATGGTTCCAATAAACATAGATCTTATTAATTAAGCTTAATTTTAATTTCATCTTTATAAATTTAAATATTGAGAGTTAGTCCTATAATCTTTTTATTACCTATTTTTAGTAGTACTAAGCTCTATTACATGGTATTATTACTTAGTCCTTATATATGATTTTAAATGTTTCGAGTTGGTCCTTTGATTTGGTCAAACATCACTAAAAGCGTTATATATATCGTTATCATTTTGGATATATAATACAATTTATGTTTGAGTGGCGAAAACTATTTTTTTTCTCTTGTATTAGGATTTAGAGTTAAATTAAAAAAAAAAAAAATAGTGTATAAAAAAGGTTTAAAAATGGATTATGAGGTTTAACTAAATTTTAAGATCAAAAGTAAGACTTTGAAGTCAGAAGAATTAAATTAAAACTAAACTCAAATGATACGAGTTTTTTTAGTTCAACAATATATATATGTAGGGATGAAGTTTCAATCTTTTAATCTTTAGTCGATGTTAATGTTATAATCAATTGAGTCATGCTTAAGTTGGTAAAGATTGATTAATTAAAGTTTTAAAATTATAAGAGTGATGTTGAAATTAAATGTATTAAGTGGTATAAAATGTGATTTTTGGTTGTTGATTTGTTTGAGGATGATGAGAATTCTAACATCAACATTATAAATATAAATTGTGGTCCTAAACTTAAACATATGTGTATTCAATCAATCTCAATTTCTCCATCAAATAAAAAAGCAAATCCAACCACCCATTCTAAATCATTTGAGGCATTATAGTTTGAGGGAGATGTTTTCTTGTTTAAGATTATTCATCTTTCATTACAAAGGACACATCACACTACTCAATCCAACCTCCAATTAATGTTTTTTTAATACAACAAAAATAAGGTATGAAAATTTGAACTTTTGATCGACCTAGGCTCATTTTAGCCGTCAAATTAATGATCTTTACAACTCTATGATTAAATTTCTTATCAAATTGACTTTAGAGGTTGTTTGTGCTGTATTATTAAGACGTGTGAGCCCTCCAAAACCCAAATGTTTAGTTTTTGAAAGCGAAAAAAAGGACAGCAAATTGGGCTAAAAAGTTTCTGCATGTGAGCTTGAATGATCTTTATGAATAGAAAGTTGAGTTAGTTAGATTTTGACCATATATATTCATATGTGCTTTTAGTTGGTGCATTGTGTTGAGATTAAAGATGAAAGGACTTCACTCACAATATAACATACACAGGCTACTCCTCCTATTGCTAATTGGTTTTAAGATAGAACCCCATAATGTTTAGTATAACATATTCATGAAAGATGAAACCCCTTAATGTCTAATACATAGTGGTAGTTAAAAAGTAAAGCCAAAAAAGATATATCATATATCATAGCTTCATAATTGTAGAAAATTGCAAAAAATACCACCTTTGCTACAATCATATCCTTAAACTCACCTCCACAACTTATAAAATGTTGTTATAATCACACCCTTCTTAATTAGGAATAGTTATAGTCAAATCGAAAAAATTCCCTCATTTTTTTTTTTGTTTCTTAAATCGAGATAGCGGCTCAACAAATCATTATGAGAAAAAAATATATTTTCAATTGTTCTTATCATATAAATTTATAGTTAAAATAATTTGAGATCAGTTTTGATCGTAACTATTCTTTTAGTTTAGAGGGGTGATTTGTACATTATGCAATATCTAGGAGCTTAATTTGTAATAGTTTCGTAAGCTTAATGAAGCGGTTAATCAAATCGAAAGCTCACAGGTGTCGTTGTAACAAAATCCTACCCCGTTTGAAGGATAAAAAGGGTGATGGGAAATGAGGGCACCACAGACATTATATTGAAGAGACCAAAACACAACACTAACACAAGAAGGCAGCTAGCTGCAAAGCATATAAGGTTATAATGGGCTCAGTCACACTCATTTTTTCTTATATTCGTACCAAGTAGTTTCAATTCAACAAACACTCACTTTCAAGATTGTTGTATTGTTGTAATGTTCATAATGCCCAATTATAGCCTTTGCCCATATTTGTGCCTCTACAGCCCCACCAGTTGGCCATCCCATGCCAGCATTTTCATGTGATGATGCCCTCTTTTTTTTCCTTCTTCGATCTCTCTTTCTAACGAAGTGTTGTTTCTCCGCTTCATCGATATTTCATTCGTCTTACTTTTAATCATCTTTGTAGGTCAGGAATATGATAATGTATTCATTGATTGGTTATACGAGATGAGAGATCATTTTGACACTTTATGAAATTGCATATTTTCTCCTACCATATGAGTTTTCTTCTATCGACCTAGTTTTTGTTATCTCTCTTCTAACTTCAAAGAAGAAAAAAGGTTGCTATCCCACGTCATGATGTTACGTCTTATTTTTAACTTTTTTTAATAAACATGATTATATTGTATGGAAAGTTGTTGGAGATACGAATGTATAGTCCTCTACATTGATTAGAAGTAAAAAAATGATCTATGATATATAAATACACCTCATCTCCATCAATAAACTAAAAGTAAAAACATTCAAATCCGACGACATAACATAACCTAAACCTAAAGTAAATATGTTACATCCATTGTGCATGTATAAAAATATGTACATTAATAAATAATTTCAAAGGATGAAGGGTTTGAATTGCATTTCCACATTTGAATAGAAAATGGTAGGTGTGATGTCACACTAAACTTGCATATTTGTGTACTTTGATTGCCTGCAAATGCAGTGTGTTGTTTTTTCCTATAAATAAATTAAGCTGAAATGAATTTAAATCAAATAAAAGAAAAACAAGAAATTGTGAATGAAGGGTTCATAATATCCCACATCGCTCCATTTGTTGATAAGACAAACTTGAGGGAGAGCCTATAAAATCCCAAATCAAATCATTCAATGTTTCAACCTACTAACATTTATGATCACGTTACCATAAACCAAACGCAAATCATTCATTCAATGTTCAATCACAACAAAATATTTTTATTTTTACTTTCAAATATTTCTAACAAATTAAAATTATAAATAAATAAAAAACTAACTAATTTAACATCAAATCATTTAAGTTGGTCTCTCTTAATATATATATTTTACATGAGTTATATACTATTTTGGACTTTGCTCTAACCGAAGCTATTGTTGTTTTTCGATCGAAGAAAGAAGATTTCTGTTTCATTCAACCAGTGGGAGACTCGAACTTCCGACCATTTGATCAATAATTTATACATTATGTTAAGTTGAATTATGTTCATGTTGGCAAGTCTTTGTTAATCATATTGACAATTACAATAAATTTGTAAAAATCTATTTTTTGTTCAACAATATGTCGGGGTAGGAAATGAACTTGTCTTTTTTAACGAGGTCATAATATGTTAACTAATTAAATTATGTGTAAAAAAAGAAAAAGAAAAAATGTCGACCTTAAACTTAGCAAGTTGGAGCAATTTTAACTCTGAATTTTTAATTTCATCAAATTGAACCCCAAACTTGCATAAGTGTTGTAATGCAGACCCTAAACTTTCAATTTCATCAAATTGCCTCAAAATTGCTAAATTTATAGTTTAAATCGTGATTTTTCCCCGAAAAAAAAAAAAAAAAAAAAAGTGGGCAGTAAATAGGGAGATATGGGGAGGTACATACATAAGTGGCATATAATATGGGGGAGCTTAGAAATGTGACAGTGGCAGGGGATGAGAAAAAGGAATGTTAGGAATTGAAGGGGTCCTTAACTCAAAAACATTATTCCTCCGACATTATTATAATCTCCTAAGTCGTAACTGAAATTACAGCTTTGAATGTCGGCCGTACGAATTTATTCTTCAGGTTTTTAATGGGCCTGAGCCCTAAAATAGGCCCAATGGACCAGTCCATGTTGGATTCTGTGAAAATTGGACATCCCGTCGTCAATGGGCTATTAAATGGGCCTAAGCCCATAACTAGGCGTACGGCTTTGATGAATGGCTCAACGGGCCGATCCATGGGTTCAGTGATGGAGAGCTTATCGCTTGGTCTATCTAATGGGCTTAAGCCCAACTCGCATGGATTTGATGGAAAGCCCAATGGGCCAGTCCATTTTGGTTATTGAGAAGTTGGACGATGAAATGGACCTGCTCCGATGGCTTTATGGGCTAATTTAGTACAAAGTCCAATTAATTGACGGGTATTTCTACATTATCTCCAAAACATTTAATTGTCTTGAAAAATTAATTGCTTAAATAACTGAAATATTCCTTTTCAATAAAATAAAAACTGAAATATTTGTTAAGAAATGGTTTTTTTAAAAGCATATTATAATTGTTGTTGACAAAAAGCAGCCATGAAAATAGTTTTTAAAAATGTGTGAATATAAGTATAGTTCAACCGATCAAAATATTATTGCACCTGAACGCAACGTTGGTCCTTGCATTGTTGATTTAGATCCATTCGAGCTGAAACCACGACGACTCTATCTGATGACACCGCTCCAAACTATGATTATTGAGAAGTACCCGCCAGTAAAGCTAATATTAACATTTAAAATTTAAAAAAGAAAAAAAAAAGAAAAAAATAAATAACCAAACTTAAAAAGAATACATGCTACTAAGATCAACCAAAAAAAAGTAGCTAGCTAGAAAAAGTGGAAAGAGTGTAGTAGTCATGTTATTATTTATGGGGGGAAAATATTTAATAAATCAGTTATGTCTTTTAAAAAAAAAGAAAAGTGGAAGTTATAGAAAGAACCAACTTTATGAGAAAGTCATATCTTTTTCTATAAAAGATATAATCATTTCAAATATATATATAATGTGACATTTCAAAAGATGAAATAGTAAAATATATCATCACTCCATATGGTCGCATGTTCTGCATCTTTCAATAATCATCATCATTATCATATCAAACAAAGCTTTACTATAAAACCACATATATTATGCAAAGTGATTTTTCCCTAATTTCTACTTGTGAAAGCGAAACCTGTTGACTTACCATACTAATACAAACTTACCATCAATTCACATTTCCAAAATTTATAAATTATGCATTCATTTTTACAAATCAAATAGTCATGAGACAATCGAAAAATAATATTTGAACCAAATATTCTTGAAAACATATAGGGTTGTAACTATATCGAAAAATTAGTTTTTAACCAGACTATTATAACTAACAACTAATAAAGTAAGAGTTCAATAGTATTTACTATTCACAGACTACTATAACCTACCGACTATAATAATTTACGTGTTTCAAGCAGTTTCATAAAAAGTTGATCAAGGAAAGGGAGTGCATGAATTAAAAATCTCGTCAAGATAAAGAAAAGAGAGTGCATTCCCGACCCCGCATCGTCTGGATTGGTTAGCATCCAATGGAGGGCATTAGTGAGTGGCATAGAGGAGATGAGAAAAAGTGAGACAATTAATTCTAAAAGTGGGAGAGTCCAAGGATAGGGAGAAGGGAGAAATTTGGATGTGATTATAATGGGCAAAACAAAAGTTTTTTGAGACTGTTTTGGGGCTGAGGCCAAAGGATCTTTGCTGCAATCTGAAATTTAGCAGCTTTAAAATGCTCCATTCATTGCCTGCTGCTGCTCTGCGGCCCCCTGCAGCCCTTTCATTGAGTTAGTGTGTATATTTTAGTGGTAAAAATACAAACTTTCAATTAACATACTAAATGTCTTATACTTTTATATATTTTGGTTCCTGTACTTTTAAAATCTTCATTTTTGTTTCGACATTTTTAGATATTCTACTTTCAAAACATTTATTTTGATCACGTTTTAAAAAGTGATTAATTTGATCTTTGTAACATTCATGTTTACAAAATGGGTAGGACACAAATAACTTTTTGGTTATTATTAAACTTAAGGTGTGAATTAGAGTAGTATTTTGATGGGATCTATCTAGTTCATTAGTATTCATTAGGGTAGTAATTTGATCATTGTTCTTCTTCATCTTCATCTTCATCTTCATCTGTAGAAGGAGAAGAAGTTTTCTTTCGGCGTTCGAAATTCTCGAACTGGGTTGTCTATGCTTCCACGAACCTGATTATCTTTGATTTCTAATAAATTTAGTTAAAAAAAAAAAACTTTGACCAAAAGCTTTAAAAAGAGAAAAGAAAGAAGAGATTGTAATATTGTTATTGTGGGTGTGATTGATGGAAATCCAGCTCATTTTTCAGAGAAGCCCACGTGTAAGATCTGGCAGTTCACAGACATATATGTTCTCTACACTACACTTACAACCCCTCATATTTTATACTCTTTAATTTAATTCTCTACATATATATATAAAATATAAATATAAAGATATATATATATATAGCTAGCTGTGTCCTCGTCTCTAACGCTGGCCACAACCTTCGATAATGACCCTTCTTTACAACGCTTCTCTCTCTCTACCAAACCAAAAAAAAAACTAAATTCTTAGCTCTGTCAGTTCTATAGTATCATTCATACAAATATATTTGGAGACACTTTTATTTTAGAATATGCATATAAGTCAACAATTGGCTCGACTCGAGCATAGTTCAATCGATTTATTATATAAATTAATAAATTAAAAAAAAATCACACAACATGCATATCATAAAGCATCCATTTTCCTACCAAAAAGAAAGGGAAAATTCAACTAATATTATTTAATGTTATGCCTCCCACGACTTTGGTTAGTCAATTCCTTCTTAAACCCTATCCCCAAAGGGAAAAAGAAAATTAAAAAAACAGTTCTTAAAATCCTCGTCGTGGCTCCATCTATATATATTGACCCCTTTTAATGCTCCTCCATTAATTCTTCCCCTACTCCAAATATTAATTATGTTGCCTAGGCTACATATTTATTCCTTTTAATTTTTTTTTTGTGATTTGTTTTAGTATATTAAATAAAAGAATGGTGAAACTCCCACCTTAACCGAAGGAGTATTATTATTATTGAACTATGTCTATAACATCTTTCTAAAATTATATGTTTAATTTACATTCTTAATATTCACATATTATTTTCTTTCGTTTTGTTACTTTACTAGTAGATGCATGATTAGTCTTTCTCGAACCTCCGTATGCTCCGCCACAGGTGGTCTCCAGTAAAGGTACAAGGATACCTGCAGGAGGAAGAAAAATATAAACTTGCACCGATGTGGGGCTAGACCCACGAGACTCCGATGCTTAAGTCTGATGCGTAAGTAGGAGCAGTGAAATAACATTTGTGCAGAGTCTTTTAGTAATTGCATATACCACAGACATATCCGGCCTTAGGGCATATCTTATAGGCGGGGATTGTGGGTCGGTCGGGCCGACTTGTCTGTCCCTCATCATGAGGATCCGAAACTCTCGGTGGCGCGATGTGACCCATGATCCATCCGTACCCGTCCTCATGATGAGAATCATTGATCCCCGATCCTAAGCAGATTGGAAGTGATTGTTGTGCCGCTGCCTTGTCGAACAAGGTAGGAGTGTCCCATCAATTCACTCATCTGTCCAATGTGGAGGCGCTGACAACGGCATGACAACAATCGGGTATGAGAGTGGCCTGAGATCGTGAGCATCCGAGTGGTCGACCACCCACCCCGCGACACTTTAATAAGCTATGGACTCGAGGTTACCGTGACGTCAACTGCCATTTCACATTGAGGTGGCTTAAAACAATTGTAGTTTTTGATTCGGTTACTTTTGAAAGTAATGTGGGAAAAGTGTTTTTACCATATAATAGTGAAGGAAAAAGACGAAGAAAGGAAGGATAAATATAAAGTTTTGTTTTGTATATACATAAATAGCATAATACGTATTTTTAAATTTTAAAATAATAAAAAAAAAATTACAATAACATAATCACAACTAAATTCAAAGTGAAATATAATAAAATACAAACATAAAGTCAAAGTTATGATATATTCTTCAAATACTAAAAGTTATGTTATTTTTAAAAATCTATATTCAAATTATGTTATACAAGTAATTTTTTCGTTTCTATAATAATATGACTCTTATACCCGTACGAAATAATTATCCTTTATTATATATTCAAGATATTTATCTTATTTAGCCAATGTAAGATATTGTTTGTACTATTCCTAACCATCTTTCCTTCAAACAAAGTACCACATTTAAACTTACTTTATTTCCAACATACATAATATATATATATTTTTGTACCGCTACTTTTAATCGAGATATTGTTGAGACAATTAACATGGATGGTCACATGCATCGCCAAAAACTAGTTGAGAAAATGATTTAGGGTTAATGTTTTAGGGAGAAAAAAAAAGAGATAGAATCACATCCCCAAATGTTGTTCAAATCATTTGGTGGTCAGTACAAAACATTATAGCAGATGAGATTGGCCAATACAAGGGGCCCACTTCATTTTAATCTTAGCTATATATATAAATAAAAATTTATGTAATTAATAATCAATTACCCAGCTGCTACAATTCAACCAAATGCGTGTTGTGTGTATGTATGTACATATTAATTATTGGGAGAGTACAACATTTAATCAGCTGTCCAAACCAAACCACCAGATCACCTCTCTTTCAAAATAATAATAATAACAAATTTCATTATTGTATTATTGTATTCAGGTGATTGCACAAATAGCTTTAAAATAATGATAAATAATTTGACGAAAAAAAATTAGTGATAGCTATCAATAATAGTCATTGATAAAATTCTATAAAAAAAAAAAAAAGTGCATCAATAGCTAAATTCTATAAAAAAAAAAAAACATAAGTGTATTAGTAGCTACTATTAATAGTTATTGATATTCTATTAGTGACTATCACTCATTAAAATTGTCATATTGGTAGATCTTTAAAAAAAAAAATGTATATCCGCTAAATAGAAATCTTAAATTGACACCTTATGCAATTTTCTTATTCTATTCCGCACATAAAGCAACCCAAAAACAAATGCAAATAATTTGAGGGTTAAAATATCATTTTGGTATAGGATTGTTTCATTTTAGTCCCTATATTTTCAAGTGTCCAAATTTAATATTTATACCTTCAAATAGATCTTAAAATTAAATTTTATGATCCGTTTGAAATTAATCTAAAATTTATAGAGGGAAGGTTAATAGAGACCAATTAATTTTTAGATTGGTTAATCATAAACAAATAGTACGTATTTTCTCAAAAAAAAAAAACAAAAAAAACAAAAAAAACTATAGTACCATCTTGTTTTAAAATTTATTGAAAGTTTAGAAGAAGATGATCAGAACTTTTCAAATCATATAGATTAAATACTCAAATGTTAAATTTTTTTACTGGTTGAAGATAAATGTGTCAATCCATTGAGTTATGTATCAATTCATTCGACATAGTTCAATGAATAAAATATTAATTATTATTAAAAAAAAAAAATTAATGATTCCATTTTTCATCTCCACAATCTTTAAACTCAAAAAGAAGTGTCTGCCCGTGGAGCGCAGCTTCTCAAAGGATGAAATTATTTGGAGTTGGGACAATAAGGGCGTCTTCTCAGTTAAAAGTGCTTATCACCTTGCTATCTAGCTCCAAGAGCAAAAAAGTGAAGGGACCTCAGATCTTGGGAGAAAAGATCCGCGCTGGGTCAGGTTCTGGAAGTGTATTGGTTTGCCGAGGGCTAAAATATGTGTGTGGAAGTTGTTAAATGATGTCATTCCCACGAAAGTTAATATCCAAAAAAGAGGGATCGATACTAATGTTTTATGTTCTTTTTGTAGGGAAAAGGCGGAGTCAGGCTACCATGTTCTTTGGAGTTGTAAGTTCGTTAAAAAGGTTTGGCTTGAGGTTTTCCCGTGGTTATGGAACCTCTTTTTTGTTTGCAGGGAGTTTTGGTCGGTTCGAGATTTATGGGACTGGATGGATGCTAATCTGAATATGCTTGATTTGGCCAAAGCAATTACTACTTTCTGGTGCATTTGGAATTACAAGAATACTGTAGTCGGGGCTGTCAGTTCGGGCCCTAGTGCTTATGTCCTTACCAGGTCCAAGTGTTGGGAGAAGCTTCAAGAGTTTGTGGGAGTTCTTGGGTCAAAGGCAAGATCAGAGAGCCGCGTGAGTCAGAGTGGGAACCGCCGCCTCAGGGATGTTGGAAGCTGAACACTGATGCCTCTTGGAGGGAGGATAGAAACAGGGGCGCCATTAGTTGGGTGATTCGTGACTCTCGGAGATCTCCCATCTGTGCTGGCTACAAAATCCTCCATCGGAAGTGGTCTATTAAGGCCTTTGAAGGCGAGGCTATTCTCGTCGGTTTGAGATCGGTCAGCCCTGCGAGCCGTCTGAGTTCTGTCATCTGTACGATGAGTCGGACTCGGCGGAGGTTGTTGGAGCGTTGAAGTGCCCGTGGCTTGACCTTACGGAGACCAAAAATATCGTGGAGGGTATTTTATAGTAGAAACTTCTAAAGTTGGTAGCGTGTCTTTTGACTTTCGTAGTAGATCTTGTAATATTGTTGCACACTGTTTAGCGCGTGATGCGCTTGAAAATTCTTTTGTTATGCCTTCCTTCTGTTGAAGAAGACGGAGTTTTCTTTTGGTGTTCGGAGTTTCCGAACTGGGTTGCCTCTGTTCTCTATGAGGCTGGTTGTTGTTCAGGCTATTGGTTTTTAATGAAGTTTCAAAAAAAAAAAAAAAATTATTTAATTTGATTTTGGGCGAGTAAATGTTAAAAAGTAAAACATATATTTAGTAGGTCTGATTGGAGAAGATAGAGAAGCAGTTCCATGAGTTCTCTCACGCAGCTGTCATTTCGTATTACATCACCCACCAACCCACTCCTTCCACCTCCCCATCCAGCAAATTAGAGTTTGTACCTGTCGGATTTTCTCTCTCTTTTTCTTCTCTCAAATTATAACAACCACCACCAACGGCTTAAACCACCACCATCATCTTCCTCTTTCTTCTTTCTTTCTCTTTTCGCTATGATTTTGGAAGTGCAGCTGCCTGCAACAATTAATAATTCAGAGCTACCAATTAGCTAGCTACCCTTTGCTTTCCATAATATATATATATAATTTCATGCGGAGAAAAAATTGTAATTTGCGGCCATGGCTTACCCACATTACCGATCGCAATTTGGAGATACCACCTTCACTAAAGTTTTCGTTGGTGGGCTTGCTTGGGAAACTCCCACCCAAGAAATGCAAACATATTTTGACCAATTTGGTCACATTCTTGAAGCTGTCATTATCACCGATAAGAACACCTCTAAATCTAAAGGATATGGATTTGTAAGTTCTCCGCCTTTTTTTTTTATTATTATTCTCGAGTTTTTGAGTTGAGTGGTGATTTTATTGTTTGAATTCTTCAGGTCACATTCCGCGATCCTGAATCTGCTAGAAGGGCTTGTGCGAATCCGAATCCAGTCATCGACGGGAGACGAGCAAATTGTAACATCGCGGCATTGGGACGCCCTCGACCTTCCCCTCCACGAGGTTCCTCAATTATTTCACCATTATTCTTCTTTATTTTTCACTACATAATCTCTACTCCATTTTCCTCATTAACCCATTTGCATTTTTTCTTTTGGGTATAAATTATAATAGGACGAGGCCAGAGTGGCGTAAATCCCTATCAAGGAAGTACACTTCAGGCAGCGCCATCATATAGTGGACTGCCGTCGCCCTTAAACCAGCCACCACTTCCGCCGCCGCCTCCTCCGCCGCCCCCCATCGTGTATTCTCCTTACGGGTCAGTTGAGTTTTTTTATTTTATTTTAAAAGAAATATATATCAAGGTGGACCATGTGTGTGGATTGGTGTCGGAGTTATTTATTTTAACAATAAGGTTTATTTAAACTTTAAACTAAAAAGTAAATTATGAACTCAAATATGCGATTATTAATCCGATAATAAAAAGATGATTATGTGAGTGTACGAATTGGTATGATCAGAAACACATGGACCCATGTGGGTCTTCATGCATGCCTTTCCTTATCTTAATAATTATACATGCATTTCTTCTTACCCCTCTTTTTTTTCATACATAATAATTTTCACCGCCTAAGATCGTATCGGTAAAAAGTTTAGGCTGATAGGTTATGATAAATTTAATTATATCAATGTTCTAACATTTTTCCTCACTTGTAAGCTTGAAAATTTATAAAATATCCAACAAATATAAATCAATGTTAATTGGTGAAAAAATAACATTGCAAGAGCTTAAAGACACAAAATTTCTTGCTCTCATGTTGAATTCTTTGAATGCTCTAACATTCAACGATATAAAATTAGGGTGAGTCGTTACATTATTTTAACCTATGGTGTGGTGGGTCAAAGTCAAAGCAAGAGTGGTCCAATGTTTGAAGTGAAAAAAGAAGAGGATTTACAAAGTTAGAATTAGAAAACAAAACAAAGATGTCCTTTTGTAAACGGTAGGCTAGCTTGTTGGTTTTATGCGCATTATCCTGTCTGTGGTCATAATAGGTCAAAACTATAATCACTGTCATTTCTCTGTCTTTTAAATTCAATTTTACCTGAAACTTACAACAGTTCTCCACTGTACAACTAGAATCAACATACCCAAATTTGATCCCTTTTTTTTTTTTTTTTTTTTTTGCAGATATCAAACTTACAGTCCTGATTATGGTTACCCTCACCACCAAGTTAGCCTCTTTTTCTCTTTATAAGATTATAATTTTTTTAAATTTGATTGGGGCATTTCATCAAACAGTTGGTGGGCATAAGCCATATAACTAAAAAAAAAGAAGATTGAATTTTGAGCAGGCGGTGTACAATCCACAAATCCAACAGCCACAATATTATCATCAGCAATCCCCATATTTTTATGGGTATTCCGTACAATCTCCAAGAGGAACATTTCCTAATCCTTCACAATCTCATCATCATCAACGATTACCTACTTCTTATCTTTACTATCCTACGGCTGCTCCTGCTCCACAGTACGAAGCTTCATTCAACTACCCTCCCCCGCCTCTCCTACGACATCGTTTTTCCTCTTCAGGTACGTTTTCTGTTCTTTCAAAAGTTACAATATTATCATTCATCTCACGTAAACATTTCAAAACTGTCATTTAAGTAGAAATGTAGTAGAATGTTGAACGTCGGACTTAATTCATCTGCCGTTCTAACTTACTACTATGTCAACTTTTCGTCCAGCAATCTAACAAATTAGGGTAAAAAAAGAAAAGGGGAGGGGTGTAAAATTTAAAAGTAGGGGGCATGTGGGTTTAGGGTAAAGCCATGTGAATGAGCTGTCTGGGCCATGGGAGAACAGGCCAATGAAATGGTTGGAAAGGAAATTGATGACAGAGTAGCATTTCATTATATAGACAGCTACTGCACTCCACCTGCATTTCCATGTGTGGTTCAGTTTTCCAAACAACTCCCTTCCCATTCTAAATCTTTTATTTCCCCCCTTTAAACCCTTTTATTTTTCAACTGCCCCCCACTTATTTCCCCTTTTCTTCACATACCCACCATTTCAAATCACATGTTTTTCTCTTAATTATTATTTTACTCTCCCCAAAACCAACATGATTCAGTTGACATATGTATGTGTTGACGATTAAGAGATTTGTGGTTCGAATCTCTCTACCCACAATGTATTAAAAAAAAAAATTATTGTTTTATTCCCTCCCATTTTTACAATTTTTTTTAATTATACCTTTGTTAATAAATATTAGAATTAGATGACGATAAACTTATAAGACATAATATTTAAGAAAATGATAGAAATTTAAAAGATACAGAGAGTTAAGATTTTTTTTTTTTTTATACAACAAGTCAAACATAGGACTTGTTAGTCACTAGTCGTTATATCATGTTTATGCTCTTATTGGCGAGAGAGTTAAGGTTAAGTCAACTCGGAAAAGTTTCTAATTATTATTTAAGAGTTTCACAATTTAATATGATTACACCTTATTTGTGAAGGTTAGAATTGGTTGATGATAGACTTACATTACGTAATATTCAGTGAAATTGTAGAATTTCAATTTAAAAGACGAGTTAGGTCATTGTAAAAGAAGAAAATTTATAATACTTACTGTGAATAGTTGGTAGAAGTTTTGACTTTTTCAACCTAAATAGCTTAATTCACCATCTAAATATGATGTGAAAGAAAAATTTATCATCCATGAATCTTGGCATTTACCTTGAAAAGAGTATAATTCAAAACATTAGGGTCTAAAACATAGGCTAATATTGTATCATATGCATATGAATGTATGATTTGATAAAAAAAAAAAAAATCTTATTAATTGGTTTAGTTGAATTATGTATTTTATCTTCTTTATATTTTTCCATTTCCATTTTGGTAGAGTAGACCCAAATTTATAATATAGGTAGCTGTGTCCAGCTGTGTGTTTGAAAATGGACCACTTCCAACCATCTTTTTTATAAGGTCTCATCAAACTTTCTTGCATTCCAAGTTAGGATTGATCATAAATTACAATAAACATTCACATGATATAATTTTGAACATTAATTATATAAATATATATATATAATAATTAATGGTGGGTTTCAGATTCACAGACATCTCAGCAAACTCCCACAGAAACTGAAGCTGGAGCTGTTACTTCAGAAAGTCCAACCACTTGAGAGAATTGAATTGAAGCCCACATATTCATTTTAAACCAAATTATTATTGGAGGAAGAAAAAAAAAAAAAAAAAAAAATTGTAAAAAGTTGACAACTTCATCCATTTGACATTCTTTCTTATTGCTTCAACTCTTGCAGTTTGCAGAAGCCTGAAGTTTAATTTTTAGAGAGAATCCATCCTGTTTTTTTTTTCCACCCTTTTATTTCCTTTGTCTTCAAAATCTTCACCTAATCAACCAACTTTTTTTGTTTTAATTTTTATTTTATCAAGTTTAATGTATTGATGTTATCATTAATCCCATGTCGGTTTATGGAAGATATGGGAATTAATTAATTAATCGAGCTATTAATTGCAATTAAGTTGTTGGGGGTTGATTATGAATTATGATAATTTAATTTCCTGCACTAGAAACACAACCTGAATGGGTCATTATTCATGACATGGTTTCAATTAATTTATAAATTTTTAGTTTTAAAATGTTAAATTAATGAAAAGTACTCTTTCATCTTCCTTATATGGTTTAATATCCAATTCACTCCTTGTTAATTCTAATGAAATTTAAAGTTTTATAACTCTTTTTTTCGGCTAAACAATTGTGGGAGTAGACCATCAAAGCTTTGATCTTAATAAATATCTCTTAAGTTTTAGAAATTAATTAAGTACGTGTTTAATTAGGAAGGACATGTTTGAGAGTGATTTTGAAATAGTTAAAATTAATTTTTTTAAGGTTTAAAATCAACCTGAAACAGATTTATTATATTTCGAAATCAATTTAATGTTTGATTCTAGACTTTTAAAAATTTATAAATGCGATTTTAAAAGTGATTTTACTTTTAATCCTCGTTTTTGAAACTTTGAAGAAAATTATTTATCTTGAAGAACCATGTTAATAGATCAAAGAGAGTACAGATGGAGAATTCAAATTAAGGCTTAGCGTCACCATATATTCCTCAAAACATGAGCGGCCCATGTTCGGACGTTTCCCCTTAAGGCCCATGCCCATAATTTTAAATAAAAATAAATATGAGAATCAATAAAAATCAGAAAAATAATAATGCAAATTTAGTGGAAGATATTAACAAATATATGAAAATTTAGTTTAGACTTTGGAGCATAATCTGGAAAAAAAAAAAAAAAACTGTCACATATCATATTTGTCTTGTATATTTTGTTAACCTAAGTATATGATATTTTGCGAGGAAAGAATATATATATATATATATATATTATATATATATATATTTTAAGTATACAATGATTTCTATGCTTAATTACGTGGATGTTAGCTAATGAAACGACACTTTCATTCAGTACAATAAATATTGAGTCGAGATTTGAACTTTCTATCTTATAGAAATAATAGATCGATTAATTTATTGTCCAATTATGCTCACATTAAACAATAAAAAGATAGTTATCATGATGAAATTTTAAAATTTTTGTTATGGGCCATCTCAACACGAAGTGGCAGCTGACGTCACGGAGCTGAGGTCATGACGGCCTCGAACCCCGAGCTCATTAAAGCGCCACGAAGGTGGGTGACCGACCTCTCGGACACCCACGACCTCAAGCCACTCTCATACCGACTGTTGCCATACCGTCAGAGCCCCCACGTTGGGCAGGTGAGTGACCGATAGGACACTCTTGTCTAACAAAGCAGTGGTACAATAGTCCCCGCCAATCTACCTAGGATCTGGGGATCAAAGATTCTCATCATAAGGACAGGTACAAATGGATAATGGGTCATGCCTCATCGCCGGAAGTTCTGGATCCTCATGATGAAGAAAAGATGGGTCAACCCGTCCGACCCACAGTCTCCCACCTATAAGACATGTCCATGAGGGTATGTCTGAGGTACGCAATTTTATTCCACTGCTCCTATTTACGCCTCAGATCTCTCTGACGGAAGCATCGAAGCCTTGTGGGCTTATCCCCACGTCAGTGTAACTTTACATTTTCCTTACATGTCCATGAGGGTATGTCTGAGGTACACAATTTTATTCCACTGCTCCTATTTACGCCTCAGATCTCTCCGACTGAAGCATCGAAGCCTTGTGGGCTTATCCCCACATCAGTGTAACTTTACATTTTCCGCCTTGTGGGCTTATCCCCACATCAGTGTAACTTTACATTTTCCTTCCTCCTCTAGGTATCTTATCTCATCGTCGATGAGTGCCTACGGTAGAGCACACAGAAATTCGAAAAAGTCCAAAATCCTTCATCAACAAAATTCGATAGACAATCGTGTCCAAATATATTTTTAAAGATAAAATGTAACATAATTTTATCTCAAATAGATGAGAGAATTCAAAACTATTATCTTTAACATAGAGATATCATTATCTGCTTAGGGGAAAGCCCGTCATTTCCTACTTGGACACTTTTCAATTTTTACACGCAATTCAAAATTCATAATATATTATATTAATAATCAAATTACTATATTTAAAAGGACAAGTTGCAGGTCCAAAATAATTACAAATTTAGCAAAGTTTTAAACTTTTTGTAAATATGGCAAAAAGTCAGTGGCTATCACTGAT
Organism: Herpetospermum pedunculosum; assembly: GCA_028017165.1. Lineage (NCBI taxonomy): Eukaryota > Viridiplantae > Streptophyta > Magnoliopsida > Cucurbitales > Cucurbitaceae > Herpetospermum > Herpetospermum pedunculosum. Next base: position 85,969,125 of record CM051522.1, read on the forward strand.
AGACTTTATAATTATTACTGATAGATTTCTATCACTGATAGACTATTATCACTCACAAAATTCTATAAAAAAGACTACTATCAACGACAAACTTCTACTAGACCATACTATCAGGGATAGAAATTGCTATATCCGCAATTTTTTTTAAAAAATGTTATATTTTTAATTATTTTACTCTAAATTGACATATGTTACAATTTTCCTATTTAAAATCCTCATTATCTTGTCTCTTCTTCTTTTAAAAGTAGATATTATCAGATTTCTTACTAATGGCGGATTTAGTAGAGAATAAGAATTAAAATTTCGCTATAAAAAAAAAATAAATAATAAAAGACTTAAAATTTCTGTTGTCTGGCCGAAAGGAATTTCTGTTCTTCGAGCCACGTGTTGTTATAAAAATGGTTGTATGTTTATGATTTTTTAAACTTAAATTACAATTTGATTTTATAATTTTTAAATTTGTGTCCATTTAGTTCATAAATTTTAAAAATTGTCTACTAAATCTTTTAATTTTTAAATTTATGTTTAATTCATCTCTGAAGTTTTAAAAGTGTTTAATAGATATTTAAATTTTTAATTTTGTGTCTAACAAGTTTTTGACTTTTTTTTTTTTTTTTTTTTTTTTTTTTTTTTTTTTTTTTTTTTTTTTTGACCTATTTATGTTTTTAAAAATTCACAAAATGATTAGACATACACAAAATTAAAAGTTCAAGATTTTATTCAATATAAATTTTTATTTTAAATTAAGTATGTTAGTTTTTATTTTAAAATAAATAAATATGTCTTAGACTTAGGTGTGTTTGGTTTTGATTACTAAGTGTTTAATTTTTGAAAAAAATCATTTTGGAATAAATTGAGGTGTTTGACAACCACCAAAAATGAATTTTTTGAGAACGAGTTTTTGAAATAATGCATTTTGGATGAAACACTTAATATTAACTTTTGAAAAAATGTTTTTGGGTGTTTAATTGAAAAACCTACTTAATTCTCATATTGTATTTAAATTACCAAAATACCCTCACACTGCACTCTTAAATTTTCTTCATGAACCAACCTCCTTCGACCACTGCCGTCCCTCACCGACCATTTTCGATCCCCGCTCCGGCCGCCCCACTCCGACCACCCGACCCCAACCACTACTGCTCGACCCCGACCCCGTCAGCTTAGGAAGGGACCAATCTTGAGAAAGGAGGATCCAATAACCGGTCGGAGATTTCAGATTCTAGGGTAGATTTTTTTTTTATGTATTTGCTTTAAAGAAATTTTCGGATTCTAGGTAGATTTTTTTTATGCATTTGGTTTGAAGAAATTACAATTTTCATTCCACCGAAATCATTTCATTTTTTTGTTCAAAGAAATCTACAATTTCCATCGGGTAAATAGATGACTGGTTCTTAAACAAAAATTGTAAAAAATTATTAAGAACATGGTGCCGAACAACTGAATGATGTGGTTGAAGATCTTCAAGAATCCCATGTGCTGGTTGAGAATATAGGTGTTTCACCCCATATTCTTTATTAAAATAATAAGAAATATCATAAAATCTTCTCGCCGACAACCGTCGCCACCCGACCTCGGCCATCCTCGTCTTCCCGCTCCGGCCAACCTGCCCCGCCGCCCGACCCCGACCTGCCCCGGCCACCCGACCCCGACCTCTTAATCAAAGACATAAGCTTAATTTGTTACTTCAATTGACAAATATAAATATAAATTTATTAATTCATATAGTTTATTAATAATTGTCTTTTATAGTAATTTGACATTAAGAGAAACAGGAGCAAACCAAACACACCCGTATATAAAAATACTTTGAGAAAATGTAATCAAACATATGAATGCTTTAATTATAAACATTTAAAAAAAAAATGTAAAAAAAAAAAAAAAAAAAATTAACATTTCAAAAATCTATTATACTTTTTTATGGTTTGAAAACCACGAAGATTAAAATAACACCTTTTCCTATTAATATTCATCTCCTCACTCATTTATTTTATGTTAATCATTATATTTTTTGAAATTAAGAAAGATAAATTCAATGTGAGAAATGACGTTTTTTTTTTTTGTTTTTTTTTCAAACCAATAAAATAAAATAAATAACTTTCATTTTTTTTTAATTATAATTAATATAAAGAAATACCTCCAACATGTGAGTAGGTAAGTGTTATATTCATTGGAATTTTTGTTCCCAACTTCTATATCCTTCCCTATTCGTAGTTTTTTGTTTATTTTTCAAACCAATAAAATAAAATAAATATCTTTCATTTTTTTTTTAATAATAATTAATAGAAAGATATACCTCCCATATATGAGTAGGCAAGTGTCATATTCATTGGAAATAATTTTGTTCCCAACTCCTATATCCTTCCCTCAATAAATAAAAAAAAAAAAAAAAAAAAAAATTATTTTTTTTTTTTCGATTTATAATATCTTAGCAAGGGCACAACTTTATGTCAATTGAGATTTTCTTTTTTACGGAGATTTTTTTTTCATTTTTTAAGCTGAATAAATTTAAGAAAATAATAATTTTACCCTAAACTATATTCAGGTTAGATATAATATTAAACTTGTTGATTAGTTACAAATTTTATGTTTACAATAGATGATGAAAACGTAGCTTATTTATTTAGAGAACTCTAGACTCTAAATCCTGCCATTAGTAGATTATTTTAAAAATATTACACTCGTTAACAAATATTTAGATTACCTTTAAATTATGACTAATTTTTGTTTATGTTCATCAATTCATGCTTCCTATTTTTTTTTAAAAAAATGGCCAACGTCCCTAAAGATACAAATTTGGGTCCAATTACTTATAAGTCCTCCATATTACTTTAATATTGTTGCCGCAAGATTTTGGACTCCCTCGAATCTCCGTGGACTCCGCTGTATGCAGCCGTCGGCGGTGGAATAAGGTACCTGAAGAAGGAAGGGAAGTGTACACTTGCACCTGTGTAGGACTAGGCCCACAGGGTTCCAATGATTAAGTTAGAGAGGTCTGATGCATTTGTAGGAGCAGTTGAATAAGATTGAGCAGAATTGCGTACCTCAGACATACCTTTAGGGGCATGTCTTATAACCGGAGATTGTGGGTCGGTCGGGTCGACCCGTCTTTCCTTCATGATGAGGATCCGAGATTTTCCATGGTGAGGCGTAGCCCATTATCCGTCCGTACCCGTCCTTATATGATGAAAATCTTTGATCTCCCGATCCTAGGCAGATTGGAGGGTACTGTTGTACCACTGCCTTGCTGGACAAGGTAGGAGTGTCTCATCGACTCACTCGTCTGTCCAACGTGGGGCGCTGACGGCATGACAACAGTCGGTATGGGAGTGGCTCGAGATCGTAGGCGTCTGAAGGGTCGGTCACCCACCTCCGTGGCACTTTAATGAGCTCGGGCAGGGGCGGACCTCTGAATGGCCCCCCCAAAATTTTTGATTTTCATATACTCGTAGGCAAAAATAATGCCTTAAATATATACTGTTGTTATTAAATACATTTTGGCCCCCCAAATTAACAAAATTTCATTCTGCTGCCGTGGTCATTGGGCATGCTTTATATTTTGTTGTGCCTGAGTTCGAAACTCAACCATAACAATAATTTATTTGTTTTACATTTCCTTCCATATATGTATGTTTTTTTAAAAAGATATTGTTCTCTTTCAATATTTTGTTTATATATATTTAAAAATATAGAAATTTCATTCTTAAAAATAATTAAGATTTTTTTTTTTTTTTCTATTAACTCTTAGTATTAGTTTATTTATTAACATTTTCAAGAGTAATTTAGACTATATTAACCTCTTTTTTATAAATTTTGTAAAAAAATTCATGTTATATTGTGTTTTTTTTTTTAATAATTTTATTTAAAAAATGTCTAATAAATCTTTGAACTTTGAACTTTGTGTTTAATAGATCACTAACTTCAAAAAGGGTTCAATATATTTTTTAACTTTCAATTTTGTATTTAATTGGTCCTCAAATTTTCAAGTTTAAGTCTAATATATCCTTGTATTTATTTGACATTTTTTAAAATCTAGGAATTCATTAGAAACAAAATTGAAAGTATAGGGATGCATTAAAAACTTTTTAAAGTTTAGGGACTCAATTTTTTTTTTTTTTTTTTTTTTTAATGAGCAAAATTATTTGATGGTATTAAGTTTATTTCATATGTTTATCCCTGATAACTTTTTTTTGAATGTAACATAACTTAGAGTGTGAATTCGAACCTATGGATTTTTGGCGATCTGTTTTTAATATTTCTATACTCTAATTTTTTGGCCCCCCCAAACATCAATGTCTGGATCCGCCCCTGAGCTCGGGACTCGAGGTCGTCGTGACCTCAACGTTGTGACGCCAGCTACCACTTCACGCTGAAGTAGCTCGTAACAAATATTAAAAAAATGTAAATTTTAAACTTTAGATCCTAAATTCTAAACTTCGCTAAAATCGTTGAAATATCTCTAAATTAGAGAAGATAAAAATAGAGATATAATGATAAGAAAATATCTATCAAATATAAAAGTAACTATTTTCAAATACTTATATACTTAGAAAAATATTATATTAAAATAAATTATTCGACATATAATTTTTAATAAATTTAGAGGAAAAAAAAACTCATAATAAAAGAGGACAAGTTTTTAAATTTATTTATTATTACAACTTGCAAATGAATATCTGCTAAACCAAATCAGGTCGTCCTAATAGGATTGTAAGTTCTATAAATACAAATAACTAAAGTTAACATGATAATTCACATGTGTTTCTTCTATTTCTAGAGTTGAAGAATCGAGTCCCAATATCAAACTTACTAAAAAAAAAAACTTGTGCATGTTGAACTTTAGGAGGAAAGAATGCAAAAAAAAATGAAGAGTTGGAATTTGTAAAATTGCGTAATTAAAATTCAAACTTAATGCCCTATATTTATACTGGTATAACTTAGAACTTATACCGGTTTATGCTTATAAAAGGTATAAACCCTATTCGGAACAACTTGGATGCAAGCTGATGGGTTAAGCTTGATACGTGGTGTAATCGTATAGCGTCGGTCATGTGTCACTTTAATTTTTTTCAACTTCTTTTTTCTTTTCATTTTTTCTATTGTTTTTACATTTAAGAAATATGTAATTTGTATTTGTCTATATTCTAAAATCATTTAAATTACAATAAATAAATAAATAAATTGTTACAAATTAAACTAAAGTTTAAAGAATAAATTCTAAGAATAATAATATTAATTGAACACAATTTTTGTGTTTAGAATAGTTGATAGAAGTTAGACTTAATTTTTATAGAGAACTTCACAAATCTAAATCCTACCCATATTGAGATAATTTAAAAATAGTACACTCCTAAATAAATATTTAGTTTAATTTGGTAAAAAGTCTAAACCAAACCAACCAACAATATTAAGGCGGAAAGAAACACAATAATAATAAGAGTTGACGGTTTTTTTTATCCCATTTATGATTGCAACTTGCAAATGAATATCTCACACACCATCCCAACATTGTAGGCCCTATAATACACAATCACAATTCACAACTTAACTTCTATCTTTCTTATTTTTTATTTTTTTTAAACGCCAAATTATAAGAATTATTAGTTTGGTATGAAAAAATTGAAAATTGAATCAAGGTGATTGAAGAAGCACTTCATTGATCAATTTGTTGAGATTCCGGGATGATGAACCGTCGTCCGCCGTCGCTGCCTCCGCCAATTTCTTCCATTCCTCAGCTTTCTTCCTCATCTCTTTCCCTTTCTCACCCTCCATCAACTCCTTCACTTGCTTTTTAATCTCCTCTCTTTTAACATTGCTATCAATCTCCATTCCAATTCCCCACTCTTTACAACAATACCTACAATTCGTCTGTTGTTCGGCGAAGAACGGCCAACAAATCATCGGCACTCCGCTCACTATGCTTTCGAACGTTGAATTCCACCCATTGTGCGTTAAAAACCCTCCAATCGCCGGGTGTTTTAACACCTCTTCTTGCGGACACCAGTTCGCTAGCATTCCTCTTTCTTTTGTCTCCTCTTCGAACTCTGGTGGTAAGACTGTCTTGTCACCGGCCACGAGATCTGGCCTGATGATCCACAAAAACGTTTGCCCGCTGTTTGCAAGCCCCCATGCAAATTCCTTCAATTGATCTTCTGTCATCACCGTGATGCTGCCTGTTACGAATATAAACAAAAAAGTAATTTTAAAATAACTTATCTCAACTTAAAAGCTTGGGAATTTAGTAATACTACTTTGATAACGATTTCGTTTTTAGTTTGGAAGACAAAAACTACTTTTTCTTCCAAAACTACTTTTTAAAAACTATTTTTTTTAACTAAAATCAAGAAACTCGCGAATAAAGATGGTGTTTATAAGCTTAATTTTCAAAAACCAAAAGATTATAAAAGTGGACCTAAATTCTAAATTGTATCCGTCCTAAATTATAATTTTTTTTAAAGTTTTCAACTTTACCTCTAATAATCACAAAATTAAAAGTTTAAAAAACTTTCTAGAATACCCTTTTACATAATTTTAAAAATTAAAAAACTAAACTTATAATAAACTACAGAAATGGGTTTAAATTTAAGTTTTTGAGTTGAGTGATAGTACCAAAGTTGACGTAAACAACAGAATTAGGAAGTTTGTGATCGAGCCAATGAAGACATCCTCTGTCCTCTTTCCACAAATTGGATCCAAGTGAGTTCAAATCAGCATCAGAAAGGTGTTGTTGAAGGAGAAGCTGAAGGGGACCAATGGAGAAGACAGGAGGGAGAAGTGAAGAAAGAGCATCCAAAGCATCTTGTTCCAATGAATCCACAGTGTTCAAAACAATGGCAGAAGCTCTTTTGGCTCTCTCAGTTTCAGTTATTAAGAAATCAAGCATTCCATCTTCAGGATTAGTTGTTCTAATAAAACTTGGAATATCTCGCAAACAAATGTCTTTCATTCCAGGGATCCAGTCTATTACTGTTTCTAGATATCCATTGCTCAAGTAACTTTCATCTGCATTAAATTAAAATAGAGATTAAACCTAAACCCATTGTCATATTTGGTAATATGGAATTAGTAGCAGTATCAAAATTCTTCACGTGATTCTGGAAAAAGCCAAACATGGGTGTATGAGATGTTGATTGTGATGAGTTCCTATATCCTTTTTGTCAGTTGAGAGTCTACTTTTCTTCTCATAAACAATTTGTTAGTTTTAATGTTCGTATTTATTTGGGAGTAAAACTTGCTTGCAGTCGGGGCTACAAGTATCTTTTGTAGCCCGCCACCTGTCATTATTTGATTCGCTAAATATTTAAACCATTTTAAATAATAATAAAATCTTCCACGCCGTTTACTTTCCATTCAATTAGTAACTCCTCCTACTTTTTCTCTCTTCATTTATCTGCACTCCAAACTTAGACCCTGAAATTTAACTCCTCATACTTTCTCTCTGTTGACCGAGAAATTTCGGCCAATCAGTGGTCGCCACGTGTCTCCATTACGACCGGGGATCAGATAGACTTGACCGAGCAAACTCGGCCAAACTGCAATTGGGCTCGAAGTCGAATCGGGCCAGAAAGATTAAATGACAATTTGGCCCAAAGCCCAAAAGCCCATTGGGTCCAAACCCAAACCCATTGGGCCCAAAGCCCAAGCCCATTGGATCCAGGCCCATGAAAACTCTATAAATAGAGAGTTCATTTTCATTTCTAAGGTTCAGAAAATTTCTTCTCCTAAGAACTCAGAGAGAATTCCAAAGCGGAGTCGAAATTAGGATGTCCTACGTTTCGATTTATCTATTCAACTTTTCCGAGACTCACCCACACATACTTGTGCATAACTCTCGAAAAAGGGGGCATTTGTTGACCGAGAAATTTCGGCCAATCAGTGGTCGCCACGTGTCTCCATTACGACCGGGGATCAGATAGACTTGACCGAGCAAAGTCGGCCAAACTGCAATTGGGCTCGAAGTCGAATCGGGCCAGAAAGATTAAATGACAATTTGGCCCAAAGCCCAAAAGCCCATTGGGTCCAAACCCAAACCCATTGGGCCCAAAGCCCAAGCCCATTGGATCCAGGCCCATGAAAACTCTATAAATAGAGAGTTCATTTTCATTTCTAAGGTTCAGAAAATTTCTTCTCCTAAGAACTCAGAGAGAATTCCCAAACAACGAAAGACTCTTTGAATCCTGAAGACTGAACGCCACTCCAAATTCAAACATCTGAAGACTTCACCGCTACGCGAAGCTGCAGATTCAACATCGAGAACAAGCTGCAAAGCCCTCGAAACAAATCCAACATCGAGAACAAGCTGCGAAGCCCTCGAGATACATTTACATTTGAGAGAGAGAATCAGAGGATCAAACATTAGAGATTGTAATCCACTACGCACTGGTACATACAAATACATCAATACAAATTCAAATTCATTTACACGTGTCGAATTTCCATTCGTCGTTCGAATTCTCGTGTGAACACTCTCTCTTCATTTTTCTACCCTCCAAACTTAGGTTGTGGAATTTCAATTAGGTTGTGGAATTTCAATTGAGGTTATTTGAAATTTGCAGGGTTGGGTGTTATATAGGCATAAATTTTCAAGTGAATTTTTAGAGGGAGCGAGAAAAGAGTGGAAAATTTCACAGTTGGATTAATTTTTAATAATCAATTTATTCAAAACACTTCCCTGGAGAGAGGTTGGTAGAAGGAAATGTAGTTTGGATTTTATTTTTCTAATAAAAATCTCCCACAAAAATGGAGAAATTCTTTAGAGTGTTGTAAATTTGAGAAACTTGACTGTGTTAAAAAATAGTTAACTGCAAAAATACTTATAGCCCAGACTGTAACTAAGTTTTTATTTTGTGCATGTTAAATCAAAAAAAAAAAAAAATCGAATATGTTTCGGAGACACCAAATATTTTAATTCGGTGTTTTATAGATTTGTAAATTTAAAAAATCGTTAAATAACTACTAGACCAATTATTGGTTTATTGGTCATAAAATACAAAATACAAAATTCTTAATAAAAAATTGAAGAACTTATCCGTCATTAAATCTTATTCAGATTGAATAAATAATTGAGTGGTACCTTTGAAAGGAGTGTAACCCTTTTCAACAAGTTGGCGATAGTGGACATAAGCTAAAAACCCACAAGCACTTGTAGTCCAAAACAAGACTTCAGGAACGCCAAGCTCCTCCGCCGCATCAAGCGTGAAGCTCATAACACCATCAGAAACAATACAACTCACCGCCGGATTCGTAGGAGAAGAATTCAGCCTAGAGAGAAGCTGCTTAAAGGGCTGCAAGCAAAGCCGTCGAGTGGACTCGCACAAGGACGGGATATCCTGCGTTGCATCCACGTCGGTCGGGGGAAGACCGTCGGGGATGGACTCGAATCGAAACGACGAAAGACCGTGGAGAGCGGCGGGGCCTCGGGACTTGAGGAGTCGGCGGTGGTTGAAGTCGGAGTGGACGAAGGTAACATGGAAGCCATGGGAGTGGAGAAGCTTGGCTAGCTTCAACATGGGGTTGATATGGCCTTGAGTTGGACATGGTATGCAAACGGCGTGAGGTTTTTTACTCTTGGAAATGGAACTCATTTTAGAAAGAAGTGGTAATATATTGAAAGTTTTGGGGTGTTTATATAGAGGCCCCCAAGTCCCAAGATTATATGGGCTATTTAATTTATTTTTATTTTCTCCATCTCTTCTCTCGAGAATTTGTGTATTTATTTTTGTTCAATTATTCCGGCCTAACAAAATGAGAGAGACGTAGAGAGAATAATTAAAAACTAGAAATTAATGTGTTTGTGTGAAAACTAAAAAGAGCTCAATTACACCCAAGTTTGTTTGACTTTTAATTGCAAGTTGCAACTACGAGTCACCAATTATGAAAGTTTTCAAATCTCTTTCATTACTTTTATATATATATGGACTTAAAAATGATTTGGAAGAAATGGAGGTAACTAAGTGGGTGAAAGTGGAAAAATTAATTGAGTACACTCACACTTTAGTAAGGGGGCGGCCTCACTTTTAGGTTTTGGTGATTTTGAATTTACACTCCAAAATCAAGTAAATTGAGAAATTCAGGGGCGGTTTGGCCCAGGGGTTGGGAGGAGTGGAGTTGTGGGGAGTAAACTTACTCCCCGTTTGGCCAAAGAGTTGTTTAATTCGGACAAAAAAATATCAACTCCCCAAACTTCTACAGTAATTACTATTCAACTCCCTAAACTTCTACAATAATTACTATTCAACTCTCCTTAAAAAAACATAATTTAAACAAAAGGTGTAAAATGACTAAAAATGTAATTCAACCTATTTTTTATTTTAAATATAAATTAAGTTGTTGAATTAAAAATTAAAATTGGTACTTAAACAAAATTTAAAATGTAGTATTCAAGAAGAAATAAAAATATAGCTTATTTGGATTCACTTAGATTAATGGATTATTATTTGGATTCACTTAGATTAATGGATTATTATTTGGATTCACTTAGATTAATGAATTCACACGTAATAGTTAATCGACTATTGTACGACTATTTGTTTTTATTTCAAAACGATCCAAATAAAATGAATAATTAATGTGAGTGATATTGAAAAAAGAAGGTGAAGTATGGTAGTCAAAGTTATTTTGGTTATCTTCGAATAAATTTGTAAAAGACACATAAAATAAAAAACACAAAAATCGTATTCTTAAAATTTATTGGAAGAAGTTCTTGATAATAAAAATATGAAAAATTATAGAAAATAGGTTTTAGGTGTAGTGCATATGAAATTACGAGTTTAAGTGGGTGGAAGCGAGGAAGAACATGTTTGACACATAGATATGTTTATGTGTTGTTTTTTCTTTTTTTTTTTTTCTTTAGAGAAATTTGTAAAATATACTTACACTAAAAAACAAAAAATAAATCTCACTTTTAAAATTCATAAAATTAAAAAAAAAAATTAAAGATTGAGTCTTTAAAAAATAATAATAAATATATATTATTGATAGTCAATGTGAGATTAAAAATTAATGTGAGGTATTGTGTTCAAAATTATTTTTTGTTATCTCAAAAGAAATTTGGAAATTAGATAAAATAAAAATAAAAAATTGCATTGTTAGAATTTATTAGGAAAAGTCCTTAATAAAGAAAATTAGAAAGTTTGTAGAAAAAAAATTGTGTCGAAAAAAATTGTACAAAAACAAATAGCTAAAATAAACCATCATGGTTGAGATACTAATTTACGGGTGGAGTGGATTTAGATGGGAGGTAGAGAAAGATGTGTTTGACACATGAATAGACTATACTTATGGGTAGACAATCTTATAATTCATAAAATTAAAGATGAGTTCTAACAAACAAAAAAAAAAATATATATATATATATATATTATAATCAATGTGAAAAAATAATGTCAAATATTGTGGTCAAAATTATTTTTGTTGTTTCCAAAGAAATTTGTCAAGATAAAATAAAATAAAAATATTTTATTTTTAGAATTTATTGGAATTGGAACAAGTCCTTAATAAGAAAATTTTGAAAGTTTGTAAAAAAAAATTGTGTAGAAGAAAACAGTTAAAAGCTAAAATAAACTCAGATTTCACAACTCCAGACTAAACAATTCCGTGCTTCAAACACACCACAGACTTCAGAACTCCAGACTAAACAACTCCCTGCCCCAAACAGACATACCTCAGAACTCTCCAGACTAAACAACTCCAGACAAAATAACTCCAACTCTCCCCAACTCTTTGGGCCAAACACCCCCTCAAGTTTAATAAGTTAAATTCATGGATTACTCCTCTACAAACTCATGATTTTTCTTTAAATTGCAATATATTGGTATGACCCACCATTTCTCTCTCCATATTTTTCATAATTATGGTGGGTTCTAACATTTTTCTCATTATCATGGTGGATCCCACCATTTTTTTTCTTCTAATTTCATTGACTCTAATTATAATTATATTGTTTGATTTATACGAGAGATAAATTATAAAATTATTTTAAATTTGTATGGTTAATTATTAGGTTCATAAAAACTTTTTAATTTTTTATATATTCAATAATATTAGAGACTTATATTGTTATAGTTTATGTTAAGAACAAAGTAGGTTTACGTGGGATACTTTGTTGTTTGAGGGGAGGATTGTTAGGACTTAGGAGTACAAATAATATCTGACATCGGCTACCTAAGAGAAAGATCTTCAATTGGTAAGAGTTTGTTTGGTTAAAATTTTAGAAAGTGTTTTTAATTGATTAATAGAATTGGTGATTAATCAAAAGTAATTTTAAAGATTTTAAAAAGAGATAAAAGACATCTAAAATGTTTTCAAACAAATATTTTAATTAGGTTTATTCTTAAAATGTTTAACTTATAAATAGTTTTTTTTAAAAACAAAGGATATCACAAAATTACTCTTATGCGGTAGAAATAGACCAATAAAAATGCATCCCATGAGGTGCGAGTGACGTCATTATTAATGCAAATTTAAACTCTTACTCGGTATTTAAAAATAATAAATAAAAAATCCCACAAAAGCTAATATGTGCTACTTACCCCCTCCCCTTTTTTTTTTGTGTTTACCAAAAAGAAAATAACGGACAGTTCCAATCGAGGTGGTCCCGACAACTATAATTTGATAGTTTTTTTTTAATATTATAATGGAGAAAAAGATTTTTATATATATATAAAAAAAAAAAAAAACAAATTATAGTTGAATTAGTAAAGTTGTGAATTTAATTAAGAGGTTACATCATTTCCTATATTAATTAAATATATTTACAATAAATAAAACTATATGTCAATTACGATGGAGTTATACTCACTCTCACATAATTTGATAGTATTATGGTCTACTTTACGATAATTTTTTGTTTTTCTTTTATCGTATGTGGATTGAGGGATTCAAACTTCTAACTTTTTATTCGAGAGTACATGTTTTATGTTAGTTGAGATAAATTCATATCGACTACAACAAAATATTATGGACACGATATTGTAAAATAATCTAATATTACTTCATTTAGTCATGTAGCACGTGCATTTTTTTAGCTCACCAAATGTGAAAATTAGGGATTTGAACTTTCAACCTAAGAAAAAGAGCAAATGTTAATTACGTGTTTATAACTTTTTTAAAAGCAATATCCCCAAACATGATGTTTTCAAATATTGAATTTTTATGAGTATTTAGACACCAACTTGAAATGGGGAACATGGTTATTATAACTCAATTTATGACCTACTCACTATTATAATTCATGGTCAAGTAACTACAATGACTTATTGCCAAAGCGAGCATAGCTCAGCTGGCATATGTATGACTTGATGACCAAGAGGTATGTGGTTCGAATCCCCCAACCCCCAATGTACTCAAAAAAAAAAAAAAAAAAAAAAACTACAATGACTTATTATTTACTATTCATAATTATTATAACCCACAAACTATTATAATCACCGACTATATTAACACAATGAGCGTCCCAACTAGGGATGTATATGGGTTGGGTTAGAGGGTTTTTCAACCCAACCCGAAAATTTTGGGTTGGGTTGGCGGGTTGGTCTTTTTTTTTTTTTTTTTAATTAACTTCAAAATCACCGTTAATGAAATTCTTTTTAATTAAAGACGGTATTTTAATTAAAGCGAGGATTGAACCCATGACCTCATAGTCACGGACACAACCTTATGCCAATTGAGCTATGCTCGGTTTGGCGTTAATGAAATTCTTTAATCCTTATTTTCCTTTCAAAATTACCGTTAATGAAATTATTTAATTCTTGATTTTCCTTTCAAAATCATCATTAATCCTTGATTTTTCTTTCAAAATCACCGAATGAATTTTTTTAAAAAAATATATATTGAATTCATGATATATATATAATTTTTTTTTTTAATATATTGAATTCGGGTTGGTTCGGGTTGAACCGAGCCAAATTTGGTTCAACCCGCGAACCAACCCGAAAATTCAGTTTTTCAAAATAACAACCCAATCCATATTAAAAAAAACCCAATCCAACCCGAAAAGTTGGGTTGGGTTTCGTGGGTTGCGGGTTTTTTGAACACTCCTAGTCCCAACCACTTCTTAAATTTATGGATGTTTAACAATTCTGTAATTTTGAACATTAATAATAAATAAGATTATTTTTAAGAAAATGCAAATTAAAAATATACATACACGATAAAGTGTAGAAACTATTCATTATATAGTACCATGTCTATTTATTATTTTAATAATGGGTGGATGGTAGATTAGAAATAATGTAATTTTAATTAAATGAAGCGATTATGCATTAAATAGAAGAATCAAATAGAAGAATCATTGACAACCGATCCAAAATAATTGCAACTTTAACAAAATTTTAAATATTTTGTAAATATGCATGACAAAAAAATCAGTGATTATCATTAATCTATATTTAAATTGGTAGTGTCTATTCTATCATAATTCAGAAATGAATGCATCTATCCTTATTTATTATCAAGAATTAATTATTCATCCTACATTTTATAGGGATGTTTAGATGGATGAGAAATATGTCTAACATGAGCCTAGCTCAACTGGCATAATGTACTAACTATGAGCAAGTGGTCTCAAGTTCGATTCCCCCTCCCCACATGTTGTCAAAAAAAAAAGATGGATGAAAAATATGTAAGGACTTTTGCGCGGAGATGAAGGAGATTGAAGATTGAATTTTATGATTGGAGATTGAAGCACGCATTTTTATGTCAATTGAACTATGTTCCTTCTCTAACTTTCATTTCCTCTTTAAATATCTAGCTTCATTTCACACACACGCACGCACGCACACACATTTTATCATTCTAGTTAAAACTTTAACATATTGTTCTGTTGCTAATGATATGTCACTGTATGGGTGTATGGAAGACGTAACACCACAAATTAGTAAGTCAAATCTAAATAGTTCGTCTGGACTAAAATGAATTTTGAACGGCATAGAAGCCAAATTGATAATTTAACCCCCTTTTTTTATTATTATTATAACAAACAAATATATATATATATATATACTATATTTTATTTTTCTTTTACAAGTTTAATTTTCAAATTTATAGTTATATGAATATTATTATTTGTACAAATATCAGAATGTGACAGAAAAAAAATTAAAGAGAAAAGTTGAAAAAAGTATAGAGAGACGGAAAAAGTATATTGGAGAGAAAAGTGAAGATATACATATGGTAGACAAAATGCAAACAAAATAGATAAAATAGAGAGAGCAAACTTTAGCCTAGCTCATGTTTTCTTAAGAATATAATCCTAGAAAAATGAAAATAATTATAAAAAATGATGCAATCCCAATTTTCAGAATAAAAAATTGAGGTGTTTCGTTTTTTTTTTTTTTTTTTAAATTAATCTATAAATAGAGTTTCCATCTATGAATTTTTTTATTTTGTCATTTATCAAAGTGTTTTTAAAATTAAAAAAAAAAAAAAAAATTATTTTTTTATTTGAATTTAGTTATAGATTCAAATATTTTCTTAAAAAATATTTTCTTAAAAAATATGAAATAAAAATAAAGAAATAAGGAGAAAAAACTAATTTTCAAAAAATTAAAACAAAATAATGTAGCATTAATGGTTATCTCGTTCAAAATTTTCATTATTTTTTTTTTTATATTATTTTTTTTCGTGCACATGTTTTGAGGATGAAGTTGAATGGAAAAAAATGTCATTTTTTTTTTATTATTATTTATTTATTTTAACAAAACTGTGGAGATGAAGAAAATTTTCAAATAGTATGGTATTACTTTTATTCATTTTCAACTATATCAACATTATTTAAGATGATGAGAATTCCAAGAATATTTTAAAAAATATTTATGAATAATTGTCTCTTTCTTTGAAATATTGGAAGATTACAGGTAGGAGATAAAAAGTAAAACTTGAGTTGGTTGATTGATGAAGATTGAAGATTTATGAATTTTAAAATGATATAGAGGAAACAAATTTTTCTATCTTTAATTGCTAATCATCCAAGTTGTCTATCTTTAACATATGAATTAAATTAAATTTTATGTTGACTCCAAAAAAAAAAAAAAAAAAAAAAAAAAAAAAAAATATATATATATATATATATATGAATATTAAGTATGAATATATATTATACAATTCACCAACTCAAAAATAAGATTTTTTTTTTCTTCTAAATTGAATAATAGGGGAGGTGAGATATTCCAACATTTAACATTTTGATAAATGATATGTAAACTTTGTTGGAAGGATTCTATTACTAATTAGGAGTGATTGGTGAGACAATATTTTGATAAAGTAATAAGGATAATTGATTATTCTAAATCTTTTTTTAGTACAATAGATGTGAGAGTAGATATTCGAACTCTCGACTTTTAAAAAATGAATTACGGTTGACTATTCTAAAATTCAGACAAATGACTTTTGAAAGAATATTTGTTATAAAAAATCAAGGTATACTTAATTACTAATATAGAAAAGTTGGAAGAAAAATTTAAGACGATGAAAATGACAAATAAATATACTTTTTTTTAGGCAGGTAATGACTTTTCGTATAAATCTATGAAAGAAAAAAAAAAAAAAAAAAAAAAAAAGACTTATCTAAGGTGATTATCTTTCTAGATGTATTTTTTAAATGTAAAAAAAAAAAAAAAAAAAAAATTTGATAACACTATCATCTAAAATGATTATTTGTAAAAAATCGGACCGAGAATACAATCATAGACGTCAATTAGTAAAATGAAGACTATTTGAGAAGAATTTTTAGTACATTCGTGGTAGGAAGTTTTTCCATACCACTGCCTTTCAAAAAATGACACGTGACAAATTGGGTGTTTAACTGGGACCCACCATATTAAATATATTATTTTTTTAAACCAATTTGTTCATTTTTTGAAAGGCAGTGGTATGGAATGTACTAGAAATTCTTTCGGCTATTTGTGCTGGTGGCCTCCCACGTGTTCAAAGTTGTTGCCACGTAATCACTTAAATCAGCTTATGCGTGACGGAAATCTATTCGGTATTGTGACGGTCGTTCATTTATTATAAATCTGAAATTGAAAATAAAACACGGTTGATTATTATAATATTCATTTAATTATTATAATATTCATCGACTTTTCTAAAAGTATGTCGTTTTTTTTTCTTCTTTTTTTATATATGCACAAATTTTCTCTTTTCATCACTTAAAATTAATAACATCTTACACAAGCAACTACGTTTAGAAATGATTTAAAAATATTTTTTTAAAAAAAACATATTGAGAATCACTCTAAATATTTCTTTAATCATTTGATATTAATTTTAATATTTTAATATTTTTTAACTGTCTTAAATATTATTAAAATTTATTTGGAAGGATTAAATCAATGTATATTTTGAGTTGACCATGAGGTGTTGATGGAGCCTAAATCCAGCATAACAACACGTAACTAAGGAAAAAGAGTAAAAAAATCAATTAGTTTAAAAAAATATCTCAACATACTATAAATGATGCTTATGATATTTATAAAGTGAAGTTTAATTTAGGTACGAAGATTTGTGTGACATGTAATCACATATTTTGAGGATGAAAGGAAGCTTCAATCATTTTTTAAAGCTTCAAATAATATCGTAATCATTAAATTATGTTAAAATAATATTATTAACTATTAATTATAATTTTTATATTTAGAATAGATGATACAAGTTGAATTTATATAGAGAACTTCACATATCCAAATCCTACCTTTATTAAGATAATTTAAAAATAGTACACTCCTACATAAATATTTAATTTAATTTGATATAAAGTATAAATCAAATCAACCAATAATATTAGGGCGGAAAGAAAAACAATAATAATAAGAGGACAGTTTTTTTTATCCCATTTATTATTGCAACTTGCAAATGAATATCTCACACACCATCCCAACATTGTAAGCCCTATAATACACATCACAATTCACAACTTCTATCTTTCTTATTTTTTATTTTTTTTAAACGCCAAATTATAAGAATTATTAGTTTGGTATGAAAAAATTGAAAATTGAATCAAGGTGATTGAAGAAGCACTTCATTGATCAATTTGTTGAGATTCCGGGATGATGAACCGTCGTCCGCCGTCGCTGCCTCCGCCAATTTCTTCCATTCCTCAGCTTTCTTCCTCATCTCTTTCCCTTTCTCACCCTCCATCAACTCCTTCACTTGCTTTTCAATCTCCTCTCTTTTAACATTGCTATCAATCTCCATTCCAATCCCCCACTCTTTACAACAATACCTACAATTCGTCTGTTGTTCGGCGAAGAACGGCCAACAAATCATCGGCACTCCGCTCACTATGCTTTCGAACGTTGAATTCCACCCATTGTGCGTTAAAAACCCTCCAATCGCCGGGTGTTTTAACACCTCTTCTTGCGGACACCAGTTCGCTAGCATCCCTCTTTCTTTTGTCTCCTCTTCGAACTCTGGTGGTAAGACTGCCTTGTCACCGGCCACGAGATCTGGCCTGATGATCCACAAAAACGTTTGCCCGCTGTTTGCAAGCCCCCATGCAAATTCCTTCAATTGATCTTCTGTCATCACCGTGATGCTGCCTGTTACGAATATAAACAAATAAGTAATTTTAAAATAACTTATCTCAACTTAAAAGCTTGGGAATTCAGTAATACTACTTTTGATAACGATTTCGTTTTTAGTTTAGAAGACAAAAAAACTACTTTTTCTTCCAAAGCTACTTTTTAAAAACTATTTCTTTAACTAAAATCAAGAAACTCACGAATAAAGATGGTGTTTAAAAGCTCAATTTTCAAAAACCAAAAGATTATAAAAGTAGACCTAAATTCTAAGTTGTATCCGTCCTAAATTATAATTTTTTTTAAAGTTTTCAACTTTACCTCTAATAATCACAAAATTAAAAGTTTAAAAAACTTTCTAGAATACCCTTTTACATAATTTTAAAAATTAAAAAACTAAATTTATAATTAACTACACAAAATGGTTTAAATTTAAGTTTTTGAGTTGAGTGATAGTACCGAAGTTGACGTAAACGACAGAATTAGGCGGTTTGTGATCGAGCCAATGAAGACATCCTCTGTCCTCTTTCCACAAATTGGAACCAAGTGAGTTCAAATGAGCATCAGAGAGGTGTTGTTGAAGGAGAAGGTGAAGAGGACCAATGGAGAAGACAGGAGGCAGAAGTGAAGAAAGAGCATTCAAAGCATCTTGTTCCAATGAATCCACAGTGTTCAAAACAATGGCAGAAGCTCTTTTGGCTCTCTCAGTTTCAGTTAATAAGAAATCAAGCATTCCATCTTCAGGATTGGTTGTTCTAATAAAACTTGGAATATCTCTTAAACGAAGGTCTTTCATTCCAGGGATCCAGTCTATTACTGTTTCTAGATATCCATTGCTTAAGTAACTTTCATCTGCATTAAATTAAAACAGAGATTAAACGTAAACCCATTGCCATATTTGGTAATTTGGAATTTAGTAACAGTATCAAAATTCTTCACGTGATTCTGGAAAAAGCCAAACATGGGTGTATGATGTTGAGTGTGATGACTTCCTATCCTTTTTGTCAGTTCAGGGTCTCAGACAAAAAAAAAAAATAAAAAAATAAAAAAAAAATATATATATATATATATATATATATATTTTTCTTCTCATAAACAATTTGTTTGTTAGCTTAGCTATAACTATAACCAAGGGCGGATCCAGAAATTTATTTCAAAAGAGGCACAATTCAAGTAAGGTTAAATTATAAATTTAGTGTTAAATTTTGAATTTGTGTCTATATGATTCCTAAACTTTAAAAGGTGTGTAATAGGTCTTCAAATTTTTGTCAAACCTAACATAGTTCAATTGGCATAAGGTTGTACACGTGGCTAAGAGGTCATGGGTTCAATCCTCGCATTAATTAAAATATCGTTGAAAAAAAAATTAATTTTGATTTTAGGCAAACACAGTTTTAAAATTTGAATAATTTATAATTTTACCTTCATATAAATATAATTTTAAATACATTGATATATAATAAAATTCGATAAATATTGATTATTTCTTAAAATAAAATTATCCATTTTTTTTTTTTTTTTGCAAAAACTAATTTACTAAACATTAAAAAAAAATGGTATATATTAATATATAGAATTAACTAAATTATAATATGTTTAAGCATTTTAAAATTAAATACCATGTAAAGTCAAATTTGTAAAATAAAAAACTAGAACAAAATATTCTAAATTTTGAGTACAGTTAAAGATTGAACTGGTTGCAAAGTACACACTTATCAAATAGTATGCTCCTTGACCCCAATGCAACTACATACTTTAATAATTTTTCTGTATTTTATTATATACATAATTACACCGATTATTTCTGCATTTTTATATATACATAAAAAAACCGAAATAATTTCGGGGCATCTACCTGCATCCGCCCCTGACTATAACCAACACTTTTAAATGATGTCTATAGGAACCAAAATTAAAAATTAAAAATCTTTTGGTTTATTGGTCCTAAAATAAAAAATTAAAGAAATTATCTGTCATTTAATCTTATTCAGATTGAATAATTAATCGAGTGGTACCTTTGAAAGGAGTGTAGCCCTTTTCAACAAGTTGGCGATAGTGGATATAAGCCAAAAACCCACAAGCACTTGTAGTCCAAAACAAGACTTCAGGAACGCCAAGCTCCTCCGCCGCATCAAGCGTGAAGCTCATAACACCATCAGAAACAATACAGCTCACCGGCGGATTCGTAGGAGAAGAATTCAGCTTAGAGAGAAGCTGCTTAAAGGGCTGCAAGCAAAGCCGCCGAGTGGACTCGCACAAGGACGGGATATCCTGCGTCGCATCCACGTCGGTCGGGGGAAGACCATCAGGGATGGACTCGAATCGAAACGACGAAAGACCGTCGAGAGCGGCGGGGCCTCGGGACTTGAGGAGTCGACGGTGGTTGAAGTCGGAGTTGACGAAGGTGACATGGAAGCCATGGGAGTGGAGAAGCTTGGCTAGCTTCAACATGGGGTTGATATGGCCTTGAGCTGGATATGGAATGCAAACGGCATGAGGTTTTTGACTGATTGAAATGGAACCCATTTTAGAAAGAAGTTGTAATATATTGAAAGTTTTGGGGTGTTTGTAGAAAATGATAGATGTTGAGGGGCTTTATATAGAGGCCCCCAAGATTATATGGGCTATTTAATTTATATTTTTTTCTCATTCTCTTCTCACCTCTCCTCTCGAGAATTCGTCTATTTATTTTTGGTCAATTATCCCGGCCTAACAAATGAGAGAGAATAATTAAAAATTAATGTTTTTGTGTAAAAACTAAAAAGAGCTCAGTTGGACCCAAGTTTGACTTTTCATTGCATGCCAACTACCAGTCACCCATTATGAAAATTAATAATTTTAAGTGTAGGTATATGAACTTCTGATTGGATCTATTAATTTTTTAAATGTAGGTATGATTAAACTTCTTCAAAATAATAATAATAATAGCTTAAAAATTTAGAAACTGTTTTTAATTGATTAAAAGAAATGGTGTTTAATCAAAAGTTATTTTAAAGATTTTAAAAAGAGATAAAAGACATCTAAAATGTTTTGAGACAAATATTTTAATTAGGTTTATTCTAAAAATGTTACTTAGAAATAGTTTTTTTTAAAAAAAACAAAGGATATCACAATTTTTTTTTTTTCTTTTTTACATTGGGTTTGGGGATTCGAACCACAGACCTTTTGGACATCAAGTCATACATATGTTAGTTGAGCTATGCTCGCTTTGGCAAAATTACTCTTATTCGATAGAAATAGATCAATAAAAATGCATCCCATCAAAATCTTAAATTTTTAATAACTAGTTAAATTATGTAGATATATTTGTTTTATTTTAGTTTATCGGAGTTTTATTTTAAAATAATTGTTTCTATTTCTAGTAGCTATTTTCTTTGAATACAAACTTATTATGAATTATGAAAAACAAAAACAAACGTCTAGCTATGAGCCATGAGGTGCGAGTGACGTCAATATTAATGCAAATTTAAACTCTTACTCGGTATTTAAAAATAATAAATAAAAAAAATCCAAGAAAAGTTAATATGTGCTACATGCCCCATACCCTTTTTTTTTTGTCTACCAAAAAACACAATGACCGACATGTCCAATCGAGGTGGTCCCACAGCTATCTAATAATGGATAAAAAGATTTAAAAATTTAAGAGAATAATATATATATATTTAATTGACGTTGTGAATTTAACTAACTCATCACCCTATATTAATTAAATACATTTAATAAAAAAAAAATTATATGTCAACGAAGAAATTATATACTCACTCTCACATAATTTGATAATATTTTTTTTTTTACCATATGTGAACTCCTAACTTTTTATTCGAGAGTACATGTTTTATATGAATTGAGATAAATTCCTATCGGCTACAGCAAAATATTATGGACACGATATTGTAAAATAATCTAATATCTCATTTAGTCATGTAGCACGTGCATTTTTTTTAGCCCAACAAATGTTGAAATTAGGGATTTTAACTTTCGACCTAAGAAAAGGAGCCGATGTTAATTACGTGTTTATAACTTTTTTAAAAGCATTATTCCCAAACATGATGTTTTCAAATATTGAACTTTGCAGGGTGTTTGGACACCAACTTGAAATGGAGAACAAAATTATTATAACTCAATCTACGTTTGACTCACCAACTATTATAACTCATGGTCAATAAAATAACTACAATGACTTCAATACTATTTACTATTCACAATTATTATAAACCTACCAACTATTATAACCACCGACTATATTAACACTGAGCACCCCAAATACTCCCTTGAATTTATGGATGTTTACAAATTCTTTACTTTTGAACATTAATAATAAATAAGATAATTTTTAAGAAAATGTAAATTAAAAATAATAATAAAGAATAAAGAAAACATAAATTTAGGACTCGTTTGACCATGAATTCATATTATGTTTTATGTTTTGAGATTCACTAAGTTCGAACATCTGTTTGTTATGCAATTTGAATAAAAACATTTTGTTTTCCGTGTTCAAATTTTGAATTTGAAATTTTAAAAAGTAAAATTATATTTAAAAAGATTAAATATATATATATATATATATATATATATAAAATATTAATAACTATAATATTTCATGTGTTTTTGTTAAATTAAAAATATGTATAATATAATATATATTATAAAATAATAATTATACAAAATTTATAACCTAAAATATGTTTGTAAATTAATTAATAATAGTTTATATTTAAATTAATATTTAGTTGTTATAAAAAAAAAATAATAACATTTGGAACAAATTAGTTAAATTGAGATTCAATTTATGATTCTGCTACCAAACATATATTTAAAAACACTTAATATGACTTTGTTTTCCTTGTATCCATTGTCATCAATCAAACAATTCTTAGGGGTCGTTTTATTTGAGGATTTATAGATGCCTGAAAATAAATTATGTCTGAGAATGATATGTCTGGGAATAAAATTATTGAAAATAAAATATATTTGTGTTTGGTTGTGCATGAAAATGATATTAGATATTTTTTTAAATTGATGTTATATTTATATTTGTGTGATTATTTGTAGGAATATAAATTTTATTACCTTATAAAAATAGTTAAATAAAATTAATTCAAATAAATTAATTTAAGTTATTATTTATTTTGTATTAATATTCTAAAAATACATTTTAGATTAATTATCTCTAATTATTAAATTGTTTCGATATAATTAAATTTCATAATATTTCATTCAATTTGGTTGTCAACAAGAAAGCATAGTTCAATTTGTCTCTCATGTATGCATTAGTGACCAAAATATCCTAGGTTTGATACTTTATCGTGCATGTCGGGAAAAAAAAATAGTTAATTTTTTTTTTATTTAGTTTTCATTAATTTTAATTAATAGTCAATTTTAATTGATTAATTTATATAAAAATAAAATATAGTTAATCAAATAAAATTTTAAATTCTAGTTATACTTTAGCATTTTAGTACAATGATCCATTAAATAATTAATAATAAGTGTTATTTAGTATTCGTGTATATTTAATTGATATAAATTTTATATATATATATAAAAAAAAAAAAAAAAAAAAAAAAAAAATTATTATTCGTTGGTTTGATGAACGTCGATAAAGTGTAGAAACTATTCATTATATAGGACCATATGTCTATTTATTATTTTAATAATGGGTAGATGGTAGAGTAGAATTAATGTAATTTTAATTAAATGAAGCATTAAATAGAAGAATCATTTACTCCCTTTTATTTTTAGTTTAATAATTGTGGAGCGTAAGAAAATTATTATTCGTTTTTTTTTTTGTCCATTTAATAAATATTTTGTCCATTGATCTATATTTAAATTGACAGTGTCTATTCTGTCATAATAAGAGTGATGAGAAATGAATGCATCTCTCCTTATCTATTATTAATTATTCATCCTACATTTTATAATAAAGATTAGATGGATGAAGTGGAATGGGAAAAAGGTCATCTTTATTTTTTATTATTATTATTATTTATTTTTTTAACAAAAACTGTGCAGATGGAGAAATTTTTCAAATAGTATGGTTTACTTTTATTCATTTTCAACCATATCAACATTATTTAAGATGGTGAGAATTCCAAGAATATTTTAAAAAATATTTATGAATAATTGTCTCTTTCTTTGAAATATTTGAAGATTATAAGTAGAAGATAAAGAGCAAAACTTGAGTTTGTTGATTGATGAAGATTGAAGATGGAAGATTAATGAATTTTAAAATGATGTAGACGAAACAATTTTTTCTATCTTTAATTGCTAATCATCCAAGTTGTCTATCTTTAACATATGAATTAAATTAAACTTTATGTTGACTCCAACAACAACAAAAAAAAAATTGAAAATAAGCAGCAAAAAGTTGAATATTAAGTATTAATATATATTATACAATTGACCAACTCAAAAAAAATATATATTTTAAATTTAATAATAGTTGAATTTTATAAGACTATCATCTAAAATGAATTCATATTCCATAATTATTTGTAAAAAGTCGGACCGAGAATGCCTCCATTAGTAAAATGAAGGCTATTTGTGCGGGTGGCCTCCCACGTGTCCAAAGTTATTGCCACGTAATCACTTAAATCAGCTCATGCGTGACAGAAATCTATTGGGTATTGTGACGGTGGTTCAATTATTATCAAAAAAAAAGTGTAACGGTTGTTGGAAGATTTTCTAGTAGATCGGTGGGAGGTAGTTTTTTCATACACTGTATTTAAATAAATGACTGGTAACTAAATTGTTGTTCGACTGGAACCCACTCTATTAAATATATTATTTTTAAAAACAATTTTGTCACGTATTATTCATTTAAAGACAGTGCTATGGAAAAACTTCATATCACCAATGTACTAGAAATTCTCCCCGTTGTGGTGAACGCATCACCTAAAAAATTCTGAGAGTTGATTAATCATGCAGCTGTGCAAAAAATCACGGGCATAAATGATTTAAAAACTAATCTCTTATAGTTTGTTGGCAGTGGGGACATGTTGACATCCTTGATCTTCTGTGAATGTGGAATCCCCCCTTCGGAGATGTGTACTGACGCCATGGAAAAGTAGATCAAATCTAGGGATTCTAGGGGTCAAAGTGGAATCCCCCTTCGAGGATGTGTATAAGGTGAATGTGGATGCGGGTTTTGTGAGATAGGAAAGACTGGGTAGTTTGAGCGTGGTGATTATATTAGGGAGATTCTAGGGGTCAGGTTATGTTAACGACAGTGACATGGGTCCAGCATGTAAGGAGTGTGGCAATGGCGGAGGGGTTGCGACTAGCCTGGGAAGCCGGGTTTCATTCGGTATTACTACAGACAGACTCCTCTCGGATTTGTCACTTACTTCATGGGGAACGTTGAAGACTTATCAGAAGTTGGGGTGATGGTGCAGGATTTGTGCTCTCGATTTTGCCATCCGATCAAGGAATGTTGTAATTTTATCCGACGCGAACGAAATGAGGTGGCGCATCAGTTAGCAAAACTAACTTTGACTATGCATCAGAACGTTGTTTGGTTGGAGAATTTTCCTCTTCAAGTTGAATCTTTTATTTTGAGTGATATTACTCTCGCTTAAACTTTGTAGTGAACTTTTCTCTAATAAAAATATATATATATATATATATATATATATATATATATATATTATGTTTGAAAATGATTTAAAATATTTAAAATATATTTTTTTCATATTGAGAATCACTTCAAATATTATTTTAATCATTTGAAATTAAAATATTCATTTAATTATTTCAAATCATCTTAATGTTTAACTTTATCCTTTCACGTGACTTAAATATCATTAAAATTTATTCGATTTTAATTCGGAATGATTAATTCATATTTTGAATTGATTTTATACCATGAGGTGTTGATGGAGCCTAAATCCAGCATAACAACACGTAACTAAGGAAAATGAGTAAAAAAATCAATTAATTAAAAAAATTATATCTCAACATACTCTAAATGATGCTTAATATTTATAAAGTGACGTCATTTAAATTATAGAGTTGAAGAATTCCGTTTTGAATTTAAATTTTGTTGCCAGATGATGCGTGTGAGATTCAAACTCAATTTGTTTTATAGTATGGATATGTTTTTCAAACTTTCTTTTCAAAAAAAAAAAAAAAATCTTTGACTTTGTTGTCAAAGAAAGGACCCAACTTTCTTTCTCTTTTATTTATTTATTTATTCATATATATATATATTATTAAGGAATATTTATTCTAGATAATTATTTTTTCATATATATATATAGAATGAGTTGCACAAACAACAAGTCTAAAATAATGGTAAATTTAATAAAATTTAAAACATTTTTTAAATATGGCAAAGATTATCACTCATAGACGTTTATCGTTGATATATGACTATTACTGACTGCTATTAAGGATAGACTACTATCAGTGATACTCACTAACAACATTCTATAAAAAATTGAGGTGATAGACTACTATCAGCGATAGACCATACTATCAATGATACAAATTTCCATATTTGCATTCTTTTTTTTAAAAAAAGTGCTATATTTTTTAATTATTTTACTCTAAATTGACATCAGTTACAATTTCCATATATATATATTTATTTAGTACAATATAAGAATAGGAATTCGAACCACATTAGTCGTTAACATATACTCTATGTCAGGTGAGTTATGCTCAATTTATCAATTAATTAATTATAATTTAGAAGGTTATAAAAAAAAAATACAAGTTTAATCATTTTAAGTCTAGATTTAATAGGTCGGAAGTTTACATGTCTAATAAGTCGGTAATATATTCAACATTTGTAAAAAATAACATATTTAATTTTTATGCCTATTAGTGTTGTGAATTTTAAAAATTTCGAACATCTATTAATATTGAAAGTTATACATATTACACTTTATAAATTTTAGAGACTTATTGGATAGACAATTGAATATTCAAAAATTTATTTGGCATTTTTTTTAAGAGCAAAGCTCTTAAGCAAGAGTAATATCACTCAAAATAAACGACTCAACTTGAGGAGGGAAATCCTCCAACAAAACCACATTCTGACCCAAAGTTTAATTTTGCTAACTGATGCGCCACTTCATTCACTTCGCGCCGAATGAAACTACAACATCCTCTGAACGGGAGATAAAATTGGGAGCACAAATCTGTCACCATCACCCCAACTTCGGATAAGTCTTCAACCGTCCCCTGAAGTAACTGACAAATTCGAGAGGACTCCGTCTCCATATACCCTGAAGTAACTTATTTGACACTTTTTTTAAGTTTAGAGAAAAAAAAAATAAAAGTTCTTAAACCTACTTATGTAAAGTTTATTTTTTACTTTTTTTTTTCCTTACTCAAAACTATTTATGTCAAATATATTTTTTCACTGATTTTCAATAAAATTGTTATTAGCCAACTCAAAAGAAAGCTATTATGACACTAAGGGAGCGTTTGGCCCCCGTAACCTATTTGGGTGGGTTTGGCTTTTGAAGCCAAACCCATGTTTGGGAGGATGGGTTTCAAAATCATGGTTTTCAAACCTAAACCCATGAGTTTCAAAACCCAAACTCATTACTTTTCATCAATTTTCATAATTATGGTGGTCCCAACATTTTTCAATCAATTTTTCTCATTATTATGGTGGGTCTCATCATTTTTCTTCCAATTTCACACCTCTAATTATAATTATATAGTTTTCTAATTATATTTATCTAAATAAAATTATTTTTTTTAATCTAATTTACAATAGCTCAAAATATGTTTGATTTTTTAATTGTAAAATAAAATAAAATATTTGAGGCTTATGTTAATATTTTAAAAAATAATATTTAATTTTTAAGTTAATAAATTAAAAATTAAAAAATAATAATTATTAACAATATTCAATTGATTTTAAAATAGAATGTAGTTTTTCTCTAATTACAAAATTAGAATTTTTTTTTTCTCGTTTTATTATCCATGTGAAGCTTAACCTTATAAAATGTTTGAAATAGATTCTGAAAGATTATAATTTGAATCAAGATTTCCTTCCAATGCTAGTTATTCAAGTTTTTTAGTGTAAATTTCAGTTTGTATTTGGATACATACTTGAGAATATTATCCAAATATAATAGTAGGTTGTTGTTTAATTCTTGTTTTCTTCCTTATGTGTTTTTCATTTCATTTTTTTTTAATTCTTTATCTAACTCTATATTTTTTAAAAAAAAATAACCGATTGACATGACATGTTATGTTTTTTGAAACGTTTGAATGAAACATTTAATTTTTTAATTCATTATCTACATATATATTTGATTCTTGTAAGCAATGTTTCGATTGTTGGAAATAATTTTATTATTCTTAGAATATAGCAACAAACGTCTAGAAAAAACGTCATGTTGCATAAAAAATTCTACAATTCACAAAACATCCACTAAAAAATAAGAAGAATAAAAGAAAAAAAAATTGTCCAAACCCGAGTTTCAAAACACTGACTTCTGATTCTCAGGCTTCCCAACACTACGCCCCAAACATTGTTTTCTCATTGCCAGACTTCCCAACACTGTGCCCCAAACATTGTTTTCTGATTCCCAGACTTCCCAACACTGCACCCCAAACACGGTTTTCTGATTCCCAAGTTTCAGAACCCTCCCAAACAAACCCACCGTATTTTGATTTCCAGGGTTCTGAACCCACTTCGGGGGCAAACGCCCCCTAAAATTTTCAAAGTTTAGCCAAGACTTAGTTCACATGACTCTACTATTCATCGTATTTGGTTTGGTATTGCTACCGTGCATGGCTTCCAAAGTCATGATAATAGTATTGAATAACGTTTTATCATAATATTTTTGCTTCTCATTTAAGGCAATTAACAATAATTTTTATGTGGACTTACAACAATAAATTTCATATAGCTTGGCAAGACAATTTTGAAGCATGGGTACAGGACCCTTTACATGTAAGATCTAAGCTAATAAATCTTATTCCCCACTCATGTAATTGTTGAACTAAATAGCGAGAAAACGTCTCCTTGTGTCGTTGGCTCAGCAGCCACGTGGATAGCCAAACTAGAGAGGTGAATTACCTTCGAGTCATGCGTGCTTAGATGGAATGCAAATTTAAGCGCGAGAGTGTGGACAAAGTATCATATATTGATGCGAGTTTTTTGTGCACGTCATCATCTGAGTCTGAGTAATCATCTTGGATCTAGCATTTGTGGTAAATATATATATATATATATATATATATATATATATATATATATATATATATATATATATAGTATTATAAGAGTATATCGTATACGGGTTGATTTTGTCTTTATAAATATTTGTTTTAATATGACATCATTTTTTAAAGAAAGCTGAAATGGACATAAAATAAATGAAAAAGTAAATACTAAATGTGTCTGCTAATTATTACAGGGTATATTCTCTGTTTCCATTTCAAGATATCAGATATTACAAATGTATGAAAGTTTAAATGCTACTTTATTGATTTATTCTATAAATGCTGAAAGAGATATTTCTTTCTCCATATTTAGTGGGAAAAAATGAAAGGAAGAGTCATTTTTGTCTTCTCTAAAACTTATCAACTTTTAGAAATAGTGAAAGTGAAACCTTTTGAATTTAAACATACATTTAAAAAGAAAAATGCTCTATTTTTTTTTATCATTTTTTTTTTTTTAGTACAAGAAGATGAGAATTGAACTTCTAGCTTCTTGAGAGTTATTACAGGTCAATTACAGTTGAATTATGCTCATTTGAACTTTTAAAAATTCTCTAACAACATTGTAATCTCCAATAAAATACACTATATAAATTGAAGGTTTTGATCACACTCCGATAATATTCTATTCTAACAAAACAAAAACAAAAAATAACATACTTTTAAGTTTCAATTCATATTCATATGAAAAGAAACATTAGAATTAAAAATCATCATGCCGAATCTCCACCCTCCACCCTCCACCCTCCACCCCACGTGTTGAAAAAACTTTATTTTTTTTAGATTTTAAATAGGTAGAAAGTATTTATTTTCCCTTTTAAAATATATTGTTAAGTATTAAACAGAATATAGTTTTGTTATCAAATGGGCCTTAAAGACTGGTAAAACAAATGGGTCTTAAAGTTTATGGGCCGTTACAATGAGCGTCTGCAGATTGAGCAGATTAATGGGCTGCCAACGGAAAACAGAACAGTTGGGCCTCGTCCGGGATCCAAACCAAATTGTTTCTAGAATTGTTGCATTTTCTTTTCTTCTTTTTTTTTTTTAAGGAAAAACAAATTAAATTAATGCAACTACTTCCATTATGGTCATTATTTCACCTATGACCTCGTTAGATTTAATAATTAATTATTGTTTCCATGCTTGGCCATAGTCATAAATTTAGAGTCATGCACGATTATTGAATAATTAAGGCTACAAGTATATATATATATATATATATATATATATATATATATATTTATTGAGTTTAAAAAATAATCAATTCAATTTTTGAAAATATATAGTATTTTAAATAATGCAGAGATTGAATTCGACCTTTTAGTCACGGATACAATTTTATGTCAATTGAGCTATTTGATGTTGGCTTATTCATTTAATTAATCTCACATCAGTTGATTATACAAAATTTTGTAATAAAAAAATAGATGAGTAAATAATTTTTTTTTTATTAGTGGGTGGGAGAATCCAACTTGAGTCAAGTTTTTATATAAAAAGATTTTTGAAGGCTATTCACCATACATTTCCCACCGATGCCTCATTCCCCGTTTTGGAGAATTGTGGATTGGGTTTGGGTCCCGCAAGGGAAATTTGTCACTTCTCATTTTTTATTTTAATTATTTTTCAATAAAAATATAAATATATCATATATACGTAACTACGTTTATGTCGGTACTCAAAAAAAAAAAAAAAAATAAATAAATAAAACTACGTTTATGTCGATGTTATTATTATTATTATTATTATTATTTTATTTATTTATTTAAATAATTAGTTTTCTATTTTGAATACTTTATTATAAATTTAATATAAACTTTTGATAAAGCATAAATAATTAATTAATTATAGTCGAGGTCGAGGTCGAGATTGGAGTTGGGGTCGAGAATATAATGCATTCGAACTTGAGACTTCTTGGTCAATAGTTCATACATTATATGTCGGTTGAACTATGCTCATGTTGACAAATAAACTTGTTGAGAGATGAATAAACATAGAGAAAATTATTCAAAATGACCGTCACATTTATGTTTTCACTTTCTAAACTATTTAGATGTATTGTGAAACCATAATGTTTAGCTTCTCTCCAAGTTTCAACGATATAAAATCGCTAAACACATTGTATCAATCTCTTGAATAATTTCTGACGAACACATGTTACTCAACACTAAGAATGGAGGTTAATGCTTGAGGGTTGTGAGATGGAAGAAATTACTCGAAGAAATTTGTACATTGTAGCTCGCGGTTTTATGCTGTTTGAGGTAGGATATAGGGAGATTTTTGTTTGAGGTAGGATAGATAGAGACCTTTATTGTCATTGGTTTTCTCTTCACCCGAAGAGTTGCAACCCTATGACTCACGTCCTTGTTGGGCATGACTGAGAAACTTGTCGTTCAAAATTTTGATTGTAATGTAGTCAATATCCTTTGTTTAGCCTTTTCACTCCCATTTAATTTTGTGTTTGTTTTATTTTTATTTTTATTGTACTAAAAAAAAGTGTCTTATATGTCATTAAACTTGATCAGCAAGGAAGAGTTGACCCATATGGGATAGGGAGATATACGGAAAGACAAAGCAGTCCTTAATAAAGTAGCTACAACATAACATGGGTTACCAATTTGCTTGAAATATGTCAAATCGAGCATAGCTCAATTGACATAATGACATAAGGTTGTGACATTGATTAGAAGGTTAAGAGTTTCATTCTCCTACCCGCATTAATTAAACATGTTTACAAAAATAATAATTTGACTGTAATATTTGGGTTTTGCTATTGTTGAACTTATTTTGTTTTTGAATTTGTAATTTTTTTTTTTCGCTTTACCTATTTAATTAATGCAAGATGGGGATCGAACTTCTAATTTTTTGGTAATTAATTTATACTTATATCAATGTATATGCTTGTGTTTGAAAAAAACCAAATAATATTAGGAAGACATATATGATTTTTTAAATTTTATAGATCTAAAAAAAAATATTGGGTTGAAAAATTTAACTATATTTATGATATTAGAAACTTTTGAACATATTTCAATTTCAAATGCATATAATATTCAATTTGTAATTAACACTTATGTCTATGTTTGCAAATTTATATTTTTTTTTTTTTTTTCAGATTTTTTGTATTTTTTACAATATATGAGGGTCTTTTTTTTTTTTTTTTTTAGGTATTTATGTAATATAGTTTTTTTTTTCCTTTTTAAGATAATTAATTAATATGGTTAATATGGAGATTCAACAGATCTCTGAGTCAATGCACAACCAACTATATGCCAATTAAAATAGTTTCGGTTTGACATTTATGTAATATAGGGAATGTAATTATTCTACCGTAAATAAAGTATCTGTATATTATATTAATCACATATACTAAAAAGAAACTGAATACAAAAAAAACTCCATAGAATAAATAAATGAATGAATTTAATAAATCTCCAAGCACTATACGCCGTCGTTTAGGTGTTAAACGAGAGTAGAACAAGCGGAAGTCTTCGGATCAAACAGCGCCGGAAGTAGATACTTCCGGCCATTCCTTCCATTCGCATTGTAACTCCCTCCGGTGACGGCGTCGACGAGAAGTTCGCCGGGAAATCCAGGATAAGAACCCTTGGCAAATATTCCGGTGCAGGCCGACGCCGCCTCGAGCGGAGCCTCTCTAGGGCCCTGATAGAAGCCATTCCCAAAGGGATTAGTGGCGGTTCCGGCGAGAAGAGCGGCGAGGTTGATGACAAGGCCGTCGATTCCAACGTCGTTGTTGGGTGGAAGCAGCGGCGGAGTCTGAGGTCCGTAAATGGGCTGGTGGAAGGGCCAGGCGCATTGACCGGGACATTGGGTTTGGGAATTACCCACCCAAATGTAAGCAAATTTGTAGCTCTTGCCTTGAATCGGAGCTCCGACGGAGGAAGCATGAGAGCCACATTTGTTGAAACAGAATCCATCGACGGTGACATCGGCGGCGGTTAGAACGACATTGATTGAATTTCTCTGGCCAGCTTTGGAAGCGAGAGTGAGAATGTTCTGATTGGTTAGAGATTTTCCAAGGGAGTAATTGGGATCGAGAATTTGAGAGCCAATTGAGAGAGAAAGACGGGAGGATTTGGATTTGGAATTATAATATTTGTCGATAGCATTCCACCAAGTGGAAACAGAGGGAATTTGGGTAATTGGGTTTGAAGAAGAAGAAAGCGAAGCGATGAAATCAACGACAATGGCTTTCTGGGAGGGCTTGAAATTGCCGTACCAAATGAGATTGATGGATATGTGGCCGGAGAGAAGAGGGCCGTGGTGGTATTGGAAGAGGAGTGTCTGTTGGGTGGTGGTGGGTAACGATCTGGTGGCGGAGGAGAAATGAAGTAAGGAAAGAAAGGAGATGAAAAGAGGAAGAAAAATGGAGGAGGCCATTTGTAAAGTTGGAAATTGAGGATGTGAGTTTGTGAAGAGTGAAGAGAAATGGGAGAGTATTTGTAGGAAAATGCCAGTGAGGAATACGCGTTGGGAATTTTGAAATTGGAAAAATAAAGTCACCAATGCACATTATGGACTAATGGTAATGGAGTTGGGTTGGACAAATTAAGTCGTCACATTATGGCGTTACATCAAATAATTTATGGTTTAAAGTTTATTATTATAGAGGTGATGAGAGAAAAGACAAAAAAAAAAAAAAAAAAAAAAAAAAAGGGCAAATGAAATAAGTAACGTCCCCAGTTTTGGACTGGAGAAGAAAAAGGGTAATAACAACTGAGGTTGATTGGGAGTTGGGGGAGTGGGCGAATCTGTCAATTATTTTATTTTAAGTTATAAGTTTGGTTTTATGGAAACAAAATAATGAAATAAAGAGAAAACGAGTATTATTAATAATAAAGAAAGGAGAGAAAACGAGTGAAGTCAAAAGAAGTGAAGAGTTGGATACAGGCAGACAGAGTTAACAGCTGTAATCTTCACTTTAATTTAACACTTATTTTCTCCCAAACTTAAATGCAATAACGCTCTTGGATCAATTCTCAATATATATTCATCAATGCTTTTTTTTTCAACACTTCTATCACTAGGTGAATTTCGAGGATGTGGGTGGTATGAAGTTTTTTCATACTACTATCTTAAAATGAATGACATTTGGAGAAATAATTTAAAAAACTAATACATTTAATAGAGTAAGTATCACTCAAACAACTATTTCGTTAGGCAGTGGTATGGAAAAATTACATATCACCGATGTCCTAGAAATTCTCCCTATCACTTTACTCAAAATATTAAGGTTTTTTTTTTTAGCTTTAATAAAAAAAATATTCATAAAATTATGATAACAAGTGATATTTGCAGGAATAACCCGCCCTTTGAAAGGCGCAATGTCATTTGACCCACAGGTTTAAAATGCAACGATTTTCTTCCATACAAATGACGATGGTTGAAAATTTGTGATTCTCCCTATCGCGATCGTGAACAGCCACAACATTCACGCTTATAGAGAATCGCGAGAGAATAAAAAATTGCAAGCGAAAGATACGAATGATTTTCATGCGATTTCAGCAAAAGAACAAAAAAAAAAAATAAAAAAAATAAAAAAAAAATAATAATAATAATAATAACAAATTATTTTGACAAACAGAGTCACCATATTAAGATTTACACCTTAAAAATATGAAGAGATCACATCTAATTATGATTTTGTTGAAGCATGTTTTGTTTTCAATGATTTCCTTATAAGGTTCGCTTGAGCAGGTTTATTTTCTCTAATATTACTTTTCAAGAGTAAAAAATAATATGAAATATGAACTTTATTAGGAAGAGTATCAATAGGAATGACATGGCCTTCATTTCTATGACACTTTTTACTAGATTTAAAAGAGATTAATATTTGAACTAAAAAAAATATTTAGAACATTAAAATATGATCTAAAATTAAAATAAATTATATGTTTCTTATAATTCTAAACTTTTTAAATTGATTTTTTTAGTGTTATTTTTTTTTTTTTTTTTTTTTGAGACTACTGGTAAAGTCAGACAACAAACAAAAATTTAGAGTCACCACAATTTGAAAAAATTGTCACAAATTGGAAAGAACGAATCTAGTGGTCCAAAGAAGAATATATTCCATTCAAATTTTCAAAATATATACTATCCGAACTAGATTAGCCACTAAATTACAACATCTTGGAATGAAATATAAATTATTGATAAGTTTCATACTTTTTTCTGTTATTGTATTTCATTTTCAAAACTATCTTGATCTATCAGTAATTTTTATCTGGTGTGAGAGCCACTTTTACCCCAAAAGGAGTGAGTCCAACATCAATAACCAGATCCACATCCTAAGCTAAAGCGAGAGTTTCAGCAAGATCAACTGATATCTTTTGCACTTGAAAATTTTATGTCGCGAGCATGATATTGCCTACAGAGTCACTAATAATGACACTCGTCCCCACTGCATCATCCAACACGACAACATTTTTGTTTAATTTAAAGGAATGCAAAGGAGGAGGATGTCAAATCTTGTCTTGAACGGTTGTGGCGGCAATAACGTCACCATCATAACGAGGATGTGTATTGAATGTCCTTCTCGGAGCCGCTAGAGAACTATGAACACCATTCAGATCTTTTATGTAATCAAAGGCCTATTGAACTGTGATCTTTTTGTAGACATGAACCGATCTATCCATAAACATAACTTCAAATATTTGACTCCAGAGGAACGAGGTAATAATAATAAATAAGAAATCTCCAACCATAAAAATATTATTTGAGGAGATAATAAGATATGGAAAATAAATAGCTTTAGATTACCTTTTTCTTTTTTTATTTGAGTTCTAGATTACCACCAAATCCAACCATTTAAACAAAAATAAAATAGAAATCGATTAATAGGTGAGAAATTAAAAATAAAAGTGGATGAGTTACATAAAATATAGAAAAACAATGAATGTAGCATTGAATAATGTAATGGAATTAAATGTAATAATTGACTTAATTTGTACTCTTCCAAGTTTTACACCTGTCAAACATCAGCCGAACCATTACGCGTTATCTTGCTCTGCCTCTGAGCTGTCCCTTCTCCACAACTCAATAAATATCACTTTTTCTCTACCTTCTTCTTCACCTTCACCCGCACTTCCAATTTTACAATGTCTTCTTTCAATTCTCTCCTTCTTCTCTTCTTCTTCTTCCTCCTCTCTTCTTCCTTTCACTTTCACTTCATCTCCGCCGCCAGAAACCTCCCCTCCGACTCTCTCCTCTTCCAATACCACCACGGCCCTCTTCTCTCCGGCGACATAACCATCAATCTCATTTGGTATGGCAATTTCAAGCCCTCCCAGAAAGCCATTGTCGTTGATTTCATCGCTTCGCTTTCTTCTTCTTCTTCAAACCCAATTACCCAAATTCCCTCTGTTCCCACTTGGTGGAATGCTATCGACAAATATTATAATTCCAAATCCAAATCCTCCCGTCTTTCTCTCTCAATTGGCTCCCAAATTCTCGATCCCAATTACTCCCTTGGAAAATCTCTAACCGATCAGAACATTCTCGCTCTCGCTTCCAAAGGTGGCCAGAGAAATTCAATCAATGTCGTTCTCACCGCCGCCGATGTCACCGTCGATGGATTCTGTTTCAACAAATGTGGCTCTCACGGTTCCTCCGTCGGAGCTCCGATTCAAGGCAAGAGGTACAAATTTGCTTACATTTGGGTGGGTAATTCCCAAACCCAATGTCCCGGTCAATGCGCCTGGCCCTTCCACCAGCCCATTTACGGTCCTCAGACTCCGCCGCTGCTCGCACCCAACAACGACGTCGGTATGGACGGCGTTGTTATTAATCTCGCTGCTCTTCTCGCCGGAACCGCCACCAATCCCTTTGGGAATGGCTTCTATCAGGGCCCTAGAGAGGCTCCGCTCGAGGCGGCGTCGGCCTGCACCGGAATATTTGCCAAGGGTTCTTATCCTGGGTTTCCCGGCGAGCTTTTGGTGGACGCCGTCACCGGAGGGAGTTACAATGCGAATGGAAGGAATGGTCGGAAGTATCTGCTTCCGGCGCTGTTTGATCCCAAGACTTCCGCTTGTTCTACTATCGTTTAACACCTAAACGACGGCGTATACTAATGATCGGTGTCCTTTCCTTCGAGATTTATTACATTTATTTATTTATTCATTCTATGGATTTTTTGTATACAGATTTTTTTTTTTTTAAATTTAAGAATATTTGATCAATAAAAATACAGATACTTTATTTACAGTATTTAATTTGGTTGATACAAATACTTTGTTTACAAGAAAGCAGGGCACACCAATATTATTAGCATCAAGCAGAGCCTAAGCACATCAAATTGAAAATTTAGTACAAAATAGACACAAAACTTAAAAGTAAACACTTGATAACGCATTCCATTAATATTTTTTATTTTTGATATTTAAAAAAATAGATATGTTTGATAATCAATCGGGTTTTTGTTTTTTAACTTTTTGAAAACCTTTTTACAATATTAAAAAAAAAAAAAAAAAAAAATCCAAAATTTCTCTTTTTTTTTTCTCCAACAAATTAGATACAAGTTTTTTTCTAACGAAATTAGATATAATTATTGAAATTATTTTTAAATATTTATTTATTTATTAAAATAAAAATAAAATTGTCATTAATATTTTTTTTTTGCAATAAAAATTGGAATATAATTGTCAATAATATATTTTTCAATAAAAATTGCCATTAATATATTCTTAAAAAAAGAAGTTATATTATTAATATATTATATTATGATTTTTTAAAATAATTGTTTTTTCTAATATATTATATTTTAATATTATGGTGATGTTAGACCAATATACCTATCTACTTCACAAAATTAACATATTTTATTTAGAATTAACATATTTTATTTTTCTGACTTTAAGATTGATAAACGTTAACTAAAAATTATTTAATATATTAAATTATTAACAATTTTTTTTATTTTATTTTATTTTAGAGAAAATCATTTTTTACTCTAAATTTTTAATTTTATCAAGAATTGACTCTTAATTGAATTTAGATAAATATTGCAGTTTTTACCTTCTAATAAATTAACTTTATTTTTGAAAAAATATTTTTTATTTTATAAAAACATACAAAATAAAGGATAATTATTCAACCAAACTTTTATGTTTTTAAAAATAAAAAATAAAAAACAGTTATTAAACAACTATTTTTTAAAAAAAAGAAACAAAAAACAATTAACAAACTTATATGATTTTTATTTTTAAAAATCAAAAATAAAAAACTGAATGCGTCTAAATTTAAAATTTAACCAAAATAATAAAATATACATGTCAATATTTATCTTTTGTGCTTCTAAGTTCTACCCCATTATCATTAACACATTTTTTTTCTTCCAATTTTTTTTTAAAATATTGTGATGCGTATGGAATTATTAGACATATATGATATGTCCCATATGGTATGAAATAATTTTTTTTTTTTTTTTTTTTGTTTTTAATTTGTAAGTTTTTGGTAGAGAATACTCAATGGTCAATTTTATTAATATTGTACAAAATTTGATTTCCATTTAAATTTGCGAGCTATTGGAGATCTTACATTGGTATTTGTTAATTTTTTAATTTTTTTTCTTAAAAAAAAAAAACGTCTATTATTTAGAGAGAATATATTGGTTTACGAGTGTATGTAATAATATTGCTATAAAATTATGGATTTTTTTGCTTACTAATATAAAGAACATGCCTAATATTTGTGAAGGGGCTAATTGCGAGGGAAGGAATGAAGCTTGCAAAGGAGCTCGGTTAAATGTTGATTGAGTAATGTTGTTAAACAACGTGTTTAATGTTGCAAATGTAGACCTTGTTAAGGAGCTAATCGATCGTGAAGGACGAAGGAGTGATGATCATATTAGTTGGAACAGTTTCAACCGAGTGTTCAATTTTTTTTTATAAAAATCAAATGAAAAAGTCAAAATTATGGTTAATCTATTGTACATGATGCATTAAATCTAAGAAACTCTTGGAAATCTTAAATTCATTTATCTTTCACAAAAAGGGATCAATTAACAGCTAAATAAGCTATTATTGAATTCATATCATATTCAACATACTTTTTTAAAAAAATTGGTATGTAGTATTACGCAGTATCCATGAATATGTATGACTGATATGTATGCAAGTCACTATTTTAATTCTAATTGTTCAAAATTTGTACTTTAATCTTGAATTTTTACTACTTTCCTTTTGAAATCCTATCTTTGAAAATTTCAATCCACAAAATTAATTTTGTTAAATTTTGCATCATAGAGAAATTATAAACTAGATATAACACATGAATAATAAATCATTTGTTAACTTACAAGATTAGTTACTGAACTATTAGATTTATGTTAAATAGGTTTTTAACCTTTAAATATGTCCGTAACTTATTAAATAAAAATAATTAAAATCTAGTGACGTATTTGATATTTTTAAAGTTTCAAGAATTGATTTTGTTTTTTAAAGATAAATTCATTAAAAGATGTCACCAAAGTTAGGTACAAACTCTCCCTTCGTTAACAATGGCGGAGACCCAATATGAAGAAACATGAGACCAAACCACACAAAAGTCATCTGATAAAGGTGACACACGCGGATAATAAGGATATAACAAACGTCAATAGCGAAACAAACAAAGGAGAAAGCTACAAAATTGCACCTTTTAGGGCCGGGAACAACATAAACTTTGCCCAACTTTCTTGGTGACACATCAATTTCATCCGTCATGTTCTTGATTTCGATAAGGTCTCTCCCAAATCTGGAAAAGCTAACCACAATTTCAATGGTAACGGGAATACGCTAGACGGCGAAAGCATATAAAGATAGTGGCGCTTCCATCGCTTAGATTTAGGGCGTCTTTGTTCAAGAGTTTGACAACCTCAGAAGATAGTCTTAGTTTCGAGCATCATGATGAATCAGATTTTATTGATCTTTTGTATTCCCGCACAAATTGGAGACTCAGAAGAGTCACGCACCACCCACCCTAAACCCGTTTTTTTAACTCCACGAAACGTCATAGTTGAGCTTCCAAACATTTAAAGTTTAAGGATCTGTTAAACACAAAATTTAAAAACATATTAGATATTTTTTTAAATTTAATGACTTATTAGACGAAATATTAAACTTATAATTCAACCTAGATAATTAAACTGCATATCCACCGTATAGAATAACATTTCCTCAATTAAAACCAAATGCAAAATATAATTAAAAAAAAAAATGGATGACGAAGTACATAAAAATGAAAATAAAAAAAGAAAAAACCATGGCTATAGCACAAAGTTTTGAAAGAAAGTAATAATAATCCAATTGATTTGGACTTCTAAAAATGCATCATGCGCCGCACTATTACTTACTATCCTGCTCTCTCCCATACAATAAATACCCATATTTCTCCATTTTCTTCATCCTCACACCACAATGTCTTCCATTTCTCTTCTTCTCTTCTTCTTCTTCTTCTTCTTCCTCTCTTCTTCAATTCCCTCCATCTCCGCCGCCGCCAGAAACCTGGCCTTCTCCGACCACGCCCTGATTCTCGACTCATTCCCCTTCGAATACCACAACGGCCCTCTTCTCTCCGGCAACATCACCATCAATCTCATCTGGTACGGCAATTTCAATCCCTCCCAAAAATCCATCGTCCTCGATTTCATCACTTCCCTTTCTTCTTCTTCTTCCAAATCAATCATTTCTCCTCACCCCTCTGTTTCCACTTGGTGGAATTCCATTAACAAATACTACAATCTCGCCGCCAATTCCAAGAAACCCCCCCGTTTTTCTCTCTCGCTCGGCTCCCAAATTCTCGATTCGAAATGTTCCCTTGGGAAATCTCTAACCAATCGTGAAATCATTTCTCTGGCCTCCAAGGGTGGGCAGAAATACTCAATCAATGTGGTTCTAACGGCCGCGGATGTGACAGTCGACGGATTCTGTTTTAACAAATGTGGGTCTCATGGTTTTTCCGCCGGAGTTCCGATTAGAGGGAAGAGGTATAAATTTGGGTATATTTGGGTGGGTAATTCGGGAACTCAATGTCCGGGGCAGTGTGCTTGGCCGTTTCATCTGCCGGTGTACGGTCCGATGAATCCGCCGTTGGTGCCGCCGAACAAGGATGTGGGAATGGACGGCGTTATCATCAATTTGGCAGGGCTTCTAGCCGGAGCTGCGACGAATCCGTTTGGGAATGGGTTTTACCAGGGGCCGAAGGAAGCTCCGCTGGAGGCGGCGTCGGCCTGCACCGGAATATTTGGGAAAGGTGCTTATCCTGGGTATCCCGGGGAGCTTCCGGTGGACGCCGCCACCGGAGGGAGTTATAATGCGAATGGTTGCAATGGCCGGAAATATCTGCTTCCGGCGTTGTTTGATCCGACCACTTCCACTTGTTCTACTCTGGTTTGAGAGACACATTTAAACGACGCCGTATTCGAAATTACTCTGGATTGAGATTATTTATTTATTTTTACTTTTTTTTTTCTTTCCTCACAACAATATTTAAAGAAAGTAATATATGTAATACGTATGTATCTTATCGTTTTTTATTTTTTTGAAAAGTCTCTAATTTTATTTATTTTTGATCATGTTGTGTGAATAAAAATACTGTAGATGCCTTTAATCTACCTTAGGGGACTGTTTTCGCTATTGTTTTAAATCTTTGTTTCCTAAAACATCTCAAGTGGACGTGTATTGATTTTGATGTTTTATTAAAATAAATGTATATTATCACAGCAATAAATATCAATAATATTAATATAAACATATTTAATTTAGGAGGATACTGGTCATTTTTAAAAACAAATTGAAATAAGAAAATCAGTTGAATATTTGATTTTCTTTTAGCTTTAATAAAATTTAAGAGCATTGAAATATGCATTTTACAAGTTTGTTATTTAAACGAAATTGGATCCCAAGGGAGAGCATTCACACACCCCATTGCACTGCACTGTCCAGCATCCTTCAACCATTACACATTTGCTAATCTTATGTCTAGCCATAGTGTTTGGAATGAAACTCTTATATGCGATAATTTCTGTCTCGAAGATGTTTTAGCATTCCTTAACATCCCTATTGGTTATGTTCGAGGGATGATGAAATTTTATAGCATTTTGACAAACTTAGCTTATTCGCAGTTAAGAGTGCATATAGGTTGGGGTTCAGTTGCGAAATGGTGGTAAAGTCTCAATCTCAACTAGTTTCCCAACAAACTATGT
The DNA here is from genome assembly GCA_028017165.1 of Herpetospermum pedunculosum. NCBI lineage: Eukaryota > Viridiplantae > Streptophyta > Magnoliopsida > Cucurbitales > Cucurbitaceae > Herpetospermum > Herpetospermum pedunculosum. The sequence continues at coordinate 86,012,025 of CM051522.1, forward strand.
GGAAGTGAGTCTGGAATGCCAAACTGCTGACAAAGATAAAAAAATTTGCGGATGGAGAATACATAATAATTGTCTTCCTACTCTTGACAATTGGACAAAAAAGGGATGGATCCTAACCCTATATGTTACTTGTGGCAGAACATCTCAAGATATATTTTAGAATTTATAGAAAGGATAGTTACTAACTTCCGAGAGAGTTTAGCCAACGATAATCGCAGTGTGGCTGATCCAAATCGATGGATCCGCCCTCCAGAAGGTCTTTGGAAGTTGTCCTGTGATGCTTCGTGGAATCCGCAGACTTAGAGAGGAGAATCAGTTGGGTTCTCTGTAACGACTTTGGCATGATGATTAGCGCAAGACAAAGTTGCATCTTGATGATCTGGGATATAGAATGACCTGAAGCGTTAGCCATTATTACAGGTCTGACCGCCATTCTCTGCTCTGGTTTGCAAGGTGTAAGGGTGGAATCTGATGCCCTAACCGTTGTTCAGCTGATCAACAAAGAAACAGAAAATCATACGGAGTTGAGCAATCTTGCGGATGAAGTTCGAAGTGTGGCAGAGGGAAGAAATATTGAAGCGTTTGTTCATGTAAGGCGAATCCACAATGGTGTGGCTCATACGCTAGCCTCTAGGGCAAGTTTGAAGAACCAATCAAACGCCTAGAGGAAAAAAAATCCTTTTTGGCTAATCTCTTTTAACGAGGAGGACATAAATATTTTTTCTCAACTTAGTAGGGGTCGTGTCCCACAGGTAGGGATGGCAACGGGGCGGGGCGGGGCGGGGTCGGGGATGCACTCCCCATCCTCGTCCCCGCGGGGATTTTTCATCCCCATCCGCCCCGTTCCCCGTTTTGAGAAGTCGGGGTCGGGGTCGGAGAATCCCCGTTCGGGGATCGGGTCCCCGCGGGGAAAAAATCCCCGTCTCTTTGTTTGTTTTTTTTTTTTTAAAAAAAAATTAAATAAATATATTAAAATTGTGTATCATTTCTTGGTTAAAATTAGTATTATTATTGTTTTATTTATTTAAAACTAATTATAAAAAAAAATATTTAATATTTTTAGTAAGAAAATTATTATATTATGAAATTAATTAAAAAAAAAAAAAAATATATATATATATATATAAACTAACAGTAAGTAAATTAAATTTTTTTAAAAAATAATATATATAAAATATTACTATATTATATAAATATAATATATATTTTTTTAAAAAATTAATAAAAAACTATTCGGGGACGGGGCGGGGACCCGCGGGGACCCGACCCCGTGGGGAATTTTGCCATCCCTACCCACAGGTGCCTTTGGATAGGAACTTGGTTTCCATTTAACTTGTTGTTTAGTTTGTCCTATTTTCAAAAAAAAAAAAAAAAAACACTAAAGGAAATTGGAAAAAACTCAAACTTTACTCTATAATTGTCAATTTGTATCAATTTTCACCTTAAACTTTCAATTTCATCAAATACCTATTGTTTATTTTATTGTCAATTCACCCACTAATTTTAGGAAAAATCTCCATAAACTCACTTTTAAATCTTATCAAGTTTTGCACAAATTTTAGTTTGACTAATGCACAAATTGATCTTTGAGTAACTTTTTCAAAACTCACAAAATTAGTTATAACATCGCCATTCTTTGAGATCCTATCAATTTTGTACCATATTTATGTTCTATAATTCATTAAACGCATGAGAATATTTTTTCTAACGATTTTTTGAACGAAAAATCCATCCGGAAAAATTGGGACACCTACCTAAGTTTAGAGTACAATTTGATGAAATTGAAACTTGATGGTGAAAACTATTTTTATTATTTATAAACATTCTACTATACACATTTGGAACAAATTTTAAAATTGATATCCCATTTCTAAATCAATAACTAAAAACACATTAAAAAAAACACATGAAATACATCTATGTTTTTTCATGTCCGTTTTTATTTTACTTTCATTTGTCAATTTTGTTGTACCTGTCTCATTTAATTTTATAATTCAAATTTATCAACATATTCCTTTACTAATAAGCAGTTCTATAAAATTAATGCACTTATATGCTTCATTTACATTAAAAAAAAATTGAGATAAAAGTGTAGTTCCATTTCTTTTACCATTTCCAATATAGTCATTCATTATATATAATATATATAAACCATCACAAACTAATATTAATCCTCTTTGCAAAAAAAAAAAAAAAAAAACTAATATTATTCCTCTCAAAATTTTCATCAATTATATATAATATGTATAAACCATCACAACCTAATATTATTCTTCGTCAACATAAATATAGCTCAACCGACATATTGTATAGACTAGTGATCAAGAGGTCACGGTTCGATCCCCTACTCCACAAATTATCAAAAAAATAGTAACATTATTATTCCTCTTAAAGCTTTATTTACTTGGATCAAATATAAATATATTGTCAACATACTTCAATTGGCATAAATTTGTGCCTAAAAGATCATGAGTTGAATCTCCGCATTAATTAAACATGTTTGAAAAAAAAAAATATAAATATATTCCACTAAAAAATACCATAAATTATATAGTTTTATTTTTCTTTAAAATTAAAACAAAAAGCTAATTATTTGAAGTTAAACTAAAATTTAAAATTTGATATTAATTCTTTTATTTGGATCAAATATAAATATATAAGTTGGTTGCATAAATAACGATAAGGCCTAAAATAATGACAAATATAATAATTTTTTTTTTTTTTTTTTTTATAAATATGACAAAAAAATCAGTGACTATTACTAATAGATTTTTGTCGCTAATATAAGACTATCACTAATACTTAATAGACTACTATCATTGACAAAATTCTATAAAAAAACTGAAGTGATAGATTATTATCAGTGATAGATTACTGATAGATTGTTATCGTTAATATATGACTATCACTGAGTATCAGTGATAAATTATGATAAAAATTGTTATATTTGTAATTTTTTTAAATCGGTTACAATTTCTCTAACTAAAAAAACAACATTTATGCAAAGATGGAAAATATTGTAATTTAGTTTGGCTTTAAAAAAGAATAAAAAAAATAAAAGCGAATTACGTTTTTAGGCTTTTGTTACGAAGGCGCGAGATTGGACCCGATCTTTTGGTGAGCTTCCACCATAGCTATACAGAAGATCCGGCGAAGAACTCCAATTTCCCACCATTCTCCGTCGCCTGAAACTCCAATTCCGGCCTATCCGTGCAAATAACCTCTCGAAATTCTGTTAAAAAATGCAATCCGAAGACTCGAAATCCCCAGAATTCCCAAACCCTTCGCCTAATTTCCACGCTCCGACAAATTTCCCGCCGCCGACTCATCGTCCTACTCCGGCGGCCAGCATTCAGGCCCATAACCGTTCTAGCCAATCCATAATCCTCTCTCCGGTTCCTCAGTCCCAGAGAGTCTCCGTCGTCCCTCCTCCTTACCATTTCCAAGCCCCTTCCAAAAGAATCCATTCTCCCGATGATATACGCCACTTCCACGATTCCGATTCCGGAAGAAATTTCATTGGTTTCGTCGTCGCTCTTTCCGAATCCACCCGCGGCCGGAAAACTTCCGATCCTTGTTACCAATCCGACACCGTTAACTCCATTGTCTCGATTCTCGATTCTCTGATTCAATGGATCGACGAAATTCCACCGGCGCAAATGGCGTCTCGATATGGAAACCTTTCCTATCGGACATGGCAGGCGCGGATGGTGGAGAACAGTGATTCTCTTATGCGTCGATTTCTCCCCGAGGATCTTCACTCAGCCACCGTGGAAATTGTGCCCTATTTCACCGATAGCTTCGGGAATTCGAGCCGAATCGACTATGGTACTGGCCACGAGACAAATTTCACAGCCTGGTTGTATTGCTTGGCGAAATTGGGGATAATCAAAGAGGAGGATTACCCAGCTGTTGTCGTTAGGGTTTTCGTGAAGTATCTTGAGTTAATGAGGAAATTGCAGTTGGTTTATTGTTTGGAGCCGGCGGGTTCCCATGGTGTTTGGGGCCTTGATGATTACCATTTCCTGTCGTTCGTTTTTGGATCGTCACAGTTGATAGAACATAAGTATCTGAAACCCAAATCCATTCACAGTCAGGATGTACTAGACAATTTTTCGAACGACTACCTTTACTTCTCGTGTATTTCGTTTATCAAGATGGTGAAGAAGGGTCCATTTTCAGAGCATTCGCCATTGCTTGATGATATTAGCGGGGTGCCTAATTGGAACAAGGTCAATAGTGGGTTGCTGAAGATGTATAAGGTGGAGGTTTTAGAGAAAGTTCCCATTATGCAGCACTTTCTCTTTGGATGGCTCATCAAATGGTGTGTATAATAATCTTTGTATTTGTTGAATGGCTACGTTTGTTGCAAGATTGTGCTTTCCATATGTTCTTTAGGATACATAAATTTTGTTTTAGGAAGTTCTTGTTGTTGGTTTATAATGTGTGAATCACTTTGGCCTTTTCTAGAGGCTGGTTAGTAGTTAAGATCTATTTCCTTAGATCAATAACAAGCTTAATTCTCTGGCTTGCAAGTTATTCATTGTTGCTCTTCAGAAAGAATAATGTTTATGTTTATAAGCCAACCTGGGCAGGTTAAGGCATATGCTCTCGACCTGAGATCAGAGGTTTAAATCATCACTCGGTGTTGCCTTTGGATTCATGGGAATGGGAATGGGGTTGAACTTGTGTTCTGCTTCAACTTCATGGCTTTGCTCATTAACTCGTGCTTACATATGAAAGTGAATTACTTGAATGGATTAGTAATCCCCTTCTTTCTTTTTTTGATGGGGTAAATTGAGGGTGGTGGTCTATGCAGGCTAAAGCTAAAGCTTCTAAAGTGGTTTAATTTCAATGAACAGCTTTAAGAACCTAATATAACTCTTTGATTTCACTGGCACTGACCAACTGTACATCTGCGTATTACCAATTCTAGATTTCTCTGTCATCATGTGCTGTAGATGGGATTATACGTTTCTAAAGACTTATTTTGGGTGTCCTTTGACTATCTTGTACTAATGAGTTCTAATTGGTCTGGATCCCAGAGTTGGTTGAACTTTGTATCTTATTGGTTAGAATAGAATGGTTACTACCTTGCAGTTGCAGATACAAGTGCGAGGATCTATCTAACTATTTAAGTTTTGCAGGCTTGTTTCACAGATATCTTTACAATATCTCAAGACATATAATCTTTTCATTTTCCCTCCTCATGTTACCCCATTTTCTATTCTTGGAAACGGGTAGTGTATAAAATTGGCTCTTCTATATTTTGCTTGTAGAAAAGTTTAATTTCAACAGTAAATGGTATAAAAGAAAACTGTTGATGATGATGAAATGACATTTGGACTTTGGGTTTGCCAAACATCATTCATAGCCAAGCTCCTCTTGTCTCTTTCCTTTTGACGTTGCATGTCCATGACATCTCCATATAGGATTTAAGATACAGCATCAAAGCGCTTGTCATGATTGGTTGACGACACACTCATTTTACACAAGAAGATTCGTTTACTGAAATTACCTTCACTTTTTCTTCCTTTGCAGGAACTAACTAGATAGAAGAGCTGGGTTAATTTACAAAGGAATCTTCTCTGATGAATGTAGAAATTTGATTCTTATTACGAGCTTTTAACGTCTGGTTAAGAAGAAAGCTGTTTTCCTCCCCTGGTTTGCTTTCTTTAGTGGGCTTTGTTTCCAAAATTAGGCCCAATCAAGGAGAGGAAGGGATCCATGGTTTCACGAGTCTAGAAATATTATTTTATAGACGTCGTATAAAATGTCACGTCGCTGGGCTCAGGAAAATAATGGAATAAAAAGGACCTGCCTTGTCTGCTTCCTCTCTTTCTTTCTGATTAAAGTAGAGAGAAGAGAACCAAACGGACGGTTTATAACACTGCTTCAAAGAGGGAAAAGAAAAGAAAAGAAAAGAAAAGAAAAACAGAGAGAACAAATGGGGTGTGGGTGAGGCTTATGAATGGTGATAAGGCTGTGGGGAATGTGATAATAATAGAGGCAACCAATGGACTAAATGTGTGTCTCGTCCTTGGGTTTTACTTAGTACCATAATTCAGTGTGATTAGGGAAATATACTTGTCTTTTTATATGCATTTGGGTACCTGAGATTTTGTACCATAAATTTCTCAGAAGTTTCTAATTTCAAGCAATTTTCAATCTTTATGCTTTTTGTCATAGCCTCCATTTTCATATGGTTACCTTTTTACCCCCCCTTTTTTTCTCCCAAGGTTTATCTTTACCTGCAGTTGGCTCATTCAATAATTGATATGTCAATGAATTCCCTTCCACTTATATCTTAACTTTTTGGTAAATGATTATTTTATTATTTTATTTTTATTGATTTAGATCATTATTTACGACAAGGCAGCAGGATTACGCGTTATTGGAACTGAAATGAAGACTAATTTTGGATTCAAGTGTTGGTAAAGAGGGAAGGAAGAAAAAAGGGTACTGTTTCCTTCCTTGTTTGTTTTCCTTTTCCCCAAGTTGGATTGAATGAAGTCAATAGGCTAACCCTGAAGATTTGAACTTTCAAATTACCAGCGTTGAAAAGAAGACCTTTGCATTAATTTACAAGTTTTACTGCTTTTCCGTTCCGGTTCCACCTCCTCCCTCTCCAATCCTTGTCACCGACACCTGTACGTGCCCTTAGTTGGAACTTGTAACTTGAAATTTCTTCCTCCGTTTTCTTCTCCTCTCCCTCTCTGAGAGGGTATTTATTTACTGCCTTAGTCACCTCAGTATTAAAAAAATCTCAGAAGGAAAAGGAAAGTAAAGTTAATTTTTTCTGATACCGATGCCATGCCAGTAAATTTCAAACATCTCGTTTACTTGTTATTAGAGTATTATAATAATTGTTACTCATCTCTCTCTATCTTTCTCATCCTTGTTAACAGTTGAGTCGGATCGGATGATACAGAAGGGGAGAGAGAGAAAAGTAGAAGGGAAAAAATTAAAATAACAGTTGTGTGTGTCATTCTTACTCTTGCGTCTTCCTCACAACTATGCAAATACACACTTATCCCGTTTGAGCATCTTTTTTTTAACCTCATATCATACGATTACGTCTCTTTCTCTCTTACACTCATTGGGTTTTCACCTTTTTGAAATTTTGCTTCTCTGCTGCTTCCTTGCTTGCATTCAAGCTCTGGTTAGGTGGGTAGATAGCTCTCCTCCCCCCCTGCTTTTGCTTTGTTTTCCTTTTCTCTTCCCCTCCCCCTTCTCTCTGCCGATTAAGCCGGTGAGTTTTTTCTTCTTCTTTAGTTTTCGCATCTTCATTCCTTCCCTCACTCGATTTCATTACAGGAAGAAGTAGTTCTAAATTTCTTTTTTTTTTCTTTTTCGAAATTAACAACACCCACTTAGCTCCACTTGGGTAGCTTCTTTTTGAGATTTAAGTTATGGGTTTTGTGTTCTTCCGTCCATTTTGTCTCTCATACTTTGGAGGTTCACATTTGCTAAGTGGTTTAGTCCTCTTTTTCTCTGTTTTGCCTGAGGTCCTCTAATTTCTGCGGTTTCAGCCACTTAAAGCTCTGATTTTTGTATCTTTTCTCTTCACTTTCGATGTTTTGTATTTTACTTCTAAATATTTTGGCTCATGTTTTTATACTTTTCAACTAGTTGATCTGTATGTATGCTTGTCCTTGTCTTTACATGGTTACCTTGGGTTATGGTGTAGATTTGATTTTAGGTCTGAAAATTTATGCTTCCGGTGGTGAATGAATATCTTGGGGGTTTCTGTTTAATTTGGATCTCAAACTATACCCTCTTCTCCATGGCGATTTCTTAAGTTTCTGATATGTCTGTTTGATGTTTTATGCGTCAAATTTGAGTGTGCAATTTTCTCTCTGGTTTTACCCCAAATGTTGGGACAAAAAAGGGTTCCTTTATTTTCCTCAAGAACTAATGAATGCCTTACGGCAGCAATGAACTGTTTAATTGACTTTTCATCTCTGATTTCTCAAGCAGACTAGAGATGGCAGAGGGAAGCGATTTCAGGCACTGGGACGAACTAATACCAGACGCTCTGGGGCTAATCTTCAGTAAACTTCCACTCCAAGAGATACTCACCGTTATCCCCAGAGTCTGCAAATCATGGGCCAAAGCAGTGCTCGGACCTTACTGCTGGCAAGAGATTGACATCGAAGACTGGAGTAGCCGATGCCAGCCAGACAATGTCGATCGAATGCTTCAAATGCTGGTAAATCGAAGTGGTGGTTCGCTACGCAAGCTCTGCGTTACTGGTCTCCATAACAGCAACATTTTCTCCTTCATCGCTGATCAGTAAGAAAGAATCATTTCCTTAGCTCTTCCCTGAAATTTATTTTTCTGGATGTGTGTGACATTGATTTTTAATATCAAGAAAAATTAAGGGTCTTTGACTTTCTTTTCATTTAAAATTAAAATATACTAGCTTTGAACAAGATTGCTATAAGTATAACTGCTGTTCATCAAGGCTTTGTTGGTGCTGACTGTTGATTTGGTGTTAAATGGATAATTTTGTGATGTTGGTCTTTTGTTTTGTATTGGTTTTTCAAGTGCTGGTTCTCTCCAGACATTGCGACTGTTAAGGAGCAATATAAGCGATGCTCTAGTAGAACAAATTGCTGGAAGGCTATCTGCAGTTACTTTTTTGGATCTAAGCTATTGTGATAAAATCAGTGCCTGTGGTTTAGAATGCATAGGAAAGAATTGCAAAGCTTTAGTTGGAATCTGTCGAAACGTGCACCCGCTACTCACAGCAGGTATGCCCTTGCGGGACGATGAAGCTTATGCCATAGCAGCCACAATGCCGAAACTCAAGCACCTTGAAATGGCTTATCACCCTCTAAGCACTAAAAGTGTAATGGCGATACTGTCAAGCTGCCGAAACCTTGAGCTCCTCGATTTGAGAGGGTGTTGGGATGTAAGGCTGGAAGACAAGTTTCTGGCAGAAAAGTTCCCAAAACTAAGGGTGTTGGGGCCTCTCGTTATGGACTACTACGAGAGAAACGCATGGGATGAATGCTCAGACTACTCGTACATATCAGACGACTTGGCGTGGGACTTCTCTGCAGATTACTTTGACGATGCTGAGAGTTACGACGATCCATGGGACAATGAAGGCAGGCTAGAGGGACTAGAGTTGAGATTTTATGAAGGAATAGATGAAGATGGAGGAGCTTTTGGTTGGCCTCCCTCCCCTTAACTATGGAGTGATGTTGTTTTTGGGTTTGTGGAATTGTTTGCTTTCTTTTTCTATTTTTCTCTTCCTACTTGGTACCAACTCGATACTTTGGAACTTATGTGGATTTGTAAATTCTCTAATAGAAATTGAAGTGTGGGCTTCATTTTTTTTTTTTTTTTTTTTTTGAATCTTTTGATAAATTCTAAGTTTGTGAGTCTGCCATGTCTCTGCTCCCATCAAAGTTTAGAGTAAAATAAATATAAATTTTTTGATTGGTTGGTTGTGTCAAAGTATTGCCCCAAAGAGAGGAAGAAAAAGGAGGATTGTCATTGTCCTGGACGTCCCAAAAGTAGCAGGACTTCAATTCTTGGTTGGGGGAACTCGTATTGTGTCTTTTGTTTAATATGCTTTCGATCTTTTAAAAGGTACCATGTCCTGTTTTGAATGACAAAAGGCAAATATCAAATTGTTTTTTCAGCATATCTTATGTTTTTAATTTGTCCTCAATTTCACAACTTTTTAGATTGTGTTTACTTACTTCTTCAACTTAGTGTTTACAATCACTTTTGTTTTTTTTTATGAGTGATGATTCGAACGTTTTATCTTTTGGTCGAATCAAATGTATATGTTTTATGTTTTTTGAGTTGGGTTCATGTTAGTTTATTAGGAGAAAAATTGTTAATCTCACTTATTAGGCCAAGTCATTTCATTTAAGAATAATATAGGGCTTCGTAGCAACATTATTATATGTTGTTTGACTATAAGTGTTAAGAAATATCAAATTCATTAAAATGTATTTAGAATATAAGGATGAAATAAACATAACTTAGAAACTTTTAGTAAATTTCAAAAGTAATAAAAAAATATTAGTGGGTATGGAGAATTACGAAAAGGAAGGGAATGTGTGTATGTTTGTCACTTTGTGGAGTGGTTTTGTTTTTGGGAGGATTAGGGAATATAATATGGAAATTAAGGGAGTCACGTGATGGCACGTGAGACAGTCCCTTGGGATCATGTACCGGCAATTTCCCTCGGTAGTAGAGTTTGCACGTGTTCAAGTTGAGATTTGCTTACTCTCCGATCTTCATTTTTAGCATTTTATGAGTAATTTAATTTTATTTTGGAGATTTTCAATTTTGATCCAATCAACTATCCCCATTCCTTTTTTAGGGGTTTCAAACTAAAACGTTTTGCATTTCAAATACTACTATAATAATTTGATTTCTCTATAAAGTCCTACGAAAAGTAACTATTGTTAAGATTTTTGAAATTTTCTTGGCAAACGTTGTGCCAATTCAAATGACCAAGTGAGCTAATCAAGACATTTTCTTAATAGAACAAAAAAGAAATGAACATACTAGATACATCAAAGTGAGAGAATAGTACATGGTGCTACCCGGTGCCCAAGTAGAGGGAGAGAGATCAAATTGGGTGCTTGAAACTAATTCATCAGGTTGTAGATAAAATAATCACATATAAAAGAACCGATCAAAAGACGTTCAATCGAACCAGGCTCGATGCAATAGGGAAGGTCACCTCGACCTCCGACAACGTATGGTTAAGACCAGCGCGAACCCAGCACATCAAAGAGGGCTTGACTCAACATTAATCAGGGACTCAACCCATGAAAAAGCTAAGGTCCAAATCCCCCCCCCAAAAAAAAGGAGGATGCGTCGACCATTGGTCGCTCCAGCCCGAGGAGTGGTCGGTCAAACCCAATGTTGACCAACCCTCGACAAAGGGAACCTGACCCATTGAAAAATAGTCGGGGCCAGACTCCCGAACAACGGGCTCTTGAGGCTGGGAGAGGACTGCTCGGTCAGCCCCAAATCGAGTCCTCTTCGACCCTCACGACAAGCCTATACCAATTCGGGCTCTATCTCTTCCTCCCGGGAGAGAGGGGTAAGCATAGTCTAAGGGGCCCAATTGATCCATTTTCCTAAGCCTTTAAGGAAAAATGAAAGACATTATAAATACCGCTATAATAGCGTGAAGAAAGTAAGTCAATTTAAATTCGAAAAACACTCTAGTCAATTATTGTTCATACTGACTTTGACATCGAAGTTTGTTTACTTTGTTTTGTAGGTTTTTTTTCCCGACTTTATAAAAATTCACCATTTAAGTCACCTAAAAAATAGGTGCAGTCCACTCAAGAAAAAACGTGCATCAACACATCCTAAGTCAAAGTGAAATATAATTTTTGAAAGATTATTCATCTTTCATCTTTACCCAATCAACAAATTATGTGTCTTTAAATATCAAGTCACTATCGTTGAAAATTTAGGCGCAATAGTAATGATAGTGTAATGATTACTCTCTTCCTACTCAACTCTCCTTATAAAACAAGATTCTTCGAATCCTTCAAATTTTCAACCACAATATATATTTGTTTTCTCTTGGAGAAGATGAAAAATTAAGAACGAAGAATGAAAATAAAAAAATAAAAAAATTGAGTACAGTTTTTTCTTGTTTCCTGAGGCAACGGATAAACAATCATTTTTAATTAACAATTTTTTAAAAAATGTTAAATATATATTTTTATTTTAAAAAATAGGCAAATACTAAAATCTAAAACGAAATTTTAAAATAATGGAGCCAAGTTCATTCATTAGAAGAAATTCATTCTTGTTATTTTCTTGACCGCGAGAGATAATGGAGCCAATCCAGTTCATTCAGGAGTAGACTTAGCTGTTCAAGTGGGCCTCTACAAAGGGTCCAACAGAGGTGACTGGGCCAAAACGGGCCCAACGTAGTACTCTTATAACCCCAATAAAAGAACAGTTTAGCCCATAAAAGGCCCATTAAATCCAGAATGGCCCAAACTACTTACGAAAAAGAGCAAACTTTTTCATCATTTAAAACCAATATTTTTTATTTAAATAAAAAAAAAAAGGAAGAAAAAGCCCGTGCGTGCCAGCTGCTTTAGTACATGTCAGGCTGTCAAACGGAAGATTTATAAAAAAGAAAAAGAAAAAAAAAAAAAAGCTGTCAAAAACAGACGCGCACAGTTTTGAACAATTTCTCTGAACCATCCATCTGGATCCAACGGTCGAGATTTAATCCATCAATCCAGTCTGGTCTTCGTCCTCAACGCAATTATCGCTCCACTTTCAGAAGAAAAAAAACACACAGAAAGAAGAAAGAAACCCCAAATTCTCCAACTCCTTCGCTTCCCTCTCTATTTTGCGATTCCCCTCCCTCTCCAAATCTCTCAGATCCAATCGTCCCTCTTCGTTTCTGCAATGGCGGTCACCTCTTCCCCTCGCGAGGAGTATGTTTACATGGCCAAGCTTGCCGAGCAAGCCGAGCGCTACGAGGAGATGGTCGAGTTTATGGAGAAGGTCTCCGCCGCCACTGACAACGACGAACTCACCGTCGAGGAGCGTAACCTTCTCTCTGTTGCTTACAAGAATGTTATTGGTGCTCGTAGAGCCTCCTGGAGGATCATTTCCTCCATCGAGCAGAAGGAGGAGAGCCGAGGTAACGATGATCATGTCTCCGTCATCCGTACTTACAGATCCAAGATCGAGACCGAGCTCTCTGACATCTGTGATGGCATCCTTAAGCTTCTTGACACTCGCCTCATTTCCTCCGCTGCTTCTGGTGATTCCAAGGTCTTTTATCTCAAAATGAAGGGCGATTATCATAGATATCTCGCTGAGTTCAAGACCGGAGCCGAGAGGAAGGAAGCCGCCGAAAGTACCCTCACTGCTTATAAATCTGCTCAGGTTTGATTCTTTCTCTGTTTTCATAATTGCATTTAGGTCTTCCTATTTCCTCCTATGGATCCGAGACATTTTAATGAACTGTTGTTATTCTACTGTTCTTTCTAAATTTCAAATCTCTGCTGTGTCATATCTCCTGCTTTTCTCTAGAACTCGATGGACTTTCATCCGTGTGTTTTCTGTCAGTTGAATAATCGTTGGCTTCTAGATCTCTATATACTTGGATCAAGTTACCTGCCTTATTGAGAAGATATTGCCTGTGCTTGTCTTGTAAGATGTAACTATTTCTTCAAAATAGATGTCTGTTTTTGGAAGAATCAAATCCGTGAAAGTATACTATTACAGTTTTCCCCCCATTTTTCTTTAGCTGATTCTCTCTTCAAATCAAGGATTTGTCTGGGAATGTGATTTCAGTATCCGTACGACTTATTGGATCATGATATTTTTAAAGAGTTTTGGAACAATCTAAATCGGAACAGTTTTTGTAGAAATTCCTTTATTTTTGCTGCGACGTGCATTTCTTGAGGTTTGTGTAGTGAATAGCGATCATTCTTCAAGTAGTTCTCTAAAAGGAAAAGGAAGGCCTGTTTTTAAACGATAAAAACGAAAGATATTATTGTTCTAATTACCTGTGTCTCTTACGTTTGCAGGATATTGCCAATTCTGAACTCGCTCCTACTCACCCCATACGACTTGGGCTGGCCTTGAACTTCTCAGTGTTCTATTATGAGATTCTGAATTCCCCTGATCGAGCTTGCAGCCTTGCCAAACAGGTTACTCGAATATATTGCGTGCTCTTCTTTCTTATCCCGAAGCTAGTGATATACAAAGCCACATTTCCTTATTCCCCTGATTGAATGAGCAATTTTTGTTTCTCTTTCAACATTTTCTACCTAAATCTGGGTGTAACACTGTAAGTAAGTCAATTTGGGATAGATATCGTTTGTATTTTTATAAACTGAACTGACCAGTGACCATGCCATGAAAATCAATCAAGCTGACTGAAATGAACAATAGAACTATGGTTAAAATGATTCAACCATTAGGCATAACCAACCGAACTGACCATATTTGAACAGGTTAAAATAATTTAGATTTTGAACATTGTGATACTTAACTATTTTGGTTTGGTCAATTCGCTCAGCTTTTTAAATTTTCTTTTTTTGGTTTCAACTTGCCACCCCAACCTAGGCTTGAACTGTATATTTACTGCTCAACAGTCTGGAATGTCACTATCTTTTTTCCCGAAGTTGTAGTCTATAAGTCCTTTCAAATTACTTACCATTGTACTTCTATTACAGGCTTTCGATGAAGCAATTGCTGAGTTGGATACACTGGGCGAGGAATCATACAAAGACAGCACTTTGATCATGCAACTTCTCCGTGACAACCTCACCCTATGGACTTCGGACATGCAGGTAATGAGATGGTTCCATTTTAGGTTCTAAGAGCATGTTTGGAAGTGATTTTGAAATGATTAAAATCACTTTTGTCATATTCAAAATCACTCCCGAACATACATTTAATCATTCAAAATCAATTTAACTTTTTGGTTTACATTTTTAAACACGATTTTCATACCAATAATTTTGATTTGGGGTGATTTTTAACCTGTCAAAATTGATTTGAACAATTTCAAAATTCTTCTCAAACATGACTTTACTCTTGGCCTTTTATATTTGGTACTTATGCATAAACTATTTTTTCTGGGAATTTACCAGGATGATGGAGATGAGATTAAAGAAGCAGCTCCCAAACGTGATGACGATTAGTAGTGAGGCATACTGATTTGCACGTGCAGGATTCAACTTCTCCTTCACATGTTTTATTCTGGAGAAGTGCTTGTTTGGAAATTTGGCTTTTCTATTGTTATCTAGGTATTTCTTAGTCTTATCATCACCACCATACTCTGGAAAAACGTGCTCGTTTGTCTTACTCCCCACTCTTTTTTATTCTTTTCCTTCTTCTTTTGACCACTCAATTCCATGTCTCTGAATTGGCTATTTTTCTCGAATATAAGTTCTATATATTATCAAGCATCATGTAATTTGATCTACCTTTCGTCTCTTACACGGGGGATGATACTGATCCTTGTCAAGTAATTTATACAAACTTTTTATGCCGTCTGATTTGAATCCTAGTGTATGTGTTTGTGGCTATTTTTATCGCAAAACGGTTAGGAAAATGTAGAATAATTTGTTATCCTTCTACAAGATGTGGTTCAAGATGATTTTCTTTGATATGTCACATTTTTGTGGTCCTGACCTCAATGCCTAATGAAAGTGGCACATGTAGTTGTGAGCAGTGTTTTGAAATGTGCTACGAGGGTGCGACTCGGCGCAAGTTGCACATGTGGTGCCTCGCTTTGAAGAGGCAATGCACCCTTAAGAAGGCATGGCTGAACTGCGTGCCTTCCCTGAATCTCGGAGGCTCATTGGGCTCGCTCCTCCAGGGATTCTTTTAATATCGGTGTGTTTGAAGTTTTGTACCCTAAATGCAAGGGTTTCTGCGTTTAAGGTTTTTCTTCTTCGTTTTTTAAGTAATCTGTACCCAGAGAATCCGCGCACGTGAATTAATTTCCACATCTCCCAGCCTCTTCTCCTTCAGCTCTTTGTCATGCGAGCTTCGATCTTCTCTGTAGTCTTTCTGCCAGCTCTCTCTCTCCCCATCTATCCATCTCCCCCTAGGAAAAGATACAACAATACAACATGGGAATATGTTCAATTGGAGAATGCTGAAGGAGTTTATAGAATGAATCAACACTTTATAACACTATTGATTGTTTTAGATTTTTGTTTCTTATTATTGTTGTATTGTTTCATTTTTTTTTGTGCTAGAGTATTGATTTGACTCTGTTTATTTATATATATATATAATAGTGCGGCTCACAAAATAAAGTTTGCGCTTTTTTGTTCGTCTAGGTTCAAGAGGGTTTTTACGTCTTTGTGCTAAAAAAAACAGTGGTTATGAGATTTATATTGATTTGTGATTGGTGAGAGAAAAGAAATTCCAATTTCAAAGAATGGCTAGCATCCATATGCCTTGTTGTTATTCAGTTTCTGCAGGCATGCTTTTGATTCTGCGACTGTGAGGGTATCTTTTCAATGAACTCTGTTGGTATCTTGTGTCAGGTATGTAGTAAAACCCTAGTTTTCGAGGAACTATTTCATTTCTTTACTAAAAAATATTCATTACATTTGTGTTTTAAATTCTTTGGCCTGTTATCCTCATCTTATTTTAAATTTCTTGCCCACTAATCTTTTTTTCAAACCTCAAATAACTACTTTTTCTTCTAATGAAAATTTTAACTTCAGTAACACATTGAGTAAACCACTCCTTTTTTTTTCCCTCTTTTTCCAACCAAATTCAACATGTTCTAATTAAATGTTTGATTTAATTAGTATCACTTGTCATATTCAAAATCATTATAATTTTATTGATTAAATGCATGTTTTGGAACAATTTTGAAAATGACAAAAGTAAATTTGACTATTTTAAAATCTCTCACAAACATGCCCATAAAATTTTGACTAAAAAAAAAAAAAAAAAAAATTCATTGAACTTTACTCTTTGTTTCAAAAATACCCTTTATACTTTCAATATTTGCAATATTACTCTTTATTTTCGTCTAACATTCTAAAGATTAATTGACCTTTTTTTTCCTTTTTGTTATTTGGGCAAAATTCTGTAAGAATATAATCGGTATAGTATATTCCACTAAATATGTTTTTAGACTTTTGACTTGTCCACTATTTTTTTCACTCAAG
The DNA here is from genome assembly GCA_028017165.1 of Herpetospermum pedunculosum. Classification (NCBI taxonomy): domain Eukaryota; kingdom Viridiplantae; phylum Streptophyta; class Magnoliopsida; order Cucurbitales; family Cucurbitaceae; genus Herpetospermum; species Herpetospermum pedunculosum. The sequence continues at coordinate 86,028,695 of CM051522.1, forward strand.
AATATGATTACTGCTTCCAAAATGGAGGAAGAAGAATGGATTTGTTACAAATTAAGCCAAATTGATTTGAAAGCATATCCTATTTGTAGTCAAACATGAAATTAAATGCTCACTTCTTAAACCAATCCATCTCATTCTCATCTACCAAAACATTCCTTTCGCCCACTCACCTTACAGTCAAAGAAAGCAGGAGGTTGGTTGACGACTGCAATAAATCCAAACACATTTCAAAATGAAATTTAAAATTTAAAATTTAAAATCTCTAGATGGGTGAAAAATATCCACACATATCTCTCTCTATATATATATATATATATATATATATATATATATATATTCAAAATCCAAGACAAAAAGTAAACATTAATGATTGCAAATCCCACCTTTTTAAGTTCCACAACACAAGAAAGAATGCCATTTGGAGATCATTCTGTTGCTGCAAAAAAAACAGGCTTTATGGATGGATCTTAATATCTTCTTCTTCTCCTTTCGCTAATTTTGATAAAGCTGAAACCAGACACTCCACCAAGCATGGCAGCACTAAAGCAGAATCTTGGAAACAAGATTTGGATTATTTAACTATAAACCCATCTAAAACTACAACAATATTCACCCTAATCTCCATTCTGTTTCTCCAATCCAAATAGGAACTCTACTGATATAAGTTAAGTATCAACTTAAGCATAGCATCATAGCTCACTGACATAAATTATGTGTCATCAAGTAAGATGGATCAGAGGTTCGAATTTCTCACCTCACATATGGTTGAATTAAAAATATATATATAAGCTAGGCTTTGTGAAATGGGCCTAATCGTTATGAACTCCATCGATTATTCTATCATCCACCTTCCTCCATCTCCCATGTTTATCTCCTTCCCGTCCCGACCAGCTTCGTTTTAAGGCGAAAGAAACAGGGTTGTGCAAGGAATAGGAAGGCATCTACAAGAGATGACAGGTTCCAATCCAAACAAGGGAAAGAAAACCCTTATAAAACAATAAAAATGAAAAAAAGAGAACTACCAAATCAAGATTATACAGATGAATACTTCCCAATTTGGTTATCATGTATGTATATAATATATATATATATAAAAAAAAAACAATGTAAAGATCTTTATACAAGCAAAACGGGTCAAAAAGCAAGTGGCTCACCATGGGACAGAAATTCACAACACCAAGAAGACAAGCTGCTGGACTTTGAAATCCTACCGTTGTCTTTGCAAACCAAATGCAGCACGTGAAAACACGTGACAATCTTTTTACAAACCCCCCTTTATCAAATTCTATTTCTTAACTTTGATCTTTGTATATCCAATGACCACAGCAAAGCTTACCCAAGTTTAACTCTGCAATTGCAGAACATTGATTGAGACTATGCTTATAATAACAAATACTATAATTCAATCTCCTGAGTATTTTCCAATATCAGAATTGTTCAGCATGAGCTTCAACTAGCTTCTAATAAGCACAAGCAGCTAAATCACACAATTTCAAGAACTACTTCAAAAACTTGTATAAAAGAATGAATGAACAATGATCTTGTGAGGCAGATAAACAAAGCTTGGGCTCAAGAAAGTGTTTCTTATAACAGAAATTCTGAAATGTAATCTATGACATTTGAATGCTATAACCCAACCCCCAAACAGAAAGGACCCAACAGCAGCTAAGATCTTCTTCTAAGAGATTTACAGAACAAACTCCTGTTTCTGAATCAGTAGTGAAAGTCATTCCCATTTCACAAACTGATGATCCAAATTCCAATTACCCTTCATCTCAACATGTATACAAAACAATCTAAAAGTTAAAAAAAAAAAAAAAAAAAAAAAAAAACTGAGAGCTGTGAGGAACTACAAAGATTAATGAATTTGACATAAACTTACCATATGATGAAAACTCAGAGACCTCTCCATCTGGGGCTCGGCACTGGCACAGTGGGTGACAATGGGAACTGTGGATAACCCAACGGACCCGACGACGGCGAAAACAGCGAGCTCGGAGAAAGCAAAGGGTATGCTGATTTTGGTGAATTCATGCATCCGAATGGAAGAGGTGAAGAGGGCATCGGAAATTGAGACTCTGAAGCCATTACTGCCGATGAAGGTGGAGGAGGATTGGCGCCTTGCGCCATCGCCGGCGGTGGAAGCTGTTGCTGTGAGGTCGAATTGTTCCAACGAGGCGAAACGAGAGGAGCTAGATGAGAAAATCCCGAGAATTGCTTCTGATTAGAATCTAGGGTTGAAAATGAGTTGTGAAGATATCTCATATACGCCGAAACGGGAGATTCCGCCGTCGCGTGGACGGCCGGTAGCGGAGGCAGAGGCGAAAGCGGCGCAATGGGCCGTCCGAAATTGCTGGCCGATGAAATGGAATTTCTAGGGTTCAGACCATGCGGCGGCTGTGGCATAGGAACAGCGCTATTTAGCATCGGAGGAGGACGATTACTGACGTTCGCAAGTGGAGGCGGTCGGATTCGCTGCAGGCGAGAGCTCTGAGGCTTCGGTGGATGAATCGGAGGTGGATTCGAGAACCGCTCGTGCGCCGGCGAGCCAGTAAGCTTCTGAACCACATCTCGGAAATCATTCTTGTTGATATTGTAAACCGGCGGCTGATGATGCTGTGGTGGCAGCTGCGAGTGAGCCTGCACCGCCGATTCCGGCGGCGGTGGGTGCTGAGGGAGACTCTGATTCTGATTGGGATTGGGATTGGAGTGAATAGAAGAATCAAACCCAGGTGGCTTCTTAACGAAACTAGGCTTGGAGATTTTGTGGGAAAGCTTGTTGAGATCCTTGAGATACTGGTCCCTGCCTGAGCCTGTGGAGGCCGTACTGGCGCCATTATTAGCGGCGGAGGAATCTCCCGTCAGAGAAGATTGGCAGCTTTTCTCCATATTTCATACAAAAAAAACAAAACCCAGATGGCCGGCCGGACCCCTCTTCTTCTTCCTCAAAGACCCAACTGAAGATCTAATCTAATCCCTCTTTCTCTAACAGCTATGTCTGAGAAATCTCTGCAAATTGGGAAGATCTTCTTCTTCTTCCTCTCGCAGTCGGCTGAAGTGGACCCAAAACAGAACCAGAAAATTGAAGAAAAAGAAAAGAAAATTCAGGGAAAATATATGTAGTTCATTGAGGCTGTAGACTAGAGATCGCCCACCTGTACAAAAACTCCATACAGAGACAAACACAACTCGAAGGTCTTACTCTTATCTCATTTCTTTTTTTTTTTTTTTTTTCTTATCTCATTTCATTTTCTCATTTCATTTTCCCACATACCAATAATGCTTATTAAATTTTCTCAATAATAATAATAATAATAATAATTCTTATTAAATCATGTCTAATGTTATTTCAATTTTTTTTAATCATATTTCAAATATATATATATATATATTTCTCATTTACGAAATTAATAGAAAAAAAATATTATTGTGAATTTTGTAAAATTAAAATATCATTTTTAATTCTTTTATGTTCATTAGTTCACATTTACGTCAGTCCAACACAATATTTAAATTTAATTTTTATATTTTTAATAAATTTTTAAATTAATCTTATTATTATTTAAAAGTTAATTCTAATAAGTTTTAAAATTAATCTAATTATTGGTTAGAATTAATTTTTATTGAAAATGTATGATATAATGTTTATCACCAACTATGTTTTTAAAAAAAATTAGGCATAATATAAATTACGAAATATGAAAAGTTCTATGAAATAGGGATTTGACATTGTTGGAAGTTGATTAGAATAGTTATCAGATTCATTACGAGATGGATCTCAAAAGTTATAGTTAAATAAATTTTACAAAACGACGTAATTAAGTATTATTAATTTTAAAATTAATTAAAAAATATATAAAATAAATTAAAACATTTAAAACCGCGGTATAAAACATAATAAGTTTGGGAGCATAGAGACAAAATTGTATTTTAATTTAATTTGTTGTCTTCATCCTTGGGCATAGAGAGTATGGGTAAGCTTTGGAATTGAATTAAAAATTAAAGTATTGGAAATGAAGAATATGTCTCATTAGATAAGCATTAAGGAATATGTAACGTGTCCTATATTGTTTTTTAATAGTATTTTTATATTTATCGGTTGCTTAAGCAAATATAATTCATGCCTTGCAAAAACATCATCCCACCACATCAAGAATTATTGTATAAGAAAAGTTGGTAATAAGACAAATTTTGTTGTCTAATTAATATTCTTTTTTTTTCTCTAAGTCTCAATCTTATCTTCATTACTGTATGTTTGTGACATAATAATTTCATTCAAATTTTTAATGGTTAAAATTTTTATATTCTAGCGAACGTGGACATAACTCAACTGGTATGGTGTATCGTCTTGTGACCATGAAATCTTAAGTTCAATCCTCATACCAACATGTTAGTAAAAAAAAATATATATTATTATTACATTATTATTTGGCTAATGTACGACACACGATTTTTATTCTTTGTAATATATATAATTAATTTGAAATCATACGATAAACATATGATGGTCTATCTTTATGGATGAAATTCGGTTGAATTATATTACCCTATTTTTTTTATTTTTTTTTATTTTTTTAGTACAAAATTAACCGAGTAAACAAAAACAATAAGTAAACCGTTTGAATGTCTCAAAGGACAACAACCGACACCCATAATGGGTGGTATCCAAATTTCACAATGTTTGAATATTCGTGCATGACGCACCAAGTTGTTTACGTGTATTTTTCTTCCGATTAGTGAAGAGGAAGCCTTGAACCATAACACTTCAATGTTTTTGAGATGGTTGTATCAACAAACGTTTGAATTTCATTCATATAGCAATCTTGACCCATAACTATTTACAAAGAATTATAGAATCTGTTTCTATTCAAAGAGGATGCAAATTAGTTTCAACGGCTTTGGAAAGATTGTTGTAAAGCGTCATTGTCTCTGTTGGTTCCACTAAAGCCTTATCGTGATGAAAAATTTCAGAAGTCAGCATCGGTTCACCGGATGGATTTCTAACAATTGCACCCCTATAATAGAGTAAGAATAGTGGATCAAAAACTAAGCTTATAGGTCCTAAAGGAAAGGTCCATAAACTATTAATAAAGTGTAATGTTATATGTCAAATAATGGTTGTGTTTCACCATTTAATTTAGTGAATGAGGTTAGTGTCTCTATTTAAAAGATTGAAATATATATATATAAAAAAAGAAAATAATTTGAGAGAATGTGATATAAAATTGATGAAATGTGGTAGGAACAGTACTAATTAGATAATATAAAGGAAAAATGAATTAAATACTTTAAAAGACATATAGTTGGAGAAGGTGTCTACAAAAAAAAGAAAAAAAATGTTCACAAAAAAGAATTATTAGAAAGGCTAAATACCACTAAAGTATATATGTTAGAACTCATAATTACAACCAACTTTTTAATTTAATAAATCACCCAAAAACTTACAAAATTTTAGAATTAAGCTCCTAAAGATTTCAAAATGCACAAATAAAGATTTGTACGATCTAACTCTCAAAATATTGAATTGTTACCATTAAACCTTTTTTTTTTTAACTCTCCAACTTTAAAAACTATAATATTAACCATTAAAAAGTTTTAGTTTTAAAATTCTCGATACCTTATGTTTGTTTTGTTACTAGACATTAAATTATTTATCTAATCGAAAAAAATTATTGTAAAAAAATTATGTTTGTTTGTGATAATTTTACATAGACTTTTTGTTTATTGTTCATAATGTTGGTTAAGTTATGCTCACATTGACTTGCACTTTAAAAGTTTAATTTGAATAACATTTTATAATTCATGAGTGATTTATATATCATGCCAGCGATGTTTATATATGACGGTACATGATGTTTATATATGACGGTGGTTGATGAAATTAAAAATTAGGTAGACAGAATGAGTAGAATAAGCCTTTATAATTAAAATGTGATTTTTACAACCACGTGATTAAATTTGAAAATATAATTGTGGACATTAAAACAGAATATCTTATATTTATATTATAAATATCAGAAGTCACGTGGCAAAGTGGTAAATAGAAAAAAGAAAAGTGGGGGAGGTAAGTCAGAGAGTACTGTTGGTGGTCAAAGCAAGTGTAAGGAAGGAAGGACGTTGTTATCACCAAATTTTATAAAGGGTTTTTTTTTTTTTTTTTTTTCTTCTTCTTGTGATTATTTTATAATTTTTAAATCGTTTACTTTAATTCACTATCAATTTTTTTTTATTTAAATAAAATTTTAAAAATATCTGTTTTTTTTTTTTACTTTTTAATAAACGCACAACAATCGAGTCATGTCTATTTTATTCTTTTAACAACTATTTAATCTTGAATTTTAATAAAAAGTAATTAATTAATTTTGGATGCTATTATGTTTTTTTTTAGTGCTTGCTATTATGTTGTTAATTATTTAAGTTAATGTCATTTTGAATTGAAAAATTCGAACCTATGATCTATTGATCAATAGTTCTCACATTATGTCAGTTGAACTATGTTCATGTTGACTAGCGAAAATGAATGTTGATGGATCGATATTAAATGTCAGAATAATGACAATGATTGATAATACATTTTTAAATCTATAAACTAAAATAAACATCTTAAAAATTCAAAGACCTAATTAAAACAAATTTAAAAGTTCGGAGATCAGAGTAAATTATAAGTTTAGTTCTTAAACTTTAATATTTGTGTCTAATAGGTATTTAAACTTTAAGAATGTGAAATAAATTCTTAAATTCTTAAACTTTTCAATTTTATATCTAATATATTCGGGACATATTCACCAAAATTGTTAGGACTTATTAGATGTTTTTTTAGAGTACATCTAATAAGTCGGCTAGAGTTGATCCAAAGTAATCCCACTGAACTTGAGAACAAAAGACTCAACTTTCTCAAAGAGGAAATTAATTCCATGAGATTGTTCGGTCACTGAACCGAAAAAGGTAGCCGACCACCTAAAAAGAGAAATGAGTCACATTGTACGACCCAGACACATTTGTCAGGATAAAATCACAATAAATACAAGGGATAGTCTCTTTAAGGTATGTAACTACCCATGTGCTCAACTATTGTTGTTTTTGAGTTGTTTTTAGTTATCGCTGACTTTGACATCGGAGCGTGTTGGACACAATACTACACCAAACCAGTGTTCGAATTTATCTTGCATGTTGAACTATTGAGGACAAGAAACTGAAGACCTTGTTGCCGATCCCTTGTCAGGTTCGTGTATCAACAAATCCTAATATCAATAATCATTGCAATTTACGGTTTGTACCCACGAATTTAACCATTAAAAACTACATCTCATCTGTGGCCTTTAGTTATCCATTGTCATTAAAATTTGCAGTTTGTTACCCACAAATTTGTAATGGTAAAATTCAAGTGTCTATTTTTTTTTATATTATTATTATTATTATTTTTTTTTTTTTTAACAAATGGTCTAATTTTTAAGGCCTGGTTTATAATCGTTTTAATTTTTGGTTTAAAAATAAAATAAAAATTGTAATGGCTTGGTTTGTTTGTTTAACTATTTTAAAATAATAATAATAAGATAACTATTTCGTTTCTGTTTTTTTTTTTGTTCATTTGTAAAAAATAAGGGTATATGATAATTAATTCAGTTTTTTATTTTTAAAATCGTGACGGAATTTTCAAAAGAGAAATAAAAAGGTTTTTGAAGATCAGTTTGAGTGTTTTTTTTTTCCCTCTTCCCAAACATATTTCTGTTCTTCTATTTTCATATTCCCAGCGTCTCTCCCATTTTTTTATTAATTTTTTTTCTTGTTATTCTAAAAATTTAAAACTTTTAACATTTTGTAATGTTTTAATATATATATATATATATATATATATATATATATATATTTATAGTTACCAAATAACTGTATGGAAAATTGAAACAAATATCAATTTAGAAGTTTTTTTTTTTTTTTTTTTACAATTTCTATTATATGGTCTATCGATAATAGTGTATTAGTAATAGTCACTGATGTTTTTGACATATTTGCAAAATGTTTTAAATTTTGTTAAATTTACCATGGTTTTGAGTCTGATTATTGTTTGTGCAACCAACCCAAATTTTATAAGTAACTATTATCTTATTAATAATTTATTTAAATAAAAATTAACTTAAAAAATAAATATATATATATTTTTTTAAAAATTAAATAATAGTATTTAAACTATGTTCAAATTTTAGAGAAATTGCACTATGTGTCGATTTATAGTAAAATAATTAAAAATATAGCATTTTTAAAAAATGTTTACAAATATCACAATTTTCATCATTGATAGCCTTCTATGAGTAATAGTCATCGATAACAGATCAATGACTATCAATGATAGTTACTAATACATTTTTGTTTTTTATAATTTTTTGTCAATGACTATCACTGATAGTAGTCTATAAGTGATAGTCATTTTATCAATCGCTATCAGTGATAGCAGTCAATCCGTGATTATCACTGATATTTTGTCATATTTACAAAATATTTTATATTTTGTTATATTTGTCATTATTTTAGGCATGATTGTTATTTAGGCAACCAACCCTAAATTTTAATATAATATTTTATACATTTATAATACTTATATAAATAATACTATTATTTTTTATTTTAGTAATTTTAAGTTTTAGATATATTTACTAAAAAAAAATAAAAAATTAGATATATCTATTTGATTATTTAAGCATTTAAGTAAGTGTTTTAAAAATAAATAAATAAATATTTGTATACATATTATAAAAAAAGTTTTGATTTTATTTTGATAGAAAACTGAAAATTAAAAATGTCACCCTACATGTTTGATTTACCAAAATCTTTAACAAACATGTATGGTTTTTTGTTTTTAAAAATCAGGAAACAAAAAACTATTACCAAAAACATGTATAGTTTTTGTTTAAAAAAAAGAAAAAGAAATGGTTACCCTAAATTTTTTCATTAAAATTCATTGATTGAAGTTGAAATATTTGGCCACTCCGTGAATTAAGGTCAGGGATTGATGTCCAATTTTAAAAATTAGTCAAAATGACCTTTTGACATCACTCTTGCTGGGATTTCTCTCGCTCTTTTGCAGGTTTCATTTTATAACTAAAAATTTCTCGTTTTCGTGAACAGAGCTAGAGAAATCCAAAAGCTAGAGTGATGTGAGTCAAAAGTCATTTTCACAAATTTTTAAAATTGTGGTCACCTTAATTTAAGTGCCAAATATTAAAGTTAGGTTACAACAAATTACAATAATTGTTTAATTCATGGTGTGTGTGTGTGTTTTTTTTTTTTTTTTTATAATTGAAAAAATGGTGGTTTTCTTTTCAAATCATACTCGAAGATGAAGATAATTGGGGCAAGGGCAGCCATCCGCTACTTCTATACCTCCCCGCCGAGCAAAAGCTTCCTCAGAGCCCCAAACAATGGGATTCCACTCCTCCTTTAGCGCCACAACTCTGCAAACCCTTAAGCTCGCCGCCTTTCCAACTTCTTCCACTTCCCGTCTACTTTTCAGGCCACCCACCAAAACCCCTTCTCTCAATTCTCTTCATCCATGTTTTCGTAACCAGCGACCTCCATGTCCATTCCTCGTTCGAGCTCTCTCATTGCCGGCAGTCCAAGCCGACCCTCCCACTGCAACCGCCGGAGAAGAAAAGGGTAATTCAATTTTCTCATCCTTGTTATTGTTCTTAACATTTTGATTGATTACTCCGATGTACTTGGTGAGAAAATGGGTGTTTGATTTCGTTATTATTGTGTTCTTGGGTTGGATTAGTTGCGAAGCCTCAATGGAAAGCTTCGATAGATTTCAAGTGGATTAGGGATAACAAGGATCTGGTGGCTTCAAACATAGAGGATCGGAAGTCTGGGGCTAATTTGGAACTTGTGCTCCATCTGTATGACAAAATGTTAAATCTTCAGAAGGTTAGATTTTGATTTGTTTTTAACTTTTCCTTTCTGGGTGTTGACTAAATTATCATATGCATTAACTCTGTAATAATTCTTGCTCCATTGTAGCTGCATTATTACCTTTGTTGATATTTTCATCAAAAATTTAGTTGCGAAACTATACACGAGGACAGACCATCAAACTAGTTATTTCACCCCCTTTTAAATCAATGCTTGGCTAACTGTTACTCACAGATTCCAGGAAGTTGAGCGGCTTCGTGCGGAGAGGAATGTGGTTGCAAACAAGATGAAGGGGAAGCTGGAACCATCTGATCGACAAAAACTCATAGAGGAAGGTACATGCGTTTTGCTGTCTGAATTTGTCATTAGCTTCATTTTCAATTTCCATGTTACCAAGTTTACTTGGGTGTTCACTTTTCAGGAAAGAATCTGAAGGAAGGATTAGTTTCTTTGGAAGAAAACCTTCTTAACCTAACGGATCACCTTCAACAAGAAGCACAATGTATACCAAACATGACCCATCCGGATGTTCCAATCGGAGGGGAGGACTGCTCGATAATAAGAAAGATGGTATTTCTGATTTTCAAACTCTTTATTATATTTCTTAACCCCAATCCATTTGGATGGTATGTTTTATGTCCTGCATTCTCTTTTGTAGGTCGGTAGCCCAAGGGAGTTTGGTTTTCCTGTTAAAGATCATCTTGAACTCGGGAAGCTGCTAAACCTTTTTGATTTTGATGCTGCTGCTGAGGTACAATCTTTGTTCAATTTAAGGTACTTAAGAGGTGCTACTAGTTCATCCTGTCATGTATATTTGGAATGTTTCATGAAGAAAGCTATTGTTTTGACTTTAAATCTTCACAAAGCATTGTCTCCATCTTTTTTTTGGTTAATGCTTATCATACGGTATAAAACTGGAGGACTATATCTTTAAAAGATCTAGTTTAAAGTTTGAAATATCCAGCTTATAGTTGTGTTGTATGACATGATAAATTACATGTCCTCACTTACTTTGCTATGTTCATGAGTTTTAGTTTAGTTGTTCATTGTCTCTATATATGACCTTGCAGAGTTGCAGTTATAAGTTATAACTGTTAAGTTTTGGTGCAAATGGAATCATATATCAGACTTTGCCACTTTTGTTTAGTTTGAGATGTTTAATCCATTATCCATAACTTGGCCTATTCCTATTTTAAACTTTTATTAGTGTCCTTAAGTTTATGGAAGTGGGAACTGCCTTGATATTAAATTTTGCTGGTTTATACAGGTCAGCGGATCTAAGTTCTACTACCTGAAAAATGCGGCAGTGACATTAGAAATGGGTCTAATCAACTGGACACTGTCTGAAGTAATGAAAAGGGGATTTACTCCTTTGATAACCCCAGAAATTGTGAGGTCCTCAGTTGTTGAAAAGTGTGGATTCCAACCTCGTGGTGAAAATACTCAGGTTTTGCACCCTTTTTTTCTAACCTCTCATTTTGAGATAACTTCCGAGTAGACCTTGTAAATATGTAGAAATTCTATTGAATCATATTGAGACGTCACGTAACTTGTTTTAAATATACTCCAAGGTCTCAAAAACTCAGATATCGAGTAGAGTACAAGCTTGAACTTTTCAGATGATAATTTCGTTCGTTAATTGTATTCACATTTGGTTTGCTTAAATGTTATAAGAAACTTTTTGCATAGCTAATTATAAGATTTCTTATACATATTGATGTGTTTAGAGTGCCATTTTAAATCTGTGCTTTCCAGACATACCGAAAGGAGTAAAACATTCAAATAGAATGAGAGGCGTCCTTCTGTAGTCAATATTTGTGTCTAGTTTTATTTGTAAGAGCATTCTGCTACAATCTTTTCATACTCTAGCTCATGCTTGCAGGTTTATTCTATTGAGGGAAGTGACCAATGTCTCATCGGCACGGCAGAGATTCCTGTAGGAGGGATTCACATGGATTCCATCCTTGCCGAGTCTTCATTACCTTTGAAGTATGCGGCTTATTCTCATTGCTTTCGTACTGAGGCAGGTGCTGCTGGAGCTGCAACCAGGTACAGACCAACATACTTCCTAGACCGTTCTCTTTTTTCTCACTCTCTTTATCTTATATAATGAATCTCTTTCCTAAAATCAACATCTCTAAGACTGATTCCACTATCGTTTGAAAACTTCATCTTATAAATGATCAAGCCCTGAGCTCCTGTCCCACTTCCTTTGTTTCACTCTTGTTACTACTGTAGTTGCTTTGCCTCTTCTCTGTGAAGTATTTGATGTTTTAATCTAATGATGAGCAGGGGCCTGTATCGAGTTCACCAGTTCAGCAAGGTAGAAATGTTTATATTTTGCCGACCTGAAGAGAGCGATTCTTACCACGAAGAACTCATTAGGATTGAAGAGGACCTATTCTCATCACTGGGATTGCATTTCAAGTAAGAACCTGCTTTATTTGGGTTTGAGTTATCTTCATTGTCACTGTATTGTTTGAATAACACATGTTTTTGGTTGCCCCATTTCACTTCATTTCTGCTCTCCTCGTAGGACCTTGGATATGGCTTCAGCAGATTTAGGTGCACCTGCTTATCGAAAATTTGATGTGGAGGCATGGATGCCGGGTTTGGGACGATATGGCGAGGTACTTCCTTTCTCTCTTCTTTGTGTGCAGTGGGGACACGATTAGAGATCAACTGTATTGAGATATTTGAATCTTGTTTATAAATCATACCCTGTTGTCCTCAAACAGATATCAAGTGCATCAAATTGTACAGACTATCAAAGCCGCAGATTAGGAATCCGATATCGTCCACAAGAACCGGTAGCAACAACTTCAAAGAAGAGTAAAGGCAATCTTGCGCCTACACAATTTGTTCACACATTGAATGCAACAGCATGTGCTGTGCCACGAATGATCGTTTGCTTGCTCGAAAATTATCAGCAAGAAGATGGCTCTGTTATTATTCCCGAGCCATTGAGGCCTTTCATGGGTGGACTAGAGCTCATTGCTCCCACATCCGCATAGCAGCCTTCAGGCAAATCCTTCAATTTTTGCAGTCCACACATCCTTATTTATGGTGAAAGAGAGGAATTCAAAGAAATTCATGCAAGCCACAAATCATCTAATACAGCTCTCATGTTTGTTCTCCCCCTTCTCCTAGAATTTAGCTGATGATTTCCCAACCGTAGGTTGAGGTATAAAAAAATATTGTGATCTGTGTAGCTTAAATCAGTTGATTACTACATTATATTTTACCATTTGGTGGTTTTATGTATTCAGAAATGTTGCCCAACGAGTCATTTTAATACAATATTTTCACAAATTTCTGAAACTTCTAACGTATATTTTCTTACCATTATGCTCCTACTTGTTTCTTCATGATTTAGGGATATTTCCACGATTTTAACATCAATTTTAGGGTTGAAGTTTTGTTTTTGATGTCAGAGAAATACGAAAGGTTTTAACATCAATTTTAGGGTTTAAGTTTTGTTTTTTATGTAAGAGAAATACGAAAGGCTCACAAGTAATTTGACTGGCTGTTGGCCATTTGTGATAGAAAGTAAAGACATAAATGAAAATTGGTCCTATTTTAAAAGCCATCTTATCTTATGTACTTATCCCTGATGTATTTTGACTATGATTTTGCATCTTCCTTCGAGTAGTTTCTTCTAAATATAGCTCATTTATGTCGAGTAATAGTACAGTTGAAGTCTCTAGCAGGTTTTAAATGCTTGCTCCCCTTTTGGAGGGTGTTAAGTCCATAAACTAGGACACACCCCTGCTTACAGCTTTTGACTCGCAAGCAGAAATTGGTTTGAACTTGAAGGGAAAGAGAGTAAACAGAAATATTAGAATGAAATCCAACAAATTGAAATTATACATTTCAAATTGTATAAACTAATGGCCAATGCCTACAAACCAACTCTTCCCATACAATTAATTCTCTAGATGCCTACCGTTATTTATCTGGAAAAGGCTGATGTATAAAAGCAGCTTTCTTCAACTTTACCATCCTTTTGAAATTCACTATAACTTGAGTTTGCTAAAATCAACTTTCTTAACTGGATAGCTGTAAGCCTCGTAATTTATCTCCTGCCCCAAACTACTTATTTTTGTCAAAGTAGTTATTAGATCAACCTGAAGGAATGGGTCATAAAGTTGAGTGTGAGATTTGAGAATACGAGGTCGAATGAAAATATACATATTGGATTCTAATATGTAAAGATGTGATTAGACTGAAAGCAATATCCTATTCATGCCCACCAAAAAAAGGTAGAAATAGAAACCTAAACATTTTCAAGACTGTACTTTAGTTTCTCAAGAAATAAATAATCATGTACTCACCTCATAATCAGTCTGAGATACTGTTTCACGGCTACGTTGATACTTTTGAACCCATGGAAAAACATCAGGATCTGAGGCTAGAAGTTCCTCCGTTGCTGCTTGATCAGGGCCCAGAAATGCAGACAGGACAGCTAGCTGGTCAAAGTCCAAACAAGGTTTTTAGCATTCAATCACTAATAACATAAGTAAATGCATCTGAAGATAATTTCAGGGGTCCTGCTTCTTTGTACACCACTCCATATTTAGATCCCATTTTATAACCATTTGGTTTTTGAAAATTAAGTCACCTATGCGTTCCTTTATTTTGTTATCTACCTTTTACAAGTGTTTTCAAAATTCAAAGCTAAGTTTTGAAAACTGAAAAAATTGTAGTTTTTAAAAACTTGTTTTTGTTTTTGAAATTTGACTAAGAATTCTAATGTTTCCTTCGTTAAGATGAAAACGATTGTAAATAAACGGTGAGAAAACAAGCACAATTTTAAAAAACGAAATGGTTATCAAACGGGACCTTAGTCTTTTGTTTTAATAGTTCTTTCATATTAACTTAAAAGCACTTCAATCATCCACCAGTAAAATGAAAATCTTAGTGCAGCATCCAGACGTAGTCTATTGCTTTCATCTTGCTAGGTAGGAATTATCTAGCAAAATTTAATTACAGAAGTATTTTACATTCAATCTAAACTTGGACTGCCTCAATTGTTGGTATGCAATTAATTGTTGACTTCATTACTTTTCACTCTTGTGAGAAATAATTTGTATAGAGAGTTTCTTGTGAGTTCTGAAAGTGCCAGAGTGAACTATACTATGTTAGTCCATTTCAGGCCTCTTTGGGAGAAAGAACATCTCTATCTTCAGACGAAGCCATACACAGTAAGAGAAGGGAGAGTTCAAGTGATACAGGAAATACAAGGGAGCCTTGAGAGAAATATCCAACCAAAGTAAAGGAAATCAACCATTATGGCATAAACATAGAAGGGAGTTTATTTTATATATTGGGTAATATCGATCGTATTTAGCTAAATATTTTTTGAATTGTTTATTTCTCCAGGCACGTTCAAGTTGGGAACTAAACCACATTTACAACATCTAAGTCCCACTCTCTCACTACTGCAATAACAAAACTACCACTCACAGTTATATCAGTCTTTGCCTTCTAAAGTGTAATCAGAGTGCCGAATTCTTAAAACTAATTAACTAAATATTTTGGAAATTTCTAACTAATGCACAGATGAATCTCCTTTCCTATGCATGAACAGCTACTAACTCTATCTAAACTCTACCTAAATGTTCTTTAATTATTTTCTTGTCATACTGGCTGTTCAAGCAATCAAAAGTTAGGCTCTATGATAAGGTATACAATACAGCTGCAGATATTGAAATAACATAGAATGGTTGTAGCCTGAATTCGTACTGCATATTATTATTTTACATTTTGCTTTACTTCTATACAGAGACCAATTAGTTTTTTGATATATAATCCACAGGAAATATATGGACAGGTTATTACAAATTCAACTTAAACAATGGAACATACCTGTCGGGGACCAAATCCAATAGCAGAGAACTTGTCTTTCATTTCCTGAACGCTAGCTTTCTCCCAGATGGGGACCCTTCCCTCAGGATCAGGCACTTCGGCATCTGATCTTCCAAATGTCCTATCAAACAAGCCCCACTGTAGGCACGAGGAGACACTGTTGTTTGTGTTATACCCCAAATAATAAAAAATTGGCAAATGTACATGTTCCTTTTTTGACATAAAATTCGTTAACCGATACTTTAAAGCATTTATAGGCTGCTTATGCATAAACTACAATTCTCAGAACAGAGTGTCTTTTCTCTATCCATTTGGAAAAACGCTAAGAAAATGACCGACTAATCAGAATGAGAAAAATAGAGGATCCCTAGATCAGCTCAACCAAATTTCAGATTGAAAAAAATTGCCCCACTCAAAATGTTTCCTTAGAAAGAACATAGATGAGTATATTTGTGGTAAACATTCAGATGTCCATGCAGCATAACTAACCTGCCCATTGGAACCATACGCAGTATATAACAAACCCCCCTTTTCTTCATTCCCACCACATTTTCTGATGGCAGAAGCTAGAAAAGTAGATTTAACGGCACTTTGTGCTGCATGAAGAAAATGAACTCGATCTCATTGCTATTCTTTTAATCAGAAAAGACACTATCATTAATAGAATACACGAATATAAATTCAGACATCAACATCCTACTCCAACTCATCCCCACATGAAACTGAAAGATTCTATAAATTTAAGGGGCTTTGACACTGACGACTTAGCTAGTCACCAGCACGATTTTACTAAAAAAAAAGAAAAGGGTATCAGAATGCAATTGGCCAATGCATGGAAGAAGTTCAGAGATGGAAAATGTTAAAACCTACCTGCTAATTGGATAAGATCTGCGTAGGAAATGGGTCCACCCTTTGAATACGAATCTATCTCCTTCTTTGCTTCCTCTATTAAACTCAGAGCAGCAGAAAACTTCTCATTTTCAGGTCTGGAAATCTCTGAACTTCATGGCAGAAAGCATGAAAAAGAAGTTAATAGATCTTACAATATTGAAGAAAGTGCTAAGGTATTACTTTTATACAGTTGAGTAGCTAGCTTAACAGAACTAAACTATTAAGTGCTTAACAGTATCATATATGGCTGAAAAGCATTTTGGAACTAAAAAATGTGCAAGGATGACGATTTAAAACTAATAATTGAATACCATATTGAAAAAAGTGTCTGAGAATCATCATTGATGCACCAGACATGCACAATTCTTTTATGAAAAGAATGTGAATGTTGATTATTTATTTCTCAGAAAGAAAGAAATGGCATCTAAAATGTAGTACCTCAAGCGAATGGATCCATTTGGCCCTCCAGATTTAGTAGCCTACAAACTTGATCAAATTATATTAGCATCTTCCTTCCAATATATTTAGTAAATTCAAGGAGAGAAAGTATTTTTGCCTGACCTTGTCGTAAGTCACAGCATCATTTAGTGCTAATGTTAAAAGGGAGGGAACAATGTCTGGATTTTTCTGAAATAAACAGAGAAAACAAAGAGGATAAATGTCTCCTCCATGTGTTTGATTATAACATAGATTCTTCAATGTGCAAGCTAAAACAACCATAGCAGTCTTAAAGCTCAAATCCCTATCAGGTCGAGTCTAGTAATGATTTATTGGAATTATACCTTAATAGCCGTAAAAAGGGTCCCCTTGATATTTGCTGCAATCAATAATGTAAAAGACAAATTATATACAAGATGTTTCAACCACTATGAATTAGTAGACATTATATAAAAAAGTTGAAGCAAACAATCGAGAGGAAAACAACAATGATGCAGACTAATATTATAACTTACATAAAAATTCAGATCGCTGTCTGCGCTGTATTAAATCAGCAGCATAAGCCGGTTGCAGCATTAGGTCAGAGCTCAGCATTAAACCCTAAGAAGAGGTCGAAACTGGCAGAAACTCATCATCAATTCATTCTAAGTTCTAACTCAATCGAGCTCACATAATAATTCTAAAACAAGCGTTTGATCGTTCACTCTCTTCTTACATTACATTTCTCTCAAGAATGCGGAAATTGAACAAGAAAAGGCTCTCACCAGGGCAATGGAACCACCAAAACCTTGAAGAACGTCTCTTCGACTGAACCGATCCTCGTTGTTAGAAACAGCATCGGTTTTGATCTGACCACAACGAACTCTGACCTGAGATTTCAGACGACAGAAATTAGTAACAGAATGCGGTCCGCATTATGAGCAGAAGAAGGAAAGACTTGGTACAGTGTGAAGAGGAGGAAGTGCAGTAGTAGTAGCGGGGGAGAGGGCGGTTTGAGGAAGAAAGGAGGGCACGGAAGAGAGGAAGGAGACTGCCATTGTTGAGTGGTTAGTTGCTAAAGCGAGGTCTGTGTGGAAGAAAATGGAAGGAATTGAAAACAGAGATTTCTGTGGCGCTATATTTGTGGAGACTGGAAGAGAGCGGGGAGTTTCTGATCATATCCTCATCCATCTGTTCTCCACGTCATTGCCTTCGGACCCACCATATCATTCTGTCCCTTTTTTTAATTTAAAATATTTTCATAATACATTTCTGTTATTATTTTTTTTTTTTAGTTTCAAGTTTCATCTTCCAATTATATATTATTTAGGTTTAGTTAGCTGACCCAAAATAATGAAAAAATTAATAAAATTTAAAACATTTTATAAATTTGGTAAAAAATTAGTGGCTATCACAAATAGACTGCTATAGTTGATGATATATGACTATCACGGAAACAGTACTACCACATATAGAAATTGTCATATCTGAAAAAACAAAAAAAAATTCAAAGCTTCTAATAAAAGTTTTGTGAGGTGGGTGATGGAACCTATGAGCTCTTAGTCACTAGTTATCTATAATGTCAGTTGAGCTATATTTTGGTTGACTCAAATCAATCATTAATTTGTGTTGTATGACAATTGAAGTATGCTCTTATTAACTTTTAATAAAATTCTTAAAACTTTAATAATTAGTTAATTTAATAAAATTCTTAAAACTTTAATAATGGGTTAATATGTCTTTAAATTTTTTATTTTATGTTTAATAAGTTTTTGAGTTTTCAATTTCGTGCTTAATAGGTCTTTAATCTATTCACATTTTTTTTAATTTACAAATTTAATGGACAAATATTGAAAATTTAATATTATATTTGACTCAAATAATAGATTTGTTAATTAAAAAATTTAAAAAAATGGTTGAATGTGTTTAAATCAGAGCTCCTATTGATTTTCTACTCCCACTTTATTAGATGACAAGACTAAGAGCAATAAAAATACACTTATATGGGTGGGGATCATCCGGATATAAGTATTAAGTATTCAAGTATTCAAACCTTTAATATTTTGATGGGAAGACGTAGGTCTAACCCAATTTATTGATTATATATAAAAAATAAATTACAAGGAAGACATAATTTGATCAATTCACATCCTTTCTAACATCCTATATTCTCGTGATATGCACACTTTGTATCCGCAAATTCGCTTACTCATGTCAATGCACAAATATTCTCAATTAATTTCATATTATTATATATATTTTATCTTCATTTGTGAATTTGATTGTTCTCTCTGACATAAACAATCGGGCAAAGGATTAACATAAAAAGCTTCTTCTGAACGGAACCTTTCCATTCCTCTAGTTCCTGAAATGGGGCCTTTTCTCTTCCTTGCAGATCCTTGCCTGCAAATAAATAACCAACAAAGGATAAATTTGGTTTTTTTCTTTTTCTTTTCAACATTTTCTTATGTGAGATAGAACATCTAGAACTTTTCTTCAAATGTTAAAAGGATAATCCTAAATAATTCTCTCATATTTTCAATTTTTTAACATGAGTTAAATTACAAGTTTAGTCCGTCAACTTTCAATTTTGTGTTCAATAAGTCCATAAATTTTTAAATTTGTATAATAGATCCATAAAATTTTAATTTTGTGTCTCATAAGTTCTTGACATGTTCAACATTTTTTAAAAATTCACGAATTTACTAGACACGAAATTAAAAGTTTAGGGTCCTATTAGACATAAATTCAATTTAAAAGTTTCGAATATATAAAGGATGTATTGGACACAAGATTGAAATTTTAGGAACTTGATAAGATATCTATTAAACACAAAATTGAAAGTTGGAAATGTACCTTCTCTTATGCAATTCGACTACTCGGCTGGCTAAATTATCCCCCTCTTTCATGGTTCCTTGTTCAAGCTTGTCAAACAAGCGAACAAGTGATTTCCTGTTTTCGTAAAGTTCAGAAGAATGTCAATTACCGTTGAGTTATATATATTCTTGACTCGTAAAAGTTATGGCTAAATTTGCATAAATGAGTTAAAAATTATATGTATAAAAGCCTTGCCTGTCTGGTGATATTGTCCTCCTATGTCCAAGGAAACGGCGGTGACCTTCAACTGCCCTAGCCATGTTTCCAGTATATGAGGATATAAATACATCACTTTCAACAGATACAATGTAGTCCAGAGCAGCCATTTGAGATGCATGATGGACAAAAGGTTTAAGCTCCTTAGAAGATGCCAATAATTCCTGAAAAAGGTGAGATGAGAGGAAGCAACATTATATTGGAAAAGGTTTAAGCTCCTTAGAAGATGCCAATAACCAAATGGTGGTCTGTAAAGTTTTTTGAAACTTCTAAAAATGTTATAAAAGAATACTTTTAGGGGAAGCACTCAATTAGTGCTTATGGAAGAAACACCCACTCAAAAACACTTTTTTTTTTTATCATAACACATTCCAAATTCACCCTAAATAGCCTTCATTTAAAAGAATACAAAACGTGAAAAGCATAAAAAAGTATTGATAATATAACTCCCTACCTTCCTCATTAACAAGGGATATCGCGATTGGAGATCAGACATGTGAGATTCACCCCCATATATATCACCTGCAGCAATGTATATAGGAGTATTTGATGGGTATCCAAGAGCGTTTAGAAAAACTCCAACCTCTTTTGGAGTAAGGGGGCAATACCCCTTGGATCTTTGTTCCTTGGGATCGATGTTTTTGACTTTCCAGTAAGATGTGTTCTCCCTGAAATCAGTTTAATTTATAGGCAAATGTTAGGCATCAAATAATCAGCAATCATATTGAGTCGCTGCTAGGCCCTCCATACCTAATCATCCTTAGCTCGTTAGCTTCGGCAGGAGACAAATCATGTGTGCATCCACTGAATGAGAGCATATCCTTCTCATACCGTAAATGTAAAGCAATGTAAGGTCCATAAGACCTCATTCGATTCACCAAAAGCTATGACAAAAATGAGATTCATTAATTTACAGGACATATTTCACTAGAAAAAGAGAAGTCAAAAGAAATTCAAGCATGTTAGTCAACCTTTCCCATAGCTTCAATTTGAGGTGCAAACCGCAAGGCTTCGTAACAAGCACGGCATCGCAACTTCTGTATGTCAGCAGGAAGGTTGTTATTTGTTAACCGTGAATCTGACTTTGCAGCTCGGATAATCTGTGGCAAAAAATAGAAAATTAGCATTTGTAATTGTTGAGAAAAGGTTCATGGACTAAAAATTGTTAAACTACCTGATGATCTTCCCACATGCTAGCTATCTCATCCTGGTAGTAATCAATGCCAGACCAGCTTCTAAAATTCTTAACTGCTCTTGTAACGGTAGCAAACTCCTTAGGAAGTTTCTTAATGACTTTTACATCATTGGAAAGAGCATTAATAAAATGATCTTCATCAAAAATATTCGAGAAGTTGCTGCATAACAAACAAACATGAATTGTAAAACTTCAGATAAACAACCAAAGACGAACTAGAGATGAAAGAAATCTACCTAGAGTCTTTCCAAAACGAATGTTTGTCAAGTTCTGGAATGACAAGGGTTGCATTAATTATACGTGCTATTGCAACCATGTCACATATCTGCAATTTAAGGATGAAAAACAATCTTAGTCTCAAGAAGTGTACACTAAATTTCATTTTCTACCCATCACCAGATCTCTCTCTCAAGTGTATTGTTATTTTGTGGCTTTATAAAAACATTATGACTTTATTCATTAGTGTAAATATTCCCATGATGTTTCAACCACCAAACATGTTTATTTTATATCTCAAGCATTCAATCAACATTTTCTCCTAGAATCGGATTTACAATATATCACATACCCATCCATCATAAATGGAACTTACTTTGAACGAACAAAAAAATCTTATTCATCATACAGACAACTACGGAGAGATCATTCAAGGAGAATGAGAAAGAAGGTGCAAAAGAGTGATTACAAACCCCAGCGCGCATTTGATTGAGCCCTCCATTCGTATGAACCAGAAGGTAACCTTTCGATTTTCCAGGAGCTGAAAAATCCCCAAAAAGAAAACAATAATAACAAGCATACTAGAGTGTAGGTGCACACAATAGTGCAGGGAAAGACAAATAGCTAGTCCGAACTGTCTTACATGAGTAATTAAGACTAGGCTCAGTGCAGGGAAAGAAATCACGATTTGAAGGAGGATCCCACAGATCTTCAAAAGCTGAGGTCTAGCTGCCACAAACAAACTGTCAGGTTCAAAGAAATGAAAAGACGAATGCACAAAACTACTATGCATTTGTAAAGTATCTAAATCCATCAAGAAAAACAGGAAAATAAAACAAAATGAAGCTTCAATATATAGAAGCATGAATGTATAGTTCTTACCCTGTGAAAAAGACGAGGAGCTTTCGACAAACGGAGCGGTGCGAGCTCTTGTGTCAAGCTTTGCTCTGAAGCCGGTCTCTGAAATTTCAATTCACGTTGCTACAGAAATGAAACAAAAACTTAAAGAAAGATAAAAGAAAGATCAATCCAAGCAACACTTAAATTCAACAACACCATCTCCCTAACCTAACCATTAAGAAAGAAAGAGTACGATACAAGAAAAAGTAGTACTGAAGTAAAGAAATCGATTACAAATGCGATAAAGTCGATTCCGATTTCCGAATAGTATAAAGAGTAATGATAAACAGCACATTAGCAGAAAACAGCGACAAGAAGATGAAATTACCAGAAAGAAACGAACAACAAAAAACAGAAAACGCTGCAAACTGAATAAACAACAATCCAATTGGAGGTGAGTGATTACCGTAGGAAGCTTGTAAGATCGAGAGAAGATCGGAGCGTCTCGAGACGAAGGAAAGATCTGGACCGGTACAGAGAGTACAGCAACTAGGGCCATTGAACACATAGTGCAGGTTAGAAGCTTCCTCATGATCAACAACGCTCTTCGCCCCGGCCGCCTCTGCATCGCTCAAACTCTACAAATTGAAACGATCGAGAAGACGATTCTCTCACTCTCTCTCTGAAGCTCAGTTGCTGTAACAATGGCGGACACGCATTTTACAGAAGCAGTGGGGTTTTGAATTTGGGATGATTTTTTGTTCTTCTCTTTGCCGCTCTGTTTTGGGCGGTTTTCTGACTATTTTCTAGTTAGAATTTGCAGGGAAGTTATTTATACGAATTATAAATAGCACCACCAACGGGTCCCACTGTTGAATAATGATTTTAGTTAATAATGTTTTTTTTTTCAGTATAGTTCAATATAATGATTTAACATTGTATTAGAATATAAACTCTTATATTCGACCTCTAAAATATTATTAATGTGTTAATTAATTGTTTTACATTTAACTATCCACTTCAAATACTTGTTTGACATGTAAAATATATTGACTCTGCACCTAAATTGTTTTAGATTAAATTACAAGTTTTACTCTAAAACTAATTTTAAAAAGTATGTTCACGTCATCTTTCAATAGATTCGTGAATTTTAAAAAATGTCTAATAACTACGTCAATAACTTATTATATATATATATATATATGTCCACTTTAAACACAACATAAGTCTTCATGATTTTGCTTTTGGTTTGAAACCAAAAGGCTTACTTACAATGAAGGATGTTGTCCCTTAGTTACATAACCATGATCGCTTACTTACAATGAAGGATGTTGTCCCTTAGTTACATAACCATGATCGCTTACTTACAATGAAGGATGTTGTCCCTTAGTTACATAACCATGATCTTCATCTCTCCTAACCAATGTGAGACTTTGTTTGCACTTGTAACAATCATTACTTCAAACGAAGGACTACAAATGGAAATGTTGTCCCTTACTTATATAACCATGATCTTTCTCTCTCCTAACCAATGTGGGACTTTGTTTGCACTTGTAACAATCATCCCCTCAAACGGAAGTACCACAAAACCTCCTCTAAAATACTCATCTATCCGTGTTTAAAATCGAGCATTATCACCTTTAACCATGCCACTCTTCATTAGAGCATACTCCTATCGGGTAAGCTCGACAACGGGATCAACCATGACTATGTCATCGAGGCACACAGACATGACTAGGTAAAGAGACATGACTCTGATACTACTTGTTAGGGACAACTAAATAAACCATCATGGCTTTGTTTTAACCGTTACAATAAAGATGCCGTACTTATATACTCATGATCTTTCTATTTACTAACCAATGTGAGATTTTTTTTTGCACTCACAACAGTTTGGTATCGAGATGTTGTAATTTTGTGGCTCACAATCCATGCTTGTCATCCTCGAAAAACACATACTAGACATCTCGAAAATTTGGATGGAAGAGAATCCTCCTAAAAGAAACCAAGTTGGTCCTAAATATTTGTTTTACCTTCTATGTTACTTACTTGCTCGAGGTTAATATTAGATAGTAAATAGGATGTGGATGCATCGATTTGATGGGTAACAAATTGAAAGCTTAGATCCCAATGCAGCACATCGGGTCACGTGCATGGAGCACAACGCTGGCAATTGGCATTCCATTTAACCACGCACATGTGCCTTATTTATTAGTCGGTTCTCATCTTTCATAAAAAAATATTCTTTCTGATTAAATGAAAAAAAAGGCTGTCTATGTAAATAATCGAAAAAAGTAAATTTAAATAGGGGATAAAATCAGATTGATAAAAAATAATAATAATATTCAACTTGTAAGGATAACGAACATAAATCTGATATCAACTCAAATATAACAGATTTCTTGTATATTAATCTAAGTAAGAACAATAAAAATCAAATTACTAATTTAGTTTTCATGATTTTCAAATAATTTCAAAAAAAAATTTAAGAGTTTTAATTTTTTTTTTGTAAATATTATTTAATTAATGTGGGATTCAACTCATAACTTTTTTGTCTAAGACACAATCTTATGTCAATTAAACTACGTTGTGTTTGACGAGAGTTTTAATTTAATTTTTATAATTTAAATGAAAAAGGGTAGATATAAATATATGAACTCATATTTTTTAAGTTTATTTTTTTATTTTATGAAAATACATATTTTTGAAGTCAAGTAAACATGATTCTGTCTTCTATTTCTTTAAAAATATTTTTTTTAAAAAAAGAATGAAAGCAAGATCTTAACTTTTTTCGGACTCTAAAAGGAAAAAAAAATTGTGCTTAACTTGTCTGTGCGTTGTTGGGAACAGAAGACTTTTGACGTGCTTCTTAGGTCAGGTATCGGTCTTTCTTATTGACGTCCAAGAATTTGTCAAAATCATTTTTTTTTTCTTTTCTTCTTAATATTCTGTATTTTCAGTTTAATAAATATTTATTTATGTAGTTTAAATATCATGAAAAAATATTTGTGTTTTTTTTTTATTATTATTGTTTTACTTAAATTATTTAGCAAAAACTTAATGTAAGATATGTTTATTGGTTTGTAAAGTAGATTAGAGATGGGTTTTAAAATAGAGGTTGATTTTTGTTAAAATTAGGGTAACAAAGAAATTAATGACAAAAATAACCATACAAATTTATGAACAAAATATTTGAAAGTTTAAGATTTAATAAAATACTTGAAAGTTTAAAGAGAGAAAAATGTATAAAAGCTTGAGTAAAGTGATCTTTTAAATTTTCTTTTTGGTTGGATTTTATAATTGTTTCCTTTAGTTTTTATATATGTTCAAATGTCATCCTGTACAAAATACTTAATTTTAGTAACTGTAACTATCATTTTATATCAATGTAAGCACAACTCAATTGACATAAAATATTAATTAATAATCAAGATGTTAGATTCAATTCCTCCCCTCCATATTAATCAAATACCTTTGTAAAAACCAAAAAAATTATTATTGTATATTTAATAGAAATATTAGGTCAAAGTTAATATGAGCATATCGACATAATGTACGACCTAGTGACGGAGAGATCACAAATTTGATCCTCACTCCCACATGTTAAAATTATATATTATATATATTTTTATTAGGCCAAAAAAATTTATCATGCTTAACCTTGACCTAATAAAAAAAATTATTTTAGAACCAAAATAAAAAATTGAAATAATAATGAATCAAAATAAATAAGTTGTCCACAAATCAAATAAGATTT
The DNA here is from genome assembly GCA_028017165.1 of Herpetospermum pedunculosum. Lineage (NCBI taxonomy): Eukaryota > Viridiplantae > Streptophyta > Magnoliopsida > Cucurbitales > Cucurbitaceae > Herpetospermum > Herpetospermum pedunculosum. The sequence continues at coordinate 86,054,872 of CM051522.1, forward strand.
AAAACCAATAAACATTAAATACATTTTTAGACAAAAAAAAAAAAAAAAAAAAATAGAAAATACATGTCGGTTAAGGAATCCATTTTAATGAGAGGCGTGTATATATGAATAACAATGTAATAACTTTGAAATTAGAAGTTTCATTTCAAGTATTTATAATAAAATTTTCACGTTTAAACGTTATCTCATGAATATAATTCAAAAAAAAAAAAATATCTAAATAAAACAACTTAAATCATTAAAAAATAAATGACTTTATAGATCAGCTATCTCATAAACGTATTTAATAATTAAAATATCATTGCTTTTTTTTTAAAATAAAAAAATATCACTGTCTTAAATGTCTTAAATATTAATATTAATTTTATATGTGGAACTATGAAAGTCCATCTTATTTATCTTTTCCACGTGATTATTGAATAAAAATAAAACTCGAATTTCTACATTTCCTTTTAAATTCGAATTTCAGAGTTTGAGAAAATAAATGCATAATTGATTTATTTGAGTTAGAAAGAAGCTTCCACCTTGTTTTTATGCGTGGAAAATGGAAATGCAAATCGAGTGGGCCCCACAGTTGTTTGTTCTTATTCTCACTCTCTCACGTATCCAACACGTGCGAGTTTTGGGAAACGACGTGTCGGGTGAGAGCTTAAAGAAGAAGAATCAATATAGATTTTATTGACCTTTTAATATTTTTTATTTGGCTAATTAAAGTGAAGTGACTAATTAAATATATTTAGTGGTGTAAGTGAACGTAGTCAATACGGAGCAAAATTAAAATCATGACCCTCTTAATCTTCTTAATTATTTACAATCAGATAATTAATTATAGACTCCTTTTGTCGACCACGGCTTGAGATTATGTCGGGTAAGTTTACTTTTTAATCATTGTAATGTAGTTTTTATTGAAATCTTAAAAGTTGTATTTTCTTTTTATCAAATTGGATTCTAAATATAAATAAAAGATGGTTAATTTACCAAGTAATTTAAATAGAGTATTCAATTACAGTCCACATATCAATATATTCATACGTCCACAGATTCGACATTTACATTATAAAAAAAAAAAAAAAAAAAAAAAAAAATCAATCAACATTTTCACATATGATAAAAAAAAAAAATCACAAATTATTTTTAAAAACCAACAAAATATTATATTAATAATAATGAAAATCATTTATTAAAAGATAAACTCCTTTTTTGTCTTTGGGTTTGGACAACGTGTTGATTTCGTCCCTAGATTTTAAAATCGTGTAAACTTACTTCTCAGGTTTAGAAAATCATTCAACCTGATCTCTAAATTAACGTTCCGATTAGATATTTAATGAAAAAGTTAATTCAATGATGAAATTGAATATTTCTAAACTTGAGAATATTTGGAGAATTTTAAAATTTATGGAGGATGTTGCCCGAACTTCAGAGACTAAAAAGGCAATTTAGCCTTTATTGAAAAATGGTGAAATGATAGGAAAGAAGAACATATCATAAACTATAATTTATTACAATTTATAATATTATGTTATAGGGATGGGGGTTGTTGTTGGGTATAATGGTGGTGAAATGGGTCCAGGGATGGGCTAATGTGTTGAAGGAAGATTGGCAATTAAATCCACAAACCATAGTGCTTCTTCCTTTTCAACTGCTTTCTTCCCCAAAATTATTAATATATGGGTGTGCTTGAAATTAAGGCTTTTGGAATTGATGATTCATCAATTAAACAGCATGGAGATACTAACTTCTGATTTGAGGGGCAAAATTGCAAACTTTATATTAGTTGAATATGACTTAGATCACAATAAATTATTACTCCATCATTTACTAAAGTCAATTGATGATTACATAATTAAAAATTTTGAAATTCACTTTCTGATTTCATTTGAATCTAAAAAAAAAAAATGAAAGTTATCTTAAAGATTTCAATTTTACAAATATATGGATATAAAAAAATATTTTTGTAAATCAATTTTTTAAAAAATATATTTAACTAAATAACTATATATATATATATATATATATTTTATTTTGAAAGCTGGGACAAAAGATTGAACTTAAGACCTCATGATCACTAGACAATACATCATGTCGTTAGCTATGCTCTTGTTGGCCTACATTCTTTTTACTTCTAAACTAAGATAAGATATTTGAGATATCAATTAATTCTATGTGAAACCCCAAATTTACGAATATATCGACATAATATATTGATTCATCTTAAATTACGGCCGTTATATTGCTCCCATGACTATAACCCTTCCCTTTCTTTAAGATTCGCATTCGATCAAACAAAATTGCCACTATTCATTCTCCAACGCTTCATCCTACTCCACCCTCATTGAAGTTCGGTTTGTTTTTAGGACAAGAAATTGACTAATTACCATAGACAAATAAAATTCAACAAAGTTCGGATCAAGAACTTCTTCGATCTTTTTTTGTGATTGGGTCAGAGGTTCAAATCACTACACCAAAGCATATCTTGTTAAACTAAAAAAACCGGAGAAAAAATAAACAAATTGTTTGGCCCTCGTAATAAAATCAACCCTTCAGGATCGTTGCTAAAAAATGAAGCTAGATACCCTATCTAACTACCAGACTCAGATGTACATAATCGAGTAATCAGAAGGCATGAGGGAAAAAAAGATACTTTTTTTTAGTTCAACAATAAGTGTGGGTGGAGAGATTTGAACCTCTGACTTCGTGATCGATGAGACGTGTTTTATGTCAGTTTACTTATGCACAGTTTGGCAACAATACTAAAAAACAATAGCATACTGGCCGATCTCTCCAAGCACAAGCTGAATTCTAATATTTTATATATTTTCACACCAAACAAAATTGATGGCTAATGCCTAGTATAAAGAAAAAGGTAAAGGGATAATTTGAAATAATTACAAATGGATAAATAGCAGACATTGAGAGGTTGAGACTAATTCCTTGTACCTCTACTTCTTCTTGATGGGACTTGAACCCATCCATCTTCTGCTTCAGCTGTAGCCTCTGGATTGGGCTGATTGACAGGCCTGGGTTGTATGGCATCCACCATCATATCATTTCCATCATCATCATCTTCTTCTTCTTCTTCATCACTCACAACCTTAAAATTCATCAATGTCAAGATTAGAAGATACTTCATAGAACAAGCAAATGTTTGTTTTGTAACTATAAATGACAAATTTTCTGAAAAATGCAAATATGACCCAAAAAACTACAAAATTGGCAGTTTTACTCCCTTCAGCAAGTTTTTTTGCCATGAGTTATGACAGTGTAGACCGAGGAATAAATAACAAACAACAATGTTAATCTGTACTCCCAAACTCTCAGAATCGACCTATTAGATAGGATACCAAGTTCCTTTTCAACATATATTCTTAATTTAAAGTTGAACTATGAAAGAACAAACTGACTGTTTAGGACAACATTTACGTTACCTGACTAACATGAGATTGAGCAACTCGTGGAAGAGGGGTTTGCCTTAACCTTTCGATAGAGCTAAAGTTACCATCCAAACATTCCTCATGCATGACAATCAATTTTTCAGCCACCTGCATTATTAGAGAAGAAACACAAGCAAAAAAAATCATTAGTAAAAGTAAATACTCCAGTCTTGAAGGAGCTACATGATAGTAACACATTTCACTTTTCAGAGAACAGAAAAAAGAAGATGGATGTTGAAGGAGGAGGGAGAAGGGAGGAAGAGGGAGGAGAAAGGGAAAGAAAAAGAAATAAATGATTTTTTAAAAGAATTTTAATAATTAAAAAATATTTTTAATTAAAAATGGGTGTCAAGTCAGCATTATGTTAGGATTTAAAAGAAAATTTGACGGAGGGCCAAAAAAACGAACCAAATCCAAAGATTCCAAACCTTAGGAGAATAATTGTTGAATTTGAAACCTTGAGGACCCAAGTGCTACCAAACCCAAACATGAGGGACCATTAGGTAATTTTCCCTTTATTCTACTACTTCAACCAAGTATTCTAATAGAAGAGGAAGAGAGCAACAAGGTGAATGTGGAGCTGGTACAAAATGTAACAGGACAAATCTATAAGAAATTATAAACTTTTTAAGTACTTTTCCAATGACCTCCTTCAGGAAATTGAAAATGACTATAAGGAAAAGAAATTCACTTTTAACATAGATGTAAAAGGTCATTAGATTTGAAAACTAATGAACTACATAAGGTTCTACTAGGAAGGTATTTATACAATCATCACTGTCTCCCAAGCATCTATCTTCTGATGTCACAACCATAATAATAAATAGCTAAAAGTTCAACAGTATCTCAAACTATTCCAATCAAAAACAACATCCAACGAGACTAAGAGGTGGAAGCAAAATTTTCATATCTCTGACAGAACTCCATTTTCACAAATCACATTGAGAACCATCCAGAGTCAAATTGGGTAGAAAAACCATCCATCAACAGTAATCAGTCATTAGTAAACAACTAAACTCAATACACAATAAATTTATTTGATCAATAGAATGAATATCAACTACTTGTATTAAGACTTGATGACCAAGAGGTCTGTGGTTCGAATCCCCCCATCCCCCAATGTACTCAAAAAAAAAAAAAAAAACTACTTGTATTAAGTATTAACTTCGTCCTAAGGATTTCTTTTTTTTTTTTTTGATAAGAAGGATTTCTTCAAAGAGTAAGGATCGAGAGGGGTATAAAATGTACCTCATCAATGCTACCATCATCAACCTGAGTATTCAATGAAATCATAGCTTCATCAAGAATCATTTCTAAATCATCGATATATAGCGGTTCTGCAAGATAAAATTTATAACTTTATCAGATCAAGATAACAATAGTATTTTAATGTGAAACTATTAACGTCATGCTTACTTGGTATCAAGTTCCTATGAATCAACACTCTATAAAGGTTCAAAATAATTCAGAGAATTTATTGACCGGAGTGAATAAAAAAGACATTACAAGCTAGAACCTATATTTCGGAAACAAAAAATTACAAGTTGTGATTTGAATAAAAATCATACAAGTAATCTTGTCCAGTGTTCTTTAATGCTCGAGGCGTACTAAAAGCACAATAGCAGTAATAGCCCTTCGAGGCAAAGTGCGAGGCACAGAAAAAAAAAAAAAAAAACATTTTAATGAGACAACAATAGAAAAATGTAAATAAACCTTTTATATACGGAAAAAATAGTATTACAAATAATAAGATGACCAAAATCTTAACAAAGTAGAAACAATCCCGCCACTTAATGGATTCCCTTTTCTTATGTCTATAGAAAAAGTTGCAACGAATAAATATTTGAAGTGTTTGCAAAATTAAACAATATTGGACCTGAGAGACTGATCAAACTACATAACACTTGAAAGGAACAATGCACGAAGATACGTACCAAGATTACCAAAAAGAGAAAAATTACCTTTGTTCTGAGTAAACCATGTGAAAATCTCAGAGCACAATAGTTCAACTTTACGACGAGAGTCACGACCACCCCACTCATTTTCCACCGCCAACTGAAGAGCAGACCAACGAGACAAAACCATCCCGATACCATCCTGGAACAATGGAACAGCATCAGCTGGGAGAAGGCAGTTTCCGTCACCTTCCATCTCTCCTCCTCCAAGTGTATCCGAGTGTAAAACCCTAAAACCCCAATTATCAAAGCGTAGGTAGGTTAACAAGAGTAATCTTTGTAAGTATACCTTATCATTATGTAAACACATAACAAGGAAACAATCAAAACACAATTTCTTCCCGTTTTATTAATTTTAAGGGAACGAGTATCTATATATAAAAGGCACAATAGGGATTAGCTTTTGTGCCCATTTTAACAACCCTTTTCACTGATAGATTTGGTGTTGCAATTTCGTACTTCAAATTCACGGAAAGCCATTCGGTTCTAATGGTTTAATATTGTTTTATTAAGTAGCATAAAGACCATAACAAAGCTTCTAATTCCATGGAAACCATTCTTCCTCTTCAAAAACTTTGAAACTAACTATTCACTTAAACTATAAATCTAGGTTATTCAATCAAAGCAATTCATCGTCATGTAAACACTGGGGTTTCGATTGGCCTTGGATCCGAAACTAAGAAACATGGATTGAAGATCGCTGTCGGCTACAGAGAAAACTGGATTGAAGGTCGATATGATTCCGAGATGTAAGGTATCGAAAACTGGCTTGGCCAATATAGGGCAGATTACTTAGATACATCCATTCTATCATTACAGAAGTTCTAATTTGTGTATTTAATTTCAAGTAAGAAGAAAAAAAAATAGATGGAGATTGGGAGAATACCAGTAGCAACAAGTGACTAGAAAATCAGTGCAAAACCGCTACGACGGAAGCTACGACGGCGCGAACAGAAGAAAGACGACGCGGCGACACTCGGTTGCTGAAACGGAGGAGGAACGCCCGAAGAAGAAAGAAGGAGTCGCGTAGAGCATATGAAAGTTAGGTTTTCTTCTATTTTATTTTTATTTATTTTTTACAAAGTGGACTCAATTTGTTTTTCTGAAGAAATAAATGGGCCGATTTGTTCGGTTCAAATAAATGCCCATCTGATGCATTTATGGGCAGAGTTGCAGTTATAAGTTATAACTGTTAAGTTTTGGTGCAAATGGAATCATATATCAGACATTGCAACTTTTGGTGAAAATACTCAGGTTTTGACCCTTTTTTTCTAACCTCTCATTTTGAGATAACTTCCCAGTAGACCTTGTAAATATGTAGAAATTCTATTGAATCATATTGAGACGTAACATGTTTTCAATATACTCCAAGGTATCAAAAACTCAGATATCGAGTAGAATACAAGCTTGAATTTTTCAGATGATAATTTTGTTCGTTAATTGTATTCACATTTGGTTTGCTTAAATGTTATAAGAAACTTTTTGCATAGCTAATTATAAGATTTCTTATACATATTGATGTGTTTAGAGTGCCATTTTAAATTTGTGCTTTCCAGACATATCGAAAGGAGCAAAACATTCAAATAGAATGAGAGGCGTCCTTCCGTAGTCATTACAGAAGTTCTAATTTGTGTATTTAATTTCAAGTGAGAAGAAAAAAAATAGATGGAGATTGGGAGAATACCAGTAGCAACAAGTGACTAGAAAATCAGTGCAAAACCGCTACGACGGAAGCTACGACGGCGCGAACAGAAGAAAGACGACGGCGGCGGTAATGGAGAGGAGGGAGGAGACGACGGCGCGAACAGAAGAAAGACGACGGCGGTGGTAATGGAGAGGAGGGAGGAGACGACGGCGACGGTAGTATAGAGAGGAGAGAGGAGAGGGGGCGATTTCGGAGATGGAAAGAGAAGGTTTTTTTTAGGGCAGAGAACAAATTAGATGGAAGAAGAAGAAATCGGGGCGCAAGGTTTTTTATTTCCAGATCTTTACCGACGCGGCTTAAAACGCGTCGGTAATGACCGACGTTTAGATACAGAGCGTCGGCAATTGTCGATATTTGTCGACGCCGTTTCTTACTGCGTCGGTATATATCAATAAATAATTATTTATTATTTATATTTGCCGACGCGGTCAATATGCGCGTCGGTAGTAGTTACCTTTACCGACGCGGTTCTTTAGACGTCGGCAATGCTTAGAATTACCGACGTAGTGTAGAGCGTCGGGAAATAATGACGTCGGTAATGTCATGGATGGACTTTTTATTTTTATAAACTATTATTATTTTTATTATTTATTTATTTTTATATAATAAAAAGCTTGGATGGACTTATTATTGCATGAGGGATTAAGGGAAGCATCTTTGCTCATGCCTTTTAAGACTTTTATTTGAAACGGCCAATTACTGTTGTTTCTTGAATAAAATCAACATCTTATACAAATTTGCATGAAAATAATTTAACGTTGCTCATGGGCCCTTTTTAGTCTTTTCTTACACTAATATATTTTACCGTATTGCAGGAATATATATAAAGTTTTAAAATATATAAAAGACACTTTTTTAACTTCCATTTGGTTGGCTTGACAACAAAGATAAACATTTTCATTATCGAATAAATAAATAAAATAAACCTTATCAGTTCTCTTAAACAATAAATTTACCAATAAAAAAAATATGATAAAGCAAAATTAAGAAGAAGAATAATTAATAGGTTAAATACTTTGTTGCATTTGGTTTTTTAATTCGTCTGAAAATAATTTAGTGAAAAAATGATTTTTTTTTTTTTTTAATAAAAGGACTATATTAATTTATATATATTTTGAATACCCATGCATATTAATATATTGGCCGTGCCTGTCAAATAAGAATTCCAATAATCAAAACTAATCTTTGTTTATATTTAATTTAAATTAAGAGAAGTTAGATTTTTGTATCTGAAAAATGAACCCGCTTTAGATTTGAAAAGTTTAAAATAAGATGAAACAAAATTATCATATGAATTAATCGACTGCAACCATTATCATATCATACGTGTATACTGTTTATACAAATCATACACAGAAATATATACGGCACCGTCATTAATCATATAATAGGTAAAGTATTTAGAAAATAGTAAAGAAAACCACGAAAGAGAAGCCAAAAATAACCAAAGTTTATCCTTTAAAATAAATTAATACTAAATTTCATGAGAATAATTTTTGGTTTTACAAAAAAATGTTATAAATCTATTTATGTTCTTGAACTTTCAAGATATAATGGAATTTTAAAAGATAACCATTTTTTTTTTTTTGGTTTTGTAACTTAACATGGATTGTTCTCGAAAATCTTTGTTTTCGTGTGGAAGCAAAGTCTCCAAATTTATGACCAATCCTTTCTATTTAAGAATATTTTTATTAACGTGTTCACGTGGGTTGGTAAATTTGAGCAAATTTCAATGGATAAAATATATTGTTATCTCAAAGGTTTTGATCATACACTCCCACGATTGTTGAACTAAAAAAAGTGTCATGAATGTATTTATTTGAACCACATAGATCGACTAAATTGAGTTTTGGTTGTATTAGCTATTAGGTGAAAAAATAATAGCAATGACTATTTATTTATTTATTTGCTAACATACATAAGCATAGTTATCTGATATAAAGTACGAATTAATGACCAAGGTAGATGTTTGATTCTCTCAAACGCCCATTTAATTAACTACCTATGGAAAAAAAAATGGGTGACAAAATTAAACATTTTAAAAGTTGAAAACCAAATTGGAATCTAAACAATATTATTTGTACCATATATTTTTTAATTAAATTTACTTTTTTAAAACATACTTTTGATTTATTATTATTATTTTTTAAATTGAAAACTACTTTCCTTATCTTCATGTAGTTTTGATCTCCGCTATCTGGATTATTGCACACATATATGCATATATATGCATATATAAATTAATTATTTTGACAATATGTGAGATGAGATATGAACCGGTGACCTTAGCTGGATTAAGGCACATATATATATATATATATATATATATATAAATTATATTTTTTTTTGACAATATATGGGATGAGATATGAATCGGTGACCTCTTTAGTCCAGTAATACATCATATGTCATCAGTTGCGTTATGAATGTGTTGGTTGAATTTACATATTTATATTTGAGTAATTTCATTATTATTTAATTTAATTGTGAAATCAAAATTAATTTAGCTATGTTCATACAAAAATACTTCAAAATTAATCAAAACAAATTTAATAGATATGTTTTATAACTAGATTAAATAGATAACTATTTAGCATTTAATTTTGTTTATATACTTATTGATTTCAAATAATACCATAACTTATTGATAATTTCTTTAATAGCATACCCTATATTCGATATTCGAAGTATTGAAAGCTTTGATTAGAATTTTTATTTTATTTTGACACTAAATTCGAACCTAGATACATTAAAAAAATAAATAATAATAATAATAATATAGTAAGTGACTAGTAGTAAATAAACTATTTTTAAAAAAAAAATATTGAAGAAGGGAGAATCTTTAATTAAAAGCCTAAGAGATAATCTTCCAATCGAAGAAGGTGGCTTCTTCACTAATTCGTAATTTCGTATGGTTTAATGACATATTTACAGAAACAAAATCTTCTCAAATCCTAAGGATCGAATTAATTAATTGCATATGTAAAGAAGAAAAAAAAAACGAATGAAGAAATTGCAATTTTCGCGAATCTTCGAGCTAACGGAATTCTGTTCATCAGCCATGCACGTTCCTCTGCAGCACAACAGTTCTGGAGTGCGTGAAAACCTTCTCCAAATCGACCGGCCTCTTCCTTCTCGGCGGCCGATTCAGAAACCTCGACCACCAAAACCCTAAGTTATTAGTACTCTTCTTTCCACCAATATCGCTCTCTGTAGCTCCTCCTCGTCTCAATATTCTCATCGATCTACTCTTCTTAAAGATCGACGACGCCGAAAACACGAAATTAGCCGGTTTACGGCCGCGATCCGGCGAAGAACAGGAAGAACAAGAGGAAGCGGAGGAGTAATAAGAAGAGGAAGAGGAATAAGCAGAAGAAAGAGAATCGGAGATCTTACGCGATGAAGAAGTAGTCGCGGAGAGGATTTGCGAGAGCTTTTCTGTCAAACAGAGCGAGCAAACGCCGGGAGATTGGCGGTGCTTCGGATGGCGTTTGCAGTAGCAGCAGAAGCGGCGGCGATCGTCGTAATCGGACTTGGATTTGTGAAAGTTCGCCATTGGAGAAGCGATTGGAGGTTTGGGAATTTGGATTTGAAATATAAAGAACGCGGTATTATTGAGGGACTGAAGTTTTTTCATGAGGGTTCGTACGAGGCTTCTTTGGAACTTCTAAGAAACGGAGCGGGTTTGACGCTAAAACTGTGACGTGGACAAATGGAAGAATTTTATTGGATAATAGTTTTCTACTGGGGTCCACTTTTGAATTTCTTTTTTTTCTTTCTGTGAAGGCGGCGTGGAAATTCAAAGGCCATTTGAAACGATGTCGTTTTATAATCGAGGATTTCGAATTTGGATTGTGTATTCTTGAGACCAAATGTAATTTTGAATTGAATCTTTCAAATCTTTTTGTTGCAGAAGAATTTGTATTTTTCTACCCAAATAATAATTTTGTTATTGTTTTTTTTTTTTTAAATACAGCTTCCTAACATGAGTTTAGAATTAATGTTTAAAGAAAAAATATTATATCAATTCAACTATGTTTTTGGTAAGTTTTTTTTTAGTACATTGGGGTGGGGGGATTCGAACCACAGACCTCTTGATCGTCAACACATACATATGCCGCTGAGTCATACATATGCCGCTGAGTCATGCTCGCTTTGACATGTTTTTGGTAAGATTGTATCAATTTAAATCTTAAACTTTCTAATGTGTATCAATTTACACTTTGTTAGCAAAATGTTAGTTTTCACTTGTGTTGTAAACTTATAATTTATCAATTAAAGTGCTAAACTTTCATACAATTGATTCACTTGTGAAGGTTTAGAGATTTAATTGCTAAAATTATAACTTTAAAATAATAAAATCTTAACCGGAGATATAAATTCATACACTTTTGAAAGTTCAGGATTTACACCCATACACAATCATTAGTTTAGTATTTTTAATAAATACAACCTCCAAAATTTAAGTATAAATTGATTTTGTTTCCTACAATATAATATATATTATAATTTGTAACCCGCTAAAGTAAACATAATTGAATGGTAATCGACATGTTATTTTTCATGTGGTCGGAGATTCAATCTTCATCTCCGTATTTATTGTACTAAACAAAAATTATAATTCGAGATGTGAGGATTTAAAACTCTCTCGTGTGTGTATATATATTAACTTGTAACCTAAGAAAAAAGTTCATGGAAGTAGAGTAATGTATGTATCCGTTAGTAATGTTAATATTATAGAGTAATGAATCATTATTTTTTCTATATTTTATTTTATTTTTGTTAAAATAAATATAACTCAACTAATCAACAAGTCATTTTAATTCTCTACATTTCACGTCTACGTGTTGCTGAGCTAACAAATTATATTATTTCTATAATTTCATAATTGTATGACCGCTCACTTTAGGCCTAAGCCTTCTCATTGATTTTCGATTTACATTTTTAAAAAAAATGTATCAACAGAGATATTCTCATTTATTTTATTTAAATTATAATAGTCCAAAGCAAATCCAAGTGGTGGAGAATTTTGGTAAGAAAAATGAATAATATTCTCGCTCATTCTTGGTAGCCTTTCTGTGTTACTTGTTTTTATTCTTAACTTTTTTTTTTTTTAATTACTTTTTTGGAACTTATTTAATATAGTCTTTTTATAATTTGAGCAAGTCATAATTGCGTTACTGGATCAACTTCTCCACTAACCTTTCTTAAAGAAAAAGAAAAGAAAAAAAAGAAAATACTTTTCTTAAAAGAATAAAGTGAAAATGCTACCATTTATTTCAAGGTCTAGTGATGTATTTTAATAGAATGGAGATCTTGAAATTATATCCCTTGAATATTATTTCAACATGAATTCTTCAAACTACACAACGTAAAATATAAATTTCGAATAAATAGCAATTTTATTATGTTGATTAATTGAAATAAAATAAAATAAAATAAAAGTGATCCAAATTGAAGAATAATAATATTAAATGGGAATGTTTTTTATAAATGTACACGTATGCTTGTTGTGGCGGTTGTGAGACTACCGACGTGGAAAGATGAGAGTGTCAATAAAAAGTGCCGATGTGATTTTGTTCACAATTTGAAACAATAAAAGTCAAGTCAAACAAAAACCATTCGTCGGTTTTGGCAAAATCGGATTTTTGTTTCCCTTCAATCAAACGTGAAACCACCATTTTTTCCCCTTCCTCTCTCCCTTTTTCCCATCATATTTTTTGGGTGATTGTGTTGAATTTAATTAGTACAAGCCAAGAAATTATAGGTGAAATTATCTAGTAGCTATTAGAAGCATGTATGTTAGTGGGTGAAATTATCGACAAGCCAAAGTCAAAACATGAGGCCGACCCCTAACTCATTGAGGCCAACCTTTATCGAAATCGACTGAGCCTTATTGAGTCGATTTTTTTTACGTTGATATCTCTACTACAAATAGAGAATGAGAATGAAATGGAAGGGTAAACTAACCGTCGTTCTCGCTCCATTCTCTAAACACTCAGATTATCCAATCAATGACTTGATTGTCAGAGTCCTTGTGATTTAGCACCACATCGGTATTAGTCCTCACCTCCATTTTTTTTTTTGCAGACACACTTCAGTCAACAAGTTAAACAAACAAATTCACTATTGACCATTCAGTTTGTACTAGTCAACAAACTATGAAAAGAAATAGTATGAAAAACTAGTATGTGTTAAGGATCACACATCAAAAAGATGGAGGACGTCACAATCCTTATAAGATTGAATAAAGAGTTACATTTGAGAATCTTTTTTAGAAGAGTTTTTTTGTTTTTGTTTTTTTGTTTATTTTTTTTTTTAATTTAAGAAAAAATAATATGTTTCACGTTTGTATTTATATTTATTTTATATTTACATCTAGTTTTGGAATACAACACATCCAACTCAAGCAAAACTAAAGAGAGTTTTTTTTAGTTTTTAGATTGCGGGGTGAGGGATCAAATCTACGACCTCAAGGAAAAAAAATATGTCAATTACCGTTGAACTATGTTAACAAAAAAACATGTCAATTACCGTTGAACTATGTTAACAAAAAAACATGTCAATTACCGTTGAACTATGTTCACTTTAGCTACTTAATAAAGTTAATGACGATCTCCAACGAACTATTTTTTTGAGTTCAACTATGTGGGGTTGAAGATTATATATGAACAATTAATTAAAAAAAAATAATAAAAAAATAAAAATAAAAATAAAAAATAAAAAATAAAAAATAAAAATAAAAAATAAAAAATAAAAAATAATAGGCAAATATTACACAACTAAATATGCACTAAATTATTTTGATGAGTGCTTTAAAAAAAACAGAACAAAAAATCTGATAGAGCTTTCTACATTAAAAAAAAAAAAAAAATCATATATATTGTTACAAAATTACAAAATTTTAAATAGAGTAAACATACCAATTAGTCAAAATGAGCCTCAATTTAGTCCTTAAACTTTTAAAACTCAAATTTACCCATAATGTATTAAAAATTATGAATTGGGTAATTTCATAAAATGTTGGTTAAAGTTTGAATATTTTGACATACCACTAGATGTTCCTTGACAAATGAAATTCAACTCGTATGACCGTACACAATACCATCTAGTATCTAACAACAAAAGCTATTTTTTTTTTTTTTTTTTGAAACAAACAAAAGCTATTTCTTCAAAGCGATATGTCTAAATGACATGTTTATGTGTTCAAATGTGTTAATAAAACAATAATTTATTGATACATAAATTTTCCCGCAACAATTGTTTTGGAATGACTTATTTTGAGAATTATTAATACACAGTAAAATTGAGAACTACCCAACAAAAAAGGGACTTTTCAAATATATTGTTATGTTTGACTAGAAACCATAAGAGAAATATCTTAGCAAGTTCATTTGCACTCACGTCGACATTTCTACATGGGTAGTTGTGACTTGTGAGCACATTCTTATCTAGAACTTAGAACGAATTTCTTCCTCATTTGGGCCCCCAAGACTCGAGAAATGGAAGACAAAAAGAAAGAGTGAAGGCAGAGTTGAGCCCGTAAAGTTAGGGCCTGGGCCTAGGCCCAAACTTAGGAGTCAGGTCGGGTTGGTATGTTCGGGTCCGGACATGATGGACCCAGATGAAAGAGTGGATGGGAATTTCAGTGGTTTGGGCATAAGACCTCGATTAATTTCACAAGACAACTATCTAATCCTACAATATTCGAAAACTCATAGATATTTAATATTTTAGGTAACCACCATAATCGGTTAGATATTTTAGACAAACATAATTTTAAGCCAACTGAAATTATGATCTTTAGAACTATAAATCAAGTTATAGTGAGATAATAGCATACCTGCATATGCATGCCTTAGCAGAAACTGAAGAAAACATAAGAGATAAGACTAGAAGCTCAGCACAGCTACACCACCTCCATCTGCTGTTTCTGTTATTATAACCACCACCTCGGCTGCAAAAGTGTACAAAAATACAACACAGAACTTGATTTTTGACAAAGTCAAATCACATATATAAATAAGGGTTTGAAACTGAGTAATCGCTCAAATGGATTGGATTTTTGAATTCAACATAACATGTGGGGTGGAGAGATTTGAGCCTCTCACCTCTTGATCGCACGTACATACCTTAACCAGTTGAGCTATGCACAGGTGTGCATAATCGCTAATCGCTAAAATGGTTAGAACATTAGTAGTATCTTACCTCTCTCTTTATGAATGGTAGATTTGAATTTACTCTACTATATTTGTTTTGTAATATCATATTCTACAAAGAAAAAAAAAATACTAAATTATTGCATGGGGAAAATAAGTCTAAGAGTGATTTATTGTTCTTCATCTTTCTGCAAATCAACTTGGCCGGCAAGAACATCAACCCACAGAAAAAATATTCAGTGATTGACGCTAAGAATTGCCCAGGATTTCTAAAGCCGTTGGAAACATATAAACAAAGAGACACCAACTTTAGAACAATTTTTACTCCATGACTGCAACTCCTCCAGCAGCTTTGATTTTTTCGATGATATTATTCGCTTCCTCCTTTGTTACCCCTTGCTTAAGAATTGCGGGTACTTTCT
The DNA here is from genome assembly GCA_028017165.1 of Herpetospermum pedunculosum. Lineage (NCBI taxonomy): Eukaryota > Viridiplantae > Streptophyta > Magnoliopsida > Cucurbitales > Cucurbitaceae > Herpetospermum > Herpetospermum pedunculosum. The sequence continues at coordinate 86,070,544 of CM051522.1, forward strand.
CTACCAAGTCTTTTGCCTCCTTCAAACCCAAATTAGTGAATGTCCTTACTTCTTTAATCACCTTAATTTTTGCAGCTGCATCAAACTTCTCTAACTTCACATCGAAAGCTGTTTTTTCTTTTTTCTCCTCCACCTTGGAAGATCCTGTGGCAGCCCCTCCTTCGGAACCCATGTCCAAACCATCGACTGAAATTTGTTGCAGCTTAGGATGTTTAAGCCTTTCAGTGAGTGTGGGACCGATCTGGCAACGCTCGTCGACAGGCAGTGCTACAATTCTTTCAGCAAGCTGAATGATTTGATCAGAGGGTGGTGGCCTAGGGCCATATGGATCATAAAATGGTGGATACTTGTATCTTTTTGGCTTGGCATTTGGGTCTCTGGGAGAAAAATCAGACTGGAAGAAGCGGACCGACCCAAGTATTTTAGGAAGTGTGGAACGGACTTGAAGGTATTGTGCAACTGCAATCAGCTTCATTATTACTTCAATTCAATCAGTGAATTATTGCATCATGGAACACAATCCCTGAGGAACACGAAAATCAAACGGTCAATTATCATAGATGAAAAGTTGAGAAGAAAAAATGGAAGGTTGTAACCATCCAGGGTTGATCTAGTGGTCATGAAGAGCCTAAAGACTATTAAAGCCCTCCCAGAGGGAATGGTTTCAATCCTTGTTGGCCACCTAGCTAGAAATTAATTTCCTAGTTGTTTCCTGACAGTCAAATATTGTAGGGTAAGGCGGTTTATTGAAATTAGTCGGGCGTAAGTTGACACGGACACTCACGAATATAATAAATAAAATAAAAACTGGAAGGTTGTATTTAGAATCCCCGCGGAATCCAAAAATTTAAGGTCAATTAACTTATAACATAGGTGAAAAACTAAGACAAAGATCTGTAGAACTTTTAGGCTGTTATTGAGTTATGCTTTGAATTCTATATTGCATTGGCACTCTACGGATTCCCCTACAAGAAATTCTTACATTATAAACAATCATATACAATTTTTACACCTATAAACAGCAATTTGCAATCCGATATTTCATTTCTTTACTTATCCTCGACTGAAGTCAAAAGTTTCAAGAAACATACAGAGACTTAAATGAAGAATTAGAACACACTCTGCAGCCTGCCAATGCAATCACACATCACATCAATCTCTAGTAGAACTTTTAACTTCTTAACAGATCACAAATATACCTTATATTAATGGATCTTAGCGGCACTAACTCCTAAATCCTCTTTCTACAATCAACTAAATACCATTTTTCTGAAACATAAAACCTAAAATTGAATAAGAATCAGAGGAAACGAAAACCTGTGGGTTCGCAGTTCTTCCTCTTGTGGTAATCTTTTGGTCCTCTTTCAAGAAAAGAGCCGCGCGTACGGGTGTACCGGGTCGGTTCGGGTCCGTCAGGTTGGGAGAGAACGAAACGAGAGAGACGGCGATCGCCGGCGAGCGATGGTTTGGGTTGGGAGAGAACAAAATGTGGAAATGGAAGAGAGAGGAGATTGAAAAAAACAACGAGAGAGAGGAGTGAGTTTGAGGGAGGAAAATGGAAAACCCTATAATATAGCGGTTCGGTTCGTGTTGAACCCAATTTTTGGGTTTCTCAACCCGCGACCGAACCTTTTCAACTTTTATAATTTTAAAAAAATTAGGCATAATTTCAAACTTGGTTCACATGAATTTTAAAAAATAAAAAATAAAGAAAGAATATGGGTGTTTTTTTAAAATAAATAACAAAATTTATAGGTATTTTTTTAATTTAGCTTGAGACGTTATGAAAGGAGTATTCATAGACCATATATGGTGTAAATGTGGTTTTAGTATGAGGCTGAGACAAAGAAGTAGGGTGGCGCCGTAATGTATATTGTGTAAGTGAGTAAGTAAATGTTGTCACACTATCCATTGTATTTAGTTTTTTTTTTTTTTTGATTACATTGGGAGTGGGGAGATTCGAACCACAGACCTCGTGGTCGTCAACTGATACATATGTCAGCTGAGCTATGCTCGCTTTGGTATTTAGTTTTAACTTGTGTAAGTGAGTGAGTAAGCAAGAATAATGAGTATTTAGTTTCAATTTGGCTTGAAGTCACCCATATGACAATTATAAAGTAATGAGTCATACTGTCCATTGTATTTAGTTTCAATTTAATATATGTTTCGGCATAGTTTCAATTTTCAGTCATCAAATTGAAACTTAATTGAATTAAAAAAACCATAGAAATCAAAATTTGAAACCAAACTTAAAATATAAAAGCCAAATTGTTAATCTAACCCCCAAAAAAGTAGCATGTAAATGGAGGGGAGTGGGCACTTTTTTTTGAAATAAATATATTTATTTGCATATTTATTTTATTTATCATTTTTTACATTATTTTTTTTGAAATAAATATATTTATTTGCATATTTATTTTATTTATCATTTTTTACATTATTTTTTTTGAAATAAATATATTTATTTGCATATTTATTTTATTTATCATTTTTTACATTATTTTTTTTTGCAACAATATTTTAATTAAGGCGAGGATAAACTCAAAAACTCTTATTAGATTTTGATTTGAATTTTTTTTACATTGTTGTGGTCCTTACAAGCATTTAAGGAGATTTTGTAATTCAAAAAGTGCCTTTTTCTTTTCTTTTTCTTTTCATGTGTTGTTTTGCTATTGGTCCGACTTTACTTTATAGTTTAATACCAACCCGCATGAAGTCTATTTCATAGGTTTGTTTGGTATTTGTTAATGTTTGTTGTGTTTGGTATTTTGTAACAAAATTCATTGGAGATCAATAGACTACCAAAATATTAATTAATTTAATTGGTTAATTACCGTGTTCGAGTTATACTTACTTTGTCAATTACTTGTCATAATACGTTGAATACACAGTGGAGAGCTTAAAAACATTTTATTTATGATTACAAACTCGACAGAGGATATAAATTTGTTGGGTTAAATTTTTCTCTTTGTTTATAAAGTTATATTTGCGTTGCAATTTTCTTTATTTATCCAACAATCCCTCCCTACATCATACAAATAAAAAAAACATGGCTTATTAATACTCCAATATCTTTTTTTAATATTTTTTTCTAAGAAATATATCTTTTTGTAATTCATATTCATATGCAAATGACAAAAATATTGATATCGATATCAATATCGAGAGTTTAATTTTACGAATATATTCATGGATATATTGCTAAAATATTGATATCGACGGATAATTTTGTAAATCATTTTTTTTTTTAATTATTTAAATTAATAATTAAGTTTTTTTTTTTTTTTTTTTGAGTACATTGGGGTGGGGGGATTCGATCCACAGACCTCTTGGTCATCAAGTCATACATATGTCAGCTGAGCTATGCTCGTTTTGACAAATTAATAATTAAGTTTATTTATCTCTCAAACTAATTTATAGATTTTGTTATTAGTATCAATATCCATATTGAGATTAACAGAAGTTATTTTCTATGTTTTAAAGGTATTTATAAAAGATATTGGATATATCCATTAACCCTTAATATCTCTATCGAATCCTTCGATTTACGGATATATCGACATAGACGGATATTTTCATCCATGGTCATATGAAACCTTTCTAAAAATAAAATTTTGGCAAAGAAAAAATAAGATGGGGTCCTCAAAGTTATCGACTTTTTTTCTTTCTTTTTGATTGCTTTATAGGTTGATTTCGACATGCATAGAAAAACAAATACCAATGAATCCCAGTTTTATTTTGCTCTACAACTCACTCACAACCTTAAAGTTTGTCCCATTCTTTTCACAAGCCTGACTTTGTGTGACCATTGTCTCCTGTCACTCTCCAAGTTTTTGCAAAAGTAATTTGTATCACTCTGATAAAAAGTATTTTTATTCGGGTTACAAGTACTTTCTCACAAAACATTTAAGTGGTTTTTTGATGAGTTTGAATGAGACGTGCTTTTGGTCATGACAAAAGTGATTTTTATAATTTTAACGTTAGCTTTTAACTCTGCGTAGGACAACGTCCCTCTTCATATTTTCACACTGGTATAATACTATTGTCTTAAATTTTGTTTCTACGATTAAAATGGAGACGCCTCTCCAATAAAGATAATATTATTCTTAGCTATACATTTGAGATCTTCCCCACTTTTAATCCTATATGGGATGAAATTACTCTTAAAATTTTTTTTTTTTTTTTTTTTTTTTGTTTGACAACATGCGGAGAGGGATTCGAACTCCTGACTTCTTAGTCAATAGTTCATACATTAACATTATGTGAGTTGAGCTATGCTCGTGTTGACAATTACCAAAAGAAAATGGTTAAAGATGGGAAGAACATTACCATTGAAGAGAGGGAGCTTGATCAACAGAACAGAAATTGCAAGGCTCCTCTGTATTAAACAAACTTTGATCTTCATTCATCGCCTTCATAAACTGAGTTTGATTCTCATAAACTTTCCCGGCAAATTCAAAGAAATTCAGTTCTCTTTGAATGTTCATCTCTTCTGCCCCCTCTCTGCTTACTTTTTCCCTCAATTCTCTCACCTGCCAATGAATTTCCATTTAAATATCAAAATTAGAGCATCAAAAAGGCCAAAACCCGGTTTTCCAAATCGAAAATGGAGCTGATTTTCAATACCTTTGAAGCAAGAGAAGCATTCTCTTTCTCAAGAACATCATAATCCAGCTTAAGAGAATCGTAATTGACTTTAAGAACTCCATAATCTCTCTCTAATTGCTTTGTTTTCCAACGGGCTCTGCGATTTTGAAACCAAATTGTCACTTGCCTTGGCTCGAGCTCTAATTCAGCTGCAATCTTCACTTTTCTCTCTGGTTCCAGCTTGTTTTGCACTTCAAAATGCATCTCCAAGGCCTTCACTTGATCCAGCCTCAGCCGGCGTTTTCTCTCCGGTGCAAAATATCCGCCGTCTTCACCGTTGTCTTCTTCCTCCAAACTGTCTAGCATTGCCTGAAACTCCTTGCTGTAACCGCCTATGGTGGTGGAGCTAGGTTGCTCTGAAAGAAAAACAGAGACTTTTAGAACATTTTTTTTTTTTTTTTTTAAATCTTCTGGGTATTTGGTTTTGAGCATTAATTACCTTTAGAAGAGAAGAGGGAGATGAAAGAATCCAAGGATTCTGAGTGGCCAAATCTCTTCATCATCACTGCAAATGAAGAAGATAACAAAAAAAACAGAGCAAATGGTGGAATTCTTATGGTGAAAACAAAATGATGCTGCTGCTTCTGTCTTTCTCAGCTTTCATTTCTTGAGTTTTTTGAGACAAAGGCAAGCATTTAAGTGGTGTGGCAGAGAGAAAAGAAAATGAAATTGAAATCCCTTTTTAAATTATCGTGTAATCATGATTGATGAAATGGGTAAGGAGGGAAAGAAGTGAGAAATACAGTGTAGTTTTTACATTTTGTTGTTTTTATATAATCAGACTTATTCTCTTAAAAAGAACTTAAAAAGCATCCGCTTCTGCTTTCTAAATCGCTTTTTTTGGGAGGGTTCTGATCAAGAACCAGTTTTTAGCTTGCTGGATTATGGTTGGCTTGTGCCCTGGTTTTTCCCTTTTTCCCTTTTATCGTGTAGAGACATTTATGACAACAGAATGCCTTTTGAAAATAATTCTGATTCTTTTTTGAAATATATATAATACACATTTTTTTTTTTACAACAGAGATCGAACCTAAGACTTTTTGGTCACTAGTGCATACATCGTGTCACTTAAGTTATGTTCTTGTTGGCAATACAAACATGTTTATTTTCAACAATGTGACGGTCCACCCTAAAACCATAATGATGTGAAACCGATCTTCTGTGTAAAAACAATTATTTTTAATTAAAATGGATAAAAGAAAACAATTGTAATATCTATGTATATAATAATATTAATATCTAGAAGTCGTATAGTAAAAAAATTCAAAGATACTCTTGTCTTTGTTTAAATAAACATGCATTCAATCTAACTTGCACGTCAAACTTGTCCAACATGTGCTAGATGTAATAGGAGGAACGACAGTGTAATATAGGGTTTAGCATAGCTCAACTGACATCAAGTGCCAACATGGGCATAGTTCAACTGACATAAAATATGTGTCTTCGACCAAAAAGTTAGAGGTCTTAATCCCACATTCCACATATCGTTGAACTCTTTAAAGAATAATAATAATAATCTGAGTAACGTCTTAAGAATAATAAAATGGAACAATACTTAAAAAGCCCAATTGAAACAAGAAAAGAACCAGCAAAAATAGTATATAAGAGAAGCAATTCAAACTTTCTTTCTAGCCCTACAATTTCAAGTGCCATTCAAACAAAGGAATATCAAAAGCCTGCACACAACAAATAAACTTTCTTTCAAGAATCCTTCTTTTTGAGAGACTTGATTGATATGGATGCGCGTGAGTTTAGGGATTAATCATATCAGAAAGATTGTGGGATTGGATAGATACATACAGCATAGCTCATATACTACAACAAATAGCCATGCAAGCCGCAATCTCTGTGACTAAATGAAATCCATGGAGGACAGACATTTTCTCATAGAATGGGAATCTAAGTCCCCAAGGACTTTAGGCACACGTCTATTTCTATCTAATAAGACATAATAGGCGAGGTCGAGGTCTCTATAGTCAATGACCAAATCCCATCAAAGAAAAATTACAAATCAAGCATTAATGATAGAAAGCGATTGACAGCAACTTCTACTTGTATGAATTAAATAAGAAAATTTGAAAGATTAGACAAGTTTAATTAAATAAATGTGGATTGATAATTATAGTTGCTACTGTATGGCAGAATTTTACAATAGGTTGCGTATGAAACAAAAATAAAAGGCATTAGCTAATGAAGCAGCATAGATGGCCTACAAAAATTATGCTGCATTTTGGTGATCTCGAGCAAAAAAAATTGATTCTATTAGTGATAACTCTATGAAGGGATAACCTGATAAAGCGCCTACCTGACCAGTTTCCTCTTTGATGGTTCTGTTTTAATCCGTGGATGAAGATAAAGGAGCACAACAGGAGGAGATGTCGATACCGGCAACCTCCATAGCATTGCAGACCCATTGCGGCACATCGCCCTGAGGGAACTATAAGACAATAAAGAAGGTATAAATTAGGATACATATTGACGGTGGTGGTTGTTAAGTTGAGATCATAACAAAATAACTAGTACGCAACGAACTGAACCAAAAAGTGTAGAGTTGGAGGCTTTCGGTATTTGTTGGGTCTGGAATGATAATTGTGTAGCTTTGGTTGAGGTGCTACTGGGCTCTCCTTTTCGGGAGAAAGAAATTATTTTGTGGCACGCTAGTTTCTTTGCTATTTTGTGGGGTTTTGGCTTGAGAGAAACAATAGAATCTTTAGAGAGGTGGGGCGTTCTTGTAATGAGATTTGAGAGGAGGTTAGGTTTCACGCCTCTTTGTGGGCTTCGATCACTAAATCTTTTTGTAATTACGGTCTTGGTGTGATCTTGTTGGGTTGGAGTCCATTTTGTAGGGCTTAGTTTTTGTATGCCCTTGTTTATTCTTTCATGTTTCTTAACGAAAACTCGGTTTCTCACCCAAAAAAAAAAAAAAAAAAAAAAACTGAACCAAAAAGTAAGACAAAATTTTCAGTTAATTGGAACCGAACAGCTATTGTTTTTCATTTATCTCGTTTTATTTTCCTTTTCTTAGTGGGGGTGGAGTCAATGCCGCCATTTGAGTCACAAAAATCTCTGACGTCTTATCTTTAAAATATTCAAGATACTGAAGCAGGTTATGAGCTAAGCACTTGGAAGATTGGTGTGTGTGTGAGAGAGATAGAGATGACTCTGTCAAAGAACCAATACCATTCTCTGCAAGAACTTGTGAACGAACCTGCAAAAGTTTTAGAAGGCGTGTTAGGCTATAAAAGTAACGGGCTACTATTTGAAGTAATTACAAATATTGTGGCTACTTTTAAAATCTTTGTGAAAACTAAGGTATTTTTGTGGTTTATTGAAAATATATATATATAAGGTAAAATTGAGTAATAGAATCACTTTCACTGGTGTAATCTTTGAAATAAAATTACACTTTGTTTCATTTCAGATTTTCTAGCTGAAGATAACAAATATAAAATGAGAGGATAAGTGGAGATATAAATAATAACAGGGCATTGAAATTTACAAACTTGAAGCATAAATAGGAGGGTAAAATACACTTAGCCCTTGATGGTACAAAATGGAAAACTTACTCTGGGAATTTCCCCTGAACAATTGAAGAATGTAGATCCCTGCTAAGCTGTGAATTTTCAACACTTCCACAGTTAGTTCTATAAAAGAAACAAATATAGGAAATGTATTGTAGGCAAGATAATGCTCCCATACCTTCATCATGTAATACAAATTGTGATATGACAGTAGCTGAGAACCCATAGCATCTTTTGTAACAAGACAATGGATGTAGGCCCTAGTATATTTCCTGCAGACCTAAGGTAGTAAATGATGAAGCAGATTCATAATGTGTTTCCTAAACGCCAAATAACTAACTACTAAGAATCCAAAACTGGCAAAGTATACCATGCAATCACATGTAGGATCAATGGGACGGGTATCATCAGCCATCACTTTGTGTTTTAGTTTTAGAACTCCCTGCAGTGAATACCACAGACGAAATAAGTTTCAAAGGGTGACTAAAACCAAAACTGTAACTGAAAGAATAAAAAATGACTATCCCTCATTTCCTCAATCCCAGCAACTCACAGGTCAACAAATAAATAATGTTAAAGACGATGATAATTGCGTAATACACATAACCATGCACAAAATCCTACCTAGGTAACATGCAAAACAGAATTAGTGATGCAGCCCTCCTTCAATATGATAATAGTTCGATAATTTGTAAATACTGGAGGACGTACTAGTAAGCATCGCACCAAGAAAAATTAATTGCTTAACCATTTCTGAAAATTGTGATGGTATGTGCCATGCCAATAGACTTTTTTTTTTTTTTTTTTTTTTTTTTGGAGAAGAAACAAAATCAATTTTATTCTTTTTTGAACAAGAAACATCACTTGTCATTGATATAATGAAAAGAGACTAATGCTCAAGAGATACAAACTCCACATAAAAGAAATACAAACTCCACATAAAAGAAATACAAACTCCACATAGGAGAGATACAAAACTCCACAGAGGAGGAAATAAAAACAAAATACAATAAAGGTAACAAACAGGAATGAGAAAAACAGAAAAATCAAGGAGAACACAAGAATCAACTCGGGGAGTCGGAGAGGGCACAAAAGCGTGCCAATTACGAACTATATCCTGAATAGAATATGATGTAGGACATCTTGACTCCTTTCTTGAGTGTTTCTTGTAAATTCTTTAGTTTCTTGAAACTCTTCTAGTTTTATATTCTTTTGTATTTTCTTTATTTCTTTTAGTTAGGCTTTTAACCGGTTACTTGGGTTTCCCAAGTTTGTTGTAAGTAGTTAGGACTTTTCCAGTCTTCCTATTTGTATTTAAAGGGGGTTGCAGTCCTTTAGGACAAACATTTTTATCATTGAATAGAATTCCTTTTTCTTGTCTACATCATAATAGGCTTCAAAATGCTTGGAAAGAGAACTCCAAGAAGAAGCCAATAAACAAACGAATAACAGAATCAATTTTATTGATGAATGAAATTACAGAGCAAAGAAAAGTCCTTCCATCCACCCAATGTGGTTATAAAAAGATGATAAGATGATTTTGAGTTTGAGTTTGATTTGCACAACGCACCAATGTGGTGAAAGAAAATGATAGGGCATTCTTCTTTGAAGCTTGTTCCCCGTATAAATTTCACCATGTGCTCCCAGAATATCCAATCCGGGTTTTTGCAGAGTTCCTTTGATTTGGAGGGGTTGTGGCAGTGGATTATGGCTTTATTTGGGAGGGTGGGGTTGATTGCACACCTAACTGTGAGATCATGTATGATTGCATCTCTGATTTTTGGCCAATTGTTGTGGAGGGCATATCGCTGCACAATAATTATTTCTTCCCATTTCATATTGTCAGGGTCGATAGGGAGAGAGGGCGGAGGGATGACTGATGAACAAACGGGGGGTCAGTTGTGCGCTTCTAAACTCCAGTCAGGAAAACTTTGTACAGTTGTCGTGAGTTCACCAGTGTATCCTTATAAGAGGGTGGGTGATTGGTCGGGGGCGAGTGACGATTGCCTTTTGTTTTTAAGCTTCACCCAAGTAATTTTATTTTGAGATGAGGGAGAAAAATGTAGGGATAAGGAACCTACATTTGCTTCTATCCTTCCCACGTTGGTTAACTAACTTCTGCAAAAAAAAAAAATCCTTGTTTGTTTCAGAGCTTTTCGACCCATAAGTGTAGTCGTCGCTTCTAATTTCTTTGAATTCGCCATGTAATGGTGAGGCAATAGGTCGAAGTTCTTCCTTTTTCATATATTTTTGGTCTACTTCCTCTATAGTATTCATCGAAGGTAATGGAGAAGATCTTCCTATGTATGGTTAGGACCCTCTTGGAGTAGTTCCAGTGAAGGGTAGTGTCGAATAGCTTGTTGGGCATGGGAGAAGGTGATTAGAGGTCATTGGGGAGGGGGTGGTGGAAGGAGATGGGTGTCATTTTTTTTTATTTCTTTATATATTTGAACACGCTTATTTGCCAATAGAAAAATTTCTCTTATTGATTTTTGTACCAATACATACATGAGATCTAGTTTTAATGACTTCGTAGCAAAACTGCACATACAAATTGCATCCCCCCCCCCCCCCCAAAAAAAAAAAACTCTTAAATTCAAAAGTTCAGAATGTATTTACCTCGGGTACGAGCGCTGTGCCAAAGCGAGCAGTACGGGTTGGATAAACACAGTCATACATGTCGGCACCTAAAGCACTGCATACTACAATGTCCAGTGGATAACCGACACCCTGACAAGATTCAAAGAAAAAAAAGGTATAAAAAAAAGGGTAACATGAAGAATTATAAAAGAATAGAGAGTATTACCATAACATATCTAGGTTTGTCCTCAGGAAGTAAGGCAGTGCATTGGGCAACAACACGCCAAAATGAATCTTTATCTTCACCACCTGCCAGACCGCCAATTGCATAGCTGTTGAGCGAAACAGAAAGTTTCAGATACCTCAACCATTGAAGCACAACAACATAAAGACCGACAATGTTCATAAGAGAATCAGGCAATGATGCTGCACACTGATAGATCAATGAAGAAAAATAAAGTGCACCTCACAAGAAGACACTTTCTTTTGCAGATGAATGAAACAGGAGGTTTCCCCAGTAGGTAAATAAACAAAACAAGATGAAAGGAGAACCAAAATCCCATAGGCTAGCTATTGTATCAAATTGCAATGCAATAACAAGAGATTTTTTGACTATGGGAAGATGGGTGGTGCACGTTCTCTCTCTCTTGCTCTATCTATCTGGTGGAAATGAAGAAATTAGATGGATCCTAGTTGTTGTAATGCAGAAAATAAGTCATTCTCTATTAGTTTAGTCTTTGGTTATCGTGGTTTTGAGTTCAAACTGGAGGAAGGGACAAAATGTTTTGGAAGCTCAATTCTATAACAAAGTTATGTGGGACATCAATGTTGAAGTCAGAATACTGGGTTCCCTGGGATTGGGCAGATGAAGAAAATAAAAATAAATTGCCTGAAAAGAGAATCTGCAATGGATCGAAACCCTAGGAAGTTTCTATTTGTATAGCATATGAGGTTCTTTTTCGGTATTGATTTTGTTCTCCTTTGAGATGCCTCCTCCACTATATTCCTTTGCATTTTTGTTATCTTCAAATAAAGTTTTGTTTACTACTAAAAAAATCCAAGAAAGTTAGAAACCCACAGTTCATAACCACCTCCCTAAGCTACTCAGGTTTTATTCATCCTACAATGTCCAAAATAAGATTTTTTTTAACAAGAAACAAACCATTTCATTGATATAATGAAAGGAGACTAATGCTCAAAGGAAATGTCCGAAATAGGATTAAAGAAATTATCCATTTAAAGCGGTGTTAACTTACCCTGGTAAATTTCGATCGACCAAGCCTCTAACGCATATGTCCCTGCCATCAGAATAAACAATCAGATAAGATAAGCGAAAGTTCTGGGACGGTAGGGAAGAACCAGATCATACAACTCGATGATGAACAATTAACTTAGAATTTTTTTTATGAAACAAGAAACAAACATTTTCTTTGATGTAATGAAAGAAACTAATGCTCTAAAAATACAAAGGAACAAAAGAACAATTAACTGAGAAAATTGATTTAAGTTATACCTTAAGACTGGATCCAAACCACCTTGCACAATACCAAATAAATTCTGCTCATGAGGTCTCTTATGTGCTGAATATAAAAAAGTGTCTCAGCAAAACAATCCTTAATTATTGAAGTATTTTTTTTTGAAAGGAAACAGTAACTATTTCATTGATAGAATGAAAGTATACATAAGAGCTCTCACTCGAGCAAAGTTACAAAAAACACCTCCATTGATTGTGAAGGGTATTGAGATCGTAATTACAAAACGGGGGAGATAAATTGCTCCAAGATAAAGCTAGTAAAATCGAGGAATCGATAAAGGAGTCAATATCTCTAGATGTATCTCGGAAGATACGAATATTTCGCTCATTCCATATGCTCCAAAAGAACGCTTGAATCATGCAAAACCAGAGGGTTTCCTTTTCATTCTTGAAAGGATGACCCTTAAACAAGATATATAGAAGGGAAAGAATATCACCCGGTCGCGGAAAAGCCCATCCAAAAGCCTCTTGAATGTAGTTCCAAAACTTTGAAGCGAATTTGCAATCACTAAATAAGTGTATTTGACTTTCTTCATTATTTAAGCAAAGATGGCAACAATTAGGAGAGAGATAATGTCCCGGAAGTCTTCTTTGAAGCTTATCGTGCGTGTTTATGCATTTGTGACTAAGCTCCCAAATGAAAAATTTAACTTTCTTGGGATATCGGCCAGCCCAAATCCTCTTGTATAAAATCGAATGCTCATTGAAACCAGTAGTTGCCAAGAACTTTGCAAGCGACTTGGAAGAAAATAGGTTATCTTTTTCTAAATTCCAACTCCATGAATCATCCATATCATTTAAAATGCAAGGTTGGAGAAAGGACAACAAGTTGGTCATCTCATCAATTTCTTCGTCAAGGAGGTTTCTTCTCAAATCTAGGTTCCATGTTTTGGTGCTATGGCACCACATATCCGCAACTGAGGCTTCTTTTTTCCAAGATAATTGATACACCCTTGGGAAAAGGAGTTGTAAACTACAATTACCATACCATTTATCTTTCCAGAATATGGTTTTGACACCATTTCCAATTCTTGAGACAATGTGTTCATAAATCAGATTTTTGGTAGCATCAATGGCTTTCCAGGGGCCTTTGGCTGAGTTAAGGGATAATGTGTTGGGCTTCATATCAAGATGAGTTGATCCATATTTTGCAGCAATGATCCTTCTCCAAAGAGCAGATTTTTCAGACTGATAACGCCATATCCACTTTGCGAGAAGAGATATGTTTCGATGATGAATGTCCAGTATTCCAATTCCCCCTTCTTCTATAGGCTTCTTGACTTTTTCCCACTTAAGCAAGTGGTTTCCTTTGTATTCATTGCTTCCTTTCCATAAGTAGTTCCTAAAAAGTCTTTCGATGTCTTCAGCGACTTTTTTGGGAACCTTGAAGAGAGATAAGTAGTAAATAGGAAGGTTTGCCAAGGTGGCTTGTATAAGGGTTAATCTGCCTCCCTTTGATAATTGATTGGATCCCCAATTGGAGAGCCTATTTTCAATCTTTTCGATGACCGGAGCCCAAAAAACATTGGTCTTGTGATTTCCATTTAGAGGCAGGCCTAAATAGGAGCTGGGCCAATGACTTCTTTTGCATTTGAATCTTTCTGCAAGTTGTGTGGTTAAAGCTTCATCAAGGTTAATACCCAAAAATTCTGACTTTTTGCAATTTATCTTCAAGCCTGATGCAGATTCAAATTCTTCCACAATATGGAAGAGGTTTTTTATGGACCTTTCCTCATGAGTAGAGAATAAAAGAGTATCGTCTGCAAATTGGAGATGAGTGATAGTAGAGGAATGTGTACCTTTTCCAATCGAGAAGCCATGAATGAGGCCATCCTTTTCTGCTTTTAACATCATCCTACTCAATGAATCAGCCACCAATATAAATAGAAAGGGGGAGAGAGGGTCACCTTGACGGAGACCTCTCGTAGCTCTTATCTTGCCTCTAGGCTTACCGTTGATAATAATAGAGAAGTTTGCTGAAGATATGCATCCTTGTATCCATCTTCTCCATTTTATACCAAAACCTTTGATCCGGAGAATCTCGTTAAGGTATCTCCAATCAACTGTATCGAAGGCCTTTTCAATGTCGAGCTTGACGATAACCCCTTTCTTTTTCTTCCTCTTATAATCGTCAATGACTTCATTTGCAATTAATGATGCATCCAGAATCTGTCTATTAGCAACAAATGCTGATTGATTATCCGTAATGGTGAAGGGGAGAACAGTCTTGAGTCTTTCTGATAAGACTCTAGCAATGATTTTGTATATCCCTGTTGTGAGGCTAATCGGTCTGTAGTCTCCGACTCTTTTAATCCCATTTTTCTTTGGAATAAGACAAATGTAGGTTTCATTGGTGCTAGCATTGATGGATGCATTCCTAAAAAAATCATTGAACACTCCCTTGATGTCTTCCTTAAGAATGTTCCAAGATTTTTTATAGAATTCAGCAGTGAAACCGTCGGGCCCCGGAGTCTTGTTTGAGCCTAAGTCACAAACAGCTTTGTAGATTTCATCTTCAGAGAAAGGTTCCTCTATCTTGGCACTTTGTGTAGATGAAATGGGATTCCATTCATCAATGGATGGGAGGGATCTTTCTCCCTGAGTCTTGGAGAAAAGGTTGCTGTAAAATTCGACAAATTCTGCCTCTATATCATTGTCGTTCACCAAGCTGTTTCCAGATTTTGAAATGATCTCCATAATGGAATTTCTCCTTTTGTTGGCAGCCACAATTCGATGAAAAAAAGCTGTATTTTCGTCCCCCTCGATCAGCCATTTAGATTTACATCTCTGTCTCCATAGGGCCTCCTCACGAGAAGCAAGGGTGAGGAGATCAACCCTGATCGAGGTCCTCTTTCTCAAATCATCTTCATTCAACACACCATCTTCTTCGAGAGAATCCAGCAAGCATAACTCTTGCAACAGTATAGCTTTCTTGTCATTAGTTTTTGCAACCAGGGAGGAATTCCACTCTTTAATCACAGCTTTGAACGCCTTTAACTTTTGAATAAAGCCATGGCCAGACCATACTACTTCATTGTGATTACCCCACCAATCCTTTAAGAGCTTATTGAAAGATTGGTGAGAAAACCAATTATTAATAAATCTGAAAGGGGTAGGGCCCCAACTTTCTTTACCCAAATTCAGAAGAATAGGATAATGATCGGATGTAATACGAGGGAGACGACGAACTATTGCTGATTCGAATTTCTGAACAATGCCATCGGTGATCAAGAACCTGTCAATCAGAGTCATCACTCGATTCCGAGACCAAGTAAAGCTCCCATTAGATAAAGGAAGATCCACCAAATTGGTGTCTTCAATGAATCTGTTGAAGTTTTTCATCCCTCTGGTGGGGGGCTTATGATTAGATTTCTCCCATGACCACCTTGATATATTAAAGTCACCACCATTGATCCATAGGGGTTGACATTTGATGGCCAAGCTATATAGTTCATTCCAAAAATTGTCACGGGCTGTAGAATTATTTGGACCATATATACCTGTAATCCAAAGAGTGGATCGATCAGCCAAGGAGATATTAATAGTTAAGGAAAAATTACCTTTAATAACTTCAATGATATCAACTATTATTTCATTCCACATAATGAGAATGCCACCGGCAGTTCCCTTGGCATCCAAAGAAGTCCATCCGATGAAACGAGAGCTCCAAAGAGATTTGACAAATCTCTGGTTGATGTCCATAGCCTTTGTTTCCTGGAGGATGACAATAGAGGGGTTTTTGCCTTTGAGGAAGTCCTTGATAAGAGCTCTTTTCTTGATCGAGCCTAGACCCCTGACATTCCATGAAAGCACTATCATAAAAGATTTGACGACCCCTCGTTGGCTTGAGAATGACTATTGATGCTCTTACCATAGTTGATATTAGTGTGTAGATTCCTTAATTATTGAAGTATAAGGAATTAAAATGGCATACTAAGGACACTATTCATATGATTGGTCTAAAATTTATTTGTGGAACGTCCATCAAGTGTGCAGCATATAAGGTTGCAGGTGAAGTGTGAACAAAGAAATAATGAGGCTCAAGTTTTAAAGATGGGTGATCTAAGGGCAGGAAAAAGGCATCATTTGAACATGTGAGAGAATATTGCTCCATTTAAATCACACACTAACAAATAACATTAACTTAGAATATAAAAGCAGAAAATCCTGGTCACCTATTTGTGCATTTCCCTTTCACTTCCCGTTATTGGCAAATTATTATAGAAGCTTTTGGATGGTCCTGACGTTCCCTAACAACATATTTGATCTCCTTGCATCTATTTTGGTGGGCCATCTATTCCATGGTCCAAAGAAGGTGTTGTGGCTTGCCCTCATTTCTGAAATCTCTGGGGCGAAAGGAATGGTCGTATTTTCAGGGAAATCTCCTCTTCTTTTGACCATTTTATGGACACTGTTCTTTCTAGTGCATTACTTTGTTGCAAAAGTAAGCAATCATTTATTCATTATAGTTTTTCTTATTTAATCTCCAATTGGAGAACTTTCATGTAACTCACCAATAGGTGCTCGGAGTTTCTACTCCTTTATTTCATCCATCAATGAAATTGTTTCTCTTTAAAAAAAAAACCAACATGTCCACTAAATTCTGAAGTACCAATGGCAGCACTAGTAAAGCCAGAGAGTTACACGATGTGTTTTTAGAGAGTTAAATTATATTATTAATTTAATATGTTCTGGAATACTAAAAGTTTTGTAACTTTTCATTCTCTACCACTATAAAAAGAGGTTTTCTAATTTCTCCCGACTTTTTTTTCAGAACTTTTAGTTCTCTCAATTCATGACTCTCAATCTTTTCAAATTTGGCAAACAACTCTATGTTACTTGGTACATTGATGTTGCAAGGGATGCATGTAATGAATATTCGCTTGGAACTTGGTACATTCAAGTTACTTGATACGAATGCTAAGATTCGCTTGGGACTTTAAAATTCCATTTCAATGAAGTTGAATGATGGCGTGTTTTTCTACAATTATCTTTTTTTGAATAAGAAACAATTTCATTAATGATATGAAATTACATAAGAAAGGGTGTCCCCAAGTTACAAAAAGCCTCTCCAATTAGAAAGGAGGGTATCAAAACTATAGTGATGAAAGAGAGGGGATCGTTTGGTCCAAGTCACAACCGTATTAACAATGGCTTCAAAGAACCTAGCATAAGAAGATTCTTTTTCTTGAAAAATACGTTTGTTCCTTTCTTGCCAAATGGTCCAACAAAAAGCCCTTGTGAAGTTCTCCCATAAAATCTTCTTCTTCTTTTTGAAAGGGTGACCTCCAAGGATAAGAGCAAGAAAGAGCTTTGGTTCTTCCGGAAGGGCCGTTTGCCAATTGAAGGAGGAAAATAACTCATTCCAAAACATACGAGCAAATTGACATGAAATCATCAAGTGACTTTGAGATTCTAAATGATTTTTGCAAAGAATGCACCATTGGGGAGAAAGAGCCATGTGAGGTAACCTTCTTTGTAACTTATCATTGGTGTTGATAGCCTTGTGTGATAGCTCCCATAAAAAGAACTTGATCTTCTTGGGGTGAATACCTTTCCAGATGAGATCATAAAGATTGTCGGGCTCACTTATCATTGGGGAAATGTCACTTAATAGGGAGCTTACAGAGAAGAGTCCATTTGGTTCCATCTTCCAAACCACTCTATCTTTGTTGTGGTTAATTGATACAGAAGATATACAGTGAATAAGTGAGGCAAATTCATCAATCTCGACATCTTTCAAATTTCTTCTAAGTCTCAAATTCCAAGAATCAAGCTCTGTACTCCATAAGTCCTTGACAGCCCCTTGTTTTTTGGTAGACAGATTGTAAATCAACGGAAATGTTCTAGCAAGAGATTCATTCCCAATCCAATTATCATCCCAAAAGGATATGTTTGCACCATCCCCAAGCACAAATGATGTTCTGTCATGGATCAAGTCTCCAAACCTCATGATTGTTTAAAGAAAAGAATGTGTACATAGATACGATATTGGATTTTCTAACTACAATTTTTTTTAGTGTATAATCTATTGCTATTTGTTATTGAAAATGTTTGTGTTAATTCAATTGCATGTAGGTTCATATTTCATAAGAAAATTAGCATGTTACTTGGTAAATTCAAGTTGCAAGGGATGCATATAATGAATATGTATCAAATGCTAAGAATCGCTTGGGACTTTAAAATTCCACTTAATGAAGCCGAATGATGGCATGTTTTTCTACAATTATCAAGTGAATAAATCTATTTTTTTTAATGTGTGTATAGATATGATATTGGATTATCTTACTACAGTTTTTTAGAGTAACAAATTGAGTTGCATTTTTTTTGCTTCTCTCTCTTTACATTTTATCTTTGAGGTTTCTAAAGTTAATGTACTAGAATACTAGAATTTATAGTTTTTTTGAAGTTATTGAGCAATATAGTATGGTGATTTCAAAAATATATAAGAGGTAAATCTATTTTTTCCTTACCATCATTATTTTCTGGATTATTTTATAATTAATCTTAAGATTATTATTTTTGGTATTTCAAATGTTTATGCATGCTTAAAATTTGTATATTTTATTTTTCGTTTTTCAAGTTAGAAACATAAACGTGCATTGCACGTGGTAAGAAACTAGTATAAGCAAGTGCTAGAAAAGTTTACCTGATATACATCTGTCTATCCATCGAAGAGTACGGTACATGGCCTCCTCAATTCTTGGACCTGTAATGGTTGTTTTTACTACATCATCAAGAGCCATAATAATATCTGCTCCTATTCTGTTCTGTGCAAAATTGAGGGAAAATAAAGCATTAAAATGAAGTAACACAAGGAAAGAAAAAAGATAGTGCATTCAGTGCATTGAAGCTTATGAAAATCTTATGCCAGATCTTGATGTGGTGAGAGAAATATTCAACTGTACACAAGTAAATGTCATGCTAACAAAATGAACGTGCATGGTGAAGGATATTAAAGATCTTAATAGTAATAAAATCCTAAAATTCTAAAAATTCAAGAGCCTGGAGGAAAGAGATGAGCACTAAATTACCACGAAGGTATATCATCTAAAAACTTAATATGTAAGTCACATATCCACAATGTGGTCTTTATTTATAGTCCCTTCTCATAATGAATAAGGATAGACCATTTCTATATTTGATTTATTCATTTTCTTTTGCGCAAGTGGTATTTATGGAATGGACGTCTTGTCAGTCATCCACCATTAGGCAAAAGACTATGTATTAGTATGAAATACCATTTTGTGGTTACTTAAGTAAAAAATAAGTTTTTTTTTTTTTTATAAGAAACCAAAAGAATAAGAATAATGTCACCAAGTTAACATCAAGCAACCATATCTTAACCTACTTGAATTTGAATCGATTCCTCAGGAGTCAAAAGCATTGGCTTCCCATCAACTGGAGACTGAAGAAAGAAAACTTGCATTAGTTACTTTTCTCTAAAAGGATTAGAGAATTCAGGCATTCTTCTATATAAATCAACAAAACTATTGGCCAGAAGATAATGCTAAAGACAATTGTCAGCTAAGCCTTCATATGCATAAATAACATTTAACAACTTTTCAAGTAAACATTGAGAACGTTTATTTCTTTTTTTCTTTTTTTTTTTTAAGTATTTCTTGTTCAGAAAATTATAATAATAATGATAATGAAACATTGAGAAAGTACCTGAAATGTTACACCTTTTTCGGTGATATCAGCTAAATGCAACAATGAGACCTAGTAAACATTAAATAGAATATAAGCTTCGTGTTTTTTTTTAGAATAAAGAATATAAGCTTCGTTAAGATGATAATATCAAGAAAGCTAATAGAAATGATATAAAAGAATTATAACGACGGTAGGAAATTCAAAAAGAATAGTAACATAAATGGAATTTTGGTTGGTATTTTTTTTTTAGAAGGGAAACAATTTCATTGATAAATGAAATAATGGAGGAAACTTCAAACACCAATAGGTGAATTGCATGTGGGTTCTCCAATTGGCGATTAAAGAGGATAAGCTATAATGAATAAAATGAGGTCTTCCTTTGCAACATAAAAGAGCATTACGAAAAACATAATCTAAAAAGTTGTCAAAAGTAGATGAAATATTGCGAAAAATCTGCCCATTTCTCTCTCTCCAAAGACACCAGAAGAAAGACCAAGTGAAAGCAAGTCACAAGATCTTCTTTGCACCTTTGAACGGATGACCCACCAATACAGCAGCAAGTAAGTCAATGTTATGGAGACAGCTTACTCCTTCGGTTGAATTATTTCAAAATCAGCTAGACAGCTACAAGCTCTAAGGTTGTCACGCATCTCAAGGAAACCTTGTCTCTGGCAGCAAGTTGCCCATCCTCCCTCAACTCAACTATCATGTTAACAAATAAATATCTAAAGACTTTAGACAACGAGTTTTTCCTGCCCAGATTATCTTCATCTACAATAAACTATAGATCTCAATAGTTTTATCTAACTGCCCTCCCCTGGTGTAATATAAGTTATTGATTCATCAGCACGTAATATCTGTGATTATACTAATACAATACTGTCCAAGTCACATATATTACGTGAATAAGTTTGAGAGGACTAAAATTTTCAATCCTTCCAAACTTCCTTTTTTTTCTTTTTTTGATGAAAAAGAGTCCTTCCAAACTTCCATAAAGAAGCAAGAATGAAAAGGAGTTGTAAATGTAAGAAAATATACGAATCAGAAGTGGTGAAGATGAATCAAGCATAGGTAAACCACCATTTGAAACCCGCCAGAATCAGTAAGCATTGCTCTGGGCCAGTTCATAAATTTGTGGAGACCTCCCAGTTCATCAATAAGCTCGGAAGTAGGACGAAGTGCTAAATGATATGTATTTCCAAGTATAATTTGGCAACCAATCTCTTCAAGCTGATGAGTTGTCAACCCTTTAATTGTCCCTATAGCCAGATAAACTTAATTTAAAACACAACTACGTGCAATTGGACAAATGGTATAAATTAGAATATATATTATTTCCACAAGGGATGCATATGTGGAATTGGCTTTAAAATCATACCTTGTGTTCCCACTGGCATAAACAGAGGTGTTTGGCAGAAAAAGTGGGGGAGAGTGAGTTGTGCAGCACGAGCACGATTAAATCTTCCCAGAATCTAATGGAACAGCCAGAGGGCAAAAAAAAATAAAGACCTTGTGTTAGCATAGAATCATCTGTCAAGTATTATTCAACCATGAATCCATATGTTGTCAAACGTGGTTCTTTAATGAGAAAGATAAATGAATGTATATTATTTCTAAACATATGCAACCACCATGAGTTGGACTAGTGGTCACAAGGCCATAAAAATAATAAAGGACTTAGAGGGAATTAGTTCAAACAATGGTGGTCACCTACCTATGATTTAATATCTTACGAGTTTCTTTGGCAATCAAATGTAGAAGGATAAGTCGGTTGTCCCGTGAGAATAGTGGAGGTGCGCGCAAGTTGGCCCAGACACTCACGGATGTTAAAAAAAAATCTAAACAAATACAATGTTTTCTCCTAGTTTGTATATAACCCCCAATAAACAACTACGTGATAAGAAGCAAAACATATAAGTGCAGCAAGATATTAAATCATATTGTTAGATTTGTACAGCTGACACACACTTCTTTCAGTTTCAGCCACTTCATTTACTAATACCGATAAAAATGATTGAATAAATAACAACTCTCTCTAACTTAAGAAAACTCGAGAGAGTGACTCACTTGGATTTCTATAAACCAAAGTTAAGAAATTCAATATAGGATTTATATGTAGGTGTGTGGAACTCATGCTACTAATTTTCTAATTTCATAGGCTACACAAATCAAAGCTAGATAAGCTCAAGCTTATTAAACACCTCTTATACTACGTAATAATTTTTACAGACCAAATACAAGTTACATAACTTAAACTTCTAACTCATTCCTTTAAACAACTTAACATCCATGTTTAACAAACTCGTGCTTATTAAGACCGTGAATCAAACATCCCCTATAATTTCTAAAAGTATAGGGTGGGGCAGAGCAGAGGCATCAATCCAGTGTACCACATCAAATTGACATGCAAGTGTGATGTGAAGGATGTGACTTCTTTTATAGGAGTGAAGGACATGACTTCTTTCCCCAATGGCACATCAAATCCAATTATTCTTTAAAATAAATAAGAAAATAAAACTCATTTTCAACTGTAAGTAAATTCTAAATATTGAATTCGCCATATTCAACTTTAATATTTAATACTCTTTTTAAAACAAAGCTAGAAATTGTTTTTTTTTTTTTTTGAAACACACAACAAAATCAGATGTTAAATTTGTCTAAATTCTAATTAATATAGTTGGCACTTGAACATAGTGTGTTATTGATTGTCAATTTCTTTGACACAAGAAACAAGAAATTTCATTGAGAAAATGAAATGAGACTGATGCTCCACAAGGAAGGGAAACAAAGAAAAAACAAAGCAAAAATTAAGAAGAAGAATACATAGGAGAAATAAAAGAATAGTAGTTGAGAGTAATATCTTGATTGTCAATTGATTCATTTTCTTTATTTCTTCCTCTAGAAGGTCTTCCACACCCACGACCACGACCCTTCATCATTTTTTTGTTTACGAGGCCTTCCACGGCGTCTCTTTTCAGGAGACTGTTGGTGATTCAAATGCTTGGAAGGTGAGAACATCTTTGACACTGAAGTCTGGCCTTGTCTCACTACTCGAGGCCTTCCCCGACCTTTCCCCCTCACTTTTGGAGGCTTAAGTTGTTGATCAACATGATGCGTACCATCACTTGTATTTGGGCCAGATGTATCTTTGTCTTCAACATTTGATTCCATATATTTCTAGTCATAACCTTGAGCAGATGAAGAAAACGAAGTTGTCAAAGTTTCTTGTACTTTCAACTTCAAGGCCTCCCTCGACCACGATATCCCCGTGGTTGACTATTGGTAGTGGTACTACAAATAATAACGAAAGGCAATAATGCCTTAGTATTTTCATTTTTGTTTGCCTCAAATGTGCTAGGCGTCCCTTTTTTTTTATAAGAGACAAAACTAATATATATAAATATAAAAGAAAGGCTACAACTTAAGGGCGAGGGGAAAACCCTTCCCGCACAAAAAAGTAATGAAGCACAACCTCCCAATTATGGAGGATTTGAGCAAGGCTATAATTACACAATAATTTCATATTTCTAAGAGCCCATAACGACGAAGTAATTTGTACAATATTGCAAAAAGATGTAAAAGAGTTGAGCTTATCTTCAAAAATCCTTCTATTTCTTTCCTTCCAAGTCTCCCACAGAACCGCACGAGCAATACATTTCCACAAGACTTTGGTCTTGCCTTTAAGGTTCCACCCGTTGAGCGATTCTAACATCCACCTATCAAGCTTTGCAGGGCAACACAGTAAGAGACCCATAGCTTTTAGGCATCCCTTGCTCTGCATGTTTCAGTGTCTTGGTTTGATGCTCGAAAGGTGGGGATACTGTTATACTTGTTGTACTCAAAGTTCCAGATATTTCAAAAGGCCATCTAACTTGAGGTTGTTTCTTGGATAGTTGAAGATCCTTAGTCCTTAGCAGACTATTGTCTTTATTGCTCGTTTCACCTAGTACCTTCACCTTAGAAGATTGAGCACCAATCATTTCATTTGCCTCATTGTCGTCATGGTCAAATTTTGCATCAAAGAACTCCAAATTTGCATTTTCCTCTTGTAACCTCTTGCAACCTTGAGCATCAATCACTCCATTTTCTCCAGCATTGACATGGTTTGACATAGCATCAAAGAACTTCAAAGTGGCTTCTTCACTAGGCCCCTCTTCTTCGTTTGATCCCTTGGATGCTCTTTCTGTTGGATTTTTCATCACTTCTCCTTGCCTTTCCACTTCATGATGCACGTCAATCATTTCAACTTCTTTGAATTTATCTAGCACATCATTTTAGCCTACTTGTGCATGGTCACCTTCAGCCCTATCGATTTTTTCTCTTAACGAACAACATTGGTTTTCAATCCCTTTAGTTGTTGGTGTTTCTTTTGCATGGAGTCCAACAACCACTAGATCCTACAATTGTTTTCTCCAACCAAAATTCCCAGCCCCATCTCTACTCATAACTTACACCTCGTAATGATCATTAATCATTTCAACTTTTCTAACTTCGTTAAGTTCATCTTCATATATCATTATAACTAGCCTTTCTTGGTCTTGACCTCCTTCTTTGGCTCCATCAATTTCTTCTTCTGACAAACTACATTTTTCTTCAATCTCTGTTATTGTTAGTGCCTCATGTCCACCGAGTTTTTTCGTCGCCACAATCTGTGATTGCTTTTTCTCATCAAAATCTTGAACACCATCTCTACTCTTGACTTCCTTCTCACGATGTTGGTCTATCATTACATTTGTTTGAACTTCTTTAGGCTCACCAAGCACTTGAATTTGGCCTCTTTTTGTGTGATCTCCTACTTCAACCTCATGAACTTCTTCCCCCAATGAACCACTTTATTTTTCAATCCCCTTAATAGTTATTGGCACACGAAGACCTACAATCACCAAATTTTGCGATTGCTTTTGCCAATCTAAATCTCTAGGCCCATCTTTATACATGATTTCCTCTTCATGACGCTCGTCAATCATTTCATCTTCTTGAACTTCTTCAAGTTCATCCAACACAACTTGGCCTCCTTGTGCATGATCTCCATGTTCAACCCCAACAATTACTTCTCTCAACGAATCATTTTTTTCTTCAGTTTCTGTAGTTATTACTACCTTCTCTGCACGGGGTCCTATGATTATCAATTTCTTTTATCATTTTTTCTTATCAAAATCCTCTTCTATCACATTTGCACTCTCCACTTCTCGGTGTTGAATCCTTCCCGTCGACTTCCTGCGCCGCTTCTTCCTCTTAACTCCCTTACCCTCCACCTTGAAGTTATACCTCCCACATTTCGATTTCACTAGCTCCCCACTTTCACAGAGCTTCCCCAAATGGTGACGCAAAAACGTCGGGTGTGCCCATGGCAAATCCTCATACTCATTCACTATAAACTCCAATATTGACTCCTCACTCAACCCATCTTCCTCTCCCACTTCAGCTATTGCCCTTTGTATCATCGAGGCATATGGAAGATGAGTAGGAGTGTAGAATGAGGGGAAGTACTCGTGAAGGCAGCGCTCAATATAAGACTTTAGTTGCTCGGAAGGGGACAAGCAACGAGTGGACAATGTTATTGGTTGCATATTTGGTGGCGACGGCGGAGAATAGGGCATCTCTAAACCTTCCGACTACAAGTGAATGTCGGTGATCGGAATGTGGCATCAAAGGAAAGGGAATCAGGGGATTTTCCTGCAGCAATGGAATGGAAGAGAGTTGGGATTGGGAATTCTCCATATAAACGTGATGCATCATTGTTGGAGAGGCAACCATATCGGCGTGATGCACCATCGTTGGAGAGGCAAACGATGTATTCATATATGGTAACAAAGCTAGAAATTGTTAACAACAAAACAATAAATTTTCAATAATTTACTAACTGGACATTCTAAAGTCAACTAAACAATGCTCAAAGCAAGCCACAAGAACAATTTAAATGCAAAATTAATGAAACGCTCAAACAATATCAAACAAACATCTAATACATCAAAAAGAACACTCGCGGAAGTAGTCTTATGCAATCACATAATCACATAGATGTCTAAATAAAAGAAAGTCAATTAACAATTCCATCACTCGTGTTGCATTTAATGGGAACAACAACTTAAGGTCCTAAAAATACACCATGTTAGCTCGACCTTCGCACGTTATTTCCCAACTAAAGTGCGAAGGATGAAAATGTTGTGGCATGATCAAATTATTTTCTATGATAAACATTACTGAAACGAACACGAACCCAATACTTAGTAAATGAGCCAAATCACTGCTCGAAATCGATGGAATACTGATGCATTGAAGAGTCGTTATAAACCAAGACGAACTGAGCCCCACCCACATTCAAAATTGTCATGAAATAATAAGTAAACCATAAACCAAGTGCTATACACAATGATAACGAAATAATACCTCGAAACGAAGCGCCATTGAACCAATATTTCAATTTCTGGAATTCCCCCAGTTGTCAAACCAGTCCACGATTAGTACTGCATTTAATAGTAAAAAAAACGACAGATATAAATGGAAGTCATATGAAAAAAAAGCATGGGCAATAGATTATAGATTGATGATTTTGTTAAAGATGAGCTTACGGAGAGAGCGGGGAATAAAACGTGTGTCAATTGGCAGCTTTTATATTGAACATTACCATCACATTGCCTATTTATATGGCCGATATTGCAGTGCAAATAAAACTAAAACCTAGCTTACGTGATCATGATGTACGCTGTACGGTCACCAAACAGAACGGTCCGGTTTAGACACGGCCGAACCAAACCTCTTCGGTTTCGGTTCAAATCAAACCACTTCATTTAATATCTTCAATGTTTTAATGTTTTATTAATTAAAATAATTCTTAATTCTTAAAAACGAAACAATATATTGCCTACGAATAACAACTTATGGTTAAAGCAAATACCAGTCCATCCTTGGTGTGAGCATTGTCGAAAACAGAGGGAGTCGATCGAACATACCTTTTTTGGTTGCAAAAGAGCTAAGAGGATTTGGGCTTCACTTTTCCCAAATCAACCCAAGTTCAGGTGTGCAAACCTCAGGATTAAGGATATTTTGCTTCAAATGACCGCCTAAACAAAAAAGAATTGGGGATTTTGAGTGTGGCAATGTGGAACGATCGCAACCAAATCAGATTGGGGAAAGCCATACCTGATGTCGAGATGAAGAGTGAATGGATTCTTCATTTCTGGAGTGAGTTCAATCCAGAAAGTGCGGCTCATCCCGACAGCGCTCAGGAGGTTGGCGGGGATGTAAATCTGAGGTGGTCTCCTCCGGCAGTGAGTTCTTTCAGATTAAGTGTTGATGCGGCGTGCTATCCGATGGAAACCAAAACTGGGTTGGGAGCTGCTATTCGTGATTCATCTGGGCAGCTTGTGGTGGCATCTGCAACTCCCTTAATGCTTAGGTTGGATCCTCTATCTGCCGAAGCTTATGCCTTGCTTCATGGTCTTCAAATGGCGGTGGGAGCTGGGATGAGAAAGGTGGAGATTGAGACAGACTAAAAAACGTTGGCGTTGGCAATCCAGCACAATGAAAGAAAACTCTCTCCTCAAGGAGCTATTATTGAAGAAATCCACCTACTTATGCTTGCCATCAATGCCACTGGAATAAAATTTATTCCCAGATCTTTAAATCGCGTTGCACACAAATTGGCAGCCTGGGCTTTAGCTAAGAATGGGCCTCAGTGTTGGGTCAATGAGTTTCCTTCATGGCTTTTAAATTTTGTTGAATGTGACATTGGAGTTTGTAGCCCGCTGGGTTTGTGTTAAGTATATTGAACCTTTGTTTTATCCAAAAAAAAAAAAAAAAAAAAAAAAAAAAAAAAAACGAGGAAAAATATGTATTTTATAATATTTTAATGGTTTAATGTTTTAATGTTTTATTAATTGAAATAAATTTTAATTTAATCCTTTGTTTTAATATCACTCAATCAAGTTTGGAGTTTATAGCTCATGTGCAACAATGTTTGAGGCGCAAACAGAAAATCCAAAACTAAATTATGATGTTTTTTTTTTGTTCTGGATTTCATCAATAAAAATCTAAAAGTCAAATCGAATATAGTTCTATTGGAATAAGGGATAAGGTTGTATCATTGACTAAAAGATCATGGTTCAATCTCCGCATGAATTAAAATACTTTATAAAAAAAAACAAAAAAATGAGTTTATTTATTTTAAATCAAAATTATATTTAACAAACTTGAAATTTTGTTACGGTTTTAAAATTTCTTAGGCCGCATTTGATAATCATTTGGTTTTTTATTTTTAGTTTTTGAAAATTAAGCCTATAAATAATACATTTACATATTATTTGGTTGTGTTATCTATTTTTTTTAGTGTTTCCAAATTGCAAAATCCAAGCAAAAAAATAAGCTTTAAAAAATTTATTTTTGTTTTTTGAATTTGACTAAGAGTCGTAAGGTTTTTTTTAACGAAAATGAAAGTTTGGTAGGAATTTACATGCAAATGTATGGTTTATACTTTATGCTTAAATTCTACATAAAAGTATTATAATTTCATTTTTAGCAATTTTAGATGCAGCTTGATATTCCCACTTCTTTAGAGACAAATAATTTGTGAAAAAAATATGTATATATCTTAGGTATTGGTTGCAAGCCAAGATTGGCCGCCATCATTTTTTTTTTTTAAATTGACAAAAAAAAAATATAGAGAATAATTTGAAAATAAGAGAACAAGAAAAAAATGGATGAATCTCGTTGCAATCTTGATATTTTTATTTTTTCTCTCTATATTTTGAAATTTTTTAAACAAGTCTGATAAAACGTCATACTACGATAATTTGTAAATATATACGAAAGCTTAAAATGAACGTGCTTATTTATATATAAAAAAAATATTTAATTAATTTATCTTTTAAAATTGTTAGTGTTTACTTATTGATGGTACTTCGAAACACTTAACATATTTTCGACTTTTTTTTAAGAAATATTTATCGAGTTTGTGGATTTGAAGTTAACGGAAAAGGAACAAAGAAAAAAAGAAATAAAAAAATAAAATGGGTTGGTCAATCTTGGCTAGGACCTAAGTTTTTTTGTTTCTTTTATTTTTTAAATCGATAAAAAAAAAAATGAGAATCTCGGTGCTCAATCCTAGTTACTATTCATGTTAAAAATGATAGTGACAAAAAAAATACGCTAGGCTTGATAAAAATAAATTCAATAAGTTATCCTTGACAATATCCCATACAAAGAACTAACTAATGATGAACTAAACTAGATAGACTCCTGGTTTTCAAAAAAAAAAAAACTAGATAGACTCCTTCAAATAATCATGTTGTTTAGTCTAAAATTAGTTGAGTCAATTAAAAACGAGCTAATGAGTGGTTAACTCAAAATAAATTATAAAAATATTTTGTGTTACCATTGCACCCACCAATTTGTTGGCCTAAGTGATGTAGCTGGTGCGGTGGGATCCTTGTTTGTCAGGATCGATCTCGATTGTTTTTTGGTTAGAATTTGTGTTGAGAGAGAGGGGATAATGTGTTGTCTGTTTCGCTGCCTACTAGGGTTCCGGGTGTGGCATGGGTTGACTAAATGCATAAATACTTTTGAAAGTTTATAGTATTTTTTTTTTTATTATTATATATAGAAAAATTGTAATTGATGTCAATTTAGAGTAAAATAATTAAAAATATAGCATTTTTTAAAAACAAATGCAATTATGACATTTTCTATCATTATAGTATGATGTATCGCTGATAAAAGTTTATCGTTGATAGAAGTCTATCGCTGATGATAGTCTATCACCTTAATTTTTTATAGAATTTTGTAGTGATACTAGTCTATCACTGATAAAAGAAAGTGTATCAATGATAATATTAACGATAGAGCCTATCAGTGATAGCCACAGATTTGTTGCCATATTTGCAAAATGTTTTAAATTTTGCTAAATTTGCAATTATTTTGGGTTTGATGGCTGTTTGTGCAACTAACCCTATTCTTTAACCCATATTTTATTTCTCAAATATTGATGATAACATTTAATAAATTTATTTTAATTTGATTTTATCATTTTTACCCATCATTTAAAATATGAAATTAAATATATTTTATTATTTTTTTAAAAAAATTAGGTACTTTTAATTATGTATTTTATACTTTTTAAATTTCACCTATTAATTATGTGATTTTACAATTATCAATTATCACCGTCTTAAAATATATATATATATATATATATATATATATATTTAATGGGTTGGTTGCACAAACAACGATGAAGTCTAAACTAATTACAGATTTAGCAAAATTTAAAACATTTTGCAAATATGGCAAAAAATCATGGGCTATCGGCTCTATGTTGATACTATCACCGATACACTTTTATCAGTGATAGACTTTTATCACTAATAGACTACTATCACTGACAAAATTTTATAAAAAACTAAGGTGATAGACTACTATCAACGATAAATAAAGATGTCCATTTGCTCCGTCCCGCCCCGCTCCGAATGGGACGCGGAATCCCCGATTACACGGGGAATGGGGGAGAATTTTTGTTGCCCCGTTAGCTAAACGGGGCGGGGACGAGTAATAGCATACCCGCCCCGCCCCGAATATCCACCCTGCCCCGTATACTTTTATATATATATATTATTCATACAAATTTAACTACACACTTTTTTTTTGGTCTAAAAAAATACACATTTTACGAATACGTTGCTAATTTCGAAGAATACCCGCCCCGTCCCCGCGAAAATAAAATAAACGGGAATTTTGCGGGGACGGGTAATGAAATATGGGACGAAGACGGGGGCGAGGAAGACATTATCCTGCCCGCCACATGGACATCTCTAGCGATAAATTTCTATCGATACAACATTCAGTGATAAAAATTGTCATATCCGCACATTTAAAAAAAAATGCTATATTTTTAATTATTTTACTCTAAATTGACATTGGTTACAATTTTTTTTGAAAATACCTCAATTTTAAATTTATAATTTAACCCAATAAAATTAAAATGAAAACAAGTTTTAAAATTATAATTTAACCAAAAAAAATTAATTTAATTTAATGAGTTTTGGTTTGACTGGACAACCCAATTATATTTCATCCACGATCCATCTTCGAAAGAATAGAACATGTCGAACATATTTCGGGTCATAAAATATCCAAATCGGAACGATCAATCCAAAGGACAAACGCTCTCCGGGTATCATCGGCGCAAAGTTGTCAAGCGCCATCGGAATTCAACTCTTCAAACCCTTAAATCTCAATCCCAATTTCAAACTCCCACCTCGTTTACATACTGCAGAACGAAGATCCATAATCTCTTGACTGTCTCAAGTTCAATCCGATCATACAGAGCATGCTCATTACTGGCATCGGTGATCTACTAAATCGGCCTGCGTGATCGGAATCTCAGGGACGATACACCGATTGCCGACCTAAGGTTGGAATCATTCATCTCTGTTCCATCACGCTTTTGATTATTTCAATCTAGAAGCTGCTGCACGCGAAGCTTTTTTATAGTTGACTGATCTTTTGATGCTTACAACATTCATTTCGTTTCATTTTGGTTGAAATTTGAACACGAGATGGCTTAGTTCTTCTGTTTAGCGAATGGTTTTTGAGTGTATCAGCATCATCAAGCTAGTCCTCGATGGAATATCTCTGGTTAATTATGTTTTTTTTTTTGTTTGTTCTTCTTGTTGCAGTTCTACGTGTTCGTAGCTCAATATTTAGTTCCAGGGAGTAGAATTGCGCTATTTGGAAAATGCAGCACAATCCAACAACTGTCGAGGAACAGTTGGTATTGAAAGCAATCAAGGAAGAATGTGGTTGGGAGAGTCTCCCGAAACGGCTGCAAGCAACAATGTCCTCCAAGGAAGAGTGGCATAGAAGGTTAGAAACATGTGTCGGTTGTCTTTAGGTTTTACTCTGAATTTTCCGATAGCACAATTATTGAATAGATTTAGGTACGTCCCCTGTATCACGAAACCAAAAGGTGTAAATTATCATAATCTGTATGACAACCGAGGAATTTGCCCACATGTGATCTGTGCATGTAACGTAATTCTTACCCTACGAAGTATAGTTATTTTTTACCTTGTTGGAAAGGTTAGAGTTCAAGTGCAAGATTTACGAGGTTTATCAGTAACCATAGATGATTTATGTCACACTCATGTAACGATTCATGATTAGCCAAAATGTTCCTACTAGAATTGCAGGGCAGACTTCAAGCTGTTGTTCAGCTATGAATAAATCAGAAAAAAGTGTCACCTTAAAATATTAGTTCAAACATTCTGTTTCATCGTTGTTCTATTTGGTTTTGTTTTTGTCACATGAGACAGACTTATACACTGTTAGCATACACTCTTCATTAGAGTAATTTTACCCTTGTTATTATTTTTTTAATTATATCGCAGCATCTTGTTTTCGGACACTTTTGTTATGTTTGCATACTATTAATACACTGTCTGCCTTACCCCTCTTTACGCTGAGTTCTCTCCTATTTCACGCTTGTCCCCTAGGGTAGAACATTCCTCTATGATTACTAATGTAAGAACACAAACGGGAAAGACAAGAAATCATCATACCCGGCAGTAGAGCTTTCAAGAAAGCACCACAGTTGGCACAATCAACAACAAAGGGTCATTGCGAATCTGATTACATAGAGAACACCAATTAGAGGTCAAGATTGTCACCATCTCCCAAAAGTTATCATCCCGTTTAAAAGAATCTTCTGTTTATTTCCACCCACGATTTCCAAAGAAGAGATTTTGTGGCATTGATCCAAAGGGTTTTCCTTTTTTCCTTGAACGGATTTCTACAAAGAATTGGCTTCAACAGATCTTTAGTGGTTTTAGCCTTTTAGGGAAACATCACCGGATGCCAAAAATGTAGAGCAAGAGACACCACCATTTAAAGGTGTCAGTTTAAGAATAAATGACCAATTATTCTAATCCCGTTTATTCAGAGGATTCACCACTTTGGTAAAAGTTGGATATTAGGGTGGGTTATTTTTTTGGATTCAGTCACTTATATTTGACTCCTCCCAAGCATGAAGTCCGGATGAAAAAAATTAACCATTCTTTACAGAGTTTAATGCACACAGAAACATTTCCTGGAGTCAGGCGGCATAGGAAATATTTGCTGGTGAAGTTACCTAAAGCCTCTGATAAGACCTTCTGATTTTTTTTTTTTTTTTGACAGGAAACAAAATAAATTTCATTGATAATTTGAAAGAGTGTTACAAATGATATCCTATCCTGTTAGTTACAGAAGACACCTCCATTAATTATAGAGGGTGGTGAGGTCATAATTACAAAAAGACGGAGATAACTTGCTCCAATTGATAGCTAAAAGAGTCGTTGAGTCGATGAAATGATGAGCATCTTTAAAAATATCTCTAAAGATACGAGTATTCCTCTCATTCCAAAGATTCCAAATGAAAGCACGGTCAAAACAGGGCCAAAGGGTACCTTCTGATTTGTTATAAATGGTCCTTTAATTTTCTTTGAAGAAATAAAAGATAGAAGAGTTATAGATTATGTTATTTAGTGACTTGAAAATATTGAGATATGCCCCCTTGGAATTAAAGTTTTTGCATGGAGGTATGTCAATAACCCCCATTCATTTCTTCAACTTCGTTTTTCTGTGCCATTACTTTGTACAAGAAATTATTTGGTCAAAAAACCACTCTTCATGATCTATGCTGATTGGAGTATTTCTGGCAGTGTCCTAGTGCTTGGGTTTGGGAAGACTTCTTATTTTCTTTCACTCCATTTCGTCGAAT
Source organism: Herpetospermum pedunculosum (assembly GCA_028017165.1). Classification (NCBI taxonomy): domain Eukaryota; kingdom Viridiplantae; phylum Streptophyta; class Magnoliopsida; order Cucurbitales; family Cucurbitaceae; genus Herpetospermum; species Herpetospermum pedunculosum. The sequence goes on from CM051522.1 coordinate 86,104,232, forward strand.
AAGAATTCTTCATTTTCTCTTTCTTCCACGATTTTTTTTTCTTGTTTATAAAAAAAACAATTTATTTCTTGTATATATATTCCCTTGAGGACAGCACATTTGGTATTCAGCCAAAGTTTGAACATGAAGTGTCCTGTCCAAAAAAAAGTTTGAACATGAAGAGGTGACTTCCCTGTTCCACTTATCCATTGAAAAAATTGGCAGGCTGGTAGCAATTTAAACACTGGCAATTAACGGATTGTAATGCTAAAAAAATATGAGCATTAATAAGCCAAGCTCCCCTGATTTATCATTTATGAAACTGGTTCACTTTTTTTAATGCCGATGCATGCTAATTTCATGCAGGATTATTGACCACTGTATAAAGAAGAGACTCCAATGGAACACTAGTTTTGCTCGTAAAGTATGCAAAGAAAGTGAATACTATGAAGATATGATGCGGTATCTGCGGAGGAACCTAGCGGTCTGTGATGTAGTAGAAGTTCTCCAATTATTTATTGAATTAATATCTCTTTGATTATTGCTAAAGTTCTATTGCAGTATAAATTTCTACCTATTAATTGTTGTCTTGTGTGGCACGACTATTGATTTTTTTGTTTTCGACGATGGTTGTAATGTTTTGAACTTGGTATTCCATGTTTTATACTTCTATCAACTTGGACTATTGCTACACAAGGATTGTAGAAAGAATAGTTTTTACATATTATTCTGATACGAAACCATATATGTTGTCAAACGAAAATTTAGGTTTGTTGGGACCCTAACTGAAGGGTTGGACATAGTGGCAATAGTCCTTGGATTCAACCTAGTAGTTGTGAGTTAAAAGCCTTTTGGGTCCATTCTTTTATAATATCAAGTATCTCATGTATCTTGACCGCAAATAGTTGGCAGTCTCTAATTCTGGACCCAAAGAAGGTTGAGGGTCTCAGGGAAGGGATATTTGAGTACAAAAGGGTTCTTTGGGATCTGAACTCTGTTGTGATTTATGGACTAGAAAACTACATTGGCATGCACACATATGTCACCACCTTGTTTAAGTTTTCCTTTACCAATAGTGTTTAAAACATTGATGTTTTTGTTGCAGCTATTTCCTTATCACCTTGCGGAGTATGTTTGCCGTGTAATGAGAATATCACCTTTTAGATATTACTGCGATATGATATTTGAGGTCATGAAAAATGGTAAGAGCCTTCTTACAACTTATGCAATGCATTTACTTGGTGTAAAACTATTATAAGTTTATTAGTTAAGAATTAATTAAGTGTACTGTACCACGTTTTTAAGAGTTAATCAGATAAGTCATAATCTAGTAGCTAAAACCTTTGAGGTTTGTGATAATTCATCATGGCATGAGTGTGAGTGATTTTGACTTCAGATATTTGCTTTCATTTTCCTTCCCCATTTTGACATTATGAATTCAAGTAATATTGGAGTCTTCATGTGGAGTATGTAAAAAATTAGTTATGTGATTGAGTTTTAAACTTACAAAAAACGAGCTATCAGTTTCAAAGAACTTTCCTACAATCAGTCCCCTAGGTATCAAATTTAGTTTTTTTTTTTGAATGGACCTGTAGAATTTTCTGCCATTAATTTGATGTTGGTTAAATTCGAGTTCCCGAGTTTCACTAGCATAATGGATTAATCTCTTTCTCCAATTAGTATCTTTTCCTACAACTACAATACACGGTGGTCCTAAATGGATTCTGTCACTCCTTAGTGACTTGATTTTTCTTGAAAGATGAGGAAGTGATACATACTTCTGCAATTATAGAACTAATGTAAAAGGAATGTTTAGATCGAATCAGGGGTATTGTAATGTTTTGAAGATATCCTTTTGATGGCTTTTGATAATTACTGCGACTTGATAATTTCCACGTGCTTTTTTTATTTACTTGCAGAGAATCCTTATGATAGCATCCCAAATTTCAGTGCGGCTGATGCGTTGCGGTTGACAGGAATTGGCAGGAATGAATTTATTGATATCATGAATAAATGTAGATCCAAGGTACTAGAGATACGTTTATTTGTTCATGTATTTATGGTAGTTCTAATTGTGATCGAGTTTGTAAATTCATTATACTTGTTTAAGGCACATGTATTTTTATTTTCTTATAATCTTCTTATTGAAGTGTGTTTAAATACCTGTTGACTACATGTGCTTAAAACGCCTTGTACTAGGACCCAAGAGCTTGTATTTCGCAGAAAAAAAGTTAGTTGGGCATGAGATGAAGGTTTATGACCTCAGTTGGGACAACCTTACAACCCTACAAATTTCAGTAAATTGAAAACTTGAGAAGATATTCAGTGCCTTTGGGTTCTCCTTGACCACTTGGTATAATCTCTGAGGGGGTGTTTGGGGCACCAACTTGGAGTTGGGTGGACTGAGTTATTATAACCCAGCCTATGTTTGACCCACCAATTATTTAAGTTTAAGGTAAATAAAGTAACTACATTGACTTCAAGTATTTACTATTCACAGACTATTATAACCCACAAACTATTATAACCACATACTATTTTAACCCACTCAGCACCCCAAACAACCCCTGAGATGTAAGTCATATTCTCAATCAATACATAAGTTGTACTATCAATTATTGGCTTACTGTTAGTTGGCTTGGTAACGCACTAGCTTATGGTTATAGAGTCTTAATTTTATTTTTGAAACAAGAAGCACAACTTTTCATTGATGAAATGAAAAGAGACTAATGCTCAAAAAGTACAAGCTCCATAGAGGAGCGAAAAAAAAAAAAAACGATATGAAAATACAAGCTACATGAGGATTTATTTTTACAAGATTTTGGTCGGTTTTCCCTATGGGCATTGGGGATTTTCAACTTTTTTTTAGACAAGTCATCCTTTCTAAAAATAAATAGAGATTCTCTGGTTGATTTTTGTTTGAGCGATCCTGTGATCAACATGGCTGGAGCGATTTCTCGGGTTTTCTTCAAATTGGAATAGCCCTTTCGATCTTTTTCTCTTATTTCTCTTTTTTGCTTTGTTTTGGTGTACCATCCCATTGTGCTTATTGTCATTCTTCTTCGATTTGGAGACTATCTTGTATCTATTGGATAAAGTCTATCCCTTTTTGACTTCATTATATCAATGAATGGTTACCGTTTCTTATTAAAAAAAAAAAAAATACAAGCTCCATAGGGGAACGAAAAGCAATAACGAATGAAAAATAAAAGAGAATAATACAACCTATGGGCAAGGGTAGAGGAAACCCCCTCCCGAAAAAAGCTAAAAGTAAACTTTCCAATTGACAAAGGTTATAATTACAAAATAATTTCTTGTGATTAAAACCCCAGCAAAAAGAGGTTGTACATTTCTAAAAGAGGACTTATCTTCAAAGGTCCTTTGATTCCTTTCCAACCAAATGTGCCACAACAACGCCCTAGGCGCACAATTCCACACAATATTTTCCTTTTTGGACATCTTCCACCCCGAAAAAACTTCAAGGAGCCAGCTATCAATAGTCTTCGTCAAGCAGCCACACACACCAAAGATTTTAGCCAATATTCTTTCAAATATTGGTCACACCAGTCTAATGAGGAACTTCTAGTGGAAAACAGTAAAGGAGGGGGTTTATTTATTTACCGATAAGAAACTGAATTTTTGTTAGCAAAGGCATGGTGTGACAAGATATCATCCCAAAGATAATCCACGAGGATCACAAAAAAAAAATTGAGCAATTATTATCTGGCTAGTACAAAAGGAAAGGGAAATCATCGGCTAGTTGGGTACGGTGGAAAGACCATTGTAAGAGGAGGTTTTAGGCACATGAACTGGACTACAAAATGATTGCTCTTGTTGAGCAAGGGACTTTGGAGGTTCCTATTTGAGAGAGTTTCTCTTTTGTGTAAGGTAATTGTGAGTAAATGTGGCATTCAAGTCCAGGGTAAAAGATCCTTTGTTCTTTGAGACAACATACTACAGTATTTACACTTGCACGGTAAATATAGATACAGTTATGTACTCCATAGACCTGCTAATTTTACCACCAATCTATTGTACAATGACCCAAGATCTTGTATTTCCCAAAAAGAAGTTTGTTGAGCACGAGATGAAGGTTTGACCTTGTGGTAAATTCTATTGGCTAGGAGATGGAAGCTATTATAAAATGCCGAGTTTGGAAGATAGTAAATGTAACTAGAGAGAAGAAAAGCATTGGTCACAGATGGGTATGCCAACAAATGTAAAGCTGATGTAATTGGCAGGTTACTGACTTGACTGTTTCTGGAGTTGAGGATGGTGATTTTTCTTTAACTGCTGACATGATCAATGAGATAGGAGAAAAGGGTTATGTCAGTGAAGAACTTTTGCAAAAGCAGGTTTTTGTTTTGTAGCAATTGCCCTGGAGCTTCTACCCACAATTGATGCTGTATGATTCCAGCTATGGAGGCCCGACCTTCAAAACCTGCACTCGTGTAACATGTTAGAATGGAGTGGAAAAATATTTTCATCTCTTAAAAGTGTTTGATATACAGGATTCTGTTTAGATGGGCTGCAATTTAGCTATACAAAGAAGTTCTTTCGGACCTCATGAATGCTACTTCCCCTTAGAGTTTCCATTCATTTTTTTTTTCTATAATCACACAATATCTTGTATAGCTGCCAATTGGAAAGGTCTTTTTGTAATCCTCTGGCCTTGTGTGTACTTCTTGGATAGGGTGACTTTGCCTTGTTCTTCTTGTAATTTCATTTTATAAGTGAAATTATTTTGTTACTTACTAGAAGAACTATTTTTTGAACAAGATACAACACTTTTCATTGATTTAATGAAAATAGATTAATGCTCAAGGGATACAAACTCCACAGAGGAGAGAAACAAAACTCCACAGAGGAGAGAAATACAAAATGCTATAAAAGAAACAAAACTATAAATAAAAAAGACTACAATAATTAGAACTGAAGAAGCAGAAAAGCATGCCAATTACGAACAATGTCTTGGATAGAATAGACTTTAAATTGCTTTGAAAGAGAACTCCAAGAAGAGGCTAATAAGAAAACGGATTCGAGACGGTCGACCCAATTAAGATGTTTATTTTGAAAAATTCTGAAGTTTCTCTCCATCCATAAATCAAAGAGCAAAGCTTTGAGAATCTGAACTTTCTTCAACCTTTCAGTGAGAACTTTAACCAGGATTTTATAAACTGCTGAGGTCGAGGTCAAACTAATGGGCCTAAAATCCTTCACACTTGCAACAACTTTTTTTTTTTGAATTAAACAAATAAAATTCTCCTTGTGCAAGAGTTCAAATGTCCTTTCTGGTGGAACTCCTTGAAGAAAAGAAGGAAATCAGCCTTCAATAGAGACCAAAATCTGATGAAAAATTCCATAGTAAAACCATACGGACCTGGAGCTTTGTTCTTACCAAGATTTTTGACAGCTAACCAAATTTCTTCAAGTGTGAAAGGAGTCATACAACACAAATTGAAAAAATGTTGGTTGAATGCTAATATATAAATTCAGATGGCTTAAGTATTAGTCATAGATTCTACCTGATTAACACTTTGAACGGTCAGCTTGTTTTATAATTCAAGTGTCCATGAACATGTATCAGATTCTCATGCATGATGAAGTCAGAATCTTTTTGCACTCATTATTAACATATTTTTCAATTTAAACCACCATAGGCCTAGTGGTCAATAAACCATAAAAAGAACAAGGGGCTTAGAGGGAATCAGTTCAAGCCATGGTGACCACTTACCTATAATTTAATATCCTACGAGTTTTCTTGACAACCAAATGTAGTAGGGTCAAACGGTTGTTCCGTGATATTAGTCGAGGTGCGCACAAGCTGGCCTGGACTTGATCTTCAATTGAGCTTTACAATGGCTATCCACGATAATCTTTTATATTGAAGTCAAAGTCCTGTACTTGATCTTATTATTGTTTTTATAAGAAACATTGAACAAAAAGCGCATGCAAGACAGCAGAAGAAGAAGTCTCAGAGAAGCTACATGAGTCTACTTGCTGATCAACTATAATTTCTTCATTGTAAAATAAAATGGGGAAGCTCTTGAAAGTTTTCAGTTGTAGACATCCAAAGAGAAGGATCAAAGGAGAATATAGTCTATACAATATATAATTTTCTATCAACCCATCTTCAAATATCCCTATTCCTTACTTTCGAGATGCTCCAAAGGATTTTCTTTTTTGATAAGAAACTTACGTAAGTATTATAAACAGTGAGAGAATCAAAAGGATACAACCTAAGGGCGAGGGGAGAAAAACCCCCTCCCGACGAACTAAAACAAAGCTTTCCAGTTGTTTTGAATCATGGACAAGCTATAATTACGAAAGATGTTCTTGTGATTCAAACACCACCAAGAAACTAAGAGTTGAACATTGCTACAAAAAGACAAAAAATGAGTAGCCTTATCTTAAAAAATTCTCTGGTTTCTCTCTAACCATAAGCTCCACATGATAGCCCTACCAGCCAAGGACCAAATCACCTGCTTTCTATTATTGAACCTCCCCCTACGAAGTAATTCCACCATCCAGTCGTCAACCCTCAAAGGGAGGCAGAGGAGTAAATCAAACTCCTTAAAAATCCAAAACCAAGCTCTCTGAGCAAACGGGCAGTGAAGGAACAGATGATCGAGAGACTCAGCCGCCCCAAGGCATAAGTGGCAAATAGAGGGGGAAAGAGACCAATTAGGACATCTGGCTTGAAGCTTCTCCTGAGTGTTTAAGCCTCTGTGGGCCACAGACCAAAGAAAGACTTTAACTTTCTTAGGATAATTTTCTTTCCAAATTGCATCCACCATAGGAATCCTCAACGCGGGAGCGGCCTCAGTTAGCTTATAGACCGTAGCCTTGGAGGAAAAAAACACCTGACTTATCAATGGTCCACTCCACATTGTCACACCCAGCACCCAAGTGGATAACATCAAGCATGTCCACCAAACTGATCCAAATGGGAATCTCCCAATCAAAAAGGCCTCTTCTAAAGCCAAGGTCCCAATCTTTCGTCAAGTCATTCCAACAATCGACTATCGTAGCTTCTTGTTTCATCGACAAACTAAAGAGATTTGGGAACTGAGAAGCGAAAGACAAATTCCCAGCCCATCTGTCGGACCAAAACAAGATCCTATCTCCTTTAGAAGCTTTAAACTTCAAGAATTTAAAGAAAAGATCGCTATTTTTTGCAATATCAAACCAAGGTCTACCTTTAGCCCTGCCTTTGGGAGGAAGAGAGACCCACCCGTGGGGACTAACCCCGTACATACTAACAATCACCTTCTTCCACAAAGCACCATCTTCTTGGGTAAAACGCCACAACCACTTGAGGAGCAAAGGCATTATTTCTTTGTTGGAAAGCACCCAAACTCAGACCCCCATACTTCAAAGGCAACGAAGTCTTCCCCCAATTAACCAGATGATTACTCGCTTTAAACTCACCGTTATCCCAGAAAAAGTTCCTCACCAAAGTCTCCATCTTCTTGATAACCCCGACTGGGGCTTTAAGAAGAGAGAAGTAGTAAATCGGGAGGCTATTTAGAACAGAATGCTCCAAAGGATTTTCATATAATGATATATGCTTCATCGTGTTCTTTTTCATGCTCTTGATATCTCCTACTAGCACATCTGTTGCAAACATATGGTAAATGCACAATACCTAGAAACCTCAACGAACCACTGGCAAAAACTAGTAATTTTTTTGTTTAATGTGGGAAGGGCAAAAGAAGTATGTTCAATGTCTTTATATCCATGTTCACTACAGATGCACCTTTGTGGGCAGAAAGCCATAAATTTTCATTTAATTTATTATGTACATTTACACTGGTATTGTCATTTTAAAACCTGCACATATTGGTTTGTGTTCACATCACATGTGGAGCTTTTCTTTTAATCATTCTTCTACGTTGAGCTTGTTTGTTCATTAATATCTTTTTATTCCTTTGAGCAATCCAGAAAATTATGTGGAAGCTAAACAAGTCAATTGCAAGAGAACTTTTACCAAATCAACCTATTGATTTCGTTATCGATCCATGGTGGGGAGTTTGTCTTGTAAACTTCACGTTGGAAGAATTTAAGGTGAATTTCGATTCAATCTTAGTTCCATGTCCAAATTTTTACTGTAGTGTGAGCAATTTTTTTTTAAAGTGCGGAAATGCATAAATGATTATCGTTTTATCAATTAAAAAAATAATAAATGACTATCGTTTTCTATTTTCTGTCATTTGATTTGATTTTTTTGCTATTTTTTTTTAAAACGTAGAAACTCTCAGAAGAAGAAATGGCAACGATTGACAAAGTTTGTAAGGAGGAGGCTAATTCATTTATTCTCTTCGACCCAGACATTGTAAAAGGTCTCTTCAGAAGGGGATTGATCTACTTTGATGTTCCTGTTTATTCAGATGACCGTTTTAAGGGTAAGCAATCAATTTTCAAATATATGTTTATTTTTTTGGGTTAGATGACAGACAAGTTTCGTTAATTTGGTGTTCTTCCTCGTTAATTTGACGTTCTTCCTGTAAGACATTTTTCTGGACTGACACCTGAAAGCCCTCCGATTAGTGTATGGACTGTGTATCTCATATTGATTTTAGAAGTCAAATCTGCTGTTTGCAGGTTTATCTCATGCAACCATATGTTCATGTCATACCATTATTTGGCTACTACTGCTGTTCGTTTGAGCTTCTTTACAAAAGCGATAAAATATTTCTTTCAGTATCATCTTATATGTGTCAAGTGTCTTGATTTGACGATATAATAACAGTTTTGTGGTCTTAAACATGGATTGTAGACTTTTTTGTTAATCTAAATTGTTGCTGTGTATTAGAAAAAGGTACATTTAACAACAAGGTTAAATATGCACATTGGCCTTTTTTGGAACCACTCCTATGTAAGAATCCGAGGATTTGGAGATACTAATACTTTTAGTGATACAGTTTCAAGGCTTGAAGGGTTTGTTTCCAACCGAGAACAGTCCTATGAAGACCCGATTGAGGAGTAAGGCAATTATCTACTGCAGCTTGTTTCTTTTCTTTTTAGTATTATTTTTCTGACTGGGCCTTATGAAGAAAAGTTTATTTATTCAGGTTATTGTATGCAGTTTTTGTTGTTTCAAGTGAAAATGCAACTGTTGCTGAACTGGCAGCGACATTACAGGCTGACCTATTGCAGCTCCAGGCTGCTGCATCTTTTGCTTGCAGATTGGGATGGGCAGTAAAAGTAATTGATCCAGCATCAGTTCTTCAAGATTCAAGTAGACCTAACTCTCCTAGGGCAATTTTTTCTGATGAAGATGCTTCTCTAGCTGCTTCAGGTTCATCAAACATGTTTTCTGATGGCGATGGTTCTCAGCAAGGGTATTCTGGGACAGATAGATTGGGACCAGATTCTGCTCATCGTGTTGCTTTTGTTGTAGATGCTAATATAACATCATATCTCATGATGGGGTCTGTTTCACCAGGTCTGTCTTTTAGCTTCACCAGGTTTGTCTTTTAGCTTTTTAGTGGTGTTTTTCTTAATAATTTTTTATTTTTAAATTTCATAGTAATAATTATAATATTATTTTTATTTGAACAAAATCTAGTTTCCTTTTCCTCTTCGTCTTTAGGATCAAACTAAAGAAACAACATTTATTGAAAGAAAATAAACAACCAAGAAAAGTAGAACAAAATATCCTACAAAGAGAATTGAAAAGCTGGCTAGGGCAACTGAGAGAGAGACTATCTTGTGAGATAGGATAAACCCTTTTATCAAATGCTGAGGAATATAAAGCCTTTGTTTTACTTATTGCAATTGGATGAGCTACATTTATGGATGACTTCATGACCTCGTTGACAGCGTGTCTATTAAAATGGTTTGAAAGAAAGTACTTTTGGTGATTCCAAATCTAAAATGGAAACCACATTAGTTTAATGTAATTGTAAATGCTCCCAATGGGTGGCTCTGCAACTTCCAAAACTGAAATTTTCTTGGGGTTATGTCACTATAGCTGATCCAGTTCTCTTTATTTATGAATGTTTCAGTTTTAAATTTGTTCCAATCCCTCAGTTCCCTCCATCAAGGTGGACTATCTGAGGGAGGGAGGAAATTAAATTCTTTTTCAAATCTTCAGTTCCGAGTCCTAAATTGCTGTATATCCCATAAACTACTGTATATTTTGCTTTACCAGCTTCATGAACTGATTCAATTGAATATTTTTCAAAAACTTGGTGTAGAAAAGTAAGTTAGTGGCGATGTAGATATAGGACATTTTGTAGAAAGTTTTTTTTTTTTTGATAAGAAACAAACCTTTTCATTGATATAATGAAAGGAGACTATTGCTCAAAGGAAACAAACTCTACAAAGGAGTGAAATATCCCCTAGTTGCTGCAACATGTGTGTTGCTAACGAGGAAACAAAAATCCACCTTTTCAGTGAATGTTCTTTTGCAACCAATTTTTGGAACTTCATACAAGAAGCTTTTGGTTGGTTCTTCCCCCGTCTGGGTGATATCCTCTCTCTGTTATATACTTTGATAATGGGCCGTTTCGGGAGAAAGGAAAGTTTCTTTGGGAAGCGAGTGTGTGTGCTATTTTGTGGGGGTTATGGGGTGAAAGAAACAATAGGACTTTTAGAGGGGTTGAGACGAACCGTGGGTTGTCTGGTCCCTTTGCAAATTCCATGTTTCTTTATGAGCGTCGGTGACGCGTTTGTTTTGTAATTACTTTTTGAATGTTATTATTCTGGATTGGAGCCCCTTTTTTATTGCGGGGATCCTTCCTTCTTTGGGGCTGTTTTTTTGTATGCCCTTTTATTTTTTTATTTTTTCTCAATGAAAGTTCGGTACCTTTTAAAAAAAAAAAAAAAAAAAAAATATATATATATATATATATATATACATATATATAAGTACTTTGATAATGGGCCACCCTTTCAAGAAAGCTAAAAAGACTCTATGACTTTTCTTTGTCCGTGCTTTTATGTGGAATTTGTGGAATGAAAGAAATACTTGTATCTTTAGGGATATCCATAGAGTTACACAACATTTCATCGACTCAACGTCTATCTAGCTATCACTTGGAGCAAGTTATCTTTGTCTATTTGTAATTATGATCTCACTACCCTCCATAATTAATGGAAGCGTTTTTTGTAACTTTCTTGGATAGGATATCTTTTGTAACACTTTTCATTTTATCAATGAAATTGGTTTTGTTTCCTATAAAAAAAAAAGGAGTGAAATAAAAGCGATAAAAAGCAAAAACAAAACAAAAAATAGAATTACAAAGGAAAAATAAAAATATTCCAATTTAAGTTGATGTCTTGCAAAGAAAAGTCTTCAAAAAAATATCTGAGAGAACACCATGAATGCTAGAAATGAAAAAACCGTCAGCCTCCATTTATTTGAGAATTTGTAACTTTTTTTTTAACAAGAGGTGAGATACCTTCCCTCCACTATTGCCTTCCCAGAAAAAAATCCTCACGAGTCTATCAAATTCCAAGCATATACTAGATGGCATAACTTGCCTCCCATCTTTTTCTACACCTACACCTACACCTATTTCACTTTCCCGTAGGTCCCTTAACTAGTACTGTCCTTGTATATGGATAATATTGTGCCTGCATGATATCTTTGTGGCCTACTTTAATATATGTTGCTTTATATTTATTTATAAGAAAATGTAAGCTTATGCATTTGGAATCCTTATTGTTGTTTTAAATTGTTTTATCAGGACTGAAATCCCATGCTGTAACCTTGTATGAAGCTGGAAAACTAGGCCATACTTGCATTGCAGATCTTTGCAAGGATCTAACTACCCTAGAAGGAGCAAAATTTGAGGGTGAACTGCAGGAATTTGCAAACCATGCATTTAGCCTACGTTGTATTTTAGAATGTTTATTGGTAGGTGGAGTTGGCGTTAATGCAAAAGGAGAGGAGGGAATCTGTGATAAACTAGATGCAGTAGCTTCTGACAACAATGAATCTTCGTCTTTGATAACAGACACTGCTTCAATTGAAAAGTTAGAATACTCGACTACGGATGGTGATCATAAATGTGCTGATGATTCTAGCAGTTCAGCGGTGCTCCTTGAGGGTTCTGCCTCACCTGAATCACTTAAAAACAGTGCTGGTGATGATATGAATTCTGCTACTTCTTTAGATGGTGGGACTTCCTTTAGTCAAGCATCCGACCCAGTTCCTCATCTCCAAATTGATAACAAATCAACGCAGATTGATGAGCTAGATATTGGAGGAGAATCAGTCAAGAGAATAAAGAAATATGAAGTTGATATTCTTCGCTGTGAAAGCTTGGCTTCTCTTTCTCCTTCAACATTAAATCGGTTGTTTCTTCGCGACTATGATGTTGTTGTTTCTATGATTCCTCTTCCTCCTTCATCAGTTCTTCCTGGACCAACAGGCCCTATCCATTTTGGTCCTCCATCTTATTCATCTATGACACCTTGGATGAAATTGGTTTTATATTCAACTGTAGCCAGTGGGCCACTGTCTGTTATACTAATGAAAGGGCAATGTTTGCGCATGCTTCCTGCACCATTGGCTGGCTGTGAGAAAGCCCTAATATGGTCTTGGGATGGTTCAAATATTGGTGGCCTGGGAGGAAAATATGAAGGAAATTTTGTGAAGGGGAGTGTGCTTTTACATTGTTTAAACGCACTTCTCAAATACTCAGCTGTATTAGTGCAGCCCCTTAGTAAATATGATCTTGATAAAACTGGGAAAGCCATTACCGTTGATGTTCCTTTACCCTTAAAGAATTCTGATGGCTCAATTGCTCGAGTAGGTAATGATTTGGGTCTATCTGAAGAAGAGATTTCCGACTTAAACTCCTTGTTAATTGTTTTAGCAAACAAGATAGAACTGTGGACAGTTGGTTATATTCGGCTGTTGAAACTCTTCAAAGAAAAGGAGTCAGAAAACTTTTCTTCGGAAGACAAGAACTATGAATGGGTACCGTTAAGTGTAGGATTTGGGATACCACTTTTTAGTCCCAAGTTATGTGATAATATTTGTAAAAGAATAGTCTCATCTGAATTACTTCAGTCAGATTTACTGCTTAAGCACCATGAAGCAATGCATGGATTGAGAAAGAGATTACGTGATGTTTGTGCGGATTTCCAAGCAACAGGTCCAGCTGCAAGACTTTTATATCAGAAGGAGCAACCTAAAGAACTTTCCAGACAACTTATGAACTATGCTAGTGGAAGGTGGAATCCACTACTGGATCCTTCTTCTCCTATTTCAGGATCTGCGAACGAACATCAGAGAGTAAAGCTTGCTAATCGGCATCGCTGTCGTACGGAAGTTTTGAGTTTTGATGGTGCCATTCTTAGGTATGTCTACGTTTTTTGTTTTTTTGTTTTGTTTTTAAATGTGATGGGTGAAGTTTAATGCATGTGAAGGATGAGTTTCAAGTCATTACATCCCTTGGATGCATATGCTGACCTGTTTCTTCACCTAAAAACAATTTCTAAGAAATCTCCTCCAGGATTTCATTTTGACTCCTTCTTAGGTAGTGTAAAGGATGAAAATATCGATATTGATATCTGGATTTTAATTTTACGGATATCGATATTGACGGATATTTTTGCAAATCAATTTAAAAAAAAATATATTTAAATTAATAATTAAGTCATTGTTACTTCCAAACTAAGTTATATATCTTGTTATTAGTATCTATATTCTATTGGATTAATAGATGATATATATTTTTGTTTTTTGTTTTACGGGTATTTATAAAAGATATCGATTGACCCTTAATATCTAAATCGAACCCTCCGATTTATGGATATTGACGGATATATTGACATATCCACGAATATTTTCATCCTTTATAAGATGCTTGTTTATTAGGAGTCTGTGCTAATCTTTTTGAACCAGAAAATTTGTAGACGAATAAGTGCATGTTTGGGACATATCCACGGATATTTTCATCCTTTATAAGATGCTTGTTTATCAGGAGTCTGCAAATCTTTTTGAACCAGAAAATTTGGAGACGAATAAGTGCATGTTTGAGATTGATTTTGAAATGGTTAAAATCACTTTTGTAATGTTCAAAACTTCTTCGAATCATGCTTTTAATCAGTCAAAATTAATTTAACGTTCGATTTTACACTTTTAAATGCGATTTTCATATAATCAAACATGTCCTAAGAATTTCCTAAGAATGTTTCATGGTGGTATTTACAATGACAATGCATGTACTGTAAATTTTTATTCTTTTATCCACTCTCCAAAGTGTTCCTAACAAAGAGTATTGACGGGGGAGGGTTGTCAAGATTTTAGGAAGCTGTAAAGGCAATCATTTTACAGTATCTTGCACTAATAGTTTGAATGACATTTCCAGATCCTATGCTCTATCTCCCGTGCATGAGGCTGCCCTAAGGCCAATTGAAGAAGCCCTTCCTGGTAGTTCGACGAAAGGCGAATCAGATGAAGCTGACAGCAAGGAAGTAGTATTCCCTGGTGTGAATATGATTTTTGATGGTACTGAGTTACATCCATTCGATATAGGTGCTTGCCAGCAGGCTCGTCAACCAATCGCCTTAGTAGCAGAAGCAGCAGCAGCCTCAGCAGCAGCTGCATCTAAATACTAAATAGGCTTTGTAGCCATTGACATTTGCTTGGGTTGAAGAATAGACAAGGTATTGCAAGTGAAGTCAAGCCTGACAAGCTAGATTGTATTCACTGTCCATTTCTATTCTGATTTTTTCATGTTTCATCCTTGGCGCGATTAAACTGAATGATAGTTCGAGATCAGGTCCGAGGTAATGATTACTGTTACTTGGTTGGCGTGTCGTACCCATCTCGAGCATCTTGCCCTGGGGTGCATATGTAGTTACCATTGCTTGTGTTAGTATCCATGATTTCAAGAGAGTTCAGTTCATTGCTCTTCTCTACCAATATGTATCTCATGATAGCCTTCTAAATGCTGCCTGCCAAAATGGTTTGTTTTTTTACCAATGATTTTAAGGTTTCTTTTTCCCTTTAGAGTTAGATCTTGAACTTATCAAAGCTGTCATATTGCCATTACTTATTCATTCATGATAGTTTTCATAATGGCAGCAGTATTGAAGAGTTCAGTTTCTGTATAAACAGGTGATTTAATTCCAAGCTTTAACAGATAACTACTGCTTCAAGTTATTATTATTATTTTTTTGTTTTTGAAGAATAGTATCAAGAACTATGCAGAATTGTATTTTGGACTAAGTTTTTGTTTGATGTGAATGTGTCTATGTCTTGGTACTATCTGAATGGTTGCATTGTATTATTATGTAGATGAAAAGAAGATTAAATTATCCTTTTGGTCAATGGTTGAAGGACCAGAGATGTAATTTTTTTTAATTATTATTATTTTAATTTTAAAACGGTCACATTAGCTTCTTTGATTATGTTAAGTCAGGGACTAAAATCTAACATTTTAAAAATGTTGAGATTTAATTATCCAATTTTGAAACCTATGACTAAAGTGACACAAATCAAAGAAAAAAATGACACAAATTTCAAACTTTAGGAAATAAAAAGGTAATTTATATATATTTTTAATTTACTAAAGTATTTGTATTAAAAAAAAAACTGATAAGAGGGTTTTTTTTTTTTTTTTTTTTTTTTTTTTTTTTTTTTTTTTTTTTTTGAGTATAACTGATGAGAGTTTTTCACCCACAAAAGTTTTAATCCTTTCTCTTTTTCTTTTATTTATTTATTTTAAAGAGGAGGATCAAATCAAGCATAGTTTTATTTTGTTTAGTCAAATGTTCAGTCTCCTAAGAAATGAATAGACAATGCATTGCACTCGTTCAAGCTGAATTATTAACAATACTTTTGTGGCACTGGCATCAATGTTAGGAACTCTTCTAAAAAAAACTATGTTTGTAGTGACTGCCTTCTACAATAGAGATAATGTTAGGAACTCTTCTAAAAAAAACTATGTTTGTAGTGACTGCCTTCTACAATAGAGATGAATTTTTGGATCTTGTTGAAACTTTTGCACTCAATGAATGTTGCTTCAAATTCATAGAAGCAAGTCTTCATCTGAAGTTGACTCCTTGATTTTATAAAAGTTTTTGACAGAAAACATTCAACACTCCAATGAAATGCAAACCTTTGTTGATATTATTCAAATACAACACGATTTCATTTCGAACTTTCTCCTCGTTAATAGGAAGTCTGATTCTACTGCTCATACCTTGACTTATCATGCTCGACGATACAAGATTTAAGTTGAAGAACACCCCATAAATGAATACCGCAGTTCGTGAATTTCTATTTTACTATACAAGATTTAGGTTGAACAACACCCCATAAATGAATATCGCAGTCCGTGAATTTCTACTTTTATAATTTGTTTTTTTTTTTTTTTTTTTTTTTTTTTTTTTTTTTTTTTTTCTGTTTTCGTGTAATAAAATAATAATAATAATGCATTAAAGACGAGATAAAAAAAATCCCAACTGATTTTTTTTTTAACCCTAAAATTTCCCCACTGATGTAAATCACCCACGGAAACGGGAAATGAATAGACAATGCAATAAAGATAAAGACAAAAAAATGATCGAAGCTACATGAATTAAATTCTGATATTTTTAAAAGCTAACCACCACGGCACGTATGAAGGCGAAGTAAATTCTTGATCCTTGTAATCCGTTCACGTGGCAGACATCATGAAAAAGCATCCGATTTCGTTGCAATTGCAAAACTTCATGCAATGATCTTCATCTTCATCGCTACTTCCCAATCTTTGCCGCCATTATTTCTCTTACAGCTTTCTCACCAATCTGATCACTTCCACCTCTAAAGAAGATGCTCCGCTCTCTCTCCTCGTCTCTCCATCATTCCTCCGCCGCTCTTCCTCTCTTTGCATCGTCATCCTCCACCGGACCCGCTCATTCCCTTCACTTACGGTGATTTTCGTCATTTTAATTACTATCTTCTTACTTCGATTCTCAATTCCGAATTGGACCAGTCTACAATGCCGTTTTAATTGATATGGAGTTGTATCGTTTGATTCTATTTCCTTTTGACTTTCTTTTGTCTTCTTCGTTTGATTAGATTGAAGCCGCAGGTGAAGCGAGCGGCGGGAAGCGGCATCGGACAAGAGATTTTTAGTGAGGTACGGTGATTAACGAATCTGTAACTTATGTCTGGTTTGCTTTGAGCTTGTGATGAATGTCTCGTGTATGCGAGTGACTTAGCTGAGCTTTTCTGCTTAGGTTAGATAAAGGAGGGAGGCGTCAAGCATTGTACTGTGAGTGCAGTTGGTCGTCATGATCAAAATCCTGTGCTAGAGGTTCATACTTTTTCGGTTATTCCTTATGGATGTGTTTGTTTTTTTAGTTCCACCATACATTTCTTGCGCTCTCAATAATAATGAGAATGTAAATTAAAGAATCTCTCATATGATTAATGTAAAAGTGTTGATATATATTCAAATTTACCCTTGATGATTTAACGTGGTGCGGTAGGTCCTGAGTTTGAACCCTTTAATGTTATGGTCTTCTACAAAATTTACCATAACCCATAAGCTTAAGCTTTTGGGTTGATTGGAAATTTAACAGGAAAGTCATCTGGAATGGAGAAGATATAAATTTCAATTACAAAGGATTTGGGAATGAAAATGTTTACAAAACCAACACTAGTATCCAAACTGATAGCCACTGCCTACATCTTTGGGACGTTGGAAAATGAATGTGGGATATCTAACTTTAGATGTTTGCGGAACATCATTATAGTTAGTGGTTCTCCATGAATACTAATTAACTAGTTACTTTATTTTCAGATCATGAAGCTTTGTCGTTACTTCATGGACTACTTTTCTGTGGCAAATGATATTCCATTATGACAGTAAATTGCAATTTATGCCAAGATTGACGAGAGAAATGAGGATGTGTTTGCAAATTTCCTTTGCATTGTATATAATAATGAAGGACCCCTCTATGTTGTTGGAAGTTGTTACCTGTTCTTAGTTTAATTTAAGCCAAATATATCATATTTTGCCTGGCAATGAATGTTAGCAGCACCCTTCATTTAACATGACACATGGTCTCTGTTTGCAACATCAGCAAGAAGCCCCTGAAATTTTGGACACTGGCCCGATGTTGAAAATATTCCCAGGCCAAGCATTTCCCTTGGGTGTATCAGAAGATGAAAATGGGATTAATTTTGCCATTTTCTCACAGCATGCTACATCTGTCACCATTTGTTTATCACTTGATGAGAGGTGCGTTTCGAACTTGCAATATGTAATGGGATTAAAATGCCGCTTATGAACTTTTTGTTTTAAATTTTGGGTGCAAATGCATTTATTAAGATATCAACTTGCAATATGTAATGGATATTCATCATCCATGAACAACTTCCACTGGTCTTGCTTGCTTGGGGTCGAAAGGATGTGATGCTTGGGATACAAAAGTTCTACCAATTGAAATGGCATACCTCTATCTTCAACATAATATTTGCATGATATTATGTTATTCTTTCTCTCTCTCTCTCTTTCTGTGGTTGAGGTTGTCTTCTTGAATATGCATTTGATTGTTAGTTTAGTAATATCGGCATTTTTTCCCCATCTTTTTCCTGTCCATTCTTTCAACTTCAAGCTTTTGGTGTTAACATTTCTTGGCCTTTTCAGGATTGATGATAGAATGCTGGAGTTCAAATTGGACCCTCATGACAATAGAACTGGAGACATTTGGCACATTTGTATCCAGGTTCACTGGCAAAATATTTTGATTAACTTTTGCAGCACCGTTGCTTTAATTTGTTTAGAGGATCCTTTTCATCGCTTTAACTTATTTGGAGTCTCATGTTATATTTATTTCTAGTATTCAGAGGGTAAAATGCATTGTTTCGTGGGCGTTTATTGTTGCATGTGATAATGTAACATGTTGGGTTAATTGCTTTCTGATCTGTATTATATTGCTTGCTGGCAATCAGAGGAAAGACTTCTAAATCATATATTAAAAATTGCCTAAAAAATTAATGGTCACTTCTTATGCAGGCATGGCTGGACGTTAATTCATACATGACTTGCACCATCAGAATCACAATTCATATATATTTTAGAATCTGATTAGTTTTTCTAGCTTGCAGTTTTGACTAATTGGTTTCACAGTTTACTCTTATTATTCTCCGTAGGCCATATGGCTATTCTGTACAAGCAAAGCCCTCATCTTCCTTGATTCTTGCTGGTTTTAGTATATAGATGATTGATCGGCTTGGCTTGGTGATTGGATTGCTTGTACAAACAGTTTCTTTTAATTTTGACCGTTTGATGCAGTCTGATTGTTGAATAGAACTATGGAATATAGTCCAGACATTTGTTTTGAAGATTGATATATAATTATGTGTTGTGGTTCATATAACATGTGACATCAATATAGTATTTGGGGTCATCTTTTGATGCCGCTCCATTGCGCTTTGCATCCTCTTTCTACTTTCATGTTTGTTAATTATAAATGTGCTGATTTAAGATGTAAATACATAAAGTCACTTGTGAGATGAACAATTTTGTGGTCATTAGGTATGAAGATGGTCTAGTACTTGCATGCTCAATAGTCACCTGTGAAAAGAGTTTGAAACACACAAATGCACATGGACACGCGCCAGTTTTCCTTTTCCTTCTTTTCTCTCTCAGTTTTAAAAATTATTATTATTATTATATGTGGGATGGGGTAATTTGGACTGCGCGGGGCCGTTTGGTTGGATGTCTTTGAGGGTGGGTTTGGTTGGATGTCTTTGAGGGTGGGAATGACTTTTCTGATGGTCATCTGATGGCCATGCTCATGTTTGGTGCATGGCTTTAACACTTTGCCTGGGAATGACTTTTCTGTCTTCTATGCCCACTTATTTTCATGACTTTGTTCAAAGTCCATGGCTTTCATTTTTTTTCTTTCTTCCTTCTCTTTTTAAATGCATTGGTTTAATCTTTTTTGTTTTATTTATTTTATATTTAGCCTAGTTTATTAAATTTAAAAGCCACAACTATTTTTTTTTTTAAATTACAATAGTTTTTTTTAAAATTTTTTTTTTTAATTTTTTTTTACACTTTCCATTAAAAATTTGTACTAGTTTTTTGTTTATATATAAATTTTATACTAATTAAGGATTTTTTTTTTTTTTTTTGAGTACATTATACTAATTAAGTACACAATTGATCGTATTGGATTGTAACTAAATAACACTTATTATTAATTATTCAATTGATCACTGTGCTAAAATGCTAAAGTATAACCCTAATACGAAAGGGTTCTGTCATTTTCTTTTCGTTGTGATCTTGGTTAGTTAGATAGATCTCTCTAGACCTTTGTTAGCTCCTTTTCTATTTAGCATACATGTAAAGAAAATGATTGAATTCATATATTTTACAATTTTGAGCAGGATTTACCTCGGAAAAATGGCCTATATGGTTACAGGATTGATGGTCCTCAGGGTTGGCATCATGGGCATCGGTTTGATAACAGCATTGTGCTTTTAGATCCTTACGCAAAGTTTGTTGAAGGTCGCCGATACTTTGGGGGTGAAAATAAGTCATCTGGTTTTCTCGGGACCTATGATTTTGACAGTTTGCCTTTTGATTGGGGAGATGACTATAAGCTTCCTAATATACTAGAGGTAAAGGTTTCTCATCTACTGCTAGAATAATTTTGAGGTGCATGCACAATTTGTATGTGTTTGTGATAGAACCCAGCTATACTGTAATGTAAATCATAAACGGAAATACAAGATAAACCAAGTGTTCGAGGTACTTGGACCCTCCCTTTCTTGAGATAGCTCTCAAGCCCTATTTTACTCACCAAATATTGCTTATCTTTCCCTTCTCCTACTCTCTCTATTTATAACTAAGTACCCTAACAAACTCTCTAACTAATTACTGATATACCCTTATGCCCCAATTCCTTCCTAATGCATACCTATCATTACCGGCCCCTAAAACACACCTTGTCCTCAAGGTGTGGATACAAACAACACAATTGAAAAACTGACTTGCCAAAATAAAAAAAAATAAAAAATAAAAATAATACAGCCCATTAGAAGGCAATTTATTAAGCTTCAGAAGCCCATGATCCCCCAGGTCAGTGCCCCAACGATCCAGTGCGGCGGCCGGAGGTGGTGAGTCGATCGGTGGCGGTGGTTGACGATGTAGACGGCGGCAGATAGGGATTGTCTTCTCGTGGTTAGGTTCTTGCCAAAAAGGTATTGGGTTTGAAATCAAAGAGAATCTGGCCCAAAACTCTTCTGCCTCTTTTTTAAACTTAGAAAGTAATGGGCCTCAGCCACATTTGGTATAAATCCAGCCCAAAGTTGATGCTGCACCTTTTTACCTCTGGCCCCACTCTGACACTCCACGTGATTTGGAATTTCTTTTTTTATCTCTTCACGAAATTTGCAACGACCCCTTCCCCAAGTCTTCATCTCCGTAAGTAATTCTGTTCGTCGCCGTGGACGTCCTTCGCCGGCAACAACTGTTACCGCCATGGCCAACATTTCATGAAGCTTGTGCCGATGCCTCTGCCAGAGCGTCTGCTCCGTCCACACCAGCGTTTTTCGCCGGCGATGTTTTCTTCTTTTGTTTTCCTGATTATTCCTCTTCTTTTCGGCTTTGCTATGGTCGAAGCTCCGCCCTCTCCACGACTTCACCTCTTGCCAAGAAATCATCAATGGCCGATTTCTCTCCGTATATCCCATCTTCTTTGCATCGGGTACTCTTCCAGCCCACTTGCTAGTGCTCGAACTCCGACAGAATACAAGTTGATTTCTCCTTGATTTTTTTCGTCCATCCTCTTTCTTCTTCAACCTATTCTTTTTCTTGATAGTCTTCATCCTTTTGTTTCTACCCAATCGCTTGATCGACTTCTCCTTCATTCTGCCTTGGCCGAATGAGACTCTCGATTCCTTCCGTACTTCATTCATCATCAAGTTATTCTTCATTTTTGTCTTGACCGATTTCACCATTTTCTCTCTACATTTGTTCAACCGTACCTTTGGTGTTCTCAGGCAGCTGCGACTTCGGGTTCTCATTACCCCTCTTTTGCCCCCCCTAATTTGCTTCAACTTATTGTTACTCTTTTTCTTTTTTCCTCTAACTTTTTCTGCTTCTCCCTGTTCTTCTCCTTCCTCTGTGTATTTTTGCTCTCCTTCTTCCTCTATGTATTCGGCTGATACTTCCATTTTTACTTCACTGCCCTCCATTGGTTGATTGTGCAGATGGTGATTTTTCTTTCTTTCTGTCTTTGTCGATAAAAGCTCCTCATCAATACGTTCTTTAATTTCTTGGAAACTATGCTTCTTTGTAAGAAGTGAATCAAGAAAACTCTTCTTAGTTGAATCAAGAAATAAATCGAGAATCGAAATCATCCGATCCATTCCTCCACGAACAACGTTTGCATCTTTCTCCATGTCCAGAATCGAACAGCTCTGATACCAATTGATAGAACCCAGCTATACTGTAATGTAAATCATAAACGGAAATACAAGATAAACCAAGTGTTCGAGGTACTTGGACCCTCCCTTTCTTGAGATAGCTCTCAAGCCCTATTTTACTCACCAAATATTGCTTATCTTTCCCTTCTCCTACTCTCTCTATTTATAACTAAGTACCCTAACAAACTCTCTAACTAATTACTGATATACCCTTATGCCCCAATTCCTTCCTAATGCATACCTATCAGTTTGTTCTTTGTTAATGTTTAGATCTTTTATATGAATAAATGCATTAACTGAATGCTTTTTCCACAGTTGACTTTAAACTTTGTAAATCGATCAAAAAAGGGATAATCTTTAGCAATGTCCACCAACGGTCTATTTCCTTTTTTCAATTTTAATTCAGCGGTTGACCATCCATGAGGGGTCACCCCATAAATACTAGAAAAGATCTTTTTCCACAACGGATTCTCCTCTTGCGTAAATTTCCAAAGCCATTCTTGCGTAGATTTCCAAAGCCATTTAGTTAAAAGGGACGTATTTCAATGAGATAAAGACCCCACCGCACCCCCCAAGGGGATAGGTAAGGCAGTCCATTCCAATTTCACTAAATTGCTTCCGGGTTTGTAAACCCCGCCACTCCAAATAAAGTCTCTTATAATTTTCTCCATAGACTTGATGACCATCTTTGGAGCCCTCAGCAAAGAAAACTGATAAATGGGCAAGCTATTTAGCACAAACTGCGCTAAAGTTAGCCTACCACCTTTCGAAAGAAGCAAACATCTCCAAATATCCAATTCAGCTCTGAGTTTATCCATCAAACGCTCCTATGGTGAAATGACATTAAAAGAAAAAGAAGACAGCCTAGGGGATGGGGTAGAGAAAACCCCCTCCCAAAAAAGAACTACAAGAAAACTTTCCTCATGGAAAGGTTGTAATTACAAAAGACCAAGGGGAGGTGAGCTGTACATTTCTACAAAGAAAAAAAAACTCAAAAGAGGAAGACTTATAGGACTTGAATCATCTTTTTTGGTCTTCTCTTTTGCTACCAATTTCTGGTCTATGATACAATAGACTTTTGGCATCTTAACGGGTTTGAGGGCAATTCTTAGTGTGATGATGAAGGAAGTTGTATTGATCCTTTATTTTTGGGATGAAGGCCGTTCCCTTCTACAAGCTAGTTATTTTTTAGAATATTTGGTTAGAAAGATATAAGAGAACCTTTTTGGGTATTGATAATTTTTGATATACTATGTATTTTCAAACTTATATGCAGAAAGATCTTGTAATATATGAAATGAATGTCCGTGCATTCACTGCTGACGAATCTAGTGGCCTGGCTTCAAGCACACGGGGCAGTTACCTGGGTGTTATTGAAAAGGTAAATATTATTGTGTTAAAGCATAGCGCTGGGATTGACTGTGCTTTTCTTTTTCTTTGCCTTTTGGCCGTGGGACATCAAAAGTTTTAATTTAGCAAGAATCATAATGAAAGTATGATTTATACATGACTTCTGCTTGTATCTGCTTTCAGTGGAGATAGCTTAGCAATGGTGTTATGATTTACTGCATTGTATTCTCTATCTACAAATCATCATATCTTTAGATATCTCACTATAACCTAGGGAAGGAAAGACTGTTGTGCATATAGCATTGCAGAGATTTTTAGAATCTAGACGACTTCTTTCTTTAACGTTGTAGACCTTCCACACTGCTCAGAGTAGGAGAGTTGTCTTTATTGCATACTATTATTATTTCTTTTAACAGAAAGCAGAAATTATATTGCCAAGAAAACAATTAGAAAAAGGGGAGATGCAGTTTACATTCCAACTTCTTCACTGATACAGTCTACTTTTATCTTTAGCTTGGCCCAGTTTCTCTCATTGCCTGTTTATAAAATCATTGCCAACAGAAAATTACGTTGTGTTAATAATGACCTTTTGCTAACAAAATAGTAAGATCCTGACTCTGCCCAAGAAAATGATACATTTTCCATTTGATGCTTTGAAAATCTACAAGTAGTTCTCTTTTTTTTTTGCCTCTTTTTTGATTCCCCTTCTAGAAAGATTTATATATCTAATATTTTACCTTTCCAATTTTAAAGATTCCACATCTGCTGGAGCTCGGTGTCAATGCAGTTGAATTATTGCCTGTCTTCGAATTTGACGAGTTCGAGTTTCAGAGGCGCCCAAACCCCAGGGATCATATGGTAAATTTTATGCAATAACTTGATTCTCCTTTATTGTTGATTACTGAATATCATCATTATCTTTGTTGTGCAGTGCTTAGATCAGAGGTTTATATCACAGTTCGTTTGAACTGGTGATACTCAAAAGCCTGTAAAATTGGTTCTTCTTTGGTTTTTGTAGGTGTCATGGGTATAGAGATAGAGGAAATCTGTGTACTTTGAATGATGTTTTTTTTTTTTTATAAGAATCATCAGACAAGTATATTCCATCAAAAAAGGTACCAACAACCTAAGGGCCGGGGTGGAGAACACCCCCCTCAACAACAACAACAACTATACAAAAAGAGCCTTCATTCATGATCATTAGAAGGCTATAATTTTTTTTAGATAATTTTGGTAAAAGAAAATTTCAATGAAGTTCATATTGATATTTAGTTTAACCCCCTATAAAAAACAAAAAGACTAGTGGCTCAGTTTAACTTGCAAATTCTGATACTCAAATGCCTAAAATAATTTGTTCCTCGTGTCTCTGTGGATGGGGCCTATCATGTCTCCATCCTTACTTCTTTGTTTGTGATGATGATCAAAACTCAAAAAGGTACACGAATCAATTTTATGGTTTAGAAGTATGTCGGTTAATAGAATTTGAATTATTTGCATGTTTATTCTTGTATCAAAATGAGCTTTATACACCGTTTTCACTTTCTTTTTAACTTAGCCTGTATGCCTACTTTTACTTCAAGATCAATACATGGGGCTACTCCACAATCAACTTTTTTGCTCCAATGAGTCGATATGCTAGTGCTGGTGGAGGACCTCTTAATGCTTCGCGGGAATTTAAAGAAATGGTTAAAGCCTTGCATGCTGCTGGGATAGAGGTAAATGATGTATTTAATCATTCAATGTACTCATAGATGGGATTTTACATCTGATTCAGTTCTCAGTCACTTTGTTGGCAGTAACTTTCCTTAATATATTTTTTTTCTAAATTTTTTGTGGATTGGGGTCTTTTTCTCATTGCAGGTCATTTTGGATGTTGTGTACAACCATACTAATGAGGCTGATGATGTACATCCTTATACCACTTCATTTCGTGGCATTGATAATAAGGTGTTGCATTCAACTCTTTAAGTAATTTTTTTTTGTGCAAGTTCAAATATATTAGCTGGGGTAATCTTGCCAGTTTCTATCAACTGTAAATTTCTCACAGAATTTTCTAAATTTCTCATTAACTTCTTTTACAGGTTTATTACATGTTGGACCTAAAGAATAATGGTCAAATTCTGAACTTCTCTGGCTGTGGTAAATTAGCTTTTCTTGGGATTATGCTTATACAAACAGAAGCTTTACACTGAATGCATAACTCTTTCTTCAATTATTTTTAAGCTTAGTTTTGAACATTACTCTAGTAGCTTTCTTTGAGTTTTCACTTCGCGAATAATGCTAGACCGCAGCCTCCTAGCACTTCACTTATGCTTGGAGATTGGGTGACCAGAGTTTCTTGATTCCTCATGCAAGATTGATAGGTTAACAAGTTAGGTGGATGGGCAGGTTGTTATGTTAGTTGGGGACGAAGCCATTAGGAAGATGCAAGAGAGGCAGTGAAGGTTCCTAATTCTTTCTTAGTCCTTTTGTTAGTTCTATCATATTTCTTCATATATGATGGGCTTTCATTTTCTACATTAAAATGTCAGAAGTACAATATTTCCAGCGAAGGACATGAATTTATGGTAATATTTTTATGGAAGTTTAATAGGGAAAAGGTTCAAATGGGAAGTTAGAAGAGAGTTTAAGTTCATGCTGATTATAGCATGGAAAAGCCCCTGTGGAACTTATGTTAGCTTGGACACTATTTAGGTTGCTACAAGGTAGCTTTATTGTGTTTGAAGAAGGTGTATTTAATGCATACATTATGGAGCTTCCTACTAATCTCTGCATTAGCACGACCTTTTATGTTGTCGATTTGTCTTACTTCTATGCACTGAATAGCCATACCTTGTCTACTTAGCTCAAAGAGGAGTTCTAATTTTGGGGGAAGAGAGTTGATGCAAGAGGATTACTTTACTTACCGGCCTTGCACTTTTATGTAGTTAAACATTCCTGGCAGTTAATGCTGATAGATGAACAGGATATATTGCCTGTTATTCTGTAGTTATTTGTTGAGCGGTTAGGTAAGTAACTGCCTAGCCAACCATATGTAGTCAGTCAAACAAGATATAATGCTGAAGGGCTGCAATTGACAGATTATTCTTGATTCCATAAAAAATATAATTAAAATATATTGTATCTTTTCATGTATTTTCTTTTAACAAGAAACAAGCTCCCTTTGTGAGTGGAGAAAAAAACCTTTCCTCCTAAAAATATGTGAGAATTACAAAGAAAAAAAAGCCCCAAATTGAGATAAATACAATTTGTTTTAAAATGTCAACAAGCTGCCGAGTTGTCTTGAGTTACTTGATTTCCATTTTTTGCAGGAAACACCTTAAACTGTAACCATCCCGTGGTCATGGAACTAATTCTTGACAGCTTAAGACACTGGTATGGACTGCACACGGTTTCATCGCTTTCGCTTTTCCCCCCGAAAGAGAATTAGTTTCATTAGCTTGCTTAGGAACTTATTTGGAAGAATTTGATCTACATGAACTGTTTCAACTGTAAAACATCCTTTTCAGTTTTCTGTAAATATGATTCTGTAGACACAGCTTTCAATATTAATGAGCAACAGACAGACTGAAGTGAGACTTGTTTTTATCCTGATGTCCCAAGCTTCTTTCTGTCTTGCTTTTGTTCTTTAACTAACAGATTGACAAACTATTTGGTAATAATATTCATCTAGCTGGAATCCTACAGACACCTTATAATTTTAAATAAGTAATTTTGCTTCATTCTATCTTGTACGTACTCCACTTTATGCTGCATGAAATTGAAAAACATTATTGATGTGAAGTCAGGTGCTGCTACTTAGGATTCGATGTGCTTAAAAAGAAAAGAAAAGAAAACCAAAATAATAATAATAATAAAGAAAGGAGTTGTAGATGATATCTTGTAACTGATATTTGTTTATCTCACTCTATTCTTAGCTCCTATTTTGTGTATATATGGTACTACTGCTCTTGTAATTTTTTTCTGCATTTTATCCTTACCTGACACTCAATCTCAGGGTGGTTGAATATCATGTAGATGGTTTTAGATTTGATCTTGCTAGTGTTCTTTGCCGGGGAACAGATGGTGCTCCACTTAGTGCTCCCCCACTCATAAGGGTATGTAAATTTGTGTACGTGATTTTTTGTTTACCTACAGACATGAATGCTACAGTTATTTCACCCTAAGCTTGGAGTCTATCAAGCCCTTTTACTAGTTTTACATGGAAATAGAAAAATATTTGGAAAGCTAGATTTCAATGGTTTGCTTAATTTCAGCTCCATTCGATCATACTATTTTGAACCCACGTTCAGTGTAGTGGACTTGGACTGGAATAACATATGCATTACACCTTTCTACATTGATCACTTTTTGGCGATTTTATATATATATTTGATAAATTGGAGATTTTATATTATATCTCATTTTATAATTTACACCATAGTATTTATCATGTTCTTGAAGTTCCAATTATTTAAGGAGAAATGTGAGGAAAAAGTTATGTTGAATTTATCTCTTTTGACACCTTATTCTGTATCTGGAATGAGAGAAACCAAAAATAGCTTGTATAAAGTGGGGAACTCATTGCTGCAGTCTATTTAACTTCTTTGTGGGTCTTTTTGATAAAGTAGTCTGTTTTTTAATTTCTATTTTTATGATGATAGGTCTAGCAGGAAAGGTTGTATAGTCAGTGGGGGGATAGTATAATAAGTGTGCACATTTACTAAGAGTTTGATAGAGATCACTAGATATAAATTGAGAAATGGGGTCTAACTGGTAAGGTAAGATGGATAAATTTTGTGACTATTTGATTTTAGCTTGCTCAAGGAGGGTTGCTTGTTGCTTTTAAATGCCTTGAATTACTTAGGACAGTATTCATCTTGCTATAGTTTTTCTTATTCTATACAATTTCAAATTTCTTTGTTATTCCTATCTTTTGATTATTCAAATTTGCAATTTTTAGAATCAGTCCTGCTTACTCCTATCTCTAATTACTTATACAGTGTTTTTTTTTAAAAAAGATGCATTAATATCATAATTTCAAACAAGTGCTGTCATTGATTAATAGTGGCCTTCATGCTGCAATTTTTTATCGACAATTTTTTTTATTCTGAAATTCCTGAATATATTCCTTTCTTCAGTGTCAAGTCAATTTGTATTTTCTTTTTGTCCTTTTTCTTGAGATAATTGATCTTTGTGTGTTGCCATTGTAAATTTGTAATCATTGAACTTAGTGTCGGGTCTACATGTGAATCTTTCAATCTAATTAAGTGCATGTTTGGTGCAGTTTAACCATGTTCATTTGCTCCATAGATATCATATTTGCCTCTTGTTAGTTCAATTTTATTTTAGCATAAGTCGGTATATATGACACAAGATTTACTTCTTTTGTTGGCTCAGGAAATTTCAAAAGATGCTATTCTATCAAGGTGTAAAATAATTGCAGAACCTTGGGATTGTGGAGGTCTTTATCTTGTTGGTAGATTTCCAAATTGGGATCGGTAGCTATCTATTTCCCTCTGCATTAGCTATTTTGAGTTTCAATATATCTTTTGTTAGGGCATCTCAAAAAGAAAGAAAGAAAGAAAAAATATATTTTGTTAGATTACCACTTATCTCAGAAGCTTAAGCTTTTACAAATAGTGATATTTTAACATGTGAGGGATGAGTTAACATAATTGACATATAATGTTCTGCATGAAATATATGATATGTTCCTGATCTCTCTCTTGTTGTATATTTAAATGAGCATCAGGATTTTCTGCCCCAAATTTAATGTTCTCTTTTAAAGTCTAGTCAAATCCTTCTACAATAGGTTGTTTTGTAAACATTTTCATGATTGTACATATGGCCAGTTTAACATTTTATGAATATCATCTTGTGAGGTAAGTTTAATTGTTATGAATGCACACCAAGTGTTTTTACTTTGGGGTTTCCATGCTGATTTTTTTTCCTTTGCCTAATTTTTTTATGAAAGCACCAATCCATCTTTCTTACATTCATTCATGTAGGTGGGCTGAGTGGAACGGAATATACCGTGACGACATGAGAAAATTTATTAAGGTAGTGTTGAGTGGGAACAAAGTTCTGTTTCTATTTTAGGAATGTATTTTCTTGAATGTGAGGCTCTTAATATTTTTATAATTTTGGATTTCAGGATATAGGCAGTAATTAATGTCATCTTCAATAAAGTTCTAACTGAACGTGTAATTATAAAGTATTTTTCTGTAGAAGATTCTCTGATTTGTGAAGATTGTACTTATGATTATTTATGAGTAGCTGGTGCATGCTAAGTTCGGGAAAATCTTCATAAACCCAGCTGTGGCAGAAACTTAAGAAAAAGAACTAAGTTTATTAATCTGATCGAAGTTTCATGTTTACGGGTGAAGGAGGCAATAAATTAACTAATGGTAAAAACCTGCTAAACAGGTAACGTAATGAACCCCCAGTTGTCGAACTGTGCAGTAAATATAGAATATTCAGTAACTAACACTAGCCCAAATACGTTCATCAAATTCCTTCCCTTTAGAAACCTGTCTCTGAGTCTTAGGATGCTAATTGAAAACTATCTGAAGGATAGTACTCTTGAGGTTAGCCACACTGAATATGCGAGATGTGAAATCCAGCTGGTAACTCTACCATATGTATATATATAAATATATATATATATATATTTGATACTATACTAAACATTCCTTCCCTTAAACTTTAAAGCCAGCTGGTAACATACCTTAATATTGTTCCTTATACCTTTTCCAACTTTAGGGTGACTGTGGCATGAAGGGAAGCTTTGCAACTCGAGTTGCTGGGTCTTCTGATCTTTACAAAGTAAGTTTCAGTATCTCTATTATTTCATTCTTGGTGAGAATAGATTCAAGTACATTGCTTTGACAAATGTGAAAGTTTCTTGTTACACACACCTTCATATGTTTTATGTTGTGATACGGGATTATGGTGTGGAATGTCGAGGGGGGCGAGACGATATTGATAGAAGCTTCTTTTTCATTCTTGGAAAATGAAAGGCTGTTTCTTGGCCCCTGGTTGTGTCCCTGCAATAAAATATTGGTTCTAGTTGTGTAGATTATTCTGTATCTTCACAATTATTTAATATTTTTATCTTATTTTATCAATAGATGTATACAAGTTCTTTAAAATATCTTGTTTAGGCTTTTCACTTATTCTACAGGTGAATAAACGTAAGCCTTGTCATGGTATTAACTTTGTTATTGCTCATGATGGATTTACACTTCGTGATCTAGTTTCTTACAATGTCAAGGTATGGTATGGTTTTCATGTACCAATTTTCTTTTGAATTGATCCTTTAATCTGTAATCTGACTTTATTTTCTTGTTCATGAAGCACAATGATGCCAATGGAGAAGGCGGAAATGATGGATGCAATGATAACTTCAGCTGGAATTGTGGTTTTGAGGGTATGTCCAAGTGACCAAACTTTTAGTTGACCTAATCTGTTGTTCCCCTTTAAGTAGTCTATTGGCATATTGCTAATTAGTCTGTTGAGTTTCAATGTAACATTGCTTTGTTTCAATACTCGAAAATACTATTAATTTATTTGATGTTTTTGCCCAGAATGAATAGGATAAAAGGATAAAGAACAGACCCAATATGGGCCTTTCCAGAGTGATGAAGGATAAGAAGAAAAAGAAATTAGGGATCTCAAGTGAAATGGGCTGATTAGACAGTGCATCTTCAACATTATTATTAATAATTGTAACATTTTTTTGCTTTAAATTACATGAAATGGTTTTCAGTGTACTCTTTATTCTAATCGTGTTTCTGTTAGCTGGCTACTTTGGGTATTAGCCTTAAAAACAAACTTTTATAACAATTATTTAACTTTTAATTGTCAGCTTTTTTTTACTGTGGTTTGCGATAGATCAGATTTCCTATAAGTTTTTCAAACTTCCCTCTGTAAACGTTAGATTTGGACATTAATAGAGTATTACAAAACAGTCTATAATTATATATTCTTAATTTTCCACATCCGTGTCTGGTTCCTATCAAATCCTAAAACTACCGAGCAATGAGGTTTGCGATAAAGGATTTCCTGGAACCACCTTTTAACAGATTATGTTTTTAGACTATTTTTTTTTCTTTCAAGTTGAGCTGCCTCCACATTTCATGTGCCCTTGCAACATGGAAAAAACCTTTGTAGGCAGAGTCATACTCGTTTTAAACTCGGCTTCATGATTGACTGATAATAAAGTGTCGTTAGGGATCTTACACTTAATTGTTTTTCGATGCCTATTTATATGACAGGAGAAACGGAAGATACAAGCATCAAAGCTTTGCGCGCAAGGCAAATGAAAAACTTCCATTTGGCATTAATGATGTCTCAGGTACAACATTTCCAAAACCTTTTCCCCAAGATTTTCTTTACTGCTAGATATGGTAAGTTTCTAAATTCATAGATCTGCGTGTTTTTCATCATTTGTTTCGTCTTTCTTTTTTTATTTTTTATTTTTACAAAGTTAGATTGGGTAGATAATTCTCTTTTCCACACCTAGTGAATATTGTTTTTGAGCTGTGATGAACGTGAAGCTTTGTTTCTCTGGTGGCATGTACTTTTTCCTATTAAGTATCTCTAACTTGGTTCTGGAATTGTGTAGTTCTATCTTCCTGCTTATTTAAATTTATGGGGACCAATGTTGATTTCTGGTTGCATATTTTCAGGGAACACCAATGATGTTAATGGGAGATGAGTACGGGCATACTCGTTATGGAAATAACAATAGCTATGGACACGATACAGCTCTTAACCATTTCCTGTGGGGACAGGTCTTTGTTTTGTGACTGTCACTAACCTTTCCTAGCCTCGTATAGTCTAAATTCATATAACAACTATTTATGTTTTTGGTCTGTAGTTAGAGGCGCGGAAGAGGGATCACTTCAGATTTTTCTCTGAAGTGATAAAGTTTCGGAAGCAGCATCCCCATTTATTCAGCCGGGAAAATTTTCTCTCCAAGGTGATTTCTCCTCACTTTTTTTGGCTTCCAACATATGCTCCTCCTGGGATTAACAGAGGATTCATTGCAGGAAGATATAACTTGGCATGAAAGCAATTGGGGCAATCCTGAAAGTAAATTTCTTGCATACACGTAAGCACTCTTGAACTCTGCAATACTTGAAAATTCATGTTTGTTTCGCCAAGTCGATTATGCATGAGGTATGAATTTCAACAGCATTTGCATGTTGATTTCATTATTGAATCAGCAAAATCAGCACACTCCCATCACACCTTGCTCGTACTGAGCAACTAATATAGTGTCTATGGACCGCGATTGAGTATACCTTGGAGATTCAACATTAACTTCTCTTATTGTCCGGAACCTGTGCGTTTTATCATTTGCAACAAAATAAAGCACTAGAAACCACCAAATCCATAAAACGATCAAAAGTAGAGGAAATGTCCCCGAAGATTCGACCGGAACCTGTGCGTTTTATGTTTTGCAGATTACTAGTATAGTATTTACTTTTAGATACTTTACATGCAGGCTTCATGATGATAATGGAGAAGACATTTACTTGGCGTTCAATGCTCATGATTATTTTGTCAATGTTTCGTTGCCCTCTCCTCCGACAAATCGAAGATGGTTTCGTGTGGTTAGTTTCTCACTTTCCATTTTGTTGCTTATAATTCGAATATTATACAACACATCCTGCAACAAATTTAGCTTGGAAGAACTAATATTCATAATTTTTAATATTTTATGCACATTTTTCAAATCATGTTCGCAAATGAATTTTTGTGGCTCTTCGTTTGTTATGCAGGTGGACACGAATCTGGAGTCTCCTAATGACTTTGTACTGGATGGCATCTCGGGCGTTGGAAGCACCTATAATTTGGCTCCCTATTCCTCACTTCTTCTGAAAGCCAAGTTGTTAGAAAAATAACTTATTTGATACTAACTCTTATAATAATAAATCAAACCCCATTAGGCAGATGAATTCAAGCTCTGTACAAGATGACCATTGAAATATTATGGAAGAAATAAATTATGCAATCTAATGGATGATGCAGTAGAGCTAACCTCGACAAGGAATTCAGGTACTTGTTTTTATGTTTATAATGGAAAGTTTTTCCTTTTTTTCTGAAACAGATTGGAATGTTGTTTATTGTTGCAATTACTTTTAAAATTTTATTTCAGGAAAAACAATGTTTAATTATGTGAAGTAAAATTTATACAACATATATTATCCATGCCCAAGTACATGTCAAGTAATTACTAGAACCTCCAATTCAATGTGAAGGAGTAATGTCAATTAGTTAGTATAGTTCAATTACTGACATGTACTCATTCTTTTTCTTTTGAGGTTGGAGTTCAATTTTTCACCTGTAATTGTTGAACTTAAAATAAAAAGGCTAAAGTGAGTATAATTCAATAGTAATTGACATGTACTCAGTCTATTATTGAACTTAAAATAAAAAAGCTAAAGTGAGTATAATTCAATAGTAATTGACATGTACTCAGTCTTTTTTGAGGTTGGAGTTGGATACTCCAGCGGTAATTGTTGAACTTAAAACAAAAACAAAAATCCAGAAATAAAAATCCAGAAATATATATATATATATATATATATATATAGTTATCCATATTGAAGGTACAGTCTACAAATGCTATATCACAGATTAGGGATCACATCATTTAAGTCTGAAAACTTAACCAGGAAGGGAAGAAAAAAAGGGAGAGAGATAGGGGTAAGAAAACAGGTGGCCTCTTGCTATTTCTTATTTTTTATGTGGTGGTGGTGAGGTGACTGGTGACTGGTGGTTTCCTTAACCACCATACGTGGAGTGTCACAAGTCGTAATTATTCGATTCGTGCTTTTTGGCAATGACAACTGTCATCTTAACCGGCCCAGTCGGTGACAACCCAATAGATGCCCCCTTTTCTTTTCTACAACTAGAATAGAATCAAGAATGTTTTAAACCTTTCTTCCCTAAAAACACACGACATACATAATGATAATGTATGTGTTTTTTATTTTATTTCTTTTAATCTCTAATCTCTTTTATTTTAAAAATATTCCAACATTTTTCAATTTAGTTCTTTACAGTTACATTCAACAACAACAAAAATACCTAAATTAGGAACTAAAACATATATTTACCCTAAAATTATTATCAAGTGAAGAAATCCAAATCTAGATCTAATTTTGATCTTTGAATATCATATTTATTCTTGATTATTTTATAAGTAGTTTGATATTCTAATTCTCATTCTAATTTGCTTTTCTTCCTATCTACTTGGATTGTGATTGTGAGTGTTAACACCACCACTATGGCTTGTAATCCACCACCTTCCTTGAGCAAATACAAAACTATATTTTATTTCTAGAAAGGAGCCCTGCAATATTATTATGTTATGTATGAAGCCAAAAAAGAACAAAAATTTATATATATTTTTAGGAACTTAATTCTTGGTATTCATGTCGATGCTAATTTGATAATTTTTGCATAAAATTGTATGTCAACTTCTAGTTCTAAGCAATGAATCCATTGGATTCTTCTTCTTCTTATTCTTTGTCATAGTGCTCCAAGCACAAGGAGGAAGTGGGGCAATCTCAAGAATATTTTTGTGCATTAATGGTGGGACAATAGTGTGGATAAATGATGAAATTTTTTGCCCAAGAATCCCACTGTTCCTTCTACACTCAACGTGATATTTGGGATAAATTCTTCTTGGTAATTTAAATTTTACTGTTTAAATAATGTGCTTTAACCCTAGGTTAAACTTTATTTTTACTTTCAACACTTTTAGTTGCAATTTGGTCCTCCTACTTTTAAAAATATCACAATCATCAATACTTTTTTTTTTTAACCAAACGTCACCTCTATTAATGAAAAATGAACTTAATAAGTTATTGGTTAAAATATTATTTTGGTATCTATTTCTACAAACAAAAACAGATATATATATATATATATATATATATATATTTTGGTATCTAGACTTTTGGATTTGTTCTACTTTAGCCTTTACCTTAGTTAATGGTTAACTTTTCTAAAAACAATAATAATAAATAAAAAAAAAAAAAAAAAAATCAATAGCCTCCCTCATCCTTTTATGGATAAATTTTGAGGTATATTTACATTGTGTTTCTTTAAGAAATTATTATTATTATTTGTAAACTAGATAAATATCATTCTTTATTCTTAAACTTTAAACCAACAATGATGATTCATTTTAAGATTTGTTGAAAGTATAGATGTGTTGAAAGTATAGAGACTAAATTTGAACATTTAAAATGATGAAGACTAAGATGAAATTAATTTTAAATAAAATGTATACTAATTTGTGACTGGTCAAGTCACAAACTTTGGTTGAAGAACATAAATCTAGGACAAATTTATCGAATATCTTGATTGAACCGGTAGATTTTGAATGGAAATATTTTAGGGGGAAATTTAGTTCTCACTCTTAAATATGTCTAGTTGTATCAATTTTTACCATAAATTAAATTCATCAAATTTCTACATTTCGATCATTTTTTTATTTTTTTTTTTGCTAACTTATCCACTAATTTTAAGAAGAAAAAAAACAATATGAAAATATTATTAACTCACTGATTTTAATGATATCATCAACAAGAAACAGCTAAATATTTATAAATTACAAATAAAAATGACCATGTTGTACTTAAAAAAAAAAATCAAAATACTACATACAAATACGATTACCAACGTCTATTTGCAAAAGACATTCTTTTTACTTTAATAAAAACAACACATGAAATTGTGTCCTCAAATACAGAATTGAATCTACGTTATCTTCTTAATATTATATGAAAAAATCAACTCTTTTTTTTATGTTTTGAAAATCTTTCCTAGCGACTTGTTCATTTTCTATTCCCTTACAATTCTCTCTCCTGACAATTTGAAACATATATTAAATTAAAAAATAATAATCATTCAAGAAAATACCATAGAATTATTCGAATAACAAAAAGATTTAATTGCATATACCTCTACACTTCGGAGGGTTATCTATAATTATCCTAAAATGACTTTGTTGTTGTTATTTAATTTATATGACATTTAAACTATAAGTTTAATCTAAACTTTCAAAGTCATTATGTTAAAAAAAAAAAAAAAAAAACAAAAAACAAAAAAAAAATCAAAGTTATTCATACTCTGGCTTTATACTTTATTTTTAAAAACGTCCGAAATCCCCAATTTTATGTTTAATAAAACTTTTTTTTGTTATCTTCATTAGTGTAACATTAGGCCATAAGTCTCTAAACCTACTTAAAATCAACCTCCACGTTAATGTGAAACACTGAAAAGTTGATAACAAAGTGTTGTTATTCACAAAATTGAAAGACAAGTACTGTTATTCACAAAATTAAAGAGGGTTGTTATTCACAAAATTGAAAGTTTGTGAATAGTAAATATTATTGAAGTTAGTATAGTTACTTTATTGACTATTGACTGTGGATAATAATAGTCGGTGGATCAAACGTAAACTGAGTTATAATAATTCAGTTCACTCAACTCTAAGTTGGTGCTCCAAACGCCCCCTTATAGAGTAAGGAGACTAAAGATATAAGTCAACTTGAGCCAACTAGTTAAGACACTATCACCTCGACCAAAAAATCAGAGTTCGAATTCATACCCTTGAATTTATTTTAAAAATAAAAAAATACTAAATATATAATTTATAATTTATAAAATTTATCATAAATTTTTAAAGTCAATATCAAATAGAGTAATACTTAGCTGCTAGTCTTGCTGCAACACAAAGCTACTCTCAAAATATTTCACAATAATATATCATGACCCGTGTTTATAGAAAAAAAAAAGGAGAAAAACCTAGGCCCACTTATTTGTCTTCATCCCCTCTCTCATTTTGGTTCAACCGCCCAAGAAATCCTTCTCCGGCAACATCCCCTCTCTAATGACATCATTTCTTCTTTGTCGCGTCAGCGATGCCTCCCCCTTTTTCCAATAACCAACACTTTTTCTCACTCATTATTACATGTCATTTATCGATCGGGTCATGGATGTTGCGGGTCGAGCGTTGAAACATCGTCAGTGGGTTGCGTCACTGCTGGAATGACGGTGTCGTCATTGGGTGCACGTTGTCACCCGTTGTAGGGTGCGGGGGATTCGTCGTTGCTAATCCAAGTGTCGAAGGCCGAGTTCGCGTGGGTGGCCCGGTTGGACTGAGAACAAGACCCACATGTGTTGATCGTTGCCGGAGAAGAAGAAGATGGACGGTGAAAGGTTGTCGTCGGCTAAACCAAAATGAGAGAGCATGATCAAAGAAGACAAATACGTCGGCTTAGAGTTTTTTCCTTTTTTCCTGTCTTCTTTAATAAACTCGTGCCAAGATGTTATAGTGGCACATTTTGGAGAACAACTTTATGTTGTAGTATGGCTAGTAACCAAACATTACTCTATCAAATATACACAAATCTCAAAGTTTAAGAACGAAACTTGTAAGATTCACATTTACTCATCCCTTAGGAGTGGAAGATTCAAATCTCTATCTCATATTTATTGTAAAAAAATGATTTTTTTTTTCTTTTTTAGTACAACGAGAAATAAAAACAAGCGATTAAATAAATAAGTCATTTCTAAGACAGTTGTGTCTACCTGTGGTAGATTTTCCAATTCATATCTATGAATGTTTGTAGCGTCCAACATGACAAATCAAAGTGGGAACATAAACGAAAATTTGATTTGACCTATGAAATTTCTCATACTAGAGGCCATTAAATTGCATTCTTAAATAATATATTGTAATAAGATTTTGTTTATAAAAAAAAAAAAAAAAAACTCATAAAATTAAGATGGGAATTGGGAACTTGGTAAGTTATCCGTTACCGTTAAGCAATAAGCTTATGGCCTTGTGAATTGTGACGATCAAAAAACCTGAAATCCTGCGACAGCTCTTAACACCGTCAAACTAACTTTGACCAACGCGGCGACTCCTCAGTCGCCCTTCTTCGCACGCGCCGACGCGTGTGTTTATATATTTATTTTATTTTATTTATAAGCCCTTAAAAAACCCTCTTTTTCTCTCATCTTCAACCTCTCTGCAAACTCAAACTTCCTTTCCATCTTCTTCTCTCTGCTCTTCGCATTCTTCACGGCTATGGCTTCCTCCTCCGCCTTCGTCTTCTTCGTCATCCTCGCTTTGGTCGCCGGCTCTTTGGGCCAGGCTCCGGGCGCCGCACCTGCTTCTTCTCCGACCAAGCCGCCGCCGGCCTCATCACCGAAGGCCGCTCCTCCGGCTTCGACACCGTCTCCATCCCTTGCTCCATCAGGCGCAGCTCCCTCTCCTTCCACTGTAACTTCACCACCAGCTTCAGCGCCGGCTTCTTCTCCACCGGCTCCACCTACAGCTCCTTCAGACTCACCAGCGGGAGCAAGAGCGGACACTCCGGTTCCATCGATCTCATCTCCTCCAGCACAAGCTCCGTCGCCGGCCTCAACTCCTGGCAATGGCGCTACCGTGAACAGAATCGC
Source organism: Herpetospermum pedunculosum (assembly GCA_028017165.1). Classification (NCBI taxonomy): domain Eukaryota; kingdom Viridiplantae; phylum Streptophyta; class Magnoliopsida; order Cucurbitales; family Cucurbitaceae; genus Herpetospermum; species Herpetospermum pedunculosum. Next base: position 86,143,431 of record CM051522.1, read on the forward strand.
CGTCTCCGGATCTATCATCGCGGCCGTAATTTCCTCCGCTCTACTGCTTTAAATGCGATCGGTCTATCTTCGTCTTCGCAGATCTTAGGGTTTCATTATCGGCATTAGTCGTTGCTTTAGTTTTCTTAGTATATTTTTTATTTAGTCTTATTTTTGATGTATTTAGGAGGAACCGAGAGGATTAGACGGTGGCCGCTTGATGATTATTGTTATTTATTTGGATTTCTTGGTTTAACTGTGCTTGAGTTGAATCGATTTGCTTCACTCTTATCATTACTATTATTACTAATTAGATCTCATTTTATCTCTTAATCTGCCGGATCTATGTGTTTTCCTTATCCTCATCCGACTGACGGCGGCGCTACGGCGGCGAAGGTACAAAACTGAACTGTAATTTCTTTAAAGTTTTAGAAATAATTATGTGGAAAGAAGGTGATAATAATGAAGTCGAAGACAGCTGGTGGTGAATGCGGCTTTTTCTGTTATGCCTTTAGGCATAATATTTTTTATTTTATTTTTTTAATTTAAAAAAGGCATATTTTTCTTTTTGTAAAATAAAATTTGGGGTTTAAATTTTGATAATGAAAAAGGGAACAAAACGCAAAGGGATTGTAGGGTGTCGCTTTGTGGCGCACCTACGCTTTCCCCATGTGCAATTTACACAGTACTTCGTCTTTTTCAAAAGAAAACGCTAACACTTTCTCTCTGGGCCCATTTGGCCCATCCAATTTCTACATTTATGGGATCAATTTTCTATTTTTTTTTTTAAATAACAGAAATCTCGGATTCCGTAATATTTTTGGACTCCTCCTCGAAAAATAATGTTTTTTTGTCATTTTGCTGACGTCATCAGCAAAGCTGAGAACGAACATGTTCGCGAGGGAAAAAAATGTAGTACTCTTGGTTGAAAACAAAAATACTATAGTCGGCCTCCTTGCTATCGTGCTCATCGAAGGGTATTACAAATTTTTTTATTCGTGATCGTTCTCTGCAAATACGCTCAGCAAAAGTAAAAAAACATGTGTTTTTAAGAAACAGATCAATTGGTGTTACGGCACCTAAGGAGTCCTCGTGAAAATACCCCTAGAAAAGAAGGGGTATTTCATTTTATACCCCTAGAAAAGAAGGGGTATTTCATTTTTTTTTAACCTTTGTGTTTGAAACTGTTAGCTAAAACTTTTCTTCTTTTTGTTTTGTTTTTACCTTTATTAATATTTTGCCATTTGATGCATGGAAGAGATCTAAAGTATGTCTTAGCTATTTTTGTACTGTCTGTTTGAAAAACATGGTAAAGTTGAGAATTGATATTAGATTAGATTGTGTATAATATTAAATCCAAATCCTTATTGCCACAAAACATTAAATTAACTTACGAAATAATGGTATAATATCAAAAAAAAAAAAATATATATATATATATATATATATATATATATATATATATATATATATATATATATATATATATATATATATATATAGTTCTTTTAGTTTAAGATTATGGCAACTTTTTAAAATGTTAATTGGTGTTTGATTTAACTAGGGTTGGTCAAACTCTTATTTATGAATTAAGCTAAATTAAAAAAATAATGTCACTTATAACAGGAAAATGGCAAGCTAAAAGGCGATTATTTAAAATAAAATAAAAAAGGCAAAATTAAATTAAAAATTCTAAGAAGGATGTGAAAAAGAAAAATAGACCAACCACATTCAAACAAACCAACGCGCGGATAAACTCATCAAATACATCTCAAATATCACAATCACATTTAAACTTCTTAATAATAACCCAAAGCTAACGCCCATGATCCTACCAAAATTGCCGAAATCGGGATAAGAGACGACCCTGAATTCGACCAACCGGCCGGAAGCTTCGTCGTCGGCGTGGTTCCGGTGTCTGAAGGGGTGTCACTTTCCGGCGACGCCGGAGTGGTGGAGCTTCCGCCCCCTGAAGATGGAGAAGTGGGAGTTCCTCCGGCGGCGACTGTCACGGAGAGTTTCATGCCGCCATCGCAATGCCCCATGGAACTGCAGATGAAGTAGTGAGTTCCGGCGGTTTTTAAGGTGATGGTGGTGGAGCCTGAACCGTCGGAAGTTATGGAGTTTCCGGCAGTGCATGCTTTGTAGTCACTGGCGGTAACTTCGTCCACTGTGTGGCCTCCACCATAGCTGAACGCTGTCACCAAGAAATTTGAGAAGGAAATATAAGCAAATGCAGATGCACGAAAGATGTTCGACATTAATCCCATGAGAAAAACTAGATGAATTTAAAAGCAAACACAAATGCACGGAAGATGTTCGACGTTAATCCCATGAGAAAAAAGTAGATGAATATGAGCAATTACGAATGCATGAAAGATGTTCGACGTTATTTCAATGTGAGAAAAAGTAGATGAAATATTGTCAAACCAAGTTTGTCGCCGATGACGAAGGTCTTCCCAGAAGCCCATGTGCCATAATCAACGCCGATGGACCAACCGGAAGTGTCTCCGACGGTATGAACTGCGGCGAAGTTCGGCTGCACCATGCAGAACCCAAGTACCAGGAGGCAAACAAGTCCGGCATGGAAGCTCGCCATTGGAAGGTAATAAAATTAACAAGTGGTGTGCTTTAGAATAGAGGGGACGAGAGAGAGATTTGAGGATGGAAATAGAGGATCGAAGGCTTTGCATATATATATTGGGGAAGAAGGGAGAGTTGTTGTTAGGAGAGTCAGTGAAGTTTGGTCTTAATGCAAATAATTTTGGTAGTGTGGGGATAACTTAAGTCATACTTTTTACCTAATACTTTTGCCAAGTGCCTTTCACTCTTGCGATAATGGTAATTAAGGGAATTTAGTTCTTCTTTATATGAAGAAAGTTTGGATTTAGTTGTTTAAGCCTGGTAATGGGTTCAAATATTATCAAAGTCGTTCTTTCTTTACATTCTACAGTTTTTATCTGGACCAATTTACGCACATCTCGACTAAAACTATTAAAGTATGACTATATATATATATATGGGTGAGTGTTTAGGTCAGCTTACGCGCACTTTGACAACCACATGGCCTTATTACATTTGGTTGTTAAGGAAATATTAAATACTAAGTAGGTAGCCACTGTGGCTTGAACCCATACTCATTCCCTCTAAGTAATTTATTGTTCATACGGTCCTTATCGAAAAGTATGGTTAAATCGAGATGAACAATATTTGTTGAACATTTATAAACAAGCTCATAATATTTATGCCTTAAATGTTGAGATATTCTAGATTTAGCTTACCATATCTTCAAGAAACCATTTCTTCTGTTAAGCTGTTGGAAGACAAAGAAAGTAAATCATGTACAAAGCCAAACAGGTCAATTATTCTATATGTATTTTGGACCAAATTTCTTCTCATGAGTCAATGTTAGGTTGTGTGCAAATGAAGAAATGCATGTGAAGCTGGCTTGATTTTGTTTGCCCAGACAATGATAGTTTTGCTGCCATTTCCTTGGGATCATTGTTGCGGTTGTTGTGGTAGAAAGTCTTTGGGATTATAATGACCTGAGAAAGTGATTGAAAAGATGCCATGGTCTTAAACACCATAATTCGAAGTTGTTATAATTAGCCTTTGGAGGTGGCATGGTATATATAATGAATGCTTCAAGTCTACTAAACCTATCAAAATAAATGTTAGTTGTGAAATTGGAGGAATTAAAACGACAAAATAAATGTTAGTTGTGAAATTCGAGGAATTAACACGAGAAGCGCTAACCGAACATAGCTCAACTGGTTAAAACATATGAACATATGCTCTCGATCAATAGGTTAGAAGTTTAGATCTCATATCTCATATTTCACAAGCTAATTTCATGCCCCTATGGAAACAGAAATTTCTACTCTTTCTATTTTTAAATTCAAGAGCAGATACTTCTAGAAAATTATTCATCAAATCTTGTTTAAGATATTGTCATTGTTCCAACTAGAAAACTTGCCGACTAATCCTGATTTAACTTGTTATCTTTTCTACAAAGATACAAATAGAGGTGAGAGAACTTGAATCTTGAACGAAAAATTCAAACTAACCAAATTCTGACAATTGAACTCTTACAACTTAGACATCTTGGTGAACTTTGAACTTTAGTCCATGAATAGAAATGTAGTTGGTTATGATATAACATTCCACCAAACAAAGAAGAGTCTAAAAGTAAAAGAACCAAAGGGAGTCATCATAGGGAAGATAAACTGTTTGCATTATTGTGTAAATGAACAAATCGGGGTGGTTTGGCTCTATCATCCCTAATTTGTGCACTGCCATTAACATAACTCCACGTGAGTTCGTGAGTTGGGGCTTCAATGGGGCCCGTCGGCTTTTAGCCAACCACCCCATTGTCCTCCACAACTTCATGCCTAGCCTTCTGCACTTTTACTTGGTATTTCACTTCGACTATTTTCAATTTTTCATGAGACAACTACCTGACTCTACTATACTTGGTTCTCAGATCCCAGTGAGATAATCACATGACTATACTACATTTGGTTGTCAGTGTAACTCGTAGGATAGGAAATCTTAGGTAGGTGGCCAACATAACTTGAACTCATTCTCTCTAAGCCTCTTATTGTTTATCTCTTAACCCTAAATATTTATCTCCTTAAGAATTTTGACAGGAATGTTACCTAATGCAAAGGCTATTGTTTCGTTTTGAGCTAGGTATCGATCTAAATGAAAAAAACATGTTTAAGGACAATAAACTTTTACCATTTGCTAGCTGAAGATGATGAACCCAACTAGAGCCATAGTCATGCCTATAGGACTAACAGAGATCACTAAGGGAAGAACTGAGAAGCATTAGGTTTCAACCGTTAAAAGCAAAAGCATTTCGACGATGCTTTTTAACTTTGCAGCAGATTACACGTTTTCTCTTTATCAAGCATGTGTTCCTGCAGGGAGAACAAAAGTTCAGACAAATTGTGAAGATTATAACTTTTAAGTTTGCATTAATGATGCTTTAAAGGCACTTCTCGATTCTACAGACGGAAAATCCTGATATGCCTTCAAAATTAAACCAAAACTGGCTTGCAGAAAAAATTATCACTAAGTATTATCTCTCTCTTTCTAAATGAAAACATTCTTCCCCTTTCAAATTGCAAGATCAATAACCTTCTAGCAAGAGAATGCACACAGGCTAAAAACCACCTGTTTTCTTCCTACCCTCCAATAATTTGAAGAAAGAAGTAGTTTGAGGAGTATGGACAGGGGAGTAGGAAGATTCTGGCAGTGGTTGAGCTACTAACTTATCAGCTCGGTCCCAAAACGGAGATAATATAATTTCTCACAAGCAAATCCGACATCATTACCACACAGTAGACAACTTAAACGAAAAGGAAAACAACATTTGTAAGCAAGTAGTCATCAAAGTTCACGACGAATCACATAAAGGTTTAGATACTGAGAACTAAGAATATTAAAGAAAAGAAAATTTTGTTTAGTTCAACAACATATTAGGTGGGAAGATTTAAACCTCTATCCTCTGGGTCGAGGACATGTGTCTTAACCAGTTGAGCTATGCTCAGGTTGGCGACTTGAAAAATGAAACATAATCAGGCTTCAAAATGCAGACTATTGCCATAACTCCACCCCTACCCGCATGCCACCTTAAAAAGAAGAAACGGAGAAGAGAACAGAGACAATAAAGTAATATGAAGAATTTATGAAGTTGTAAAGAACAAGGTCAAACTTAGAATAAACAATCAAAACTGCATTTGAGGATAATATCCCGAAACCAGATAATATCGATCAAATAACTGAATGAAGCAATGGAATTCAAGTACTGAATGTCCATTGCATCTTCACACCGAGGGGATTCCCAGCATTCATGACACATGCTTCAACAAATGTCCATTCACACCCAAAAGCACTTGAATACTTTAAGCATATAAAGCAATTATCTAAGATAAAACAAATTGCGACTGTTCTTGAACGTTCTGGATTCAGTACAATCCTGTGATTATGCAATATAGTACACACACACACACTCACTTATCTATTTAAAGCAAAAAAAAATTCAAATTCACTTCACTGTTCTCGATTAGTACAGTACTGTGATTATGAATATAGTACATAAATGTGAATGCAAGTACAATACTGCGTCCAAGCAATATAGTAGGAATGAACAAAAATGCATATTGGAAATGCATTCTCCCACCCACCTATCTATATAAAGCAAATACGTAAAGAACAAATTGCACCAACTGTCCTTCAGTGTTCTTGAATCAGTACAATACTGTGACTATGCAATATAGTAACTCCCTACGATCCTAAACATTCTTGAGGGAAAATATTGAAAGACAAAAAAGGACACAGCTCATGATCATGAGATGCCCATTCAAGTGTACATGTCATCCCGCCACTGCTCCCTCCACAAACAAAAAAAGAAAAGGGTTTCTCTTTCATTTCAAGTTTTCAGACAGGTGCAATTTAATTGAAACAATATAAGAACACGTCTTCAATACTCATTTTCCTCGTTTCCTAGCTCTTCCAAACAATATAGTCATTAAGCTGTGCTAGAAGACTAAAAAACCAAGGGTAAAATAATGGCTCCGGATTCTAAATTTGCCACAACGTAGAGAAAAGCTATGTTGACATTTGGGGGGATTTAACCAAACGTGACCCTGTGAACATGCCTACATTGCAAGATTTACCTTGTTTTAACTTGTATCTTCTAACTAAGATTCACGGTATCACAATTAAAATTAGCCAGAATCAAACATGTCAATTTGCTTTTGATGATCTCTATGATGAAAAAGCATTAGCACGGCCTCAGGATTCATAGCAAATTTTATGATAAAGCAAGGAAAAAAGACTATTTCAAGAAAGAAGAATAAGCAGATGAATGATGAATCCAACAAAAGATTAAGGTTCACAACAAGTTAAAACCAAAAACAGAAAACATACACCAGCAAGCATATTGACCCATTGGCCAACTTGAAAAACACTTTACTCAAACAAATACCTTAATACCGGTATGCCAGTATTTATGATTCTGACAAGGTAAATTGTTTAGAAAACCAATCATCATTATTCTTTTTGAAGATTGAATCTTCAAAATGAAGGGAGATTTTTTTTTTTTTTTTTGGATAGAAAAAAGAAACGATTTCATAGATAGTATGAAAGGGTGTTACAAGATAAATCCTATCATTTTAATTACAAAAAATACCTCCATTGATTATAGAGGGTGGTAAGATCATAATTACAAAAAGGAGATGGTAATTTGCTCCATGAGGTAGCTAAAATAGTAGTAGCTTCAATGAAGAGGGATCACAATAAGCTAAATTAAAACGTTGGGTTACATTCAAATAGGTAAAGATTTCAGTGATCAAGAGAAAATATAAATATGCAAGTTTAATGTAAAACCTAATTTATGTATGCAAATCATCAACTTTTTCTACAGCAATTATGTGCAGATTTTTTTATCTAAGTATCTTTTAAGTAAGGAAATTCATCATAAAAGAATTCAAAATAATCTGAGTTTGAAATGATAAAGACTTCACATGTAAACAGTAATACTTTCTCCAATAAGACAGACCAGAAAACGAAATGAAATGATAAGTATGATTAGAGAGAAGGTAACCCAATACATTTAGCCAATTGCTTCGGGAATCGCTTCAGAGAGGAAAGACCATAACTCTCGGGTTGAAGTTGAACTTTACTTTAGCTACTCTTTGGGAGATATGAATCTAAGGAAATAACAAGACCTCCATTGCTAAATCCAAGAATATTATGGATTTTATTCAGTAGCAAGGCAATGCTCTTAACGCAGCATTTTGATAACTATTCCTTTTCCAATAAAAATGAAGAGGAGAGCTTTTTTGTAATCTTCTTGACTCAAGGGACTAGGATTTCTTATCTACTCCCCTATCCTTTCTTGTTTATCCCTTTCGGTAATGAAGTTTTTTTCCATCTAAATATATGTGTAGATATATTTATATTCCTTGTTAAATTGATCATGGTGGAACTATGAAAACTGGTTCTTTCGAATTCATTTACTAATTAAATACTAAATTCAATAACATTAGCGTGCATCCATAAAGCACAAATGAGACTTCAAATAGCAATAGGGGAAGAAAAAAGGTTAAATAAATATCTTAAATCACTCATGGGTAATGAGACTTAAATCAATAGAGAAAAGGATAAAATAAATGAGGATGCTAATAAATGATCTAATATACACTCATTAGTCCAAATGGAGTTTCAGTAATGTGCGCCTTCTGTTGGGGTATCCAACTTTGAATCCTTTAAACATAAGAGGTCGGAGATTTATAGGCAAAAGAAAAAGTAAAGTAATGTGTTCCTCAATTGAATAACTAGATAGCATTACCTCCAAAAAGAAGAGATGAAAAAGAAAAAGAAAAAGAAGAAGAAGCAGAAGAAGAAAGAAAGGTTGATGGAAAACTCCTTAGTTCCCCCAGAGAGAGGCTACCGTATTTTAAACTTCCGCAGCAGCATTAGCTAGCTCCACACCATCAGTTGAAGTATCTTCAGATTGGGATTTCTCTTCAGGAAGTTTCACAAACTGCTTACTACGTGCAACACGAAGTGATCGCCCCATGAAAGTCTGCACTTCAACAGATGAAGCACCATAAGAATGCTAAAATTCACACTTGATGATTCTATGGTTATTCATTTTAACAGTATAAGGTAGTATCAGTACTGAAATTACCTTCCCTTGGAAATCAGAAATGGCTGCTTCAGCATCCTTCTTGGTTTTGAAGGCAACAAAACCATATCCAGAAGGCCTTCTCGGATTCTCCTGAAAAATAATTTGTGCAGAATCTACACTACCACTCCCCGAATCAAAGAATTCCCTGAGGTCCTTTGCTCTTGCTTCATATGACAAATTCGCCACAAATATATTAAACGTAACTGGTTTCGGTTTCACCTGAGGGGAGGGTTTCTCTTTTTTAATCTTAGCATAATTAATCTTTAGAGTACGACCCTCATATTCCTGCATTTATGTGAACCATTTCATTAAACAAAGCCAATAAGAGTTCAAAAAGATATATGGGAATTTCCCAGAAATAATTGCAATAATTGGGCGTGTGAGCCAAATGAATCAAAAGATTCATGTTTGGTTCGGGAAGGGATCATCAAAGTTTTGAAATGAATGGAAAGACAATCTACTTTGCTTCAACCCAAAGTAACAAGGTGAACTCAAAAAATTTAGTCAACAACTGGTTCCCTTGTAATAATATTTTCAGAAGCAAAAGTGAAAAGCAACTGCAACACACTGGACACAAGCAGAATACAAATTCATACTTTAGTTTTTCCATCACGCACAAGCAAACCAAACTATTCCTCAAGACAAACGCAATTAATTGCTAATTCGAGGCCTCAATTATGAAACTGAACACAATAATCCAAACGAAAATATACTAATTAAGAAAAACATCATCCTGCTTACATACGATTCGAGATTATTAAGTGCCGCAAGGGCCTCCTCAGGCGATCCCATAGTGACAAACGCCAAGCCCCTGTTTCTGATCTTGTTATACATCGAAAGCTGAGACAGAAAAGAGAAGGATCATGAATTTGCAATTCACCCAAAAGCATCAAACAGAAAGAGAACAAGTAAGAGCATACGCATACCTCCACATCCAAGACAGTACCATATTTCTCAAACAGAGAACGAATGTCCTCAGGAGTAGAATTCCAAGGCACGTTCTGCGCAAGCAATCTGGTTTGAGAAAACTCGTCAGTATCAGAAGGAGAAGGAGAACTGGCTACTATTGGTTCGTCTTGGGAGGTTGAGGAGAACTGGAAAATAAACTTGGTAGTTCTGTTAGCCCTAGAAAAAATGGAAGTAGAAGAAAGAAGAGAGGGAGAAGAGCGAGAAAGAGAGAGATTGATGTCGCCATTGATGGAATGAGATGGATTTTGCGGGCATGAGAGAGGGGCGAGGAAGATTGGGAGGTGTTGTTTAGAGCGGAGGAATGTGGAAGATGAAGAACAAGGAAGACGAACCAGAGCCATTGCCGCCACTCTCTGTTCACTCTCTTCTACTTCTACTTTGAAACCAACACAGAGCTACGCCATGAATTTGGATAAGGAACCTCCGGAAATATTAAAACGTCGTCGTTTAGATTGGATACCTCGGATATTTTTAGCCAATTCGGTATTATAAGTCACTATATATTTGTACTCAAAAAAAAAAAAAAAAAGTCACTATATATTAAATTATTATTTTTTATATTTTGATACTCAAATAAATAATATATATATTTGTTTATATTTTGATACTCAAATAAATAATATATATATTTAGTAAACAAATGTCGGGAAGAAAATTTGAAACTTTAACCTCAAATAATGGATATATGTTAATTATAGCGGAGTTATGTTTATCCTAGCATATTCTAAATAAAAATAAAATAAAAATAAAAATAAAAATAAAAATAAAATAAAAAATAAATGTTCTTTTTACGCGCGTGAGCTCTTGGCGAAATGAGCCAAAGCGAGCATAGCTCAGCTGGCATATGTATGACTTGATGACCAAGAGGTCTGTGGTTCGAATCCCCCCACCCCCAATGTACTAAAAAAAAAAAAAAAAAAAAAAAAAAAAAAAAAAAAAAAAAAAAAAAAAAACTCTTGGCGAAATGAGAAATTTTTCTCCTGGGATGAATTAATCGTTTTCAATAAAAATTAAAAAAAATAACTTCAATCTAACAATAAGCCATAAGGACTAGTATTAAATTTGTTGTATTTAAAATTAGACTTTTGTAAGTACGTAATACCTATATATATAATTATAACTCATTTTATCTCAACAATCCGTTGTCGTCCAGCGGTTAGGATATCTGGCTTTCACCCAGGAGACCCGGGTTCGATTCCCGGCAACGGAAATTTTTTTCAAGTTATTTTGAGTAGAGTTTGATTTCACCCAAAATAATAGAATTTTTTTGACACAAGACCGGAATTGTATTTTAACCTTTTATCTTAATTCGATATGCATATAAAAAAAAGATTAATCCCCATCTCATAAAACTAGTGATCAAGAGGTCTTAGGTTTAATCTCCATCTCACACGTTGTCAAAAAAAAAAAAATCTTATGAATTATACTAAACGAACTATGTCAACAAATAGCTCAACTAGCCTGATCTAAGAACTAGTGATCAAGAGATCCTAAGTTCAATCACTCACCACATTTGTAAAAATAAATTCTCTTTTTAAATGATATATTTTAATTGAGAATATGAATTATACTAAAGGAGGAATAATTAACCTGGTACTCTTGAATTCTCTCAGCCCTGATCCCCACAAAATTAAAAGTAAATCCCAGCGCAAGAACAAGGGGATTAAATAGGGTGAATATGCGTTGAGCTATATTCACTTCCACAACATTATTTTCTTGTCATTATACTAACTAATTAAGATTTCTATTTCACAAAACTTGGCATTTTTTATATAGTTTATTTGAAAATTGCAGTGTTCTAAGAGTTATCCATAAAAAACTGTTATGAACTTATGCGTGTGCAATTTTTCATTATTTATTTTTTTTAAAAATAATATCTCAACAGTCAACGCCCCACCTAAAAAATTGGACAAATTAACTTTACACAAACATTATTAAAAAAAAAAAAAAGTTCAAAAATACCTACAAAGTCGAAACAACAAGAATTCCAGTACATTAACACGAAACTAAAAAAAGGAGGTTCCTTGATTACATTGGGCAGCACAGGAAACAAAGAAATGAAAGAAAGGCTCTTCCATTTAGAAAAGCTCAACAGCATTGTTCTTTACTACCAAATGATATTTTATAGTAATCTAATCTATATTCAAATGTTGCTATGTTAGCTCAGTCATATGCTTTCCTACTCTGGCAACAAAATGCAACAAGGAAAATGGAGGGAGTGAGAGTGACCTATTCTTGAATTGCAACTACTTTTTTCGCATTCTCGAGTCAGGGGAGGAGTTATGTTGCAGAGGTGAAAGCGGCAGTCGTGTCGAATCGACTTCATTAATAATACTCTTCCCATCAATAGGACTACCCAGTTTCAAGCATGATTTTCGCTTATTTGACTGCACAAGAGGTTGAAAGATTTACATCTCAAATAAAAACAAAACAATTGGTAGACTAAAAAATTAAGGTCCATTTGATAACATTTTTGTATTTAGTTTTCTGTTTTTGAAAATTAAGCTTATAATATCTAATTAGACAGACTTATGTTTCCTTTGTTTAGCTTTACATAGTTTTTCACTTCTTAAAAACACTTGAAATTATAGCCAAGTTTACCAATATATATATATATAACTAATGTGAACTGCTCTGTTTTTTTCTATGATTCTGCACTAATTTAAGTTTGGTCATGATTATAAAAACTGTTTCGAAAGTAGATTTTAGAAAACAAAGAAAAACTTGAGAAAATAAGATATATTTTTTTAAAACAGAAAACCAGAAACAAAAATGTTACCAAATGGGTACTAAGTTGTTGAACTTCCACAAGACAGCAGAAAAGTATAGCTTCCGAGTACACCGAATATAAATGTGTCCTCACCTTGGCAGACCCACTGTTGGCCTGCTTATCTCCTGAATGTTGGATTTTATCTTCCGGGTACCGTTTCATCAACCTCTTGTTCTCCTCATCAAGAAGCGTATTATCTTCATACAACAGCTTCACCTGCATAACTAGCATAATTACGTTACTATTGGGCCCAAAGATGGTTTCACAAAAAAAGCGTCCTGAAAAAAGCCCGACGCTCACCTCTTCTTCAGCTCTTTGAAGATTTACCCTCAGATGTTCACAATCCTTCTCAACAGCCTTCACGTATGCAGCTAGTGATAGAGCCTTTTGAGCTGAAGGTTTTAAGCTAGGAGAAACAACATAGATTAATAGAGTTAGAAACCTAGACACCTAGAGAACTTTAGTATTAAGATGCAGTTTTTGTCTTCTACCATATTTTCTTTTCAGTTCCATAAATTTTAGTGGTGTAATGATATATCATGATGAAAAGAAAAAATCATAAAAAGAAAAAGAGAAACAAAATCTCACCAATTCCACATTTTCATAAGCTTTTGGCTTGAATCTTGATCACTGCTTGCTTCTAAAAATGCATGAGCAGATGTAGCTCTATCATTACAATTACAAGTCGGTAAAACCAACTCGAGTAAGTTATCCTCCAAATCTCTACCATCAGAGGATGAATCAACCTGAATAATCATAAAACATGCACATTCATCAATTTTAACTTCAACCAATGGAAGAACTACTATCCTGATTTGCGGTTTTCATGGCTAGGCAGGCTACTAGTCATGAAAGTTCGGTACATTTTTTTAAAAAAAAGGCTAGGCTACTAGTTCAATTCAAAAGTTCGGACAATAGTGGGAGGTGGAAGGAACAAGTACAATTTGTTAGGAATTTGAGAAGGTTGTGATGTTCAATGAACTAAACTAAACAGCAACTTAATATCGAGGTTAAGCAATTATCTAATATCAATTCCATTAATTTAAGCATTTAAGTCACAAAATCATTACTATATGACAATGAGCCTTCAACTAATAAACAAAAAATTAAAGAGGTGGGATACAAATTGCAAACGATAGCTCGTGTTCAAAAAAAAATTAGGGTAGCACTCAACCTAGAAATGGAAGCCCACCAAAATTTTTGGACTTAGCTTTCTTTTCACTACAAAAATTTTGAAATTCTCACCAATTACCTCACAAATGCTATATTATTTCTCCATTTTCATAAGTAAAACTAACAACAGACAAGTGATTGAGAGGAGATGTTATTACCCTTTTCATCTCGTATTCATGTTTACAGAACTGCAGTTCCTCCGATAACCGTCTAACCTCCTCTTCCAATTCATGAACACGATTCTCAGCCTCCCTCGCACGCTGATCCGCCTCGTTCCCGAACTCCATCAACGCATCTCGGTCATGATCATATAAAGAGCACTCCCTCTCCCATTTCTCACATTGACTCGAAAGATAACAGCACTCTGTAGCCAGTTTCCGGTTCTCCTCAACAAATTTCTTCAGAGCTTGTGCGTTCATCGTAGCTTCAGCCTATCAAAAATGAAGTCAAAACCCATGTCGCGAGAAAAACGAAAAACTAAAAAAAAAAAACAAGAAATCAACAACGCATACGAACCCTACTGCGCTCAATCAACTGGTCTTTCTCTTTGATTTTGGACTGTAGAACATCACAATATTGACCAAGCCGCCTCTGAGCATCCTGAGAGACACGAAGCTTCAACTCCAGCGTTTCCGCTGACACAGGGAGACCTAATGCATGATCTATTGTTTCCTTGATGTAATTGTCAACTTCCGGAGGAAGATCCATCGCTGAATGCTGTAAACCCTAGCGAGCTTCAAGATTTCCAAATTGCACAAAACCCTAGAAATCAAAAACACCGAAAAGAGAACGGAGAAGTCGTTGAAATCTCGAAAAATTGAAAAGGCTAATTCGAATTTGAAGCAAGGAATTCAAACGGAGTTCGCCCAATTCCTTTCAAAAGCTACTGAAATCGAAATTTGTGGCCACTGAGAGGTAGCCGTTATGGCGCCACTTTGAATGAGAGCGTATCGCGTTCTTGGGCGGGTCGAAGAAATATCGGTTCCTCTTCTGAATATTTGGAATTATATGGGTTTTTGGGCGTGACCAGCCCGTCGGCCCAGACGGCCCAACTTACACTTTATTTCGGTTTGGTTTAAATTTTATTGTATTTTATTCGGCAAAACATATATTTAATTGGCGGATTTGGAAAAAACAAACGTGTTTTCTTTTTCTATAATGGCCAATACTACAATCTAAACCGCTTATTTCAAAAAAAAAATAAAAAATACTTCTAAATTATGGGTTGGGTTTCAAAACTACCCTCATCTTTCAAAAATACTTATGTAATATGAAAAATGTTTAAAAAATGTTATCACTTAACAACACGAAATTTTAATGTGTACATTTAATTTTAAACTTGTACTTGTATGACGTGAAAAAAATGCAAAATGTTGACGTTTGGAGGTGTTAAAAACAGTATGAAAACTCTATTTTATCGATTCAAAACATCATATAAAAAAAACAAAACTAAGGCAAAGTCGGTGGATAATAGATCATATGTCCGCGTTTAATGATTTTTTTTAACACTTTGGGCCTCCACATTTTCATTATTTCTATGCCTACAGGTACAGTTAGAATTTAATCGTTCACATCAGAATTTTGTGTGCGTTGTTAATAGTTGGAGCATTTTTTAAACGTTCGAGATAGTTAAGGGGTATTCTTGAAGTTGAACCCATAGTTAAGGAGTATTTTGTAA
Source organism: Herpetospermum pedunculosum (assembly GCA_028017165.1). Lineage (NCBI taxonomy): Eukaryota > Viridiplantae > Streptophyta > Magnoliopsida > Cucurbitales > Cucurbitaceae > Herpetospermum > Herpetospermum pedunculosum. Next base: position 86,158,701 of record CM051522.1, read on the forward strand.
TTTAGCCAATCTAAAAGGATGTACTAGACTAAAATATCTCTCCAAACCCAAGACCCTACAAATAAGGTATAATATAGTAGGGGTGAGCAAAACCAACTAAACCGACTTCGGTTGGTCGGTTTATAACAATAGTTGGTCGGGGTCGGTTTTTCAAGAATAAAACAGACCAGTCGGTCGGTTGGCCCAAAAATGTTAGAATTGACCGATTGAATTTAAATTTAAAAAAAAAAATTAAAAATTGTCTGATGTAGTACATCTTGGAAAGAGATGTCTTCCCAAGAATACATTTAATAATTAAAAAAATATATATGATTTTTACATCATTTTTTTCATCTCTCCATTTCCCATCATCTACATCCGTTCGTCTCCATCATCGTCGTTTCTCTCTCGCCTCCATCGTCGTTGTCTCTAGCCTAAGTCATCGCCTCCGTCTCCTTTTTTGCATTCTCTTTTTCTAACAATTCACCGGAGTTTTCTCTTCAAGTCGATTTTGGCCAAAATCGATCAAAACGACCGACGTAAACCGACTTGTCGGTGGTCGACGACGATTTGAACCCAAAATTGACGCCAACCGACTCATACTCACCCCTATAATATAGGGTCAATTACAAGTAACAATTCAATCCATGAACGTTAGATTGTAACGATTTAGTTCATACACTTTAGTAACAATTTAGTCTTTATACTTTCAAACTTGTAACAATATTTTTTATTAATTTTTTTTTTTTAACGGTGTTTTTAATAAATGCGAGGATTGAACTCATGACCTTTTAGTCACGGGCACAATCTTATGCCAATTGAGCTATGCTCGGTTTGACTATTGAACAAATACTTGTTAAACATAAAATTGCAAGTCTAATACCCTATAATCGTTTTTTTTCCTTTTTTAAGTTTATGCTTTGGAAACAAAATAAACATACTCTAAAGTTGAGGAATGCCTTAAAAAAAAAAAAAAAAAAAAAAAAAAAAAAAAAAAAAAAAAAAAAAAGTTTAATAACCATTTAATTTATTGTTATTATTTTTTTGAAATTAAGTTTGTAAAGATTATTTCAATACTGAGTTTTTTTAAAAAAAAAATTAAAAACTAAAAAATATATCTTTATTTTTTAAATTTGACTAATAATTCAAACATTTACGTATATGTATCGTGATTATAGTATTTATTATTATTTTTTTTTACAACATATAGGCGTGGGAGATTGAAATTAAGACCTATTATTCACTAGGCGATATATCATGTTAGTTGAGTTATGCTTGACATGACTATAATAAATAAATTAAAAAGAGATGAAGCCTAAAGTTGAAATTGGTAGAATTCACCTTTGCAATAAATAAATAATAATAAATGTTGAATTCAAAAAACAACAATAATAATAGAGTTGAAAGTTGAACGGTTCTTGTAATATATCCAAATTCAATAAAACCGACTCGACTAATAAATAATAAATAATGCGAAAATATAGACCATATAATATAATCTAATTATGAGAGTTAAATAAAAATCTATTTATTAGTCAGCCATATTGCATAAAGAAAATATATAATTGATAGGAGAAATTGTAGTAAATGACAATTTAAGACTTATTGTTTGCAAATATAGCATGTTTTTAAAAAATTTGCGGATATAGCAATTTCTATCGCTGATATCTTATGACTGATAGAAGTCTATCGCTGATCACCTCAGCTTTTTATAGATTTTTGTCAGTGATAATAGTCTATCAGAGATAATAGTCTATAAGTGATATAATAAAGTCTATCAGTGATAGAAACGAGTTTTTTTGCCATATTTGTAAAACATTTTAAAGTTTGTTAAATTTGCAATTAGTTTGGGCCTGATTGTTATTTGTGCAACCAGCCCTAATTGATAGAGGAAATAAATATTTATCTGTATGGACGTGACGTGGCAGATAAGTAGAGGGTGAATATAATATAATCAAAATTATTTAAAATCTAATGTGGTCAACTCCTGCTGTATGATACCCAACACCAAGTCACCAACCTCCCTTCAACAATCTTTAAAACTAAAAATAAATTAAATACACATTGTTTATAGTTTCCAATGATTGGTTGGGCATGTTATCCCAATTCCCAAGTTCCATTTATTTTATTTTAATATTATTATTTTGGTTTTAAAAAAACACATTTCGGTTCCTATTTTTAATTAGTACTTTGTTTTTTAACTTTCAATTTCCTAACCATATATTTAATCCTTATTTCACATAAATTAATCAAAGTCAGCATAACGTAGGTAGACATGTTCATGGGACGGGGTCGGGTAATGCCTTCTTCGCCTCCGTCCCCATCTCCCATTTCATTATCCCAAAATTCTCGGTTTAATTTCGCAGAAACGGGACGGATATTCCTAGCAGTAAATTTGCGGATAACAGGTATTTAATTTTTCACGCGAATAATTTACTTTTTAATTTATTCTTATCCATTTTTTTTTAATTTTATTATTGGTTAAGTTGATTAATATTATATATATTTAATTCAATGAATATTTATTTGTAAGAGGTGTGTTTTTTTTAATTGTATTTTTGTAAGACTAAAAAAAGAGTGTGTAGTTAATTTTTTGATGAATAATATATATATATATACGGGGTATGGTGAGTATGCTATTACTCGTCCCCGCCCCGTTTAGCTAACGGGGCAAAAAAAAATCTCCGCTCCCTGCCCCATTTTTCGTGTAATCGAAAATTTTCCGTCCCATTCGGGGCGGGACAAATGCACATCTCTAAACGTACGGATAATTAACTTGTATCACCCATTTGAGGTCGGAAGTTCAAATTTTCATTAATGTATTAAATGAAACAAAATCATTCCCTAAAATTTGGTTGAAATTTAATAAAAAAAATTCTTATTTTTTTCTTTATTCATCCAGTAGGGGGACCTAATGAAAATAAAGGGATTTAATGCATTTATAAATTACTAGTACTAAACCAAATCAATATTGTACTTTAATGACATTTCACACAATATAGATTAAAGTTGTTGCAACATTTAAACTACATGAAAAAAAAAATCATCGATAATTTTAAAAGTACAACATCCAATTGTTATATAAAAAATTCATAAATTAATTCATTGTCCTTTTAGGGGTAAAAAAACATTTTTTTTTCAAAATTTGTAGTTGTTTTAGAATATTACTATTACATTTATGATTTGGAAAATATAATTTTAGAGATAATTTATATTTAATTTCTATACTTTTAATAAATCTTAAAAGATTTTAATTCTTACGTTAGTTTAGTTTATGGGTTGGTTGCACAAACAGCGATCAGACTCAAAATAATTACAAATTTAGGAAAGTTTAAAACATTTTATAAATATGACAAAAAATTTGTGGCTATCGCTCATAGACTCTATCCTTGATATATGACTATACTATTATTACTAACAAAATTTTATAAAAAACTGAGTCTATCAACGATAAACCATACTAATAAAAATTGCTATATTCGCAATTGTTTATTAAAAAAATGCTATATTTTTAATTATTTTACTTTAAATTGACATATGTTACAATTTCTCTTAGTTTATGGGTTGGTTGCACAAATAGCAATGAAGCTCAAACTAATTGCAAATTTAGCACACTTTAAAATGTTTTGCAAATATGACAAAAAAATCTGTTTATATCACTGATAGAATCTATCAGTGATAGACTATTATCACTCATAGACTATTACCAGTGACAAAAATCTATAAAAAGCTGAGGTGATCAGTGATAAACTTCTATTAGCCATAAGATATCAGCGATAAAAATTGTTGCGCAATTTTTTTAAAAAATATGTTATATTTTTAATTATTTTATTCTAAATTGACATTTGTTACAATTTTTCTTAGTTTATTGTAATTTATAAAGTATTAGTTCAACAGTATTTTTTTATAATTTATTTTTTTTGTTTTTTTTTAAGGCTAACGAATTGCTTGCAGTTAAAGTAGTGTTTTGTATGGTAAATTAAATTTAGAAAGTCAGCCTTCTACAGAGGATGAAAACGACATGTCGTCATTTCAATCTCCCTTTCAAGTTACGACCCGATGGATGAGCAGTGATTGTCGGTGGACGGCGAAAAGGATGACTCATGTTTTGTTGTGTAATTGGCACTTGCAATATTTGTTCTTAATGAAATTATTTGGATTTATTCCTTTACAAATCTCTATCCAATAATGTATTGTTTTTAAAAATCTATTTCTTACTTGGTAATAAAGTTACTCAACCTGAGTTATTTTAAGTTTTCATATAAAAAAATACAACAGCAAATTGGTATTTTTAGTTTAATATGTAAAAAAAAAGAAGAAGAATAGGTCATTAAATTACAATCAATTATTTATAAACAAAAATTGAAATTAATGAGTCAATCAACTTAAATTATATCTGACTAGATTGGATTGGACTGAGTTCATAATCTAGTAAATTACTGTGTTGAAATTTTGGAATAAAAAACGTTACAATTCAAACACATTAAATTGAAAATATTATATATGTTGATAGTTGTTTATTTAATTAAATAAAATAAAATCGTTTTCGGTAATTTTTTTATTATTTTTAACATAACATTCAAACTAACACAATCAAAGAAGGTAATTTCGCAAAAGTATCGGAAAGTCACTGAGGTGGGTTTCCTCCCCACTTTACCGAGATCCTCTCATTACTAGCGCGACGAGCCATAACATGAGCAACTCGATTTTGAGAACGATAAACATGATTGAAAGATGACGTTACCTAATAATTTACTACTCAATACTACTTTCACTAATATTTTAATGCTAACATCAATCTTTTTTTATGTCAATTATTTTAATCGATTAATCAACAATTAATCATGTCTTTTTTTAAAGGAAAATTTATTAAAAAAAAACACCAATATTACAAAGTCATACAATCCTCTCCAATTAGGGTTTCTAACCACAAAGGAAAAGAAGTCAACCATAAATGGAGGAAAGAGAAAACTAAAGCATAAGAAGCAAGACCAACATATGCAAATTTTGTTAGAAGATGGACTAATAAACACACCAGAGAAAGATGTAAAATTGGAGAGAGGATTTCTGAATCATCAATGAAGGAGCTCAGTTCGTTAATCACAGGAGGAGAGCCGAAGAGCAGGTAAAAAATAACAATTTTAGAATATGATTCCAAACTTTAATCATTGAATACTCAACTTGACAGCAAAAGAGACCTTGACGAATTGCTACCAATTTTACGTGAAAACTATTAACAAATAATCATGCTATGCAGTGACATGTATTTAAATCAATATATATAGAAACTATTAACCTTAGTTTACCCAACTATTATATTTTTCATTAAAAACAATATGAAGAGTTAACTTCCATATTTAACTAACTTTCAAACATTAATTATTGTGCATATATATATATAGTCAAATACCTTCAACCATACTTGAGAGAGATGAATAAGCTAGTTGTTGAATGACTCACAACGCATCTTCGATGGACTCATGCCCATTTCTATTTGTTTTGTTTTTTAATTTAAATTTGTTTTCACATTATTTTATTGCTCTTGCTATTTTAATCTTCAAATCACTTTCACTTGCAAATATGGCAACATCAACATCGGGTGTCCCACAAGGTTTTAAATTAAAGAGAGATATAACTAAATAAAGATTGTTGTTTTATCGAGAACAATAATGATTTTTATATAAAAATCAACACAAATATAAGTTTTGAAAACAATAACATAAAAATACTTAGGTAATAAATAACTAAATTTATATAGTTAACATGAGTATAACTCAATCGACATAAATATAAATTAAAGATAAATAAGTTAAAGATTTCATCTTCTATTGTATTAATTTTATTTTTAAAATTTTTATTTTTAAAGAGTTATTTTATTTTAAACCTTTCATAAATACTTTTAAAATTTTGAAGTAACTATTTTGATTTTATCACATCAAAATCATCAATCTAATACTTATCTTAGGGTGTGTTTGGATTGACTACTAAAAAAATGTTTTCAAAGAATGCATTTTTTTTAAAACATTTTTTCTATAGATATTTATAATTAAAACACTCATGTGTTTGGTTACATTTTCTCAAAAGTGTTTTTATGTACAACTGTGTTTGGTTTGCTCTACACTAAAAGTGTTTCTTTTAATGTCAAATTACTATAAGAAGCAATTATTAATAAACAATATGAATTAATAAGTTTAAATTTATATTTGCTGTTTAGGGTTTAGAGTTTACTATTGTTGATGGTCGGGGTTGGGGTTTGGCGGTCGAGGTCGGGGTCGGAGACGGGTGGTTGGAGTCGGGGTCAGGGTCTAGCGGTCAGGGTTGGGGTCGGGGTCACAATTAGGCAGCCGGGGTCGGGGTCAGGCGGTCGGGGTCGGGGTCGGGGTCGGGGTCGGGGCTGGGATAAGGGTTGGGGTCGAGGTCGAGGTCGGTGTCAGGGTCAGGGTCAATTTTGGGGTCGGGGTCGGGTGGTCGGGTCGGCGGTGGTCGGGATTGGGTGGCCGGGGTCAGGGTCGGGTCGGGTCGGGGTTAGGGGTCGGGTGGCCGGGGTTGGTGTCGGGGCCAAAGTCGGGGTCAGGTGGCCGGGGCCTGGGCGGCAGAGGTCGGGTGGTCGGGGCTTGGCCGACAGAGGTCGGGTGGTCGGGCTGGGGCGACGGTGGTCGAGGTCAGTGTCGGGGTCGGGCGTCCTGGGGTCAGGATCGGGTGGCCGGTTCGGCGGTGGTCGGGGTCGGGGTCAGTGTCGGAGTCGGGGTGGGGGTCGGGGCCGAGATAGGGGTCGGGGTCGGGATCGGGTGGCCGGTCCGGCGGTGGTCGGGGCGACGAGGGTCGGGTGGCCGGGTTGGGGCGGTGGTGGTCGGCGTCGGGTGGCCGAAGCAGGGCGACGGTGGCAGTGGTGGTTCGGGTCGACGGTGGCCCGGATCGGGTGGCAGCGGCGATGATCGGTGTCAGGTGGTTGGAGCGGGGCGACAGATGGCCGGAGTGGGGAGGCGGTGGCCTGCGACGGGTGGGCGGTGGCCGGCGGCGATCGGAGATGGTCTGTGAGGGGCGACGGTGGTCGAAGGAGGTTGGTTGGTAGAGAAAATTTAAAAGAGGAGTGTGAGGGTATTTTGGTAATTTTAATACAATGTGAGAATTAAGTAGGTTTTTCAATTAAACACCCAAAAACATTTTTTTCAAAAGTTAATATCAAGTGTTTCATCCAAAATGCATTATTTCAAAAACTCATTCTCCAAAATTCATTTTGGATGGTTGCCAAACACTTCAATTTACTCCAAAATGACTTTTTGCAAAAATTAAACACTTAAAGAATCTAAACCAAACACGCCCTTAGCGAATTTATACAACTATAATAATATATATATGTTGAGTTCAATATATTTACCCGTATTTGAAGATATATCCTCATTTTCAAAAAAAAAAAAAATATATATATATATATATATAACAATTAATATTATAATATTGAAAACCAAAATATTTATTTTATTAAAGTTGCATGACAAATGCACATCTTACAAAATATAAAAGGAATTTTAAAATGTTAGAGATCAAAATAGACATTGCAAGAGTTGAACAATTAAAATAAAATAATTTTAAAAGCTGAATGAGAAAAGAAAAAAAATATTAAACCAAGTCTTTTCAAATGATTATTTTATACAATTTTTTGCCGTTAGCAATGGTCAACTTATCATAAGAATCTTCTTCTACCGTTTTAAAACCGGCCAAAATTTTGAAAGCATTGAAAATTGGTTTTTATTTTTTACTTAATTAATGCGGGATTGAAACCTCGAACAACTTATGTCAATTGAGCTATGCTCGGTTTGACAAATAAAAAAAGTTGTTCAAAATAAACATGAAATTGGATTCGAACCTAAAACTAAGGAGAGTTAAGGCTACACAAATTCTACCTTATCAAACAAATTTTGTTTCGTTTTTGTTTGCAAAGGTATTTCAATTCTATCCCAACTATACCTCAATTTTTGTTTCATTCGCTTCACAGTTTTTTGTGCCCTTGACTATGAGGTGATGAATTTAATTCTCACATTAATTAAATACATTTGCATTGAAAATTGTTATTAACGCTATTTATAATGTCGGACGATTTAGTTTAAATTTTTTGTTTGAAATTTATGCTTGTTATGCAAAAAAAAAAAATTTAATTATGCGTTTAATCTTGTTAAATATATTTGAATTTTGTGTAAAAAAAATAAAAATAAAATAAATAAAGGGCTGGTGGCACAAATAACAATCAGGCCCAAACTAATTGCAAATTTAGCAAACTTTAAAATGTTTTGCAAATATGGCAAAAAAACCCGTTTATAGACTTTATTATATCACTGATAGACTTCTGATAGACTTCTGATAGACTTCTATCAGTGATAGACTATTATCTCTGATAGACTATTATCACTGACAAAAATCTATAAAAAGCTGAGGTGATCAGCGATAGACTTCTATCAGTCATAAGATATCAGCGATAGAAATTGCTATATCCGCAAATTTTTTAAAAATATGCTATATTTGCAAACAATAAGTCTTAAATTGTCATTTACTACAATTTTCCATAAATAAATAAGTCTGTTTCAAAATTAAGCTCTATAGGATAATCATTTGAATTTTTAGGCTTATAAACATTGGTAAAAAACGTGTTTCTTTATTTTGTTTTATAAATGTTTTTAAAATTTAAACAAAAAAATAAAAACAAAAAAAAAAATGTATTTTTTATTTTTTATTTTTTTAAAATGGTCTGGTCGAAGAAAATTATGAATGAAGTTTTTTTTTTTTTTTTTTTTTTGGGTAAGAAATTGTGAAAATATTTAAAAAATAAAAAATCATAATAAATTTTAGAAATCAATTTTAGAAAGTAGATAATAATTATAAAACAAAAAATTTATAAGTAAAATTCTATTGGAGTGTTATTTACAAACATAATTTTTAAAAAACAAATAGTTTATTTTTTGCAAAGGTATTTAATTAATGCGAGGATTGAACTCATGGCCTTATAGTCAAATGACACTCTCAATTGAGTTATGCTCGATTTGAGAAACGCCAAAAAAGAAAAAAAAAAAAAAAAATCAAACCCGTCCTAAAAATCAATATTTCATATACTAATTATAAAATGAATCAATTTAATAAATTAAAAATAAGATAATGTTAATTAGATAACATCAAACTAAACTAATTATCCAATTAATAAGCTTGGCAGACAATTAAGAGCGTCGTCGTCATTACGTGGCCGCCATTGGCATCTCTAATGGTTGTCAAACAAACTAGAGAAATCTCTCTCTCTCTCTCAAATCTCAATTCCCAAGTCAACTCCAACGCCACTGAATTTCTGCTTCTTCTCTTTGATCATCGCAATTTTCCGATTTCAAAGGAGATTCGAACTTCATTTCACCAGATTGTTTCAATTCTCTGTTCCATTGATCTATTGTTGATTCAAATGATTACAATCAGGAAGAAGAATCACGTTCTCACTTGCCAATTCTTGTTACTTCTGTTGCCGCCGCCGCCGCCCGCCGCCGCTCAGGAGACCGGAGCCGGAACGATACCGGTATCGTCGGAGCCGGAGATCAGTAAAAACATGGCGATCGCATTCGTCGCGCTGATTTCCGCGTTCTTCATCCTCGGCATCATCTCCGTCTACACGCGCCGCTGCAGAGATCGGCGGCGCTTCGGAAGAGACATCGGTATCGGAATCACCGGCGGCGGAGGCGGAGGTATGCCGTGGAGGACGGCGCGTGGACTAGATCCGGCGTTCATCGCGACATTCCCGACGTTTGTGTATTCGACGGTGAAAGGACTCAAAATCGGGAAAAGCTCGTTGGAATGCGCGGTTTGCTTGAACGAATTCGAAAATAGCGATACGCTGCGTTTAATCCCGAAGTGCAGCCATGTTTTTCACTCCGTTTGCGTTGATGCTTGGTTAATTTCGCACTCTACTTGCCCTGTTTGTAGAGCAAATCTCTGTCCTAAACCCGGCGAAGTAACATTGCCGATCGTTAACTTCGATCCGGCCGCCGGCGGTGAAAGAATCGGAAGCGAACCGTCGCCCTTGCCGTCGCCGAACCACGTGTCGATTCCAGTGGTCGACCATCGCCGTGCCGGAGAAGAAGCGACCACAGTGGCAAATGTGATGACTCCAAGCCCGATGGCGAACCGGAGCACTCCGACGCGGTCGAGGTCGTTGGGATTGCGGTTGAGCGGTTTATTTCAACGGTCTAATTCGACCGGGCATGAACGGTTTACTCTACGCTTGCCGGAGGCGGTCCGGAGCCAGCTGATGAACTCGACGCTGAGCCGGACCAGAAGCTGGGCGGAGTTGCCGAGAGTGCAGAGTTTGCGACAGGGATATCGGAGTGGAATCGGAGAAAATGGCCGGTGGAGGAATTTTCTACAGCGGACGTTTTCCGTTCCGGCGCCGGTTGTCGGAAGGGATGTCGGCACTGCCCGGTATCCGGTGGAGGAGGACGTTGGTGAGCGATCATTTATGCGGCTGAGGGCGAGTGGGATTGGTCCGAGTACGGCGGCGGATTAGCTTTGGGGTTTGGGGGTTTGACCGGTCAAGACTCGAGAGAATTTGGTATATAGTAATTTGTTTTTTCTTTTTGAAAGTTATTAAAATTTGTAAATATACTTTTGAATTTTTTTGTTTTGTTTTTAACTTTTCTGGTTGAAAATCAAATTAAAATCAGAATTTGAATATCATCCTAATAAATCTTGAACCTAAAAATGATCACATTGTAACTTCCTAACTAAAATAAAGACTAAAAAGAAACTTGATTTTCTTGTTCTAAAATTTCTAAGCCGTTTATAAAAAATGTCAAACGAGAAATAGGAATATGTCCATGAACACAAAGTTGATTTTGTTGTTCCAAAATTTCTACTAAATTTTTGTAACAAACGCTTCTGGTTCTAAAAAAAAAAACCATAAACAAGAATTTTATCGATTATCAAAAATCTTAAGCCTAGTTCGATAACCATGTAGTTTTTAGTTTTTGTTTTTGTTTTTTTTTTTTTTAAATTAGGCCTATAACCAATACATCTACATATGAGTTCCTACCATGAATTTTATCTTTGTTTAAGAAACATTATAACTTTTAACTAAATTTAAAAAATAAAAGCAAGATTTTAAGAAGAAGAAAAAAAAAACATTTTTTTTAAAATTTTATCTTAGATTTTAAAAATACTTGAAAAAAAAAAAAAAAAAAAAAAAAAAGTGAATGTAATGTTTATATTTTATAGACTTAATTTTTAAAATCTAAATGATTATCCGACTTAAATAATTATTATTCTATAAATCAGCTGACATCATGAAGAACCTGTCACTTTATATGTTTTTATTTATTAATTTAGAGATTTTAATGTTATTGCAAGGAAGTGAAGTGGAATCATTGTCTTGATATTTCCTTGCCCACTAATGCAAGAGGCTAATCTTTGATTCTTGAAGATTAAAACCCACCAAATTGGCCACCAATTATATATTCTTTTATTGATTTTTATGACTTGGAATATTTTACTTGCCCAGTGAACTGGGAGGACTATTCATTCGACCTAATCTAGTAACTAATAGTCTAATATTGTAACTTTTGGAAAGAAAAAAAAAATAGTTTTTAATGTTGAATATGAGTACTTGGTTTGAAGAAATTATCTCTCAAAATGACATTTAATTAACTACATAACAAGGATTTAAATGTGGACGAAAATATTGAAGTTTAAATTTTATGTAAATATCAATGTATCGATAAAATGCCGATGAATATTTCTAGAAGATTTTTCTAGATCTTCTAGAAGAATTTTAAAATTTTGCCAAACCGAGCATAGCTCAATTGGCATAGGATTGTGCCGGTGACCAAAAGGTCATGGGTTCAATCCCCGCATTAATTAAACTATCGTTGCAAAAAAAAAAAAAATTTAAAATTTTTAAAATATATTTAAATTAATAAATAAACATTTTGCACTTTTAAATAAATTAAAATACATTTCTTATAATATTATATTCATGTTACATTTTGTTGTTAGTTTTTTAATATTTCATTGATTTTATACGGTACGATGAAAATGTTGATGTGGAATTTTTGGATATATATAAATGTCAACGAAAATTTAATACCATTCTAAATAGTATGTCAATTTCTATTGATATTTTAAATGATTCGTTGTTAATGAAGGTTTGATTTTGTTTTTTTTAATAGAATAAAGAAAAGTCTTTTAATTTTTTTTCAATGAAGAATTGAGGATAAATCTTATAATAAGTAAAAACGTGTGTGCGTGTTTGTGCATATATATTTTACATTTATTTATTTATTATCATTATTATTTACAAAATCCATTCTGTAAGTTAGTTTACCTTTTTGAACATGACTGATAAAAAAGAGGGGAAAAAGTTATACAAAAAATAGGCGACATATTTATAAACATATAAATTTAGTCTAGACAATACCTATTTTTTTAAGAATTGATTAGAAAAAATGGTTAATTTAAAAAGGCAACATACACCACTAATTTTTTAAATATATATATATATATATATAAAAAATTAGTGGTGTACGTTGTTCTAAATACTCCAAATATTTTTTTTTAACCATATGTGGGGTGAGAGATTAAACCTAAGATCTCATAATCATTAATCGATATATCATGTCCGTTAAACTATGTTGTTGATGGCATACTTAGAACATCTTTCACTCATGAAATACTTGATTACCAATTTCAATTTTTAATTGTTATTATTGTGCCAATCAACCTGTTTGTACTAATTAACCATTAAATATTATAAAGAGCTATGCATAGTTACGAAGATATGCTCTCATAGACAAAAGTTTAGCCTATGGAGGATGGAGGATCTGTTTGATCATATAGCTTAGAAGCGGAGAATTTCTAGTACATCCGTGTATGGAAAAACTCCATACCACTACCTTTCAAAAAATGACACGTGGCGAAATGATTTAAAAAAATAATATATTTAATAGTGTGGGTCCAGTTAAACAACTATTTCGCCACGTGTCATTTTTTGAAAGGCAGTGGTATGGAGTTTTTCCATACCACGGATGTACTAGAAATTCTCCGCTTAGAAGTTTAGTAATACTTTTTTATTATCATTATTGTTTCTTTTAGTAATACGTTAGTTTGCAAGTGACTACAAACCAGTTTTGATGCCACACTTGCTAAACACATTTTGTTTTTAGAATGTATTATAAGGAATGTAACTACTAGTAGTGGCCAACATACCTGTTTACCCAATGTAAGCTTCCATTTCCATTTCCTACGTTATATTTATTTTAGTGAATCATATATATATAGAGAGATATAAATAGATATTCAAGTACCCATCAACATTAGAAACATTAGAAATTAATGTAAACATATACATGCCTGTCACGTAAAGAAAGAATATTCATTTTTTAATGGTTTAAATTGACATTAAAAAATCAACAACTCGTTAGCAAATCATATGGAGACAGCAAGATACAAGAGAAAGAGGGTCGACGAAAATAACAAATAAATGGGATTGAAGGTTATGGAATATGAGCAGAGAGTATCATCCAGGAGAATAACAAACAAATAGGATTTGAAAACAAGAGAACAAAAATTGCTATGCGAAAAATATTAAATAGAAGCCAATATTTCTTCTTTTTGCACCCAAAAAAAAAAAAACTAACCATAAAACTACTTGAAACTTGACAGTTGACACACAACAATTTATTTATTTATTTATTTATTTTTAAAAAAATAAACATCCAACCTTATCAATAAAATGTCCAACTCTAATTAAGAGTTCCATCACGACCAAAAGAACTAGTGCAAAAAATAATAATAAGGAGAAAAGTGTCTTATTTTACACTCGTAATAAGATTCATATTTATTCACAAATCATTTACGAAACTTTCAATTACATGTTTTTATTCCAATTCTTTTATGAAACTTTCCACCACCATACCAAAAGAAAATAGCATGATCGAAAAATGCATAAATATCCCACAAATGAAAGCTTGGATTTTCTAAAATCCAATAACCCATACGCGCTATATAAATAAATTGGAAAAAAGAGAGAAGTTCATAAAATTCTAATACATCATCTAGCTAGTGTAGCCGACATGACTATAGTTCAATCGATCAAGACATTACTTAATTACCTCCTCAAAATCGGAGATTCAAATCTCACGTAAAAAATAGTTGCGGTGAATTCTCTATCCTTAGTGTTATTCAGTCAATAAAAACAAGCAAGTTCTGTTTTCTACACTTCAGAATTTTTTTATTTTTTTATTTATATTCGTGAGTGTCCGGGTCAGCTTACGCGCACATCAACTATTCTCACGGGACAGACCGCTTGAGCCTACAACATTTGGCTGCCAAGGAAACCCGTAGACTGACTCTAGCTACAACATTTGGTTGTCAAGGAAATCCGTAGAAAATTATTTCCCTCTAAGAGGGTATTGAAGTCTCAAGACCCTTCATGACCACTAGGTCAATCCTTCATGGTTGAGGATTTGGCACTCCATAAGGATAATAATTAATAACAGTATAACCCACCCTACCAAATTTTGTAAATTATACCGGTAAACTACACTTGAAGACTAAACCCCATCAATGGCCACCAACTACATTGCCTTAGTTATATATTTTGTCTTCATTATATACATATATATCAAATTGCCAAGTCATTTATCATGTCAATGGGTATTCTAGTTCATCAATATAGAAACTAACTCACTCAAATATACACATGCCTGTCACATAAAATTAATAACTTATTTTGTACTTGGCAGAACAAATGTACATATTACCTTAAATTATACTCTGCAGAACAAGAAGCCAATTTTGTGAAACCTGCATCAATTGGACGCAGTTCTCTTTCTCGTATCATAAAGCATACAACATCACTAGGGAGTAATCGGTCTACATAAAAAATGCTGTCATTTCGAAGATTTGTAACTGCTCAAAAAGCACAAAAGCAAAGGTGGTCAAACAGAAAGTAACAAGAAAAAAGTAATTTTGAATGATTAAAAAAGTGATTTTGAACGTGACAAAATCAAAATCACTCTCAAACATGTCGTAATCATCTCCTATTAGTTAATGTTGGTTGCTCCAAAATTTTGCAACCAAAATTTTGATAGATAAGTTGGCTAAACATAACATAAGTGCTTTCGAAAGATGTTTGGAGGTCCGTTAAAATTGTGAGTAAATTTAAATATCGAACAGAAAATGTATAATAATAGAGGGTGGAAGAGAATTAAGTTTATACCTGGTAATCCTTTAAAAACTTCCCAATCCTTCTCAAGTCCGCTTTGTTCTCTTGAATACTTGGCACAATTCATGGACGATTGCCTAGAAGACATAATAACAAAAAAGACGTAATTTTTTTTTTGATATTTGTGAGTGTCCAAACCAGCTTGTGCGCATCCGACTAATCTCACAAAACAACTGCCTAACCTATTTGGTTGCCAAGAAAACTCTAGGTCCAATAATTTGATAGGGGCGTCAAAGGATCATCCCTCCTGTCAACTACCATCAAACAAATGATGAAAAAAAGTATATAAGAAATGAATTAATGATGCCGCACTTCAAGAACTGAATGTATGAAAGAGTGCATTGACTATTTTGAAGTAACAAAGATATACTAATGAAACTTAAAATACATATTGTTCCCCATGCCCTATCCTTATGGCAACATCAAGAGTTCTTTCCTACAAAACAACAGGCCTTCGTTTGAAGGCTCATAGAAATATTGCAAAAGTTTCTTTCTGAACACAATAGAGCATAGTATTATATTTATTAAAAAGAAAAAATAAATAAAGCAGGAAAGAGAAAGACAGAGACTAAAAATATAAGACAATCACTCAATTCTTTAAAAAGAGCATTAAATTCTCAAAAATATGTTTTCAGCTTGACTATGAAATAATAGAACCACCATTTGAATGCCTTTATTTTTAGAAAAGGTATCGAACTTTCGTAGAGAATAAATGAAAGAATACAAGTGCATAAAAAAAAAACATTTGAATGCCTTTTTGAATTTACACCCTCCTACAAAACAATTGTTCTAACAAGTTACTACATATGATACACAGCAAAATCATCAATCTTCAAACACAACAAAATAGTTCCAAAATACTAAGTACCAAAATTTATGGAAATCCCAATGAGAAACTGCTTAGTTTACCAATCACCACCGAAATGATAAAGAGAATCGAGGTGCACATTTTTTCCATAACCTACCTCGGCCAAGAGAAAAGTACTTATGCATCACCAAATCATGCAAATGATAGTGGTTTCACCAAATCACAGTAAGTGTTTCTTTACTCAAATAAATTCGGGCAAAAAACACCTCCAGCATGTTGTTGAGCTAATCAAGATAATTCGTCTAACTCACTAACTAAAACAGAGAAGTTTAAGCTACGTTACAACAATAGTCTCGGAGAATGAATCATATCTAACAAACTCATGGATGGGTAAAGTCTACAATACACCCCAATCCCCATATACTGACTGATATACAAGACAGTCTAAAATGCTTGAAAACTTCAAAATGGAGATGCAAAAGTTCAATTTTGATTTTAAATTTTTAAATAGATGCTTAAATGTACACGTTACCTCTGTTTTCTAGTTTGGCAGAACAAGAAGCCAATTTATCGGAAAACTGCAGCAAATGGACATAGCATGCAACGTCATTAAGCGTGGATGGCCCTCTCTCTATCAAAATTTTCAACCAAAAAAAGAAAAAGAAAAAGAAACGAGTCCACTTCTTATTCATGTGTTCGACCTCTTCCATCTTTGGCTCGCTCGTTATCACCTATGTTGAAGAAAGATTTGGAATCGGGCCAAGCATTTCCCTCAAGGAAAAAAAGGCTCTCATTATCTAAAAGATTTATAACCGCTTGAAAAGAACATAAGGAATTTTTTTTTTAATGCAATTAAAATTCTTTTGATGTAAAGATCATAAGCAGAGTTGGTCATGCAGAAAGTAACAACTAATACTCATCAACTAATCACCTCATATATAATCAATTGCAAGTCATGTTGATGTTGGTGGCTCCAAATTTTTGACAGATAAGACAAGTGCACGTAACAAGCAAAAATGTTGTCAAAAGATGTTTGAACGTTGAACTAAAAGAAAAGAAACATCTAACATTTTATCAAATTTGTTCTAATCAATAATCATCATAACTGCACCAAAACAGAGTGAAGGCCAATGTAAACAAATAACTGAAATGGTCCTTGACTCACATATGCTTCCTTCCTTGCATACGGGTAGAGCCAGATTGAAATCCTCACTATTGTGATAAGAGAAACGTCTATGTTAATGACAACATGAGTATAGTTCAACTGACATAAAGTACGTACCCTCGACCAAAAGGTCAAAGGTTTTAATCCTCCACCCCACATGTTGTAAAAAAAACATCTATATGAATGTCAAAATATAATCTATATATATATAGCATACACATATAAAATAAAAAATATAGCATTTTGGTAAAGTAAACAATACAACCTCAACTAATATCACAGACATACGGTCTGACCCTACAACATTTGGCTGCCAAGGAAACCCGTAGAAAATTAATTACTAAGTAGCTGGCCACCAAAGATTGAACACATTCCCTCTAGGAGGACTTTAATAGTCCCAAGACCCTTCATGACTACTGAGCCAATCCTAGATGGTTGCTACGTATTTGGAATACTATTGTGCATTTTCCGTACCTTGAATAGTTATCAACAACTGGGACCATGTCTACTGCAATAAAGAGACATTAAACAAAAAATGGTGACAATGTGATCTTCATCGTTGATTCTCCACAAACAGCCACACAGAAATTCAAACTGTATTTCATGGAAACATTTTGTTTGTATGTCCAGGTTAGTTCCGATAGATTGCTAGAAATCATCCACCAACTTCTTGACTATTCGTCCCAATATATACAAAATTCCGATACATCATACATGTAAGCTTTATGTCTGATGATAGCACAACCTCCAGCGATCCCACCCAAAGAGCCCAAACACAAATTATTAGAATTTTAAATAAATTTAAAAATCTAACAGAAAGTACGTATTAGTAAAGAGCGAATAGAACGAACGTTATAGCAGCTGACCCTGTGAAATTTTCCCAATCCTTCACAAGTCCACTTTTCTCTCTTGAATTGTTGTCAATTCACATAAAACATAATTACAAGTAACCAACATCAACGCATTGAAACTAGAAATCCATCAGCCATTACGATTCAGGCGAGAGAGAAAACAAAAACCAGAACGCGAGAATAAGAATGAGATTGCGAGAGAGAGAGAGAGGATTACCGAGCGTAAGTCTATGAAATATAGAGGGAGCGCAGCGAAGTTGGATCCGGCTCGAACCACTGTGATTCTTTTTGCCACGGCAATAATCGCCAGAAACATCCGCCGGAAGAAATCGAGGTAGCTGTGCGCTGTTGCGAAGTTGTACAAAGAAATGCAACTCTCTAGGAGAGCAATACGAACCTTTCGTCGGAGAAATCAAGAACGGCGTTTGCCAGAAGGAGAGTGAGACGTCGAGATCGAACGAGGATGAGAATGCGAGATCATTAGGGTTTTTGTTTTGGGGTGTGAATGTTGGACGATAGATAGCGAAAGAATAAGAGATTGATTCCTGAAGAAGGTTGTCTTGTGGAAGAGAGAGAGGGAGAGCGCGCGCGCGCGAGATTGTTAAATCGTTTTGATCGCTTTCATAACGGACGGGAAAGGATTCAAAAATACCCCTAACTATGGGTATGATTACTCTTTTAACTTTCCAAAGCTTCAAACAGACCCCTAAATTAATAACATTTTTTTTAAATTACCCCGGAACTATAAAAGATATTTAAAAAATACTCTTAATATTAATAACAGACATAATTTAACTTGTATCTGTGTGATATGTAAAAAAATAAAATTGTTTTTTTTTTTTTTGAAATTAAAAAAAAAAATTAATGAAAACAGAAGTGTTGAAAAAATAATGAAAACAAAGACATTTAATTATAATTTATTATCCACTGATTTTGTTATAGTTCTGTTCTATTTACTAATTTTTTGAATCGATAAAATAAAATTTTCATAGTTTTTTAACACCTCGAATTTCTACGTTTTCATTTTTTCCATGTCACACAGGTACACGTTATAATTTAATCGTTCTGGTTAAATTTTGTGTGAGTTGTTAACTGTGAAGAGATTCTTGAAACGTTTTTTCGTGGTTTAGCGATATTTTTAAAACCTTTTTCATAGTTATGGGTATTTTTTAAACGTTTCTCATAATTCAAATATGTTTTTTATAACTTTTGAAAGTCCAAGAGTATTTTTTTAAACGAAACTCATAGTTTAGGGATATTTTTTTATAACTTAGCCATTTTTGTTAGGCTAAATATATGTTTGGTCATTAAACTTAAAAAGTGTCCGTGAATATGTGAACTTCCAATTTGTTCTATCAAACAAATTTAACCAAACCGCAATACATCAATAATAACTTCAAACATTCTAACGTTCTTTGTTGTAACAAAAAATCAACAATAGCAAATCACTAGCTCTAAACTTTTGTTAAATAATTCTATTGATGTTGCCTCTATGTTTTCTAGAGCCACCCAGGCTTTTGACACGCTAGAGCTTCGTATCTTCGTTGTTATTCCATCCTCGATTTGACATTGACGAAATTCCCCGATCTTCCAAAATCTTCAACCCGAGTGGATTGATTATGTGCACTGGGCGCTCGAGCTTGTATTGTGACTGAACGGACGACAAAATCAAAGTTTACTTCAACGTCCTTCTGCACGTCTTGATGATGCTCGCGATGGGGATGTTGTGGTCAGATTTTTAGGAGTATGGCAAGGTGAAAGTTCTATCTCTTTACCGTGTCCACACCCGATGACGTTCACTGATGACATCCTCCACTAACACATTCCTTAAAGTTGAATCCAGACGCATCTGCTATTGAGTTTTTTGTGGGGTTGAGTTCAATTGTCAGAAACTCACCAGTGAAACAATGTTGACAATGATTGTTTTGAACGAGATGCACGAATCTGTCGAGCTTGCATACGCCTTTGCTCTTTACGATGGTTGTGTTAAGGTCATCGAAGTAGGGTTTTACCCCATATGGGTTTAAATGAACTCTTTGTTTATATGAAAGCTATTAATTGAAAAAACCGTTACTCAAATGAAATACATGCCTTCGTGGATGTTTACAAATAGAGCACGACAATGGTTTCATCTTTGGGTTCCTTATCATTAGTAGGAAGGTCAATTTTGTTGTCCATACGTTGATTTGTCATGCTCGATGCTACAAACATTCTAAAATTTAAGTTGAAGAACACCCAGATGACTACGACAGCCCTAAGAGAAGAGACATTTCAATTATTTAAGTTTCTTTTGATTCTGTTTTTGTGTACTAAAAAAAAACTCTTTTAAGTTGTAAAGTTTCCGCGATCAAATACCACTATCTAAATGTTGTAAAAAAAAATACCACTACCTAAATAAAATAAAGGCAATCAAAAGTACTTTTTAAAATTCAATTATTCCATCCCAAGTATACAATTGAATAAATTAAAGCACAGACATTTACTCAAAATTCACCATGATTCCTTTTTCATTTACAATTTCCTCATTTGTAGAGCTCTGTTTGGCAAACGTCCGGGCAAAGCAACAAAACGTACGCAAAAAGACACCCCACGTGACGCACGCGTGTCGCAGCTTCACACACAGAATACCCATACTAGACGCAAACCGCAAACGGTTAACACGTACGGAAAAGAAAAGGAAGAAAAAAAAAATCCATTTTTTTTTTTTTTTTTTTTTTTTTTTTGAAAGCAAAAAAAAAAAAAAAATCCATTAAACCCTAAACCCTAAACCCTAAAAAAATCCATTTTTTACCTCTAAGAACAAAAAATATATATATATATATATTGAAAAAAAAAAATAAATAAATAACCTGGGATGAATCAACAATCTGAAGTGAATTATAAAAAATAAAAGTACAACTTTATGTCAATTGAACTAGGTTCGATTTGGTGTTACAATCTTAATCTTAAATTTGAAAAAGTATTGTATTTTTTTTACTCTCTAATAAATTTCAATAAAAAAAAATATATTTATATACTTTGAATGAATTATTAAACATATCAGTATCACACATGTGATAGCCGATAGGTATGGTACAAAATTTAAAATATAAAAAAAGACGATGTTAAAACTATTTGTTTTTGTTAAATTTTGTAAATTGTAGCAAAATTATTGAACAGTTAAATTGTGTATTGAGTAAAACTTGCTTCTTTTGCAATCTTGCTCCTGTCACATGATAAAATTTGATTGGCCGTGCATTAATTAAATTTAAATTGTTAAAAATTTGACCAGAGTTTGGAAAAAAAATATTTTTGGAAAAAAAATATTTTAAAAATTAGTAGGTGAATTAATAAAAATTAAATTTGGGGTAGAAATTGCATTTTTTTAAAAAAATTAAATTAAGTCTAAGGTATAATTCAATAATATTAAAAGTTTAGGTTAAAAATTGAGGCACATTCTGTTCGGGTCGGGTCGGGTCGGGGTCGGCAATGAAGAGCAAAACCGGTAGCTTTTTGGTGATGTGCAGTGGAGTATGAAGTGGACACGTTGGTTGGACATAAAGTTTTTTAGACCAAAACTCTAAAATTGATTTTGATTTTGATTTTTTTTTTTTTATTATTATTAATTTTTTTTACCCTATTTCTCTTGGTGGGATATTTTGGCTGTTTCCATAATTTTTCTATTGTCGTTTATAAATCGGGGGGGATTGCTGGATTTCCTCTCAAAAAAAGATGTGATCGGAGATTGCTAGGGTTTCGGATTCCGTGTTCTCCATTGGCGGATCGATCTTTATTTTAATGGTGGTACTGATTGTTTTGATGTCGCTCTTCAGAACTAGCGATTTGATATGCGAGTGGTGAAGGATATCTGGGGCTTTGAAGGTGCGCATTTATCATCTGGGTTTTGTTTGTTTTTTACTTTTGAAGTTTGAAGTTTGAAGTTTGAAGTTTTTTGAATTTGATGGTGTCTGATCTTTATATGAACTGGAATTTGTTACACCATGTGGGTAATTGATTCTGGTGTTGTTTGTTTTTGGTTTATGTAATGTTAGTTAGGATGAGCAATGATTGATCTGTTTTCATTTCATTTCGCGTTTTTGGAAGGGAAGTTGAGAGAATCTGTAACTTTCTTGCAGTTTTCAGTTGTCTGAACTCGCGCGTAAGAACTATTGATTAATTTGATTTGATGAGGAAGAAAAGGAAAGGAAGCGAGACTGATGGACCTTCGAACCTACGGGACAATGTGACAGAAACTCATGAGTCGCGATGTTCTAAACCGAAGGCTCATTACTCATTAGAAGATTACAGGAGGTTGAATAAAAGGTGCAAGGAAGATGTGGGTATTGAACCAGTTCTTTCATGTAAGAGTAAATTTGCAGCCATAGCTACAGCTCCACCTAGTGGGAGTTCGTCTCTGATTCTTCCTGGTAGAGGTTTGAAGAGAAAGATCGGGTGCATAGACGTGGCGACCCAAATTGGGCGGAAACATAACATTGAAAATGATTATGTTTCAGGTGAGACCATTGGGCATGGAAAATTTGGTTCAGTTTGGCTGTGTAAATGTAAGGTTAGTGGAGCTGAGTTTGCTTGCAAGACCCTGAAAAAAGGAGAAGAGACTGTTCATAGGGAGGTGGAGATAATGCAGCACTTATCTGGCTACCCAGGCGTTGTGACATTGCTTGCAGTGTATGAGGAGTCCGAATGTTTTCACCTGGTTATGGAACTGTGCCGTGGAGGCCGTTTGGTAGATCAGATGTTTAGTGAAGGCCAATATTCAGAGCATCGAGCAGCTAATATACTCAAGGAAGTGATGTTGGTTATAAAGTACTGTCATGATATGGGGGTAGTACATAGAGACATAAAACCTGAAAATATTCTCCTCACAACATCTGGAAAGATAAAGCTTGCAGATTTTGGCCTGGCCACTAGGATTTCATATGGTATGCATTCTTTAATCTGTAGTAGAGAGTTTGTGTTTGTATGTTCCTCTTTAGGTATTAGTTGCCCTAACTTCCTTGTAGTCTTCACTCGGACTAATGCCATAAAGATTTTTTTTTGGCAAGATGTGGTAAAAAGGATAACCTTCTTGGGTTTAGAAGCTATGGAGGTGTGAAGTTTGGCACATTTTAACGCCTTCAGTTGGGTTCATACACTGAAACTTTTTTGTAGACATCCAATGTTTATCAATCACCAACAATTTTTTTTTGTTTTTTTTGTTCCCGTTGCTGGTTCTGCTCCTGTTTTTTGTTGGTATATTTCTGTATTATCAGTTCTTTTAATGAAAGCTGATTTCAGAATAAAAATAGGACAATAGCAAATGTTTGAATCGATATTAATCAACATGTGGGAGGGAAGGGATTATTCTTGTTCATTGCTTGAAGTGGATTGTTGTTGACAAGGTAATAACTAAAAAAGATTCTGTCTCTTTGGGCTTCTATTTCAAAGCTCTTTTGTAATTATTCGTTAATCGTTAGGTTTTATTTCTCTTGACTAGAGACCATTTTTGTAGTTTGTCTCCTTTTTTGTAGGCTCTCTTTTTTTATGCCCTTGTATTCTATTCTTTCATTTTTTTTCAATGAAAGTTTGGTTATTAATAAAAAAAAAAAAAAACTCAGAGAGTATTGTGCGAATATTCGTGACTGTAGTTAAGATTCATCGTGCAATGTCTTATAAAGAAACAAGTGAGGAATGTCTCTACAACTAAGTAGTATTTGCAGCATTTTAAAAACAGCACTACAAAGATTTAGATGAATATGCACGAGAAAGAAAGAAAGCCTAAGACCAAACTAAAGAAGTTACTAAAAATTCCAATTAGCAAAAATAGTAGTTGATCTTACACCAAACGGCTTAACCCGATCCCATTAGCCCATGAGGTTCCTTGGGGTAACCATTGTTCAGATTCAGGGTATGAACACTAAGAAAGATGGGACCATAGCCCACACTGCTGGCCTTTAACTTAAGCAGCAGCCACATTGGCTTTTTTTTAGCTACAACAGTGTTAGAGAGAGTGAGAGAGGATGCTTATAAAGAGATAGAGAATGCTTATAGAGAGTTGGGGGGGGGGGGGGGTGTTTTATGACTAAGAAGTAAGATTGAGGGCTAACAGTATGCTTGTAAAGAGAAGTTAGAGAACAGATGGTTGAGAGGGCGAACTATGCTTTCTGAGAAAAAACATCCATTTCAGGACCCCTATGCTTTCATAATTTTGAAATATTGTAATTAAAACGACGATTCCAAAATCTGGCCCATATAGGTTATTGTTTTTGATAAGCAATTCCAAAAACAAGTTTGCGAAGTGTATTTGTGATATTCCCCTTTTGATAAATATAAAATGTAAACTGGTTATTAGGTACCACAAATCTGTTAGGGAAGACTTAATTGGATGGTAAATGACATAGTAAACTGCAGCATTGTATTTTTTTTTAGAGAAGGGAAACAATTTCATTGATGAATGAAAACTGTGTAGAAGCATATAAGAATGTTTGTAAACTGCAGCATTGTAAAAACAACACTACACATTTTTAGAATTCATATATTTTTTTTTTCTATTATCTATCATGCTTCTTATATGCTTCTACTTTCTTGTTGTACTGCCACTTGTAAATTGATTGTTGTTGGTATGAATGGTGTGTGAATGTTGATGTTCTTTCTGCTTCGTCTTTTACATTTAGAATAAGTTTCAAACATTTGCCTACTTATCTTAAGTTATTTGATTTTGTACTGCAGGCCAGAGTTTAACTGGTTTGGCTGGAAGCCCAGCTTATGTAGCCCCTGAAGTGTTGTCAGGAAAGTACTCTGAGAAGGTGGATATTTGGAGTGCTGGTGTGCTCCTCCATGCGCTTTTGGTTGGCAGTCTTCCATTCCAAGGTGATTCATTAGAATCGGTTTTTGAAGCAATAAAGAACGCGACGCTCGACTTCCACTCAGGGATGTGGGAGTCCATATCTAAACCTGCCCGCGATCTCATTGGGAGAATGCTGACAAGAGATATTTCAGCTAGGATATCAGCAGAAGAAGTTTTAAGTAAGTTCATTTTGCTAATTGATTTCATGCCCTGATGATTAAGTAATACATAATCAGTAATATGTTTCTGAAATAAGTATAAACTGTTTAACCATTATGGGTTGACCTAGTGGTTCATAAGGGCCTTGAAAATAATTAAGGGTTTTGAGGGAATGGGTTCAAAGCATGGTGGCCACCTTACCTATGATATTTTTTTTGGCAACCGAATGTAGTAGGGCAAGGCGGTTGTCCCGTGAGATTAGTCAAGGTGCGCGTAAGGTGGTCCAGACACTCATGGATATAAAAAAAAATAGTACAAACTGTTTACTACGTATATGTTACAGAGGCTATGTTCAATGTACCTTGCAATTTGAAGAACCTATATTACTGCTTGCTTAGAATGCAGATCGATGTCAATCCTTATTTTGTAGTGTAATCTGATTTGGATGCCAATGGTGATATTGCAGGGCATCCCTGGATATTGTTTTATACCGAACGCACGTGTAAGACACTTCCGATCAAACTGAAAGTGAAGAATCAAGAATCTTGCCAACAGTCTCCCATTGCAGCCAAAATTAAGTCTGACAGAAACAGGATTGACAATGCAGCTAATGTTGCCTCCCTTAATGAAGTCTCTAATCTTTCGTCATCTGAAAGTTGTAATGCTGATAGTGATGATGTCGACGATTGCTTTCTGGTGGATGCACTTGCAACGGCTATCTCGCACGTGAGAATTTCCGAGCCGAAGAGAAGTAGGCTGTGTGTTCCTACGAGCCCTATCGAGCAGCACAGCTCCTCTAACATGAAAGCTAACAATCTCTGTAAAGCGTTTTGATCCCGCTGACAGGCCAACGACATCGTCGATATTGTTCTCTCCTGTTTTTTTTCCTAAGCTGGGGAATGACTACTTACAGGTAACACAACCCGGATGAATTTCTCCAAGTAGCTGAGAAGGTGATTTCCAGGCTAACATCAATCAAATCAATCCACAGGATGAGTTCTATTAATATGCAGTGTTAGTCTATGCCTCTAAGGTGCATTAATTCTGATTAGTAGTGTGATTTTGTGCTTTTTAAGTCTAATAATTGTCTTAACATGAACTGACAAATTTGATGTACATATTATGTAAATACAGCAGTAATGAAGAGAGTGCATTTTGATAATCTCATTTTTTGAGACTCAATTTATTCTAGAAACAGGAAATATATGAACTTTTGAAATCTGGATGGATTCGAAAAATGATGTTTTTTAGTAGATTTCAGAAGAAATAAAGGAAGTAAAATAATTATGATTTTAGGAATCAAAATCAAAATTGTTATTATAAAAAGAAGAATGCTATGTGTAGGCCATTTGCTATTTCTAAACCATTTCTTGGCAGGATGGCCTGCCCCTTTTTAACCATATAACCAGATAGTCGGGTGAAAGTTGATCGTAAATCGGTCGAGAGTAGAAGATCGACATGTGGGTTGACCGTGTTGTAGGCACCACGAAACAAAATAGGACACCAATAGGACACCACGAAACAAAATAGGAAGAGGGAGAAATATAGTTTTGCACAATTGCAAAGGTACTTTGATTTTGTATCCAATGATTATTATGGGACAAACAAATTTTAAAATCTACATCTATACGAGTTTGAAGATGCAATAGTTTTGCACCGTTGAATTAAGAGAAGAATTGCAAATTGCAAAGGTACTTTGATTTTGTATCCAATAATTATTATGGGACAAATAAATTTTAAAATCTACATCTATACGAGTTTGAAGATAGCAGCCTTGAATTTGAATGATTCATAGGTGTTTTATTTGTTTCAAATTGCATTTCAACTTCCCATTTTCTATTTGTTTCAAATTGCATTTCACCTTCCCATTTTCTAGCTTTTTCATGTGTAACGTGTGTCTTCGGTCTTTAGGTCTAATATTGATTTTTCTAGCTTTTTCATGTGTAACGTGTGTCTTCGGTTTTTAGGTCTAATATTGGTAAAATGCTAGATTTTGTATTTTTTTTTTGTTTTTTTTTTTTAAGTTTAACAAGTTAGGGGTGAGCATAGCCTAGATAGTCCAGAGTGGAGGTTGATCTTGCACCTATGCAGAAATTTAAATGCATTATTACTGCCCAATTTTTTTATCAAACAACCACTTGGTGCAGTGGGTGAGCATGTCGCCTAACCAGGTCAGATGTGAGCATGTCGCCTAGCTAGATGTGCATAAATTTTATTAACGCCCAAATTTTGTGCAACGGGTGAGTGAGCGCATCACCTAGATAGCGGTTCGATCTTGCACTTGTGCAAAGTATCAAACAACCATGCATTATTACCGCCCAAATTTTAATAAAATTCTTCCAGTGGCTCTCACACATGCCTTGCTTTTTGTCAAACCGCGCATAGCTAAATTGTCATAAAGTTGTGTCATTGACTAAGAGGTCAGAGTTGGATCCCCACCCCAAATTAATTAAATACCTTTGCAAAAAAAAAAAAATTAGGGGGTGAGAAATTGAATTATCGACCTTTAGATGATAAGTAGTTATTCATTCAATTATTGTACCATTCAAACCTTTAATTTTTTGGTTGAGAATACATACCTTATTTGGGTTATTTGGGTTGGTACTTGGTTGATGTCTATGTTTGACTTAAATTTAAGGTGGAGGGGCAGATTCAATAATGTGTTTATATTGGGGGCTATAACTCGTGGGCAAATTTCCTCTCTTTACAAGTAAATTACAGGTTTTCATTTGCATTCAAATCCAATGATTTCCGTAGTAAACTTCCAAAATGGCTCCCAAATAAATCCTCCAGCGTAATCAACCCAATTTTTTTTTTTTTCTTTTTAACATAATTACCTAAAGCATTAACAAACAAAACAAAATACTTAATACTTATTTGTGATATTATTCAATAATTTATTTAAGACCATCTAATGATTTTCAAATCTTATTTTCATTAAAAAAAAAAAAAGTTAAATTAGAAGTTTACTCCTTTAACTTAAAATTTGAATTTTGTTTCTCTAAACTTTCAAAAATAAATATCTAGCAAGTCCTTAAACTTTTAATTTTATATTTAATAAGTTCCTACTTAAAAGTTAAAAAAAATTAATTAACCAATTAAATATAATTTTGAATTGTGTGCGTAATGAAACTTTAGAATTTTAATTTTGTGTCGATAAATCCGTAAATTTTTAAAAAAAGACAAACTTTTAGGACAATTGACACAAACCTCAGAGTTAAAAGGACAATTGCCTTGCCAATGATGTAAGTATTGACAGTCATTTTTTTCTTCTAAAAAAATCCTTTTTTTTTTGACAGGCATGCAAGTGTATATCAGTTAATTCTACTACTATTCGGCACAATCTTTGTAATGATTATTTGACACCTTGGGCATAAGTGGATTAACGAATACTATAATTATGATGAACAATACAAATCTTTACAACGTATAAAAGTATGCTCAAAAGTTCCTAAAAGAGAAAGACAAAAGCCTATTTTCAGTGATAATATTAAACATCATTTCTGTTCCCTTGTTCCCTTTTCCTCTCTTCGCCGTCCAGCAACTGGTATAAGGTATTCCATTCGTAATGAAGAAAGCATTCATTTTCGGGATATTTTCGACCACATATATACCATAAAGAAACAGATCAACGCAAATACGACGACCTGGACGACATGATTTGATCCGTTTTGTATGATTTTTTTGTTCAATCTTCTTACGCTGTTCTTCACCCCCGCTTGAGCTTTGATCAATGTCATTTGCTACGCCAAGACAGAAAACAAGTTCAAATCTGTCAGAAGTAAAAAAGGTATACGGGATTGCACGCATTTTGAACCAATACAAATCGATATGAGACTGATTTTCTTTAGTTGCTTTCTTTTAATTCAATAGATTTCTATGCATTTTAGACCGAGGCCTTTCACTCTTTCCTTTTGTTCTCAGTTTTGTTCCATTTTATCTTTTGGCAAAAAGTAAGATGATCGAGAATGAGTACAAATTATTCAATGAGGCCGCCACTGAGTGTCTCTTTAAAACCGTCAGATGTAAATCTTAAAATCTGTTTGTCCCTAATAACCATTAGATACAAAATCGAAGCACTTTTACATTTCTCTCTCATACAATCAACGATGCAAAACTATTAGCCACATTGCGACGGTCTCCTCAAATAATTTCACAAGAATGAAGCAACATGTATTTCCTTTCTTACCATGGGAATCATTCCTCATTCTTTGATAAATTTAATAAACAATAGAAACGATAATCATATACAATCTGATCCTTGTTCCAAAATAATTTTAATAAATGCAATATTAAAATTTTAATTCTCATTCTATTGTTTTTCCTGTCTACTTATTTTATTCCAATTATCTGTCATTTTCCATTTTCTTAAGTAATCAGGACCTGGAGATTTGTGTCTCACATGTAAAGAACATCTATGAATAGTAAATCAACATACAAAACCAAGAATTAAAATCAACATACAAAAGACAAGCGGAAGTATGACAAGTATGAATAGTATTAAGAAAAAAATTGCATACCAACTGTTCTAGAAAATCTTGCTGGGACTTTGCTTCTGTCCCAATGTCTTGAGCAATCTGCACCAGGACAATTACACCAAAGAAAAGATCAATGGATCTGGAATTAAGTAAACGAACTGGCATATATAATCCGTACATGATATTAATACGATTAATGTTATGATAAAACTGCGAAGAATCACAAGAAATCATAGGTCACAGCGGGGCAGGTTCCACTACGCTAAATGAAGATCCTACAAGTTTTGCAATTTGAACAGAAAAAATGCCGACCTGTTGTCAGTATAAAGTTACCTTCTCAGAAAAAATGCCAATCTGTTCTTTTTTCCTCAATAAGAAACAAGAGGAGCTATCGTAGATAATATGAACGAAAAGGAGCTACTCAACATTGGCCAGCATAAAATTAGGCATACACCAGCTCAAACCAAACTCATTAGAACGCTTAGCTCAATGTTTAGAAGCAAAGCTTTCTAAAAAAAAAAAAATTAAGAAGCGAATTGGCAGTTCAAGAGAAGATGGCCCTCATTTTCTAGATTTTGATGGCATTCAACACATCAGACATCAGTTATGGGACAATAACACCAGCAATCCCCCCCTTTTCCTTTCCATCAGCTGTGCCAAGACCGTTCAACACAAGGAACCATTCAAAAAAATTATTCTTAGGATGATTTATTTTCCAGATGGCTAGTCAAGCTCTTAAGTACGATGGTGGGTGCTCTAGAAATCAGGTGGTCAAAGAAGAACCTTATAGTATATAATCATTTTCCAGATGGCTAGTCAAGCTCTTAAGTACGATGGTGGGTGCTCTAGAAATCAGGTGGTCAAAGAAGAACCTTATAGTATATTCTGTATTGACCCGAGGGATGAATTACAGAATATACTCTGAAAAACCTTTTGAGCTATCCACTAAATAGCTTGTTTCGTGTCTCAATTATCAAGCCCTACAATGTCTCGATCTTAACTAATATTTCTCCTACTCCTCTTCTCTTTCAGTATTTCTAGAGCCAGATGGAACCCAACCCAAGTAAAAGCACAAGCATCAAATCAAAGCCAGCGAGAAATTGTTGTGGCTCAAATGCAGCCTCTAAATAAAAAGAAAATTTTCTATTTATTAAGATTATGAAACCAGGTCCTAGACTATGTTATGTGAGATATTGAGGAAAAGTGCAACGTGATACTTTTCACACATTTGTAAATAATGACTTACTAGAAGGATACTGTGACTAATGGTCACAAACATTATATTTATATAAAAAGAGACTCGCTGAGAGGGAGAATAAGATAATAAGAAAGTAGGCCATAATATACTACAAGCACATGTTGAAATAAGCAGTTAAGTTGCACGAGATAGTTCTCATTCAAACTAGCTTCAAACTAGTTCTCATCTCGGTGAAAAAGGAGGCGACTGTGGCTGATTGTTAGAATGATGAACATAGTGACTGGGACCTTGGGTTTCGAAGGGGAATCATGGACAGAGAATTTGAGAGTTGGATGGGTCTAGTGTCACTGATCGACTCGGTGAGACTAGGCGATGGTGTTGATAAGGCATACTGGTCCTTGGAAAAATGTGGTTTCTTTTCGACAAAGTCGACTTTCATTAAGTTGACCCCTGTGAAGCTTACTTCCACCATCATCAATCTAATTTGGAAATTCAATGTTCCTAAAAATATTAAATTTTTCTATGGAGCATGACCCATGACCGTTTGAATACTCAAGATAGAATGCAAAGGAAGCTTAGGAATGTTGCGTTGTCCCCTTCTGTTTGTGTTTTGTGCCTAAATGGGGAAGAAACTAGTGATCATCTTTTCCTCAATTGTTCTTTTGTGAAGAGAGGATGGGACCAATGCCTAAAAGCTATGAGTCTCTTAATGTGCTGCCCTGCAAAGCTTGATAAGTGGATGTTAGAATCGCTCAACGGGTGGAACCTTAAAGGCAAGGCCAAAGTCTTGTGGAAATATATTGCTCGTGCGGTTCTGTGGGAGACTTGGAAGGAAAGAAATAGAAGGATTTTTTAAGATAAGCCCAACTGTTTTACGTCTTTTTGCAATATTGTACAAATTACTTCGTCGTTATGGGCTCTTAGAAATAGAATTTTTTTTTTGTAATTATAGCCTTGCTCAAATCCTCCATAATTGGGAGGTTGTGCTTCATTAGTTTTTTGTGCGGGAGGAGTTTTCCCCTCGCCCTTAGGCTGTAGCCTTTCTTTTATATTTTTATATATTAGTTTTGTCTCTTATAAAAAAAAAATATATATATATGTATATATATATTTAATAACAAAATTTAAACCACTTAAATAATTCCAACGACGAATCATTATGGACATGCAATGCATATCGTATTTGTTTCCGTTTTTAGATAAGAAACCATTTCATTAGGAGGAGAACGAATACATAAGGGTATATAAGTTATAGAATTTTGCGAGGGTACACCAATTTGAAGCCAAAATCATTAGTCTCCCAAAAATCCTCTAGGTCTCTGAATATACTTGAAAGTCTTTTGATTTCTTTACAATATGCAATATATCATAATTTTAAATGCAAAATCATAACATGCTATAAGTACCAAAAGTGAGATTTATACTCACCAATTAGATCTCCTTCTATATGCATAGAGTTAGTTCTAAATAATTCTATCAGTTTAATTTGTGTATTCTTTCCTATAATTTTTTTTTGTGTATTCTTGATCATTTTACAGGGCTATAAGAAAATAGCGACTTGTATTTTGCACCACTTATGGGGCCGAGAGATGGTCCTCCTGACCTCAAAGCAATTAGGCCCAGTCTCATGCACGCTCATGCACCAAAAGTGAAGGAAATAAACCAAGTTGTAGGGCTCGAAAAAGCGCATGTTGTTACCAAAGCTTTGGAAAATGGAAGCACAAAAATTCCTTAATGCCGTGTTGAGTTCCTACGCACTTGCCATGAAGTGCCTAATGGCTAATCGTTATGGTCTAACCCTATATGTATTTAAGGAAACTGACAGACTTTTTTTGAGACTTAGAAAGGGTAAAAGAGGTAGACAGTGACCAATGATTGAACTTATAACTTCAAAAACATCTGACTTTATAACTTCTGACTGCTAGCTAACCTATAGAAAGGGGAAAAGGAGAGGAAGGAAGCTAAAAGGAGGAAGGGTGAAGCTGGTAGAGTGGTAGTCTGAAAAATGGTCAGGATAATAGTAACGTAAATTGCAAGGATAGAGAATTAGCCTCCAGGTCAATTACAAAACTTCCAAGTGCAGAGTACCAAGATTAAATTTCTGTTTAAGGTTGACATCATTCGACATTCCTAAATATAGTCAATGAATTCTATTAGGTAGATGGTTATGTTGAAAATCCATACCCAATAGGATTCTTCCCACAAGTAGAATTTATATTGATATGCTTGCACCGGATAACAAAGACTCGTAAATATGGACTCTGCTTGTACCGGATGTATGTGTTATATATTCCGTTTTTCTTAACTAATAAGAAGTCGTAAAATCACAAAACTCCACAGAAAGAAAACCATGGCTGTGAGCGTCATTGTAATGGAATCCAAAGATAAGCACGCAGCAAACCACGTGAAATGTATCAATACATAACGTACAGCTCATAAACTCACTTAAGAAAGGAATCAAGAGCAATGCAAATTCCAAGAGTACCATTACAGATAGATCAACCTCGACATAGCTAAATTCAAATATCATAGGAGCACCGAAAAAACCCTGAAGATTTCTGATAAATACTTTATGTAAGATATCCGCTGAAGATACCAGCACCGAGTGCTCCCAAAAAAAACTAAGTGCAAAGCTGTATCATAGATAAACGTAAAACCGATACTCACATTTCTGAGTCTTTTAACTTGGCTGTGGAGACCAACGATCTCGTCGTCCAAGTCCCCATGCATCGGATCGATCTGAAGTTGAATTTCATCGGAAGCAGCCGACGGTCTTGTGCTAAGCCCCTCCCTGAATACAATCAAAACAAAGGAAAATTGCACTTGAGCGACATGAATTGAGTATTCACCATTCGAGAAATTCCACGAGACAGATGTTACAAACTCGTAATTCTTGAAAAACCTCTAATTCCTGGAAATTAATTAGAAGAACAAGAACAATACCTGGAGCGATAAGGAGTGGCACCGCCGTTGTAGAAGGAACTACCACCACGAAACGAATTGGACGTCATTAAAGAGAGAATGAAAACCTAATCCAAAGAGAGAGAGAATCCGATCGGAAATAGACGAATTGTGATAATCAAAATCAGTATCTTCCGTCGAGTCGGAAGGTGAAAGCTTGAAGCAAATTGGGAATTTTTCGACTCCTGTTTATCAGAGGAGACGCGTTCGCGAGGCCTTTGTTGATTTGTTTTCAAAATATAACACGCATTTGGTTGTAACTTAGCAGGGGTTATTATCAAGAATAACCAGCCAAACAATTTATAACATTAAGGGGGCGTTTGGGGTGCAGGGTGGGTTATTATAGTTGGTGGGTTATAATAGTCTGTGTTTGGGGTGCAGAGTTGTATAGTGTGGGTTTAGTAAGTCTGTGTTTGGGGTGCAGAGTTGTATAGTGTGGGTTTAAAATACAGTTTTCTTTAACATGAAGTTTGAAATATGTGTTTATGTTAGTTTATTTTTTTTCTACAACTTTTTGTTGTTTTTATATAGTTAAATATATATTACATATTAATTTTTTAAAAATTTAAAAAATAAATATTATTTAGGAAATCACAAATAATCGATAACAAGAACTCAGTGGAGAGAGAAATAATACAGTTTTCTTTAACATGAAGTTTGAAATATGTGTTTATGTTAGTTTATTTTTTTGCTACAACATTTTTTTATATTTGTATAGTTAAATGTATATTACATATTAATTTTTTAAAAGTTAAAAAAAATAAATATTATTTAGGAAATCACATACAATCGACAAGTTCGGTGAAGAGAGAAATTTGGGATGAAATGAAAGATAAAAAATCGTGAGGTGAGGAAGACAAAGAGAGAGAAAAAAATCGATAAATTGAGTGAAAAAAAAAAAAAAAAAAAAAAAAAAAAAAAACTACTGTAGAACTGCTACAGTAAACACTGTAGCAAACCGGGGGTTATAATAACCCCAGCCCCAACTTATATAGTTGGGGCTCCAAACACGGGGTGGGCTATTTAAGCCCACCCCACCCTACCCAACTCGGGGGGCCAAACAGCCCCTAAGGTGGTCACTTCTCGCTATCAATTTTAGTATCTCGGTGAATCCTGGTCAGGATCGAGCACCGAGATTTTTTTTTTTTCAATTTTTTTAAATTAACCAAGATGATAATTATCATCCCAAGATTAGAAAGGATTGTAACTTTTTTTTTTTTTTTTCTTACTTCAAATCTAAATATTTTTTCAAATAATGTCGAAAATATTTGGGTATCTTTTGTACCATCGATAAATAATGTTTCATATGTCCGATATAGCTCAATTGGCATAAAGTTGTGCTCTTGACTAAAAGATTATAGGTTCAATCCTCGCATTAATTAAAATACTGTTGAAAAAAAAAATAATGTTATCAAATATTCTTCCAAAAAGAACAATGAGAATTTTTAAGGACGACTGGATATGAATTTTAGATCAACTTTGAAATAAACACGGACACTAATTAATTTAACATTTTTATTTTTATAAGCTCGTTTTTTTTTTATAAATACGTTTTTTCTAAGTTTTCGCATATGTTTACGAATTATCCTATTACGACGTTTTATCAGAATGGTTTTCTTAAGAGAAAAAATCTCAAGATCAAGATCTTGACTATTTTTTTTAATTCAAATTCTCCTCTATAATTTTTTGTCCATTTAAAAAAAAGAAAAAAATCAGCTAAAGCCAAGAATCTTAGTCAGATCCCACTAAGTTGAGATTTTTTTTTTAAATGTAAATCTCGGTGCTGGATCATGGCCAGGATTGCACCGAAAAATGCTAACCAGGATTAAGAATTTTTATTTTATTTTTTTATCGATTATTTTTGTAGATAGAAATCTATGTGCTCGATCCTGGCAGGATTGCACCGAGAGCTAAAATTGATAGTGGCAAAAAAACGAGGTTAGTCTTGATAAAAAGTTTGGGAGGAAGGTTATTCTTGATAATAACCCAACTTGCAGGGCAAGGGTGAGTGGATGTTGGTTCGGTTTCTCCGATATGTAATAAACCGATTTTCAACCGAATCAGTTGGTTTGGTAATTTTTTAGTATTACTTTTTTTTATATTTTTTTTTAGCATACTGAAACCAAAGTCAACCAGGGTCTAGTTCAATGACATGATAAATCGTCGGATAGATACAAACTCAGGGATTTAGGCATTTCTAGAAACGAGAGGACCGCCCAAACTCGTGTTTTTTTTAATAGGGTTCGATCATGCATTGTGCAACAATTAAATGCATGTGTGAACTAATTAACAATCACTTGTTGAATCGATTTAGCGCATTGCTTAGTTTGTCCTAAGATGAGGGTTTGATCTTGCACTTATGGAGCTATTTCAAATGTTGGGAAAATTATTGGTCCCTCTAATTTGTGTTTGGTAGCACTTGGGTCCGCAAGGTTTAAAATTCAACCATGATACCGAGGTTTGAATTTGATTCGTTTTTTTTTTCGTCAAAATTTCAGTTAAATTATAATAAAATGACGTGACACCTATTTTTAATTAAAAATATTTTTGTAATTATTAAAATTCTTAAATTTTTTTTTTTTTTTTTCGTTTCTCCTCTCTCCTCCTCCATCATTCATCATCCCTCATCCATCTTCTTCTTCCCATAGTCGTCGACAATACGACGACTAGTGTTTTTTTTTTTGTTTTCATTCTCTTCTCCTTTTCTTCTCCCTCTATCTTTCTCCTCTTTCTTCCTCCTTCCATCTTCTCCCTCCCATGGTTGTCGCCAGCCTATGACTACTTATTTTTTTTTCTTTTTTTCCTTTCTTCGTTTTCCTCTTCCCCTCTTCTTCTCCCTCTCCCTCTCACCTTCATTTCCCCTTTCTCCCCTTCTTCTCCTCCTCTCGCTTAACGAGGGCAGAGGAAGAAGGGGAGAAAGGGAGAGATGGAGGTGAGACGAAGGGGGAGAAGAAAAAAAGAAGAGAAAAAAATAAAAATAAAAAATAGTAGTCGGCGACAACCATGGGAGGGATAAGGGAGGAGGGAGGAGGGAGGAAAGAGGAAGAGAGGGGAAGAGGAAAAGAGAACGAGAAGAAGAGAAAAAAAAAACAGTCGTCGACCATAAAAGAAGATACAACGATGAAACATTGATGAGGGAGGAGGAGGATTGATTGAGAGAGAGGATGAAATATGAAGTAGAAAGAAAAAGAAAAAGGAAAAAACAAATAAAAAATTAAGAATTTTAATAATTAACAAAAATATTTTGAACTAAAATATGTGTCATAAGCATTTAACAGAAAAAGTTGGTCGAAACAAAAAAAAAAGGAACCAAATCCATGTGTCGGGTATAAGGGTTAATTTGAAATCTTGGAGACCCAAATGTTACCAACCTAAACCTGAAAGGCTACTAAATAATTTTTCCTAAAATGTTTTATTACCGACACAATTTTTATTCGGACTGGACCATATCAATATTCATTAATAAGATTAACAAACAAATATTGGATGAAAATAAAATTTAGTAATTTTAAAGAATGGGAAGAGAAAAAACAACTATACTATAAATTTGGCAATGTTAACCAAATTTCACCATAATTTTCAATTTATAAACATGTATATAAACACAATGGTTTAATTGCATACAATTTTTCTCTTATGCATATAAAAAAAAAAATATATATATGTATATATATATATATATATATATTTTATCCTCCTTTTAATTTTAATTGTAAGACGATGAAAACAATAAAATATATAATAAGAATTTAATTCACTTTCTTGTTCTTCGCTCTTATGCTATAAATAAGCAAGAGATATTGTCATTTTAACTAGCTATGACCTAATAAAATTTACCATGATTAAATTTGCATGTCATTCTTTTAAGTTTTAACATCTAGAGATTGTTTTAAAAAATATAACAAATAGTAAAAATTATAGAAACATGAGGATTAAAATATGCAACATACTTCAACTGATGAGTAGTATATGTTTGATAATATTATCATATGGTTAAGTTATGTTGGAAATAGTTTGTATCGTTATAGTTTTATACTTTAGCGATCCGAGCATAAATTAGTAAAATAATATCTATTTTATTACCATCTCAAAGATCGATGAGTGAATATCTTACCTCACAATGGTCAAACGTAGAAAAAAAATCAAATTCGAACATCATAAAATAGTGTTCTTATTAAATTAATTGTAATACTATTTTTTACAAACTATTTATAAAAATATAGTTGTTTTAAATCAAGTCCACACATCGTATTTTTGTAAAGACGAAACCACATCGTATTTTGAAAAGATGATGTGCATCCATGCCAACACACATTGTGTCTTGGGTCTTTTGAGCAATGTGCATTAAAAAATCGATATTTTTTTACTCAAATATGCAAAATTTTTAAAAAAGGTATGGTTGCAAAATCTAACACAGAGCTTCAATTTATACCTAGTTTCGAATTTTGTAGGAGAGAGGAGTTGCTTTTGAAATAAATTGAAAAAATAAGGGTGTTTTGAAACAATTTCAAAAAAAAATTGTTGTTTTTATGTCGTAGGAGTGCGCGTGTTGAAGACGCGTCAGTCAATAATAGGTAGCACCATACGATTGAACCACGAGTTTACCTATTATTGACTGGTTAGTCTTCAACTAGTCTACTCCTAATAATAAAAAAAAAAAAAACCATATTTTTATAATTATTTAAAAAACAATCCCTCCAAAAAAAAAAAAAAAAAAAAACCGGTTTCTCTTTATTATTACTATTTATTTTATTTTATTTTATTTAAAAGAGATAAACATGGTTGAAGTTGGGCTACTGTTATGGATATTTTAGGGCTATTTTCTGATAATTTAACCCAATTTTTTTTTATGCAATTGAGGCGCGAAAGCTCAGACGCCGGCCCGCGCGATCAACGACTGACATGCAACAACAACAACTTCTCCCCTAAGCTGGAAGCGATGCGAAAGTCCCAACAGAAATGCGTCAATTTCTTCGCAAAGCCCATTCGATGACACGCTTGCTTCTTACCCACTCATTCTCACTCAAATCCTACTCAACATCGATCATTTCACAATCTTCTCCCGCTCTCCAAATCCCTCTCTTCAACCTCACACACGTTAGTTCTCTCTATCTATATACATTTTTCGTACTGTTTTCTGTGTTCTTGCCGCCTTTAATCTAATGGATTGTGTAGTAAATTTTGTTGTTAGGGTGTTTTTCGGCCGAATTCGGGCTCTTCGATTCGTTGTTTTTGCTCGAATTCTCGTATTGAAGCTATGCATCAGAATCGGGAGTCCATTTCCTATCTGACGCAGCGGGAAGCCGCTGAGGTCGATGAGATTCTCATGGGTC
Organism: Herpetospermum pedunculosum; assembly: GCA_028017165.1. Taxonomy (NCBI): domain Eukaryota; kingdom Viridiplantae; phylum Streptophyta; class Magnoliopsida; order Cucurbitales; family Cucurbitaceae; genus Herpetospermum; species Herpetospermum pedunculosum. Next base: position 86,197,703 of record CM051522.1, read on the forward strand.
CTCTCGGCTTCAGCGTCGACCAATTGATGGTTAGTGTTGTTATTGTTAGCTTCTTTGCTTGAAGTTATTTCGCCGCGTTTCAATTTTTCGATTCTTTACTTGGGTTCAAAATTGGTCTCATTCAACACTCAACAGTACTGAAAATTGACCCGTTCATAATTTTTTGGGTCAGGAACTGGCTGGATTGAGCGTAGCCACTTCAATAGCAGAGGTAATCTTCCTCTTAGCATTTATTTTTGGTAGAAATGGTTGATACTAAATGGTTGGTGAAAGTGAGTTGTATTTTGGCAACGGTTTCATTCTTGTTTATAAATGATTGTTATGTGTCCTTATTTGGGGCATGCGTGTAATCTGTAATTATGTATGCATGTAACTTGTTTTTGTGATTAATGCTAGATGTATGAGTGTTAACGACTGTGCATTTGTTTTCTTTTGCAATTTTCAATTGCACTATATTTCAACCCTTAACGAGGATCTTTCTTACAAGTTATAAGGTGCTCTGGACAAATCTTTGTCTAGCTCAACCAAGTAGGATGAAGAGGTTAAATAAAATTAACAAAGACAAAAACGTTTGTTAAGCAAATAATTAAAAATTTCTGTTTTTCTCCTGAAAAATCAACAGGTTTACAAAGCCATTGAGTATAAGCGTGTTCTTGCTATTTGTGGTCCTGGAAACAATGGTGGAGATGGTCTTGTGGCTGCTCGTCATCTGTTTCACTTTGGATACAAGCCATCTATTTGTTATCCAAAGAAGACTCCGAAGCCTCTTTATGCTGGTTTGGTTACACAGGTTGAGTTGCCCCACCATAATTGTAATCTTTTCCCTGCTCATCACTAGTTTGGCTGAATTTCTTATCTGAGTTAGCGGTTTTGTAGCTGGAATCACTGTCAGTTCCTTTCTTGTCAGTGGAGGACTTGCCTTTGGACTTGTCAAAGGATTTTGACATTATAATCGATGCAATCTTTGGGTTCTCTTTCCATGGTAATATCTTCCTGCTCTAAGTTCTCAAGATATTGTTTCAAAGAATTAAACCACCAACATTACCGTCAATTAGTCATTTCTATTTTAAGATGATTCTAAAATTTGTAGTATGGGAAGGAGTATTCATGGATTAGTACCTCAGAACTGATGGAGAAGACAAATGACTATTACAGAAGCAACCTTAAACATTCTACCAATACCTCTGGGTTCTAATTTCCATAAAGGAAAGGCATAACATATAGATTATTATCTAGCAATTCTAAAAAGCTTCAGCCATATAAATAATGGACCTACAAATTGTTTTATTTTTATCTTCACTGATAGGATGCCATTTCTTTTCACCGTGCCGATAGTTTCACTGGTTTTGCTATTTGATCAAACCATTGCCAACCCATTACAATTTGCATATTTGTATCAAGTCTTTCACTTTTTTAAATGACAATAGTTTTCTCATTCAAGAAAAAAAGAAAAAAAAAGGAGAGAAGATACTGGACATGATGCCTTATTTTAATCAGAATATCCTCTATACCATTCATCATATTGATAGCCTTTTGTTATTTCTTTGATTCTTAGGTGCTCCAAGGCCACCATTCAATGATTTGATCCAAAGGCTTGCCTCTTTAAATGAGTACAAGGAAGCAAATCCAAGATGCCCTGTTATTGTTTCTGTAGATATTCCATCTGGATGGCATGTTGAGGAAGGGGATATTAGTGATAACAGCTTTAAACCTGATATGTTGGTATGATATCGTTTGAATTTTCTATTACCACCCTAGAGTCTTTTTAATAACATAAATTTGTTTAAAAGTTCCCCGAACCAATTTTATATAAATAAACCGACTAGATCGTGGAACAATCATTTATGCTAGGTTTCTTTGACTGCCCCAAAGCTGTGCGCAAAGAAATTCCATGGTCCACATCATTTTTTAGGTGGCAGATTTGTGCCACCAACTATTGTGAGCAAATATAACCTTCAGCTTCCTCCTTATCCTGGCACTGCAACGTGTGTTCGAATAGGAAAGCCTCCACAAGTTGATATAGCTGCACTTCGAGAAAACTATATTTCTCCAGAATTTGTTGAAGACAATGTAGAGGCTGATCCTATGCATCAGGTGAATACTAGATTTTTGTCATTTAATGAAAAGGATCTATTCTTCGTTGTTTGCTTATATATATGTCATATATCCTCTATAATAAAATTACATCTTTTTTTTTATTCCAAAAAAGTCCTTTGTTAACTTTATTGTTTCTAGCAGTAGTGAACCAGTAATTATCTTGCAGTTCCGCAAATGGTTTGATGATGCAATTGCTGCTAATTTAAGGGAACCTAATGCAATGTCGTTGTCCACTGCTACAAGTGATGGAAAACCGTGAGCTCAGTTTCTCTTTTTTGACAGTCACTTGATTGAAGATCTTTTTCTCCCCTCCCTTCTTTTGAATGCAATATTACTTCATATTAAATTCAAATTTACTTTTTTTAATTTTCTGATTATGTCAAATCTAGATAATCATTTACCTCTAGAACGCAGCAAATTGGCTTAACAATCAATCTTGGTAGGGTTGACAGAAGAGTACTCGTTGGGATGGGGGATAGGAACGACACCACAATGGAGTTCAAGCTTTAGGATTGGATTCCCACTTGTTTTCTTCAATCTTATGGAGTTGCCCTAAAGGAGCGACCAAGGTCAGGGTTGAGGCTTTTGGTGGGGTTATAGCTTAAGGGCACTAGTAAGGCTCAGTGGAAAAATAAAAATAAATCTTATGGAGTCTTGTCCCTCAAGGTTATTGAGCAAGTCTCATTTTTTGTGCGGGTGAGGAGGGTATGCAAGGAGAGGGGAAGATGGGGTTCCCAGTGAGAAATCTCTTTCCCACCCCAATAACACAAAGCCTGTGGCTTTCGGATAGGAATAGAATAGGAGAGCCCAACTTGAGCATAGCTCAACTGGTTAAGACATTATATTCTCAACTCAAAGGTCAAATGTTTGAATCCCCACTCCCACATGTCGTTGAACTCAAAGTAGAAAAAAAAAAAGAAAAAGAAAAATAGAATAGGAGAGGGGGCAGAAATCTGATGTTGTCATTGGTAGTTGTTGGTTTTTCAGTTCCAATATAAGCCTAGTTAATATCTATTAAACATGCTCTCCATCTTTTTCTTTCTCTCTTAGCATTCCTCAATGTCTATTCCTTTCTAGAATCTCAGAAAACCTTTGTTATCATCCTCTTTCTGATGCTTTTGTTAATTTGCACGTTCTGAATGCTTTTGACCTTGCATAATTGGTGCACGTGCACCATCAAATAACTGAACCCCCCTGCAAATTCTCCATTAACCTATTCACAGTGAGCCTCTAAGTTCCATCTGAATCTAAAATTATTATTTCTAGTCTTAATGAAAAGTCTCCTGTTTTGATACCAAAAAGTAAGAAAGAAAGAAAGAAATATTATTTTAGAAGGGATTGACCCTTTCTGGTTCACTTTGCCGCTTCAGATCATCTCGCATGGTTTTGCTAAAAGGAGTTGATGAAGATGGTTTTGTCTGGTCAGTATGCTAGATTATTATCATGTTGCACCAAACGACTTTTTCCCTGCACCTTAAAATAACTCCTCTCTTATTGTTTCATCGTGATCTGCAGGTACACGAATTATGAAAGTCGGAAAGCACATGATTTAGCTGAAAATCCGCGTGCTTCGCTTCTTTTCTTCTGGGAAGGTCTTAATAGGCAGGTGAAATAACAACTTTCAGTTTTAGCTTATTTTTATAATTATTAGGAGTTGAAAATGTCATTAGGGAGGTCATTTTTTCTGCCCATTAAATTCCTCGAGGAATATACGATTCTGCTTGATTAGGTTCAGTTGATCTGCCTCATTTTGCACTTGAATGTGCTTGAGACCTAGTTGTTAATCAAAGATCTTAACTTGCTTCTGCCTCCCAGTTAGCAGCTAAGCGGTGGTTTGCTCTTATTATAAAATATATTGCTAAATGCCAAGTTACATTTTCTATTTCATCTGGTTGAATTTGTAATTTTTTGATAAGAAAACTGGTGCTTCTTACCACCCTCTATAATCAATGGAGGTGTTTCTTGTAATTTTTGTGGAGAGGATATCTTTGTAACACTCTTTCATATTATGAATGAAATTGTCGTCTGATTCCTTTTTCAAATTTTTTTTTGTAATTTTTTGATAAGAAAACTGGTGCTCGCTGAGATGAATAAAAGAGCAAAAGAACGCTATAGAAAGAATGGCTAGGCCCAGTATATATAGCATAGGTTTTTGTTTTGGCTCCATATGTGTTGGGTTATTCTCTTTGTTAGCCCACTTGTATTCTTTCATTCTTTCTAATGAAAGCTTGGTTTTTCATTAAAAAAAAAAAGAACCAGGATTAAGAAAAAGAAAAAAAAAAGATGAATTAGGAAAGGCACCTCAACTAGTAATAATAGAAAAAAAAATAAAAATAACGGATAACTATAAAAAAAAAATATAAAAGTTTGAAATAAAAGAGGCATTTAAGTGGGTGAACTCCCAAATATCCACTAAAGAACCCTCAATCTTTGAAAAGATAATTTTATTTCTTTCCAATCATATGCTTCACAAAATGGCAAATAAACTTGTTCGCTATCATACGCACCTTCTCTCTTGAAAAAGGATGATGTAAGACAATTTCCTTCATCATTTTACAATAATGAAAAGTTGAAGGATCACTAAATCATCAACCTCTCTGTTTTTTTTTTTGAATAGGAAACAGAAACAATTTCATTGATAATATGAAACAGTGTTAAATCATCAACCTCTCTGTCAAAAAGGGTCCATCTAAATCGAAAATCACAAAGAGGTTTCCTCCGGATAAAATATCAGGCCTATTGAGTTATTTTTTAGCAAGGATAAAGAATATAGATGCATAAAACGTGATTGTTAGTGTCATAATCTGTCTGCTGGTCCTCCCAAATTCTGATTCTGCTTTCATTGCAAGAGTTCCTATAATTGACTTTAGACTCCTCACTAGAATCCTAATCATCAGGACGGGTCTTGTGCTTGCTCACTATGATCTTTTATGCCATTGAGCATGTAGTTAAGTTCAAAACTTGTAGCTTTTCCCTCTGTTATCAATTCCTTCTGGATTCTAATTCATATATGCTGGGTTCAGCCTACAGCAAACGGCTTTAGAAAAGTTTAGCTTTTCATGATCATTGTCATTTCAGACGGTCTGTTAGTGGGGCCATCGGTAGTGTAAGTGTATATTTAATAAAGCCTTGGATGATTGCAACTTACATGCTAAAACTCCTCTGGTTTCGGATGTATCTTTGAATTTACTCTTGAAATTAATGAATTTACTGGGAAGAAGTAATTTTGATAATCTTGCCCTCTTTCCTACTGAAGAAAATGTTCTTACATTCAGTCATTAGCTTTTAGCATTTCCTATACTTCATAATGTTCATCTTAGATGCTTTCAAGGCTATTGTGGCAAATGCCAGCAGGCAGCACCTCTATCTGGCTTTTGACGAACGCAATGTAATGAATTTGCTTACTATATTAGATATTGTCTGATTGTTACTTTCTAGGTAAGAGTGGAAGGGTATGTGCAGAAAGTTTCTGAAGAGGAATCTGAGCAATACTTCCACAGTCGTCCACATGGAAGTCAGCTCGGTGCAATAGTTAGCCCACAGGTCTGTACCAATGCATTCTTTATTTTGTGGCTAATCGAAATACTGATATTGCTAGATTTATGATGCTGTTTTCTCATTCAGAGTTCTGTAGTTCCTGGAAGACATTTTCTCATCGATAAGTACAAAGAACTAGAGGATAGATTCTCGAATGGGTATGTTCACTTTTATCTTGAGGGAGCAACAAAGTAGATATTGTGAATTAAAATAACTGTTTTCAATATCTCAACATGCATCCAAACACATTGAATGATGATATCTGATTCAGTAAACATTTGGATTTCAAACGCTGGAAGTCATTTTTTAAAAATACAAATAATCTTTAATAATTCAATAAGAAATATGTTACAATTAAGAGTTAAAACCTTGTTCTTCTGTTTGCAGAAGTTTGATACCAAAACCAAAACACTGGGGAGGATACAGGCTTATACCAGAGCTTTTTGAGTTTTGGCAGGGGCAGCCATCTCGATTGCATGACAGGTTATTTTCACCCCTCTAAGGACAAGTGGTTTACTAATTCTCTAGTTGTGGTGCATGTCACTGGCCAGTAGCTGTGTTGCAGCCTTGCAAGCTTTCTGTTAAATTTTTGGGTCAAGTGAATGGATTAAGTTAGTGTTTTGATTGGCAATCAATCAGAACAAGGAACGTTTCACTGAGTGGTCGGATATATTACAATTTCATTTTTAGCTTTCAAAAATGCCTTTCTAACACTGATGCTGCTGAGTTGATAGGGAATTCTCGGGTCATGAAATAATTCACTCTGAAGAACTTGGAAGATTTAAAAATGTCTCAAGTTTCTTCTACTATCTATTAGGTTCCTCTCAGTTGAGAGAATATTCCCCTTTTTAGGAAGAGCTTTTAAAAAATCCTGAATTTTCTTTGCAAAGCATAATGAATTCAGAATTCTTAGGAAACCATCATGGTTGGTCTAGTGGTCAATAAGGACCTTGGAAAATGGATTTCAAAATAAAAATAAAAATAAGGGCCTTGCAAATAATAAAGTGATCAGAAGGAATGAGTTCAAATTATGGTGACCTACGAGTTTTCTTGACAACCAAATGTAGTAAGATTAGATGGTTGTTCCGTGAGATTAGTCGAGGTGCACGCAAGCTGGCCCAGACACTCACGTATATATATAAAAAAAAAAAATCAGAATTCCTAGGAAGAGAGCTTTAAAAAATCCTGGAATTTCTTTCCAATGGATAATGCATTCAGAATTCCTAGGACTCTGGTGGTTTTTTTTCTTTTCCTGGTATTCCTCTTTGGTTTGCTGGTGGAACCTTCAGAATGTGTGGTCGTACTTCCCTAGAAAAGAGTTCACACAGAAAATTCTGACTATTCATCCTTTTGGGAATAAAGCCGAGACCCTGTTGATAAATGCCTTCAGAACGCAGTTTTGGCTTGAAAGGAATAGAAGAACTTTTGACGGGATAGAGAGGTTCTTTTCAGATTTTAGGAAGAGGGTTGGTTTTGTTGTCTACACGTGGTGTCTAATTTCTGAAGACCATTGTAATTATTTCCAGTTAATGCTCAAGTAAATTAGTTTTTTTTTTCTTTTTTTTTTCGAGTTCAACCATATGTGTAGTGAGGAATTCAAACTTCTGACCTCTTGGTCTATCAGTTAGCTCATGTTGATGATTTTTTATCTGTCTCTATTACTTTGTTCCTCTTCTCTTAAAAAATCATCCACATAAAAAAGGTTGGTGTCAATTGATTAAAGAAAAGCTTAGATTCATTATGATACTTATGGCCCATACATATTCTCTTCGGTATGGAGAAGATGTAATAAATATGACCTCCATCTTTCAATGAATAGAATATTGAGCACTTGTGTGTAGCTCAATAGTTAAAATATTAGTACTCGAAGGTTCGAGTCCTAGCACTACAATTGTAATGCTATAATCTCAAAAAAAAAAAAAAAAAAAAAACTCACATGTATTATATGCTTTGTGTTTTCGACAGGTTGCAATATTCCCCTTGCGAGATAGATGGAAAAAAAGTTTGGAAAGTAGAACGGTTGGCTCCCTGATTGGTTCCTCCTTCATCTTAGACTTGGAATTTCATCATTCACGTACTCTTTTTTTTCTTCCCTATCATGCTTCTTCTTTTTTCACCTTTTGTGTTAACGTCAAGGTTGCTGTCTCTCATTTGATTTGACCGTTGCATGATTTACTGCATAATTGCAATATTTACAGCTGCCATCAAACTACATGACATTTTGTTCATGGAATTTCTTAATTGCCATTGTAGCTCAGGAAGCATATTTTTAAATACAATAATAAATACATATGGACTAGGAAGAGAGTGTATAATCCCAACCTAAGTAACCATTTTTTTTGGGTAACTGGTTGGTGGTTTACTTCTTGCATTATGCTCATGACCGATTTCGTCCACTTCAAGGTCAACTTCGGGAGACAATGAAAATTTTAATTGGATAAGTTGTCTAAGTAGGGGTGCCAACATTATATCATCAACCAAGAGGTAAACACCGAAAGAAAAAAAAAAAAAAGTTTTTAACGTAGAGGTTGAATGAAGGACTCTTAGAGGGTTGGAGACGGGGTGTATAACTCCGACCTTTGGTATTATTATTCTTAGTTCATTGTCAGCATTTTTCCACAAGGGATCAATGTAATGCAATGAGTGCAATAAAAGTTGGATGTGAACACATTTAGCTTAGCCAGATAATGGCATTGAATATGGATGATGAATCTTCATTGTAAGGGTGTTCTAGTAGTCCATTTGCGTTTTGAAATTGTTTGGAATGGAATATAAAAGATTGGTCTGTAGGCCATGGATAAGATTTCATTGAATTGGGAAGCCCTTAGGCATAAAAAAGAAGAATGGGTATCATATCATGTCATTGTCTTTTGTACTGCCAAATATATATATCTGATGCCTTCATTCAGGTTGCTGCCGTGGCTTCTAGAATTTAGTCTCTTTTGGAACCTGCTTGATGATGATTTCTTTTTCTTTTCTAAAAAAAATATTTTTATTATTTAAAAGGTGTGTTAAAATTGCCTTTTGTTTTGTTATTTATTTTTTAGGGTAAATTGTAAAAACTGCTTGTGATAGGGGGTGTTACAATTATACCATTGAATCTCATCAATTAGCTCCCTAAATCTATGAAATTGTTGCAATTAAACTTTTAAACATTGCAAATTGTACAAACCTATGAACTACTAAATTGTTACTAACTTGTATTAGTGGTGTGTGTATTTTGGCTTAATTATAAACTTGTATAGTTAATAAAGGGGAGTGATTAATCAAATTGAAAGTTTGAGGGTTTAATTGTATTTCTAACAACCTCAAGCCTAGAGTGATTCTTGCCATTTTAAGCTCGTTTTGTTTTCAAATATTAGTTCACTAAAATTTCTGAGACGATTAGAAAGTAATCTTAAAAATTTCAAGAAAGAAGTTATCAAATTAGGTTGTGATGACTGAGTTTTGATATTTGTTGGATGAATATGAAATTAGACAGATTTTAATATTTGTGGATTGATTAGAAAGTAATGTTAAAATTTGTTCAATGTGAGGAAGGAGCAAATGCACAGTGAAAAATTCCTTTCCTTTGATCAATGGGTACGTCTTTAGTACAACAATTGGAGGGTGGGATCAAACTATTAACCTTTAAAATAGTAATTGATGTATTATCCTTTAAAATAGTAATTGATGTATTATTCACTAACCCGAGTATAGTGAAAACAATTTGAATAAGTGATATGGAATAAGAAAGACGCGTCTATTGTGGTTGTGTTGTGTTAAGACTTTTTATTGGCCAACCAAACAATCATATAACAACCCGTATTATGCCAAAAAAATAATAATAATAATAATATAATTTTGTATTAAAAAATTATTCAAGTACTGGTTCTGGTCTTTAATTTTTTATTACACATATATAATGACATGAGCATTGAATTCAAATTTATATAAAATTACTAATTAGAGTAAAATTTAGCAGGAAAAAAAAAACAGTTTGTCTTTTTACAAAAAGTTTAGTGACAAATAAAATACTTAACAATTGAGGAATTAAAATAAAATATTTAAAGAGTTGGTTGCATAAACAGCAATCAGACCCAAAATGACAAATATAACAAAATTTAAAATATTTAGTAAGTATGGCAAAAAATCAGTGACTATCACAGAATATATGACTATCACTAATAGATTATAATAGATTATTATCAGTGAATCTGCTAAAATTCTCTACCACCTATCAGGAAATTGTCATATTTGTAATTTTTTTTAAAAAATGTTATATTTTTAATTATTTTATTTTAGATATCTGTTACAATTTTTCATATTTAAAAGCTTTGAAATAAAAAGAAAATAGGTATAAAATAAGATTTAAAATAATATCTTAATTCTTTGAAATCTAATAATATCTTAATTCTGAGGTTAGTATTTCACGAGTTGAATGGCAAGGGTTTTCCATGATGTGCGATGTGGAGTCCTGATTTTCTGAAGATCTTTGCCTTTTACATTGATATTGACGGGCACTGATTAAGATTTTCTCCCCCTCTTTTAAATTAGTACTTTATATATTTTTTTTTTTTTTTTTTTATGAAGTCATAGTTAAATTTTAAAAACTGAAAGGCAGCTTTTCTTTTTAATATTTATTAAAGTCTAAAAAATAATTATTTTTATTTAAGATTAAGTTCCCCTTTTTAAAAACCTTTCAAAAACCAGTCAATTTTTTTCAACCAACAAAAAATTAGTTTTTTAGAAGCTTTTTTTAGTTAAAATTTAGGCATGGTTTTTACCATGTGTTAAAAAAAAAAAAAAAACCAGAGGACAAAAAAAAAATGTTTAATATATAAGCTAACTTTTAAAGACGAAATCATTATCAAATGAGATTAACAAAACAAATTTTAATTAAAATATGTGAATATTTGGATAATAGAGACACAAGTCATCTTAAACATAACTCAACTAGTTAAGGCATATGCCCTCCACCAAAATGTCATAGGTCAAAATCCCCCACTCCATGTTGTTGAACTCGCATAAACAAAAATTCTTTAATATGATTGAGCATAATTCAACTAGGCAACACATAAACAAAATGTTAAATTACAAGTTTAATCCATAAACTTTCAATTTTGTTTCTAATATGGTCATTGACATGACATATTCAAGTATTTTATAAACTAACTACTCTATGACATATAAAAATGAATTTTATGTTTAATAAAGGTCTTAAACTTTTAATTTTGTGTTTAGTCAATGAATTTTAAAAATATTGAATATGTTAAGGAGTTATTAAATATTTTTTTTTTAATTTAAGCACCAAATAATAAGTTGAGGGAGTAAAGTAAAAAATATGAAAATATGTACTCTAAAAAAAGCAAAGTTGAGAAGAAATTAGTTAAACAGTAGGTTGATGGTGTCCCAACACACACACACTGCCCTACAAAACAGTTGAAAAAACTTTAAATGTGAGGAAGTTTAGAGGAATCAAAGAGGTTGCTATCCCTATCTCTATCCTCCCTCTCATTTTCTCTCTCTATTCTTTGTATTATCACTCAAAAAAGTTGCTTTTTAAGCTTCTTTTGACTAACTTGAAGCTGAACTTCAAATCCAACCCTTTTTTTTAATGTTTGTTTGAAAGGTAAATTTGACACCAAGTTGACTGAGCCACTTTCAAAATGGGCATGGCTTTTATTATTACCCATCACTCTCATAAATTATGATATAAAAAAAAAATAAAAAAAAAAAAAAACTTGTGTTTAAATGGATTTTGGGCCAATCTTATTTAATATTCCACAAGTGGGAGATGTTGGGTCAATCTCATCAAAGTGGTTGGAGCTTTTGCAACAGAGATTGATTTAATATCCAATTATGTGTGTAGTTGAATCATTTCAATTTCAACACACCACTCACTCACTCACTCACCCTCCTTCAACATCTCTTTCAATCTTCTAATAAACCATTAATGGAGGTTGACCCAACTCCATTCCCTTTCTTTTTTGTGCCCTAAATGCTCACTTCCCTAACAAGTTTTTAAAAAGAAACTTTCTAATTATTTCTCGATGATAGAACGAACCACCATTGGTTGGTCTGGCGGTCGTATTGGGCAAATTATAAAATCTAATGTGTTTCATGGTTATGGACTTTAAACCATGACGATGATTTACCCTATATATAAAATATTATATGATTTTTTTTTCATTGTAAAATACACAGTTATCTTGTCTAGTCTCGTAAAATAGGTCAAAGTATGAATTTCTTAGGTACTAGCTCTACTTTATTGCCTTTGTAAGATTCAACTTTCTTTAAAGATAGAAAGTGTTTTGAGATTTTTTTTTTTAGTTCAACAACACAACATATGGAGTTGAGGATTTTAACCTCTGGTTCGAGGGTATATGCCTTAACAAGTTAAACTATGCTCAGGTTGGCAGATATGAGTTTTCAGCTATATATATGACCATTCAGTCTACCTATTAAATATATTCTATGAATTTTCATAGTAAGATACGTGGTTTCAGTTAAGAAAGTTTAGTCATTGGCTATACTTTACGATTTTTATGAGATTCCGCGCTTTCTTTAAGATAGAAATTAAAGAAAGTTTGGTCTTTTCATATTCAACTGAACATTTCTTTTTATCTAGCTCGGAAATGAATTCTTTCTAGCCAAACAAGCATTATTGATGCTATTTTTTTTAGTACAACATTATTGATGCTAGAAAGGATAGGATTGACCCTCTTCTTGAATGGATAGTAAGTATCTAGTTAACTTCATTTGGGTCCTCTTGATGTCAATATCACAATCACTTTTTCTAAAAAAAAAAAATCAATCAAAAAATTGAAAATAAAAAACAAAGATATGGTGAAGTGATCTGATATATGTTCAATTTGCCCTCTCCTGTTTTGTGTAAGAACTTGCAAAGAAGTGGGGAAAATGCTTTTTATTATAAGCCTTGAAAATCATAAAATGTTCAAAAGGGATATTTTTGGACCATTGTTTGTCTGAGCTTTTAAGGAAGAGACTTCTCAAACCAAGTGGAATTTTATGTTTTCTTTACAAAAATTATGTTCTTTTTCTTTTTTTCTAAGTAAACTGAAAAATTCTTAACACACACTCCACTAGCATTCATATAGACCATGGGATATATAAAGGAATGGCATTAAAGCCTCCAGCCAGATTTTCCCAAAAATACTTTTCCATCATGGCCAATAATTTGACCATTGAAGAGACTTTGATGAGCTTATTTGATTTGGAATCATATGTTTTGAGAGGATTAAGATTCTCATAGATTATAATGAGGTTGTCTAATCTTATTTCGACGGTCCTCATTGTCTAATCTTATTTCAACGGTCCTCATTAAATTATTTGGAGTTGTTTGAAGCGTTGAATGAATAATTATAGTTGGTTGGTGGTTATAATAATCGATGAGTTACAACATTAGTATAGTTAATTTATTGTTCGTAGGTTATAATAGTTGGTGAGCCAAATTTAGACTGAACTATAATAACTCGGTCTAACCCAATTTCAAACGAAAAATATCAAGGTGATTCGATCTACATCATTTTGATTAAATTTGATTAGTTAATTCATAATTTAAGGAAAGAAAGTGATTTAAAAGCATCCCGATTGATTTAATGGACGAATGACACTTTTTTTAATTAAGTTCATTGAAATGTGTCAATATTGGTTGATTCTATTTACATTGCTTTATAAATGTGATAAGATGAGTTTGGGGTCGAATTCTTGAGCATTGTGTACTTTGAAGTTACGTTTGATTTTGACTAAATATTTATATAAAGGGAAGATTACTTAGCTTAGTCAAGATTTGATCAACGTCTTATTTGAACAAAGTAAAAAGTTTTGTAGGTATTACGTTCTTTTTTTAATTATTAGTCGATACAACATCTCCGCTTAGCTATGTTTTTGTTCGCTGGTAGGTATACATTTAAATATATTACATGTGATCTCATAGTCCCAAAATTCAATTAAATTAGACGTAGAAAAGAAAAGAATCATTAAAAAAATTCTTCAAGTGCAGCCTTTGCCTAGTGTGTTTCAGATGAATTAATTGAAATTAAGTAATATTTCTTCATGAAGTAATTAACATGAATCACACATCTTCAAGAAATTATATTAAATTAGGGTTAAAATATATAATTCCATCCCTGATATTGGAAAAAATATTAATAATTAGGGGCGTTTGGTTGGATGGCTTTGAGGGCGGGTATAACTTTTCTGCTAGTTATTTGATGATCATGCTCATATTTAGTACATGACTTTAACATTTTGTCTGAGAACAGTGGCCGATCCAGAATTTTATATCAGGAGGGCTTGATATATTTTAATATTAGTTTATTCAATAGAAAATATTGACCGATATTTTTTAGGTTAAAATATAATTTTGGTCCTTGTACTTTAGCTATAATTTCATTTTAGTCCTTGTACTTTGAAATGTCTAAATTTAGTCCATGTATCTTTCATATATCTTAAAATTAGTCATTATCGGCACTTTGAAGTAAATTTTTATCAAACTTAGTATATTAATAAATAATTTTCATTTAAATAAGGACACAATGTGAATATGTTTTCAAAATACGGATATAATATAGGGCTGGTTGCACAAATAGCAATCCGGTGCAAAATAATTTCAAATTTTAGCAAAGTTTAAAACATTTTGCAAATATGACAAAAAATCAGTGGCTATCACCGATAGACTCTATCGTTGATATATGACTATCAGTAATAGACTTATATCCTGATAGACTACACTATCACTGACAAAATTCTATAAAAACATGAGTCTATCTAGACTTCTATCATCGATAAACTTCTATCAGCGATAGATCATACTATCAGTGATAGAAATTGTCATATCCGCAATTTTTTTAAAAAAATGTTATATTTTTAATTATTTTACTCTAAATTGACATCTGTTACAATTTCTTTATAATATAACATTTATTTCCATAAATATTTGATGTCATTTTCATGCACAACCAAACACAAACATCTTTTATTTTTCAGTAATCTTATTCTCAGACATATCATTTTCAGCCATCTACAAATTCTCAAACCAAACGACCTCTTACATTCTTTCGGGGTCAAAGTGATTTTAAGGTTAGATTTCATCAACAATGTAACTAATACACAATAAAGTATTATTTCTATTAATTGAATTGAGGTGGAAACACTTCATAGTTCATTGTTCATAGTCTATAGTGTGACAAAAAAAAAAAGAAAAAAAAGAAAGAGAGATGTGTTTATCTATGAAATTAAAAACATATGATAACCCAACTAAAAAATAGTTGTTAACATAGCCACCTCATTAAAAAAAATTTAACAATTTTAAATTTCCAAATAGATTTTTCTATTGACATTTATCAACAGTGAAGTCCTAATAAAGAAAAAAAAATGATTGAAAAAGGATAGATAAACAAATTGATGTATTTATCTTAATTTTTCTTTTTCTTAATCTATAAGTATTCTGGTCATTCAGGAGATAAAATTTTAGTATAGTTCAACTGATTAAGATATATATTGTTAAAAAAAAAAAAAAAAAACTGATTAAGATATATATTTTTGTCTAAAAACCCGAGATTCAAATGTACTCACCTTTAAATATTGGGTTGAACTAAAATAAAAGTATTCAGCTCAATTTACACAACAATTTATTTTATTTTATTTTATTTTTTATTTTATTTTATTTTTATTTTTTGTTGCCTAATATACCCTTTAAAATTAATGGTCCAAATGAGTGAAATGTATGGATAATTAAATGAAGTTTGGTAAAGGATGGGAAAGCAGCTGACTTTAGTGGTTGATCTGAGTGCTTAGTTCAGCCATGAAAGTACTTTGGGAAGTAATTATATAGTGGAAAACAGCTCACATACCCTTCTGGCTTCACTGACTTTTCCTCCCACTACTTGCCACTTCTCTATGCCTATTTTCTCCTTTGTCTTTTACTAATTTTTGTCTGATTATCTCAATAATTTCCTTTTTTATATTTTAATTATATATTTTTAAATAATAAATCAGGATATCTATGTCCATACTTGGGATGGGATTGATTAAATTAAATTATATTCATTTTTTTATCATTTAAATTTAAATCTGAGCATTATCCGGCCCTCAAACGTTTCTTAAAAAATCATTAGCAAAATGCATCATTGTGCACTTTTATTGCTATTATTATATTTAAATTTCATTTTGATTCTGAATATTCATACTCTTTATTATTATTCTTGTGGTGCTTAAGTTATTAATCTTTTTTAATATCCTCACCAAATTTCAATTTTTACTCTAATTCTTCAACCTTAAGAACTCTACTGTAATAATATATAAACAATAAATTGTATATGGTAATTGATATCACATTTTCAATAAGTTAAAAATGATTTGTTGTCAACCCAATAAAAAAAAATGAAAAATATGTAAACCTTCAAAACCAAATCTACATCTGTTGTCAACTTATTTCGGAACACACCCACATGTCTCTTCTTACTCTTCTAGTTCCTTTATTTTCATATTCAATAACATACTATGAAAATACCGAAAAAAAAAATATCTATATATATATATATAACAAAATAAAATATAAAACAAGTGCATTTGAAAGTATTTATTCAATATCCTAAAAATATTTTAAGCTCATTTTCTAAGATTACGTCCGATAATTATTTAATTTTTATTTTTAAAAATTAAGTCTATGAACAACACTACCACCACTTTCATCTATGAATTCCTTTATTTTACTATCTACTTTTTAGAAGTGTTTACAAAATTCAAGCTAAATTTTGAAAATTAAAAAAAAAAAAAAAAAAAAAAAAAAAAGTAATTTTTGAAATTTGAAATTTGGCTAAGAATTCTAATGTTTACTTAAAGAGGATAAAATCCATTGTAAAAAAATGGTGAGAAAACAAACACAGTCTTCAAAAATAAAAAATCAAATAGTTATCGAAACCGGAACTAATATTTTCAAATAATATATTCAGATAGGAAAAAATGTCAAAACATTTAAAGAAAAGAAAAGTTGAAGATGCTTTAAAGGCACTTTACAAAGTATCCCATCAGAAATATTCTTGCACTTGATAACTGGGGAAGAGAATGGTCTGCCTGAGGGAAATCAAATGGAAATCCAGCAAAAAAACACAAGGCTGCTGCAGTAGTATTATCATTCTTCTGTCAATATCATTTCTCCTTCAACCAAATACATTCAATGTATTTGGTTATGATGAGAATAACATCTTTTTACCACTCTTTCTTATCCAAAACATCCTTTCTCCTCCAGAAAAATTCAATCAACCCCATCCCGAACCATCGGAAAATCATTCTATGTGGCCGTCTGGTTTTCCCCTCTAAACCCTTGGATGCACGGTAAAACCATATTTTTTGTTTCTCTCTCTCTTCCCTTCAACGGTTACCGTCGGCCACGTTGGACCAGCCTCCTCTCCGAATTCAATGTATTTGGTTATGATGAGAATAACATCTCTTTTTACCACTCTTTCTTATCCAAAACATCATTTCTCTCCTAGAAAAAACCAATCAACCCCCATCCCAAACGGAAAATGAAAAATTATTCAATGTGGCCGCCACATTGTGGCTGTCCCTCTAAATCCTTGGAAGGCACGGTAAAACCATGCTTTTTGTCTCTCTCTTCCCTCCAACGGTATTAAAACCGTCAGCTACGTTGTACCAACCTTCGGCTCCAAAGGAGCCCCCCTCAAGATTCTCTCTAACGGAAAATTATTCTATGTGGTCGCCACATCGTGGTTGCCTCCTCTAAACTCTTGAAATACAGGATAAAACCATGCTTTTTGTTTCTCTCTCTTCCCTCCAACGGTATTACAACTGTCAGCCACGTTGTACCAACCTTCTACTCCAAAGGAGCCCCCCTCATGATTCTATCTATAAACACATTCACAGAAGAGAGAGATTCAAAGGGGAAGAATGAGATGGTGGGAGAAAGAAAACAAAACATATGCTGTTGCCAACTTGCTTCCACAACATAAGGTTAGACAAGAAAGCAAAGCCTCTCTCCCCCATACTTATTCAATAGCATGGTCATATCCCACTTAAGATGATAACTTTGCTTTTAACTCCTGCCAGGAAGAGTTTCCCTCTCCTCATTATGAGTGAGAGAAGAGAGAGAAAGAGAGCACATCATTAATGGATGGCTGCTTTATAACGCAAACTCAGGAAGGGGATGTGACAAGTCATCAAATAATTGATCCTACAGTGACTGACCTATTTGAAAACGGCCAATACAAAGTCTATTCAGCAAACAAAACTAGCAAATTTAAGCACAACCTTTTTCTACTTCGTCTAGGATGCTCAAGCTCTATAGTTGCCTATTCATTATTTTATGCGCATCTTTTGTTGGTCCTTGTGTGATCTATACAACTGCAAGATGGCATATAATCACACGGGACCCTCCGATGCGTTCTCGGGCTCCTAAGAATTAAGAGAGGATAGGGGTGGAGAGCATTGCGGAAAACTGAATTCATTTAGCTATCACAAAGAAATGAAGAGGAGAAAGGAGGAAAGAAAAGCTGAGACAGTACCATTATTATATGGAAATTCTGTCCATGCATAATTTTGGCATTTATTACCCATCCATCTCACATTTTCTGATAAACAACAATAGTAAACTCAATAACCAAGGGCCTACACTACTAGTAAATCTGATTAGAAATAAACAACATTTAACTAGAGAGGCTGGATCTTTCAATTCTCATCACATCTACTTACCATTTGAATCAAAATAAATGGACTAATGTTTCTTGTAAGACTGAATTACGAATACCTGTGGCATCCCCTTGCTATTGGTGACCTGGTGGTTGGAGAGATATTCATAGATCTCGCAGTTGATAGATCCTCCAATCCTTGCAGTCTTTTTCTATCTTGATTCAATTGAGAAAATGACCAATAATTGCTATCTAAGCTTTTAATGCAGCTCTCTACGACCCACGCCTCCTCCAGCAGCTCTAGTTTACAGTTACCGGATATAGAAATGAAGAAATTAAACGTGAACAATTAGAAACAAACTTATACGAAAACTTGATTAGCCTGATGAACGGTAAAGAGATTGATCCTCAGCAACTACACCACTTTTCAAAGTCTCAGGAAGTTAGATATCTCAAATGAGATGCTTTCACTCTAAAGCTCTGGCTCCCGAAACCATCATAATCTTCCCCATGTAAAAACAGGAATCCAACTTTTCTTAAGTGGGTAAACATGAATTTTTTAGGTCTTGACGGATAACCCTTTGACAGTAATAAACTTACCGTACAAAATTGTGACCTTGCTCAGTGACAGTTGAAACTTCTAGAAGTCCAATATTCTATAGGATGTCAACAAACTTTGGAGCATCCTCCCTCGGCCCCTCAAGAGATCTATACATATATAACACTTGAACATGGTTCTCTATATCCTCCACCTGAATATGGTTATCCATTTCCTCATCGTTTTCATTCCTCATCACCTCGACCACTAAGTGAGGCCTTGCTCTGGCAACCTCTTGGCAGCCTTGGCGAGACAATTTACAAGCTGACATCCAGAGGAATCTCATATTATAATAATGATGTAAACCAGATCGTAAGGCTACATCGCCAAAAGGGCTATCTCTAATCTCAAGTTTTTGCAATCTATGACAGCCCTCGAGCACATATTTCAATCCCAAATCACTGTTTCCAGCAAAAGCAACTGATAGGGTGCGTACCAGTTTTCCATACTTCCCGATGTAACTGAAAGCACGATCTGTCAATAATCCAGATATAGCAAGCCTAGTTAGCTTCTTACAGTTGATAACAATGGCACCAAACCCTTCATCCATGGGTTCTCCAGTTTTATGGTCTGGCTGGTGTCGCCCCATAATGCATAGCCTAAACACCACAAGATCTTGGCAGTTCTTTGACATAGCAATCACAGCTGCATTGGTCATTCTCTGGCAGAAGTAGAGAATATATTGCAATTTCCTGCAACCCTCAGATATTGCTTGGAAGCCCACTTCAGAAATTGGGCCTTCACCGTCTTCTCGAGCATCAACAGGGAAAACCCTAAGTTCTTGCAGTTCCTTGCAAGTTGAAGCAACAGCTTGAAGTCCTTCATCGCATATCGAATCAAGAGCCTGCAATATAAAGATTAAAAAAAATTGTAAGCTTTGCAAGCCAAATTCCTTCCTCATAAGCCACCTATACTCAAAAGATTGCATACCCAGAAAGTCCGGAGCTTATGACAGTGGCTTATAACTGGTTTGAGTTGTTCAGCAGTTATATTTGCATAGCTCAAGTTCAGAGTGGTGAGGTTCGCACAAACTGGATAGATAAATGGTAGGTAATCAGGCAAAATCTCCTTGAATCCAGAGAGACAGACCAAGGATTTGCAGGCAGCAAAAGCGGCGGCATAGTCAGGCTCTGGCTCCCCATGAACCATGGCCTCTGGGTTACAGAACGAACCAGTTCCAATATGTCTTAGTTGTGGAGCCCGAACCATCAGATGGTATAGCTGTGCAATGGAAACGTAACGGTTCACTCCAAGTTTCTTCAACAATGGGGATCTACTCACCAACATCTCCAATGCCTCAAAATTGATGGGGCATTCTACACAATCAAAAACTAGAGATTCAAGACAGGTTTCCTTCTCTGGGAAACAAGATATCCAATCCACTTCATCATCTGTTACGTCAGATTCAATAAGATCAAGCACTCGAAGATGCCTGAAAGATAAATCAAGCAGCCTAAGTTGAATAAAACGAGAAATTGATTCATAAACATGAATAGAAGTTCCCCATTAGTTGCCCCTCTCAAGATCTTATCAAAGTTCAGTATCCTTCAAGAACATCACCAAGTCTATCTTAGATTAAAAAACCACATTACTCAAAGAAATGATCCAGAAAAACATACAAAACGTACATTAGGTAATGCGAACTCAAGGGACAAAAATCCAAGCTCATAATATTGATAGAAACAAAGAGAAGAAGATGAAATCTGCTTTGCGTACCTACACCTAGAAGCAACCACAGCAATCCCACTGGTGCCAAACCCTTCGCAGCAAAAAAGCACAAGCTCCTTGAAACCAGGGAAAGACTCAGCGAGTAGAGCCAGATCATCGTCAGTGACTGACATACGCTTCAAATAGATTCTCTCCAGCCAAGGATAAGATTTAGCCATGGCCGCAACCCAAGGAGTAAAGTGAGCTCCCCAATTGGGCGGCATCAGGTTAAAATCCGAGAACCTCGGCTTTCCCTTAATCGTCACCGACCGAACTCGGTTAAACCGCGACGTGACTCGGCGAGGTGAAACCGCATAGCAATTTCCGATGAAGAGGTCGGATCGAGTGAGAGCTTCAACGCGATACCACGACTTACAAACAAGCGAAGCCGCGTTCCGGTCACGGCGAGAAGTGAGGAAGTGAAGCACGTTCTCAAGAACATTGTGAAGGATATTCTCAGCAGAACCAGAACCAGAGCCAGCAACATCGCCGGAACAGCCACTGCAATTGCGAGTTTTACTTGCAGATTCAGCTACGGCGTCGCCACCGCCTAGATCCGAAGGTAAAGATCGATCATCGTCTTCGGACATTTCTTCTTCCGGTTGTTCCACTCTCATGTGCTACAAATCACACTCCAAATTCCTCAAAAACAAACCCCCTCTCAATCTGATGAACACTGAATCAGATCATGGATTTAGGGTTGGAAGAAGATGATGAGAGAGAAAAGGAAGATCTAGAGAGAGAGAGAGAAACTCCATAGCTGTGATTTGAGAGGACTGTGAAATGATATGGAAGTTTGGGAGAGATTAGTTTAACTGATCACAAGGACAATGGAGTGTAAACAGTAGGCTCTCCTGTCTGTATCCCTGGGCATTGGGATTCTTCTTGCCTCTCTCTCTCTCTCCTCTTTCAAATGGCTCCCCCACACACCTGCTCTATTATTTAGGGGCTTTCCCCTCAACAATCTTGTCCTTTCATTTCACTTCATTTTTTTTTTCTCAAAATTAATTGCCCTAAAACAATTACTTTTGTCTTCGAGGATAGATCAGTGTTATAAAAAAAAAAAAAAAAAAAAAATTCAACTAGTTGAGACGTATGTTATTTTCAATTCAACCCTATATTATTTTCAACCATGCTTTAGAGATTTGAATACTCGTTTTAACATATTAAACTAAAAAAGAAAAGAAAAAATTTCACTCTTTTTTCTTAGTGTTTTTTTTTATACTTGCACTTTCTAAATTACAAGTGATATATATATATATATATGATATTTCTTAGTTGTCTACTCAGTATATCTCAATGAATAAGACATTTATTATTGTTGTAAAGATCGGTGGTTCGATTACCTCACCTGTCAATTTGTTGAACTCAAGTCAAAATAAAAGAAACTTATTCTCTTTTCTAAGGTTAAATATTTGACCTACCACATTTGTTAAACTTAAAAAAATACAACACCGATAACATAGTTCAATTGATTAAGATATTATAATCTCAACCAAAATGTTAAATGTTAAAATTTCCACCCTTACATATTGTTGAACTCATACAAAAAAAAAAAAAAAAACTACAATATCTTCTTTTTTTTAGTACACGAGAAAGAAAAACAAAAAATGATTTAGTTGGGAAAAAAATCTCTTGAAACAAAGACACCTACAAAAGATGTTCTTCAACCCAAACACAAAAGTTAGTTTGCTTTGCGTGGCTATCCGGATTATGAGTCACTGTGTTGCAGCATCTAGGAGCAACAATGAAGCCTCTCATAAACTCTTGCTGGCGAGGTTGTATTCCATTATTAAAATACCAAGAAGTTTTTAAAGATTGAATGAATTTGTTTCGGCCTAAAAATGGTGGAGTCCCGACTTAATAGCCATATGGATACCAACTAAGAAAACGACGACCTCGGCAAGTTCTACAGTTACAAACAACTTCTGAACATGTTGAGATGCTATCATGGTTTCACCAATATAATTTATGTCGATCACACCAAATCCTGCAATGCCCAAAGATATAGAAACATCATAATTTAACTTAAAAGATTCTCCATCAGGAGGTATCCATTGATCATTGTTGTTCACGTTTAAAGGCCTTAAATACTGGTTTGTAGGAATCGATCAAGATATTTTCATATAAGCTTGAGCGTCCATTTTATCGATAAAATTCAACGCTCATTGGATTGGGTCTCAACAACTTTACATGGACTGTTTCTGTTGTGTATAGAATTTATGTTAAAATTCGATAACACAAGGACTAATGGTCATTTTTTAATAGTACAGAGATCAAAGCGAATGTTTTGAAAGTAAATTGACTCAAATGGACAAAAGTTGAAAGTATATGGTAAAAATGAGACATTTGAAAGTATAAATACAAAAATGAATCACAAAAAGTAAATGATGAGAATAGTATTTAAATTAAGAACCTAAACAATTGAATTGATTAGGCATATATCATTGTCTAAAAGTGAGAGGTTCCACACTCACACACATGATTGAACTTTAAAAAAATTGTGTAAAAAACATTTACTTTCAACCTTATTCCATTTTATTAGTTGTACTTTCAAATATTACATTTTAATCTTATATATTTTAAATAAATCTTAAAATTAGTCATTACGGTCACTCTATAAATGTTGGAAACATAATTATATTGTGTACTTTTTTTTCTTTTTGTAAGAAAATTATTGTTATTATTTAACCAATTTGGATAAAAAAAAAAAAACAATTTCAAACTAATAATAAAGATCAAATTTATTACAAGTACAAAGATTAAAATTAAACATTTAAAAGAATACTCGCCGTAATGGAACAAGCTTTAAAGTACAAATATGTTAGGAGGGAACTTTGTCGAAGGTAGGTCTTTTCTAAGGCCGAGGTACTTAAGTTGACAAGAATGGGAACAACTCTACTTGGAGACTTGTATGGGAGTTGAATTGACCTATTTTGATCTAGAGGGAACTCTATTCAAATAATCATGAAAACGTAGACACCTGAAATATCCACAAAATTTGTCATAATTTTGTTATATTCCCTCATCTTTTGAATTGATAAAATATGATTTTAATAGGTTTTTAACATCATAGGTATCTACATTTTTTTTTTCTTCATGTCACATAGATATAAGTTAGAATTTAACTGTCAATTTTGTGAGTGGTTAAATGTGAGAGTATTTTTTAAATTTGTTCATAGTTTAGAGATATTTTTTAGGGAAATTATAACATATGTCAATTTAGAGTAAAATAATTAAAAATATAACACTTTTTTTAAAAAATTGCGGATATGACAATTTCTATTATAGTATCGTCTATCGCTGATAGAAGTCTATCGTTGATAATAGTATTTTTAATAGAATTTTGATAATAGTCTATCACTGATAGTCATAAAGTCTATTAGTAATAGTCATCAAGTCAGTGATAGCTACTGATTTTTTTGCCATATTTGTAAAAGGTTTTAAACTTTGCTAAATTTACAATTATTTTGGGCCGGATTTTATTTGTGCAATCAAACCTAAATTTTAGACCAAAAATAAATAAAAATTCACTAACCGTATCCTATTCCTCCCAGGCCTTCCCGGGTAAAACCATCCTTTCCGATCACACTATCTTCAAACCATGCTTCGTACTGTCAAGGTACGCGCTCTCCGATAACTGAACCGTCGTCTCCGAGTACTTTGTGCCTGAGGCCTTTCCTCCGACCTCCATTGAAGCTGTTTCAGAGCTTCCTCCTGAATTCAATCCATTTCTCTATCCATCCAGCTCTACTTTGGCGCTCCTCCCGCTGCAGCGTCCGCTCTAATGTGAGTATACTCAAAACTGCCTCTGAAACTGACTGCTCGTCTAGGTTTTAGCCTAATTTGAGGTCATTTATGTTTGTTAGCAGTTTTATTTCTTACAATCAATGGATTCTTCGATTTTCCGATTGATCAGAAAAGACGGATTCAATTAAGAAGTAAGAACTGATTGAGATATGGCGAAAGAAGCATAGAAGCATGTAATGTGGTAGCTAGCATTGCGAATCCTTTTAGTTTCTTAACGTGCATTTTAGTGTATTGTTTTCCTGTTCCATCAATTACGTTAACGAGGAGTAGTAGCATTGCGCGCCAATTTTCACTCTCTTCTTGACAATTTTCATTTGTTTGTTCATGTTTTAGGTTACGGCCTTATTTATGTTGAACCTTAGATTGTCTAAAATAGTATATAGTCCGAGTTAGCCGTGTGTTAGAACCACTACTTTCATATCTTCGAACTTATTTCACGATCTAATTCTTTTTCCCTTTTGTCTGCCATTGAAATCAGGGTTTAATGTTGTTAATGCCGCTGTGCGAAGAACTACGGAAGGAACTGAAGTTCTCACTAACGTTGGTTGCAGGAAAATCTTCCAGGACACTTGCGAGAATGTACCTGAACTGCAACTAACGAAAGCTTCTGCACATTATCTCTGTGAGCATCTTCTGGCCAGGTATGGGCATACTATATCCGTCAACTGCAAAACTTGCATTGTGTGGCAGTGATAAGCCTCTCATGTATGAAGATGGAGAGGTTATTCGAGCTTTTACAAGGTGTATTTGATTTATTCTCATTGGTGTCTGAATTGCATGATTTTGTGTACTTTTCTCTCTGGCTTTTGTGGTTAATTTATCAACCAGTCCTCATTTCGGTATATGAATTGCTAAAAGAATAGGCTGATATGCAATCGGTTTTGAGATGCCCCCAAAATATTATTTTAGAGAGGAAGGTTCTGAAATGCGAACTGACAAGAATAAGGATATGGAAGTTTTTTGTCAATTGGTATCTCTTACTTGACAGAAATTCAGCCTTGAAACGACAGTGGTTATAACTTCTAACATTTTCCAAGAAAATGATTGAGCGAATACATCAAAATGCACGTGGTTTTGCTTGTTCTTGTTGCTTTGCAATTAAAGCTATAATATAGTTCAACTTCGACTCTACGAAGTACTACATATTTTTATGTGCACCTGTCCAAAGATGCAAAAGTATATTTGTCACTCTAATGGTGCGGTAAAACTGAAAACTAAAAAATTTCGGAAGTCAAACATCTGATATGTATGTCTTAATCGAACCTCTGATCTTTTTATCATTAGTTCATATTTATGCCAATTGAGCTATGCTCATGTTGGCAAAATATTTTTATTTAATAACCCTACTATATTTGTGGTTTTTGTAAGTGTCTTTGAGATGCTCCTTTAATAATGAAATTTTCTCTTTTATTGGGCTTGGGAGTTGCGACTAATGTCTAGCTAGCTTAACTTTCCTCCATAGCCTGTAATACATCCACCTCTTCCCCCTCGGCCCCTCTCCTTTTCTCGCTTCACTAGGCCACTTTTGACAATGGAGAGAGATCATTTATTGAAATTATTACATAACTATATAATAAAGCTTAGGTTGAGATTTAGTGTAGACCTTTTGTAGTAGTCAAGTAATGCAGTTTGTTAGATGCTGAGATGTTTAATGAATTGGTTACTAACTTATTCATTTAGCATATTAACTTCAGAGCTTCAAATTACTTAGCTACAGCATATTTTCGGAAACTATAAATATAATATAATAAAAAACCACAAAACTTGCCTAGATCTGAGCATATGTCCTGCTTGGGGAAGTAGTACAGGGTCCGAGGAATATGGGCTTTTACATCATTATTGATTTGAGGAACTATCTAAATTTCCTATCGTCTGCAGTACCTTTTGCCATGGATTCATGGTATCATTCTAATGTTGATAGGTAAGTATTCCAATAAATCCACTGAAGGAAGACAGCCCGTGAACAAGTAAAGATCAACCCCGCAGAGAAATACACAACAGGTAATCTCTGTGGACCATGCATTCTGGTCTATGGGATGTGTTCTCTGATAGTGCTCTGAAAAAGCTTAAAAGAAGTTTTGCAACAATTCAGTTCATGATGGGCACGGGTGAATTCCCACCGTCAAATGAAATAAAATTACCAGTATTGCCAAGTGGCTGGTCTTTCGCGAGGATGTTATATCTTTTCAATTGTCTTGAAAGGTACAATAAGAATGTCATGGTATATGGAAACTCAAATTCAGTTCATGATGAACAGTATCATAAATGGAAGTTGCCAATGTTGTCTAACAGTTGATCATCGGTCGGGATTTTAAATCCCGTCAAGAGAATAGAAAGGTACAATTAAAATTTGAGCATTGAAGGGTGTCATGGTATATGAAATATCAAATTCAGTTTGTGATGAACTTCGGTTAAAATTTCTACCATCATAAATGTAAATTACCAATGTTGCCTAGCGGTTGATCATAGGCGAGGATGCTAAATCATGTCAAAAAATTTGCATTGAAGGATGTCATGGTTTGTGGATCTCAAACTAATTCCTCTGTTGATTATTTGTGGTTTACATTGTATTTAATATGCATGGAGTCGAACAAAATACTAGATGATAAGCTAAGCTATCATTGATACCTATAATGTCAAAAATGCTAATCACAGGTGTATTATCATATACTTTCGCCAGGCAACTTAATATATTTGCATATGATTCATGCTCTTTTTGTTTCCTAGCAAGGACAGACGTTGAGTTGAAAGGCTTTGAAGTGACAAGTTTAGAAGAATCGTCGATTGCAATTGAGAAGAAAACAGTTATAAAAAGAATTTGAAAGAGCTTACATTTTTTTCTTTTCTTTTTTGTAAGTTTTAGGCTCCCAGGCCAATGAAGCATTGTGCAGAATGGACTACTATTACTGGAGTTGTAGTCGAATGGCAAACGGGAGTTGGAAGCATACCGAGTTAAGTATCCATTAACACTGCATTAGAATTGTCTTGAGCTTACAAAGACGACTTGTTTTAAAAAAAGGATCTTATAAAGACAATTTTATTGATCAATTCGAACTAAAATAAATCAATAAAATTCAAATAATAAGCTCGAGATTGAATAAAATGGGCCACCCACTGCGAATTACAAGAATTTTATAACCCCTTTGTGCTTGGGCTTTAAGAGGCACTCTAGTATCGCAAGTATGCTAGGACCCCCTTAATGAATGAGGGTCGTTAGCCTTTGCATGCGTATGGTTGATTAAGTTAAAAAAATATTAGAAATATCTTTTATTTATCTTAAAATATTAGATCACAAGAAAAAAATAGTGGAAAAGGAGATTAGAATCTACTATATGTTTAACCAATAAAATTATGCTGAGCTCAGCTGACATATGTATGACTTGATGACTAAGAGGTCTGTGTTTCGAATCCCCCACTAATGTACTAAAAAAAAAAAAAAAACCAATAAAATTATGTCAAGATCGGCACATGATTTTATTGTTTTTGTGTTGAGAATTGCAACGTTATTATCATTTTTAAGTATAAAATATCGGTTTTAGTAGGTTCTAAAGTTCGAGGATTGATAATCATTTTGTTTCTATGTAATCTACTTGTGAAA
Organism: Herpetospermum pedunculosum; assembly: GCA_028017165.1. NCBI lineage: Eukaryota > Viridiplantae > Streptophyta > Magnoliopsida > Cucurbitales > Cucurbitaceae > Herpetospermum > Herpetospermum pedunculosum. Next base: position 86,225,700 of record CM051522.1, read on the forward strand.
AGTAGAGTTATTTAATACTGCTGCAATTCCATCCATGTGAATAAAAATGTAATTTCTGTTAATACTTCTTTATCCAATAGAAAATATTGGCTTCATCCGAAATAATAGAGCTGATAATAGAAGCTCCTTCTTTTGTATGTATTTATTATTATTATTATTATTATTTTTTTTTTTAGTGCAAACACAAACCTATTGGGTGAGAATTCAAATCTTTAACTTTTATAATCGAGGTATAATGATTAATGTTTTAAACGGTAAGTTGGTGCAGTATTAATTTTTTTTCATTAGATAAAAGCCCCATCAAAATATCATGTTAAAGGTGTATCAACTGCAAACATGAACATAGTTCAACCGACAAACTGTATGAACTATGAGGTAAGAGGTCTCAAGTTCAAATTTTTCTCCCTACATGTTGTCAAAAAAAAAAAAAAAAAAATGCATCAGCTGACATAGAAGGGTGAAAATGAGTCCAAATTTGTTTACAAACTTTCGTACTGAATTCTTACCTAACATAAAAAATTACTTTAGTTCGACGAGATTCTTAAGATAAAGACTAAATCGTTACTTGAAAACTAAAGTTTAGAAACTAAATCGCTACAAATTTAAAAGTATTAGGATTCAAAACGTTACATATTACTAGATTATGATACTACAATGAAAATATACTGACCAAAAATGTCTTTTATCCAAACCTCATTTTATCCTTCTTATTACATTTTCCCGGTTCTTACACTTTCCTTCTGGTTAAGTTTCTTATTTTCAGGTGTCTCGGAAATATCGCACGACTCCCCCTTCCCGTTTTCAGGACCCAGTGGCTCACACCCTCTTCAACATGGCGAATGTGTTCTACGCGCCGCCGTAAGTTGAGGAACAATTTTCTTTCATCCGTGTCGGATATCAAATAGACAAGCCTGCAACTAACTGCGAGTTCTGTAGATTATCTCAAATTCATTCCCTTATGATGCTGCGGCGAGTGCAGTCTTATTGCCATAGCCATAACTGCATGCAACGAATGCGTTATATGGCTGTCGTCTGTGATAAGCTAAACACTGCATGCTGTGGATGTTTCTGCAGTGAACTCGTTCGCCATTATATTTGCTTCATTTCTGAGATTCCAGTGACAGGAACACCGTATAGATAGTAATGACAGATTCTGCATCGCAATTTGCGAGAGAAATATCCTATCCATATCTATGTTCAGGAAAAAGGCGGGAAGCTAAAACTATTTTGATGCGATGAGGTCGATTGAAAAAGAAGAGAGAATAAATTCAATATTATATTGTGAGGACGTAAGATGCAGCAAATTCCGTTAGTGGCTGAGATTGAGAATCCGACACAGCTCGCAAAATCTGCATCTCGGTTTGTACGGTATGAAGACTCCAATATTTCTAATGAGATTCTCCAACTTTGGCGAACGCGCATAAAGAAGAATCGCTCCTTCAGATTGGATGGAATGGCTTAATCGGTCACTGGAAAGTGGAAAGAGCTTCTTGCCATCGTGGATTTCCTCCATGGAAGGTAAATATTCCCAATTCTAGAATTTCTTCAGGTGGGATTCCTTTTTAAGATTGCATATGATATGATATTAGTGAGTTCATATCATACTCAATCTTTTCAACAACAAAAAAAGAAAGGATAGGATTGCATCTGATACGAAGTTATTAAGGCTCATAAAAAATTACTAAACTAAATATATGTATTGGTCCTAAATCTTTGAATGTTTTTTCAACTTAGGCCCTATTTTTTAAAAAGTTCTAAGTCTTATGTTTTAATATTTTTCAATCATACATTTCTAGTCAATGGATGTTCAACTTGGTTGATGATAAGGTTCCACAAAGAGAAATCATAATTTCTACCAAATTCTTAGAAATTTGGCGGAGGAATTAGAAAATTTCCTCTCTTTTTTTGGAATGGTAATAGGTTACGAAAAGCAAAGGAGGACCCAAATTTTCCTCACTTGAATGACTCAATTTCAACATATAGTCATATACTACCGACATGAAGAACATAATTGAAAAATATTAAAAATAAAACTCCCTTCCCTCGGTGGTTTCTTTATCTCCTCTAAATTATGCATCTTTATAATTATCCAATTTCTTTATACTTTGTATAATTTATTTATAAATAAAACGTAATTGATCTTAACTTCTTTAACTTGTAACAAATGATTTGACCCATGGAAAATAAAATCTTGGCAAAATCAAAACTGGACGCTTCTTTATTGTTGGTTTGCTATTATTATTCTCTTTCATACAATTATCTGAGATTAGTAATAATATGATTAGGATGTTCTATATTAAGGAAAAAAAGTCATTTCCATTCTTGACTTTTAGGAACTTCAATTCCTATCCTTTAGCAATTCCAACCAATTACATTCAAGTTTCAACCTCCTCATGATTCTCTCTCCATGTAGAGAGAGAGAGAGAGAGAGAGAGAGAGAGAGGATGGGGTAAAAGGGTAGGATTGGGATGGTGGCAGAAGGAAAACATAGGCTGTTGCCAACTTGCTTGGACAACATAAGGTTAGACAAGAAAGCAAAGCCTCAGCTTTGCTTCCCCACACATTCAATGCCACAATGCACAGTCAGAACCCACTTTGATGATAGCATTGCCTTTTACCTCCTCCTTACCAAGGATAGGTTGTTTCTCTCCTGATAATGAGAGAGAGAGATAGAGCCCCACTTATGGATGGCTGCTTTAAAACGCAAACTCAGGGGATGTGACAAATCATCAAATGATTGACCCTACAGTCCCTACAGTCGACCCTATTTGAAAACTGTCAATACACTCTCAATATTGACAAACTATTCAACGCCACAATTTCGCTACAATGTGGTTGCCTCTTGATAACTATTGGATACAAAAACAAAATACTTTTACAATTTCTCTCTTACACATCCAACACCAAAACTGTTGGCAACATTGTGGTCGTCTCTTCAAATAATTTCCCCTCATCTTCGGCAACTCTCTTCTAATCTTAACAATCTCTCATAGTTCCACCAAGGGGGCGCCCATCTCTTTATATCTCTCACCCCACCCCACCCCACCCCCCACAAATTCAACTTTCTTCACTGTGAGAAATGAGGGGGAGAGGGGCCTCCAAGTTGTACTTGTACTACAACATCTTCCATGGTCATCAATGCACATATCACTCTCAATTGATATCAAAATCAAAGAGGGGAAATTAAAGCAGACAGTACCATTAGCTAGCATATGGGAATTCTGTCCATGAATATATTTTGGCATTTATTACCAATCTCACATTGCTGATAAATAACAATAATAAACTCCACAATCAGGTTCTACACCAGTTCCTCTGATTAAAAAAGGAAAAAACATCATCATTTTCAGGAAAGAGAAGAAAGAATCCTACTCGATTTTAGTCCTCTCATCAATGGCCTAAACCATCTACCATATGAATCAAGATAAACAAAAGTTTCTTGTAAGACTGATTACCTGCGAAGATCCTCTTGCTATTAATCACCACCACCTTAGAGAAAGGATAATGTTCTTGGATCTCTTAGTTGATCAACCCTCCAATGTTTTAGATTTCTATCTCGATTTGATGGAAGACAACAAGACCCACAGATGTTATCAAAGCTTTTAATGCAGCTCTACAACCCCTGCCTCCTCTGAACCTCTCTTGTTTACAATTATCCAATGCAGATTTGGAGAAACATTAAGAATTAGAAAATTACTGATATGACAACATTGTTTAGCCTGATGAATCGTGTAGGAAGTTCCATACCCCAGAAGAAATGTGCTCCATTCAAGAAATTTAGCTGCAATGCCGCTGCGGTGTTCCTGACCCGATAAACCGATGGTCAACTTTGATCACGAGGAACACAGGAACCTTCTTTAGGTTAGTAAAGGACATTCCAGCAGTAATTAATGATAAACCTTCCCGCACAGCAGTGTGATCTTGCTCAACCAGTCGAAATAATAGGCAATCTAAAATTCTATAGGATGTTTACAAATTCTGGAGCATCATCCCTTGGCCCTTCAAGAGATCGATACATGTATAACACCTGAACATGGTTCTCCAAATCCTCCACCCGAGGAAGGTTATCCACCACCTCATTATCATTCCTCATCGCTTCAACCACCAAGTGAGGCATTGCTCTGGCAACCTCTTGGCAGCCATCGCGAGACAATTTACAATCCGACATCCAGAGGAATCTCATATTATAGTAATGATGTAAACCAGATCGTAAGGCTACATCGCCAAAAGGGCTATCTCTAATCTCAAGTTTTTGCAATCTATGACAGCCCTCGAGCACATATTTCAATCCCAAATCACTGTTTCCAGCAAAAGCAACTGATAGGGTGCGTACCAGTTTTCCATACTTCCCGATGTAGCTGAAAGCCCGATCTGTCAACAATCCAGATATAGCAAGCCTAGTTAGCTTCTTACAGTTTATAACAATGGCACCAAATCCTTCATCCATGGGTTCTCCAGTTTTATGGTCTGGTTGGTGTCGTCCCATAATACACAGTCTAAACACCACAAGATCTTGGCAGTTCTGTGACATAGCTACCACAGCTGCATTGGTCATTCTCTGGCAAAAGTAGAGGATATATTGCAATTTCCTGCAACCCTCGGATATTGCCTGGAAGCCCACTTCGGAAATGGGGCCTTCGCCATCTTCTCGAGCATCAACAGGGAAAACCCTAAGTTCTTGCAATTCCTTGCAAGTTGAAGCAACAGCCTGAAGTCCTTCGTCACAAATCGAATCAAGAGCCTGCAATAAAAAGAAAAAAAGTGAGCTCTTCATTCCAAATTTCTTCCTAATTAGACATCATCTCTACCAAAAGATCACATACCCAGAAAATCTGTAGCTTGTGGCAGTGGCTTATAACTGGTTTGAGTTGTTCAGCAGTTATATTTGCATAGCTCAAGTTCAGAGTGGTGAGATTAGCACAAACTGGATAGATACAAGGTAGGTAATCAGGCAAAATATCCTTAAATCCGGAGAGACAAACTAAGGATTTGCAAGCAGCAAAAGCAGAGCCATAGTCAGGCTCCGACTCCCCATGAACCACAGCGTCTGAAATACTGAACGAACCAGTTCCAAGATGTGTTAGATGAGGAGCCCGAATCATCAAACGGTATAGCTGCGCAATGGAAACGTAACGATTCACCCCAAGTTTCTTCAACGATGTGGATCTACTCACCAACATCTCCAATGCCTCAAAATTAATGGGGCACTCTACACAATCAAAGATCAGAGATTCAAGACAAGTTTCCTTCTCTGGGAAACAAGAAATCCAATCCACTTCATCATCTGATACGTCAGATTCAATCAGATCAAGAACTCGAAGGTGCCTGAAAAACAAATCAACCAGTCTAAGTTGAATGGAAAAAAGCCACCACTCCAGAAACTTTAACAAAAGTTTGCCATTAGTTGTCCCCATCCACATTCCCACCAAAATCCAGCATCCTCCAAGAACATCCAACAAAACATCTTTACTTGAACCCTAAACTTTAAAATAATTTGAATTCTTAACCAAATTTTAAATTACAAAAACTATTTTTTTTTTAGTTTTCAAAATTTGGCTTGTATTTTGAAAACAACTCTAGAAAGTAGATAACAAAACCAAGAAACTTATGTGATAAGTAGTATTTGTAAGCTTAATTTAAAAAAACTAGAGACCAAAAACAAAATGGTTAGCAAGCCGGCCTACACTATTCAAAGAATCCAACCACCCAGATTGAAAAAAGAACAAAAACCCAGATGGATTTCAAAGAACACAGATTCGAACATCCTCTCAGAAGGTACAAACAATCCCTAAAGACAGACTAACAAAGGTACATTTGACAGTACAAACACTCAAGAAATCAGAATCCAAAGCTCACAACATCGAGGAAAAAAAGAAGAAATCTAAGGGCGTACCTGCATCTGGAGGCAACAACACCAATACCACTGGTTCCAAATCCTTCGCAGCAAAACAAGACAAGCTCCTTAAAGCCAGGAAAAGACTCAGCGAGCAGAGCCAGATCGTCGTCACTCACAGACATGCGCTTCAAATAGACTCTCTCTAGCCAAGGGTAGGACTTAGCCATGGCCGCCACCCATGGCGAGAAGTGAGCCCCCCAATTGGGCGGCATCAGGTTGAAATCTGCAAAGCGGGGCTTCCCTTTGATCGTCACGGACCGGACACGGTTGAACCGGGATAGAACACGGCGGGGGGACACGGCGTAGCAGTTTCCGATGAAGAGGTCGGATCGGGTGAAGGCTTCCACTCGGTACCATGACTTGCAGACCAGCGACGCCGCGTTCCGGTCCTGCCGGGAAGTGAGGAAGTGAAGCACGTTCTCAAGAACATTGTGGAGGATGTTCTCCTCCGAGCCGCAGTCGCCGCCTCCTCCTCCTCCGCTGCAATTGCGGGTTTTGTTAGCGGATTCGGCGGCGGCGTCACTACCCAGATCCAGAGGTAGGAGCAGATCGTCGTCTTCAGACATTTGTACTTGCTCCACTCTCATCTGACACAAACCACTAACTCCTCAACTCTTTATTAGCTCAAAATCCCCTCTTTCTGAAACTTTTGATCAGATCATGAAGTTTGAGAGTTGATAGAAATGGAGGTTTGGAGAGATTTAGTGTAACAGATCAGAAGAACAATGGAGTGTGAACAGTAGCCTTTCCTGTCTGTATATCTTTCTCTGGGCATTGGGATTCTTCATGCTTCTCTCTCTCTCTCTTCTCTGCTCTATTATTTGGGGGCTTTCCCTCAACAATCTTGTCCTTTCATCTCAATTCTTACTTTTTTTAATTTCCTCCATATTTATTTATTGCCCTAGAGCCTAAAACAAGTACTCAAAAAAAGGTACCCAAATCTTGTGGATCAACCCCCGGTTTAGAATAATGCACATGAAACATTAACAATTTACACAGCTACGCATAATTGAGGCTGATTTTTTACCAGATGCCGTTTGTCCTCTGCTCCACTTCACAACATCTCATCTGTGTTTTTTCTTTTTCAGTACAACTCGACTCGTAGAGATTTGAACGTCCGACCTCAAATTAAGAATGCATGTAAATTACAGATCACTTTGGTTTTTTTGCCTAAATTTGTGGTTTTTTTTAGTATAAGGGTATGAGATTTTGAATCTCTACCTTTTAGCTTTGATTTGTGGTTTAACTTTGGAGATTTTTTGAAAATTTCTTATATTTTAATCAAACATCTGAAATGATTTAATTTGCATTTAATTTAAATAGTTATGATTTTGTAAATAATAGACTACTGTGAAATCAGAATTTTCTTTTGAGAATCTGCAGGTTCCATATTTGTGTTTTACATTAGCATGGAGTTGAAGGAAATGCATGTTTATGAATTACAATACGCACTCTTCCGTACACTTTCCAGGTACGTAGCCGTAGACTCTTCTGGAGTATGTATGTATTTTTATGTATTTTCATTATTACAAAATTATTATTAGTCCAAATGACAAAAACAAACCCTGATTTAAGCTTCAAAACAAAACCCTTTAAGATTCATGGGCCCAAGCACATGGGCCTATTCGAATACAGACCAGATTCTAGAGGTTTTATTTTTTTTTTTTTTATTTTTTTTGACATAAAAGACCAGGTTCTAGAGTTGAGTGTCAAGCATAACATATAGTATCTATTTACAGATTTGATTTTTTTTTTTTTTACATATTTAGTCCTTTTTAACCACGTTTGTTATAATTATTAATGTTTTTCTTTTATTTTAATTTCAAAATAAATTCATCCCTGATCTCAAAAAGTTTAGATTTTTTTCGTGTTAAAGTCAAGAATGTAATTTTTTTTTAACAGGAATGTGAGATAATAGAATCTAGATTAGTTGTGTTATGTGCAGTTATTTTGATTATTTAACTTTCTTGTAAATATTTTCTTAAACCAGGTTAGAGAGATGTTTAAAATTTTTACAGATTTAAAAAAAAAATGTGGCTTCTGTAATTATTTTACTTTGTGTGTTGAAATTATTTTCTTTTTAGTATTTCTATACATTAAATTTCTAAAACAAATGTCAAAATATTAATTATAAATATAGAAGTTTAAACAAAACAAAAATAGTTAAATTACATCCTTCAACTTTCAAAATTATAAATTTACTCAAACATTCGAGTTATTTTTAAAAAAAATTACGAATTTACTAGACACAAAATTTAAATTTTAGAATATCATTAAATATAAAATTTATATTTATATTTAATAGATTAATTAATTAAAAAAAAAGTTTGTCCCGAAGATTAAATAGACATAAATCTTAAATAAAATTGTAATTTAATAATAATAAAAAATATATATAATAATAATAATGTATATATATATAGAGAGAGAGAGAGCAGCTAATTTAGGCACTCATAAGTCGCAATCTCTCTAAAAAATAGAGATTCATATCCTCATCTCACCCCTTTTTTAACTCAAAAAATAAAATAAGATTAAAAAGAAAAATAATAGAGAGAGAGTTGTAATTAAATGAAAGATAAGGCAATAGACTGGTGGCCCTCTTGGCGGTGCAATGCCAAAAGCCCAGCTGCCCATGTAAATGGTATCATCATTGTAGCGACTAGCTACTCAGCTTCAGCTCAGTAGGACCATCCACTTTCATAAACAAATTATTAGTCGGACGTAAAACAATTCACCCCCTTATTATTATTATTATTATTATTTTGAGTTACAACATGAGACATCCAATCATACCTTTAAAATAGTAATTTAAATCTTATTCATTGTAGGCTCAAATTGACATGTCTAATTCCATTAGTTTATTGAGATCAGTCAATTCTCACTATTTTGGTTTTTTGTTTTCAGGTGAGAATTAACCTCTTGAACAAGTTGTTTCGAGGATAATACAATATTTAATTTTGAATTAATTAACCAATAATCAAAACCAATATCATCTTTAATATATAGATAATATATATATTTTATCTAAATTTAAGATCAGATTATAATTTTTAATACCAAATCTAAAGCAAAATAAAAAATTAGCTTCTAAGCCATAAGATGGTAATAAATCATCACCCAAATTTTTCTGATTTATAGAAATATCTACACAGCCACCGCAAGTTGCAACCTCAACTTTGGCCAATTACAACACTCTTCTCATTATTCTGTTCAAAAACCCGAATTTTCTTTTCAGAATTTTTTAATTAGGAGTGATTAAAATTGTTCAGATCACAGTGTGCAAGTGTTAAAGCTGGTTTTAATAAAAGTAACATTACTAAATCAATTCAGTTTTTAGCATGCAAAATGATAAAGTAATTCAATTTTTCATCTCTAAACAAATACGTACACAATGGAGACCGGATATGAGAACAAAGACACATGCTATACATACTGTGGACTCGATTTGCCGCCTTCATTTTATTCTGTACACAACCACCACATAGGGAAAAAAACAAAAAGAAATTGTGATGTAAAAAACAGTAAGTTATCAAAGAAAGAAAGAAAGAAAATGCAGAAAATAAACATTTACAATCATTTACAAGGCAAAAAAGAAAGAAAAAAAATTAAACAACACCCGTGAAAAAGTTCTATACTGAGCACTTGAACTCGTGATTTATATGGCATTCCAAAAGGCTTCTCATGACCTGACTCAACTCGTATGAGTCCCTTGAACGACATGTTCGGTTTGCAAACCGCTACTCACCAACTATGACTATTCCAATTTCTGTCGAAGAAAAAAAAATCCATTATAGATTGTACATAAAGACGCTCCCATATTACCTCCTCTCTTTTCTTTATTAATATTCATACCCATAATAACCTGTGAGCATAGCTCCAACGAGTTAAGACATATACCTTTGACCGAGAGAGAAGGTAATATAGGAGCATTAGATTAATATCTTATTTTAACAAAGTATTGTGGTACTAGAAAGTTTCTCGTGGATGTGTACGTGTGTATGTGTATATATATATATATATATATATATATATATATGTGTGTGTGTGGAGGTCAACATCAGAGTACAAGTAATAAGATGGCAACAGTGGTGCACCAAGGGAACATGAGAGGAAATTGTGAATTGTGATTGCTTCCTTACGCACGTGGCACATGAAGAAGTACTAAAGTAATTAATAAAAGCTTATTTATTCAAAGAGATTTAAAACATAGAAAATGTGTTTACCTGCGAGAGAGAATCCATATAAACAAAAAACTATAATATCAACTCTGACCACATTCAAATGGATAAGGGCTTCCTTCTGAGAAATCATGCATCCTAAATCGCTCCAAAATTTCAAAAGGCCTGCAAAAATAAATTCATATAATTCCCCTTACTAATTATGAAAATATGAAGGGAAACATCCCGTTTGATTTTTAAGAAACAAAGAAGCCATCACCCAAATTAAATACAAATGTCACAAGCAGAACGAGAAGCTTTGAACTTAGCAATATAAAAATGCTCCAACGAAGCAACGTATGCAACAAAGGGAAATAATGATAAGCAAAATATTGTGCTCCCTTTACTTGCACGAAAATGATTGAGAAGTTAATGGATGTAGAAAGAGCCTAAAGATCATTGGAAAATGGGATATTGAATTCTTAAATGTCGTCGGTTAGATTACATAAACTAGCCTAGATACTCACATATATCAACCAAAAAACGGGGTAATGAACGTGTATATTAAAAATGATCGAGGAACTGGTATAGTAAACATCATCTAATCAGTTATTTCTTCTGAAGCCTAAATGAGAACTAAAACAAAATAAATAAATCTCAGAACCAACAAAATACTGCATAAAAATAAGTGATAATATTTTAAGCTTCCTAGTAGATTATAATTAGAATATGTTAACATATTTTATGAAGGCCAAGGGAATCCAAGAAGGCTTACAATATGGGTTCTCTATTACGGGACAGTTTGATCTGATTCTTCTCCATTGCACCCAACACATCGAACGCTTCACCAGCTACGACCGAGGGGACAGGAGCAGTTGGAGTCCATAGCTGGGAGAGAAGATGACAAAACACTCTATGGTCAAAAATCAATTTATAAATGTAGGTGATTTTCATATAATAATTTTAAACATTGGAGGTGGTATCCATTAAAACCCTAAACTAATGATTGTATCAATTTTTTTTTTTTTTTTGAGATGAGAAACAAATTCATTGATGAATGAAAAATAGAGAACAAAGTTCGGGTACCTAATAGTGAGTTACAAAAAAACTGTCCAATTAGCAATCAAATAAGTCCCTTAGCAATCAAATAAGAAAGATTGTAATTGGAAAAAAGATGTGAACTTTTACACTAGTATAAAGCATTGAAAATGATTAAATCCAGCAACCGATCAATTGTAGAGGAGGAATCTCTGAAGATTGGGCATTCAACTCCCCCCAAATGGATCAAAAGAAAAGTCTATTGAAAGCCAACCATAAAATCTTATTTTCATCATGAAAAGGGTGATGCACAAAAATTGTGGTCAATGAATCATTGATGCAGTTAGGCAAAACCAAGGACCAATTGAAAGCTTTAAGGAGCATGGCCCAATACTTTGAAGCATAAGAACAATGAAAAAAGAGATAAGCTGGGTATTCAGAATTTGAATTGCACATTATGCATACAGAAGGCGAGAGGAGCATATAAGGCATGCGACGCTGTAATCTGTCAGTTGTGTTCCCTGCCACAAGGTTAAGCTCCCAAAGGAAAACTTTTATCTTCTTAGGGTAATGGTCAGACCAAAGAATTTTGTAAAGGTCATTCCTCCGGGAATTATGAATGCCCATCAAACTTTCAATAAGAGACTTCACAGAGAAAGATTTAGAAGTTTCCAATGGCCAAACCCATGAGAATCAATGCAAGTCCTAAGAGTTACTGATGTTAACAAAAAGGAGAGAGTATCCCATTCCTCTGTTTCCAAGTCATTAAGGTGACGACGCAGGTGCAAGTTCCAGGCATGATTGGAGACCACCCACCCATCACTAACAGTCATAAGCGGCCGGACTGCAAGCCGATAGAGACGAGGACAAGCAAGATTAAGAGCCCCACAACTTAGCCATGAATCATGCCAAAATGAAATTGACCATCCATTACCCAAACATCTTTGTGCTCTGCTTGAAATAAGCTCTATAGTAGAACAAATAAACCGCCAAGGGAATTTGTAAGAAGCTTGCTGTATATGACGAGGCACACATATAATTTCAGAGTCATAATATTTAGCCATAATAACCATACGCCAAAGAGCATTATGTTCCTATCGCCAAATCCATTTGGCCAATAGAGCCTGGTTACGTTGTTGAAAATTGCCAATGTCGAGACCACCCATAATCTGTGGGAGTTGAGTTTGCTTCCAATTAACATTGTGACTACCACCATTGCCTCGAGAGCCTTCCCAAAAAAAGTTACAAATCATCTTATCAAGAGATTTAGCAGTCATCGAGGGTAGTTGGAAGAGGGATAGAAAATAAGAAGGCATACTAGATGACGACCCCCTTTCGAGATATAAGCGTACTTCCAATTGTGTAGCTTTTGTTGGATCCTTTCAATAACCGGAGTCCAGAAATGGGTTGTTTTCGGGTTACCGCCCAAAGGAAGACCCAAATAAGATGATGGCCAAGAACCTTGCTTGCATCCAAAATAAGACAGTAAAAAGTTCATCTCCTCGACGTTCAGATGGATACCCAACAATTCACTCTTTGCTAGATTAACATTCATCCCAGAAGCCAACTCATAAATGTGGATGAGATCAAAGAGATTAACCAAAACGGTAGTGTCATAGATGGAGAATAATAAGGTGTCATCAGCAAATTGCAAATGATTTACAATGACCGAAGAGTTACTGACGGGGTGCGAGATAATTTTTCCCATATTGGCTCCATGGTTACAAAACGGTAGTGTTAAGGCAATCGGCTACTAAGATAAAGAGAAAAGGGCGAGAGAGGGTCACCTTGACGAATACCACAACTTGGAATGATTTTACCTCTAGGACGACCATTAATAATAATCGAGTAGTTGACACTAGAGATACAACCCCGAATCCATTTTCTCCAAGTTACACTAAAACCTTTTGCTTCTAAAACAGCATCTAGAAAGTCCCAATCAACCTTATCGAAAGCTTTTTCAAGGTCCAGTTTAATGACCACGCCTTTCTTGCCCGAAGAATGCCAATCATCAATTACTTCGTTTGCAATCAAAGAAGCATCTATGATCTGTCTGTCCGCCACAAAGGCCATTTGATTTTCAGCAATAGTAGAAGATAGAACTACCTTCAAACGGTTAGATAAAATTCGTGCAATAATTTAGTATGCACAAGGTATGAGGCTGATAGGACGAATAGTCAGAGACAGATTTTGAGTCGACCTTCTTTGGTATCAGACAGGTGTAAGTCTCATTTAAAGAGACATTAATAATACATGTGGAGAAGAAATCGCGAATCATTACCATAATGTCCTCTTTGATAAAAGGTCAAGAAGATTTGAATAACTCTGCAGTGAACCCATCAGGACCGGGAGACTTGCTAGAACCCAAGGAGGATACAGTATAAACCTCTTCTTCAGTAAACACTCTTTCCAAATCTACAGACTGATTCCTACTAATTGGTGACCAGTCCACATTAGTAGGTAAGAAGCGGGGGTGACTGTCTTAAGAAAACAGAGTCCTGTAATAATCAAGAAATTCTGATTCAATCTCATTTGCAGTAAGAAGGTTGTTGTTCCCATCTCAAGATAGAATTTCTAAAATAGAGTTCCTCCTCTTTCTGGCGGCCATAATACGATGAAAGAACTTAGTATTTTCGTCCCCCTTTTTAAGCCAATTTAACTTGCAACGCTGACGCCAGTGTACATGCTCACGAGCTGTTAGATCCTCAATATGGCCGCGTATTAAACGCCACTCATCCTGTTGTTTAGCAGTTAATGAACCCAACTCTTTCGACTTATCCAACTCTCGCAATTGTGTTAAGAGATAAGGAAGTTGTGAAGTAAAGTGGCTAAGGTTCAAATTCCATTTGCACAACTCGATTTTTAGAGCTTTAAGCTTCATCATAAGCCCGTGACCTGGCATGCCCTGAGTAGCATTCTGAAGCCAGGCCTGAAGGAATCGACTTGCAACCATGAGTTTTCGAATTGAGTGTCAGGGGATAATGGTCGGATGTGATTATCAAGTCTTCGGAAGTACGTTGGACCAAATTTTGAGATCCAATCATTAGTCAAAAGGAAACGGTCAATGAGAGAAAGATATTTACCGTCTGAGGTTGACCAAGTATAACACCCATTTTGTAATGGAATATCCAAGAGATGATGATCGAGAATTCAATCATTAAAGAGGCGCATGCTTCTAGTTATAGTATGATTGCAAGAATTTTTCCAAGACCAACGGGTGACATTGAAGTCACCGCCAATAATCCAGCGGTTGCCTCCTAGACCAGTCATCCATGTAATTCATTCCAATATTTATCCCTATGTTTCCGTTTGGACGGACCATAGACAACCGAAAGCAGGAAGGAAAAACCATCCACCAATGAAATCTGTATTGAGACAGTGAACAAACCTTGAATTGTGACTGTGAGGGTGAAATCTAGTTCATCATTCCACATAATAAGGATGTCCCATTTTGAACCAACGGAATCGAGGAATGCTCATCCAATAGAGATAGAGCTCGAAAGAGACTGTACAATAACAAAATCCATAGATGGTAATTTAGTTTCCTAAAGTAGAACAAAACTCGAATTTTGCTGCAAGATAGTTTGTTGAATCAGAGCCCATTTTTTTCTACCAGCTAGTCCCCTAACATTCCACGTGAGGAATTTCATTGATCATCTGATTCACCCTCCATAATGTCCTTTACAGCAAACTTATCATAGTGCACTGAAGACTTCAAGGTTTTTTAGTTCCCTTCGAAGTTTTGGCTTCTTTACCGTAGTGTTGATCCCTTTTTTTTTAATTTGCTGGGGAACCAAAGGTATTGCCATAATGCAGAGCCCATAGTCATGAAGCAATGGGGCTATGTCACGGAGGGCAGAGGAAAGATATGGTCGATAAACGGGTGGGGTTATGGTGGGAGATTGTTGTGGAGGTGGGTCGATTGGGGTAGGAGATAGCAGAGAGGTGTGGTCACGGGGGAAATGTGAGGGGATGGTGACGGCTCTAGTTCCATCGATAAAGGAGGTATAACGACAAGGGGAAGTGTGGGAGATTTATTTGCTAATGTTTGGTCAAAAAACATCATGTCGAGGGGATGAGAGGAGGGGTAATCTTCGGCTGTATGGCGAGGAGTGGAGGTGGAGTGTGGGCTCGAGATGTAACCCTCAGTATCAGAAGAGAAGGAGAAAGGATGGTTGGTTGTGGTTGATCCGATGATGCCAGGTTTAAGTGTTGTGGGCTTGGGTGAGTGGGAAGGGTGAACGTAATTGACTTTAGGGATGATAATGGGTAAATCTTGGTGGGCAGTGGTGGGAAAGGATTTTCTGTTTGTGGGCCTTGTTTAATATTGGTGGGTTGGGCCGAGGAAAGGGAATTGGTGAAGGGTTTAAAAGAAGGGTGATGTCTTCGAGGGAATAAAATCAGAGGAACTGATAACGGGATTAGGTTGAGGTGCAGCGGTGATATCTTCTGGAATTTGAGGAGTTGCGGCAATCTCTTCCACAGATTGTGGATTTGAATGCACAACGGAAAATCATTCTCCTAAGGTTTCCGCAATTAATTCCTTATTCCTTAAATGCGTATCTAAAACGGTTGGAAATGTGGGCTCTGATTTTTTGGCGTTTCAAATGCTGCCGTCGATGATGCTCGTGAGCTTGACCTTGAACTCGAAGTGAGTGAGACAAAGTGGGTGGAGGAGGTGCCCTTATCGGTAATCTTGGCTTTGCTTCCTCTATAATGGTCATCAAATGCAATAGCAAAGGTTTTCCGGTCTATCAAGACGTAGCGGGTGGAATAGTTCCATGGATTTGGAGCGGGATTGGTGGTGGGCATGTTCACCAGAGTTGAGAGGGGCAAAGGTATGCAAGGGAGAGAGGAGAGAGCATCTTTTTTTGGAGCAAAGTTCAAGTCTAGAGTTTCCTGAGCAAAGATCATGTAATCTTGTGGTCCATACGCTTGCTAAAATTATAAGTCTCAACTTTCATAAATGTATCAATTTACACCCTCTATTAGAAAAATGTTAGTTTTCACACGTGGAGACTTATAATTTATCAATTAAACCCCTAAACTTTCATACAATTGATTCACTTATGAAAGTTTGAGTTTAATTGCTAAAATTATAAGTCTCCACCCGTTTAAATCAAGGTTTATCAAATAAAATTTAACAGAAGGTGTAAATTGATACACTTATGAAAGTTCAGGGTTTTAATTGTTACAACCCTCAAAGTTTAGAGGTATAAATTGATTTTTGCCCTAATTTTAATGTGTAAAAAATGTGATTTTAGTGAAAATGATTTGTTAACAAGTGATTTATTAAAGGTGATTTTTATATAATAATTTTAGTGTATGGCTTACATTTTTAAACATGATTTTCTTCTAAAAAATTGATTTTGAATGATTTAAGTCTAAAGGCATGTTTGGCTTTTAAACATGACAAAAGTGATTTTGACTATTTCAAAATCGCTCAAAAACTTACCTTTATGGTATTGTCGATCCCGCTAGTGGCAATGGCACAATCAAATGGATGGCTTTGCACGCAATTCACAACTGAAAAAGTGAATAGAGAGGTTTTGTACTATTTCAGTTTCGGTTTCTGTTAAATGATTGATAACAATTCAACTTTAAAATTATGCGATGATATTTACCAGCTCCATCTCCATAAAGTATCTTAATCAGTCTACCAGTTCCCTTTTCCCAAATAAACCATCTACCATCATCACTTCCACTGGCAACATATTCACCTGGAAAAATTATTGTAGACAGATCAACATAAAAATTATCACAAATATTAATTAACGACCCATGCTTATTTTTAAAAACCAAAATTAGCAAACATGATGTTGTACTTCAACTGACACTATAACATTGATATATCCTAGGAAGCACGGACACTCCATTATAGGTGGAGTGTCCATTTTGGACACGTGCCGGACACCGACACGCCCCAAACACGTGTCGGACACTCTAAAATTGGTGTCCTGTTATTTAATTATTTATTTTAGGGCGGACACTTCTAAACTTTTTTTTCCTTAAATTTGTGAGGCCCATTAAAAGCTCAATAGTCCAATAGTTTTTTTTTTTTTTTTGGAATAAATATAGTTAGCCAAACCTTTTAAATTAAAATAACAAACAAAAAAAACCTAAGTTTTTATTCTTTGCTCTGTGTGACTCTCTCTCCCTTGATTTCACGTCATCCCCATTTTTTTTATTTCAATTGTATGATTATGCATGATTAATTTATTTTGAAGTATTATTAAGACAATATACACATATTATCTAAAAATAATATATAAATTATAAGGTGTCCCCAACGTATCCGTATCCTACATTTTTTGAAATTGGCGAATCGCCGTGTCCGTGTCAGTGCTTCTTAGGCTATACCATAATTTCCAGTAAAATTCAATCTAATCAATTAGCGTTCATTTCTCGAAATTTCATTATCATGTCTTATCAACACAAAAAATAAAAGGTAACACATCATATGAACACAAAAGACCACTTCCATTGGTGGTGGCCACAAAAGGTAATGCTTTAGGAGATTCGGAGGAAGAGAAATTCAATAATTTTTAAGGGAAAAGAGGATTTATTTTTTTTTAAATAAAAGGGAAAAGAGAGGATTGGGATTTGGGTGCAAACATAAGGAGGAAATTTCCTCGTAGTGACAAATGGCACTACATATAAAACAAGGAAATGACTGTTGTGACCTGTGAGAATCATGCATATCTCTATCAAAAATATGGGACCTACCCTAAAGAGGCTTGCAGGAATGGTGGCAAAACGATACAAGTACAAAGGTAGCATGAACCTACAGTTTTATTAATTTGTAAAACAATTTTTTAATCCCAGGGTTCAGTGAAATACCTCTTTGCCCGAGAAAACTAGCTTGTTTAATATCAGTTCCAATATTACAATGACCAACATATCTTTGCTTCATATCAATGACGGGTTCAGGCTGCATGTAATGTAATACAGAGCTTGCTCAGAATGAAGATATCATTAACAAAGGTAAACGTACAGAAGAAAATAATATTCAAGTCCAAACAAAACACAAGAAGATTCTGGATACTTGTCAGTTGAAGCAAATAACTTATGTCATGTGAAAACCTACCTAAATCCTAATGTACTAAAACAAGTGGCTACTTCTGAAGAGACTTTTGTTTGTAATAGCTAATTAGACAGTGTGGGAGTCCTGGCTTTAAACATGTGCTGGAAGACTTGTACAATTTTCTTTCCCATCAATCATCTTGGGCTTTTGTAATCATTGGGAAACCAAAAGCTAAACTTAAAGGTGTGCCTCCCCGTCCCCTGTTCTTCGATCATTTTCAAATTTTCCGGAAAAGAATTGCAAGTAAAAAAAAACTAAGGAGAGGAAGAACCTACAGTCCCTTTGAAAATCAAAAATTGGCCAACCCTAAACCCTAAATAAAATAAAAAACCTCATACAGAATTGCGGCACGAAGTTTGTTTATTAACTATGGATCCAAGATATGCATAATACGGCAATAACATAACAGTAGTGCTTTCCTCAAACATTTTATGCACCTCAAATAACCAAAACTGGAAAATAAAAAATCTATTTAAACACCAAGACAAAATAGATCTGTATAATGCAGAGCATGTGCCATTTTCCAAATTTCTCAATCCAGTGGAGACATATTTGGCTGCAACTTGAGTGGCAGCATAAACGGAACTTTTGAAATTCGTAAATTTTTTATGAGGAAATTCGTAAAATTCAAAAGCAAAGTATTACTAAAACCTGATAAAGTATTCCATCATTTTGTGATGATGAAGGAGACCCACAGGAGCCATTTGCGCCAATCCTCTCTCTCGCTGGATCAACTCGTCTATGTATTCTAAGATTTAAACTTCCATGTAGAATGTTGGGATCAACATCATGAGCTTCATCACCTGATAAGGTTTCAAAGTCCAGCTCCACCTCCTCATCATAGTCAGAATCTTCTCTTTCTGATCTCAGCCCATCTTGTGAAACATCACTATTTGCATCTGAGCGGTAAAGAAATTCACTTAATGATAATACTCCACCTAATGGAGCTGATCTTAGAGCTCCATCATTGCCTTTATTTGATTTTTCCAATTCAGCTGGTTACAATATACAATAAAATAAATCAAAAGCCAAAAAATGAGCAGGAAAATAGCAAGATGCAAAAATGTTGTAACAAGCTGAATATCTTTCAGTTACACATAAAACACTACACAAAGATCACCACGAGTATTTTTTTTTTTTAGAATAAACAATTCATTGATAAATGAAAAGAGCATAAGCTCGGGCACCAAAAGGTGAATTACGGGAAAGACATCCAATTATAAGTCAGATAAGAAAGACTGTAATTGGAAAAAGGTGATTTACATTTATACCATGAGTATTTTCAAATATAATAAAGAACAAAACACAGATTGACAGAAGAAGAAGAAGGCATTTACTGATAATCAAGCACCTCGCACAATTAAATATGCCTTAAGATCAAATTGCAAAATTTTGAGAGATGGTATTTTCAATTTACAAGACTTCTTGTGAATACCTTCTCCTTAAGTCCTTATGCACAACGTACACCCTTATCATAGAAAAAACATTTTGAATCATAGAGAGATCTCTCCAATTTGACTCGGCAAAAAAAATTAGCATTCCTTCTTTAATTAAAAAATAATAATAATAATAATAGAAAACAACAACAACAATCATCTACTAGTAGGAGTTGACAAAAACCAGGCTGGTTTCAGTTAACTACAACAGTTGATTCATTCTCTCAACCATTCTTCTTTAAAAAATAACAAGAAGAAGAAGAAACTAGTAAATATTGATGATACAGACAAATAAACAAAAAAGAGGGAAACAAGCAATCTAGCCAAACCCGAATGCCAAAAAGGATCTACAAAGATGAACTAAAAAGTTGCATAAATTCAAAATGCATTGTATTTGTCGTTATATATAATAAAATCAATTGAGCAATTAATTTCCATATATTTGAATCCCACAATCCTCCACTGGGAAACGTTTTGATGTGCAATTACTGAGCACTCCCAGACCGCCACTCCAAGATTAATATGAACAAAATAACATTGGAAGTTCTAAACTATCATTTACCTGCAGCGAGATCCCTCTTTACACTTTCCACCTTCTCTGCCACTTCAGGATTAGATGGGGCTAAACACTGAGCAGCAAAGGCAAAATCTAGGGCTTCCCTATGTCTACCCAGCTGCAAGAGAAGGAAAACAAAAAAAAAAAATTAAAAAAAAGGGTTGAATCTTTCACTACAACTTTTAACATTTTTCACAAGTTGGATATGAGAATCCAACTTCTTCAGGAGTGTTTATTCATTTAGGGAAAAAAATGTTCTTTTTAGGAGGGAAAAAAATCCTGAAATGGTAAACTAAACTTCATATGAACCAAATGACCGTAACAAACAGTCCTGACTTCCACACATAGAATAAGACCAACATGAAAGTTCAGAAAATTTTCAAATACAGTTGATGCATACACACTTTCAAACAAACAAAACAATTATACTGCAAAAATACACCAAGTAACCTTTGAGACTCATTATTTTATCTTAAAGGAGAAAAGATTATGTAAGAGACATAGCTCCCCAAAGAACGAAACCTGCAGCAAGCGGTGGCACAGAATGACATAAGAATTACCTGTGATAAAGCTTCCGACATGTAATAATGTGCTCTGAAAGAGGAATGATCAATTTTCCTAGCACTGTAACAATCTCTTATTGCCATATGAACATCATTTTTCCACCTCCGCTGAAACATTTTAACTTTTCTTAATTAGAAACCGAAGAAGAATATAACATGTAAGAGTATATAAAAGAGAAGTAATGAGGAAAAAAGGCCCACCACCTGAACTTTGAGACATGAAGTACTAAAAGGAAGCAGGAAAATAGTGCATGACCACAGATGCTCCCGACTAAAGAAAAATTAACATGACAAAACAACTTCGAACTAGCAGCTCAAAAGTAGATAGCAATTCTATCCTAACCCACAGAGAGACAACGAATGCTCCTTTTCTTTTCTTTTTCTTTTCTTTTTTTTTTATAGGAAACAGAGACAATTTCATTGATTAAATGAAAAGATACAAAAGATGTCCTATCAAATAATTACAAAAAACTCCTCCATTGTTTATTGAGGGTATTAATATCATAATTACAAAAAGGAGGTGAAAGCTTGCACCACGATATTGCTAGGAAAGTGGTAGAGTCAGTAAAAGAGTGAGAAGATAATCAAACTTATGGCTGTGATGATAATCAAAATAAATAAATATAAAAATGGAGGTTAAGAATCCCTAAATCACCACATATTGAAATTCCTTTTGGAAGTTAAACTCTATTTAAACTATGAGAAGATGATGGAGCCATTGGACAAAACCAACAACTTACTATGATCAGGAGATGGTGAATAATAACAAGGGAAAAAAGATTAAAAGTTTTCTGGAAATTTTAAACAAAAATCCTCCAAAGGAGATTAGAAGATTTTTTTTAAAATTCCTTTTGTAAGAAAAGCATTGGCTCCTTTAGGAATCTATTTGGGCAACAAAAAAACCTCTTCCATTTACTAGCTACAATATGTGATTCCTCAAGGAATCTCCATAACCACCAACCCTACAAAAATCTGTTTCTTGGTACTACATATCAAAGAAATCATAAGATTGGCGGGAAAACATACATTTGAAATGGAATATGAATTCCAAACAGCCAACATGAGCTCAATTAGTTAAGGCATAATAGCATCGACCAAAAGGTTCAAATCTCCACCCCACATGTTGTTGAACTCAAACGACATGAATTTCAAGCAATAAAACTAACGCATTAAAAACGAACCTTGAGTAATAAAGCAGCACGTATGCATAATGAATCGTGCTTGAAAATAATCCCAATATTACGACCACGTCCATCCAAAATTTCATTGCATGCCTCAATTCCACCAAAGTAGTTACCACCGTCCAAGCATTTTTCAGCAATTTGTAATAATTTTCTGCATTTATCAAGCTGAAAAATACTTGTTATATTAAAATTTTGAATCATTCAAGTAATAACATTGTTTAATTAAAAGTATTCGTTTGAGAATCACACCTTTGCATTAACACCAATGTTTACAGGCAAACCATTAGATAAATTGGAAATAGGATACTGCAATTCCAATCCGTTGAGTATAGGAGTGAAGCTCATTAACTTAGAAACATCTCCTGGTGCATACTGCATCGCACTTCGACCATCTGTGGGGGAAACTATATATATATAGTTCAGCAGAAGTAAATCAAAACACTTTAAATATCAAAATATCAGTTTCACAAATACAATAATTTCCATTATCTATCTAATAAATAGAACACTGATTGCAGGCTCAAAACAGAAAATTCACGATGTGATGCTTTCTTAAGAAAAATCATAATATCTTAAGTCTTGACACTACAGTAAATTTAAAACAAAAATCCATCGGTTCTTAGAATTCAACAGTCCAACTCTCCCCAAAGTCGAATACTTGTATATGCAGGAATGAGAATGTGATTTGGTTATAGATTTATTTATTATCTAAGATCCAATTACATTATTTATAGATTAATTGATTGTATGAAATTAATGTATATGTATTAAGAATATTTTACAAATAAGTTAATTCATACTAAATTAACTTTAGCTACTATAATATAGATGTGTTGAACTCAAAAAAATAAAAAGTTATCAAAAAATAGGAACTATGAAGTGCATAAGAAGCTTAAATTTTAAGACAAATTAAGATACCATGATTTACATTCATCAAATATACGTGTTCTCCACTATAGCTAAGCAGGATCTCTTCACCATTCGGACTAAAAGTAACATGAGTCAGATGCAAACCCGAGCGAACCTTAAAAAGAGAGAGAGAGTATGAGATCAGAAGTTTGAATTGGTAGAACCATAGATGGTTAGAATTAGAAATAGCAAAAAAAAAAAAAAAAAAAAAAAATATCCGTGTGTCGGGGCTAGCTTGCAAGCACCTTGACTAATCTCATCATGGGACAACAGCATGATCCTACTACATTTGGTTGCCAAGAAACTTGTACGATATTAAATCATAGATAGGTAGGTGGTCACCATGGTTTGAACTCTTTCCCTCTTAGCCATTTATTATTCATATAGCTCTTATTGACCACTAAGTTAACCCATGATGGTTAGTAGCAATTATATGTTTTTTGACAACATGTTGGGGTGGGGCCTCATGGTCACTAGGCGATACATCATGCCGTTGAGCTATGCTCTTGTTGGCTAGCAATTATATGTTTTTAAAACAACAAAGTGAGATTCTTCTAATTAGCATAGTGCACTAAAATAGTGTCATGCCAAAAAGTTTTGGTAATCATATGTACTGCTGAGTATGCATCAAAGTGAATTCCCATTTATTAACTACTAATTACTAATGTCAAATTAACATGAATAAAAGGGTTTTTTTGCCACAACTGTCTTTATATCACATTTTGCAGAAAGTATTTACCGCTCAATCATTTTTCTCCACTCGAGCAATAATAATATGTTGTTGCCAGATTGATATGGACGATGATTAATTATAGCAGTTTCTGAACTCACCCGATCAGAGAGATGCATTGGACAGAAGTAGTTAACACAAGGAGGTGGCGACGCCCTTTTTTGGCTGGAAGACAAGGGTGCCAGCATCCTTCTATCATATAACCGTGCAAATGCATCACTGCAGATAAGAATCAAAAAACGTTGAAGCAGGAACAGTTAGGCCCTTATACTTTTTCTTCCTTTTAAGCAATTCCTCTTTGCAAAGTGTTGGCACTAGCAGAATACCTTCCACCAACCAGAAGTAAATGAGGCCTAGTGGAACTAATGTCACAAGATTTTAAAGCAAGGGTTTGTCTGGGAGGATCAGCCAGTGACCTCTTTGCTCCACACCGCAAATCAAGCTGCCAATGAGCTTAATGTAAAAACAATGAACCCCAATGACTGATACCAATTTATAAAAAAAAAATTAAAAAAAAAAAAGAAGAAGAAGAAGTTGCGATCGACTATCGTGGTTACCAAGACAATAATTTTGTTGGATGAGCATCTTGTAAGGCTCGTTGGTTTTTTTAGGATATTATAGAAATTTGAACCTACGGCCTCTTAGGGAAAGTAGAGATACCTTAATTGTTGAGCTAAGCTCATGTTGGCAAGGCTTGTTGTTAACTATTGTATAACCAAACATGCTATCTCATTTGTTAATACGACTATTTGTGTTCAAAATGGTCTTTTTTATGAGTACATAAAGTAAATGTTGCTGGCATAGTATACTGAATCGAGCATCACAGCTACTCCCCCAAGACCACCCAAAAAAAAAGGCGGAAGGGTATTGTTACAATGTCCATTTAGCGTGAACATTGACAAAAGGCAGGGAATGTAAGGATAACAACCAGACTGACATGCCACTTGAAGATAATAAATACATATTTCAGTGGGGGAAGAAAATGATGTTATTGAGTAAATAAGTTGATCAAGATTAGCGGTTCCCTGTTAAATAAGGGTTGGGAAATCCTTCCTGAGAAATAGCAAGGAAAAGAATCCCCAATTGTTGATGAAACTGATTTGTCATAACACAGAAGACGACTGATTCAAATCGTTCAATTTTTTTATAAGAAACAGAGAATGTATTAGATCAAAAAGGCATATACAAAAGATGGGAGATGAGATATCCCAAGGAGCCAAGAGGTTACAAAGGCTTCTCAATTGGCAAGAATATGCAAAATATCACATTACAAAAAGGCTTCCCAAACACTCGTTCATTGAATGGAAGAAACAGAAAATTCTAGAGAAAACAATACTTACTAGAACATTGTGACATTCTTGGTGAGAAGCTCCGTCAGGAGGACAAGACATGCCCTCTCGAAAATCATGTTGTCTAAGAGTCCCATCCTCACTAGCACTCCATACTACATTTGGATTCCCTATTTCCACCTTCAATGAAGTGACAAATATTATAAAAACGATAAACAGGTTATTTAACCAATATTTACTACAATAAACCTGATCACTCATAAGAAAAAAATTGCACAAACCACCCCTGAATTATGGAGTTAGTTACAATCACGCCCTTGAACTTTTAATTTGATCAATCACCCCCTATAGTTTGTTAAGTGTTGCAATCATCCCATTTGTTATTAAATTACCGTTTAATTGGGACTTCACTTGTGACTTACAAGTCACACGTAAATGGGAAGGGCATACTTGTCATTGGCAGATGTGGAAAAGAAAAAAAAGTTTTATGTTTTAGAAAGAAAAAAAACATATATAGGAAGTTTTTCCTCGTTCAGCCCTACTCACGTGTGAGTCACACATGTGAATTCGTGAAGTCTAATTAAACAATAATTTAAAAGTAAATGAGTTGATTGCAACACTTAACAAACTACAGGGGTGATTGATCAATTTGACTCAATCAAATTAAAAGTTAAAGGGTGTGTTGTAACC
Source organism: Herpetospermum pedunculosum (assembly GCA_028017165.1). Classification (NCBI taxonomy): domain Eukaryota; kingdom Viridiplantae; phylum Streptophyta; class Magnoliopsida; order Cucurbitales; family Cucurbitaceae; genus Herpetospermum; species Herpetospermum pedunculosum. Next base: position 86,251,232 of record CM051522.1, read on the forward strand.
AACCCCATAGTTCAAGGTGGGGTTTGTTCAATTTTCCCTAAATAAATTATTTCATTACGTCTAGTAGAATAAATTTTCAATATATATTTCCGGCTGAGTTCTTGACTCTTACAGCTAATTTTTTTACTCTTCTGGTGTGACACTGATACAAAGCCGATGAAGCTATGGGATTATCATCATGTCCACTCCCTCCTAAGCGAGATAAATTAAACAGCCGCACCTGTTAAGAAACAAACCCCCAAAAAGAAAAGAAAAAAAAGAAAAATTAAGCAAAATCCAACTGCAAGCATCAACATCCATGAGAAAATTTACACTATAGCATATTACACCTCTGCATCCCCAGCTCCTGACACCACAAGCTCATCAGAAGTTTCAGGAACAAATTTTGTACAAAATATGTTTGCAGAGTGGCCAGTATCCACAGAGTGCAATAGCTTTCGACCAGAATAGCTCCAGATGTTTATCTGGAAAAAAAAAACATGATTAACAAATAACTTCCAGAGAAAATATTTTTTCTTCAAATGATGGGGGTTTTATCATCTAACAGGTAAGGTAAAAGCATGGTAATCCTTCATTATCATTACTACTTTTACTTCATTCAATTCTGACAAAAATGAGATGAGATATCCAGGGCTATCTCTTTGGTGTTATCTTAATTATGAAGTCCTAAAACTCTATTCTTCCGTTCTTGATCGTCTGTCCAAAGAAATTTGATTGAGAATAAATTTGATAAGTCAAGTTTGAAGAGTTCATAAACTAATCATATCCATAAATTTTATAGAAACAACATTTTCCATCTCAAAATCCAACTATAAGAAAACATATCACCACACTCTCAACTCAAATTTTAGGCATTTGAAGACTTATCCAACATACAGCAAAATTTGACTAACTTGGGATTCATATTTTAGGCATTTCCTAACTCAATCTGCATGACCACCACCTGCAATGATCGGCAGTTGCCATATGAGCAAAGTTATCAACACAGGGACCTTTCTCTATAAGAATAGAGTCAGATTCATACTGGCATGGATTTAATTCTGCTTTACAACGGGCATCATTGTCTTAAATTGTTTTAGTCCAAAAATTGTTGTCACAGGAAAGAACAGTCAGTGATCCTCCTCACTAACATGCACAATAAATACTCTTACTGTAGATGATAGATCTAGGTAATCAAGTCATAGAAATTGAAGGGAGACTGTCTTACCCGAGTATCATCTGATCCAGATATCAAAAGTGAACCACGAGAATTCCAGGCCACTGCATTAACACACCCCTGATGCCCCTGGAGAGAGAGAGAGAGAGAGAGAGAGAGAGAGAGAGAGGCAGGATATTTAATTAACAAAAAGGAATTACGAATTTACAGGATAGAGCAAAGAAGATGGAATTGTAAGGGAAGGGAGGAAAAGCAACATTCGCACATAATTTTGAACAAAAAACAAAAACAAGATCATTCATCCAACATAAACAGGAAAGACTTTAACATTCTCTCAAACTTCAAAAGACAGTATGAAGTGCCCTCATCCCATTATAGTGACTAGGCTTTTTTCTTGATAGTGACTAAGCTATATGGGTCACCTGGAAAAATGTTGTCTAGAGAATATAACCGCCAAACACGTATACCATAACTTTCAGGGCCAAAAAAGACAAGTATTAGTTGAAAATGATGGCTAAATTTTATGGGCTTCAAGCTCCCATCACATGACCATATTGGAGAAACAACATCAAATCCAGTTCTACAATATCCAATAGATACAAGGAGTGAGGAGAACAGAAGAGACTGATTCATAAATACTGGAGTGTAAGTAGCAGTGTCTGTTTCAGAGTTTAAACCAATGACTCGTTTCTTGAAGACCTTAAGACTAACACCATCCGGTAAATTATGAACTCCCTTTCAGAGTTCCCATTTCTGTACCATGTTAATATGATAGTCAGTAACTCGTGTTCATACAGATACAGCTTAAAACAACAAATAAGAAACAAAGTCCAATTGAAATAAGCAATGGGTAATTTATATTCCATCAATACTTTTATTTTATTTTTTTAAAAAAAAACTTGTTTTTATTGAGTCCACCAAAAGGGGCACCTAAATCCAAAACTAGCTATACAGAAAAGGGGTCCAATCTAGAAGGACCAAACCTAAAAGGTAATTCAAAAAACTTTAATAACTGATGTCCAAAGGAAAGCATTAAATCTAACAAAAGACCACACCTCAATCTTCTGACATATTTAGAAGTGTTTTATCTCTATGATAAATGGGAGAGGACACCAGCAGTATATCAAATACTTAGACATTTTAAATGACCATTAAGCACAATGTTAAATGACATGGATAATCATACTAATTACCTGGTACACCATGCACCCGACATAATGTAAAACATAAAGTTTACAATAAAGGCATCACAGATAACTTCAATGAAGAATATGCGTTCTAAGAACAATGTTAAAATGTACAGCGGATATATACTTAAATCCATACCGACCTCCAGTTCCTTTTCCCGGGAGAGTCTTTGGATGAATGATGAGTGCATCGGAAAACTATAAGTGGGGTCCTGCATACATAAATGACTTGTAAAAATTTAAAAAAATATATCATAATAGAGAAAATTAAAAACTTCACAAAAGCAGATTTCATAATGCAGACCTTTGCATTTCAGTATTAAGTATGGCATATAAAAAAAATTCCGCTTCCTTCAGAAAGCAAGACTACTTTATAAACATAGAAAATTAACATATAACATGTAAAACGAGTCCCCAAAAAAGAAAAGCCAAACAAAAACTTTAAAGTGAGAAAATAGCATGCTGATCTTCTTTCCTTTTGGAACTTAGACCTCCTTACTCCTATTATATATATGTACAGTCTGGTTTTTACACAGATAATTCATTCCTTATGTATTTATCGATGAATGAAGAACATGTTAATCTTCAAAACTACGTCTGCTGTTGTGTTCTATAGAAAAGAAAAGAAGAGAGTGAGAACATAACAATAGAATTTAATCCGGAAATTCTTGAAAAACAAAAAAAATGAATGGTGCATCCTTTACAGATGTGTCCAATGTAAGGAGACAGAGTGAAAACGAATAACGACTACAATCAAAGTACTTACTACTATTACCATGCTTCAAGTCGTGATTCTGAAACATCAAGGAAAATAATCAAAGAATTAAAACAGACGCACTCGAATGAGAGTTTATTTTAGCAATTTCAGAAAATTCCAAATCGACCGAACCAAAATTGCATTGCTCATCGTCCACAAACAGCCTTCAAACAATCAAAATTCTCCTATGTTCATCTCATACCAATACACTTCTAACTTCGCCTCGAACAACAAAATTCAACTAAATCCAATAACGCGAATTGTATATCTAAAATTCACAAGACCCTACAAAAGAACGTTCCAATTCCAACCACGCACTCCACAAACCAAAGACGCATACAATTCACATCCAATCCGTAAAAACAATTCAAGTAACTCGACAGTTGAAGTTGAACGAATGTAAACCCGATGAGAAGGTCGAAGAAGAAGAAGAAAGATTAATTACACGTACTTGACGAAAGTTGATGAGCCTGCTGTTGAGCAAACCGCAGACGTTGCCATCGTGAAAGGCGAAGTCCTCCATGAGATGAGAGATGACTCGGAGAAACCCTAGCGCGGATCAAAACTCCGACCGATAATCTGCAGTTGAAGCAGTGAAGGTTCCGATCATTCTACAATTTTCACGCTCCGAGCTGAGAACCGTCATTGAGGTCTGTCTAAATATATATATAGAGCGCTCTGTGGCCGACTAGATTAAGGTCGTGTGACAAATAATTAATCAACGGAAATTAAAATTTGCTGGATTTTTTAATCTTTTTATTTTATGGTTTTCTCAAGACAATATTTTCATTTCTTAGCGAAATATCCATATTAGAAAGGGAAAAAAAATGAATTTAGATTATGGAAAGACAGGATTACTAAATTGAGAAAATCTAAGTGAATTTAGAGTAAAATAATTAAAAGTAGAGCACGTTATTTAAAATATTTACAAATATGACAAATTATATAGTATCAATGATACTTACCGATAGAATTATATCTGTTATAGTCATTAATACGTCATTAATACAGTATGATTTTGTTATGTTATCACTAATAATAGTATTTATCACTATCCCACATAGCTTGTCATATTTATAAAATGTTTTATATTTAGTATATTTGTCATTATTTTTTTTGTCTTTATGCAATCAATCCTATTAAATTTATCAATTAAGGTCAATAATACAAAGACAGTGTCAATTACCAAGTTATGCCAACTTTTAACAATTTATTTTATTTTGGTGACAATTTCTTCACCATTTCATCCATTTCGCAAGTTTAATTTCTTGATCTATTTCTACTTAATTCAGTTTTCTTCTCCTCCTTCCATTCTCATTAGAAATGGATAGGTTTGTTATATTTACATTATTTTGGATTTATTTACAGTAGTACATTGCTATTTAAAATCTCTTTAAAGTTCAAATAATATTGGGGGAACTTTATAATAACTTAAAAAAATATATATATATCAAACCGCCCTCCCTCTTTTCTTCCTTAAAAATTTCAATAGTTCATTGAGAAGAGGACCATTCATCTTCCCGAGGAACTTTATAATAACTTAAAAAAAAATAACAACAATTTTTTTCACTCCTTTTAATTTCTCTTTTTCATATTTTGTCTCCTTCGTTTTTCTCGAGTTCTTAGATTCTTCTTTTTATCCTTTTTTTTTCTTCTAACTTCTAAGCTTCTTGCTTTTTCAATTTCTGTTTTTCATTTTCTCTTTTTTTCTTTCTCTTCTTAACTTCTTCATTTTATTTTTATTTTTACTTCGTGACTTCTTAATTTCTGTGTTTTTTTCATATTTTTTTTCTTCTCACTCCTTAGCTTCTTCAACTTCTCATTTTCTTTGTTCACTTTTTTTTTTCATTTTAGTTACTCATTTAATCTCTCTCCTCCATCTCTTCTTCTCTTCTTTTTTCTTTTTTATAAAATCTTTTTTCCATTTTTTTTCTTTATTTTCTCACTGTTTTTTTATAAGCTGTCGTAGTTACAAAAATCGATCAAAATCGACTGACTGATCGACCGTGTAGTTGGTCAATCGGCGTCACCAGCCACCTTCAAATCCTCAGTTTTCGAACGACAAAAATTGACATATCGGTACTCGGTGCCGATTTCCGTCCAAAATCGACGTCCATCGATCGATGATCAATCCTACTTTTAACCATCAAGACTTGGCCTAGTGGTCATGAAAGGTCTTGGGACTATTAATACCATTTTAGAAAATTGGTTCAATCATTACTCAAATGTTGTAGGGTCTGGAGGTATGTCCCGTAAGATTATGTCAGCGATTACATAACACACGTGGTTGGGTATACATTTTTGTACAATTTTATATGTAGACCATGTTGCGCATACATCTATATACACATGATTTCGTATGTGTAAATTTATGAACATATTAGATATGTGTTTTGCTTAATTGTATTTGTTGTTATATACTCATCAACGTGTTTCTCCTATGTATTCCTTTGTAGATAGTATGGTAAAATATCATATTAGATATGTAGTGCATAATGTGGATGTTCTTAGCAAGTGCGCCAATGCGGTATGGGTCGACAAAGTGGACCTCACTCCTCTCTCGAGGTGAAGTCCTCTCCAGCCTAATACTCCAGCCTCTCTTGTATGAACTAGTATCTACAGTCGCACTATCAACGGCCAGAACGCAGTTATCATACTTATTCTTTGAGTAACCCGCTAGCACCCACACAAGGTCTTTGTCTTCGATGAGTCACATGATCAACGACTTTTCTTCCTCGTTCCTAAATAGTGGCAGTTGTGGATCTTTTGTTGGGGGTCAAGTGATGACAATTGAGAGATGAACTTGTGAAGCTCATCAATGGTATAAACGCGTGAGACTTGAATGGTGCAACCCTTAAAGTTGTTGTATACGTCATTGTCATCTCATACGCCATCAAATACAACGTTGATTTGATGAGAAATCATTAATTTGGTGGTGGTGAACAAGGAATATGTTGCTTCGAGAGATGGATAAGAAACCGAAGATGAGAACCATTAATTCGGTGGTGGTGAACAAGGAAACTGGTGCTTCAAAATATGGATAAAAAACCAAAGACTGCAAACAAATGGCAATTAGTGTTTCAATAATATTAGTTGAGTTTTGGGGAAGCCACAAATGTAGGATGGTCGTTCAAAATAATAAGGGAAATATATTGATGGTTGAGGTGAATTTAGAGAAAAAAAAGTCTATATTTTGAAGAGATTTTTATTTGATTATTATATAATATAATATATAATCACATATTTGTAGAGATTTGTTATGGTTGAGTGAATAAAATAATAGGCAGGAAAGATCGAAGAACAATTTCGTTTGGATGACGGTTTCGTAATTCTTCGTATCTACAAAGGGCATAATCGACACTACCATTGTTCTCCCACTCCTTAAAATGTAGGAAAGATGTGCACGGAGAATAATTTCGGTTGGGTGACTATTTCGTAATTTCTTGTATCTATAAGAGCATAATCGACACTACTAATGTAATGTTCTCTCTCCCTCAAATATAGTTACTTATTGGATGCAAATAAAAAACTTAGTTAGATAACACATTCAGATTTTTGTTTTTTGTTTTTTAAAAATAAAAATCGATAACTGTTTTTTGTTTTCAATTTTTAAAAATAAAAACCCTAACTTGTTTGATAACTGTTTTTTTTTTGGGTTTTTAGGTTTTCAAAACAACAAAAGTGCAAACTTTGGATAATTACTATTTGTTTCGTAATTTTTTTTTATAAAATAAAAATTATTTTTTGTAAAGTAATGTTAATTTATTATAATGTAAAAATTGCAAGATTTGTCAAAAATTAATTAAGGTACACTTATTTGATGAAATTGAATTTTCAAGGTAAAAAATGATTTTCTCTAAAATAAAAATAATTTGTTGTGTCGATAGTTTAATATATTGGACAATCTTTAGTTGACGTTTATCATCCCTAAAGTTGAAAAAATAAAATATGTTGATTGAGTAGAGTGGTTAGGTAACATCACAATAATATTAAAGTATAATATACTAGAAAACAAAAAATATTTGAATAAAATTATAATATATTATATTAAAAAAAAAAAAAAAAAAAAAAAAAAAATGATCCAAGTAAAAGACCAAAATGTCCAAACATCCAAAAATCAGTGATTAAAATCGGAAATCCAGGTAAAAGACCAAAAAGTTCAAACATCCCAAAAACAATGATTAAAATCGGAAGAGTATTATGCGTGATAGAATACTTTCGCTGATAGAAGACTATCAATTATAGTTTATTGATACTATCAGTGATAAAATGCTATCAATGATAGTTTTTTTTTTGCAACGGTAGTTTAATTAATGCGGGGATTGAACCCATGATCTTTTGGTCACTGGCACGACCCTATGCCAATTGAGTGATAGAATGATATAAATAGTTTGTATTTTTGTAAATTTCATAATGAAGATTGCATTACTTGGTAAAAACGGGAGAGTACTATCAATGATAGAATACTATCGTTGATAGTTTATTGATACTATCAGTGATAGAATGTTATAAATAATTTTTCTTTTCGTAAATTTCAGAATAAAAATTGCATTGCTTGGTAAAAACGGAAGAGTACTATTAGAATATTGTCGCTGATAGAATGCTATCAGTATATTATCAGTAATAGAATGCCATATATATTTTCTACTTTCAATCACTCTTTTTAACCCCATTTAAAATCAGAAGAGTACTAACACTGACAGTATTCTATCACTGATAGTACTATTTTATATCAGTGATAGTATTCTATCAGCGGTAATACTCTTTTATATCAGTGATAATATTCTATCAATGATAGTACTATTTTTTTTATAAGTGATAGTATTCTACCAACGATACTCTTTTCTATCAGTGGTAGTATTCTATCATCGATAATACTTTTTTCATCAACGATAAACCTGTTATGGAACAATGATGACTCCCTTGTCTTTTGTCCCTTTCTTAATAATTTCACTCTTCAAACTCATAGATCACCATTATTGCAAGCCCTAAAACAAAAGTTACAAAAACCATCTTTCCAACTCAAAATGGTAATTAAAGAAGTTCATTATTCCAAGCAAAAAAATATGCCAAAGACTTTTAAAACCAGAGCTTCCTACAATGCTAGCACACAGACAAGCAAGCCAATGTTGGTCCTCTCATTTCTCCTCCAATCTTCACTGCATTTATATAAAAATCAATGCGAGTGTCTTCTCAATAGACTTTTTAAGAACAGAAAAAAATATGAAATCCAATGCAAATAAATGTCCAATCCTCCTCAAATAACCACTATGTTTTTGTCCCGCCATGGCCAAAGTCCTCGCATCCACATGCTTAAAAACTTCAAACAACAAATTACCATCCAAATTTACAAACCTAGTATTTTTAGAGTCGCAATCTTGGGTCTCTAGCCTTCGTTTCTTCCCCCATCTTTTGATCCCCATCCCGATCAGGAACAACTTGCTTCATCTCCAAAGACCACAAAATTTTTAATTGATTTATATTTTTATTTATCTTCTCTTCGTCGTCTCTGGCCGTTGATTTCTTAACACCCTCTCAAAATCTCATCGACGGTGGCGGCGATGCCACTTTAGTCTTGGAAATCATCCCAATTCGCACAATCGTTTGTTGATTTGGTCCACCAAGCGAGAATTCTCTTCGCTCAATTGTTCGTTTTTTTCGGTTGCTTTCTTCAATCCTTGCGCGCTCAACTTTACTTCCGCCTGCCACAAACTCTGAATTATCAATGAATCAATTGAATGATGATTTCAATTTAAAGAAGAAGAAGAAAATGACCATAGAACTTTGAGTGGAGAGAATTTGTTCGTTTAATTTAGACTCTAAATAGAGACATTGGGATTGAAGGCGGGGTTGTTCGCAATTGCAAAGGTAAAATAGGAATTCCTTAAAATTTAAGAATTAAAATTTGAAAGTCTTGCTATATTTGCAAATTCCAAGTAGCTAAATTTGCAGTTATCCAAGTTTGATTTGCTATCCATTACAATTTCTCAAAAAAAATATTAATAATATATATATATATATATATATATATATATATATATATATTTTGTAAGAATATACTACTAATATTAAGGATAATCTTCTTTTAATTTCAATAAATAAATAAATATTTGATTTTAAATTATATTTAATTGTTGACAATTTTTTTTTTTTTTAAAAAAAAAAAAAAAACTTAAATAAAAAATATATATTTTTTAAAAAAATGGTTAAGGAAGGTAAAAACGTTAAAATTTGAAAAACTAAAAATTGAATTAATTACCTAAATTTTTTTTTAATAGGCCACCCCTTAATTAACTATATTAGGTTACCAAACCACCCATTAATTAACTATATTTCATTTCATTTCGATTTTGTTTAGTTTTAATGTATCTACCACAATTCGCCAAAGCGAGCATGGCTCAGCTGACACATGTATGTGTTCATGACCAAGAGGTCTGTGGTTCGAATCCCCCACTCCCAATGTACTCAAAAAAAAAAATAAAAAAAAAAATAAATGTATCTACCACAATTCCCCTATCTTTTTATTCTCAACGTCTTAAAAAAAACAAAAAACTATTTTATCATCCACGTCGAGGCCCAGCAGCCCAACCCAACTAAAATTCTCACCTGCAAAAATCCAGATATAAACCAAAAAAAATATAAAATAAATCTCCATCGCCTCCTCTCACTTTCGCGCCGCCGTAACGACGCCGTCTCAACGCCGGCGTTTGCCGCTTCGGCTGTTCTTCTCTCACCATCGCACCTATCAGGTAATCTATCTCGCCCATTGTTCCACTTTATTTCGGTCCCTCCATCGATTTCAACTATTTCTCTCAGTCATGAGGAAAACAACTTCTATTCTTTCATTTCTTCCCAATGAAAGTTGGTACCTTTTCAAAAAAAAAATAAAAAAAATCGAAGTCATCGGTTCGATTTCCAGTTTGGCAAATAACCTGAACGAATAGATGGATGATCACCCTAGGGAAAATGCAGGGTTAGCAAGCTTGTGATAGGTTTGTCACTTTGTTTTTTAAGTTCTAACAATGTGTGTTCGGAAATTTGAGAATCTTTTTGTAGTCCAACAATTGCGTGGTGGGATCGAACTAAATGTCATGTTAATTGTTACATGGGTACTTTATCCACTGAACTATGCTCAAATTATCGGAAATTTGAGAATCTGAACTTTAGACAAATGTAAAATGTCTTAATTAGTTCAGCTTTGCCCTAGTTTTCTATGGATTTGTTACTTTTTGAAGTGTTATTTCTATGAGGTGATGATAGATATGAACAAACATGTAGGATTAGCAAGCTTATGGATGGATTTCTATAGCAACAATGTATGATCTAGCTGTTTAGAAAAATCCCCACTTCTTGCTAACTTATTTTTCTCTCAGATGAGATCGTCATTTAGCAGTTTTTCATGAATCTTGCGATCTTCTCCTCCCTTTTGTCTAAATCAACGGCTGCAATAATCTCAAAGAGACCAAATAATCCTACCACTACCAGATTCTTCACTACCTCCATAGCAGCTCAGAAAAAATCTAAATCCAGTTACATTTCTCACGAGACTGCCATAAGGTTAATCAAACATGAAAGAGATCCTCAACACGCCCTTGAAATATTCAACATGGTATCAGAGCAGAACGGATTTAATCACAATATTGCCACTTATGCAAGCGTTCTTCAAAAGCTTGCACAGTCCAAGAAATTCCAGGCTATTGATGCAGTTTTGCATCAAATGACATATGACACCTGCAAATTACACGAGGGTATATTCCTTAATCTCATGAAGCACTTTTCAAAGTCTTCTATGCACGAGAAAGTGCTTGACATGTTTTATGCTATCCAGTCGATCGTTCGTGAGAAGCCTTCTCTTAAGGCGATCAGCACGTGTCTCAATCTTCTAGTCGAATCCGACCGGGTTGATCTGGCCAGGAAGTTGCTTGTGAATGCCAGTAGTAAGCTCAACTTAAGACCAAATACTTGCATTTTCAACATCTTAGTTAAGCACCATTGCAGAAATGGAGATCTTCAAGCTGCTTTTGAGGTTGTGAGGGAAATGAAAAGTGCTAGAGTCTCTTATCCTAATCTGATCACTTACTCAACTCTGATAGGTGGCCTTTGTGGAAGTGGAAAACTTAAAGAAGCCATTGAACTTTTTGAGGAAATGGTTTCAAAGGACAAGATTTTGCCTGATGCCTTAACTTACAATATTTTGATCAATGGTTTTTGTCAAGGAGGGAAAGTCGACCGTGCAAGGACAATAGTTGAGTTCATGAAATGCAATGGATGTAATCCTAATGTATTCAATTACTCAGTCTTAATGAATGGCTTCTGTAAAGAGGGAAGATTGCAAGAGGCCAAGGAGGTTTTCGATGAAATGGAGAGCCTCGGGATGAAGCCTGATACGGTCAGCTACACTACATTAATCAACTGCCTATGTAGAACCGGAAGAGTCGACGAGGCTACAGAGTTACTCCAGCAGATGAAGGACAAAGATTGCAGAGCCGATACCGTAACATTGAATGTGATGCTCGGAGGGCTATGTCGAGAAGGTAGGTTCGAAGAGGCTCTAGATATGGTGCAGAAACTTCCTTTTGAGGGTTTCTATTTGAACAAAGGCAGTTACAGGATTGTGTTGAATTTCCTGTCTCAAAAAGGAGAATTGAAAAAGGCTACTGAATTGTTGGGTCTAATGTTAAATAGGGGGTTTGTACCTCACTATGCAACTTCAAATAATTTGCTGGTCCTTCTTTGTAATGGTGGAATGGTGAAGGATGCAGTAGAATCTTTGTTTGGGTTGTTAGAGATGGGCTTCAAACCTGAGCCTGATTCTTGGTTTACTTTGGTTGATTTGATCTGCAGGGAGAGAAAACTCTTGCCTGCATTTGAGTTGCTTGATCAGTTGGTTACCAAAGATTGTTTGATTGTAAGTTAAGAACATTTATTAAACTTTATAAAAACTCTGTATTTTCTTTTAGTTCGACAACATATGTGATAGTTATTTCAACTTTATATGTCTTAATCAGTTGAGTTATACATGATTTTGTACATGGTTTTGTATTCTTACCATAGAAATGATAGTTTTGTATTTTTTTTTTTTTTGTAAAAGTATTTTAATTAATGCAAGGATTGAATCCATGACCTCAAGGTCAAGGGCACAACCTTATGTCAATTGAGTTATGCTCAATTTGGCTGATTTTTTATTCTTAGCATATAAATCATTATGTTAATGAGTTAAAGTTCTCATGGGGCGTGTTTGGCCCAAGGAGTTGTTTGACAAGGAGTTGGGAGGAGAAATTAACTTCCGCCCACGGACTTGTTGAACTCGTATAAAAAATATTAACTGTCCAGACTTCTATAGTAATTACTATTGAACTCTTCAGACTTCTACACTAATTATTATTCAAGTTTGTCCCATTTTTCGAGACAACACATTTCACTCTCTTCCTCCCTCTCTCTCCCTCCACCAATATTTTTAATTATTTTAAAAAAAACGCAATTTAAACTAAATGTGTAAAATGACTAAAAAATGCAATTCAACTTATTTTTATTATTTTAAATATAAATAAAAACATCAGCTTATTTGGACCCGTTTAAATTAATGGATTAAAATCTTTCAAATTTACGTGTAATATTTAACCCAATATTGTAGGACTTTCTTTTATTTCGAAACTATCCAAATAAAATGAATAATTAGTATAGAGATATTGAAAAAAATGTGAAATATTGTGGTTAAAATTATTTTTGTTATCTTCAACGAAATTTGTTAAGGATACATAAAATAAAAAACAAAATTTTTCTTAAATTTTTTTGAAATTTACTAAAAAAAAAATTTAACAATAAAAATATGAAAAAATTATAGAAAAAAAAATAGCTAAAATAAATCTTTTTTTTTTGTTGAGATGCTAATGTTTAGGTGGAGTGAATTTAGATGGAATGACAAGTTTAAGAGAGTGCAGGAATACTCATAAAATTAAATATGAGTCCTAACAAAAAAAAAAAAATGTGAAGTATTGTGCTCAAAATTATTTTTGTTGTCTTCAAAATATTTTTGTCAAGATAGATAAAATAAAAATAAAATATTTCATTTTTAGAATTTATTCTAATTGGAAGAAGTCCTTAATAAGAAAATTTTGAAAGTTTATTGAAAAAATATTTGGAGAAGAAAACAACTAAAATAAACTCAGATTTCACAACTCCCTACTCCAAACACAAACTACAGACTAAACAAACTACAAACTAAACAAACAAAACAACTTCAACTCCTCCCAACTCAACTACAAACTAAACAAACAAAACAACTTCAACTCCTCCCAACTCCTTGGGCCAAACGCCCCGATAGTGTTCAAATCCTTCTTTCTTACTTCTCCATAGGGTTCAAAAATCCTCCTTGGGCCAAACGCCCCGATAGTGTTCAAATCCTTCTTTCTTACTGCCCCTATAGTGTTCAAATCTTTCTTTCTTACTTCCACTGCTTACTTGTTCAAATCGTTCTCTTTTCACTATTTACTTGGGTGTGTTTGGTTAGAATTTTGAGACCTGTATTTAGTTTGACTCCTGAAATGATAAAAAAGCACTTTCCAAAACAATAAAAAAAAAAAAAAAAAAAAAAATAGTGCAACTAGACAAATAGTCATTTTGAAAAATTGTCAAACGTGTTTTTTTTTCTATTTAAAAAATTAGTCAAAACACTACAAATAAATTTTGTAAAATTTGATCTAAGAGATGCACGACTAAAATACTCTACTAAACACTACAAATAAATTTTGTAAAATTTGATTAAACATTTATTATCATCCCAAAGATGGAAGATTCGATCTCTACCATATAATTATTGAACTAAAATAATAATAATCTACCTTATAATTATTGAACTAAAATAATAATAATAACACTACTCTCAAAAAGGCAAACTCACTCAGGGTATTTTGTCAAAAGTTAAATTAAAATATACATTCGATCAAATTAACTACTCTAACAAGTTACACTTGTTGCACGAATGATGCAATAAAAGTGTTTGAACAAATAAAATAAAAATACAAACTTCTACCATTGAGATTTCATTTCATAACACGAGTTCCTTCATCAGAAACTGTGTCAACAAGTCTTCTTCATGTCCAGGTTTCTGATTCGAGAGAAATACAAAGAAATTCAGAAACAATCAGAAAACTTTATTCTCTTCTGTTCTGTCACTTCCTCTATGCTAAGGGTAAGTGTTATCTGTACATAGTGAGAAAGATGGGGGAAGCAGGAAAGTGCCTCAAAACTAAAAGCGGCCATCCCTTGATTACAAGTCACATAATCCAAAACTGCTCTTTCATTCTTGACTAATCGATTGAACTACAGCAGATGGGCCGAATAAGATCATAGAGACGTGTTTGAGAGTAATTTTGAAATGGTTAAAATCACTTTTATCATGTTTAAAATAACTCCAAAACATGCATTTAGTCATTTAAAATCAATTTTGATGGTATGTAAATTGCAAAGTGTAAAACCAAACATTAAAGTGATTTTAAATGATTAAATGTCTATTTTGGAGTGATTTTGAACCGGACAAAAATTGATTTTAACAACTTCAAAAATCACTCGCAAAAATGTAAAAGGCCTTTTTTGCATTAGTGGGAATTTCAATTTCACCAAATTGAAAGCTTCATACCGAGGCCATTACAAGTCAAAATAAGGCCTTTGTATCGCTTGAGATAATCCTGCAGAAAGAGATTTTAATTTAAGCACAAAACAAATTACACATTTGGAAAGGAAACATGATGATATTCCAAAGAAAGGGATGATAGGAAACTTCATACCACTATGTTATCATCATTTACATAAAGCATCCCTTTCTCGTCGTATTCCTGCCTTCTAGAAGGATCACTTAAAACTGTATAGGGATATTGAAATATAGTTTCAAATTTCAAGTGCTAAACAATATCCATTTCATATCAACTTAACTAAAAAAGTAAAAACACAATAGGTCCATAGGTCCTCCGCTCATTAGACAAAGAGGCTAAACCGCCTTGACCAAATAGATAATAAGATAAAGTATACTACTAATTCAGAGCATGGAAGAATCTGCGGTAAGCAGAATTGAACACCAAGAGGTTAATATAAGCATGGTAAGCAGAATTAAACACCAAGAGGTTAATATAAGCATAGCTCAGCTGACATAAAACACTCGACCAAGAGACAAGAGGTTAGAATCCCCCACCCCACATATTGTCAAAATAATAATCGAACACCAAGAGTTCAAGTTACAAAAGTTCAGATCATAGATGACAAAACAATCTAAAACGGGAAAAGATGGATGCTCTTGAATTTGAATGTAAATATTACCATAATCATTTTTCAAACATGTCATCAAGAGAATACTAAAACCATTATATCTACCTATATTAGATCCATAGTCATGATAGATGATACCGAAATTTTTATCTCGGGTACGTCACATAGTCCAAACTCAATAAGAAAAATCTAGAATGTATAAATAAATAAAATATGATAAATACTATGAGTATTTCAAAAGTTCTGAAGCCAAATACTTGTAAGGTTCTCTTTGAAATTACTTTCTTTAGTGTTTAAAAACACTTTTTTTTGCACTTAAAAACATTTTTTAAGCACTTAAAAGTCATTTCAAACAAGCCCTAAAACAGTGCAACCTAGCTACTTACCCAACTCCTTTTGCTACTGAGCTATAAAATATGAAGAAGTTTTCTCCGTAAGAAAAGTAACTCCTCAAGTTGAAATTTATTTTTAGCAGGCTATAGGTAATTATCCGCCTCCTTTCTTCACTTTTAGTCACATAAGACTATAATATAAAGCAAACTCGGAGTGTGTGTTTAACTTAAAACGGTAAATGAATGGATTCACCCAGAGATCCTATGAATGCACAACCTACCAACATATTCATAAGTAAATGTTCAGCTAAGACCATAAAACTCCACAAAACGGTGTAACCCAAAAAAATGGACGTTCGGCTAGAATAAACATCATGCAGAGAAATATTCTCAACGTCTAAAAAATGATAAAAAAACAGAGGCAGAGCCAAAAATGAGGGGAAGCAATTGGCCCCTTAGTCTTAAATTCAAATCTAATCTTACGAAACAACCGTCTAACCCTACTACAGTTGGTTGCCACAAAAAGCTAGCAGATACTAAATCATTTTGCCTCTCAACTCCACCCCACCCCTAGGAGAAAAGGGGAAAAAACGCTATGAAACTAATAGTTGTAGAAACATATACACGAAAGGCAGAATTTTTTCTTTCCCCACCGACTGTTTTAAAATTAAAAATAAATAAAGATATTTCTCTAGCTTTAATGTTCTCTGATGTCATGTCTTTAATTTGATATCAAATGAATAAATAATAGATTCGATATCCATTTACTATAGAACTTAATTAAACAGGAAATACAAAAACTAAAAATAAAAATCTCTATTTCAGTCTTCAGATAGCTCTGCAGCTGGTGAATGTACCCAACAAACTAGCAATTAGAGCTCAACACTGCAGAACTTATAAACCAATAATACTACAATAATTGTGAACTAGGTCAAAACATCACTTCCATTCCAAATGGTTTCTCAACAATAACTACAGGGAGAGAAAAAAAAGGGTTATGGCGAGCAAACTGACCTTGATATGCCTCGTTTATATCCTGAAATCTGGAAGTGGCGCCGCCGTGATCTTTCTGCTTGTCAGGATGCCATTTCTGCAGACAATCCAACCAAAAATCAAAGGAAAAGAGAGAGAGAAACAAAATAGTTACCGATAAACAATTAGAGAAAGAGAACGAACCAAAGCCAGTCGTATGTAATTGGATCGAATGTCATCGTCCGTAGCATCGTAATCGACCTCCAAAATTTTGTAGTAATCCTAGAAACAGAATGAGATATAAAGATTGCGACAAATACGGTTGGGCAGAAGTGAGAAGACAGAAAAGCGGAAGAAAAGTGATTAAAAAACCTTGGGTTTAACAATGGTGGCGGAGAAGAAATCGAAATTGATGTGAGAATGTTGATGATCGGGGTCGGATTGTCGATCGGAGTCGGTAGAATTGTCTTCCCACGCACCCGACATTGTGCTAGAGTGTTTGGCATCCGGGAAAATGGAGAGAAATCGAGAGAAAATTGCGGGATTCTTGAGATGATTGTTGTTATTCATTGCGTAATGGGTTTGGGGAAGCCGGTGGTCCAGCTCTGTCTCTGCGTATGGCTTTGTTGGGCCTGGGCTTTCTGAATTCATTTGTACTTATTTCCCGATAAATATTTACAAATTCGGATGTGATTTGAAAAATGAGCCCGATCATAAGATAGGACACGGGTCAACCTAGCTCAACTAATATGGTGTAACAACCAGTAATTAAAAAGTCTTATGTTTGAGTTAAAAAGTCTTATGTTTGAGTCATGCTAAAAGCGAGCATGACTCAGCTGACATATGTATTATACCACCATCTAAAAAAAAAAAAAAATAATTTGGAGAACCCTACACGAGCAAGTTGTTAGAAGCAAGAGTCCATTTTTTTTTTTCTACTTTTTGCATAATTATTGTGGGTCACGTAATTCTCATTTTATTTTTCTCATAATGATCCATCATCTTTAATTAAAATTATATACTTTTTTAACTATATTTATCTAGATAAAACTATTCTTTTCATTCGTCTATAATTAATCTAATTAACAATATGTCAAAATATATATAATTTTCTAGCGGTAAGATAAGAAAAATATATTTTAGGCGACTAATTCATATTAATATTTTAAAAAATAACATTTAATTTTTAAATTGGCATAGTAAAATTAAAAAATAATAATGATTAACAATATTCAATTACAATATTATTTTCATGATAACTTTTATTGATCCGAAAAAAGTTATTTCAAAATAGAATATGACTTTTTCTCGAATCACAAAGTTATAATTTTTTTTTCATTTTAAATTTTTAAAATTCTTATTTACAAACTGTTTTTTTCATCTTCATTTATAATTATATGAAATTTTTGAACAATTGAAATTTTTGAAATTATAAATATCAGTTTTTATTTTGGGGACATATATTTAGGAAATTTTATCCAAATACAATGGTAGGTTGTTTCATTCTTGTTTTCATGATCTTTTGATTTTTTGTTTTTTTTTTTAATTATTTATCCAAATGTGTATGTTTTAAAAAAAAATGGATTGGCCAAAGCGAGCAAAGTTCAGCTGGCATATGTATGAGTTGACGACCACGAGGTCTGTGGTTCGAATCCCCCCACCCTCAATGTACTCAAAGAAAAAAAAAAATGGATTGATTAACATGTTATGTTTTTCGTTTTGTTAATGGTAAGTAATGTTTTCATTGTTGGAAACAATTTTTTTATTCTTAGACTATAACATAAATTAAATGTTTCATTCAAAAGTCTCTACAAAAAATTACCATGTTGCAAAACATTCACTATAAAATAAAGAAAAATATGAAAAACAAATGAAGTAGCAAAAGGAGAAAAAAAAATGTCCAAACTCGAGTTTCATAACACTACACCTCAAACACATGTTTTTTATTCTCATTCTTTCCAACACTGCACCCCTAACCTAACACCGTTTTTTTATTGCACTGCATCCCTAACACCGATTTCTGATTTCCAGAGTTTTGAACCCAAAACAGCGCGCCGAACGCCCCCAAATTGTCAAACTAATTGTCATTCTAAAGGTTGGAAATAAGACACCAATTGTCATTATAATACATGTTTTGTTGGGAAAAATACACGAGATATAAATAACGCGGAATAACAACAATATTATATCTCCCGTTCCCACTTCACAGGTAAGAACCAAATAAGTAATCGATCACAAAATGCAATAATAAAGATAAGGGAAAGAGAGAACAACACCGTAATTTATACTGGTTCGCCCCGATCTCGGGACTACGTCCAGTCTCCTGCAACTGCAGGTTCAACTATAATGGAGATTACAAGAAGCTTCGGCTCAGCGCTACAAACTACCCTCAATAGCCCAACAATGACTATTGACTTCCAAGTATCACAACCCGATAGCTTGGGATCAACAACGAAGAAGAAACCGCTCAAATCACAAGAAAAATAAGAATTTTTCTTCTTAAATGCTCACTGCCTTCAAAAGGACTCCACGGCAGAAACCAATATCTTCCTTCTTTGATTTTTCTCTTCTTTTGTTGATTAATTATTGAACACCCACCATTTTTCCTTTAATAGAAAAAACCACCCACATCTAAGCCAATTAAAACCACCTTTTAATTGAACCAATTACAAAAGTTGCTTAAGGAGGTTATATTGGGCTTGTGGGCTTTTATTGAGTTTAGGCTCCAAATTCTTAACAATCTCCCACTTGGAGACAAAACGATGATCTTTGCGTCCCACTGCAACGAAACTGGTCATCTTGGCAAACTCCAAGGATCTACTCCCACTACAACTGCTATTTCTGATCTTCTTGGCAAACTCCAAGGTTCAACAAAAACCTGTAAAATAACAAAGTTACAAAAGACAGGCAACCATCAGAAAATAACTGTAGTGTATCTGTGCTCGCCCTGAGGAATGGGCTCGCTACGTGGATCTGTCTCCCAGACGAAAAAGACAGACACGTACTCCCACTTCAGCTAAGTGGCAACAACTGACATCTTCTTCAACCCTGAATCACTGTTCTTGAAGAAAAAATATTTTGAGAATGGTTTGAATCTTCTATTCAAACCTGTTGCCAAACTAGAGACTTTTCCTTTGACCTTAGCAACTGCTCTGGCCTTCCACTTCGATGCCTCCACTCGCCTCGGCGACTTCTTCAATTCGTTCGAGCGTCTGACAATTGGGGGTTGACAATAGCCATCAACTTTCTCTTCTGAACTTCCCAATTGTTTCTGAATTGAAGGATCATGATCTAACTGATCAAACTTGGCTATCAGTGCTGCTGGCTCACCTCTATAACAACCATCTGCAGCTTTAATTGGCATCCACCGTCTCTTTGATTCTTTGGCAACATTCAAATGACATCTGTACAATGTAGATTTTCTGTGGCCAACTGCCACTACCTGGGATCCTAGTATGAGTTTACACTGGCTACTGCCAAACTCACTCCTGTAGCCTTCATCTGTCAACTTGCCAATAGAGATGAGATTCATCTTCATTCTAGGCACAAACCTGACATCATGCAATATCAGAACACTACCACATTCTAACTTCAGACTAACATCCCCAATCCCACTGGTTTTGGAGACTCTGCCATCACCCATTCTCACTAGACCATGACATCCTCTTGTGAAGGATGTGAACAAACTTCTATCTGAAGTTATGTGAACTGACGCTGCACTGTCTAAAATCCAATCAGATGAATTACTAAAACTTTCTGTGTCACTTCCAACACAGACACATGCATCGGCATCATCAACTATGTTTGCCTCATGCTTCCTTTCCTGATCCTCTTTTAGTTTTCTACACTGACTTTTATAGTGACCTATTTTGTGACAGTAAAAACATTCTATCTCCTTATTCCTATTTCCCCACTTTTTTCCACTACTACTCGGTTTCATAAATTCTTTACCCTTAGTCAAAGCTAAAGCTGATCCCGTTGTAGATGATTCTCTACCACTACTCTTTCTACGAATTTCTTCAGCTAGAGCTAAATCACAAACCCCTGAAAACTTCAGAATATTTTCTCCTACCGAATTAGACACAGCTGTCTTCATCGTTTCCCAACTTTCAGGTAAAGACATTAATAACTGAATAGCGTATACTTCATCAGTAAAATCTATCTTAACAGACTTTAACTGATTTACCAAAGTGGTAACCTCATTGATATAGAAATTTACAGATGCATCTTCAGCCATTTGCATGTTAAAAAATTTCTTAAGAAGATATGCTTTACTATTAGCAGACGATTTCTCGTACCTGTTTGTAAGCGCTTCCATTAGCTTGATTGCGGTAGTCTCGTTGGCTACAAGACTAACAACTTCCATTGTCAAACACATTCTGATGTTTGCAACTGCTTGTTCATCGAGATCTTCCCAATCTCCATCTGACATCTCTTTCGATCTCTCCTTCAGTGCCTTGTGCAATTTCTTGCAGGTTAAAAAATCTTTCACCTGCATCTTCCAATAACCAAAATTTCCCCCATCAAATTTTGTGACTTCTTCGAAACTCTTTGGATTCGTCGCTCCCATGATTTCTGAACCAAAAGCTCTGATACCACTTGTTGGGAAAAATACACGAGATATAAATAACGCGGAATAACAACAATATTATATCTCCCGTTCCCACTTCACAGGTAAGAACCAAATAAGTAATCGATCACAAAATGCAATAATAAAGATAAGGGAAAGAGAGAACAACACCGTAATTTATACTGGTTCGCCCCGATCTCGGGACTACGTCCAGTCTCCTGCAACTGCAGGTTCAACTATAATGGAGATTACAAGAAGCTTCGGCTCAGCGCTACAAACTACCCTCAATAGCCCAACAATGACTATTGACTTCCAAGTATCACAACCCGATAGCTTGGGATCAACAACGAAGAAGAAACCGCTCAAATCACAAGAAAAATAAGAATTTTTCTTCTTAAATGCTCACTGCCTTCAAAAGGACTCCACGGCAGAAACCAATATCTTCCTTCTTTGATTTTTCTCTTCTTTTGTTGATTAATTATTGAACACCCACCATTTTTCCTTTAATAGAAAAAACCACCCACATCTAAGCCAATTAAAACCACCTTTTAATTGAACCAATTACAAAAGTTGCTTAAGGAGGTTATATTGGGCTTGTGGGCTTTTATTGAGTTTAGGCTCCAAATTCTTAACATGTTTTAGTCATAAATCTAAACATATGTGAGTATAACTCAACGGTAATTAGCATGTAATCATTTTTTTGATGTTGTAGATTTTAATCTTCATATCTCGCATTTGTTGTATTAACAAAAAAAACATTTCAGAAGATGATAGTTCAATCTTCCACCTTGTAATTTTGAAAATATATATATTTAGTCGCTAATTTTTTATTTTTTAATTTTTTTTTAGTCCCTAATGCGTAGGTAGTTTTAATTTAGTCTTTGATGTATTGACGTTTTTTTAATTTAAGTTTTCATTGTTGATAAATGTTAAAATTGGTTCATCATAAATTTATAATTCATAACACTTAATGAATTGACAAAAAAAAAAAAAAATAATAATAATAATAATAATAATAATATAACTCAAATTTTACCAATTTCTTAAACCTTTGGAGTAATTATAGTTTTCTCTCTCTTATATCAACCAATCTAAACACAACCAATCTAAACACAGGATAAAAAAATCAATGTCTCTTTCTACTATGATGAATTATAGGTTCAATTTTTCATCGTGATATCATATAGTGTTTTATATATATCCATGTTTGTATTACGCACATTTGTTTTCATTGACCTAATTGTTAAAGACAAAAATATTACCTTCCATCCTAATTCAAATAGTACAATCTAGGCTAATTTTGTAACTATAAATGTCTTCGATAAAGAGATCAAATGTTCGAATCTCACGCCTCATGAGTGTAGTTCAATCGACATAAAACATATGTTTTCGATCGAGAGGTCAAAAATTTGAATCTCACACAACACCTAAGAACTTAAAAAAAAAAAAAAAAATACACATTAAAAAAACAGAAAAGAAACAAAAACATTGTCCAACTCATTAAAAGCTAGCAAATAATTGCGTAGGGTCACCAAACAGCACTAACAAATATGATTAAAATTAATTTAATGTCAATGTCCGAAAATGACTAATTTGATTTTATCATTTTCCGCGTTCCCGCGAAAAATTCAAAAAAATTCAAAATAAAGTTGTTTGATAAATGGTTCCCTTTGGCCATCACATGCAACATTGCGTACAATACACAACCTCCACGTGGCATGAAAATAGCGTACCTTGATGATATCCATCTTGCCTGCCCGTAAGTAATAGACCGTTGGTCTCCCATCAAATCCTTACCATATCTAAAACCTGCTTAAGCTCTGAAACTTTCTCTCTTCATTTTGTAATTTTTTTTTTTTTTTTTTGTCTCTTATTTTTATAGCTAAAAATATAATTTCAAAATTTTAAAATTAATTAACATTTTTTTTTTCATTTATTATTTAAAAGATTATTTCAAATGATTAAATTTTTCTAAGTCTCTACCACATTCAACATTCACTTCTGTGAAGAATAATAGGGGAATGTATTATTCAGTATCTCTCATAAGGGAATTACATAGGATTTATACATAAATTGTAATGACAAAACATGGAAATAATATCAGAAATAATGACAGAATAAATGCACGACAGATAAGGAAACGATATTGTAAATTAAGGAATTGGAATCCCTTAATTTACGTTAACAACTTCAATGCAAAAATTAATTTGATCTAACAACTCTCTAATGCTTCAACTTTTCTAACTCTCCAATACTTTATTTCAATGCAAAAATTAATTGAAACAAATATTAATCTCATCCTTGTAATTAATTGAAACTAACATTACTCTCATCCCATCCTTATAAATTTGAGAAAAAGTAGTTCAAAAGATCATAAAAACAAAACAAATTGGGTTGATCAGATGTAATGGGTGGTGGGAAGAGATTGAGAGAGAAATCGAACCACTTATGTTGCCGGTGAAACAGAAGGGAGATGGGAACAAATTGAGGGAACAAGTGAAAAGAAAGATAAGAATTTCTTTATTTTTTCCAATTTCATTTTACAATAACACATTTTTTTTATTATTATTATTTTATTTTATTTTTTTTGTAAAACTGGTCAATTACCCATTAGATTTTTTTTTAGGAGTGCAGTTGTCCTTGGTGCAAAACATCATAAACAAAGTCTTTTATACCGTCGAGAATTACCATCTCATTCAAGTCGGTAGCATCGACGACACTGATCTTCTATATGACAATGCTAATGCTTTATTCTTCCGTTGGCCTCTGTAACTCTTTTGCCTCTAATTTTTCAACACCCAAATTTGTATTTTTTGATGTTCTTCACCTCGCTTCTAATTTGAGGGGAAGAGTGATTAAGGCTATCATCGTTGTCAAGGACGTAATAAGTTGACGATGGTGATCAATCGACACAAAGATTTACAAGAGAGGTATTTCCTTTGAAATATGAAAAATTGAGAGTAAACATCTACTTAGGTGACCGTGATCACAACCGCTTGAAAACCAATGAGGAGGGATGGGAGTTCTAGAGTTTCATTGTCTTTTACTTTTTATTTGTTTTCAATAATATGGATTGGGCTTTACCACTACTATTGTTTTATACTATTTTTTTTTAAAAAATTATTACCGTTTATAAAATAATAGCATAATTAACTATATTTTTTTTTTTTTGCAAAGGTATTTAAATTAATGTGGGAATTGAACTTATGATCTCTTAGTTACAGACACAACTTTATGTCAATTGAGCTATACTCGGTTTCATAATTAACTATAAAATCTTGATGAGGGTAAACATCTACTCAAATATTTGAAATGTTAGAAAAATAATTGATATAATATAAATTCTCCCACTCACAAACAATTCAAAAAATGTTTTTTAAAATAATTGATTTATATTTTTTATTGTCTTCTATAACTTTTATGAGAAAAACAAAAATATTGGTTAATTAGATACCAACAAAAACATTTTAAGATTTTATTTTTATTGAATGCTATTTACCATGAATTTAATACACATAATGTGGTTGACTGTATTCTCAAAAACTAAATTATTATTTTTTACTCTATTTTTAACCACCTTATTCGGCCAAATTCTACTTCTATTTATACTCATGAAAAAAGTTTTACCTCTTTTCATAAAATACTTTATTGGACACCAAAATGGTGATGTTATTAACACCCTAAACCCCGAACCACCGCACAAACAATTCAAAATTATATATTTTTTTATATGGACAATATGTTGTATGACAAGAATATGAAAACAATATTAAATTATTGTTACACTTATATTACAATACCAAAACAATACCATATTTATTTAATAGGATTTTTTTTAAATGTTTCATGTACCTAAAAACGACAAATTTCACGATATCACACATGTTTCTTACTAGTTGTATTTAAAATTGTGTAATGTTTGGCTGGTAACTCGGCCACAGCTCTTTCTCAACCATAGCCTAGCACATGTCAAAACAAATTTTTATGATGTTTTATTCTTCTCTTTCTTTTCTATTTTTTTAATATTTTGTTTCTATTTTTTCTTCTTCGAGAATATATTTTCCCCTTAAATTAAGCTGAAGAATTTATGATTTATGATTTAATATTTAAGATTTAGAGTTTGAGTTTAGTATTTGGGGTTTATTAATATTTAAGAAAAAATATAAATTATAAACCCTAAATAGTAATTCCTAAATACTAAAACCATAAACCATAACCCTTCAATTATAAATTGTAAACCCTAAACCCTAGTGAATTGACAACGGTATTGAAAATATTAAGTCTTATTAAACACACAAATGAATCTTATATCTAATTAGGGTCGTTTAATTTTTTTTTTGAACAAAATAGAAATCTATTAGACACAAAATTGAAAGTTTTGGAAGTTATTAAAATTTTTTAAAGTTTAAGAAATTATTAGACACAAAATTGAAAGTTGAGAGACCTATTAGACACTTTTTAAAATCGCGGGACCAAGTAGACACAAATTTAACAATTAAGGAAGTGTTTGGGACACCGACTTGGAGTTGGATGTATTGAATTATTATAACCCACAATCAATAAAGTAACTATAATGACTTCAACAATATTTACTATTCACAATTATTATATTCCACAAAATATTATAATCACTGACTATAATAATCTACTCAGCACTTCAAACAACCCCTTAAGGAACTAAATTGTTTTTTTTAAGTACAAAATATACTATGATTTGAGGATAATGATTTTTCTTTTTTCTAAAAATATTTAATTAATGTGAGGTAGGAGAATTAAACGTCTTATTTTTTAAGTTAAGAATACAACATTATGTCAATTGAGGTATGTTGAGTTTGGCCGAAAAAAAAAAAAAAAAAATTGAAGTACTCTATATTTTAAAGCAGTTGCTACGAAATAGTAGGTTAGTTTCCTAAATCATATGTCAAGCTATAAACCAAACGCAAAAGAGTTTTATTTTAAAATTAGTTCTAAATTTTAATTGGCTAAAAGTCTTTTTGTTTTAATTTGTTACTCGAGAAAGGCAAAAAAAAAGCCGTGAAACCTACAATTAGTATTTTACCTACCCATACATAGTTGCTTTGCTACCCTTTGTTGTCAATAATTTCAAATATTTTTCAATATTAGCCCTCTTCAATTAAGGAGGACAATAAAATTCAGCGACAACAATAATGCTTTGGATGCATTGTCATATAATATAATAGATACGAACGTTGATTTCCCAACCAAAAAAAATAATATATATATATGTATATAGTTTTTTTTTTAATAATAATTATTATGTCTTTCTTTTCAAATTCTTTAATTGCTTTGTAAATCAACTATTTTGTTTAGGTCAACTACATATAGTGTGTTGAATTGGAACATCTAATCTTTTGGTCAGGACATGTGTCTTAACTAGTTAAACTATGTTCAAATTGTCTATACTCAAACCTTCTAAACATAACGTCACATTTCATTTCATAATCTTCAATCTCGACAACGCGGTCCTCACACTTATACATCGATTCAAAACTTCACCGAGATGTGTTCCGACCTTTTGTTTGGCCAAAACAACCTTAAAATGCTATATCGGGACTTATCAGGTGATTTTAACACTCACTGAGACTTGTCGGAGCATTATAATGCTTATCAGAACTTTTCAATGCAATTCATAACTTTCTTGAGCATTTCAATGCAAACTGGAACTCATCAGGGCATTACAATGCTTACTCGGGCCATAATGTGCAAGTATTGTATCGACCGGAAACTATCGAGTCTCACTGATGTCTTAGGATGTCATCCCGAGCATCAGAATGTCATATGCTTTCGCTGCTCGTTCAGACACGCTTATCGAGAACCAACCTATGGGCAAACCTTCTAATTTGTGGCTTTCCAGACATCATCCATCCAGACATATCCTGGCATGATAGATCGAGAATCCATGTCAAGTCATTTATGCATACCGGGCCCTTGCTTGGGTCTATATCAAAACTTCAGGCCCATGGGTGGGGGGCAATACTGACACACCCATGTCGTCTGATACGGTCCTCAAAATCGTATTTTAAAATCGCGGGACCTAATATAACTAGTTTTGTAGACGCTCATACACGTCATGACACACACATGTGCCATGTGGTAGCTCACTTTGGCCATAAAAACCCAAGGGTAAAAGTGGTGGAGTATTGATCATTTTCATTAATTTTCCAACATTGTTTAAATAGAAAAGTGAATTTCATAAGTTAAAGTTTATATAATTCGAATAATTTTGAATACAAACAAAGTGCTCGTAGTATTGAGGTAGGTTATGAAATTTGATTCTATAATTTTTTTTTTATAACATGTAGGATGAGATTCAAACATCAAATGACCAAAAAAAATGTGAAGAGCAAAACCTTAAACGAGCGTTTTGGGATGATTTTGGGCTGTGGTGGTCTTGGGTTCTAAACCCAAAACCATGTTTGAGGCAAGGGGTTAACTACCCGAGTTTGAAAACCAAACCCATAGGTTACTCCTCCCAAACCCTCCCCAAATCCATGTTTTTTCTTAAAGAGTAAAACTTAGTTGCACGGCTACAACTATCTTTTGCAGCCCAGCAACATGTCAGAATTTGATTGGTCAGTTTTATGTTATTTTTTTTAATTAAAAAATCATATTTAATGTCTCATGTCACTCATCGCTTTTTTTTTCTTTCATTTTTTTCACTTCCCCATAACTTTCAATTTCCAATTTTGTCCTTCTCTCTTCAATTCTCGAGTATCTCTTTTTATGGATGATTTGTTACTGTCAAATCTTAGTAAACATTTCTTAATCTCTCCATATGCCTAATAGCATAGCGAAAATTGACAGAATTTTAGAAAGAAAATAGTTAATTATTTATTCTATGATAAATGAAGGGAAATTGAGTTGAAAACTTGAAATGAACAAAGAAATTAGATAGAAGAGGAAAGAAAAATTTTATTGCAGAATTTTAGAAAGGTAATAGTTAATTATTTATTTTATGATAAATGAAGTGAAATTGAGTTGAAAACTTAAAATGAAAAAAAAAAAAAAAAATAGACGAGGAAATAGTAATTTTATTAAAAAATGTCATAGAATGTTGGACAATGGTGAAGTTTTAGATATTATTATTATTATTAAAAATTGTCGCCATTTTTTTTTATCGATGATTTGCTAATTTCAAATCTTATTAAAAAATTTCAAATCATTGATAAAAAAGAGATATTGGAGAGGATTGAATAGGGAAGGGCAAAATCGGAAATTAAAAGCTACGGAGAAGAGGAAAAAAAGCAGGAATAAAAAAGTTGAAGTCATGTGACGCATTAAATATAATTGTTTAATTAAAAATAATAACATAATACTTGGTCAATCAAAATCTGTTGGCTGGGCTGCAAAAGATAGTTGTAGCCCAACCTGCAACTAAGTTTTACTCTTTCTTAAAATTCCACTATATTGGTGGGGTTCGTCATTTATCTTTCCAATTTTCTTAAGTATGGTGGATCCCAATATTTATATTCTTATTTTTCTCATTAGTATAGTGGAGTATGGTGGGGTCCCACCATTTTTTTTCAATTTTTCTCAAAATGATTGTGGATCTCACTATTTATTTTTCAAAAATTCTATAGGTGAATTTCACTATCTTTAATTATAATTATATAATTTTTTAATTATATTTATTTAAATAAAATTTTTATTTTCATTCATCTATATTTAATCTATTAACAAATTCAAAATATGTTTGATGTTTAACTGGTAAGATAAAAAAAAAATATTTTGAAAATTAATCTATATTTAATCTAATTAACAATAACTCAAAATATATTTAATATTTTGTCCCAACTCAGATTTCACAACACTGCATTCCAAACATCGACTAGAACAAAATTTAAACACAGTTTAAAGTTATTTTTGAATATTTCAAAAATGTGATTTTAACCATTTTAAAATTACCATGCCCAACTGAGGTGAGATCGACCAAAATAAAATAAAATAAATAAATATTTACGAAAGCAGTTAAATAACTCAAATTGGTTGAAAATTTGAAAATTTTACATGTATTTAAAGTTTTTTTTTTCGAAGTATTTGAAAGTAGAGTATTAAAAAAAAAAACTCAAATTGGGCACCGGCTGAGGCAACCACTGGTGGACTATGGTGCCAAAAAAGGACAGAAAGTAAGGGCCTAGTGGGGCCCGCACTCCCATGTGAACCGGTTGCTAGTCTTCCATCATCGGCGAATTTTTCATTTTAGTAAATTAAATCCGAAAGAAAGCGCTTTTTCTTTTTCTTTTTTAGAAATCTGAAAGAAAGCGCTTGCGTCCCCACTTCAACGTTCGACTAATTTTTCCATTTAATTATTATTATTATTTTTTAAAAACGGAGGTCTGCCACGTATGCATGTCCGTTACCTTTTCACGGCGGTCACTTCAAGTACGTGCCCTTTAATTTCGGTCTATCTAATTAATGAATTATTCCCACAAAAAACACACTTTTTAAATTGTTTAACACAAAACACGACGTCGTTTGATTCGATATAAATTATAAATAAATAATTTCTTTTAAAAAAATGTGGAAAAGACGGAATCTTAACTAAAAAAGAAAAGAGAAAAAAAAAGCCAAAAAAAGCACAGTGGTGTGGTAAGCAATTGAGCCAACTCGTGAGTGAGTTTCATCAGAGCTAAAAAAGCTTGCTGTCGAAGCAAACCTTTTCTCTCGATTTCTTCTTCTTCTTCTTCAAATCGAGACACTCATTTTCCATTCCTTCTCGATCTTCTCTCTCAATCTGCGCGATTTTCCCAGTGGCATTGCATTTTTGGTCCAGTTTTGTTCGTGCAGTGTGTTTGATTCTAATTTCTGATGTGAGTTTCTGGTAATTTCTGAACTCTGGAGTTGGGATTTGATTCTGGGGTTGTTTGATTCGGAGATTTGGAAGGGGAGGTAGAATGTTTACCGAAGGACTTGATAAAAGTGCCCTACGATGGGTTCGCGAGGTTTCATTCTACTTCAATTTCAATCCCTATTGTTTTCTTTTGTTTTGTTTGGTTTTAATTTGATTATGTTGTCTTTTTCGTTGTTGCCGTTGTTCTTGCTTATGTTTACACTGTTGAGTTGTGGGGAGTGGAAATTTCTGCTATTAGTTGATTTCCTTGGTTATATTGTTGTTTATTTGACAGAAGGAAGACACGTTTCGTGCTTCAAATATGAGGTCTCGAGCCGATCCAATTACCGGCGTCAGAGCGGGTAGTGGAGTTAGGGGTTTTGGATTGCCACCGCCGGCGAAATTCAGAAGTGTGCACTTGCCGGCGAGTGCCATTCCGGTTTCGAGAACCATTTCTGGGGATGTGGATAATAGTGCGTCAGCTTCGGAGAATGACATGAGTACTGATTCAGAAGAGGATGTTTATGGGACTAGATATTCTTTAGACTCTTCCCCCCAACGCAACAGAATCCCTAATCGTTCTGGCTATCGATATGGGAATCCTTTGGGGAGGTCGAATAATGGGAGTGATTACATTTTCTCTGATGTTAGTTCATCGAGGGAAACGTTGGTGGGGGGTCATAGGAAAATGGCCGAAAGGATGACGAGTACGAATGGGAGATACCCAGCTAGGCAGAATGGATATACGTGTACAGAAGACGATTCTTCTGATTCTGCTGCAAGTTCTGAGTTTTCTACTACACAAGTGGGGGGAAGTATTAATGGGACCATTCCCAGGAATAGAGCTTCCATGGCTTCAGAGGGATACTCGTCAAGCCAGCCATCACGTATGAATGTGGGAAATGCACCTAAAAAGGTTTACATTTCTTTGAAACTTTTAAGCTTGTGAGGCATGAAAAGTGATTTTGGTGACTTCTGTGGCTTTTCCCCCTTTTTTTTTTTTTTTTATTCGGTTGTCTTTTAAAATCAGCTCCGAGTTCTGTTACTTGAAACGAATTTTATTATGAGAAATAGAGAAATAGAGAAATAGGAGGGTTCATAGACCTCCCCGGGGTTAACCCGGTTTGTGTAGCGTATTTCAATGCCCCTCTTTGGTGTTCTTACTAATGTGTCTTTGCAGGTTTCCTTAGTTTTTTTTATTCTTAACAACTGGAGCAGTCTCTTGTAATCTTGTTGTTCTTGTTTTTGGTTGCTCTTTTGTTTGGGCCGTTTTTCTTACCCCTCCTTTTGTAATTGGCTAAATGGTAGTTGGTTCCTTATAGTATAGAGCCTAGTAGAAAGGGAGATTCACCATTTTAATAGTCAATGCTGCTTCTGGGGGTCTAAGGTATGTCCTGGCGGCGAGTGCTAAAAAATGTAGACTCCCAATCACTTTGCTGTTGGATTCTTTAGTTGTTCTATTCTATAAGCATGATAGTTGTGCGACAGAAGATGCTTGAAAACATTTTCGAGGGAAGAAAACTGGTATTACATTTCTGGTTATTCCTCAATATTTTTGTCCTTAACAAGTTATATGGGGAGTATTTCAAGAAGCAGAGCAAAACTCAAAATTCTGTCTATGGTTTGTGTGACATCGTGAATTGGAAGACATTTGTCTATAGTATCTCGAATTCTCTCGCTTCACTTCACATGTTTGCTTTAGTGCTTGTTTGGGATGACTTTCTAAGTGCTTAACTTTAAGCAATTTAGAAAGTCATTCCAAACAGGCCCTTGAGAGGTATGAACTACATAAAGAACTAAGTATGTCTGTTTCATGGTTTTACCGGGGTCCATTCATAATCTTGTAAACTTATATCACTTGTTACAGTTTTTTTGTTTTTTAATGTTCCTCCTCCTCCTATTCTTTTAAAATTATTCTTATTCTTATTCTTATTTCTGTTTAAAACCACTCTCCAACATATTTCGTCTTCCATCTCAGTAATGCTTTGCTGACTTAGTCTATTCTGCAGGATCTGCAGAATGGAAGGTTTTCTGATGACGACGACGAAGATGACATTCCCAGTGCACCTCCTTTTTGTGCTTCAACGCAGGAAATTAAACAATGTGCTGAAAGAAGCCAAGATGTGAAGTTTGATGGTACACGTGATCATAAAACTCCAACTGGAGTTGAACTGCCGCATGGGAATAAGAGCAGCGACCAATTTGTCAGGTTAGTTCATGTATTTATTTTTTTAAATTTCCCCTTTAACTGTCTAAATAAATGCCTATTTTACAGCCAAGTCCTTGTATTCACAAACGAATCTGAATCATGCCTTTTGGTTTATGCTTGATATCATTTCCTTGTTACAATTTGTTGTTTGTTTGTTCTAAAAGTCGGGATGGGATATATTATCATCTCCTTCCTCTATTTGCAGACCAGTGAATTCAGAAGCTACGGGCAGTTCAGGATTAGCTCGCGTCCCCACCTATAATGCCAGGTTTTGCCATCTAAACTGTTTAGGTTTATTATTGATGACAGACCATCTCCATTTAGTTTTCTTATGGGTTTTTTAATTCCAATATCAGTGCTTTAGGGCCTTGGCATGCTGTCATAGCATATGATGCATGCGTGCGTTTATGTCTTCATGCTTGGGCAATGGAAAATATGGAAGCCCCGATGTTTTTGGAAAATGAATGTGCAGTATTACGAGATGCATTTGGGTAGGTTAATTCTCTTTTCCTTCGACTTCATCCATTTTTTGCACTGTATAGTGCATACCATGCAAAGAATCTAAATCTCGAGTTAAAAAAATTGCTCTTCATTGCTTTTACCAACTTACATCTCCATCTACATGCTGCAGTTTACGCCAAGTACTCTTACAGTCAGAGGATGAATTGTTGGTGAAGCGCACTTCAGAGCTTGCCAATGAGGGAGCTCCCACTAAACCAAAGAAAACTATAGGCAAAATAAAGGTGCAAGGTAAAGTGTATGATAGTCATTTAAACCTGATGTTTCAAGTAGCAATGGATGTGACCTAACGATTGTATATTGTGCAGTGCGGAAAGTGAAGATGGGACTGGATCCACCAACAGGCTGTAATATTTTAGCTTTAAGACCACCTGTAGTAACCCTAGAAACCATCAAGTATCAATTTTCTAGCTTTCAGTCAGCAATAGTTTCTGGATGGCATGCTTTGCATAGAATTCGTGTTTCACCGCGATTACCTCCGAACAGTTCTCTATCTAGACAAAGCATGGCATACATGCAGGCAAGCACCCAGTACATCAAGCAGGTATCCAAAGTTCTAAAAGCTGGTGTAACAACCCTGCGCAGCAGTTCATCATCTTATGAGGTGGTGCAAGGTAATGAATGCTCTGTACTTATAAATTATGCTTTTCAACAACATGGCTGCATAATCAATTCTTGTGTAATTAGTTTTCCATATTTGAAGAGGATGCTATTTGGATTGTTTCTTCTAACTTGTATTAGAATAGGTAATAATTGATTAATTCTAGTTGAAGTTTTTTTATAGTTCTGCTCCTTAAGTACGTTTACTATATTTATGATGGACCCTTGAACATGTGCGCTTCTACTAATGGGTTGAATATATACATTCTTTGTTCATATTTTTACTGGACTTTGAAATTTTTTGTCCACTTCAATTTTATTTTGCATGTTACGCCCTGATGATGTTTGTCATGAATTGAATCCCTTCTTTTGCTGTCATCAGAAACTTACCCGTGTTTGCTAAGACTGAAAAGTTTAGCTGAGGAAGATGCCGTCAAAATGCAAGCTGGATCTGGAGAAACTCATGTTTTGTATGTTATTCTTGCTCATGTAACATTCTTTAGTTAGGAATCTTGTTCAGAAAATCACTGACAACTTTACAGCTTTCCAGATGGTCTTGGCGATGATCTAATAATTGAAGTTCAGGATTCCAATGCAAAGCATATTGGTCGCGCACTCCTGCAAATAGCTGCCATTACTGACCACCCAGTAAAATCTTTTTTGACCCTAAGAATGCTTTGAGTTTAAGAGTAATTCAACTATGCTAAGTCTTGTAGTCAAAGATTTATACTAAAGTTGAATGCAGGCAGACAAATTACGTTGGTGGTCTATTTATCGAGAGCCTGAACATGAGCTCGTGGGCAAAATTCAACTCTACGTAAATTACTCAGCAAGTACAGACGATAATAGTCACCCGAAGGTATGATATTAAATAACTGTTGTTCTGTGTGTGTATTTATATAGATTGCCTAAGTCGAATTCACATCTTCTTCCCTTAGCCATGTAACTTTGTCAGTTTGTTTTGTTTTTGCTGGTTAGATCTCTTTTTAAGTATTCCACTCTTTTTCTTCTTTTGATGATGCACTGATCTTGTCTTTAAAATAAAATTAACTGATATTCTTTTCTGAATCCCCCATAATTCACCAAATCTAGTAAAAATGAATCTTACCCAATTGTTTTGGTTGCATTGCACTTTCTGATTTCTGAGCTTCATGATTTTAAGAAGCAGGTTTCTTCTATCTGATCTCAATTCAATCTCTTTGGCCTATTTGTACTTGCTCTGAACTTGTTAACAAGGAAAAATGTTTTAGGAAATCTTAAAATTTGAAGGAAAATTTTGCTTTTAAATTATTTGAAGTTTGAACATGTTATAAAGATTATCTTTGTTTGTGGTCTCTAGTGTGGTTCTGTGGCAGAAACAGTAGCATACGACCTAGTTCTTGAAGTTTCCATGAAAGTGCAGCATTTTCAACAGAGAAATCTTTTGTTGCATGGTTCATGGAAATGGCTTTTGACAGAGTTTGCATCATACTATGGCATTTCAGAAGTATATACCAGATTAAGGTAACGGGGCTATGCTAAGTTAATTTTTTATATTCTACATAAATGGCTGACGCTGTGAATTAAGTTATTCACTACTATGTGATGAATATTGATGGTAGCTGACATGTTAAGCTTATTAACCTACCTCCATTGGATATGGTCGATAGATATCTTTCGTATATCATGGACGTGGCCACGCCAACAGCCGACTGCCTCACCTTGGTGTATGACTTGCTCATGCCTGTTGTTATGAAGGGCCATGACAAGAGTACGTTAAGTCATCAAGAGGTAGTAAATTGAACTTCCTAGCTCAAACCAGTACATGCTTATCTTATCACCATTATTTTATACCTATTACCTCAATGTTGTATATGATGAACATTTTGCAAATCTTGTTGGTTTCCTCTCAGAATCGAATTTTAGGAGAAACCAGGGATCAAATTGAGCAGATACTTGCTCTTGCTTTTGAGAATTATAAATCGCTTGACGAAGCAGCTCTCTCGGGTCTTATGGAGGTGTACAGACCAGCAACTGGGGTTGCAGCGCCTGCTATAGAACCTGCAGTTAAATTGTACACACTTCTTCATGATATTCTCTCTCCAGAGGCTCAGACTTCCTTGTGCCATTATTTCCAGGTTTTGAGAAACTTTATTTCTGTAGGAAGTAGGATTGCATTGTCAAGTTGAATGTTCAAGTTTTCCTTAAGGGCTAGCATCTTTCCAGGTTGCTGTGAAAAAGAGATCAAGGAGGCACTTGAGTGAGACAGATGAATATATGGGTACCAATACCGAAGGCAGTTTGGTAGATACTGTTACTATGTCTACTGCTTACCAAAAGATGAAATCGGTGTGTGTTAACATTAGGGAGGAGATATTTTCTGACATTGAAATCCATAATCAACATATACTTCCCAGGTACCACTTCCTGTTCAGTTGTGTCCATATCCATTTTAGAGCCTTGTCTGCATGTTAACCATAATCCATATTAAAGGGGAATTGACTTTATTTGCATCTCTAAAGAAAACCTCGCCTTTTCCTTTTACAACGGAATTTTTTTAGGGCTGGTTTTGGAAACTTTCAAAACTGTTTTATGTTCTTTAGAACAAAAGTACAAGGAAAACATGTTCGAATAGCACTTTTTTTAAAAAAAATTGTTTTAGGTTTGAGAAGCTAGCTGACATAAGTTTCTATTTGCAGCTTTGTAGACCTACCAAATCTCTCTGCTTCCATATATAGCAACGAGCTTTGCAGTAGATTGCGTTCTTTCCTTATTGCTTGCCCACCGACAGGCCCTTCACCTGCAGTAGCAGAACTTGTTATTGCGACTGCTGATTTTCAGAGGGATCTTGCCAGATGGAATATTAGGTAACTTTTGTTTATACATAAACTGTTTTTGTTATGTTTGGGAAAAACTTCTTGATGTCCTTGTAAATTTCCAACGCATTTTTTTTTCTTTGTCAGTCCCGTGAAAGGCGGTGTTGATGCAAAAGAATTATTCCATTTGTATATTCTTGTGTGGATCCAGGATAAGCGCCTATCGTTGCTTGAAACGTGCAAATTGGATAAGGTCAGTCAAATGAATTATATATATATATATATTGAATATTACAAACTTTTTGCTAGCATGAAACATGAAGGAACACAATTACTGTTAACAATAAAGGAGTACAAGTTTATCAACCAGACAATGATAACAAAGGGAATATCACTAAAACATTTATGTTAACACAATTGGTGTTTCTTAAAGATGCACTTAAGTGGAAAATACTGACTATACACATCAGCTGTTGCTCATAAGAATACGATCACTGTATTAACATAAATGTAAATGCAGGTTAAGTGGTCGGGAGTTAGGACTCAACATTCTACAACACCTTTTGTCGATGAAATGTATGACCGATTAAAGGAAACTTTGAGTGACTATGAGATTTTCATTTGTCGATGGCCAGAGTACACCTTTGTTTTGGAACAAGTAAGTTCCTAGTCTCGTCAGTCGTGGTTATTTTATTTCGCTGTTAACTCTACCTCTTATCTCAACATCTCACCTACCTCAAAACCATTATGTATATAAGCATATCTGATATCATCACATGTAATGGTTTGTGTCACTGATGCGAGCACTACTTATTCTAACATGCTAGTTAGCCACCACTATTGTTTACAAATTTTCAACTCTAATTTTTTTTCAGTTTCAATGGCCATCAAGGATTTGTAAACCAAAAAACATCAGTAAGAAATCGCCTGTAATTTAGGGTGATCTTTATCATGCAAGTCTGATCAAGAACTTCCATGGGACCCATGAAAGTTGAAACCCTCATTTTTCTTAGGATTATGTCTCTTGTGGATGGTTGACTAATTTTTTCATGTTATATCATTGGTCATTTAGGTGCATTTGCTAACAATTTTGTTTTTAGTATTCTACTTCTAAAAGTTATGATTTGTTCGCTGATAAATTTTCATTGTTTAGCTTTTACTTTTTTTTTTAAATACTTGAATTTATAACTAAATTTCAAAAACAAAAGGCAAATATTTAGAAATTATTATTATTGTTGATATTTAGTCATGATTTTAGAAACATCTTAAAAAATAGATTATGGAACAAAGAAAAATGTTAGTAAACAGGAAGCTTTTAAAAACAGGAAAAAAAATATACTGTCATCTAAAGTACTTAGTTTCAGTTCTTCTAGAAACGAACAAGCTACCCTTTCTCCTTCTCATAGGTTCTCGATTTCATATCAGAAATTTCAGTCACCCGCAATTTCTTTGACAGGATCTTTATTTTTTCCTTTTCTTCTCCTTCAAGGTCCATATTTTCTAAATTTCTACTCTTGATCTCACAACCCAAAGAGTCTTATTCTATTTATTCTTTTTTGGATTTCTATTATAGGCTATTGCAGATGTTGAAAAAGCTACAGTGGAGGCATTGGATAAGCAGTATGCTGATGTATTGACACCACTGAAAGAAAATTTAGCTCCCAAAAAGTTCGGACTTAAGTATGTCCAGAAACTCGCCAAACGATCTGTGGGCCCTTACACCGTTCCCGACGAGGTAAGTTGGCACTTAAAAAATTCAAGGTTTTCTTTCATATGTGCGTCCCGTGACATTAAAGATTCAATGATGATTTCAGCTGGGGATTCTATTAAATTCCATGAAGAGGATGCTTGATGTTCTACGCCCAAAGATGGAAGCCCAATTTAAGCTGTGGGGTTCCTGCATTCCTGAAGGTGGAAATGTAATTCCTGGAGAGCGTCTCAGTGAGGTGACAGTCATGCTCAGAGCTAAATTCAGAAACTATTTGCAAGCAGTTGTGGAAAAGCTTATTGAGAATGTAGGTATCATTTTCGTTTAGAATTTGTCGTGTCGCTCTCTAGTTGCTTTGGAAGATAAATTATCTTGTCCATTTTAATAATCGGAATTGTAAGTAACAGGTTTTTTTGTGGACTTAACCTATATTATTGCTGAGAATAAAGACAGAAGTTATGGCGTATGGATATGGAATTCAGATGGTATATCATGAGATGAATCATCTAATTGATTTTGAGTCCCTATGCTTTTTCTCACTAACATTATCAACCCACGTGTTTGGTCTCTTGTTAGGTTTTACATTTTTTTGTGGGTGTTAGTGACGCGGTTATTTTGTAACTACTCATACATTATTTTGCTTGATTGGAATCCCTTTGCTTGATTGGAATCCCTTATTTTAGTGAGATTTCTCTTTGTGGGCTTGGTTATTTTTTTGAATGCCTTGTATTCTTTCATTTTTTCTCAATGAAAGCTCGGTTCCTTAAATCAACCCACATGTTGAACTCAAAAAAATATTATCAATTATAATGAGAAATGGTACACGGTATCTGATTTTGGATTAAGTAGAACATTTCTTCAAGTATCAATGAGATCATCACTTTTTATCTGCCTTGTTATTTACTGCAGACGAAGTTACAAAGTGCTACAAAGCTGAAAAAGATTCTACAAGACTCCAAGGAAGCTGTGATTGAATCAGAAATAAGAAGCAGGATGCAACCACTGAAAGATCAGTTGACAAAGACAATAAATCATCTTCATACTGTCTTTGAGAGTCATGTATTTATTGCTCTCTGTCGGGGTTATTGGGACCGGATGGGACGGGTAAGATAAATCAGGATTCTTTTTACGTATTTGCTCTGAAATTGCTCCAAAATTGAGAATTCATTCTTCTTCAGCTTTTACATTTTTGGATTTTTATCTGGCACAGGATATTCTAAGCTTCATGGAGAACAGGAAGGAGAACAGGTCATGGTATAGAGGCTCAAGAATTGCAGTTTCGGTAAGCAACTACTTTAAGTTCGGTCAATAAGAATCAATGTAAATAATAAAAGGTTTAGAAGAATGGGTTCAAGTCATAGTTGCCATCTACGAGTATTCTTGACAACTAATTTTCTGTGAGAATAATGGAGATGCGTGCAATAGCCTGAACACACTCATGGATATAAAAAGAAAAAAGGAAAAAAAGTTACTTTAAAGTTTTTTTTTATTATTTTTTTTTTTTTTTTTTTTTTTTTTTTTTTATTTTATTTTATGGAATAGGTTCCTGAGGGCCAGCCAATCAATACTTAATCTTACCTGATATTCAGCAAAGCCTTTTTTTTATTTTTGGTCATGATAACTTCAAAGGGTGGTTATTTATGTTTAAGTGTGGAGAAAAACCTCAAGCAATCTTTCCTTGTTCTTTTGTCATTCTCATTACTTATTCATTTGCAGGTTCTCGACGACACATTTGCCTCACAGATGCAGCAGTTGCTCGGGAATTCACTGCAAGAGAAAGACCTCGAGCCACCAACCGCTATCACAGAAGTGCGATCGATGCTCTGCAAGGATTAAGGGCAGGCAAACAATATCGTGTCGGATCATTCTCATGCTTTATGGATCTGAGTCTAAACAAGAGGAGATATGGGCATGTATTTTCAACAAGCAGGAAGGAAG
Source organism: Herpetospermum pedunculosum (assembly GCA_028017165.1). NCBI lineage: Eukaryota > Viridiplantae > Streptophyta > Magnoliopsida > Cucurbitales > Cucurbitaceae > Herpetospermum > Herpetospermum pedunculosum. The sequence continues at coordinate 86,291,087 of CM051522.1, forward strand.
AGCCAAGTGCTAATCATAATCTTGTTAGCATGAAGATGTCTATTTTGATAAGAAGAATGAAAGGTTCTGTTGAAGATGCAGCTACTAGCCTTGCTGATTCCATTTTGTAAAGGGAGTTAGCTACTCAGCTGCCCCAAAATTTTCTTTTGGCATCCACAGTGGTGCACCAACTATAGAGATGTAGATGTATATGTACAACATTACATAAATATAATTCTTCCATTTATTAGAAACAGTGCCTTGGAACATACTCTACAACCTTAAATTAATAATAATAATAATATATAAAAAAAAATAACAAATTGATGACAAATTGTGCATGGTAACTGTCATGTATTCTGCCAACAAGAACATAGTTCATGTATTCTGCCAACAAGAACATAGTTCAACGGCATGATATATCGCCTAGTGACCATGAGATCTTAGGTTCAATCCTCCACCCCAACATGTTGTCAAAAAAAAAAAAAAAACTTACATGTATTCCTTCTCCAGAGGTGCATTATTTCTCTTGAGGTACAAATTTAACATCATCCACCCACTAAAAAAATTATAGTCGGAGAGGACTTGAGACCTCTCGCTCATAGTTCATATATTATGCTGGTTGAGTTATGTTTTGGCAAAAAAAAAAAAAAATAATAAATATAGTTGAATAATGTCAAACCACAAGAAACTCAAAGTACAAAATACAAATTTAGCCTTAATCACACAATTAACTTGCAATAACTCAAATAAGAGGGGAAAATTAAAGATTATTAGTCATTACAAAAGACATAGAATAATAGAGACTTATATGAATCCTCCAGTGTAAGGCACTGCAGTTGAAGGTAACCACACATCCCCAAGAAGGAAATTTGAAACCGTAAAATTAGCAGCATCTGTTACATTATTAACCACATGGTAACCAGGCCAGTTAACTCTGTTCTTTGTATTTGATCCACCTCCTGTATTATTATACTCTGCATAATATAATGTGCTTAGATATTCACTTGACCATGGATCCCAACCAGAAGGATTTATAAACCCATCTATGAATGTCTGCATATACATTGTTCTTGAATATTGCTTCCATGGCCTTCCCAAATATGTCTTGTTCATATAACTTTTGCTTGCAGCCAAATCGCTCGTGGCCCGGATCGTGCAGTTGTGGATCGAAGTCCCGGTGTTTTGGTTCGGGTCTGATCGACCTTGAGCCGTGATCATATTGGACTGTCCTGCGAGCGGTAGACGGGGATATATGTTGCAGTTTTGGAACACAACGGCTGCATTTCCAAATATGAAGTCCACTGTGCCATAGATGTCACATTCTCTAAAGAATTGTCTAAGGGAGTGTGTGTATAAGGTGTCTTGGTAGCCCTCAAAGCTGCAGCTGTAGAAGATTGACATGTCGGCCCCGCTTCTTACTGCAACTGCTTGGCCCTTGATCGCTCCGGCTGTGTTTTGGAAGGTTATGTTCACTGCCATGAATCCTTCTGCTGCAACAGCTGCATCATTCATGTAAAAGCAAATGATATCTATCTTAAAACTTGGGCTTAGTTTGAGATTGTTAAGATAATTGTTGTCAAATGTGCTGGAAAAACCAGTTGGAGTAATTTCGTGTTTTGTAAATTTCAATTTTGACTTTTGAACAGGCAAGATCAAATGAGAATTTTTAAAAGCTTCTTGGAGAAAGGCACCAATCTCAAGAAACTACTATTGACCAGATTTAAAATTAAGGTCAAATTATATATTTGGTCTTCAAAACTTTGAGATTGTGTCTCATAGGCTCCTGAACTAAAAAAAAATGTCTGATAAATATTTGAACTTTCAATGTATATTTAATAGGTCTTTGATCTGTATTTGAACTTTCAATTTGGAGTCTAATAGATCTCGTACCTATTAGACATTTTTTAAAATTTTAGAGATCTATTGAACACAAAATTGAAAGTTCATAAATTTATTAGACGTACTTTAAATTTTAGGGACATATAAACACAAAAAGTCACAAGTTAAGGAACATATCAAATGCTCACCAAAAGTTGCACTATTGAAAGTCGTCCACCCGTCTACGACGCTTCGGTTACCCGTAATAATAGTCTGATTTATACCATCTCCAATCATCAGCAAGTACTTCTTCTTCGTAGGGATCGACACATACTCTTGATAAACACCAGCCGTGATGTAAATCAAGAAGTAGCCATTGGCAGCAAGAGAGTTGTTGGGAGCAGCACCAATAGCTTCTGAGATGGTGAGGAAGTTTCCTAGGCCATCTTGACTCACAACCACAATGTCATTAACCAAAACTCCATCATCTGATGAAGACGAAAGCCTTCTTCGATTCACCGTCGAACGGTAACGATCGTAAACGGCACGGTCGTGTCTCGACATTCTCAACGGCAACGGTCCTTTCCTAAACCGGAGGTGTTTTTTCCCAGGGTGCTCGAGTGTCCTGTTTCTATTCCTAGGCACCCAACTCCTTGTAAAAAGATCAAGAGAAAGACTGTATGATTTGGTACAGTCAATGAGAGGGGCCAAGATATCTTTCTCCAAACTAGAACCTGAGGCTACAGTTTTTAGGCCATCAAGACAAGTATCAATGTTGGTTAAGATGGCACTAAGAAGACTTTGGATATAATCAGCTTTTGAGTAAGTTAGCTTTTTATCGGTTCCATTGACGGCTCGAAATGAATTCGACAAGAAATTGATGTTTAGTTGGGCAAGATACTGGCAATCTGTAAGAGCTCCAGTGACAGATTTAGGTAGAGTGGAACTGTTTTGAAGATGCTTATCAATCAAGTCAAAGAATCTAGATGCTTTAGATAAAGAACGACGGATTGAAAACCGACCCGAGTCATAGACATTGCCTGGGGATTTTTGAAGAACAGAGATGCAGTAAGAAGGATTTGAGGTGAATTTGCAAATGGCTTTTGTAGGGAAAGAATTAGTGAGAGAATCATCTGCAGTAGATGAAGAGCTGAAGAAAAGGGTTAAAACTAAAAGTATCAGAAACAGGAACTTACAAGCCATTGGATTTGAACAACTTGATGTGTGGAAACAAAAGAGAGCTTAAGTCCATATATATAGGGGGAAATTTCAAATAGGGTCTACCAACATACAAATTTATAAAAACAAAATTATAGTGTGAAGAAAGAGTATAGTACTAGAAATTTTCTATGGTCAGATAGACCATAGATTTTTGTGATGAATAATGATGAAATCTGCAACTTGTCATATTGTAAGCAAAAGTCAACAAGATTACTTCAAGTACACAAAACAGTTAAGACTAACCACTTTCTCGATTAATTGTAGCAGAAACATTCACAAATGCATATTATATGCCCACTTTCATTAGATTGAGTAATCCATGCTTCCTTAAATTCTGTGCTGAGAGACAAGACTGAGTTAATGCAAGTTTTCTTTGCTTTTATTGAACTAATGCAAAATCAATGGTGGACTTCCCATGTGAGTTTGACTCGAGAAGAAGGGCTTAAGAGATACCTGGATGGAACCTTCCCTTCATGAATTACAACTGTTTGTTTGTTTGCTCTCAGCAGTAGTTGAAGTCGGACCTGCAGAGAGAAGAACTTGCTTAAATGAGTTTGCCATCTAGCGAAAAAAAAGGCCGCCATTGAAAAGCAAACATTTTAGGCTGGTTTGATAATCGATTTGTTTTTAAAATTGTTCTTGTTTCTTAACCAAATTCTAAATTCCAAAAACAAGTTTTTAATTTTTTTTTTCTTTTCAAATTTTGGTTTGGACTTTGCAAAGAGTTTTAAAAAGTAGATAACAAAACCAAATGGCTAGGCATTAAGTAATTATTTTTAGAGATTCATAACCGTTTGTTGTATATATAACCTTTACAAGCTAAATTATTTTTAGATTATTTTTCAAACAAATTGTATATCCCTTAACCATTTTGGAAAAGAAAAAAAGAAGAGAGAACACAAAATATTGAATACTTTTAGTGTAGTAACATTAAAAAAATGGATTTAAGTCCTAGCTTATTCGAGAGAACACAAAATATTGAATACTTTTAGTGTAGTAACATTAAAAAAATGGATTTAAGTCCTAGCTTATTCGACTTTTGCCTCGATTTTTTTCTTCTTTCTTTTCTTGTCTTATTTTAGGTCTTTGTATACAAATTTATTTTTAGGAGTTCATAAATTAAGGCGTGCCAAAAAAAAAAAAAAAAACAACAACATAACTCGGCATGATGTATTACCTAGTGACTATGAAGTCCTAAATTCAATATCACGGTATGATGTATTACCTAGTGACTATGAAGTCCTAAATTCAATACCAACCCACCATGTCGTAAAAAAATAATAATAATAAATTAAGGCATGGTCTGATACACACAACATTAATTTCTTTTGAAAATTAAAATACAACAACGCAAATAACATCTTGAGAATGACCCTTAAACACGTTTTCAGTAAAATAATAATAATAAATAAATACAGCCTTAAACAAAGATACACTTGACACAATTTTTTTTGTATATATATTATTGTATTAACAGGAGGATAATACTTTAACATAGACCATGTTTAAAGCTACCTGCAATGTATTGTGTAAGTTACTATTATTTTACTTTTTTAAAATGATTGAAATATCATTTTTAAGTAGTCCATATATTTTTAATATTTTAATTTTCGTCTCTCAATTTTTCATAAATATTAAAATAGTCATTATCGTTAGTTTCAAATTAATTTTGAGACTTTTTATATAAATAATGTATTTTTAAAAAATAATTACACAAATAGGGTACTTCTAAAACCATTTTCTTTAATCGTCTTCTCTTCCGCCTATGCATTATCATTCTTCAAATAGCTACAATTCCCCAACCCATATCGATCAAACGGGTCGGGAATCAACGACATGACCAGACTGAGAGTGGGCGCGGGAAAGTCCAAGATGCTCAGAGAAAGAATTTCAGGTTTCTTCGAAGAAAACCCAGAATTACAACTCGAACCAAAAACGGGAATCAATGGGTTAATTTTAAGTTTTTCAAGAAGTTTCTCCCCTCGTAGAGCTTGAATCCAGATTCAGGGGATCCAGTGAGCATTTGAACTACTTGTTTGGAAGAAGGGTAGGGATTGACAGATTCAGAACGAGTGATGGGTTTGGGAGAGTGGAGAGTGGAGTTGGTGGTGCAATTGAAGGGGCAAAGTCATAGCTTGGAATCCATTGCTGGTGTTGGTGGTGTTATTGTTGTTGGTCATGCGGCTACTCGAATAGGAAGAAGAAAAGGGTAGACGATTTATCATACTCCTGTTACACGATTTAACTACCCTATTATTGTTCAGAAGTATCTTGGTAGACGATTTATAGTAGTCGTGCCACGATTTAACTATCCTATTCTTATTTAGAAGTAGGTTGTTTCTGTAATTATTTTTAAAAATAAAATAAAAAAATCCTTAATTTTGATTGAAAGTTTAAATAATAGTAACGATAACTTTCCTATAAAAAGAATATATATATATATATATATATATGAATTCAAAATTTATAGCTAATAAAGATATATATTTTTTTTTTTTTCTTTTTTTTTTAGAATAAAGATTAAGATTTAAAATTAAAAAGACTACGATAGAAAAGTATATCTTATACATAGAAACAAAATGTTATTTTAACCGTCAAGAGCATAGCTCAATAGTATTGCCTAGTGACTATGAAGTCTCGGTTCAATCTTCATCCCAACATGTTGTCAAAAAATGCTATTTTAACCCAAAGAAAAAAAAAAAAAAAATCAATTTAATATTAAATGATTTTTTATTAAAACTAAATATGAAATAATCTATATTTTTTTTTTAGAGAGAGAAATAATAGAACTAACTTTTGAGTATAATAATTTCTGACCTTTGGTTGTTGTTACAGAGGCAGCTATCTGATCGGAGCAATTCTAATCCATGCAAATTGAGAGATGAAGCAAAAATAGCAAAGAATCCCCAACTTCCAAACTGCTTTCCGCAAAATCGTCCTGCAATCTCTTTCTCTCTGTTGATCTTGTTCCATATTTAATCCACAATCCTTGAAGAGATGAAAGCCCGAAACGAATTAAGGGGAAAGGGGGATCATACCAAACAAGAACAATCTGCTCTTTCGAAATGTTTCTCTGATCGGTGGTTGTGTGAGTTTCTTCAGTAAGCAAAGAAGAAACTGAAAAAAACTTTGAGCAAAATCACACACCATCGATCTGGGGACTGCCAAAGAGAAACCATGGAGGTGGTTCGGATGAGGGAGTTGATGTTGCTGTGGTCAACTATTCAAAGCTCTCGTGTGGCCCTCGTGGGTGGTAATCACACCGCTGCCAGATTTTGCACTCGCTAGAAATTTCCCTTTTCCCTTCCCTTAGCTTCCCCCACTCTCCCTCTCTGCCTGCTGTTCATATCTTTCTGCATAATTTGTTCTTCAATTCTGTTTTTTCTGCACCAAATCAACCGCGCAACCAACTCTTTTTTTCCATTTTTTTAGTTTTCATTTCAATTCAAGCATCAGCACAATCCATGGCGTTCGACTTGGTTCATCAAGCTTACCGAACGAAGCCACACCAGTACGAAGACCAAGTTCCTGGTCTGTATTTGGTAATCAAGCACCCTGCAGCAGAATCTAGGGTTTTGAGATTTCTTGCTCGAGCTGTGCTCTTGGCTTTGTTCATTGTTTCATTGCCTTATATCGGATCCATTCTAAGATCAGGATCCTCTATCAATGCCGAATCTGGATCTGATAATGAAATCGGCGTTGTCTCGGTTCTAATCAACCACAACGGAATCGTTTACCTCGAACAATCTGATGATTCTACCATCGAATTAGGCCAATTGGAGATCGATTCCCCCTCCCGTAGACGACTCTTCGCTTACGAATCTGACGCTAAGAGAGCCGCAGCGCTAAACGAACTTGAAGATGTGCTCCTCGAGCCGCCGCGAGCTTCGTCGCGGAAATCGAAGCGGTATTTGCAACGAACACGATACCTTCCAGATCTGATGGGCGATTCTCTCGAAGGCTATCCCCGCCATGTTTTCATCGACGTCGGACTTCCGGAGAAGGAAGGCGGAAGCGGCACGAACTGGTTCGACAATAACTACCCTACCAGAAACAAGAAATTCGAAATGTTCAAGATCGAGACAGTGAGTACTACCGATCAAGATCCGCCGTCGTCAAACAAGGCGCTGCACGGAATGTCGGACTGGCTGTCGAAGAACGTGAGAGCCGAAGATTACGTCGTGATGAAAGCAGAAGCCGAGATTGTGGAGGAGATGATGGAATCCAAGGCCGTACGGTTGGTCGACGAGCTTTTCTTGGAATGCAAGCCAGGGACAAACGGTGGACGGAAGGTCTCCGGCGGCGGTGGGCGAGCTTACTGGCAGTGTTTGGCGTTGTACGGCCAGCTCCGTGATGAAGGCGTGGCGGTCCATCAATGGTGGGGTTGAAAACAAATCAGAGAATCGAAATCGAATCACCGGAGAATGAAGAGAGAGTGATGAAGAGTGTACGAGAGGGAGGGTGATAGCCGATAATTAACTTTCATTTCCCTTTTCTTTTTTTCTTTTTTTTTCTTTTCTTTTTTCTTTTTCTTTTTCTCTTTAGTTTTTTTTCATTTTTTTTTTTTTTTTTTTTTTTTTTTAATGTTTGTTGTGCGGATTTCTTTATATCGTTGTTTATCTAAGACTTCCAGGAAAAAAAAGAAGCAAGAAAAAAAAACAAAATTTTCCGTTTTCTTTTCCTTTTTTAAGACAAAAAAAAAAAGAATTCTTTGATATGAGTGGGAATTAGTGGAGGGAAGCCTGTAAGCTATGATATGGAAGATTTTTTTAATTAAACTCCCTTGTGTGTTTTTTTTATGTAATTTCTATTGTTTATTTTATTATTTGTATTTATTATATTTCTGTTTCTTTACCCTTTTTTTTTTTTTTTTTTTTTTTGATAACCAGTTTCTTTACCCTTGTAACGCAACACTTATCAAATCAAATTAAAAGTTAATGTAAAAAAAAAAAAAAAAAAAAAAAAAAAAATTAAAAAAAAAAAAAATTAAAAGTTAATGTAACCAAAAAAAAAAAAAAAATTATTATAATAATAATAATGGTTGGTGCAATTAACTCTAATAATATATATTTGATCATTTTAGTTCATCTATATTTTTACCACATGAAAGATGATAACATTATATGTTTTGGTCGTACCGATAATATAAATCAATTTTTTTTATTTTTTTTTTGTTCATTAGTTCATTAGTTCATTAGTACAAATACTTTATACTATGAAAATATTTTCATGCAAAGCTATGATGATATTTTAAAATTTTATTCATTGTATTGTTGTGTTGAAGTTGCAATTGAAAATAAATAAATGAATCAAAACAATAATAATATTTTAAAAGTACATAAACCAAAACCTGAAAATACAAATCATAATCTTCATTTGTTGGTCTTTTATTTTGTAATCCTCTCATTTTTGGTTTTTTTGTTATACACACTATTCAAATGATCTTAATTAATCTTAATTTGGTATATTTCCATATGACTTGGTCTTCAATGAAGGTAAAATAAATAGGGCAAAAAAAAAAAAAAATGATCATTTATACCTATTTTCCTTTAAATAAACTCAAATAAGTTTTAATTAAAGATAAAAGTGGGGATAATTAGAGAATGCTCATTTCTAATAATACTCATTTTTTTTTCAAAAATGCTTAAATCTTTTTTTATTTATTGTTTCGACTAAAATACTCTTCAAAATAAACATAAAACCTAAATGCTAAACTCTAGATTCTAAAATCCTACACCTGGGCCCAAATTTTAGTAAATAGAATATTACTCAATTGGTATAAGATTGAAGGTTATGAGTTGAATCCTCGAGTGCCGACATTTAAATGCATCAGGTTGGGTCATATTATGTTCTTGATTGAGAGGTTATGAGTTGAATCTCCGGTCATATTATGTCCTTGATTGATAGGTTATGAGTTGAATCTCCGGTCATATTATGTCCTTGATTGATAGGTTATGAGTTGAATCCCCACGTCAATTAAAATTTTATTTTAATTTTGGTTATTTTTTCAATAAAAAATATTTTTAAATTTTGTTCGAAAGGGAGTGTAGAAAGAGATTGGGAAGGATTTCCATAAAACAAATATATCTATATCTAAAGAGTTGTGTAGGCCCAAACCAAAACTTGAGGGGGTCTGAATTTGGGCTCAGAGTCCACCAGTAACGAAAGGAGAGAGGAAAATGGCGTCGGGATTGATATTGATTTCTATGAGTATGGACATTCTTTTCTCCAATTGCAACCCTACTACTTCAAAAGGCTTTCATTTGTCTGCTAAATAAATTTGTTCTTGCCTGCCTTCTCTTATAACAATACTCTTGCACCAATCTTAAAAAACTCAAGATTAACATGTAAAACCTTTCATCCCGGATTTACAACCTTCTACCGATTATAGTTTTTCTTTATTTAATTTCGAATTGAAAAGTTGTCGTGTAATTCAATTATAGGTAATCATTAAGGGTGAGCCTAATAGTCATGAAGGACTCGTTCTACACCTAAGTTTTACTTTTTATTTATTTTTTTTGTGTCGTAAGGATCTTCACAAAAAAAAAAAAAACTATACAAGTTTTTTATAAGCTTTTTTCGTTAGCTATTGTATCTGTTATTTCCAGTTGTTTATGATTTTTTTTCTTTTTCTTTTTGTAAAATATTTAATTAATGTGTGGTGGGGAATGAACCTCTGACTTCCTAATTAAGAGACAATTTTATGTCAATTGAACTATATTCCGTTTGTGTTATAATTGTTGGATATGAGGTTCATGAAAATATATTCAACATTAGAAGAAGCGTTTTTAATATGGATATGGTGATTGATTTGTTGTTATTTACTCCACATTATTTTACTGCAATTCGAAAAATTACGGTATTACAAATTTACAATATGCTATGATCGGTGATGACTGACACTTTTTTAGTCTTCTATGTCATAAATTTTTGCCCACTCATTTATTCATTATGAAATGGCTATATTGTCTATTTGCTACTAAAAGTAGAAGAAATCACGAAGACAAGCCGCATGTTTTGTGACACGGATGGAAATGGAACTGTATAGCCAACTTTCATCCATATTCTTTCAAAAGTTGCTATATTATTTGATATTTTATAAACGTTTCAAAATTATATTTAAAATACAAATCTATTAGAATGTTGAACAAAAGTCGATATGGCAGTGATCAAAACGCTTACTTAGATTAAATTTGAAAGACTAACATTTCGCCACGCCGACTTTTCATAAATTTTAATAATGAGTCGTAACGTTTACCTTTGACTTTTCATAAAGGTTTCAAAATTATTCTTGATGTAGAAATAGAATGCGGGACGAAATGTAGTTCTTTTAGATTTAATTCAGACAAGTGTTCCCGTCACTGTCACGTTGTTCAAAGTCACCGCATGTCGATTTTATGTTCAACATTCTAAGGATCTCACTTATCATTAAACCATAGACCGTCTCTATTTTTCGGAGTAGAAAACAATTTTTTTACAATATACAAGGTGAAAGATTAAAACCTCTGATCTCTCGGTCAATAATTCATACATTATGTCAGTTAAACTATATGCTCTTGACAAATCGATGACATTTCTTTCGAGAACAATTGAACGTCTTTCAAATTTCATCGTGAGATTTCAAAACCAAACTGACACGATTAAGTCTTAGTGGCAGATCTAAGTAGGTAACAATAGGCATGGATATAGTTCACACCTCGCTAAGCAAGCCCACTAGCAAACTTGGATGGTTAACAATTAATGCCACCCATGACCTATATAGAACACTTCTTGGTGTTGACCCTATTATTAAGCCTAGAAACGAGCGAAAAATCTACAAATTTTTAGGGCAAAAAAAAAAAAAAATTATATCCCTAAATTTTCCACCTTGTATAGTTAAAATTCTACATTAATTATTGTATCAATTAAACTCTGACTACTTTCTGATTTTAATCTAGTTTTGTGCTTTCAAATGGAGTCGTCTTCTTAACTATCTTGAGTTGACCTAGTGGTCTATTAGGAACATGAGAGTATAGCGAAGGGTCTAAAGGGAATGAGAATTCAAGGCATGGTGGTCACCTTGTCTAGGATTTAATATCCTATATGAATTTCCTTTGGAACCAAATGTAGTATGGTTAGATGGTTGTATAATGAGAATAGTCGAGGTGGGCACAAATATATTAAAAAAAAAAGGTCTTCCCTATTCAAATTAAAAAAATATACGTGGCTTGACTATTGCTAGTTTATTTCTTCGTTGAAATATTAGAGTGAGGCTCACGTTCACGGATGACAAGTTTCAAGTTAACATATAACTAAAAAAAGTGCTAGAGACTAAACAGTATCAAAAGGTCTTCTAAACAACCAACAATAATATGATTAGAACGGGACGACTTCGCCATAATTAAAAAGAAAAATATTTATGCATGACTCAATGGTTAAGAATAAGATATATTTGCCTCTTCTAAGGTTATAGATTCAAATCTTCACTATCAGATACATCATATAATATTCTAATACCATTATTTTCCTATTTTGACACAATTTAGAAAAGACATCAAGATATTCTTCAAGATTTCATTGTAAAAAAGAGTATGAAAAAGGTTGGAAGCATATCTTATCAACAACTTTCTCATATCTACCCCAAAGTTCATTGACATTTAGAATTGCCTCATTTCTAACTTCACTACAAACATAAAATGAAAGGCATTAGAAGCAAGAGGAAGATGGGAGGAGAGAAAAGAAGATGATTCTTTTGCAAATAAGATAATTTTTTCCCTCTTGTAAATCTCTTCTTCGTTTCTTCAAATAAAGTCTCGTCTCAACGGGTTAACTTTAATTTTTTTTTTTAGTTCAACGACATGTGAGGTGGAGATTCTATTCAAACCTCTAACTTCTTTAATGTTAGCGTGTTAATTCAGTTAAGTTAGAATATTCTAATGGTTGATAATAATATTTTTAAGTCAATTTGAGAGTTTTGTGAGTGATTGGAATTAGATACCTTCCAACAGGGAAATGGACAAATCGAATTGTTTCAAATTCAAAGCTATCGAATTCGAAAGGTGTAACATATGAATCCAAAATGGAAAAAGGGGAGAAAAAAAGGTGTCAAAGTAAATTAAGGCAAATGCGTTTTTGTCTCTTTGAATGTTGAAGTTTAACCATCCAAATTGCTCTTCCAACGTGGGCCCAATCTTCTTGCCGGCCATGCACCAATATTCCCTTCTTCATGCCCCTCCTCCACTTGCCCATTATTCTTTTTTCTTTATCATAAATTATTCAACCACCGTGACAATGTAGCGGATAGTTTTGACGATATAAGAAAAATTGTAAAATTATTTCGATTTTATATCCAATAGTCACTAGAAACAGAAGAGATTTAATATTTACATTTTATAGTTTTAAAGAGACAGTAACATTGTGGCGCCCTCATTAAATATTTTAACTTCTTTTAGCTAATTTTGATTTTAAAAAAATGTTTTTTTTAGTTCAACGACGTGCAAGGGATTTAAATCTTTGGCTTTTGAACGAAAGTATATGTTTCAACCAGTTGAGCTATGCTACATTTTTTTTTTATTATTGTTATAGCAATATTCGGGACAAAAATAAGATGTAGCCCAACAATTTCTTGAAATTTCAATTAGTTTACTAATTTTTTTCTTTGTTGAATTCTTCATGTGTTAAAATTAGATTTGAAATGTTAATTCCGTGTTACATGTCTTTTAAAATGTTTATGTGTGATTGAATTTCTTAAGGTTTATTTAAATTTTAGGGAGGGGAATAGAATACTATACTTAAAAATGGGCCAACGTGAGCATAGTTTAGTGGTAATTGACATGTATTTTTTTATTTTATTTTTTAGGTTGAGTTCAAACCTCATATTCTACATTTGTTATACTAAAAAAATAATAATAAAAAAATGTTTTTTCTAACAATAGTTTTTTTTTTTTTTTTTTGAGTACATGGGGTGGGGGGATTCGAACCACAGACCTCTTGGTTGTTAACACATATATATGCCCGCTGAGCTATGCTCGCTTTGGCTTTTTTTAACAATAGTTAAATTGTAGTTTGAGAAATCCTACTTTCAAATAAAGCATTTAATTAATTTTATTCTAAATGTGTTTATGTAATAAATATTTTGCTTAAAAAACATTATTCTTCTTCAAAAAAGCATGCTAGATGCATACTAAATTTTATAAAGGAAAAAATTAATTTTGGAAATTTCTTTTTCTAGATTTAAAGATTAGGTAAGATTGTAAATGTGTGTTTAAACGTATATTATAAAACAAATTAAACTTTATGCAAAAAAAAAAAAAATATATATATATATATATATATTGTAAAGGAAAATAAAAAATTATATATAATCATTAATAAATGAATTTGGTTTACCATAAAATAGAAACAAAATCAGTTGGACCATCAACTACCTAACATTTAACTTTTTAATTTTAGGATTGAAACTAACTTAATGATAGGTCATGGGTTAAAACATTAGTAAATCCTTTTATTGGTTAATCTTTTTTATTTTCACACCAAATCATGAATGATATAAACATAGTTGAATTGAGATATTGAGATAAAACATGTATCATTGTCATAAATTCAAATTTTCTTTACCACACATATTGTAGAGAAGAGAAAAAAAAATATTCCATAGTTGTTTTTACCATATTTGAGATCACACCATTACAAATATAAAATTAAAATATTTATCTAATACTTTTGGAATTATTAAAATTATTATTATTTTTTTTTTTTTAGTACAATGAACTTCCGACCTAATTTTATTTTAATATATTTCAATTATCGTTGAGCTAAGTCACTTTCATCCTTCAATTGCAATTCATTAGGACTACTCTACCTGATAAACTGGTCCGATTTTTTTATTTTTTTTTGTTTTTGTTTTGGAATTCATTCCTAAATTTGTACATGTTTATCATTTTAAAAATAAAATAAAATACATCTAGTTTTGAAATGACACCCCCTCCTTTTTCCTGTTTTGAAAAAAAGTGCTTTATATGAATCTTTCCATAAGTAAACTTTCCAACATTTACCTCATATTCTAACATTTGCCATCTATTCAAATTCCCCTAAATCCACCCATTGATTCTAACAGAAAAACAACAACTAAAACACTCCAAAAACTCACTAATTGAATGAATCATTTTTCCACAAAATTAAATTTAACCAAGTGTCCAAAATTGACGGTTAAATAATTCCACCAAAATTTTACAAATTTCAATTAAAACCCAACTCTAATGTCCTTTCTGCATAAATTTCATCCATTTCATATCAAATATATGTTTTACAATTCATTCGACCCACGTGAGAATACTTGTTGTTCAACGATTTCTTCAACAAAAATTTATCGTGAATATAAATTGCAACACTTTTTAAAGTTCAAGGTGAAAATTACAACGATTATCTAAGTTATATGGTGTAATTTGATAAAATCGAACGTTCAGGGTAAAAATTGACATAACTTGTCAAATTAAAAGTTTAAATTGATACTTCCCATCATTTTATTTAGACAATTTAGACAATTTTGAGTTGATTTTAGATAGAATCAAATGAAATAGTTATAGAACACTAATAAATGGTCTAAATTCTTGTAAAAAATAATAATAATAAATAAATAAATGATCTAAATTTACTCACTTATGAAATTTTAAAATTTAAAATAACACAATTACTAGTTTAGACAAAGTTTAGAGGTATGAATTGATTTTATTTTTTCTATCACCTAAACATGACTTAACAAAAATTAAAAATTTGAATCTAAATTTTTTTTATCAAATAACTATTTGGTACAATGGCTAAATGCTCGTCTAGTTACTTTTAGAGTGAGGTTGTGTCATTTGTACAACAATTTAAAATATATTATTATCGCTAAAATAAATAAATTAATATTTTATTTTTGTTTTTGTAAATGAAAGAGAATCTCATTTTTAGTGGATGCTAGCTCCTTTCGACCCCATTCCATTCCCATCACTGCCCGGTTGTCCCTCCGTATCATTCTTTAACCTTTTCAAAAAAAAAAAAAAAAAAAAAAAAAAAAAACAAAAAACAATAGTAAATGTCTTATTCTTATTTATTTCAAAAGAAGAATAAAAGTTAAAATATTTCAAAAAAAGAAAAAGAAAAGTTAAAACGTTTTGAAAAATCTATAACGGAACGGCATTTAAAAATGAACCGAAACCAATGATAAACCCAGACCCGGTCCGAACCGGACCCACGAGAAAAAAGAAGGAATATTTGAGGAGCGGAGAATTCACGCTTTCCAATACCAAGAGAGAAAGAAATTGGAATTCTTTGCCTCCGACCGCAAAACCCAAAAAAAAAAAAAAAAGATTTAATTTTTGTTGAATTTAATTTGGGAGAAATATTTATTATTTTGTAATTTCCATTTTTCCTCGTTCTACCCTTTTCATTTCCCCCTTTCAGAATCTGATTGGTTTTTCTCAGGAGCCCTAAATTCCTTCTTGATCTGCTCTGCAATTATTGCTCGGATTGTCCGAATCGAAGAGATCAATGTCCTTTCAAGCTTGAATTTGGAAACATTTTTCACCTGGAGACGGAGATTCAGCTTTCTTCTTCTTCTTTTTTGGAGTTCCGGTGGCTTCTTTATGCATAATCTGCGTTATTCGCGTTATCGTTGGCCTTCGAACCACCACAATCGTGGAATTTATGCGTGGTGGCGAGGTTAGGAGGAGCTTAGGGCGTGGTGGTGGTTCTTTTGGTGGGTGGAGGATAAATGCTTGTTTCGGGAAATTTAGGGCTTCAGGTCCTCTTCGTCTTTGTGATTTTCCCTTTAATCTGCTTGGTAATCCGCCGGAAATGGCGCCTCTCTCTCGCTAGGAAGGAAGAAATTAATCGTTTGTTGGTTTTGTCGTCTGAGGAGGCTTTTAGAGCTGAGTTTGAAGCCTCTGCTGGCTATACTTTTCCTTCTTCTTCTTCTTCTTCTTCTTCCTCTTCTTCTTCGTTTACTACTCCTTCTGGTCACCAGTGTGCTGTCTGTTACTCTCCGACAACCACACGCTGTGCTCGGTGCAAAGTGGTTCGATATTGGTATGTTTATCATCAATCCTTGATACTTGGAACTATGAATCTTCGTTTTAGGGGTTGAATCTCTGTTTTTTTTTTGTTACGTTCTTTATTGCCTCACCATTTGAGTCGAAATTGTTGCCTTTGGATTCGGGTATTATTATGTATCTATTGCTGTTCGTCTTGAGCATATAAAGTGCAATATGCCCAGTCATTTGTTAGCTTGCCTTGTTTATCGTAAAAGGGGAGATCGAGAAGTAACCTCTCATCTGTTAATGTTAGTTCAACCACAAACTTGTTGGTGAGGTTAGGCTATAACATCGGTGTGCAGCAGAAATTTCTGAAGAGATTGGAAATGGTCAAGCCATAGAGGCATTGGCCTACCTTCTCAAATCCATAAAGCGATTGCTTTTCTGCAGTTTAAATATTTTTTTTGAGTTTATGTGCATCTCAATATTTTCTTATCTTCTGAAGTTGGATTTTAAGTACCAAAACAGATACTACTGGGAGTTCATTATTCTATAATCTATTTTGGAATTGCATAAATTTTCCTATAGTTTTTAATTTATTTCTTTTGGTATTTGAACCTTCAAATTTGTATTTTTGTCGAAAGAATTTTTTAGGACCCACTTAAATTTTTTGTTGCTTCTTGGTCTTCTACTTTAAAAGATTTTTTAAATTATGGCATGACGCCAATCTTCACCAATTGAGAGTCTTTTTTGTAATCCCTTTGGTGTGTGGGATATCTCATCTCCCTATTTGTTCTTCCACTTTTGGTAATGAAACTATCGTTTCTTATTTTTCTTTAAAAAAAGACTAAATTTTTTTCTGTCTCCTGTTTGATGGAGGGCACTAAACTGTCTAAAAGCGTCAATTCTTCTTGTAATACCAATACCAAGTAATTTCCATATTAGTCTCGATTAAGGAAATCATACCACTTCTTGTAATGTTGGAACTACCTTCTTGATGCCTTCAATTGGTCTATGTCAAGACCGGTTAATATCCTTTCACTCCTATACACCTTACTCATGGGACACCCCTTCAAGAAAGAAAAGAAAATTTTATGGTTAAGCTTTATTCGTGCTTTTTTTTGGAATCTATGGAATGAGAGGAACATGCGTATTTTTTGAGACAATGACAAAGATGTTCACCAATTCATAGACTCTACGGCTCTAGTAGCCATTACTTGGAGCAAGTTATCTTCTTCTTTTTGTAATTATGATCTAACCACCCTCTATAATCAATGGAGGTGTTTTTTGTAATTTGTATCGAGAAGTTGTCCTTTGTAACACCTTTTCATTTTATCAATGAAATTGTCACTGATTCCTTTTTTTCAAAAAAAATAAAATCATACCACTTCCCAACATTTCCTTGTTAGCAAGTATTGCATGTTATAGTTGGAAACAGGTTTGGTCTCTTGTCTTTTTGTTTCTACAACGCTTCGGTGTTATTTATTTTCCTGCATGACTCAATAATTGTGAACTTCCATGTATGGAATGAAAGTGCAGCCCTGACAGCTCATTTTTCAAATCAAAATTATAACACCAAAATTAGCTTCCTTTGTAATTTGAATTTCCAGGGCTGTTGGGATGGGATACTATTTATTATTTTGGCGTTGTTTCTCTGGTGCTTGAAATCAATAGTAAATGGAAAAAATACTTAAATTTTAATGTGCTGCCTGCAAACCTTCTCCTCTTTCTTATTTTCTTGTATTTATTATTTTGGTGTTGTTTCTCTGGTGCTTGAAATCAATAGTAAATGGAAAAAATACTTAAATTTTAATGTGCTGCCTGCAAACCTTCTCCTCTTTCTTATTTTCTTGGTTATGCTAGTCGAATTTATTGTATACTGATCTTCGTTATAGTTATATTGAGTGTTGTGGACTTTTTTCAGTTCTGGTAAGTGTCAAATCATACACTGGCGACAAGGCCATAAGGAAAATTGCCATCCTCCCAGCATCTCCAATCAGGCTGTTGCATCTAGAACAGATTTCAAGCAGCAAGTGACAGAACAAGATCATTATGAATCTTCTACTTCTGATTCATCCGCTACATCATTTTCTGGATTCTCTAGTTCAGTTATAAGCAGTGAATCGTCTGATGATACTTCTACTAGTGATAGTAGTAGTCAAATCGAACCAGAGAAATCCGATGGATATATGTCTGCTGATGCAACACTTGACTCACTTGAAATTACGAGAGGCATTGACATTGCTGATCAAACCAAACCATTGTCACCCATGTTTGGTAACCTGGTTGATTCTGTGGATAGTTTTCCCTCATCTAGTAAACTGAATCAGCTTAAACCCAGTGGTAGTCATGGAAAGGATTCACGTTCTTCCATTAATTCTTCTAGTTTTGTAATTGATGGCAATCATAAAGATTCTGGTGCAACAGTTCCTTCTGATTTTTGGGCTAGAACTATTGACCATAAGGGATCTACTTACAATTCCCTGGGTGATTCCGCCTTACCCAAATTCAGTGGAGGCCATAGTAGGAAGTTGTCTAGTCCATCATCATTTTCGTTCAACTCATCAAATGTTCTGCAAGCATGCAGCTCGGAGGAAAAGAATGCATCCAACATCGCTCTTGCTGGTGCTTCAGAAGATAAGAAAGATAAAAAGCCTGTGGATGGAGAAAATTTATCAAAAAACTATAGTATCCCTTCAAATGTCTGCAATTCTACACCTTCCAATTATCAAGGGCATAAAAAGACAGGTAATTTTAAGCCAGCATCAAATTCCCATGTACTTAGATCCAGGTCAACCTCAAGTGTTCGTCCACCAAATGGTTCAGGAGGAAAAACACTTGATTCAAATGTCAGTATCTCACCACCTTTGAGGTCTGAAAGGTCAAGTAAAGTTGTGGGTGGGCCTATTGACACCAGTTTAAAGGTACAGAGTAAAGATGGAAATTTCTCACAAAGAAAAATTGATTCTGAATGTTCTCTACCTTCAAGTGCTGGAGGGACATCAGTTTCACTTTCACGCCTTCAGTCAGGAAGAGTAGATAGCATGCAGGCAACTTCAGGCGTTTCCTCCCAAGTTGCAAGTACTCTTAACTCAAAAAATGGCTTGAGAACGTCCATGTTGAAAGTTGTTGATCAGTTTAGAGGGTCCAAGTTGTTAAAAAACAATCATGCTTATACTGTCACTGAAATTCCTGGAAGGTTTAACTATAAGGTTTTCTTCTATTTACTTTTCCTTTCTCCTTTTCTTTTATGTAATTTATTTGAGCCTTGAAATTAATGCTTCTATACGTTTTTTAGGAGCTTTTCTCTTATGATCACTTCGTTAAGCTTTATAATTGGAACAAGTTGGAATTGCAGCCGGCAGGCCTCATTAATTGTGGGAACAGGTTAGATGTTTCTGTTTGAATCCTATGGAATAAGTTGTTGCTGTTTATGTTTCCCCTGTCTTAAAAAAATTCCTGTCTTAAGTTGTTGCTGTTTATGGAAATTATTGACTATGAATCTTCTGGTTCTTGGCTGGTTAACCCTGAATACATCATATAGGTCGATTTAATATGGTTTGTCTTGAAGCGTATTTCCATTTTTATTTTTTGTGGAAGATAATCTATCTTGTTTTATCTTGAGTTAGTTCAACTGTTGATACTTTCTGTTCCTACTTCTAGTGTCTTCCTCTAACATGTGGTCTGTCATAAATTCATAATGGTGAATTAAACTTCTATTTGCTTGTTATATTACCCATACAAACCTTCAGTCGCGCCTTCTCAAAAAAAACCTTCAGTCGCTGAGGTGTGGATTTATTGAAATATGAAAGAAGATAAAAACCAAGGCTAGATTTGGTTTTGTGCACCTTGTAAGGTTGTGATTGAATGCAGGTTCATGAATTCTTAGTGAATCTTTTTTTTTTTTTCATGATCTTTTGCTTGGAAAGATACATGTAGGACTCTAGTAGCCCTTTTGATTTGAGTTCTTCCGTCCTATATTTATGAAGTTTTTCAACCCTGTATTGTTTTACTTCCCTGCAGCTGCTATGCTAATGTTGTACTCCAGTGCCTTGCATTCACTCCACCTTTGACTGCTTATTTTCTCCAAGGACTTCACTCCAAATCATGTACGTTATCACATGCCTCTTTTTCAGCAGTTTCAACTTTCAAATCTTTTGATCACTACCTTATATATATGTATGTATATTTTTTTTCTTCCAATATCAGGTATAAAGAAGGGGTGGTGTTTTAATTGTGAGTTTGAAAGTCTAATTTTGAAAGTCAAGGAAGGGAGATCCCCATTATCTCCCGTTGGAATAATTTCTCAGTTACCTAATATTGGCCGTCAACTTGGTAATGGGAAAGAAGAGGATGCACACGAATTTTTGAGGTGTGTGACTAAAATTGTCTTGGGTCATTCATACCGTAATTATCATGGTATAACTTCTGAATGATGTTGAACAATCATATTGACAAGGTAAAATGGCAGGTATGCTATTGATACAATGCAATCCGTTTGCTGTATGGAATCTGGTGTGAGCTCATCAGGCTCTTGGGAAGAAGAAACAACTTTGGTAGGACTTACTTTTGGAGGCTACCTTTTATCAAAGGTAAATCTGAACTTGGAAGTTAGATTTTTTTTTCTTATTGGGAAAAACATGTAATAGTGATCAATGATTTTCCTTAATTATCCAGGTAAATTGGAACTTGGAACTTGTGACATTTCTGAATTTTAACCTCGAGTAGTTTATAACTGAATAGGTCATCATCAGAATTTGAATTGCACCTTTAACTTTAATAGTTACATCAACAGATAAAGTGCACAAGGTGCCAAGGCAGATCAGAACGGCAGGAAAGAATTATGGACCTTACAGTTGAGATAGAAGGGGATATTGGTAGACTGGATGAGGCGCTTCGAAAATTTACTAGCACAGAGATTTTGGACGGTGAAAACAAGTATTTGTGTAGCAGGTTGGTTATACTTATATTATTTGTTTTGTAATTCTCGTAGTTTTTATTTATTTTCTGTGTGAAATTAGATCCAACTGTTAAATCTCTTTCTTTATGATTTATTTACCTCACATTAATTCCACACACTATTTTTCAGATGCAAATCTTATGTAAGGGCAAAAAAGAAATTGAAAATACTGGAAGCTCCAAATATTCTCACTGTTGTATTAAAGCGCTTTCAGGTACTTACTTTTTAATTCAATGGTTATTTGCTCGCTCTGTGTTGCGTATATAGCTCTTAACATTTATCTGTTATATATTTGCAGTCGGGTAATTTTGGAAAGCTCAATAAGCCTATCAAGTTCCCCGAGATATTAGATCTGACACCATTTATACGTGGAACCAGTGATAAATCACCCGTATACCGGCTCTATGGAGTGGTTGTTCACTTGGATGTCATGAATTCTTCGTTTTCGGGACACTATGTGTGCTATGTCAAGAATGCCAAAAATAAGTGGTTCAAGATTGATGATAGCACGGTATACGTTTCAATGTCAATTTTCATTTATGGTCCTTAAAAGCTTCATTTTGGCTCTTAGTTTAAAAGTCTTAACATTAGTTCCTTTCATTATCATGCCTCACTCAATTCCAACAACGATAGTTCTGAATGAATTTACTAGAATAGCCTTTCTGCTTTTTAGTTATTACCGTTGTCTTTTTAAAAAGAATCAGAGACCATTTCATTTATAAAATGAAAAGTATTACAAAAGAACGCTCAATCGAGCATAAGCTACAAAAGACACCTCCATTGATTGTGGAGGGTAGTGAGATCATAATTACCAAAAGTTGGAGTTAGCTTGCTCCAAGATAAAGCTAATAAAGAAGTAAAATCAATAAAGGAACATATGTTTCTAGAAACATCTCTAAAGATATTACCCTTGTGATGTGATCAACAATCGTTTAACGTTCAACATTTTTGCTAAGCCTTGTCTTTTCATCATTACTTTGTAATTTGTAGGTAACTCCTGTCGACATTGAAACCGTATTGACGAAAGGGGCCTACATGCTTCTTTACTCAAGGTAACCGTTCTCAGGAGCTGGTAAGATTAAAATTAGTTTACTTCTCTTCTCTGTTCTGATTTTGTTAGCTACATTTTAGGTGCTTGCCCAGGGCTCCGAGATTATTACGGCACGGAATCGTTGCTCTTGATCCTAAGACCAGAGCAACACATTCCAGGACCGATGAAAGGAGTACAACAGCTAAAACCACAACCACTTCGACACGTCAGTCTTACCCGAAGGATACTCCTGTCGAACCTGGAAGCATTGGCTCCATTCATTTTGTACATCATCCTCAGATTCATAGGATTTTTGAAGAGGACTCATCCAGTGATAATTCATCTCTCATCAGCAGTACCTCTGATGAAGGTTCCTACAGCACCGAGAGCACTCGCGACTCTACGAGTGCTGATGAGTTGTCAGATTATATATTTGGTGGTCCTCCGGGGCGTGTATGGAACACTTGGCAAAATATACCAAGTCTAACTCCTCATCTTCATCCTCTACGTCTCCCGTGAATTTGAAACATCCCCTTCTGGCTGATTTGGACAGGTACGCATCGGCTTCTCTCGCTCGTGCAGAGCCTACTGTGGGAATTAATGGTCTTGCAGATAAGGGAAGAGAAAGCGTCCCGTTTTTGCCATCTGACTCGAGTAGGCGAGGTAGAAATATAGTAACTAGTAGTACTAGTTCGGAAACTAACACTGACCATGTAGGTTATAACAATGTAAAGTGTAGTGTATCTATTAGAAAATCAACCGAAGAAAGGATATACTGTTAAATTTATTTAACTGTTATATACATTGAGTTAGAAAATTGGTAAATAAGAGTTGGAGAAATGCCTGTACTTTTGAATTTATGCATTAAGTATATTATATGAGTAGCAGTTAAATGTTTGAAAGGATTCAGTGCAAAAGTGCAGAAAAAAAAGCCATTGATGATAAAGATCTTTTCTGAGGGAGGTTAGTATATTGTAGAAATTTGATAAATAATTAATAATATTAGGAGCTTTCTTGCTGTTAATGAACCTTCTTAGTGATGAATTCACTTTAAGTAAGAAATTTATTAAGTAAAATATTGAAACAGGGAGAGAAGTTTGTGTTAGTTTTTAAATATTATTGATTTGAATAAAATTTTAACAAAGAGTTGAGTAATTGTTATCAATTTCACATTTAAATTATATAAAGTTAATAATTATATTATAAACAAAATAAAGTTCTGACTTTTATCATAGGGGAATGTTTGACATTTCAATTGACAAAGATTTGCCGGTGTAAAAATTCATGAGTCCATATCACTTGGACATTTAGAAAAATAGAATAGGGGATAATCCTTTTCAAGTGTATACTCATATTTTATAATTACGAATAATGGTCAACTGTGTGGAACTGAAGTGCACCTGCAAGATAAACAGAGGTGAAGGGCGTGCACCGATGTGGTGTGTAGACTCAAAATGATTTTTGCTTATTCTTTCCTTCATGACTCTTTTCCACATATAGTCGATGAGATTGTAACTGTTGACGGTACAAATCTGATTTTCAAAATGGTCAGTCGGCCTCATGCTGCTTGGCCAAGTCGACCTAATACATGGTCAATCTTTAGGTGTGATCGAGCCAACCCTATGGAGGGAGGTCGACTTCTGGTTTCGACTCCTTTCTTTAGGCTTTGTTGATAATTTCACCCCTAATAATAATAATGAAGGCAAAGATATTTGCCTAACAAAGATCTAGACCAACTCTTTTTTTTTTTTCAAAACTAGACAAACCTAATTTTGTAATCTTATAATCAACATCCTTAAAACTGAAGTCAATGACTCAATAGTAAACGGGTGGTGACATTGTTAGGTTTAAGCTTTGCACAAAAAGAACATTGACAGAGTTGGTCAAGAAAAGGGGCGTCAAATAGTGCAAATATTAGCCTCTCCTTTTAAACATTTGAAAATATTGTTCCTTACATAACTTACGTAAATGTTTGAAACTCCATCAATATCTCAATCATTTTTTAAAATAATAAGTCCTCTAAATAATTCTAATGTCACACATCCTTGTATAACTTGATCATTCAAGAAAAAAGAAAAAAAAATTAGGGGTGTGTGGGGAAATAAAATGCTTTCTCATCCCATCTTTGTGAGAATATTTATTAGATTGGTCAGAGATCCCCATCTCGTTTGCGAAAGACCCCACATAACCCATTACCGAGAGAAAATTGACACCTTTAAATAAATGGAGAGAAATTTTGTTTGTCCACATTTTCGGATGTCAGTGATTCTTATTTAAAGAAAGAATCAATCATCGTTTTATCTTATTTAAAGAAAGAATCAATCATCATTTTATCATGATTCTTTCTTTGAATCTAATTATAATTTTATTCTTAAAATTTTAATTATTTTATATTTTAGTCTACGAATTCGTAAATATTGGTCCCTTAATTTGTATTCACGTTTTGGTTTGATTTTGAAAATATTGGTTTTAGTTTTCCAACTTTTATAAAGTTTTACATTTTTTATCTCCCATCAAAATATTAAATAAAAGTACTTGAAGTCAAAGACATGACAATCCAAAGTATCACTTTTATGCATGCTAAACTAAAAGTTAAATACAATCTTAAATATAAAATTGAGATTTTAAATATTCAAACATTAAAATTAAAAAATAAAGACCAAAGTCAAATCTTCATCCATTTAAAGCTACATTGAAGATAAATAGATAAAAACTTTTGTTTCTTAAATGAAAATAAGTATTGAGAAGCTCTCCAATCTAAAAATATAAGAGTTGATTGATGTTGGTGTTGTTTGTGAAGTTGTCCATACCCATTTTATATATATTTCCAAAGTTTTGATGAGAGTTATTGACCTTTTGGAGGCAAGTTGGAAGAATGGTAATGATAATGTCCCAAGTGACTTCCATAGATGGAAAAAAATACAATCCAAGAGGATAAGAAAATTTAACTTTCTCCAAAATCCAAATGCAATCCAACTTCACCTTACCTTCAATTATCAAACAAATTGACTATGAGACTCCTCTTTTATTTTTTTGAAATCACATCAACACTTGCCTTTTCTATTATTTTAAAAAGTCACAAGTGGGTGATAGTTCTATTTATTTTTTATTTATTTTTTTTTTTTCAATCAAAATTTAATATTTTGGTCGATGATAGATGCCTTAATCTATTGAGTTAGACTTAAGTTGACATGAATGTTGTAGTTTATTGGTGCAAAGTCGATTTGATAATAATAATAATAATTTTTAATTATATTTAAAAATTAGGTTAAATTTCAAGTTTAGTTACTGAACTTTCAAATTTGTGTCTAAAAGATCCTTACACTTTAAAAAGTATTTAATAGGTTTTTGAACTTTCAATTTTGTGTTAAGTATTAGGTCATTGAATTTTAAAAATGTCTAATAAGTTCGTGAACTTTCAATTTTGTGTCTAACAGATCATTGTCATATTAATTTTTTCTAGAAATTAACTGACTTATCATATATATAAAACTGAATTTTATGTCAAATAAGACCATAAACTTTTAACTTTGTGTCTAGTAAAGTTTGTGAATTTATAACACGTTGAATTGTCAAGGACTTGTAAACACAAAATTGAAAATTCAGTGACTTATCGGACAAAAGAGTCTTGGGACTATTAATGGTTGTCCTAGTGGTTATGAAGGGTCTTAACACTATTAAGCTTTTATGTCAGATAAGACCTTAAACTTTTATGTCAAATAAGACCTTAAACTTTTATTATTTAAAAAAAAAAATCATTCAAGGGTTGACCTGGTGGTCATGAAAGGTCTTGTAACTATTAAGGCTCCTACTAGAGTCAGACGGTCCCGTAAAATTAGTCGTTGTGCGCGTAAAAGAGGTTTAAATTAAATTAAACATATTTAATGAAAAGTAGACAAACATTAATGTCGTCATGATACTCAATAATTTGTTAAAAATACTATTCATCAATTTTGAAGTATTTAAAATATTATAGCTCAATTGACATAAAGTTGTGCCCTTGACGGAAAGGTCATGCGTTCAATCTCCGCATTAATTAAAATATATTTACAAAATTGTATTTAAAATATCAGAAACTTTTTTATATTTTAATTTTCTATTAAAAAAATAATTTCAACTTCGTTAATTTGATTGATTATTCATTTAAAGTAGGGTTCTAAACCATACTCATTTTACTACAGTTGTTTTTACATCTTACTACAAAATTTAAATATAGCTCAATAGTTTAATATTTCACGGACATAAACATTTGACACCTTAATCATTGGTTAGTTAGGCTCATGTTAGTCATTTCACTAAGTTAAACATTAAATTAAATTTGTGAACTTTTTTAGTGAAAAATTAATATTATGATCAATAGGTAAAGTTAAACCAAAATGATATTTGTATAAATCTAAATTTAAAAATTTGTAAATTCAAATTGCAACAATCATATTTGTATATCATTTTTCTACAATTAAATTAAATTTAATCCTTATAACTTGAACTTCGTTTCAATTAGGTTCCCAACGTGACAGTAAATTGTTGTTTACTTTTGTTGACTAAGATTCAAGACTAAACAAGAAGATAAAAGATAGGTGAACTTTGTGAGTAAAAAACGAACATTATGATCCATAGTTAAAGTTCAACCAAATTGATACCAAATTTAAATTGAAAAAAAAAAACCATTATAATCGATAGATAAAAAAAGAAAAAAATGAATTGTCGAAACCGCATTAAACTGTCAATTTTTAACTACAGCGAACTACTTAACTGACACAGTCAACTAAATACAATACAAAAGATCACTTCATTGACACATGAATAACTGTCATGAACTCAATCACATAGACTAAATTCTAACTTCTTCTAACTATAGGAACTAAATTTGTAATTTAAACTATTGTATTTATTAGACTAAATTATCAAAAATACCTTTGAAGTATGAATTTCGTTTAAAAAATACTCATGAAGTATGAAAAATGTTTTTAAAATGCTATCAACATTAATAATATTAACGAAATTCTGATGTAGATGATTAAATTTTAACTTATACTAGTGTAACATAAAAAATAAAAATTAAAAACATAGGTGCTGGAATATTAAAATGATTTATTTTTTCTCGATTTGGTCCTAATTTTGTAATTTAAGCTAATTAAAGCTATTGGCTTTATTACTTTCCTATATATATATATATATATATAAAATAAAAAAGATAAAGATCCGAAATGTTTAGAGTTTAAGCCGAAAGAGAAAGAAGTGTGTAACCAGGCGGAAGAAGTAATGTTGAAATCCAATGGGAATCTGAAGGAAGAGAGAGAGAAGATAAGATTGATGGGTTTATTAGTCTGTCAACCCTACTACTCTACTTCTGCCTCTCTCTGCTCCCAAATTAATGCATCAAAGCAAACAGACAAAATAACTAAGTACACCACACCCCAAATTCAATCCAAATTTAAAGCACAGATACTCATGCTTCTCCTAAATCACATTCAAATTCTTTTAAACCCTAGTCAATAGTTATAGTACACTATCAATAGTCGATCGAATCAAACATCGACTAGGTTATAATAACTCTGCTGAATTCTAAATTGGTGTCTCAAACAGGCTTACAACTCGAAGGAACTGGATTAATGTTCTACTCCAAACTATTATAACCCACGTTCGTTCAATAAAATAATGACTATTCACCGACTATTTTAACTCGGTCATCACTCCAAACAACCCTATAGAAGAAAAATAAACTATTCAAATTCAATCCAGCAAAACCCCTAACAATATTCATGAAATGCAATCAATAAATGTGAGAAAAGGAATTTTGATTCTGGGAAGTCCAACACGCGAAATCAGTTCAAATATGAATGGATCCATTAAAGGATTTTGAGGGTTTGCAATTTTAATTTGTTTTCATCTTCGACTT
The DNA here is from genome assembly GCA_028017165.1 of Herpetospermum pedunculosum. Taxonomy (NCBI): domain Eukaryota; kingdom Viridiplantae; phylum Streptophyta; class Magnoliopsida; order Cucurbitales; family Cucurbitaceae; genus Herpetospermum; species Herpetospermum pedunculosum. The sequence continues at coordinate 86,318,989 of CM051522.1, forward strand.
TCGAGGGCTAAAGAAACTAATTTAAACACAACAAAATATCACAGCCGCAACCCTAAAATAGAACAAAACTTCACAAATTCAAAAAAAGAAGGATTAATTCAAATTAACAATTTTAAAAAAAAGGGGAATTCAAGTATTTAGTACTGGCGGTGCTGCTGCTGCTGCGGCTGCGGCAGCGGCGGTTGTCTAGCGGCGGGAGCCCATATTACGTCGGAGGACGAGTGATTGCTGTACATCGGCAACAGCCCGCAGGTCTCTGCGGCGGTTGTGTTTTCGCTATCTTTTCCGCCGGAGATCGGCGGAGACTGACCTTCTTCGACGTCGCTGAAGGCTAATTTTCTGACTTCATCATCTGACGGTAGCCGCTGATACGACGGATTGTTGAATGAAGCGGCTATTACATAGACGGTTCCGCCGCTGGTTAAAGCTCCGGCGACCAATCCGCCGAAGATCTGGCCCTGCGGCCCCGCTAGCGTGATGGTGAATCCGTTAGGAACCGGAAACGAAATCGTATGAGGAACAAAAGTGGCGCAGACGGAGAGGATATCGAATAGTCCATGGAAAGTGACGGTCGCCGCCGTTGATGAAGACGGCTGCCGGAGACTGATGTCAGCGATGGTTCCGTAAGCGTTGAGAATACAGAGCCCTGTGTTTCTGCGGCGGCAAAATCGGGAAATCGCATCGATGATGTCGCTACCGCCGGGGACTTCGAGTACATAAGGACTCATCGCCGGCTCGGCGTCGCGGGCGGCGACGACGACGGTGGCTGGCTTCGGCTTGTTCTTGGATCCCGGCGGGCGGCCGCGGGGGCGCCGGACGACCTCGATGGAAGCTCCGTCGCCGACGGAGGTAGGTTCTTTGGGGAGCATGGCGTGAGTGAGAAGGGAGGGGGCGGCGGCGGATTCGTCATCGGCGGCGGCGACGGAAAAGGAACGGGGAAAAGGTTGAGAATGGGGCGGTGGTTGGTGGTGGGGCTTTGGGAACATGTTGAGGGCTCGGCTTTCTCTCGATTTAGATTTTGCAAACAAGCTTTCTCTGCATGTTTTTTCTTTTTTCTTTTTTTATTTAATAAACAAATATATATATATATATATATAATATATAATATAATATTAGGAAAGAGAAAGGGTATGTAGAATGTTCCGGGAAAATAAAGATAAATAGCGCAGAAGATTTTGTATTTTATTTCTCTTTTTTAATTCACTAAAATATATATATATCGGAGCAAGAGATCAAATTTTCAACCTAATTGGCGTAATTTAATTTTGTTCAGATATATTTTTTATTTTAAATTTTTATGTTTAAAAAAAAAAGGTAAGAGATCATTAATTTTTTAATATTCTCAATGTACTTTATAAATATTTAATAGATCTCTCAATTTAATTTTATATTTATTCTGACTAATTCAATAATTACTCTGAATTTATACAAATCATGTTCCTTGAGATAAATTAGAGAAAAGCACGTTTCAAATTATTGAAAAAATCCTTTTCAGAAATAAAAAAAAAAAAATATATATATATATATATATATATTAAAAAAATCGTTTTCTGATTTTTTTTTTTAGAATATCTATTTTTGAAACCACCTAAAGACACACGTTTTTAAAACAGATTAGACCATTTAAAAAAAAGGGTAGAAAATATGTATACTTTTAAAATAGAAAAATAAAAAATAATACTAAATCGGTATTTAAACTAAAGACACGTCGTAATGATTTAGAATAATAATTTACTTTTAAAATAGACAACCTTCAATCATAATTTAGATGAGATAAATATGAAATTAATAAAAGTTTCTTGATATAAAAAGAAAGATTCAACATGTGAAACCTTTTCAAACGAATAAGATCCTATTTTCAAATAGGACAAAAATGAATCGGTGTGATAATTATATCGATTTGATTTTTAAACATCTTTATACGGATTCTTTATATAACAAAATTATCTTGCACATTCTTTAATAATATTTGCAAAACTCAATACAATTTAATAGACTTAATAATTATATTAATATTCTTCTCAAAACAAAAAAAAAATTATATTAATATTTTATTTTTCTCACCGTGCGTAAAACTCGAGTAACTTTTTTTTTTACCATTTCTTTTACCTCAACACTAAATCATTATTTATTATCTTAAAAAAAAAAAAAAATGTTATCAGCTTAATAATATAACAAAAATATAATGGCTAAATTTCTTAAACTTTCTAGAATTTTTTTTTTAGATTTGTGTCTATTTTGATCCATGAATTATAATAGGTCCTTTTAAGTTTCAACATTTTTTTTAAAACATTCACATACGTACTTAATTTAAATTTTTTTAATATGTCAGGAGTGCTTGAGACACCAATTTGGAGTTAAGTGAATTGAGTTATTATAACCATCAATTATAATAACTCACACTTAACGCTTCAAACAGCCCTTACGTTCATAATTAAAGACTAAACTTATAATTAAAAGTTTAAAGACTAAACTTATAATTTAGTTAATAGTTAAAGACCTTTGAGGCACAAATTAAAAGTTTAAAGACTAAACTTATAATTTAACTAAATATAATTAAATTAACCATTTTTTAAAAAAATATTTAATTAATGCACGGTGGGAAATTGATTTTTTTGCCTTTTAATCAGTGACACATTTTTATGTCAATTGAACTATGTTCGATATGACAATTAACTTTTTTTTAGTTCAACAATTAACGAAATAGAGTATCGAATGATTAATATCCCAATTTGGGATGATAATTAGTGTCACGTTAAATTAGCAACTATTATTATTTATAAAAAAAAACATATATAGAGAGAGAAAATGTTAATGTTGATGAAGACATTTGTAGTACTATTTCCATAAATGGAAGATTTGATCTCCACTTCACTTTCTAGACATTTGGATTTTAGAGAGAGAAAGAAAGAGAAGCTATTTGGGACCATAAACAGAACAAGCAGATGATACCATTCTTCTTTAATTTATTATTATTTTGATAAGGCATCTCTCTCTATCACTTCCATTTTGTCGGATTATATCATTAAAAGTTATTTTGTTTAAATTATAGTTTTAGTTTTTGTGTAACACATGAACATTGAGGCAAAATAGTACTCAATTCTTAGTATTAAAAAAAGATAGTTGGCTGATTGAGACGAGGACGAGTTCAGGAGCAATTAGATTAGATGACAATGTTGTTTCGTCATCTAATTTCGCTCGTTTGGAATCAGGCTCAAATTCAAGACCCTCCTCCCTTTTCTCATTTCTTGAATGAGAAAAATGAGAAAAATGCATCTATATATATATATATGAAAGCACGATAAACAAAGATAAATTTGACTAAGTCGTAACTCGTAAGTTTGAATCTTCCCTCCCCAAGTCTAGAAAAATATTCAATGAAAACCACTTTTTCCCTCAATGGAAATCAAGATTCTCTCTCTCATGTAAATTAACTTAGAAAGTAAAAGTGCTTGAATAAAGGAGAAAAGGAAAAAGAAAGCTCCCCTCAAAGTTTGTCATTACATATAAAGGGCAACATCAAGATTTTCAGTTTTTCTAATTGAAATTGAAAAAGAATATCAAATAATCAACAAATTTATATTGTAATGATGGTAAGATATAGAGCAAATTTAAATAGGGATGAATTTCTGAGTTTGGATTTAGAGTGTCAAACAGAAAAGGAAAGAAGAAGAGAGACCCACAGTCCCACACCCATCATTTTTGTCCTCTGCCAAACCCATGTGAAAGGGTAGAATAATGAAGTGTGAAATTTGATCTTTTGGAAGGCAATAAGGATTTTGAAGTAACATGACATGATAGCTTAGCTTCCAAACCCATTATCTTTTCCCCCACTTCACTTTCAAGTTTCAAGTTCAGCCCACCTATTCTCAATCTCACCAATTTTATATAGAAATGACAACTTTGCAACTTGATATCGAAAAAGTCTCGATTCTACTACGAAAGAATCGCTTTTAAAAAACACTTTCGGGTCAGGTCGGGTCGAGTTTTGTTAGCTTTGAACTATTTAGCAATGCCCAAAACAGTAACTGGCCAAAATAGGATGGTCTAAATCCAATGTTTCTTTATAGTCCATGACCATAATGCCTTTTTTTCTCCTTCAAGTTGTTTAGTGGCTAACATGAAATGACATTAAAAAAAGTTTTGGAGGCAAGAAAGGGACATCTCTTTCCCATCACAAAAGTGGGTTGAGAAAGTAAACCAACCTAGAATAGCAATAAAAGGCCATATTTTCCTTCCCTTCATCATCTGCCAAGTACAAACAAAAAATATCAACAGTGAACTTGCAGTTAAGATCTACCCATCAGAGACATAAATCAACCAAGATGGCCTGAAATGAATTTGTTCCTCACGGCTTCGGGATAGCGATATACTAGCGCAGGATAACAAATACACGACATTACTAGATCGGGATCAAAAGAATTAAATCAATTTGAGAAAAACATCTTTTTGGTCCCTGAATTTTTAGTATAGTGTCCATTTGATCCGTAGGTTTCAAAATGTTACATTTTTATCATTGAATTTTAAATTTAATTTTCATTTGGTCCTTAGATTATAAAATGTTATACTTTTACCCTTGAGTTTTGATTATAGTTTCTATTTGGTCATAGGTTTCAAAACTTCACATTTTTACTCCTGAATTTTAACTTATTTTTCATCACTACTAAAATTAATCAACTAAAAGTTACATTAGGGACTAAATGAAAACCAAACTCAAAACTTGGGAGTAAAAATGTAACATTTTGAAATTTAGGGACCAAATAGAAACTATGCTCAAAACTTAGAGACGGAAAATATATTCTTCCCAATCATTTTCTGGATCAAGTAATGCAAGCATGTTTGAAAAATATGCATCCTAGAACTTAAGAGTGCTAGGTTTTCCAGAATAAGATCTCGTAAGCAGAGGAGTTTATAATGAAACCATTCAATCAATGATAACAGGCCTCACATCACTATGACCAACCTGAAATCAAATGGATTAAAAAGAAACTCAAGACAAAAATCTATGATCTCCAAGGAAGTCCCACCTACCTTCCTCCAGGCATGCTCTCGACGATATCGAAATCACGAGGATCGATAATGCTGAGGCAGCATATTCAGTAGTACCTTAGAAACTAGGTTTTCTAATGGAAGCCATATCTTATAAACGTCACACCATCTTATAGAACACTCAGCAGATCAGTTAAAATCTACCCATCTGACAGAAATCAAACAAGTTCATTCCTCATCACTCCGGGTTAGCAACGAAAAGTAGTGCAGAAAGTAAATTGGGACCAGAAGAAAGAACCAAATCTCCTGATCACCATATGAACATCTTTAAAAATAGAGAATTCAAAACTAGTTTTCTAATGTTGCTGAGCAGGGACAATTTTAGATTTTTCCATGGGAAATCTATAGTTTTAGAACTCAAAGGACACAGTTGCCAACCTCTAGAACAGATTTTGTTCAAGTAAGGTCGTTCTTCCTGGAAATTTATAGTAATACCACAGTACAAACTTCCTTCAACGAAAATAAACGAATAGTGTAGATCTCACAAAACAAAATAATTTATCTAAGGAATATATACTTCAAAGTAGTACTGGAATTTTTTCCATACCCGCATCTCCACTCCACTTGGAATAAGAGATTATTGAAGGAGCAGAGGGTATAACCAAAAGCAAAAATGACCCATAACCAGATTGCAAAAAAGCATATAGATAGGATCCAATGAAAAGGACCATGACACCATATTTTGTATAGGGTTAAAAACGTATCCACTTCATATCCCTCCCAAACAAAACTGTGAAGGTCAATAGTAATAAGTCATGAGTTTGAGATCCAAGCACAACACATTAATTAAGTCTCCGTTTGATAACCATTTAATTTTTTATTTTTTTTAAATTGTGCTTATTTTCTCGCAACTCCTTTAACAATGGTTTTCATCGAAACATTTAAATTTTTAACCAAATTCCAAAAACAAAATCTGAGGTAGACATAATTATAAGCTTAATTTTCAAAAAACCAAATAGTTATCAAACATGGCCTAAGAAATCACAATGTTGATAGTGACGTGATTTCAAAAAAACAAATGGTTATCAAACATGGCCTAAGAAATAAACGTGCGGTTTTGAACTAATCACTAACTAACGTTAAACAGCAATCACGCATTGATTGAAGGGAAGAACTTCGCCATGGCCAAGTTTACTAGGTCGACACTAATAATTGATAGAAGAAGAACAATGCTAATGCAGTTAAGTAAACATGATCAAGAATCAAAACAAATAACTTGATCAATAACTGACTCTCCAACAACATGATGCTGAAGGCAAGGCAGCCTCGTTTATTTAAACAACAAACGAACTTTTCATTAATTAATGAAAACGACAAAATGTTCCAGATACAATCCCCAAAAGGAGTGAGAAAAAAGGGAATGTGCAGAAACAGAAACAAAGAAACCTATGGTGGAGTGAATAAAAGCCCCCCAATTAATACAAATATCACTGGGAGAATAAGACTCAAATAAATGAGAGAGAACAGCAAGGAGAAGCCTTGCAATATCAAAATGCTCCAACCAATGTTTACTTACTTTTATCTTCAAAAATCCGTTGACAACATATTTCAACTTTATCCTTGATAATCCACCATTTTGTGCAGATTAATCATTGTAAGAGCAATTTTTTGAAGGGGACGGAAGAAAACTTCAGAAAATTAGTATACAGAACCATCAAGACACAATAGCTAAGTTAGTAGCAAGACTACTTCAATAGTTGGTGCTCGCACCAACTAGCTAGCAACTGACGATTTCATAATTTAGGACTTGTTTGGAATGACTTTTCAATTGGTTAAAAACACTTTAAAAAAAAACACTTAGAAAGTCATTCAATACGGGCTCTTAATTCAAGAAGTAATCAGGATCAAAGCAGACTAGCGACTTACGTTAGTAACTGCGAAATGGGCAACTCCCATTTCGAATTCATAATTTAGTTCATGATATGATAAACACACAATGTGATGTGGCCATTGCAATCTCAGCAGCCTCAAATGGGGTTGGATAAAGAACTCCAAATTATCATTGGTGGTTTGAATAAAGTTACATAATACATATCAACATGTAGAAGAAAATCAGGAACTATCCATCTAGTTTTCTACATCTGAAGCCTAGAATCAACATTAAAAAAACAGAAGGCCAACAACATTGAAACAAAAAGTTACCTCAGGTCTCCCCAGCTTCAGCCTTCCTTTGTTCTAACTCGCCTGGACATAACCGCTTAATATAAAGACTACAACAACGAGAATCAGACATTTTCAATCGGCTCCATAAATATTATCATTATTCTCGAATATTTTTACAACAACTTAGGCTGCAATCGGATTTTTCCGTGGCCTTCCCCTCTTCTTACCTGTACTTGTGCCACTGCCCCTCACCATCCGAGCGCTAGCAATGGGAGGAGCATTAACCGCAGCTCTCTCTATACCTGTCGGCGGCGCAGGCGGCGCCTCCTCCTCCTCCGCTGCTGCCGTTTCTCCATTCCTACTAGTTTCTTGCGGCTTGTTCGAAAATATTGGGGGCATCCAATTGGGGAACGCCGCCGTTGGTGGCGTTGTTGCGCCGCCTTTCACACTTTTCCCGGGACTTTGCGCCGCAAACCCCATCGGAAAGAATCCCCAGCAGCAATAGTAAGCTTCCTGACCCTGAACCAGCGGCGGAAGCGACGGAATCAACACCGCCTGAAATGCCCTCTTGCAATTCTGACACCGCAAACAGCAACCCTCGTAAACCCTAGGGTACTCGAATAACACGAAACAGTAAGGACAAGCGGTCCAGAAACTCGATAATTTCAGCCGCCCATTCGGAGAATGATCGGCGTTAGGGCTATCATTACTCTCAAACTCATGGTGCTTCTTCCCACCGGATCGTTGGCTTCGACGCACCGGCAATTTGTTCTGCTGAGACAAATCGATCTTCGCGAAGAGATTGAGCTCGTTATCGTACAGAGATTTCTTCGAGTTATCAGACAAAACAGCCCACGAATCCGCAACCAGCTTGAAAGCTTGATCGGCAAAGGGAAATTTGTTCTTATCAGGATGTAGAAGCAACGCAAGTTTCCGATACTGTTTCTTAATGAGATCTAGATCATCAGATCGCCGTTCAATCTGAAGAATCAAATACCAATCATGATGGTTGTTGATTCGCTTCTCCGACGCCAACAACACATCGGCAACGGCTAAGATCTGATCGGAGCCATCAAGAAGAGGCTCTGTTTCTTGAGCTAAGATGGCGAAATCTTTGGAGCCGGTGAAATCACGGTTGTGCAAAAGTTTCTCAGCGATTCCAAGCAATCGTTCGGCTTCAGCTCTATTGGAATTTTCCATCAAAATTTCTTCCTCCGATTCTTCCCGAAATTGACGGGTCTGTTTGGGAAGGGAGAAAATTAAAGGCTGCCCTTTTTCTTGTTTTTCCCGATCGAAAATGTCACAAAAACAAAGACGAAATTTTGTTCAAGCTTGGATTCTCTTTACATTCGTCGATCCATTTCCAAACTTTCCTTTACTTTAATTCCTGTAATTACCCGTTCTTCCCAATTGAAAACTAGCACGCTCTTTTCCAATTTTGGAAAACTAACGCTAAATTGTATCGCCAAAATACTCATTTGCCCTTCAAACATAAACAGGATTAAACCATGTCATCTCTATATTTTTTATTTTTATTTTTTTGGGCTAAATTATAAAAAATGCTCCTGGTCGATTTGTTTAAAAAAATATTATATTCTTTCAAAAACTTGTAATATTACCATGTCATAAATGTTTTCAAAACTACATTTAGATTATAATTTTGTTAGAACATGACAAAGAATTGGGGTTGTGGTGACTTTGAAGGTTGTGGCGATGATTGGTACGTTTGTCTTGATTAAGTCTGACAAAATGCCACGTTGACTTTTTTTTTTGTCTAATAGTTTATCGGATTTTGTACTCCATTTAGTAGTTTTATTTAAACATTTATGAAACTTAAGGATAATATTGCAATTTTAAAGAATATGCGTATTTTTTAAACAATTTAGCCATTTTTTAGTAGTGTCTATATATTTTTTGACCGTTTAATTTTAGCTCGTAAAACTTTAATATGTACTGATTTAGGTCTTGTAGTTTACATTTTGTAATAACTTAGTCTATAAACTCAAGTATACATTTATTTAATTTCTATAGTTTGAAAATTTGTAACGATTTGATTCCTACTTTGGAAGATATTGAATGTAGTATTGATCTTTAATAATATAGTGTTAGTACAAACAAAGTCACACATAGATTAGGAAATGGATAGATTCATGGTATAAGTACTTCATTTATATGAGACGTTCTCGGTAATACCTACAAAAAAAATCATGAAGTTTTAAGTTTAAAGTAAATAATATTATATCAATGTGGAGGATCTGTTATCTTTGTCATATAACATTTTATTCATTCATTTGGACTATAGGCAATTTATCAATCTATGTGGGTAATAAACTTTTTTTTATTATTTTTTTCTCTATAATTATATTTTTTTTGTATGTATGTTTGCAAAATTTAAACTATTTAAACTAAATCATTACAAACTACCCTAAACTACCCTTATGAAGTAGATCTTTAAATTATTAAAACTAAATTGTTACCTATTAAAAGTTGGGTATATAATCAACTGTGCATTAAGAGGGAGGGATTGAGTTTATTTTTTGAACTTAAATTGTATGGTTGTGCTTGTAAGATTATACTCACATGATAAACCATTAGGAAAACCACCTCACATCAATGAGACATAAGCATCGGAGCCATCGTGGCTGACATCATACCGGTATTTTTATAATCTTTGTAGTGCATAAACCATTAGGAAAACCATCTCACATCAATGAGACATAAGTATCGGAACATCATGCGGGTATTTTATAATCTTTGTATAGCAAGTAATCTCGTCTCTCGAAGTTTATAAATTCTACATTTCAAGTCACGTGAAGGTCAGACGACTTTTACTGTTTGAATTTTGACATCAACAAGTTATATATAAATTTAGGAGTTTAATTGATACAATTATGAGTTTTTACGCGTGTGAAAACTAATATTTTTTAAACGAAATCTAGGGATAAATTAATTTACTTATTTAGAAAGCTACTATGCCCGAATAAATATTAGAAATGTGGAATATGTTGCGTAAAAAAACATTTTCATATATTTATATCATTAACTTTAAATTATATAAGGGGCATGGACGTCATTTGGCCTATCCATTGTGTGAGAGAATCTTAAGCCCACCTTTTTTGTGTGTGAACTGTGTGAAGAAGAAAGAAGTCACTGGCATAGAACGCCTGGTTATTAGTTTCCCATTATCAAATTTGGAAAATTGGATGTAAATCTCTCAAACGATTAATTAATACGGTACATTATTCAAAAATATATAAAAATAAGAAATCCTCCACATTACTAATGTACCATATTAATTATTCATTTGATTATTTATATAGGAAAATTTTAACCGTTAATTTAGAATAAGATAATTAAAAATAAAATATATTTTAAAAAAAATTGCGGATATGACAATTTATATCGCTGATATTTTATGGCTGATAGAAGTCTATCTCTGATCACCTCAGCTTTTTATAGATTTTTGTTAGTGATAATAGTCTATCACTATATGATAAAGTCTATTAGAAACAGATTTTTTTGCCATATTTACAAAATATTTTAAAGTTTGCTAAATTTGTAATTACTTTGGGCTTGATTGTTATTTGTGCAACCAGCCCTATATATATATATATATTTGGAAACTAATAACACGAATTTGTAATAAGTAGACCATTTTTTAAAGAATTTTTAAAATATTTTACCTTTTTTAGTCATTTAAAACCATCATCATTTTTCTAACAACAAATGGAGGATGAAAATTTAAACCATTAACTTTAAAAAATAGTCATGATTTAAGATGCGAATGACCAAAAAAAATTAGATGTTCAATTATTTCCTTATGCACTAATTTGATACCTTGCAAAAAAAAAAAAAAAAAAAAAAAAAAAAAAAAAAAAAAACTTCAATCATATTTGAATTCTCAATAAAAAAAAAAAAAATGTTTTTAGAATTTTAATATAAACGAATTTCTAATTTTTATAGAGAATATAGGTCGATTAATTAATACATTATAACTTCGATTAATAAGTTAGAGACTTGAATCTTCGTCATCACATAGTTAAAATGATAAACGGAATTGTTTCTCAAATTTTACACTAATTAGTTTATTTCTACCACTAGTTATGTGTGTATATATACACCCACGTAACAAATATACTGTGAACATGATTGCTAAAGTGGCTCAATTGGTATATTTATGTTGCCAAAGCGGCTCAATTGGTATATTTATGTCTTGATAAACAAAATGTCTGTGGTTCGAATCCTCACTCACTAAAAAAAAATATTGTGAACATGACTATTATCACACTTATTATAAGTAACCCAACTCCAAAATTGGTTTTTCATGCAACCAATTTCTCCTTCCAACTCATGGGTGCTGGACACCATTGAATGATTGAGTTTTATATGAACTCAAATTATATAGGAACATCAAAATTATTTCACAATTTTTTTTTAATTATTATTATTATTATTATTTAGCCATGATTTTTGTACTCTCTTTCTACTCACATAGATGAAAAAGTATAAACAAAAGAAGAAGAAAAAATTGTCACTCAAAATCTTGTGATGTGTTTTTTTTTATGTTTAAAATTGAAATTTACCAAACACTAATCAGAACAATTGATTTTGCACGGTTGACAATAATTATTTTAAAAGCTATCACAATCTCAAACTTAATAGTTGTTTCATATAATATTCGTCTTATTTAATGCCCACAATTTGATTATGTGACTCTCTCATATATACTTTTATTACAAGTTAATACATTTTAATTCATATCATCTATTTATAAATAATTGACCCTCTCATATATGTTATTATGTGTGATTTCTTTTTCTCTCAAAATAAAAAATTATAAATAATTCACAAACATAATAACATGTCAAAAGGTTCATTGTAAAGTTGGGAGTGAACTATAGTGCTAGAGATTAATTTAAAAAATCACATGGAAAAGGTTTGACCATAGTTTAGAGAGTTAACCATCCAACATAAAAATTTATGTAAATTCGACATAATATTTCAGACTAAAATAATATTTAGAAATGTAGATTTTGTTGCATACAAAACATTTTTTTTTTATGGCGACCACTAATCTATATATTAATCTAGTGTTTGAATTTTTTGAATTTTCTTTAAAGTGTTTAATTTTGTTTTTTTAACAATCACTTAAAATGATTTTTTTATAAAATGAGTTGAAAAACTTAAAACTAATTTTTAGAAAAATAATTTTTAAGTATTTAATTAAGAATCTTTCTCAAAACTTGATGACATATAAAAATAATTAAAATGTCTTCGTACTACCTTCACTTCTACTATGACTGTCGGTCACCATTATTATCACCTTGCCACTAACAGTAGTCAAAATTGTTCATATTGTTTTAATTATAGATTTAAACTTTTTAATTCATATTATTTATTAGTAATAGTTTTTTTTTTTTTTTTTTTTTTTTTTTAAATAGTATCTTGTATAAGCATTTTGAGAAAATGTAAGAAAAAATAAATATGAGTTTTTTAATTAAATCGTTTGTATAAAAAATATTGAAAATAAAATACATTTTTTTATGACATATACCGAGGGAAAAAGGAAAATTTGTGACAGGGCTGGAAAGGGTTTAGGGTTTATTAATTTTAAAAAATCCAAACCAAACAAATATGAGTAGGTTTCAAGTTGATTGGGTTGGGTTTACTTCGATCCAATCACCCGCCTGTTCAATTTGAATCCAAAACCCGCGTGGGCCCCACGAAGCCACTTTGAAACCATAACGAGCACGGGCTGATTTGGTGGGTCATGTAAAATACCTCAATGGGGCCCACTGGCCCAGTCTTATTACCGTTTGAGCCCGAATCTTAAGCATTATATTAATAAATAACAGGATTTGTAATAAAATAATAATATGTTTTTTACATTTAAGAAATAAAATAAATTGTCGAAGCTTATAATGTTGCTTTTCCTTCACTATCATTGTCGTTCTTCTGTTTCTTTCCTTTAAGTCATTGTCTAATAAACCCTTATAAAAAACATGCATATAGATAGACTTAGAGAATGGTCCATACATATAATTCTTGGAACATTTCTAATATAATTCTTGGAACATTTCTATTTTAATATTGGAGATTTAGCTAAATTTGATATTAATCTAACGTTTATATATATTAAGGTTAAGAAGTGAAAATTATCTTCAATATGTGAAAATTTGTTAATTTTATGAGTATCAACTATATAAACTTGTCTCGCTTCAATCGAAGGTGAAAATTTTATCATTTTATACTTTCTACTATTTTTTTGTAAATCTCATTAAAAATAATTGTTTACCATAATTCAAAATACCATTAGTTGCAATATAACTTTACATATTAATTTTCGACTAAATTAGTGAAATTGACAATCATATTTATAAAAGATATTTATTATTATTTTTTTTTTTTAATATGTTAGGATGATAGATTGAACCTATAATCTCATGGTCACTAGACTATACATTATACCGTTGAACTATGTTCTTGTTGACACAAAAAAATATCTTTTACTTCATGGTGCAAGCTAATTTAGATTTAAATGAAAGTCTCTAAATGACCCACTTTAAATCATGCAAACACATTGCAATTTTTTAATAAAATTCAATTGTATTTTTCAATAACTTGCAAACATATTTTATTTTGTGTCGTTTTTTTTTGCACATTGTACTTTCTTTGTATCCTTTTTTATTATTAATATATATATTTCATAATAAACGACAACTTTTATTTTTATTATAATGTCCGAAAGAAGATAATAATATAATTACAAGAACGGATAAAAAATGATAACATATTTGTCAACAAGAGTATTACTCAACCGGCATAATAGATGAACTATGAACAAGAAGTGTTAAGTTCGAAACTAACGTCTTCATATTGTAAAAAAAAAAAAAATGATAACATATTTAAGTCAAGTGGATGATTAGATAATCAAAAAATATTTTTTTTTTTTGTAAGAGCAACTCTAGGTCACGCCAGTTGCACGTGACACGACCCATTTTAGATAGATTGGATACAGATCTCCAATTCTATTTTAAGTTTAGTAAATACTAAATAGCAAAGCAATTGATTGATTTTCCAATTTTATCTTAAAAAAAAAAAAACGAAGAAAAGCCGTTGCCCATCACGTGACGTGCACGTGACTTCGTTATTTGAATTCGGACCTGGGCGCCAATTCCAAATTCATTTCAATTAATAAAATCGGCAGATATTGCAATTTCGCCATTTTAAAATTCGCAAACACAGCTTCGTTCTTGTTGTTTTTGTCATTACGAATTTGAAAATTCTTCGCAGACAGCGCCCCCCTCCGCCTCCCTCCCTCCAATCTCTGCGGTGGATTCATTTCTCGATCTTCTTCAGGTAACATCGGATCGCATTTTTGTTGAAATTTTTTCAGATTCGATTAGTTTTCTCTCAGCAGGAGAAATGTGTTTGAGAAGTTTGAGAAATTCGAGAGTTCGTCTGAAACTTGCAATGTTTTCTGTTGATTCGTTGGTTGGAGGTTTTGTAATTTTTGTTATCCTTGATTCTTGCTTGGAACAGGTTGATTTTAGTTATTTTAGGGCTTGACAATGGAGAATTTGGAGGGAAAATCAGCAGATTCTTCGCAATGTGTTCGGGTTGCTGTCAATATAAGACCTTTGATTACATCCGAGCTTATGGTTGGATGTACGGATTGTATTACAGTTGTCTCTGGAGAACCTCAGGTGCTGGTTCTTTTTGGAAATATGTTGATTATGTTGGAATTGGAATTGTAATGCTTTGCTTTGCTTTTGTTCTATTATCATTGCATATGCAATCTTTGAGTTAGTTGTGATTTTCGTTGTGTTTAATTGAATGATTCAATTGTGTGTGGCTGCAATTAACAGGTTCAAATTGGCTCGCATGTATTCACCTATGATAATGTGTACGGTAGTGCCGGATCGCCATCTTATGCGTTATACGACGATTGTGTTGCTCCGCTAGTTGATGCTCTATTTCAGGGTTATAATGCTACTGTTCTAGCTTATGGACAGGTTAAACATTTGTTTGTTTTCTTAAATTGCTTCAACTTTGACCTTTTATGGTTGTTTTTTATGCTTGTATGATGATCATAGTTCTTTTCATTTATGTAGACGGGGTCTGGAAAGACTTACACAATGGGGACAAATTATATTAGTGAAGAAAGTAAGGATGGGGTAATACCCAAAGTGATGGAAAAAATATTCAAAAAGGTTGTGACAATGGAGGATTCTACAGAATTCTTGATTAGAGTTTCATTTATTGAGGTAATATAGAACTGACTACTTAAGTGCTCTCCACAATGTTTTTTTGGAAGTATATTTACTAGTATATAATCTGTTCGTATTTCATGAATATGCTTATGGTAGATATTCAAAGAAGAAGTGTTTGATTTGCTTGATGCAAATACTTGCGTTAACCCAAAGGGTGAAGGGACAAAGCCTTTTTCCGCTCCACGAGTTCCAATTCAAATACGAGAAACTGTGAATGGTGGGATTACGCTTGTTGGTGTGACTGAGGCAGAAGTTCGGACCACGGAAGAAATGACATCTCACTTGTCCCGTGGTTCATTAGCCCGCGCAACTGGAAGCACCAACATGAACAGTCAGTCAAGGTATAGAATTGAGTATTGACTAAGTTCATATATATTTATATATATTTGTCTTTTCGCACACCTTCTACTCTGCAATTAAAGGTGCCAAAATTTAAAGCCTGTCCAATGACCTTTTGCATGTGAATAGTCAATGTCTATATTCATTGCTATATTTCCTTTAGTTCGTCTATTAAAGTATTGAACATGGTTTCCTTTTGCATTATGTTTCAGCCGATCACATGCCATCTTTACGATTACCATGGAACAAAAGAAAAAGCTATGCGATGACATTCTATGCGCAAAGCTCCATTTGGTGGATCTTGCAGGTTCTGAAAGAGCAAAACGAACCGGTGCCGATGGCATGCGCTTTAAAGAAGGTATTTGTTATTGCATGAGATTTATGAGAGTTTGCTTCTAATACAATAGGCTCATGTTTGTAATATGTTTGTAATTAAATATTTTTGGGTTTCTCATCTGTTTTAGGTGTTCATATCAACAAGGGCCTTTTGGCTCTCGGCAATGTCATAAGTGCATTGGGAGATGAGAAGAAACGAAGAGAAGGATGTCATGTTCCCTACCGTGATAGCAAGTTAACACGTTTGCTACAGGCATGCCTTTTTGTTTTTTAATAATAAACTTAGAACTTCATATTTTTGCACTTATTTTCCACAAACCTTTTTGACTTTTGACTGCAACAAAGTGAAATTTGGCTTTGTTGGTTTGTTTTGATGTCGGTTAAATTAGTTAAAACAATTCAATTGTGAGACTGGTTAATGTGATTTGTATGCTTCTAGATTTTATAAGACCAAGCAGTCATCAGATTGTCGGTCCTTAATTGAAGAAAGATGCTAGAAATTTTAGTCTAATAGTTGTAGTATCCTGTTTCACAAAGGATCCTGACTTGGCTAACCGTTGGAAGTTGAATTTACAGGATTCTCTTGGAGGCAACAGCAGAACGGTGATGATTGGTATACCATTTAATTGAGTTGAAGCATTTTAAACAATTTTGATAGTTTATTTTCCACATATTTTCTACATATTTTACTATTTTTTAATAATTATATTTATCATCCAACTATGTAGCTTGTGTTAGTCCTGCCGACTCGAATGCTGAGGAGACCCTAAACACGCTCAAATATGCTAATCGTGCTCGCAATATTCAAAATAAAGCAGTTGTAAGTTTCTATTAGAAATAATCATTTTTTTATAACTTTCTTGGTTTTCTTTGAGATCCTTCTTCATTATTATTTATTTCTATTTCTATTTTTTCTTTTTTAGATCAACCGGGATCCTGTAGGAGCTCAGATACAAAAAATGCGAAGTCAAATTGAGCAGTTGCAAGCTGAGCTTTTATTCTACCGTGGTGATGCAGGTTTACCATATGAGGAGCTTCAGGTTTATATCATTCTTAAGATTTTTTCTACATGTGATGCCATGTAATTTGATACAGAGGCTTATCTACCACCGCTTTTGTGTTTAGATTCTGAAGCACAAAATATCATTACTTGAAGCAAGCAATGGAGAGTTGTTGCGGGAGCTTCAAGAACGCCGAGTCACTTGTGATCATTTGTCTCAACGTGCTATTGATGCTCAGGTTTTCTTTAGAAAAAGATTTCTTTGTAGTTCAAATTTCTATTAATTTCCATTTCCTATTGTATAAATAATTTTATTCTATTGAATAATTCAGGTTGAAAAGGGCAAACTTGCCATGGTAATTGAATCGGTGCGGAATGGAAAATCTTTAGATGAGATTGAATCCAACTACGACAAGGTTTGATGCAATTGCTTGCACAAAGAAACGCATATCTTTCGAACACGAGATCCTAACCTTTTTTTCCTTCCAGGATTGTGAATTGGTCAAGAGTTATGTTTCAAAAATTCAAGAGCTAGAAAGGGAGGTACTGCGATTTCAAACCTTTAAGACCTCAAAACACAATCGATATGCTGATCTTGTGGAGTCTGATGATGATAGGCCCCACTCTAGTAATATCTTATTTCCATGTTCAAATGAGTATTCGTCAGACTATGATCCCAAAGCTGTAGATATTTCAGGTGAGTATGAGAACCTCTATGGTTATGTCAATATAATGTAGGGTTTGTATGGATTTTTTTTTCTAAGTGCTTAAAATAGTATTTTTAAGTGCAAAAAAAATGTTTTTAAGCACTTAGAAAGTCATTTCAAACAGACACGTATTATGGTTCGATGAATCATATTCGCGAAGCAAGCTACTTGCAAATAAAGGCGAGAACTCTATGGACATAGTTGGAGTCTATATTTTTTACTGATAGAGGCTGGTTGGTTTTTGTAGATGGAATTGAAGATCAAGAAAAGGAGCTTGAACATTCAACGCTGCAAGAAAGATTGGATAAGGAGCTAAAAGAATTGGATAAGAAACTTGAGCAGAAGGAGGTACACCCATTTGGCATCTAGGCTTTGCTGATATTTTTTACTGATGAATTTTCTTCAATTGCTTTTTATATATGATGATTTATTTTAATCTGTTTATAGTTTATAATCATTCAAATTAATAAGAAAATATAAAGAAATCTGATAATTAATTTTAAAGAATATTTTGGAGAATGGAATTTACTAGGGAGCCTGTTTCTCACACGAGAAATTTTACCCAATGCTGATTGTCCTTAAAAAACGTACAACATGGCAAGGACAACCTTCCTCCCACAGCTCATTGCCGCACCCGACTCTTTAAGTGCAAAAAAAAAAAGGTTTTTAAGTACTTACAATGTGATTCCAAACAGGCCCTTCATTTATTTCATTTATAGTGACTGTCAACTTTTAGACAGATGTCCTGAGGTTGTCTCATAAGTTTTATTTTCTATATTATTTGTTCGTCTTTTTGATGTGTATTCACTCTCCTGTGTTGAAGGCTGAAATGAAACGGGTTGCTGGTCCGGATACCTCTGTTCTTAAACACCATTATGAAAAGAAGGTCCATGAATTGGAAAAAGAAAAGAGAGCTTTACAGGTCATTGCTCTGTCCAAAATATACTGCGAGTTTAACCATCTTCACACACATATATATATATATTTAGCTTTTATCTTGGTTCTTTCCAGAAAGAGATTGAGGAACTTAGATGTAATCTTTCAAACATATCTTCTACATCTGATGATGGTGCGCAAAAGTTGAAGCAAGAATATCTCCAGAAATTGAATTTCCTGGAGATACAGGTAAATTAAACTGAGTTGCTTTGGGCCAGGCCCTCAAATAATTAAGTATTTTTGTATGTCATAGTCTCATAATTTGGTCTTTAAGTTTCATTGAATTGAAAAGTTTCGTTATTTAAAAAAAATATTTTGGACTTTAGGTCTCGGAGTTGAAGAAGAAACAGGATGCTCAGGCTCAACTATTGAGACAGAAGCAAAAAAGTGACGAGGCAGCAAAAAGATTACAGGATGAGATTCACAGAATTAAGACCCAGAAGGTTCAACTTCAACACAAGATTAAACAGGAATCTGAACAATTTAGATTATGGAAGGCTTCGAGAGAGAAGGAAGTTCTCCAGGTATTGAAGGCGAAAACTCTTACTTTTACTAGTTCTGTTTCTCCTTTTGTTTATCTTTATTATTATTTTTTTTTTTAGTTCAACATGTGTGGATTCGAACCTGACCTATTGGTCTTGGACATATACCTAAATCAGTTGTTTTTTATTCTATTTGGATTTGAACTTCTGATATCTTGATTTTGGACATATGCATAAATCAGTTGTTTTTTGTTCTATATGTTGCAGTACTTGTTTCTTTGGACGTATTTTAGTGGGATTAGAATTTGGAGCATCTTTTTGATGGAATTCAATTGGCAGTGACAAAGTTCACCAACAGCTTTGTTGTGGACCATGTAGATCTTTAAATTATTCGGATGTGACATATTTAACAAATTTTACGTCAGTAGAGTACTCTAAGCTTTCTACTATTACGATTTAACGTCACCTGTGCTAAACTTCTTAGTTTTATTTTATTGTGTAGAAAATTATAGTTTTATAAATTAAATTACACGTCAATATTAGAAGAATTAGTATATGCTTCAATTTTATAAGAAAGGTTTCATGTATGATTTATGAAATGGATACTAATCAATAAAATTCTCTTTCTCATAGTTTAAAATATTGATAAATCTAATTGAGTTTACTATGAATCATTATTTTGAAATCATTTATTTTTTATTTTAGAGGATGGATACTTATACTACACATGCTTTAAAAACAACATAATTAGAATCACAACTAAAAACGACTTCGTTGGAGAACTTATCCAAAATTTGAAAAATGAAGCCATAAAAACTGAAATTCGGTTTTATTTATTTTTAATATTTGTTTACGTATGATCAGCTGAAGAAGGAGGGTAGGAGAAATGAATATGAGATGCATAAGCTCTTAGCTTTGAATCAAAGGCAGAAAATGGTAAGCCGATTATCAATCAGAAAATTAATATGAGATTCATAAATTTACTTTGGATGGTTCTTATTCTTATGTATATATGTGCTTGAACAGGTCTTGCAACGAAAGACGGAAGAAGCTGCTCTGGCAACAAAAAGGCTTAAAGAACTTTTAGAATCTCGGAAGACAGCACGTGAAACTTCCGGTGAGTAAAGTGTATAACGCGTTAAAATAGTTATTTTTTTAAGGCTGATTTGGAATGACTTTCTAAGTGCTTAAAAAAATATTTCTAAGCACTTAGAAATTCATTCTAAACAAAGCCCTTAGTTTGCATTCTTGTTAAGTTGTTAACTATTGGAATTTGCATTCCATCTGCAGTTGGCGGAGCAAATGGTCCTGGAATTCAGGTATTTAACTTTTGAGTAACAAAAGAGCAAAGGAAGAAAGGACTATTGAAATCATGCATTCCAAAATAGCTTAAAGGTTGATGTCTCAGATGAATTTATGGATGAATTAATACATTTTCTTCTCTATTGAAGGCTCTAATGCAGAATATTGAGCATGAACTTGAAGTCACAGTAAGGGTGCATGAAGTTCGTTCTGAATATGAACGTCAAATGGAAGAGTAAGTTTTCTTTCAAGTGAATTTGAGATGAGTTTTCAAAGTTGTACTTTTAGGTGAAACGCCTTTTCCATAAGTACTTCTAAGCGTTCTTGAAAATCTCAAAATCATTTTTAACTATACAATAAAAATTTTGAAAATTGTTTTTAATTGACAATAAACAATTCTCACTATTCTAAAAGTCATTTCAAACTCACCCTAAATGAATATTAACTTATAGTGGCCCAAATATATCCTTTATTTAAGTAAACCAATATAGTAATGGAAATTCTTGCTATTACAGGAGGTCTAAGATGGCCAAGGAATTGGCGAAGCTTAAGGATGAAGAAGAATTGAACAGGGGAGCTAGTTTGAGGTGAGTTAAGTAGTATGTACTTTGATAGTTGGTTCCAATATTTGGTTGTCAAATAAGTATATTAACATGCTCACATATTTGAATGGATTGTCTGGACAGTGATTGTACTCAAACAATGTCACCTGGTGCACGGAATTCAAGAATTCTTGCTCTTGAAAACATGCTTGCCACGTCATCCAGCTCTCTGGTTTCTATGGCTTCACATTTGTCGGAGGCAGAAGAGCGTGAGCGCGTTCTTGGTGGTAGGGGGCGTTGGCATCAAGTTCGCTCTCTTGCAGATGCAAAGAATATGATGAATTTTTTGATGAATTTAGCATCCTCTTCGAGGTAATGATCCTTTGTCTAGTGAAGCGACACTCATGCAACTTTTATTCATTTTTCTAATGTCAATCAACCTCTTATTTTGTTTGAATCTTGTATTCTAATCGCTTCAATAATGAGCTTGTACTTATCTATGGGTTTTTTTTAGGTGTTTGCTATGGGATAAAGAGTTTGCTTCTAGGGAGAAGGATTCTGAAATAAGAGAATTGAAACAAAAAATAGTGAATCTTAGTGGCATGCTTAAAAAATCAGAAGCACAAAAGGCCGAACTAATTCATCAGGTGAAATTTCAAGTCTTTTTTCTTTTCTTAGATTCTCAGTTGGTACGAGTTCCTTGTTTTTTATTTCTCTTCATTGACAAGTCAATGACCGCCTTAACATTTGTTTTGGTTTTGGGAATGCCTCATTAATATGACTGTTGTAAACAGGTCGATTATGAAAATTTAAAGATGTTTATTTTGTTCTTTATTTTCACTTTTTATCACCTTGAAAATTAATTTTTTTCCCATCTGGCAATTTAATTTTACATAAATATTCAATTGCAGAACTCAGCTTTGAAAAAGTATTCCATGAGAAACACTTCAGATCAGGTTAACAGCGGGGGACATAACTATGATTTACGCAAGCAGGTAAATGACACTTATTTTAGCAAAATAACTTTTTCTCCCTTCTTATTTATATTATTGAATTCTATGCTGTTTGTGAATAGGAACATCGAAATTCTGTCATTTTAATGGCAGACATGGATATCTCAGAATCAGATAACTCGGATGATTATTCAGAGGGTGATGATGCCAATTATGATTGGGAGAAATCTATGAAACGACGTCTTACCCGAAAAAGAATCCCTAAAGCTAAGGGTCGTTCAAGTATGGTTGTCTTAGATGGCACAAACAGTACAAACTCGAACTTGGATAGTTTTGGTGAAGGGATACTTTCAACGAATGAACCTACAACTGCTACCACTGTTTGTTGCACTTGCAGCAAATACTCTTTTTGCAAGACACCAAAGTGCCAATGTAGAGCCAATGGCGGAGCTTGTGGCCCGTCATGTGGTTGCATACCATCAAAATGCGCAAACAGAGGTAGTAAAAGTGAGAGGGACGAGTCGGTACAACCGGATTTAGTCAGGGATGTTCGAAACGCTACAGAGAATGATGAAATCAGTGAGAGTAATGACCTTGTTTCTCATGGTGCACGGTTGCTTCAGAATGCATTGGCTGAGAGACCAAGTGAAGCTCCTACTGCTGAAGATGGTGGCGCAAAAAGAAAGCCTCTATCAGACATAGGAAACACATTGGTACGTTTTCATTCTCCTTATTGGTTAAAGTTTCTTTTTGATTGTGTCATTCATATATGATATAACAATAGTTATGTGCTAATCTAAAATGAATAAAATTTCACTCAAATTGCCATAGTATATCGATGTACATTTTGAGGACAGTAGTCCGGGCGAGCAAAAAAAGTAGAGGGACTTTGAGGGCGAGTCTCTTGATGACCAAATATTATAAGATTAGGCCGTTGTTTCTTGAGATTAGTCATAAATGTTCACAAACTAAATCTTTTCATTTCATGAACCAAGTGGTGATCATTTTATTAACCTTCATTCACTTCTCTTACCTTCCATTTTTTCTTCTAATCAAACAGGTGAAATCAAAGACAAAAAAGCCAAACCAGAGAAAGAAATGGAGAAAATCTACAATTCAACTGATTCCCACTCCACAAGCATCTTCCCAACTCGAAAAACCCGAGGCCATCCAGAAGACTGAAACTGACCCAAGTGAGGTTGTCAACATCCCATTGAAACTTCCCCGAGCTATGCGATCCGCCGCTGTGAACGGCGGCAACCTACTGAGGGAGAGGAACTCCGATCAGCCGGAAGATTCGGTCAGCGGCAACAAAGAACATGAACTTATTGTTCCAAAAAGAGTGGATGAGAAAGAGAATTGCAACCGTTAAAATATGTGTGTTTGTCTTTGTCGTGTCATTTTCCGGTGGCCGGAGGGAATGTTAACGGCGGGAAAATGCACTGTTGGTTGGTAGATAAGTTTGAGAAGAATTATGTTGATGATGTATTTTAGAGAATTGCTTCACACACTAATCCACTGTTTCTGGGAATCTGTTGTTCCCTTGGAATTCTTATAATCATTCTGATGTAGTTTTGTAGACTTTTGTTAACTATATTAACGAAGAAATCATTGAGCATTTTTTTATGTCAACATTACTTTGATGACCACAGACTTTTGTTAACTATATTGTGTCTAAATAAGTCGTCTCACACTTTTTTTAATTCAGGAACTTGTTGAACACGAAATTGAAAGTTTAATGTCCGAATTTTGTGTCTAATAGGTTATATGACATGGACCTACTAGATACAAAATCAAAAGTTTAAGGATTTATTTGACATTTTTAAAGTTGAGAGATTTATTAAAAGAAATTAGACTTCAGAAATCTATCGAACACAAACATGAAAGTTCAGAGACTAAATTTATAATTTAATCTATATTTATAAAGATAGGTGACAAGTTCATTAATTACATTAATATATTTACCCTTAACATGAGCATAGTTTTACTGTTTAAGACAATTAATCTTTTATTTGAAGTTGAAGATACAAATATCAACCCACATTTGTTGTGCTAAGAAAATGCATATACAATATATATTTTTTCTTTTTTGACAACATGTGAAAAGGGAGATTCGAACTTAGACCTCTTGCTTAGTTCATACATTATGTCGGTGAAACTATGTTCATGTTAATATGTTAATTTTCTAAATAGTATACTATTTTTCATGATGGTGTGACACTAATAAAACATTTTTTTTTAGTTCAATATGTGAGAGTGAAAAAAGTCGAAGATATAACCTATTGGCCAAATGTATACCTTAACCAACCGAGCTTCGCTTAGATTGGCTAAAATGAAACATCACATTTGCAAGTTTGTCAATAAACAAGTCTCTAACAAAAATTACATAATACATATCATCAATTAAAATTACAAGACCATATAATTAAAATTTCTTTAAACTAAAGAGAATAAACCAACCATCAACATTTAGTTAAGAGATAAAAAATTCGACAATAAACATTCATATAAAATACTTTTTTCCTTAGAGACAGATGTCATAATATATCCTAATTTAAACCCCCAGTTATTCATTCATACTACCTAGAACTTGCCTATAGCCCCAAACTGTTGCAGAATCTTAGACTTGAAAACGGCCATTTCCAGTTGGCTTGTAAACCAGGTCTCTACAGATTGATTTGGAGCTTATTAACCCAGTATTCGATTTGAGTAGCAACGCAGGCTGCTCCTGTGGAACCATATGAACAAAATTTATTGATGGCGTTCTCCGCCCCGAGAAACTCGTAAACATCCTCTTCAAATACTGGACTTATGCTTCTTAGCTCATCCAGACTCAAGTCCTGGAGGCAGCAATTTTTTGAGACACACAAGGCAACAGCCTTTCCAACTATATCATGGCCTGTTCTAAAAGGTATTCCCTGCAAAATGAAAGACAGTAGACGCATTATTATGTGACTGATGTCGGTTTGACACGTCATTGAAACGAATTTGATTTTACACAGTAAAGCAGACCTTAAACAACTTGAAGGGTTTTTTATTTACCCATGAGTATCAAGGTGAGCTTGTGCGCACCTCGATTATTCTCATGAGACAATTTGGCCATAATACATTTGGTTGCCGAAGAAACTCGTAGGATATGAAATCCCAGAATGCCCACCATAGCTCGATCCATTCCCTCTAACCCCTTAATTATTTACATGATCCTTGTTGACTACTAGTTTAACCCATGGTGTTCGAATAACGTGGAGTTAATCCTCTTTTCTATTTTTTCTTTTATATGGAAATAGTTTTACAAGAGGCCTTGAAGGTTTTTTTGTTTTGTTTTTGATAGGATGGAGGCCTTGAAGTATTAAAACGAGGTCATCTCGTTTATCTTTTAGCTGATATAAATATGCGGTAGGAGCATTAGTCTCTTTTCATTTCATCAATGAAAATTGTCGTTTCTTGTTAAAAAAAAATATGCTATGCTATGCGGTACGAGTCGATGTTGCTTTCCTTATAGTTATCACAAGAACAATAATGGTTTTTAAAAAATTACTTATTCTTTTTTAAATATTCTTTATAAATGATCTTTTTACTAATTCTTTTTTAAATATTCTTCATTTTAATGTCTTTATATGTGGAGGAAAAGATCATTAGCCATGCTTCTCCCCAATATTTATTTATTTTAAATGATATTTGCAAGTCAAACCAATAGGAACTAGTTACCTTCTTCACGAGGTAATCGGCAAGTGTTGTGGCATCAAGATAACCAGCAGGTAAAGCCTTTTCTATTCTCTCCCGATTGAAAGAAATATTCAGAGCAAACTCAGCTGACACTTCAAGCATCCCCAATATCGTTTTTACACTGTCAAATACAGGTTCCTTGTCTTCCTGTTCAATATTGAAACATTTTTGTATTACAGAGAATTAAAACGACGTCATTGAGAAAATGGAGTACAGTAAAATGAAGCATTCGCCAGGGAATTTAAAATGCCTAAACGACAAAAAACACTCACGTTGCGTAAGCGTCTACATATTTCACTTCGGAAGTGTCAAGTGTAAGCTCGAGACGCACTAAAGCACAATAGTTCTCCGAAGTCTAAGCATAAGGTGCACTAAAGTGCAATATCTCTCCGAAGTTTAAACATGGGGCACTTTTTGTATGAGGCACACAATAGAACAATAGACAAATGTAAATAAATTTTATGATGAAAAATGAAAATTTTAAGTAGAGCTTTTATTCGAGATTGTAGGAAAAAAATTAATATTTTTTAAGAATATTCATGAGTATCTTCTTAAACACTGGATTTTTAAAAATAAAAATAGCTGAAAGTTAAGCTTGAGGCACTGAGGTGCACACAACAAGTGTTGAAGCGGGCACCTCAAGCGCTCTTCATAAAGAGAACCTTGCTTCTTTGAAGCGCAGCGCAAGGGCCGCACCTAAGCGGCGCCTCAGATGGCTTTCTAAAACGCTGGTGTCAACCCTTTCTCATACATATAACAAATGGTCGAAACGAAACAAAATGCATAAAGATTTACCTGCAAATCACGATTATAGGCCAGAGGCAGACCTTTGCATAAAGTGAGAGTAGTGACCAAGTCTCCTATGACTCTAGCAGACTTCCCACGAACAAGTTCCATTGGATCTGGATTTTTCTTCTGAGGCATTATGCTACTTCCAGTTGAAACAGAATCATTTGGTGTTATAAATCCGAACTCTTCAGAAGCCCACAACACCCATTCTTCTCCAAGCCTTGAAAGATGAATACCCGTAATGGCATTGGCAGAAAGAAATTCCAAGGCAAAATCTCGATCTGAAACTGCATCAATGCTGTAAAGATAATTGAAAATTACAACTGATTCGACACTACCCGTTGCGAAAAAACGTCATTAAAACTCCACAGAAAGTGAAAGCACAATCAACTAAAGATTATTAACTTCTTGATATGGAAGTTGGTCTCATTCCAAAGCTGTTTTATGGCCAAAATTATTTATTAAAGTGGAGACAACTATATATGCATTCAGCGGGCGCGAATGTAATTTTGAGTCAGTTTTTTTTTTTTTTTTTTTTGGAGTACCGAGCTTTCATTGAAAATAAATGAAGAATACAAGGACATACAAAAACAAAATCCCAGAATAGGAAACCTCACTACAAGATGGGGCTTCAATCAAGCAAAATAATGTTCAAAGAATAATTACAAAACAACTACGTCGCTGACGCCCATAAAGAAACATGAAACCTTGTAGGAGACCAAATAGTACAAGGATCCGTCTCAACCCCTCTAAATATCCTACTATTTCTTTCCCTCCACAACCCTCACAAACTGCACACACCCCCGCTTGCCAAAAAACTTTTCTTTCTCTCGAAACGGCGGATGGAGAAGGAACTCCTCAATCTACTACCTAAGATCTCTGGGTCTAGCCAGCCGAAGGCCAAACATCTCAAAAAAAAAGATCCCACACAATCCGAGCAAAGTTGCACCTCCAAAGAGAGTGAAGACAAACAAGATATTGGCACACTGATATAAACTACCATACAAACAATCTAAAAACTAAGATTCAACAGCAAATCAAACGACAAACAGGAAGGTGATCTTTAGCAACTCTTACGGCTTTTTAATACAAAATAGTAATAATAAAAGAGTGAAAGAAATGAAGTTTTATACCTGTTTCTCAAGGGAGCGGTGAACCCTAAAGCCTCAGCAGTCATAAAACGATCAATTGGAAGGCCTGTGCCGGCCAGCGCGCATGCACCTAGCGGGCAAAGATTTAGCCTAACTCTGCAATCCGACAAACGACCAGCATCTCTTTCAAGCTATAAAACAATGATTTTACAGCAATCAAGTTTTCTAGAGATTTTAAGTTGAGAGAGACAGAAGAAATAAACTGCTGAAAACCACATTTTATTTAAGAAACCATGATTAAGGTTGATTGTTATGCAAATTTAACGATAAACTATTGATCCATTTGCCAACCGATCGTTAAAAAATACTAAATTTTCAATCAAACTACATATAAATCCACATGTTCTTAAGGTGCACTTGAGGTTGCATGAGCTCACATGGCTTTTGAAAAAAATGATATTATAGAATCACAACAACCATATGTGAATATTATATTTTTTTTGAACAAGAAACAACTTTTCATTAAATTTATGAAAAGAGACTAATGCTCAAACGATACAAACTCCATAAAATAATGAAGTTATGTGAATATTATATAAGCTAAAGTTCTTTTATTTTAACAAAAATGTCTGTTTCTGACTAAAATAATAAAGTTATAATAAACAATCAAGCTGTGAATAACAATATCAATAAATTGGATGGGATTTTAAGAAAATCCTGATGGAACAATTCTAATTCCTAAAAGGTACAAGCATTGAAAATTTTCTATTTTTTTTAGGCTAGAGTTAGTCCCCTGCTAGCATGTAGATGTTGTCTGTTGCTTACATAAGTTTTTTTTTGGGGTAAGAAACCGAGCTTTCATTGAGAAAAAAAAATGAAAGAATAAACAAGGACATACAAAAAAAACCCAAGTCCAACAAAAAGTCTCAAAGAACTTATAGAAATGGACCCAATCCAACAAAATCAAATCAAGAACATAATTACAAAAAGTTCTTAGTAGCATGAAGGAGGACAAAGGAACTTCACTTGAAGAAGCTTACCTGCTCAACAAATGCCAAGAGCAGATGCTGGAGTAGAACGGGTTGCGCTCGTTGTAAATGCGTATAACCCGGAACGATTACTCCCTCATTCTTCAATGCCAGAGTTACCATGGAAACCTGAAGGTACTTAATAGCATCTAATATAGCATCAATTGCATCTCGACACCACAATCGAAAATCAGTCAAAACTTGGTCGTTGCGGCTTCGAGCGGTATGTAGCTTCTTTGCAGGTTCACCAATCATATCAATTAAGGCAGCCTCAATGTTCATATGAACATCCTCCCTATCTGTTCTCCAAACAAAATCACCACTTTCAATGCGCCTCTCAATTTCATCCAAACCTTCAAGAATACTGTCCCTTTCATCAACACTCATCAGTCCCTAAAGTATTAAATTTCCAATCATTAAAGATACGAAAAAGAAAATATTCAGGAATATAATAATACAGAATGATATAGGCCCTGTTTCATAACCATTTAGTTTTTGAAATTTGTGTTTGTTTTCCTACCGTTTCTTTACAATGGTTTTCATCTTTCTTAAAGGAAATATTTGAATTCTTAACCAAATTCCAAATTCCAAAAACCACTTTTTTTAGTTTTAAAATTTTAGCTTGGATTTTTTTTTCCTGATGTCCGTGAGCATCAGTGCCCCCGACTATTCTCACCCGAAAAATCGTCTAACCCTAGTACATTTGATTGTCAAAAAAACTTGTCCGATATTAAATCCTAGGTAGGCGGCTACCTAGTTTGAACCCATTCACTACTTGGATTTTGAAAGCAATTGTAAAAGTAGATAACATAATGACATATAGGTTATGAAAGTAGTGTTTATAAGCTTAATTTTCAAAAACCAATAAAAAAAAACAAATGGTTATCAAAAGGGCCATATATTTCTCAATTCATCATTCATCTAAACAAGGATGGACAAAGATTCAACCAACTAGGAGTTTAAATATTATCCGCAATCTTAAATCAATGTATCTGCTCTAATTACACTTCGGAGAAACCAATTAATTCCTAATCTTCTGCCAGATAGTACTGAAGTTGAATGAAATGCAACGCTCATAAAGAGAAAAACGAACAGAAAACTTTCTAACGAATGCAATTTTGTTTACTCTGAAAATTAGAGGAATCAAAACGAACCTGCTTAGCTAGCATAGTAGCATGAGCTCGACTCCCTCTGATATCGTGCTTGTAAAGCTGTTTATCGTAGGAGATCGATTCGGTAAATCGCTCAACAGCATCGGTGACGCTCTCCTCGAAACGTCCGCCCCAAAGCTTAACCTCCTTGTCGGTGCGGTTGTCCGGAGAGTCGGCGACGGACGGCAGCGCATCGGCGGTGTGAGATGCTTTGAGTACCCCAAACACCGGCATAGCTCTACGAGCGACGGCGAGAAATGTCGGCTTAGAAGCTGAAATGGAGGGCTTAGAGAAGACAAATGCGGCGGGTAGAGAGTAGGAGGCCAAGCAATCCATCTTCGACGGCCGGAGATTTTGACGACTGACGGCGAGTCGTCGGCGATTTGGAGTAGTGCAGTGTCATATGATATTTTGAGGACAAACATAATACATTTAACCCATTTTTTTCTTGTGTCAAAAAAAAAAAAAAAAAACCCATTTTTTGTTTTCTTTTTTCCCTCTCTTATTTGCTTCCAATATAGTTTTTTTTTCTTTGTTAGTGGGAGGGTTCGAACCTCGGAAGAGTTAAATTATTATTTTAAAAATAGAGACAAATATAATATGGTAATAGATGTTTATATCTATGCTCAATTTGAGTCCAAATTATAAACATTAAATAAATGTTTACTCTAAAAATTCAAAAATGAAACTTGTAATTTAGTTTTTATATTTTAATGTTTAAATCTAAGTTAGATTTAGTTTTATTTTATTTTCGTAAATTAACTTTCAAAATTTTCATGCATATCAACTTTAAAAATAAAGATTTTGATTCCTAAACTTCGAAATAGAATAAATTTTAAATTTTAAAACTAAAATATATATTTTAAAATTTTATAAATCAAAATATTATTTTTTGTTTTAAGTTTTAACAAATGTGATGATTGATATTTTAAATTTTAGTATTAGAATTATGTTTACATTCACAAGATCCCAACAACAAAAACAACAACAACAACCAAAAAAAAAATAAATAAATAAATAAATTAAACATCAATTTAGATCTATAACAAATATTGAAGTCATATAATAGTATTATTTTATTTTATTTTTTTAGAGGGAACTTATGTAGTCAATTCAAAATATAGCTAAAGTTAAAGTTATTAGTCATCTATATTCTTTTACTTGGAACAATTAGTCATCTATATTCTCTTTTTTTTTTTTTCCAAATGAAACTGGTCATCTACATTAATATGGGTGCAAATTCGATTTCCCACACTATATAATATAATATTCTTGTAGGTTAAAATATTATTTTAATCTTCGTATTTTGGATTTCATCCCATTTTAGTCTTCAAAAATAATTTTTATTATTAGTTCAAAGTTTTTTTTTTTTTTTTTTGTTTTTTTTTTTTTTTTGTTTTGTGTGTGTGTAAAACTGAACCTAGCAAAATAAACACAAGATTGGCTAACAATGAGACTAGTGGGCTTTAGTAACAACTCTTAGACTCAATAGTTCAAGTGTCATGCTAATTAGGCTCTTAAGTCAACTTCATCCCATATACTAAAAGGAGCAACCTAAGGATAATCTGGCTATAAATAGGTCATTATGACTAAAAGAACGTAACTTTAATGAGTCCTCAATCAATAAATTCAAGTTTGCTACACTCTTTCTCTCTAATATGACTTAAACATTAGATTGTGTGTGTGCAGCAATCATCACACTAGTGCAAATTTATCTATTTTGCAAGTCACTTTTTCTCCATTCTACAAATTTATCGAAGCACGTGAAGGTCAAGTGAATTTTTTTTATAGATAAGTTTTTGATTGAGGGATTGATGTTTAGGGCGGAGCGAAAAGGGTTTTCCATGAGATGAGAAATGGAATCGCTAGTAATCGTCGGTCAGCCATACGACACAATAAATATATTTTTAAAATTTCTAGAAAAAAATAAATAGAGACTACATTTTAAAAAAAAAAAAAAAAAATACCAAACAAATTAATAGTAAAAAATAATTTTAACATTTATTAAAATTACATGAAATAAATTTAAACATTTGAAGTTGGAAATAAAAAACAAAATAGAATGACGACAATAATATTTTAACATATTCTTAAAAAATAATAATAATAATAATGAGAATGAGAATAATAAATATCATTGTCAAACTCAAATTAGAAAGGCCGAAAGTCAAGGGCCTAGTACATGGTACATCAATCATATTGGGCTTTTTCCCAAGTCTTCAAGCTTGGGGCCCAAAATAACCAGGGCCTAGTTTTAGAGCTCCGTATCTTGGGCCAAGCCTATTTTGCCTCTAAGCTTAGGGCCCGTTTTTTAAAAATTATTATTATTATTATTTTGTGAATTTAGTTTGGAAATAAGAGTGTTAAATAAAAAAAATATTAATGACTCGAAGGACCCGGATGAACCGAACCAAATCCATGCGATTTGGATTCAGTTATTTCATGAGTTCACTCAAATTAATTTTGAATTAAACCGGAACAACTCGAGTTTATTATTAATTTTAAGAAATATTTCTATTACTTATGATAATAT
The DNA here is from genome assembly GCA_028017165.1 of Herpetospermum pedunculosum. Lineage (NCBI taxonomy): Eukaryota > Viridiplantae > Streptophyta > Magnoliopsida > Cucurbitales > Cucurbitaceae > Herpetospermum > Herpetospermum pedunculosum. The sequence continues at coordinate 86,351,329 of CM051522.1, forward strand.
TATATATGCATATACTTATTGGGCTGCAAATAGCAATTAGGCCCAAACTAATTGCAAATTTAGTAAATTTTAAAATGTTTTGCAAATATGACAAAAAAAATTTGTTTTTATCACTTATAGATTTTATCATATCACTTATAGACTTCTATTAGTGATAAACTATTATAACAAAAATCTATAAAAATTGAGGTGATCAGCGATAGACTTCTTCTATCAGCCATAAAATATCATAGAAATTGTCATATCTGCAAAAAAAAAATTAAAAACATGCTATATTTTTAATTATCCTATTCTAAATTGACACTTGTTATAATTTTCCTATAGTTATTTCAATTTTACTTCCCTTCCATAATTATTTATCCTCTAACAACTTTTAAACATAACATTTTAAGTTTTTTGAATATAATCTTTCACAATATAAATTGTTTTATTAATAGAGTTTTGAAGCCAACAACATAGCTCAACCGACATATTGTATAGACTAACAACAAATGTCACATGTTCAATTCTCACCCCACATGTTGTAAAAAAAAAAAAAAAAAAAAAAAATTTGAATAAGCGACATAAATAACTCGAACCAATCTAGTTAGGTTGAGTTGGGATCATTATATTTTATCTATAAAAAAAACAATAGTTTAGATCATTATCTATTAAAGGTTATTTGGATTAAAGTAAATTTACAACCTCGAACAATTAGATTTAGTCTAAAATTTATTGTACGAAGATCCGTAGTTAAAAATAGGAAGTCAACTATCAACCTTTATTCGCCAGGTCGAGATGGGATAGATTCTGATCATCAAAAGCTAAAAATGAAAAATAATATCCCAAACATTTTGAAAATGGGCAAGATATTTTTTTGAATAAGCCTCCACGATTTGATCTATGCTCAAGTTTGCATTTACCATCCAAATTTTCATCTTTATTTAAATCATAAGCGTTTATTATAGTTCGAATAAGTTTATATAATTAATATGACATTTCATGTTTTATTCAGACCTAGATGCATGATTGGTGCTTATCGTACTTGAAAACAAATTAAATACAGTATTAAAAAAAAAATGCCAATCTATAAAATTAAAGATATTATGAGTCAAATTAATTCTCTCTTTAAATTAAAAAAAAAAAAAAAAAAGATGAGGTGGTTCTTCATAATAAAACAAAGTTTGATTATTATATATTGTCACAAACTAAATAAAGATATGCATGATGGAAGGAGACCACAAAAATGGTATCATTTAAGGAAAGAGTTTTTGTTATAAAAAGAAAGAAATAGTTTTGTAGTTGGGATTGAGACACAACTAAAATAGAGAGGAATAAGTTAAATTATAAATTTAGTACGATAACTATTAAGATTCTAAAATTTAAGTTGTCATGCTACATAGTACATGTTATCAACATCATTAATTAAAGATGATGTACTAATTTTAAAAAGAATAATTATGTTAATTTGACACGATCTCATAAAAAATTAAATAGAAAAATAAAAGTAACATGTACAACACACTATTATTAATAATTTTTTTTTTACAACATGTGGGGGTGAAAGATTGAACCTAGAACCTCATAGTCACTAGTCGATACATCATGTCAGTTGAACTATGTTCTTGTTGATAACCCACTCTATTATTTAAGGAGTGCATCAAAACTTTATTGTATAGACGGTCACTCTACATTAATATTATGTCATGTAACTAATACATATATTATTTTATTACCTAGGATTTGCACTTTATTTGGTTTAGTTGAAAATGTACTAACTATAGAAAAAAGAATATACATTCTATCTGTTTTAGTTGAGAATGTGCTAACTATAGGAAAAAAAAGGGATATGCATAGATGTTGCAGTTGCAGCAAAGACAACTAAAATTACCTTCATTTTTCTTCAAAAAAAAAAATAATAATAATAAATAAAATAAAAACCTTAATTTTAAAACACAAACAACTGAAATAGTTAATAACAGAAAATTGGCCAAGCTGCTCAAAAACAAAATAATAAATAAAAAAAGGATTGGCCAGCCTGGAAATTCCACGTGGCACTAAATAGAAGGACTTGGTCGTCCATTACCGACACCTATAAATAAGCCGCTGGTATCCCCAAGGCAACTCATCCTCGACTGTGATCTCTCTCTCAATTCCATTGCTTGTTGGCGCCGTTTCTCTCCTTCTTCTCCTTCCTCATCGATTTTGTTTTATTTTTGAAGATTTGCATTGCAAAATTCTCCTCCATTACTGTAATCTAACCTAACCTAACCTGCTGCCGCCGCCTGTGATCTTTCGATAATCGATCATTGGCGACGCAGGCGATTGTTCTCTTCTTCTTTCTTCTTTGGATGAACTTTGAATCTTTTTCGATTCTGTAGAGGTTAGAGAGAGAACGCGATGTTGCAGAGAGCTGCAAGTAATGCGTATTCATGGTGGTGGGCTAGTCACATCCGGACTAAGCAATCAAAATGGCTCGAACAGAATCTCCACGGTACGTTTCCACATGTAAATTCATTTGCAATTTGATTTCAGTTTGAAGAATATCTTAGGTTAGGTAGTGTGTATTGAATACTTTGCTTTCGCTATCAGTTTTCTTTGCTCGTAATACTGATTCAATTGGATTGGAATGACCTTTATTTGATTGATTTTCGTTTTCTTTTTGCTATTTGGACTGAATTGTAGACATGGAAGACAAGGTTGATAACATGATGAGAATCATTGAAGGCGATGGAGATTCTTTTGCAAAAAGAGCTGAAATGTATTATAAAAAGAGACCTGAACTTGTAGAGCACGTAGAGGAGTCTTTCCGGGCCTATCGAGCTTTAGCAGAGAAATACGATCACCTATCGAAAGAGTTTCAAGGTGCAAATCGAACGATAGCTTCGATCTTTCCTGAACGAGTTCATTATACGATTGACGACGACGATGATGATGATTGTGAAGTAGATTTTTTTCCTCAAGAATCTTCTTCTACCAAAAGTACTCACCAGTTTTCAAGTGAATTTGATGGCTCACCAAAATTAGGAATACCAGAAGTTCCAAAGTTTCCAAAGAAGAATGGTTTTAGGAGTCCTTCCATGATAAGGAAAACACAACTAAAGAGAAATTCAAGCAGTGCTAGTAGTAGAGCTGTTTCAACTCCAAAGTCGGGGCTTAACAAAACTGAGGCCCTAGAAGAGATAGATATGCTACAAAAGGAAATTCTGGCTCGACAAACCGAAATGGAATTTGTGAAGAGCTTGTATGAGCGCGAGTGTGAAAAATATTGGGAGATGGAAGACAATATTGCGACGATACAAAAAAGAGTCGAAAACTTGCAAGATGAGTTCGGCATTGGCACGATTATTGCAGATAATGAAGCTCGATCGTTAATGGCAACAACAGCTCTAAAATCCTGTCGAGAAACTTTAGCTAAGTTGCAAGAGGAACATGAGAAAACAATTGAAGAAACAAGACTAGAGAACAACAAAATCAATGATGTGGATACAAAGTTTGAGAGCCTCAAATGCACCCTCCTTTCAAAGCAAATACACCATGATTCCACTGATTTACATGAAGATTTAAGCATTGAACAAGAATTGAAAATCTCAGACCAAACCGTCGCTTGCACGGCCGATGACAAACATGATATAGAGCTCCTTAATCAGAAGATCAGGGAGCACCTGGAGATGAATTCAAACAATTCATTCACCATTTCTGAGTTGGCTGAGAAAATTGATGAACTGGTAAATAAAATTGTGACACTTGAAATTGCAATTTCGTCTCAGACATCTCTTGTAAGACGACTAAAATCAGAAACAAATGTGCTCCAAGAAAATATCCAAGAGTTGGAAGAAGGCAAGGAGATTCTCGTGGAAAGTTCAGAGAACATGAAGAAGAAGATAAAAGAATTGGAGGTCGAACTAGCGAGAGTAAAAAATCTAAATCAGAATGTAGAAATACAAAATAATAGCCTTCAAACCCAGTTCAGCGAAGCAAGTTGTAATCTCGATCACTTATGTGGTAGATTGCACACCATGAATATGGATGAAGAGGCTGAAAATTTTGAGTTCTTACAAGATGTGATGATGGTCGATCCCGATGTGAGAACAACAACATTTTCAACATACTCGGGATTGAATGGGAGGGAAGTAGAAACTTCGAAACTCGATGAATTTTTCATGGAGGAGGAACATAAAAAGTCCATTCCAAGTAATGAGAACTTTAGTGTTGCAGCTGAAAAAGCAAATGAATCAATACATGAGGAGAAAGATGAGAGACCACAACCTCAAACAGACAATACTCTTGTTGATATGGAGGCAAATGAATTGCATAAGGAAGAAAAACATCCTACCTTGAGGCAACTGTTCTTGAAAGGATTAGAAGATAGAGAAAATATTTTACTCGATGAGTATACTTCAGTGTTGAGGAACTATAAAGATGTAAGAAACAAGTTAAGTGAAGTGGAAGAGAAGAATCGCGATAGCATCTTCGAATTGGCGATGCAGGTTAAAGAACTGAAAGATGCTATTTCCTCTAAAGATGATGTTATAAAATCATTAGTGAATAATGTTGAAACCGACAAAGACACAAGCGCGAGAGATATGGACCAGGAGCTGCCCCAAGAAACCATTCTTGAGGCTCCTAGCTCTCTATACTCTCAATCATCAACTCCAAATTTAGATCAAGTTTCGACTCCTGTTTCTGATGGCGAACGAGGTATTGAGCCCACAGAAAGAAGCTACAGATCATTGAGAAATTCAGGAAGTTTGTCGAAAAAAGATGATGCATACAAGAAGCCAATTAAGGTTGATAAATCCATTACCATGTCACCTATAGAAGAAAGATTTCGCTCCCATATCGACGGCCAACTAAAGACGAAACTCGAATTCTGGTTGCGTTTTAGCACCACAGTCCATCAGATTCAGAAATTCCAGACTTCAATCCAGGATCTGCAATCAGAGCTGCAAAAGTTGAGAAACATCAAGAAAGAAGGAAGTGTGAAACATCACCATCCAATGGAATCAGATGCTCGGCCTATATACACACACTTGAGAGAGATACAAACTGAATTATCACTTTGGTTGGAACATAATGCAATATTGAAAGATGAACTATGCAGTAGATTCTCATCATTATGCGACATACAAGATGAAATATCAAGAATCACAGATCAAGGTCCAACAAAAGAAATGAGTGATCATCAGGCTGCAAAGTTTCAAGGTGAAGTTCTCAACATGACGCAGGAAAACAGGAAGATTACTGACGAGTTACAAGTGGGTCAAGGTCGGGTAAGAGTACTACAAGTCCAAGTTGAGAAGGCTTTGGAAAGACTTGATCAAGAATTTGGTATTTCAGCAACCAAGAACATTGAATCTCAATCAAAATCACTAAGCCGAACCCGAATTCCTTTACGGTCTTTCTTGTTCGGGATTAAGTTGAAGAGGCGAAAGCCATCACTCTTTTCATGTGTAAGTCCACAACTAGAGAACCTATATAGTGATATAGCTAAAGGAACCATACCTCAGTGAGCTTTTCTTTTGAACCGTGTAATTTCGTCGATATCATGTAAAGAAGTAAATCCATTTATTTCAAGAATGAATTATACCTTCAATTACAGATAAACATTTTCCTTTTATTGTCGAAGAATATGACCTCCAAGTAACAACAAAATTTATAAATAAACGAATGCAAGGGAAAAAAACACTATATATTCACACTAAACTATTTCTTAGAGAGAAAAAAAGTTGAAAAATTAGGGTCGGTTTGATAACGTTCTTGTTCCTTGTTTTTCGTTTTTTTATTTCTTGTTCCTCATAATTGTGAAGGGAAGAAAGGAGGAGGAGAACGGAAAAAAGAAGAAAAATTGTTAATTAAAAAATTTGTGAACCCACATAAAAATAAACATATTTTTAAATGAGTAAAACTTGCTTGCAACAAGTATCCCCTTTACTTGGTTTTTGTTTGTAGCTTTCATTTCATTTTTTCATCCAATTAACAACTTCTTATAGTTTCTCTCTCTTCATTTATTTGCACTCCAAACTTTAAGGCCATGAAATTTCAACTGGGGTTATTTGAAATTTACCGGGCTGATGGTGTGTTATATATACATAAATTTTCAAGTGATTTTTTTAGAGGAATTGAAGGAAATAGTGGAAAATTTCACAGTTGATTCATCTTGAGTCGGTCATGGTAGTGCGATTAGTATTCTTCAATTTCGAGTTCAATAATCAATTTTTTCAAAACACTTACATTAACAACGAAATTAAACCAGGTGGGGAGAGGAGTTGGTAGAGGAAAATGTTCGATTGGATTTTATTTTTCTAAGAAAAATCTCAAAAAAAAAAAAAAATACTTATTGTAAAGTAAAAAAGAGAGAGTGAGAGATGAAATTGAAAACAAAATCATGATGGAAGTGGAGGAAAGAGAGGGAAAATAAGAGAAGTTGTTTATGAAAGAGAAGATTATGAAAGTTGATGTTAGATCCGTATTTTGTATAATCATTAGAAATATAAATTTTATTACATTATAAACAAGAATTAATAATTAAATAAAATTAATTCGAATAAATAATATAAATTATCGTTGTGATTTTTGCATAAAATCATGTCCACTTTCAAAGACATCTAATATTTACTTTTTTTTTGTAACGGTATTTAATTAATGCGAGGGTTGAACCCATGACCTATTAGTCACGGACACAACTTTATGCCAATTGAGCTATGCTCGATTTGACAACTCAATATTTACTTGGTGACTACAACTAGGTTATATGGTTTATAGAAATCTTATCACACATCTTGAGGAATTAGTTCAATTGAGATTCAATTTCTAAATTTGCTATCAAACACATGTGTGAAAAATATGAATACAACTTTGTTTTGAATTTCTCGTTTCAAATTTATGTTTTCTGATCACCAATCAAACGAACTCTAAGCTTGCTACACTTTTTCTCCATTTAACATCAAAGCGTGTGTGACAAGCAATAACATTGGTGTGCAGTCTCCTATATTTTGCAGTCACGTTTTGTTTTAATCAACAAATTTATCGTTGAAGTATTTTTTTTAATCAACAAATTTATCGTTGAAGTACGTAAAGGTCATGTGAGATTTCTCCTCATCAAAATTATTATTTTTCGTGTTAAAATGATACTATAGACAATATTTAGGTTAATAAAAATAATAAAAAAAAAAACTGTATTTCAAAAAAATAATTAAAGAATATATTTTTTTTATGCTTCTGCTTATGCAATTCCCCCGCATTATAAAAGTTTATGCAATTGGGAGCATTTTTTTTTGGCCGACGTCCTAAAAAATCGTCGGCAAGCTTTTTCGACGGTGCCGACTACCATTTTAGTCCTGTGTATGGATTAGTCATTTATTATTTTTTTATTTTTTTATTTTTTTTTTTTTGGGTGGGGGGATTCGAACCACAGACCTCTTGGTCATCAAGACATACATATCCCCGCTGAGTCATGCTCGCTTTGGCGTGTATGGATTAGTCATACCTCACACATTTTTTTTTTTAAATATATAATCATGAGAGGTGTGATATTTTCAATTTGACTCACCATGTTAGCGAATTATATTATGTTTACTTATATTGAGTAAACAAATAAAATGAAGTGGGAGATTTTTTTTTTTTTTTTTTTTTTTTTTACAATATACGGGTAAAATTTTTAACCTTAGACGTTTTGGTCACTAGGTGATACAATATATTTTGAATATGTATAAAAATGTGATAACTGTAAGGGGTGTTTGACCAAGTAGTTGTTGGAGAAAGAGTTGGGAGGAGAAATTAACTTCATATTTTGGATAAAAAAGATCAATTCCCTAGAATTCTACAATAATTAATATTGAATTTTTTTGTAAAAAAAATAAAAAAAAATAAATAAATAAATACTATTGATCTCTCAAAAGTAATTACTATTCAACTTCGTCCCATTTTGTAAGGCAACACATTTCTCTATTCCTCTCTACCCCACAATATTTTTAATTATTTAAAAAGAACGTAATTTAAACAAAATGAATGAAAATGCCGAAAAATGCAATTCAACATATTTTTATTATTTTAAATGTAAATTAGGTTGTTCAGTCAAAATTGGTACTTAAACCAATTTCAAAAAGTACTATTCATAAATAAAAACATCAGTTTATTTAGATCCGTTTAAACTAATGGATTAAAATATTTCAAATTCACATATAATATTTAACCCACCATTGTACGACTCTCCTATATATTTTAAAAGTATCCAAATAAAATGAATAATTAATGAAAGTGATATTGAAAAAAAAAATGTGAAGTATTGTAGTTAAAATTATTTTTGTTATCTTCAAAGAAATTTGTGAAGGATACATAGAATAAAAAGCAAAAATCACATTCTTAAAATTTATTGGAAAAATACTTTTAACAATTAAAATATAGAATTAGAGATTAAAAAATTCAACTCTTCCAGCTAGTTGAGCCAAACCTCCCTAAAAGTTAGGAGATTTTAATGTCCGTAATTGTGTGATGACATCAAACAAAACCAGAAGAAATTAGAGAGAAGGGAAAAGTGAAAGGGAAATTGACTTCCTTTTCAAAAAATATTTATGACCAAACTTGATAATAATATTGTCACCTTCGTCAGCCCTTCTGCCTGTGCCTGTGCCGTGTGGGACCACCTTACAATGGAGTTGGACCAATCAGCAAAGCACGCACATACCTGAAATTAATAGTTTGATACATGAATAATATAAGAAGACATCTGTTAGCAAATTAAAACAAACTATTTAAAAACAATAAATGTTTTAAGGTAAACATTTAAATAATATATAAGATATTTAAAATTTTAAATTCTATATTGGTTTAGTTGAGATTTTGAAAGAGATGAACTTAGCTGGCTATAGTCTAGCTATTTGGACAGACACATGGCTCAATCATATCACTCGTGTCACTTTCAAAGTTAATTTTTTTTTTGCTTTCGGTTTCGGATGCCCTTAGGCTCACTACCCACTACCCGCACCTGGCTTTCTTGTTTTTTTTTTTTTTTTTTTTTTTCTTTCTTTAATTCCAACCTAGAAATGGATATTTGATTCAATTAGATCAAAATGAAAAACGTATCCTTAAGCAACTTCCACAGCCGGAAGATTCAGGTCAAAATTCAACGGACGTGATTTTCGCATATGTCAGACTGTGACAGTCCGGTGAAAGGTCGGGAAGAGGGGCAATTTAACTTTATAGACTCCAAACCAAAAGTAATGGACTTTTTGGATCCCGAGATTTTAAACTATATATTTTAGACTTTGGTGTGAATTGTCTAAAATACTCTTACTATTGGATAGATCCTTCCTTCACTGTGCAAGAAACTTCACCGAAAAAACGATTATTTCATTTTCCCTTCCTTTCTACCAGATATTAGAGTTTCAACATTTAAATTTTTAATTTTCAATCGATAATTTTGTTAATAGCTAAGATTTTTAAGATTTTCGGCACTTTTGTTTTTTCTTGGAAAAAAAAAAGTTTTTTACGATTTTTTTTTTGAGTTAAAAACAGCTTTGGCTGAGAACGAAGAGGAAGGAAGAAGATGAATTCCAGAGCGGTAAATTTACGGGTGGATTTTTGTTTGATAAATTTACAGATGAGAAAATTTGTTTTCCCTCATAAATTTACCGGGAAAAATCCAGTAAATTTAAGAATCTGTAATTCTCAGATAAAAACCCATCAAAACATAAGGCTTATTTTCAGCTAGGTGTAGATTTAGGAAAAAAAAATTGGAAAAGCGAATAAATTTACTTTAAAATTCTATGAAAATCTACCTTTATAACAAAAATATCGATTGAACCCTAAAATGACTCAAAATCTTAAATAATTAGGAGTATTTTAAGTTATAGCCGAATCTTAAATAAAGATTCGATGATATTTTTGTTATAACTCAAATAGAACGTAGATTTTCAAATCCTATTATGAGTAAACTTATTTTTGTTTTCCCTACATCTACCTCGACTCCTCCTGTTCTTCGTTCTTTTTATGGATGAGAATTACAAACTGTTAAATTTACTGGTGGTTTATTACAAACTGTTAAATTTACTACTGTTAAATTTACTGGTGGTTTTTTCCGTAAATTTACAGACGAGGGAAAACAAATTTACTCATTAAATTTAACCATGAAAATAAGCCTTCTGTTTTTTTATCTGTGAAAATAAGCGGTGAATTTTTCCTACGGTTAAATTTACAGATGATACAGATGAGAGGGAAAACAAATTTACTCATCTAAATTTACGGTTAAATTTACAGATGATACAGATGAGAGGGAAAACAAATTTACTCATCTAAATTTATCAGTCGGGAAAAATCCACGAGTAAATATATCGGTCCGGAATTCATCTTCTTTCTTCATCCCGTTTTTAACCCAAAAAACTGATGAAAAAATGTGTTCTTTTTCTCGGAAAAAACCAACCGAACCTGCCGAAAATCTTAAAAATCTGAGTGATTAACAAAATTATCTATTAAAAATTTAAAATATAAATATTGAAACCTTAATATATGGAAGGAGAGGGGAGGAGGGAGAAATGAGAAGAAGGAAGTCATCAAAATTTAAGTTTGCTATTTAGGAGACATGAAGGCAAAATTGTATAAAGTGATAAAGTAAGAATATTTTAGACGATTCTCACTCAAGGATCTAAAATATATATTTTGTTTTGGGTCTATAAAATCAAATTGGCTGAAGAGAGTGCAGCCGAAAGAAGAAAAAAAAAATAACCGTGACGCCATATGAATTGGACCACGTGTGAAGGTGTAGTCCCAGCCAAGTTCCTCTCATTTTGAAATCAGTTGAATCTCAATTTTAGTTATAGTTCTCCGTGATTCAGGTTAATTATTATTATTATTATTATTAGTTTTTACTTTTATTTTCTTTTGTTGAGAAAAGGAAGTATAAGTGGAACAGAATCCCCACCAATATATGTTGAAGCAACATCAGGTCATCAGCCCCATTTAAATTAACCACCTATGAAAGGAAAGTTGTTGGCTCACCCAAATAGAGCCAGCATGTGAGCTATGAAGTTGTGGGCCTGACCGCACATGAGAGAAAGTATTGGCCTTCTTCTTACTCACCGTGAGAATTTCTAGTACATAGGTGGTATGGAGTTTTTCCATACCACTCCTTTTAAAAAAATTACATGTTTAACTGGGACTCACATTATTATATATATTATTTTTTTAAACCATTTTGCCACGTGTAATTTTTTTAAAGGCAGTGGTATGAAAAAACTCCATACCACGGATGTACTAGAAATTCTCCCCTTACTCACCCCCAACTAATTTATGTGCCTCCAATAATGCACGTGTCACTGTTAATTTTACAAGTTATTATTTAAATTAAATCGCATTATTTTAAATTGCGATTTTAATTACAAAACTTTAATTAATTTATTGTTCCAATGCCAAATTGATCTGTTAATCTTCTTTGCTAAAAACTAACTCAACCTTAAGAAGCCACCGTGATTTTAAACAATCGTCCATTGCTTCTGCAGTTCATCGATCAGGTCCGGCAGCTGTTTCTCCGGCAAAATCACCGTCACCGTCCGGCCACCGCCGTCCCTCCCGTCGGAACGAGGCGGCCCCGGAAGCACCAAAACGACGCCGTTTTCACCAACTCCCCCAATTTCATAATTCACATGAACTGGCTTCTGTCCTTCCAATTCCAAGCCGTAGAGATTCGCTTCTTCCAAATCAACGAACGTCAATCTTGCTCCGTACGCTATGAAGTCCGATTCCTCCCTTTCTTTCTCCACCAATTCCTCGATTTCTCCGCCCTCATCGATTTTCTTCTTCACAATCATCTCCGCCAACGCACCTTCCTCCGCTCCGGCCACCGCCACATCGGCCTCGACGGCGCTCATCACCATTCCGTTCCTCGGAAACTCGCCCTCTCTGTTGGGGCATTTCGTCGAATAGATCGAGATCGTCTTCGAATCCGAGTCCGAATCCTCAAGCCGTATTTTCGATAGAGATTTCCAGAAAATCGCAGCGATCGCTTCGAAATTCGAGAAGTTCGCCGCTCGATTCCGGCCGACGACGCTCGAGATTCGATCCAGTTGCTCCTCCGTGATTCGAAACGACCGCGTCGCCATTTTGCAGTCGCTTGAGCCGATCCATAGGTCTCCGGTCGAGTCGAGCCGCTTGACTGGCGATGTGGACCGTCCGATTGAATCGGTCGGTCGGAGGAGAGCCTCCGCCGCGTACGGAGGTCGGAGTTGGTCGAGCGGGCGGTTATTCATGATGTGACCCCATGCGTTGATGAAAGTGGAAGCGGAGAAGATATCGCCGATGACGTGAGCCCAACTGAGGCCCACGGAGAGTCCACCGCACTTGAACCGAGTCAGCTGCGTGCAGGCAAAAGCAACTTTGTCTTTAATATTCATTCGGTGAGCCGTCACTTTCTACTATTTTCACCATCTTAAACATTTACTTTTTTTTTTTTTGTAACATGCTTCACCAAAATTCAAACTGAATATTAAATTTTAGTCGATTTTAGTCTACTTTTTATTGTCAATCCACCATAGTTAAACTTTACGTGATCTATGAACGAGTGACTCAAAAGTTCTAGGTTCGTCACTCATCCTATAGGTTGTTAAAAAAAAAAATCCTTATAGCTTAAATTAGTTCCTAAGATTATTTATTGTAAAATATCTATATTATTTCAAAATTACAATATTACACTTATATTTCATAAATGTTTCAAAAAATTCATAAATGTTTCAAAAACTACTTTTTGAAGTAGAAATTCGTTCAAATGTAATTTGAAATAGCACGATAGTGATTGAGACTTTAATGACATGTGTGGTAGATAAATTACTTCAAAGGGGACATTAAAGAGGAGCCACGTAGCTTCAAAAATTTTCACATTTAAAAGAAATAGTTCACGCTGTCATATTCATAGTTAACCATCCTATTTCTTGTATTTAAAAAAAAAAAAAAAGGTTTACTCGATGGGTGGCTCCACATTGATTTACTATTAAAGTTTTGCAATAGTTTTGGTCTCTTAAGTTATAGCCCATCCTATATTTAGTTAGGTTTTTAAAGTTGGTAATAAAATTATTTCTTTTATAATTTTGATCCTCGAAATTCAAAGACATTAAGGGTCCATATCGTTTATATTTCTTGTTTCTTGTTTTCGTTTCTCATTTTTTAAGAAACAAACTTGTTTGATGACGGTTCTCGTTTCTTGTTTCTAAATTTTGAGAAACTACAAAATGTTGTTTCACTTTGTTCTGTTTCTTTTATAACATTATTGTTCCTAAAAATTCAAAAAATCTGATGTGTTGCTTTGTTGGTGTGTTTGAAGTCTTCTTCAAACTCTCTACATTCATATGCCTGAGTTCAAAACTAAGGCATATATACTCGTGACAAATTTGGACAACATTTAAATGATAAATATAATTTAAAAACATAGAGAGAAAAAAATAGTTATCAAACAACATTTTTATTTTTTTTTAACAAGAAACAAAAAAAAAAAATGTTATCAAATAAGTTAATTTTTTTTTTTTAAGACATTGAATTAACCAGCTTCCACCATTTGGGAAGTTATTAATCCCTCTAAACTACCATTTCAAAAAAAAAAAAAAAAAAAAAAAAAAAAAAAAAAAAAAAAAAAAAAAACCCTCAAAACTAGTCTAAAAGTCAAATTCACTATTTTAAAATTTATTCTTTTTTTTTTTTTTTGATAAAAGGAATTTTAAAATTTATTCTTAATTAATAAATGTTCACAAATAACATCCATAACAAGATCAATTATATTCCATAAGTATAACCCTTATAATAATTCATTTTAACATCAAAATATAACTTAACTAATCAAAATATTATAGCCTCAACCAAAATGTCAAATTCCAAATCTCACCTCTCATACAGTTGTAAAAAAAGTGTTCAAACTCATCTTTCTCATCCGTTTGTATTGTTTTCTCATAAGCTAAAAATAAATTAAATAAAAAAAGAGGGGATCTTTTACTCCAAAAAAAAACAATTATGTTGTATTTATTTAGACCTATAATTGGATAACTATTTGATTTGTTGTTGAAGATTAAGCCTATAAATATAAATCCTACCTAGTTTCTACCAAGTATTTTCAAAATCTAAACTATGTTTTGAAAACTAAAAAAAAAAAAAAATTAAAAAAAAAAATCATATAAATATTAAAGATTAATCGATATCTCCAATATTTTTTTATAAATATCAACAAAGTATTATACAAAATATCAGCAAATTTATCCAATAAAAATATAGATATTAGTATATATATATATATATATATATTTTTTACATCCGTAAGTGTCCCGAGCCACCTCGACCACCCGAACTCATTTCCTTAAGAGGTCATTAATATTCTCGAGGTGTTTCGCCAATAAGAGCATAGGTTAACGGCATGATGTATCTTCCAGTGACCATGAGATTCTAAGTTCAATACTTCATCCAACATGTTGTCAAAAAAAATATTCTTTAGGTGTTTCATGACCATTAGGTCAACCAGTCATTTATAGATACTAGTATAATTTAAAGTAGAAGAAACTCATTATTAATTTAAATAATTTTAAAAATATATATTTGATTTACGAAAAAAAAAATTATTTGTCATTTTTTCAAAAATAAATATATATATATTTATATTTGTCGATATCATATTTCATCAATATATGTATGTGGGTAAAATTGAAATTCCGGGCATACAAAAAAAACGTACCTGCATGAAGACGAGAGGGGAGAATCCAAGATCGGGACCGATCGCATGACTGTGAACGAAACCGCAATCGCGACGCGAAATCTTATGATCTTCAATCGAATTAAGCCAATCGTCCACAGTTTTTTCACAATCCGCTTCGACGATTCTCACTCCACCATCATTACACTTGATGAACGGCCGATCTCCATCTTCGATCCTCCTTCGAATCCTCCCTGCAACGACGTAGTACAGCTCCAGCAACGGGAACATCGGTTTCTTCATGTCATAAATCGTCAAATTCCTCACCTCTTCGCTCGCCCTGAACAAATAAACGCCTCTGATGTAATGAAGCTTCATCGCCAGATCGATCGCCGTCAGTTCCTGGACCTTGTTCTCGCCGGTCGCCTTCGCCGGAACCACCGACGATAGTTTTATGCCGGAAATTAGGCAATTTCCGCCGCCGCCGCCGCCGTTCATCGATTTAACAGAGAGATGTAGTCGGAATTTGATGAAATTGCGCCGTGACGGAGAGAACAGAGGAGTTGAATTTATAGAAGAGTTGAGAATGGCAGATGCTTGTTGGGAGAAGCCATCAATGAGCGCTTTTAATATGAACAAAGCTAAATAGAAATGGATGGGTAAAATATTGAAGGAGAAGGACGAAGCATTTTATCGACTGAAGACACCATTAAACTAGACACACGTATTTTTTATTTTCTTAAATCAACTTTTTTATGCGATTACCAAAAAACTGATCCCGATTGTAAAAGATTTAGCAAAAATGCCTTGAAATTGAAATTTGATGGTTTATTACCTCAATTTCACAGTTACTGTGTGATTCCGTCTATGTCCCTTGTTAAAGACAAGATATTCTCTCCTCTCTCTTCTCTTCTTTCATCTTCTTTCTTCTCTAATCAATTTTTTTTTTAAATTATAAAATGTGACTTAGATTTCAAAAGATTTGTCAAAATTAAACTTAATTTAAAATTTTATCCTTTCTAATCTCAAATTGTAATTTTTAAATAGTTGTAAAATTCCTCTTTTATCCCTCGGTTAAAAAAAACTCCTCTCATTTTCTTTTCTCTCCTTCGTGTTCTTCTTCGATCGTTTTTTCTCCTCCGTCTCCTTCTTCTTTGGACTTCAGTATTCCAAAACAGAAACAGGTGACCTTCATAAATTAAATAAGCATTTGCAAATCAATGGAGAGAAAGAAAGTTTTACAAGAAAAAGATTGCAAGGGAGATTTTTTAGACCGTCGGTTTGAAGCACTTCAGTCTTCTTCTTCTTTGTACGATTGGTTTTTTTTACACGATCTGAGATTTTTTAGACGATCCTGAGATTTGTTTAGACCGAGACCGATTGTGGAATTTTAGATTTTTTTAGTGATTTGAGATTTTTGATTTTTTAGACGAATTTGTTTAGACAATTTTTTAGATTTTTTTAGACGATCTATTTGTTTAGACGATCGTGCGATTTGTTTAAACCTCCTGAGATTTGAGATTTTTTTTCACGAGCGTGAGACTTTTACACGTGTATTTTTTTTTATGCTCCTAGTCTCAAATCTAATATTTTTTTTAACACGATATCACATCTTTTTCAAATATTTTTCTCTCAGTGATCACATCTTTTTTTTCTCCTCACGATCTTAATCTCTTTTTTAACAAGATCTGAATCTTTTTGAATTTGAGAGGGTGAGAGGGAAGAGAGAGTGCAAAAGAAAAAAATGGAGGGAGAGTGCAGAGAGAAAAATGGAGGCGATAAGACAGAGAAAAATGGAGGAAAAATTGAGGAGAGAGGGAAGAGAAAAATGGAGGAGAGCGCATTTTTAGGCGAGGGGTAAAAGAGGAATTTCGCTAGTAAAAAATGAACCACCTTTTGGATTACAGGTCACATTGTGCAATTCCGAGAGGAAAGATATTACTTTGGAGTTTTTTAAAAGGGAAGGGTACAAACGAAATTTCACTCCTGGTAAAAAATGAACCGTAACCTCAACTGAATTGAGGTAAGAAACGATCAAATTTCAATTTCAGTCATTTTTGACAAATTCTTTTGCAATTAGATTTTGCTCTCCCAATTATTTAGATATAACCATTTTGATTTTTTAAAAATTAATCTTATAAATACTATTTCCACGGTTTCTTGTATAAGTATTTTCAAACAAAATTAGTTTCTAAAGACTTATTTTGGTTAAGAATTCAAATATTTAGTTAAAAAAAATATGAAAATAATTGTAAGAAAATGGTTGAAAAATAAACATAATTTTTAAAAACTAAATGGTTATCAAACAACATCTTTATTTTAAAATTTGTGCGGGTAGAAATTTAGTATATAATGCACGAAAATTGTAACAGAAGTCAATTTAGAGTAAAATAATTAAAAATATAGCACTTTTTTAAAAAAAATTACGGATATGGCAATTTCTATCACTTATAGTGCGGTCTATCGCTGATAGAAGTTTATCACTGATAGAAGTCTATAGCTGATAAGTCTTTTTTATAGAATTTTGTCAGTGATAATAGTCTATCAGTGATATAAGTCTAGTAATAGTCATAAAATCGATCAGTGATAGCCACTCATGTTTTGCCATATTTGCAAAATATTTTAAATTTTGCTAAATTTGCAATTATTTTTTGCCGGATTGCAACCCGCCCATATAATGCACCTATTTAGACCATTTTTTTTTTTTTTTTTATTTTTTATTTAATCCTATAAATACTACTTTTAATTCTTTGATTTTGTTATATTCATTTTAGAAGTATTTTCAAAATACAAACCAAATTTTGAAAACTAAAAAAAATGGTTTTTAAAAACTTATTTTGGTTAAGAATTCAAATACTTCCTTGAAAAATATGAAAAAATTGTAAGGAAATAGTTATAAAACAAACATAATTTAAAAAACAATTATCAAACCGATCTTAGTTTTTTTATACTTTCAAATTTGTAAGAGATTCGTAACGATTTTCTCGAAAATATTATTGAGATTTAATGAATTTTTTTATCCATGTAGATGAAGATGATAATCTGATTAGGGACCAAATATATTTAACAATTAAGTCATTAGGTAATAAAAGTTGACACTTAATTTTAATGACAAAGACTAAATTGTTAGAAATTTGAAATTATAGAAATAAAATTATTACATCATAAAGTTTATTAACTAAATTGTTACAATATTAACTAAATTGTTACAAATTTGAATGGACGTGAATTAAATTATCAAACAAAATTTGAATTGTTATTTATGTGATTATTATTTTTTTTTTTGCAAAGATATCCATGGTGAGGGAATCAAACTTTTAACCATTGGTTAAAAATAGATTCATAACTTTTAAGTCATGGGAGCTAAAATTTGTATTAGTACATAATAACAATTAGAAACAAAAATTAACCACAAGGGGGCTAGGGCTCAAACCAAGGCAGCTAGAGGGTTAAACATACATTTACCACTAAACTATAGAATTGTTTTGAAAATTATTCCACAAATTATATACAAATTAAGTATGCTTCCATAGTCGAGGGAGGGCTCGAGTCCCCCATCCTGCACTTAGTCATTAATTCATACTTTATGATGGTTTAACTATGTTGTTATGTGTGATGACCAATTTCGCTTGTGTCTAGTATTAGACATCATGGGGTTCCATCCTAAAACCAATTGGTGATAGGAGGAGTAGCCCATGTATGTTATATATTGTGAGTGAGGTCCCTTCATCTTTCCGATGTGGGATCGGGATCCTCAACATGCCCCCTTGGGTCGGGATCCCAGATGATGCCTCTTTGGGTTCACCATCTTGGGTCGGGATCCCATTTTTGGACCGAATACCCGTTTGGATTCGTGGGCTCTGATACCATATTAGACATCATGGGGTTCCATTCTAAAACCAATTGGTTTTAGAGGTGATAGGAGGAGTAGCCCATGTGTGTTATATTGTGAGTGAGGTCCCTCCATCTTTCCGATGTGGGATCGAGATTCTCAACATGCCCCCTTGGGTCGGGATCCCAGATGATGCCTCTTTGGGTTCACCATCTTGGGTCGGGATCCCATTTTTGGACCGAATACCCGTTTGGGTTCGTGGGCTCTGATACCCGTTTTAGGATGGAACCCCATGATGTCTAATATGGTATCAGAGCCCACGAACCCAAACGGGTATTCGGTCCAAAAATGGGATCCCGACCCAAGATGGTGAACCCAAAGAGGCATCATCTGGGATCCCGACCCAAGGGGGCATGTTGAGGATCCCGATCCCACATCGGAAAGATGAAGGGACCTCACTCACAATATATAACATACATGGGCTACTCCTCCTATCACCAATTGGTTTTATGATGGAACCTCATGATGTCTAATATCTAGAAATATGATGTACTGAGCCTTTGATAAATGAAGTTGACAATTCTCAGGATTCAGAACCCCGACAAACTTTAGAGTTTTGAACCTAGAAGAGCGCTACGCGCACTAAAATTTCATAATTGAGAGGGAAAAAAAATCAACCTACCCTTTACTGCTGCAGTACAAAAGGACTTCGATCAACTAATAAAATTATGAAGGAAAAAGACAGACATGTGATACGAAGTTATGAAACATAAATATTAATAGCCAAAGCTATAAATGGTTGAACGGGGAGGAAGATGCCTCTAACAAGGTAACAATAGAAACTGTATTGAGAGGCCTAATAATAAGTAAAAATAATAAAAACATAAATGAAAATTACAAGATCTTATTCCATAGGTAATTTAGTGTGGAGGGGTGGTTTTTGAAACTATTTAGAAATATATGGTTTTGAAACAAATTCGATTTTTTTTTTTTTTTTTTTTTCTTATGAGTGTGCGGATTCAACCTGTGCACACCCCTCAAAATCTGTCACCTACTAGTAAACTTATTTTTTCATATTAAGTAAACTTATTTTTTTTCCCCTAAATCTAGTCCAACAGGGCTGAAATTATGCCTTATGTTTTTTTACCGGTGAGAACTACAGACCGATAAATTTACAGATAGAGAATTTTATCGGTTTGGAATTCCACCCACCAATAAATTTACCGGTCTGGAATTCCCACCGATAAATTTACAGGGAAAATAAATTTTCTCATCGATAAATTTATCGGTCGAGTTGAACTGACCGGAAAATTTACAGGTCTGGAATTTAGAAAGGTAATGCGCTCCTTGAAGAAGCGCATTCCAAACGTTTTCCAAACCGATGGTAAATGACAGTCTTCGACGGGTCCGAGTGCGTGGGTTCAACCCACGCAGTCCTAAGACAAAAAAAAAAAAAAAACACGAATTTGTTTAAAGGGAATTCATAATAAATGGCCCTTTTTTGAAACTCATTTGAATGGATGTCCCATTTTTTAAAATGAGTTTCGTGTCCCTTTTGTTTTTTCATTTTCTCTCTCATTCATTATTCATTCCTTTTTTACCCTCCTAACTTCACCTTTTGTTTTTAGTTTTTTCTTTGAAACACATACTCATCTCTCCCTCCCAAGATTTTCTCCAACAAAATCTTCAATTCTCTTTCCCTAATCTTTATTTACTATTTCTTTATTCTCCTTCCCCTAAGCTGAAATCTTTAGTAATCAATCCTATTCTCTCTCCTCTAATCCAAAATCTCTTATAAACTTTCAATTTCTCTCATTTTATTTATCCTAGAAATAATTAAAAAATGTTAGATTTTATTTTGTTCCTACATATGCCTCACATTCAAATAATGTGTGAAGGAATGGAGATTTCCAGACTCAAATTAAATCGGTGGTGATTGATCACCTAAAATGGAGATTTACAGACTCAAATCAAATCGGTGGTGACTGATCACCTAAAAAAATGCACTCGTCGTACCCAAATCGACCATCACCAAGAAGAGAAAGATCATCGTCGACCTCAATTCTTCAAATTTCGGAAGAGATATTCTGTTTTGATTGCTTGTGGGGTGAAAACACTGAGATAATGTGGTTGCAGTTCATGTTCGAATGATCCTACCTTTCAAAATTGACAAAGCTCGACTCAATTTTGGGATTGTTCTTCTTATTGGAAGAACCACTTCGAGGTATTTGATTGAATTATGTTGCAAGTTTTTTTTTTTTTTTTTTTTTTTTTTTTTTTGCAATTACAGAGTATTTTGAAGATTATATTTTTTGAAGATTATATTTTGTTGCAATAACTATTTATTTGATTTTTGCAAAACTTTTTTTTTTTCATAAAGATTATATTTTGTTGCAAAAATTATTTATTTGATTTTTGCAATTTTTTTTTTTTTTTTTTTTTTTTTTTTTTTTTTTTTTTCAATTACAGGGTATTTGAAGATTATTTTTTTTGTTGCAAAAATTATTTATTTGATTTTTGCAAAACGTATTTGTTTTTCTTTTGCAATTACAGAGTATTTTGAAGATTATATTTTGTTGCAAAAACTATTTATTTGATTTTTGCAAAATCTTTTTTTTTTTTTTTTTTTCAATTACAAGGTATTTAAAGATTATTTTTTATTCCAAAAACTATTATTTGATTTTTTTTATAAATACAGTACAATTGTTTTATAGTTTTTGCAAATACAGAGTATTATAAATACGGTACTCAATTACAGTGTAATTGCAGTTTGCAAATTACAATTACAGTGTAATTACAGTTTGCAAATTACAATTACAGTGTAATTACAGTTTGCAAATTACAATTACAGTGTAATTACAGTTTGCAAATTACAATTACAGTGTAATTGCAGTTTGCAAATTACAATACAATATTTGCTTTGCAATGTAATGTATAATGTGTAATTGCACTTTGCAATGTAATGTATAATGTGTAATTGCACTTTGCAATGTATTGTGTAATTGCACTTTGCAAATTGCACTTGTTTTTTTTGTTTTTTTTTTGAAACCGATAAGATTGAGAATGGTGGTATAAGTTCTGATTTTTTTTTCCTCCTTATTTTTTATTTTTTATGATTTTCTAGATAATTTTTTTACGTTTTTAATTTGGGAGAGAGAATATTTTTAATTTGGGAGATAGAATATTTTTAATTTGGGAGAGAGAATATTTTTAATTTGGGAGAGAGAATAGAGGGAATACGTTTTTTTTTTTGTAATTTTTAATTTTTGTAACAGTCAAAGGGAGAGAATAGAGGAAATACTGTTTTTGTTATTTTGAATTTTTGAAACAAATAAATAAGAGGGAGAGAGAATAGAGAAAATCTTGGAAGAGAGTAATGAAAAAAGATAGGAGAGATAAACTAAACTAAATAAGGGACATATATCTCACTATCTCACTTTTGAAAAAAAAGACATCTATCGATTTTGAAACTTAAAAAGGGTCATTTGTCTCATTGCCCCTTGTTTCAAAAACCACCCCTCCAATCTAAATTACCCTTATTCCATAGCCCACATTTTGCATTGGGCCGTTTTGTAATTGGGTCCTAACCCGGCCCAGTTCGTCTACTCAAACTTCTCTCCTGCTCCCGGTTTTGACTCAAATATGAAAATGAACATCCAAAATTCCTCCTCTTTGTTTTCGATTGATGTGGAATCTTCATCTCCTTCAGAGACGCAGATTTTGATCCTTCCGAAGAACACTGCCGTTCACCGGAAATGCACGGACGTCCGCGGAAGCCTCAGAAACCGGAGGAAGAAGAAGCTTCGGCGGCGAAAGCCGCAAAGCTTTGTCCTCTGCAATCTCAATTGCTCGAAAATCACCACCAAAAGAAGTACAATATCTGAATTCCTTATCTCTATTCTGTGTTTCAGTAACGGTTTAGGTTTTTCTGTGATTTGAATTTCGGATTGAATGTTGCAGGTATGATAAGGAAGCTCTAGAGGTCAGTGCGAAGGTGCTGGAAATGAATCCGGATCTGTATACGGCTTGGAACTATCGGAAACTTGCCGTCGAACACTACCTGAAGGAATCTCCATCGGAAACTGAGTCGATCAAATCCATTCTTAACGAGGAACTCAGAGTAGTAAGTTTTCATCTGACATCACTGGATTTGAAGTTCTTTCTTCAATTCTCGACGAGGCTTTTGTTTTTATTCAATCGGTCTGAATTGCCATTTCAATTATGCGTTTGGTAACTCGACACTATTGTTCATAGTGAATAATCACCACTGATTTTGGTACCGTTGATTAATCTTTTACAGGCTGAAAATGCACTGCGGCAGAACGTCAAGTCGTATGGCGCGTGGTATCATCGAAAATGGATTTTGAGCAAGGGCCATTCGTCCACCGATCATGAGTTGCGACTTCTTGGAAAATTTCAGAAACTCGACGCTAGGAACTTTCATGCATGGAACTACAGAAGGTGAATACCTGCTTGACATTATCCTTATCCAATCCTTCTAGGCCGGTAGCCGCAGTTTACATGTCCATTTTGGAGGTATCAGTTGATGTATTTCTTTGTCCGTTCATCAGATTTGTGGCAGCGTTAATGAACTTACCTGAGGAGACAGAATTGAAGTATACAACAGATATGATAGACACAAATTTCAGCAATTATTCAGCATGGCATAATCGCAGGTATAGCGTACGTTATCATGAGTTATAAAATTTATCTGTAGAAGGTTTAGGTTCAGTTTCATCGAGCTATGCTTGTTCATAAAATTCAACTATCCAAGGAAGATATTGCTGGTGCTTTCTTTTTGAACGGTAATTCAGATTTTCTCAACACAGTTCACAACTGGTAAAATTTTGTCTGAATTCTATTAGCCATTTGATGAACGTGGTAAGGATATTACTTAGTGTAGGACTTCTTTATGTAAACGTAAGATAAGCATATAGAAGTCACCTCAACTATTCCATGAGCAATCTTATTTGGAAAATTAGTATATGTAAAATTGCATTCTATGGAATTCTCTGGCTTCTCTTTTTTTTTTCTTCTTAGTGTTCTTTCCGTAGAAAGTCTTAGGCCTTGTTTGATAACCATTTTGTTTTTTGTTTTTCAGTTTTTGAAATTTATGCTTGTTTACTCCTATTTTTTTTACTATGTTTAATATGGTTTCCACCTTTCTTAAAGAAATATATGAATTCTTAGTCAAACTCCAAAAACAAAAAAACAAGTTTCTAAAAACTATATATATGTTTTCATAACTCGGCTTGATTTTTTAAAATATTGGTAACAAAATAAAGAAACTCATAGGTGAAAGCAGTGTTTATAAATTAATTTTAAAAAACAAATGGTTAGCAAACAGTGGTTTAGTTATTTGAAACTGTGTTGTAAGTGTAAATTCATTGATGTGAATCGTACCTTCTTTGTAGTGCGCTTCTTGCTAAATTACTGAACAAAAAGTCTGAAGGTTATTTTCCAGTGGAAAAGGTGTTAAATGAGGAGTTTGAGCTCGTGCACCAAGCTATTTTCACTGATCCAGACGATCAAAGTGGCTGGTTTTATCATCATTGGCTTCTGGACCAAACTGTGAAAACAAATGCTCCGAGTCTTGTTTCTTCTTGGCCTCCTCATAGTTATAATGTGGCATTATCAAGAACTGGATGTCTAGATGATCGCACTCTCGCTCCATTTAATAGTTTCCATTCTGATTCAGGAACAATACCCCTCATTCTTTACTTTGATCAACCTGTTCAAGGCGTCGACTCGTCTTCCGTGAGTGTTAAATCTACAGCTAATTTAAGAGAAGATCTTATTTGGAAACCACTCTCAAAATGTAACAGTGATGCTGCCAAAGCTTGGGTTAGTCATCTGATTTTTCCTCAAGAACAGCTCAATTCTTCTGAATTTTATTCAGTGGAAGTCAGCCTTGGAAATTCTCAGAAAATAGCATCTGCAAGTGGTTTTCATCATGTGAAACCAACTTTTTTTTCTTTTAAAGTGACTGTGCATTTGGGAGAAATGCCTATTGAAGATTGTGGTAATGAAGGGATCTGGTGGAAGGATGAAAACTTTACTAGTTGCGGAATTAGTCCTCAGAAATTTCCATTTGTTTCTTCCGATAATCCAACCATTGAGGATAATTATGCACCTTCTAGTTCTGAATGGTGTGCTGAGATTATAAGTAATGAAATAGCTCTTTTCCGAGAATTATTATCGGAGACCGACTGGTATGCTCGCTGCTCACTCCATATCTTTTGCGTATTTTATTGTTTTAAACCGTTTATCAATCACATCTTTCTCATTTTAATTTTCTCTTTCTTTTGTAGTAAAATTGGAAAGCTAACTCTTGCAAGATTGCTGACGGCTCATGCTGCAACATCTCCACATGCCAATAAATTGGTCCAACTTGAGGAAGTTCTTGATCTTTACCAGGACTTGATGAAGTTGGACCCATCACATTCTCATTACTACAAGGATGAACACAGCTTAGTTTCATTGCGGATGGTGATTGACATTTTCTTGTTATCAACTATTGAAAATTTATACTTCTTTCATCTATGATATTGATGATGATGTCCCTTTTGCCACCAGGGATTAGAATCTATAACTTCAACACTTGTTCCGTGTGCATAAATGAGAACTTTCCTATTGATTGAAACCATTCATTTTTCCCATTACGGTCGTATTCGACAGGAAGAGTGACTGACATTCTCGTTTCTTCACAGGCGACATCGACTAGGGAGTCTTTGTTAAGACATTGCTATTGCTACAAAGACCAGACATCGCCGTATATTGGTAGTACTACCTGTGTGCGGTTCAATAATTTATCGATTTCACGGATTGAATCTGTTGAAAAACTACTGTGGGTTCAAGTGCTGGACCTCAGCCACAATGAACTTCGATCAATTGAAGGTATACTTTTTGACCTAGCTAAATGATAGCTGAAATAGTGTGTATTTCACTCTCTCACGTTATCTATGGTCATTTTATGCCATTAAGTTTATTAGATAAAATTATTCATTTGATTGGCTAACCATGAAAAGTTCATATTTGACCAGTCAAGTGCATTTTAAAGAAGTTAAAACAATAATCTAGTTGCATGCTCTAGGTTTGAGTAATTATTTAGGGATACACTCATGTCTAGATGTTTGATAAATTTGATCTTGATATTAGATCCCGTTTGATGACAATTTTGTTTTTTAGTTTTATGTTTTTGAAGTTTATGTTTGTTTCCTCCTATTGAACAATTTCTTTACTACGAGTTTTTCATTTCTTAAAGAAACATTTAAATTCTTAGTCAAATTCTAAAAAAAAAAATCAGATTTTAAACACTACGATCCCGTTTGATAACCATTTTGTTTTTAGTTTTTATACTTGTTTTCTCCTAATTTCCTTATTATGGTTTTCACTTTTCTTAGAATAACATTTTGGATTCTTAGTCAAATTTCAAAAACAAAACTAATTTTTTTAGTTTTCAAAATTGGCTTGGTTTTTTAAAAACATTGGTAGAAAGGAGATAACAAAACAAAAAAAACTTATAGATGGAAGTAATATTTATAGGCTTAATTTTTAAAAACAAAAAACCAAACGGGACTTTCTTGTTTTAGGTTTTATTCAAAAACCAAAAATAAAAAATCAAATGGGTATGAAACAGAGCCTTAAATTTTAACTTTTTATGTTATATGACCCTTGAAAAAAGGGTATTGTTTGTCAATTTTCGAAATCGAATCTGGATCTTCATAAACAATCTTTTACACTGATGTCCCATTGACAGGACTGGAGGCCATGCAGCTTCTCTCGTGCTTGAATTTGAGTAACAATAAAATCAGTAGTTTTACTGCGTTGGAGCCTCTGAGAATGATAAAGTCCTTAAAACGTTTGGACATCTCGTACAACGAGATAGGTTCGCATTCTATCGACACAACCAGATATCTCTTTTCATCTCCCCTATCTCATTCTGAAGAAATTGATTCGAGCAGTGTAACTGATTGTACCGATCTGGCAAGTTACTGGGAAGCTTATTTTCTATTCAAAGATCTAAGCTTGACTCAATTAGACATTGAAGGAAACATGATATCTAGTGAAAGGTTTAAGGCATTTCTGGTCAAGGTTCTTCCCAAACTCCACTGGCTTGATGGCAAACAAGTACAATAGATGTAATTATATTATCTACTTCCAATTCTCTCCACTTCGATAGTTGGTACGCTACCAAGTACGAACTATCATTGGTTAAGAACTGAGGACCTGGCATTCAAGTTATTCGTAGATTCTCGATCATGCAGCGACTTGAATTTACCTACAAAAATTAGGCGACACGTCTCGAGAGCCTAAACAGATAACATCTCCTTCATGGAGATGACTGGTTTGAGGGCAACATGGAAATGAATTATGGTACTCAGTAGTTTGAATTGCTAATTCAAACTTCATCATCCTTATTTCGTTTATTTATTTATATATTATGATGTCCATGAGGTATTATTGTTATTCGCATTCTTGTTGTACCAAATTTTGAAGGATCCTAACTTATAATAATTTATATGAAGTTGAGATGTATGTCTCTATGTAGCAGGCAGATATGATTCGGTTGGAGTGAAAGAAAGCAAAATCGCCAATGGATGATAACTCGTTTGAAGATTTCGAAAAGGAGAATTGAAAAGACCATGACCCAAGTAAGTGGTGTGTGGCTTCTGTTTTAAACAACGAACTTTTGTTAGTTGTTTGAACCTCTAATCAATCATTAACATTTCGGTTTAATAATCATTTTATTTTATTTTTAAAATTTTATTTAGAATGATTTTATATTTTTTAAGAAAACGTTTAGAATTCTTAGTCAATTTTTTTTAAAAAAAAACCTATTATTTTTAGGGTATGTTTTGGAAATGAGGTGGAAACAAACCAAATCAATTTTGTTAAAATTCTAACTGTTTTTGGTGTTTGATTTGATTTTCAAAATCTCCTAAATCGGAGTGATTTTAGATTTCTCAATAATAATCGAACGCCCTTTTTTTTTTTTTTTTTTTTTTCAATTCCTTATCCCATTTCCACTCAATTTATACCATAATGGATGACTCGAATTGCTCGTTGCATGATGTCGTATCTCATCTGGGATGTAAATTTCTAAAACAATGAATTCATAATATATTTTAATATACTCGAAAGATTTTGCATTTCCCTCTTTCTCGATATCTTTCGTATATTTTCATTTTGTTCCTATAACAAATCTGAAAGTCAAAATATTTTTAAATTCACTAGTTTTTTTTCTTATCTAACTTATTTTATCGATTGTAATATAATTGTATGATATCCTTTAGATTTACCATATTTCACATCAAAAATACAAAACAAATCTTACAATTTAAAGACAAAATATAATTTATTATTTTTTAAAATAACTAACTTATAATATTCATAGACTAGACAACATATAAATAATTATATATTTGTCTATTTTAATCATTATAATTAACCACGACAACGCTAAGTGCTTATCTATTTAGTAAAATCAACAATTATTTTAAAAACTACTACAATCCCAAACTGAAAAATCTGGCATGTATTTTAAAAATATAGTAAAAAATAAGTAGTTAACAATAACAAAACAAGAAAATTATACGTGAAATTGAAAATAGTATTTATAGGTCTAATTTTAAAAAACCACAGAGTTCAGCAAATTTTTTCCTATTTAGAACAGGAAATTGGATTTTAGTTAATCCGTTCAATTTTAGAATCTTAAATTGAAATAATGATTTTGAAATCAAGTTCAGCAATTGTGTTTCTATTTAGAACAGGAAATCAGATTTTCTTGCTTTATCATTTCTTTCTCTTTCCTCTGCAACTTTTCCATTCGCTCACTACTTTCATTTTTGTGTGATCTTGACAAATTAAACCCTAATTAATTTATTAGAAAAGTTTGAAAACTCATAGTTGTAATTTAACCTTTACATTTTATGAGAATATAAGTTAAAAGAAAAAAGACCTTTTTAGAAACAAAGGAAAAATGGCGACGTCTTGGGAAATTAGTCTCTTACCCGCTGCGGCTTGATATGACAAGTGAGATAACCTTGTGTTCATTTCATTTTCTTTAAAATTAGCGCTGCTCCAAAACATATTTACAAATTAAAATTAAACTTATGATAACTGTCTATATCTATTTAATTCACTTTTAAAACCATGTAAAATCTTACTCAATTATTTAATGATTTTTAAAACTCCAATTTTCGCAGTTTAAACTTGGGTCAACTAACTTAAGCAACAAGAAAGACACTAGATGGATGCAAGTAAATTGCAGAAACCCATACCCAACCGAGAACTCTAACTGATGTTCATCCCTAATAGAAAATTGACATTGACGGGAGAATATTCTTCCTCCTGAAGTTTGATACTTTTCTAGGACTAGAATATCAAACAATATAAAGTCCTCAACAGCCAGCATTCCGAATTCAAGACAGGACTGTAAATACCGAACGAAATGGTAAATAATTTTACAGGTAACACAACCATTAGCTGAATATGGTGAGGAAATGGAGATTCCAATAAATCCAAAGATATGAAAACTTATGATATAGATAATCAACGCGTTCACAAGAAATAAGGCACTAAAAGCTTGAAAGTTCTGAACAAGGCAAATTACCAAATTACCTTTGCTTCATTTTTAAAACATAGCACGCAAGCACGATCCATCGTGTGTTGTTGACTTCGTTGGCAAGGACAGAATTTCCCTCGAGAGAAGACAACATTCTTCCTGCTATAAATTTCATCTAATTTATGCGAAGAAAAAAGAAAGTAAAATATTTTTATATCTGATTTCGCCATTTGGGATCATGGCAATAAACATACTGCAAGGTTCATAAAGATTACAGGGCCTAGTAGTGTGGAACAGTGCGGTTAGCAGTAAAAATAACTTCCACTTCCCAGTAAATTTTGGAACTGGTATTAGATCCGGATTTGCGATGTTATAAACCCATTGCAAAACCATCTAAATTCTCCGCTATATATATATATATATATAGACGTAGTATCCCCATAAAGCTCATGCCTTTAGTTTAAGTAGTATCCCCATAGAAACAATGAATCTAAATTCTACGTCAATATATATAAATATATATAGACGTAGAATTTAGATTCACTGTTTCTATGGGGATACTACTTAAACTAAAGGCATGAGCTTTCCATCTGGCTTATACAACCACCAGCAAAATCTACAGTTGCCAAAGACCAAAATAACTCAGTCAGTTGAAGATATTGGTTACCAAGATTTTGCAGTTACTGCATAATTAGTTAGCTCTTCCAAATCGACATTACCGGGGCCGGGAGATGTTTTCACTTTACACCCATTGCTATCAACTGCTGTGGAGATTTCAGCAATTTTTTTATCGACTCGACTATGCTTGTAAAGGATGGACGCTGAGCAGGAGCACTGCCAAAGGCAAAAAAAAATATATATATAAGTCGACATAACTATATCCACAGTCTCCAAATGAAGATATTGAAAATACTAGGCAATAGCATATCCGAATCGATTTAGAAATTCCTTTTCGAGATGAAAAAATGAAAAAAATAAATAAACAGAGAGACCAAGTACGGCATATAAATTGCAAAGGAAATAACTTACTCTGCCCAGCAAGCTTCAATAAGGGAAGATAACAACGGGGAAGTGCTTGATGGGATAGTAAGTCTTCTATTCTGGAAAGCGACTGCTCCCACAACCTAAAAGTTTGTACAAACATATGTTAACCAACTTGGGAGGGAAACAGCAGGAAAAACGGAACACTCCAGTGTATATAGTTCTACATAATTGAAGGTTCTAAATCAACATTATGATCTAGCAGCAGCATCTCTCTTTAAAAAAAAAAAATCCAAGGTAAACATAATATTAATTTTCACTTCAACGATCAAAGTGTCGTCATGAAGACGTGAATTTCACACTACCCCGAGCCCCTTTTTCTTCACCAAACCAATGTTTTTGACAACATGTTGGGGCTCATAGTCACTAAGCGATACATCATGCCGTTGAGCTATGCTCTTGTTGGATTCACCGAACCAATGTTTATATGCTACTTTCTTTGTTTCAAGACTATTTTAGCAGACGTGTAATAATAAACTGTGTAACATGAATGGTGTGGCTTGGCTAACCTGAGCCGGACCAAGTCCCCTCCATGGTTGTTGCATGGTTACTAGTTCCCAGAGGATCACTCCAAAACTGTAGACATCAGACTTTTCATTTGAAGGCTCTCCACGAAGGAATTCTGGAGCCATCCACTCAGGCTGAAAATAAAAGCAACAGAGTTACATGCTACTGATTGATGCACGGCCGAGTAAAATTTTAACCTGCAAAATATTGGGTGCAAAATCTGACTTTTTACGGCAATAGAAATAGTATGAACATTACAGATGAACTAACTAGAAAAGGTTAAAATCAGAAGATAGTTATATTTGGTGAATCAAAATATTCAAAACCTATGTTTATTCAGATAATATGATGGGATCAGATGTCCGGATTTCGGATCATGGGCGTAACGGTTATACCTAATATTTGGAACATGTTAGGAATAGTTATATGGCTAAGCCATTGCACCCAAGACGTGGTAAGCCCATTGTATGAGTCGTGTAATGGCCCGAAAATCTAAGAGCTTGTCATTTCTAATGTAACTAATCTCATATCACCATCAAAGACATGGTTGGCAACTTCAATTATTCGAGATCCTAGAAAACAAATATTTATCAAGTCTAAATGTTTTAATCATACAAACCCAAGAGAGGTGTTGAATGAAAATAAGTAGTATTCAAAGTGTTTCCGATATGGTAGAGCAACTTACTGTTCCAGCTACAGATTTCGATGATATGAAAGTGTTTGCTTTGAATCTGGACAACCCAAAATCACAAACCTAACACACAAACATGGAATTAGCACAGGAAGTTAGCGGAGCTCTTACTCGTGAAAGTTTTAAGATACATGGCACATGTTTCCAATACCTTCACTGTCCAATTTTTGTCAACCAACAAGTTAGGGGATTTAAGGTCCCAGTGTACTATGGGAGGATTGAGACAATGTAGGTAGTTGATTCCCTTGGCCTGCAAGAAAAATAAGAATTACTTTGCTAATTTAGATAATTGTATGAAACAAGACAGCAAGAAAGAAGAGAGACGCACCACATCCAACGCCATGCGCAATCGTTTCCTTTGATCCATCAATTCACCAGAAGATGGCCTATGAATTAGGCGGTATAGACTACCCCTGTTACAAATATTCAAAATCAGATGCACAGTTTATAAAGGGCTGATAAAATGAAAAAATAGGCAGGGTAATAACCTCGGCAGATATTCAGTCACTATTGAAAGATGAGGTCGCTTTGTAACTGCACCCATGAAAAGTACCACATTTGGATGGCGGACCCGCTTCATTATTGCAACCTGGGAAATTTTACAGAGTACAACTGAGCTACGGCCATAGCGATCTCATTACTCTAACTACACGGAAAGTGACTACACCATAAGTAATGCAACAACTTGAGAAATATACTGGGATAAATGCAAAGGAACCATTAATCATTTTATTGGCATAACAAACAATTGGTTGCAAGATCATCCAGGGTGTCTATGCTCAATTCACCTTCTAAAGAGATAGATAAGCTCTATGCACTTTCAGTTTCAGGTATTGATAGAAACTGAACTAAAAAGCGAAGAGTATGAGTAAAATACTATTTTAAAGTTTTTACCATCCACTATAAACTTCTCATCATACCTCTCTTAGAAACTCTCTCAACTGATCATCAAGGAAATCCTGCACGGTTAGAACCTTGACAGCAACATCCTATGCAGAAGAAAAATTGTGTATTAGCGCACACAGAAATATCAAGATATGCTGCAAATAAACGAGCAGAAAACCAGCAATGGAAACAAGAGGTCCCTAATCTATACTAGACATCTTTCATCAGTAACGTCTTCATAAGTGATAACCACATAGTATTTATTAAAAATAATATAATTTAAAGGAAATGATCCAGGTGCAAAAGCAAGGAAATGAATTTCTCATTGTCATCCCCAACTAAAATTTTAGCGTCCTTAAGACCAGCAAAGAAAATAAACAAGGTGATGGAACAGAAAACTATTAGATTAAAAGACTAGTCTGTTTTTGTTTTCTTTCTTTTGAAACTTGATACATTAAGAACTGAACATAAATGTTGAATCATGAGTTAAAGAGATAGGTAACAGAGACTAACCGATCCGTGCCATTCAGCCCGGTGCACTGTACCAAATGAGCCTACAAGAACAATAAAGGGGAAAATTCAGGATCAGCTCCCCGTTTATATATTTAATACAAACAGAAATAAATGAAAGCAGAAATGACGAGATTTGGAACTACCAGCTCCAACACGCTCCTTTATATGTAATTCATCCCATGAAATTTCCAGCCAATCCATTGCAAGTGATGGTTCAAGTTCCAGATATTCTGGATAATCTGATGCTGAAAAATTTTGAGACCTACCCAAAACCGCTTTTGAATCAGTTTGAGTTGATATGCTTAATTTGGAAAGATTAATGCTAGTTTCATTCAGTGAAATCCCCGCCACAACTGCCTTTTCTCGGTGTATTTCTTCAATGACAACTTTGTTTTCATGTAAAGATGCACCAGCAACAGAACCTAACACCTCAGAGGCATCAGCGTCAGTCGATGGCATTATATGAGTCTGAAGCACACACTCCTTTCTCACTTTTGTTTCCAAACACAATTGAGATGATCTCATACCCATACGAATTTGATCAATCAATTTATCAGTTTCAGCCCCTGAATTTTTATGCAAAGTGCTCCCCCCTTTCATCTGGTGTTCTCCAAAACCTGCAAAGCATTGACACAAAAAGTGATATTGTCATGCCCCGTTCCATATTTAAGGGACATTTGACCTCATACAACCATACCAAGTTGCATTAAACCATAGCAGGCATGGATGCTGCGTGCATGTTTAAAAAGACTTCCTAAAGAAAGCACACATGATCCATGCTAGCCTAATTCCTAACACTGGTAAATTTCCGAATCAAGAAGACAACCAATTTTCAAGAAGAAAAATGATGTAAAGGAAGCAGTTTCAACTTTATTTTCAACAAAATGTCAGCCATACTCCAAGGAATGTAAAATCTAACATGCTGCATGCACACCTAGCATTAGCAAAAAGCCAAAAGTTTGTTCGAGTAGAAAACACATCTAGGAGTAATCAGACAGATGTCAATTGTATTAGCAGACATAAGATGATAAATGAAACATTAGCCGGCTTTAGAAAACGATCTGCAATAATTTAAGATGACAAGAATGCACATCTATATGAAGGATGACTAGTGCTTATACATAAATGAGCATACGTCTTAACGCAGCTGACAGATGAAGTACTAAACAAATCCCCAAAGTATGTATTGTATAGACAACTCATCCACTCTATGCTAGGCTAATAGTAATTGAGTTCTAAATTTAAAAAAGATATTCTACCTATTTTTACAGGACGTCTGTCAATTTTAAGCCAGTAGAGAAACTAAAAACATACTTTCAAGGAAAACAAAATTCTAACAAACCTGAATGTAAATGATTTTCAGGAAAACCATAGGCTTGCTTTGACCCAACAGTTTGACTGCTTAAATAACTTTCCACGTAAGGTTCTTGAAACTCTTTTAAATGAGATATGTGGAGTGGTGAAGGCATTGAAGATTGGAACCCTCCATTAATTGAGGAATCTGGACCATGTATATTTCCTGGTTCCCCCACTAAATCAACTACATATTCCCTGTTAAGAAAATGAGTATCCATAAACAACACACAAAGACATCTTATACTACGTACAGAAATTGAGTGCACACACTGTTCCAATATATGGTTGGCTTCACACGAACTCAAGCAAATATAGAGGTCTTGTCGTCATTAGCAATGATTAAGCAAACCTGTTCATTAAAGAACAATTTGGGGAGCTAAGTTATAAAATTTGCATACAAAGAGTTCTAGTTGGGGTTTGATGTATTGGGAACTTATGGTATCTCTGCCTCAGTAATGCAGCTCTAAATCCATGATGTTCGACATAAATAATAAATAATAAATAAAATAAAATAAAATATGTATATAATAAGATTAAAAAAACGAACAAACTAGTAGGAAGCAGAAACTACATCTATAAATAACTTTCAAGATGATCCTGCCTCATGAGTTATGACTTGACAACTGAAAACTTCATCAATATCCTATTTGCTTGTGATACCACGTAGTTAAAATTGTAATCCTCACATCTTTTGGACGGTAATTCCAGAACCCATGTGAAAAAGGTTTAATGAGATGAAATGCCGAGGATTTTACTGACAGATGAAAATTATGCAACGTGTCGTGAAAAAGGATCGTGAGAGGTAAAACTTGATTATCTAACCTCAACGATTTCTTGTCATCTTCAATTGTGACAAGGCAAGAGGATCGATGATCTGCAACACAGTACTTGCAACCTCTTGCTATCCGACATGGCAAACCTATATAATCTGCCAGTTTCTGGTAAAAAAAACAATAACCCTCACGCAATTAATATATTGAATTAACATTCCCAGTAATTGGCAAATTTACTATGCTTACACTTAAAATAAAGCAGCTATTCATTCAAGTCATAAAAGTTTGTACCGTGCTGCCATGAGGTACCCCTCCAAATCCCAACACAAGCACATGTAGGTAAGAGGACGAGGATAACTCGTGCAAAGTTGTAAATCTATAGTGAGTAAAAAAATTATAGCCTCACCATAAGAAAAAGCTAACTCGTGCATATCATTTTAAAACAAAACAGAAACACTTGTTTTCTTTGGGTATTCACTTGAACATAGTCGCAAGGCGTTCGTACCCTTTTCTATACTGGATGTTGCAAGACTCAGAAGACATTAAAGTACATCTTAATCCACTAAACCAACAAACAAGTTATACAGGGAAATAAGCCAGCCGCTCAGAATGAGCAAGAGACCTCGTTCTCATATTTGAATCAAATTTTGTCAACTCACCGTACAAGGAAATAAAGTTTGGTGCGAGTTCAATCGAGTTGCATTCTCCTTTAATTGCAATGCCCCAAATAAAAATCATTTTTATGACTTCTTATAACGCTATCACATTCTTCTATTATATTACTTATAGGATTAGTTTTGATAATCATAAGCTTGGAAAGTGTGGAATTCTGCTCCAACAAGTTAGCGTAGATGGAAAAAATTCAAAAGCTAAATAGAAATAGCCTCTGGATGCACAAGGGGGAACACTTGAAGAGGGAATCAACAAACCATAAATAAAGTGCATTACCTTGAAAAGGATTGCACGGTGCCGGCATAGTCCCATAGAAAGACTACCAATTGGAAGAACAATGCATTTCTGAACTTCCCTCAATCTTTTGCTCACCACTTTCCAGTGAAGGTGCAACCCCCCCTGCTCCACTGGAAATGTGCCCCTATTTATTGGAATTAAAATAAAAAAACATATTAAAAAAAAAAACACATACAAAAATTCAATTACGCAATAAGTTTTCAGCCGTCGAACCAAAGGAAAATCGTGAGGACGTACCCCATGTAGATTGCAACAAGTTTTCCTAGTTTCTCCACCAACACTAAGGTGCTCTCTGAAGCACAAAATAGTTCTTGTGCTTTGTCTTCAAGCTCTTTCAGTCGAGAATCGCCGCGTCTATCGACAAGAACCACCTCCATTGACGAATCACTTGGTTCAATGGTTCTAAGCGACATCAGAGGTGGTAGCCGTCTACCTTCCTCAAAATCATTGCACATAACCCAGAGATACGGATTCATACCCAAAATATTGTAGAAACCATCTGATATTTTGTCGGAGTAAGACAGGCAACCACTTACCTGAGAATATGTGAACCTAGAATCATAAATTGTAGCTCTGAAGATAAATATTAGTTTGTAATCAATCGCTCAAATTCCACCAAGATGATATGAATGATTGGAAACAGAATTATTAGAAGCAAATTACACAGATCATTTGCAACAATGATAAATAGGAACTTCTGATTAAATCTGAGAAACTTTCAACGCCGCCATTTGAGACATGCCTTTAAAATCATTCAGAACTTGATGATGTACTACGGAGGATAAAATGAATTTCAAAGAGATAAACTCAATTTTTTTCCACTTGATGATTACTGAGAACATTAGACATCGAAATGTACACAAGTCAGAAAGTTGGAGATAGATTAGATAGTTCACATACCCAAAGTCGATACGAAACAGTTTCAGCGTCCGTAATTTCCACCCTGCCTTCCTTCATGAGCACAGGCTCGCCAGCGAGATTAGCATGGGAACGAAGCGATGCAGCCAAAGCAAGCTGCAGGCAGTAACTCTCTGTCGCTTTCTGTGCTAGGCTTTCCTTACAATCTCCAATTTCAATCTCTTCCCGCCTCGCCGTGTGCGAGGACAAGATCTTTGACGCCGATGAATCCTTAACGTCGCTGGAAAAATTTCCATCCACCGTCCCGGTTCCCGTGCCTGAAAACAAACTCCCGGCATAGCTACTCCCGCTCGATACTCTAGGCAGTGAAACTTGCCGGTCAAAGTTCCGGTCAACATTCCGATCATTAACCGACGTTGTATCGTGGTCCGGCTCCGAAGAAGGTGGCGGAAGCAAAAGCTCGCGGTCCTCATCGCAATTGGAAAGCCAAGTTTTCACGTGAGAAGTTGCCGATCGCGTTGCTTTCTTGTCCACCAACCAATGGTAAAAAGCAGGCCGTTTCTTATTGCTTTGAGCCTTGTTCCCCGTGAAAAGATCCGATACAGCCGAACTCTTCCTGACATTAAAACCGCGCGCAGCCTGCGGGGTCGGTTTCGCGTCGCTTTCGGTACTAAAAGTTTCTTTGTTGATTTTCCTCTCGTGATCCAAAATCTGTTTGGAAGTTGACGCCGAGTCAAATCTGCGATCCGGAAATTGCCTGGGGAAGAAGTAAGTCGTTCTATGCGGCATTTTTCACAGTCTCAGGCGACAAGCAAGAACAGAGAATCCCGCACGCAAGCACAAAATCAACCAAAATAGTACTACACAGTACACACACCACTTCTTCAAATCTCTCTCTCTCACTCTCAATCACTGATCACTCGTTCTGAATCCTCTGTAAATCACAAACTCCACCTACTTCACCACCTCTGCATACGATCAAGAACAACAAACAAACAAACAATGTCCAGTTCCATCAGTAATCAAACAGTTGCTATAAACACCTCCAACTCAAAACACTACAAAAAACCACATAAAAAGACGAAAAAACAACAAAAACGCAATATAAAAACACCATAATCGAATTCCGCAATTGAAAACAAACAAAAGAACAGAGGAAATAAGCTTCATAATCAACCAGAATGAATACAGTAGCTTATTCCGGGAGTAGAAGATCGACGACGAAGAAGACGGAGATACAGATTATTCCAGCTGCAGTACAAACGGAGAGGAAACCTAATTTATGGAGGTCGGAAGAGGAATTGCGAATTCGAAAATGGAGAAGAAGAAGAAGAAGAAGGTTGTATTTAAGAGGAGAAAGACGGTGGCGGAGGAGAGAGAAAATAAAAGGAGACCAATGGAGGAAGTTTTGCCGTTTTGGGAGAGTTTTTTTAAGCACGAAAATTGAAAGGGAGATGGAAGAAATGAATCGGTGGAGAAATAAAAAAAAATACAATTATAAAATTATAATTATTAAGTAAAATAAAATCAATAATAATGGTGGAAATAACAAAAAAACCCGGGGCGTACATGCGCGCCTTGCGTTGCTAAAGAACACGTAAGATTAAGCTCAAAGCTCGTAGCGACACGTAGCGCTTAAACAGCCGATCTGGACATTACCTTATTGCGGGGATTGATTATTCTGTTTTTTTTCCAGTTATAAGTTATATTGTTATAATGTCTAAAAAGAATCCATTTCGTTTTTTTTAATTGATGAGAAGCATATTAAATTGGGCAAAAAAAAATCGATTTAAATTTTTTTATCTATAAATCAATTGTTGTTCAAAAAAAATAAAAATAATAAAATAAAATAATTTATCATTAAATTTTTATTTTATTAACATATATATAATGTACTAACAAAAAATAAAATAATTTATCATTAAATCGTTATTTTATTAACATATATAATGTACTAAAATGTATTTCACTCCTTAAATCTAACTAGTTCATTTCTTAAATCTCGTCCACTAATTAATAAAAAAAAAAAATAATAAGTGGCATGTGCTCAAATATGTTAATTAATATACTATTGGATGGAAATTAAGCTTTTTGTTATTAAATTAAAAAAAAAATGCATGACCTAATTGAATTTTTTTTCAATACATTACATTAAGTATAAAATTGATAATCTTAGGGAGGTTAAGGACCAATTTGATAATTGCATAAAAATATTAAAGACGATTGGATATATTTAGCCTTTTAATTTTGTCTAAATATAACAAATAGTTCCTAATCTTTTAAATAATTTTTACTCCGATTCTTACAAATTTATTTAAATTATGTTAAATTTTAGGGTAAATCATACAACGTACTCCTGCACTATGGAGTAAATTTTAATTATGCCCATAAATTTTGATATTTTTTTTCATCTTTACTCCTAAACAGTTGAACTTTGAATTTTGTTCTAAAATGACAATTTTTTTTTACTTTTTAGATTTTTTTAGGGTTTTTTCATGAAAATACAAGTTGGCGCAATCTAAAAATTGGAAAGCATGCATGACATCATTTACATATGAAAATTGATGTGTACACATTAATCATGTTAATGATTTTAACAATGTCTTTTGAAATAAAATAAATGATAAAAGTGGTTCTTATTAGTATATTATGCAGGAGGATTCGAACCTTTAACCTATTGTCGTAAGTAACAATAATTCTTTTTTAGATATATGGTAACAATTTAACAATAATCTTAATCTTTTATATTGTTGTATATTTTTCACATGTGCCTTCTAATATTTTTAATTTTTTTTTTTTTGACAACATGTAGGGTGTAGGATTGAACCTATGACTTTTTAGTCACACTAGTCGATACATCATATCAGTTGAGTTATGATCTTGTTAGTTGTGCCTTCTAATTTTTATATCTCAATTATCAAGTTAATTTTTATCATTTATTTTAATGTAAAATATGTTTTTTTTTAATTTTAAAAATAAAATATATTCTTTAGAACAAATTTAAAGATAAAAATATAACTTTAGCCTGAGTGAAACTTACCCTAAAGTTCAAATGTATTTCTAAGTATAATAATTGTACTACCTCACCAACATGATGTTTTAAAATAGATCATAAAAGTAGTAAAACGAAATATGATATATTTTTTTCATAGGAGCTCATTTTAAATGTATAATAGTAATCAAAATTAGAAAAGAGAAGACTAACAATTATATGCTATTATATTTATATTTATATTTATATTGACTCTATATGCTTAAAATATTTGAAAAGCCATGCAATGGGAGGTTTTCCTAAAATAAAAATACAAATTGGTCGACGTGTCATGTTTAAAAATACATTGTCAAGATATTTTTTTTTTTTTTTAACATACATTGTCATATTGTGTGTTGAAATTTCTACATTATTTATATGTATGAATGTGCTATTTTTAAAATTATTTATTTTTATAGTCATTTATTGACATTGACTAGTTAATATCACTTTTATTTAAAATTATGATTTTAGCACTGTCATAAAATTAACCAACATGAACAGAATTCTTGTATAATGTATCAACTAAATCTTAAATGAACATAATTCTTGTATAATGTATCAACTAAATCTTAAATTGACATGAAGTGCTAGATTTAATCTCAGTAAAAAAAAATGAATCTTATCTTAATTAAAACATTTTATTAGAAAAATAGTCTATTTTGTAGACTAGAGAGATGGTAAATGATATTTTAGGCAACATTATATATTCAGCCTATAATCTAATTCTTTTTTTCTCTATCAAATTAACTTTAGATCATATAAAATCTATAATTCTATCCACATGTGAGTGATTTCATTACTATATTTTTAGACAAGAAATTAATATGTTATAAGAGATAAATTAGTTGGATTAAATTCACCCTATATACTTGAATAATAAAAAGGAAAAAGAAATTAATTTTTATTATTCAACTCTGCAAAGCATATCAATTCTTCCCAATTTGTCAAATGGTATATTAAAATAGATGAGGATGTGATTACAAAATATTTTATATTTGACTATATTTATCGTTATTTTAAATTTAATTGTTATTTGTAGAATCAAGATCAACCTTAATTAATTACAAAATTGATGAAACTTCAAATAAAATATCATATAAGAGATTTTAATAAAAGTTGTCTGTTTTGTATAGTTTTTTGGTTTTTTTTTTGTTTAATAGTTATTTAGTTGGTCAATTTCGTGCAATTATCATATTTAATTTCGTATAAAGCTTAATTTTTCATTAAATTTGGCTAGTTTTGAAAGATTTTTACGTAACAATATGTGAAAATTATTTTGTGAATTTGATATTTTTGAATCAATAGTAAAAATTGCGAACAATTTCTAAATCTAGAATTCAATTCGATAAAATTAAGAGTTCAGTTAAATGAATATCTCGACTGATTGGGGATATTTTTTTAAATAATTTTTAAGTTAAATTATCAAAAAATACTCCTGAGTTCAGTTTAAAAAATACCCATGAACTTTCAAACGGTTAAAAAATACTCCTCAAATATGGAAAACATTTAAAACATGCCCTTAAATTATGAAAAACATTTCAAAAATGCCTTCACCACTAACTAAAAAAATACGAAGTTCTGATGTAGACGGTTAAATTATAACTTGTAATTATGTAAGGTGAAAAAAATGAAAATGTGGACGACTGATGTATAAAAAAAAAAAAAAAAAAATCATATTTTATCTATTCAAAAGATTAAGGTGTTCTCGAATTTGATACTTCATTAGTTACCCGAGTTTTATACTATTAGACACAATATTAATAATTAGAGAGTAAATTTATAATTTAAACAATAATAAATTTAAAAATTAAAATTTTCGAATATTTTCTCCCATATAAATGGTATAGTATAATATAATATAACATGTTGCGGTGTTCTCGAATTCAGACGACAGACTGGCTTTTCCAAAAGAGAAAAGAAAAATTAAAAACTTTTTAGTTTGCTGTTCTTTTAAACCAATGATAATTCAGGTAAGTGTTTATCTTTCTATTTTTTTTAATTTAATATGATTACACTACCCAAGAAGATATAACCCTATCCCCTTCCATTTTTGCCTTTTTCGAGTCTCCCAATTTTTTTAAATAAAAATAGCAAATCACAACTTCCCAGTCTCAATAAATACAAAAATATATATTAATATTATTATATCCTAATTCCTATTTCCTACAACATAATGATATTATTCTCATTTATTTACATCAACATTGTTTATAAATAATAGGAGAACCGGTAACCCTAAAGAATCATTTATGAAATAAAATTCATATTCATAATAAGAAAAAAGCGAGTACGAAGTATTATGATTTTCCTTTGAAAAAAAAAATTATGATTTTCTAAAAATATTATATTACTCCTATATTCTCCTTTAAAAAAAAATGGAATAAAAATTAATTTATACCCATAAAATTAAATTATATTAATTAATAGTTAGTATCAATTAAACATGATTGTTAAATTTTTTAACTCTCACATTTTACACTTTTTTATTAAGTTTTATTTCAAAAACATTACTTTAAAGAAAAAATTATATTTTTTTAGTAATTAAACTTCTAAAATTTCACAAATGAAACAACTGTGTATGAAAATGTAGGGATTTAACAGATAAATTATAAGTGTGAATGACAGTCAGACCTACATAATGAAACTAACTCATTATTTATTCTAAAGGATGATGTAACTAACCTCGAGCTTTGAATGACAGTCAAACCTACATAAATAGTCAGCATCTTTGTCCTGTCGTTATCATCGTGTTCGACAAGATGCATCTTTGTCTTACCGTTATCATCGTGTCAGAGCTGTTGCGGAGAACCCAATTCACAAGTGAAATAACTGTGCATAAAAATGTAGGGATTTAACCGATAAATTATAA
The DNA here is from genome assembly GCA_028017165.1 of Herpetospermum pedunculosum. NCBI lineage: Eukaryota > Viridiplantae > Streptophyta > Magnoliopsida > Cucurbitales > Cucurbitaceae > Herpetospermum > Herpetospermum pedunculosum. Next base: position 86,393,862 of record CM051522.1, read on the forward strand.
GTGTGTGAAAACTAACCCATTTTTTCTTCTAAAGGATGATGTAACTAACCTCAAGCTTTGAATGGCGGTCAAACCTACATCTTTGTTTTGTCGTTATCATCGTGTTCGGCAAGATGCATCTTTGTCTGACCGTTCTCATCGTGTCGGAGCTGTTGCGGAGAACCCATTTGATTCTCTCTCTTAAGTTGCAGATTCCATGAAGCATCGCAAGATAATTGATGTGTTATCCACTAAGTTATGGTTGAATTAATTTTTGGGCGTGTTTCCTTTCTAATTGTCGTATTAAAATTTAGATTATAGTTTAATTATTATTGTCATTTCCAAGCCTCGTGGCTTCTTGGACCACCTCTCTATACTTAAAATACATAACTAATTTTTTTTCTCCAACTAACCTACAGGATTGTGTCTGCCCTAAACAAATCAACATGAGTAATGGCTTCTCCACTTCTCTATATAGCCCCGTGAATTTACTTTAATAATCCTCTTTAACTTTTATTTTTTCTTTCAAGTACAAATTCTCCAACTTTCTCTAAACAATATATTATAAATTAAAAAACAATAGCTTTTTTAAAAAAGTTTGGAATATAGTATTACAAATACAAATATAGATTAAACGAAGTTATATTACAAATACAATTATAGATTAAACGATTACTCAAACTTTTGACCTATAAATTTGTTACTATCTATGATATCTATTAGTCGAACAATAATGTCATGTTAGCGAGAAAAAAATATAGAATTAAAAATCGCAACGAGACAAGGGAGATGTAGATTACCTCCCTCATCCCTAGACTTATGAGAATATGTAATCTCATTTTTGTTTCATTTCCAGATTTAGATATTTAAGGTTGAGATTAGATAGCACAACTTATGGAATAAGGTGTGATTTATTAAAAAAAATGTAGTTTAGAAAAATATGGTGGTTTTTTTTTTTTTTTTTTTTTTTGTAGTGTGCGGGTAACCCGCGCACTCGGACTGGAATACCTTTCTCCGAGAAGGGCAACACCTTTGTTTAATAAAAAAAAAAAAAAAAAAAAAAACCTATTTGGTTTATACCAACACGCAAAAAAAAAAAAATATAGAATTAAAAATCACAACGAGGCAAGGGAGATGTAGATTACCTCCCTCATCCCTAGACTTATGAGAATATGCATAATCTCATTTTTGTTTCATTTCCAGATTTAGATAATTAAGGTTGAGATTAGATAGCACAACTTATGGAATAAGGTGTGATTTATTAAATAAATGTAGTTTAGAAAAATATGGTGGTTTTAATTTTTTTTTTTTTTTTGTAGTGTGCGGGTTCAACCCGCCCACTCCGACTGGAATAGCCTTCTCCAAGAAGGGCAACACCTCTGTTTGATAAAAATAAAAAAAATAAAGATAAAAAAAAAACCTATTTGGTTACACCAACACGCAACAAATCCTTCACGTTTTATTTTTCACCTCCACCTTCTCTTCATCAATGGGCGGACGCCGCCACACCAATCCGCATCGACGTTCACAAGCAGACTCTTCTCGACCACCACACCGAGAAGCACTTCACCGCTGGCGAGATCGTCTACGATATCACATTATCGGCGTCTCAGACGACCTCACCGTTCCTTTCGCTCTCGCCGCTGGACTTTTCGGCGCCAATGCCTCCTCCTCCATCGTCTTCACTGCCGAAGTCGCTGTCGGCGCTATCTCCATGGGACTCGGCGGGTGCGTTTTTCATTTATCTTGAGATCCAAAATACTGCTGGAGCTCTGAATCGGTTGTAGTATAGAGATTGAATCTGGGTTTTTCTATATGATTTGGCGGATAGATTATCAATCTGAATTTTCTTTTTTTATCTTTTTATCTGTCATTGATGGAGAGAGAGTGGAGGTGAAAAATGGAATCTGAAGGGTTTATTGCGTGTTGGTGTAACTAAATAGGGTTTTTTTTATTTATTATTATTTTTTTTTTATCAAACAAAATGATTTATTGCGGTGTAACCAAATAGGTTTTATTTATTTATTTATTATTTTTTTTTATCAAACAGAAGTGTAGCACTTGTCAGAGAAGCCCATTTCAAGTGACAAATGTTTGACTGGTCCGACTGCGGGTTGAACGGATGCACCCCTACAAAAAAAAAAAAGGACCATTTTTTTCGATTTTTTTTAAAAATTCCCCTATTTTGCTAAATAGTTTAAAAAACAACCCCTCCACCCTAAATTATCGGATAAAATAATAAATTGTAACAAAATAAATTATTCTAGAATATTCATTAATAATGAAGGGTTGGTGGCACAAATAGCAATCAGGTCAAAACTAATTGCAAATTTAGCAAACTTTAAAAGGTTTTGCAAATATGACAAAAAAATATGTTTTTATCACCGATATACTTTATCATATCACTCATAGACTTCTATCACTATTATCACTAACAAAAATCTATAAAAAACTGAGGTGATCAGCGATAGACTTCTATCAGCCATAAGATATGGCGATAGAAATTGCTATATCCGCAAAAAATTTAAAAACATGCTAGATTTTTAATTATTTTATTCTAAATTGACATCTGTTACAATTTTTCAATAATTAATACCCTCAAGTTATATTCGCTTTCTCGACAATATAAACAATTTCTATGACTCCAAATATCTAAATAAATGTCAAACCGAGCATAGCTCAATTGACATAAGGTTGTGTTCGTGACTATAAGGTCATGGGTTCAATCCTCGCTTTAATTAAAATATTGTTACAAAAAAAAAATATCTAAATAATTTAAAAATATACATGAAATGTTTTTTTTTTTTTGTTTTAATTAAAAAAAAAATTGGGTATATACACTTTGAATTATATATATGATCTCCTTTTTAAAAAACAAAAAGAAAATAATATACCTGATCTCGATGCATAAGCCTATCATTGTGCACTTCAAGGGGTTATTAAATTCCAACAACACATCAAATGGCATCATCCTCTGAAACTCAAAATCCCACTTTTTCTGTTCGTAGTTGGTGATTGGATGGTTTGTTGGTCCAATTACAATACAGATCAGTGGGGTCCATTGCCCATGCTGCTTTATTCTTCCCCACTCCGGAGGTTAAATTTGATCAACAAATGAATAAATTATGTATTTATCTCCTCGATTATGTCAACACCTTTAAATATTTTTTTATCTCTTTAATTTGTTAGTTAAATTTTAATATTAATGTCAGGTTTTATATTTAGATTTTTTTGGACCATCTACATATATGTAGTCTGGATTGCTGTATTACAAAGTTGAAATGACTAAAATAAATTTTTTGATGCGAAATATTAAAATGCGTTACTGAACTTTAAAATTGAGAGAGTGAAAATAATAAAGGGTTGATTGCATGAAGCCCAAACTATTTGTAATTACAGTAAATTGTAAAACATTTTGTAAAAAAAAAAAAAACACAGTCTGATTCATATAAAAGACCAAAAAATTCAAACATTCCAAAATCGGTGATTAAAATTCCTAAACTCCAAACCTTAAACCATAAACTCCAAACTCAAATCCTAACAAGACACTTCAATGCATAGAGAATGAAGGTAATCATTTTAGAAATTTTTTTCTTATTTATTTATTAAGGATAATATGAGAATGAAAAAAAAAATCATTTTAGAAATTTTCTATATTTGTAATTTTTTTAAAAAGTTGCTATATCTTTAATTATTTTAGTAATTGACATCTAGTACAATTTCTCAATAATAAAAGTATTATGTATGTTAAAAGTAATGAAGAAAAAAAATATATATATTTTTTTTCATTTTGAGTACAACATAAGTGAAGGTATAAGAATTTTAATCTCCGATCTCAAAAGAAGAAATATGTTATGTGACAAAATTCAACAAGCAAAGAAAATAACGATAAGCGATCAACACACAGAGTTTACGTGATTCACTAACGTTGTGTTAGTTATGTTTATTGAGAAAAAATAGATAACTATATTACAAATTTATGAGAGGTTACATATTAAGGAGTATAAATTATTATAAAGTTTATATGCCACATTTTTAATGACCTAACAAAACCAATACATATACAAAATAAGAAAGCTCAAAACATAGAGCATTATTTATTCACGGGAAAAAACAATTAAACTGCACCATATAAAAAATAAATTTTGGTTTATACCGTAACTAACAAAGGAACAGTCTAGACTTCATATTAAAAATATCACAAACCCTAAGAAAAAGTATATACAGAACATGCAAACAAAGATGAAATAATTAATTAATATCAAAAGTTTAAAATAAATAATATGAGGGATTAAAAAACTACAAAGGAAAGCATTGAGCACATGATGAGAAGAGGCGATGGAAGACATAATAGCATATGTTTTTTCTAACTTTATAATCCAAAAGAAGAAAGATTATTACTTAATTTGAAAAGAAAAAAAATGTACCGTAGCTTAAACAACAACTAATGATTAAGAGGTTACGGGTTTAATTATTCATTCTACATGTTGTACTCAAATCGAACATAGTTCAATTGACATAAAATTGTATCATTGATTAAGAGATCGTGAATTCAATCCCTACATTAACTAAAATATTTTTGTAAAAAAAAACAGACAATACAATATTTACATTATAATGTGGTATATATTATATTATGTTAATTATATTATATAATTAGAATTCAAGAGATTTATATAATAGGATTTGAGTCTTTTGATGTCCTCAAATCAAAACCTTTCACTTTTCTTCATATGGAAGCCTATTAGCTCTACCCTTGCCACTTTTAAAAACCTATACCTACTTTTGTTTTTTAATACATTTTTTTAAGTATGATGTATGGAAGGCTAGAAAGTGCTTATTTTTTGTTTTTAAATTTATAATTAATCAAACTCATTCATTTATTTATATAATTAGGAGATCTTGTCATATTTTTTTTTTAAACTTATCCGTTAATTTAATTGTTAAACAAAGTGTATACCCTTTTAACAAGTGGATAATTTGCATAGTATATGCTCTTTGGGATGACTTTTGAAAAAAATTAAAAAAATTAAATGTTTTTTTTAAGATAAAATTAGTTTTATATAAACTACCTTTACACGAATTACTAATATATATATAGTTTGTTTAATATAATTTTCCAAATAATATTAGATAACTAAAAGTGTATGTATTTTTAATTTACGATGTCTGATAAAATATGATAATCTAGAAATAATTTTAAAAGTTAATAACAACCAAATATTTAAAATTACATAGTAATTAAAAAAATTAACATATTTTTCAAAAATATTTAATTAATGCGAAGATTGAACTCATGACTTCTCAATAACACAATCTTTTAGCTCCATAACAATTAAATTGAATAAGATTGTGCTTTGACTCAGAGTTCGTGAGTTTAATGTCCACATTAATTAAAATATTTTTAAGTTAAAAAAGAGTTAGTAAAATATTATTTTATGATTAAATTTAATTAACTTTTTTTAACCAGCTTAATGAACCTACTTTAGTTAAATGGTATGAATAGCCTTTACATATTAGGGAATAGATTTAACATTTTTTTTTTAATTATAGATTAAATTACAAGTTTATTTTTTCAAAAAACTTCTTATTTTATGGTTTTTTTTTTTGGAACGATATTTAATTAATGCGAGAATAGAACTCAGGATCTCATAGTTACGGGCACAATCTTATTTTATGTTAATATGTATCTATACTAACATTTTTTTTAATCTACCTATCTATTAAATATAAAATTAAAATTTAATTTAAAATATTATTTTTGTCTCTATATTTCCAACTCCGGTTCATTTTGATGTTTTGTACAAATGTTGATTTTAATTTTTTTTTTCACTTTTAAAAAGTACTAGTTTTTGTGCTTTCGTTTTTTTCAATCACAATTTCAACCCAAAATTATATCTAATATTTTTTTAAAAAAAAATATCATAATCAAAAGGTAAGACATTGAAATCACTCGACAACCAAATGTTGTAGGATTAAGTGATTGTTTCAAAAGATTAATCAAGGTGTACATAAGTTTGTTTCAAAAGATTAATCAAAGTGTACATAAACTAGCTAGTCCGAACACATTTATCGATAATATTTTTTTTTATAATAAATAAATAATGGAATCTTCACCACTACCTTAGAAATCAATAAATATATATATATATATATATATAATTTGAAGCAAAATTTATCCGGAGGAATAGAAAGATACATCCAATTTGCCTCTCCACCGCCAATTTGGTGGCCTCGTACTAGGTTTGGATGTGACAATGACAAATAGACTATAGTACAATAAGACCTTGTTCTTTTTGGACCACTATGGACTATGCTGCTTCTCCTCAATAAAACAATCTCCAACAAAAAATATCTGGTGGATAATGTCATTGTCATGTAAATATCTGTAATTATCCTTCTTTCTACCTATGTTTTTTCTAGCCCCATTTTTACATTTTTTTTGTTTTGTTATTATACTTTATCATTAATATCTTTTTACATTTTTTTTTTGTTTTGTTATTATACTTTATCATAATTATCTTTTTTGTTATTTTTTTTTAGTCCTAGTTCAACAAAGATATGGATTAAAATTTGAACATAAAAAAAAATATACATTATCGTCCAATGCGTCTATATATGATACTAATAAATATCTCGATTTCATCTTTTATATTAATTACCCAGATTCTTATTATATTTTTTCCTTTTTAGACAATAGCCCTTATTATACTTTTAATTTGATATATTTGTACAATTAAAAATATTAACATGTAATTTAAATTAGTAAAAGGGCCAAAAATATTCATATGCTACAACAAATACTATAAGTAGAATAATAATTATTATGTTAGATTACAACTTAGCCCATAAAATTTCAAATTTTATGTTTAATAAGTTATTGACAGATTGAAAATTGCTCGAAAATTTATGGAACTACCGAAACATAAATTAAAAGTTTAAAATCATACTAAGATACGAAATTTAATTTTATATCTAATAGATTCGTTAATTTAAAAAAAAAAAAAAAAAATACTCGAATACTTAATTAGACATAAAATTTAAAGTTGTTAAAAATAAATGCAATATATTTTTTTTTAATGAGTACATTGGGGGTGGGGGGATTCGAACCACAGACCTCTTAGTCATGAACACATACATGTGCCAGCTGAGTCATGGTGGCTTTGAGAATGTTTAGAGAACTTAACCAAGTATAATTAAACTTTTGTTTAAACCTCTCGTGTCACATCCGATGTCCGACGGTGCGGAAGTAGTTGGTGGATCTCGTTTTACTTTTTTGTGACTATGCACTCTAGATTTGTATTTTATGATCAGAGCTATTTATCCAAAGTCCAAAAACCTTTTTTTCTTTTATTTTTCTTTTTTTAGAATACTTATTCAAATTGTCCACATTCTCTGCACCAACCCTGGCTATTATGGTAATTTGATTTTTTGTTTTTTAACTATAGTAATATTAATATCAAACAAAATATATATTTAATATTCTGACTATAGTGATGTTAATCTTATAATATCAAACAAGTTGAGTACTATTCTAAGAGATTTAAGTTTGTGTGCCCTATATTCAAATAATACCAAAAAAATGACTATAAAATAAGATATCTTATGTTTTAATAATTCCCTATGCATTATTCAAGTTTGCGTTCTACCTTATGATTAGGGATATTGTGTAGGGTTTTTTTTTTTTTGAAGGGATATTGTGTAGGGTTTTGATTATACATGTGGCTTTCATTTTTTATTTTTTTAAGTCAATTTATTTAATTTAAACTAAATAAACTCAAGCGTTTTAAAGATGACATGATTATTAAACAAATTTTATTTTCTGACAAAATCAGTGATTTGGCTGATCGGTTGGGTGCAATTTCCTTCTCAAAATGCTTGAAGTTGAGCAATGGAGTCACACATTGTTTAGCTAGAGAGGTTGTCGATTGTGTCCATCCTTTTGATCAAGAGGTCTTAGTTCAAAAAAAATTGCCAACAAGAATATAGTTTAATGGCATAATATATGAACTAGTGACCAAAAGGTCCTAGTTCGATCCTCCATCCCCACATGTCTGTAAAAAAACATTTGACTGTGATAATTGTCGCAACGTCATCGTGACGCGGAGCGGCCGACGTCCTATTTCAAAGGTTTTGTTTTAAAAATAAAAGAGATGGAGTCGCCACCAATCATTTTGGGTGTGATTGGTCACCTTAAAACGAAAACTAGTCTAAGAAAACAGAAATCAAGTTCGGGGGTCGTTTGAGTGTAGGGAAGGTATTAGCACCCTACAACACCCGTTAAAACCGTAGCCATATTTTATCTTATATTATCCAATTAATTTTAAAACATCCTTAATTTGAGAAAATAAGTAATAGTTTATAAAAAAACAATGTCTCATTTAAAAAATTCCTAACTTTAAAAATAAAGTAAGAGTTTGATATATTGAGGGAAAATTATTCTTAGTTAATTATCATATTAAATTTCCTTTTATTTAAAAGAAATTGTTTACCTCAAAAATTTGACAAATTTATTTCAACTCCGCCATAGGATTTATGATAATATTCAAATTTTAAAATAAGTTGATTTATTATTTTTTAAAGTGATCGTGTGCTTGCACGAGGGTCGAAACTCTACGAACACATTACTTAGCCCTCAAAATAAATATAATTTTATTTAGCAAAACATTTACTTTTAAACAAAATTATTAAATATAGATAATGAGGCAAAATTGAGATTTATTTGAAAAAATCTAATTAAAGACAAAGTTGAAATTCATTTGATAAAAAACTTAAATTAAAGTAAAATTGAAAAAAGTCTTAAAATCTTAAATTTAAGTAGGAAAATATATCATAACTTTAATTCATAAATAAAAAAGTCAAACATTAATTTAGAGGTCAAATATCAAAATTGTAAGCAAACATTAATTATTTTTTTTTTGTGACTGCACTCTAGATTTGTATTTTATGAGAGGCTTCAGAGTTACTTATCCAAAGTTAAAAACTTTTTTTTTGTCAAACCAAAGATTGCTTAATTGGCATAAAGTTGTGTCTGTGAGTGAGTAAGAGGTCATGGTTCAATCCCGCATTTATTAAAATACTGTTTCAAAAAAAAAAAACTTTTTTTCTTTTATTTTTCTTTTTTTAGAATATTTATTCAAAATGTCCACATTCTCTGCTCCAACCCTGGCTATATAGTAATTTGATTTTTTGTTTTTTTAACTATAGTAATATTAATATGGTCAAATATCAAAATTGTAAGCCAACATTACTTTTTTGTGACTGTGCACTAGATTTGTATTTTATGGTCAGAGGCTTCAGAGCTATCCAAAGTCCAAAAATCTTTTTTCTTTTATTTTTCTTTTTTAGAATACTTATTCAAAATGTCCACATTCTCTGCTTCCAACCCTGGCTATATGGTAATTTGATTTTTTGTTTTTTAACTATAGTAATATTAATATCAAACAAAATATATATATTTAATAATTATGACTATAGTGATGTTAATCTTATAATATCAAACAAGCTGAGTACTAATAATTATGACTATAGTGATGTTAATCTTATAATATCAAACAAGCTGAGTACTATTCTAAGAGATTTAAGTTTGCGCCCTATATTCAAATAATACCAAAAAAATGACTATAAAATAAGATATCTTATGTTTTAATAATTCCCTAAGCATTATTCAAGTTTGCGTTCTACCTTATGATTAGGGATATTGTGTAGGGTTTTGATTATATATGTGGCTTTTATTTTTTATTTTTTAAGTCAATTTATTTAATTTAAACTAAATAAACTCGAGCGTTTTAAACATGACATGATTATCAAACATATCATACAATTTTTTTCCTGACAAAATCGGTGATTTGGCCGATCGGTTGGGTGCGATCTCCTTCTCATAATGCTTGAGGTTGAGCAATGGAGTCGCACATTGTTTAGCTAGAGAGGTTGTCGATTGTGTCCATCCTTTTGAGCAAGAGGTCCTAGTTCAAAAAAAATTGTCATGGAGTTCGAACAATGGAGTCACACATTGGTTATTTAATGCTTCATTAAAAAAAAATTGCCAACAAAAACATTGTTCAATGACATGATGTATGGACTAGTGAACAAGAGATCCTAGTTCGATCCTTCATCCTCACATATTGTCAGCAAAATTTGACTGTATAATCATGAAGTTTGAATATCTAACCTCATGATATCTTAGGGCATGTTTGAGAGTGATTTTGACATGACCAAAATCAATTTTTCCATTGCCAAAATCACTTCCCTTTCAAATAAGACAAAATTGATTTTAACTAAATTTAAAATCATTTAAAATTGATTATTGAACATTAGTTGATACGTGATTTTGGTTGAGGTGATGGACCGGGAATCACGACTCAAATTTTTCCTCATTCTATTCAAATGTAAAAATACAAATTTACCATTCGATTTAAGAAAAAATTTGAGAATTTTTTACCTATAGATGACAGTCAATGCCCGTCATTCAAACCAATATATCCCAACGCATATATAGTGCGTTGGGTAAAATGTACCTAATCTAACGCATATAATGCGTCGTTTTAGACTACTTTACCCGACGCATGGTGTCGGGTTGATCTTTTCCGACACCCTTTTTCCAATGCGCGTATGCGTCGAGAATGACTTTATCCAGCGTATTTTGAGGTTTTTTCGACGCATTTTGCATCGAAAAATCCCTGAATTGTTGTAGTGTTAATTACATTGTTATCTAGGATTAAGATGAGGCTTCAGGGGATATGATCAATGTAAACAAAAAGAATCCTACCTCGAGCAACATAGGAAAACGAAAAGACGAGAAAATTTTGAAATATTATATGAGAAGAAAAATTGGTTAGCCAATAATTAATAATTTTTTAGTTAAATAGTATTTTTAATTAATGCCCTTTTAGTAATTTAGCAATTCTAAAATCAATTTTGAAATCAAACATAAATAATTCAAAATCACTTTTCGTTCTATGAAAATCACTCCAACCAAACATGAAAATGATGGTATGAAAATCAATTTTACAAAATTAATTATAACTTAAATCACTAATTCAACGATCACTCTCAAACATGTCCATAATCAATTGAGTTATCATATTGATATGAAACAAACTTACCATTCATTGGTAAGAAAACTATCTTGAATATTGTAATATAAGAATTCAAGGGTCGTTCAAAAAGTTTAAAGACAGTTGGATTTAAACATTAAAAAAAAAACATGTTACTGGAAAATAAATAAAACCATAATTATTTTTTAAAAACATGCATTCGAGTCCATCATAAAACAAGACCGTTTAAATTTTTTTAAGTTGAGTTTAACATGCTTTTAATTTAAGCATTTTTAAAAAATATATTGTAAAAATTATTTTAATTATGTATTTGATTACATTTTTAAGTTTAATAACAAACTTTTCTCTTGTTGCACTAAATTACAAATTTAATAGTGATTCCACTTGCCACTTATCAAATACATATTACCTGTGACCATTACTATCATAGGATGTAAGATTGCCTTATGTGTTTGGTATTTAGTCAATCATAAACCAACTATAGAATTAGTTATGACGACGACATTGTTCTTATCTAACTAAAAAAAGTTTAAAAATAAATATATATTACCTGTGACCATTACTATCATAGGATGTAATATATGTAACCAATCAACCACACCAACAATAATTAATAATTATTTTAATTTTTAAAGGTTTCTTACTGATTATTCTGAATTACTTATAATAAATGTAAAAGGGAAAGAAAAAAAAAACTTCCGGAGCTTTCCTGAAATAAAAATAATTGAGAGTAGATTTCAGAGAGCATGGAGAATTTATTAGATTAATCGGAACAATTAATTTATGGTTGTTATTTTTTAGTAAAGAGAAGTTGACTAGAAATTAAATGATAAAATGCAGCAACTACGGCTACAAGTAATCGGGAAGAAGGAAATAAGGAAGATACGACGAACGAGGACCGGTGATGAATATCATGTGACACGTGTAATACGTGGAGAACCCCATGCATGCAGGAAAATTAAATGAGTCAAAAGTGGGACCTATGCCACGTGGCGATCCAAATTTAGAAAGTCGTATTAATCACGATTTTTCGTTTTTGGAGAGGGGATTTGTTGGCGCGAACCGTGAATAGTAAACAAGGCGAGCCAATGCCGTGGTGATGGCACGTGGCAGTGTTTTTTTTATTTTAATTTCTTTTAGTAAAATTTAATTGGCTAACTCACAGTTTAATTGAACCAGTTTTATGTTATTTTTTTTAATTAAAAAATTATACTTAATATTTCACCCCCACTTTTTTTTTTTTTTTTTTTTTTTGTTCGGATAGCTTTCAATTTTCGATTTTGTCATTTCCTCTTCGGATATCATTTGAAAATGTTTAAAACTTCACACATCCTATCGTCCAATCTTCTATGACAATTTTTAATAAAATTTATCTTTCCTCTTCTATCTAATATTTATGTTCATTTCAAATTTTCAATTCAATTTCATTTCATTTATCATAAATAAATAATTAACTATTACATTTCTAAAATTCTGTTAATTTTCGCTATGTTATTAGACATATTGGATCTAAATTAATTAAATAATAAAAATCTTATTCCCGCATTTTTATTTTCAAAATTTAAATTCTTTAAAGAACTTTTTATACAAATATATATATATATATATATATATATATATATATATATTTTCAAATCACAAAATGAAAAATGTATATGAAGTTTTTATTTATTTTTTTAAAAAAGAAATGTTTGTTAAGATTTGACATTAACAAATCAATAGATATTGGAAATGATTGAAGAGGAAAAGGCAAAATCCTAAATTGAAAGCCATAGGAAAGAGGAAAAAACGTTAAAGTGGAAGTGAGATATTAAGTATAATTTTTTATTTAAAAAAACAACATAAAACTTGGCCAATCAAACTATGCCACGTGGATGGACGGCAAAAGATAGTTGTAGCCAAGTAAGTTTTACTCTTTTTTTTTTTTTTTTTTCCTTCTTCTAAATATCTTACCTTTTAGTCAATAAGTGCATAGCTCGACTCAGATGAAGTATGGACTAATAACCAAGAGGTCCTAAGTTTGATCCTCACTCTATGGTCATGTGACATCATATTTTTAAATCATCTATTAACGATTTAAAACAAAATTATAATGAATGGTGTAAATTGATTCGCTTGTAAAAAAAAAATAAAAAAATCATACCATCATCTTTAGAGGTTTAAATTGATATAAGTTGTTAAAGCTTAATGGTATAAAAAAAAAGAATCTCATTTTTTTTTTTTTTTTTTTAGTTCAACGACATAAGGGGGTATGAAGTTGAGTTATTATTTTTATGATTAATTTATTTTTAGTTATGTCATTCTCATTATATATATAGCATTGTAATATCAATTGGAGCAAAAAAAATGATGAATAGGAGGCAATTGCCCCCAACTTATTTAAGATTAAGAAAATTATATAAAAACTTTTGAGATTTATGTGTTTTCTCCATACATAATTTTTCCTACAAGTTTTTCAAAATTAAAATATAATTTGAAAAAGTTAAAATGTAATATTTTATTGTTAATGTAATTTTTTCTTTGGCTCCACCCATCCAGGGGCGGAGCCACGTAGGGGCCAGGGGCATGTGCCCCCTGAAATTATTAATTTTATAGGTTCGTATATTGGAGTTTGGAAAATATAACTGCAGTTTATATATTTGTATAAGGAAATGCGGAACAGACACTAAACAATTCATCAGCTCATATGGCAAGGGGCACAGATTTCGAGCTTCAAAGGGAGCGCAGTTCTTTTTGGTTTTTAGGTAAATTATTTTATATTTGAAAAAAAAACATAATTCTATTAAAAAAAAATTAATCCTTAGTAAATTATTTTAGATTCTAAAAAATAAAAATTAATTCCATTTTAAAAAAGGAAAAATAGTTGAATTTATATTATTTAATCATATATATTTAAGTTGGGATTCTAAAATTATTTATTATTATTTTTGAATTAATATTACTTAATATCAATATTACATCTTATAAAAAAAAAAGCAACTGCTTGAAAATTTTAATTTTGTATTTAATAGATACGTGATCTTATTTTTAAATCTCGAATAAGTTGATGACACATTAATTTTATGTCTAACAAAATATTTAATATTTTAAATTTTCTAATATATCTTTATTAGATATAAAATTGAGAGTTTAATTATTAGATAGAAAATTAAAATTTGAAGAATATAGTAGACAAAAAAAATGAAAGTTTAAAGATCTATTAGACAGAAAATTCAAAATTTAAGGATCTTTCAGACTAAAAATTGAAAGTTTAAGAGTCTGTTAAGCACATTTTAAAGTTCAAGGACTATATAGACATAAATCAAAAATTTCAATGACTAAACTTGCAATTAAACTCTATTGGAATTGTGCCTCTGACAAAAAATTCTGGATCCGCCCCTGCACCCATCGTTATAGCAAGATATTTAGTGAGTTACTATAAAATTATAAGAGAAATTATGCTGTGTTGAATGACAAAATGCGAAATGTTTGCTATTATATATTTTTTTTTTTTGATAACATGCTGACTCGAAAATTCAATCTCTAAATTCTTCACAGTAATAAAAATATGTATTTTAGAAGTTTACAAATACAAACTTATTAAGAATTATCTATCTTTAAAATTATATTTATGCATTTATTTTATTACATGAGTATTTTAAGAAATTAGAGTTAGTTTATGCTGTATTTAAACATCCTAGGAGAAAATCAAGGAAAAAACCTAAGAAACACTTAAAAGTTATTTGAATTAATATATATGGTCACTAATATTTTTTTTTTCCGCTTAATTTAAGTAACATAAAAATATATGTCATCGACTCAAATGTTCAAATTTTACATCCAACTTATGGTCGAACTTAACAATTTAGGCCTTCAAGATTTCAAACTTAACAATTTTACTCTTCAGGTTTGTATTTGCCTTTAAATTTGTATTTGGTGGTTTTTTTTTGTCCCCCGTCAATATTTAACAGGATGGCCGAGGTGGCACATGATTTTTATTAAAAAAATATTTTTTTAATTATTAAACTTTCAAAAAAAAAAAAAAAAATCATTTTTCTTTCTCCTTATTCTCTTTCTTTTTATCTCTACTGTTACATCTTATACCTTCACTATCAATGGTTGCCGCAGCCACTTGTCGTCCACAATTCCGCCTCCTGCCTCCCTTATCGTCGTTCGTCGCCCGCGACAAAATTTTAGATCTGAAAAATGTCACGACAGATCTGAATATTTAAAAAAGGTTTAGAGCATTTTAGATCTGAAAAATGTCACGACAGATCTGAATATTTAAAAAAGGTTTAGAGCATTTTAGATCTGAACTCCAAATTTGCCTTTGTTGATTCAACGAGTAAGAAATTATTTAGCTTCTTTATTGTTTTTTTTCAATTGTGCCTTTGGTTTCAAAATTGCTTCTTCTTCTAATATTTATGTTTTGGCAAGCGAAAAAAGTGAGAAAATCAGAACCAAAAAAATGATGGGCCACTCAGACTTCATAAACTAACTATGCATTTGTTCATATCTTTTTATAATTTTATTTTTCCTAGAGAGTTTCCTACGCTAAATTATCTCTTCTCTCAAGCTTTAACTATGCATTTGTTCATATCTTTTTATAATTCTATTTTTCCTAGAGAGTTTCCTACTTTAAATTCTCCCTCCTCGCTCAAGCTTTTGCTAAATGGGTGATTCCCTAACAGAAATTTTGACGCTTAAAATTGTTGAGTTTGAAATTTTGAAACTCAAATGCTATCAAATCCAAACATCAGGACCATTAAAGTGATTTTTTCTAATATTAATATTCAACTTTATAATTAAAGAATAAAATATGATATTTTTTACAATAATATCGATATTTTTTAGTACAATAATGCAAGGTGAATATTGATACTCGAATATGTTTGACTTCTATTTTTTTACTAGTTTAATTATGCTTACGTTCACGAATACAAATTATTATTTAATGGACTTTTAGTAATTTTTAAAATAATGTGACTTAATAAAGTTCAACTTCATGTAGAATATATATATAGGGCAGGGAGATTTTCTATCTCTATTCTAATTGTTTGAAATTAGTAGATGTAAATTACATTTTTTTTTCAATAATATTATATCACAAGTATTTATTTATTTATTATTATTATTATTATTATTATTCTTTTTTTTTTTAATATGTGGATTAAAAATTCGAACGTTTGACCTATTAGTCAATAGTTTATACATCATACCAATTCAGTTATGCTTTGACTTCTTAAAAAATCAATTAGAGTCACTCCTATATTGTGTCATGTTACATTTAGAATAATCTAAATTTGATTCAATATATTGATTCTATATATTGTGTCATTAGTTTAATTTATTTTGTTAGGGAACTATATTTGAATTTTGTTGATTTGTTTTATACATTTAAGAATCTATAGTTTAAGACACATAGATACGAAAAATAAAACAATACAATAGTCATTCCAAAATATAAGTTGACCCATCTAATATTATGCGTCGTAGGACAATAATAATTTGCAATTTATTTTAATTTATACCACAACAATTTCAAATAATAAATTAGTTGAAAATTAAAATGTTCTCTAATAACTGCAGAGAACATTGATGTGATTTGAAAAATAAAAGAAGTTGATATAATTATGAATTAATGAAAGTTGTTACGGATAAGATCCTCGGTTAGGCCTATGGTACATGCAAGCCCAACACGTGGCGACTAATAAGACCCAAGTCACGTGTCAGGTGTCTTCCCCACGAAGGACGGTCAATCAGACAGGACGACCCCAAAATTAATGCGAGTATGCGTGAATCTCGAGGAAGATCTTTGTGCCATAATCTATATAGGTCAAATAAACTAACCGTGACGATTACGTCATGATTATTAGATTTTTATGCCATAATCTATATAGGTCAAATAAACTCACCGCCACGATTACATCATGATTATTAGACTCTAAATATTAGAAAAACCCAATTAAAGGCATGCGATATCATTGTGCTTAGCTTAATAACTATCCTAGTATGAGCATTGACTTGAGCTTCAAAATGTGTTACGTAAACATCACACAAGTGCGAGAACTGACCTTGTAGGGCCAACACCTCCTCCACGAACGCGTAGGGACGTGTTGGCCCCCGACCAATTGGTCAGATTCACGCATCAACATAAGTATTTATTGAAATATTTGAAAAATAAAATCTTGAAATGAACAATTTATGAGCGGAATGTTAATGTAATGATGAAAAGAAAATAAATTTCCATGTCAAGACTCGAGAGTCTGTTAACCGCCATAGGATGGGCCCACATTCTACTGAGAATCTCTATCCCAATGGATTGGGCTCCCTCTAGCTTGACTGGCCCAAATTAACTAAGTTGGGCCCTCAGCCCACTACTAATTTTAGCTTCGGTGCCCTTATCCCACTGGGTGGTATATTGACAATTGACATAATTCCATTGAACATTTCAGTAAATTAATCGGTTAAATAATTTAGTTTAGGAAGCATTAATTCATAATGATTTAGGGCCCGTTTGGTAACGTTCCTGTTTCTTGTTCCCTGTTTCCCGTTTCTCGTTCCCTGTTTCTTGTTCCCTGTTTTTTTAGAACCAGAAACAGAAACATGTTTGATAACTACTCCTGTTTCTTGTTTCTTGAAAAAAAGGAAACAGAAACACATACTTGTTTGATAACGTTTCTTGTTTCTTGTTTCTTGAAAAAAAAAAAAATATCGTCATGTTTGATAATTTTTTTTTGTTAATTGTTTCTTTTTTCTTTTTTCTCTTTATGTTTTATTTTTTATTTTTTATAGTTTAAATAAAATTTAGTATACATAATATAAAAAAGATATAACATGCATTAAAAAAAAAATAAAAAAAATAAAAATAAATAAATTGCAATTTGATTTGATTTGGTATATGTTTTTGTGTGTTGATAAGGAGACGTTTATTTAAGAATAGGGAAGCGAGTCTCCAACACGCCAAAACAACGTTCAATAACATTTTGCAGTGAAAAAATTTCGATAGTTAAACATTTTTCCCTACCTCGAGGATGATGCCTTCCTTGCTCTAAAATTTCGAAGTCGTTGTCATTCGTCATTGTTTGTTATGGGTCATGTTTTAAATTTTCGTTGACGTGTAGACATTTCTACGTGTCAATGAGCTCAATATCGACATGAGAGGTGAATCGACATTTCAATTATATTATAGATAAATTTATCTTATATAACTAAAATATCACTATTTGTGAATCTAATATTTAATAGTGGGAAATTTAAACTGATTTAAAAATATTGAAATGCTAATTTGCAAAATTTAAAGTGTCGTCCTCGATGAAAATATGAAAATATCGATGTGAATGGATACTTATTAAAAAAACATAAAAAATAATAATATTTTTTTTTTTTACAATTAATAAATAAATATTTTAATGTATTTAAAAAAAAATATAACAAATTTAATAAATAAATATAATAAATATTTTTATGTATTTAAATAAAATAAAAAGTAATTAGTAATGTATCCTAAAAAAAAAAAATAGCAAAATTTAAAATTAAAATAATATATAAAAAAAAAACATTGCATAGAAAGAAAAAAAAAAGAAAAAAAAAGTGTTATAATGGATTTGAAGCCAGGACCTCATAGGTAAGGAGTTTATTTGGGTGCTTCTCTTGCCAATGAACCAACACTAATTTATCATCATTTTGGGAACATATTAATATAAAGAGAAACGGAACTGGGAGAAACACCTTTTTGAAGTTTCTCAAATTTTGCCTTTTTTTTAGAAACGTTTCTCAAAATTTAGAAACAAGAAACGGGAATAGTTATCAAACAAGTCCGTTTTTTAAAAAATGAGAAACAGGAACAAGAAACAGGAAACGGGAACGTTACCAAACAAGCCCTTAATTTTTATACTCTTAAATTGATAACGATTTGGTATTTAAACTTTTCATAAAAATCAATTTATACCCTTAAGTTTTGTAGGTAGTATCAATTAAAACCTTAAACTAATGATTGTATCAATTTAAACTCTAAACTTTCATAAGTATATCAATTTACACCATTTCTTAAAAAATATAGTTTTACACGTGTGGAAACTTATAATTTCTCAATTAAACTCCTAAACTTTTATATAATTGATTCACTTATGAAAATTTAGGGATTTAATTGCTAAAATTATAAGTTTTCATGAATTTAAATTAACGTTTTTGAAATAAAATTATAACAGAAGGTGTAAATTTATACCATCATTAGTTTAGGATTTTAATCCATATTAAAGTTTGAGGGTATAAATTGTTTTTTTCCTTAAACTTTAACATGTAACAATTAAGTATCTATACTTAATAAATTTGTAATAAGTGTCAGTTTTTATTACGTGATAACTTAGTCTTTGTAGTTTATTGGATTCAAATCATTTTTTTTTATCTACATCCGTAAGAAATTTGAAGTTAACTATTAGGAGATGTTCGGGGCAGAAGTTTGGTGCATTGAGTTATTATAATATTGTCTACGTTTGACCCATTGACTATTATAACATTCAATCAATAAAGTAATTATACTGACTTCAATAATATTTACTATTCACAACTATTTTGATATCAGCATAGCTCAACTAGCCTAATGTATCGACTAGAGTGATTATGAAATCTTAGGTTCAATCCTCCAATAATTGAAAATGGTTATATTGTATAAATATATATAATTTATTTTTGAAGACGATTAAAAATTAAGCTGAAAAAGATTAAAAATACTAACTTGAATAAAGCTGAATGGATTAAGCCGTATATGATTTACAAGTGCGCCAGTAGCTCTGAAAGAAAGAAAAAAAGATCTTAAGAAATGATTTCCATCGCATCGCATATCATAGCATAGCGTAAACTCGACGGTCTTAATCTCAGACGCAGGTTTGACCGCTTCCCCCAAACTGGATTAACCAATATTCGCAGCGCAATTCTGAAATTAAATTGAGATTTCCACCGGGTTTATCACCCCCGACTCACCGCTCTCCGTTCATCTTTCTCCCGTCGCCATTGAAGAATCTCCAGCTGAGATCCAAACCCATGGGATTCCATTGCCGAATTTGAGCTTCGCGATCTGACGAGGTAGGCTTTGTTAATATGATCGAATTTACAGACTCTCACGATCAGCTTGGCTTGAACTGAAGCTCAATCCATTTCGCCAACCTAGCTTCTGATTTTTCTCTCTTCCTCTTTGCAGTTTGTCCGACAATACCAATTTATCCTTGGGAATTGGGATGTACAAGGTGCTGTTTGGAATTGGTGAATTCATCCAGTGATTTTATTTGCGTATTGGATGTAACGTATGTTGTGAGTTTATTGGCAATTTCTCACTAAAATATATGTCATGTATATGCTTGTGAATTACACGGACATCGCTCAATCCAGGTAAATTGAGCAAGTTTGTTGGTAATTTGCACGCATGTTATTGTTGGAAATTTCACTTTTAATAGAAAAAAAGTTGGTCTTTGTAGAAACAATGGATTCAATGGACCGCATGATTCTGGATCATCGTATTGTCAAGTAATGGCAACTTGAACTTCTTCGAGTTCTTGTAGGAAGCATGAACATCGTTAAGGGCGTAGCTGACCTGATTCGGAGGACATCCAGTGGCCCTCTTGGAGTGTCCGTTTCAGGTTCACAAGCTAGTTCACATCCTCCAGGTCCAAAAATAAGATTCGGGTATTTGTACCTCCTTACAATGGCTGCTAACGTCACAGTCTGACTGTTTTTTTTTTTTTTTTTGCTTTACTCTATTTCTTCACCGTCATCATTTGTTCTGTTTTTACGTTTGACTTCGTTGGGTAGACTGCCTATGTCTAAGCTAGTAGATTTCTTTAGTATAGAAATCTAAATATTGAGCAATTTTTTGTTTGTTTGCATGTACTATCCCCTTATAGCTGTAGTTCTATATGATATTGAAGATTTTTTTTAAATTATCAAGTTGTATGTGCTACTTCATGGTACCACGTTCTTGTTTTTTTCACCTTTGCTTGTCAATTGCCTAATTGTATTGCTATATGGAAGTGGTCCCTTTATTCAGTTTGTGACCATAGTGTTAGTGCATGGGTAGTGAATGATCTTATAGCTTAAAACTCTGGAGTGTACAAGATAACAACCTCAGGATTTAGGTAGGTGGCCACCATAGCTTGAACCCATTCCCTCTAAGCCCTTTATTATTTACATGGTCCTTATTGTTAACAAAAAAAGGCCTTGACCTCTTTGAGGGAGCACTGTCAAAACCCTTGGATTTTCACATGCAAGTTATATGCATATTTCAAATTGTTGATCTCTAGAGATAGAAAAAGGCTTAAGAGGAGGATAGTTGAATTGACGAGTCCCATTGGCGATCAAATTTCCTAGGATTTTCCACTCTGTCGATAGCATGTTTAATAGAAATTTCTCGCTTGAGAACCTGAAAAACTCAAGCGAATCTCAATGAGGTTCAAACAACAGAAATGGTAGTAGTAACCACCATGCCACTGTGACATGGACGCCCTGCCCAACTAACTCGGTCGGTTGGCCCACCTACCAGATGATGAGATTCTTGATCGATTTGATCGAATAAAGTCTTTCTCACTATTAATTCTATTCGAGATAGGGGAAACTTTCGATCAAGATGTTCTCGCCTCCCCTGTTCAGGCTCTCGTTCGAATCAAAACCTTTATGCGTTGGCGGAATTTCCCAATCCTATCTTTCTAGGAAGTAAGTCCGGAGCGGGAGCAACTTCGGCATGGTGGTTACTACTATAGGTGAATTACAAGAAAGCTTTCAAATTAGAAATCAAATAAGAAAGACTATGAAACATTCAGTAAGTCCTATAGGTGAATTACAAGGAAGTTTTCAAATTAGAATTCAAATAAGAAAGACTATGATTGGAGAAGGGGTGTTTACATTTACACCAATATAAAACATTGAAAATGATTAAATCCATAAACTAATAAAAAAAAAGAGAATGTATCCCGAAAGATATGACCATTTACAACAATATATATTTCTTCTTAAGCTTTATTTTTTTGGCATGGCATATTACAGTCATTTTTGTTATGGGTTGGTAACATAGTGTTATTGCGCTTTATTACCCATTTATCAGGTAACGTTGGCTGCTACTCCGTAGATGAATCACATGGATGTTGGATATTTTTCTTGCTCTTTCTTATTGTTATACTCTACAACTTTCTTGTGAAATTATGATCTCACCACACTCATAAACTAGTGGAGGTGCTTCTTGTAATTGCTCTTTGATAGGTCTTCTTGTTGTAATACATTTCATATTATCAATGAATGGTTTCTGATTTCTATCCAAAAAAAAAAAAAAAAAAAAAACAATTTTCTTGGGTGATCAACGTTTAAATTTATTTGGAAATTTTGAGCAAGGAATTTGTAGTTCATCTGATGGTCATATCATTATATGTTCTGTGCGTTCTGTAAACACTTTATGTTCAATTTGTCATGTTCATATCTTATCTGCTCTCGCTATTTTTTTTTTAAATTCTCATTCTGGTGCTTTGCATTATCTTCATATCACTTTTCACCATTCTTGTTTTCTTTCCTCCTCTCATCTTCTTCTTTCCCTCCTCTTGTGGCGGCTGCTATGCCTTCATTTTATGTTTGTAGTGAAGTTGGTGATGAGGCAATTCTGAATGAAATTTGGGTTAGATATGAGAAAGCTGTTGATAAGGTATGATTCCAACCTTTCGAACTTCTTTATGCTCTGAAATTGTGAAGAATGTCTTGAAGTCTTTTGCAAAGCTTGTCTTCGTTGGGAAAACAATCGTATCATGTTCAACGTGATATTTTTTTTTACGAGATTTAATTGATAACTGAAGTAATCAAGGATTTACCAAAAAATATTTCAAAGAGAATATAAGGAGAGTAAGCGCTTCAAGGAAGCTACCGAAGATATATTCGGCTAAATTGTAAATAATCATTTTGAAATATTTCTGTTTCTTTCCATCCACAACTCCCACAATGTAGCTGTAGAAGCATTTTACCAAAGGGCTTTATAACCTTCCCTTTAAGTTGAAGCCACGAAGAAGAGGCTGAAAACAGTCGACTCTTTTGGCATAGTTAAACTAGCCCTAAAAATTCTAGAAAGCTTTCATCACGATCCACGGTTCCAAAGAAAACAGACAGAAAACGAAAATATGTCTAGCATCTTTAGCTTGCTTTTGCAAAGAATGTACTAGTTGATGGAGGACGCATAGTGAGAGTTCCTTTCTGAATTTTATCATTTGTTCTCATGCCAAGAAAATGGACTAGAAAATTCCTCCGGAGTCACAGGTTGCTGACCTATCACGTCCACCCTCTATAAAGTCCTGGCTAAAGTTGTTTGTCCTTTTCTATTTTTTTTTTTTAGAGAAAATATTAACGAGAATGAAATATGAAAGGACTAAAGAGGGTTTCCCTATTCTTCTAAGACATTTGAGTAATGTAACACCAATATGACTGAATCTTAATCGGAAATTGCTTTTGATTGAAGTTAAACCCTTGCTTGTACACGTCTGAAAGATGAGCCAAAGCTTTTCCTTTTGTTTATCAATGGGTACTGTCATATTATAAATTTGATGTAGAATAAGAAAAAAACGAATGACCTTACTTGAACAAGATTTGTTCTATAGGTTGTACAACTATGTCCTCGAGTTCTAAAGAACAAGAAAAAACGATGATAGAGCGCAACTAATTCTTCAGAAATAAAAGAAACTCCACATACCTCCATAATTCTAACAATTTAAAATTTCTCCCATTCTCTTCAGCAACTGAAGGATAAAGAAAGCTGCAGTGAAATTTAATATCCATGACTAGTATAATAGAGAAAGATAGAAGGCACCATACCTGTGTACTGAACTATTGGAATAAGCAGAAAATTGGAATCGGAATGTTTAACTATGGTTTGTCTTTTGAGACACTACTCTTTTTTTTCTTTTTCAAATTATTTATTCAAACTTTTGGTCCTTGTATTTCCAAGTTTTATTTTAGTCTTTAAAGTATTTAATTAATATATAATGATCCTCACTAATGAGAAAGCCAGATTATTTTTATGGACTTTTGGATGTATGACGTGTCACCATTAATTTTGCAAAAATTAACAACATTGATGGAAACTTATCTGTTTCTTTTAAAAAAAAGCAACATTGAACTTGCTTCCCCTTTTGATAGCTAAATATGATGCGAGAATTCCTCATATGGAACTAGCCATTATAAAAGTTGTAGGAACCAAAAATTTATAAAAAAAAGAACATTTGAGGAGCCAAATGAACAACGGTTTACAGTTTAGGGACTAAATGTTATAAGTTAACAAAAAAACTAGTTTTTTGAAACTTATTCAATCTGGATGTTTATTCTTATCTCTGTCTCTTTCTCTCTAATTTATTCTTACCATGCAATATTCTTAATCTTTAGGGGGAGAGAAAAAGGTTGTTTTATGTTTTCTTGAAGCAATTTATAATCGCATACAAGAACTGGAAACCAATAAATTCTGGCTGGCTCTCGGAGGATGCCTCAACTTCTGTTCGAATTATGGATAATTCATCAACTTCTGATCATACTGTTGTTGGCTGCTCTGCTGGACATCCTTCAGAAATCATTTTAAAATTTACTGAAGAGGTCAAGCAATTGACTTCTGTTGTCGTTGAATGTAAGTTGATTTATCTCACCATTTTGAGGATGCTTCTGAGATTTTTTTTTTTATCCTTATTTTTTTGGATGAGTTGGTTATTTATTTCTTGAATATAAGTTGAATGATGTCTGCTACTTTTGAAAGTGCCTCTGAGATGCATTTTAGTGAATAAAAAGTATAAAATGGTCATTCACTTGAACTCCTTTCTGCATGATAGAAGGTCTTCACTAACTATGAAAACAGCATTTTGTTGGTTTGGTTGATTTTTTGGACTTTTACTTTCACACCTACTGCTGTTTCAGTTTATTAGACAATGTACATTAGAGGAGAGAAATATCAGTCTTTGAGAATTAATTATATGAAAGAGAAGCATTTTGCTTGACTCAAAATGTTGTTTTGGGATGACTAGACTAGATCTTATTCTAGATTTCCTCTCATTTTATGGAATTGGATGTCAAGTTGTTTTAACTAATCTTATTTTCTTCTACTTAGTTTTTGTGGGATATCTTGTCCTACTTAATTTAATCTCCTACTAAAAAAAGTCACACAATGAATTTACGTTCTTAAGGCATTAACGTTCTCGACCTTCCCTTTTTAGCTGACTTTATCAATTGCACCAAACTTTGAACTCAGGGCGGTCTACAGCAGACTTACTTGGATCATCGATTGGCTTAAATTTAACTTCTGAAGGGTTTCTGGTCTTGGATGCCTTGACAATAGTTATGCGTTCAATGCATAACTGTAAAGTTTTTGGGTACTATAGTGGGATTCAGAAGCTCACAGCATTGATGAAAGGTGGTCTCATCGCTTCCTTTGATACAGTATTATGAATTAAGATGATGAGATGCACAGATAAAGTAATAGTGCTGCCAATATTTGCTCTGTTGTTAGATTGCAGTCTGATTTCCTTAATTTCAGGGGCTGTTATCCAACTTAAGACAATAGCGGGTGAACTTTCTGCTGATGAAGGTCTATCGAATATTGTTGTGGAAAATACCAGGCTCCTACAACAGATGTTAATATATGTGGTGTCAATAGTACACATTTTTATTGACATAGATTCACTTCTGTGTGCGGAGGATGCTTCTCTAAGTATGAAGGTACCATCTTGTGAAGAGAGATTAATGTGGCGACAGAAGACAGTTGTGTCAGTGATGGAAGCTGGTGGAATTAATTGGTTAGTAGGTAAGGTATGCCAGTTTGAGTAACAAAACTTGTCATCAGAACTTAGTGATACGTGCAATAATCCTTTTAAATGGTTGCTGGTTTTCAGTTGGAGTTTTATCTTTGACTGTCAAATGGTTGCTGTTTCTGTTG
The DNA here is from genome assembly GCA_028017165.1 of Herpetospermum pedunculosum. Classification (NCBI taxonomy): domain Eukaryota; kingdom Viridiplantae; phylum Streptophyta; class Magnoliopsida; order Cucurbitales; family Cucurbitaceae; genus Herpetospermum; species Herpetospermum pedunculosum. The sequence goes on from CM051522.1 coordinate 86,419,812, forward strand.
CTGTTTTTTGTTCAACGAGGCTCCTGGTTTTTTGTGGCTGTTTCATCTTGTTTGTTTGCTGAATTCTTAGTTGTTACTATTAATTGTTTTTTGTTCAATTAGTCTCTTTCATTTCATCAATGAAAAGTTTCGTTTATTGTTAAAAAACAAAAATTAAAATTGATGACGATTGTATTGTGATGTCTGTTGCAATTCTCTATTAAAAAAAAAAAAAAAAGATGTCTGTTGTAACTCAAAGATGTTTTTTTTCCCCTCAATCTTTGGCAAACCATCTATTATTATTACTAAATTTTTTCATCCAAGAAATTTATATTGCTCTTCTTGTAGATCCTCATACTTATTATTCAGGCTAATTAGAAAAAAGGTTTTTTTTTACCAGAGTTATTGCGCGTTACTAGAAGGTTGAATATCAGAGAACAAAATATTGAAGTGGAGCTCCAATTTTTGGCCCTAAAAATTCTCTATTCTGCATTATCTGAGAATCCACGGGGTCAAAATCATTTTAAAAGCATTGGTGGACTTGAAGTCTTGTTAGATGGTCTTGGACTTCCATCCAAAATTGTTTTAGCTTCGAAGGACCCAGCTGGTGCTGACCAGAAAAGGTGTACACCTTTTCCTCTAATTTATTTCGACTCTTTGGCTTGAGAGAAACACATGCATATAGAGATTCCTTTAAAAACATAAGCTCTTTTGTTGATTCTACATCTTTTTTACCTTTATCTTGGAGTAAGCTTTATCTTCCTTATTGTAATTATGATCTCACCACACTCATAAACCAGTGGAGGTGCATTTTGTAATTGCTCTTTGATAGGTCTTATTATCAACGAATGGTTTATGATTCCTATAAAAAAAAAACATGATGGATGCTGTCTGTGAGGGGAGTTTTGAAGTTATAAATAATTTTTTCTTTAGTTATTGTCAATGGATACATTAATGTCTTTAAGTTGATGCGCTTTGACACGTTTGTTTCCTCTCGTTTTCTTTCTTTTGACTGCTAACATGCTGTTTAAAATATTTTTTCAGAGACGAGAGCCGCTTCCTTAACATTTTGCAGCTGCATGTTCTTTCACTGGCAGTCCTTAGAGAGGCTGTGTATCCTTTTTTTTTTTTTAATTTTTTTTTTTATCTTATTCTATTGTTCTCTACTGTTTTTCTGACACTTTCATGAATAATCCTGAGCCCTGTGTGATTTGGAAGTTGATGCATATAAATATGTTCAGAGTTTCTTACTTGTAGTAGTGCATGGATTATTGTATAAGATAGGTAGTGCTGTTTTATACCCCAATTGCTATAATTTCAATGTCTTCAGAATAGCTTTTGTTGGAAAAGATAGTTCTTGTAGTTCATCAGCTTCTCTACTGTTGTATAGCTGGGGTTTTCTGATATGAGGACAAACTCTACTTTTTTGTTCTCAATTTCATTCGGAAGTTAATACTTGAATGGTGCCCTTAACTGCATCTAGCTTTGGGAATTTAAACAATATGCAGTTTTTGTGTGAAAACGGGAGAGTCCATAAATTCGCAAATAGCATTTGTTCTCCAGCTTTCATGCTTCAAGAATACAAACTGCAGATTGGGGAGTTATCTGGACAGCATGATTTTAGATGGCCTATTCTTGACTATAAATACAATGTTGCAGCACAGTCAGAAGAGTGTTCTGTTGTACCTTTAGCCAATCTCATTCATATACAATCTTGGAATGAATATGTTGTGAAGTTATGCAGAGTACTTTGTTCTTTTCTTCTTGCTCCAGATGATGTTAAACCTCATCATCCTCAAGCATCTTCTATTCGAATCATGACACCTGTTTCATTGGTCTATGGCGATCTTTCAATCAAATGGGTCATGAGGGTACTTGTATCCGTGTTCCCCTGCATTAAGGCTTGCTCCAATCAAAATGATTTGCCTGCCCACTTGAGGTCTGTCTCATGGTTGACTCTTCTTTCTTTCTTTTCTATTATTATTATTATTATTTTTTTTTTTTTGGGGGGGGGGGGGGGGGGGGGGGGGTGGGTTGGGGAGGAGAGCCTCAACCCTAACCAAGGAACTTGGAGAAAAATCTTCCAATTGATACACAAAGAAATCTCTAATCTTTATTTTTTGAACACTTCTGGGACTGGTTATTTTGAGAAAAGTTTACTTTTGTGTGTGTGTTTGTTAGTTTATATTGTTTTTTTAACTCTCAAGTCTACTACTTTCCCTCACTGCGAGTTTAACTTATTTTGTAGGATCCTTGCCAAGGCTTTGCAACACTCTGTCCTTACTGCATTTAGAAAGTTCCTTGTTTCTTCTCCAGTGACTCTTGATATTTTCCGAGAAGAGGGGATATGTGATCTTTTCTTCTCTGAGAACTTTTTCTATTTTGGACCTGCTTTTGAGGAGTTTTTCCTAGAATCTTGCACAAACAATGATGATGACTTCTTGGAGAAACCTGAAACATATTATGCTACTAACTTAAACAGTCCACGAAAGGCTGACGGGGTTGATATAATTCAAATTGAAGTAATTTCATTTGTAGAGTTTGCTGCAACTTCTTGTGGAAGTGCACATAATTTAGTAAGTTATTTATTATTTCCTCAGCGACTATATTTGATACTTTTATTATTAACAAATAATATTTCTTGCTTGATGGGAATATTGGTTCGGCCTTTTCTGGTTATGTAATTCCGTGAGAAGTATGAATAAAGACCTTGTGAAAGAAAAGTGTATTCCATTGCCTCGTTTCTTTGTACGTATTTTGATTTTCAATGCATTTCTTTTTCTTCCGTTTTCAAGGGAACATTTTTGACTAATTTACGACATTACAACATGAACAATGCAACCCTATGTATCTCCCAATTGAAATTTTAAAAAATCTACTCTAACTTTAATTAAAAGGACGTGTAATTACAAAAGGATTAAGATAGAGTGAAAGTAGCCAAAGCAAAAGGTTTTGATTATAAGAAAAGAATGTATATCATTTTATGATTAAGTGAAGAGCCTCTAATTATCAACGCAGCTATTGGGTGCTGTAAAGATGTAAATAGTAATCTTCGTTGTTCTTCTGATGGCTATTTATTTGGTAGGCTTGGTTTTTCGGTCCTGTTTATGGCCTCTGTTGAATCAATGACTTTATTTAATTATTTTATGTTTCACTTGATTGTAATCACCGAACTTTTTCTCAAGTGGAAATTCATTTCTGACCCTTTGTTTTGGATAGAAAACAAAGAAAGTAGAATCTTTGTGTTTTCAGCATATATTTGGTATACTACGGACACTCAATGCCTAGTCAGCCTTGTAATATTTGTTGCATTATGTTCTGTTATTTATTTATATTCAGCTTCTGGCTTTCATGCATTTTATAACTTACAACCTTGTAAATGGCAGCCTGAATTATCTGCTCTGTTAGACACCCTTGAACAGTCTGCTTGTAATCCCGAGGTTGCCATTGCTCTCTCTAAGAGCCTGCTCCGAATACTACAAATTTCATCTGAGAGAACTGTTGCTTCATTCAAGACACTCAATGCTATTCCCCGGTTGCTTAAAGTTGCTTGTGTTCAAGCCCAAGAACATAGAAGATCTGGAAATGTTATTTCTTCTGAGATTAATTATGTCGAAGGTATTCAATCTCGAAGTAATCAGGGACATGATTCACGTGAGACAGCTCAAAGTTGCCTCACATGCTTGGAAACCATCATGGAGCTGTTCACAGAATTTTTCTCAATAGGAGACGATGCAAAAAAATTGGTTCTGCTTAATTCAACATCAATTGATTGTCTGTTTGATTTATTTTGGGAAGAAAGTTTGAGAAGCCGTGTACTTAAACACACACTTCAGCTCATAAAGGTAGTGTAATATTTTTGATTTGTTCTAGCTTAATTCTGTATCTTCGTGGGTTTCTTTAGAGAATGAGTCAAGACGTTCTTTTCTTTCCACCTTGGGGCGATTTTTTGTCCTTTTATATCTCGTTTCTGTTCCTTTTTCACTCCCTTGTGAAGTTTGTATCTTTTGAGCTTTAGTCTCTTTTCATTTATTCAATGAAGTTTTGTTTCTCGTTAAAAAAAAAATGAAATTGGGGTGGGTTTCTTTAAATGCTACGCTGGAAAGCCAACTTGAGCATAACTCAACTGGTTAAGGCATATATCTTCGACCAAGAGGTCAGAGGTTCAAATTCCCCCACCCCACATATTGTTGAACTAAAAGAAATGCTACACTGGAAAACTTACCTTGCTTGAATTAACCTTCTCTTTCATTTACTTTTGGTTGAACTGTCATTCAGATAAAACCAATTTCTGAGGAAGACCAAAAGGCGAAATTGTATATTTGTACTAAATATCTTGAAACGTTTGCTCAAATTAAAGAGCGGGAGAAAAGTTCTGCAGAACTCTCTATTGATCTGTTGGTTGGAATCAGAGAGATGCTTCTGAATGATCCTCAGGTATATCTACCTGCAGTAATTTTCTAAATTAGTCCTACATCCTAAGAAACTGTCTCAAAACATATGTTGGCCTTTGTTATTTGTTAACTTTCTTTTCTTGTTGGCTTGTATACTCTTTTTGGTATTCTAAAGGTTGCAATTTGTTTTCCTTCAGTACTACCAAGCTCTGTTTCGTGATGGAGAGTGCTTTTTGCATATCGTCTCTTTGTTGAATGGTAATGTTGATGAGGCAAATGGAGAAAAGTTGGTTTTGAATGTCCTTCAAACTCTTACTTCTCTGCTAGCTAAAAATGAAGTTTCAAAGGTACTTCTAAAATTTGTTTGTGGGTGTATAATTTTTTTTAATGTGTTGAAAAATAATGACATTGTTATTCACTGTTCCATATGAGCTGTATTATCCGCTTCATGTTTAGGGAGAGCGTAATGGAAGAATTTTTAGGAATTCCTTCTTTACTTTCGAGTGTTTTATGGAACTAGTTATTTTTCAAGCTATGTATTGGTGTAAATGTAAAGACCCTTTTAATGATTATAGCCTTTCATTTTTTATTTCGAATTGGAACGCTTTCATGCAATTCACCTATGAGTGTTTTTACTCCTTTATTTCATTTAGCAATGAAATTCGTTTCTCTTATAAAAAAATATATTTGCTTCATGTTTCTTATACATTTGGAGTAATCTTGTTACTACTAGTCTAATGTTTTGATATCACCAAGCTACATTACCATGAGGCCACATGGCATGGTTCAGATTCAAGGCATTGTATTAGAACATTAAATTATTTGGTAAATGATTTATTTGCATGTATTATTTTTTCTAAACAAGAAACAAACTTTTCATTGATGAAATATTTTCATGTATTATTGTATCTTTATAATTTATTTCTGAAATTTATTTAAAGGGAAGTACTATTTTATTGAAAAAAAACTATTATATAAGTAAATGGGATAAGATGCCCTATTAAGAAGCCACGAGAGACCTATTAACTATTGGAGTTAACTGCTAATTAGGATTACACTTGGTCATTGACGCCCACAATTAAGCATAAGAAAGCTTTAACCAATCCATCCTTCATACATTGAGAGATAGGGTGAGTGGTTGCATTTAGTTAAGTATAAGTTGGAGATAGTCTCTAGTCTCATAATCCAGGGCACTGCCGCACTGGGCAATTTAGGTACACTAACCTAGTTTTTTTTTTTTTAGAAGGGAAATAATTTCATTGATAAATGAAATGAAGGAAAAAAGATTCCAAACACCCATATGAGTTACAAAAAGGTTCTCCAATTGGAGATTAAAGAGGATAAACTATAGTGAACAAAAGAATGCTTTCCTTTGCAAAAAAAAAAAAAAACATTACGAAGAACAAAATCAAGGAAGCGGTCGAAATTGGAAGTAATGTCTCTGAATACTGCCATTTCTTTCGCCCCAAAGGCACCCGAAGAAGGTTCTATTGAGAGCAAGCCACACAATCTTCTTTGCCCCATGGAAAGGGTATTCCACCAAAACAGATGCAAGAAGGTCAAAGATAGTATTAGGCAACGCGAATGACTAATAAAAAGCATTCAAAATAAAGCTCCAATAACGAGAAGCAAACGGACAATGGAAAAATAAATGGCCAGGACTCTCGGCGTTGGAAGCACACATAATGCACCAGGACAGAGAGAGAGATGGTAAAATATGACATTTTTCTCTTAGGGGACAATAACCTAGTTAGTAAGAACTTAGCTTACTTACCTAGGGAGATGGCTTTGGAGATTTCAATTTATTTAATATTTTTGTGGCATAAGGCTATGGCGAGCAAGCATGCTTGCACACAAAAATGGGTAAGACTCCAACATTGTTGTTATTAACGTGTTTAGTGTTGCATTCTATCTCTTTGGGTTTGGGAAGCATGCTTACACAAAAATGGGTAAGACTCCAACCTGTTTAAAATATGACATTTTGTCTCTTTGGGTTTCTTTCTATCATCTTCGTTTTAAACAGTATAAGGAGACAGTAGACAGTAGTTGAGGTTTGTATGAGGTCTAACATGCTCCCTTTTCTCTCTCTTCTCTCTCCTCCCCAACCCACCTCTACCCGCCCAAATGCCCCTCCACCAATTAGCTTTCCGGCAATCAACCGACCTCTTCGGCCATGGACTGGCACCCACCACACTCTATTACCATAGATCGAAAAGCTTTCTCCATAACAGGGGGAGGAAGTTTCTCCCTCACAGAAGCTACGAAAGAAAGGTCCTCTACACTTTCCCTCAACAAGGAATCCCACCCTTAACCAGAAATACTTCGAGAAAAGCCGACTTGATGCTTATGACCTATGGGTAGAAAAACTAACCACTCGGAAGGGACATTGTGCTGAAATCGTGAAACTTGGAGCAAATGGGGGATTAAATAAGATCATTGTCGGGAAATTGTAGAAAGTGACTTGTCACACCAAAACTTTAACAAAATTGACTCGTCTCCCACAAATTAACAAAATTGAACGGTTTGAGGCTAAGAGAGGTGTGAAATTATCCATTTTCCCCTCACTTAAATTTACTTTCAGCTTCCCTCTAAAATCGTACAGAATCGCATAGCTAAGGGAGGCCCAGAATCGCACATCAATTGTTGGTGCCCTCTTCCCTCCTTCAAAGTTTAAACTGAAATATTTTCGTATTTTGGCGTATTATAGACAAGATCCTTTAAACTTTTGCTTAGTTTATAAGCACTGTTGGAAAGAACACGAAAAAACGTATAAAAACGAGTGGTTAAATAGCTAAAACGAGCTTATATCGAAAGAGATATGATGTTCGAAAGATGAACCAGAATCGCACAGCAACCTATGCGATTGAACTGACGAAGTATTTACAAGAGATATGATGTACTCCATTACATATTATCAATGAATGGTTTACGTTTCTTTTCCAAAAAAAAAAAAAATATGCTTCATGGCCCCCTAATTTGATCGTTTGGAAGGTTTGGGGCTTAGACTCGTCTAGTTTCTTCTCTTGTAAATACCTCTTTTATGATTTGGCAACTTCTAGTCCAATTAACTTCTGTTATTAATTTGTTGATGCGTACAGGCTTCATTTAGAGCTTTGGCTGGCAAAGGTTACCAGACACTGCAAACTTTGCTCTTGGACTTCTGTCAATGCCATACAAGTGATGCACTCTTAAGTGCTCTGCTCGATATGCTTGTTGATGGAAATTTCGACTTAAAGTTGTGCCCTATTATACAGGTGACTTAATGATGCAGGCCTTCTTCTAGAGCTCTTTATTGTCCAATCATTGTCTGACCTTTTCTATCCCTAGCTTTCATTTCGTCAGTTTGATAGTTTAGAAGTATCTTATGGATGTGCTGTGCACTTGTATGCGTACAGATACTTAAATATAATATTTTCTTTACTACCATTTTGATGCAGAATGAAGATGTGATCATTCTTTATCTGAGTGTTCTGCAGAAGGTTAGAAATTCATTTCTCTTGTAGCTGATATTCTTTCTCCATCTTTCCACTCTTATGCTTCAATCGGGATATTTCATTTCTATGTTGCATTGCTCCATATTTTTCTTTTTAATTTTTTTAATTTACTTGGCATTTGATTGGGCAGAGCAGTGAGCCATTGCAGCATCAAGGGCTTAATATGTTTCAACAGCTTCTTCGGGATTCTATATCCAATCGAGCTTCTTGTGTGAGAGCAGGAATGCTGAATTTTCTTTTGGATTGGTTTGGTCAAGATAACAATGATGATGTCATTGTGAAAATTGCTCAGTTAATTCAAATAATAGGTGGGCATAGTGTATCCGGGAAGGATATCCGCAAAATTTTTGCTTTGTTAAGGAGCGAGAAAGTTGGGAAACAGAAACGATATTGCTCATTGTTGATGACCAGTATTTTATCAATGTTAACTGAGAAGGGACCGACTGCTTTTTTTGATCTGAGTGGGAATAATTCTGTAAGTCCTTATCTATGAAGCTGTTGCTATATTACTATCTTGGATCGTGTTCAACTTTAGAGAAGATTTCTTTGGAAGTATTTAAAAATGCATTGAATCTTTATTTCAGACAACTGTTGTGAGAACATTTTTCAATCTATCTAACAAGATAAGACCTAACGAATAATGCCTTGCTTTGGACGACTGTGACTAGAGATTTTTGTAATTATTCGTTAGGTCTTATCTTGTTAGATAGATTGAAGCCCTTTCTTGGTTTAGTTTGGCTCCTTTTAGGGCTGGTTTTTTTTTTTGTATGCCCGTTACTTTTTTTTTATTTGACAGGCTTGTTGGTCTCCTTTGTATTCTTTCATTTCTATCCGAATAAAAGTTGGCTTTCACTAAAAAAAAAATTATTTATTCTGAAAGACGGAAAATTGTTTCAAAACAGTTTATAAACAACCTCATGATTTTTTTTGGACTTTATGGATGGAAAGGAACTCACAAATCTTCTCAGATAAGGAGCAAGCTTTTGAGTCTTTTATATCATACCTTCAATCCTTTTACTCATCTATTACTTGTCCCTCGATTGGTGTAAATTGATCCCCCTTTTGTGATTATAGTTTATCTTCTCTTATTACCAATTGAAGATGTTTTTTGTAATCCATTGGATAATTTCTATCTTTCAGAATGTTCTGTTTCCTATAAAAAAAATCACACTTTATTTACTTATCTCTCTATTGGTGTAAATTGACCCCTCCCTTTTGTAATTATGGTCTTTCTACATTGATTCCCCATTGGAAACTTTTTTTGCAACCTCGGTTAGGAACCCCCATATTTTTGTAATTTCATTTGATCAATGAAATATTTGTTTCCTATAAGAAAAAACAACCTCGTAGATTTATTGCTTTGTCTTTGTTATGGGAAGAGTTGCAAGTTATCTTTCTCATTGCATAGATTTAACATTTTACAGGTTGTGGCATTTTCTAATGTTTATATTTATTCTTAAAGCTTTTTGACTTGATGTTTTACCCCCTTCCTGATACTTCACATTTTCTTCATCTGTAGGGGATCCTAATTAAAACACCTGTTCAGTGGCCTCTCAATAAAGGATTTTCTTTTTCATGTTGGCTTCGGGTAGAGAACTTCCCAATACATGGAACAATGGGTCTTTTCAGCTTCCTTACAGAAAATGGAAGAGGCTGCTTGGCTGTGCTTGCAAAGGACAAGCTTATTTATGAGGTTCCTCATATATATTTTAGAAATTATTTCTTTGAGTATATTTATTTATTTGTATCAGACAAGGCACTAGGACTCATCTTTTATATTTTTATTTCTTCCGTACTTAAATCTCCCAATTATGGGCAAGTGGATAAATCTTTGATATGCAACTAAACCCCAAATGATTAGCAATAAACTTCTGAGTAGTGCCAAAATAGGTCCCACTCCTATTCCTCTTCCTGAGCCTATTTCTATTTAGTTGAGTTTCTCCTTAACCTCCTGTACTTTTTGAACAATTCCTCCTTCATTCCCAATCTCAGCGGAGTCTAGCTTCTCAGCCTTCGCAGTCTAATGTTTTTCTTTTTCTTTTTTTTTTCTTTGAGAAAATTCACAGTTGATAGTTGAGTAAATGTGGTAGTGGAATCTTCAACCTCCAATGGCAGGGTTCTCATGCACTGATAGGGAGAATCAGGGTCTCGTTTGAATTGTTCCCTCCCCAGAAAACTTAATCGGTGAGCAAAGGTCATGTTCTCTTCCCCCTGCAAACTTGCAAGCATCCAACACAAAACCCAGTCTTAGTCATGCAATATCTAAGGGAAAATTTGGATTGAAAGAAATCATAGGTCCTTCGACTCTATGGAAAAAACCTATCCGGGCTTTTTGGATGATGTTATTTTCCTTGCTATTACTTGGTGTAAATTGAATGATTTCTTTACCTCTTATAGCTTTGCTCTTTTGACCAATTGGAGAATTTTATTGTAATTCCTTTGGCTTGGGGTTTTCTCTTCCCCCTTTTTTTTTTTTTTTTTTTTTTTTTTTTTTTTTTTTTTTTTGTATATTTCATGCATCAATAAAATCATTTCTTATCAAAAAAAAAAATATCTAAGGGAAAATTTGGATTTTCTTGCCTGCGCTGTCTAGTGGAAGGAAATGAGAAAAATACTTCTCTAAGCCCTCTCCATGGCTCTATATTCACGAAATTTCTGCCATTGAGTTTTCTTCAAATCCCCTCCTATCTTTTTTATGAACAAGAAACAAAACTTTTCATTGAAGAAATGAAAAGTAACTAATGCTCAAAGGATACAAATCCTTGAAATCCCCTCCATCTTCTTGGGCTTTCTTTGCTGCGCCCACTCTTCCAGCTTGATCTACTTCTGCACATGCCCTAGAGTTTCTTCACAAGGGATCCCACAATTTCCAGACCCATGGAGTGTACAATTCGTTTTTTTTTTTCCTTTTCCTTTTCTTCTTCTTCTTCCTGTTAATGGACCCAACTGAACTCCTTCTGATAGGAAATAGAATTTGAAAGGAAACATTATGGAAATATGCTATTTGTATTTCTAATGAAAGAGAACAACATAAACGCTTTGCCAAAGTACAATTACTAGGTCCCTAATAATCTTTGAAAGGAAACAGAATTTGAAAGGAAAATTATGATCGGGTTTAGGATTCTTCCTCTTCAAACGAACTACTACTCATTCTCGTTCGATAGGAATTTTATTAAGGAGCTTGGAATGCCATCTAGCAATCATAGTACGATAGAGACAAGCGAGATTTTTACTAACTTCTGTTAAACCAAGATATTCTTGACCTTTGCTTTCATTAGCTTTCTTCGTGGGACAATCAGTTTAGCCATTCCTATCTCAAGTCCGGTAGGATTCTTAGCACAGAGTCTTGCTTTGGATTTTTTTTTTTTTTTTTGAAGTGAAACAATTTCATTGATAAATGAAAAAAGGAGGAGAAAAACTCCTAATACCCAAAGGTAGGTTATATGAAAGCTTTCCAGTTAATTATAAATGGTGTTTACATTTACACCAATACAAAGCGTTAAAAAGAACCGATTCTCACTTTGGATTTTGACTACTAAATTAGTCTCCTTTGTACAGAGGCTCGTTTGAATTGTTCTCTAGCCACACCCTATTAATTGTGGGACCTTTTATTCCCGAGCTTCGTTCAATATTTTTTTGGAAAAAAATCAATTTATACCCCTAAACTTTGGGGTTGAATGTGATATTTTCATTTGCTTTCCCCTTCATGCAATTTGGAAAATGTTCTATCTTCCCTCTCCTCCTGTCTTCCCTCCAAACCACCCCTACCCGACCAAATGTGCCCTCTCCATATAGCCCCCCGACGGTCATCTGCCCTTTCCGGCCATGGCCCGACAACCTCCACACTATGTCACCATAGAATGAAAAACATATTCCCTTACCAACGGTGAGAAATTCTTACTCACTGAAGCTACCAAAGAAAAATCCTTCACCCTCACCCTCAATCATTTTTTTTTTGAAAGGAAGGAGTAATTATTTCATTGATAGAATGAAAGTATACAAAAGAGCTCTCACTCGAGCAAAGTTACAAAAAACACCTCCATTGATTGTGAAGGGTATTGAGATCGTAATTACAAAAAGGGGGAGATAAATTGCTCCAAGATAAAGCTAGTAAAATCGAGGAATCGATAAAGGAGTCAATATCTCTAGATGTATCTCGGAAGATACGAATATTTCGCTTATTCCATATGCTCCAAAAGAACGCTTGAATCATGCAAAACCAGAGGGTTTCCTTTTCATTCTTGAAAGGATGACCCTTGAACAAGATATATAAAAGGGAAAGAATATCACCCGGTCGCGGAAAAGCCCATCCAAAAGCCTCTTGAATGTAGTTCCAAAACTTTGAAGCGAATTTGCAATCACTAAATAAGTGAATTTGACTTTCTTCATTATTTAAGCAAAGATGGCAACAATTAGGAGAGAGATAATGTCCCGGAAGTCTTCTTTGAAGCTTATCGTGCGTGTTTATGCATTTGTGACTATTAACTATCTAGAGAAGTTATAACTCATTTTCTAACTTCCTATTCAAACTTTCAAACATATTAACTATCTAGAAACTACCCCAAAACTACTCATAACTACACAATAACTACATGTTCTAACATTACTCTCGGGCCCAAAAGACACCTTGTCCTCATGGTGTCAATAACGTTACCCCCGACCAAATTTCTTTCCTCCTTTTACAATCAATTTCTACGTCATTCTCCTTGCGAAATTTCCATCGCCGTAGTCGTTCCTTCCGCCACCCTCTTCATTCTCTCCCTTTCGGCCATCCCACTTTTGAACGTTGATCGTTCTTCTTGTCTTCGCCCAAGTTTTCTTCTTGTCTTCGCACGACAACACTTTCAGAATTACTCGATCAGTTTTTCCTCGCGTTTTCAGAGGTTCCCTCACGTAAGATCGACGTCTTCCATCCACTCTCTAACTCAGCTTACCCGATAATTTCTGGGCAATTTTTCTGGTCATTCTTGATCCAATCTGGTGTTTCTTGATCTCTTTGTTTTCTCCAACCTGCCTATCTTTCTACACTCTTTCCACTCTTCGGTGATTGAACTCTTCAGACGTTTTTTACATTCCTCCCAATGTTTGTTGCATTGCTTCCAAGGATTTTTGTACCTTCAACAATAATTCTAGAATCGATGCTCTGATACCAATTTGATAGGTATCTCTTTTATTTACTATTAGATAAGAAGTAAGAGATTACAACCTATTGATACTTGACCAATTCGAAAGGGTCAACATTCTCTCCTAACAATACCAATTGCCTTCCAAGTTAAAACCACCTTTATCCCAAACAACAGCAAGCAAATATATAGTAAGAAGAAATACATAACTAACTATAGAAGATACAAATCCTTTTCTAACTTTTTATTCAAACTTTCAAACATAATAACTATCTAGAAACTACCCCAAAACTACTCATAACTACACAATAACTACATGTTCTAACACTATCCTGGTTGGGAGAAGAATAATTTTATTTAGGTAATTTTGACTTGATTTTAAATGGAATCAAGTAAAAATAGTGAAAATAGTTATGAATCACTAACAAGGTGTCTAAATTGATTCACTTCTGAAAGTTTAAGGTTTTAAATGATACAATTATTAGTTTAGGATTTTAATTGATTCAACTCCCAATTCTCTCAATCACTTATTTTTGGTTGCCTTTTGTCTCAAGCTTACTAGTTCAGATTATTCAGGCCCTATTTGTTAACGTTCTCGTTTCATGTTTCCTGTTTCTTGTTTTTTAAGAACTAGAAACATGAATATGTTTGATAACTATTTTTGTTTCTTGTTTCTTGAAAAAAAGAAATAGAAACATAAACTTGTTTGATACTTGTTTCTTGTTTTTTTCCCTTTTTTTTCTCCTTCTTTATAGTTTATTAGACCCTATGGTTATGTTTTGTTCGAGCTTTCTTATGGAATCTTTGACATGAGAGAAACACGCGCATATTTAGAGATTTATTTAAAGACACAAGCTCTTTTGTTGATTCTACATCTTTTTTAGCTTTATATTTAGCTATGAATTGGTGTAAATTGTCACTCCCTTTTTGTGATTATAGACTTACTTCTCTCATTACTAATTGGAGAAGCGTTTTGTAACTCTTGGATACTTTGTATCCTTTCATTATATCAATGAAGTTCTCTGTTTCATATAAAAAAAACATCGTTTTTGGCTTTATCTTGGAGCAAGCTTTACCCCCTTTTTGTAATTATGATCTCACCTCACTCATAAATTAGTGGAGGTGCTTTTTGTAATTGCTCTTTGATAGGTCTTTTTGTTGTAACACATTTCATATTATTATTGAATAGTTTCTGACTCCTTAAAACCACGAACATACATGTTATAAAAAAAAAGGTTAAGCTTTTATTCTTAAATTGCCTTTTTCTTTTAATGAAGTATATGTTCCAGGTTTACTTCCAGTTGCAATTGACTAATGTTATTTCCCTTCCTTTTTCAGTCTATCAATCTGAAGAGACAGAGTGTTCGGTTACATGTTAATGTAGTCAGAAAGAAGTGGCATTTTCTTTGTATAACCCATAGTATTGGAAGAGCATTCTCTGGGGGTAGCTTATTGAGGTGTTATGTGGATGGTGAACTTGTTTCTTCTGAGAGATGCAGGTTCTAGGCATTCATTCTTGCCACTATTGTTTCACATTTTCTTGGTCATTTTGAAAAATATTTTATCGATTGTCATTGTTCTCCTCTGAGAAGGTAGACTGACTATAATGATTTCCTGTTTCAGATATGCTAAAGTTAATGAACCAGTAACAAATTGCACGGTTGGAGCAAAACTCGGTGTGCCTTTGAGTGAAGAAGTTGATCTATCTGTTGAAGCTGCATTTCCTTTTCTTGGTCAGATAGGTCCTGTTTATTTGTTTAGTGATGCTATTTCTTCTGAGCAAGTGCAGGGTATTCATTCTCTTGGACCAAGCTATATGTATTCATTTCTTGACAATGACATCGCTACTTTCTCTGAAAATCAATTGCCTAGAGGAATTCTTCATGCTAAAGAGAGTTTGGCGTCAAAAATTATCTTCGGCCTTAATGCACAGGTTTCTCTTCTTGCTTAAGGAGGGATGATTATCTATTTAAGGGATTCCCCCTCCACACACACACAAAAGAGAGAGGGAGAGAGAGAGAGAGTGGAGGTGTTCTAATGGTTTGGTTTACCCTTTCAGGCAAGCAGTGGAAAATCATTATTTAATGTTTCACCAACTTTAGATCACATTTCGGAAAAGAATTCTTTTGAAGCTACTGCTATGGTTGGCACAGAGTTATGTTCGAGACGCTTACTACAGCGGATTATCTACTGTGTTGGGGGTGTCACTGTACTTTTTCCTCTAATTTCTCAGTCTGACATATATGAAAGTGAGAATAATGGTCAGTTTGGTCAGAATGTAGATATAATTGGTACAAAAGAGTGTCTAACAGCTGAAGTTATTGAACTTATTGCTTCTGTCCTCGATGAGAACTTACCTAATCAACATCAAATGCATCTCCTTTCTGGATTCTCCATTCTGGGATTTTTGCTGCAATCGGTCAATCCACAGCAACTTAATATGGAAACTCTTGCAGCTTTAAAACATCTTTTCAATGTCATTGCGAACTGTGGTATACAATTGATGTGTTTCTTAGTTCTGATTTGATCAGATTCTTCTATGCGTACTAGCTACATGAGTATAAATGGTTTTGCTTTTATTTGTTTAGGCTTTTCTGAGATGCTCATTCAAGATGCTATATCTAGCATATTTCTTAAACTCTCAATCTGGATCTACTCTGCTTATGAGGTGCAGCGTGAATTATACTTGTTTCTCATTCAGCAGTTTGATAATGATCCCAGGCTGCTCAAGAATCTTTGCCGCCTTCCACTTATTCTTGATATGATTTGTAAGTTCTACTGTGACAAAGCTAAATTTAAATTTGCTACTGGAAGCAAGACTTCTCTGCATCCACCTGGAGTTCTTGGAGAAAGGCCTTCTAAGGATGAAATACGGAAAATTCGTCTTCTTTTACTAAGCCTTGGGGAAATGAGCATTCGGTATAACACCTTAAAGAGTTCTGCTTTTTTTTTCTTAAAAGTTTTGCATCAATGAAATTGTTTCTTATTAAAAAAAAAATGGAAGAGTATGTAACCTCTTTACACATCATTATTTCTGTTCTTTGCAGGCAAAATATTGTAGCAACTGATATAAAAGCTCTCATTGCCTTTTTTGAAAGAAGTCAGGATGTGACATGCATCGAGGATGTTTTGCATATGGTAATTAGGGCTATAGCTCAAAAGACAGTTCTTGCTTCTTTCCACGAGCAACTTAGTTTCATTGGTGGCTGTCCAATTTTTGTCAATCTTCTTCAGAGGTATTATTGCTCCAAAATTAAGTTCAATAGGCATATTCTATTTTTGAGTTGCAGATTCTTATAGCTTAAACTTGGATTTCCTTCTGGTATAGAGTGTTGTTTTAATTCCTCATCTTACATGATTACAATGCAAGTACTCCATCTGGTGACAGTAACCTAGATAGAGAACTGACATGCGGTACTTATGGGTAATGAAATATATATATATATATATATATATATATATATATATATATATATATTTAGGTTTGAGTGAGCTAAAAGATTACAGGTTATTTATTTATTTGTTTTTTTATTTTTTATTTTTCTAGAAAGAAACAGAGAAAATTGATTGATAAATGAAATGAACAAGATGGAAGATAAAGCCTCCTAACCACAGTTGGTGGATTACAAAAATGACCTCCAATTATAATTTAAAGTAGAAAGACTATAATCTTTAAAAGGGTATGAACATTTACGTCATTAAAGAGCATTAAATAAAACTAAATCCGTAAAGCCCTCGAATGTTGAATGATTGTCATTGAGATCCTCCCATTTCTTTCACACAAATAGGAAACACTGTTGAACAATTATATATTTATCTTCTTCTGCTCCCCTCCCTCCCTTCCCCCCAAATAGGAAGCACTGTGGAACAATTATTCAATGGGTTTGTTTTGTAAAGTTGCACCCATTTTGGCTATTTCTTAGATTATACATGAGTACATCCATGTCTTAAAGGAACTATTTTGTTGATGTGAATGAAACGTACAAAGATGTACAATACTAAAGAAGGTACAGCACCATTTTGTTTATGGTGAGGCTTTTGTAACACAGAAAGAGAAACTTATTTTCTTATATGTTTGTTTTGTAGGGAATTTGAACCTATCAGATTGCTTAGCTTGCAGTTCCTTGGTAGACTTTTGGTCGGTCTTCCTTCTGAAAAGAAAGGATTAAGATTTTTCAATCTTGCAAGTGGAAAATCTAAATATCTTTCAGATGGCCATAAGAAACCTAGTTTAAGGATTCAACCACTATTCTCAGCTATATCCGATAAATTGTTTAGGTTTCCACCGACAGACAATCTATGTGCTGCGTTGTTTGATGTTCTTCTAGGGGGTGCAAGTCCCAAACAGGTGACCATGGGAAATATTTATTTGAATTAAGTTGTTTGTTGCACTCCAGGATTATTATAAACATCTCAATGTCTTACAGGTATTGCAGAAACAAAATCAGTCTGATGGACAAAAAAACAAATCTCCTGGATCTCATTTTGCTGTTCCGCAGAGTTTAGTTCTTATTTTCAGGTTCCTATGTAGCTGTGAGGATATTTCTGCAAGACTAAAAATATTCACAGATCTACTTGATCTTCTTGATACAAATCCTTCAAATATTGAAGCTTTTATGGTATTATCAGCTAAAGTATTGATATTAAATTATTGAATTTGACCTTTTGTCTCATTATTTATATTTACTAAATTATTGTAATAGGAATTTGGGTGGAATGCTTGGTTGACAGCCTCTGCAAAGCTTGATGCTTTGCAGCAATACAAAGTTGAGTCAGTAGATCAAGTTGACAATAAAATAAATGAGCAGGGTATTATAAGGAAACTATTTTCTGTTGTTCTTTTGCACTACATACGGTCTGTGAAGGGTGGCTGGCAACAATTAGAAGAAACAACAACTTTCCTTCTTATGCAGTCTGAGAAAGTATGTTGAATTCTTTTGCAACTTTTTATGATGTATGTTGTGGTCACTTATTCTTGTTCTACATCCTTTAAATTGCAATTATTGGTATACTTTGATGTTAGTTTGGCAATACCAAAACATCTCTGTTGATGCTTAGTCTGTTGATGTTTAGCGGTGAATTTGTTTTAGTGAAGTAAAGTGAAACAATTTTTTTTCTTTTTCTAAAGAGGGGCCTTATCTTTGAAAAGAGGAACTGTTATTGTTAAAGCAAATGAAACTTTATATGGAGACATGCTACTAGAATGATGCTTTGGAATGTGTGGTTGGATTGAAATCTTGGATGTTCTTAAAATATTTCAGTTGTGTTGAAATGCAATGGGGAAATAATGCTTGATAGCCTTGTATTAAGATCTCACAAATTATATGTGAAGGAGATGTTTGATTTAGTAAATTCATTATAACAATGTAGAATGTGAAAACACTGATCTTTGTATAAAGGATATTTTATCCTCTTTTTAAACATAGTTTGATATTTGAATCACTCTTTGGAGTTGCCACAAGGAGCAACTAGGATGTAAACCAACCATGAAGAAGGCTCTCCGTATGGTCGACAAAGTATTGAAAAGTCATTATAGTATACTATTATGTTTGGTTTTATGTTTTTCTTGTAAGTTTTTAGGTTGTAGGTTGGTCTGAATATGTTCCCTAGTGAGAAGCTTGTGTAACTTTTTTTTTTTTTTTTTTATAATTTTTCATTTTATCAATGAAAATTATTAATTTTCTTTTAAAATGTGTGTTGAGTAGTTTTTCATAGTATACTATTATCTGAATTTGCTTCTCTCCAATATGTTTCAGAAAGAGTAGTTAACTTACTGATTGTTTTTCATGTTATCTCGTCCCAGGGCCAAGTCTCCTTCAAATACTTTCTTCGTGATATGTATGAGGATTTGATTCAGATGCTAGTGGATTTATCTTCTGGCGAGAATATATTTGTTACACAGCCATGTCGAGATAATACATTATACCTTCTAAAGCTTACTGACGACATGCTTATAGCTGAACTTGACCATCAGTTGCCGGTAGTAGTATTTCTATTCCACGCATTTCTCATATTTTATTTGTCCACATTTTTCCTGCACTGTTTCCATTTAGGCGTAAAACAGTTTCTGAAGAAACAATGTCTTTGTCATCTTTCTTGGTGGTTTAAAGTATGGCCAACTTTGTTGCCAGTCTTCTGAAATGTCCTCTTGTATGATATGGAAAACCATAACACTTAAAATTTCCTCATGAAAATGCACTTTAAGAAGTTGTATTCTTTTTATAATTTCATACTTCAAAAAATATTATAATTTCATACTTCAAATTTATCCATGAAAATGCACTTTGGATTCAGGAAGTAATTGATACAATCTATTTATGTACGGATGTTTCTCATTAATGAAATGAACTGAGTAGATTAAATTTATCCTAGTCGAGCAATTTAAGCATTTTAACATGACATCATAGCAGGACTTCCTGAATCCAAACTTTGGAAGTGTCATTTCTTATATTTCATAGTGATGATTCATATGTAACCTTGTGAATCAAAGTTATCATTTGAACCCACCTGTGAAGTATTTTTTTTTTTTTGATAAGAAATATCAAGAAACTAAACCAAAAACATAAAGGCTTATCTTCAAAGGTTCTGGCATTCCTTTCAATCCACAAGTGCCACAAAAGAGCTCTAAAGGCACAACCGCCAACCACCTGTGCTTTATCTTTCAAATTCCAAGCGCTCACCCCCTTCCATAAGCCAATCATCCACCTTCTGGGGGAGGCAAAAACATATACCCATCAACCTAGCGACAAAATTCCACGCCCGAGAAGCATAATCACAGTGGAAAAACAAATGATCTAACGATTCACCCTCTTTTAAGCAAAGTCTACATCCTGAAGGTGATAGACACCACCCTCTGAACTTTCTTTGTAATTTATCATCCATATTTAGGCTTCTATACGCCACCGACCATAGGAAAACTTTCACTTTCTTAGGGTATTTGGTTTTCCAAATCAAGTTAGTGTGAATCTTGGTGGTTCTATGAGACAAAGATTTGAACGCCGACTAGTGAGGTTTTGGGTCCCGTGGCCATTCAAATTTTCAGTGCGCTTTTTGGCCCAGTGACCATTCAAATTTTATCATTAAAAAATAGTCAGATGGACACGTGAAAAACTTTTGGATTATGTAAAATGGTGGTCAATCTGCACACTTCAAAATTTTGGCCTAGAAGATTTAGTTTCAATTTAGTTAGAGCATTGATATAATTAAATTTACCGTAACCCATCAATTTAAGCTTTTGGGTTGATTGGTGATTTAACATGGTAGCAGAGCAGGAGGTCGTGTTCGAGTCCCTATAATGTGTCATTTTCTCTCCAATTAATATTTTTTTGAACAAGATACGAAACTTTTCATTAAAAAAATGAAAAGAGACTAATGCTCAAGAGATACAAAACTCCACAAAGGAGAAGAACATAAAAACATAGCAAAAAAGGAAAATACAAGAAAAAAAAGCATTTAAAGTTACAGAAAAGCTTCCCAGTTATTGCAAATAGATTGGAAAGAGTAATCCTCGAAGACTTTTGATAAAGAATACGAACGAGAGGCTTTGATCTTGATAAGCCCAAAACGGTCCGACCAAAAAAGAATTTTTTCCTCGAAAATTCTTTGGTTACGCTCGGGCCAATTTTCTCCCCAATTAATATTGATTTCCACTTGTTGGGTCTTCTTCCAATTTTCAAGCCCACAGGTGAGAGAGAGTGTTAGAGCATTGATATAATTAGATTTATCGTAACCCATCCGCTTAACCTTTTGGGTTGGTTGGTGATTTAACAAAGCATACCATTTAGAGCTTCCCGTTCCTGGACGAAGCATGTTCCAGTCACTGATGATTAAATTTACTGGGTTACTTTTCTAATTATGTAGTGGTTTTGAGCTTCAGTTTTACTCATTTAAGGTCCATGCAGATTCTAGCCACTGTCTTTGATGTCTCCCTTGACTCCATGGAACTGGAGCTTTACATCTCTGCCTTACACGACGTTTTGCAAGGAGAATCTGGTGACTGGACAGCAAGGTATTATATCTCTTTCCCCATTCTCTCCCCCCTCCTCTCTGTCTGCATGGAATTCCAAGTCTTGCAGACTGGGTGACTGATATGCTACCTATTTCTTCAGATTGGAATTTTACTTGTATTTTGTTCAAGGGTGTGGTCTATAATTTCTTTGAAGTACAAGTAATACACAACAAATGTATGAAATGCAAAAAAGAAAAGAAAAAAAGAATTTCAGAACATATGTAAGAAATCCCCTTTCAATCTGGAACTCCCTAGTGGAGTTTGTATCCTTTGAGCATTAGCCTCTTTTTATTTCATCAATGAAAAGTTTCATTTCTTGTTCCAAAAAACATATGGAAAACTTAACATCATATTTAGTGGGAGTCATGCTTTTATACTTATTGTTATATATTTTTTTTTGGTAACTTTTATTGATAAATGTACAACCTATAGACGAAGAAGATAATTGGAAATTCACTATCATTTTCTTTTTCCACTTTTTTTCCAATAATAGTGCATGTTTGAGGCAGCTTACATGCACTCCAAACCCTGTTGGGTGTGAGGTGGGTCTGCTCCCCTCCTCTCATCTTGGGTTTCCATTGGGAGGTAACTCGAGGAGCACTGTGTTTTCGAATTCAGTTTTGGAGAAGGTTAAAAAACGGTTGTCTTCTTGGCGAAAGACTCACTCTTATTTCTTGTTTCTTGTCAGAATTCCAGTTTCAGTGAGTGAGAATATTGAGAAAGTGATAAGAAATTTCTTGTGGGAAGGGGTGGAGGAGGGGGAGGATCCCATTCTTTAAGTTGGAACCATCAAAGATTGGCCTAGTGGTCATGAAAGGCCTTGAGACTATTAAAGCCCTTCTAGAGGTATGGGTTCAATCTTTGGTGACCACCTACCTAGGAATTAATTTCCTACTGTTTTCCTTGTCAACCAAATATTTTAGGGTCAGGCGGTTGTCCCGTGAGATAAGTCGAGATGCGCGTAAGCTGGCACGGACACTCGTGGATATCCAAAACCCGGTGGAGTTAGGATGTTTAGGGATTGACAGTTTGAGATTACTTAATGAGACTCTGCTGGCTAAGTTGTTGTAGCGGTTTTTCATTGAGTCTAATGCTTTGTGGCACAAGGTTATTGTGAGTCGGTATGACCCGCACCCTTTCGAGTAGGTTGTGGATGGTGGTACTAGTAGACCGTCTAATATGTAATATTCTTTGGAAAGTGATTGCCTTTGGCTTTCCTTCATTTTAGATGCTTTGTTGGGGAGGACTCTAAGTGTTTACTTTTGGGAGGATTGGTGGGTGAGTGAGAAACCCCTTCGTGGTTATGCCGAATAATATGGTTGATATCTTGGCAACAATTTTTATTCATCATCCCTTTCGTGAAGAAAAGAAGACTTTATGGTTGGCCTTCAATAGAGTCTTTCTTTGGTTCCTTTGGGGCGAAAGAAATGCTCGTATCTTCCGGGACGTTTCAAGACATTCTTCTTTAGTGTTGTTCCCGCAATGGTGCATTTTGTGTAGGCTTCAAGCTGAGAATCTTCATCATTTATTGTGGGGTTGTGAGTTTGTTCAGTCCCTTTGAGCTCGGTGGCTGAATTCGTTTGGGTTCAGTTTGGCGTGGAATGATGATTGTTACGCTATGATTTAGGAGGTACTCCTTGGTTCTCCTTTTCGGGAAAAGAGCAAAGTTTTGTGGCATGCTAGTTTTTTTGCTATTTTGTGAGGGGTTTGAATTGAGAGAAATAATATAAATTTTAGAGACATGGAGCAGTCTTGTGACGGGGTTTGGGAGGTGGGTAGGTTTAATGTCTCTTTGTGGGCGTCGGTGATTAGGCCTTTTTGTAATTATCGTTTTGGTTTGATTTTGTTGGATTGGAGTCCCTTTTTGTAGTTTTTTCGAGATTTTTTTATTTTATTTTATTTTATTTTTAACAAGAAACAAGATATTTCATTGAAAATATGAGATGAGACTAATGCTCAAAGGAAACAAACTTCACAAGAGAGGAAACAAAACAAAAATTAAGTAAAAGAATACATAGGAGAAATAAAAGAAGACCAATTGAGATTAATATCTTGTAAAGATAAGTTTGCATAGGACTTAGAGAGAGAACACCATGAGGAAGCTTTCAAAATGAACCGCTTCTTTTGTTGGGCTTGTTTTTTGTATACTCTTGTTTATTATTTCATTATTTGAAAGTTTGGTTTCTTACCGAGAAAAGAAAAAAAAAGCCCATAGACATAGACCAAACTTACAATTTAACCAAATAAAACTTACAATTAATGAATTTCAATGTTCAGAACAATCTAGAAATGTGTAATAGTTTCTGTAGGTACTTGAAAAGACAAAATAAAATTATTAATACTAATCATAAATATTAAATAACTGCTTAGAGATAAGAATTGCAGTTTTCAAAAACAATTCAAAAAACGTAATAGTTTATTTATAGATATTTAAAAGGGAAAAATTATGAAAAGACTAAACAAAAAATTGTTGCAGTGCATATTGATATAGTTCAAGAATCGAACATAAATAATATGAAAAACTACAAAGAAAGCTCTAACAAACTTACATCAGCAATCCATAACCCAATCAAAACCGAACAATATAATAACATCCAAATCCTAACCAAAGAAGGCACAAAACAACTTATAACCCGCTTACATAAAGAATCACCCAGGAAAAACAAATACAGACCCCAAGGAATTTGAAATAAAACTAAAATACCTGTCGAATACACTAAAACACAAGCAAAACAACAAAAGAAGAAATCCACTTTATGAGCATTCTTGAGTATGATTGGTTGAACAACTAGTTCTATCAACTCTGACACAATCTGTTGCTCTGTTTTGTGTACATAGTCAAGACATTCGTTGTTTCATCACTTAGTGGTATAACTTTCCTCAATGGGCTTGTGAGTGGATCTGTAAGGAATATTGCTTAGATTTTTCTTCCCTTTTGAATTTTGATATGCATTACCTTGCTATCATCTTTCTTTATGTGTTATTTGATGAAAGTACCTTGTTATATCCTATAAATTATAATAATATTTGTTGATTTATATCATGTTTCTAGATATTCACAGCATCAAATGGAAGTTAAAGATGACAAGATGGATGAAAAGTGGTGGCATCTTTATGATAAATTATGGATTATTATTTGTGGAATAAATGGCAAGGGATCGAACAAAACTTTACCGAAATCATCAACATCTGGAGGTCCTACATTTGGTCAAAGAGCCCGTGGATTAGTAGAGTCACTCAACCTTCCTGCTGCAGAGATGGCTGCAGTTGTTGTAGTAGGAGGCATAGGCAGTGCATTAGGAGGAAAACCAAACAAAACTGTTGATAAGGCCATGCTTTTGCGCTCCGAGAAGTTCCCAAGAATTATTTTTCGACTTGTGATGCTTTACATTTGCAAGTCTCCTCTAGAAAAAGCATCACGATGTGTGCAGCAGATTATTTCACTTTTACCTTCTATTGTGGTTACTGATGATGAGCAAAACAAAAATAGGTTGCAGCTGTTCATCTGGTAGTGCTTCTTTCCCTTTACTATAGGGTTATAGCGCATTGCTACCTTATTTGGGATATTTCCTGTGCTTGTGAAGCTAAATTAAATTAATGTTGTCCCCAGGTCTTTGCTTGCTGTTAGGTCACAGTACAGAATGTTAAATACTGATGCTCGCATTCATGTCATATCACATTTGATTCGAGAAACTGTAAGCTGTTGCAAATCAATACTTGCTAACAGTATAATAAGCACAGATGATTCCTCGGATACTGGTGTTTTTCTTAAAGAAACTGGATACATTCACAACCTGATACAAAAAGAACGTGTTACTGCAGCTGTAAGTTATTTGTGTGTATATATATTGATCCATGTGCTTGCTTGTGATTGTTTGTGCTTATTATATATTGAATAATTTAAATGGTATTAGGACAGAGATGATTCTTTAATAACTAAAACAGAGACATTTTTTAGATGAAGCAGCGCCATTTCCATGGTATTCAAACTGAAAATGAAATGATTGTTGAGTATTGTGAGATATATAAATTTTTGAGATGTATATTGATTTGATATTATTCGATTTAAATATTTTTACTTCTTTTTGGAACAAGAAACAAACTTTCTATTGATTAATGAAAAGGACAAACTCTCTTCTAAAAAGTAAGTCTTGAAACGTATCCACCCCTCAATCTTTTCATCTCCCCTTGTGTTTATCCTTTTTCAGCAATATATATTCTTTGGTTTCTTATTAAAAAAAAAAAAAAAAAAAAAAAAAAATCTAAGCAAGGCCTCCAGATTGAAAATTTAATGATTTAAAACCTTTATTGTCTCTCAGAAGATTAGTAGGGGTGGGTCACGAGCATATTGTAAGGAGGACTAAGGAGTGGGGCTTCTGATACTTGGTTATTGAAATCAAAGTTTAAATTTATTTATTTAATTTTTTGTATTTTTTTTAACTCTTAAAATTGTTGACTCCTCCCAAACCAAAATTCAGATGAAACAATTGACTTTTTTACGACTTTCTCATTCCAAATAGCTTTCATATTGCTCTCTGGTGAAAATTGAGAAGTTCCGGTATAGCGAGAGAAGAGATTTTATTTACTATTTATCTGTCTGATTCGTATTCTTCTGCAGATAGCTGATGAAGTAAACTATATGAAGACATCAAAAATTGACCATGAGAAGCAGTTGCATGAACTAAGAATTAGAATGGAGGAAAGCTTTTCTAATGAGTCTACCGACCAGAAGGTTTTTGAAGAAGAGATGCAAAGTAGTCTGACTTCCATTTTGATTGGAGATGACTATAGAAGGGCTGCATTCCAGCTTGCTTATGAGGAAGAGCAGCAAAATATCGCAGTGTGTATACTCTACATTGTTTAGTTTTCATATTTTTCGTCACCCTTTTGACTGTTGGCATTTGTTTTACATGGAATGGAAACTTAAAGATTGTTTATCAGTTCTTTCATAGAGTCTGTTCTAATTGCAGGAAAAGTGGATGCACATGTTTCGTGCTTTGATTGATGAGCGAGGTCCATGGTCTGCTAATTCTTCCCCAAATATTTCTTCAACACATTGGAAACTTGACAAGACGGAAGATATGTGGCGACGAAGACCCAAACTAAGAAAGAATTATCACTTTGATGAAAAGCTGTGTCGTACCCCATCAATTTCTCCTAGTGTTGACATAACTAATACGGAAAATGAAGACAAGTCTAGTATTGTTGGGCACATTCCAGAACAAATGGAAAGGTTTTTGCTTAATGGTGTTCGGGAGATAACCGATGAAGGAAACTCAGAACCCATAGAAAATGATGCAGAACCATGTGAACCAAATGCTTCCAATCTCAAGGCTTCTTCAGATGGTCAGTACCCAGAGCTAGTCAAAGACGTTGGTGACTGGAAAGATATTGTACAGGAGAGAAAAGATACTTCTTTACTATCTCCAGTGACAGAAGAAAGCGAGGTACGTAAATTCAGTTGAAATTGCACCTCATTAGTTAAATACTTCGGTATTGTTTATGGATGGCTTCATGCATTCAGGTTCTCATGTCGACTCCATGCGTACTTGTGACACCCAAAAGAAAATTAGCTGGACATTTGGCTGTAATGAAAAATGTTTTGCATTTTTTTGGCGAATTTTTGGTCGAAAGTACTGGGGGAGCATCCACCTTTAAGAACTTCGAAGCTCTTAAAATTTCAGATTTGACCAAGCTCGATCGAAAGCAGAAGTTTCTAAAGTGGCCTTTCTATTTACAATTGAATCCCAAAAAGGGTACTTCAGTTGATAACGTGGGGGTGAGGAATGATGATGGCAATTTAAAAAGACCACTAAAAAATGTCAAACGCCATAGGAGATGGAACATTGGAAAGGTAGGGAAATCACAGATTCCATTTCATTTTACCAGGCATTTTATGAACACAAATCTAATATTTCTTTCTTCCTGTTCTTGTCTGTATGGTCGACTCTCAGATAAAAGGAGTTCACTGGACTCGTTATTTGCTTAGATACACTGCAATAGAGATCTTCTTCTGTGATTCAGTTGCATCAGTTTTTTTTAATTTTGACTCACCAAAAGATGCGAAAGATATTGGGACTCTGATCGTGTCTAGTAGAAATGACTATTTGTTTCCTAAAGGCAGTAGTCGGAATCAAAATGGAGTTATTTCTTTTGTTGATAGACGTGTTGCCCTCGAGATGGCAGAAACTGCCCGAGAGAGTTGGAGAAGGAGGGATATTTCAAACTTTGAGTATTTGATGATTCTCAATACTCTTTCTGGAAGATCGTATAATGATTTAACTCAATATCCAGTCTTTCCCTGGGTGTTGGCGGATTACTCCTCTGAGGTTCTTGATTTTAATAAGTCATCAACTTTTCGTGATCTTTCAAAGCCTGTTGGAGCATTAGATCTGAAACGCTTGGAGGTTAGTTCACTTGATACTTTACACCAGATGTCCCCATTTTTTTTTACCGTTATAATGTGTTACCTCGGCAGGTATTTGAAGATAGATATCGTAACTTTTGTGATCCTGACATACCAAGGTGATTTTTGCCCTTGTTTCTTATTTTTAAGCAAGTTTTGTTATTTAATTACTTTGAAGGAAACAAATATTAGCTGGAATCTGTTTTGAGAACTTTCAAGTTTGCTCAATTTTCAAAATTTTGGCTTTCAATGATTTCACTTCATATGGAAAATTGTTGGTGTTGAGACCCTCATTGGGAACAGTCTATAGAAAAACTTCAATCTTCTTTAACTGTTGATGAATGAAATGAAGGAATAAAAACTCTTCAATTGGAGGATAAAGAAGATAAGCTAGAATGAGAAAATGGTGCACTTCCTTTACAGCAAAGGAGTGCATGACATAGAACCGAATCTAGAAAACGATCAAAAGTAGATGAAATGTCACGAAAAATTCGAGCATTTCTATCTCTCCAAATATACCAAAGGAAAGTCCTGATAAAAGCAAGCCATAAGGTCTTCTTCGCTCCCAGAAAAGGATTACCCACCAGTACAGCAGATTAGAGTTTTTTTTTTTTTTTGATACTCGCGAGTATCAGGGCCAGCTTGCGCACACCTCGACTAATCTCACGGGACAACCGTCTGACCCTACTACATATGGTTGCCAAAGAAACTCTTAGGATATTTAATCCTAGGTAGGTGACCACCATGGATTGAACTCATTCCCTCTTAACCCATTATTATTTTTCAAGACCCTTATTGACCTAGGCCAATCCATGATGGTTCTTTTAGATTAGAGATTATATTGGCAATTGAAGATAAGTTTGTTCTTCTAGAAAATAACAGATAGACAACACTAGCTGTTGTGGCAAGGAGTCTTGAGCTCCATATAACTGGCATCTTTATTAATTGTAGAAGGAAAACGAGGTTGAAAGAATAAGGTTGAAGGAGAATGGAGGCGTAAGATATGTTTTAGAGCCATCGAGCATCCATGTGCTTCATGTCAGCATATTAATAGTGCCATGTACCTTTTACCCTTCTATTGCTTTCATATTCTCTTACTAATTTTGCTTAGATTGTCAATTGAGATTTATGGGGAATAAATCTCCAACAGAACCAAGCAAACAAAAATATAGAACAAAATAATTAATTGTGTTAAAGATGTAACATAATATTTCCTTCCGGGAACATTGTTGGAAATTCATTTTAGTTTAAGGACCCTTTCATATGTTTATAGTCAAATACCGGGTAAATGTGGGAATACATTTTAATAATACTTAGTTTTCCCATTTGATAAGAAATATTAAGACATGTGTAGAACAAATATGTGGAACTATGCAATACTTTTAACATTAATCTAATTTTTATTTCTTCTAATTCCCCAGGCTTTATATTGGGATCTCTGTTAATCCCAATTTCTGCGTTTTAGTAAAGTACAAATATAAACAGCCGTCCTCCCCCATCCAAAAAGAAAAATATATATATATAATAATGTTAAAGTTTTTCTATAAAACCAAGTTTCATTAGAAATGGCCGTGTTTATTTGCAGTTTCTATTATGGATCTCATTACTCAAGCATGGGAATTGTTCTGTACTACCTTCTTCGATTGGAGCCATTTACTTCTCTTCACCGGAATTTGCAAGTAAGTTATCAATTTTATGCTACTCCTTAACATTTCCTGGAGCGTAATATGGTATATTTTCCATAGAAATTTTTGTCTTGAAATCTGTGTCAACTCTTTTTTTTCCCCCTCAATGTATGAAACATGCACCTTCAATTAAGAACTTGAAGAGTACAAAGAGGGCGATCTAGGAATTACATAAAGGCTCTGTAATTGGTTTGAATTTTAGAGAAGGAATAATTATAAAAATGTTTTGATTTAAGAGCCCACGAAGCCATAAAGTAGATGATACTATCCAAGATTAGGTCTAGGGTGCTGTTATCGTTAGTGAAAATGAGCTTATTTCTTTCCACCCAGAGATCATCCCAGAAGAAAGCTGAGCCTCTACTGATCCTAATAAGCCGACCAACTAAATATTGAAACAATTAGGCGTAGGCCCTTAGGCCCCGTTTGATAACCATTTGATCTTTTAATTTTTATTTTTTAAAATTAAGCTTACAAACAATACTTCCGCCTACTTTTTCAAAATATTTTCAAAATTCAAGTCAAGTTTTGAAAACTAAAAAAAGTAGTTTTCTAGGTTTCTTATTAAAATATATATATATATATATATATATATATATATATATATATTGATTATGTTTTTAGATTTTGGCTAAGAACTCAAATGTTTCGTTAAGAAAAATGAAAACTATCGTAAAGAAATTGTGAGAAAACAAACCCAATTTTCTAAAACCAAATGATTATCAAACACGGCCTTGACAATTCAAAATCAAATTACAAAACTACTAATTATACAACATCAAAAAGTTCAGTATGGAAGATGGTATGAACTATAAAGGTAACTGTGGATGTTTAAAAGAGTTCATAAATTTCCACCACTTCATGCAGTACGAAGGTAGTGAAAAAAAAATAGGCTCGAACTTCTCCTATCTTATGGAAAAATAGGTAGACAAATTCCTCACTTGCCCTTTTGCCAGCAAACGTCATCAAGCAAGAAGTACATGGTAGGTCATTCTAGACCATCCAATTTGTATTTACTTTGATTTGAGTAGTTTTCATTCAGATGACTAAACTTCTGAAAGAAAAGGAGTGTGGTTGGGTTCTAGTGGAGTACCAGTTTAATTCCTGAAATTGAATTTTGAAAGAAAAGGATCGGTAGAGTGGTGTAGAGTCATTCAATTATTTTCTCTTTTGTACTTGTATGATATCAAGTTCTTCTTGTTTGTTTGACAAATAAACATTCACGTATACTTATGGTCAGGGTGGTAAATTTGATCATGCCGATCGCCTTTTTCAAAGCATTGAGGGGACATATCGAAATTGCTTGTCCAATACAAGTGATGTGAAGGAGTTGATACCTGAGTTTTTTTATATGCCAGAATTTCTCTGCAATTCAAATAATTATCACATGGGAGTTAAACAAGATGGTGAACCCATAGGTGATGTAGTCCTCCCTCCTTGGGCCAAGGTTTGTAACTTGCCCATGATTTTAAATTGCAGTACCTTTCTCGCTCCAATTGTTTTTTGTCTGTCAATAATTTTTTTTACGTACTTTCTGAGTTATAAAGTGAAGCCAGTTGCTTGGTCTGTTGCTTTTGCATCTTCTAACTAGTTTGTGTTGTTAGTAAAATTATTTGAAATAATATTCAATTTTTTGGTGAAAAAGAATTCTTAACTCTCTCAAGTTATGTGTACAATATTTTCTTTTCATTTCATTCTTAAATATTATTATAATTATTAAAGAAGAAAGGTTAGTTTCATGTATTCATCTTTTCAAGTAAGGAAGAATTACTTTCTTTCGTTGAGATTGATCAAAATAAGGAATTTTTCCATATTTTCTGGTTATTTTGGAAGGTTTTAATTGGCAAAAGAAGGTGCTTATTAAACAAGCACAGCAAATTGAACTTAATTATTGTAGTATGCAGGGCATTTTCCCTGATAGAAACCAGACGCTTAAGATGACTTATGTTAGAAATGGCCGCCACCGAGTATGAAGATACATAATGAACAACATTAATCAGAATGAGGATTTATGCATTTTATTATTTTTGAAATTTCTAGACCTGAATATTTGGTTCAATTGGCTTAAGCTCTCCAATTTCTTGCCCCATCGTCTTAATAAAGTATTGCTTAAGATATTTTTCCTCCAAATTGGGTCACAAGCATATTGTAAGGAGGAATAAGGAGTGGGGCTTGTGATCTTTGGTTCAATTGAAAAGTTCATTCCAAAATAAAAAATTGAACAGGTTGCGAGTTGCCAGTTGCCGCATGGTACTTACTAAGTTACTGCTAACATCCGTACTTGGATTTGGTTGCTCTCTTTTGGGTGTGTGTTCATAGTTTTGTGTTTTGCACCAATTTGAGTTTTTTCTCTATGAAAAACTTCATTCCAATCGTTTTGGTAGGGCTCATCTGAAGTATTTATAAGTAGAAACAGGGAAGCGCTTGAAAGTGAATATGTTAGTTCGAACCTTCATCACTGGATAGATCTGGTGTTTGGTTATAAGCAGCGTGGAAAACCAGCAGTGGAGGTATTCTCAAAGAATTAAGTTGAAATCTCTTGTAGAGGCCTTTTCCCATAATCCGTCATAATTGAATGTGATGTATTGCAGGCTGTGAACGTCTTTTATTATCTGACATATGAAGGTGCTGTTGATCTCGACACTACGGAAGATGATTTGCAAAGATCAGCCATTGAAGATCAAATTGCTAACTTTGGCCAAACACCAATCCAGATTTTTCGTAAAAAGCATCCAAGAAGAGGGCCACCAATACCAATTGCACACCCCTTATATTTTGCTCCTGCTTCTATCAATTTAACTTCCATTATTTCATGTTCCACTCATCCTCCATCAGCCATATTACACATTAGTATGTTAGATACACATATTGTCCTTGTGAGCCAGGGGCTAGTTCTGACTGTTAAGATGTGGTTGACCACCCAGTTACAGTTTGGCGGAAACTTTACATTCTCTGGGTCTCAGGTTGTTCTCATTTATCTATGAAGGTCAATAACGCGCTCTATAAGATTGATTTTATTGTGATTCACAAAACTTATCAACCTTTTGCAGGAACCTTTTTTTGGAGTGGGCGGAGATATTCTTTCTCCTCGTAAAATTGGGAGCCCTCTAGCTGAAAATTTTGAACTTGGAGGACAATGCTTCGCTACCATGCAAACACCTGCTGAGAATTTTTTGGTTTCTTGTGGGAATTGGGATAATAGCTTTCATATTATTTCTGTAACTGATGGCAGGTTGTTACAGAGCATCCGACAGCATAGTGATGTGGTTAGCTGTGCATCAGGTACCTGCATTATATATTTTAAAAGTATGGTGTTGTATGGGTTTACTTCTGATATCACCATTCTCCAAACATTGCTAAAGATGAAGACAAGTCTAATTAGGCTTAGTTTGTTGATGAGATTTTTTTTTTTTTTTTTTTTTTTTGAGAAATATTGATTCCTTCATTTCATTGATAAAGATGAAATTACAAAAGAAGGCAAACTAAGTGATGTGGGACAAGATGTTAGGTAATTAGTATAATTTAGTTAATATTAGTTTAGAATTGTAAGCTAACTTTTAGAATATCATTTTAATAGAATTCTCAAGGAGGCTCTATTTATAGCCTTACAATAAAACTAAGCAAATAGCTAATAAAACTAAGCAAATAGCTAAGTGTCAAAGGAATTACAAAAAACACTTTCAATGGGCAATAAGAGAACAGATAAAACACCTCGAGACTTGAAAACAGATAATGATATATAATTATTAAAATCTTCAAGATTAATGCAGAAATATTTCATGTTATTTTCCTTCTTATTTCTCCTAGTCAAATTGTGACCGAGAAAAATTCTTTTGCTTGTCATGTCCCCCTGCCCCCTTCCCTGAATGCATAATTGTAAGAATACTATGATGATATTATGATCATCAATGTTGCAGTGGCATCAGATGGAAGCATTCTTGCCACGGGAAGTTATGACACTACGGTTATGGTGTGGAAAGTTCTCCGTGGTAAGATCACTGAAAAAAGAGTACGCAGCACACAATTGGAGCCACCTCGAAAAGACAATGTCATTGCAGAGACTCCGTTCCATGTTCTTTGTGGGCATGATGACATAATTACGTGCTTATATGTTAGTGTGGAGCTAGACATAGTTATCAGTGGGTCAAAAGATGGGACTTGCATTTTCCATACTCTTCGTGAGGGAAGATACATAAGATCTTTGCATCATCCATCTGGTTGTGGATTGTCAAAGCTCGTGGTTTCACGGCAAGGCAGAGTTGTGTTTTACGCTGATGATGATCTTAGTTTGCACCTCTATTCAATAAATGGTAAGCATTTGGCTGCTTCTGAATCCAATGGCCGCCTCAACTGTGTTGAACTGAGTCAATGTGGCGAGTTTTTGGTTTGTGCTGGTGATCATGGCCAGATAGTTGTCCGCTCGATGAACTCGCTTGAGGTTATAAGTAGGTACAACGGAATTGGAAAAGTAATTGTGTCTCTAACAGTTACTGCTGAAGAATGCTTCCTTGCTGGAACAAAAGATGGAAGTCTTCTTGTATATTCCATTGAAAATCCTCAATTACGAAAACCTGGCCTTCCTCGAAATACCAAATCCAAACCTTCTGCTGTGGGATAGGACACTCTTCAGGAGTTATGGAATTCTCACATACTGTACTACTGTGCCAGGTTTGTGTTCGTAATTGCCAATATTGCTACTCAAAATCGTTTCATTTGTTACTTTGCTGAAAAGGAATACTTTCCATAATCATATTTCTGCACTCTAATTTTGTTTAACATTTGTATAAGGAAATTAAAATTGTTAAAGGTCCTTTTGATAGTCGTTCTGTTTATTTTCTATTTTAAAAATAAGCTTGTATAACAAGTTTTTTTTTTCTTTTCGTTTTCTATATTTTAAATGTAACTTTGAAACCCAAGTCAGATTAGTTTACATTTTGAAGATGTTTCAGAAAAGCATAAAAAACAAACAAACATACATTCTTAAAACAAAAACAGAGTAATTGATTACCAAATGGGATCTTAGTTCATCCATTCTCTAATATTGCATCTGTGAAGTTGTATGACAAACAAATGTCTCAATGTATATTTATTCGAAAATACACTTATAACTTTGTTAGTCCATAATGTTTATGTCAATTTCGCAGAACATTTTGCAGTAGCCATGACTTATCAAGTCATCGATTGGAAGACTTTGGAGATATCAACTCTTTCAAAATTTTGAAGTACTCCAATATCTGGGGATATGGAAGGATGTACTTGCCGGTAGCTCAAAACAGCCTAACGTATCCTAGCTTAATTGCTTCAAATACGACACGGGATATCAAGTGAATCCCGAGGCATTTTTTTCTCTACACCATGAGATTTTTACTTGATCTCTTATACAAATCTGATTATCTTCATCTTGGGGAAATTGAATAGGCAATGGAGCTGAAACTTGTATATAGTCGGTAGACAAAATGTCCATAATTAGTTGGCACACCTCAGTTTACCTTTTATCCTTTGAGGCCTCAAACTTCATAAACATCATTAAGTGAGGATATGTTTTCAATAGGTTTAGTTCTTTCCCCTTTATAGCTTCAGCTCTTGTTTAATTTGTTCATAGTAATTGTATATTTTACTTATCCCATTGATTAAGTAATTAAGTCCTTGTGATAAGATGTATCTGCCAGCAGTTCTAAATTTACTTTTACATTCAGATATGACTCTTGATTTCTTTCCTTTCCTCTCATTGCCTTACAATTTTACTCATAACCATTTTACTTCTAGGAGGTTATTGTTATTAAGTAACTTATGACGTATGAGCTTATCTCTCCATACAGAGATTGAAAATGAAATATATGAAAAAGACTTTTTTTTTTTTTAGTTCAACGAGTGGGGATTCAAACTTCTGACCTCATGAAAATGAGTATATGCTAATTATCGCTGAATTATGGTCATTTTTGGCGATGATGTTGTCTGTTTTAACAAGATCAATGTGCAGTAACTTTTTTAGTATAGTGATTTTGGGGAATTCAGGGAATTTATCACAGTGGCTTACTCACTTATACATCATTTGACACAAGTAGAGAAGAGACGATTATAAATTTGAACCTTCTAAAATTTGCTACAGGTCAACAGCATGTCGCATTCCCAACTTGAGATATCCTCGAGCCAGGTTTGCCACAGTCCTATTCTCTAAGATGCTTCTCGTATAAAGTAATGGTTTAAATCTCATTTTGGTTCTTGAATTTCTAATTTTATTTTTTTAATTTTGATCCATGAACTTTGAATTTTTTTATTTTAGGCTTTGAACTTTCAAAAAATAATCATCGTGGTCCTTGTTTTTATTTTGTTTTAGAAACTTAATGGCATGGCTTCGAACAAGTATATAGCATGTTAATATGAGCATGGTTTTAAACTACATAGTTTAGAGATGAATGTTGTCGTATTGGACATGTGGATATTAGATAGAAAAATACTATAGCAATGACTAAAATAGTCATTTTTGTAAAGTTCAATATTTTAAAAATTTATGAACTAAAATGGAATAAATTTCAAAATTTCAAAATCGAAATAGACATTTTGAAAGTTTATGGATCAAAATATAATTTTATACGTAAAGTAATTTATCAACCAAAGAAAAGTTAAAACTGGAATAGGGGTTGGTTTTTATAAATACTTTAGAAAATAAGATTATTTGATGAAATTTTCTAGGTGTTAATTCTAAATATGGTAACAGGGTGCATTGATAAATGAAAATAACAACTTAAAGTAATTACAAATGTGGTCAAAAATAAGGAAACAAATCTCAAATATATCTTGAGTTCAAAAGTGGGTATTGAACCAATCAATTTTTGGGATATGCTCGAAATAATGGTATGATAATGTCTAAACTAAAATTAGTAACCTCTGATAATTTTATAATCAAGTTCGGTTATATGAAAATTATTGGACAACTCGATTTTATTTTTTAGAAAACCGGAATAAATTGGTTTGGTTCGGTTTTATTATTATAAAGTCCAAGGTAATCGAACTGAACCATATATATTAATAATATAAGAGAAACCCTAAAATTAAGATCTCTTCTCACTTTAGTTCACGTTTTCAGAGTTTCAATGTTATCCCTCCCTCACTTTAGTTCAAGTTCACTTTAGTGTTGTTTATTTTCTAGATTTTTCGTCCTCTGCATTTTCATTCATTCTTTTCATTTTCTTCATTTCACACATATATATAACTACCATATATACTTATATATACTTCATTTATCATCATTTTCATTCATCATCTTCATTTATATGTATATATAACCACCATATATACTTATATATACTTCATATATGAGTATATACTCAAATACGGCATATATACTTATAATATATGTATTCATATGTATATATATGTCCACCATATATACTTCATATTTGACTATATACTCATATATAGTGTATATATACTTGTAGATAATATGTATTTATTTTTTGTTATAAAATATGTGTAATTTTTATATATACTCATCATATATACTGATATATACCTCATATATGGGTATATATGGTTATATACTTAAATGAGTTTGTTTTACTTTTTATTTTATTTTATTAAAATATTAGAAGAAATTTAATATAAAATGTTAGAAAGGTTCAAGAGTTTGAAAGTAATTGCACCTAATTTTTATGAAAAAACTTAAAGTAGTTAGACATTTTTTATAAAAATAAGAACTGTGGACATTAATATAATATCATAGGCATAATGTGACTATTTGTGTAGTTATCCTTTTAAAATAGGTTAAATTATATAAAATATCCTTGAACTCAATTATATCATTTAGACTTTGAAAATTTTCATTTTAAGCTATGAACTTTGAATTAATTGCTTAAAAAATATATATAGAACATTTTCTTGTCGATGACGTTCAAGGTTCGAAACAACTTGAGTCAGTTTTAGCACGTCCATATATATAACATGAAATAATATTATAAAATTAGTTTTCTATTTATTTTATAGAAAACATAAAGAAAAAAAATATATAAAAAAAAAATATAGGGTTGGTTGCACAAACAACAACCCAAAATAATGGCAAATTTAGAAAAATTTAAAACATTTTGCAAATATGGCAAAAAAAAAAAAAAATGGGTATCACTGATAGACTGTTATGGTTGATATATGGTTCACTGACAAAATTCTATAAAAAAAAAATTAATAATAAACTACTATCAGTGAAATCAGTGATAGAAATTATCATATTTGCAATTTTTTAGTTTACTTCTAAATTGACATGGGTTACAATTTTTTAATATATATATTAAAATATTTTTTATTTTTCTATAAAAAAAAAAACTTAAAACTAAAATTAATTATTGTGATTTTTTATTTTTTAAAAACAGAAAACAAAATCAATTATATGTAAACCCTTCAAAAAAAAAAAAAAAAAAACATATATGTAAAAACATAAAACATAAAAACTAAAAATAAAAAACTAAAATGGTTATCAACCCTTAAACTTGTTGGAGACACGAAATTGAATAGACTAGATTATTCTATCCACATTATTATAATTGATCGTGAATAAAGTGATTGTATTGTCTTATGATTAGTGTATTTTATTTATAAGGAGTTGAACGAAATAAAAATGTTCATCTTTCTTTTAGTTCTACCTCAGGTAGGATCGAGAGGATTCAAATCTTATTTTGATAAAAATATGTTCTCAAACA
The DNA here is from genome assembly GCA_028017165.1 of Herpetospermum pedunculosum. NCBI lineage: Eukaryota > Viridiplantae > Streptophyta > Magnoliopsida > Cucurbitales > Cucurbitaceae > Herpetospermum > Herpetospermum pedunculosum. The sequence continues at coordinate 86,457,588 of CM051522.1, forward strand.
AAACAAAAGAAAATATGCTTGAGCTATGTTATGCTAAAAGAAAAAAACAAAAAAACTATCATAATGTATGCTTTCAATTTCATAACTCAAGACTGCTAATTCCTGTTTGCCTTGAGAAACTGCACGAACTTATCCAGGTGACGTTCATTCTTATCTCCCTCTCCAAACAACCCCTTCATTTCCATCGTCTTCTCTCTCAACAACTCGCCTGTTCCTGAACCTTCCGCCATGGCCGACCTCACCGATTCCGAAACCGAGTCGCGCCTGAACGATCCATCTCTCTCATTCCTCTCAATCTCGATCCCAAGCTTCTTCTCCTCCATCAACCTCGCGTTCAATCCCTGGTCGTTCACAACAGGAAACATAATCATCATTCGCCCAAATCCGAGCCCTTCGATGATCGAATTCCATCCACAGTGAGTCAAACAACCGCCGACCGAGTCGTGACTCAGTACCTTCACCTGCGATATCCATCCCTCGCGAACCAGTCCTCGACCTTCGACTCGCTCTTTGAATCCGGCCGGCAACATTTCTGATTCGTTCCGATGTGGAGTTCTTCTCAGAATCCACAAAAATGGAGTCTCGGATTGCTCCAGTCCGAAGGCTAACTCGGTGACGTCGTCTTGACTCAGAGACGCCTCGGTTCCGAATGAAACGTAGAGGACTGAGTTCGATTTCTGTTTGTCCAACCATTTTTCGATATCTACGCTTAATTCCTCCGCGTATTCCATTAACGGGGGTAGAAATCCAACCGGAATCACTGGCTTCTGGTAGAGCTTTGCCAGCAAATCGAAAGATTCCGGCTCCAGTTCCGGGGAGCTTCTTACAACCACAGCAACACTCTTTTGAATCGAAACTCCGAATCGGACCGAATCGGACGTCCCGGATTCATTGCCGGTTGCTCCATCTATGGACTTCTGGATCTCGTGGCAACGGAAGGCGATGTTCGATCCAGGAGGCATCCACTCAGGAACCTCCGTGAAGTCCTCCAGCGTTGACCGGGAGCCTCCGCCGTCGCACAGAGCCGACGGCGGGCCAAGGAAGGCGAGAAACGCGGCGGTGAAGAGGCTGAAGAAAACAGAGGAAATACGGAGCTCCGTCGCGAGCAGCGGAAGCCAGTGAGAAGCATAATCGTAGATAATCCAATCGGGATTTAATTCGCAAAGCAAGTCGGCCAACGGCGATTGCAAAGAGTCGAAGGCCCTCTTCAGTAGCTGTTGCTTGTTGTAGGGAATGTCGGAGGAAGCCTCGGCGGCGACCGGAAGACCGTCGACGGGGGGCAGAGGAACGGCGACGAGGTTGACGGCGGAGGAGAGGTGTGGGGGTATTTTGGGAATTCTAGTAAGATTCCTTGGGGTTGAAATGAAGGTAACTTTGAGGCCATTTTGGGCCAAGCAAATGGCGAGTCGAGCAAAGGGAATGAGATGGCCCAAGGCCAGCCATGGGAATAGTACTACGTGCAAAACGCCGTCGTTTGCCATTGAAGAACTGACTGAAGATCAAAGAAGACGGTGAGTGAGAAGAGAACAGCTTTTATAAATAATCGATCGGCTGATAATTGAGATTTAATAATTTCACCAATATAATAATAATATCATGAGCCGACATTTCGGAATATGAACAAGAACAATCAATCTCATCTTCATTCGCACTCCTCGTTTCTTGTCACCATATTCAATATATTGAAATTTTATTAAATACTATAATTTTAACACTAATAATTTGAATAAAACATTATTAGGTAAAACAAATTTAAAATTAATTGAAGATTAGGTAGATAGTAGTCGTTTCATGATCTTGATATTCGTAGTGTGTGATCGCACACTAACTTTATGAGGTGATTGCGTCCATCTTTCAAACATCATATCTCCTTCGATATAAATCTGTTCTGGTTATTCTTTAGTTAATCTTTTGTTTGAGTTCCCTAACAAAATTATTCATCCAGTTTCTAAAATTCAACCCACGTCGTTATGTAAGAGTGTAAAATGAAGAAGAACAAAAGAAAGGAAATCACGTGTTTTTTAACGGATTAAACGGAAAGTTATCATAGAGTCTAAATTGTAATACTCATGCAAGTTTAGGTTCAATTTGATGAAATTTAAATTTAAGAGTTCAAATTGTTGCAACTCGCTAAGTTTATGGTCTAAATTGTTTTTTCTCTTCTTTTAATACAATATAAATATATATAGATTTTATAACTTATTAAACATACATATATTTTTCTTCCAAAATGTGTTGCAAATAGAGGTTTAAATTCAAATTTACAACTATGAAAAATTATGGATGATTTTTTTTTAGTTGAACAATATCTTGGATTATTCAAATTTTTGACATAAAAATGTACATGTCTAAATTGAAATATGCTCGCATACCCCATAAAGAAAGAAAAAATAAAATAAAATTACTCGATATTTCCTCAAGTAACTATTGGCTAAAATATAGTTTGTTTGAAATATATATATATATATAGTTTGTTTTTAAAATAGGGTGGTTTTTATTTAGAATGTAGAAAAATGTCTTGTTTGGATATTTGCTCAATCAAATTCACCTTGTAGTCTACTATGTAATTTTTCCACTCCACCACATATATCATATTTTTCAATTACATTTGACATTACAACACTTCCATCGTAATTGTGTAAGTCTAGTTTGATAACTATTTGATTTTTTTTCTTTTCAAAATAAGCTTATAAAAACTCTTTCTACCTATAGAACCATTTGTCTGGTTATATATCTTTTACAAATATTTTCAAAATCTAAGCTAAGTAAAAAAAAAAAATAGTCGTTTGATAACGCATTCGAAAATAGTCGTTTGATAACGCAATCGATTATGATTTTGATTTATTTTTTTTAGAAAATAGATATGTTTGTAACCAATTGTTTTTAAGTCTTTGAAAGCAATTTTTACATTCCTTAACAATTTTTTTTAAAAAAATAAATTTATATATAATGCCATCAAATATAATCTAATATATCATGTCAAGTTGAGTTATGGTTTTGTTGAGAAAAATAAATCGTTTTATTATATATTTTTATTTCCTATTCTTTTATATATATATATATTTTTGTTAAAAATAAATTCTATCTTATCTTTTTTTGCTTGTTAAAATATATATATATGTGTATGGTATGCAAAGAACAATTAAAATTGAATGATGCTAATTTTTTTTTAAAAAAAAAAAAAAAAAAAATCCTCAACCATGAGTTGTATTTAAAAAATACGGATGAACTATGAAAAAAGTTAAAAAAAATACATTTGAACCATGAAAAACTTAAAAAGTACCTACGAATTACGAAAAACATTTAAAAAATGTCATCAACATTCACAACACACAATTATTATTATTTTTCTTTTTTGTATTAAAATAAATTATGCGTACAAATTATAGTTTTTTTTAACATTTCAATGTTCACATTTTAATTTTTTTTACACGTTACACATACAAATTATAATTTAACTGTCCACGTGGGAATTCTATATCGTTAAGTTGATTACATTTTTTAAACGATTCATAATTTAGAGAGATTTTTTAAATATTTGAAAGTTGATGGTTATGTTTGAAACGTAATTTTTTATAATTTAGTAATTTTATTATATATTTATATTGTAAGGAAGGAAAAATAAAAGAGTAAACCCTCTCTACAAAAAAAAAAAAAAAAAAAAGTAAACCCTACACAGTCCCCTCTACTTCTTTCTTTCCCCGCCCATTTTATTTTCCTCTGAAAATTCCCCCTCTCCCTGCCGCCGCACCCACACAGCTCGTCCTATTCTCTCCTATCTCCCGCCGCCGCACTCACACACCAATTGATTTCCTTCCTGTCTCTTATATCTAGCTCGGTCGTTGTCGTTGTTGGTCGCCGGTACGCTCCCACCGCCACGTTTTTTCTTCACTCTTCATCTCCTTCCCTGTTGCAACCTCACGCCGTCATGGATCAGTTTTCATCCGCATCCCCTTGATTCTTGCCGGAACTTCGAAGAAACAAGCAGTTGCCGCAACTGACGCAGTGTAGAAATTTAGCGTTTCAGTTACTGCGATGGAGGAACACAGCAACAAGTAAGGGTTTGTTTTAATTTTTGTTTTTTATTTTTATTTTTATAACCTATGATAATTATTTATTTATTTTAATAATAATGATGATTTTTAAAAACAACTATAACGATGATGATAATTGTTTCTGATGTAAATTTAACTTCCAATGTTTGTAAAAAAAATCAAATGCTGTAACTGCTCCAATTTGGTCCAGTGGGCAATGCTTTTTTTTTTTGGATATGTTGCCTTTTTTCTATGATATATTTATCTGACTTACAATGAATCAATATTCTCAGAGAAGCTTCTCAACTTACTTCATTGCTGAAGGAAATGCAGGAAGGATTGGACACAGTTACAAATAAAATACAGGCCTTAACTGCCAAGGTTAGAACATTTTTCAGTATCTGCTAATTCCAGATAGCGAAGAGAACATTTTCATATAAGTCTAGTTTTTTCATTTCAGATATGTCAATTTAGGAAGGAAGCTATCACCCCATTTGATAACCATTTGGTTTTTGAAAATCAAGCCTATAAACACTACTTTCAACCTCTAAGTTTCTTTTGTTTTTGTTTTTGTGATCTACATTATAGTTTCTACCAATGTTGTAAAAAACCAAGCCAATTTTGAAAACAAAAAAAAAGTAGTTTTAAAAAACTTATTTTTGTTTTGTTAATTTGACTAAGAATCCAAATGTTTAAGTGAAAACCATAGTAAAGACATTAGTAGAAAACAAGCATAAATTTTAAAAACGAAATGGTTATCAAACGGAGCCTAGGTTATAATGTCATTGCTAATGATCCCGGAAGAAATATGTACACAGTTAACTTCAAATTACAGTCAATATTTATTTTCACGTGCTATTGTATCTGTTTGGGTGCGAGGGATTCTATTATCTAAGTTTGCATGCAATTCAATCTTTGAGTACTATGAAAGTTATAAACTGAAACATTGATATTTTGTTGTTTCAATTTTAATGCAAACATGAAGAGCTTTTCAGTGTTTCAAAAGTGATGTCCACCGAATAAGAAATATTTTAATGTCTTATCCTTGTTTTTTAGTACACTTGACTTACGACCATCTTTAGCATGTTATATTGCTATTGAAAAGCTAAAAGTCATGTCTAATTATATAGTGTTTTTTGTATTATAATCTGCAACATATTATTATTCTAAAAAAATGTTAGTAACTTTACCTGTCAAATTTGTGTTTATTATTGTATCAATTGCAATTTTTCAAAATACTGAGTAAATTCTACTGGGCTGGATCATAGGATCTCAAGGTGTCTCTATATTCCAAAAAATATTTTTTGGTCTAACCATGGCAATTTATGTAACCATGTCAATTTTGTCATTGAAAAGTATATATCTAGCCTGATTATATATTTGTGTTGTACTTGATTCTATTTATTCTATTCAAATTATAGTATCTGATTTGAGAAACTATCGTTTGCTTTTAAGTGATTGCCTTTTGTGCGTATTTTGCCTTTGTTCAAGGCTTCAAGCAAGAAGTCCTGTTGTTTTACTTTAAGAGTACTCCTTAAAAAACACTGCTAGGATCTGTATATCACTTTTTTTGGGCTATCCATAATGACTGATCCTATGAGATCAATAACTCCTGTATCAGAAATTCAAAGCTACAATTGTATATGACCGATGCTGGATATCTCGACCTTAATCATCACAAAAACCGGTGGCTGACAATAAGCCCACATCTTTGTCAAGAATATACAAGCAAAGGCACAAAAGAAAAATGTCTTTATTTCCCCTTGTCGTAGAATTTGGGCAGAAGTGTTGGATCATTTTTAGTTTTTGCTTATTTTAGCTATAAACAATGCCACCTTTTTATTGATGGCTTTATCTGCGTCTTTCATTGACATTTTCCCCCTCTTTTGTATTTCAGGTAAAATCAAACGAGCTTCCCACATCAGATGGGATAAGCTATCTTGATGCCAAATATTTATTACTTCTAAACTATTGCTCTTCACTTGTATACTATTTGCTCCGCAAAGCCAAGGGGTTCTCAATTGAGGGCCATCCTGTTGTCAGGAGTCTTGTAGAGATAAGGTTATTTCTGGAGAAGGTTTGTTTTTTTTTCCACTTTTTTTTTTAACTTGCTTACCTTCATGGGACTTCTAAGTAGTGCTGCCTTTTTGTTAACACAGATTCGACCTATCGATAAGAAGCTTGAGTACCAGATTCAGAAGCTAACAAAAGTTTCTGTTGTTGCAAAAGAGAATGCATTCGTTGACGAAAAGGATTCAGCTACACCCCAGGCCATGGATGATCGGTTAAAATATCGTCCAAACCCTGACATGCTTGTCAAAAAATCAGGAGGGACTACTGAGGTGAGGAATTAAGTCAAGGATCAAGTTTAGTAACTCTTTTATTCCATCTTATTATGTGAAAGTCTCAACTTTTGCTTTTGTTTTTGGAATTGAACCTTCAAATAGGATGGAGATGGTATATATCGTCCACCAAAGTTTGCCCCTACTGCTATGGAAGAAGATAAGAATTCTAGGAAGGAAAGAAATTCCTCGAGAAAAGATGTAGAGACACTCCGACGAGCTAGCCAAAGTGATTATATGAGGGAGCTGATGGATGACATGGCTGGGAAACCTGAAGAGGTTTGTTATGGACCCTACTATTATATTATATGATTTTTTTTCTAAATACCCAACGTGTAGGGTACTTAATTTTTGTTGTTCATGGTCAATACAGATTAGAGAAAGTGTTGGACTGGAAAATAGAGAAGTTGCTAGATATGTAGCAAAAATGGATGAACGTGACCGAAGAGAAGAGGAGCTTTTCACTCGTGCACCACTTACGAGGATTGAGAAGAAGAGAGAAAAATACCTAAAGAAGTCGAGATATGGGTACATAGACTTAGACTCAGTTTGACTTCTTTTCTGTCTTTGATTAAATCACCAGACTTTTAAAGCAGTTTGACATCTCTAATAGTCGTCTTTTATAGTAATTTGGTATCTCTAACGACTGTTTTCTTAAGTCCAGTTTTTTTGACACACTTCATTTTATTTTTAGGATGGGTGGTGTAACTGATAGTTTCTATGACGAAGTAAAATCCCTGCCCTTGGAAGGTGCTGATGATGAGCAACCTACAGATTTTGGTAGTAGTAGAGGCAGAATGAGAAATCATAAGAAGCGCAAGGTTTGTCACAAAGAACTTTGATTTCTGATTGAGCACACATTTTTTTTTTTTACTTTTTTCCTTTGATTGTAGAAGTTAGTCTGAGTTTGGAGCTTTTGGATTTTACATAGAATCAAAGAACATATACTTGTGCTTAAAAACATTTTTTTTTGCAGTCATTCCAAACACGTCCTAAATTGATCTGAATGAGCTAGGTTCCGTACTTTCTGGCATAAGTCTGATATATTCGCATGGGCATTTTATTTTTCCCTTTTGCAATACTACTAACGAATACAATTTTAATGTGCATTCTCAACTTTCTTCTTTGTTGGTTTTCATATTAAATGGAAAAGGGTATCATCTAAAATATTTAACTGACCATTTTGCTTCTCAAAGTAACACCTCTTTTTGCTTTCTGCAGGGTAGGCATTGAAGGCCAGGTGAGCATCAGGATGATGGGAAATACTTTGGGTTAATGGAAGTTAATATGATCACTTTTATTTTGATGTCCAATTATTTCTACTTTTGATGAAACACTACACGGCTTGAATTATGTGCCTCTGATTCATGAAGTATTGTTAGAGTGAATGTCAAATTGAGCAATTTTCCAAGAACTGTTTGACAGGTCTACAAGTTGAGTCTTCGTTATCTCAGAATGCTTTTTTTTGTCCGAAAAGACCCATTAGTGACAGGTGGACTAGAAAATTTTGAATGTACAGGTGGACTAGGTCACAATAAGCTTTCAGACATCATACAAAATGTTTGAATGTACTTTGTTCTAGAAAATTTTGACTTGTATTAGTTGTTCACCAAGAGTTTCCTTCCATTAAGTTAAGTATACCTCTTTCTTGGATGTTTGAAAAAACATGAAAAATGTCTGGTTCTTTTCAATGTAATCAAGCAAATAATACTAATCAAGTTGATAGGATTCTTGATAAGTGGAAATTTGAATTCTCATGTACAATAAAAGGTTACGAGTTTCTGCAAATGAAGATTAAATGCATAATATTAAAACAGATATCTCATGTTTTATTATAACTAAACTAGAAGGGTCGTATAATTGTTATGGGATTAATCAGCTTTAGAAGCCAATTACAGTCAAATGTAATGTCAATGTGCGTGAAAGTAACTTTCTGCTGTTCAGGTCGACGACTTTACAGAGTCAAGTTCGAATCTTTTCCCAACTTGATGGCCTTTTCTTCACCGCGACTACTTCCCTCGATCATCAGCAAATAAATTATGCAAATTTCATCTAATAAACTGATGTCTGAAAGCTTATTGTGAGAGTAACTTCGAATCACATGCTACTATTTTAATTCTTCCAACATTCTCTTGGGAATCCTCGTTCTTAAATGTCGCATCCTGCAAAATGAATGTCCAAACGTTGTCGCAGAACCGATAGGTGTGCAAATGTCCCTGTTGCAAAAAGAGGACGATGAAGAGGTTCAGATATCACCACAGAATAAGTGTTAGCTACTGGGGGCTTATGAAATAAATTCACTCGGCAAAATGTGGAAGGCAAAAACAAATTGATTGGTCTTCTGAAAGAAAGAGTCAAAAGAGATGGGCTGGGAAAACTTCAAAAAAGATGCCATGCCCGTTGACTATATAAACACTCCTTAGATATTGCTGTGTGATTGTGATTTCATCATTTCTTTTAAAGAAATAGTTCTCATACAATCTATGTACAATGAACTTTCAATGAGTATCATGAGACAATTCAACAGCCATTGGATTGAATATATAACTTGAAAGCAAGAGTAAGGGAATCATTCAGACTCATTGTAGAACCTGATAATATAGCAAGGCCACATTCCTAATGACAGGAATTACATTCCCCGGATTCCAAATACATAAAGAATTACGAAGATAATTCCTGAAAAACTTATGGCATGCTTGAGAATGATTCTGAAATAATTAAAATCAAAACATGACTTCAATAATTCAAAATCCATTTTTATAGTATGAAAATCACATTGAATTTGTAAGGATTTCGAACATGGCAAAAGTAGCAATTTCAAAATCACTCGCAAACATGCACTTATTCAAGGTGCAATATTCTATACTGGAAAACGTTTCAGGAAACAATGAAAAAAAGACAAGGAATAGAATAATGAACACAAGTAACCTAGTCCATATAGTATTAGATCAAAAGTTCCACAATCGAAACTTTCCAAATACAAATGTTTTTATGCTGTACATTGTATGTTTGCTCTATGAGGGTTCTCCATTCACTTCGGGGCAACCAAAAACCATGGGGAGATAATCTACTATACATTCCACGTAACGACATATAGACGTGTTTTTTTTTTGATAAACGACATATAGACGTGTTACTGATAAAACAATTTGGCTCAAGACTAAGCCGTGCACTAGAGCACAAACACAACAATCTCAGAACAGGAAAACACAACCAATTCCTCTTATCAGTAAAAACATGTTTCAAGTTTATAATGTTGACTTTATTTAGCAATATAAATCTCTGGCATTCAAAGATTCGTCAAATTCAAAAGCCGAACACAAATATACCTTGATAGTCACCTTGCTTTTCACCTGTGATTCCAGAGCCTCGGTCATGGACTGCAAAAGCCAAAAGCGGTAGGAAATTAAATCAAACAAGACCTTAATTTCGAACACAAAATCCAAAATTCGATCAAACAAGACCTTAATCTCCTAACCATGTTTGGCTATACCTTATCGAACTGTACAAGAACCTGAATAGCAAGCTCAGGACTAAGAGTACCGTTCTGGACCATTTCGTCCAAAGTTTCAGTCAAACACATTCCGATCGTCGATCTGCGGTAGAGTTCAAACGTTGCCATTCTTCTTCGAAAAACAAGATCTGCTAGATATGTAAGTTCTTTAGCTAAGATATCAAATTTAGCTCACAAATACACATCCGGAATTGACAAAACTAAAGAAAATTTTGGAACCTAGCGTCAGAATTCGAGAAAACTGGCAAAATCTTCGAAATTAAAGCGAGAGATCAATTCGAAAAGGAATGAAAAAAAAAATGATAAAGAGAGAGTACAAGCAAGGAATCTGTAGCCTACAGATTGTTGGTGGTGAGTTTGTGATGCTTCTGGTTTCTTGATTCTGACAGGGTTAACGTTAGCTCCAAAGCTTTTCGCGAGCGAAGAAATTTGGGGCTTTTTATACCCTAGATTTTGTAGATGAGGGTATATATAGCAGCGAAGCCACGGAATAGAAACTCGTCAAAATCACGAATTTGTTTCTTGTTTTGGGCCCTGAAGCCCGTTTGAGTTTCAACGGCCCATTAAAACTCTCTTTCGACCCGGCCCAAAAAAGAAAAGTTAAGGTAACTACTCAGAAAGTCAAAGATTTGACCGACTTTCTTGAGCGACCTTTTCCCGCCAGCAAGCAATTATCTCTCCAGACCTTCTTCAAGTTCAGGCCGTCGAAAATGGAGTCTCTCTTCTTCGCTCAACCTTCAATCGAAAGAAAAACTGTATGTATCTCATTGATTCTCTATCTTTACCAGAATCATATATGTTTTCCTTCGCAATCTCATTTTCGTTCATCGATTCTATATCTTTACCAGAATCATATATGTGTCGTTTTTAGACTAGATTGTTTTTTAATATTGTTCTGATTTCTGAACTTTTACTAGATTCTCAAACTTCGCAACATTTCTGTGTCCGAGTTCTTGATAGCATTGCAGTACTTCTTTTGGAATTCAAACAAAGATGTCATAGGAAACAGCAGTACGTATATTCTTATATTTACAAATTGCATTTAATAGATGTTTGTTACTTCAAAGTTGCATCGGCTCTTTCATATATATTTAACTCTGGATTTGGCGTCATCAATTCATATTTAATATCTTGGGACTATTAAAGCCCTCCTAGAGGGAATGATTCAATCATTGGTGGCAACCCATTCTACGGTTTTCTTGACAACCAAATGTTGTAGGGTCAGGCGGTTGTCCCGTGATATTAGTCGAGCTACGCGTAAGCTGACCCACACTCACGAATATAAAAAAAAAAAAAAATCATATTTGATATCTTTTACACGTTATTATCACGAATTAAGTGCCTAATTAGCTCTATCTATATCGTTTGTTTGATGGTAATTGATAGGAGGGAAGACCCATTGACTCACCTAACGAATCAATGAACCTATTAGGTTTTGGGATTACAATTTTACTTTTCACTATTTGGTTTCCATGAGTTGCTGTTGATTTGAGGGTTCATGAATTGCTAGGTATTCAAAAGAATAAAGTAGACTTGAGAAGGAGTAGAGCAAATTTTATTAAACGCTATATGTTCTTGTTTTTTATTACGACGTTCAAACATCTTTCAACTCCATTTTTGCTTGTTACATGCCCTTGGCTTATCTATCGAAATTTTGAAGCCACCAACACCAACATGATCGTGATCCTATTGATCAAATTTAAGATGGTTAGTTGATGAGTATTAGACATTACTTTCTGCATGACCACCTTCACTTGTGTGCTTCTCAGGCTGTCACAAATCTTTTATACAACGAGAACATTTATGATATAGACCACCTACATTTGGTGATGTTGTATGCTTCACGTATGAGAAGGAGCCATGTCCAATTGATATAACTTTTCAATAAATTGGTTTCTTGTTTTGCCAGGTATGAAACAGGGTAATGTGTTCATCTGTGCATCATTTTTATTAAATTTGAATTTTTGATTTTAGTCTGGAATTGTAGATTTCTCATTTGTGATTTCTCAAATTGTGAAGATCTTTGACTTTCACGTATTGTTGAAACACTATTATTGGCATGAATGATGGGGTGATGCATCAAGTACTTTCCCCTTGGATCATGAAAAATTGTGCCCCATAATTCTCTTTAACATTTATGTGGTGATTGGTGAACTAAGCAGTTTTTCACTGGGACTTTTAGAAATTTCGATTCTTGGTATTTTGGAACTTTACTGTTATGTTTAAAGATTTATTATTCTGATGTCTCTAGTATGTAGTTAGTTGTTAGAATAATAATTTTGTTTATGGCAGTAGTAGATATTAAAAAAGGCATTCAAATGATCTTTTCATCTATCAATGAAAAAATGTTTTTATTGTTATTATTATTACATTGGGCTTCTTGATTTGTAAGATGAGTTAATAAATAAGCTATAAGGAGATACCTAAAGCTGTAGCGGTTATATGTTTTACTTTTACATTGGATTTCTTGATTTGTAAGATGAGTTAATATCTTTTGGTCAAGCATTTGTTCTCGTTTCTATGGTTCTCTCGCAAGCCTTTTCCATGCCTATCTTGAACACCCACAACCCCTTGGCGGCTTAGCCATGTTCCAACTTCCAATCATTATAGAATCCACAGTTTGTTTAAAGACAACTTTGGATAAAATAAGGCTTTAACCTTTCATCCAAGACATTAGAAATAGTCAGATAAACATCGGTAAATCTAATATTGTAGAATCTCCGACCTTGCTGCCTTTACTTTTTCTAGAGTGAATTCTTTAGTGGTGTTCCAATTCTTTTTTAAATAGTTGACCCACACAACCATCTAGTTTCTTTATACAGTGATAGTTACAATTATTACCTTTCCCCGGTACCCTAATGGTAGTTAGCTATTATGTTAAAGTTGAAAATCTATTAAACAAAATTGTTAACTAACCTAGCCTATCAATTTTACTTAACTAACTCTTCAGTAATCCTATTAAATATTTTCACGCTTCTTTTATTTGTACCTCTCATTAGATCTCTCGCAAGGTCACTTAAAAATATTGGAGTTATCTCATACAAGTACAACAACTTAATCCTCTTTTGTTTGGAATTGGACCATCTGTATTTGTCATCTGAAACACCATCTCACTTGATCGGTTGCTGGATGTAATCATTTTCACTACTTTATATTGGTGTAAATGTACACACCCTTTTTCCAATTTCAGTCTTTCTTATTTGATTGCTAATTGGACAACCTTTTTGTAACTCACCAATAGGTGCTCGAGCTTTTGCTCCCTTTTTTTCATTCATCAATGAATTTGTTTCTCTCAGGCCCTGTAACTGTTCTCACCAGACAACCACACTTCTCATTTTAATTTTATACTCCTTTTAGCATCTGCAACATCTTAATCCTCTTTTTATCCCACAAACTAATTATCCCTCCTCAGGGCCCCAAACATTCCTCTTTAATTCATCCAATTTCTTTCAAATTTACTTAACTAACTCTCTATCAACCCGTTATCTTAGATCATTGGATATTTTCCATACCCAGAGATCATTTCAAATTCAATATCTTCGACTTTTTTCTGTTTTCCTCTTGAGTCCAGCAGCATTCCTAACTAATAACCTTTGTAACTGATCAATTGCTATTTGCTCCTTAACTTCTACTTTGCAGAAATCAAATACTCTGGTGCCGTAATTATGCATACATGCTATTTTTGTCCCTCAATAACTCTAAAGACGTCCGATATTTCCTCCCTCTCGCAATTCACAACAACCTCAAAATTCTTATCTTGTTCTTCTTCTTACCCTCAGTTTTGAATAGGATAAGATTTCATCACACATACTCTCTAGTTCACTCTCTCCAAGACTCTCTTAATTAGTTATTCTAGGACTCCCAAAATATACATTTCTTGTCTACTAATGACTCCAATAACCTCTTACACACCCATGTCCTTTTGAGTTCAAGATTATTGATTATTTATTCCTTTTTTTTCAGTGACCTCAGATGAATCAGATCTCAGAATTGTATTTAGTCTCTCTCACAAACACATTTACTCTTGAACTCCCAATCACATGTGCTTTGTATTCGTTTTCAGATATTCCAAATATGCATATATAGTCCTTGTCTTCTAACGCTAGTTACGCTACAAAGAACGCACAATCAGTCCCTCTCAATGAATTCTCACCCCGCATACAGCAACGCATACACATTTGTTGTCTACAAATCTTTTCTAAATCACAATGAGACTCCCATTCACATTTATGGTTCTTACCATCTTAAGACTTCCAATATCATCATAGGGAAAGAGTTTTGAAACAACATTCAAGTCTAGATTGTAGAAGATGTCTATTTTGTGGTTTGAGCTTCTCAAAGGATTGGATGTGTGTTTGGTGTCTAAAATAATTGGTCTCCTGTTGTCCTTGGGGTACATTTCTAAGTTACCATAGTTTGTATCTCTAAGTGGACCCGTCGGTGAGGATAAAAGTGCTATCTACTTTAAAGATGTATCATCATGTTAATCTGCAATAGTTGATACCTAAGATGTAATAACGCATTAAAAAACCAGAAAAATTGTATAAAACGTTATTACATCTTAGGTATGTCGCCCTTATAATCTCTTGTTTTTATTTCCACAACAAGACGGCATTTTCTTTGATTTCTGGTCTAAAGAAAAGTTGAATTCTTTTGCTACAGAAGTAGGAAAGTGAGGTTTCATATGGCAATGGGTTATTCTTAGAATGTTAGAAAAATTTATCATTCTTCTTTCAGAGCACATGAAAATTTGTAGCTAGCAAGTAATCATGTTGTGCTTGCTGCAGTTGTCTCTATTTGGAGCAATGTTCTTACACAATTTGCACTTATGCCCTAGCAATAATTGTAAATTTTCTGAATTTGCATGTGAAAGTCGAGACTTAGTTTTTCTCATTTGATTCAAACCAAGTTTAGAAACCTTTTTTTTTCTTTTTCTCCCAGTAACCTCAGCTCCTGATGAAGTTGGATTTTCATAAGTCATATCCAGCAGATACTGTTTGAAAGATTCAGGTGACCATTTTATTTGTTTTTTTATTTGCCATTCTTCTCTTGCAGCCATATAAGGAAGCCTTAGATTTTTGCGTTTCCTGCGTTTAGCCCACTTTAATCCAAATAAACATGTCATTTGTTATGAGGTTGAAAAAAATTAATTGCTCATTAATGTTAAGACCCCTTGGATTTTTTTTTTTTTTTTTTAAATACTTTTGTAAGATGCATTCCGGATAAATTCTAATAATTGAATCAGTAAATAGAATTTCTCAAGCTCATTTAAAAAAGATTAATTCAACCATTGAACCATAGTACTTATGTTGTAGATTGTAACGAACTTAAACATCGCTCAACTAATTATGACTAGCCAGTACTTCAAATCTCCACTGTCATTTACATAGGGTAGGTTGCAAGCATATATTTTTTAATGTTTTATAAATCTTGATAAAAAAAAATAAATAAATAATATTTTGACAACATGAACATAGCTCAATTAACATAATGTAAGAACAAGTGACCACGAAGTCAGGAGTTCAATCCCCACCCCGTAGGTTGATAAAAAAAATATATTTTCATTCTAACATGGTTAAAATTTGTTTTTGCAATTCCCATCCATTTAAAATAAACTTTAGAACTGGCTCGATTATTGAGTTTCTGATAATTTTTTAGTTTTTGCCGTATTTTATTAATTCAAATATTGAATTATTTGTTGATATGGCCAAAACTTATTTCGCATCATTCTGCTAAGCAAATGCAAATATAAATCAGCCAAAGTTTCATTCATTAAGTTACAAGACTAGGATGGATAATCAATGGAAGTTCAAATTTTACAATCGAAAAATAAAAAGGGAATAATATTCTATTTTATGAATCTGTAGGGGCATCAGATGGGGGGCCTTCGAGACGGATATAATCATACATGACGCCATTGAAAGATGAACTGCTTATAATTTGCGAAAGGAAGATGCTGTTGTCTCCTTCCAGCAGTAAAGATCCAGGTATGTCAACACTGTAGAGTCGATAGAGTCCATGAATTCCATGCCTAGCTATTGCATTGTCGTGCCCAATCTGTCCTGTTGTAAATACAGCAGGCTTTGCTTCTGGATTGTTTACCTGGATCTTTTTTTTTAAATAAATAAAAAAAGAATATCACATCGTAAATATTTATTTATAATCACATGAGAAGTCAAATTTTCTGCTTAAAAATATGTTTAAATTACAAATTTGGTCTCTACGGTTTGGAGAAAGTTAAAATTTAGTTTCTATGGTTTGATAAAACTTCATAAATAACCCCTTCGGTTAGAAGCCACAAACTAATTGAGTACGTGCCAGTTGACTACCATGTGTCAATATGAAGTGATATTTTGTATTTATATGATTGTGTGGGTTAAGTAGGCTGACGGGATAAAAAATGAGTTGACAATCTCCAAAGAAGCTACATTAAATTGCCAATTTCTAACCCGTTTTTAATCCAATAAACTATTTTAACCCACACAATCAGCTAAAAACAAAAGACCACCTCATTCACGTTATGGATAACTAGTTGTCACGTACTCAATTCATAAACAAAAGACTATTTATGAAGTTTTATCAAATTATAGAGACGGAATTCTAACTTTTAAAATCACAGGGGACCAAATTTGTAATTTAACCTAAAAATATATATGGATGTAACCAATACAAAGATCAATGTCCAGGATCAAAATTATAACATGATTAATATTGGTAATAGTTCATCAACAATGGAACTTAGTTATTCAATTGTTTATAATTGACTGGTCAAGATTTTACCTACTATTGATTTTTTATTTATTTTTAATTCTCAAAATGTTATCTCTGTAAATGTCTCATAAAGTTAAGAGTGTGATAGGATGAGTACCTGTAATTCAGCAACATTGGCAGTAGCGAGAGCCACTCGCAATGTATAGGTTCCATTCTTATCTATTTGATTATTCAGTGTAAACTTGATTTCCCACGTGGTTGCTTGATGGGATCCATTATTTCTCGTTCTGTCATTAATTAAAAAAAAAATCTTATAAACTTTATATATTTTAATCGACATAGAAATCTGGTGTCCGATGAGGAAAAATGTTATTAATAAACTACACCATATATATTGAACATACTTACCTATTAACATGAGCAAAGAACCAATCTTTTGTGTAATCACTGACACCAACTGTGTATACTAAGTCTGCATCAGGATATAATTCTGCATATTTTTCCCACAATCCATATTGCCTAAATCTGCACAACAGTCAAGTTCCAAGAATTTAAGCTTGTAAGGTGAGTGCTATTTATCTAAAATATTATCTTCAAATGTGGTTAAGTTTTACTTGTCTAAAGTTCAAATTTTTCTACTTCTGACTAATGTATGTAACAACGCATCCTCCTTCAAACTTGTGATTATTATTATGATTTTAGATATTCGTGAGTGTTCGAGCATCTCACAGAACAACCGTCTAACCTTACTGCATTTAGTTACCAATTTTTTTTTGTAGAATAATAGATTCTAGGTAGATGTGGCTACCATGGTTTAAAATCACTCCCTCTAAGCTGTTTATAATTTTCAACGTCTTTATGACCACTAGGTCATGATGGTTAAACTTGTGATTATGTGATATATTAACAAATGGAATATAATTGAGAGCATAATGTCTCATAATTGGAACAATACTCTGAAGAACAGAAAAGCTTTCATACCTATCCGGATGATTAACATACAATTTGTTAATGTACTTTGGATCAGGATCAGGAACATAGAATTCGGCAGCAGAGCGATCAGGAATGCCTATTTCCCACAATGTGGGCCCATTCCTAAGCGGCTCATAAACAAGATCACCCACCTCCATATCACTACCTGAAATTCGACATGAACAGAACTACAAATGCTGAGTTCTTTCACTTCTGGAATTATTAGCTTCATTTGTATGATTCATTGACGTGAATACACATATTTTCTTTTTTTTAAGTAAGAAATCGAACTTTCATTGGAAAAAAATGAAAGAAAATACAAGGGTATTGCCCTAATAACGTGAATACACATGGAAAATGTTTAGAAAGCGAATCAAGACCTGCGGAGATGCTAACGACAACTTCATATCGGTAATCACCAATGAAACCACGAACCCAAGCATAAAGATTGTAGTCGCCGATACGTATATTTTCAATGCTAAATGAGCCATCTGCATCTGTTTTGGTCCAAAACTGGTAACCCTGATCATGTTTTAAATAACATCATTTTATTTGCTTTGCAGTAATTAATATATTTGTGAGTGATTTTGAAATGGTTAAAATCAATTTTGTCATGTTCAGAATTACTTCGAAACATTTTTTTAATCATTCGAAATCAATTTTGTTGGAATGAAAATCATATTTCAAAGTGTTAAACCAAGCGTTAAATTGATTTCGAATGATTAAAGATATGTTTAAAGAGATTTTAACCATCTTAAAATGATGTAATGTGCTTAGAAAGTTCGAATTTAAAGTGGTTGTTGAAAATCAATCATCAGTATCCAGTACCTTGTTTTCTGTCTGCCATGATCCAGCATCTCCTGGTGCTGCCAGTCCCACATACGCATCAGTTGCTGGCATTTGCTCTTTGTTAACATATCTGCATACAACTCCAATGAATTGCAAATTATTTAGTACGAAACTTCCATCTGAAATTATATGTTAAGAACTATAAGATAACAACTAACTACCTTATTTTCAATTAATTAAACAAGGTAATGAAGATCTTATAATAGTTTAGTCAGGGCTTGCTCTTACAATTTTTCCATTTTATTATTAATAAACAGAAAAGAAAAGGCTAGCTACATATAACTTTAGGTTAAAAAACACCTTGGTCCCTGTAATTTGAAATTTATAACAATTTAGCTTGTGAACTCTAGAACTTAACAATTTAGCGTTTGTACTTTAAATTTTGTAACAATTTAATCCTTACCGTGAAAAAATTCATCATAATTAGGATGTAACGACTTAATCTTTGTAAGTTATAAATACATTTGGGTTCATAATCAAATTTTCGATCTGCATATATATGAAATTTCATTAAATCTTAACAATATTTTTCACAATAAGGACTAAAGTACTACAAATGTAAAGTACATAGACTAAATTGTTACTTTCATAAAAGTTCAAAAACCAAAAGTGTCTTTTAACCAATAACTTACTAGCATTTTTTTTTGACAACTTGTGGGGTGGTGGGGTTTTTGAACTTCTGACTTCTTGGTCACTAGTTCATACAATATCTCGGTTAAGCTATGTTTATGTTGACATATTTTACTAGCATGTTAACTTGTATGTGTGTGTTTTCGTGCATGTATGTATGCATGTATAAATCTACCTGTCAAGGACAAACAATTTGCCAGTCAATCTACCACGTTGGTTTGGTGTGGGGAAATCCTCAGAAGCGGGAAAAGAATAGGGCCAACTTTCAACTTCTTTCGTCATCTGAGAAATAGTTTTGCACAAGGATATATTTAAAGGTATCGTTGTGTTCGAAAACGACAACTTAAACATAGTTCAACTGACATAAAGTATGTGCTCTCAACCAAGAAGTCAGAGGTTCGAATTCTGCACCCCACATATTCTAAAATAATAATAATAATAAAATTCAACTATCAGAGGTTCGAAGACATTGACAGAGTGTATTAATAACGTAAAACAAACCTGAGTTTTAGCATCTACCCACAAAGAAAGTGGATCACCTCCATCAGGAACAGAATTTACATAGAGAAAAACAGGGCCAAAAACTTTCTTCCACGGCTCATCAGGAATGATCTTCAGCACCAAGTCCTCTCCTGAATAGTGAGCGCTAAGAAACATCTGAAATTGTGACATTTTGGTTAATTAATTAATAATAATATGCACTACTTAATTTCATGTTGAATGTTCTCTTCAATTATCTTCAACTTGCTCATTTACGTCAAATGTCAAAGTGAGCATATGTCAAAGTGAGCATAGTTTAGCGGTAATTGACATGTACTTCTTTCAATGAGGTCGGAGTTTCAAATCTTGCTCATTTACTAGAAATGATAAATACTTACAGCAAGAGCATATGGGCCCACATGAGAGGTAAGATTCTGCTTGAGGGGTCCACCTGATCTGAACTCACTGCTGGGAGTGATTTGCCAGAAACCAACTGGAGGATCCATGGATATCCATCCATGCACTTTAAGATCTTTATTTTCACAAGAATATTGGTATTTATCATCCACCTATTCACACCCACATGTTTATTTGATATCAGATTCTTACAAATTTAGCTCTGCCCATTAAAGATGTTTGATTCAGAGACTTCTGATAAAAATATGCAAATGTTTGAACTCAACATATATTGTATTGCCTTTTATGTTCTTAAATACTAATATAAAAGCTTAGGCCATGTTGACAATCATTAGATTTTTTGTTTTTAATTTTTGAAATTTGTGTTTGTTTCTCACAATTTCTTAAGATAGTTTTCATTTTTCTTAAGGAAAGATTAAATTCTTAGCTAGATTCCAAAAACAAAAACTACTTTTTTTTTCTTTTCAAAATTTAGCTTGAATTTTGAGAACATGTGTAAAAAGTAGACAACAAAACAAAGAAATGCATATGTAGAAGTGAGAAGTGATGTTTATAAACTTTTTTTTTTTTTTTTTAGAACATGTCGGGGTGGGAAATTGAACCTAGGACCTCATGGTCACTAGACGATAAATCATGCCGTTGAGCTATGCTCTTGTTGGCGTGATGTTTATAAACTTAAAGTTATAGATTTCATCATAAAGGAGCAGGAAAATCTGAGTAGAGACAAAGAAAGGTCATAAAGAAGTAGAAAAACCTCTCCCTTGAACTCAGCTTCTTTAGGATTGACTAACAATACAGCCTCTGGAAAGTCCAAAGGTTTGCCTCTGTGACGTAATCTATCCTCAGGAAGTGGCATAAATCTCTGTCTGTTATCTGCTATCGCCATATAATGAAACCTAAATTACAATGAAAGAAAAAACATCACTATTAATTAATGTTTCTCTACGCAACCGATCAAACTTTCATTTTTGCATACGGTCCGTTAAATCACCAATCAACCCAAAAGCTGAAACCGATAGGTTATGGTAAATTTAATTATATATCAACACTTTAACACTGCCAACCACATATTAAATTTGGGAGAGTATGGTATCGTACTTGTCTTTTCTTAGCTTAAATACAATCCTAGTTTGAGGAAGGTTGAATGGAGGCCATTCCTTCAAGTGTTCATAGATGGCATAGGAGTAAAATCCAGAGGAGTTACGAAGCATTATGAACCTGAAAAAATGAACTTCTATAAGTTTTTGTATGTATTTTTTTTGTTTCTCAAATTTATTAGATTGATGATGCAGATTGCAGATACCTTTTGTCTATGTTTAAGGGAACTTCCTTGTCCTTAAATGCATAATTCCTTTTAAATGAGAGCTCTATCTGTTCTTCATTTTGCACCATCACTTCAAATTCTTTTCCTCTCATCCTGAAAGCATTTTAAATCTCTTGAGACCATTTCAGCTGCAAAGTTTCTTTAGGTAAAATTAAAGAAATCCCATCAAACTAGAATACTAGGAAGTAATGAACTTTAGATTTTTAAATTGATACTTTAGAAGAAATCTGAAAATAGAAGAAAGAGGGGTGGTAATAGAAGATTACCAAGACTTCAAATGAAAGAAAAAAGAATAAGTTGAAATTCCATTTAATAATTAATGTTATTTTTCTCTAGTTTCGACATACTCATCGAAGGTTCCCGTCGTTCCGGAAGTCCCGGAGTTCCACACAAGGTCCCAGTACCTGCATCATATATACTGCATTCCTCTGAGTAAACTTAAAGTTTAGAGTTAACTACAACCCGTTTGATAACTATTTGGTTTTTGGTTTTTGATTTTTGAATATTAAACTTATAAACAATACATCCACTATGAATTCTTTTGTTGTGTAATGTATAAGGTGTTTTCAAAATTCAAGCCATGTTTTGAAAACTAAAATGAGTAGTTTTTAAAAACTTGTTTTTGTTTTTCGAATTTGGCTAAGAATTCTAATGTTTCCTCATTGTAAAGAAATGGTGAGAAAATAACACAATTTTCAAAAACCATAACAAAAAACTAAAAGGTTATCAAACGAGCCTACTGAATCATAATTCGAGAAAGATAGAGAGGCATGATATTAGTAAATGAAATCATATACCCTCTGTGAGCTTCTTTATCATCAACTTCTAAAACATTGTCAATGCTGTTGTATTTTATCCCAGTAACATTTCCATCTGGCTTGGACAGTGTCACTTGCAATATACCATTGTCCATAACTACCTGCAGCCCACATGCAAAACACATCTTCTCATGTCCTAAAAATATTCAAGTTTTTTTTTTTTTGAGTTCAACAGAGGAGGGGATCGAACCCTCGACTTTTGGGATGGTAATTGGTGTCTTATCCACTAAGCTATGCTCGGATTGACACCAATTCAAGTCATATTGAACAGCAGAAAGAAAAAACTGACTTACATGATGATCCTGAATATCCAATTGGAGTATCTCGTTCGCCATTTTAACGAAGCCTAAACCCCGTCCTAGCTGATGATTTCCCAAACTTCCTTAGCAGAAGAGAGTTGCCATTTTATCTGGGCTCAGCTGACAACATTTCCTGGATTTTATGGAAGGACAATATTTGCATTTGGAACAGGACATATTTATAGTCTTTTGTCTAATGTTTTTTAATTTCTTGTTTTATACATTTTGTTTCAACTACAAATCTGGGAGTTGAAGGAAAGGATGGGAAGTTGCAAGACTTAAAAGATAGTTCTTAGTTAGATTTTTCTTAAACAAAAGATGAAGTGTTTTCTAATTTTGTCCCAACAGCACTAATAAATGAGACATGTGGGAGAAACCACTTCAAATGCCACAAGAAAACATTATCTAAATACAGGCATTTTCAGCTTATCATCCTCAACAAAGGATATTCCTTTTTTTTTTTTATATTCGTGAGTGTCTAAACCAGTTTGCGCGCACCTCGACTAATCTTAGGAGACAACTGCCCGACCCTACTACGTTTGGTTGCAAATGAAACTCGTAAGATATTAAATCCTAGTTAGATGACCACCATGACTTGAAACGATTCCTTCTACCCTTTTATTATTGTTATGACTCTTATTGACCACTAGGTCAACCCATGATCGTTATCTTTAACAAAGGATATTCAGATTCAATGAATCTAAAAACATAATAAGCCTCCTTATATTTATTTTTTAATTTTTTTTGTCCTCAAGATGAGGGGAATGGAGTGCTAAAGTGGCTGCAAACAATTACAAAGCTTATATTGCCTCTGATGCAACTCTCTCTAGAGATTCTTAAGTACCAAAAATCAGTGCATGTAGTTAGTCAAAAGTATTCTATACAAAACGAGCATCACAACTTTACCCTCTATTGAATCAAAAGTTAGCAAATGAATTCACGTCAAGACATATATACATCCAATAATATGCATACTGAAACAAATGGAATTTGCTTATCATTGTAAATATTGTGTCGTGTGATGTGAAGAGCTCAATTGTTTCTTTAATAAAAACTATTCATTCCTACAACATTCAATGCATAGGTCAACTATAAGAATTTAGGGAGGAAAGAAAATTCTTTTCATGAGTTTTATAAACGAAACTTTTCATTAAAAAAATGAAACGAGACTATTGCTCAAAAATACAAACTCTGCAATGAAAGAAGAATCAAGAAATAAGAACAAATAGAAACAAGAGGAGCCCAAAAACAAGAAGCCAGAAAACCAAGAACACCATGGGGATCCAAGCACCAACGAAGAAACAAGAAGCCTAAACTAAAAACAAGAGCCCAAACCCCCCAACATAAAGCCAAACCAGCAGAGAGAGCCTTGGGGAAGAACCATCAACACGAGAACCCTTGGAGGAGAAGCTACAAAAAAAAAAAAAAAAATTATATTCTAGGATCAGGGCACTTAATGTCCTCATTTCCCACCAACAAAGGCAATATTTAGAATAGAGACTTCCTTGGTTAGATATGAGGAAAATTTTATTGAATGAATCTGTAAAAAGTTCGATAGAATTGTTTACATTTTGGAAGTTGAGGGTCCTTCTAAACGAAGATAATCATACATAATCCCCACAAAAGGACTGTTGCTACTTGTTTGTGCAAGAAGAATTGTATTGTTGCCGATCACAAGCTCGGAGCCCGGAATATCAACCGTGTACAGCCGATAGAGACCATGAATTCCATGTCTAGCTATAGTATTGTCCTTTCCAATCAATCCAGTACTGAATAATGGGGGAAGTGTTTGTGCATCATTCAGTCGAACCTTAAAAGTAACAACATATTTTAGTTTCAAGTGAAAAAATGGAGGCATGCTGAAAAAAAAGAGTAACTCCCCCCAAAGTAATCATCATGGATTGGCCTAGTGGTCAAATAACGGTCATAAGAATAATAAAGGATTTAGAGGGAATGGATGGGTTCAAGTCATGGTGGTCGCCTACCTAAGATTTAATATCCTACGAGCTTTTTTGGCAACCAAATGTGTATATGGTTAGGCGGTTGTCTAGTGAGATTAGCCGAGGTGTGCGCAAGCTGACCCAAACAATCACGGATATCAAAAAACAAAAACAAAAAACTCCCCTCAATCCCACCCCAAAGTGGAAGCTCATAAGTTGCCGAATATAAGATAAAGACAGAGATCCATACTTGTAATTCTGCAGCCTGTGCTGTTGCCAATGCAAGACGCAGACTATATGTTCCACGCGTATCTGGACTGTCAAGTTGGAACTTAATTTTCCAAGTAGTTCCTGCATATTTCTTGTCCCCTATCTTCCTGCATTGCAAAAAAGGGTTATAGCCAAAGTACCTACCAATTCAATTCCATGTTAACAACAATGTTATAGTAAATTGTCAGCCAAAATCTTTCAATTTTCAAAGTGGTTATATGGTGCAGAATTACATAAAAAATTTAAAGCACGGATAGTTTTGTTCTTTTTTTTTTAATATCCGTGAGTGTTCGGGTCAGCTTGCGCTCACATCGACTAATCTCACGGGACAATCGCCTGATCCTACTACATTTGGTTGTCAAGGAAACTCTTAAGATATTAAATCCTAACCACTGGTAGGTTTAAGTTTGATGGCCTGGTATATACTAAATAGCATCCAAACTCTCTTCTGAAAACCCCAGCTTGAGTAAGCTTGATTCTATGTTAGGTTAGATTATCATTGGTAAAATTCTATGCATCTATTTACAGCCTCTAGAATTAGAGAATACAAAGCATAGGTCAACAAAGAATGCATAAAAAACAAACTCAGTAATAGATAAATGAAGAATAGATAAGTGAGACGTACAACATACAATCTTAATGATACAAATCGACAAACTTAGTAATAGATAAGGCAGAATAGATAAGTGAAACGTACAACATACAATCTTAATGATACATATCGACAAACTCGGTAATAGGTATAGGCATAATAGATAAGTGAGAAGTACAACATACAATGATACATATCGTGTCAAGAAATGTGAGCATGTTCCATTAAGAATAGTGCATTCATTTCTGCATTTGTGAACTTTACTTGTAAAAGCAAAATGAAAGAATGCATATCTCACTTCTATAACTGACCAATTTTAAAATCTTATTTAGCAACAGAAAATTATTGAAAAAAATGAATGAAAACTGCAAGAACAATCTTGAGGAAGGAGACCTGGTAACTTGTGCAAAGAACCAATCTTTTCTGTAGTCACTAAGGCCGACTGTATAAACTAGATCCTCTTCAGGATATAATTCTGTGTATCTTTCCCATAATCCATACTGCCTAAACCTGACATAATAATCGACAGAGTAAATTATCATAGAAATATAAGTAAATATTAAAATAGATTTGTCGCATTGAAACCCCATACGTATATAAATATATAAAGAAGATAATATAACTATCATTATACTACGTATCACTCCAACAGGCTACTTTACGAAAATGATTCAATGAGGCGGCCACAGTGTGGCTGCCTCTTAATAACCGTTGAATGTGGATTTGAAAACTTACATGTCTCCTAATAACCACTAGATACAAATTCGAGGTATTTTTGCATCCAACCGTACAAAAATGTTAGTCACAATTGTGGCGGCTTCCTCGAATAATTTCTCTTACTTTACACCACCTATGCTATAACGAAAAAAATGCATATAGAAAGTAAAGTGAAAACTCGAATGAGAACTTACCTATCTGTATGATTAACATAAAGTTTATTGATATACTTTGGATTAGGATCCGGTACATAGAATTCTGCAGCAGTACGATCGGGAATGCCTATTTCCCATAATGTAGGACCATCTCTTGGGGGCTCAAAAACAAGTTCACCCAAATTGATATCACTGCCTACATACTCAATGAGATTAAAATACTTATACACTCAATGAAAGCATGAAAATAATAATGGAAGCGGGGCGAAAGTGAGCATGAGGTCGGTAACTCGAATCCCCCATACTCCAAATTTGTTGTACTAAAAAAATAAATAACGGAAGTGGGGTTTAAAACCTGGGGTTACGGTAATGAAAGCATCGTATTGGTAATTGCCAATAACATTAGGGACCCATCCATAAAGATTATAATTTCCACTCTGAACATTATTCAAAGAGAAATATCCATTCTTATCTGCTCTAGTCCAGAATTGGTAGCCCTGAGTTGCAAAACGTGTTAAAGTTAGCTATTGGTCATCAACAATTTATGAAATGAAAGAAAGATAGATTTTAGGGGGCATTTGCATCTAAGCAGCAATTTAAGAAGTGTTTTTTTTAAAATAGATAGATTGATTGAATAAGTCAACTATTATCCAAGTAAGTCAATGATTTGGCAAACTAAATATGAATCGTTGACTAGCTAATTGATCATCAATAAATACTATATTATCTTTAAATAAAGTCACTAATTCATCCAATTTATTTTGAATAACATCATGAATTATACATAAGTAATAATAAATGGTATTTATGTTTAAATCTCATTTTGGTCCCTAAACTTTCAAAATGTTCATTTTGATCCCTAAACATTTAAAATATCTATTTTAGTCCCTAAACTTTAAAAAAATAACCATTTTGGTCCTTACCTTTATTTTGATTTTAACAAATTAATAACATAACTTCAAATATATGTTTAAGCATGTGAACATGAGCATGTATTCAAACCACATAGGTTAAAGTCGACTATTGAGTAAGCGAATTTTAGATGAAAAAATAATATAATAAGGACCAAAATAGTTATTTTTTGAAAGTTTAGGGACTAAAATGGAACAAACATAAAAGTCTAGGGACCAAAATAGGATTTACACACCCTTAAATCAATTAGGATGAATATATAAGATGAGAGATGTTGCTTACCTTACTTTCTGTTTGCCAAGAGCCAAGTTCTCCGGGAAGTGCCAATCCCACATATGCACCATTTGCAGGCATAGATTCATCACTCACATATCTAAGCAGGACGAATTATGTGATTTAGAAAAGAAGAAAAAGAATTATAGTCATTTTTTTTTTTTTTTGGTTAAATTACAAGTTTAATCTCTAATTTGTATCTATTTGGTCCCTAAATTTTTAAAAGTATCTATTAGGCCCCTGAATTTTCAATTTTGTGTCTAATAGGCCCATAAAGTTTCAATTTTGTATCAAATACGACTATATCCAAAAAAAAAAAAAATGAATTGATAATTGATCTATTAGATATAAAATTGAATTTTATGTCTAATGAAACCCTAAAATTTCAATTATATGTTTAGTAGATTCGTGAATTTTAAAAAAATGTCGAATATATCAAGAACCTATCACATACAAAATTGAAAAAAAAAAATATGGATTTATTAAACCCAAAATTTAAAGTTTAAAAATTTATTAGACACTTTTTAAAGTTCAGTTATCTAGTAGACATAAAATTAAAAGTTTAAAAATCTATTAGGGTCAGTTTTGGTTGGTGATCTGAAAACATAAATTTAAAAACAAGGGATTCAATGAAACCAGGGTTGAATGTCATGTTTTCAAATATGTACTTGGTAGCAAATTTAGAAATTGGACCTCAATTTAACTAATTCTTCTGTGTTTAATTTTTTTTTATAAACCATAAAAATAGTTGTAGTCACCAACTAAATATTATATTAAAAATAAATTATTATTAATTAATTTATGAACATATTTTATGTTATAAATTTTATAGAATTATTATTTTATAATATTATATGATTTATAGTATATTATATTATACATATTTTAATTTAACAAAAATGAATTAATTTATAAAATGAAATATTTTATATATTAAAATTTTTATTATTTTAAAATTTAAAATTTAAAATCTGGTACACGGAGAATAAAAAAAAATTGTTTTTAGAATTTACAAGGGATCACGGACTCGGTCAATCTGAAAACATAAATAGAATTTGGATTCTCTATCTCCCTTACTCAACTTATAATTGAACTTTTGTTTTTGTTTTGTTTGTTGTAGTTGTAGGAAATAAGGTACCTGTCCCGGATGAACAATCTGCCGGTGACAGTGCCTCGTCGATCGGATTTGAGAAAATCCTCAGAAGCAGGAAAACTGTAAGGCCAGCTTTGAACTTCAGCCATCATCTGAAAATAAAAACTCCATTTAAATCATCGTTTATCAATTCATAGAAATAATTTCCATCCTTGATGAAAATTATAATGTATATATATATATACCTGTTGTTTAGCATTTTGCCAAAGTGTAAGGGGATCTTGTCCTTGAGGCAAGGAATTGAGATGGATAAAGATAGGACCGAAAACCTTCTTCCATGGCTCATTACTTCCGAACTTTATCACCATATCCTCTCCTGCATAATGAGCGCTATGAAAAACCTAACAAATCCACAAATTACATTCAACATCATTTTGGACATTTACATTGAAACCTAAAATTCGTCGAGCAGAGAGGAGGATGAACTCACTGTCAGGGTGGTGGGACCGACGTGGGATGTTAGAATTTGCTTCAGGGGCCCACCGGACCGAAACTCGTCGCTGGGTGCGATTTGCCAAATGCCAATGGGCGGGTCGGAGGTGGATATCCACCCGTGAACCTGACCGTCTTTGCTTTCGCACCCGTATTGGTACTTGTCATCAACCTGCATCGGAACTACTCAAATCACACAATTTTCTTACTCCTAAGAACAAAACCAACTCATATTATCAATTTAAACTTAGTTGTTATATTCATAGTCATGTCATATAAAACCAACTCATAAACTCTCCTACCATGACCCACAAAAGTTGTCACATGAGACAATAAGAATAGATTAAAGATTTAACTATAAAGATTATAAAATTATAATTATTAAATAAAAATTGAAATTAATGTGAATATAGCTCAACTGATCGATAAAAATATCAGATATTCGAATTTCTATCCGTTCATGTTGTTGAACTAAAAGTAAAAAAATAATCCAATACTTTTTCGATTAGGAAAGAAAAACTTAAACTTAAATAGTTGGAGACTTAGAGGTTGTTTGGTTAAATAGTTGGAGACTTAGAGGTTGTTTGGGCCCCCAATATAGGTGGGGTGGGGTGGGTTAAACCCACCCCACGTTTGGGGCACCAAGTTATTAAACCCGGGACCCCCAACTTGTTAGAGTAACATGGTAGACGTTCTGTAATTTTTTTTTTTTTCACTCGGCCGATTTTTCCACCCAATTTATCAATTTTTCCTCTCTCTTTGTTTTTTTTTTTCTTATTTTTTTTTTTTTTAACTCAATTTATCGATTTTTTCTCTTTCTCTGTCTTCGTCACCTCACGATTCTTTATCTTCGATTTCATCCAAAATTTATCTCTCCATCGACAACGTCGAAGCCTCTTGTAGTGGATTATTTGTAATTTCCTAAATAATATTTATTTTTTTAACTTTTAAAAAATTAATATGTAATATACATTTAACTATACAATACAACAAAAAGAAAAAAAAATAAATTATCAAATTCCATGTTAAAGGAAATTGTATTCTAAACACAGACTTCCTAAACTCAGACTAAACAACTCTGCACCCCAAACACAAACTTACTAAATCCAGACTATACAACTCTGCACCCCAAACACAGATTATTATAACCCACCAACTATAATAACCCACCATGCGCCCCAAACACCCTTTAGTGTTAGAATTTATCACATGATATTTTTTTAGTGGTAGTGTTTGATTAAAATTTTAAATAGTAAAAAGTATTTTTTACTAATTAAAACCCCTTTTTAAAATTTTCAATAATAAAAAATTATTTGATAAATTTTTTAAATAAATAAAGTCTTATTAAAAAAATATTTAATAAATCTTAAAATTAGTGTATATTGATAGTTTAAAGTTATGTTTTTAAGTCAATTCGAGCATAGCTCAACTGTCATGACGTTGTATTTTGATTATGAAGTTATCCATCTCCATATTAATTAAATATTTTGCAAAAAGTAAAAAATAATAATATTCAAGGATGTGGCTGCTCTCTTACTATTTATTTTTTTTTATTTTTTTTTTCATAATCCTCAAATCTACCTACCACAATAGGCCGAAAAGGGTATATTAACCTATATAAATATATAGAAAAAAACATGTAATGGAGAGAAAGAGAGCACCTCTCCCTTGAACTCAGGCTCTACAGGATCCACAAGGAGGACGGCCTCTGGATAAGCTAGGGCTTCCCCTCGCGGCGGCTTCCTATCCTCCGGCGAAGGCATGAATCTCTGTCTCTTATCTGCTACAGCCATGTATCCAAACCTAATCATTCAAATTTTACCATTTCTATAGTTGATGATTCAATCATAATCACTTCCAAATCCAAAGAAAAATCAAACAAACACCGATTTCTTTACTTGTCTTTTCGAGGCTTGAATACGATTCTGGTGTTGTCGATGATAAACGCCGGCCATTCTTTCAAGTGTTCGTAAATGGCGTAAGAATAGAATCCTGATGAATTCCGGAGCATCACGAATCTGTACAAGAAGAAGAAGAAGAAGAATTAATTTCAATTTCTGAGTTTTTTTCTTGAGAATCTGTTCTGTTTGATTTACCTTTTGTCGATGTTTAAGGGAATTTGGTCGCTTCCGATGGATGAAGATGGATTGTAGGTTCTGCTGAATGAAAGTTCGATTTGTTCGTCATTTTCTACAATTACCTTGAAATCCGTTGCTTCAATTCTGTACATAGAATGAAATTACTTCAGATTTTTTCGAAATATTATCAGTTTATGTTCAAAAATAAAGAATTACCGATCAAAAAAGCCCTTTGTTCCTGAACTTCCCGCGACATTCCAAACAATGTCCCAATATCTGTATGTATACAACCCAAAAAATACAACGCTTTAGCTCTGTATTAATAACTGAAAATCATAATTTATTGTGAGTTGATAATCATCTTGTTTCAGCTCAAAAAAAATAAAAATAAAAAATAACTATTTGTTTTTTAAAAATGAAGTTTTTTTTTCTTTTCATTTAAATAAGAACACAACAGCCCAACAAATTTAGTAAAATTTAAAACATTTTGCAATTATGACAAAAAAATCAGTTTCTATCACGATGATATATGACTATTACTATAGACTTCTATCACTGATAGACTACTATGACAAATTTTTATAAAAAAACTGAGTCTATCAATCAGATAAACCATACTATCAGAAATTGTCATATCTGTAAATTTAAAAAAAAATGCTATATTTTTAATTATTTTACTCTAAATTGACTTATGTTACAATTTCTCTTTTTAAAATATTAACTTTTTTTTTTTCTTCCAAGTTCAATATGGAGGATAGATTTTGAAGATTTGACTTTTTTTTTTTGGTATATATGTATTAGCTATGCTCATAGTAAATTTAGCAAGTTTATATAAGGAAAAAATAAATTAAATAAATATATATATATATATATATATATATATATATATAGAAGGAAAAAATGGTAATTAAAAAATTCTTAATATATAATAATTAGGAAATTATAACTAATTACCCTCTATTATCTTCACCGTTGTCGACCTCAAGCAAGTTTTCAATCCCCTTGTATTGTATTCCGGTGACCATTCCCTTTGGATTCGACAACGTGACTCCAATTATGCCATTGTCCATCACAACCTATACAACAATAATGATATGATAATATTATCACTTTTAAATCGAACTAAAATACTCAATATCACATAAAATTATGTCATATCATAATTGCAAGACTTTTTAAAATACGTAGTTCTAGAAAGTAAAATTGTCGCTATAATTTCATTTACTTCTAATCAACGTAAGACTATATTTTCCACCGTCCAAGTTGACAAAAAGATTAGAGAGTAGAGTATTACATGTTGGTCGTGAATGTGGAGTTGCAGCGGAGGTGCGGCCGAGGCGTCGGGGCCGTGTCCATCGGCGGGGGTCATCGAGACAATGTGGTGGAAGTTGTTGGGCGGCCATGAAGAAGAAAATTGGCGTAGAGCCTCAAGAGGTTGTGTTGTTGTTGTTGCAGAGATGAAGGGCAAATGAAAGTAAAAGAAAAAAGAAAAGAGGAAGAAAAATAATTTGAAAGGCTCAGATAAAACTGAGGGAAAAAATGTAGTGTTTTTCATTATTTCCCACAATTTTGTTTGGAATTAGCTACGTAATTAAAAGAGAATGACAAAGGAGATTAACGCGCACACACTGCAGAAAACTTAGAAGGGAACCTTTTTCTATCTTTATAGCTCGGCTTTGCTTACTTGAACTAAAAGGCAAAGCATTCTCTTTTTTCTCCGTTTTTCTTTCCTCCTCGTAAACTCTCTTCTGTATTTAATTATTTTTATATATAAATATATATATATTAATGACAGAGAGAAAGAGAATGAGTATAATTATTGGTATAGAATCTACAGATTTCATCCTAAGAAGGAAGTACATTAATTGTGAATTGATGGTGAAATTTTTAATTTGAAATAATTGGCTGTTCAATTCTTGTCATTTTTATTTGGATTCCTTTTATATTAATTGTGAGTCTGTGACTGCTATAGTATAATACACCATTAATAACGTACTAATTATATTATATTTGCCCTGGACAAACGAAAAAAAATTATATTATATTTGTCAAAGTGAGCTTAGATTAGCCCTAACCCCATTATTATTATTATTATTATTATTATTATTATTTTTAAGAGGAGAGCAATAGCTCAACCCGAAACAAAACTCTTAAGGCTACCTCACTCACAAAAACATAAAAAAAGGTTTAGGAAACATGATCCTCTCACTGAGTCGTTAGGTAGAACCACATAAGCATAACCACATAAGCATAGAGGCAATCTGATGAGCCAATACATTATCCCGTCGATTCACATGAGCAAATGATATAACTTCAGCTCCCTCTTTCATGTCCAATACATCTCGAATTAAAAAGACACACAACTGGGGTGAGATCTTCTCCTTATATGCAATTGAGGAGGTTACTAACTTCCAGACAATCGATCTCCGCTTCACTCAGATACTTGTTCGAAAACGAGTAGGAAGAGATCGCTTTTAAACCTTCTACCATTGTCATAGCTTCTAAGAATTTTATATTGAACTCGCCACTTAAGGCACGACAACATGCCAACTTGACTGACCTTGGTGGTCCCGAACGATCCACCCAATGCCCGCCCGTCTGGAATCCACACTATACGAGGACGTTCAGCTTCCATTGATTGAGGGGTGTGGAAGCTTCCATCCCCCGTGGGCGTCCCTGATTTGTGATTTTCCATTAGCAGGAGATTTTCTCTTTCCTTCGCTAGCTTCTAGATCTCTCCGCCTGACTCTTTGAATTGGAGAATGTAATTTCTAATGTTCGAGATCACCATTTGCTCCATCACTCTTGTGCTATTGAACGTCAATTGATTTCTTTGCTCCCAAATCTTCCATAAACCAGCATCATTGTGCATTCCACTTCTTCCTGAGATCTGTTGTCCAACATCTAGTCTCCTGTATGTATCGTCCAATAATTCCTGTTATCACACACCGAGTCAAGTTAGAGAAAATGAGCAAACAAACCACATTTTCCTTAAGAGGTGTGTAAAAATTCTTCGTTTTTTCATGATTGTTGTATTAAGAAAAGACAAAAGACAAAAAAAAAAAAAAAAAAAAAAAAATTATTAGATTTGAATACTAAAAAAAGTTTATATTAACTTTGGGTGTCGACAGATTATTATTATACATTCTTCTTCTATTTTATGGAAAAATCTTCCAATGCATGCCATAAGTTAATTGCAGCTCTTTCTTATCCATGATGGATATACAACAAAATTGTACTAATGCGTAATTTGGAGAGCGATTTGGAGAGCGACCAACATGCATAATTCAACTTATATCTGAATTAGTGACCAAAAAGTTAAACATTCAAATAATTCATACTCATCCTACATGTAAAAAAAAAAAAAAATTAAGCAACAACCATTAAGATGTTTTCAATATTTTAATTTGTTAAATTACAAGTCTAGCCTCTAAACTAGAATTTAATAAATTTTTAATTTTTTAAATGTGTCTAATAAGTTTTTGGAATTTTAATTGGGTGGTTTTGAAAGTTCATCAATTTATTAAACACAAAATTGAAAGTTTAATTTTTTTTTAAGGTTAAATAACGACTTATTAAACCTTGAAAATTATATGGAACTAAACTTATAATTTAACCATTTTTATTTTATTCAAATCTTCCTCGCTTCACAATGCATTTAGAGTGGGTTGGTCGTTTGTTTTATAGAACAATTATAAGAACCATTCTATAGAATTATGATTCTATAGAGTTTCGAAGAAGAAAAAAGAATTATGATTTTATAGCTTTTCAAGCACCAAAGTGAGCATAACTGTAATTGACATGTACTACCTATTGGAATATGATGTGCTAGAAGAGTCACTGTTGTTAACCTTACACACAAACATATTACATGTTATGGGTGAAATCAGCTTAGACCCACAGTCAACTCAGACCCCGGGGCCAGCACCTCCATCTCGATCGAACCACAGCTCGGTCGACCCTAGCTCGACCCTTAGCTCGGTCGACCCTAGCTCGACCTTCAACTCGGTTGACCCTCTATTCAGTCATACGCCACTTGCTAGGCGTACGACGTCTCCTGACACACGCCACCTACTAGGCGTGCGGCGTCTTCTGACACACGACATCTTCTAGGCGTATGACGTTTCCCGCAATACGTCACCTCCTAGGCGTATGACGTCGGCACAACAACCAACGCTCATCTCTCCTATAAATATGGAGCTTCACTCTTCATTGAAGGTATGCGACATACGGTGTACACATCTTTCTCACTCCTACTCATGCTTAGACTTTCTCTCTCTAACTTAAGCATCAGAGTGGTGTGGGGTTAGCCTCGCACCGGTGCAAGCTTTCTCCCTCTCCTTGCAGGTCGGCCTCGGACCACACGGCGAACCCGATCATCTGCAGCCCGCCGGCCAGGAGGTCCAAATTCTTAAATCAACATTTGGCGTCGTCTGTGGGGATCGAAGAGGAAGGGGCACGAAGGTGAAGCATTCGCTTCAAACGCCTCACCACCCTCCCTGGCGGCGCGACGTCCGACATCTTGGAGAGACGAACCGCCGTCACGAGAGGAGGAGTCCCCATCATCAAGTCAGGCGCCTCGGTAACATGCGTCGAACTAAACCAGCGCGAAAACCCACAGAAGGCGGCTTAACCCTCTGGTGGGGCCAATGTTACGGGCTACCTCAGCATGAGGCCAGTACCCGACGTCATGACGATGATGACGAAAGTCCGAGACCCTAACGTCACCAGACATCCACGAGGCAAACACGGCCGACGTCACAGCTCCTCAGGATAGATGCCCTCGGACCATTCTCATATATGTTGTTGTCATACTGTCACCACCCCTAATGATGGGTGACGAGCGAACCGATGTGACGTTTCTGCCTTACCTGACAAGGCAGCGGTACAACAGCACCCCTCGATATACGCAACATAACGAAGTCCAGAATCTTGCGCCAACATGTGTAATGTAAATATCATTCTTTCAAAAGAAAAGATATACATATAGGTTCTACCGAGATTTGAACTCGGGTTACTGGATTCAGAGTCCAATGTCCTTACCACTAGACCATAGAACCAATTTTAACAATTTATCAATGTTAATACTTTACTAATACACATTAAAAACTACTTTATATATCCATTGGTTAAAAATATAAGGATAACTAATTTTTAAAAAATTGGAGGCTAAAATGAAATTTAAACGAAGTATTAAATATTATATAATATAATGTTGAATGCTCATCGTATTTGTTATTCTAATGTAGTCTACCCCATTAAGAACAAAATTAAGATAAGCAATTAGCTCCCACATGCTCTCACCCGCCCATTCTTTATTTTCGAAAGGAAAAGAAAACAAAATAATTGTTTAAACACAACTCCAAACAACCCTCTAACAGCAGGGATAAAGTAAAGAAGGAAGTTGCTCCTCTATTTTAGTCCGCTTAAAAATATAAACAAATTGTAAAAACAAAATTAAGATTTTAAAGTTTTATTTCTAATCCGTCCCAAAATTTTCATAATTAAAGATTATATATATATATATATATTATAAACCAAAGCTTGTGTATGACTAAATTTGTTTGGAGCCCGAACTATATATATATATATTTTATACAAACGAACAACAAAGCACGCTTAAAAAAAAAAAAAAAAAAAACGGGGCATTTGAAAGGTCCTTCTTCATAATTTCAGAGAGCCACTTCGATGGCCTCTCCACTCTTCCGAAAGATCCAGCTTTAGTTTATGATTGAACAATAGTCGATGGAACGAAAAATGCTCAAATACAACCTAGTGTCCGCTGTTTGTATATTTTCTAACAATGGTTACTTTATGTCAATGCGATAATTAACATCTACTACTTTTTCTTTTAAAGTTGGAGGTTCAAATTCTCATGCTCTACAGATAATTGACATCTACTTCTTACTTCTTTCTTTAAAGCTGAAGGTTCAAATTATCATGCCCCACATTTTCACATTTATTATACTAAAAAAACAATGATTGCTTTATACGACAGCAAAGAAATTGAAGATTATATTAAAATTGGAGTTAGAAGAGGAATGTTAATGGCGTGATGGTTCATGCATGACACCCTCACAAGAACAAAAATAGGTATTGGGTATCCCCACAAGCAATTTGTTTTACAAACGGGAAGAGTGCAAAAATATGAATAAATCATCACACCATCACAATATTGTTTGACATTGAATCTCAAGCCCGGACGGAGCTAAGAAAGGAGGTTTGAAAATTATTTCGTTTGATAACCATTTGATTTTTATTTTAAAAAATTGTGCACGTTTTCTCATCGTTGTTTTACAATAGTTTTCATCTTTCTTAAGTAAAGATTATATATTTTTGTCAAAATTTAAAAACAAAATCAAGCTTTTAAAAATTATTATTTTTAGTTTTCAAATAAGGGCTTTATTTTTAAACAAGTTATAAAATATAGATAACAAAACAAAAAAATTCATATATATATATATATATAGTAGTGTTTATAGGTTTAATTTAAAAAAAACAAAAACCAAATGGTTATTTACATTTACCTTCGATATCAAGTTTGAAAAGGAATGTTCCAAACCAAGTTTACTAAGCATTATGCCATGTATGTTTATTTATGTTTAATGGCTGGGAAAAATGATGCTAATTAGTAGCCTACTTGGTGAAAATTTGAAAATAAATTATATGTTTTGCTATATTAGGATAAGAATAAAATTAGACATCCAACTAGAGCAAAATCTACTTCTAGGCTCTAGCTCATGAATTTTGCTATATCTAAATAAGAATAAATCTTGGCTCCCAGCAAGAGCATATACCA
The DNA here is from genome assembly GCA_028017165.1 of Herpetospermum pedunculosum. Taxonomy (NCBI): domain Eukaryota; kingdom Viridiplantae; phylum Streptophyta; class Magnoliopsida; order Cucurbitales; family Cucurbitaceae; genus Herpetospermum; species Herpetospermum pedunculosum. The sequence goes on from CM051522.1 coordinate 86,495,299, forward strand.
CTTCTATCTAATAATTTTGCCATATCTGAATAAGAACAAAATTTGACTTTCGACAACAGAAAACTACTTGCCAATAGATTTTGTCATATCTAAATAAGAATAAAACTTGACTTGCAGCAAGAGCATAACTCTCTTCTGTTCTAACTAATTAATTTTTCCATAATAAAAATTCAGCAAGTCTTTTCTAACAAGTCATTTTGTGAAAGCTAGTACTTATTAGTCAAAATTTAGTAAAGAGTTACTCAATTGTTTGTGATTGTGAATAACAATAAACATTGAAAAATTAGGTTAAATTACAAATTTAGTAAGATTTGTATCTATTTGATCTCTAAATTTAAATTTAGTCCCTAAACTTTTGAACTTTTAAAATTAACGGATCTACTAGACACAAAATTGAAATTTTATGATTTCATTGGATATAAAATTCAAATTTATATTTCGTAGATAAATTAATTTTTAAAGATTTCGAATTTATCAGGGACATATTAGACACAGAATTGAAAGTTCAAAAGTCTATCCGAGACAAAATTGAAAGTTTAAGGACCTATTAGACACTTTTGAGCTCAGAAAACCAAATAGACGCAAACCTCAAAGTTCAGGGACTAAACTTGTAATTTAACCGACCTCTAAAAAAAGTCAGAAAATCGATTTCGGAAAAATCTCCCATACAAACCTAGGGAGATACCCAAAAATAACTTCAGACACATAAGATATTGAAGATAGATAGGCAATAGGGAATTTAACTTGAGCAAGAAGAGTGCAATATAAAATAGTTTAGTAAAGATAAATCACTTTGTTGGAGGACCTTCAAGACGGATATAATCATACATGATACCCTGGAAAGGGCTGGTGCAGCGTGGCTGAGTCAAGAAGATTGTGTTTTCCCCTTCAACAAGATTAGAGCCTGCTACACGCACGTTGTAAAGCCAATAAATTCCATGAATTCCATGTCTTGCAATTGAGTTGTCTCTCCCTATCAACCCACTTGTAAACAAAGGTCGATTCGATCTCGGATCATTAACCCGGACCTATAGAGGGAAAGCAGAGAGAGGTAGAGAAAACATGATTCAGTAAATGTTAAGCATTTCAGTTGTTGCCAATCATATAGCATCTTACCTGCATTTCAGCAAGAGTTGCAGATGCAATTGCGACTCGTAGCGTATACGAACTCTTTTGATCCACTCCGTTGAGATTGAATTTGATTTGCCAAGTAGTTTCTTGATGTGGATTATTGTTTGTTTTCCTGCAATATATGAAATAGTTTGATGACAAATACAAGACATGTCGTAGATCATATAGAGACCATAGCTATTGATGAAGAGAAGAGAAGACATTGCGAGGATGATGGTGTTGTTCTTGATCATGGGCAATGAATAGCAAAAGAATGTTACCTAGGGACCTGAGCAAAGAACCAATCTTTTCTATAATCACTTGTGCCAACCGTGTATACTAAATCCTCGTCCGGGTATAATTCAGCATATTTATCCCACAAACCGTACTGCCGGAACCTGCAGAGTATAAATGGTAGAGATTTCAGCTTCAGTTGGACTTGGATCACTCAAGTTCTACAGAAACCATATGCATTCTAGAAAGGTATCCATAAAAATGCATGTTAATTTGCCATTAAGCAATCCTCAGTAACATAACAGAACTCTAATTTCTATATAGAAACAGAGTGAAAGAGATTGTAAAAATGGACCATAATATCAAAGTTCACTTAACTCATAAAACTATAGAAAAAGGGCAGGCTACCTGTCAGGATGGTTGACAAAGAGCTTATTAATATGCATTGGGTTAGGATCAGGAACATAGAACTCAGATGCGGAGCGATCGGGAATGCCTATTTCCCATAGTGTAGGCCCATCTCTTGGAGGTTCATATACACAATCGCCCATTACAATGCAAGATCCTACATTTCAATTTGGAATACCATAATTGTGTACACAGAAATTGAAGACTTGAGGTAATTTACAGATGCAGGAAACCGTACCTTCGTTTACGTTGATGAGGGCATCACAACGGTAATCTCCAATGAAGCCAGGGACCCATGCATATAGATTATAATCGCCAGTGTGTATGTGGTTGATGGTAAAATAACCACCATCATCTGCTCTAGTCCAGAATTGATATCCCTGACATAAAAGGATAAATTCTTGTAAAGCATACAAGTGATTTTTTTTTAACAAGAAACAAAACTATCAATGACGAAAGGTTCTTATAATAAAATGTAGTTAAAAGGCTTTAAGTTTCAAAGAGTTAGTAGACCACATGTGAGTTAAAATGTAGTTCTATAAGCTCAAGCATTCATAATCTTCCATTTCTTTTCAAGGACTTTTTTGAAATTGATGAAAGTATCGAACAAAAGGAGTTTTATCTTCATTCTTTCATCACATTACTTTTCTAGTTTCTTCAATACCATCTTGATAGAAACATGAGACTGCTTATTTGCTTTATAATTGCTAGGAGGAAGAATTGTGAAACTACGGAGGCGTCGAGAGTCAGGGTGGTCTCTGAGAGAAGGGCAGGGTAGTCTTTTGCTATAAGTTGTTAGTTATACTGAAGTAAGCAAAATAATATGAAGTTAGTTATCTGATGTAAGGGCAGGGGAATTATATGTACAAGAAAGGGAAAGGGGTGGGCAATCTGCAAGTGGAAATTAGAAGTCTTTTCTAGAGAAAGATTTGGTCATTTAAAAAAGTTGTTCATTCCAATCCCAGAAATATAATTACATCTGCATCGAAGTATCTCTTTACAAATTGATAAGCTTTCCTATCTGATAGACCCCAAGTCTCCCAATAGTATACACGTAGGAAAGAGGAGGGACCGAGTGATGTAAATACGTGAGGTTTGAGGGATGTAATAGGGTGGGCGTGTGTGCTTGGATTCTGTGGGGCCCATTTGATCCCGTTAGATATGTTTTTTGTGTAAGTTGGTTAGAGGGACTTCTTAAGGCCACTAACAGCAGACGGGAGGGCATCTTCTTGCATTTTGCTGAATTGTAGCTCTTGTTGAGCATTGTGGAGAGGGGGGGAGCTCCCGAAACTCCCTTGGCATTGCCAAAATAGTAAATACATAATTCGAGTTGTCACTATCATAGTATCATGAACTTAAAAGACAATAGGTCTTGTGAGCTCAACAAAGAAATTTCTCAAGTGTGTGAAAAAGGAACAGTTTTCTTATTGACATCAACAGAAGTTGCTGGTGTGGTATGCTTGTCATCCTAGTAACGAAAATTTGGTATGCTCAAACAATTGTAAAAGTATGAGTTTGACATTCATTTGGCCAAGGTAGACAAGAATAGATCATATTTGCTACGCTATCATATTTGAAACGGAATTGAAACCAGCGGAAACAAAGTTAATCACCTTGCATTCTCTCTGCCATGACCCTACTTCTCCTGGTGCAGACAATCCGACGAAGGCTCCACTGGCTGGAAGATAGTCTCGACTCATATACCTAGATATTTTAATAACAAAGGTCCAAGCACATAAACTAAACAAATAAAGGTTCTACTTAATAATATTCTGTTTATTGTTTTATCTTTTTTCATTTCAAATTTTTGAAAAGTTGGTGAACTCCTTTGCTTTTCTTTGTGCAAGAAACATTTATAAATCTGTGTAAGTTTTACATATAGGATATATAGGAGTACGGTTTCTTGAATTCAATTTCCAAATTTCTAACTTAACTACACCTTTTTTTTCAAAAAAAAAAAACATTTACTGAAGTGTCATTTTTATTTTTAAGCTTTTTCAGAATCATAAAAAATGAAATAGGAAATAAATTTATGAATAAAAAACAACAAATTTTGATTATTGGACAAAACTTTGCTTTTCTATGTTTGGTTATCTGCTATAGATTTTGGATTTTTTTTTTTTTTTTTTTTTGACAAGTTATAGATTTTGGATATTGATAATTCATTAGCATATATATTACATCCTAAACTTGACAACATTTACTGAAGTGTCATTTTTATTTTTAAGCTTTTTCAGAAATCATAAAAATGAAATAGGAAATAAATTTATGAATGAAAAACAACAAATTTTGATTATTGGACAACTTTTGTTTTCTACGTTTGGTTATCCGCTATAGATTTTAGATATTGATAGTTGATTAGCATCTATATTTACATCCTGAAGTTGAAAGGAGTCATGTAATTTTCATATAACAAATCTGTCCTCTTTAAGTTCTTGAAAAAAAATATACGAAGAGACATTAACCAAATGATGTTTGCATCTAAGATCATAATTTGTAGCTTTGGAAGTATATGAATCGCAAAGCGAACGCCAATGCATTTCACTTTTCCAACCAACATAAACACTACCACAACATTGAAATGTTTCTTACAGGGAATTTACGAATATGAAATGCCTACCTGTCAAAAACCAGAAGCCTACCACTAACAGTACCCCGTTGATCCACTTTCGGGAAATCCTCAGACGCAGGGAAACTATACGGCCAACTTTGGACTTCTGTCATCATCTGGTAATCATATGATTATTAGTATTTCTCGACAAAGTTGCATCCATACAAAGACAAAAGATGAGTGTCTTCATGCATCATACCTGTATTTTAGCATCCTCCCATAACCAAAATGGATCATCTCCAGGTGAGGTGGAATTAAGATAAATAAAAACAGGGCCAAAAACTTTCTTCCATGGCTCACCCGCTCTAAATTTTGGCACCAAATCTTGTCCCGCATAATGAGTACTAAGAAATATCTGAAAGAGGAAGTTGAAAGGAAAGATGAGAATCGCCAAATATCCTACTTGTCACACGAAATCTCCAGAATTTATGATACAGCAATGTGCAAGACAATAAAAAGACTAATGATGATTAGTGGTGTTAGATCACCTACAGCAAGGGTTGTAGGTCCGACATGGGATGTTAGACTTTGCTTGTGGGGCCCGCCTGACCGAAATTCATCACTGGGTGTAATCTGCCAAAACCCGATGGGCGGGTTGGAGCTTATCCATCCATGGACCTTTAAGTCCTTGTTTTCACACGAGTATTGGTACTTGTCATCCACCTAAATGAAAAAGGATCATATCAAAGCAAGGTAGATCCTATCAAAACCTAATTGGAAATCATCTCTACCTTGAATTTCAGAATCAAGATAAAACATGTACAACTAAAAATCCTGAGTCATCCCAATAGGTAAAGATCAATCAACCAATCCACTCCCAAAATAGAGAACAGTAGTCTAAGAGTACCTCACCCTTGAGTTGAGGGTTCTTAGGATTGGTAAGCAGGACAGCTTCAGGGTAGGCCAAAGTTTGGCATTTTCCAAATAACCGATCATCGGGCAGTGGCATCAATCTCTGCCTGTTGTCGGCTACAGCCATGTACTGAAACCTATCAATTCAATCCTTGGTCTAATGAATATAATATGTTGACATGAAAGAAAATAACCCAAGGGAGAATTAAGCAACTGGATAAGCAAGTCCTAGCTAGAAGCTAATATATCCTCTAATGACTATCCATTTCAAAAGAAAGCACAAAAGAAAATGAAAAAGAAAATCATTCTATATTGTATTACATATCATATTCAAAGGAGCATCACTGTAATCAAAGACCAACTAATCACCATTTTACGGAGTCTCAATGAAATCATAAATGACTTGTAAACGATAGAGTATACTCACTTGTCTTTTCTGAGTTTAAAGGTGATCCTGGTTTCACCAATATCAAAATCAGGCCAATCCTTCAAGTGCTCATAAATAGCATAAGAGTAGAATCCAGAGGAACCGCGTAGCACTATGAACCTAGAAGAGATAACAACACTACTTAATTAAGTGATTAAGTGAATAATCAAAAGATTTAGTACAATGATAAAAAAAAATTGAGGACAAACCTTTTGTCTATATTCAAAGGAACAAATTTTCCCTCGAGGGAGGGATCCCACATCCTCGTAAAAGAAAGTTCAACCTGTTCCTCATTTTCCACTATAACCCTAAAACTCGACCCTTTAATCCTGTATGGTAATCGATTCTCAAATTACATGAAAACATAAACTAATAACAAAACCAGTGAATCAAATGCTAAAAATAGAGTAAATTCTCGTATCCATGCCCCGGTATCTGCAAGGACTAATCTAGCAGCTGCTTGGCAAGCAAACGAAAGACAATTCTTTCACCAAAAAAATTGATTCCAAGAGTTCTCTATCAGTAATTAAAGAAAAACCATACACGTCAAATATTCCATTGCTTCCTGGAGAATTCCAAACAATGTCCCAGTACCTTAATGTTTTTAACAAAAACAAGCAGATTGTCATGTTAAACTCATTGTTAATTAAATTAATTTCAGAGGTGTGACAATTATAACAGCATATACCCTCTATTAGATTCAGGATTAAGAACTTCAAGCAGATTGTCAACACCATTATATCGAATGCCAGTGATAATTCCATCTGGTTTTGATAAAGTTAGTTGCAGTATTCCATTATCCACTACCACCTGCACATAACATGAACAAACAAAGTTAGTTACAACATTCTTCTCTTCAATTTTCAATTACATATAATTTTCCCTTTCGTAATTTTCTTCTGGAATATCTTCACAGAATCATCAGAAATAAATTGAAAAACAAACTTACATGATGATCTCGTATCTGCAATCGAACTCCCATGGACGACATTGTGAAACCCTGATTTTTGAAATTTCTTCAGCAACAAGAGTCGGTAGAGCAAACAGAACTGGAAGATTAAAAAGCAAAATCAAAACTCAAACAACAGAAAAGAAGAACTGTTTGTTTGTGATGACTGATGAGTGAGAATAAAACGGATTGTTTCTCCAATTCGTTTTTAGGTATCGAAATGGAATCCGATGATCAACACTGTACAATGAATTGTGTGATTCTCTTTATACAATTGAGAATTACTTTGCTCGACGCCGAAGATTAGAATTTAGAACAGCACGGAACTGGCGCGCGTAGTTGGCGCGGTGATCTGATATTTATATGGATCATGGTGTTTGGAATGTGCTAAGCCAACGTTTCAATATTTTTTCTAAGACCTCATAGTCACTTATATATTATGTCGGTTGCCAACGTTTCAATTTACTAGTTTTTCACGTTTGAATAATGCTACCCAATAAATGTGATTTTTTTTTCTTCATTAGTTCAACAAAAGTGGGTCAAACTATTTAGAGCATGTTTGGGAGTGATGATTGAATTATTGATTTTAAAAGAAGAGATTTAATAACAATTGATTTTATAAAATTGATTTATATATAATCATTTTTATGTTTGGTTTGGAGTGATTTTCATATAATTAGAACTGATTTTGAATTATTATGTTTGGTTCCAAAGTGATTTTAGAATTATTAAATTACAAAAAAAAATAATATTGTATTTTGAAATTATTTAACTGATAATTGAAAATCAAAATTAAACAAAAATTGTTTGGAAATGATTACTATTTAAAATTAAAATCATGAAACAAAAATTCTTGAAAGGTCATGAAAAACAAAATTAAAAAGTCATGAAACTATAATAAATAATATATCATAAATGAAAAACTATAATAAATAATATATCATAAATAAAAGATTGCAAATGCAAAATTGAAAATTAAAAGGTTGCACAACCTTGGTATGAGTGAGAAAGAAGCAAAATTATTTCTCCTTTCCCCAACAAACCAAATTCAGATTTTCATAAATAGGTGAACATAAATAATATTTATATCCAATTGATATTTTTAATTAAAAAAAATAGTCCTTTTTAAAAACAAAATATCACAATCACTTGCAAAAAAATCACTCTAAAATCACCTCTCAAGTGATTGACCGGGAATCACTAAAAGTGATTTTCAATTCTTCCAAAATCACTTTTATACTATTGCCAAACATCACCATTTTGAAATATAATTGATTTTGGGCATGTAAAAGTGATTTTGGTCCTTCCAAAATCACTCCCAAACATGCCCTTACTAAAATTGTAACCGATATTTTATCTACTAAGTTATCTCGAATTGTCTATTAATTAAATAAACTTATTACAAGATAACTAGCTTTATCCATCCTTAGAGTCTTTAAGTTATACTAAGTTAAAAAAAGTATATTAAAATGTTAAGAATGAAATGTTTTCTCTGTTAATTTGTTTATATCTCTAAATTGAAATATGAAATATAAAAAAGTTAAAAGTTAAATTATTTTTTTTTTTCTATAAAAGTTTTTGGCTCCACACTTTGGGAGAAAAATATTTTTTTTAAGTACAATAAAGATGTGGTATAGAAATTTGAATCTGTAATATATGTCAATTACGACTGAATTATGATGGTAAAAGAGATTCAACATTATTTTGTAGTAAAGTAATGTAATAAATACTAGAAATTAGAAAATGTTTATTATTGTTATATGTTTGAAGACAAGTTTTAAAAAGTCATGATTGTTAACAAAAAAATCATGATTGTTAATAACACAACCGAGGGGATAGGATTTACATGTGGCTTTGACAATGGCATAGCAGTGAGGCTTTGCGGATTTCATCAGAGATTTGCACTTTTGACTCATTGCTAGGAGCTTTCTAGATAAGGAGAACTTCTCTTAGATGGCTGGAATGGAACAATGTGATGAATTATTTCACGGGTTGAAAAGATTAAAGAATATATTCTAAATTTTTTAAAATAGCCATTAACTTATCTCGTCAAAAAAAAAAGAACGAAACAATTTGAACTTCTCACCTCTCGACTAAAGATATATACCTTAACCAATTGAATTATGTTTCGGTTGACAATTAAAACACTACCTATTACTCCACAAGCCATTTCTTTTCTTCTCCTTTTATAATAATATAGCTTTGAAAAGATACTCAAACAACTCATTCAGTACGTTAATAACAGATAGTAAAGTAAAATTTTGCTAGATTTATAATTGTAAATTTGTAAATTAAATTGGCTTCTTCGTTCTTCTCACATGTACTTTCCAACTAACATTAATATACTTGAGGCCCAAGCGAAACCCCCAAGAACAAAGGAGTACAGCATCAGGCCATCATCAAATTCTCCGCCACCATGAGTTTTATAAGCTTTACAGTAGTAGTTATCTAATATTCTTGATACAGAAAAATGGAAGTTATTACATTTTAAACAAGGATTTTTCTTTGTTTTTACATGGAGAACAGTCTCCACTATGTAGGACGATCTGTGGTAAGCTCACACCAGCAATCAGTGTACGACGTTGTTCTCGGCCTTTCTCGGAAAAAATAGGGATCCTAATAGAACGGCAATACCTGTTATTGCAATAGTGAATATAAGACGTCGGGTAGAAAACTCCTGAGGCTGTCTTCTTCGAGCGCCACGATCTCTAGCTTGCTCTCTTTCTGGTGCTGCCCCCACATCCCTTCAGATACAGTTTAGAATGATTGCACATGTTATTAGAAGATAACAAACTGAACATATGGAATACAAGGACTGCAATAATAGATCACATAAAACACGTGTTTGGCATGCGATCCTACTAACATGAACGATGATGCATAAATGTAAATGAAAATCGTTGATCATCAAACAGAAAAGAATGTCCGACTAAAAAGATCCAAATACACTGCCCACAGAGAAGTCAAATCGAGTAATTTATCATATGAAGCATCGCATGACATATGAAATAGAGTAATTTAAATGATCAAACACTCCCAGGCCCTCAAAAAAGAAAAGAATAGACAGATGAGAAGGGAAGAAAAGTTATGAACGTGAATAAGGAATTGAGGGTTGAGTTCCAAAGTCGTTCCAGGCATTCTGACATACTATAAATTCATTTGATCTGGTATATCCACAAATTTGACAATTTTCTTGAGCAACTCCTACTGTTAAATTGAAAGCTAAATTCTAATGGCAGCACAGGCACATTGGTCATGTAAGAGAGAAGTATGTGCAAATTACAGGTCACTCATGTGCAAATACCATCAGGATTCATTTATTGCCGAAGTTTAATTTTACAAACGTTCAAGGGGATGTTTTCGAATACAATGCAACATCAAAATTTAGCACTTAAACTTTGTAAATAATTGAAGTTAATAGAAGAACAAGACATCAACTAGACAACAACTACAACAGAAAACAAAAATGTTACTATCTGATGCAGTAGAGATTTAGGAAAAAAAAAATAAAGTTAATTTAAAAATATAAATAGTGGTTTGGTTAAATTTTGTTTAAGAAGATGTTAAGAAATATTGGATAACTAAGTTGGTTCAAACAAAAATGCAGATAGGTGTCTATAGGAATAAAGGATATATGATAATTAAAAGAGAGGGCATCAAAAATTCATGGAAGAGGGTATCTAGAGTTTCCATGGTTTTCTAAATCCACAACAAGAAAGACACAAACATGGGGACAACCGTACAAAACCTTAAAACAATTTAGGTTTTAGAAGGGAAAAAGAATTCCGACTAATTTAGGTTTTAGACAGGAATTCGAATCAATAACGGCTATCCATATGAAACATCAAAAAATGCAAATGCACGTGCAGTATCATAAGTTGACAGCATAGAGAGGTTCACTGGCACATAGCAGCAGTTAACAGAATAAACTAAGTTTAATATTTCAACAATTACAGGTTGATCTACCTGGAAGATTCTGCAATGTTATCTGCAGCTGCAACACCCTTGCAATTTATTTCATGGCTATATCGTTCTCGTAGTCTTATATATCGACGACACAGATGACAAAGTTCGGTCCGGTTACCACATACTTCCTATACATTCAAACCAAGACCAACAAAGGAATTACATTGAGACCTCTTTTAAAATTTCCATTCAACTTCAAATTCATTATTTCACATACCTGATGCTCGGCCAAATCTATTGCCGGCAATGGGAACTCACAGAACTCACAAGTAACAATCCTTTGGGGGCAATTTTCACCTTTATGAATGGCTAAAATGTCCCGTTCCATGCTCTCACTACACAGCGAACAGGAAACCTGACCAAACATAAAGCCATGAGTACTTGAAACCCCAATAATTAAGAGTAGTGCCACTCATTCTTATCCAAAGACCTTATAATCCTCAAGCTTTTCAAAGAAATCTAAAGGAAACATAATAATCCTCAAGCTTAACGTTATGCATAAACAATGCAACAAACTGGGGAGGGGGGAAAAAAAGGAAAATAAACCCTAAATTGAGAGAATATAGAATAGCCTTCAGGTATTATTCCAAGCATTTCAGAGTGACATGGTATTTACAAAGTTTGAAGGAAAAATCATCGTACTGGAGCATGGGTGTTCAGAAAATGTTCTTCCGCATGTCTTTTAGGAACCATATCGCCACATATTTTACATTTTTCTAGATTCCGCGCGCAATGAACAGAATGCAGATCGATATTCGACGACGGAATCGCTCTGCCACTGTAAATGGAGAAAGCAAAGCAATCATCACTATAGAAGAACAACTGCTAGAGAAAGGGGATCAGGCAACAAAATTCATCACGAAGAAAATCAGATAATTGGAGCAATTCAAATTCTTACATAACCATTAAATCTTCCAAATTAAAAATAAAACACACACACACAACGATCATGCCTTAGAAGATTCGTGTCTAAACTGGATAATAGTTCTATCCCTCAAAATTAACTAACCCCAAACCCAATTAAAGGGAAGAAATCGAAATTCCAAAACAATCACAAACGATAATCACGATTGACAAAGAAATTCATGCATTAAACAACAACTATAACAAAAATCAATGCCAGAAATAAGAGAAATTGAAATCGACAAAATAATCAAGCGATCTCTTGCTGAAAAACAAAAACAAAAACAAAAAAGTAATCGATCCATCCAGAATTACAATACCAGTGACTGCATATGGTTGTGGATTCTTCGGATGCAACTGCCATCGGGACGGAAAGTAGAGGATCGTCGTTGAAAGGTTGGATGATGTGAAAATTAGGGGAACGAGAATTGAAGCGCTGCAGAGAAAATTGAGGAGATCAATCAAAAAGGAGGAGAAAATGAAGAGACTCGGAAATTGAATGAAAATTAATTTACCTAGAAATTGTAGCCGTGAATCGATAACGTTTCGAGAACGAAGAACGACCGACTTTGATTCAACTGCTTCTAATCAAGTGAATGACTTTCACGAACGAAGACGACCCACCTCACCCACCCCTTTACTAAAAAGAAAATAAAATGTTCCTTTTTCTATTTTGTACTGAAAATATATATAATATATATATTCGTTTTTATGATTGACCTTATTTATTACCTTTACCATTTACATTATATATATATATATATATATATATATATATATATATATATATATATATTATCCATCTTCGTTTTCTTATGGGGATGGGGATGACGAACAGAATGAAATCAAACCAAAAAAATATAACAGGTTTATTATTTAGTTTTAAAAAAAAATCAAATTTCCCAAAGAAAACATAGCTTAATTAGTTGCTTCAATCTCGCATTAATTAAATAACTTTACAAACAAAAAAAATCAATTTATATCTTATAATTTTGTATTGTATCGATTAAAACACAAACCTAATAATTGTATTAATTAAAAAATTCACTTTCATAAAGGTATCAATTTACGAGGATGAAAATATCCGTGGATATATCGATATATCCGTAAATCGAAGGGTTCGATATAGATATTAAGGGTAATGGATATTTCTAAAATCTTTTATAAATACTCATAAAACATCAAAAATATCATATATTAAATTTAATATGAATCTATATACTACTAATCAGATCTATAGCTCAGATGGAAAGTAAAAATAACTTAAATATTAATTTAAATATATTTAAAAAAAATGATTTACATAAATATTCGTGAATATCGATATTTTATCGATGTATCAGTAAAATTGAAATACCGATATCAACATGGATATCGATATTTTCATCCTTGTATTTACTCTCTTTCTCTTAATTTTTGTTTGAAAAATGTTAATTTACACAAATACTTGGTAATTATATAGATTAAACTCCTCAAATTTTATAAGTGAATAAGTTGTATGGAAATTTATGGGTTTATGGGTTTAATTAATATAATTTTAAGTTGTTAGAATTTTTAATTTTTAATTTTTTTTTAAAAAAAAAACGTTTGTCAAACGAAATTTAACTAATTACATCAATAATTTTTTTTTTTTTTTTTTTTTTTTTTTTTTGATCAAACTACATCAATTAATTGACTTAGAAAAGTTTAAGATTTTAATCCATGCAACTATTAATTTAAGATTTTAATTCATATCATTCTAAATTTTAAGATATAAAATTTTTTTTATTTTACATATAGTCAAACTTTACAAAATTGTAAACTTGTAATTTTGTGTTTAATTTCAATTTTTTAAATTTCTTATAGATCTCGAGCTTTTACTTTTCAGAGATCGACTTTTAAAATTGAGTAATTAACAAATTAGACAACGTAATATTTTATAATAAAATTATATCAACTAACTATATCCTTTTCAATATATATATATCAACTACAAGAATTAATACATTTTTTTGTTAGAACAAAAATTAAGATATAAAATTATTTTTATTTTACATATAGTCAAACTTTACAAAATTGTAAACTTGTAATTTTGTGTTTAATTCATCATCAATTTTTTAAATTTCTTATAGATCTCGAGCTTTTACTTTCCAGATAACGACTTTTAAAATTGAGTAATTAACAAATTAGACAACGTAATATTTTATAATAAAATTATATCAACTAACTATATCCTTTTCAATATATAGATATCAACTACAAGAATTAATACATTTTTTTGTTAGAACAAAAATCACGGATTGATAATAATATTATTTTATTTTATTTTTTTACTATTTAATGATAATATTCTAAAACTACTAAATTAATATCAATTAATTAGTCAATATAATATCAAACCGAGCACATAAAGTTGTGGCTTTAATGTTTAGCGGGTATTGCGCTTGAAAACTCTTTTGTTATGTCTTGTTCTCCACCAATTAATTAGTCAATATAATATCAAACCGAGCACATAAAGTTGTGCCTTTAATGTTTAGCGCGTATTGCGCTTGAAAACTCTTTTGTCATGTCTTGTTCTCCTTCATCTATAGAAGAAGATGTTTTATTTTGGCTGAGTTTTCGAACTAAATTTTCTCTACTCTCTCTTGGCTGAGTTTTCGAACTAAATTTTCTCTACTCTCTCTAAGATTGGTTGTTGTTTGAAAGTTGGTTTTGAATGAATCACGTTCTCTTCCTTTATGAACCAACAAACAAACAAACCAAAAAAAAAAAAAACATTGAATCCTACCCTCCCTCCCTATATGATGTAAAAAAAAAAATGAGTATAAAGATTTCAACATCCAACTTGAAAAAAAAAAAAAAAAAGTTGTTGCACAAACAGCAATCTGACCCAAAATAATTACAAATTTAAAACATTTTGTAAATATGTAAAAAAAAACAGTCACTGTAGAAACTATCACTAAAATTTTATAAAAAAAACTCAATTCTATAAAAAAAAACTGAGGTGATAGACTACTATAACGATAGACCATACTAACCTGATAGAAATTGTCATATCTTTACCAAATTTTAAAAAGTGTTATATTTTTAATTATTTTATTTTAAATTGACATTACTTATAATTTTAAAAAAATAATAACAATAATAATAATACACGTTACTTACATTAACGGTAGAATTGTGGGTCCCATAGAGGATAGAATTATATATTCAGTTTTCTTTAATTTCCCATATTTGAGGTAATGGTTCCTAAATCTGAGACAGTTGTCAGCTTGTCTCAATTGTTTTCATTCCTTCATTCTATTTGATTGTCTCAATTGTTCTCATTCCTTCATGCTAACCTTTTGGTTAAAAAAAAAAAACAAAAACAAGAAGAAGAAAAAAGAGACTAATTTTAATATTTTGGGCAAAAATTAATTTATACCCTTAAACTTTTAGAGTTGTATCAATTAATTTTTTTAACTTATATCAATAAAAATCCTTAACTTTGATTAGTGTATCAATTTACAACCATATGTTAGATTTAATTTCAAAAAAACATTCGGACTTATAATTACAACAATTAAACTCCTAAACTTCATAGGTTAATCAATTTTATGAATGTTTAGAATTTAATTGATATAATTATAAGTCTTCACATGTGTGAATTTTATTTTCTTTTAAATCTAAGGTGCAAATTGATTCGTTTATGAAAAATGAGCGTTTTAGTTGATACGATTATTAGTTTAAGATTTTAATTGATACAACCCACAAAATTTGATGGTATAAATTCATCTAATTCCTTTTTTTTTTTTTTTTTTTAAGTTGGCCCTAGACTCTTCATCAACGGGCTGGGCCTGGCCCAAACCTAATTTAAGCCCAACCATATTTGTTCGCCTGCGGGAATTGTAATCTGAGTCCTTTGATGGGAGATATCTTCATCTCCTTTTCTTTTTTATTGGTTAATCCCATGTACTTCTTTCGAAAATTAGTGTAAGGTCTGGTGCGGTTTCTAAGCAAAACGATTTATTGAAAGGAAAAAAAAAAAAAAAAAAAAAAATCTAATGGAGAAGAGATTAACAAACAACATTGTTTGATCTTTTAGGCGTATTTGATAACATTTTTTGGTTTTGTTTTTTCTTCTCTGATTTTTTTAAAATGGACGAGTTTGAAAATTATTATTTTTTTTTTTTTTTTTTGTTGCTTTTCAAATTTAAAATCGTTTTTAAAATTCTTTAGAAAAATTAAAAACGAAAAAAATAAAAAATATCAAAAAAAACTTTTTTTCTTTTTTTTCTTTTTCGAAACCTTATTTTTTAAATATTTTTTAGAAAAACACTGGTGAAATTATATAAAATGTCCTTAACCACATGTGTCACTTTAGTGGTCATGAACAATGACGAAAATATCGATATCGATATCGAAAGTTCAATTTTACATATATCCATGGATATATCGGTGAAATATCGATATCGACGGATAATTCTGTAAATCAATTTTTTCAAAAAATTTATTTAAATTAATAATTAAGTTTATTTAACTTCCAAACTAAGTAATAGATCTTATTATTAATATTTATATCTATATAGAGATTAATAGATGATCTTTTTTATGTTTTACAAATATTTATAAAAGATATTAGAGATATCCATTTATTCTTAATATCTATATCGAACCCTTCGATTACTGATATATGTGTTGAGGATCCCACAAAAGATGAAGAGACTTCACTCCAATATAACATGCATGGGCTACTCCTCCTATCACTAATTGGTTTTAGGATGGAACCCCATGATGTCTAATATGGTATCAGAGTCCACGAAGCCCAAACGGGTATTCGGTCCAAAAACTAGGATCCGACCCAAGATGATGAACCAAAAGAGGCACCATGTTGAGGATCCCACATCAGAAAGATGAAGAGACCTCACTCCAAGTAGAGATATTTTTAAATACTAAAAAAAATAGGTCTTAATTATTTTTAAGAATTAAATTTATATATTTTTAAATATATATAAACAAAATATTAAAAGAGAACAATTTTTTTTTTAAAAAAATATACATATATGGAAGAAAATGTAAAGCAAATAAATTATTGTTATGGTTGAGTTTCGAATTCAGGCACAACAAAATATAAATAATGCACAATGATATTTTGTTAATTTGGGAGGCCAAAATGTATTTAATAACAATAGTATATATTTAAGGCATTTTTTTTTCCTACGAGTATAAGAAAATAAAAAAAATTGGGGGTCGTGGCACCCCTAATCCAGAGGTGCCCCTGCCAACATATATTAGATGACATAATATTATAAAATAGTTTGCTATTCGTGGAAAAAAAAAAAAAAAAAAAATCAAACATTGTTTTTTTTTTTTTTTTTTTTTAGAAAAAAAGTTGAAAATAAAATACGGTTATCATACAAGTTGTGTTTTTTTTTATTTTTTAAAAACAGAAAACGTTTTTTTTTTTTTTTTACAATATGTTAGGGTGAAGGATTCAACTTAAGACCTCATTGAGTTATGATCTTGTTGCCAGAAAACAAAATCAGTTATCAATATGTGATTTTTTATAATACTATGTCTAATTGATTCTCAAACTTTCCATTTTATATTCATTAGCTAGGTTTCTGGACTTTAAAGAGTGTGATCTAATAGATCCTTAAACTTTCAATCTTGTGTCCCATAAATTCTTAAAATTTTTAATTTTGTGTCCGTTTTTTACCTATTCAACATTTTTTAAATTTACGAATCTACTAAACATAAAATTGAATATATTATCAATTAGATTTTTTTTTATATGTGATCAAGAAGTCTCTCACATATTAAAAAAAAGAAAGAAAAAATTTAAGAATTTATTAAATATAAAAATTTATGAACTAAATAGACAAACTAAAAGTTCCGGAACTAAAGTTATAATAACAAATAAGGGTTATTGAACAAGATCTTATGTATTAAAAAAAAACGTTTTGATAAAACATTGACATCGTTTGTATATTAATTTTAAAAAACTATATTTTCAATCATAATTTGTAAAACGTAGTTTATCGCAACTTTCAATATTGGTTTATGATTAAAAATTAACATCACATTTTACAGTTTACAAACTTAAAAAAAAAAAAAAAAAAAAAATCACCTTTTTTTCCAAATTTGAAATTGAATTTATCAATTTTGATTTTTTTTAGTACAGCTTATTCTTTTAAAATGACGATTATTTTAATAACACCCCTCACTCAGCTTCACTCTATACACACTTACCTTTTTGTGAGACCCAAAGGCTTATCTGCCATTTCTTCGACCTACGCCGCCCGTTGTCACTGAGATCTGGGGTGGGTTCTACTTCTAGAATAATATATATATATATATAGATTATAATTATTTCTTTTGAGAAAACATAATCTTAATTGCTTTTAAAAATCACCATCGAAGACTGCCTAAAATGAAAATGAGAAAACATTTATATATATATATTTAGCCATACTAAAAAAACCAATGATAATGGAGAGAAAACTAATAATAAAATTATTCTAAATATAGTTTTTCTTTACAATTGGGAGGTGGGAGATACCGACCCTAGACCTTAATCAATAGATCATATATGATTTGTACATATATTTTTATTTTTCATAGAAAAGTAAAGGTATTATATAACAAGAATAATGAAAATGTTGTAAATATTTTTTTTTAGTTAAAAAAAAATGTAAAGGTGGAAGATTCAAATCTCTAACTCATTGATCCAAGTTATGACTTTTTTTTTTTTTTTTTTTTTTTTGAAAGAGATCCAAGTTATGACTTGAGTACTAGTTAAGTTATGGTGGAGTAATTATAATCAACCTTAAAAAAAAAAAATTCAAAAGTTTTAAAGAAAATGTACTTGGTCATTTTTAAAAATAAATTATACTTCAGATAAAATTAATACTAATAGAAATAATTATAAAAATAATCATTCAAATATCATTTATTATATATATATTATATTATTATATATGAGTCGTTGCATAAATAATCATCAATTTTAAAATAATTGTAAATATAGTCAAATATAAAATATTTTATAAATATGACAAAAATGAATGACTATATAAAAATTGACTATTATCCATAATTATCATTTAATTTTTTTTTACTATATTTATAGTTTTTTCTCTATATCTCTATATCAGTATATCAGCCATATCTTAAATTGAGATCTAATTTAATTTATCTTTTTTTTTTTATAAAGGATAGAAAATAGAGAATTGAACCTATGACTTCATGATCAGGATACATCTCTGCTCTCTCAATAAGAAAAATAATTAAAAATGACAATTTAAAAAACAAAATAATAATAATGTGTAAAATATTTGATGAATTAAAAAAGTAATAGTTGGTGACCGGGGGATCCGGGGATGTGAAGTTAGAGAGAGGATTTGTCGAGCTGACACGTGGGTTTTTCCCAATTTAGAAACCTTAAACTGTCCAAATACAAACCGGCTATTTCCATTATTATTCTTTCCCCATCCGCACAAAACATTGAAACAAAGTGGGGTGAAGACGTGGCCCACGTGACGTGACTGTCTTCATCTCTCAGTCCCAATTTAAATAATTATATTTACACCAACACATAAATAATAATATAATAATTATATGTGCATTTCTTCAAAATTAAATAAATAAATAATAGTTATATGCCTTGGCGGTGCCCCTACCTCCCAAAGAAAATCATGATAATGTCTTAAGACTCTTCGTTTAAAAAAAGTAACACAAGATGTTCGTTAGGCAAATGTGAGTGTAGTCCAACTCCACCAATACCATTAAATTAAATGTCCATTTCTTTATACTATTTTTCTATTAAAAAAAATCATTTAGTCTCATTCCCTAATGTAGTATTCCAAATAGAAAAAATAATAATTTCTTTAAATTTTAGTAAAATGTTCCAAATTAATAAAAATATGTTTATTAAGGTAGGTTAATTTGTATTTTTATTAACCTACAAAATAGTGAGGAAATGTAAAAAAAAAAAAAAAATATATATATATATAATTAATGTGAACAATTTTTTTTTCTTTTTCCAAAAGTGTTTTTATTAATGGAGGGATTGAAACTATGACTTTGTAGTCAATAACAACAATTTATACCAATTGAGCTATTATAAATTTAACATGTGAGCAAAATATTGGTAATATATTTTTTTTTTTAAACAAGAATGAGAAACGTGTATTTTTTATTAATTTAAACACTACATATTATTTATTATTTTCTAAAATATAGGTGAATATTGATATTCTGTTTTATAGTAAAATATACGTAAATATTGATATTTTGATTATATTTCTATAAAACAAATTAAGGAGTCTAACATGAGTATATCTTATAAGATATGAACTAATGACTAACAAGTCAAATATTTGATTCTCATTTTTTCTGTTGTCAAGATAACATCGATAGCTCATACTAATCGCACAAGTTTTTTTTTTTTCAATCAAAACATTTTCAAGTGGAGGAAATTATAAAGTATAGAATAAGCAAAACAAAAGTGATACTTAAAAAAAAAAAAAAAAAAAAAAAAAAAAAAAAAAAAAAAGGTGAATATTTGACTTTTCTTCCTAATCGTAAATTATCATAAAATTTGAACTTTCATTTACACTGAGAATTATTTTATGGACAAAACAGTAAATAAAAAAAAAGTAGGAGGGCAAATTCGAAAAAACGCAGCAATCTATCAAAAAAGAAAAAGAGAGGAAAGAAAAAAAGGACAGATTTCCAAAAGGAGAAAATAAATAACAGTGTCCGTATCCCATAGCAGAATAGATAGCCCATAGCCCCACGCGTCGCTGATCGATATCACGGACGGCTCGAACCTCGAGGAATAAAAATTAGTTATTAAAGTCGCGATCTGATTGGGCCACGTGTCCCTCAGACGTATGAATCCGCTAGTGGTTTCTCCCGCACCGGAAAAAAACCCAGACGAATATATGGCGCTGTGCAGCAGAAATCTGAACGATGTGAATCCGCTTCGGTAAAACGCTCCGTAGAAAAGCTTTGATTCTCTTTGCCTTCACTCAACCGCGCGCAAAAGATCAGTGAGTTTCGATTTCCTTTAAAATTCCTATGCATTTTCTCTTTCGTACTGTTCTTCACTGATTTTCCGCATCGTTTTCTTTTTTGTGTTCGTCGTTTTTCATATGTTTTCGGAGTATTTTTCTCTGTTTTCTATTTGATCGCACGCAGGTAGATGTGTATCTTTATCCTTTATGTGCGTCATGGAGGAAGAACGAAGTGTACTGAACTTTTTTTTTTTTTGGAATTTCGTTGTGATTTTCCTTATATCTTCGTTACTAGTGAAATTCTTGCTCATTTTCTCTTTCGTGTTCTTCACTGATTGCGCATCGTTTTCTTTTTTTGTGTACGTCGTTTTTCATTTGTTTTCGGAGTGTTTTTTTCTGTTTTATTTTTCATCGCACACTGTAGATACGTATATTTATCCTTTATGTGCGTTATCGAGGAAGATCGAAGTGTATTGAACTTGTTTTTTTTGGATTTGATTGTGATCTTCATTATATCTTCGTTACTCGTGAAATTCCTGCTCATTTTCTCTTTCGTGTTCTTCATTGATTGCATCGTTTCGCTTTTTGTGTTCGTCGTTTTTCATCTGTTTTCGGAGTATTTTTTTTCTGTTCACTTTTTGATCGGCCACAGTAGATACGCATCTTTATCCTTTATGTGCGTTATCGAGGAAGAACGAACTGTATATAACCTTTCCTTTCCTTTTCTTTTTTTTGGATTTGGTTGTGATTTTCATTCTATCTTCGTTATTTGTGAACTTTACTGAATCGTTTCGTTATTTTCTGCAACTAACGAAAAATGAATAGAAAAATCGAGTTTCGGATCTAAGCATGGGGAGAGGGAAGATCGTAATTAGGAGGATCGACAATTCGACGAGCAGACAGGTAACTTTCTCGAAGCGTAGGAGCGGATTACTGAAGAAGGCGAAAGAATTGGCGATCCTTTGTGACGCCGATGTTGGAGTCATCATCTTCTCCAGCACCAGCAAGCTCTATGAATACTCCAGCACCAGGTTCATTCTATGATCATCTTCTTCTTTTTCTTCTACCGTTTGCATTTATTTTGATATCAATCTTCTACTTTTTTCCGTTCTGAATCATTGCTCCGTTTCCGTACTCCTTTTATAATAGATTAATATCTCTAGTGCGAAAAGACATCGGTAGGATCGCTCTATTTAATTTATCTTATTGGCGAGTGTGCACTGTGCACCTTGAATCACGATCATGACTGTACGATTTATCGGAAAATAATTTTTTTGTGCATACTGAGAAAAATAGGAATTCTAGAGCCACACAGTCTTGTTCTTCTTTGTGATTTTATGAGGCTCACAGGTTTTTGTCTTTTTGCTGAGCTCTCTATCGCTGAAACTTTTCTGGCTTCAGTTTTCAACTACTCCGATTAGCATCTTTTAGAGTTATTATTGGCTGTCAGATACTTTACCAGTTTATATGCCTATAGGGATTTAGGATATGGACGGCTATAATGCTAATTTGTGGCTTAGTTTCTAGGAAGAAAATTTGTTCGATAAGATGTTCAAAGAGAAGTTATATAGCAGTTCGAATCTACAAGTCATTTGAACTTATACTCCAGTGTTCAAAATACCCAAGTAAACATGTTCTAAATGTCTTATCCAGAAAGAAACTAGAAAGTTATTGGAGCCCCGTGAGAGAAATATAGTTGATTGTTTGAGAAAATACGTACATTCTGGTATAAGTAATGAGTGCATTTTCTCGATCAATGGAGTATGAAGGTTGTGTACGATACGGGAAGTTGGATAACAATATTGTTTTGCACCATATTATCGAGGCACAACGTGTTTGTGCCGCTTCTTAATAACCATCGAATTTAGATCTAAAAATATGTTTGTCTACCAATAACCATTAGATACAAAAGTGAATGTAGTTTTACAATTTTACTCTCATACATCGAACCGTGCAAAACTGTCAACCATAATGTGGTAAACTTTTAAATAATTTCTTGATCTGTATATAGAACCCTAGTTGAACAGCCAATACAGCTCACAATATGTATGCTTCTTGGATCGGATAGAATAATATGGCCAACAGTAGATTATTTCATCTATAACTGTTATAATTCGACTCAAAATTCTTTCTAAACTAATCCATCTGAGTTCAAGGAAAGGACCAGATCTTATATTAGGTAAGAGGGTAGAAATAAAAGAAAGCATAGTTTCCGACCTCAACATATTCATAATTGAGGATGGTTAGGGACACTAATACCTCCATCTATAGAGTCAAATTACTTCTTCCACATTCTTAGTATTATTATATTCTAAAAGAACAAAGAAGCATGGTTCGAGCAATAGATTTAGTCCCCAAGGAGCACTACCTTTATGAAATAGGATAAAGCATGCACAGAAAGTCGGTCGGGCTGTCTCACACAGCTTGCATATTGTGTGGTACGGTTTGTGTGTATTTGTCCCTTCTGAGTATTATTCTCTTTAGAATATTTTTTTTTTTGTTTTCTGTTTTTAAAAGAAGTTGTATTTGAGTATATACAAAGCCAAGGTAGTATGTTTGAAAGTAATTTGAGTGAAAATGATTTTTAAATAATCATTTTAACGTTTGGTTATATACATCTAAATGCGACTTTCATTTGATGATAATTGTTTTTGAATGACGGGATGCATGTTTAGGAGTGATATTGAAACCATTTAAAAAACGCTCCCACCTAGATATATTACTGATATTTATTTTGCAGTTATATTACTAATATTTTATTATTTTATCTTTTTTTTTCCCTCTCTAAACTGTACTTCAAAACCTTTTTCCAGATTGTTTTCTACATTCTTTTAAAAGAATTTACATTTTGCTTTTGAAAATTCAAAACTTAATTTTCGAACCTCTTTTAAAAGAACAAGCCTTAAACGTTCAAATGTATACTCCCAATTTCTTTTCGATAATTTAAACTTCGCCATTAACCTATTTTCATTCAGTTATTGATCTTTAAAAAACTTCGTGTAGTGTAGCCTGAATTCTTAACTTGAATAAGCTCTCTTACATATACCGAAGTTATATATATTTCGTTTGAAACTAGGGTTGTAATGTTATTAGTCTAGGTCGACTTAATTATCACCCGATAATGTTATATATTTAACTTTTATCTGTTTCAATAGAAAAATAATTATTTGTTTTTATGTAAGATAGAAAAACCTCCTACAATAGTCTGTGGTTTGGTGGGTTAAAATAGTTCGTGGTTAAGACTGTTAGGACGCTGAGTGAGTTAAAATAGTTCGTGGTCATAATAACACAAGAATATTTAACATTGAGATAATAGTCTGTGAATTTAAAATAGTATGTAAATAGTAAATACAATGTAGTTACTTTATTGACTGTGAGTTATAATAGTTAGTGGTCAAACGTGAACTTAGAGTTGTAATAACTCAATCCACCTAACTTCAAGTTGGTACCCCAAATACCCCTTAAGTCATACAATAGAGACATTGCACCTACACATGTTTTGCTTTGAATCACTTGGCCTCGTTGAATATCTCGAACTCAATTGATCAACAATGTGGACAAATGTTAAGGTGTGTTACCCTTTTCTGTTCTTCTAAGTGACTTTAAGGTTCCTTGTGCCTTGCTTCTTAATTCGCGAGTAAGTCCTCGTTGGTTTAGTTGCTAAGACTTAAATCTTAGGCGAATGACTACAATAATTTGAATTCATTCACTGGTTAGGTTTCTTACTTTATTTTCCAATAAGCCTTGGACCATAAGGTTCGTATTCTTATTAATTTCCGGAAGGTTCTTCATAATCTTATGGAGCTTGAAAGCTTAAATCTTAATTTAACTCAATTATAAGTAGTTGACTACTCTATATATATATATATGTATCCTCGGGGGACCATCCTTACAACTTTCAACTTCATTTGGTCACAAAAAAAAAAAAAAAGCAAATTTTTACGAGAGAAAGCTTGTAGCTACTAGCTAGAGGATAGTTGGAGAAATGGAAAAAGAACTTATTTGTTGATTAATGATCTGTCAAACTCAAACCTACTTTCCACCTTCCGCAAATAATTTTGGCTAAATGTGCAAAAAATTAATTTAATTATTTTTTGATGTTAAAATAATTTTTTGATGTCAAACCTACTAGCTAGAGGATAGTTGGAGAAATGGAAAAAGAACTTATTTATTGATTGGTCAACGTCTAAACTTTTTTTTTTTAAAAATAGAATCTAAAAAATATTATAGCATTAGTTGATACATAATTGAAGTCCAATTGAGGGTAAGACTAAAAAATATTATAGCATTAGTTGATACATGATAATTTAAAATTGTAAACCCAAACATAAATTAAGATTAAGGTTAAAATATTATTCTTGTTTTAAATCTTATGGAGCATTGTTTTATTTTAGAACCTATACTTTCAAATGTGTGAATTCTTCATACTTTCAATAAATCACAAAATTACTTTATACCTTTAGTTTAGTGTTAACTTTTCTAAAACAGTCTTCTATGAGCCTACCTCTTTTAAATTTTGAAAATATATTTATATGAATTTTATTATTTTATCAAATTAAATAAAAATTTACTTCAATGTTTAAACTAAAAATTTAAAATTAAAATGGAATGAATCTCAAATTCAAGAGATAAAAATGATATTTTAACATAAAATTTACTTTCCCTGTCAATTCGTCCTCTAAACAACAATTTTGTTGATTGAATTTTAGTTTTGACAGTATTATACACGTTTGTACACCCTTTATTTTATGATTAATTATTGTTCTTTATTTTTTTTACCATAGTTAATTATTGATAGCATACTTCTGGGAACAGCTAAAACTATTCTCCAAAACCTACCTTTACAGTTCATTAAAAACAATATTTAAAAATGATTCTTCAAAATAAATTGTATATAATCCTTGCAAGTTAAAAGTTACAAAAACCTTAAAGTAAAAAGAAGAAAAAAACTTTGTTAGAAAGAACGAAAAAAAGAGGATGCAATGAAGATAAATTAAAAAACAATCTCTGAATCCAACAAACAACACAGGCCAAATAACCTTTAAGTAGATTGTCTCGCCTAGTATCAATAATAAAAGGGTCCACTCTTCCCTTTGTAGCAGCAATTGAATTGGAATGGCTCGTCGGGAAATGCTGAAGAAATGGGATGGGTGTATATGCATGCTCTACAATTTTGATGTAAAAGAACAATAGCTTACATGCTTTTACTTTTTTATACTTCTGCTTTTACCTCATAAGAACATTGAATGACACTTGAGTAGAGCCAATGTATGTGTGTTGTTTGAAGTTTGTATTTTAGATATCTACAATAGAAGCTGTTCATAACATTTCTTTTTCAATTTCGTTGCCTTCTATTCCCCTGGATAAGATTTTAATTTTTAAAAAACCAGAAGGTATATATATTTAATGATGACTTTTGAAAAAAAAAGTAGAAATTTAGTTTTTTTTTTTTAAATATTTAGTTTAAAAAAAGTTTGGGAAAAGATAAATTTTATGTAATGAAAAGCTAGAAATGATAAACTTGAGTAGTTCAAATATGGAGGCTAATAATTTAAAATAAGAAATAATATCAGCAAACCAATCATTAGAACATTTTTTTTTTTTTTTTTTGTTAATTCTCATTCTCAAGTTTTGAAAGTACACGATCATAGAAATCTTAAAAATAGGTTGTTTGGTTAAGATTTAACAAAATATTCATAGAAAAGATATCTATTCAAATTGACTTATGGTTTCTATTCCGGCAGAACTAAAGATTACATAAATTTCGCTGTCAACTTCAATTTCGTTCCTTATGGGTTAGGTTATATTAATCAAATCTTTACTATAACTAAATATTAAAATTAATTAACAAAATGGTGATATTGTAAAAAAAGAGTGAGAAAAAATGCTACATGGTTTTTTAATTCTTTAATTTAATGAGTTAGACAGACACACACCCTAAATTTTTATCTAAAATACTTTTTTTTTCAAGTTCAAAATAATAATAATAAAAAAATAATAAATAATGGAATTTAAAATTTTAAAAAAGAAACCTAAAAGGAAACTAACTTCATGTTCTATATATATAAACAATCTTTTTAGAAGAATTAGGTACCGAAAATGCTTAAATTGCACAAGTCTGGCTGAAATGATAAAGTGCTAATCCACTGTCAAATAAATTTATATAAAAAACCATATTTGTTTAAAAATAGTTCAGAGTTGAACAAAACCACAATTAGTTCTGTAAAAAAAAAAAAAAAAAAAAAAAAAATCTCCTATGGATCAGTAAATCAATCGGAAACCATCACCTTCTTATATAGTGGGGACCTTTGAGATTGTTTTTACAATATCCCAAAAAAGAACCTTTATTTTTTTATTGATATTTAGTAAAAAAAAAAAGTTACAAAAACACTTAAATGTAGTTTTGGAAGTGGCCATCAATTATTATTTATTAGTACTGTAAATAATGTGCCAGAAGAAAAGGTATTTCATATTAGAATACAAATTTCTTTTTTTTAATTTAACAAACACAAGAGAGATTCGAACATTTGGATCTTAATACCAAGTATTAGTACATACTATACTCTACTACTCTTCATTCTTATTTGTGGCCATAAAATCTCAACAATCAATTCACGAATCATAAAAAGTTTATAATTTAATCTCCTTTTAGAAAAATGTGAAAGTCCTTTGCTAACTAAACTTTTTTTGTTTAGTTTATTTATTTTGAAATCTTTGCAAATATCTGAAGAAAAAAAAGAAGCATTTTTATTGTTTTAAAAATTCAAAAGTATAACATAAAACAAACAAAAAATGTGGATAAAGAAATATGATTTTTAAAGACTGAAAAACTCAAAACCAAATTCTTATTAAATAGAAAATTAAAACAAGTTATTATCTGACTGACCTTTGAACTTTGATTATGGAGGAGTCGTTGCAACCTGAACAAGTCAAAACATGCTTCACTGGAGTACTTTTTCATTTTTTAAGTAATTAGGAGTGTTGTTCAACAACTGATGAGAGATCTCAAGGAAGGCCTCTTAGGAAGAGCAAAATTTGAGTGTGGTTCCCATCTCATTGCGTTTCTATATCACCACTTATTAGATCATTATGCAGATTTCCCTTGTAAAAAAAAATAGAAAAAAAAAGCCATTTTGCATAAAATTACAATTCACAAGTTCAATATTGATCCTCATTGCTTGCCTTTACCATTTCTTCTGTTTGAGGCTGTGTGCTCTGTGACTTTTGTCATTCCTTCTATTTCATTGTCTTCTGTTAGACAAGGAAACTTCAGATGTTTTAGGTTTACCTTCTTTTTTAAGTGATTTCTATGTTTGTCTTTAACCTCCAGGCTCCAAAATCCATCTTAGGGGTTTCCTTTAACTCTTGTTCCATCTTTTATGTGGTCCCTAACCCTCTAGCTAGGTACACTTGATTCTCCTAATTGTTCCATCTTTTATGTGGTCCGAAGAGTTAACACTATGGACCACCTGCATAAATATTCTTACTAGAGAATCTAGATCATATTCTTTAAAGAGAAGTGCTTAGAGAATAGATCATATCCTTTGGGGATCTCCGATAGCTTTTCTGATATGGAACTACTTTTCTGAGCCATTTCGTGTTTGTTTGGCTTGTAACAGAAATTGTTGTTTATTCATAGGGTTTTTGTATCAGGATAAGAGACAATATCTTCAGTGTGCTGCTGCTTGTTTTGCCATTTTACGAGGCTTTTGACTTGAGAGGATAAGGAAAAATTTTGAGGCATTGATGTCCTAGGAAGAAATTTGGTCTCTCGTCAAATTTAATGCCTCTCTTTTGATTTCTAACAATTGTGTAAATATTGTTTAGGTTTTGTTTTGATTCCTCTAGATTTTGTCGTGTTGGTTGCCCTTTTTTGTATATCCTTTCGTAGATTGCTGACGAATCCATTCACAACATTATTTTGGTTTTACCATCTCCGTCTTGCTATGGATAATGGTAATTGTTGTAGACCTTTAATAGACCGATATAGAGGTTTAGTTTAGTTTTGTGAAGATTTCCTAAGACTGGGCCTGTTTGGCAACAAGAACTTCTGCATTCCTAAAAACTATATCAATTATCTTGTCTTGAAATCTTAATCTATTTATCTAGGAAGAAACCTTAATACCAAGAAGTCAAGTAGTGAATTTCTCCTACAGGTATGTTTGATGTTTGTATGCTAACTGATAAGATAAATAGGAGAACTTGGAAGTTTTTTTTTTCTTTTTTTTCTATTAGGTATCTTTGACTCTTTGAGTGTCCGGGCCAACTTACACCTCGACTAATCTCACAGGACAACCGCCTGATCTAACAACATTTGGTTGACAAGAAAACTCGTAGGATATTAACTTCTAGGTAGGTGACCACTGACCAGCATAGTTGAGAGGAGACAATTTCTACATTAGAAAGAAATGAGCCTTAATGCCATTAAGACCATTTTCTGACATTGTAGTCTTGTAGATAGAAGGAAATAGAAGACTCTTTTTAATAGAAGAAAGAGAGGTAGGTCATTCGGGAAAATTAATTTTTTTTCCTCTAGTAGTTCTTTTACAAAAAATTGAGGCTTTTAAGTGATTTGTACCAATTGAAGAGAATTCCTGCAACTCCTTTATCTTTTGCCTTATAGTTTCCATCTCGTTAACGAAATTTTGTTTCTACCCTATCTATAATTTCTGTCATGCTTTCAGTTTAATAAAATGTTCCATTTCTGTAACTAGGAAGATGGTAAAACAAAGAGTGGAAAAGAGTGCATCATGAATATTCACATAACATAAATTTTTACCTGACCGATCAGTGAAAGATGGAACCCTTTGATTTGATCAACGTGACACTCCCATGAATCTAGATAGCTAAAATTTGCATCATTAGATTGAAAGACATTCAAGTGCATGATGCATTCCTCTATAAATAAAATGAAAACCAATATGGTGATACTAAAAATATATTCAATTACCAAGTGTAGAACTATTTGATGGGTTAAATGAATGTTATTTACCCAAGTGAAATATCAGTAGGTCGTGGATAAAATTTAGCACTTGCCTATTGGACATGCTATCCTGCTTGACCTAGTCACTCCCAGCCTACGTTTTAACCCAATCCCATTGCTCTGCAATGTCGAACCACTATACCTGCCATGGAGTCATACATGGGACTACCGATATCTCCGTGCTATACCAATAAACTTAGTTTCTAGACAGCCCATGAAAACCCACACCCCTTAGTTTGGTATGTGTATTCAGTCTTGGCCTCACTCGAAACGTCATTTTAAACCTCTCAAACAGTATTAAGAGGTCACAAGCAAAAGGGCAGTGGGATGGACGCAACACATGCTACTGTTAATTAAGTGACTTTGAACACAGAGTGAGCTGGTGGTGCATGATAGTAATCTAGGAGTTGTTTGGGGCGCAAAATAGTTTGTGGGTTATAAGGGCTGTAAATAGTAAATATTATTGAAGTCAGTGAAATGCATTTATTTACTCTAGACTTACATAATTGGTGGGTCAAACGTGTACGGGATTGTAGTAACCCTGTCCACACTCCACCCAACTTCAAGTTAGTGCCCCAAACACCCCCAAAGGACTAGAACCACCAGTATTTTACCTCTAGATCAACTGCATGAAAAAGTAGCTAAAACAAAAATCAAATGGTATTGTTGACACTTGACAGCATATTATAAATTAAACAAGCAACTATACTGATTAAAATGCTCTATGATTGCTGGGACGAAGTGGAAAAAGATAATCCTATCAATAGTTAATTACAAAAAATAACTCATTGATTATGGAGGGTGGTGAAATCTTAATTACAAAAAAGAGGAGATAACTTGCTCCAAGTCATGGCTAAAAAAGATGTAGAATCAATAAAAGATCGAAAGTCTCTAGTAACATCCTTAAAGATGCGAGTGTTTCTCTCATTCCAAAGATTTCAAATGCCAGCTCGAATGAAGCATAACCAAAGGGTCTTCTTTTCCTTCTTGAAAGGATGACCCTTAAACAAGAGATAAATAAGGGAAAGGATATCACCCGGACAAAGAAACGACCATCCAAAAGCCTCTTGAATGAAATTCCAGAATTTCGTAGCATAAGGACAGTCACTGAAGAGGTGTATTTGTGTCTCCGCCTGCATTAGATAAACATAGGTGGCAGACACTCAGGGAGAGGAAATGCTCGGACAGTCTCCTTTGGAGCTTGTCATATGTGTTGATGCAAGAATGACTAAGCAACCAATTGAAAAAATTGTTAAATTTGTTGATGAAGAAAAGTTTGTTTCTGTTTCATAAAAAGAAAAAAATAGAGCGCCCTAAACTTGCTGTAGCTGCTGGACCGGATGTGTAAGCTGAAAGAAACAGAAGATATAAATGGATAGGGAAGCTGGCCTCAGACATTTTCTAAGTGCCACTTCATTTATATAATAAGTAATTAGTATAGTAGATCCCTAGTTGAGAAAAGTTGGGACAGAAAGCCCCCAAAAAGTGAGATTTTTCCTTTGAACCATGATCTTGGAAGGGATTAAAAGGGCAGTTATAGTCCAAAAAAGACAACCTGGTACCTTGTGGAATGCTAATTTATTCCAGGGGTCGGCAAAAAAGCTTTGAAGAATTCAGCATCTCTTGGTGCTTCCTGATAAAAAAAATTGTTGCAATTGAGCACACTCGGGTGGACACCCTTCCAGAAGAAAGGCAATTTTTTTTGGAAAACTGGGGTGTTGAATTTTTTTGGGTATATTTCGGTCGGAATTTTTTGTTTTGGATCTTCACTTCATGGAGACTTCAAGAAATTTGGCAATTCCTTGAGGAGGTCTTCCAATCTTTTTTTATACTATGATCTCCTCATACACACCAATTGGAAGAATTTGTTATGTCCTCTGATAGCTAGGGGAGATTAAAAAAAAAGTTCATTTAGCCTCCAGAGAACATGACTAGTTAGTTCAAAGATTCATTTCATAAGTCATACAGAATTTTACACCAATTTGGTGCAAAGAAACCTAGGTATTATGTTCATATGAATATGGTTTGGATAAATAATTAAAATCCAAGTAATTTCTCTTCGCCAAGCTACCAAACTTCGTTTATATTACAATATAACTGAAATGCTGATATGTGGTATGCACATGACCGTCTAAACTCTTATCTTGGCATAAACTATAATACAATTTCATGCCTGGGTATCACAAGTCTACAGAGTCAAACTTCAAGAAGAAAGCCTCTAGTTGAAGAAACCATGGAAACTTTGTATTGGTTTGATTCTAAGCTAATAAAGAATGATGAGGGTTTCTTAAAGTTTGGTACTCACCTACAAAAAGGAACTGGCTGGAACTAAAATATTCAGGGAGGCACATTGAGGTTTAGGTTTCATTATAGGTTGAACAACCATTACAAATCTGCGTTTAAACTCTCTAACCCACCTCTTTAACTTTATTGCTTTAATATTTTTCTCAATATTATTTCATTATATTTATTTGTTTGAACTTCAGATATTCTAGGAGAAGTTTGTTGCTTGGTTCAATTGTTAGAACCCTATTTACCACCCCTCTAATGTTATCATAGGACCCTACAAATTTCATTCTACTACTACCTACCACCAAATTTGAATTTCCACTATAGAACTCTGAGGAGAGAATCTTGAAAATGTAAAGAGACTATTTCATGAGAATAAAAATCTAGGTTTAACTGGGGAAATTAAATTGAAAGGAAATCATGGAGTAAATAGGGTCATCTTATTGATGAATGCTCGCAAGGTAATTGCTAAATTTTAAACTTTTCATGTCTTCCCAATAAATTTAAATTTCTTGCAAATATCATTATGTTTTTCTTATGATATCCATTTCAGAAAGAGGAAGAGGACTTCATCTCTAACTCACAGAGTATTGACTTTCTTACCAGCATGAGAGCACTAATAGACCGATATAACAAAACTAAAGACGAGCACCATCAGCTTGGGGTCTCGACTTCTGAAGTCAAGGTATTCTTAAGCATCTAGGACTTAATTATTTTACCTTTTGACTGCCAGACATATTAGCAAAAGATCATGTATGATTGTTAAAATAAAACACAAACATCTAGATTTCCTATCAGTCAAGTTTCTGGATACAATGACTAATAAGTATCAAACATCACAGTCATTGCTGGTACGAGTATGTTGTGGAATGTGGGGGTGGGGAGGAGTGGGAGGGTTTGGGATAACAGCAGTTTAATGTGGATAGGAAGAACTGCCCGAAGAATTTCTAGCAAGAATATCAATCATTATGGATCAAATGTGGTTAGATTTATGTTAAATCTAGGTTCGACTGTTTCATCGAGAATCATTGTGAATTTGGACGTATTAGTACTCACCAATACTACTGTCAAGGAGATATGTTTATATCTCATCGGAGACCAAGATTCAGAATTATAAATGCAAATTATTTTGCTTAAAAGAGATGTGCCACAAACCTTATATTTACCTGCCCGACACATGCCGAAAGAACTATTCAAAACAACAATCATGAATCTTGGATCCTTGAGCTAGTGATGTCACTGAACAAAATCAAACGGATGATTCAGCATCTAAATCCAGAAAGAAAAAATATTCAAATATGCATTCATTAACTATTCTCTATACACAATAGCACAATGATAGAAATGTTGTTTGAACATTTGCATCAGTCTTAAACTTCGAAATTTAGCATGCTAAGTACCTTCATTTTCAGAAATGTTTCTCGATATACTCCATGCTAACTTAATAGATTTCTGCGCCCGTATATAGGAGGCATACTATTATACCTCTAAATAGCAAGGATTAAGGAAACTATATTCTGATTTTTAATCATTAGTACTGGCAAAGGGAAGCAGCAATGTTACAGCAGCAGCTGCAGAGCTTACATGAAAATCATCGGTACTACCATATCTTATTCTTCTATATCATTACATTTTACTTTATAAACACTAATACTAGAGGGAAATGCAATAGAATGAAATGCAAATATGAATTTTCCTTCAACTTCTTAATGGCCATATGCGGTATGTGCATCCAGCCTCCAATCTACTTCATACACTCAGAACCATGTACACTTATTTCAGATATGGGAATAGCATTTCTTGACAATTTCAAGCATAATCCAAACATACATTTCCTCATATATTTCCTACATGTTGCTTAAGTTAAGCATATACAAGTTAAACAACTAATTCATTCTGATAGAACACCACTAATAGATATAATTACAGCCAGATGATGGGTGAAGAGTTGACTGGTCTGAGCGTCAAAGATCTACAGAACCTAGAAAATCAACTGGAGATAAGTCTCCGTGGTGTCCGTATGAAAAAGGTATCTAACTGTATCATTTATTAAATGTACGTGTTGGGTGTTTTACAGATCTTTTCCTTTCTTTGAGCAGGATTTTTTTTTTTTTTTTGATAAGAAACTTATCTTTGAGCAGGATCAAATCTTAATGGATGAGATACAAGACCTAAATAGAAAGGTTAAGCAACTACAGATCTAAAATTTCTGTTCTTAATTATTTTGGTTACTAAACTTCCTTCTCTTTGTAATAGGGAAACCTAATTCACCAGGACAATACGGAACTTTATAAGAAGGTAAACCTAATTCGTCAAGAAAACATGGAATTATACGAAAAGGTAAAGATGTAGATAATTGAAGCAAACTTTAACTATTACCAAAAAGAAACTAAAGGTGGCCCTTCAAGGACATCCGAAAAAAATTAAAGGCTTTACTTGTTTAACCAAGAAAATTTTGTTGCTTAGTCACCCTCAGACGAAAATTTTCACCATCCTAGGTCTATGGAACAAAGGATGCCAATGGAGCACACATAAGCAGTCTTACAAACGGACTTGGAGTTGGAGAGGATGCAAGCATACCTATCAACCTTCAACTCAGCCAGCCACAGCAACAAGACCATGAGACACCGGAAAGAGCTACAAAACTGGGGTACAATTGCGACAAAATTCATAAATGTTCAATAATGAATACAAATGAACTTTTCCAGAGTCACTATTCCAATCTTGTTCTTTTGATGGTTTCAGCAGACTACAACTATGCTAGCAAAAAGAGACCTTACACCAACCAGGAAGATGTTTCTTATTTTGCATCAAGAAAACGGTGTAAGGTTGAAAATTATCTTTGAATCAACAAAATGTGGTAGAGTAACAGACTATTCCATACCAAAGAAACCAGCTATGTCTAATTTGTGGTGATTAAAACAATGGTATTTATGTGAAGAGGAGGTTATTGGCAACAAGAAATAATTGAAACCGCATCAGTATGCCCACTTCATTTTCCAGAAAGCTTAAGGTCTGTTTGCCACCTTCATTATAATCAGCTAGGTTCAAATGTTTGTACTTATTTTATGATTGATGCTTGAGATATTAGAAGAGAAAATTGTAGAGAATCATCGGGGAAAGGAAACAAGTAGATTAAAAAGAACATTTATCCTACACTAATTTTCACCCAACAGTTGTATATGATGTTCATCATGGAAGGACGTATAGTATTTACCTCGTATCTCTCCTGCTTAACTACAGTAAACTGATCTAGCAGTCTGTTTAGCAAGATAATTTCCATAACATTAGAGTAAGCCACAATTCAGCAAAGAAATGTAACCAAAAAAAAAAAAACATCTCTACTAAACAGCGTCATTATAAATCCAAGACAATAGTTTAATCAGTACATCACTGCAAATAATGATATTCCCAACTGCATAGATTCAATTCTTTTAGTAAGAGACATCATTTCATCAATCAAAGAAATATGAATAGGAGAGCTCCAACTCCACAGAAGTTATAAATGAGACGTTCAAATTGGAAATATAGTGAAACTGGATAAAGGATTCTGGTCGCCAGGTTGCTAATATACGCCCTAAAGTTTGGGAACCACCTTATCACATAAACAAAAACTTCCCCAAATGGATATGCAGAAATGGCAGGAACTGATGGAAAAATAATCATGAATGGTTCACAGGTATTGCATTACACATCACAAAAACAATCAATATTCAAAGTACTTTTGTAGAAAATGATCCTAATAACAGCTTATAATAACAACTTATAAAGTAACCCTCATGGGTTGGCCAAGTGGTCATTAAGGGCCACATAAATAGCAAAGGGCTCAGAGGGAATGAGTTCAAGTGACCATCTACCGAAGATTTAATATTCTACGAATTACATTGAAAACCAAATGTAGTAGGGTCAGGAAGTTATCCCGTGAATATAGTCGAAGTGTGCACAAGTTAGTCCACACATTCACGGATATCAAAATTAAAAAAAACAAGTAAAAATAAGACTACCAGAGAATTGAAAATAATCTAGCTACTAACTTGTATGTATTTCCCAGCTAGCTTAGAGCCACTAAGCTTGAATTATTGCAATGAAAGTCCGGTTGTTCATAAATAAATTAAATAAAAAAAAATTGCAAACAAAGAAAACCTAACTTTTGACCATACTTGCATGACAACCATACAGGGTGTTAACAAATAAAATTAATATTCAAAAGTAATACTCCTCGGAAATGATGTGCACAATGTCATATTCTGATATTCATAATAATTAAGGTGTCAACAAATAAAATTGATTTTCAAAAGTAATACTACTAGGAAATTACGTGCACAATGCCTAAACTAGAATGAGCTTTAGAAAGATCCACTTCAACTATTCCTATTGCCACTCAGTAACAAAAATATAAAACTGCAATTCAAGGCATCCAATGCATGCACACCTATGATTGTTAGATAATAAAAAGTCAATGTGAGGCGTCACTAAAAAATAATGGAATTCAGGTACCGGCAGGAACTTGAAAGAAAGGAGATACTATCTAGGGAAAAAGAATATTCAAAAGCTAAATAGGAAGAGACTAGGTTAGGTAACCACACTATCAAGACAAGAGTATATATATATATCCTAAAAAATAAAAGAAAAAAGAAAAATAATTAAAAAAAAAAGCGACTTCAACACAAATAATAACGAATGTAATCAAAGCAAGAGTGGTCCATCTTGGGTGTGGGGTGATGTACATTTTTTTTAAAATTAAAAAACCCCAAAGAAACTTTGTGATAAGCTTAATTCAACGATGGTCAACATACACATGATGAAACACCACAGATAGGTGTGTGGTGCTAGACACCAACAAAATATTATTCAACCCAAACTTCAGTAAATTGGCGATCGTTATTTTAATTCAATGTATATTCACCATCCACACTAAAAACCTTTATGGGCATGCCTCTTAATGGTTCTCACATTCTTACCATTCCTATTCTACATTAGAGGGAAAACTCTTAGACTGGAACTGCTATAATCTATTTTGAACAATCTAAGAAGCTAACATATACAACAGAATGGAATCACAAATTTCAAATTTGATCACTTTCTACACAAGTGATCTTTTTCTCAAAAAGTAGAAGAGATTTCACACATCTTCTTAGTTACTAGCTAATTATTAATTATTAAATTCATTTAGATAGAGTCATAGAGATAAGTCAATAATTTAAAAAAAAAAAAAAAAAAATGCGCAGGAATTGGAGCCATTGAAACTGCTTAGCTAAGAATATCATATAAACCATTCTGAAGGAGGGAAGATATGTGGGATCAAAAGCAGGGTTGTCAAATACTCACTTCAGGTTTCCTATCCATTAAGAACAATTTCAATGGAAAATCCGCTCAAATGCTGCATAAGAATATAATAAAAAAAATCATTTTATAATATCTGGCCAAGTTTTATCTCAACCAAAATGAGGACAAATTCACCCACTCATACTGATTGTGATTTGAGATTAATATAAAAACAAAATAGATAAATGGATGGCAAAAGGGTAAAATCCTCAAAATGAGAAAATTTTAGAAAAATGATATATAAATTCTGGCACATTTCAAAAGAATAAATGGTTTAATGGTTCTATGTGGTCATACTAAATCATGATCATAGTGAGCCAAAATCACGGATTATCAGCATAGCCTATTCTATTATATTATGTAAAAGTAAAATGCTGGACTCCCTCGAAGATATCAATTACTTCTGGTTCTGAATTGAGATTATCACTAAAAAGCTTCTAAAACAAAGAAACTATAGAACCATCTTCCTGAAAATTTAAATTGCTCAGTTCCCACCATTGCAACTTTTCATGGTGGCCCTAAAAAGAAACCATCGCTATGGTCCCCAATGCACCAGCAGCCCGTTTAAACTTTCATCAATAATGTTATCATATTTCAAATACTTATTCAGAACACGAAAAGTTAATTGTTAGGTGTTCTTAAGGTTTTACTACCTGGTGGGTGACTGGTACAACTTTGCAAGATGTCAATAAAATCCATAAGCTACATCTTTGTCCAGCCAATACAACCAACTTTCTGGTTCGTAGAAACCACCAAATAAGGAGGGACCACAATGTTTTACTTTGCCACACAAAGGAGACTGCAAGAGGATTGATTCATCAAGACATGGAAAATGAGGTACTCATTTTTACTTTGGCAGGCTTTATCGGTGGAAGAATTCAACCAGCCTCTTAAAGAACTTTGTCGTATCTCTTTCTGAAGACACAAGTTACTCCAGTGTAAACCTTGCAGATGAATTCATTACCTTGAGTGTGGATGATACCTAAACAAGGCAACAAGTTGAAAGCCCAATTGCTCTGAAATTCAACCCAACTATAAGTTCTCTTTCACAATATTAACTTTAATTTTTTTAATAAATCTTGGTGATTTCCCTAAGAAGAATTTATAAAGAGAACTGAATAAACAACTCAATCAAAAAAAGGAGAGGCAAAAAAAAACTGACGTGTCTTGAGATCCAAACCCTTTTGCCAAAACAATTACAAATAATGGAGCTCCTATATCCACAATAAAAGAGAAATTAAATAGTGTTTAACTGTTGCTTATTCAAGATTGCTTCCATGACCATGATTCAGGAGGTGAGATTAACAACTACTAACTCAAATGGTTAGCTGCAGTTTTCATGGTAAAGAAGACTGCTGGCATACCAAAACAAAAGATATGAGTACTAACTGCTAACTACGAAACATACAGTACCCTACATCACAAAGACTTCGAAGATGATCTTGTCAGAAAGAACACGTAAGATCTTGTGTAACTAATTCTACAGAGATCATGCTTTAAAGAAATGCGACAAATGTAGCACTCAATAGAGCACGAGTCTTAACACATTAATCATTAATAAAATATTATCCACAATTAATATCTTAGAAACAAGCCTATTGATTTTGTTTCAACAAACAAAAGCATCAGGCATGTCTCAGAAGTACGTTCTTAGATAACCTTACTAGGTAAACATGAACTACTCCCAAAGCTCTAGAGTTTCAAACCATGTGATCAATCGTCAATATCAAGATAGCAAACAAAAGGATCCTTTCTTTAGAAACCAAATCAGAATCACCAACAAACAGATAAAGGTAGAAGAAAAGAGGAGGGAGGCTGTAAGCAAATCATAATGTTGTCGTTAACATCCAAATACATTTTACACCAGTAGATGTAAAATGTTGCAACAGAAGAATAAGTAACTTGAATATCAGGTGCACAAAAATATACAAACAGATAATCTTGTACACGGAATCTCAAATGCTTTAGAAAAACACAACATAACAGAAAACTAGTGGATATCTCCAGAATATTTTGAGCGCTAACTCCCGTACAGTATCAAAAGAACCAAACACTTGAAGCTATGAAACTTCTTGCTCTATGATTTCCAACTCTCACTAGAAATAAAATTATTAAATATCATATTATCCTATTGCTATGAAATGCGTGTTTCAAAATTTCGAACAAGCATAAAAGCAAGCATCCTTGACAATATCTCAATATAATAAATGATCTGACGATTAAAGCGAATGATGACAGATTAAAAATAAATAAATGCCAGAACACATCAGTCCTTCACTCATTTTATGTTTGCTTCAGAATAATCCAAACAGTTGCAATATTGAAACGGAAAGACGACGAACTATGAATATCGAGCACTAGATCAAGCACTCTTCTCAGTAAGAAAAACGTAGTAAGTACGCAAAAGCGTGAAAACAACTTACGATGAAGAATGAATTCTGCAATAAAGTGATTCTACATCGTAATGCTTCGTTCGATTCACAAGAGGACGCCAGAAACAAGAACGACCGAGTAAATTCGCAGGCAGCGAAACACTTGATCTCGGACTCTCGCCATTTTCAGTTTTCTTTTCCTCGCGGATTGAAGCCAATCAAACGGATCTGAGAACTAGCTTCCGAGACGACATTTCCTTTAAACGATCGAACTGAGAAGCCATGAAAACTGCAGAATCGAGAAGTGAAGTAAAATCAGAGCGCGAAATTATACCAGAGACAAGCATTGAAGCATGAATAGAAATTGAGAAGCACGAAGATGGACGACAATGAAGATTGAGGAAGAAGAAGAAGAAGAAGAATCCGAGGAAGAGTTCGAAGAGAACGAATGAAAACCTGAAGAATAGGAATGGATTTGTATGCGATGCCTCACGCGAGGAGACCAGAAACGCTGGTAGCAGGCGAGGAAGAGGCAGAGTAATTTGATGTTTGATCTCTCTAGACGCTTGAAAGGAGAACGGAAAACGAGAATAAAGGAGATATTTATAGCCGTGATGTGACAGAAGAAAACTGGAGGATTTAGCACGCTTGGTACTTTCTAGTTGGCTAATTTTCGATATTCTACATTTATCCAATATAAAAATATGTTCAATGACAAATTTCGCTCTCAATATTTAAAACATATATATTTATGTCTGATTTTTTTTTTCTTGTAGTTCATTTAGATCTCAAAAGTCAGAAAAAAAAATAATAACTTTAATATATTTTTTTTAATTTAACTTTAATAGAATCGTATTAAATCATGTGGTTCACTACCTAAATTTTGTTATCATAATTTTAAAAGAAAATATAAAATATTCAAACTAGGATTTCTTTTAGTATTACATTATAAATCAAACTGAATATTCAATATGTTGTCGAAAAAAAAAATTAAATATTCAATTATTCAAGTTATAATAGCATTGTAAGTAAATTAAGCATGTCAAAATATAAATTTATTATATAACTTGTAGAGTTATCTAAGAAAAATTTGTAACCGAAAATTTTAGGGATGACGAATTCTATTTTTTGTTTCTACAATAGGTAAATTGTGGTCAAATCGAACATAGCTCAATTGGTATAAGGTTGTGCTCGTGACGAAAAAAATATAGGTTCAATCTTCGCATTAATTAAAATATCGTTACAAAAAAAAAATTGTAGTTAATTTCAACAAATAAAAATGATAATTACTACATGTATTTGTCAATAATCTAAAATATTTATTTATATAAGCATCATATTATGATTATAAGAAAATCGAAAACATATTTTACACACGTGTGAAAAAATAATCAATATCCACATCCTGATTGCTGAATTAATAAATCAAATATAAAAATTTATGTGTACTTACGTGGCGACGATGCATACTGTATTACCACGTGGCACCAGCTAGACAAACCTCGGCGCGGGTAGAAGAAAATATTTTTTCCCGTCTAAGACGTGTCGTGGCGTGAGAACAGGCTGGAAATTTTCCCAAATTTCAAGTCACGTACGGACGGAAACAAAATCAAGTTCGTCTACGTGGCATAATAAGCGAACGAAGAACGAACACGTCGCCTATTCTAAACATAACAAAATAATTATTTTTAAATCCCAGAGGATAATAAATAAGAGATTCTAAACATAAAGTTCATTTTAAATAGTTGTTTTTTTTTAAATATTTTTTCTTAAAAGAAAAGATAAAGTACGAAAGTGAGTTGGCGAACCTCTTTCTTGCTACGTGTCAAGGCTTTGGAAAAAGGTTATATATTATTTTTTATTTTTTAATAGAAAAATGTTAAATAATTAACGCAATTTAAATATTGTTTTTTGCATGTGGACGAAGATATTTTTGGGTTCAAATGCCACTTGTACGAAGATATTTTCTTCTAATTATAATATGATGCTTATAAATTAGTTTGAGAAAAGAAAAAAAAAGGAAAGTGGTTTTAAAAACTTTTTTTTTTCGTTTTCAAATCCCTTCATAGTTTTAAAATCGTTTTTAAAATTTTAAAAATAAAAAACTGAATTACTTATCAAATAACTTTATTTTTAAAAAACGAAAAATAAAAAACATACAACTAAATGGTTATTAAAATAGTCTTAAATTATAAATTTAGTCTTTGATTTTTTTTTTTCAGATTTTGTCTATTTTTTCCTGAATAGATCCTTAGAATTTCTAGAATTTAATGTGCGAGTCTAATTTTGTCTCTAATAAATTATTGATATTTTTTTTTTTTTTTTTTTTTGGTCAAATCACACTATTTGATGTCTTTAAAAAAATATATATGTTACCATTGCAAAAATATATAATGGTAACATATATTTTTTTAAAGACATCAAATAGTGTGATTGGCATCTCTTAGTGAAGAGATAGACTCACATCTGATTAATGTGTAGCTCAAGTTTATAGTTTTGTTATTTAATTAATTATTATTAGTAGTATTTTCATTGTGTAGTCTTAAAAAGTAATTACAAAAATACGAACGACAATATTCACAAAGGTAGGTAGTTAAATTGTGGACAATTTTTTTTTTGTATGGTAATTTTTGAAATTTATTATAAAAATATTGCAGTTTTAAAAGTATTTTTAAAAATAATGTTGTTTTTATGAGAGATCGTCTTTGACCACCCCACGCGAGCAAAGCTCGCCTTTTGAAAAGACAATCTTGTTCCACATGGATGAAAATCATGTGAGGCGATCCAACACAGGTAGTCTTTTCAAATAACGATCTTCAAAAAATTTTAACAATATACTTTACAAAGATCGATATCTTTTTACTCAGATATATGCAAACATTTCGAAAAATATATGGTTCGAAAGTTAACACATAGAGCTTCAATCGAAGTTATATATCGAAATATTCAGATTGTCGAAGTTGAGCTACAGTTCTGAAATTTGCAACTCTATCTTTCGATATACAACTCTAAAAATAGTGAAACCAAGTGTCAAAATGAAGTTATTTGTGTTAGTTTTCCAACAATATCTTTTTCGAAATTTTTGAATATCTAAGTAAAAAGATGTCGATTTTTTAATGCGCTCAAAAGAACTATGGAACATCGAAGTTGGAATATGGTTCTACAAATTTAGCTCAATTTCGACAATCTTTATCTTAGAACTGTAGCTCAACTTCGACGATCTTTATCTTTCGATATACAACTTCAAAAATAGTAAAATCACAATCAAATTGAAGCTCTCGGTGTTAGCTTCTCCAACCATATATTTTTTAAAATTTTTGCATATCTGAGTAAAAAAATATCGATATTTAAAGAGTACATTGTTAAAAAAATTTGGAGATCATCCTTCGAAAAGACTCTTCATCCACGTGGAACAAGACTGTCTCTTTAAAAGACGACCTTTGCTCGTGTGGGGAGGTTGTCTTCTCAAAAGACGATCTCCCATAAAAACAACATTATTTTTAAAAATAATTTCAAAACTGCAATATTTTTATAAAAAGTTTCAAAAATTACAATATTAAAAAAAAACAGTATAAATCGTGTATCATTGACACGAGTATGTTAAATGGTGTACCATGAACACAATTTCTAAGGTAACCAAATGTAGGTCTTAAATAGTATACATAGTTCACGAGTTACCTTGGAAATCGTGTATAATAAACGAGTTATCCTGAAAATCGTATTCATAGTATACGATTTAACTTTGCTACTTTTGCAAATACTTTCAGAAATATCGTATTTTTGTAATTATTTTTTAAAACTACATAGGAAAAAAAAATCCATTAAATTGTGATATTTTTCATTATTTCTGAAAAATATTCTTTGATTTATTATTGTTCCGTGTAAATTTCATTAATGGGAAAAATAAATTCATGGAGCGTAAATTTTTCTCACATTAGATTCAAAAGATTAAAACAATTTTAATTGCATCTGCACACACTCCAAATTAAATTTACTCAAATTCACACATGTTTGCACCACCTCACAAAATAAATACAAATTGCACACCAATTTCAGAAGGAAAAAAAATGCACAAGTCTTAAACAACTCATAATCATAAAATATTCAGGAATGAATGACATTCAATTTCAAAGCATTAAATTATCTTTAATTGATTATATTTTTTAGTACTCTTTAATTGTCTTACTGTCTCATATACCAGGGCAGAAATATGATTATCTCATCTCATCTAAACTTGTTTCACCGCCCAATTAATTTTTTTTTTCCAAAAGTTTAATTATATATATATATATAATATTCAATCTCATTGGTCAAACGAAAATCAATCCAAACAGACAAAACTCCCTCTCTCTGTCACCGGCAGTTTATTCCAATTTGGCCTTCAATTCCTCTCTCTACCACACACTTGTATCCAACTCCACTACAAGCCAAAGGGAGAAGATTTTTCTTGCTTTCAAACAGAAAATATCAAAATAATTTTTTTTTTCCTTTTTTTTTTTCTTTCCAAGTTTCCTTATAAAAGAAAAAGGGGTTCTTGTGCAAATGGAAAAA
The DNA here is from genome assembly GCA_028017165.1 of Herpetospermum pedunculosum. Classification (NCBI taxonomy): domain Eukaryota; kingdom Viridiplantae; phylum Streptophyta; class Magnoliopsida; order Cucurbitales; family Cucurbitaceae; genus Herpetospermum; species Herpetospermum pedunculosum. Next base: position 86,539,257 of record CM051522.1, read on the forward strand.
TCAGAATCAGAGGGACAAAAAAGCAAGGAAGAAAAAATGTCGTGTTGGGTGCGTTTGAAGTTGAAGCTTTTGTCGATGAAAAAAGAGGGCAATAACAATTTGTGTATTGGAGAGCCAAAGCCATTAAATAAAGAGGGATTCAAATACGACTCATTAAGCTATGCTCAAAACTTCGATGAAGGATTGAATTATAGAGATGAAGAAGGACGTTCTCGAAGTTTTTCTGCACGATATGCTGCTGTTTCCAAACCGCTAGCTAAGAAGTAGAATACAAGGATTCAAAAATTTCGCATATGGTAATTTAATCTAATGGCCTCAATTCTTCTATTTTATTTATATATATATATATTTCTTACATACATCTTTTTTTAGTACTTTGAATATCATGTATATATACATGAGAAATAATTGTAAAAATAAATATAAATACATATATACACAGAGAGAAATAGAGTTACTTATAGATTTTGAATATTGCGAGAAAAAAATGTCCAATAATTCAGTGTTGCTGGACTTGAAATGCTTCGAATGGTTGTAGATAAGGTTCCAATATATACTCGTGTTTGGATTGGACAATTTTTTTTATTTAAAATTTCCAATCATGGAAACTTTTAATATTTGAGATGTTAATATTCTAGGCATGACCAACTTTAGGTATAGGCAAATGAACTTGCCATCTAAGGCCCCCAATCTAACATCATTCCGTCGATCTAGACTCATTTTTCTAGAATATATATTTGGTTTACTCTCAGCTTTGTTTTTTTTTTTTTTTTTTTTTTCTGTACTTTCAAAACTAAACATTCATTTCATTTATGTTAAAAAATATTTTCCGTTAACAATTTAGTTATTGAAACTTTAGTATAAAACGATGTAGTTGAATGTGCTTTTTTTAATTTTTTGTAACAATTTAATTCGTATGTGAAAAAATTCATCAAAATTAAATTTCACTTTTTAATATGAAATGAATTGATTATTTGTACTTTATAAACAAATTTGGTCTCTCTCTAATCAACATTATTAATATATATATAATGTGAGAATCTTATTAAATCTATAACCACATTTTTCAGGATAAAGATTAAATCGTTACAAATTTAAAAATTTAACTAAATTGTTACAAATTAAAACTCAGTGAATTAAATTGATAATGAATTGAAAGTATAATGGACTAAATGGTTACAAATTAAAGTTCGTATAATAAATTATTACTTTCGAAAGTTTAGGGACACCAAAAATATCTTTTTAACCTTTAAGTTATTATATTTTTTCTTTAGTAATCCATTTTGGTCCAAGCACTTTTAAAAAGGTTCCTTTGCGATTATGGTTCATCTTCTGAACATCATATCTCTCTCGATATAAACCCGTTTTAGCTAATTTAACCACTCGTTTTATACGTTTTTTCGTGTTCTTTCTATAAACTAAGCAAAATTCTAAAAGATTCATATTTTATTCTCTCTTCTCTTCCAAAGTTTAAACTTAAATGTTTTGATTTTAGGTATTATAGACAAGATCCTTTAAACTCTTGCTTAGTTCATAAGCACGGTTGGAAAGAACACAAAAAAAACGTAAAAGAGTGGTTAATTAGCTAAAACAAGTGTATATCGAGAGAGATTTGATGTTCGAAAGATGAACTAGAATCGCATAACAACTTATGCGACTCGTTTTTATACGTTTTTTCGTGTTATTTCCAACCGTGCTTATAAACTAAGCAAAAGTTTAAAGGATTTTGTCTATAATACCCCAAAATACGAAAGTATTTAAATTTAAACTTTGGAAGAGGGAAAAGGGCACCAACAATTGGTATGCGATTCTGGATCTCCTTTAGTTGTGGGATTTTAGAGGGAAGCTGAAAGTAAATTTAAGTGAGGGGCAAATGAATAATTTCACACCTTTCCTAGCCTCAAACCGGTCCAAAACATTAGAGGACGAGTCAATTTTATTAAAGTTTTCCACGTCACTTTCTATAATTTCAACTTAATTAAAACATGTTTTTTTTTTTTTGCAACGGTAGTTTAATTAATGCGGGGATTGAACCTATGACCTTGTGGTCACCGGTACAACCCTATGCCAATTGAGCTATGCTCGGTTTGGCAAATTAAAACATGTTGGTCATTAGTAAAAAAAAAAAAAAAGTATTTTAAAGTATATTGAAATTTGTGTTAATGATATTTAATAAACTGAATCTCATTTGATTTTCATATTCCGTTGTAGTCTAGTTGGTCATGATACTTTGCTCTCACTTGAGAGACTCGAGTTTAAGTTTTGACAATAGAATTTAAAAAAAAAACACGATTATAACTTAAGTTCTTATATATTACAATTTTTTTTTAATATAATTTTTAAATGTAATTTTTTAAAAATCAACATGAGCATAGCTCACCGGCATAAAATATAATCCTTTATTTTTTTTTTTACATACTCAAAAAATTCATTAAAAATAATTTCGTTGCCGGGACTTGAACCTGGATCTCTTGGGTGAGAGCCGAGTATCCTAACCAACTAGACTACAACAGAATTTTCAAATCAAATGACATTCATTTTATTAAATATTATTAACACAAATTTAAATATACTTTTATTATTATTATTTTTTTAATGACCAACCTATTTTAGGTTGTCAAATCGGACATAGTTCAATTGACATAAAAACATGTCCTAGATCATGAGATTTTCGAATCCCTCTACCCAATGTTGAACTCAAAAAAAAAAAAAAAAAAAAAAACATGTTTTAGGTTGAAATCTACTTCAAACATATTGAACTAAAAAAAAGTATATTGAGATTAAGAGAAAAAGAAATGAGTAATTAAAATAAAATATTTGGTAGTTTTTCTCTATTTTTCTTTCCTCGTATTAATTTTTTTTTAGTTCCACTTATAATGTGAGCAATGAGCTTTGATCGTGTGTGATGATGTGGTCAATGAAATTTCTCAAATGGTTCAACATTAGTTACTTTATTTATTTTTTTTTTTGTTAAGTTTGTTCCCTCTTGACATTTAGATTTTCTAAGTAGTGACTCACAAATTTTTAATTTTCAATTTTATCGTTAAAAATTAAGATTATCTTCAAAATTTTCAAATTAATAAATTGAAAATGTAACTAATATTTTAAAATAACAACTGTTTTGCTTAATACTTAATAAATAAAATATAAATTAAAATAAAAAATATAAAACATTTTAAACAATTGTTTAAAAAACTATAAATTATCAAATACAAATTTAGTAGTATTCATGTTTTCAAACAATGAACTTTCAAGTCTAAAACTGAAATTTATCCAACACTAATTTATTTCTTATTATAACTGATTTTAAAGCACAGTTTTAACAATAATTTGAAAACGTACCAGAATATTCCAAGCTACACCGTAACACTAGAAATACTTTTTGTTCGTTTATCATCTGCTATTAATAAATATACCAAAGAACCAAACAAATTTTCGTCCTAAAACCCCCCCACAAATTGGGAAAAACTGATGAATCCAACTATCTATACCTGATCATCTGCAAATAATCTACTTCTGATTACAATTAACAATCCAACATACAAGAAGAAAAAAAACATTTTCACATGTGGACTAACATAGCATCAAATTAACACTAAAAAAAAAAAAAAATGTGATGTAAAAAATCAAACACAACAAGTATCAGAAAACAGGACAACCATCAACTACAATACCTTTAGCCGTCGGACAAGTGGCCAATTCACAATGTTCGCCATTGGAGCCCCACCAAGTCAAGCTTCTTTCCTCCATAGTCAAAGTGAAATACAGAAGCACTCCCATGAAAGCCAATCCAGCATCCAACGCCGCCGAGAGGACGTAGTTATACCTCTGCCACCACTGTTTCCGGTAGCGGAAAACGAAGAAGTTGAAGATGATGCCGACGAGGATCCAGCAGTTGAAGTTGACGGTGGTGGCCGGCGGCATGATGGCGGTGGAGCCGAGGAGGACGGGGAGGTTGATAAGGGATATCCATTTGTGATTGGGGAAAGCTCTTTGGAGAAGCCAAACAAGGAGGGGGCCGATAGCGCCGCCGATAAAGAACCAGTTGAGGGCGGCGTAGTTACCGAGAGAGCCGAAGATTCGCTTGGGGCCAACGAGGCCCCAAATTACAGAAGCGTCGAAGAAGACTCGGTCACCCGGGCAGGTCCACGGGCTGTTGGGAGGGAGGATTTGGTCTTGACAGATGTTTTCTATGGAGGTTAGTAGCCACCAGGCTACTCCCATGTTCACTGTTCCGGCTACGAGAGTTCCTACGCACTTCAGTGAAACAGAGCAAAAATCACATGGGAAGAATTTAGATGGAGAATTGTAATAAATGGCTAAATTATACATTCATATTCAATGTAATTGAACTATATGGTTCGTTCCAATTAGAATTAAGATTGAAGTACAATTAAAACTTTTAATATATTAAGCGATCTTTTGGGCTACAAAAATTCCTGAAACCGAGCGAAAATCAATTGCAAATAATAATATAGTTAACGTTGAAATTAAGAGTCAACATCTTTTAAGTTGGTTGGTTTCAATTTTGTACATTAATCTTTTAAGAGTTAATGTTGAAATTAAAACTTTTAAGATGTTAATGTACAAAATTGAAACCAACCAACCCCAACTTTATATAATTCAGCTTTAAAAAATGAGAAAAATTAGTAATCATGATAAAGGGCATTAAACACAATGAAGATGGAAAAGTTTGAAATACCTGAACAATGAACATGGAAACTGGTGGTATCTTCATGTAATGGCCAAGCTTGAAATCATTGAGAAATGAGACTGCCTGTGTCATACTTATATATCCGTAGGTCTTGAAGCAGACATTGGCTATTGGTCTTCCGGGTAACATAATACCCATCAGGTACTCTGTGATTATGTTCAGCCCTGGAGACTGTGGCAGAGGAACAAATAGAGGATCAATAAAAAATAACATAGGAATTTGAATTGAAATTAAAGCAAGTAACATTAATCATATAACATATAAATTCTCCATATATTTTCATGTGTATCGAGAATATATATTTCAATTCAAATAACATAGGCCCCATTTGATACCAATTTGATTTTAAAAAATTCTAAAACATAACAAAGAAATTCAGGGATGAAAATACTATACTATTTATAAGCTTAATTTTATGTTTACCTAAAAGTGTAAATTTAATTAAATAGACCAGCTGAAAGAAGATGGAGGAAAAAGAAACAAGTGCATAATCTGGATGAAAAGTTCAAAGTTCAGACCTGATTTGTAGTGGCAGTTATGATACTGATCGGAAGGGTAAAAGTCAAAGCAAGAAACGCCGCAAAGATGAGTGCCCACCAAGGCATTTGGATCTCATCTTTCATGAAAATGCACAATGCAAGAGACAAGATAATAGACAAAAGAAGAAGCACGTGGAACCACCAAGTGGGTATATCTTTGTACTTCTTCATCAATTTTGTATGAATATCTTCTTTACCGCTATGAGAAGCTCGGAATTGTTGATATATTTCCCTGCAAATTAAAAAACGCACACTTTTCAACTTCACTGCTTAGGTGCTGTGAATAAAAGATTCTAGAACTTTTAATTTTATATATACGTCACACCTAATATATATCTATAAATTTTTAAATATAACTAATCTATTTAACATAAAATTTAAAGTTATTTTGTTTGGTTGGATAATCATTTAAATTTTTTATTTTTTGATTTTTGAAAAATAAGCTTCCAAACATTACTTTTCCATGATTTCTTTAGTCTGGTATCTACTTTTTACTACTATTTTAAAAATCTAAATCAAATTTTAAAATTAAAATTATTTTTTAGAATTTAAAATTTGATTAAAAATTCAAATATTTTCTTATAACAAAAACAAAAAAAAATTGAAGAATTTATAAGGTACAAGTTAAAAATATATAGAAGAAAAAACTTAGCGAGAGGACATTTTACCAATTAGCACTCACTTTCCGTTGAACAGCGCAACATGAGAGAGGGTAGAAACGATAGCAGCAAAACCAATGCCATAGGACAGAGAAAAGAACACGCTGATATTTATTCTCCCCTGCTTCTCGTAAGCCGCCATGTCAATCTCAAACTTGTCATTCACAATCGCCGAAACGTTATAAATCTGACCTTGCGCATCAAAGAGATGAGAGGAGAATATGGGGAAGTTTTTGGCATTGTAGACATTGGTCTTCCAGTATGCAATTGGGAGCACAATGTAGATGATAATAATGTAGCCGACAGCAACGTTAACAATGGCGAAAAAGGGGCTGACCAAAGGGCTGGAGAGGTAGGAGGCGATGACGGACCAGTCGAGGGAGAAGGCGCCGAGGCCGAGGCCTCGCATGCCGGACCCGAGTTGCTGGGCCGTGACGGAGCGGGGATAAAGCCAGCACACCCACGAGATGGTCGACAGAGTTGAGAACAGATAGCCAGGGACTACGTACCAAGAGAAGCTGCATATCAGTGCAATGAAGAAAAAATTCCCTCTTGTCATGCGGCTTTCGTCTTTCTCGTGCATGGCCCTGTGCGTCACAAACAAATTTATTGAGAATTGGATCTGACTTTTTTTTTTTTAACACACCTCAAATAAATATAAACATAATTTAACTAGTTAAAAATATATAACTTCGTACTAATTTAATTGAATTTTATTTTTTTTAATTTTAAAAACTCAAAGTATCTATAACATTGTCAATACCAACATAATTTAACTAGTTAAAATTTTTGATTAATATGTTGAATTGAATTTAAAAAAAATAACAGCTCAAAGTATTTATAATTAAGATTGTGTATATAAACTTAACTTAAATAGTTAAATACATACATCTTCAACCAATATGTTAAGTTTGATTATTTTTAATTTTTTAACAGCTCAAAGTATTTCTAGGATTCACAACATAAACCTAACTTAACTGATTAAGATACGTATCTTTGACCAATAAGTCAATGATTTGAATCTTTCCCTACATATAGAACTCAAAAAAATATTTCTAAAATTTACTTATAAAGTACTCACCCCAACGTGTTGTGAAACTTAAAAAGTATTTCGAGAATTTACTTGTACGGTAGAATTAGACCAATAAAAACAATGTCAGTACAGATTTTCTATCCATCAGTATTATAATGACAGGTATTGTTTGTACTTATTAATTCATATAACAAGTGGCATGCAATCACAGAACTACTAGACAATTAAAACTCATCAGTATTATCATGCATGCAAACCCACCAACCCGTCGGGAAGATACAATAATTAAAGAAAGTCAAACAAAGGTGCTCAATTCCAAAAGCAGAGGATATTTTTTGTAAGGTCAAAACAAATAACAATTGATAAAAGAAGGTAAAACTTACTTGGATTCCGGGCTATAATTATCTTTTTTTTTTTTTCGTAACGGTGTTTTAATAAATACGAGAATTGAACCCATGACCTGTTAGTCACAGACACAACCTTATGCCAATTCAACTATGCTCGGTTTGGCTACAACTATTTTTTGTAGTGCAGTCATGTGGTTTAATTGGCCAAATTTTATGTATTATTTTTAAATTCTTTATTTTCTTTCTTTTTTCCTCTTCCCATAGGTTCCAATTTTTTATTTTGTCTTTCTCTTCAATCCTCTCCAATATCTCCTTTATGGATGATTTGTACCACTCAAATCTTAGTAAAAATTTATTAATCTTTATATTTTCTACCCTTAGATTATATGTTGCAATATTTTACTTTTAAAAGATATTTTTTTTTTTAGTGTTTTTCTTAAAAATCTATGATTTCTTAATCTTTCTATATTTTCTATTTTCTTAATTAAAAAAATATTTTCTTAATCTCTTTATATTTTCTACCTTTGAAATCTATATTTTCTTAATCTCTATATTTTTTTACCATCGGCCAAACATAGATTTTTATGGAAAAAAAAAATATATTTAAAAGAAAAATATTGCAACAGATAATACAAATGTAAAAAATATAAAGATTAAGAAATTTTAATTTTTATTGAGATAATACAAATGTAAAAAATATAAAGATTAAGAAATTTTAATTTTTATTGAGATTTGACACTAGCAAATCATCCATAGATATTGGAGAAGGGTAAAATAAGAAATTAGAAATGATGGAGAAGAGTAAAAAAATAATAAAAAAAAATGTTCAATTGACGTGAGACATTTTTTTAAATTTAAAAAATAGATAAAACTTGACCAATCAAACTCTGGCATGACTAGGCTGCAAAAATGAATAGACTACTTTTAGCTATCACTAATAGTCATCTACGAGTCAAGAATAGTCAAGAATGGTCTCTTTGCTATCACTAATAGTCATCTATGAGTCAAGAATAATCTCTTTGTTATCCCTAATAGTCATCTACGAGTCAAGAATAATCTCTTTGCTATCACTAATAGTCATCTACGAGTCAAGAATAGTCTCTTTCCTATCACTAATAGCCATTTACGAGTCAAGAATAGGTCTCTTTGCTGTCACTAATAGTCATCTACGAGTCAAGAATAGAATCTTTGCTATCACTAATAGTCATCTACGAGTCAAGGAGAAAGAAGAGGGAGACTGAGACTGAGAGTTCAACAGAATGCAAAGAAAGTGCAAGATTATATTTGAAGTTTGGATTAAAAAAAGTACAGACTATGCCAGAATCATCGAGATATTCAAGCCAAAACAAAATCATTATTTCAAATTACCTGAACAAAGAGACCTGCACTAGACTACTCGGCCACCACATCTGGGCAGGATCCACGACGTACTTCCGCAGTATACCCGCCCAACCATATCCCATAACCTACTCCAACAGAGCCAACAAAAAACGTTAATTAAGCACCAAAATTCGAAATCGTCCTTCTAACATAAAGTTGACTCATAATCTCCGAGTCGGGATTCGTACGGATAGTAGAAAACCAGAAGGCAGAAACTATATACCTGCGTCGTGATAACCAGAATCCAACCAGCCATGAACGAGATCTTCCGATGATAAAACGCCAACACAATATCAACAATTCCGATTGCATAAGCGGTTCCGTTACCGAACGCCGAACCAGCATTAGCGAAAATCGAAATCAGTACATGTTCTTTAATATTAAACGGCCCTGGATTAAGCGAGAATTCTCTCTCTCCAAATCCAGGGATCCGAAACGTCGTCTTCGGAAGCACCTTCGCCATAAACCTCCCGAATGGAAGCGTGGCGACCTGAACGGAGATCATTGAAATGACGAGCGGCTCCGTCCGGTAACCGAAGAAAGTGTTGAGAAACGAGAGGAGTACACAGGAAATCAATCCGAGAAACCACATTCGGAAGGTCCATACGGGAATAGATGGATCGTCTTCGTTGGAGACTGTGAAACGAACCTGTTCGACTGGGGAAATTTCGTCGTCGTCGATTTGTTTGCGAGTGTCGTCTTCAGACTCGATCTCGTTGGAAGAAGTCATGGCGGAAGTATTACACAGAGAGAGACTGAAGGGGGGAATTTATTTGGAGCAGAGACTGAGAGAGAAAAGACTTGAAATTAGGGAATCTGAATCTTGCAGATACCAGAGAGAGAGAGATATTGACGGAAACAGTTACGTTTTGGCGCTTTGATTGAGTAAATTACTTTTTTAGACGTCTGGTTACTTATAGCAATAACTTAGCTGGCTCAGGAATTTCACTTTCTTAATTTGTTTGTTTCGCGCGTTTTGCTAATTAATTTTCTTTACTGGAATCGCAAAACTGCCAGCAGGGACAAGTATAGTATAGTTATCTTACAACCCACAGTCACGAAATCTGAGTGTTTTTTTAATCTTTTCAATAATTATATTATTAATTCTTTTTACTTATTTAAATAAAACTAAACTAAAAACTTACCTAAGAATTATTAATTAATAAGATTTCTCCACTTTTATATCCACACTCCTAACAAAAAGAGTCTTCAAAATAAAAAAAAATTAAAATGGGAAGAACATTAGAAGATAGAATATTCTAGTCCCCATATACTTTATTCTCCTATATAAAAAAAGAATAAAAAAATCACTCAAAAAAGTTATACTAAACATAAATTAGTAATTTTACTAAAAATGCCGATATAAAAGCTATTCTAAAACACACGGTTAATTAGCTAGGTCTACATTTTATATACAATACTAGCTATAATAAAAGATTTAGGGTTTAGGGTTTAGGGTTTAGGGTTTAGGGTTTAGGGTTCAAAAAAAAAAAAAAAAAAAGATTTACTATTGGTATAAAAAGAAAAATTACTTCAAAAAGAATAAGAACAAAATAGAAAATGATGGATTAATGGTATTATTATACTTTAAAAATTATTATATATTCAGGATTCTTCGTTGTTGAATTGTGGTGAAAGGATTATAAGATAATACATGTCAATTGTCGTCAATAATAACATAATCGAATGGTTAATGTAGTTTTTTTTAATTTATTTTTTTGAAACAGTGGTTTAATATAGTACTACTACTTATAAGTTCAAATTTCCATTCATAATTTGTCACCCTATATTTTTAAAAAATCATGTTGGATATAAAATTATTTTAAAAATATATATATGAATGGAAATTTTAAAATATTCCGTAATTTTTCTCAAATAAAAAATAATATCCTGTAATTTGAATTTAAACAAGAAAGAGTTGAAGACTCGAATTAACCACTCTTAAATAAAAATAATAATAACATGGTGTTGACCGATAATTTTCGGCCAATCAGCGGTCGCCACGTGTCTTCATCTTGGTCGGCGGATCGAATAAACTTAACCGAGCAAATTCGGTCTGGGCTCGAAATCGAATCGGGCTAAAAAGTTATTTAAATGGCAATTTGGCCCAAAGCGACAAAAATTCATTGGGCCCAGAACCCAAAAGTCCATTGGACCTAAACCCATTGGATCCAAGCTCAAACCCATTAGGCCCATGAGAAACTCTATAAATAGAGAACTCATAACAACGAAGATTCCGTGAATCCTTGGAAGACTGAACAATCCTTAACAATCCCAACATCGAGAACAAGCTCCTCGATCCAAATTCAACAGAACAAGCTGCAAATCTCCCTGAGAATCGATCCAAATTCAACGTCGAGAACAAGCTGCAAATCTCCCTGAGAATCGATCCACCCTGAGAATCGATCCAAATTCAACGTCGAGAACAAGCTGCAAATCTCCCTGAGAATCGATCCAAATTCAACGTCGAGAACAAGCTTCAAATCTCCCCGAGAATCGAGAACAAGCTTCAAATCTCCCTCGATCCAAATTCTGAGAACAAGCTGCAAAGCCTTCGATCCTGAGAATCGATCCAAATTCAACGTCGAGAACAAGCTTCAAATCTCCCCGAGAATCGAGAACAAGCTTCAAATCTCCCTCGATCCAAATTCTGAGAACAAGCTGCAAAGCCCTCGATCCAAATTCAACGTCGAGAACAAGCTTCAAATCTCAGCTTCAAATCTCCCTCGATCCAAATTCTGAGAACAAGCTGCAAAGTCCTCGATCCAAATTCAACGTCGAGAACAAGCTTCAAATCTCCCTCGATCCAAATTCAACGTCGAGAACAAGCTGCAAATCTCTCGAAACAAAAACTCTCGAAACAAAAACAAACCCAACATCGACGAGAACAAGCTGCAAATCTCTCGAAACAAAAACTCTCGAAACAAAAACAAACCCAACATCGAGATCCAAATTCAACGTCAAACTCTCGAAACAAAAACAAACCCAACATCGAGAACAAGTTGCAAAGCCCTCGATCCAAATTCAACGTAAGCTGCAAATCTCTCGAAACAAAAACAAACCCAACATCGAGAACAAGCTGCGAAGCCCTCGAGTACAGTTACATTTGAGAGAGAAAGAATCAAAGGATAAATATTAGAGGTTGTAATCCGAGGATAAACATTAGAGGTTGTAATCCGAGGATAAACATTATAGGTTGTAATCCACTACGCACAATACAAATACAAATTCAAATACAAATACAAATTCAAATTTCACTTACACGGGTAGAATTTATTCAAATTTCAGTTACACGTGTCGAATTTCCATCCGTCGTTCGAAATCTCGTGTGAACACATGGTATTAATAAATTAAATAAAAAAACCAACAAAAAAATTAATAATTTAAAGGTTAGATTATCAAAAAAATACTCCGTGGTTTCGTTTAAAAAATATCCCTAAATTTTGAAAAGTTTAAAAAATACTCCTAAACCTTTAAAAGTTTCAATAATACCTTTGACCTATGAAAAAAGTTTCATGAATACCCTTGAACTATGAAACGTTTCAAAAATATCATTGGACTATAAAAAAAGTTTTTAAAATATCTTTACAGTTAACGACATACACAAAATTCTAATGTGAACGGTTAAATTCTAATTGTATTTGTGTGACATGAAAAATATAAAAAAACGTAGACGCCTAGGTGTTAAAAAATCATGAAAATGATCATATTAACAAAAAATAAGGCAAAATCGGTGGAGAATATATCAATGGCTATGTTTTCATGATTTTTTAACACTTTCGTTGTCTATGTTTTCATTTTTTCCATGCCACGTAAGTATAAGTTATAATTTAATCGTTCATGTCAAAATTTGGTATTGATAATGTTGAGCGCATTTTTTTAAAATATTTTTTATATTTTAAAGATATTTTTAATTTTTTTTTCGAAGTTTTCGTAGTTGAATAGTATTTTTAAAACTTTTAAAAGTTGAGAGATTTTTTAAACCGAACTGATAGTTCAGAATATTTTTTACACTTTTGAATAATGAGAGATATTTTTAATAATTTAACCTAAATTAAATAAGATGCGGATCCGGATCCATTTGGAGACTAGGTTCATCCCCCGTTTTGAAATTCTCTAGTAAAGTCATGCTTTAATTAACCCCTTAAAAAAATACCTTAATTAACCCCTAAAATATCTTAATTAACCTAAATGAGTAATATTAAATTGTGAAATCAATAATTTTTATTTTTTTTATTTTTTATAAGAATATCAATAATTTAGATTCAATCAGTTAATACCATTTTTTAAATTTGAACTTCATAAGATTTTTTTTTTTTTTTTTAACTATTACTATAATTATATAATATTTATATAAATCCTATGATGATTGTTGTTTGATTTAACTTATTGCTTAAAGTAATTTTGGTACTCCCATGCTCTCCTGTTTATTTTAGGTTTTTTTAATACATTTTTTTTATAGTTTCAATTTTCACATGATCATAGGTAGGATACTCAAAAATAATCATATTAGTGTCATAATTTTTCTCCTTTTATCATGATAAAATGTTTATCATTGTTTATTGTGAAAGCGAACATAATTTTTTTTTTGCAACGGTATTTTAATTAATGTGAGAATTGACCCCATGACCTTTTAGTCAAGGACTCAACCTTATATCAATTGAGCTAAACCGAACATAATTCAATGGCATAAAATTCTGGCTTTGACTAAGAGGTCATGAGTTCAATTTTTGTATTAATTAAATACCTTTACAAAAACAAGATGTTTATCATTTTATATTATGTCATTTTAACATAGATTAGTAGATCAAACATATATTATTATTTTAAAGGTTAATGATATAATGTTATACTTTCCCAATTGTTTTACTAAAAAAACTAAATTTCAAATCAATGAGACAAACAATACAATTAGTAATCGACAAACAACATAATAAACAATATCAAATTGGCGAGCATATACACATTGGAAGAAAAAAAGTGTCAAAGTAATTTTAGATTCAATTATATATAACATCATCATTGACATTTACTCTCTTCTTTTGAAGTTGGAGATTCAAATTCACATACCATACATTTATCCTACTAGAAAAAGAAAAAAATTAGATTTAATATTCTAAAGAGGAACTTTAGCACAATTTAGTTTATAATAATATATTATTATTATTTATTTATAAGCAATTTTTTTTTAAATATATTTTAATATTTTTGTTCTTATAAGATTAAGATACTAAATTATCAACCAAGAGCATAGCCTAATGACCATAAGGTCCTAGTTCAATCCCCACCTCAACATGTTGTGAAATAAAAAAAAATACTAAATTATTATAACACTAAAATTATTTAAACTTAGTTGGCTCGAAAATCTTTAGTACAACTATTTATTCTTATAATCAATAGTAGTGGTTATTCAATTTTTTTTTACTTAAAAAATGGTCAAACACTATATCTAAAATGATGTCTATATATTAAAATACTCATCTAAATCTTAAATCATAAACTATAAACTCTCCATAAAAGGTAAAATTTGATTTCAAGCTTTTTTTTTTTTTCAAAAGGATAGCCAATTTTTTTTGACCATTCATACTTATTTTCCTTAATATATCCCTATATAACATAATTTGTTGGTCCAAGCTATACTATAATTTGATTGTTTTAAATAAATATGATTCACTATAAATAATTGAAATATAACTTCTTGAAATTTTAAAACAAGTTTGGGTTTCAACCTACACATACGTGAAATATAAGAAGGGGAACATCACACTCCAACGAAATCAGTGTTAAAACCTCGGACAATTGTCAACCACGATGCCTTTTGCGGTGGGGCAACTCGCAAGCAAACAATGATCAGTATCGACCGGATTGGACCCCCACCAATTCATATGCACATTTCTCTCTCCCAAACTAAAGTGAATCAACAACGCCATGAACGCCACGCCGGCATCCAACGCCGCTGACAGAATATAGTTATACCGTTGCCACCACCTCTTCCGGTACCGGAACACGAAGTAGTTAAAGATCGTGCCGACAAAAATCCACGAGTTGTAATTAATCGGCGCGGCGGGGGGCATGTAGGCGGTGGCGCCAAACAGGACGGGGAGGTTTATGAGAGGAATCCAGGTTTTAGTAGGAAAAGATCGGTGGAGGAGGTAGACGAGGAGCGGGCCGAGGAGGCCGACGATGAAAAACCAATTGAGAGTTGGATAGTTGCCTTGGGAGCCGAAGATGCGTTTGGGTCCGACTAAGCCCCATATGACGGAGGCGTCGAAGAAGACGTGGTCGCTTGGGCAAGTCCAAGGGCTGTTGGACGAAGCGCTTTGATGACATATGTTGTCCACGCTTGATAAAAGCCACCATGCTGTGCTCACGTTCACTGTTCCAGCTATTACTGTGCCTATCAGCTGCGTACACGCACATTATATATTGTTACAAATATTGTATTTTAGTAGATGAAAAGGGTTAATTATTGAATTGATTACTTTTAAAATGTACTTCCGCTCTTTAGAGTTTGTGAACATTAACCATAAGGTTGAAGGTTCTACCCCTCCTTCTAGAGTTTGTGAACATTAACCATAAGGTTGAAGGTTCTACCCCTCCTTCTAGCGAACCTTATATTCTTTTGATTTGTAAAAAAAATGTTATTTATATTGACAAAATTGAATAATTTTGAAATAAAAACATATGAAACATATATTTTTTAAATGAAAAAATCAAAAGTTTTTTTTTTTGTTTTTTTTTTTGTTTTTTTTTTTGTTTTTTTTTTTTTTAAAAGAGGGGTGTAGCCCGGGCCAGCTGTTTTTTAATAATATTGTAATTTTTAAAATTTATTATAAAAATATGGTAAGTTTGAAACTACTTTTAAAAATATTGCAGTTTTAAAAAGACGACCTCTATTTAAAACTGCAATATTTTTAAAAATAGTTTTAAACTTACCATATTTTTATAATAAGTTTTAAAAAATACAATATTATTAAAAAACAGCCGCTCGGGCCAGACCAATTTTTTTTTTCTTTTTTAACAGATTAAATGTGTTAATTATTGAATAGATTACTTTAAAATGTAGTTTAAATAGTTCAGTTGGTTAGAGCGTGTTCTTAACCTAAGTTCAAAGGTTCAACCTCTCCTTTTAGCGACCTCTAAATTCTTTTAATTTTTTTTAATGAGGAATGTAGCCCGGGCCACACACATTTTTTTTTTTCATTTTTAACATATTAAATGTGTTAATTATTAAATTGATTATTTTTAAAATATAGTTGGAATAGCTCAGTTGGTTATAACGTGGCTCTTAACCAGAAGGTTGGAGGTTCAACCCAATTTTGAATTCTTTTTTAAAAGACAGGGTAGCCCGGGCCACACCCGTTTTTTTTTCTTTTTGAACAGATTAATTGTGTTAATTATGCCCGGGCCACACCCGTTTTTTTTTTCTTTTTGAACAGATTAATTGTGTTAATTATTGAATTGACGACTTTCAAATGTAGGTGGAATAACTGTTAAATGTGTTAATTGGTTAGACGGTAACCCCTCCTTCTAGCGATTCTTAAATTCTTTTGATTTTCAAAAAAATAAGAACCAATGTGACTGTTTTGAAATAAAAACATATATTTCTTAAATGAAAAGGCGAAAAGATATTTTTTTAAAAGATAGGTGGGGCCGGCCACATCCATTTTTTTTTTTAACTGTGTTAATTATTGAATTAATTACTTTTCAAATGTGTCAGTTGGTCAGAGCGTGTGGGCCTTAAGATAAATGACAGTTGAGGGTGTGGGCCTTAACACAATGGGTGTAGCCCGAGCCACACCCATTTTTTTTTTCTTTTTTAACTGTTAATTATTGAATTGACTACTTTTAAATGTAGCTGGAATAACTCAGTTGGTTAGAGCGTGTGGCTGTTAACCACAAGGTCAGAGGTTTAACCCCTCCACCCCTAAATTTGATTAGGTTAATTATTGAATTGATTACTTTTAAATATTTCTGGAATAGCTCAGTTGGTTAGAGTTGTTGACTACAAGGTTGGAGGTTTAACTCCTCCTTTTAGCGACCCCTAATTTTTTTATTTTTATTTTTAAAAGATGTACCCGGCCACACCAATTTTTTTTCTTCTTTTTTAACAGGGTTAATTATTGAATTGATTACTTTCAAAAGGTAGCTACAATAGCTCAGTTGGTTAGAGCGTGTGGTTGTTAACCACCTGGTCGATGGTTCATCCCCTCCTTCTAGTAATAAGAACCAAAGTGAATCATTTTGTAAAAAGAATGTTATTTAATATTGACATCTTAAAAAAGATGGTAGCCCGGGCCACACCCAATTTTTTTTTCTTTTTTAACGGTTAATTATTAATTGATTATTTTTAAAAGGTAGCCAGAATAGCTTAGTTGGTTAGAGCGTGTGGTTGTTAACCACCAGGTCGAAAGTTCATCCCCTCCTTCTAGTAATAAGAACCAAAGTGAGTGATTTTGTAAAAAAAATGTTATTTAATATTGACAAGTTAAAAATATGGTAGTCCGGGCCATAGCCAATTTTCTTTTCTTTTTTAACGGTTAATTATTAATTGATTACTTTTAAATGATAGCTGGAATAACTCAATTGGTTAGAGCGTGTGGACCTTAACCACAAGGTCGGAGGTTCAACCCCTCCTTCTAGCGACCCCCAAATTTTCAAAAGTTTTTTTTTTTAAAAGATGGTAGTCGGGCCACACCTTTTTTTTTTAACAAATTAAATGGGTTAATTATTGAATTGATTACTTTTACTATATAGTTGGAATAACTCAGTTGGTTAGAGCGTGTGGACCTTAACCATAAGGTCGGAGGTTCAACTCCTTTTTTTAGCGATCCCTAAATTATTTTTAATAGAAAAAAAAAATGGTAGCCGGGCCACACCCTTTTTTTTTTTTTTTTTTTAAATATGGTAGCCCGACCCATACCTATTTTTTTTTTCATTTTTTAACCGGGTTAATTATTGAATTGATTATTTTTAAATGGAAACTGGAATAGCTCAGTTGGTTAGAGCGTGCAGCTGTTAACCACAAGGTCGGAGGTTCAACCCCTTTTTTTAACAACCCAAAGTCTTTTACAACATAGTTGGAATAACTCAGTTGGTTAGAGCGTGTGGCAGTTAACCTTTTTTTTTAACAACCCAAAGTCTTTTTTTTTAACAACCCAAAGTCTTTTACAACATAGTTGGAATAACTCAGTTGGTTAGAGCGTGTGGCAGTTAACCTTGTTCAACCTCTCCTACGATTTCTTTTTAATATAAAAAAAATGGTAGCCGGGCCACATAGCTCAGTTGGTTAGAGCGTGTGGACCTTAACCACAAGGTCGGAGGTTCAACCGTTAGAGCGTGTGGCTGTTAACCACAAGGTCGGAGGTTCAACCCCTCCTTATAGCGACCCAAAGTTTTTTTTAAAAAAAAGATGGTAGCTCGGACCACACCTTTTTTGTGGACCTTAACCACAAGGTCAGAGGTTCAACCTCTCCTTCTAGCGATCCCTAAATTCTTTTTAATATAAAAAAAAATGTTTTAAATATGGTAGCGTGAGCCATACCCAATTTTTTTTTCCTTTTTTAACCGAGTTAATTATTGAATTGATTATTTTTAAAAGGTAGCTGGAATAGCTCAGTTGGTTAGAGCGTGTGGCTGTTAACCACAAGGTCGGAGGTTCAACCCCTCCTTCTAGCGAAGGTTTTTAAAGATGGTAGCTCGGGCACACCTTTTTCCCTTTTTTTTTCAACAGATTAAATGGCTTAATTATTGAATTAATTACTTTTACAAGATAGCTGGAATAGCTCAGTTGGTTAGAGCGTGTGGCTGTTAACCACAAGGTCGGAGGTTCAACCCTTCCTTCTAGCGACGGAGGTTTTTTTAAAAAAAGATGGTAGCTCGAGCACACCTTTTTTTTTTTCAACAGATTAAATGGTTTAATGATTGAATTGATTATTTTTAAAAGGTAGTTGGAATAGCTCAGTTGGTTAGAGCGTGTGGCTGTTAACCACAAGAAGGTTCAACCCCTCCTTCTAGTGATCCTTAAATTCTTTTTAATATAAAAAAAAATGTTTTTAAATATGGTAGCCCGACCTATATCCATTTTTTTTTTCCTTTTTTAACCGGGTTAATTATTGAATTGATTATTTTTAAAAGGTAGCTGGAATAGCTTAGTTGGTTAGAGCGTGTTGGAATAGCTCAGTTGGTTAGAGCGTGTGGCTGTTAACCACAAGGTCGGAGGTTCAACCCCTCCTTCTGATGGTAGCTCGGGCCAGACCCTTTTTTCTTTTTTTTAACAGATTAAATGGTTTAATTATTGAATTGACTATTTTTAAAAGGTAGCTGGAATAGCTCAGTTGGTTAGAGCGTGTGGCTGTTAACCACAAGGTCGGAGGTTCAACCCCTCCTTCTAGCGACCTTTCCTTTTTTAACCGGGTTAATTATTGAATTGATTATTTTTAAAAGGTAGCTGGAAGCTCAGGCCATACCTTTTTTCTTTTTTTTAACAGATTAAATGGTTTAAATATTGAATTGATTATTTTTAAAAGGTAGCTGGAATAGCTCAGTTGGTTAGAGCGTGTGGCTGTTAACCACAAGGTCGGAGGTTCAACCCCTCCTTCTAGCGACCGAGCTTTTTTCAAAAAAAGATGGTAGCTCGAGCACACCCTTTTTTTTCAACATATTAAATGGCTTAATTATTGAATTGATTACTTTTAGCTGGAATAGTTTAGTTGGTTAAGAGCGTGTGGCTGTTAACTACAAGGTCGGAGGTTCAACCCCTCCTTCTGATGGTAGCTCGGGCTAGACTCTTTTTTCTTTTTTTTAACAGATTAAATGGTTTAATTATTGAATTGATTATTTTTAAGCTGGAATAGTTTAGTTGGTTAAGAGCGTGTGGCTGTTAACTACAAGGTCGGAGGTTCAACCCCTCCTTCTGATGGTAGCTCGGGCTATGGTAGCTCGGGCTAGACTCTTTTTTCTTTTTTTTAACAGATTAAATGGTTTAATTATTGAATTGATTATTTTTAAAAGGTAGCTGGAATAGCTCAGTTGGTTAGAGCGTGTGGCTGTTAACCACAAGGTTGGTTCAACCCCTCCGTCGCTCGTGTGGCTGTTAACCACAAGGTTGGTTCAACCCCTCCTTCTAGCGACGGAGGTTTTTTTAAAAAAAAGATGGTAGCTCGGGCACACCCTTTTTTTTCAACAGATTAAATGGCTTAATTATTGAATTGATTACTTTTACAAGATAGTTGGAATAACTCAGTTGGTTAGAGCGTGTGGCTGTTAACCACAAGGTCGGAGGTTCAACCCCTCCTTCTGATGGTAGCTCGGGCTAGACTCTTTTTTTCTTTTTTTTAACAGATTAAATGGTAGCTCGGGCTAGACTTTTTTTTCTTTTTTTTAACAGATTAAATGGTTTAATTATTGAATTGATTATTTTTAAAAGGTAGCTGGATAGCTCAGTTGGTTAGAGCGTGACTGTTAACCACAAGGTTGATTCAACCTTGAATAGCTCAGTTGGTTAGAGCGTGTGGCTGTTAACCACAAGGTTTTCAACCTTTAATTATTGAATTGATTATTTTTAAAAGGTAGCTGGAATAGCTCAGTTGGTTAGAGCGTGTGGCTGTTAACCACAAGGTTGGTTCAACCCCTCCTTCTAGCGGAGGTTTTTTTAAAAAAAAGATGGTAGCTCGGGCACACCCTTTTTTTTTTAACAGATTAACCGGGTTAATTATTGAATTGATTATTTTTAAAAGGCAGCTGGAAGCTGGGGCCTTCTAGCGATGCTTAAATTCTTTTTAATATAAAAAAACGTTTTAAATATGGTAGCCCGACCCATACCCAATTTTTTTTTTTCCTTTTCCCCACCCATACCCAATTTTTTTTTTCCTTTTTTAACGGGATTAATTTTTGAATTGATTATTTTTAAAAGGTAGCTGGAATAGGTCAGTTGGTTAGAGCGTGTGGCTGTTAACCACAAAGTCGGAGGTTAACCCCTTCCTTCCAGTCAATTTTAAATTTTTTTCATTTTAAAAAAAATAAGAATATAAATTTCTTATTTTTGATATATAGAATTTCAGTAATGTTACATTTTTATCTTTATTTCATTATAAGTGGTCAAAATTTTCAAAATTTTACACATTTACCTTTAAGTTTTGGCTAATGCTCAATGTTGGTCCTTTAGTTTTGTCTTTACCATATTATTATGTTACCTTATATATGACATTTCAATGTGGCCCCAACTAAACGTGACTTAAATATATGTGTCATGTTAACACATTAATACACAATATTTGATGTCATATAATCTATATATTAAATAAGTAATGTCAACAAAAGTATCGTTCAACTAACTAACATGATGTACCGACTAGTGACCTAAAGGTCTTAGGTTAATTCAATCCCCACCCGCACATGTTGTAAAAAAAAATGTTAATTTAAATTTACATTAAAATATAGTTATTCTAAATCATATATATAATTAAAGTATGGTACTTCTTGTGAGAAATTAAAGTATATAATCTTCTCAACTCTAATGAGTGTTTATTATATATATAGGGTTGGTTGCACAAACAGCAATCAAGGCCAAAATAATTGCAAATTTAGCAAAGTTTAAAACATTTTGTAAATATGTCAAAAAATAAGTGGTTATCACTATAGACTTTATGACTATTATTGATAGACTTCTAATAAGTGGTTATCAGTATAGACTTTATGACTATTATTGATAGACTTATATCACTGATAGACTATTATCGCTGACAAAATTCTATAAAAAAAGACTACTTTTATCGATGAACTTCTATCAATGATAGACCATACTATTAGTGATAGAAATTGTCATATCCGCAATTTTTTTTAAAAAAGTGCTATATTTTTAATTATTTTACTTTAAATTGATATTTCTTACAATTTTTCTATATATATATATTATTTATTAGAAAAATGTTTGAAAAAAAGTATATTTTAAAAATAAAGATTTAAAGAATGTGTCATTTTGCCAAACAATAATGGAGAGCAAAAGTACCTGAACAAGGAACATAGATCTTGGAGGGATCTTCATGTAATGTCCTAGTTTGAAATCACTAAGAAAGCTAACTGCCTGAGCCATGCTTATATATCCATAAGTCTTGAAGCACACATTGGCTATTGGCCTTCCCGGCAATATCACTCCCATTAGATACTCGGTTATAATATTCAGTCCCGGAGTCTGCTCCACAAACATATAAATTAGTTTATTTTTGCAATGTATTTAATTAAAGTAGGGTAGATAATCGAACTTCTGACTTTTTGATCATTTTATGTCGGTATTCTCATTTTGACATAAATTAATTATTACTTAATTTATTTTTATATATTATGAGTGCTCATGAAAAATAGTGTTAAATAAATAATAAACAAATTGTTATCAAACGAGACTAAATTAATTACCTGATTAGTGGTCGCTGTGATGATGCTTATTGGGAGAGTGAAAATGAAAGCGAGGGCGGCAGCAAAAAGAAGGCCCCACCAAGGCAACTGAACTTCCTTCTTCAGAAAAATGCAGAGTGCAAGAGAAGCGGCGATGGCCGCTAATAGAAGTATATGAAACCACCAGGCTGGTATGTCCTTGTAGTTTCTCATCAACCTCGTGTGAATGTCTTCCCTCCCTTGTGAAGATGCTCGGAATCTTCTAACAATCTCCCTTTTTATATAATATTGGGACCAAACCCCAACAATAAATTTGTTATTGATTCTCAAATTACCACTTGGAGAAGTAGTAACAAATATTTTAACAATCTCTCAATTATAAATTTATAGTGTTTAGACCTTGTCTGTGTCTTTTTTATTTCCAAACTTTTTTTTTAAAAAAAAATCTTAAATCCTAAACTCAAATCAACTTGTAATTATGTGTTTATTGAACTTTCAAAATATCAAATAGGTCAAATTAGACTCTAAATTTTAAATTTTGTGTTTCGTTGTAAATTTTTTTTAAATGACAAATAGGTCAATGATTTTTTAGTCTCATGACAAATTACATTTTTGGTCTATGATGCTTAAGTTTGATAGCAATGAGGTCCCTAAAATTTCAAACTTGACATTTTTAGTCCCTGGAGTTTGAGTTTAGTATGATTTTGTCCCATTTCAATTAACGGAATGCTCACGTGTATAATAAAAAAAATAAAACATTTGTTCCTCCTCCTCTTTTCCCTTCTCATCCATCCTTCTTCTTCAACATCTCGTCAATAACCGTCACCCGTCGCCGCCATCAGTTGTCGCCATTGCCTCTTCTGAAACGAACCTAGATCTGAGTTCATTCAAGATATGAAATGGAGGAACTTCCCTTCGTTTCAGATCTATAATTTTTTTTTTCTTGTAACAAAGGAAAAGAAATAGAAGAAGGGAGAAGCGGCGACGACGACCATTGATGAGATAGCGAAGAATAAGAGGAATGAGAAGGAAAATGGAAAGAGGTAGAGGAAGAGGAAAAAAATAGACTTTCTTTTAATATTATTTTAAAAAGATATAAAAAATAGACACTTGCCTTCCGTTAATAATTAAGGCACGAAAGAACCAAAATCATACTAAACTCGAACAAGGCCAAAAAAAAATGTTGAGTTTAAATTTTAGGGACCTAATTGCTATAAAATTCAGACTAAAAGTGTAATTTACCCGAATTTAAAAGTTGAATAATTAAGGGTAATTTAGGGTGGAACCATTCAACTTTCGTTTGGAATGCGCTTCTACAAGAAGCTCAACACTCCTTCCTCCGAATTAATTGTTTTTATTTACTAAATATAAAATTTTGAGTAAGATCACGTAATAATTGTAAGTTCTTTAGTGTAACAAAATTATTAATTATTTTTCGTTATAATGTTTTTTAAATCTCTCCCCCTTTCACGTTTTTTTATTCTCTCTCTCCTCCCCCTTCCATCTTCTTTCCTCCCTCCATAATTCTGGTTACTATTTACGACGACCAATTTAACCCACGAATTATTATAATTACCCACTATAATAACTCTCTTAGCGTCTCAAAATAATCTTTAATAGATTCTTAAAATGTTAAATTTGTATAATTACGGACTATAATAACCCTAAATTTTGATTATTGAAAGAGACTAAAATATAGTAATATAATAAGTTAGTAACCTCGCCCCCCAAAAAAAAAAGGTAAAATGACGAAAATGATATTTTCAAAGAATGTATTTTAAACCCATTAACTATTTAAATAATTTAATTGTGAGCTTTTTTCTACCTTATTTCTTAGTATTCAAACATTTCTCACCTAAACAAGAATAAAAAAGTGTGAGAGAGAGATTTAAAAAAAATTATAACAAAAAATAATTGATAATTTTGTTAAGGAGGGGAGAACTTAAAATTATTACGTGCACCCAACTCAAAATTTTATATTTAGTAAATAAAAAAAGTGCATTCCAAACCGAAGTTGAACAGTTACCCGGTTCAATGACAAGGTTTGATTTTTTTTTTAAAAAACCATCATATTTTTCTAAATAGTTTAAAAAATAACACACCACCCTAAATTACCAATAATTAAAGTTGAAGAACTTTTTTTTACCTTTTTTAGAGTGTGAATTCATTTTTAGCATGGAGAATAAAAAACAGAAAAATTCTAACCTGCCATGAAACAAGGCAACATGAGCGAGAGTAGCGACAATAGCAGCAAAACCAAACCCATAAGTAATAGCAAAGAAGGAGCTCAAATTAACCCTCCCAACCTTCGCATACGCGTCCGGATTCAACTCGAACTTATCATTCACAATCGACGTAATATCATACTCCAGCCCATCCGAAGTGAACAAATCCGACGAGAATATCGGAAACGTTTTCGCGTTGAAGACGTTGAAGCCCCAGTACGAAATCGGCATCACCACGTAGATCAGCGCCACGTACCCGACGAAGATGTTCACGATGGCGAAGAACGGGCTGATCAGAGGGCTGCCCAAGAACGATGCCACCGTCGACCAATCCAGAGAGAAGGCCCCGAACCCGAGACCCGAGAACCCTGACCCGATTTGGTGGGCCGTTACGGAGCGGGGGAAGGCCCAACAGACCCAGGATATGCTTTGGAGTGTTTGGAAGATGTAGCCTGGGAACATGTACCATAGGAAACTGGCGGTTAGTGCTATTACGAAGAATTTTACACGTGTCATTCGTCTCTCGCCTTCCTCTTCTTGCTCGTGCAATGTCCTGCCAATAATATTTCATTTTTTTTCATGAATATTAACTGTGGCTGTTTTTGAAAAAAAAAAAAAAAAAACTAAGTCTACCCTTAATTTGGGAGATTTTTTATTTGGCTAAAGGCATCCCTTGTGTAAGATAATCAAAGTATAATGTAAAATACTTTTGAAATAAAGTAAAAACTGAAGTGCTTTAATTCTAATAAGTGTTTGACTAGAAAGCAATTATTTGATTTTTTCAGTAAAAGGAAAAGAAGAAGAAAGAAAGCATTTAAGTTAAATTACAAGTTTGGTATTTGTACTTTGAACACTTTGATGTAATATAAAAGTTTCTATGAAAAAACATGTCTTTTGAATCGTGTTCCTTCAAAGGTCGATATGATACGTAAAAAATTCGAAAAAGATATGGCTGAAAAATTAACACAGAAAACTTCAATTTGATACATTTTTCACTATTTTTTGAATTGTATATCAAAATATAAAGATCGTCGAAGTTAAGCTACGGTTCTAAAATTTGTAGAATCATAGTCCAACTTCAATAATCTTTATCTTTTGATATATAACTCAAAAAATAGTGAAACCAGATAAAAGAAGCTCTGGTTTTCAACCATACATACTTTAATTTTTTTTAATATATGAGTAAAAAAATATCAATTTTTTAATTGCACAATGTTCAAAAGACTTTTTTTATAAATCCAAACCGTGCATCATGGATGCACATCCTCTTCAATAAAAAACGGCTATATTTAAAAAAGAATACTTTGAAACATCCAATATTATCTTATAAATAGTTTATAACATTACCATATTAAAAGAATAATCCTTCTTTTTCTCCCTCTAATTTGCCCCCTCCTCAAATATTATATTTATAAAATGTTAAAATGTAAAATTTTGTCCCCTCAAAAGAGTAAAACTTGCTTACAGCCCGGGCTACAAGTATCTTTTGCAGCCCAACACGTGTCACGATTTGATTGGCTGCATATTTATATTAATTTTTAAATAAAAAAAACCATTCACGCCCGTTTACTTAGATTTTTTTCTTCCGTAACTTTCCCTTTCTTCTTCGTCACATAAACAACTTCTCCTATTTTCTCTCTCTTTCCTTCATTTTTATCTTCCATGACTTTTGTTTTCAATTTCATCTCTCACTCTATCTTCCTTACTCTACAATAAGTATTTTTTTTTTTTTGTTAACTATTTTTTAACGCAGTAAGATTTGCAATACTCTAAAGGATATCTCTAGACAAATAAAAAAAAAAATTGTTATCATTTTTTTTTGGGGGGGATTTTTCTTTAAAAAAAAATCCAATCTACCTTCCCTTTACCAACTCAGATGAATCCAACCGTGAAATTTTTCACTCTTTCCTTCACTTCCTCTAAAAACCCACTTGAAAATTTATGTCTATATAACACACAATCAGTCCTGCAAATTTCAAATAACCCCAATTGAAATTTTATGGCCTTGAAATTAGAGTGTAGAGAAATGAAGAGAGAGAAAGAAAAGTTGTTAACCTGGAATAAGAAAAGGAAAGTTACTGACAATAAACGGCGTGGAATATTTTTTTATCATTTAAAAATGATTTGAATATTAGCCAATCAAATCATGAAAGGTGGCTGGGCTGCAAAAGATACTTGTAGCCCAGGCAGCAAGCAAGTTTTACTCCCTCAAGAAAAATTATGAGTCTGCCATTTAGACCAAATTTATAACCTAAACTAAAATTTAAAAACAATTATTTTCAAAGTGCTTTCTTACTATAGGTTGGAGTTGGTAGATTGTTTCAAATTATATTTGAGTGCTTCAAAAAAAAAAAAATTGTTTTTTTTTTTTCTTTTCTAACCATTCACCCGATGATTAAACCTTCTAAAAATAAGAAAGATAATAAGTTTCTTTATTAAGAGGCTGTATATTCCCATTAAAAAAAAAAGAAGAAAAACTATATATTGGAATTAGTAGGAGAATAGAAAATTGATTTTTAATTATTTGTTCGTCGTAACTTTTGGTCTTGAAATTTGAGTTTGAAGTTTGAGTTTCAAACTTTACAATTTTTACAGGTTTGTTAGTAGCATTGTTAGTCTCTCTCCGTTAATTTCTCAGTTAATTCCTAACAACACATCAAAATATAA
Organism: Herpetospermum pedunculosum; assembly: GCA_028017165.1. Lineage (NCBI taxonomy): Eukaryota > Viridiplantae > Streptophyta > Magnoliopsida > Cucurbitales > Cucurbitaceae > Herpetospermum > Herpetospermum pedunculosum. Next base: position 86,566,213 of record CM051522.1, read on the forward strand.
ACTTAAAATTATTGAATTTGAAATTTTATTGACACAAAATACTAACAAATTCGGACAAAAATAAAATAATAATTAAAACCCTATTATTTACTTATGGATAGTATTATTACCGGAAAATGGAAATCTGGACGAGATTATTCGGCCACCACATATCCGCCGGCTCAACCACGTACCTCCTCAACAACCCCGCCCACCCGTAACCCAATACCTGTAACACCAGTCATCACTTAACAAACCTCACAATATAATCCTTTTCAATTAATCAAATTATTTAATTCAATAATAACCCAATCTCAAATCAACTTACTAATTCACATATTAAAATAATAATAGTACTAATCACCTGTGTAGTAATAACGAGAAGCCAAGAGGTAAAAAAAGAGATGCTCCTCCAATAAAAAACCCTGACAATCGTCACAATCCCCACCGCATACGCCGACCCACTCCCAAAAGCGCTTCCAGCATTAGCAAATATAGAAATAAGCACGTGCTCCTTCATGTTGAACGGCCCCGGGTTGAACGAGAACTCTTTCGACCCGAACCCGGGGACCCGAAATGTTCTCGTGGGAAGAACGGAGGCCATGAACCGTCCGATCGGGAGCGACGCCACGAGGACGGTGATCTGAGTGATGACGAGTGGCTCTTTACGGTAACTGAAAAACTGGTTCACAAACGACATGGCGCAACAGGATAACAGACCTAACGACCACATTCGGAACGTCCAGACCGGTAGCGACACGTCGTCCGTCGTTGACACCGTTAGCCGGACTTCCTCTATTGGAGAGATCTCTTCTCTTTCCAATAGTTCGTCCACCGTTAACGGCGTCTCTGTTGCCTCCGTCCCCATGGCGCCGGTTGTGTGATTATGAATCGAAGAATCAAGCTTTGTTTAAGTAGCTAGTTGAGCTGGGTCGCCATCTTTTAAAAATAAAATAATATTACATGGGCGAGGATTTAACAAAGTAGACATATATATAATAATAATAATAATAATAATAAGTCATTTCTATTTTATCAAATTTAGTAAAAAAAAAAAATTTATTTTTTGTTTTGAGTGATTACTAATTTTAATATTTACATAAACTAAATTTGGTCATTTTTTTTAAGTGCCATACTAAATCTAAGAATATAAAATTTTTACTACTACATATTTTATCCATTCGTATTATAAATTTACGTTTATAAAATAATGATTTAAGTTAGCTGGATTTACATCATTCTTAAACAACATTTGAAGTTACTACAATAAATAAAAATAGTACAATTACAAATCCATCAACAAAAACATATATGAACGACATAATGTATATGAATTAATGACTAAGAGATATTTCTTTTAGACAAATGAAAAAAAAAAAAAAATACTCATACTACTGTAGTATATTAAATTTTCATGTTTTAAATATTAAGTTATATTCTCAAGCTTTATATGATTGAGTTAGGTAAATTTTACTATCTCGAGCTCTTTCTTTACCAAAAAAAAAAAATAAATATATATATATATATATATATATATATTTTGTATTAACCTTAGCACTTAGCATAATTCAACAATTAGAATGTTGGGTGCTTTTAGTTTGATATGATTCAAAAACATAAAAATTGAAAATAACGAGAGTTTAATAAAAGAAAATATGATGTATTTTATGTTTTCACTGCCTGGGGTTAAATTAAGGTGATAGATTTAGAATCTTAAAACACTTAAAATAATAATAATAATAATTAAAAAAAAAAAAAAAAGGTCATGGTCATGGTCATGCCATGATTAATCCAAAAATTGTTTATAGAAATAAAAACCCACCAAAATTTTAAAAACAAAAAGTTGAATTTATATAAGATATATGGACAATTCTAATCTTTTTAATTTGAATGTTTAGGATGCGACACAATGCCGGCCAGCCTGGGAACTATCGGATTAAAATTGAAACCCATGAGAATTACGTAAATAATAAAAATAATTGCATGGGAAATATCCTCCAAAATATTTGTATTGTTCTGGTAATAAAATTGACTACAACTGTTTTATTTGTTTTAAGAGCGAGAATTGGCACGTCATCTACGACTGTGTTACACGCTGATGTGGATGGAGAATTGTTTAGGACTATTTGACATGTCATTATTTGAAATATCCTTCAACATTAAGGGTAGTATCAAATATTTTTATGACAATCAAAAATTGAATTCATTTCCTCTAAGGGGGTTTTAATAGTCTCAAAACCCTTTCATGACCATTAGGTAGGTTAATACTTGATAGTTGCGTCTCACCTTTATTTTGTTTTCTCTTCTTATTCTTTTGTCTCCCACAACGCGTCCGCAAGAAGAAAAATGAAGAAGAAATGCGACAAGAGAAAAAGAGAAAATAGAAGAAAATGAAGAGTTGCGGTGGTGATCAATGTTTAACAGTGGTTTCCGACGATGGGATGGTCATATGGTGAAAGTAAAGATGTCAGGGAATAATATAATAAAGAATAATGAATGTGGTAGGAGAGCACAACTCAATAGATAGGAATCAATGATGAAAGCACAACTCAATAGGGTCAAATGCTTAAATCAATGATGAAAGTACAACTCAATAGGTCAAACGTTCGAATCTCCACTCCACTTTACATGTCGAGAAAATAAAAATATATATATTCAATTTTTTTTTTTAATTTTAGCTTAAACAAAATTAAAAATATTACTTTTGAAGAGAGACATATGGTTGGTCCTTTGAGTTTGGTTGCATTTGGTTCTTGAGTTTTGAAACTCAACAAAAATACATGTTTGGTTCTGAGTTTTGAATTTTATCCCATTCAGTATTATTTCGATCATTCCATAAGTTTTCCGTTAATTATTAATAGAAGGTGGATGTGACATTTTTGTTATTATAATTTTTTTTCTTCATAATTTGTAATTTACTTAAATAAAAACATTTTTAATTTATTCTTTTATTCTCCCTTTCCTCTTATTTCTATCTCTCCTTTCGTCCATTGCCAATCGTCGCTTTAAATTTGACACGTAATATATCATTTTTTCTAGCATAATATATATATATAATCAATAAAATATCGATATAAAAATAAATTAAAATGAAGTTATTTACACTTTTAAAATAAGTTATTAATTTGATGTTAAATTACAAATTTAGTCTACGTAATTTTCAATTTTGTATCTATTTGTCTCTAAACTCTAAAAAAAATGTCTAATATATCTAAAATCCTCAATTTTACGTCCAACAATTTCCTTAATTTTCAATTTGACATGGTCAAAGTGAACATTACTCAACTTAAATTTGACACGTACTCATTTTCTTGTGGTTGGAGTTTCGAATCCCCCACTCCTACCTTTTGTCAAAAATATATATATATATATATATATCAAGAACCTATTAGAAATTTTTAAAATTTAGAGATATTTAAAGTCCGAACGTACTCTCGTTTGATAACCATTTGATTTTTGAAAATTATTAGTTAAATTCTAAAAAAAAAAAAAAAAAAAAAAATTAGAAACTGTATATTTTTTTTTAGTTTCAAAATTTGGCTTCGATTTTGAAAACAAAGAAACTTATAGTTGAAAGTAGTGTTTATAAACTTAATTTTTTAAAACTCAAATAAAACAATCAAATAAGTGTTAAACTTGAAGGATCAATTACAAAACAAGGGGATGTAGCTCAAATGGTAGAGCGCTCGCTTTGCATGCGAGAGGCACGGGGTTCGATCCCCGCATCTCCAACTTTTGTAATAAAAATAATTTAATCCATAATTTATGACAAATATTTGTAGTTTAATAAAGTTATTACACAAAACTAGGGTACCTACCATGGACACAGATTATCCCCTAAGTTGTGTACATTGGATACGATACAATTACTGGAAATCGTGTACACGATTTAGGTACTTAGTTTTGTAAATACTTTCAAACCTATCTTAACTTTATTAAACTACATTCGTATGTTTATGTTTAATGGGCATTTATACAAATACTGAGAATTATTAAATTTATTTAAAATCTTTTATTTTTAGTACGTCGATGTTATATTATGTTATATATATCCACGGATATTAACGCTCTTAAAAAAAAAAAAAAAAAAAAACGGATATTTTAATTCTCACCGCGACAAAAGACTGAGTCAACCAGAAACACAGTGGAAGAAACGAACCGAGCGAGTACTGGCGGGAAGGGCTGAAGAACAATTACAATCGAGGCTGAATCTCGCTACGCTTCTTCGTAATTGCATCTCCTTCACAGAGAACACGCCATCCGAATTGCTGCGGCGAAGCACGGCCACAGCCTATCATGGTGAAAACTGTGATCGGAGAAGAATCTCGCCTCAAAATCTTCGAGGATCGCCTCGCACAGTCCGCAATTTCATCGGAGGTACTTACTTCTCTCTCTTTCTCCGACCATTTCTTTAGGGTTTTTTTGTCACCGACATTTATGGTTTTCTTGGTTAACAGATCGGCCTCGTGATCGGAAGACTTAGCTCTCCATTAGATAGAGGCTTCGTGTTCGATTTGGTCCCAACTCCTCCCAACGATGCCAGAGAGGCGGCTTGTTCCGTCATCGGCGCCATTAAAGACGATAAGAAGAAGGGATCGAAAGGCAAATCTCCGGCTGTTGATTCATCGTCTTTGGTTATCGACAGGGATTGGGTTGCTGAACATGCTCGCCAGGTGGATTTCATTGTTCTTCTTACTTATTTTACAAGGATATTCTCAATATACGTAAGGCATTTCTCGTGTTATGAATTATGTTCTCGGGATCACGATTTGTACATCAATTTCATTCCAGGTTCGGAGAATGCTACCCGGTGGTGTGAAGGTGGCTGGCATTTATGTATGGGCTAGTGAAACGGCGGTTAAGAATTCAACCCTAATGCTTTCCCAGGTATTCTTGTCGCCCCTTTCAACATTTAGCTTTTAATTGTTGAAGTTACTGTATCACTATATGGGATAGTTAGGGTGCTCTGCACTATGTACTTGGATTGTAATGCATGACAATGGATTGTGTATTTTAGGGCATGTTGGAGAGTGATCTTGAAATTGTTAACATCACTTTTGTTAGGTTCAAAATCACTCCTAGACATGCATTTAATCATTCAAAATCAATTTTGAGAGTATGTGAATCACGTTTAAAAGTGTAAAACTAAACATCAAAATGATTTTGAATGATGAAATGCACATTTGAGAGCAATTTTGAACATGACAAAATTGATTTTAATCATTTCAAATCCTCTCCCAAACATGCCCTCAAAGTGCTCCATCAACTTTCCTTCTGTATCAAATATTTATGTTTTTGCAGTGAGCATTCATTGGAGTCGTAGTAAAACTTACAAAGCTTACCTTGTGATGTAGGGTCTCAATGTCCATTTTTCTTATTTTAGGCAAAAATTCCAATGTCCAGCTTTTGAGTTTTGTATATCATTCAAGTATATTTATGATTGGTATCTCATAGATTAATGAATGACCTATTGATGAGTTTTTGGTAGAGTGTATAATGTGGTTCTTTCTAGAAATTTACCCATTAGTAGCTGACGGGACAATTTGGAGAGGTTTGAACTTGGAACCTTCATGTCAGGAGGAGTCTTTTGATTGTTGAGCTAACTGCAACCCCAACCAGTGTTATGGTGGATTGAAGATTTTCTGCAATCTGCTGGGAGTCCATGAAAAGCTAATATATTGTTTATTGCAGACTTTAAAGGCTGCTGCAGAAGCAGCACCACTTTCAGTCATTGACTTGGAGGAAAGACTCCTCATTCATATCTGTTATAGTCCAAGGAGGTGTGTACATCTAAATCTACATATATTTAATTCACTTCCCTTCTACAAAAATACTTTTGATGTGCTGATGAACAAGTTTGGCAGGTGGACATGTCGAAATTTCTTTTTGACTTCAAATCTCACATCAAACAGCCTGCGTCCTTGTGATTTTAAAATGGGACGGGTCTTAACATCACTTCAGTCATTTAAGTGTATCTTCAACTTTGATATGAGGTAACTTGCATAACTATATCATCCCTTCTTTTCTTTTCTTTTCTTACGAAGTTATAGAGATTCTTTAATGTCAACTGTCAATCTTTGTTGCTTGTGGCCTAAGATAATGTATTAATGTGAACCTCTTCCACCCCTAGAAATTTGGGAATCTTTCTTCCCAGATGACAATTACTTTGAAAAGGAGCAAGTTCGAGGAGAAGAGTCATGTAAATAATAAAGAGCTTAGAGGGAGTTCAAGTCTTGGTGATCACCTACCTAAGATTTAATATCCTATGAGTTACCTTGGGTCCTTGACAACCAAATGTAGTAGGGTCAGACAGTTGTCTCGTGAAAATAGTAAAAGTGAGCACAAGCTTACCTGAACACTGACATATATAAAAAAACAAATGAACAAGACGAACCTCTCTCTCCGAATAATGACCTTTATGCTAAACCTTTATCCATGCCTATAGGCATAAGTTTGTTAAAAATGTATACCACCACAAAGTTTGTTAAAAATATATACCACCACAAAGTAAGGGATAGGATAGGGGATAAAAGATTTCCTTGTCTAGTTCTTCTTGTTGTAGGAATCTTGCCGCTTATTGACAGGGTGAGGAAGTTTGTTGATCTCAAGCAATTCTAGATTCAAGAACTTCACTTCATCCGAAGCCCTTTTGCTCAATCCATGAAAATCCCAACAACATGGTCACTCATAAGCCTTTTCAAAGTCTATATCATTTTCCTCTTGAGCTTGACGCTATGTGATATGAGATTATTGCAAGTAGGGGGCCAATTGGAAAGGTTTTTTGTAATGTCCTTTTGCTTGGTTGCTTGGGGTTTAGATTTCTTCCCCCACTTTCGTAATTTTGTATTTGTCTATTTTAATTAAAGACAGATTCAGGAATATGTGGGAAGCATATTCTATTGTATTTTGCCCCCTCTGTCTGTAGAATTTCTACAACACCCCACTAATCTTGCACCATCCTTTATGCCTGAGCACCCTCATCAAGTTCACCCTTTGGGAGAAAGATTTTTATGCTCCTAGTATTTTGCACATATTTGAGTCCAGCTAAAGGAGAGGTGAGAAGATATGAGGTTGGTGGTGAATGGGTTTGGGGAGGGGCAGCCAATTAGGAAGTCGTGGTTTTTATTTTTTTATTTTATTTTTTTATGCACCTATAAGCTCGATACATTTTTTTTAAAAAAAAGGAAGTTATGTCTAATTAAAGATGTAAAACTAATTATGCCATGCCAATACAGAAATATTTTAAAATTAATAAAAAAATATTCAGCTAGTTTTTGTTACTTTAACTAGCATAAAGCTAACAACAGAGAGCGGCCATTAGAACTATTTCTAAAAGACGAAATAGACTAAATGGATGAAAACTCATGGACCCAATTGTTATTTATCTTTAATTTAATGCTCGGTATTGTTTCCTATAACTTTTGCAACAATCTTGAGTGTACCTCTTAGTCCTATGTTTTGATTTCTTTATCCGTGTGTTTTGCTACTTTTTGCCAGGTTACCTGTTTGGAGGGCATCAAATGTCCAAAGATTAATAGATGTAATTCGTAATGGAATTTCCATTCAAACTGATGTTCTAAAAGGTGCGAAGGCCATGATTGATGGAAATCTGGTTAGTAGAACAATTTTGTTGTGCAAACCTATGAGTAAGATCTAGGACCTTCTTTTTGCAACCAAAAATTGTTTTTCAACGTAGTTGGTGGATATCATATGTAACTGTTCTATTAGCTGCTAGAAGTGGTTCTTGGTTGTCCAAGGGTGTTGGAGGGAAGAATGGTTTATTCCATTTCGGGGGAAATAGCAGGTTTCATCTGGGAAGCGGTTTATGAATTTCATGCATGAATCCTTCTTCTATATTCCTTGTTTGTTTACTCATCCTTTTTTTCGTTTGTGTTTTATGATTATTGAAGTTACTTATAAATCTTTCATTGCCTTGGTTTAATGATGATTTATGATCTCCATCGTTTTCCTTCTTTGTTACTAGGTTGTTAGTGATGACCCTTCTACGCTAGGGGATCTGCGTGAAATTGAATTACTCCTACCATTCCTGAAAAATACTTCTCTTGAAGGTTTCCTGGCTTACTTTATTTTATTTAAGTGTTTCTTGTGGTTCTTTTCTTTGCTTAATTTTTTCCTTAAAGTTTGTTTTGTACAGCGTGCAGCCAAAAAGATGTTGATGGTATCCTTGTCTTTAGAGGTTCTATTTGTTCTTTTGCTTACTTGAATCCAAAAGAACCCATTTCTGAAGCTGTAACGGAAATAAAGGTAACGTTTACATGTTTATAATTCTATGCACTTTGACATCATGTTGAAAATATTTTCTTGCCTGGTAAATTTAAGTCATAAAAGTTTTATATTCTATTCCAAGGCTTCGTATGTGATGAGCTGATGTCTGATTGCCTATTGAAACTTCTTACCGTCTTGTATTTGTTACCTTCTTTCCACTAGATTTTCGATTTGTGTGTCATCGTTGCACAACGGCCGTGCTAATCTTCTTTGTATTGTTCCAATTTTCTCGGATGTCCCCGAAGGGATTTCTTTCCACTAGATTCTGACTACGTCAATTGCCTATGGACCACTCTTGTTGCTTTGTAGGACCCTTCATTTGAGCATTTCCTTTGTCTGTTACCAATTTCTTCAACCCTATCTTCCCTCTTTCTGAAATTTGAAAAGTTATCTCAAAAAGCTCTTCACCATTATTAGTTAAGATTAGTACCGCCAAATTAATCTTCATTCCATGGAAATCATAACTCAAAAAATTACCTTCTCTAATTTTCCACTTTTTCTACAAAGGAAAAAGTACCTCCCTCCCATCATGTTTTTAGAAAGGGTTTAAGGATTAATGATAAATGGATTATGAATCAGTTACTCCCATGAGATCTGTAAGTTGCTTCAACTAAAACTTCCCCAATCTGATTTTCATATGTCAAATCTTTCCTCCATGCTTCTATCTTCACAACTCTTCTCTTCGAATTTTCTTGAAATTGATAGAGAATGTTTCGTTCTCTTTCTGGTTCACCTCACAACTGGTTTCTTATTCATTCCATTACTCTGGAGATCACAACAATATGTTCAATGAAATGTGCTTGCTGGGCTATAACTTTTTCACCTCTTCTTTATTCACAAAAGACGTGGAACTCAATTTTCTTAGTGATCATCACTTAAAAACATTCGAAGTGTGGCTCAAGTTTTGGTAGACAATGTATGAGATCAAGATTATCGGGCCTCTGTATAATGCATTAACGGTTGCTGCTTGCTTTCCTGAGGATGATAAACATGCTTTTCTTCTTCACAGGGAGATATCATCACAAGTTTACAGAGTAGATTGGACATAATATGCGATGAGTTAGATGCAGATAAATACGGATCGGATGACATTCATGAGGATGAAAATGAAGTGGAATCAGAAGAACATGTCTCTCAGCTCTTCCTTCACTCGTTTAGGTATGTAGGTTACATTAAAGGATAGATGTCTAAAATTTATGGTTGTGTAACTTCCCTTTTTTTTGAAAAAAAAAATGGATCAAACAAGAATCATTATATTAGCATAATGAAATTACAAATGAAAAAAGCTCCCAAGAGGCAGAGAAGAGAGATTATACGAAAGAATATAATGAACTAACTAGTGTATCTTAATGCATAAATTATATTGGGAACCCTTGTCAATGGTAAGATATTAAATAAAGCGGAGATTACAAATGTTGCAAGTATTTTCCCTTGGAATCTCTTCCACAAAAATGTGGCTGTGAATTGTGAAGATGATGATGCTGCTCGTCGGTCTTTTTCTACTGCAAAATCTCATCGGCATTGAGAGTAATTTTGAAATGGTTAAAATCACTTTTGTCATATCCAATTCAAAACATACATTTAATCATTCTAAATCATTTTAATGTTTGGTTTTACACTTTTAAACATAATATACATACCATCAAATTTGATTTTGAATAATTAAATGCATGTTTTGGAGTGATTTTAAACCTGACAAAAGTGATTTTAACCATTTTAAAATCACTCCCACAAAAAAATCAAAGTAATATGTGAATGCCCTTCCTTTTTCGACTGCATATTTTATTGGGTGTGGTCTGAAATTCGCATTTTCTTGTGGGGATCTTGATGTATGTTCCTGTAATGCTTCTGGGTACAGGGAAAAAACCAGCCTCTTATTTCCTCGAAGAGTATTTTTTCCTTGGTTGGCAGACATGTACATCTGCGACTACTTGCAGCCATCTGAGACCATTGAGGTCTGTACTAGAGGCCTTTTGATTTTTTTTTTTTTAGTTTGTGAGATGAGAGTTAATTACGTTCTAGATCTCACAGTTGTTTCATGAAAGTGAATTATTTTTTGCTAACTTGTGTTTTTCTCTTAACATCAATGTAGGTTTTAAAAGAACATTGTACTGAATTAATGCCCATGGAAGCACCAATGGACTTGACGGTTCTTGAACCAGAAAAAGAGGCTATTTGCCTCTCTGCAGAATCATTTTGGGATGTGGCCGTCCCTTTCCATTCGGCCGAGACTTCATTAGAGAAGAACAACAGAAACGACGATACGAGAAGTGACAGTAACGCAATTTTGGCCTCATTAGAGAAGAACAACAGAAACAACGATACGAGAAGTGATGGTAACGCAATTTCGAGCAACAAGTCTAGTGGTATTAATATTATGGTGGCTGTTTTCGTCCTTGCCCTTGCAGTTATCATTGGCTTTGTGTTGCTTTTCATGATGGGGTCATGATTCATTTACTTGAGCTTTAACTTTGTTACACAATTTTTTTTGATAGCCAATGCCATTAGGAGAGCACAATAAGATGTGTATTGTTTTGGTTTTCTCATAAATTAGGCGTTTACGCATAGTGGATTTTCGGTTGGTCAAAGATCCATTTCGATAAGGACCTCTCTTCTTTCAGCCCACGAGTACTGTCATTTCCATTTAGTTTTTTTTTTTTTACATGTGGGCTGGGGATTAGGACCTTCTAGCCACTAGTCATACATCAATGTGTTCTTGTTGGGTTTGGATTTCTTTGTTCTTAATGCCCTAATTTCGTAACAACCTTAGAATATCAATCTGCCACTCAGTACAAAATTGGGGTTTGGGGTACAGATGACCTAAAAACTTGTGCGAAAATGGGATTTGACTTTCTCAAAATAAACTTTTCTCATCTTTTTTGCTGGCGTGAGTAAACATTTTTTTCCCTCTAGCTCCCTCTTTTCCTGCTGTGGCTTCTTCTTTTCCCTTTCCCTATCTTTCTTCTCCCCGTCAATAAACACAGTGAGACGGTGTCGACGAGGTAGGGATCCCACTCCTGAGTGGTGGGAGGGTCGCCGGCGGTTCCAGGATGGGAAGCAGAAAAGTGGTGGAGCCGAGAGAGGGAGAAGTAGGAAGAGAAAAAAATTAGAAATGTTTATTTCAAAAGGTGTGGAGTCGCTCAAATCACTCTACAAAATTGTTGTCTCCAGATTTTAGTGGCATACTAACATAGAGAAGACTCAATTGGCCCAAGCACCGACACGACAGGCAAATAAAAATAGGAAGTTTTCACTTTGCACATCGAGGACATAAATTTTATTAACTTCAAATCAAATTAAGAGTACAGGTACACACAAGTAATGAAATATGGACAGAAAAATGTACCTCAGAGATAAATATAAGAAGCCATGACAATCTGAGTAGACAGCTCCAACAAAACAGATTGCAGGCGTGATCAGACCTAATATTAATAATGCCCCAAAAAATGAAATGAACTAAAAACCTTTACTGATACAATTAGCGACGAAGAAGACATTTCCCATGAAGAGTAAATGAACAGCACAAGCTACAACGTCATTATGTAGCTCCTTTCTCTGAATGCTTCTCATCGGCAACGTCAACGTCACTGGGAAGATCAATGCCTTGAGGAATTTTGGCAGGGTAATTAGTCATTGAGGAATCTGATCCTATCATACTGCAAATAATGATCATAATGAGTCGGATCGGATAAAGCCCAGAAATATGAAATCCCCTGCAAAAGAAGCCTACTTACCTCTTGTCAACAATAACCAAGGATCGAAGCTCACAGTTTGTAAAACTGCATATTCGTGTGAATTTCATGTGTTAAAATTCGATGCGACTTCAGGGTATGAGACAGCATTTATAATACAGAAAACACATTTGATTCTCTACATCAAAATGTCTATTCTCGACTCAATTCCATATTAATATTAAGAAAGTGTCCTCTCAATTGAGAGGCTGGAGTTGTTAAGGCTCCGATAACCATTTGGTTTTGTATTTTTTTAAAAATTTATAAACACTACTTTCACTTATGAATTTCTTTGTTTTGTTATCTATTTTCTACCAATGTCCTAAAAAATTATGTCAAGTTTTAAAAACTAAATATATATATATATATATATATATATATATTTTAATTTAACTAAGAATTCAAATGTTTATTTAAGAGAGTAGGAAACAGTAAAGAAATTGAAATTGAGAGAAAACAAATATTAATTTCAAAAACAAAAAACAAAAAACGAATTGAGTTTTTTTTTTTTTTTTTTTTATTGGTGCAAACTGATGTAGTTCGATACTCAAGTTTTTTGAAAAGCCTTTTCTAGTTTTGCTGCTTAAAAATTGTCATCCTGATCAAGGTAATGCTTACTATTTGCAGATTTCGCTCTTTATAGATGGATGGCAATCATTTCCAAAACATTTCAGAAGCTCAAATAAGAATGCGCTGTGGGTGACAATTGCAATCTCTTTCTCCTTCCGAGTCCAAAGCCTGATCAAGGTAGAAAACCAAGTACAAAAAATCAGAAGATGTGAATGCGCATAGCTCAACTGCATAAAAATATGTACCATCGACCAAAAGGTTAGAGAGTTGAGCATAAAAATATGTACCATCGACCAAAAGGTTAGAGATTCGAAACACCTACCACACATATTGTAAAAAAAAAAAAACACCCGGAAGACATGCATACCGATGCAGAATTCTATTTTTTTTTCCATAGATAAGGCTAGAAAAGGTCGTACGATATTTTTTTAATTCAACTTATGACAACCTAAATATAACTGTAATGAACTCTTGTCAACATTAAAAAGCATTAACAAAGCTCGTAAAGTAGATGCCGAATAATGTCCTAGTAACTATTTCTTAACTTATTCTTTCAAGTGAAAAGGATCCAACAGTATGAAGATTATTGGCTGAAAGCCACTTTTCTCCTCCTAAACAAAAGGCACAGACAACCAAGTAATACTAATGTGCAAACAGAAAAGTTAAGAAAACAGGACAAATGAGATTTATATCTCAAGTTCAAAGTGATATTTTCCAATTTGTATATTGTTTTTTCGAGTAAAGAAGAAAGAAAAATTAATGACTGCAAATCAACTTACACAATACTTATTGAAAATATGGTAACAAAAAAATTGACCTCGATTGACACACAAACAACTAGGAAATATCACCAATGTATGAAAACTGCATCATTGTCAACATTACTTAACACGAGTATGTCTTCTCTCCTTTTCCAACTAATTACATATTTAGTTTTTAATCTCCTAGAGCAAGACTTTAAAAAAAAATATAATCAAACATGTAGATATTTCATAGTGGTAAAAAGTAAAGAACACTGAGATAAATCAAGTGGGCATTTACCAATTCAGAAACTTCAGTCCCCTTGCTACAATCTGGTCATTCGACTCTCTGGTGTCTGGTGTCCACAGAATATCATCATCATGTTCAATCTACGGTAGATGAAGAAATGTTTTATCAAAATAAATGGACCTTGTAACAAGAGATGAAAAATACAGACAAGAAATGCAATATAATCCTGCAATATGGACAAAACAATTTAACTTACCATTGAAAAATCAATGGCAGGGAAAAGAGACCGATACTCGCTTATGTTTCTCCTCTTATCACATGGATGAACACCCTGTACAATGAATATAATCATTCGTCATCAGAAAATATGAAAAACATGGGAAAATCTTATTTTTTAGTTATTCAACTCATTGCAAGGTAAACCAAGAACTTGGCCACGTTTCAAGTTCTTGTCCAGCTTATATTATCCTTTAGCAACAAATGGGGTATGGGGATTTGAACCTCCAACCCTAAGGGAGGAGTGCATGTCAATTACCAGAGTTACTTTCTACTAACAAATGATTATTGCATGTAAAGACAAATAAGTCTATTATTAATAATTCTAGAAAATATTTCAACTTCATTGTTCAGCTTACATATATCCTCTTTCCTAATCAACATAATTCTATGTGAGAATTTGCAGAGCTTAAATTTATGCATTGATTCAAGAGGCAAGAATATTAGTTACTCAATATTATTTGAAAAGGTTACTGACAAATACTCGAGAATTTCATGTGAAAGAAAATAAATCTAAAACTCGCGAACATGCAATAGCCAGATGTACATTAAAATACTAAGATGTTTCGCTGCAGCAAAGAAGCCGAAATATCAATGAAACTTTGGAATTTGGGATCAATTTATGAAATATACCATACGTTCCCTACAAAGCTCAACTGCTAAAAATGGCGGGCAGTTAAGACTTGAAATTGCAGGATGGTTGCTGCCCCCTGTATTTTCTACCATTAATGGAGGAACATTTATACCATCTGTGTACTTATCTCCACCAAAGGTTCCAACTGCTGTTTGCATAGTCCTACAGTGCAACCATTGATGGTTGAAATAAGTAATGTTTGATTAGTATGGGGAAAAAATGGAACTCCCTGCATCTGGATAAAAATAAAAAATCAATTTCTGTAAGATAAAAGTTCCTTCTACAAAGCAAAAAAAACTAGCTCAATCATCTAGAGGGAGAAGACAGAGAATTCAACATACAAGTTGAACAGAATTCAATTCTCACTGACGAATCAGTTTATTTTTATGATATTTTAATTTTTTTAATACGATTCAGATGCAAAGCATCCATTATTTACCACTGAAACCTCTCAATGGGACAGAACCTCAAGTTACTAAGGCTACGGAATTAACATTGATCATCTTACCCACGTCATAAAAACGATGAGATTATGGAAGTGAACACTCCTTGCATTTATTGCTACTACACTGTTAAATTTAGTTTCCTGTTACCATTTTTCTTGTAATATAAAAAAGAACATCGAGTAGAGTGATTAATGAAAGGCATGGACAGAATGGATCAAAATTTTGTCTTAAATGGAAGGCATTGGCTAGAATTTAGTGTCTTAATTCTAGTTCATGCGTACCTAAGTGATCCGTTCTTATGATAGAAAGAAAGATCCTTCAGTCATACTATCTTTTATCGTCATTGAAGTATGTTAAATTTGTACTTCGATATTATATCAATTACACAAATGTAATGTTAATTTCATATGCATAGTGGTCCAATTATGTATCCTTGTTTCATAATTTATGTTGATTCCGTTGAATCTGAAATAAAATAATACAAACATGATCTTGCAAGATACACAAAAGATACACAAAAGATACCGAAACAAAATGATGTATATAGAATATCTAACTACCGTTGTCATACCTTAACAAGGGGGAGACAATGACCAACTCAATTGTCTTAGAAAGTCCACATGATTGCACATGCTTTCGCAGATTGTCAACCTGTTTCAATATCCAGGGAATATATTATTTTTGGATCTTAGAACAAGGTGTTGCTACATGTTTTATGAAGATGATGAATGATTAAATTAGCCATACAAATCATTTTAGAATGTCGAATCAATCTTGATAAGATCATGAATAAGGTTCGATCAGCTTATCAAGAATGAATTACCGTTCTTCCATATGTAAGTGTTCTATTTCAGTATGTAGGCTCATATACGTAGGGAAAGTATGAATAGCATTAGAGATTATAGCAATTATATACAGTGTATACCTGTTGCCATCCTAAAGTGGAAAGTTGAGCATCAAAATAATCATAAGATTGAAGCAAACTGTGATCTATTTCCCTTGCAACATTATGAACTCCTTGAGCATGTCTCACCTGTAAATTTTATATGAAGTTCAATTGCTTGAAAAATGCAAACAGAAAGCCATAAACTCCACAATATGTACAAGCAGCAGATTCAAATCCAAGAAAAATAAATCGCTGACTTTAAATGCGCATCAGAGAGAGAGAGAGAGAGAGAGAGAGAGATCATTGTGTTAAACACAAACCAGATGAATAGTTTTACAACGGTGCGACGGATACAAACTCAAACCTCCTGCAGAGTCCATATATCTGCAAATCAACAAAATATAAAGCACAGAGACGATCAAACAAAACAGCAAAGAAATTAGGAGTAAAAGAGCCGAAACAAAATACACAATTCTGGTACGCATAGTAGAAACGAAATCCATTCGATGTTTCATCAGAAACGATCAAAACGACGAAAAATAACAAAGAAGTTCTCAACAAAAGAAATCCATATGAATAATCGCAACAATTGCATTCCATAATCAAGCACATTTTACAGTCTCTAGAACTTCAAAAACTCCGCATCAATGGTAACAACAAAATCATCATAGTTATTGAAGAAACAAAAAAAAGAAAGAGCACCTGAAAGAGAGCAGGAAGATGATGAAATCGACGGAGCTCCGAGACGAAGGAGAGTGGGGAGAATTGGCGCGACAAATACAATAATTGGTACAGAGCTTTATCAATTATCACGTTACGAAATATTTAGGGATATTCATAATTACATTTATAAATAAATAAATATATATATATATATATAGCAACCGAAGCAGAGTCGTCAATTCAAATGCGCGCGGTTGAGCAATCTCAATAAATGCCCAAACCAGTCTGGAGGAATATAGTTGGGTTGGATACAATAAAATTACACTGTTACATTACACGTCTCTCAGAGATTTTTTCTTTTTTATAATTTTTTTAAGTAACAGAGAGGGGACCATCTTAGGAGAACGAATACAACTTCTTTTTTTCATATTGTAACAGTGTACAATAGAATTACACTGTTACATTACACGTCTCTCAGAGAGGGTTGCGCCTAGGCGTCTAAGAAAAATTAAAACACACAAGTTGTTTTTTTGGTAAATTGTAAAGTTGAGTAAAATAATTAAAAATATAACACATTTAAATTATTATTTTTTTTTTCACGGATAGGAAGTAGTCTATCATCTCAATTTTTTATAAAATTTTGTCAGTAACTATCTGATAATAGTCTATCAGTGATAATCATATATTAAAGATAACAGTTTGTTATATTTGCAAAATATTTTAAATTTTGTTATATTTGTCATTACTTTGGGCATGATTGTTGTTTCTACTTTTTTTCAAATTTTATTTTTAGTCAGACTTATTAACGTTTTGTATTTTTTTTTTTTTTTTTTTTTTTTTTACAATACAAATTCTTAATCTATCGTTTAATTGTTCATACTTTATACTGATTTGGTTATGTTTAGGTTGACATTTTAATATTTAATTATTTGATAAAAAATTTGAAAAAAAAACAGACTCAAATTTTTAGTAATTAAATTTATTGTTGATTAAACAATTGGGTCTAAAAAAATTGAAAAACCAACCAAAAATATGTATATATATTTAATTGGGTGTGTATGATTAAATTACATACTTGGGTGCGTCTTGTTTTTGAATAGGGTAAAAGTGATTATATGAAAATTAAAAGAGAAGTTAAACCGTCTGGAGTGTGTTGTAAAATTGATTTTAAATTAATTTTAACCAAATCACCTTTTCAATTAGGTTGGCTGATAAAAACAAGTTAACTAGCTTTGAGATTAATTTCTCAAAATCTCTCCCACCTTTCTAATAAACTCATAAAAAATCATAGCTAACATTATGGGCACAATGTATCAACTAAGAGCAGGAGGGTCTCTAAGTTCAAATTTCCTCTCGACTCCCACTCTTAAAAAATCATATTTTATCTTCATCTATTATATTTTTCCAACTTTTAAGTTTGAAATTTATTACACTAAAAAAAAAAAAAGTTTAGATCATCGATATAATTGACATTTTACAAAGTTAACAAATAAACATAAAATTGAATTTTGTGCCTAATACAATCTCAATCTTTCTGTTTCATGTCTAATAGAGATTCATGAATTTTACAAGATATCGAAAAAGACAATAACTTATTAGGTACAAATTTAAAAATTGTAGAGACTTCCTAACCATAAAATTAAAAGTCTAAAGCCTATTACAATTATTTTTTGAAGCTCAGACTTATTAGATACAAAATAAAATGTTCATAAATTTATTAGACACTTTTAAAGTTCACGAACTTATTAGACATAAATTTAAATTCAAAAACAAAATTTATAATTTAACCAACAAATATATTAGTCAATAATGTATTTTGAAATTTGAGAAAAACAAATTATACGCCTTTAAACTTTGAAGGTTGTATGAACTTAGAGCGCATTTTACTTCCCTCCGAACATAATGAATCAATCGTAATTCTGACAGTGGGATCCACATTTATTAACGTTTATCAAAATCTGTAAACGTAATGAAACTATGGGTCCTACCTCGAAAAATGTAATGAATCAATCGTAATTCTAATATCGAGCCCACATTTATTAACGTTTACAATAATATGTAAACGTAATGAAACTGTGGGTCCAACCCTTGGGGGGCTCTATGTCATTACCATTGAAGATTACATGGGTCCCACCATTTTTTTTTGTTTATTTTTTTTCCATGTTTGTCCATTTCTTTCTCATTCTCATTATCATATTCTTCATTTTTTTTCTTTCTTCCACCTTCTTCTTCCTCTCTTCTTCTTCCCTCCTCCGGCCAATCTCGTCGTCACCGCCCAACCTCATTCTGGGCCGCCGTCGCCACTCATATGTTAGAGTTTATTTTTCTTTTTCTTTAAAAAAAGATGGGTTTTCTTATTCTTTCTCTTTCAAGCACTAAATTTCTTTTTTCTTCCTCCTTAAAGAAATGAGTTTTCTTTTTTTTTTCTCTCCAAATAAGTGAGTTTTATTTTTCTTTCAACAAATCCTTTCACGACTAATCGCTAATCTCATTTCTTGTTTTTTTTCTACAAGTTTTTTAATCCAAAATTTGTGGAGAAAAAAGATAAACTCATTTTGATAAAAATATGAACAAATTGTTGGCATTGGGTAAAAGATGAACAAATTGTGTAGAAAAGAGAGAAACTCATTACTTTAATGTTGAAACCCTTGAAAATGGGGGGTTGCTTTTCTTTTGTGAGGAAGAAACATAAATGATTTAATGGAGGAGGGAAGAGATCGAAGCTACAATGGCGAAAAACGAAGAAAGAGAGAGAATTAACGGAAGGAAGTGAAGATTCATGTTGAAAAATGAGTTCACGAGTAACGCTTGAAAAACGACTCAACACACAATCCCACGAGTCTGCACACGAGTAACGCCGTGCAAATGAGTCAACACGATAGTAAATTCACAAATGATTACGTGCAAGTAAACACCATCAATGAAATTCAAATTACGTTCGAATTAGTCTTAAGTAAACACTATCAAGGTAAATCGATTACAATTGAAGTCTTAATCAAGTACGATTGATTTATTACGATTGTTGGGAAAAAATCATTACAGAGAGGTAAACACACCCTTAATTAGATCATTCCTTAGTGATTTATAACTAATTTTACTTGATTCAATTTAAAATCAATTCAAAATCATCTAGATAAAATTATTCTTTTTCATGAATCTTACCAAAGGTCCAAGAAAAACAATCACTTATTTTTCTTAAATAAGTACCAAAAGTTAGCGGAAGACGAAAATATGAAAATATACTCACATTAATGAAAAAATACTATTATCTATTTAATTCCATCATTTATCTATAATATTAGGTTAATCCTTGAATATAAAGAAGTTTAATTAACGTGGGAAATTACGGTTTAAAAAATAAAGTAGGATGGAAATTGATTCACCTATGAAATTAAGATTATTAAAGTTTTAATTGATAGATTATTTGTGGATGGTTTTAAAGTTGGGATATAAATTGTTTTTTTTTTGTCATCCAATAATTATCAAGAACAAATAAACGATTGAGAGGACAAGCCACATGTTATTACAGCAACATTCAATGGTTTTCCTTCCAACAACCCACCGTGAGAAAAGCTGCCCTTCGAATCAGCACAAATTCCATTCTTATTTTTGGGAGGAGAGTGAGAATCAGCGCAAAAGTCCTTAAAACGAACCGTATTGGAACAGTTGATTTGACGGGTAGCGTAACGGACGTGAACAGGTGGCCCACGTTCATTGGTTGGTATAACGTCAACGATTGTCTGTGGCAAAAGTAGTGAATTACTGCCCATGTGACACGTGTTACTTAATGCGTGTCTTGTTTGGATATATATATATTATAAAGCTGCAAATTGCAATACAACTACTCTCTGGTGTGACCATTAATTTAATACATATTTTCATTTCATATCTTCAAAATATATTTTCTTGTCTCTAACAAAGACATGACTATCAAAGCGAACATGATTCAGTTGATAAATGTATGTGTTCGATCAAAAAGTCTGTAATTCAAATCTCTCAATTAAGAAAAAAAAAAAACAGACATTGTTATTTTTTCTTCCTTTTTCTTTTTGGAGTACCAGTAAGGTATTAAATTTTCGTTGACATTTCAATATTTCCACATATCTATAAGTTGGATATCGATATGAAAGGTGAATTGACATTTTCATCATACCGTACAAAATCGATGAAATATTAAAAAAAAATAACAAAATATAACCTAACGTGAATATTAATATTATAACAAATGTATTTTAACTAATTTAAAAGTCTAAAATTTTTATTTATTAATTTAAAAATATTTTTAAAACAATTCAAAAAATATCTATCGACATTTAAATTTCTGGGTAGAAAAAAGTAATAAAGCTATTAAGATGTAGAATTTTAAAGGAGTGATGCCATTTAAAAAAAAAAAAAAAATCTACTAACCATTTTATTTTAAATTATAATTTTGACATAAAAGACTATTTTAGTCTTCACATATTATTTAGAAAAAGTGTAACAAATGTCAATTAGAGTAAAATAATTAAAAATATAGTATTTTTTTAAAAAAAATTGCGGATATGACAATTTCTATCAAGGATAGTATGGTCTATCGCTGATAGAAGTTTATCGCGGATAAAAGTCTATCGCTGATAATAGTCTTTTTTAGAGAATTTTGTCGGTGATAATAGTCTATAATAGTCATAAAGTCTATCGGTAATAGTCATAAGTGATAGCCACTGATTTTTTTGTCATATTTACAAAAGATTTTAAACTTTGCTAAATTTGCAATTATTTTTTACCTATTGCTTTTAGTGCAACCTACTCTATTATTTAGGTGATAAGATATTTGAGTAATTGGAATGATTGATTTGAAATTAGGGTTGCATCTCTCCCTTGTACATGTTTTCCTTTTCTACCAACCATTTTATTTTTATTTATAAACTTGACATAAAAGACTATTTTAGTCTTTTAAATATATAAATTATAAACTTGTTTATTTATGTGATATAAACATGGTATTAAATATTTGTTGACATGAACACGAGAGATTGAATTAATATTTCCGTTATACTATACAAAATCGATGAAATATTTTAAAAAAATGACAACGAAATATAATGTGAATATAATATTGTAACAAGTATTTTAACTTATTAAAAAAAAAAACTAATATAAGGTCCCACCGAGATTTGAACTCGGGTTACTAGATTCAGAGTCTAATGTCCTAACCACTAGACCATGGGACCTTGGTGATAATAAATTAAGTTTCATGTAATACAATAGGTCAGGTTTATTGAAAAAGAAAAAAAATATTAAGACTTAAAGGATTATATTGAATAGTTTACAATTTGGGGAAAAAAGATTGAGGTTAAAATATCATTTTGATCCCTATCATTTAGTTATTGTTTTTTTTTTTTTTACTGATTTAGTCCATGTACTTTCAAATTTATAATTCTAGTCTATGTACTCTCCATAAATCTTAAAATTAGTCTACAGTTAGTTTTTGTTGTTGTTAACTTTTTTTCAAAAAAAAAAATAGTATCTATTAATAGTCTCCATATATATATATTTTCAAAGCTAAAAATTCGTAAAAAATTAATTACTAGGTAAATGATGATGAAGGATCGAAAATTATGATCCGTATGAGACTTTTAAATTCAGACTTATTAGAGTTAGCCCTTCTAATCACAAATCTAAAAGCTGAAGACTAAAATTATTTAACCTTTTTTTTTATAAGGCCGAAAGAGTGGATTTGGGTTGGTAGGAGACCCATCTAGACAACAAGAATCTATTCCTCTTCAAGTGCATTGTTAGAACCATTCATGTTATTTCCATATATTTTGGTACTATTGCATTGCACGAGCTTAACTTTATGCTTCATTTCTCCTTAAACCATCATTTATCTATATCATTTCCATCAATTACATCTACAGGGCGACGGTGTCAGAGTCCGTGCATTGGAAGACACAAATTATACTAAATAAGAAACAATCTTCATTTTTTTTTATATTCGTGGGTGTCTTAGTTAACTTGCACGCATCTCAATGAATCTAACAGGACAATTGTTTAACTCTACTACATTTTGTATAAGAAACAACTTTCATTTTTTTTTATATTCGTGAGTGTCTGAGTCAGCTTGCACGCATCTCAATAAATCTAACACGACAATTGTCTAACTCTACTACATTTTGTAACATATGGCTGTCAAGGAAACAATCTTCGTATTATTATATCAAATAGGTGTAAAAGCTCCCTGCAATGCAACTGATGGATGAGATACAGACAAAAACATGTATCTCTAAATCCAGTTGCAGAAAGAGGCCTTACAATCCCTGATAATTCTCCCAAATGAATTGGGCAAAAATTTCATGAAAATCGAATTATGAGTCTTTGTTTCTCAAAATGATGCTATGTAGTTTCTTCTTCAAGCCACATCTTCATCCCTTCTCCGGATGCTTTTAAGCTGCAACATCACTGGGAAGTTCAAGCCCTTGCGGTAATCCTCCCGGGAAATTGGTCGTCGACGATTCTGACCCGATCGCACTGCAAATATAAACCAAATTTATGGAGTCTAGACACATGAATACTTAAGGAAAACGCATTGAGGAATGTGCTTACCTCCTATCAACAAGAACAAAGGAACGAAGCTCACAGTTGGCAAAACTGCAAAATAAAGAGATTTTATTTGTTAAGAACAACAACAACAAAAATCATATGTAGGAGA
Source organism: Herpetospermum pedunculosum (assembly GCA_028017165.1). NCBI lineage: Eukaryota > Viridiplantae > Streptophyta > Magnoliopsida > Cucurbitales > Cucurbitaceae > Herpetospermum > Herpetospermum pedunculosum. The sequence goes on from CM051522.1 coordinate 86,589,362, forward strand.
AGTGAACAACACTAATCCTATCAGGCTATCACTATGCTATAGCAATACTCCTCTAAACTCTCCATTTAACATCAATAATAGAGATTAAATGTCTTTGATGTTGTACATCTAATACGATTCAGCCTGATAAAAAAAAAATTGCCGTCCCTCATAACTAATACGATTCAACACTAATCCTATCCAGCGTCCTTCATAAGTCCATGATAAAAAAAATCTTTCATCCCTCGTATTGATTCACAGATACAGAAAAAAATGTTCTCTATTGATTCACACACTATACCCGCGGGATAGGGATAGAGAAAGGGGAAAAATACGCTAATTTGCTGCTCAAGTTGTTCTGAGTTTTTTGTTCATGTGCTGCAAACTACTGAAGTTCAGCATTCAGTGACAAGAATCTTGGAGTGGATCAGAGTAATGCTTACTGTTTGCAGATTTCATCCTTTATAGATGGATGACAGTCATTTCCAAATGCACTCAAAGCATGAAATATGAATCCACTGTGGCTGACAACTGCAATCTCCTTCTCCTTCCGAGTCCACAGCCTAGCCGGATTAGAAAACCAATAGATACAGAAAATGAAGGAAAAGACGTACAGAAACAAACAGAATAATTATTTTTCTCACAGGATAATGCATGTAATATGATTATACAATAACAATAAATTCAAACAGCCAAAACCTAAAGAAAGCTGTAACAAGCGCCACAGAATGTGTACTTAGGTAACAGCAGTTGGTCAACGTTGGAAGGCATTAACATCCAAATAATGTCATTACTGGAAATCTCAAAACATTATTGCGACTATCAAATAATTTATTAAGTCGATTGAATCCAAAAAAATGAAGCCCCGTTTGATAACCATCTAGTTTTTTAAAATTGTACTTGTTTTCTCATCATTTCTTTAAAATGGTTTTCATCCTTCTTAAGGAAATATTAGAATTCTGAATCAAATTCCAAAAACAAAAACTACTTTTTTTTGTTTTCAAAACTTAGCTTGGATTTTGAAAACACTCGTAAAAAATGTAGATAACAAAATAAAGGAACTCATTGATAGAGGTAGCGTTTATAGGCCTAATTTTCAAAAACCAAAAACCAAAAATCAAATAGTTATCAAATCCGCTTCAGCTCTTTTATTTTTTTATGCTAGAAAAAGTACACAAAACTGACTGAAATAGAGAAATATCACCAACATCTCAAAACTGTCTCATTGTCAAGTACTATCTTCCTTATTTTTTTTTCTATAATTGGATATACCAAGTATCTTTGTCCCCAAGAGGAAAGTTTCCAAACAGTGCTAACCACAAAGACATCTGATGGCAGCCAAAACTAAAAACCAAAGAACATAGAGATAAATAAAGTAGACTTTTACCATTTAAGAAACTTCAGTCCCCTTTCTGCAACTTCTTCGTTGGGCTCTCTGATGTCTGGCTTCCACAGGATATCGTCCTCATGTTCAATCTGGAAAACGTAGAGCAATGTTTTTTCTTAATAGAAATAAGTTTAAATCTAAAATTAGAAATGAAAAATAGTAACAAGAAAAGCAACATAATCCAGCAGCATGGACAAAAAACAATGCAACTTGCCATTGAAAAATCAATTGCAGGAAAAAGAGACCGATACTCGCTAATGCTTCGCCTCTTGTCACACGGATGAACACCCTGTACAATGAAGATAATGATTGGTCATAAGAAAATTTGGAGATTAACAGTGCCAGTATTTTGATAAACATGTCAAGAAAAATGCAAGAAACTCCAATTCAATGATAGTTGTATAACAAAAATTCTCAAATAGGATACTCATGCTGATCACAATAATTAGTATCTCACCATCCGTTACCTTTCAAATTCATTGTCAACTTACATCCTTCTCTAATTAACATAGAAACGTGAGAGAATTTAGAGCTTAAATATACGAATCAGCTACGAGGCAAAAATTAGAGTTACTCAATATCATAGGAAAGGTATACTTACTTTCCCACTAAATTTTATATTTGCTTTTAAAGGAAAATAATTCTAGAGAATTCTTCTTCTCTAGCTTACATCCTTTTCTCTAAATAATGCCAATATGTAAAAATTTATAGCCAAAGATATGCATAAAATACAAGAAGTTTCACTCAACATGAATGGAAAAGGTTATTTCCCTACTAAACATTTGATATTTACGTTATAGAACTCGTGAACATACAAAAGACAGATGCCCAAGAAAATACAAATTTAACGTTTCACTACAGTCTACAGCAAACAAGCCGCAAACTATCACAATGAAGATCAAAACTTTTGAGAAGTTGGATTTGAATCTATAAAATATACCAAATGTTCCCGACAAAGCTCTACTGCCAAAAATGGCGGGCAATTCAAACTTGAAATTGCAGGGCGGTTGCAATCTCCTGCATTTTCTACCATTAATGGGGGAACATTTATACCATCTGAGTATCCTTCACCACCAAATGCTCCAACCGCTGTTTGCATAGTCCTATGTGCAACCATGACAGTTGAAATTGTAAATGTTTGATTAGTAGGGGGCAAACCATGAAATTCTGGCATTTGAGTAAAGAAAAAATTTATAAAATGAAAATTCCCTACACAAAGTAAAGACACAAGCTCAATCATCCAGAGGAACAAGTAAGAATACAGCAACTATATTATAAGATTCATGCTAGTTAACAACTTGGAATTTAAGAGGGGAGTATTTAACACAATATTTCAAAATACACAAACCACACATAAAAAATCATTCCCAAATATTTAAACAAATATACAAAGAACATTGAAAACAAATTGAGCTAGCATTATAGCTAAACTACTCTTGAGAGAAAAAAAATTAATTCCACGGACAAGACCTGAGTAAACTATCTGAGATACAAAACAAGAACTCAGGAGAAAAGAATCTTTGTATATATTGACATCCGAAAAACTCATAAACTGAGCAGGCAAATAAGAACACTGATAACTGCAAGTCATTGTATTAATCCCAATTTGCATCATTTAAGATTGGCAAAGGCTTGTTATGCTTGGACACTATTTTCAGTGAGTTAAAGTATATAAATAAGAAGCTTTAATAAATAGTTCCCATGTAGAAACTCAAGTCGATGTTTCACGAGTTGTTTGTAACTATAGTTTGGTCAAAAGTACGTTAAAAGTCTATTTTACCTAGGAGTCCCAACCTTTAGTCCAAAATTTTTGCATACAAAAAAGGTTCATCCACCCGATAACTTGTATCTAAACCTGTTTCTTAAAAAGAAAGTATTTGTTTCTAAGATGAGATACCTGAACAAGGGGGATGTGATGACTAACTCAATTCTATTAGAAAGTCCACATGATTGAACATGTTTCCGCAGATTGCCAACCTGATTCAATTCCCAGGAAAAAAAAAATAACAAATTATTTGCAGTTCATTGAACTTTAGGAAACAAATTGTAGTCTCATATTTATTCAAGACAATAAACAATTAAATTAGGCATGTGTAACTTTTTAGAATGCTGAATCAATCATGATAACAGAGTAAGATTTCATCAGCTCACTCAAATTCACAACAAGGGATTACCTGTTTCCATCCTAGAGAGGTAAGTTGGGCATCAAGGTAATCAAAAGAGAGATATTCCTTCACATCCTTTTCTCCTGCCACATTATGAAATCCCTGGGCATGCCTCACCTGAAAATTTTATTTGAATAAAGTTCAAATGCTTGGAAAATACAAACCCATATACAAAAAATAATAATAATAACAATAGAATTTAAATGCACATCGAAAGAAGAGCGCAAGAGAGAGAAATATTTGTTCCATACCAGATGAATAGTTTTAGTACGATGCGACGGATACAAACTTAGTCCTTCTGTAGCGTCCATATCTGTAGATCAGAATAATAGCAAGTAACCAAGTGAAAACAAAAAACAAAGTGTTCTCATCGATCGAAAACGAAATGCAATATCAGAATCACAACGATCCATTTCACAGTGTGAGTAAATAAAAAAAGCAGATCCGATCATCAAGATTGATCTACCTGAAGAGCGGGAAAGAGAGCAAAGAACAGAGGAAGAAGAAGTTCGCGACGAGGCTCTGAGAGGAGACGAAGAGAGTCGTATTGCAGTAGCAAATTGGTTTGACAAGTTTCCAAAAAGTGAGAAACAAAATAAACAATGGGGATTTATAATATTCATCGCCATTACAGAGCCAACCGAATCAGAGCGCGTGGATTCAGCACTCCCAATGAAACACAAACCAGAAAGATTCTAAAAATGGCATTCAAATTTGCATAAATTTCTGAGAGCTTTGCAATTTGGCGTACGGACGGACGCCATGGCAATGGCTGCTGCTGCTGGTGCTCTGATCGGTCCATGTGAACCATTGGTTGGTGCGCTACGAGCCAAAGGGATTAACCAAACTTGTGGGAGTAGCGGTTGGTTGTGGACCAGTGGCTCACGTCGCTCCGTCGATTGCCTTTTTGGAATCCATTTTCGTCGTCTTCTCTTCTCTCGAGCTTCTTCGAATGCGAATATTCGATTATGCGAGTGGAAGGAAGCCTGTGAATCGCTGTTGTGATGACACCTTTTTGGGCTTTTCTCTAAATTGGGCCCAATAAGCCCAATGAACATGCGGGCTTAGGAAATTTCGATCTTCGAAATAATGGGCTACCATTTTCAGTTAGTTGGGCTGATAGCATTTTTTGCGACACACGGCAATTTTTAATTAGCAGTTTTTAAATAGATCAAATATATTTTTTATTTGAAAATCATCCAATACTAGAATCTAAAACGATGTTTTGAACTAAAATACATCTTCAAACCCTAAAATCTTATACATAAGGTAAAATTTTATTCCAGATAAATATATTTTTCTTATTGATTAAAGCAAAGTATTATGTACAATATCTTTTATAGGCTCATGAATGAGATAAAACAAGGAATAATCTGTTAAAGCTAAAATAACAGTAGCTAAAGGTAAATAAAATTTACTAGAAAATGTATTTAAAAGAGAGCAGCTCAGGGAGGTCCCTTGATAATTTAAGATGTGTTTAGGACATCAACCTAGAGTTGGATGAACTGAATTATTATAACTCAATATACGTTTGATCCACCAATTGTTTAACTCTAGCTTATATAACTCGCATATTATTATAATTTACTGACTATTATAGTCGAATTATATTATAACTCACATATTATTATAATTTATTGACTATTATAAATTTATAATCACCGACTATTTTAATCAAAACAATCTTTTAAGGATTACATAGTGAGCTAATTACGAGCTGGTTCAACCATTTTGGTGGGTAAATATTGAACCCATTAGGCCTTTCAAGTACGTGTTTTTTTTTTTTTTTTTTGGCAACGGAAGTTAACGTATTTTAGGTCTAGTTGAACTGCATGATATAAATATTTAGATACAGCAAATTAATTAAGCTATATTTATGATCTTGTTAAAAATGAGAGCAAGTTGAAAGCCACAATCTCCATAATTAATATCAAACACCCATATGCAAAGGTATAAAAAATATTATAGGGTAATTTAAGTTTAAAAAACATCAATGCTATTTTCTTAAAAATACTTTTCAGTTTTCAAGTATTTCTTATTTTTTTTTTCTTTTTGTTTTCTTTATGACATGTTTGGGTGGGGATTGAATCTAAAACCTCATGATCAAATACATCATGTCTGAATATGCACTTGTTGACAAATGCATTTTGTTTTCTTCATTGCGTTCATGTCCTTGTCTTCATGGGTATGAAATGCACTTTGGATTCTTTATTGTTCTTTGTCTCTTGAAAAAATGCATCTAGGAAATAACTTTAATAAAAATTATCTCCTTTGATTTTTTCTGAAAAACAAAACACGGAATTTCATTTTGTAACCTTCATAAAAATAATTGTTTTTCATATTAATAATGAGTCACGTGATAATCGTCTCATAATTCTATTAAAAAAAATAATAATAAAATAAGTCGCTCTTTTCTTAACATAACAAGATCTCCTTATAATTTCAAAGCTAGACATTAATGCATTCAAATGATCAATCAAAGCAAATTATTATTACTAAACATCTCCATTATTTAATATTTGATTCAAGCTGTAATTGAACTTAAAAACCAAAAACTTTTTTTTTTTTTTTCACAAGAGATATTTTCAAAAGATTATGGACAGATTATCACTTAATTAAGATGCGAATAATTACCTCACATTAATCTCTTTTCTCAACATTAATCTCTTTTCTCTTCCTTTTGAAAATACTTATAATACTTTCAATCTATTTGCTCCAATAATAATTAAATATTATCGCCAAGCAATAAAATACATAGATTTGATTTCACCGCTTTTATTTGTAATTTATTTTTCTATTAAATATTACGTAATTTGTTATATAACATGGTGGCAAAAAGAAATTAAAATATGAATTTTCATTTGTTGAATAGCTGATAAATAGCAATAAAATGATGACAACAACCTTAGTACAATTTCTAACATATCTCTTATGAGAGTTTCTTTTTTATAAAAAAATATAATTAGTAAGAAATAATATATAAATGATTTATCAATTGGTCGATTAGCTGGCATACAAATGTGAAGATCTAAACGGAGGTTTATTGCATTCGTGGATCGATTTAGGGTTTGGGATAAGACAAGAAATTTGAATTGGGTTTGTTGACTTACATATGCTACCATCCAAACAAATTGGAATGAGACAAATTTGACTTTTCTTTAAATTTGAAATCTACCTTCGCCAACCAATTAATTCCTATTAGTATCTGCCATCTGATATCCTTGTTGTGTGGGTACATATACTTTGGTCTCTTTTTTTCTTAGAGAAATGGGAAAATTATTAAAAGGAGATTTTTTTTTTTTTTTTACGACACGTGAAAATTGTTAAAAATGAGTGCAAACGAACCATTTATTTCTTTTATATCTTATGGTGCCACCTATTTAAGCTAGTGGTATGTAGTTAGGATAGTGACATGTGTGGCTTATATTTGGGAGAATATGGGTTAGTGGCATAATGAGATTATGATAGAGAATTACAAGGTTAGTGGGGTAGTTAGTGGGTTAATTGTTTACCTATTTAATTAGCTATAAAAGCTGGTAATGTTTTCAATTTAAATCATCGAATTCAATTGAAACAATTCTTTTCTTTGTGCAATTTCTTTTATGTTTCCATACTTCCGTTATCTTCGTTTTGTTACATGGTATCAAAGCTTCAAGGTTCTTTGTTTTATGTTTGAGTTTAAATACTCGTTGAAGATGAACGGTGGAAACAATGTTTGTGTAGACAAGCTTGGCGGTGATAATTATAGCTATTGAAAGCTATGTATGGAAGCTTTTCTACAAGGGCAAGATCTTTGGGATCTTGTTTCCGGTGATGATGCAGAAATTCCAGAAGATACTATGGAGAATGCTGAGGCACGAAGAAACTGGAAGGTCAAGTGTGGCAAAACTTTATTTGCTTTGCGGACTTCCATTGTCAAATAGTACATTGAGCATGTTCGTGATGTAAGTTGTCCAAATAAAGTGTGGGACACAATTGGAAGATTGTTCACTCAAAAGAACACGACGAGGTTGCAATATTTGGAGAATGAACTTGCTGGAAGGACTCAAGGTAATTTGCCGGTTTCAGAATATTTTCTGAAAATTAAAACTTTATATGTTCTGAAATTTCAGAATTAGACAAGGATGATCCGATTAGTGATGCTCGTGTGCGTCGCTATCTTATTCGTGGACTGCGAAAAGAGTTTATGCCATTTATTTCATCGATACAAGGTTGGGTAAATCAACCTTCTATCATTGAGTTGAAAATTTTGCTTTCAAATCAGGAAGCATTGATGAAACAAATGTTTTGCAACTACAAGCAAACTCACTCTGAGGTGGAAGTTGTTCTTTATGCAAAAGAAAAGGGAAGAGTTAATTCTTCTCCAAGGTTTTATTCAAATGACGTCAAAGATTCCAAGGTTGAAGGGCAGTCCAAGGAAAATTTAAAAGGATGTTTTAGGTGCGGCAAGCCGGGACACATCAAACGTGATTGTCGGGTAAAGGTGGTGTGTCAACGTTGTGGAAAATTCGGCCATATTAGACAAAATTGTCGGGTGATTCTCAATGAAGCAGAAGCAAATGTTGTACAGGAAAGTAACAAACCTGAACAAGTTACTTGGGAACAATGCTTATCAATTGAAGTTATTGATCAACCCAATAATTTGCATGCTAATGCTTTTATAGATTATAATGAGGATTGGATTGTTGATTCTGGTTGTTCTCATCATTCAACTGGAAATGTTTCTCTTCTCTCTGATGTACGTATCCATCAAGGAAGAAGAGTCATTACGACGGCTGATAATTCCATACATCCTGTTGTTCAAGAGGGACAAGTTAACGTTAAGGATGGTGCATCAAATGTTGGTGATATTTCTCTGGAAGATGTTTATCATGTTCCAGGTTTAAAGAAGAATGTGGTTTCGGTCTCTCAGATTGCCGACTCTGGGAGGTATGTTCTCTTTGGTCCAGATGATGTGAAAATTGTTTCCAATATTAAACAATTTTCACAAAAATGAGAGATTTTACAACACGTGAAAATGGGAGATTGAACATGTGCCCTAAATGATCGATAAATTGGTTTATAATACTCACTTCAGCCTCATCATTGGGCCGGGTCGGGCCGGGCCGGCCCAAAGAATCAAAGGCCCAAGCTTGGCCCAGGCTCAAGCCCTTTGGGCCTAAGCCACTGTTTGGGCCGGGCTTGGGTCGGCCCGACCCCTAAAACATAGATCCATAGCCCAATCCATGGGCCAAACTCAATGAGCCAAAATTGGATCGGGCCTAGATCGGCCCTTTGGGCCGGGCTTAGGTTGACCTTTAAATAAAAACTTTATTTTTATATATAAATTTTGCATGAGATTAAAGCTTATTTATAGAAAATAAATGTTCTCCAAACTCAAAACTTTCGATGTGGAAAAAAAAAAAAAACTCTAATAATTTTTAAAATATAATAATTAGTTTTGAAAAATTATTTTTCTTTTAATAATTATTTTTTTTTCTCTTTTCCACACTTTTCAAGACTATGCATGCACATTTTTAATAAATTATCATCATTTTTTTCTTGTTTTCTATATTATGCATGCATGTAGGCCATAAGTAGTCATGATCATATTTTTCATTTTTTTTTAGATTATTATTATTATAATTTATATATAATAAATTATTATATTGGATCGGGCCTTTGGGCCGGCCCAACGAGCCGATCCAAATACGGCTCGAACAGGCCGGCCCATGGGCCGATCCAATTAAAAAAAAATAGATCCATATCCAATCCGATGAATGAAAGGGCTGGGCTGGGCCGGGCCGGTCAACCGTTGACCATGGGCCGAGCTTGGATCGGGCTTGGGCTGGGCTTGGGCCGGCTTTTGGGCTTCGAGCCCGATGATGAGGCTGATACTCACTTCCCGACTTAATTATATCTGTATATATAGTCATATTTTTCATGAATGAGGCGACTTAATGAATGGATAAATTTAAAATTAATTTTGTTTGTATTGAAATTACGAGAAAACAAAAATGAGCTAACCAAACCAGCCAACAAGCTAGGAATCCTTTGGGTTAAGAAAAATGAATCTTCTTTGGTGAGTTTGTAATACATAAAAATTACTAAATTATTGGTGCATAATACAAGATGTAGGTTTTTGAAGCCAACCCTAATTTCTAATCTATCTATATTTGCTATATGTCAATGTGAGTATGTTTACTATATCAAATTTGTTGTTTAAAATGAACAAATTCTCTCCTAAACCCAAATACTTACCTAAACACATACCGCTCAAATATTGGTCTTTCCAAATCATAAAATTGACCAAAATAAACCTAGCCAAAACAAGACAAATGAACATTCAAATATTAAAATATAATATGTATATACAAAGTTCAAAAGATAAATTATGAGGCGTCACGGATCGGTTTAGTTTGATGAGTTTGCGTACTATTTGTTTGTTTTTTTCACATTTACAATTGTAAAAAAGAAAAAAAGAAAGAAAAAAGAGTGGAATTGGAATAATTCTTTAATTATTCGATGTAGAGCATGTGACTGTGACTCACTGACTCCCAAAAGCAAAACCTATAGCCATGGGAGACAAAGCTAGCTTTTGGTTTGGGGGAAGAAAATGGAAGGTAGCTAGGGAGAAAGAAGGAAGATCAATTAATTAATTAATCTTTTTTTTTTTTCAACGATATATTAATTAAAGTGAGGATTGAACCCATAACCTGATAGTCACGGACACAACCTTATGTCAATTGAGTTATGTTCGATTTAACATAATTAATTAATCTTGATTAATAAACACTATACTTTAATGGGTAACCATTCACTTCCGCACAAGATAATTTGTGATAAGTTGATTATAGACTAGATATGTTTATAAGCTATACAATTGAAGTCGTTAAATTACATAATAAATCTGGTCGTTGTAGTATAGTGGTAAGTATTTGTAGTTGTCACGTGAGTGATGTGGGTTGGATGTCCAACACTGAAAGTCTAAAAAGATTTCAAAGAATTATACGACCATTCAATTCTTTGACGGGCCACATACCCTAAACTCTTGATGATTGAGACACGACTCTAAAATTAACCTAAACAATTTTAATTTAAAAAAAAAAAAAAAAATGAGTGTGAGTGAGGTTGCTGTTGATGTTAGCGATGGAAGTCTATGTAAGGCGGATGGTGGGAAAGAAACAAAAGGAGTAACACGGGAGAATTTCTAGTACATCTGTGGTATGGAAAAATTCTATACCACTGCCTTTAAACGAATGACACGTGACAAAATAGTTTAAAAAAATAATATATTTAATAGAGTGGATCCCAATCTGACAATTATTTTGACACGTGTCATTCATTTGGCAGTGGTATGAAAATTTTTTCATACAAGATGTACTAAAAATTCACCCCAGAAAATGGCGGTTTGGGAAGGTTTGGCGGAATTAGCAGAAACCTCTTTTTCTGCGATATTGTGTGCTATTTTTTTGGTGGGACAGACAAGAGAATTAAACCGCTTAATGTCGGGAGGTAGGAGGATCAAACAACCGCGGTTTTCTCTCCAATTCTGCAGGTCTTCTGTTTTCCTACGACTTACGTCCTTGCGTATTATACTTTCCTGCTGCTTAGGGCAATTTTTTTTTTTTTTAATTTAACGAAAATGACAAAATATATGTTTTTTGTTTTTTATTCAACTTGTTGGTAGAGTTTCTCATTTCTAATTTTGTTGGTTTAGTATATATATTTTAACTAATTGATCTATCTAATTAAGTATGTGTTTTTATTACTTCATAATACTGTGTAGATTGACCAAAATTTAAGTTAAAGTGAACATATTTTAGCGATAATTAGTATGTACAACTTGTTACGATAAATTGAATAACAAAGAACAAATAAACGCAAAAGAAATCGACATAGATTTACTGGTTCACTAACATCGTGTTAGCTACGTCTACGGATAGAAGAAAGAGAACAATATTATTTCGAAATAGGAGAGAATCACAAAATGACAATAGGGATAGTTGAACCCATTAGAAGGTTTATATATGACACTCTTCTAATTACCTAATATAAAATTGGTCAAAACTCAAAACGAATAATTAAAATTCAAATCAGATTCAAGGTTCGTAGAGGGTCATAACAGATTCAAGACATTTCAACACTACTAGTACCTCCCATTCGGTCGAAAGTTCAATCCTTAACCTGGTATTTGATGTATTAAAAAAAATGACGAAAATATAAAAGGAAAAAAAAAAATCATCTAAATAGAGAAAAAAATTCTAATTTTTTTTTCTTCCGAGAACCGATAAGAATTTTTTTTTTTTTTTTTTTTTTTTGATAGCTGAGAACCGATAAGAATTAATATAAATTATGAGTTTCCTTTTATTTTTCTCTACTACCATTCTATCGATATTATGTCATGTAGTTTTATCAATAATCAATTTTAATATTTATTAATATATTGAGAAAAATATTAAATTGAAAAATTAGGCAAATATTAGTGACTAAAATATGTATTTAGAAAGGAAAAATAAATAAGCCTTTGAGTGTGTATGGTTGTTAATTTGTTTAATATCTTTTAAGTTTTTAATATATGTTTCTTCGTGAGCTTTATGTAAATATTTATTTTAATATTTGTCGTAATTTATCACGTGTGTTCATATTCGTGTTTTGTTTATTTACGTCGTGTTTATATATTTATTCACTTTTAAGACATTACATTACAATTTAATAGATAAGATCAAGATTGAAAACTGCAATTTATAAAAGAAGTTACTAATTTATGGACTAATTTTACTAGCCGAGCATAGCTCAGCGGGCATATGTATGTGCTAACGACCAAGAGGTCTGTGGTTCGAATCCCTCCATCCCCAATGTACTCAAAAAAAAAAAAAAAAAAATTACTATATATATATTATTTTATTATTATTTATTATTATTTTGTTTTGGGTAAACAAACACAATAACATTGAACTTTAGAAGATAAAAGGGACAACAACCAAAAATGGTAGGGTGAAACCAAAACTTGTGTTTGTCCTCGGACAGATTGTGAGCCACATTGTTAAAGTTTCGATTGGTATGTTGAAAAGTCGTTTTCTCATGAATCAAAGCGAGGTTTTTGGCTTGTGAAATATGAAGAATCCTACATCAGTTAGATAGTTTGCTTCATTGTTTAGCAACCTAATAACTTCCGGTAAATCTAAATCGACCAACAATCCAGGATGATGGGGTGGCGGAGAGGTGTTGTCAATAACAAATTTTGGAAAGAATCGAAGTTTTTGTCGTTAAAAATCCACTCAGAATCCCAATCGAAATTCATGAGATGATGAGGACACCGGCTAAGCAATTGAACGGTCATATCTAATCGTGTTTGAACCAGGAGTTATAGTGTAGGGGTCCAAAAAATGAATTTTTTGTTTTTCTTTTTTTGGGTCCGTTCTTGATCGGGAATTGAGTTGAGTTAAAAAATACTTATTTTTTAAAAAAAGAAATTTTTTTTATCCAAAACCTAAACTCGTAGGGGCTAATTTTTAAAATAATTCATTTAAAATTATATGTTAAATACTAGAAAGAAAGAAAAAAGCATTTGATTTTTTAATGTGGAAAAAGAAGAGTAAGCTAGTGTTAAATTTCATTTAATATATTCTCCGTCATAAAGGGCAGCCAGGGTGTCAAAAATAATTGACGTTTTATTATTATTATTTTTAGTATATTTTTTCTTTTTTATTTTCATACTTATTACAAGTAACAGCTCTCTAATCTTCTCTTCCATATGTTTTTTTTTAGGCTATTCTCTTCCATATGTTAATTTCAATAAATAAATAAAATCCTCTCGATGTTAAGAATTTTACATAAATATAAATTCTGGCAAGTATTATTGTTTATCTATCCCCCACCAAATTTCACGACATTTTTTAAAATTCATTCAATTCAATTTATTAATCTTACTAAATCAATTCACTTTATGACAATATGATCTATACCCAACCGACATATTGTATGTTGATTAAATTTAAGATTTTTTTTTTTTTTTTTGTTTGAAGCAAATTTAAGATTGTTTATATCATATTAATTTTCTTTTAGTACATATTTTATTAATTTAATTACGATTTACCTACCATTGCGACCCTGAGATATGAGGTGTATCCAACTTGCTGATAGGGCAACTCAACTTGCTTTTGCAAAACTACTTGGCGTTATAAAATAAAGAAAAACAAGAAGAAGAAGAAAAAATATTATTGATGATTTTGTTGAAGTTTTGTCTTTTCTATTATTTCAATTTATTTTTTATTGCTTCATGCCACTTGTAATTTGGATGTAATTTCCAATTGGACAAAATCTAAAATAATTGGTTAAATTCTAAAAATGGATGGTTCAGGTTTCTGCACCCCAATATATTGAACTAAACAAAAATCATTTAAAATGTAAACTAAATTATCTCTCAATTATTATAAATTAGGATAATATTATTCTAAACTATTTATATATTTATAAATGGATTGTTTTTAATATTTATCAACTTAGCTCTATCATGGTTGGGGAAAAAAATAATAGAGGCTGTGTTGCTATTGTTAGATATCGATTTGAAGATTAATTTAGGTTTATTAGAAGCTTCCCCTTAGGCTTTTTAACACGTTCTTCACTTTTTTTCTCTTTAACTTTCATGATATATAAGTTATTTTTCAATTTTTCCATGCAAATTTGAACTTTCCCCCTTGAAAGTCCAAAAAATGGTTGAGATAGCTTTTTTTTTTTTTTTTTTAATACTCTTTATTAAAAGGTTTGTATCAAAACGAGATCATTAGATTTTAGAGAAATTATAATAAATAAATTTCAATTACAAAAATTAACTGACAATCTAGTGATTAAGAAATCACTAATTCGATTCTCATACTCTACATATTGTAAAAAAAATATATATATTTATATATATATATATAATACGATAATTTTAATTTTAATTTCTTATTTAATAGTATGTCCTTAAAACTTTTGAAATTTTTTAAAAATAATTTAACTATTAAATTTAAAAGAATACAAATTTGAAATAGATATGAAAAAAAAAAATGAAAGTGAGGGGGTTGGGCATTTATTTTCCACTAAGGCAAAGGTTGGTTTTTTAAAAAAAAATCCTAAATTATATACCAGAAAGGTATGGTTTTAAAGTTGAGGGGCAACCCCGAGCCCATGGTAAATTCACCCTTGCCAACACCCAAGAAAGCCCTTCATTTTCCACCACGTCTGCCTCTCCATATCTGCCCTACGCTCCTGGTCCCACCACCTCTCCTCCTCCTCCCCCATCCTACCTGACTACGATCGTCGAATCGTCCTTTTTCACATTTCTCTTCGTGTCGTTTGTCACACCTTCAAGGATTGCCGCTCCGTCTGATTCATCCTCAGAGTCTTTCGCGTTCCCATCGACGGGTAGTTTAAAAGAAAGTTAACCTTACAAAATTTCATGGTTTTTTTTTTATTGTTTTTTCACATAATCACAAAATTAAACTCTAAACATAAATAGATTACAAATTTTTCATAAATCGTGGTCATCTACAAACTCTATTTTTTGCAAAGAGTAATACTTAGTTTGGTGGCCCAGCCAGCCGCTCATTGACACGCGGGACGACGAAGTATTACTATTTTGCAAATAGTTTCAAAATACTTTATTTTTATAATTATTTATTAAAAATACATTATTAAAAAAATAAAATAAAAGTCATACAAATTCAGAGAAGCCTCTCTGACAAGGTCTTCTTTTCTGATGCCACCAAGTATTTGACCAATCTTTTCTCCACTATACATTAAAATATCCAATTCTCTTCTTCCCTCTTCCCTCTCTTTTATTAATTGCATAGATTTCGGTGAAAAAGACATCCAAATCAAAATAATACTCAAACCCACATACACAAATCTAGATTCCCTTCAATCTTATTTCCGTATACTTTCTACTAAACTAGATTAATTAAGCTTAATTTACAAATATAGACATCTAACTCCATTAACATAAAATTTGACAAGCCCGCATTAATTAAATATTTTTATAAAAAAAAACAATACAAATCTAAATCTAAAAATTTATAATTTATAAGTATTAATTAATTAATTTCTGCATACTCATTTCATTTCATACAGTAGAATCCAACAAATGTGTATTTTTTTTATCATATTCTCTGCGCCTCCTATATATTCTCCAAGTTTAAGATTCATTTGATCAAGTTGTGAAAGAAAAAAATGGAGTTTAATGAAGACTATTTGTTAGATGAAGTTTTATGTTTGAGAAGAGAGATGAATTGGGAATTAGCAATGCCCACACCTACAGAAATGAATGGCTGGAATTTTGATTCCTCTGATTCTTCTTCTGCAGCATTCTCTTTACCAATTGAACAGCAGAATCTCAATTACCTTCTCACTGGGCATGCTCAGTATTCTTTGCCCGGCGACCACTTCACGCCGCCGCCGCCGTCGAGTAGTTTTGAGGTCATTTATAATCCGATTACGGAACTTGGGATTTTGGAGGATGAGATTCATAATCTTGAAGTTCAGGCTACTTGTAAAATTGAGCCTACTGTTCATTCTCCTCAAATTATCCCAATTTTCAACACCGCCGCCACCTGCGATTTTGCCCAAAAATTCGTCAATTCGAATAAGAAACTTTCGGTTCAGGGGAAGCCGTCCAAGAATCTCATGGCGGAGAGACGGCGGAGGAAGCGCCTCAACGATCGACTCTCCATGCTCAGATCTATTGTCCCCAAAATTAGCAAGGTTTCATTTTCAATTTTATTATTTAGGATTACCCTCTTGTTTTTAGTTTTCTATTTTTAAAATTTTGGCTTATTTTTTACTAAATTTTTTTATTATAATTTTTACTTCTCTTAAAAAAAAAAAAAACAACAGTTACAAAACAAACAATCTATGTAAATAATGTTTATAAGTTTAGTTTTCAAAAACCATAAATCATAAATCAAATAGTTATCACTGTGACCTTAATTTTTTGTTTTATAGTGATGATTTATTGTTTAGAAAAATTGTCTAGGATGTCAATTTAGAGTCAAATAATTAAAAATATAACACTGTTTTAAAAGATTTGTAAATATGACAATTTTTATCTGTGATAGTTATCAATGACTATCAGTGATATCTATCGATATGCTTATGTTTTTTTTTTTATAGAATTTTGTCAATGGTTATCATTAATATTAGTCGTTGATAGTCATCTTATCAGTCTATTCTGACTTTCACTAAGTTTTTGTTGATATTTTGAGTTTGATGGCTATTTATGCAAACATTTTTTTTTAATACAATTGAGAAATAGATATTTGAACATTCGATCTAAAGTGGATGAATACACTACACATGTCAATTGCCAAAGTGAGTATAACTCCATCGTAATTGTCATGTATTTTTTTTACATTGGATTTTGAAATCTTCTCATCCACATTTGTTTTGTTATACTAATTCTTAAAAAAAACAAAAATGCATGTGAATTATGAGCCATGCTCATTTTGTCATTATTATTATTTAATTTTTGTTTTATGGTGAGGATTAATAAAAATTAAAAAAACCCAAATTGGTATTTAGATGGATAGAACTGCGATTTTGGCGGATGCAATTGATTACGTGAAGGAATTGGTGGAGAAAATCAACAATTTACAAAGGGAAATTGAAGTGGTGAATAATCCGATTTATAAGATGGAGTCCATGGGGATTTTGAGAGACGTGAAACCAAATGAATATTTCGTCAGAAATTCTCCTAAGGTAATTATGGCAGATTAATTAAGGGTAATTAATTAAAATAAGTGCTGTGTTTATGTTTTGATTAGGGTTGTGATTATTGCAGTTTCATGTGGAAAGGAGAGAAATGGGCAGTGGGATTGAGATTTGCTGTGCGGCTAAACCAGGATTATTGTTGTCAACAGTGCAGACTCTTGAAGATTTGGGGCTTGATATTCAGCAGTGTGTCATTAGCTGTTTTAATGACTTTGCAATTCAAGCTTCTTGCTCTGAGGTCATTTTCAAGTTCATCCTTTGATTTTCGAGTGTTTTTAAGATTTTCAAAATCACTTTTTGTTATTTAACCAAAAATATTGCAATGAATGTAGAGGTGATATTAACGGATTAAGAGTAATTTTTTATCCTTCTAACGAGATCATTGAATTCTTATGTCATGTTTGAGAGTCATTTTTTATATAATAATTTGTTTAGAAGTGATTTATTAAAAATAATTTTTAAATAATTCATTTCAATGTTTGATTTTATACCTGTAAACTTAATTCATTTTGAATGATTTAAGACTTATTTTTAGAGTGATTTTGAATATGATTAAATGATTTTTGCGGATTTCAAATCGCTCCAGTTTCATTTTGGAGAGACGGGGCGGGTATTGTCCGGATAATTTTTACCGCGAATAATTTACTTTTTAATTTATTCTTATCCATTTTTTTTAAGTTTTGTTATTTGTTAAGTTGATTAATATTATATATATTTAATTCAATAAACTTTATTTGTAAGATGTGCGTTTTTTTAGAATTCATTTGTATTTTTTAGACCAAAAGAGGGGTGTGCAGTTAAATTTTTTTGGGAAAAAATCAATTTATACCCCTAAACTTTGAGGGTTGTATCAATTAAAACCCTAAACTTTCAATTGTATCAATTTACACCCTCCATTAGAAAAATGTTAGTTTTTCACACGTGTGGAGACTTGTAATTGATCAATTAAACCCCTAAACTTTCATACAATTGATTCAATTATGAAAGTTTATGAGTTTAATTGTTAAAATTATAAGTTTTCACTCGTTTAAATGAATTTTTTTTCAAATAAGTTCTAATAGAAGGTGTAAATTGATACACTTATGAAAGTTCAGGGTTTAAATTGATATGATCGTTAGTTTAGGGTTTTAATTGATACAATCCTCAAAGTTTAGGGGTATAAACTGATTTTTTTTCCCTAATTTTTTTTATGAATAATATATATATATATAAGTATACGGGACCGGTAAACGGACCCGTCTCCGCTCCGTTTACCTAACGCAGCAAAAAAAAAAATTCCGCTCCCTGCCCCATTCTTCAGGTGATCGGGGATTTCCGTCCCATTTAGGGTGGGGCGGGACAAATGGACATCTCTATTGGTTTGGAAGTAGTTGTTCTAAAGTTAGTGTTTTGTGTGTGATGAAATAGGGAAGGGAGCACAGAACAATTATGAGCACAGGAGAAGTAAAGCAAGCATTGTTTGAAAATGCTGGATATGGAGGAAGATGCCTCTAAGACAGTAATCCAATTATTTGAAACCGAGGAAGAGAAAATGAAGAAGACAACAAAAAAATCTCAATGTTTTCAATGAGATTTGGTTAGCTGAATTATTGTTCACTCTTTTTTTTCCAATAATAAATTTGTATTTAATTGAATCCTTATATCAGCAAATGATTGTCATATTAGGAAATAAAAGAAAAGTTTATTTCAATTTGCAAGAATAATTTGTCTTCCAGCTCCCCAGGTGCCCAACCCAAGAAAAAAAAAAGTGACATTATTTTTATATAAAATATTAAGAACGGATGAGAAATAACAAAAAATTAGGTTCCTTCTTTTTTATATACAAAATATTAATAATTATTATTTATTTTTTTTGAAAAGTTCAATGTTTACCCCTAGAAAACAAACGAACAACCAAAAATAGATCTTATCAATTTTATAATTAGTTAAAAATTGCCACACTTATTTAAATTTAATTGCAATTTGATAAAATTAAAAATTTAGGATAAAAATTTATTTTTCACCAAATTAATACATTTATTTTAAAACAACCCAAGATTAATAATACATTATTTTTTTCATTGGTGCTTTAGTTATAGACTTCTTCTTTTTTGGTTTTTGGATATTGTGCATTCAACATTATTAACTTCTCTATGGTCTGGCTGCTATTTAATCTAGTTCAACTCTGTGACCTAACATTTTATGTCCAAGTGAAATGATTTAACAAGTTAATCATAACAAATAAGTCAAATATTTTGTTTTTGTTTGTTTTATAGTAATAATTCCATTCTATTCTAGTACATCTTTTATTAACTAATAATAATTGATTCTAATTGAAGATTATTTATTTTATTTTTTTTTTGAAAAATAATTGAAGACTATCTTGATATCATCATTTGGAAACACAAAAACATCATATATATAATATAGTCTTCCATCCTCTTTGTAGTCACTTGAATTTTTTAAAAACGACAATTTAATTTATAAACACTACTTCACATTTGAATTTATTTATTTTTGTTAATTGTTATATACTTTTTAAAAATAAAAAAAAATAACAAATTGACAATTTGTTAAGAAAATTGTGAAGCTTAATTTTCAAATCGAAATAATTACCAAAACAACTTAAGATAATTTTTTTTTTTTTTTTTACAACATGTTATGGTGGATGATTGAACCTAGAACCTCATGATCAATACATCATGTCATTGAGCTATGCTCTTGTTGGCACAACCCAAAATAAATTGATGGGGAAAAATTGGGCAAAAAAACAAATTTTCCGAACCAAAAAAAAAAATGATAGGGGAAAAATTGGCCAAACCAGAGAGCTACCATTTTGCATGACCTAATCCATAACCCATAATGTCATTGTGTCTATGTTTTCTTATCTCCTTAATAGACCTATAAAGGAAACAGAGCCACAAAATATATATATATATATATATATAATAATTTTACAAATAAAAATATGGCTGAAGTATAAAAAAATTATCGCTTAAATTTGCTTTTTTTTTTTAAAAAAAAATACCCATATTCTTTTAAAAGTTGTAATATTACATTTCACATTTCATAAATGTTTCAAAACTATCGTCAACATGAGCATAGTTCAATCGGCATATTGTATAAATATGAATTAGTAATCTAGAGATTCGAGGTTGAATCTTTCACCTCACATGTTATAAAAAAATTGTAAGTCTACAGGGTATAACCTAAATTAGTGGAGTGGTGTCATGTTTGGAATTGTTTGTATTAAGCCTACAAGAACAGCGTTCAGCCACATTCACTTTCTGCCCAACCTTCTAAAAAAATATTATATTCCAAATGTAGTAGCAAATTCTTCAATTATTTATTGTTATTATTTAAAAAAAAAAAAAACTATGTGGGATAATTTGTATAAAGGCTTTGAAGAGTTGAAAGGGCTGGGGCAGTTGGGCTGAAGCAGGCCGATTTCCCAGTTCTGCTGCAGCCCAGTATGTAATCAAGTCTAGGAAATGTCATCCAGACCAGATGATAATTTTGGAAATGGTTGAGAGGTAATTTAAAAATATATTATTGGTATAAATAAAGTTAAACACTCGACCATGTTGTCAAATTGAGCATAGCTCGATGATAATTGATATGTTCTCTTATGTGAGGTTAGAAGTATGAATCATCTTAATCTGATATGTCGTGGTATATTTGAACTGTTTTCTCTTTTTTTTAAAAAAAAAAAAAATTGATTTTTTCTTTTACTTCATACATTATAACATATTACATCATCATAAATTACAGAATAAAGATTTGAAACTTACAAATTTTTAAATAATGTAGAGATGCTTATTACCACATAAATATAATTTATGTGATTGCTAACTTATGTGAAAGAGTTGTTTTTATTCCTAGTGTAGCAAATATTGGGTGAAGATTTAAATTTTTAATGTAAAAAAATAAATATTTGTATGTTGCATTTAAAAGCTTTTTAAGACCGCAATAAACACTTTTTTTTTGGTAAATGTATTTTAATTAATATGAAAATTGAACCTATCTCTTAGTCAAAGACACAAAATACCATATGTTAATTGAATTATGCTGGATTGGCCAACAATAAACACATTTAAAACTATAATTTAAAATATAGTAATAAATAAACAAACAATCAATTAATTTGATGGACAATATATATCATTTGGTAAAAAGTTGGAGTGTTTTTTATACTTTCAATTTTGGTCACTATACTTAGTAAGACATAGTTTATCATCAACCTATTATAATATTCACCAAATGATAAATGCCAATAACAAAAAATATTAAACAATAAAAATTCAATTAAAAACATAAAACATTTTGAATTAAAATAGAATTGTTAATGTCAAAAGTCACACTAAAATGTGTAGATTTGATGGAGGACATGCAAAATAAATATTAAAAAAATACTAATATAGTGTGTGACTTTGATGCTTAATTAGAATCATAACTTTGTAATAGCAACATAAGTATTTAGGGAATGGACCAGAATCAACTTACTTTCTCTTTAAGATTGGACAATATTTATAACGACTTTCAGTAGTTTTTTCTTCTCTTCCTAAGTTTGACCTAGGAATATTTTTTTGAACTCGTCGGATTCCTCTGGCCAATAAGACATTAGGGTCGGCCTCAATCTGTCCAACCATAATCTTTGAACTTTTGATTCTTGGTGTGTTTCTTTAAGGGCATGATTGGTGTATGTAAGGTGTGGTTGTCTTAGGGGCGTTTAGGCCGACTCTATGTATTTAAGACTTGGTTCTTCATAAGACTTTTTTAGAGTTAGTTTGAATTTAGAGCTAGTCTATTGTGGGTCGATCTCTTACTTCTCAAGGGTAAGTTCTAATCGACTTTATATTTAGTATTTCATGTTTTTGTATTTTCAACTATAACATATATATATATATATCTAATTGCAGAAGAAGAAAATATAATTCCACAACATATCAATTAGAAATATTAAACCTCTTAACATATATATTATATATTTTAAAGATGGGAAAGAAGTTCATAATTAGTGCATTAAGTAGCAAACGCATGATCCAAAAATTGCGGTAATGTTATGATGATGGCGTGTCTCATCCGACACGACGAGAATACCGAGACACGTCATTAGACATCCCTCCAACGCAACCATGATGATTCGAAATCACTTTTCAATAGCTTTTCTCTTTCTCCTTTCACATTCCACTATCTGCTACCAAATGCACCAATTTTAAATTTAAATAAAAACCATATCATATCATATAATATAATCCGGACCCAACATTTTTCCAATATTATTATAAAACTTTATCAGGCTCTTTTTTCTTTTCTTTTTAATTTAAAACAAAAAGATTTTTTTTTTTCTTTTTGACAATGTTGGATATATAAAGGATAATGCCTCGCACTCTAGTGGAATTAATTCATGTGAAAAAGACCACAACCTAATTTCTGCTAACAAATCCCACGAGGTTGCCACTAAAAAATCACTCTAACTTCCTGTAATAATTAAACATATATATACACCCTACTAAGATATTAAGTTGTTATTTTAGGTACCATCAAATCCATCATACTAGACTAGTACTTTTAAGAAGGTACGTCTTTCATATATATTATGCAATTTTAAAATGTTTTATTATCGTTTATTTTTTTTTTTAATATTTTATTAGCATTAGTTGCATAAACCTGAATTAAATCCAAAATAATAGTAAATATAACAAAATTTAAAACATTTTATAAATATGGCAAAAAATCCGTAGTTATTATTAATAGACTGCTATCATTGATATATGATTTTACTATAGTGATAGTCACTGACAAAATTCTATAAAAAAATTGAGGTGATAGACTACTAGATTACTATCAGCGATAGACTACTATGAGTGATAGAAATTGTCATATTTACATTTTTTTTTAAATGTTATATTTTTAATTATTTTACTCTAAATTGACATATGTTACAATTTCTCTATATTATTATTACTCAAATTTTATTTTTGTCAAAAAAAAACATGCAGAGTAAAAGAGTTTGAGCCATCAAACTTTCATAATGATAGTTAAAATGTTTTAATTTATCTACCAACTATGCAACTAAGCTTCCATTTAGTAGGGTCTAAGTAAGCATGACTCTACTTACATGTGTATTTGTTGACAACTAAAAAATTTGTGGTTCAAATTCTCCAACAAGAGCATAGTTCAACGGCATGATATATCGCCTAGTGATCATAAGGTCCTAGATTTAATCCCCACTCCAACATTTTGTTAAAAAAAAAAAAAAAAAAAAGAAAAAGAAGTGTGATTCAAATCACAATTTTGTTTTGAAATTTGAATGTATAATTAGGAGACATCATCATTAAAAGGTAAGAATTGTGTATCGAAAGATTGATTATTAATTATAATGGTGACAATTAATTTAAAACGTAAGGATAAATAAACTAATTTGCACGAAAGTTGTGACAAGAATTAAAGGGGTTTATCCTATCTCTTCCTCTCTTTTTTAAAATCATGGCTTATAGTCATCCTCTCCATTGATCGATGGGAACGAATGATAATGCTCTGATTTAGTAGATAATATTGATGTGATATACTTTGTATAATATTTTTTGTTTTTGTTTTTTTTAGGATAACATAATTTTTTTCTTACATAATTAGTTCCACTAAAGACTTCAATTTTAATATTAAATTTTCTATAATTTTATTTACTTTTTGTTCTAATGACACCTTTTAATCAAGTTTAATTAAAATCGATTTGTATTCTTTATTATAGAATTAACTTTTATGCAACCTCAAATATTTTAGCATTTTCAGACTATAATTTATTGATGCTAGCAGTGTATCTAATTGGACCGGTAAAAAATAACAAGAGAACTTATACCTACTCAGCCCAACATAATTTTTGATACTTAAATTAGTGATGAGATTATAAAAATCTGAGTTTTAATGGAGTTTGCAGAGATTGCTTACCTTGTATGAGGAAGGGATCCTCATATTTATAGGTTGGGGCGTATTGTGAGTGGAGTCGACGTTGTACGCCTAATCCATCGTGTCACGAAAGTAGTCGATGGACGTCAGCATATATTCAGAGCGAGAGGTCGGATGTTCCACCTTCGTCAGCGGATTATCAAAGAAAGACGGCTATAAACTTTTACCCGATAGCCGTCGTTTCTTCCCTAAAAAACCACTCCTCCGTGGTTGGCTATTGGGGTCGACCTAAGAAGCTTTGTGGTCTCTTTCTTGATAATTGGGCCTATAGGCCTCTCGAAAACTAGGGCGAGTCTTCTCGGAAAGTTTACCCATAAGGCCATAACACAATTCATATATTCATCAAAACACCATCGAAAACTCAAAAATTATTGAGGTCAAATTTACAAATCACCTATATCTAATTTTTTTTTGTTAAAAAAATATATTAAACCAAAATGAATTCAATTTCAAAACTTAATAAATCAATTCAACTTCAGCTAATTTTAGTTTTAGTGAGAAATTGACTTTTCCAAACGATACAAAGCTTAAAGAATTAGATCAAATAAAAAATAATCTCAAGAGTGGAAAGTTAGGTTTAGGGAGTGGAAGATACTTTAACAATTTTCATATAGATAGAAAGGAAATGATACTCAAAACAACTGGCAGAGCCCATTTAAGTCCGTACTGTACGTAAATTATAACTTTTGTATATAAAAAGAAACCAGTCGTTTTCAACCTATAAGCATAACCTACCCATGCCCATCAAATAAACAATATAATAATAATAATATTAAAATATCATTTTAATTTCGCTACCTTCAATTTTATTTTAGCCTTTATACTTTTCCATGTCTAATTTTAGTCTTCGTACTTCCAATAAAATTCAAAATTAATATCTAATTTGCTTTAAAATAATTAGCAATAAACTAATCGATTTTAAGCTTATTGAAAATTTACTGGCTAAAATTGGACATTAAAAAATATAAAAAATAAAATGAAATAAAATCTAAAGTATAAGGATGAAAAATGATATTTTAATCTAATATATATATATAATAAAAAGAAAAAAAAATAGACATTTTTAATATTTTGTCCATAAATTTAATTGTTGCCACTCGCCAGCAACAAATTCTGCAGAAGTTGATCAAAGAAAGTAGGAGGTACAAAAATGGAGTATGATGATCGCGAAGCACAGGATCCGGCCTCTCTAAGCTTTCCAGTTGGTTTGGTTCTTTTGTTGACATTTTTGTTCTGCATGTGTTGTTTTTTTTCTTGTTGCCTTCACTGGGAAAAGCTCCGATCACTCCTCGGCTGTCCCGATCATCTCGACCACCGCCATCCTCCTATTCCGCCGGAGAACCCCGCCTTCTCGCCGCCCGACAAAATCTCCCCAATCCATACGGTGCGTTTTGTTTCTTCTTCAATTAATATTTAATACTTTCTCAAATCACCGAATACTATATATAATTTAATTATTTGATGGAAAATTGCAGAAACTTCCCTCGAATTATTAATTTTCTTTTTTTAATTGTTATCATCACACATTCTAATTTTCAATTTGATCAGTCATAAATTTAATTATTTGACGGTTAATAAATTGTTGTTGTTGTTTTTTTTTTTTTTTTTTTTTTTTTTTGAAAATGTTACTAAATTGTTACAATCAGACCTTTTTTATCGCCCTTCTATACTTACAAATAATCGTTGTATAATTAATTCTTTTAAAATTATAATTTATAGTTTTCAAATTTGGGCAGAATTAAAAGACCCGGTTTGTAGTTTTTGCAATTTCCTCTAGTTGGATATATTAAGTAAAATGACTAATTAAACTTAATAATTTATTTTTTATTTTCTTCCAAGATTGTTAGTTATGTATGCTGTGTTTAATCTTTCTTTCATCCTTTTTTTTTCTTTTTTTTTCTGAATGAGAAGATATGGAAGGAGAATCGGCCGCAAAGCTTGTCGGTTTTGATGCCCGGCGACAAGGTTCCGAGGTTTATAGCAATGGCTTGTCCGCCGTATGCGGCGGCGTTGGTAGAAATTGTAGTACAAAAACCTTCACAGAGTATTCCAGATTCTTCTGGAGCTCTTTCTTTAAGTAATTAATGTCGTTTTTGTACGTTTCTTTGCGTGTATATATTAATAGTATATAATACTATTTCAATTCGATTATTCCTTTAGATTTTTTAGCAATATTCATATGTTTGTCTCTATTTTATGAGTTCCTCATATTTTAATTTTGTTTTTCTTAAATGACAAACAAACCCAACAAACAACAACAAAAATAATAATAATAATAATAAGGAAAAAAAAATAGCATTGCATGTACGGGAGGAAATTTATCTCTTTTTGGATTTTTATAATAATTGAGTATTATTAAATATACTCTTTAATTCTGTTTGAATGCACTTAATTTAGTGGCGTATTCGTCTGCATCGAACAATTAAATAAAAGTTATCTTCATCGATCATTTTTTTTTGTTTTTTTTGTCAATAATATATGTTATTCTAGTACTTGTTTTATATGTTATTTTCAAGCCTTTTAAGTTTAACGACAAACATACGATTATCGTACCTTTTTTTTTTTTTTTTTTTTTAAACGATTATCTTACATTTAAAGCTGATAAAATAAAAAATAAAATAATCACGGATTAGTTACTAAAAAACTGCAAACTTAAAATTTCAAATTATGGGAGAAAATGTTGATTACAATTTACAACAAGGGAAAAGCTAAATAGTCTTAAAAAAGGCTCAAATATGTCCTGAATTTGTTTATTTGATTAAACATCCAGATTTTTTTTAATAATTTTTTTTTTTTTTTTTAGTATATTGAAGTCGGGGAATTCGAACCACAGACCTCTTGGTCATCAAGTAATACATATGTCAGCTGAGCTATTTTCGCTTTGGCAAGTTTGTTTTTCTTTACTCTCGAGGAAATATAATATAATAGATATTTTATTTAATAATTCAAGCTCAAATTGTGGTCTAAACCAAAAGTGTAGTTCACCTAATATTGTGTCTTAACTAGGAGGTTATGGATTTAATCCTGCATTAATTAAGTAAAAGGCAAAATACATGTATTAGAGTTGAGATTAAGTTTTACACTTTTACGGTTCGGAGGAGTCTGTTTTAGATTCTAATATTTGTGCCATAAAACAAAACATGTATTAGAGTGGATATAAAAAAATATATATATATTTGAGAAATAGTGGAATTAATGGGCCGGCGGCGCGCAGTGAGAAAAATAAGGCCCATTTGGAAATTCGGCCCATATTGAGAGAGCCGAAGTGGAAGTGGGAAGCAGAAAGTAGAAAGAACGGGAATACGGAAAGTGATGTCGCACGCGTGGTATGATTTTGTTGGGGTGCACGTGTACTGCACACGTGGCGTTTTGTGCGCATGCTTTCAAAACGGTTCTTCAGCAGGTTGTGTTCAAAATCATCTTGTCCCCCTCCTGGCCTCCTCTCCAACTTCACCAATTTTAAAAGAACAGATTCTTCAGCCACGTACGATTACAATCATTTATATTTTATTTTGAATCTCATTTCTATTATATAATCTCATTTATACTTCTGATTTAAAACCGATAGTGAAAAGAAAAAAAAAATACATTACAATTAGTAAAATTAAACTAAACTAAACGTATTTTTTAAAAAAACATATGTCATGATTTATGACTAAATAATTTTTTTTTTTTTTTTTTAATTCAATTGAAAAAAATGAAGAAACTTCACTCACAATATAAAATACATGGATTACTTTTGTCATTGACAATTGATTTTAAAATAAAATCTCATAATATCATATAAAATCATTTTCTAAATTTATCATCCCACCACTTAAAAATGACATTTGTATTTGAAAAACGAAAACAAAAAATTATATTAATTTTTTTTTTTAATTTAATAATTGTCAGTGAGCGCATGATTGATTTTTTAAATGTTAATTGATAATTTGACTACTAAATTATATTTTAAATGATAATCGATAATTTGACTACTAAAAATGATATTTGAATTGATAAATTCTAATGGTTCACATCACATCATAATGAAAAAATGGATAATGGCTAATTGGAGAAGCAAGTAAGTTAGAGTAAAGTAATTAGGGGTGGGGATTTTTTCGTGCATCACTCATTACACTTTACTACTAATAATTGCATCCGATATTAGTGGAAAACATTTTTCTTAAATTAAGGTCAAATAAATAATATATAGTCGTACAGTACTTAACTTTTGTGTAGAGAAGAGATATTTTAGCAGTGACTGTTCTTTATTATTATTTTTTAAATAATAATATTTTATCCATCATGTGTAAGTTTAAATAATCGTTATTTTGTCTAGTTAGTAAATAAAACAAAATACATGTACGTTAAATAATTTTAAAAAGTTATTAATATTATTTTGTATGCAAACATCAATAATTGAAACGAAACATTTAAAGGTTTATATACCAATATAAAATAATGAATTACATTATTATTATTATTTTGTTTTACAATTGAATCTGTGATCTTTTCGTCACTAGTTTATATATTATGATGATTGAATTAAGTCGATAAAATAATGAATTACATTCAACTTAAAAATAAATATATAATAATCTGATTATTTAAAATATTCAGCACCCGCATAAATTGGATCATAGTTCTGAATGTAATTTTACCATTAAGCTCAATATTTCAGTTAACAATACAAATATTAATTTTGTCACGGTTCATACATGAGTGCGTGTTTTGATTTTTGAATATATCATCCTTGAGACTTTTAAAAAAAAATATATATATATCATCCTTGAGAGAATCTTCAAACGTGGAAAATGGATCAATAGGCTACTTGGGCCAGCTCCCGTGGGCCGTCAGTTTCCAAATGGGCTGAATGCTTCATGATTAGTTGATGTGGGCTTTTTTCTGCACTTGTCGGCCATCCATTTCTTAATATTCAACCATATGAATGTGACTAAAAATAAATAAGCCAACTTCAAAAATGTTGTGTTAAAAAAATTGGATAAACTATATTTTTAGTTAGAGATTTTAATTGCGACTCGACTAAATTATCATCCTAATATATTTGGTAATTTAATGATAAATGAAAAGAGTAATTTAAAATACAAAATTATTGGGAAAGAGTGAGATAAGTAAGAGATGAAAAAGTAACATACAACTTAAATTGAACTAACTGACATATAACTAGCAATATTTACATGATTTATATTATTATCAACTACGACAAGTTCTACCTTTCATGTATATGAACTTATATATCCTAAACTCACATCACTCCCCTAGCATTTTCCAACCACCATCGATGCTGGAGTGATGAGGCATTAAATTTTGGTTGTTGCTCGTTGATTGAACAAGAAAAAGTTGTTAAATCAAATAAAGGAAAACTCTGCCATGATGATACATTTGAGATTAAAAAATATTTACCCTTCCAACAAAGGGTTGCAACATAACGTCTTCCAGCACCTCCCTTGAATACCTCCAAGGTAACTGATTCAGTAGTCCATATTCGCCTAAATAAACCTATTTTTATTATTTTAAATATAAGTTAGGTTGTTCAATCAAAATTGGTACTTAAACTAAATTCAAAATGTAATATTCTTACTAGGGAGAGAAATAAAAACACGAACTTATTTTGATCCGTTTAAATTAATGGAATCAAATCTTTTAAATTCACGTGTAATATTTAACCGAATATTGTACAAATTTCTTTTATTTCAAAACTATCTGAGTGATATTGAAAAAAAAAATATAAAGTATTGTGGTCAAAATTATTTTTGTTATCTTCGAAGAAATTTGTGAAAGATACATAAAATAAAAAGCAAAAATCGCATTCTTAAAATTTATTGAAAGAAGTCTTTAACAATGAAAATATGAAAAATTATACAACAAAATTGTACAAAAAAAAAAAATAGTTAAAATAAACCGTCATTGCTGGGATGCTGGTTTACATGTAGAGTTGATTCAGATTGTATGACAAGTTTAAAAGGGTGAAGACGGAAAAAGATGTGTTTGACACATGGGTAGACTATATTTAATGGGTAAGACGTACAATCTTATAATTCATAAAATTAAATATGAGTCCTAACAAAAATGAATATATATATATATATATGAACAACCACTTGGTGCAGTGGGTGAGCGCTCCGCCGTAGATAGCAGAGAGAGAGTGGGGGTTTGATTTTGTCCTAGAGCAGATTTTCAAACAACCACTTGGTGCAACGGGTAAGTTAGCGCTAGCGCATCACCTATTGTGCAACGGGTGAGTTAGACGAAACAACTTTTGGCCTCAAACACACATATTTCAAAACTTCTTAGACTAAACTTTAATTCTTCCAACTTTTTGGGTCAAACACTTCTTTAGTGTGTTATTTGTAATCTCTCGTATTTCGTAATACAAATTGTTGTCTCTTCTGTTCGTAGTAGACGTAACTAATACAACGTCGTCCACGTAAATTTTGGGTTGATTCTAAGTTGAAATTCTTTCTCAGCGGGCTTTTTCATCCCAAACCAACACATAAAAGCCCTATAACAATTTTCTATCCGTGAGGAAACGTGACCAAGAAATCAAGTTCTTCGGCCCAACAAGCGGTTGGGCTCTTATTGCACGTCAGCTATTTCAGGTTATTTTATTTTATTTTTATTTATTAATTATTATTATTACTACTATTGTGGGTTATGCATGCAAAACATATTGCGCATTAGTATTTTATTAATAACATAAATAAAATAAAGTGTAACATATAATTCAAAGAATAAATATTTATTTATTTTTTAATCAATAAACTAAATACACACAGTATCCATAGTCAATAGAGTACATCTGTGATTTAGTTTTAATTTTCATGCTACATCAAACCTTCTCCAGTACTTTATAAAATAAAAAAAATAATAAAAAACCTTCCCAGGTAGTTTTTTTTCGTTGAAAATTTCAACAAAATATATATATATATATATATATATATATATATATATATATATATATATATTGTGTTTTATGGTCTTTAGAAAATAATTAAATGTAAGAAAAAAAAAGTGATCTATGAATAAGAAAACGGATTCAAAAGGAATATTGAAAAAATGATTTTTTTTTTTTTTTTTTCGAGTTTAACAACATGTGAAGGGTAGAGATTCGAATATCTAATTTTTTGGTTAAGAGTATGTATATCTTTATCAATTATGCGTAGGTTGAACATGTAAAAAATATTTTTTTTTGTTAGTTCAACAATTGAAGTGACGAGAATTGAATCATCGACCTTTATAGGTAATTAGTACTTTATCTTAAGTTATATTTTTTATTTTTTTTTTTAACATAAAAAAATTAGGATATAAGTATTTAAATTTTGGATCTCAAATAAATCAATTATTGTAGAATTGTAATTATGTTACGGTGTAATAAAATGTTTTTGTTTGAAATTGAAAAGATGTGTATGAGTTGGTGAATCGGTGCTTTAATTTAATAACGGCACGGAAAGCTTACCAAGTGTTGGGTGAAGCAGCCAATCGTGGCTTTCCACTCAGAGCCAACCAGCTCTGAATTGACAATTTTGACCTTTCACTTTCGAGTTTTTTTTTTTTTTTTTTTTTTTTTTTTTTTTTTTTTTTATGGTATTTTATAATAATATGATATACATATATCCACATCTGACGTGGTGCTCTATAGCCGCCACATTGGATATAAATTCCCCAATATTTTATGTCCAGCTCCCAGTTATTGACTATTAAATATAATCATTTTTTATTCTGAAAAATATATATTTGTTTAATAATTAATTAGGGAATATTTGATTTTGATGAACTTATAATCATCGTTAAATTAAACAAATTATAAGTAATGTATTTTATGATTGTTATTCAATTCCGTATTTTTTCTAAAAATTATTGTTGGCTAAAAGCTTAAACTAAAAAGTATTTGACAACATAAATATAACTCAACTAACATATTGTCTAATAATAAAGAGATTTAAGGTTTAAATCTTTTAATCTTACTATAAAAAATATATATATATATATATATATATTAGAAAGTACTTATTATTCTTTTTATGATTATTTTCAAAACACACCTTAAATGTGGGCGATCTGAAAATAATTTTATGTTTTTTTTTCTCATTTTCCAATGTTATTTTTTAGAAACCGTGAATAGATAACCATTGATGGGTTTTTCTTAAACAAATTATTTTTATTTTGTAAAAAAATGTATATAATTTGTGAGAACATAAATAAAAAATTATTTATCTATACACGTGCATGTAAGTTATATTCTAAAAACAATGGGTTAAAATATTATCAGGGTTTCTGTTTAATATATTTATAAGTTTTAAAAAATATTTAATGGGTCATACTCTCAATTTTATTTTTTAACAAATTAGACAATTTTTTAAATTTATTGATTTTTTTAAAATTAAAGTTTTCAACAATTATTTTAAAAACTACCACAACTTCAAACGGAACCTAACACAATTCTTATATCTTATGGAACTCTTGCTTTTTAATTTTTTGAATGAACTTATAAATTTATTAGGTATAAAATTAAAAGTTTAGAAATTTATTAGAAATATTATTTTATTTACCTTAATCTGAAATAATTATTGAGACAAATGTGAATTTGGTTATAATAATTTAGTTCATTCAACTCTAAGTTTGTGTTCCAAACACTCATATACAATCCGTATGTTGCGTTATAATTATTAAATTATAAAGTTTATATCTAACCCTTCCAAAAAAATTACTCGTCCACTGATGATTTATACGAATCAAAAACAATTTATAGCTTGAAAAAAAAAATTATAAACTTTGAGGGGATAATTTCGCCAATTCACCGCCGTGCGCACAACGAAGTGGGTCCATCTTTAAGCTCTGAGCTGGCAGCTTCGTCTTGCTAGATTTCACATAAATATGCAAGTCTCATTACAAAACTACCCTCTTGCAATATTTTATTCACCAAAAACCAATTTATACCCCCCTAACTATTTTGAATCGTACAAATTAAAAATTTTAACTTTTGGGAGTGTATCAAAATTTTATTTCAAAAATATTAATTTAAACTTGTTGACAAATCGAACTTAGTTCAATTGACATAAAGATTTGCCTTGAGAGTATTTTAATTACTTCAATAATTGAACTTCTAATCTCTTAAACGAAAACGTAACCTTATGTCAATTGAGTTATATTCGGTTTGACATACAATTTTAACAATTAAACCATAAACTTTTTTAAATAAATCAATTGTATGAATGTTTAGAAGTTTAATTCATAAATTATAAGTATACGCAAGTGTGAAAACTAACGTTTTCTTATCCAATGTGTAAATGAATACACTTATAAAAGTTAAAGATTATAATTGATACAACCACAAAAGGTTAAGGGTAAAAAATAATTTTTGTCCAATTTTAGAAAAAGTGGATAAAAAGAAGTTGCACTATCTTTTAAATTAGGGATTATCAAGTATGTGTTAAAAATGGTCTAATATGTCTTTGAACTTTTAATTTTTCAATAGTTACTTGATTTGATCGAGATTTTTTTTAAAAAAAAAATTTAGTATATCATGGATCTATTAAGACACGTAATTAAAAGTTTAGGGATCTATATCAAACAAAATTTTGATAGTTTTAAGATATTTTAGATACAATTTTGTTGAAGAATTTTACAATTTTACAATTTAACCATTTATCTATTTTAGTACAATATTGTAATATTATTATAAGAGTGGGCCCTTTATTATAATTTCTTGCACCGTAAAAGGCAAAATACATCAAATAAAAAACCAGCACATTCGACATAAAACTTCTGTTTCTGTAATATCGGTATGTAAATTAATTTAAAGTAAATTAATTTAAAATAAATAGATAAGGAATTTTACGTAACCACGGTTAAGTATTGTGGTTTAGTTGAGACTTTTAGGAAAGGT
Organism: Herpetospermum pedunculosum; assembly: GCA_028017165.1. Lineage (NCBI taxonomy): Eukaryota > Viridiplantae > Streptophyta > Magnoliopsida > Cucurbitales > Cucurbitaceae > Herpetospermum > Herpetospermum pedunculosum. The sequence goes on from CM051522.1 coordinate 86,623,455, forward strand.
TCGGTCCCGTGTCTGACTCCCACAGAGCTCCTTCATTTTTCAAAGCAAAAGAAAAAAAAATAACTTATAAATACGGTATCATAACCATTTTCCATTTCATTCATCTTTTATATTTCGTGCTTCTTCCGTTGTTCAGCTACAATTCTCCGGTACGAACTCTCTTTCTCTCTAGGTTTTCGTTTTTTTTTCTTTCGGTTTTGAGATTTTTTTCATTGACGAACTCAATCGTTGATTGTGTGTGATTTGAAGTACAGAGGATACGAAAATGGAGAATGAAGGGAAAGATAACGGCGAATTTAGCTTCGCGAGCGGCGGCGGAGGAGGATCGAAGACAGGGCAGAGAGGACTGCCGAAGATCCATACGGAGAGAGTCACGGTGGCGACGGAGAGAGATATATGTCACGATGACAGTACGACGCCGGTGAAAGCTCGGACGCTGGAGCATCTTCACTCTCTGCAGAAAAAGCGATCGGCGCCGACAACTCCATTAACCGACGCTCACGGCGTTTTTTCCCCTGTTTCCGAGGCTGAACGCCAAAAGCAGCAGCTCCAATCCATCAGGTACGCATACCAATACGATACGACGTCGTTGTCATCCGCTCAAAGAAACTATGAATTATGATGAGGATGGAAATGATTCACTAGAAATGGAAATATTTCTAACACAATTCATTTTCTTTTCCGAATCAACAAAATTATTTTTTTGGATAAATTATAAAATAAATAATAATAATAATAAATTATAACTTTTATTTTACTATTATTTCTTTATTTAAGTAAAAATTGGGGAGAATTTTTAGTACATCGGTCGATGGAGTTTTTCCATATCACTGTCTTTACATAGATCACACTTAGAGAAATGATTTAAAAAAACAATACATTTAATAGAGTAGGTGTCAGTCAAACAACAAACAACTATTTTATCATGTTACTTGTCATTTAAAGACATTGGTATAGATACCAGTATTAAAAATTCTTCCTAAAAATTGAAGTAGGTGGATTATGTTAACTATGCTTACATTTTCAAAGTTTTTAAAAAGTATTAAAAAAAAAGTCAAAATATATAATAAATTTAAGAATCATTAATTTTGCGTATTAAACTTTTTTAAACTTCAAAGATTCATATTCATTAGCAACCAGATTAAAAAGTAATGACTACAAAATTGAAAGTTCAAAAAAAAAAAAAAAACTTTTAAAAGTCAACAATATATTTTTTTTTCTGAGTAATTTAAAAGTTAACAATCTATTAAACACATACTTTATAATAAACTTATATTTAACCATTATGCTTGTGAATAATTTTTATATATTATACTTGTATCATCCATATAGCATTGCAATTTCATATTATTACGCAATTAACATATTTATTATCTGTCAATTAGATTTTTTTTTATTTTTTTTAGAACCTGTTGGGTGGAGATTCAACTTAAGACTTAATGTTCGACTGTCCATTAAAATATTTATTATTTATTATCCACCTAAGCATCAAATGACATAATGTATAAGTTATTAATAAAGAGATAACAGGTTAAAATCTACCACATTTCAGTATAAAAAAAAAAAAAAAAAAAAAAAAATTGATAAATATTTTTGAAATTTATGTTTGTCTCCTCCATCTTCTTATTATGGTTTTTATTTTTTTTATAAAATATATTTAAAATTTTAGTCAAATTACATAAAACGGTTTTTTTTTAAACTCTTGACTTGATTTAATATTGGTGAAAAGAAAAAACAAAAAACAAACAGTGTTTATAAAGTGCTGATTGCACAAACAACAATCAGACCTAAAATAATTACAAATTTAGTAAAGTTTAAAACTTTTTTACAAATATGGCAAAAAATTAGTGACTAATAGACTTTATGACTATTGCGGATAGACTTTATGACTATTACCGATAGACTTCTATCAGACTATTATCACTTACATAAAAAAGACTACTATTAGCGATAAAAATTGTTATATCCGTAATTTTTTTTTAAAAGTGCTATATTTTTAATTATTTTACTCTAAATTGTCGCTGGTTACAATTTTTCGTTTATAAATTTAATTTAAAAAATAAATAAATAAAAAAAACTAAATAATTATCAAATTGAAGTATTAACCTTTATTTAATTTGATTTTTGGTTTTTAAAAATTGATACTAAAAAAAAAAAAAAAAATTGATACAAATTAGTAATTTGGAAGAAAGAATGAGATTTTTAGTGGGTGACGTAACCGTGTGGATATTTTTGATGTATGGCAGTGCCTCGCTGGCGTCACTGACGAGGGAAACTGGGCCGAAGGTAGTGAAAGGCGATCCAGAGAAAAAGGGCGAGGCCCACCAAGCAACGGTACTGGACCATTTTCATTTTGGTGAGCCCATTTTGAACTTGAGTGACAGTGCCCTCAAGTTCACCCACATCCTCTACAATCTCTCCCCCGCCGGTAAGATTCCTCCTCCATTTCTAGACCGTCCATTTCCTCAGATGAATATCAACGGCACTGATTTTTCTTATTTAACAAAAAAAAAAAACAGAGCTTTATGAACAAGCCATAAAGTACGAGAAAGGGTCGTTCATAACGGAGACGGGGGCTTTGGCTACACTTTCTGGAGCCAAAACGGGAAGATCACCTAGAGACAAACGGGTTGTTAAAGATGACACCACTCAAAATCACCTTTGGTGGGGCAAGTAAGTCCCTCTAATTAATTATTCCCCTTCAAACGTCGCCGTTTCGACATAAATTAAAATTTTGACATTTTATTGATGTTTGTGTTGTAGGGGGTCACCTAATATTGAGATGGATGAACACACCTTCTTAGTCAATCGAGAGAGAGCTGTCGATTACTTGAACTCCCTCGATAAGGTCAAATATCTAACCTTAAACTATATTAAAAAAAATTTAAAAAATGGTTTATTTCATATATTTATTTTTCAACGAACAAAAAAGTCTGAAATAATCTTTTTGACATTGAATTTATTTAAGGGCCATTTAGTTTAGTTGACCTTTATGGCACGAGTTGAAAGTGTTTTGTGGAGAAGTGCGATGCCCAATTTTGAAGGAGAAGTTGTTATTTAATGAGGTGGCAGTGACAATTAAAAGCTATTTTATTCCATTAATGTGAATATAATTAAACAATATAGCATGGAGTCCACGTCACCCCATTTTCTTAGATTTCATTTCATAATTCATAGTGGCTTCCTTTCCAGGATTTCAGTATCTTATGAGATAATTATGCATTCCTGAATTTTCGGGTATTTTTAATATATTTTCCACATGTACCCATATTAACAAACAAACAAAATACAGTTCCGGTCATAATATTCCACAATCTTTTTTTCTTTCATGATACATCATCAATATCATGCACCAAAGAAACTAGGGCTGGTTTAAAATAAGTGCTTTGAAAAAGTGTTTTTAAGTATTTAAAAATTCATTTCAAACTTCTAGTCAAGATTCGGTTGAAACCTACCGGAGTGCAAACTGCAAAGTTGAAATTTTCTTAGAAGATAAAACAAAGAAGTTTGAACAATTGGTTCAATTTCATCAAATTCAAATTTAATCCAATTAATTGATTGGACTTTTCAAGAAATCTGAGTTCAATATATTTTCCACTTATTTAATTATGACTTATTTCTTAGTCTCCGTTTGATAATCATTTGATTTTTTAAAATTCTACTCATTTTCTTACCATTTATTTACAATGGATTTTATCTTTCTTATTAGAATTCTTAGCCAAATTTTAAAAAACAAAAACACAGTTTTCAAAACCTAGTTTGAATTTTTAAAATACTTGTAAAAGGTAAGAGAACAAAACAAAGGAATTCATATATATATAAGTAGTATTTATACGCTTAATTTTTTTAAAAATAAAATAAAAAAATCAAATAGTTATCAAACAAGACCTTAACTACATCATAGTTGTTAGGTGGGATTCCAACCCTTAAGAGATAGAGAAATTTATTGTTATCTTAACCATTGAACTATGCTCGAGTTGCATCTTCGTCGTAGTTATTTACTTATTTTTTGAGGAATATACTATACAATTACTCCAGCGCCTAGATTCACCAGTAATAATTACTTGTGTGACTCTCTTTCTAGGTATTTGTGAATGATCAGTTTTTGAACTGGGACCCCGAACACCGAATCAAAGTCCGTATTGTCTCGGCTCGAGCTTATCATTCCTTGTTCATGCACAACATGTAAGTAATCATCAACAAAATACAAATCGGATTTCTTTGTCCACCATGTTTTTGCATCATGTCTTGTGACAACAATTGGAAAAATATTGAAGTTTGTAGTAATTCCCAAATTCCTACTTGTTTGATGACAGGTGCATTCGACCGACTGCTGAAGAGCTCGAGGACTTTGGCACTCCGGATTTCACAATATACAATGCTGGGCAGTTTCCTTGCAATCGTTACACTCACTATATGACTTCTTCCACCAGTATAGATATGAATCTTGCTAGGAAGGAAATGGTCATTCTTGGTACTCAATATGCTGGGGAAATGAAGAAAGGCCTCTTTAGTTTAATGCATTATCTCATGCCAATGCGCCAGATCCTCTCTCTTCACTCTGGCTGCAACGTGGGCAAAGATGGAGATGTGGCCCTTTTCTTTGGATTGTCAGGTATATGTTATTATGACTTCATTGTTATTGTTGTTGTCAACCTGGCCACATAGCTCAACTAGTTAAGGTATATGACCTCGACCAATAGGTCAGAGGTTGAAATCCCCCGTCCCCATATGTTGTTTAACTCACTTCATTGTTGTCGTTATAAAAGGCCAATGGACAATCCTTGAGGATCACTCTTTCTATGGTTATGTTTATATAGGTACTGGGAAGACCACTTTGTCTACAGATCATAATAGGTACTTAATTGGAGATGATGAGCATTGCTGGAGTGATAATGGTGTCTCGAATATTGAAGGCGGTTGCTATGCGAAATGCATCGACTTGTCGAGGGAAAAGGAACCCGAAATTTGGAACGCTATCAAGTTTGGGACTGGTAACCTCCCAACTTAATGTTTGTTTAGCTACTTGATAATGTTGATTGATAGTGGAGCTTATTCTTTGTTGTGCTTGTTTTTTTGTTTTTGGATGCAGTTCTTGAGAATGTGGTGTTTGATGAGCACACTAGAGAAGTTGATTACTCGGAGAAGTCCGTTACAGGTATTAGTTAGATGTGGCTAGATGAATAGATTACATTGAATGTACCACTTATGCATATTGACTTAATGTTTTTCGGTTCTTGTCGATGCAGAGAACACTCGTGCGGCCTATCCCATTGAATACATACCTAATGCTAAAATCCCATGTGTTGGTCCTCATCCAAAGAATGTCATTCTTCTTGCTTGTGATGCATTTGGGGTTCTCCCACCAGTGAGCAAGCTGAGCTTGGCTCAGACCATGTACCATTTTATCAGTGGCTACACTGCTTTGGTATGTATCTTCTATTCAAGTCATTCTAATTTTTATCCATAATGCTAAAAGATGTAATCTTATTGAGCTTAAATGATGTTGCAAAATCAGGTGGCTGGAACTGAGGATGGTGTGAAAGAGCCACAGGCAACATTCTCAGCTTGTTTTGGAGCAGCATTCATAATGCTGCACCCATCCAAGTATGCAGCCATGCTAGCTGAGAAGATGAAAAAACACGGCGCCACGGGATGGCTCGTAAACACCGGTTGGTCAGGAGGAAGGTACAAAATGACACATATCTATATTAAGCACTGTGGCCATAAATTACAGCTGAACTCATCTTGGTCATGAACTAAAATTGATCTTTCTTTTTCTCTATTTTTCTGCAGCTATGGAAGTGGTAACCGTATGAAGTTAGCCTACACGAGGAAGATCATCGATGCAATCCATTCGGGATCGCTGTTGGAGGCAAACTACACCAAGACTAGAGTGTTTGGCCTTGAGATTCCTGATGCTATTGAGGGAGTTCCTTCAGAAATCCTTGATCCTATAAACACTGTTAGTTGAAAACTAATTCTTCTCAATTTTAACTGCAGCTTCGTTTTCACCTTCACTCCGTTATGTTAAACTTTTCCTTTTGTGATTCTTTGAACAACAGTGGTCAGACAAAGACGCCTATAAGGAGACACTATTGAAGCTGGGGGGTCTGTTTAAGAATAACTATGAAGGGATCCATACTTACCAGGTGGAGAGGAACAGTAAACTAGCAGAGGAGATTCTTGCAGCTGGTCCCATTTTGTAATAAAATGGTAAAGAACAATTTTTGGTTTCCTACCGGTACATAGGTATCTTTCTACGCATCACCATTAAAATACTGACAGCTAGGGGGAAAAATCATTTTAATGGTGGTGTGTAGGAAGATATCTAACACATCGGTATGTAACCAAGTATGATATCATGAAAAGACTAGCGTGACGTGTACTTGTTACCAATTACTTCCCCTGTGATTTATCAAGTAAAGTTATAAAATTAGAAATTATGTACTAGTTTCTATTACCTGTGTAATGTGTGTGTGTTTTTTAAATAAGAAGAAAAGAGAGAGGTATGGAGTGTTGCGATAGAGGGTATTTCTTTTCAAGGCCTGAACTATTGTATAGGCTTTCAAATTATGTTTGTCTAGCAGAATCTGCGGATGAAATGTAATAATTTTACAATTTATTGCTTAATAATGTCATTATAAATTTATAAATAGTTTATTGTTAATTAATTTTATACGCAATTTAATTTATTTGTTCAATGTTTCTTATGACAGATCAAATTATTTCATATTTCGGTATGAACAATTCAAAATTTTGCTGTCAAATATTAATTTTGTAATTCAACTAACATAATCATTTAAGAACTAGTTCATATAAGATATACCTAATATATTATTGCCTCCGATCGTGAAACTTCCTAAGAAAAAGGAAGAGGAGATTTGCTTTACTCAATCCACAAAAAAAATAAATGGATTAAAATAGGTTTAAATATCATTTTGGAAATGTATTTGAAGTTTGATCCATTTCAGTCGCACTACTTCCAAATGTCAAATTTTAGTCCTCAATACTTTCAATAAATATAAAATTTAGTCTTTATTGTTAATTTGAATTCAATTTTCATCAAAATTGATTAAATAATAATAGTAATTTTCATGTAAAAAAGACACTATGAATATGTTTTCAAAATTTATAGAAGTAATGAATGACTAATTTTAAGATTTATTTAAGGTACAACTAAAATTAGACAATTAAACAAAACTGAAATTAAATAAACTTTAAACTCCAAAGAATCAAAATGATATTTAAACCATTAAAATATCAAGCTCAATTTCGATCTTTTTAATACGACCAAAACTTTGAGACAAGGGAGATGAATAATTGCTAAAAAAAAACAATTAATTAAGTTGCCAATGGACGAAATGTATGATCTAATAACTCAGAGGTAACATGTTTAATTCTCTCACCTTAACCCCACCTGTCAAAAAAATTTGAATCAAAGTTGCACATCTGAAATGGCATATGTAAGATAGTATCTCAATAAAAAAAAAATTGTCAACATCAACATAACATACTTTGGTTCGAATCACAACTCACTAGTCACTACACACCATTAGAATCCCATTGAAATACTCCAAAGATGGATATAGAAGGAAATAGTCATGAAGAGAGAAACTGTACGTTTCTCCAATGGTGCTTACTATAGCTCGTCGGCATCTCGGTCGGATTATTAGCTAACACTGAAAATTTAACTCAAGTGCATCGAGCAGATTTTCCTATTACTATGCATATTGAAGGGTAAAAGAAAATCCAAGAGAGAATAAAGGTAAACACAACATGATTAGCTGATGTATCAACATATATGAACTGAATCCCAGTAAATATATAACTATGTATATGTAACTGAAGGATGTAAACTCTGCAGTTAAATTATGGGCCGGGGGAGTCGAAAGACAACCTCTAAATTACAACTGTGGGGGCTGATAAGTTTATTTTCCACTTGTCCAGAAATGTACGAGGTCAAAAGTTCACTTTTATGACCATGACAAGTTCATATACTTGTTAAGATTCACTGGTCGATGTTGTGTCGTCTTTGTGCTTGATCATACCAGAATCGACGAGAACTGGAACCTCAGCGGCAAGCCATGGTGCAAGTCCCAAACAAAGAGCGTGAGCAATTCCAAACCTAGGACTGCAAAACAAATCCCAAATCAGGGTGGCTATTTCTTTAGTACGCTCTAAAGCATGTTAATGGCAAGCTGAAAAACAAAGTGCAATGCCCACCAGCTCCAAAACAGTAATATTTTGAAGATTTTGACAGTTTCACAAAGAATAGCGGACTCAAGAAGGTTAATGACACTAATGGACATCCCAAGATATGCAAGAATAATACATATTTTTAATTTGTTTAAAATGCAATTTTAGCCCCTATACTTTGAGACTCATTCCATTTTAGTTTTTGTACTTCCAAAGTCTAAACTTAGTACTGTAACTTCAATAAATCTTTAAATTGGTCTTTATTGTTAGTTTGAAGGTAATTTTATCGAACCATAGTGGGAATGCTAATAGAGACTGATTTGTTTTAGACCTGATGTCTCATTTTTTACTCTTGTCATGTAAATAAGAATGAAGCTGAATCTTGCATGGTTGACGATATTCTGGATAGAAAACATAAAATATGAAGGTGATGTCTTCAATTCTTAATTATCCTCATCGTATGGATTTAACCAAAAGCTATCACATGATTCATGTAAGATAAAGTTTCAATCAGATAAATTGTGAACAAATCTGGTTCAAAGTAGAACAACTGGGGATAAGAATCAATGGGGTTTCATTCAAAATAGGACGTTCACTGTCAGCAGCTTGAAAAGGCAGAGCCTGTTGATTGAGACGCATATCAAAGCAAAACAGGTATGCATTCTAAACATCTTAAACCCTAGAGCCCTAAAGAGCCTGTTTTGAGTTTTAATTACAAGCTAACACCGACTGAAACTTATAAACACTAGTTAATCCTTTCCAGAAAATGTTCAGTTCTGCAAACACGTGAACTTCGAGATTTTTATCTCAGGTATATGAATGAAAATTACCTGTTTTTCGCCCAGAGAGGCTTGAAATGAATGGTTAAGCAGATCTTTCCACCTCTGTACATCTGAAATAATCCACAACACCCAGTTAAAAAAAGCTCAAAATCCTTCAAAATAAGCGAATCAATCGAAATTCGAACCTTCTGAGTTTTTCCATCGAGCTCCGGCAGCTCAAGCTCTGGCGCTGTGGACGGATAGGTGACGGGAATATCGAATTGAAGATCGAATTCGTACTTGAGAAGGTTGTGGATGTACCAGCACTTGCCGATCCATCGTGTTCCCTCGGGATTAGCAGCGGAGATCCGAAACCAGTCGTTGTCCTTAGACTTGTTCATCTGAGTGTAGGCGATCAATGCCTTGTACTCCTCCTTGAGCCTCTGCGTCCATGCCGGACCATCTCTGGGGCCGGCTTTCGTCGTTAGCAGAGGGATTTGGGTGAGCGTCGACTTGGTATTCGGATCCCAACCTTCCATGTTTGTTTGTTCTTTCTTCTCTGCAAACCCTAACTGAGATTCCGATTTCCGTCGAACGCTGCAAATTCCCTTTTATCTCTCGTGGCCGTCGATTGATTGTTCTGATTCCCAGATGGAATTAATGCATGTCGTAAATATATTAGGGGTATCGTCAGAATTCTGGCGCCATTTGGTTGCCCGTGGATTTTTTTTTTTTTACTTTTGTTTATTCAATTTAGACCCCCCAAACTATCAAAAATATGAAAAAATGTTTCAAAAATAACCCTAACTTTCAAAAGTTTAAAAAATAATGTATATGGAAAAAGTTTAAATTCTAAGGTGTACACATTAAAAAAAAATGATTGGAAGTTGAACATTGATCCCTCCTGGAGGGAGGATAGGAACAGAGGCGTCATCGGTTGGGTGATTCGTGACTCCCAAGGATCTCCTATCTGTGGTGGTTACAAAATCTTCCATTGGAAGTGGCCTATCAAGGCTTTTGAAAGCGAGACTATTCTCGTCAGCTTGAGATCGATCAGTCGCTGCGAGTTATCAGAGTTCAGTCATCTTTTCGTTGAGTCGGACTCGATGGAGGTTGTTGGTGTTTTGAAGTGCTCGGGGCTTGACCTTACGGAAACCAAAAATATCTTGGAGGGTATCGAGGTTAAAGTTTCTAAGGTTGGTTGTATGTCTTTTGATTACTGTAAGAGAATTTGTAATTTAGTTGCTCATTGTTTAGTGGGTGATGCGCTTGAAAACTTTTTTGTTATGCCTTGCTCTTCTTCTTCTGTGGAAAAAGATGAGGTTTTCTTTTGGCGTTCAGATTTCCCGAGCTGGGTTGCCTCTTCTCTCTGTGAGGCTGGATGTTGGTTTTTAATGGAAGCAGGTTCTTTTCAAAAAAAAAAAAAAAACTTTGTGACTGGGCATTTTTAAAAAAAACTTTTGAAAGTTCAATGGTACTTTTGAAAAGTAATTCATAGTTCTTGTGTATTTCATTTTTGTGAGTACTTGTATTTTAGTTCAACAAGAGTGAAGTGGAACATACTTTCTTTAAGTGCAAGAGGGTGAAGCGTATTAGGCTATATGATTCTAACTTATGCATCAAACTTATATTACCCCCTAACCAATGTGATCTTCCTCTGTTTGCTACTTTATATACACGCGTATTAGGCTATATGATTCTAACTTATGCATCAAACTTATATTACCCCCCTAACCAATGTGATCTTCCTCTGTTTGCTACTTTATATACACGTGATATTCCCTTTTCCTGTTTGCTACTAAACCCATGATATTCCCCATTTTGGTTGTCTCTTACTTATATACCCATGATCTTCTTCTTTCCTGTTTGCTACTTATATACCCATGATCTTTCCCATTCTTAACCAATGTGGGATTTTGTTTGCACTCAGACGAAGGATTACAAAGTCTCTCCTCAAATAGTCATCTATCCGTGTTTAAACTCGAGCATTATCATCTTTAACCAGACCACTCTTCATTAGAGCATACCCCTGTCGGATAAGCTCAACCACGGGATCAACCATGACTATGTGATCGAGGCACACTGACATGGTTAAGTAAGGGGCATGACTCTGATACCACTTGTTAGAGACAACTAACATCCACGCATCTCCACATTGTAATGATATTGTCCACTTTGGGCAGAACCCTCATGACTTTGTTTTTTGTTCCCAAAAGGAATCGTTATGTTGTCTTTTACTTATATACCCATGATCTTCCTCTTTCCTAACAAATGTGAGACATTGTTTGCCCTCACAACAATCACCATATACCGAACATGTTTTTTCTCTTTCTTTCTAAATAATAGAATAAGTTTATCGAGCCCCATCAAAGCTTAGATACAACAAACACCCTCTTTATTCAATTTCTTAAAACCCTATAAAACAAAATGCAATATCTTCATGCTTTTTGCGTTGTCAATTTATCAAGACCCTAGTAAATTATGACATTTATATAACATAATAAACTGCCATAATTATATAATTTGAGAGGTAAAATAATCATATCAAAACGAAGTTTGGTTGTCTAAGTAGGACAATTGACCTGATTTGATCGCAATAATTACAATTGAAATAATGTTTGTGCATTTGGTTGAGACTTTCCTAACGAAGTTAATATACCACGACAAATTGCAATAATTATTTTCACGTCAGGACGGTGGTATATCATATAAATTTACCCGATAAGATGTCATATTAAATACTATATAAATAATAACTATATCTCTACCACTCATAAAAGTTCATTTTTCTTCTAGGTCTTAAAGTTGAATTTTTCTTCTCTAAAAAGATCAGTTATTTATATACATTTTTTTATATACATACATCTATGAATTAAAAAAAAAAAATGAATTAAGATATCGATTCTCCCACCCTACGTAGTTCAAAAAAAAAAAAAAAAAAAAAAAAAAAAAACCTAGAATCGATTAAAAAATCAAATTGGTATAAAAATGTGAAAGGAAGGGCCTAAATCGATTTCGCATTGCCATAGCCCACGTGATATTCATAATCATACGCCTGCCCTCCTCGCCAGGCCGTCGTCTCATCTGCTTGCTTAAATTCTCTCACAACCAGACCGCTCCGGTTGTTTCTCCCGTCAGTTTCATCTTCGTTCCCGGAATAAAATTCCCTCCTCCTCCCTCAAAGCCCTAGCTCCTCCCCAATTCAACCCTCACCATTTTTGTTTCACACCCAGCTTTTCCTTCTAGGTTTACCTACTATGGCCGGAGTTCTCAGAGAGAGAGCACTGTCTCTCCTCGCCGCCGCTAACAACCACGGCGATTTAACGGTAAAAATTTCATCTTTGAAGCAGGTAAAAGATATCATACTGTCCATCGAGCCATCTTTTGCAGCAGAACTCTACTCCTACTTGGTCGAGCTTCAGTCCTCCCCCGAGAGCTTACTACGTAAATTGTTAATTGAGTGAGTCCCGAACCCTAATTTCCCATCTGTTGTATGTATTTTGGATCACTTATGGTTGTTATAACATTTGTTTTCTTCATATTTCTACTACTTACAAGTTGCTAAAAGTGATCTACATGAAAGTGAGATCCTAGTATGAGTCCAACGTTGCTAAATAATGAACTCAGATGAAAAGTTTGGTGAAAACTATTTCCCATTACAAGGGAAAATGAAATTTTGTACTGTATATATTGCATTATCTGCAAAACATTGGTAATTTTGTTTCTTTACCTATCATTCTCGTCCGTCCTTATTTGGTACGCAGTGTATTTATCTGCGGCATCAAACTTGGACCAACGACAACAATCTATGGTCACTAGACTTAAAAACTTAAACTCATAGGTTAGGTATAAATTTATCATTGTCAATATATTCTCAACATTCCTCTTGTTGCTTGTGTTTGAATACTAGCATTGGTCCCAACCCGTGGATATTAATATAAATTGGAGAGGAAATATTATTGGCGGTGTTTGAAATTAGGATCTCATATTATGGTACATGTTCAATTGTCCTACTTAAACACCAAAGTTGATAGGTTAGGATAAATTTTAATCCAAATGTTTATAGTTTGGTGTCGGAACGATTTGAACTTAAATGCTGTGCTCCTTAGGAGACTTTGTCCTCGTTCTGCCAGTTCATTTATAGAGCTCTTTTCAAGAGACCAAGGAAAGCTTTATCCATTCAGGAAATTTAGTTGGAGAGAAATGTTCGTCTTTTAGAGGCAAGGAGGGGCATGTTTGTAAACTATGGGAGACTGTCAAAATTCATGCCATTTCACCCTTATTTACAGTACTTGATTGCTACATAACAGAAGGGTTTTCTGTAACCTCCCTTGGTTTTTGTTGATTGGGAGATTTTTTGTCCTTCCCAACCCTCCCTTGGTCTTTGACAATGTAAAATTGTTTCCTATTATAAAATAGGCAGGTTAGGGTAAATATATTAGTTTCAATATATTCTGAATGGGATAGTTGGTTAGTTTCTTGTGAATTCATTTTATTTCTTATTGATGCGCAATCAATGATAGCTCATCTAGGTTGGGGACTTTGGGCATCTGTGTATATTTGTTATTAGAGCTGTGTCTTATATTTTACTCTACTTTTGTATAAGATCGTTATTAGTCTATGGTCTCTCTTGTTGGAGAGGAATGTTGGAGAAGAATAATAGAATCTTTAAGGTTTTGGAGTGTTCTTGGGAAGAGGTTTTGTCGAATGTTAGGTTTATGCATCTCTTTGGGCCTTGGTTTCCAAGGAGTTCTGTTCTTACCCTCAAAGTCTTATTATATTGAATTGGAACCCCCCTTTTTATAACTAGCTTTGTGCCTCCTTTTTGTAGGCTGTCTTTTTGTAGGCCCTTTTGCTTGTTTGTGTACACTTTCATTTTATCTTGATGAAAGCTCAGTTTCTTATTAAAGAAATAAAAGCCTTTGATCAGTTAATATACCTGGTGAATAACTTGCACTTTACTCGTACAATTATGTTTGCATTCAGAGTGACCACAAATCTCGTCCACTTGGCCTCTTTTTATACATTAAATTTCGTCTACTTCTCTACTCAAGCATTTTAGGTGCTGGAAATATTTTCCTTTCATTTATTTATACCTTAAATGCTTTCATTTTACATAATTCACAGGGTGATTGAAGACATTGGATTAAGAGCCATGGATCATTCTCCTCTGTTAATGTCGGTTTTGGTAGCATCTTTAAAGGACGAAGACTCTATTGTAGCTGGACAATCAATTATCAGCGGCCAAAAATTATTTTGTGGTACTTTAAGAGAGATGACATTTCAGGTTTCTCCTTTTTCTCTTCTTGCTTAAAGTAGAAGAAATGTTAGAAGTTAGAACTATTGGACTTACTGAACATTTAATGCTTGATTTTTTCTTCTGATTTATGTTTATTTCGTCTTCACATTGCTTGCCTGACATGGTTTGAGAAGGCCACTCAACCGTTATGTAATATTCATGTATATTTATTCTCGTCCCAATATCATTAGTATGCAGATGTTTTTATATTTATTCTTCAGTTGAAATTTATTTTGTAACATTTCAAATTAGATGCTAACTTTAGAATTCCACAGTTCCATCGGCGAGGTAAAGTTGAAAGATGGCTTGAAGAACTGTGGATGAGAATGTTGAAGTTTAAAGATGATGTTTTTGCAATTGCTATAGAGGTATGTAAATGCCCAACTGCTGGTCCTTGAAAATTTCTGCCTATTGTTTTTATTTTTACATGCGGATCTCTCTCTTCTTTCTCTTCTCTTGAACTTATGGTTGTTACCTTTTACTGGAAAAGGTTTATGTGGCAGTTTGTTTTGACTTTTATTTTACTTTTTTACTTTTCTCTTCTCTCTCTTCTTCCCTCTCCGTGTCTATGTATTTGTATGTGTGTGTGTGTTGTGTATGCACAAAATCTTAATGGTATGTTTTTTGAGGATTTTTCTCAACTTTATCATACTTCTGTTAAGTGTTAACTAATTGATTTCTTTATTACTGAATTAAAAAAAAAATCGGTGATTTTTGTGTCTTTAATATTAAAATATTCCTTCTCCCGGATCACTTCCCTGTATATTCATTTTACTTATTGGAAGATATACATAATTTTTTTTTTTGTTGAAGAATTACCAACTGTTCTGACCTTGAAACTTCTTAAATGTCATATTGTAGCCTGGTTCTGTTGGGAAGAGGTTGCTGGCTTTGAAATTTTTGGAAACATATGTTCTACTTTTTACGTCCGATACAAATGATCCACAAAAAGCTGTCTCAGAAGGTATTGCATTTTTAGACATCACAAACATGTGCCCGCTTTTAAATTTGTGCTTCACATTGTAACATTTCTCATTCTTTTAGTTGTTTAGCTTAAAGGCAAGTATATGTTTGCAACTTTTTTCTGGAAGTTTGTTTGCTTTGAATTCAACTTGATCCTGCCTACAAAACAGGAAATGGGGATGTTTTTAACATTTCATGGCTAGCTGGTGGTTTTCCTATCTTGGATCCAGTTGGGCTAATGTCGGAAGCTAATAGGATGCTTGGTATTCTGTTGAATTTGTTGCAGACCAGTTCTGTTCCTGGTACATATACAGTAACAGTTGTCAGTAGGTGAGCTCTCTCTCTCTCTCTCATATTTGGTCATTTTATTAGTTGATGGAAGTTTGACATTTAGACTTGGTGCTGGATGGTGCTCGATCATTGGCTTGATATATATGTTTAAACACAAACTTGCTCATGCACACATCTAACCTAAGTGGCCAAGACCAGAAAAAGAAGTTCATATTACAAGAACTTACTACTAGGATCTCATTTCTCGACTGACTGTTTTTGTATTTATTATTTTCTCTGTCCCAGCAATTTCTGCTTTCTGCATGTTTGGACTGGAGAATTAAACATTTTTTTTAAGATAAAAAATATATATGTTAATTGGATATTTATTATTATTATTATATATATTTTTGGTATTCCTGAGATTTTTTTGTTTTTTGTTTTTTGAGGAGGAGAGGAAACATGATGAATGAAATGAAAAAGGAGTAAAAAACACTCCCAATCACCAATAGGTGGATTACAAGAAAGTTTGCCAATTCAAAATTAAAAAAGAAAGACTGAAAGCTCTAAACGGATGTTTACATTTACACCAATAAAGAGAATTAAAAGTAATCAAATCCATAACACTATTAAAGGTGGAGTATCAATCATTGAAAATCTGTCCATTTTTCTCACACCAAAGAGTTCAAAAGAACGAGGTTGAATGCAAGCCAAAGAGTTTTCTTATCACCTTTGAAAGGGTGTCCCACAAAAACATAAGCCAAAAGTTCAAAAATAGTTCCAGGCATGGCCAAATTCCACCCAAAAGCTTCCAACATTAAGTTCGAATAGCAAAGTGCAAAAGGGCAACTACCAAAAAGATGCGCTTTAGATTCGGCATTCATATTACGCATAACACACCAAGAGGGAGAAATAGAGAAATGAGGCATCCTTCTCTGAAGCCTATCAGCCGTAATAATCCCACCATGGCTAAGCTCCCAAAGATGTTTTTTAAATTTTTTTAGGGTAAGGGTCTTTCCATATGATCGATTGGCATGAACTTAGTCAACCGTCAAGGAAAGAACATAAAAATAATTCTCTGTGGAGTCAAGTGGAATGGCCAACACCATGAGTCACTCACATTGTTTAGAGTAATGGTTGAAAGAAGGTGGGAGAGACTAGCCCACTCCATTATATGTTGAAAAGGCGTTTCATTCACATTTTGGTGCTTGTATCTTTTTAGAACATCTTTACATCTTTCTTTTTAGAACATTGTTCAAGTGCAGTTGCTTCTGTTTTGATTTTCTCTAATCTTCATTTATTTTTGTGCTTATCAAAATAATAAATCTGTTTGTGTATTTTCTGCTTACGCATCATTTTATGAAATTTCTAAATTAGTTTCTTGTTTGAGTCAATTTCTTGTGCTGTCTGAAATGTCCCATTCTTTCTGATATGTACTCAACTTCACTCATTTGATAGATGAAATTAGACCATACAAGTGCCACTGACCCAATATGTACTCAACTTCACTCATTTGATAGATGAAATCAGACCATATAAGTGCCACTGACCCAAAAGAGGACTGATATGTTCAGGACAATACCTTGTCGTGTATGCAATTAAATCAGCTTGGAAATTATTGTCTTGATCTATCTTGAAAGGTGTTTCATTCACATTTTGGTGCTTGTATCTTTTTAGAACATCTTTACATCTTTCTTATTGCCTACATGACATAGCTAACCTTCTTAGGGCGTGAATCTTATATTTGTCAAACAAACAATGAAAGCTAGTTAACTTGAAGAAAGAAATCATGTTGGGTAATCCTTCTGGACGTTCAAGTCATAGAAAGTCAGAGAGATGTGATTAAACATGAATCTTTTCCAATGTTTATATGGGTATTGATGAAAGAGTTTTTGATAATAGATATGTTAGGTGAAAGTTCTCTTCCAGAGATGGTTACAATCTTTATCTTTGTAGTTTGCTCAAAATAAAAATTAAGGCGTGACCAGAAATAAAAAGAAAAAACTGGACATGGAAAAAAAATGCTCCTTATGGAACTTCTTGCATTGTTGCATGTATAATCCTGGTGAGACTTGGATAAATTCTGCATGTATGTGTATGGGGAGCAATTTTGTGATCCAAACTTTTCATCACTACTATCAATGATGGTAATTATTCTTGGAATTTTTGTGAATTTCATTTTGACTTGTTAACTAAATTAGTTTGCTTAGATGCATATCACCTACCATATAGTAATTCCAATCACATGCTTGTGTCTATTTAAACTGTGTAGGGCTTTTGAGTTTAGTTTTGGGTTATTGATTGCCTGTACTTCTGTACTGTTTGTTATTCACCTTTTTTGCCTGAAAGTTGTGGGGGGTATATATATAACTATGTTCTTAATCCACATGCCACATATTATGTCAGATTGGTGAGGGCCTCAAAACTTTAGCACCTAGCAGTAACCTTTATTTTGTCCATGTCATTACTGTCTTGAAAATTGTGAAGGGACAATTGAAGCCTGGATCAGGTCATTGAACAAGTTCAGCTGCTTGTTTGTGACGTTCAGTGCTGCATGCTGACAAGCTCACTTAAGAGGATTTAATGGCATTGAATAATACTTCATTGATGATTCAGAAAATGGAGTAGCAAAGCTAGACGGTGTTAGACTGCAAAATTGTTTGGGTACTTTGGAGCACCAGTGGCCAGGGATAGGAATGGATAACTGGTGCAATGATTACCTTATGTGAATGGGATGGAAGGTGAATCAGTGCAGTTTATGCATTGTAAACTGTTAAAGAAACCATTTACCACAGTTTCTTATGCTCTATGTGCATACAGCGAATTATAGCTGAGTTAATTGGAAGTGTATACTTTTGTTTTGACAATGATACACATTTTATTTGGGATAATATAATATTTCATTTTAACCAGCAATTTCTGGCTTTTTAGCAATGAGTTGTTTTCTACTTTTGATCTCGATCTTATTCCTGTTTTCTTGGCTCAATGTGGTTTGAAGTCTTGCTTATTTTTTGAACCTGCATTTGTTATGTACATCTGCTTACTCATAGCTTGTATGGTCCACTTGTAATAATTTTTTTTTTCTTTCTGTTCTGCTGTTTTGTTTACCAAACCTGTTATCTATGTTCTTATTGAAAAAATATTGCACCGTTTAGGTTTTTAATTCGTACGATACAAGATTTTCATCATTTTCTATTACGTTATAATATATCAAGCACTTAACTTGCATAAGCTACAATAGCAACAATCCAGATTGTGAGGACTTGACTTTTAATTCAACCACATTACTATGAATTTTGTGGTTCAGCTTTATATGAAATTCCGAACAGCAGTTCCAATCAGAAATTAGAGAATATTGATGATCTTGCAGACGGTGAACTTATATGGTCTGATTTCATCTATCAAATGAGTGAAGTCGAGTCTTGATACTGGCTGGTTGTAAAGCATCCAAGATTTTGGTTTTATGTGATGGGAAATTAATTTAATAAATCTTTCTTTCATCATCAAGAATTTTGCTGAATTCCATTGATTTCTTTTAATAAAAACTTGATTATTGCAGACTATAGTTTTTTCCTGAATCACCAAATGCAGTTGAGGCTCCAAACATATAATAGAAGTATATGCAATATAAGTTGTATAAAAAACAGATGTGAGAAGAGGATTATAGGAAAATTGGCTTCCTGGAGGTGCACTTGAAGTTAATGTTTGTTTGGAGTTTATGCTTGTCATTTTACTTTGGATCCATACATGAAAACTAATTCTTTGTCGTTCTTGTTGGATATGGAAATAAAAAAACTTATTTGTAGGAAGGTTGGTGTTTTGATCTTAAAGGTATAAGAAAAATCTTAACTGAATTTTAGAAACCATGACATATTTTGTCCTGCTTTTCTAATTGTTAAAGTCTTTTCTGGTGTTGGCTCGTCATACTTTCCATCTATCTTTTAGGTGTAGAACCGGAGTTAACAAATTTTGATAATTTGATCTATGCCTTTTATATTCCTACCTTGGGGTATTTATTTCTTCTTCTTGTAACATTGACATCTCTTGGTTGAAAATTGTTAGGTTCTTATTTGAATCATCTGTTAGCTGCGAAGCAGGAATGGAATTATGTTACATATGTTAGTTAATTTAATTTTTGGTTTCATGATGCTTGACTGAATTCACAAGTTTGATATCAAACGCTTCCTGGAAAATTAAATAAGCATTGATTGATGCCACTTATATTGTTGAGCAGAATCATATTAGTTAACTTGGAAATCAAACATTTGTATATGGGGGACCTACCTTATCTGTGAAACAGGAAATGAGGGTCCATTTGAGAAAATGAACTTAGAAATTTGTCGATCATTCTAATCCTCGATGAATGGTGAAGTTCTCCGTTGATTATGTCTGGTGGTGAAGTGGTTAACCTGCAGTCATATTAATTAGGATGGAAGTTTGTAGACAGGTGGCTCTTATTGCAACTGTCGTGGCTTAAATAATTCAGTTTATAGTTAAAATTAATGTTCTGGTGCTGGATTTTTATGGATTCAGAAACTTTAGCAGTAGTCCCAGGGAAAAGTGATGTGTTGTTTATGTCTAATGATCTGGTTCTGATGTTGAATTTTATGGATTCATTATGCTCTTTTGGAGGCTGCCTTTTTAGTAACCTTATGGGGAAAGTTTTTAGAAACCCTGGGGTCTCAACTGAATTTTGGCTTCCCTCCCAGGTTTGGTCTGGACACGTTTTTGGCCTGGGGGGGGGGGGGGGGGGTATTTGGTGGGTTGATATGTGGGCCTTTTGAACTCTATGTGGCATTGATATGATAAAAAAAGAATGATAAAGGCGGGAGACAGTCTATTTAAATTGAGTTACAACAGGCAGAACCAAAATAACTCACGCTAATCTATCAATCCACATAGTCATGTTATATGTGAGTAGTTGGGTTTAAGTGTTAGTCAGAAGTTCTTTCACTGTTAGTTCGGTGGCATATGGCTGGGTCTCCTTTGTAATATCGTCGACCTCTTCTGCTGGCTGTCTCTTGATTCTCAGGAGGACTGTCCGTTGCATTTCATTCATGGTTCTCCCTTTAGGGATAGGGCAAAAAGTCTTCGGATTTGCAGTCTTTCTGTACTTTGGAAACAATGGAATGAAAGGAATATACTATTTTATGTGGATACAAATTTAAGTGTATGCATCACAAAATAAACCTTTTTCAAATATGTTGTGGTTCTTAAACTTCAGCTCTTGTCTATTCTATATTAAGAACTGTGAGGAAGTGGTCTATAATTTTTTCTTTTTTTTCTTTTTGATCTTGTTGCTGGTTTGTATAGTTTAACTATACATTATAGCTTTCTAGCATTTTTCATAGAATTATGTTGAGCTTTGTCATAGATGATTTTAATTTGATTATAGTTGAAGTCATGTATCTCTTAGTTACTTTTTACTATTTCATTTTAGAAGAGTTTTGCGTATGTTTAACTATGACTTTGATCTTATTATTTATTTCGTCATCTACAGTTACATATCAATTCTTGCCATTCACTTTGTTTACAGCTTTTATTTCCGTTCTTGAATTGTTTGCTTAAACTTTCCCTTCATTGCTGCAACTTTTGATATTTGCAATTTGCCTTCCTCTTTCAAATCAATTGCTCTTCTGCTTGACAGTTTAGCAGCTATAGCAAGGAAGAGACCTGTTCATTATGGTAACATTCTATCAACGCTACTGGAATTTGTTCCAAGTTTTGAGATGGTAAAAGGGCGTCATGCTGCCAGCATTCAGTATTCTATAAGATCTGCCCTTTTGGGATTCTTAAGGTGTTTGCATCCAGCTTTTGTAGAGGTGAGATCACTTGTGCGTTTATATTTCCATATTGATCATGCATGTGCACACAAGTACTTGGGAATTATAATATGAAGTCACCGTGTCATCATTATATAAGGATCTATTGCACTTGCTTTGCTTTTAAATAATAGCTTTTGTTATGCGATGGAACTTCAGAATAGAATGTAGCTCCATAGTTGTATGACTTGAAGTGCAAAATCTCGTGTTCATTTTATTTTGTCATGCTGGGGCCTTGATGCGGCATGAAAACTTAGTTTTTTTTTTCTTTTTTCCTCCTTCTTCTTCCATGCCTTTGTACATTATTTCATATTTCTCAATTTTTCATAAAAAAAGACCTCAGAGAGAAAAGTTTGTGAGATTGACCTTATAGCTTGGTTTTCAGTCAAGAGATAGATTGCTAAAGGCTTTAAGAGCTGTAAATGCTGGAGATGCTGCAGATCAAGTAATCAGGCAAGTGGACAAAATGGTGAAAGCTGCAGATCGAGCTTCACGTGATGCTTGGCTGGGCAAGGTAATTATTAGCTGAGTGTTGATGTGATCACTATTCTTTATTGCCATATATGTTTCTAACTGCTTCCCTTTTCTTGTCTCAACATTATTATACCTGATAACAAGGATGATCAATCATCAAATCATCTTAATGCATCAGTGGATCTAACAAGAAAAAGACCTAGGCTTCTCGACGATGAAGAACTTTCCAATGGTCGTGAGGTTTCCAAGCAAATTCGCTTTGGTCCGGATGTTCACCTAATTTCCCCAGCTCAAAAAGATGGCTCTCTGCAGAATGCCATCTCTAATGGGACATCCCCTGATATTCCTCCGTTAGATGTTGAATTGACTCCTGCAGAACAGATGATTGCAATGATTGGTGCCTTACTTGCAGAAGGGGAGCGAGGTGCAGAATCACTTGAAATTCTGATTTCAAATATTCATCCTGACTTGTTGGCAGATATTGTCATAACTAACATGAAGAACTTGCCCAAAGCCTCCCCTCCTTTAAATTGGCATGGGGACTTGCCTGTAAGTCGTCAAGGAAGTAATCATGTGCAGGTTCCGGCTCCATCAGCCTCATTGAGTTCTGTGCAAACTTCAGTTGCTACTGCACAAGTTCCATTTTCTTTGGCCACCTCAGCTGGTTCAACTTTCGCTGAGTCTACTGTCAATAGTCTCCCTGTTGATTCCAAACGTGATCCAAGAAGGGTAAATTTAGCCAGCTGTGGATGCGCATTAATATATGTTTCTGTCATGTTGTCTTCCACTCTGCCTCTAAATACATTAGCTTGTTTTACTCACTCATGCAGGATCCCCGTCGCCTTGATCCTCGCCGTGGAGTATCTTCTGCTTCTAGTGTGGAAGAGGCAACTTCAAATATATCTGATGTTGATGGCTCCATATCTTTGGGAAAATCTGCTTCGGTTCCTGTTTCTGTGACGATGGAGAATTCCTCGGTATCTTTTTTATCAAAAACAAAAGTCGAAGAAAAAATCATAGAGACTCCATTTGTGTTTGGAACAGACCCATCAACCCCCAAATCAAAATCTCCTGATAGAGCTGCGAAAATTGACACTATATTTGAGATTAATGCCCCTCTGGATCCCATGCCTTCTGCTGTTGGAAAAGCTGATGAGGGTTTGGTTGCAGTTAATTTGTTCGAGGACTCAGCAACAAAGAGGGATGATACATCATCTTCCATAGAATACAATCAGTATTCTCCATCAGTTACGAATGCAGCTCTATCTGAAGATACCTGTGAGGAGTTGCCTCTGCTTCCACCGTATGTTGACTTAACTCCAGAACAGCAAATAACTGTAAGAAATTTGGCAGCTGAAAAGATATTTGATTCATGCAAGAATTTAAATGGGGCAGAGTGCCATCAGATACGCTTGGCGATAATTGCTCGATTGGTTGCTCAGGTGGGGGCAATATCTGATTGTTTATTTATTATTTTTATGTTTTTTTCTATCTATAACAAGACGAACCTTCATTATGGTCAAAATTTTACTGTACAATGAGGTAGGTGGAATTGAAGTTCAGCCACATTGTACGTAAGAAAAATAACAGCTTTGCAACTAGCTATTAGTGTGAATATAAGTAACCAGTAAGGAAGATGTATTCTTCAAGTTTTTCTCAAGGAAGCCAAAGAGGCTCAAAGTGTAATATACTCTATTATATATTTATATTCATAAAATTTTCATTAGATTCTTCCCTCCGCCTTTTGTACTTCTCAAAGTAACCCTTGTCGTACTCAAGCAACTTTGTTTTTCCTTTCAATATCTGCCTCTGTATGTTTGCACTTTACGAAATTAAGATCGATAATTTGAGGAGGGATCCGTATACCTAAGTTTGACTGACAGCTTCATTTTAAGGTTCATGGAAAGGAAAATGCAAGAACAGGGGATCAATTTGTGTTGTGCCACAGTTGCTCATTGTCTTCCTTTATAATTTGTGTGCATGAGGGATCATGAAATCGAGTAATTTAATCAATGTTAACCTTTGCATCTGTCAGATATCTCTTTCACTTTAGGCGATAGTAATTTTTGTCGAAGTGACTCTTAATCAGTTTGGAGCGAAGTAATGATATGGATTTATACTTTGGTGATTTGGATTCAACAAACTTTTTGGAGTGACAAAAGAATTACTCAAAAAATGATTGAATGAAGACTTATATGTGTTACATGTGAGCATAGAAGCAACTGTATATTGTTGTATATTTCCATGAACTCTATGTATTTCGCCATGATGGTTACATTACCTCAACATTTTTCATGCACTTCGCTCTCAGTGGAAAGGACATGTTCACATCTGCTTCATGCATATATAATGATTATCTCTGCCAATTATAATATTACTTTTGTACTTTGTATTACTCCATTCAATTGCAGGAAGGAGAACGTTACTGTTTTGAATTATTGGCTTTTACTATCTGTTTGAAAGACAATTGGAATGCAGAGTCTTATCTTACATTGTCCTTCTTTTGGACTGTTGTTTCTGTTTCCTATCAAAAAAAAAAAAAAATACATTGTCTTTCTTTTGGACTAGGGATTCACAGGTTTCTTTGTTAACTCGAATTACGAGATAATTCATTGAAAATAGTATGTTCTACAGACAATAAAATATATTGAATCTATGAGCTTGTGTAATCCCAGGTTGATAGATAACATGAACTTTGGTGATATTTCATGAATGTAAAATATGATATATACTCATCTATGTTTTGAGTATTGTTCTTTGGTGGCCTTCTGAATTTATATCGATTGAATCTAGCCTTTATTATAAAATACTAGAGAAATAATTTGTTGAACTAGAGTACTTTTTTGACTTTTGGCTTTTGATTGGAATTGCTTGATAATGTCAGTTGTAATGCTTTACATGTGTGTTGCCAAGTCATACGTATTACTATTGTTTTAAAACATAATGATTTTTTGTTCTCTTATTTCTTTCTTGGTCCACTGGAGGTCCAAATGATGTGTGCTGCAACTGTACAATGGCATGGTTGTTAATTCTATTGGGGGAAATGCTGGATATAAATTAACCTATCTTTTGTACTCTAACAGACTTGTTTAGTTAATTCTACTGTATTTTGATATCTCGTGCAATTAAAAATTATATTCTTTTCCTTTCTCATCATAGGTTGATGCAGATGATGATATTGTTGGAATGTTGGAAAAGCATGTTGCTATTGATTACCAACAGCAAAAGGTATCATATTTCCTGAGTGTTATTCAGCATGGATTGAGGTTTCATGAAATTTACTGAAGGCATAGTTTCGTATTATCCGTCAATCTCAGCTTTTTGGTAGACTTGATTATAGGCATAAATGACATTCAATCCTTCAGATTCTTTTCCATGTAGTCTGTTATTTGAAAGTGGAGGCGGTAGTTTTTAGGAAAAAAAGCATGTGGTCACGCCAGAAAGATTATAGATTAAGATGTGATAACACTATGCAATGAACGTGTAAAATGTTTCCATTTATTGACTTTCTTAATTGGTTGTTACCAGTATGTTTCAAGGTGCTCAACAATTTTATTAGGTATCTATGTTCCCTTTTTATATTATTGATGGTTCTTTAATTTGAAAAATTGGGGAGCTCGAGTATTGTAAGTTGTTTTCCTCCCTACCAAATTCATAATATATATATATGTGTGTGTATGTATTCTTCATCACATCTTGTGTGCTGTTGGGATTTTCCTTTTGCTTATACGGCCTGTATGTGTACACTTGGAGCATTGAATAGTAGATTGTTCTTTGAAAACAACAAGTTCATGTAGTTCATATATTGGTCACATCACAATCTTCATTTTTATGAATATGTGATTTTTTTTTTTTTTATGTTTACCCTGTTCATGATTGTTATAATTTTTCTGCCTCGATTTTTATTATTAGTATTCTTAATAAATTTCATTGGCACATGTACTCGTGGTTGGCCTTGAGCCTTCATTTAATTTTGACGTGTTCTTTCCAGGGGCATGAGCTTGCTTTGCATGTCTTATATCACCTGCATTCACTTGATATTCTGGATTCAGTGGAAAGTTCTTCTTCCATTGCTGTGTACGAAAAGTTTCTTCTAGTCGTGGTATGCCACTTTTCTCTCATTCACATTTTTTGATCCTCTTCTCTGAAACTTCGGTTTCATTTTGATTTGGGAATGATATAATTGCAATATTTAATTGTAGGCTAAATCGTTGCTAGATTCTTTTCCAGCTTCAGACAAATCTTTTAGTAGACTTCTTGGTGAAGTTCCAGTTTTACCTGACTCTACATTGGAACTATTACATAACCTTTGCTATTGTGATTTTACTGACAACCATGGGAAGGATACTCCTGATATTGACCGTGTCACGCAAGGCCTTGGCACTGTTTGGAATTTGATTGTGAAGCGTCCATATAGTCGGCAAGCTTGCTTAGATATTGCTCTAAAGGTAAAAATTCTTGCAGTTTGTTTAGTTTTCATTATTTGTGTCATCCTTCTCATTGATGAACGACATTTACAAGTAAGAAATGTGGATAGAGGTGGGTATTGGTATTCTTTTGCAGATGTAGTGTCTTTAATATGAGGGGTGGAGATCACCAAACCCTTGGCTTTTCGGCCCGCTGTGTTTGGGTAATATGACAAGTTGAATCTATTAATTGGGATGCAACAGAAAAACGCCATGCCAATTAATATTTTAAAATTTTAGAATTTGAAGCAACTTGGAAACTATATCAATTTCTTCTTAACTGGAAAACTCTGTTTTAGCTCTTCCGGAGGGGACCTTTTTCTCCCCCTGCCCATAGGCTGTCTTCTCTTTGTTCTTTTGTTGTCTATATTACATACCAATGTTTCTTATAAAAAAAAAAAAATATATATCAGTTTCTTCTTAAGAGATGGGCAAAATGATCCTTAATTTTTAATATGCTCAGTTAGTGAGGTATTATGCAATCTTTCAAGGGTTAGTGCTTCTAAGAAAACCTCTGGGTTGTAGATACCTCTACCTTCTTTATCACTGTGTGGTCATCAAAAGCCTTCGCGGGTGATCCAAGTTGTTTTCCTCTCATGAAGGTTATTATCCATTTTCTCATTGGCGGATCTTGACCCTATTTCCTTAGATCATGTATAGTATTCAAATACAATCATTTTTTCACATGTACTTGCTTAGCATTTAAATTAGGGTGCTCGAATATTGAACCATGAATGAAGAAAGACTTGAGAGAAAAGCATGTTGGCTAGTTTCTATGATACCCTAATTCTTGAGAGTATCAATGAAATTGTCACTGTTTCCCTTTAAAAAAAAAAATAATTCTTGACAGTATTGAAAATCAAAAGTCTTTGCCTTCGATCCTTTGTTAGGTTCTATGTTTCTCTTTAGGCGTCAGTGACAAAATCTTTTTGTAATTAGAATTACTCTTTAGGTCTCGTTTTACTTGATTGGAGCTACTATCTTTAGTTTGGCTCCCTTTTGGTGGGCATGGTTTTTTGGGTACCCCTGTGTTATTTATTTATTTTTTCAATGAAAGTTTGGTTCTTTATTAAAATAAAGTGATAAACTCTTGGCAAATAAAATCTGTGAACATCTCTCTCTCTCTCTAATATCCGTGAGTATCTAGGCTGACTATGTGTACCTCAATTAATCTCGTAGGACAGCTTCTTGACCCGATTATTACATTTCTGGAAACTCATAGGATTTTAATATCCTAGGTAGGTGACCATTGGGTCCGAACCAATTTCCCCAAAATTCGTTTGCTTTTTATTTTTTGTCTCCTAATGCCAGCCATCCAGTAAACCATCTTTAAAACACGTGAGCAGTTAATTAGGAAAGAACGTTGGCGTGCCATGGAGACGAGGAACATTTGGTATAATCCATAGATATGTATGCTTGTGTTCATTACAATCATATATGAGTTTTGCTTTTACTCTATGTTTCTCACATTGTAATATGATGGCAGTGTGCTATGCATTCAGAAGTTAAGGTTCGAGCAACAGCTATTAGACTGGTATGGCAATGCAACCTTTGTTCCTGCCAATGGACGTTTTAATCTGTTGGTTGGGTTTCCAATTCAAATAAGTGCTTATATTTATGATATATTTACGGACATTTCATGAGTCTGTTTTTTCATTGTTCATTAGGTGGCAAACAAACTCTACCGGTTAAGTTACATTTCAGATAGGATTGAGCAACATGCAACAAACATGTTCCTGTCTGCAGTAGACAAGGTAGATCAGACAGATGTTGAGCCTTCACCATGTGGATCATTTGAACAAAGAACTGGAGGAGAGGTCTGTTGGATTTGTTTCTTCTGTTTCACCCCATATCCAAGTATTGAAAACAATCCCTGTGCCAAAAGACAAAGGAGACTAGAATCGAGCAGGAAGTTCATTATCATTATTCAAACTTTGGTCTTTAGACTCTCATGAGGATTAACTGATCCAGTTTAAGTTGACTGCCATGTTTGGAAATCTCCTTAAATTTATCCCTTTTGCTAATTCCCTCATGAGCTGGGGTCTGGATCCAGATTGCCTTCGTTAAATGATAACACAATGAAGCCCTTTTTAATTTTTAAAAACAAAAGAGGATATACTTTTTGATTTTATGTATTAATTTATTGATGTTATCCTTAACCATGGCAAATATTGTTTTCCAGGGTGAGAGTCAGGAAACATCCATTTGTGGTTCTCTCGTTTCAGATCCTGGAACATCAGAAAATGATTCCATGAGGAGTTCACAACCTACAGTTCATGGCAGTTCAACCTTGTCACTTTCAGAAGTCGAAAGACAGATTTCTCTGCTTTTTGCTCTATGCGTGAAGGTTCCCAATCTTCTGTGTTAGTTTTAATGTTGATAATTCTGACATTGCCTCCCCAGATTAATTTGATACTATATAGTTCTTTTCCTGCAGAAACCTTGTCTGCTTCAGCTTGTATTTGATGCTTATGGACGGGCCCCTAAAGCAGTGAAAGAGGTCCCTTTTTTTTTTTTTTTGGTTTTTTGCCAAGAAACTCAAGCTTTTTGTTGATAATGTAAAATTACATGCTACGTCTTTCTAAACATAACAGTAGATAAAAAAACCTCAATTCCGGAAAATGCATACTTACGACATTGAAGAATAACAAGATATAAGCCAATATATGTACATTATCAACAAAAAGCAGAGAAATATGTCAAGAAATAAAGAGGTCCCTTTATATATATTCTGGACAAGAAACATGATCCAAGTGTTTGTGCTTGTGAAGTTTAGTAGATGGGTTTGAGTGTTTTTTTGGGAGAGGAAACAAGTATACTGTATATTTTATTAATGAAGGAAATTACAAAAAGGGAAAAATCCCAACCACCTGTTGTAGCGGATTACGAAAAGGATATCCAAGAAGTGACTAGAGATGTAAGATTATAATCTTCAAACGGAAGCATATGTTTACACCAGTAGAAAGCATTAAAAAAGACAAGATCCAAAAATTGATCAAAGGAGGAAGATGTATAAGACCCTGTATCGTATATTGTTCATCTCCTTTTAGGTCATAATCCTTGGTATGCATCTTTTTAGGATTGTCCTTTGGAAGAAGTATAGAAGAGTTTTTTTTTCTTTTTCTCTAAGGGGGTTAGTTAACTTGAATTGATCAACCGATGGAAGAATCATGATTTAATTATTTATTTATCGTTGTTTCAGTTCCCTTCTGCTATTAGTTCCCTTCTGCTATTAGGAAAGATTGGAGAAAAACTTGAGGCTTTCTGTTTTTTTTTTCTTGGGGGGTGGTATTGTCAGGCGGAACTTGTGAGGAGGAGGGATTGTGGTATTAGGAATCTGGTCAGTAAGAATTGAGTTGAACCGAGAAATCTTGTGCATATTTGATTGAATTGATTCTGTTGTTAGCTTGGTTGAGGAACCCTTTTCTTTCAATTTTAGTGAAGCTTTGACGGAGGGACAGAAGTTTTGACTTCGTTGTTACCCTTTTACATAGTCTTCATCTTTATCTCGGTGCTCTTGAGTAGGGATTTATATTGACTATTATGGTGGAAGTCCTTCACTTGTCGTTTTGGGTGCTTTGGAGTTTTTTTTGCTATTTTGTTGAATATTTGGCTGGAGGGAAATAGAAGAATCCTTGAGGGCGAAGAGATCCCTTTGTAGGAGATATGGGGTTTGACACTTTTTAACACCTCTTTATGGGCTTCTACTTCAAAGTAACTACTCTCAAGTGTGAATTCTTAATGATTGAAACCTGGTTTGGTCATTGTTTTTGTTCTATGCCTGTCTTTTTGTGCATTTTATCCTTGTATCTTTATTTTTTGAAAGTTGGTATTGCCATAAAAAAAATCAATGGATAAATATTTTTTGCATCAAAATTAAACTGTTACAGGAAGTGGTACTGAATTATGTCTGCATTCTGTTATTATTTGAAGCAGGCCGTTCATGAACATATCCCTAATCTTATTACGGCTCTAGGGTCATCTGATTCTGAATTGCTTAGAATAATATCAGATCCGCCTCAAGGAAGTGAACATCTTTTAGCGTTGGTATGTGTGTATTTCTGTAAACTTGCTTTTGTGGAACGATGAGTAATTGGACGTTGAACAGTTACTTTTCTTTTCTCTTTTTTATTGATTTCCTGTTAATAGTTTGTTTACTGGCCAGGTATTACAGGTTCTAACTCAAGAGACAACGCCTTCTTCTGATCTGATCGCAACTGTTAAACATTTATATGAAACTAAATTGAAGGTTAGAAAATATTTATTTTACTATTCTACCCTCTGTAAGTTTTATTTTCTGATCCAGATTTCCTTTGTTCGCTCCAGGATGTGACAATTCTCATTCCAATGCTGCCTTCACTTTCCAAAAATGAGGTCTCTCTCTCTCTGCTTCGCATTTATTTTTCTTCTTTATTTTAGGAAAAAATGTTTAAATATGATGTTCGATGCTGGTCTCGTTTATAGTGGTCAGCAATTAATCAAACCTATTTCTAGATTTGTAGAATGTGTAGTCAATTTGGTGAACCCATTGACATGGCTCATGAAAATGTGCATTTGAATTAGCTTGTGGGTTGTGCTGTAGGTTGATTCAACACTATTGTTAGGTTGGATTTGAGTCATTTGACACAACATTTATCATGTAAACTCAACATGCAACTTGACATACAATTGGAATTTGTGTACTTTATTATCTA
This sequence comes from Herpetospermum pedunculosum, assembly GCA_028017165.1. Classification (NCBI taxonomy): domain Eukaryota; kingdom Viridiplantae; phylum Streptophyta; class Magnoliopsida; order Cucurbitales; family Cucurbitaceae; genus Herpetospermum; species Herpetospermum pedunculosum. The sequence continues at coordinate 86,654,403 of CM051522.1, forward strand.
TTTTTTTTTTGTAAAACATTTTGATGAAGAATTGAAAAAATAAGTCGCTAGTATCACAGCCTTTTATATTCTATTCCTACTCTTTCATATGTCGAAATACATTACATCTTTCCTTTCAACTTCTTTTAGTCTAAGAAATTAAAGATTGAACCAAAAAGTGCACTAATCCTTTCTCACGATATTATTTCTTTAAGAGCTTAAGAAAAGAACTTAAGAAAAAGTATACGTAGATTACACATAAAAGGCTAGATAGAGAAGTTGGAAAAAATAATAATAATTATCTCTACAAGCACGCACACATGCCTGACTTTTCTTACGACTTTAAAAATGAACTTTCATTCAAGAAAAGTCTAGGAAAGAGGAAGAAACTTTTAGTTCATTGTTTTTTTTTGGGTTCTAAATGGATTTTTCTACTAAATAGGTCTCTTTTGTAGCGGGACACCTCTCAATCCAACGATCCTCCCAAAAGCTTACAACATTTCTTTGCTTTGAAAATATTTCAATTGATCTTGGATAAGTTCATAAGATCAATTGAATTCTAAAGTACATATCCTTGATGCATTTTCTCGCAAAATGTTTTTTTGGTGGGGTAATAGTCTTTGTCAAACAATGATATAATTTGCCAATGGACAAACCTTGTAATTAATGTATTCTCGTTATTGTCCTCTAATCTCAGCAACACAAGTTCATTAGCCATTTCCCATTTAGATACAAGTGTCAAAATTCAAATAATAAATAGAGATAAAAATTTGCATAGTTTCCAATCACATCTTTGTTGAATTTTTCTTTCTTATTCATTCTGAGGTACCAGGTTTTACCTATTTTTCCTCGGCTGGTTGATCTTCCATTGGAGAAGTTTCAGAGGGCGTTGGCTCACATACTACAGGTATCAAGAATACTTCAAATGTTTACTTATGTTATTGTTGCTTTGCTGCCACAAATAAGAATTGAGTTGAACAGAGAAATCTTGTGCATATTTGTAAGAATTGTGGCACATGGTGAGGTGATCTTACAATTTGTTATTTTGAATATTTAGTATAATTGGATTCTTGTTGATTTTCATTCCTTTCAGGGTTCAGCACATACACGTCCAGCTTTAACACCAGTTGAAGTATTGATCGCCATCCACAACATAATTCCTGAAAAAGATGGCCTTGCATTAAAGAAGGTATGTTTTTTATCTTTTGGAATTATTTATTCATTAATAATAGAGTTTCAAACAATTTATCCTTCAAAAATTAAAAAATTCAAACGTTTAATTGGTCCAGATAACTGGGCTGGATATGTCAACATATGTAATTTCCTAGGCATTCAGCCCTGTATGCATATTGAAAAGAATTAAACTGCTACAATAAATGTATTTTCCTAGGCATTCAGCCCATTATGGGTACCCTGCTGGAGTTACCATCACTTCTCAATGTTCTGGCAATCTTTCCCCTTCATCACTCTTTGGGAGACCTAGGTAGAGATGAATTAGAGAGTATCTCGGGATGGTTATAAACTTCTTTGGTTTGAGGACATTGTTAGTCTAATTGCCTCTTTCTGGAGTCCTTTGTGGCATTTTTGTACGTACCCTCATTTGATCAGTTTTTTTTTTGTGGTAATCTTTTGACTTTTTTGTGGGGGGCTATCTTAGCTTCCTTTCTCTGTTTGTGTTAAGACAACACTTGCACAGTTAACAGAAAAAAAAAGAAAAAAAAAGTACTGTAGAGTTCAATTGGGATACACAGTGAATTGATTTGCCATGAGTTCAAGAACCTTCACTTCTCTCACCTGACAGGTCTGCATTTTACAAATAACTTCTCAATATCCCTTCACTTATCAGGCTTCCACTCCAACTGCATTAGACTTCTGATAGGAATGTCATTAGGGATATTATGATTAGTAATTAGATAAAGAGTTTGTTAGGTGAGTTTGGTCATAAGTAGGGAGGGTGGTGGGGAAGGAGAAAGGCAGGCAATACTTTGGTTAATGAATTAGTTTTGGAGAGTGATCTCAATAGAGGTACATGTACCTCGAACACTTAGTTTATCTTGTGGTTTGGTTATCTTTATATTGCAATACATTTGGGTTCTATCAAGTTCCTTTTCACTGACCTGTAATTCCCTACTCTTGCCTTAAATATGCAAATGGGAGTGGTGGACTCCTAACATCTTGGTGTTCAAATCATTGTAATATAATTTTTTTTTCTTCCTCTTGTGAGATGAGATTCAAAGTCAGCTACATGTGATGCTTGGTGTGGACCGGATTTCTCAAATTATCACTAGTGTATTATTTTGGCACATGAGTGGCTTTATCTCACTGGATAGGGACCCGACCATGAGATTGGAAAGTCAGTAGGATTGAAATTGCACTACATTATAAAAGAGATTTACAACGGTTACTAAGCATTTCAGAGGTTTAGTTCTCTTGCCTCTAAACCACTGTAAGCTGTTGTGTTTAAAACTACCTCTTTAGCTAAAATGACTAAATATCTTAGTCGTATTCCTAAAAGCAAAAACTATGTTAAAATAGTTGAAACAGCTCTCAGATCACATACTGCTAATTATCAAGGTAAAAGGTAAAAATAAGAATTGAATTAAATAATTCCTTCACATTTTACAATGGTTACAAGGGTCTATCTTAAGTAGAAGAAAGACCTAATACATAAAAGGAAAAAATCTTACACAAATAATCACACTCTAATTACAACTAATAAATATAACAAAGTAAATATTAAAGCATAAACCAACACATCCTATGGTTAAATACTCACATTTGTCTGATAATGCATATGCGACCATATAACTTCTAACCCTTCGTAGGTTGCTGAACTGAATTCCACATGTACTCTAACTGCATCAATCAATACTACTTTTAATAATTTTCTGGTGTTCTTTTTATTTTTTTAGATAACGGATGCTTGTTCAGCTTGTTTTGAGCAACGTACAGTTTTTACTCAGCAGGTCTTGGCAAAAGCCTTGAGCCATATGGTATGTTAATGAATTCTAGGAAACTAATCACTTTCATTTTGTAATTTGATAATGTAATAACGCTTCTTTTTTCAGGTTGAACAAACTCCACTCCCTCTTCTCTTCATGAGAACTGTGATTCAGGCAATTGATGCTTTTCCTACTTTAGTAAGTTCCTTTATCAACTATTTCAGTGTTTTCTGATATTAGGATTTTTTTTGTTTTTGCAATTATATATATATATACCTTTTGGACTGAGGTACTTATTTGGACGACCATGTTTTTTTTTCAGGTTGATTTTGTCATGGAGATACTTTCCAAACTTGTAAACAGACAGGTACCTATGGTAACAACTTATGTTTTCCAAATCTAATGAATGGAAACTAAATAAAATGTAAATGAAGCCCTTCCATCTGAAAGTTTGGTCTTCCAAATCTAATTTACCATACGCCCATGGTCCGAGCAAGTCACTGCCTTCTAACTGAACTTTGAATTAAACTTTCCATTTTGTGTTATTTGTCATTTTTAGTTTTCTGCTAACATGAAACTCCACCATCTGGTTTATAAATTCAATTAATCCTTGATTCTAATCGGTAATGAATATATGAATCCTAGTGGAGTTTCCTTTTTAGTTGAAATAGGGTTTTTATTTCTGCAGAAGACTTTTATCTTTGCTGGTTAAACTAATAAAGGGGTAAGATTGCGTGCATGTGACTGACACGTGGATTTTTCGATGAAGAATATTGTGTATGAAATGTAAAGTCTAGATGGTACTTGAAAACCTTTTCCAAAAACTTCACAATTAAATAAGCTTGGGATCCATAGGATGAGGCAATTGAACTAATGCAAGATGGTAACCAAGCTTAACTTGTAGTCATTCATTCAGATATTATTGCTATTGGAAATAACCATGCCTGCTATTTTTTCTTTTGAATCCAGGTCTGGAGGATGCCAAAATTGTGGTTCGGTTTTTTGAAATGTGCATTTCAAACACAGCCTCATTCCTTTCGAGTACTATTACGGGTATCATGACATCACCAGTTTGACATGCATATCTTTCCCTAATACTTGGTACTCTATATGGACCTAAATAAACTTTCCTTTTTTGTAGTTACCACCGCCACAACTTGAAAATGCTTTGAACAAATATGTTAACCTTAGAGGTCCTCTTGCTGCTTATGCCAGCCAGCCCACCACAAAATCTACTCTCTCTAGGTACTTTTTCTTGATCTTGTACGTTATGTTACCTGCTTTTTGCTAGATTTGTTCACCATGTTTGCAAATCTTCCCAGTACTCTTTCCTTGTGTCTACATTTTAATTAAAAACTACAATTTCAATCTTGAAATAGTACATCTGTTTCTACAATAAGCTCTTAAGCTGGTCATTTTGTCGATCCCAAGAAGTAAAAGTTTAGAAGGCTGGAATACAAAAACCTGATTTAGATGTTGTAATGGCTTTGTGACAGTGTTGAATTGGAATATAAGACTTTCAAAGTTTGGAATTTAGAGATTCCTCTTAATAATGTTACAAACATCCATTTTTCACTAATGGAACCCTTTAAAATACATCATCTAGGCGTTTTGGATGTCTACGATGGTTGTGCAAATAGTTCTTTCTTGAGACTTCCCCCCTCTCCCATACTATTATTTGGAGTTCAGTTTAGAAATCTTGTTTTAGTAACTCTGGGAACACTTTGCATTTTGGCAGACCAACGCTCGTAGTTCTGGGTCTCGAAAACGAAAGGCATTTGTAGCAACTGCATTCTGTTCATCTTGTAAAGTTCAGACGATTATCATTGGTTCACATGCCAACTCCGGAGTGGTAAAACAGCAAGCCTCGAAAACTTGGGAATTGACTAATCATCTTCTTTGGAGTATGAGGCGATTTATCCTCCGTCATGGTCCATCAGCTTTATCAATCATCCCGTGGCAGTTAATGTATCGCGCACAATCAATTTGAAATCCTTGATCATCCAACGGTGCGTGAAGCCAGTGATTGTGACCAGAGATGATTCAAAAAAGAACACAGCTTTCTACCTGACTAACAGCCATCCCCACAAAATGAGGGGAAGGAAATGCTGATTCTGCGTAGGTGTACATATCTGCAGTAGGGAGTTCTAAGAAATGTGATGTCTTCCCATTTAGTTGTTGGTCCAATTCTTTAAAGATTTTGACATTGTATTTACACTCGTCCGGGTCTAATCTGGGTAGCTTGTATTCAAACGTGTTGTAACGGGCGCTGCTCGGTATGTAATTTTGGTGACAGATAGTTTCCCTGTACTATAATAGGCCTTGACTGTGCCCTTTTATTCAGTATGATTTGTAGCTTATTCTTGAAATGGCGTTTCATTTCTTATGCAGATTTGAAAAGATTGAAAATGATTGAATTTTAGATGCTGTAGAGCATTCCTCTGAATTGATACAAAAGGGATTGAATTTTAGATGCCTAAATTATTCCATTCATGCACCGTTCCTTTTGACTTTTGAGGAATTGATCTAATACACCATACAATTCTATATATTAAGGTCTGAGTTTGACTTGACATTAATTTATTAAAAATTATATATTTTTTTTATTCATTGTAAACTAGAAATTTATATGTATAAATAATAACAAAAATATTGAATTATTAAAAAAAAATAAAAAACATTTCATTTATCCTTCATCTTCATCTCCTACTTTTCTTCTTCCTCCTGTCTTCTCCTTTTTCCTCCCCTTCTTCCCTCTCTTTCTTCCTCTTCCCTTTCTTCTTTTCTCTAGTTCACCATTTTTACCCATGTTCCAGATCTAGTTTGATACTCGTTTCAGATCTGGAACGGTCAGATTTTGTTTCATTACAAATATTAGAGATTGTACGAACCTAACAAGCCATAGGCCAACCAAATAAATCATAGGCCAATTCAATAAAGGATAAAGACTAGAGATTGTACTAAGAGATAGAACTAAATATTGTACGAATCCAACAAACTATAGGCCAACCCAACAAATCGTAGACCGATCCAATAAGATCAAAGATGAAAATATCGATATCCATACCACTATCGGTACCTCAGATTTACGGATATGACGAAAATTCTGGGAACAATCACATATATTTCGAAAACTTGTAAAAATATTGTGAATTTCTTAGTGAAACTTTAGTTAGATTATAAACCACTACTTTAAGCAAATATATCAATAATTAAAAGTCAAACATGCATTAATACAATAATAGATGATATTGAAGGTTGTAAGATAAATATAAACTTGAAAAACTTGTAGATAAAAAAAATTGGTCAACAAATACATGATTCATAATTCAATAATAAGATAGTATTTTTGGGTATTAGACAAAAATTAATATAATTGATTTGATAATGATAGTATTGCTCTCAATTCATTCCATCTTCAAAAATAAATTAAAAATTATAATATTAAAAAATGTGCATTCTAAATATAATATAAAAAAATTATCTAAGACAATTAAATTTATCAAAATATGTTGCTAAATTTTTATAAATAGATATATTTTTTTTTTACTATATTTAATAAATTAAAAATATATTATAATATTTATAAAATGTGAATTTTATACGTTAAACGTGCAACATTTGCACATAAAACTTAGCAGAGTAATATTTTATGTTAAAAAATAAACCTAAAATTAATTAATTCATTAATTAATAGAACTGCGAGGGCTGTTTTTTAATAATATTACATTTTTTAAAACTTATTATTAAAATATTGTAAGTTTGAAACTATTTATAAAAATAATGTAGTTTTAATTGGAGGTCGTCTTTTCAAAAGACGACCTCTACATGCAAGTAAAGATCGTCTTTTCAGAAGACGACCTTGCTCCACATGGATGGAGGTCGTCTTTTCAAAAGACGACCTCGCTCCACATGGATGGAGATCGTCTTTTCAAAAGACGACCTCGCTCCACATGGATGGAGATCGTCTTTTCAAAAGACGATCTCCATCGGTATATACTTCTTTTATTAAAAAATTGATATCTTCCTACTCAGATATTCAAAATTTTCAAAAAATGTATGGTTGGAAAGCTAACAGCGAGAGCTTCAATTTGATAGGTGGTTTCACTATTTTTGGAGTTGTGTATCAAAAGATAGAGACCATCGAAGTTGGACTATAGTTTTTCAAATTTTAGAACTGAAGATTGCTTTGAGGAGTGCATTAAAAAATTGACATCTTTTTACCCAGATATTAAAAAATTTCGAAAAAAATACGGTTAAAAAACTTAGAGAGAGAGCTTCAATTTGATATTTGGTTTCACTATTTGTAGAGTTGTGTATTAAAAGATACAGATCGTCGAAGTTTAGCTACAATTTTGAAGTTTTCAGTGGTATCTTCAGTTCTGGGTTTAATGAACTTTTCATAACTTTGATGATATATATCTTTTGATACACAACTCCAAAAATAGTGAAACTAGGTATCAAATTGAAGCTCTCTATGTTAACTTTCCAACAATACCCTTTTCAAAGTTTTTGAATATCTGGGTAAAAAGATATCAATTTTTTAATACACTCCTCAAAATAATCTTCAGTTCTAAAATTTGCAGAACTATAGTCCAACTTCGATGATCTCTATCTTTTGATACACAACTCAAAAAATAGTGAAACCACCTATCAAATTGAAGCTCTCGTTGTTAGCTTCCCAACCATATCTTTTTTGAAAATTTTGAATATCTGAGTAAAAAGATATCAATTTTTTAATAAAAGAAGTACATACCAATATCCATGTGGAGCGAGGTCGTCTTTTGAAAAGACGACCTCCATCCATGTGGAGCGAGGTCGTCTTTTGAAAAGACGACCTCCATCCATGTGGAGCGAGGTCGTCTTTTCAAAAGACGACTTCCATCCATGTGGAGCAATCTTTGCTTGCATGTGGAGGTCGTCTTTTGAAAAGACGACCTCCATTTAAAAGTGCAATATTTTTATAAATAGTTTCAAACTTACAATATTTTTATAATAAGTTTTAAAAAATGCAATATTATTAAAAAACAGCCGAACTGCGAGTACAAATATATATTATTTAATAATAACGTAACACAAAATATTGTATTAAAAATAATGCAAATGAAATAAAAATAAAAGATGAATTATATAATATAAATGTTGGAAAAACAAATATCAATTGCGCCAATTGTATTATTATATATCGACCGCCAACAAGAGCATAGCTCAACGACATGATGTTTCATATAGTGACCACGAGGTCCTAGGTTCTATCCCCACCTCAACCTGTTGTCAAAACAAAAAAAAAATAGGATATCGACCCTTTTTCAATATATCGCTGATATTTCGAAGATTCGTGGTAAAAAAGATTTTACCTCGTAATCTCTATCGAGACCTCCAAATTACCAAAATTTTGGCTATTTTTTCATCCTTGAATAATATCAACAAATAAGAAATAAAGTTTACACCCACTCGGAAGAAAACATCCGGAGACAAGTATTAGAGATTGTAGGAACACCAAATTCAATAAAACTATATTAATTCACCAGTTAAATTTTCCAGGGTTTAGAACAATACTTGACTTTTCTATTTAATTAAACAAAAATAAATGTAATAACTGTCATCTATTTCTTAGTTTTCTATTATTTCAAAATTGAAAATTTGTTTTAATTTTCTAAAAATAAAATTTTAAATTATTATGTAATTAGTATTTCACTAATAATTAAAAATCATAGTGAAAATTTCCTCCTAATTCGTGGAATCAAATAGTGTTTCACTTTCCTTTTAGGGAAATTTTTATAGGTGGAGTTTCACATGGTAATATTTGAAAATATAGCAACAGAAGAATGATTTTTGTAAATATTACCATTTTTTTTACACCTCTATTTAGACATTTTAATGTAATTCTCTTCTTACCTTTGTATATTACTGATATATATCACCTACACCCAATGATGAAAATATCCGTGGATATGTCGATATATTCGTAAATCAGACGCTTCGATATAGATATTAAAGGGTAATGGATATATCCAATATCTTTTATAAATACTCATAAAACATAAAAAATATCATAGATTAAATTTAATGTGAATCTAGGTACTACTAACTAGATCTATAACTTAGATTGAAAGTAAGCCAATTGAGTTATGCTCGGTTTGACCTAAAATTTGCCTGCAGTATATAATGAAGTTAAATATTTTAAATCATTCATGTCCCGTTTGCACGGTGCAGGATCAATCAACCCCCACCCTGGGGTCTAAGTGATGCGCTCACTCACCCGTTGCACCAAGTGGTTGTTTGATATTTTTTATGAAAAAACCCCCACTCTCTGCTATCTTAGGCGGAGCGCTCACCCACTGCACCAAGTGGTTGTTCTACACCTATGAATCTATCAATACATATATATATCACCAATTCTTACAAAGATATTTAATTAATGCGGGTGAGGGGAATGAAATTATGACCTCTTAATCAAGAGCACAACTTTATGTCAATTCAGCTATGTTCGATTTGACAAAATTTAGACGGTAATAATACATTTAAATTTCTGCACAGGTGCGTGATTGTTTGCACAGGTGCAAGATGAATCAACTCCCATTTTAAATTATCTAGATACTGTAGGTGTTTCATAAATTATGATGTGATATTAATGATAGGCATGTGGTTGAGGCATTGTGGAGGAAAGGAAGAAACTAATCCAAGTTTAATGCTATATATTTTAATTTTTTACTTGGTGGTTTTTTTTTTTTTGCGTGCTATCTTTACAAATTTAGAGTATTGTCGTTATAATTAACAAGTTTATAAAGGGTAACGGTAAAACCTGCAAAAAAAAAAAAAAAAAAAAAAAAAAAAATCTTTTGATATCAGACGGTCAAACCTAATAATACTTGGATGCCAAGAAAACTCCGAAGAAATCAATTGCCTTATATCTAACAAGATATTATTCAGTACTAAAAAAAAAAAAGGATATTATTGTGTCTATTCTACATACTGCATCATCTTGACTTTGAGAACCACACAAAATTCTGCAACAATTCCTTCACCCTATGACATATTAAACTAATAACAAACAAAATCAATCACAAGTAAAACAATACCCAATTTCAGAAAAACTCCTCTAGCTGGGATTTAATGTTTCATATTTCAAATGACTGTTTCCTTTAACTTCCTACTGGTTCTTCAGTTAACAATATTCCCATTAGCTTCGAACTTGTTCTTCAATATCTCGTTTTTCTTTTGTTAATCCAAGCATAACTCAATGGATAAGGCTCTAATTACCTTTCTTGAAGTTGAAGGTTCAATGTCTCACTTCCACATGGAAGTTGTTGAACTATATGTATTTATATCACCTTTCTTTTCCTGCAGATAAAGTTTCCTTCTCACACATACTCCGAAGTCTTTCCCTCATTCAAATGAGCTTCAACTTGTTTAAGGATCTATTTGAAATGACTTCCAACTGCTCGAAAACATTTTTTTACTAATAAAAAAAAGTGTTTTTAAGCACTTGAAAAGTCATTCCAAATCGGCTCTAATCTTGTAATCGAAGTGAGAAGTCCAATAATTTAGGTGATGGAAACCACACCCAAAAAAACTCCTCTCCAGGGAGGGACTTTCCTCTCAGAACAAAACTTTTCCTCCATTAGGAGGGGAACCCTTTCCTTTATAGGAGATTTGCTGGTCGGACGTGTGACCAAAAGCAAAAAGATAAAAACACAGGGGCTGATTTTTAGGGTAAAATTCAGGAGATTATGTATGTATGTACTAAATAACATTATCAAATTTTATGAAATGGTGTGTTGAAATAGTGAGGGTGATAGGGAATAGAGAAGTTGTAAACAGGCTTACCCTTAGCAGAAAGTGGCCTTACTTGATTAGGCCCCCATTGATTCGGTCACCAACTGGTTTTACAACAAATTCAGAGTTTAGATATACAATAGACCCTGCCCCCACACTATTTGGAAGGTTTTGCTGTAACAATTGAAGATTGGAAAATTAAAAAAAAAACTCTCTAAAGTAAGCACTAAAAACTCTACAAACTAAACGAAACTCAGCTCTGTTAAAGAATATGCAAGAAAATTCTTACAAGTAAAAATGATAAACTTGTATTTCTTCGTGTTGAAAGCCAAGCTAGCCATGGAACTCTTCATCACCAACAGCGAAAATTAAAGCAATGATCCAATCGGGAGTCCAAAGCCACCAAAATTCAGATTTAGATCAAACTGTCATCAAAGAAAGCAAGGACTATGTCATTGTTTATTGCAACTTTGTTTGCTATTAAACAATGGTCTAACGAAAATGAACTTCAAGAATCCAAAAAGTGACAAAGCTATATGCATTTAGTATAAGGAACCTTCCCATTCTAAGATTTCCTAAAATCATCAACACACTTGGTTCACACCCCAAATTCTTTGAGTTTACAAATAAAAAAGTTGCAAGAGCCTGGTTACCCAAAGAAGATAGTACCTGTCACAAATTCTAAGCTTGAAACTGCAATGGCAAAGTTTAATCACTTAATTGGCAGGACATAATCAAGATTCTTCTGAAACACCCAACCGCTGGGATAAACAAAATTGGGAACTTCCAAATGAAGATGCCAATTCATTACTTTTGAACAGCCAGTAGGCACACCTTCCATTTGACTTTCATCTTCAATTACTTGCTCTATGAATGTAGTCTCCTGCCAAAAAAAAATGTCAAGCAAAGAAATTATAGCACTGCCTACATTGTGAATGACAACTTCAAAAACTTTATTAATACCTGGAACCCCTCTTTCACCGTGTCTAACTGTCGAATTGGTTTTGAAGTAGGGCGTCTCCATCTTTTTGGGTCCCACAGGATGGTGCTATTGAAAGCAAACCCAGACATATCAACATGAAATCTCCGAAGCCTCTTACTTTTCTCATTGGTGTGCCATCCAATTACTTGACTTCCATTGCATACAGGACCTTCCAGAATGGCTTTATTTTTGTTTTGTGCAAGCATAGCAACAGGCCAAGTGCCAAAGCGGCTGAAAGGTGAGCATACTAAGGTAAGGAGTCTTCAAAGTAAACAAAAATTAAAAGTCTCGACCAGAAATCTTGGGCCCCGCTTGATAACTATTTGTTTTTTAAAAATTAAGTCTATAAACACCACTTCCATCTAAAAGTTTCTTTGTTTTGTTTTCTACTTTCTACCAATGTTTTTAAAAATCAAGCTAACTTTGAAAACTAAAAAAAAATAAGTTATTTTTAAAAACTTGTTTTTGTTTCTGGAATTTAACTAAGAATTCAAATGTTTCTTTTAAGAAAATTGAAAATCGTAGTAAAGAAATTAGGAGAAAACAACCATAAATTTCAAAAAGTGAAAACTAAAAACGAAATGGTTATCAAGCGGGACTTCAGTCTTGTAAAGTAAACTTGAAATATAATATTGGTTTGGAAGCAATTTGTTTTGGTAAGATAAACGGCTGTCTCTCAAAAGAAAATCCAGCTCAAACTACCAAATAAAAGAAAGAAAAGTTGCATATTATACCAGAAAGGAATCTAACAGATGACAACGCATTCCTAACTATAGTCTATAGCTTTTCCTTCATATTGTAAAGATTTACGACTGCATAATGGAGACAGCAATATCTAAAACATTTCAAATGACAGCTACTGTAAGTGTGAAGTGATGTGACAGGAAAGGCTAAAAAGAGTCATATTATAGAAACTTATATGATGCAATTAACGTTCGAGGGACAAAGAATATGAACTTCCAGGGAAAAGACATTACAGTAGTAGGTGAGAGTATATAGGTACAAAGTTCGATTCATGAAAAGAAAGACCACGAGTTAGACGTGAAAATTCTGTCATTGGTAGCCTTATGAAAACACGGCGAACTAAAGAATTTCTTTTTTTATTATTATTTGAGTTTGACAATTGCAGGAGTGTGGATCATAGCATCCACTATCAACCTTTAAGATGGTAATTGATGCCTTAACCACTAAGTTAAGATCCGCAGGGAAACAAAATTTAGTTATGCTAAGCAAAGGTGGGTAAGAGCATGTAGGTGCGAAATTACATGCACTATTTTCTCAGCTAAAAAACTGCCATAATGACAAAGGCAATAAAAGCGCACAATCTAACCAAAAATACAACATTTCCGAGCAAAGGCAATAATGATTGAAACGGACGGATCAAGTAGTCCTCAATTTTAAAAGCAATAGATAGAATTGACAACAAATGTTCAAACGATAGATAGAAAAAAAACATTTAGCCAATGAATATGAAACTTTTATGATTATATCTATATATTAAAGAACATAAATCACAGAATGGGTCTCAATTACCTAATATCTTTCAGGCTATCGAACAACTCTAACGAATATATATTGTCATCATCAGCAAAGTAAACGATCCCATCAAGCTTATGATGTTCAATGTGTTGCAATGCCGCATTCCTTTGATGAACTCCTCTATCCTTCACATTTGTCATGTTTTTAGTGCAAACCAAATGCCTATACATAGCCCCCGATTTACGCAATATCTCGGCAGTCTCCATCGACGCTGAATCCATCTCCACCACAATCCATAACAGTGGAGAATTCACAAGCTTCAGCGCCTGACCCAATCTATTCAAGAAATAGGCTTGAAGTGGACGATTATACGTCGGTGTCACCACAATCAACTGCCTCTTCGGAACTGAATTAAAAGTCGAATTCAGTTCCGGAGACGGCTTGACCAACAAATTGACTGAATCGATAACTGAATCCTCTCGCCAAACCTGACCATGACTATCTTTGTCAAACTGCGCGTTCACATGCGGCGGCTTGATCTCAAACGAGAAGTCATGGCTACGTATGTCGTCGGCGGCGGCATCATGGCCAAACGGCATCATACCTAGCAAGAAGCCAAGCAAGAAAAACACGCAACATCTAAAGAACGCCCTTCGCCAACTATTACTACCTTTACGCGGAGGATGCTTGAGAAAGAAAGCTCCAGAGATGAATCTCCGCGCTCCGACGGCAAAAGACGAAAAAGGCGACGAGTATTTAGCATTGGAAAGAAGCTTGGAAGATGGCGAAGAAGTTGTAAACGGGATTCCGTTCGGATAAAGCCGATCGGGATACGCCGGCGACAGAGTTCTCCGAATCGACGCCATTAAGCAATCAGAAAACAAGTAAATCTCAGTATCATAACACTACATGAATCTATAACATTTTACTGAAAACCAGAGCTCAGAAATCGAACGAATCGGGAAGAAGAAGAAGAGAAGCAGAGGAAAGTTAATTAGAAAGAAGGAAATCAACAGGGGAAAATGGCGGAATCAAAGGCAGTTGTCGGAGAGAGATTTGGGTTTAGGTTTTTGCAGGAAATTTAGGAAGACGAAGAAATTACGGGCAGGGGCAGGCGCCCAAGATCTAGCGGGAGTTTTTTTCTTCGGGCAGGCCAGATAGGCAATGGTTTTTGTTCATTAAAAGCTACGCGTTGTGGGCCATTGGATCATTAACACGTGGCCACCTCTGCCGTGATCTTAAACTCAGTTTTCCAAAATTTCCAGCAAATATGAAATAACCATGTGAATTTATTTACTCAACCAAATTATAGGGGAAATAGACATGTGATTAAATTGTTATGTAAATGTAAGAATGTCAACTACATTTTTATTGTTTTTTACTTTTTAAAATAATTTATTTCTTCAACTAAAAAAAAATAATAATAATTTATTTCTTAACCTATGTTCGAAGTTGGGATTAACAATTTAGTGAGAAGTAGTATTTAGTTATTAATTTTAAATTTATTTCAAGAAGATTCTTTCTAATAATTCATTTAACTAAGAGAAAAACCTATAAACATACTAAACTAATAACTTTATTTTGTGGGATTTTTTTTTTGCTAATTTAAAATATGGAAGAAGAAAAAATAGGAAGCTTTTAATTTTTTATACAAAATTAGTAGTATGATTTATTTAAAGAAAAAAAAAACATTGTAATTGACTCTTAACATAAAATTATATTCATTTAATCTGTAAACTCTATGTTTAATATATCATACATTCTTCCATATTACATTTGTTAGATAAGAATCTTCATTAAAATATATTTATAACAATTATTACATTTTTTTAGTGAAAAAGAATGCCCTAATTTAGACGGTTGAAAATATATACATTTTATTTTTGTAAAGGTAATATATTATTAAGTGAAATTATAACAAATAGCAATTTAGAATAAGATAATTAAAAATATAGTATTTTTTTAAAAAAAAATTACAGATCTGACAATTTGTATCACGGATAGTATGATCTATCGCCGAGAGTAGTCTATCACCTCAGTTTTTTTTTTTTTATAGAATTTTGTCAGTGACTATGAGTGATAGTAATATATCAACGATAATAGTCTATCAGTGATAGCCACTGATTTTTTGACATATTTGCAAAATATTTTAAATTTTGCTAAATTTATCATTATTTTGGGCTTAATTGTTGTTTGTGCAACGAACCCTATTATTAAAGTAAAAAAGAACGGTCAAGTCAACGAAGCAACAACAAAACTAGTAAAAACGAGAAAATTAGTAAAATAAGAAAGTCATGCTTAAATTTTGAGAGAGAAAAAGTTATTGCACATGTTGTCTTATTATGACATATGAATCTTGTTAATTATTTACAAGTAACTTAAATTATTATTCAATCATGATTGACCATTGATTAATTAATTTATAGCCACACAATTATTATTATTATTATTTAGAGTACTTGGCCACATAATTAATTAGTTGCCTTATAAAAACTTAAAATCTTAGCATACGATTAGAATTAATTGATCTCACAGAAACCTAGTTATTTGGGGTTTTACTTCATTAAACTCGACTAATTGACCTACTCCCTTTAGTTAGCACATGGGCAAAGTAAAGTTTGTGATTTTTTTTTTTTTTTTTTTTTTTTGAAACATGAAAAATTTATATTCTAATATGCATATGAAGAACGTGTGAAAAGAATCCATGTTGATTCAAGAAATTAAAGTTTGTATAATAATTGAGCATTGAAAAAGGAATGAAAGTTTGGTAAGTTACTATAACTTGCTATAAAATAATTAATTCTGTAGGTGCTAATTTATTGAAAATATATTATTTTCTGTACATTAAGAGAACTTGTTCTATACATCACTCTGAAAGTGCTGGATGAAAATGACAACCAATTTGTTGTCAAAACAAAAAACAATGACAACCAATTTGATTTTTAAGAAATTGTTTGAAAGGATTTTTCTTAATAAATATTACGTAGGTGATTACAAATTTATGACCTATAAAAAGGATTATTAATATCTGGGATTAAATTAGCTTCACTTGAAG
Organism: Herpetospermum pedunculosum; assembly: GCA_028017165.1. NCBI lineage: Eukaryota > Viridiplantae > Streptophyta > Magnoliopsida > Cucurbitales > Cucurbitaceae > Herpetospermum > Herpetospermum pedunculosum. The sequence goes on from CM051522.1 coordinate 86,670,619, forward strand.
TTTTTATCACGAGATAAATCAATATATGTATTTATTAATAGTCCGGAATCATAAATTATTATTATTATATATATATTTTTTTTTTTTGAGAAGTAAAACAATTTCATTGATAAATGAAATGGAGGAGTAAACTCCAACACCCATAGGTGAATTACAATTAATTGGTTAATCAAACAAATTTGAGAATTAAGAAATCGATATGCTCTTCATGTTGGTAAGTGAGTTGATAGGCTTAGTTTCTGATTTTGTTAGGTTGAAGTCATCGATTCGAATTCTGTTTTATGTTTTCAGATTCACCGAGTATAACAAATATGTATTTAATATGCAATCTAAACTATGTTTTTTGTTTTTTTTTTTTCGAATTTTGTGATAGTGTAAATTTCGACAACAAATTTTTTGTTTTTTGTTTTCAGTTTATACAAATTTTGAATTTTAAATTTTAAAATGCAAAATTATATTTAAAAGGATAATTTTTTTAAAAAATATAGTATTTCGAATTATAAACTCAATTTATTTTGGTTAAATTATAATATATATACACAAAATATAACATAAAATATGTGTATAAATTAATTAATAATAATTTATTATGAACTTAATATTTAGTTAATCACTACAACGAGTTTTATGATTTAAAAAAAAAAAATATTAAACACATTTTTGAATAATTAATTAAACTGATATCTAATTTTTAAATCTCAAACACATCTCTAAAAATTTGGAATACAATTTTTTTTATTTTCAGATTTATGTTTTTAAATTACCAACCAAACGGGTCTGTAGTATTTACTGTAGTCTTGTTTTGTGCTTTGATCTCGGGCAGTGAAGTGCTTGGTTCATTTTTCTTGTAATAAATTATCTTTGCAAAAATAAATAAATAATAGTAACAGATATGTCCTTGAAAACAAAACAGAAATTGTTTGAAATGTCGGCCCAAATCTGAGATCCATCTGATCTATACGATATCCACCATGGGCTTGAGCCCAAAATATATAGGCCCATTCTATAATTTTAAGTGATTTTTATCCGTTTATAGATTTTTTTAAAACTATTTTGATTATATATATATATATATATATATATAAAAAATATCTGTTGAAGTCCTACTTAATATTTAATTTATTCGTTTGAATAAAAACCAAAATAAATAGTAAAAAAGTTGAGTTTTATATAATGAGAAGTTGAACAAATTGAAATTATGGTCGAAAGGAAACGAATCATGGAGGAGCACGTGTCCTCTTCCTCTACAAACCATAGCTGGACGCTATTCAATTCTGTGTTGAAATAAACAGTATTAAACAAAAAAACAAAAAAAGGATATTGTTACAAAGGATAGACTTGCGAGAAATTAGATAAGAAAAAGATAGGTTTGTGAATAACGTCAACATTTGTATTAATGAGCTGTTCATTTTAGTTAATGAAATTCAATAGCTATTTTATTATTAACACTTATATTATTTTTTTAGATATATAGACGAAAGAAAAAAATAAAAAAAAATAAATAAAAAAAAGATGGGTATGAAAATAAAAGAAAATAAAATTTGAGAGATTCAAATCTCTAACTTCTTATTTTATTTTTATGTATTAACTAGTTGAACCAGACACAGACGAAAAAAAAATGTAAAGACGTTATACTTTCTTGTCTTCTTATGTGAAAATGATTTTTATATATATATATATAATATATATATATATATTACACATTATAAAGTAAGTCATTAATATTTTATTTGGTTTTTTTTTCAATAAACTTTTATGAAAGTAATAATTTAGTCTCTAAATTTTAGTTTGTAATAATTTAGGTCATGCTTGAAAACCATTTGATTTTTGGATTAATTTTTGAAAATTATGTTTGTTTTCTCCTAAATTATTTACAACGATTTTTAAATTCTTTAAGAAAACATGTGTACTCTTAGCAAAATTAATAAAAATATATATATATATATATATATTTTTATTCTTTATAGTTTTCAAAACTTGGTTTGAAATTTAAAAAGATTGGTAAAAAGTTGATAACAAAACAAATAACATGTAGAAGTATTGTTTATTATAAGCTTAATTTTTTAAAAATCAAATGATTAAAAACAATAAAATTAAGTTGGTAACATCTTTGTTTCTGGTTTCCTCTTTCTTGTTTTCAATGTTTGAGAAACAAAAACGTTTGATAACTGTTCTTGCTTCTTGTATCTCAATTTTTAGAAACGTTTTCAAAATTGTATAGAAATTTTAGAAACAACAAAATAAAGTTTCTTAATTCTTTGTTGATGTTTCCCAAATCATAAATAAAAATATTATTTTATCATTTTGTTACTTATAAAATGTATAATAGATATCTAAAAATAAATATAACATAAAATTTTAGGTTATTTTTATTTAAAAAGCTAATTTTCATATAAAATAATAAAATATTTTAAATTTTAAATTTTAAATTACAAGAAACAATGAATAAGAAATGGAAAAAAACTGTTGTAAAAAAAAAAAATATGAAAAAAAAAAATACCAAATATGTTTCTATTTTTTTTAATATCTAAAAAGAAAAAACAAAGAAACTAAGAGTTACCAAATACACTTTAGTTTTTCTTTATTAAGAATGAGTAAACAAAAAAAACAGGATACCAAAAACAAGAAATGAAAAACAAAAGTTTTACCTAATAAACGGGTCCTAACCCTCCCTTTGGAACCAACAAAGTTGAAGAAATAATATTTAAATCCTCTGATTCGAAATTATCAATCTTGTTTGGAATTTAAAATGAATGTATTTTGATATAGCTTAGCAGGACTCGAAAATAAAATAGAATAATGTATACTAATATATATGGTTTATAAACATGATTTGTTAAAAGAAAAATTAAAATATGACAGAGTTAAATAAGTATTTTTATTCTAAATACTATGAAATCTTACAAAATCTAATCGTTTTAGTAAGGACAATATTTTACGTAAAAACACAATTTGTATTTCAATTTTTTTTTTTTAATAATAACAAACAACATAATCATTTGAAATTGGTCATGATTTGAAATCTATTACAATCACGAGTAACCAAGACCATCTTTATAGTCTTACGTTTCATTCAAACTCATCTTTGCCATAAAGTATCCATCTTTTGAATAATAAAAAGTTTTATATCTCAAACAAAAAAAAAAAAGTTCCTTTTACCAATTGGAAGTGGAAGAACCACATCAAATGGTCTAGGGGCTTTAAAACCCATTTGGCTTTTTTGTTGGAAAAGTTCTTTATTCAATAATTTTAAGGATTTTTTTTTTAAAAAAAAAAACTAAAAAAATCTACCTCCCAACAAAAACATAGTTCAACTAACATTATGGACTAGTGACCAAAATGTTCTTCGATCTCTATCATCACATGTTGTCAAAAGAAAAAAGAAAAATAGTAACATGATGTATGAACTAGTTACTAAAAAGTGCTAGTTTCGATAACTATCCTCACATGTTGTAAAAAAAAAAAAAAAAAAAAAAAAAATAATAATAATAATAATAATAGAATCTTATTGGTGCAATTAATTTTGTGAGGCAATATGCACCAAGTATATTTATATTAATATTTTGTTATTATGCTTTAAATTGTGGGATTCATTTGGCCTTAAAGATGAACCTAACCCCTACCATATAAATTCACTTTAAGAAAAGATAATTCTTTTTGGCGAAGGGATAAAACCCACTATCTAAAACCCAAAAATAATCCCTTTATTATTTTGAGCATGTGCAAAAAAATCGTTTGCTTGGTTTTAAAAAGACTCCAAGTATTTGTGAAATCGGTGTGCCACATAAAAGAATAATAATTATTTTTCACAAAATTCATGAACATCATTAATTACACTATTATATTGACAGAGAATAGCTCAACTGACACAAAACATACGTTATTCATCAACATATTTTCGATTTTCCTCACTCTACATATTATTGAATTGAAAAAAAAATTATTATTTTATTGGAACAACTTTGATACTCTTAATACATGCATCCATGATTTTATTTTTAAATTATATTCAAAATATCTCATATCAAAATATTTTTTTACTCGGTTAAAACTACTTTTCTAAAAAAACAAAAATTCTCTAAACTAATGCATAGACCATACAATGTATGGTTGTCATAAACTAAACTAACATTTGTAACCACCATTGAATTTAAGTAACTTAAGAAAATAATTTTTACTATTAGGGCAATAAAGAAACCATGAAAAACTAATTAGCTACTCTTTCTTCTCCTTTCCTAGCTGCCAAAAGTTTTCTAATACTAAAGCAACTAAAATAAATCCATATACCACACCTCCATATTTCTTGTTTTCCATACAAGCAATAATATTTAAGAATGGTACAGAGTCATGAAATAAAATAATATATCACAAATTGTGAACGAGTAACATGTACTACCTTTATATAGTCTAAATTCTCTCAAAAGTCACTAAACCCGGGATATTAATGTCAAATGACCTACAAATTTAAAATGCAAGTTTTTTTTTTTTTTTTTTTTTAATCTTTTGTTGACGCCATCAACACTATGAATCGCGTGAAAAGTCTATAGTGCTCTCACGTTCATCCCTCCCCAAACTCCAACTTCCAAAGTCTAGATTTACATTTCTTTCCACATGTCTCAGTGCCATTAAAGGAAATCAATCATCGTGGGTACATAAAGATATTGTTTTTACTTATATATAGGAAATCTACTCTTACTTCTAAAGAATACAAGACTATAATCTCATCGACCTTGATAATATTTGTCTCATCCCATTTTATAACCATTTTGTTTTTTAATTTTTTAGAAATTTTAGTAGAAAATTGATAACAAAATAAAGAAATTCGTGGGTAGAAATTATATATGTTTAGAAGGTTGATTTAAAAAAAGAAAAAAAAAATGAAATGGATGAAAGGAGACGTGGGTAGTCAATCTTTTAGGAAAGGTTTTTAAAAAATGAGAAGAAGTTTTTGATGAAATTGATGTGTGTTTGTCTGTGTAGCGATGGGATTTTGAGTCTCCTTTTGAACAACAGCAAATGCATGGACAGCTTTTTGATCACCACCGTTCTTTCTTTCTTTTTTCTTTTTGATCCGACGGTGGCCTTTTTTTTAATTCTTTCTTCTTCAACTGGCCACAAATTAATTGCAAGCTTACCATCAAACCCAATTATATAATATTAATATATATTGGTTGAAAAATATGGACAAATTTGAAACAAGTCATGTCGTGGAGCCATAGCATTTAATGCTCACAAATCATTGCTTACTTCCCATACTGCTCAACATATTTATTTCCCAATTATATTATATACACATTTGACTACGCCATTCAAAATTTCAATTACTTCCATTGCCTCAACTAGTTATATCCAACAACCACTTGGTGCAGTGGGTGAGCGCTCCGTCTAAGATAGCAGAAAGTGGGGGTTCGATTCTGCCCTAGGACAGATTTTCTTAAAAATTATCAAACAACCAATACCGCCATAAAAAGGCAAATTTTAATCGAACAACCACTTGGTGCAACGGGGTGAGTGAGCGCTGATCTTGCACCGTGCAAACGGGGCATGAATGATGCATTATATACCTACCGCCCATAAAGTCAAAATTTTAGGCCAAACCTGTTGGTAAAATAATATATATATATTTTTAATATTTTTTTTTTTTAGGTAAATGTGGTACTTTTGGTATTTTAAAATGGTGATAAAATACATGCATATTCTTATATGTAAATTACTTGTTATTATTTAAGATTAAGTTGTATTAGAGAATTATCTATTTTAAAAAGTTATTTATTTACATTTATGTCTTTATCTTTATCCATGATATGAAAATTAGATCTATATTTTGTTGTATATAAATATGTATTTCTATTTTCCTCCTAATTTTTCATTTAGAATAACATGTTTATATACAATAAAATCTAGACCTAATTTCCATGTCAAGATAAAGATAAAAACATAAATGTAAATAAATGTAAATAAATAACTTTCTAAAATAGATAATTCTCTAATAAGTTGAGTTAAAAAAGAGAGACTTAACACATTTAGAGTTTATTGTCGTCACAATTCGTCCCAAATTTGATAAGATAAATCTAGAACGAGGTGTGACAATATGTCGAACCAGCTTGATTGACCACTAAGTTAATTCATAATGTTTCAAATTAGTATTATTTTAATTGTATGTCAATTTTGATTTTTTTTTTCCCGAATAAATACAACAAATATGGATATTATCTATCACACAATTATGTAATTATATCGCTTTTTTTTTTAAGGCATGATAGAGATAAAGTGGGTGCATCTTAATTACTGCAAATCTTCAAAGATAAGGATATGTTGGATAAAAAATTAAAGAAAATTGGGTGAGGTTTTTAATAAAAGGAAATCAACATCTTAATTACTGCAAATCTTCAAAGATTATAATCCTTAAAACCCCATCCCATATTCTAAATTGAAACCAAGCTTGTTAATCTAATACATATAGTATATACAAAAGATTATAAAAATTTAAAAGAACATTATAAATAGTCTAACAAAAATATTAACATTATATTCCTTCGTCACAACCAAGATTTATTGTATAATTTTTTTTTTATAATCATTTATAAATTCAAATTTTTTTCTTTTCTTTGAGTCTTATTATATATAAAAATAAAATAAACAACATTGATACAAAAATGAGAAGTGAGTAGTAATTTTTACATTAATATTCATAATTTTAGGTGAATGGCACATGGGAAAAGTATATGGAAGTAGAAAAAAAGCATTAAATTAAAATTGGATACACAGCCAAAATAAGAAGAAGAATAATAAGTAGTTGAAAATGTGATATATATTATTATATATACGAGAAGGGCCACTTTAATTATTTGGCTATATATATATATATATATATATATATATATATATATATTTGTAAATATTTGTGTGATGACACAATTTCAATTATTGAAGTTGGGAGTGGATGGTGAGTAGGACCTAATTTTGATTCTTTCATTAATCTTCAACTTTACTTTGTCTTACTTTTACATGTGGATTTCATTCTTTAATCTCTTGTCTTATGCTTGGTCTTTTCTTTTATTTTCTTTTATTTTTTTGTCACTTTTTTCTTCTCTTTTTCAAAAATTAATTGAATCCCACTTTTCTTAGACTTGTCCAACCTAAAATTGAAGTTTTCTTTTTTTAGTTAACCATTTTTTTTACATTAAAATCTATATATTGTTAATATTTTTGCACTTAATAACCACTGTGAGAGTGAGAAACAAGGTTTTAAATAAATTTATGGTGAAAATAATCTCCAAAAAATGAGTATTTTGAATATAAAGTATATTTATTGGGACACCTTACCCTCCATTCGAAAGCATCTGTAAACAAAAAAGCAGTCAAAGCAAAGGACTCAAATCTAGTTTCCGTGTCTATTAATTTTATTACAAATTCTAACTTCATTAACAATTCAGATTCATTTTTCCATCACATACTATTCTTTATGTCTTCCAATTTCATTTCTCTCTCTTCAACTACTCATACTCAACTAATTATTATCTCTCCAAAAAAAAAAAAAATACAGAGTTTAAATTATCAAAAATGTTAAGTTATGGTTGGATTTAAAAAATACTCATTACTTATAAAAAAAAAATGTAAAAAAAATGACCTCATCATTAACAGAAATTTTGATGTGAACAGTTAAATTTCTAACGTATACTTTGTGAGTTTGTGACAAGAATATAAGAGAATAGTTATAATATCTCTAAAAGAAAAGAATATCCTATTATAGTAGTGGAGCTGTAAATAATTGAAAAATGTTGGATTAATTAATTACTTGACAAGATTGACTATGTACCTTTATTAATTATTAGAATTTGATTAGTTAATTAATTACAAAATAAAAAAAAAAATGAATAAAACTAACCTTAAGAAAAAGTTGAGTAGCCAAAATAAAATTTTAAGTCACAAAGCTAAATAGAAAGCAGTTTAAAATTTAACCACCAAAAACAAACATCAACAAACAACAAACAAGAAATTCATGAAAATTATTACAGAATTACACAAGAGTGTATCCTATTTCATGGAAGGCAGAGGAAGGGTGCAGAAGCAGAACCAAACAAAAAATTGTTCTGAAAAGCATTTAACATACATTCATCCAAACCTTTTTGGTCGTTTCCCCCTTTTCAATTCTTCTGATCTAATTCACATCTTCCAATATAAACGAATTCAAACCCCATACTAAAATAAAAAATGGAACATTCATAACCTCTTTCCTCACAGTGTAGTATGAACGCACCTTCTGAATATTGCTTTTTCGTCGGTCGGTCTTCGTTTTTCTCTATACTTCTCCTCTTCTTCTTCTTCTTCTTCTTCCATTGAAGACAAACTCGCCCAAACCAGAGACATGTCGTCTCTACATTTTCTCTGTCTTCTCTCTCTTTTCACCTTTCTCACTCGAATCAAATCTGACGACCAGCTTCAAATTCTAACCAAACTCAAATCCAATCTCCAAAACTCAAACACCAACGTCTTCAACAATTGGGGACTCCAAAATCCCATCTGCAATTTCACTGGAATCACCTGTAATTCCAATGGCTTCGTCAAGGAAATTGACCTCTCCAAAAGGGCTTTATCTGGGCTTCTTCCTTTTCATTCCATTTGTCAATTGCAGTCATTGGAGAAGCTGGCTTTTGGGTTCAACTCCTTGCACGGTGAAGCAACCCTGGATTTGAACAATTGTGTTAAGTTGAAGTATTTGGATCTTGGTAACAATTTGTTCTCTGGATCCTTCCCTGACATACATTCTTTGAGCGAATTGGAGTATTTGTATTTGAATGTAAGTGGGTTTTCCGGGAAGTTTCCATGGAAATCAGTGGGGAATTTGACTGGTTTGATTGAGTTGAGCGTTGGGGATAACGCTTTTGACAACACTACTTTTCCTGTGGAGATCACTAATTTGAAGAAACTCAATTTGCTTTATTTGTCCAACTGCAGCTTAACAGGGGAAATTCCAAGGTCTATAGGTAATCTCACACAGCTTCTTAATTTGGAATTTGCAGACAATTATATCACCGGAAGTATCCCGGCGGAGATTGGGAACCTGCAGAATCTATGGCAGTTGGAATTCTACAACAATCAATTAACGGGGACTTTTCCAGTGGGATTAAGAAACCTAACCGGGCTTAAGAATTTCGATGCTTCCATGAATTTCATCAGTGGGGATCTATCAGAGTTGAGGTTTTTGACGAACCTCGTTACGCTGCAAATCTTTCACAACGAAATCTCCGGCGAAGTTCCGGTGGAGTTTGGTGAGTTCAAGTCGCTTGTGAATCTCTCCCTTTACACCAACAGGCTTACCGGTCCTCTTCCGCAATCGCTTGGTTCTTGGGCGGAGTTTGATTTCATTGATGCATCTGAAAATTTCTTGACGGGCTCGATTCCTCCTCATATGTGCAAGAAGGGGACGATGAAGAAGCTTCTCATTCTTCAGAACAATTTCACCGGCGAAATTCCGGCGACCTACGCTAATTGCTCCACTTTGACAAGATTCAGAGTCAGTCAGAACTCGCTCACCGGCGTCGTTCCGTCTGGAATTTGGGGATTACCGAACGTGAATATAATCGATCTTGCGTCGAATCAATTGGAAGGTTCGATCACTTCCGATATTGGAAAGGCTGCGGCTCTCTCAGAATTATACATCGGAAATAATCGATTATCAGGTCGATTGCCATTGGAGATTTCGCAAGCGAAATCTCTCGCGTCGGTCGATTTCAGCAATAATCAATTCTCCGATGAACTTCCGACGACTCTAGGCGACCTGAAGAATCTCGATAGCTTCGATTTGCAGAGCAATAAGTTCACCGGTTCGATTCCAGAGACGATCGGCTCGTGTAATTCCCTCAGTATCGTTAATCTCGCGAGAAATTTCTTCTCTGGAAAAATCCCTTCGTCTCTAGGGTTTCTTCCTGTTCTAAATTCTCTCAATCTCTCCAATAACGATCTATCCGGTGAAATCCCCTCGACATTTTCGCATCTGAAATTGAGTCTTCTCGATCTTTCCAACAATCAATTAACCGGTACGGTACCTCAATCGCTCTCGAACGGAGCTTACAAAGAAAGCTTCGCCGGAAACCCTGGCCTCTGCGGTGAGTTCGACGGCTTTTTACGGCGATGTTCACAGAGATCCGGTGCATCCAAGGACATCCGTACACTCCTCATTTGTTTCGCCGTCGGATTACTTCTTCTCACCGTGACGCTCTGGTGCTACATAACCTTGAAAAAGAGCGAAAAAGATCGAAATCGGTCGCTTAAAGAGGAATCATGGGATCTAAAATCCTTCCACGTAATGACGTTCACAGAGGACGAGATCCTCGATTCCATTAAAGACGAGAATCTCATCGGAAAAGGAGGTTCCGGCAATGTTTACAAAGTGAGCGTCGGAAACGGGAAAGAGTTCGCCGTGAAGCATATTTGGAACACCGGTCCGTACGAAGACAAGAAGAATGATAATCGGAGCTCATCGCCGATTCTGACGAAACAGAGAACGAAGTCGTCGGAATTCGACTCGGAGGTGAAGACTCTGAGCTCGATCCGCCATGTGAACGTGGTGAAGCTCTACTGCAGCATTACGAGCGAGGTTTCGAGCCTGTTGGTTTACGAATATATGCCTAATGGAAGCTTATGGGACAGACTTCACACCTCTAGAAAAATGGAGTTGGATTGGGATACAAGATACGAAATCGCCGTCGGATCAGCGAAGGGATTGGAGTATCTTCACCACGGCTGCGATCGGCCGGTGATCCACCGGGATGTTAAGTCTAGTAACATACTTTTGGATGAATTTCTCAAGCCTAGAATCGCGGATTTTGGGCTTGCCAAAATTCTCCACACGAGCGGGTTCAACGAAACCACCCAGGTCATTGCAGGCACCATCGGCTACATCGCCCCAGGTATACCCGTTCTCGATTTAATTTACCGTAATCTATCAGCTTAAACCTGCTTACACGTTCATTGATAACTTGGTTATGTTGTTATTGTTAGATTTAAGATGTATTTAAGTTGATGTGTGTTAACTTTTAACTAATTTGTGTAGAGTATGGATACACATATAAAGTCGACGAGAAGAGCGACGTGTATAGTTTTGGAGTGGTGTTATTGGAGTTGGTGAGCGGGAAAAAAGCGATCGAGGCGGAGTTTGGAGAGAACAAGGACATCGTGCAATGGGTATCGAACAATTTGAAGACGAGGGAGAGTGTGTTAAGCATAGTAGATTCAAGAATTCCTGATGGGTTTAAAGAAGATGCTATAAAGGTATTGAGAATTGCAATTTTGTGCACAGCCAGGCTTCCAACGTTGAGACCCACAATGAGAAGTGTGGTTCAAATGCTTGAAGAAGCCCAACCATGTCGGCTAGTTGGAATTGTGATTAGGAAAGATGGTGGGAGTGTTAAAAAGGAATTATCTCTGGATATCAACAAGATTAGTCTCTGAATCTTAGTTACTAAACTTGTTTGGTTGCTTGATTAAGTAGAGTTAATTAGGTAAAGTGTGAGGAAAGAATGAATGTGTGAGTTTTCTATTTTGTAGATTAAAATTGAAGGGTCAAAGGGTCCCTTTGATGTTGTAAAAATCTTTTAAATAATTGAGCTAAGGCAGACTATGTATAATGAATCTGTTTTCTCTGTTAAAGATTTTTTTTTTTTTTTTTTTTTTTTGGAGTTAAGAAATCAAAAGTTCGATCTTATAACGGCATTAATTAAATACATTACAAAAAATTAAAAATAAACAATTGCATAAAATTGCATAAAGTTGTGTGCTCGACTAGTAAGTCATAAGTTCAATCCTCGCATTAACTAAAAATAATTTGTAAATAAAATAAAATAAACAAATAAAGAGGTTTAGTTTGTTTGTGTAAATCATTTAATTTGATATAGAATTAGAGTTACAGGAAGCTCCTATCTAAATTTATATATATATTTTTAAAGGGCTGGTTGCACAAATAGCAATCAAGCCTAAACTAATTGCAAATTTAGCAAACTTTAAAATGTTTTTGCAAATATGGCAAAAAAACCCGTTTCTATCACTGATAGACTTTATTATATCACTGATAGACTTCTATCAGTGATAGACTATTATCACTGATAAACTATTATTACTGACAAAAATCTATAAAAAGCTGAGGTGATCAGCGATAGACTTCTATCAGTCATAAGATATCAGCGATAGAAATTGCTATATCCGCAAATTTTTTAAAAACATGCTATATTTGCAAACAATAAGTCTTAAATTGTCATTTACTACAATTTTTCTATTTTTAAAAGATTTAAATTTATATAAAGAAACAAATGAGTGAGAAATAAATGTTGAAAAGTAGGGAAGATATAGAACTTATTGTTATTATTTAAAGAGGGGAGACAGGAAAACAGTAGGACCATTAGGTTAGACCTAAACTATTTCACCCTCAATTAGAAAGAATTATTTATATTTTTTCCCATTCTATTTTAGCACTCATAATTTTTCATATCTGTTTGATCTAGAAAATATTTAACATATGCCTTAGGTTTGGTTGAAAAATTTGTATGATGTTTGATTTGATTGGATTATATATGATTGAATTGATTTATATTTTTCATGTTGTTTATTTGATTAGTGCATGTGTACGATCAAGAACACATTTTCGTAAAAAATCTTATAGTGGTAATTACGTAATCTCTCGAGCTTCGATGAGTGTAATCTTGTGTTACTGATTGGATACCATTAGCATTAACTGATGTAAGATCTCGCATTACACTCATTTGACACAGTCACTAAATGACATTATGAAGTACTACATTGGTTGCACGCATTTGACACCGTCACTAAATGATATTATGAAGTACTACATTGGTTGCACGACTCTGCTCTACTAACGAAGTACTACTACCATCAATTGGTGTTAGATTTCACCCTAAACCAATCTTAACATGACAACGAAGTACTGCTACCATCAATTGGTGTTAGATTTCACGCTAAACCAATGTTAACATGACAGTAAGTGGCAATCAAGTATCAAGTTTATGTTATCATGTAAGGACTTTGCAAGGAGGTACCCTACTCCACTCATTAGGTAGTAGGTACCACTCAGTCAGGGTTGAACTTGCATATACGGCTTAATACTAACTATGAGTGGTGTACCAATTTTGGGATGAGATAATTGTCCACTTTTGCAAAACTATGACTAATTAAGTTAACAAAAGTTAGGTTATATATGTTTTTTTTGACAACATGCGAGGTGAGAGATTCGAACATTTGACCTATTTGACATTAATTTATACATTATGTGAGTTGAACTATGTTTATATGTTAGTAGGTTCTCTATGTTTTATAATACAATAAATCATGTTATGTGTATTCATATATTTGACATGGAGTTAAGTATTGAATTTTTTAATACTTACACTCCATACAATTTTTTTAGGTTATAATAATGACGTGGCATTTAAGGCGAGTGACGAGGATATCTACTAATTGTATCATGAATTATGCTTTTGTGTTGCAAGATTTTTTCTTATTACTTTTCATGTTTGTTTTAAATACATTATATTGTATATGAAATGTTATGTATCATTAAATTGTTGTGTTCTTAACATATTTGGATATGTTTGTAAAAAAAATATTTGGATGCATTATACATGCATATATCACTCGAATGTTATTTGACATATGAAATATCTAAATATATTAATAAAATAATAATTAAAAAAATACATTATTTTTTATTAACAAATTTTCAGCCAGATAACTTAATTGAGAATTTTTAAAGATTAAATAACAAACTGAAAATGATTCAAAACTATTATTCATATATTTAATATATTTATGCTGGCAGATGACTGTAGCCGACACGGTGTTTGCGAATTGTGACCGTCCAAAATCCAAATGCAATAAACATTTATTTTTTATTTATATTATTTTAGTAAAAAATGCGATAAACATTTATTTGTTGAAAGAAATGCCAAAACTGAATGAACACTCCAAAAGGCTATATAAAAATGGGGTGCCACCATTTTAGCTCATTCAATATGTTTATTTATATTCTGATTTGGAATGAGCATTAATTCTCAAGGGTTTTTTTTTTTTTTTTTTTTTTTTTTTAAGTAAAATAATTAGGGTAACAAGATTCAAACATCCGATTTCACTGCTGCATAAGGTTGTGTCTGTGACGATGAAGTCATGGGTTCAATCCTCGCTTTAATTAAAATACCGTTGCAAAAAAAAAACATATGATTTCATGTCGATGATACATTTTTATGCCGATTGAGCTATGTTCAATTTAACTTAACGTCGAAGTTTCTTCTCTACTCAAATGGAAGTCCTTCCCATTTTTATGCATCGGAATGAATCAAAATATTATATACTCCTCTATATATTTTTTTATTAATTTATTTAAGGTCGAGAACTTAATTTTCATATTAAATATGAAAAAAGATAAAGATATAAATATATAAATAATTTCCTAATAAAGATCGAATATTGTCAATGTCTCAAAATATAGATAGATATATATTCAATATAATACCTATTAACTCCTAATATTGAAGTTGAACTCTTTATTCATTTATGAATTATATTGATATTATGATGAATGTGTTATTGCCGTATAAAAAAAATAATTTCTCTCTCGGAATGAGTTTGATACTTATACAGATTTGATTTATATTTTAAATCATAGTTTACCAAACAAAAATTAGCTTTTTAAAAATAATAGGAGAATTTTAACAAATTTCTATAGATAAAAAGATAATGAGCTAGGCTTGAATATAGTTAATAAATTTAAATGGCATTAGTGTCTAAATTTTTTAAATTATTATTTTTGTTTTTTAACTTTTAGAAAAATATAAACTTTGTTTTACTATTGAAATGTCAATTTTGGTTGACCATGTTTGGTTGTCACAACTTTCAAATCTGGCCTACATTTCATTAAAAAAAAGATTATTAATCTTTTCTAGCTGTAATTTTTTTTTTTTTAAACATGAATATAATTTAATTGATATATTTGTCTAAAATAAAATAATAAAATGTTTTATTTTCATAAAGGGTCGATTAGGTTATGTTATTACCAAACGCACCCCTCGTCTCTTAACTATTTTCATTTGTATTCTCTATTCTTAAAAGTAATAGAAAAATTCTTATACTACTATAGTATGGGTATTACTGTTTACTCAGTCATGTTAGAGTGATGTGAGTATGATTTAAAAATAATGTGAGAGATGTAGAAGGTATTAAATTGTTATTAAATTATTATTATTATTATTATTTTTTTTTGAAAGAATATTAAATTATTATTTAATTATTATTTATGAAGCAAGTTTCATGGTTGAGAATAGCTCCATAAAGTCAAATGAGGAAGAATAAGAAAACAAACTGCCAATAATTTTTTAAATCAAAGGGCAGACTGGGATGAAATGACGGCCCACTCCAATTCAGAACTTGTAATGAATGTGAGGCCCAATTTTCAGCTCGTCGGCCCATTAGAATATTGGGCCCGTGTTTGAATATACACTTTTTAATTTAATTTAATTTAAATAATATTCTCTATATCAATATTTAGTTTTGAGACAATTACATATATGACAATCTAACACAAAATAATAGCAAATCAAATACAATCTAAAAATATTTGCAAATATGACACAATTTTATCAATGATAGAAGTCTATCGCTGATAGACTATAAAATAGTCTTAGTGATAGAGATATATCATTGATAGACAAAAAATGATTTATCAATAATAAAAGTCTATTGTTGTTGATAGACTATAAAAAAAATGTTATATTTGTAAAAAAAAAACTTCTAAATGTGCTATATTTACAACTAGGAAAACTGAAATAACTACCAATTTTTTTTTTTTTTTTTTTTTACTCAGAATCAAATAGTTCGAGTTGTGCTACTTGCAAACAAATAGTTCGAGTTGTACTATTTGAGAGAGATTTTTAGCAGCTGCAGAAGACTGGACGTAGTCCCGAGATCAAGACGAACCAATAGAATTTTTGTAGTGGTTCCCTTTTTTCCTTCTCTAATAAGTGAATTGTGAAATAAAATCCAAGAAATGGATGGGCTTCCTCTAAGGTCTTACAAGAGAAGATGACTATGAATATAGGCCTAATAGAAACCAAATATCATGATAAGATGTGCCCAATAATCCCAAACATCCAAAATTTAAAACCAAAAAAAATTAAAAAAAGAAGTAATTAATGTTCCAATAATACATGAATTATTAAAAAAAAAGAACAAAGAACAAAGAAGAAAAGTGGAAAGAATTTGAGTTTTATAAAGCATATGTTGATATTTAGTTGGAGAAATAATATATATAAAAGATATTATCCGTTGTATATTAATTAGCAAAGAATAATTAGGGCTTAATCTGCTTTTAGATAATGCGGTGAGACGCGGCCTTTCAGTCGCCGCATTATTCACCCTTCAACTTTATACTTTTTAATATTCATGCTCTTAATTCACAAATAAATCCCATTATTCACCCTTCAACTTTATACTTTTTAATATTCATGCTCTTCCTTCACAAATAAATCCCATTATTCACACTTCAAAAACTACTTAATAATTATGTATGCTTATCAATTATTAAGCTTCAATATAGTGTGACCTTCAATTACTATACCATTCTATTGCCTCAACACAAACAAGAAACTACTTTATTATTTCCTCCTAGATTACAAAATTTTGTACTACATGATTAAGGTGATATTTGATAGCCAAAGCGAGCATGGCTCAGCGGGCATATGTAAGTCTTAACGACCACGAGGTCTGTGGTTCGAATCCCTCCACCCCTAATGTACTAAAAAAAAAAAAAGGTGATATTTGATAATTATTTAATTTTTGGTTTTTTCAAAGAAAATCTAAACCAAATTTTGAAGGGAACAAGCATATATTTTTTAAAATTAAAAAATTAAATGGTTATCAAACGGGCCTAATCATATGTAATCTAATCATATGATCGACCATTCCCACCAACAATGTTTTAATTTTTTTATTTTATCTAATCATATGATCGACCATTCAAACAAAAATAAACTCGAAATTAATCGGGAGTAAAAGGGGGAAATAAGGCTAAACAATCGGGTGTTGGCTGCATTAGTATTAAGGAATTATCTATGTTAGGAAATATTTAGTATTTAGTTAGCATTTATCTTATTTTATCCGTGTTTTGAGAAATTAGGTTTAGTTATTATGTTGTATAAATATATCTCTTTCTAAATGAAAATCAAGAGAAAACAAGAGGAAACAAAAATGATTTGTCATGGTATCAAAGTCATCCAAGGTGGAACTTCCTCCACCAATTTGTCGAATGACCGTTCTTTATGCATGCCCAATGATGTTGTGAGTTGCAGAGTTGCAACTCCTTGGCTGAATAGAAAACAATTAACAATTTCTGGATGTTCTTTCTCACATAAATTATCCACAAATGGTTGTAGCTTGTTTTCGAACCGATCTTGACACTAAAAAACTTTAGAGGATGTGTGAGTCCACTTCTGCTCACAGAGGTGCAAAGTCTCACTTCAATAGCCAAAAAGAGACTATATTTTACAGCTAGAGCCTCAACGAGTTGAACATATTCTCTAAAAGTTTGGCATTTTTCTACCGTGAAAGTATGGTGTTTTCGGCCGAATCTCAAACTATATTGCCCCTATCCCCACTTAATCATCTATCACTGTAGTGTCATATTGAATTTGAACGAATTTACAGGGGGGAGAGTGCCACTTGTTGGCGTCAACTTTGGTGTGCGTCGTAGGGGAAACGTTGCACCGATGAGGTCGTGGGGTTGGTGAACAATCGTGAGTCTTGTGCCTTGACCCATTTGGGTCGGGTTTCCATGGTCCAATTCTTCTATGATGTCGAACATCCATTGTATTGGGGTGACTTTTCTCCAAAAATCATCTTGTTTCGTTTGTTCCCGATGACCGTAACTATTAAAACAAGAATGCGCAGCTCCATCACGTCCAATTGTCTAGATGACCCCACAAAAGAGAGAACATATGTCACAACAATGCATTTCACTAAGCTTCCCTAAAAATTTCCATCGAGACCAATAATGTTTCTACTTCTCTTCTATTCCCAAAGAGTGTGGATTCGCTCTCGGCCTTTAGGTGACAAGACGGATAATCGCTACTCGAGATGAGATGCCCTCGACATTCCCGTGGCCACATTATCTACTTGTCTTGATTGTCTTAACCTGCTTCAAAGAGTGAAGATTGTCCCAAGCCCCGAATTCAGATCAGGATTTGGAATCCGGATTCGTCATCCGATGGCCCCAGCATCCTCTATATGAAGACTACCCCCACAAACCAACACGAGTTCTTTCAGCATATTTTGTCCTCACTCACATGCATCTTAGAAAAAATCCTAGGAGGTCACCCAACCAAGGATTTTTCCAAGCCAAGCACGTTCTCATTCATGATTGAGCCACCGAAAAGGAATGTGCACCTTGTTTGCATAGGTAGTAACTATCAATTCCTTTAACCCTTTCCGAACTATGCTTTCATGACTTGAGGATCTCTCATTCACGTGCCCTTCTTGAACTCGAGCCATTACAAGTTTCATCTCCAACTCTCCAACTACCACCTTTCATAGCTAGCTCTGGGCGCCATAATATACCTCATGAGGTGTAAGATGGTTGACATCCTACATTTTGTTGTAAAAAAACTGAAATTGAGAATTTAAATACTTGGTGTTGAGGATATGAGTGGTTAAAGATTGGTCTTTCACGTGTTTAGCCAATCAAGCCGAATTAAAAAGGTAGATCATTCTTTCCAGATTTCTGTTTCAGTACTTCCAATAATAATTTGATATGTGACCTATCCATAAATTTACTAATCAATATTGAATGGTATAAATTTGGTATAAATTGCATATTTTCGAACTCACTAACTATTTTAACTGTCTGTAGGGCCCACTGGATAATGCCCATAAAAAGTGTATTCCATAATCAGTAGTTCGTGTTCCACAATAACAATAAAGGCATGTTTGGGCCAAGGAGTTGTTTGACACGAAGTTGGGAGGAGAAGTTAACTCCCCATTTGGCCCACGGACTTGTTGAACTCGAATAAAAAATATCAACTTCTCAGACTTCTAAAGTAATTACTATTGAACTGCCTAGACTTCTACCGTAATTACTATTCAACTTTGTCTCATTTTCCGAGGCAACACATTTCTCTCTCTTACTCTCTCTCCCTCCCACAATATTTTTAATTATTTAAAAAAAACGTAATTTAAACAAAATGGGTAAAATGACTAAAAATGCAATTCAACCTATTTTTATTATCTTAAATATAAATTAGGTTGTTCAATCAAAATTGGTACTTAAACCAAATTCAAAACGTAGTATTTCTTAGCATGGAGATAAATAAAAACATCAGCTTATTTGAACCCGTTTAAATTAATAGTTTAAAATCTTTTAAATTCATATGTAATATTTAACACAATATATTGTACGAATTTCTTTTATTTCAAAACTATCCAAATAAAATGAATAATTAATGTGAGTGATATTGAAAAAAGAATGTAAAGTATTGTGGTCAAAATTATTTTTGTTATATTCAACGAAAAATGTGAATGATACATAAAATAAAAAGCAAAAATCGCATTCTTAAAATTTATTGAAAGAAGTCTTTAACAATGAAAATATGGAAAATTATAGAAAAAAAATTGTACAAAAAAAAATATCTAAAATAAACCAGCATTGTTGAAATATTACGGGTGAAGTGGATTCAGATGAAATGACAAGTTTAAGATGGTGGAGGGGGAGAAAGATGTGTTTGACACATGGATAGACTATACTAATGGGTAGACAATCTTATAACTCATAAAATTAAAGATGAGTCCTAACAAAATATATTTATATCTATATTTTTTTTATAATCAATGTGAAAAAATAATGTAAAGTATTGTGCTCAAAATTATTTTTTGTTGTCTTCAAAGAAATTTATCAAGTATAGATAAAATAAAAATAAAATATTTCGTTTTTAGAATTTATTAGAATTGGAAGAAGTCCGTAATAAGAAAATTTTGAAAGTTCATAGAAAAAAAATTGTGCAGAAGAAAACAACTAAAATAAACTCAGACTTCAGAACTCCAGACTAAACAACTCTCTGCTCTAAACACACCACAGACTTCAGATCTCCAGACTAAACAACTCTCTGTCCCAAACAGACATACTTGTGATCTTGAGGAGGAAAAATAAATTAAAAAAAAACACATAACGATTATAGACTGGTTCATGGAGCAGTTAGGCGGTCTAATTTAGTTGGTAGAGCACAAGACTCTTAATCTTGTGGTCGAAAAATAGAGTAGAATCAATATAATAAAAAGAAAGAAGAAAGAAATCGGATAAGAATATATTGGTAGAAATTCAATCTAATTATATTTTTGTTGGAGAAAATAGTGATTTCCACTTGGAAATAGGAAATATTTAAAGAGCATCCAATCAGAAATAGGCAGGTAGAAGTAGAAAAATAGAAATGATTAATTAGAAAATGATTAAGAAAAAGAATTGAGAATTGAGAAGTGAGTGGTAGTACCAAATCGGATTCCCGAATGGGCTTTTTAGGAGTGGGCATCTTTTGCTTTGCATTTTATGGACAATTCCTCCCAATCCCAGATTCTCCTCTTTCCTTTCTTTCGATTCAACGTACGATGATCTTTTAATCAATAACACAATTTGATGTCAATTAAGTAGATGAAGCGGAACAATGCTCATTGCTATAAACTTAAAGAGAGGTACATATTATTTAAGAGAGTGGAATACTTTACATATATATATATATTTAATTATGTAATAAAAAATAGTAAGTGGGTGCCAACAAGAGCATAACTCAACGGCATAATGTATCGCCTAGTGATCATGAGGTCCTAGATTCAATCCCCCACCCCAACATGTTGTCAAAAAAAAAAAAAAAAAAAATAGTAAGTGGGTTATAAATGAGTATAGACAAGAAAATATTTGCATTTAAATGGTGGGATCTTTTTGAGTACTGCCACTCAATGATCTCTCATACTTGATGTACTCTACAATGTCCTCTCTTAGGATTAATTCCTCTGCTCACATGTCACACCCTTACTCTTATATTTACCAATTCATTTTCATAAACCCCAAATCAAACTTCCTCCTTTACAAAAAGATCGACTCCTTTAATGGAATACCAAACTTCCTCATCTAGAATATGATCCCATTTTTCAATTATTATTTCACAAATTCTTAATTCAATAATGCCCATCATAAAAAGACTATATTTTTAATTTTATTATCATCTTTCATGGTTAATAAAATTCCACATCCAAACTTTTAATTTTGTATATTTCTTCGTTCAGTAGAGATTTTAGTATTTAATCTCTTGGTTGAAGATATATAATCTAACAAATGAAGTAAATATTAGGAGGTTGAACAATAAAATATGTTTAGAGACAAAAATAAGATGTCAACTTAAGTGATTAAGATGAAGATACGTTGTTAGTACTAATAAGGGTTCCATACTAAAATAAATTGGTGATAAAAGGAGTAGCACATATATGTTATATTGTGAGTGTGGTCCCTTCATCTTTCCGATGTGGGATGCTCAACATGCCCCCTCAAGATGGTGCCTCTTTGGGTTCACCATCTTGAGTCAGATCTCATTTTTGGACTGAATACCCGTTTGGTCTTCGTGAGCTCTGATACCATATTAGATAACATGGGGTGAGGAGTAGCCCATAGATGTTATATTGTGAGTGAGATCCCTTCATCTTTTCGATGTGGGATCCTCAACAGTATGGATTCTCGAGAAGAGAGGAGCCGAGGTAGTCTTCGGACCACCCGGATCCCACGAGTGAATATAAAGTTGGGTTTACATTGGACCTCACTTGAATCGTCTCATCTATCCTCCTGGGGAGAAGTTTGGTTTTAAACCCTAGTTTGAACAGAGAAGTACGCCATGCTAATGTACCTTGGATGATCCACATCTCAGGTCAGGACGTTGATGAGCATATTGAACTATCCATGTAGTTGAGAGTCTTTACAGCCCGAACACAACAATGGGAATGACTCAACCCACATGCATCATTTGATGAAAGCACTCTAGTCCAGTTGCGTCCTTGAAGTGGCTTGTCAACCATGTTTTTACTCCCTTAAAACAATGATCCTCCAATTAAGTAATTATAGAGAATTGGAGTTTAGAAATAAATTTAGGGAGTTAAAAGGAAGAAAAATAGAGGTAAAGGATTTTTCCTTTTTTTTTAATCAGGTGTCTGTAAAGTAAAAACTTTCTTGAAATGAAAATGATGAGAAGGTAAAGGGCTTAAAGAAGGATTGCATGATCTTTAAAGCAATTTATTTGCTTTTTTTTATCTTTTTTTTCTTTTGTGTGCATGTGTCAATTTGGTGGATCTTTAACACTGTACTTGAATAGCCAAGTGGGATGAAGATTCCTCAAAAAAAAGCTTCAACTCAGATTGCATTGCATTAAAAAATACAGTGCCAAAATAATAAATTTTACCTTCAAATATTGAAATTTGTTGATATCATTGGAGAGTTTTTTTCATTAAAATAAGATAAATATTAACCTGAATGGTTAATGTGTAAAAAATAAAAACATATATGATATCATTTATAAAATCATTAATATAATGTAATTAACCTTAATGGTTAATGTCTAAAAAAAAATGAAAAACATATATGATATCATTTATAAAATCATTCACATAAATTGACATTATAGTTGATGTGTAAAAATGTATTGTGTAAATAATTTTAATGATATTTTTTTAAATGAAATAAATGATAATAACGATTATAATCTTGTATATAATTATAAATAATATCACATATGTCTTATAATTTTTTAGCTCACACTTTACCTCTTATATTTAATTTCGAGATAGTGTTTTTGACCAATTATAAAGTTAAAGATTTTTTTTTTTTTTTTTTTTTAACAAATTTCATAAGTTCAAGGCTATAAATGAAAACCTTTCTAAATTTATGAGTATAATTAAAACTTCTCCCAAAATTTACTGTATTTTGTATTAAAAAAATACTTTAAATCCTTTACCTACTTTTAATTGTAACGATTTAGTTCTTAAACTTCAAAATTTGTAACAATATACTCTTTGAAAAAAATTCATTTTTCTAAGTACGTTTAGGAACATAATTAAAATTTGTTCTAAAATGCACTAAATCTTAGTAATATTTTTCACGATACGAACTAAATCGTTACAAACTAAAGTTCATACTTTCGTAACAAAATTTTAAACACCGTAAAATATTTTTTAACCTATATTTTATTAAACACACTCACACCATGTTTTATCTTCACTTTCCAGTTTTGAACATAAAACAAATTAACCCAACAAAATTACATATTATAAGCCCTAGTTGAACTTAGCAGAAGAACTAATTAATATAAATTTAAAAAAAAAAAAAAAAAAAATTGGAGGGTGATTAGATTGGTGACACGGAAGGCGTTAAGTTCCCTTCACACATGGAATCAATTTTTATAGAAGCGATTGAAATTATTCCTTCAAACATTACTTAGTGGAATGGCGTATATATCATATATCATATAACATATATTAAAGCTTCTTTATTGCATTTATTTACACATTATTTATTTTATAATTCCCCTTTTTGTTTTTCATTCTTCATTCTCTTTTCTTCTTCTTCTTATTATTATTTCTGCACCCAATGATCCTATCAATCATTCCCATTTATATACTTCTCTTCTTCGTCTCCTCCTCTGCAACAAAAACCCACTTCAAATTCTGATCAATTTTCTCTCTCTCTATATATATATATATATCATCATCATCATCAATTTTTATATACATATATATATATAGTTTTATAGTTTTATTTTTAATTATGGCTCTCCTTTTCTACTTCTTCTTTCTTTTCTCCTTGATTTCTCTGGCCATCGGAAATGATGACCAATCTCAATTCTTCTCTCTGATTCAAAAGGGTGTCATCGGAAACTCTCTGCCGTCCGATTGGAGTGGAAATTCGGTCTGTAATTTCACCGGCGTCGCCTGTAATGAGAAGGGTTTGGTGGTCGGAATTGATCTCGCCGGTCGGGTGGTTTCCGGGAGGTTTCCGGCGGATGTGTGTTCTTATTTGCCGGACTTGAGACTGCTCCGTCTTGGCCGGACTGGCTTACGTGGAACCTTTCCACGTGGCGTAACCAATTGCTCTGTTTTGGAAGAGCTGGACATGAGTGCTCTGTCTCTGACTGGGACGCTGCCGGATTTCTCGCCGTTGAAGAATTTGAGGGTTCTCGATTTGTCGTACAACAACTTCACCGGCGACTTCCCGTTGTCGGTATTCAGTCTGACGAATCTCGAGAAGCTGAATTTCAACGAGGATAGCAATTTCAACACGTGGCAGTTGCCGGAGAGTATCTCCGGGCTGACGAAGCTGAAATCGATGGTGTTGACGACTTGTATGCTTGCAGGGAAAATTCCGGCGACGATTGGGAACATGACGGGGCTCGTCGACCTCGAATTAAGCGGTAATTTCCTCGCCGGAAAAATACCGAAGGAAATCGGGAATCTGAAGAATTTGAGAGAGCTGGAGCTTTATTACAATTCATTAGTAGGGGAAATTCCAGAAGAGCTTGGGAATTTGACTGAGCTCGTTGACTTGGACATGTCGGTCAACAAATTGACCGGGAAACTTCCAGAGTCGATTTGTCGTCTTCCTAAGCTCGAAGTTCTTCAGCTTTACAACAATTCACTAACAGGAGAGATTCCAATTTCGATTTCGAATTCAACCACGCTCACTATGTTATCCCTTTACGACAATTACATGACGGGACTAGTTCCAAGTAATTTGGGTCAATTCTCGCCGATGGTCGTTCTCGACTTGTCGGAAAATTATTTCTCCGGTCCGTTACCGACGGATGTCTGTGGAGAAGGTAAGTTGATGTACTTTCTCGTCTTGGAAAATAAATTCTCCGGTGAAATCCCGCCGTCGTACGGTAATTGCCTGTCGCTTTTACGGTTTCGTGTCAGTTCGAATGTTTTGGAAGGCCCGGTGCCGGCGGGGCTTCTGGGTCTTCCTCATGTTTCGATTATTGATTTCGGTAACAACAAATTGAGCGGCGAAATTCCGAATTCCTTTGTGAAAGCGAGGAATCTCTCGGAATTGTTCATGCAGGGGAATAAAATTTCCGGCACGTTGCCGCCGGAAATTTCCAAAGCGACGAATTTAGTGAAGATTGATCTCAGCAACAATCTGTTCACCGGTCCAATTCCTTCTGAAATTGGGAATCTCAAGAGGCTTAATCTGCTGCTTTTGCAAGGAAATCACCTGAATTCTTCAATACCCACTTCGCTTTCTGAGCTTAAATCTCTGAATGTTCTTGATTTATCCGAGAATAAATTAACCGGCAACATCCCAGAAAGCCTCTGCCAATTATTGCCGAATTCAATCAATTTCTCAAACAATCAACTCTCCGGTCCAATTCCCCTGTCTCTAATCAAAGGTGGGTTAGTGGAAAGCTTCTCCGGCAACCCGGGACTGTGCGTTTCGGTTTATTTAGATTCCTCCGATCAAAAATTCCCAATCTGTCCTCAAAACTACAACAAAAAACGGCTGAATTCCATCTGGGCAATCGGGGTATCGGCGTTCATAATCTTCATCGGAGCTGCTCTGTATCTAAAACGGCGATTGAGCAGAGAGAAATCATTAACAGAACACGAGGAGACATTATCGTCATCATTCTTCTCATACGACGTGAAAAGCTTCCACCGAATCAGCTTCGACCCGAGAGAGATAATCGAATCGATGGTGGACAAGAACATCGTGGGGCAGGGGGGGTCCGGCACGGTGTACAAAATCGAGTTAGGCAGCGGGGAGATGGTGGCGGTTAAGCGGCTGTGGAGTCGAAAAGGGAAGGATCCGACGTCGGATCAGGAGCAGTTGTATATGGACAAAGAGCTGAAAACGGAAGTGGAAACATTGGGGAGTATAAGGCATAAGAACATAGTGAAATTGTATTGCTATTTCTCGAGCTTGGATTGTAGCCTTTTGGTTTATGAGTATATGCCGAATGGGAATTTGTGGGACGCATTGCATAAGGGTTGGGTTCATTTGGATTGGCCAACCAGACATCAGATTGCCTTGGGTTTAGCCCAAGGATTGGCTTATCTTCATCATGATTTGTTGCCTTCTATTATTCATAGGGACATTAAGACTACTAATATTCTGCTGGATGTCAATTATCACCCTAAGGTTGCTGATTTTGGGATTGCTAAGGTTTTGCAAGCTAGAGCCGGGAAGGATTCTACCACCACCGTCATCGCCGGGACTTATGGCTATCTCGCTCCCGGTATGTCTTAAAACTCATATCTCCATCATCTTATATCATCTTATATCATTATATGTTTTAGTCTTTAATGTTTATAACTTTTTGCATTATGAAAGGATGTTAGTAAGTTGGTTGGTAAGAATTTGAAGAAAGATTAAACCATCTAGGAGAGGGAAGGTTTGAAATTTCAGTCAACTTATTTGAAGTTTTCTTTGGAGGGACATTGTTTATCTTTTAAATTCTTGGCAACTCGCCTCTAACTATATTGACTATCATTAAAAAAAAAAAAAAAAAAAAAAAAAAAAAAAAAAAAAAAAAAAAATACATTGTTCGAGTTAGGGGATAAGATATCAATTAGGGGGCGTTTGGGGCGCAGGGTGGGTTATTATAGTTGGTGGGTTATTATAGTTGGTGGGTTATAATAATCTGTGGGTTATAATAGTCTGTGTTTGGGGTGCAGAGTTGTATAGTGTGGGTTTAGTAAGTCTGTGTTTGGGGTGCAGAGTTGTATAGTGTGGGTTTAAAATACAGTTTTCTTTAACATGAAGTTTGAAATATGTGTTTATGTTAGTTTATTTTTTTTCTACAACTTTTTGTTGTTTTTATATAGTTAAATGTATATTACATATTAATTTTTTAAAAATTAAAAAAATAAATATTATTTAGGAAATCACAAATAATCGACAACAAGAACTCAGTGGAGAGAGAAATAATACAGTTTTCTTTAACATGAAGTTTGAAATATGTGTTTATGTTAGTTTATTTTTTTTCTACAACATTTTGTTATATTTGTATAGTTAAATGTATATTACATATTAATTTTTTAAAAGTTAAAAAAAATAAATATTATTTAGGAAATCACATACAATCGACAAGTTCGGTGAAGAGAGAAATTTGGGATGAAATGAAAGATAAAAAATCGTGAGGTGAGGAAGACAAAGAGAGAGAAAAAAATCGGTAAATTGAGTGAAAAAAATAGAAAAAAAAAAAAGAAAAAGAGAAGAAAACTCGAAAAAAAAACAAAGAGAAAAGAAAACCCGAAAAAATTAATGAAAAAAAAAAAAAAAAAAAAAAAACTACTGTAGAACTGCTACAGTGTTACTGTAGAACTGCTACAGTAAACACTGTAGCAAACCGGGGTTATAATAACCCCCAGCCCCAACTTATATAGTTGGGGCTCCAAACACGGGGTGGGCTATTTAAGCCCACCCCACCCTACCCAACTCGGGGGGCCAAACAGCCCCTTAGTATCTTATATATATACGATTTCAACACTCTCACTCTTGCAATTGTTGAATTAAAATGAAATTAGAACTTTTTAAACAATGAGAACTAAACTAAAAAAAAAAAATACTCAAAAATTAAAGATTATATTTAGCCTCAATATGTTTTTTCTTTTCTTTTCAATCTTGTCGTATATAGCGACGTTATAAACACCGTGCATGAACATGAAAATTCAAACATTAAAAGCTTTCATAGAATTGGAACAATTATATGTTAAAATTACAATAATATGATAATTGATGTGAAACAGAGTATGCATATTCATCAAAAGCGACGACAAAGTGCGACGTATACAGCTTTGGGATCGTGTTAATGGAGTTGATAACGGGGAAGAAGCCGGTGGAGGCGGAGTTCGGGGAGAACAAGAACATCATATATTGGGTATCAAACAAAGTAGACACAAAGGAAGGAGCAATGGAAGTATTGGACAAAAGAGTTTCAGGGTCATTCAAAGATGAGATGATTGAAGTTCTAAGGATTGCAATTAGGTGTACGTACAAGAATCCAGCCCTTCGACCCACCATGAAGGAAGTGGTTCAGTTGTTGATTGAAGCTGACCCTTGCAAATTCGATTCTCATAACAAATGCCCCAAACAAACCACTACCAAAATCAAGAACAACAACCCATTTGAACTATGACCTTATATCCTATATCCATCTCTTTGCCTAATCTTCAAGTCAATGGTATAGCATCTTTATATATATACATACATATATGTTATTTTCCAACTTTCTTTCTTGTAAATATTCTCTCTTCTTTCTTTGCATCCTCTTTTTGTTTAAGATCACTTTCTTAATAACATGACTTGCTAAGTTTATTTAATATAATTATTAGTATTCTTAAGAGGAGAAAAAAAGAAAAGGGAAATGGGTTTTAGAAATGGTAAAGTTTGAATGAGAGTGATGCTAGTGCTAATGAAAGATTATTGGCCTACATAATGTTTTTTCTTTTTTTATATTAACTCTCGTCAGAACTTAAGGTATGATATTATTTATTTTGATTTATGACTTTGCTTTTGGTCTCTTACAAAAATCTCATAACAATAAAGAATGTTGTCTCTTCTTATCTATTCATAATTTTTCACTCTTTTATTCGATGTGGGACTTTGCAAGTCGCTCAATCCCAACAAATATTAGTAGGACTAAAATAAAAAATTGAGAATAAATGATAGGAAAAAGTATTGAAATTCTTATGTATGAAGGTAGAGAAGAGAAGTGCATCCAAGTGGGTTCCTGATTCTGAATTAATATAATTGAATTGAAGGCATGATTCCAAATTCCAATGAAGCCCCACACACAAAAATAACTATTCATTGATTTAGGCATCTCTACTTTTTCCCTCCATTAACTTATCCCACACACAAAATTAAAGCATTCTAATGTCTGTTTTTATTTATTTATATACAATTATTTATAGCATATCCCTTTTTTTTTTTTTTTTTTTTTTCTTTTTTTTTTTTTTTTTTTTTTTAACCTTTCACTTTATTACGAGAGGAAAAAGAAAAAGAAAAAACAACCTAAAAATTGTATAATGGATTTCATTTCACTTCATCATACACTTGCCCTATGTAACATATCATTGATTTATCTTATTCCATGTGACAAGATTGAGTGAAGTATAATGTTTTTCTAGAATAAGTATAATGTTTTTACTTTAAATCGGATACAGCATTTTAGCTACCGTACGTACGTGTATATCTACTTTGTAATAGAATAAATAAGTATTTTCTTTTGTCTTTTTTTATTAAATAAAAAAAGTTATTCTTTCAATTTAAATAATAGTGAGGTAAAACTTCTTTTTTTTTTCTTGATTAAGAAGACTTTTTGTGTTAAAAAAATCATAATTATGTAGGACATGTATTATTGTTTCCATATTTTATCACAATAATATATATATATATATATATATATATATTTTTTTTTTTGAAGGGATCATAATAATATATTTTTAGTTCTTTTCTGTAAAATGAACATCACAATTTTTGTTATGATTAATCTCAAAATTTCTAAAGAAAAAATTCATATATGATGAGTAGTCGAATTCAAACTCAAAACAAAAGATAGACTTATAGAAGCTAAATAGTCAATACTCAAAATAGATACAGTAGGCACCATAGTAAGACATAAGAGATGTTTAATCCAAATCTCCCACCAGCATCAGTGTGAAAGTTCCACACAACATGCAAATAATATCGTAATGGGTTAGAAAATCAATGTGTTTAAAAAACATCGAGTACGTGGTTTAAACCTTGTGATGAGAGAAAATTTTCAAGTAATTTCTTCGAAAAGAAAAGAGTAGTCGGCAAAAATTATGGTGATGAGACTTAGAGTATAGTATAAACATATTAATACCGAAATCAAATATTAAAGTATAAGGTATAGTAGTGTTACATCAAAAAATAAATAAAAAATGTAGAGAGTTTGATGAGTTGGGGGATTATGGTGGACAAAAATGAAGAGCAGACACGTGAGTGAGGTGTGTGGTGGGGCCCTCTGTCTAACTCAAAAAACACAACACCAACAGGAATGAGATTCAATATGACCAACAACACATTTCACTTTGATTTGGTGGAGAAGCCATAAACACCAAACTGCCCTATTCTTTCCCACATTGCCTTTCATCAATAAACCAAACAAAAAACAAACGAATACTTCCTTTTATCCAGATGAGACAACACCAACTAGGGCATCATCTATTACATTACAATTCATCTTTTCAAACAAATCGAACATAATTTTATATCGACTATAAGTAGAAAAGATTCAAGATTTATGGGATATAAGTAAAAATAATCCCGTCTCAAAAATTAAAATTAAAATACGTTGGTTGAGACTCTCACTCTATATAGTATATCATCGTAAAAATATGAACAGATTTGTTGTTCTGATCTAACAGTATTTTGTTAACGGTAGAGACAGTGAGCTGTAACATCTTCCTTCTCTTTGAAAAAGTTTTGGTAACATCAAACTTTCCAGGTCACTTTTGTTCTTATTCCTTGCAAATCTTTCTACCCTAGTAAATAAATGATGAATTTTTTTATTAGAAAAAAAAAGTCACGAGCATATTCATTTTTTTTTTTTAAAAGGAAATTGGAAGGAGCAACATTGCCATTAAAGAAGGAATTATCCAATGAGACGGAGAGTATCTAATCATAGCTTTCACTTGAGAATTACAGTGATGGCAATTGGGAGTTTACTATTTGGATGGGATGATATTTAGGGTGATTTTTTAAATAGTTGAAAGCATTTTTTATGAGATTTAAAATTACTTTCAAACATACATTTAAAAATTCAAAATCGATTTAATGTTTGATTTTATACTTTTAAACGTGATTTGCATATGAATGATTAAAAACAACCTGACAAGAGTGATTTTAATCATTTCATAATCACTTTCAAACATATTTTTAATAGGTATTGGTTCGTTTTTACTTAAAAAAAAATATCTCATTTGCTGCAAAAAGGAAAATGTAGTTGAAATGAGCCAAGACCATCTTAATGGTCAACATAAAAATTAATCATTTTGATTTCATTGAATATATTCAACATTTTTTTTTTGTCAACTAATCATAAAATAAGCTTAAGAATGATTTAAAATCATTTGTCGAATTTCAAAGACTAAAATGTTCATTTTTAAAGTTAAATGACTAGGTAGACATTAAATGCGCTCACTCACCAAACTTATATTTTTTCCAACTCTCTATTAGCTACATTCTTTTGTTAATAATTCAAATTATTTTGTATTGGATAAAATTTATTTGGCGCACTGCAAAAAAAAATGACCGATGAGGTATTTGGTAATGCACTAAAAATAGTAGGGATAGTCATAATTATGCAATTGAACGCTTTACTTTTTTTTTTCTAATTTAATTTAATTATTAAATCATAAAAGTGTCTAAGTTTAATTTTATATAGTGCATGCTCCGCCACTATTTTTTCAATTTTTTAATTAGAGTCAATATCAAGATAATTCATAACTCTTAATTCAGATAGTTGACATATAAAGATAAACTTTTTATCTCGAAATAAAAAAGTTCAAATCTCCAAACTAAAAAAGGAAACTTTAGGTCAATAATAATAACTGAAACGGAAAATTTCAATGAATAATAACCTTGGTGCCCGAGCAATGGGCCCCGTGTGCACCCCTTACACGCCAATTGGGCCGACTGCTGAGCACGCGGCCCAACATCCAAACATAACAAAAGGTATCAATCACGCCATCTTCAAAATTATTAGCGAGATTTAATGAGAGAATTTTTTAAAAGATAATGTAATTATAAAAATTAAAATTCTAAATAATTAAAAATATAGTATTTTTTAAAAACAAAATGCAAATATGACAATTTTTATCCAATAGTAGTCTATCATATTAGTTTTTTTTTTATAGAATTTTGTCCATCATTATCACTAAATTTTTTTTTGTCATATTTACAAAATATTTTAAATTTTGTTATATTTGTCATTATAATTATAATATGGCAAAAAAATTTAAACTTTGCAATATTTTTCATTATTATGAGGCCTGATTATTATTTATGCAACTAGCCTTTATAAAAATGATTAATAATACTATATATATTAAGAAAAAATATATTAATGGTCCCCCAAATTTTGGTTTGGTAGCATTTGAGTCTTCAAGATTTCAAACTCAACAATTATACCTCTGAAATTTGAATTTGGTGCGTTTTTTGTCCATCCGTCAAATTTATGATTAAATTTTAACCTGACACTTTCTTTTAATTTAAAATATTTTTTATAATTTTTTTTTTATTTTCCATTTTGTTTTTCTTTTATCTTTCTCCTCCTCTCCCATCTTTCTCCTTCTTCCTTCCATGGTCGTCGTCGGCGTTGCGCCGACGACTACTTTTTTCCTTTTCTTTTTTTCGTTTTCCTCATTTCCTTTCCCTCTCCCTCTCTCATTTTTTTCCTCGTTTTTAAATATATATATATATATATATATATATATATAGAAAATTGTAACAGATGTCAATTTAGAGTAAAATAATTAAAAAATATAACACTTTTTAAAAAAAATCGTGGATATAGCAATTTCTATCACGGATAGAAGTCTATCCGTGATAGTAGTCTTTTTTTATAGAATTTTATGAGTGATAATAGTTTATCAGTGACAAGTCTATCACTAATAGTTATAAAGTCTATCAATGATAGTCACTGATTTTTTGTCATATTTGCAAAAAGTTTTAAATTTTGCTAAATTTCCAATTATTTTTGGCATGATTGTTGTTTGTGCAACTAGCCCTCTCTCTCTCTATATATATATATATAATTTTTTTTTACGATTTGTTTCAGATCTATAATTTTTTTTTGTAAACGAGGGGGAGAAGGGGAGAAAGAGGGATAGAGGCGAAGAGGGGAAGGAGAGGGAGAGGGAGAGGGAAAGGAGAAGAGGAAAACGATAACGAGAAAAAAGAAATACAGATCTGGAAGTTCCAGATCTGTAAAAGAATCATGATTTTTTTTTTGGAAGAATGAGAGATGGAGGTGATAGGGAGAGAGAAGGAAAATGAGAAGAGTAAAAAAAAAAGTCGTCGACGTTTGTCCACGACGATCATGGAAGGAAGAAGAAAGATGAGGTAGAAAGGAGGGAGGAGGAAGGAGTGTAGGTGGGAGGAGGAAAAGAAAAAAAAATTAAAAGAATTTTAATAATTAAAAATAAGTGTCACGTCATTATTATGTTAAAATTTAACCAAAAATTTACCAAGAGTGCACCAATTTCAAACCTCAAGAGTATAATTGATGAGTTTGAAACCTTGGGGACCCAAATGCTACCAAACTCAAACTTGAGGGACCATTAGGGTAATATTCCCTCTATAGTATGAGTTCAACGACACTGAGATAAAAAAGATTTGAACCTCGTATTTCTTGAATCTTGATCAAGATTTAAAAGTATATATGTTGTAGATAAAATATCGGATCGAAAGACGGTTCAATTGAAGCATGTCCGATGCAATAGGGAAGGTTACATCGACCTCCAACAACGTATGGTTAAAACAAGCGTGGACCCAACACATTAAAGAGAGCTCGACCCAAGATAAATTGGAGACTCTACCCATGAAACAGCTTAGAGCCAAATTCTCATATGAGAAGTTGGGCCGAGGGAGGGTCGACAAAGCCCAATATCGACCACCCTCGACAAAAAGGGAGCCCGACCCATTAAAAAATAGTGAAGGTCGAACAATGTAATTGGTCTGAATTATTAGAGAGGAAGGATAAGAATGTGAATTTAAATGTAAGTTAAATTAATGAGGAGAGATGAATGAATGGAAAGAGAAAAGAGAGTTAAAAAGAGGGGAAGAGAAAGGGAAGAGTAGGTGAATTATAATAAGAAGAGTGAAGTGTTTTATTGGGTATTAAAAGTGGTTTATAGAAGTAAAGGGAAGCATTAATAATGGTGATGGTTTACCCAACAAAGATTGCCTAAAAAAGGCCTAAACTATTCAACTATTTATGAATAATGAAAGCTGCCTTATTTTCATACTGATTCCAAATTGAATTGCTCCCACTTATAGACTTCTCAGTCTATGGCATCATCTACACACCCTTCATTCTCTTTCACCATCTCCTCCCTTCCTTCTTCTTCTCACTTTGCAACTATAGGTTTCTTATTGTTTCATCATTTATTAAAGATGTTGTATATCTTATCAACACCGTGAATCTTAAAATATATGGTGGTATATATTCTGCAGTAAAAAATTTACTTGCTATATTTAGCTTTCGATTTCCTTAATTAGCTAGATTGTATAAATATACATCGCTTTGTCCATTAATGACAGAAAATATGAGAGTATCATTCTACAAAACTTTATATCATCATTTTTTTTTTTGTTTTTTTTTTAAATAGTGTTTGTTTTCTCACCCATGTAAAAGATGAAAAATTGAATCTAGCTAAATTTACTCATGTGATAGTAATGTTTATAAACTTTGTTTCCAAACATCAAATTATTATCAAATGAGATTTAAACCTTTTGTCTCGCGAGTTTCTAAAAATTTTATTTTGTGTTTGATAGATTCTTTCAACTTATATAGTGTTGAATAAAAACTTTAAAATTTTAATTTTGTGTTTAATACATTTTTTAACTTTAAAAGTGTTTAATAGGTCTTTAAAGTTTTTTTTTTTTTAAAAAAAAACCAGTTTATAAACATTACTTTTACTTCCAAATTTCTTTGTTTTTTTATCTATTGTGTAAAGACGTTCTCAAAATTCAAGCCAACTTTTAAAAATTAAAACAAGAAATTTGTAAAAACTTGTTTTTTGTTTTTGAAATTTCGCTAAAAACTTGTTTTTGAGCTCTTAGTCAAATGAGCAACCTTATAACAATTGAGCTATGCTCTGTTTCACAAAATTTAAATATTTTTAATTATTATTTTTGTTTAATTGTATTTATTTTAAGTTTGAATGGATATATATATATATATATATATATATATATATGAGTACAAGAGATGGAAGTTAAGATGTCAGCCCTATGGGCATCGTTGCCCACACATTCTCCCTCTCCTCCCACCAACTCTTCGGTCACCTACCCAACATCCTCCATCTACAAATAAAAACATTTAATTTTATTTTAATTAATGCGATAATTTAACTCTGTAACACAACTTCATGTCAATTGAGTTAAACTCGATAAATCATTTATTTTGATTCTTATATTTTTGGACTTATTTTATTTTAATTAATATATTTTATATTGTTCAAACTTAGTTATCCTATTTTCGATAAATCATAAAAATAGTCTCGATAATTAGTTTATTGTTATCTCTATTAATTTTCTCTTAATAAATTTTGAAAATATAATCGCATTATGTTTTTTCTTACACTAAAATTATTATTATTACTTAACACGCTTCAATAAACATCAAAATTCTACAAACAATAAAAAAAAATTAATCACTTTTTTAAAAGTGCAAAAACTAAAATGTAAATAAAAAGAGTTTGACAGTGAACAAATTGAATATTTTGAAAGTATAGAAAAGTTAAAAATAAAAATAGTATTTAAAGCGGAAAAAGAAAAAGGAAAATGCTTATATTAGAGGGACGCCGAAGGTTTTAAAGGATAATGTGTCAGACGGCAGTTAGCGGTGGCCGATCTGCTTTCCGATCCGAAAGCGACGGCCGTCGTCCGTACATACCCATCCCCAAATTTGCATTTTATAGCAAACACTAATTTCTTATTTACAATACTAAAAAAACTAAAAACTAAATCAAATAATATATAGTAATCTCAGCAAATTGTACTAAAAAAACAAAAAAACTAAATCACGTTACAATTAATGTCGGACGTCGGTGATATTTTTAATTCTATTATCCCCATCTTATATTTAAATATTCTTCTTCTACCAATCTTAGTTGATGCAATTAATTTTTTTTTTTTTTTTTTTTCTAAACAATCATAATTTAATTAACAAAAAGACGTGTCCTCGATTGCTAGGTTTGATGTTCGAATTCCACCATCAAGTTGTACTAAACAAAATTTAATATTGCTAGGTAAATTTAATATTGCTAGGTTTGATGTTCGAATCCCACCATCAAATTGTACTAAACAAAATTTAATATCTTTTCTGTTGCTAATAAATCATAATTAATATTTCGTAAAAAAAAAAAAAAAAAAAAAAATGGTTAGTTGAGAATGGTAACAATTCAAAATAATTAACAAACTTTTTAACATAATTCAAAACAGTGAAATAGTAAAGGGTTGTGAGCTTTTATATAAGCATTATTAAATTTATAATTTATAGGGAGCTATAGTGAAATAGTAAAAGGTTGTAGCTTTTATATAAGCATTATTAAATTTATAATTTATGGGGAATTAAATTTATAATTTAATTTAGAGTAAGCTATAGTGAAATAGTAATGTGTGTATTTGGTCATGAAACTAAATTTATAATTTAATTTCATATATATATATATTATTATTGAAATTGATTAGAGGGTTGGGATTGGTTAGAATTCTTTACATTATCGCTAAAATACGGAAACTGAAAATAAATTATAATCTAATCCATTACAATTTGGGGTCATTAAATTGTAATATTAAAAAAATGAATCGAATATTATTTATTTAGTTTGCATTAATATCTGCAATTTGTACAGAAATCCCACACCAAAAGTCAAAATGCAAGCTGTGATGATGGGGTGGCCTGTGTCATGGCTGCACCACTTTCAAATCCCCTACTTCTTTTCTTTAGGAAATTTCTCAGAAAACAACACAGTTTTTTTTTCAACATTTTAATTTGATTTGGTTAGATTACAAATTTACTCAATAAACTTTAACATTTATGTTCATTTTATCTATCAACTTTTAAAATTATAACTTTAGTCTATAAATTTTTATTTTTTTAAAAATTCATGAATCTACTAAATAGTATACATAAAATTGCAATGTATTAAAATTTTATTGTCAATTTGAGACCTACTAAACATAAAATTAAAAATTTAAATACCTATTAAACATAATTAAAAAAATCAAAGACTAAATTTGTAATATACCATTTTTCTTTATAATAAACTAAAGGAAAAATAAATGTATATCTCCAAACAGCTGAGTGTGTCCATTAAAATTATAAACTATTACTTATATCAATTAAAACTTTAAATGAGTGTATTAATTACTAACCTCCGTCACATTCTCATCCACTCCCTCAAACAAATTACACAGAAGAGAATCTGTTTCTAAAATCATCGTACTCAAACCTGCCTCCCACGCCAATAAAAGTCCTTCGGACGCCGCCAAGCTTTCAACCATCAAAACACTTCGAACATTGGGGACCCACGCTACAGTCGCTAGCATAACATGACCCAAAAAACGCGCACCACAACCCCCACTCCCGCCATCTGATCAGAAGCTACAAAACTCGCATCTACATTGACCTTATACCTTCCCCGCGGAGGGGCTGGCCACTTCACATGTTCACGATCCACCCTCGCCGAAACCACCTCCGTCACCCCCTCCGATTGGCCTCTCGAAAAAAAGACAAGTAACTAGCAACCCAACATCCAATATCAGTCGAAGGTCGCAGCCCCGTAATACGAGCCCGATTACGACCATTCCACACCACCCACCACAGGGCACGCAACTCCTCAAAATCATACCATCTCACCTTCTCCTGCAGGAACCATAAAGAGAAGTTATGTCCCCCTCACGTCGGAACTGCAATAAAAACTCAAATTTGAAAGCCGTCAACACTTTACGGAAAAAACTACCGTGCCAAAACACATGGAGGCTAGACTCGCCCTCTTTCCCATACAAAAAACAGGTATTCAAAATATTGATACCTCGTCGGCCCATATTGTCTAGGGTTGGTAGCCTATCTAGGCAGAGTCTCCACAGAAAGACACGGATCTTACTCGGGATACCCATCTTCCACACCCCCTTCCACCATCGTGTCAAGGACTCAACAGACGATACGGAAGCCTCATGGCGATGCGCCATTTCCTGAGCGAAGCGATAACCACTCTTCACTGTGTACACTCTTGTATCCTCATAGTGCCATATTGTCTGGTCCACTGTATGCCGACGAGTGAGCGGAATCGTCAAAATTAGGGGTGTTCAAAAAACCCGCAACCCACGAAACCCAACCCAACCCAACCCAACTTTTCGGGTTGGGTTGGGTTTTTTTTTTAATATGGGTTGGGTTGGGTTGCTATTTTGAAAAACCGAATTTTCGGGTTGGTTCGCGGGTTGAACCAAATTTGGCTCGGTTCAACCCGAACCAACCCGAATTCAATATATTAAAAAATATATATATATATATATATAATAAATTCAATATATTTTTTTAAAAAAAAATTCATTCGGTGATTTTGAAAGAAAAATCAAGGATTAATGATGATTTTGAAAGGAAAATCAAGGATTAGGAAATTTCATTAATGATAATTTTAAAAGGAAAATAAGGATTAAGAAATTTCATTAAGAGTGATTTAGAAGTTAATTAAAAAAATCAATATTTATTAATTAAAAAAAATAATTAAAAAAAAAGGTCAACCCGCCAACCCAACCCAACCCAGGGTTGGGTTGGGTTGGGTTGACAAAAATGTTGGGTTGGGTTGGGTTGAGAATTCACCAACCCGAAATTTTCGGGTTGGGTTGAAAAACCCTCCAACCCAACCCAACCCAACCCATGTACACCCCTAGTCAAAATGGCATAAACCTCTAGCGGGTGAAAGTGTTGCCGAAGTTTGGGCTCATCCTACCTTCCGCAAGTGAGAAACAAATCACAAACTCTCGTATGGATAGGTAAGGTGACCGGAGAGCTGATGCGTAAATTATATGTCATAGGCACCCAATTATGCATGTATACTCCCACATTTTCTCTATTGTCAATCCGCCAACGAACTCCAGATTTCAGTAACTCTCGTCCCCATAATAACTCCTCCATATAGTAGAAGGCGACGACCCCAACTGTGTCGTAAATAAGTCAGAATCAACATAATATCTTCCTTTTAGAACTCTCGCTACAAATGATGTCGGTTGGTGTATCAAACGTCAACACTGCTTTGCAAGGAGGGCCTGATTAAACAATTCCAGATCCTGAAATCCTAGCCCTCCCAGGCATTTAGGCCGACACAAAGATTTCCAGCTCACCCAATGCACTCGTCTATCCTCTTCATGCCCATTCCACCAAAAACGTGTCATGATCTTGTTAATATCTTGCAGAAGCCCCTTAGGGAGTCTGAAACAATTCATCGTGTAGCAGGGTACATCCATGCTAGCTTTGGTCTTTCATAAAGGAGTCAATGGTAAAATTTAGGTGTTTAATTAATAAATTATAAGTGTCTGTAAGTGTGAAAACTAACATTTCTCTAAGGAAGAGTGTAAATTGATACATATATGAAAGTTTAGGTTTAAATTGATACGATGATTAATACATCGTGTTGTTGAGCTATGTTCAAGAAATGATTTTTTTTTAATTTAACAGGTAGAATTATTGGTTTAAAATAAAAGATGTATTTGGTTTTATTTGGAATGGGAATGTGGCACCAAAATTGATAGCGATTAGCAAGAAAGAAAGAAAGAAAAGGGTGAGTGTTATTGCAGAAGAAAGAGAGTTGAAAATGGGATTTCATGAGTCTTGTTTCTTCCTTCTTCCTTCCTTCAACCAATGAAAAAGATGAAGAAGAAGCTTATAGACAAAATCCCTTTACCCTAAACCCCACATTCTTCAGCAGTTCCTTTCTTCAACTTCAACCCTTTTCTTTCTTTCTCCTTCTGTTTTCTCTCTGTTTCTTCAATGGCGGTTCACTACAAGTTTTGCTATGACCAAGCTGGTTTTGGTCCCCAACAGGTAACTTCTCACTCCGCCTTTCTAAATCGAAGGTCGTTTTCCAGCATTTACAGATAGATAGTTGCAGTACTACACCAACAATGTAGCTTCTCTCTGTTTTATCCTCTCATCTCATTGCGTCCAAAAAGGCAGACAGGATGGAGCCAGGCAAACACAATCACCCATCGTATATATATAGCTATATAATATATTATAATATAATAGTTTCTTCTTCTTCTTCTTCTCTCCCTTAAAACATTCATACCCCTTTTCAGTTCTTGTTCTTTTTGGGGGTTTTCTGGGGTTTCCCCTGAGTTTTACAGGAGGATGAACACAACAGCTGCATCTCTAATGGGTTTTTTTCCAAATGCCCATTTCAGCTCAATCGACGAGAAGCATTTTGATAACAATCCAAATGTATGTATCGAGATAATATGAGGATGATGTGTATGTATGCTTTCCAATTTTTCATTTATTGGGCAATCAATTAATAGAAGCATATGTTCATTTATTTCCCTTTTGTGTTTCTCTTCTTTTCTTTTGGTAACTTCTATGTTTCTTCTTTGCGTTTGTTGTTGTTTCACCCTCCTTACCGTATTATTATTGGATGTCAATCTTCAATACTGTTTGTTATTTGTTGCTAATAATGGACTTCAACTTCTTTTGATTATAAGATTTAGAAGAGGACAAATTCTAGTTCTCATTTTGACACTGTAGCATTGGAGTTTATAGCCACTGTTTACAGTTTGTTTTATAGAGAATAGATGGTCGTTCATTTACAATGATTTTGTTTTTAGTTAACAGATGAACGAAATGGGTTTTGACAAGGTTTCGGTCTGTTGATTTGTAGAATCTTGTTCAACCAATATGCTGTAATGGTTGACGATGATAAATATAATTTTGGGCATTAATTGATATTAAATAGAGGAGAGGTTACAATTTATGTATGATATCTGCAGAATCACAATGCAGAAATAAAGGGTTTCTTGTCCTGTGATTTTAGTTGCTTGATTAAGTCTTTCCCTGCTTCTGAACCAATTTTGTCACAGTTCAAATCCATCGTTTTGTTTGTTCAAATATGTTCTAGCTTGACAGATTTTGGAATTTATGCTTTTATGAACACTCATGATAGTTCCAATACTCTTGATTTTCAACCACTGGAGCTAGCTGAATTGTGTTTTCATGATCCAATTTCAAGATGCAATGGACCATTGTGTAAGTTTCTAAGTACCGGTCTGCTTCTTTGGATAAAATGCAATTTTCTCGGCCTTCTTAAGCAATTTTCTTATGCCTAACTTCATATATTCTTCTTAGACTTACTTTCCCCAATTAGAAAATTAAGTTTGATTTTCTAAGGCTCTACTCTCACTATTGAGTTGCCCGTGTTATGTAGCTGTTCATGCACATTGTCATAACAATTATTACTCCATTGCTTAAATTCTGATGCTTATCATATGGTGCTTGTTCTCATAGCTGGGTGGGAGCTCTCGATTGTAGAGCATTTTTCATCCTTTTAACATTTTTCTGTGGGTGAGGTCTACAGTACTTTTTGTGTTGAGGAAATGGCTTCCTCATTTTTTTACAGAGAAACTTCTACTCCAATAGAAGCCCATCCACCCTTACCCCATTCTGGCATATGAAAATATGGCATAGTCTTCCTGAGCAGTACTAGAGCAGAGCCTATCCTTTATGATAAATGTACTTTTGTCAAGTTGTTTAACGTGGCATTTTTTAAAATCCATTAACCTGATATTTAAATGTCATGGTGAATTTATGTCAAGAAAGTTGTAGACCGTCAATCTAACACATCCTATTTCTGTATATTGTTACCCTACTTGGTCTTTGTACAACAAATGTGTTAATAATGAATTTTCTTTTGTTGCTGTTTTGAAATCCAGTCTCTGAGTAGGCTGTAAGGTATGACAAATGATAATCAATGCTTGAGACTGCCTTTTAAATTCATGGGTTTAGAAAGGGTGGGGTATTTGTTTGTCACCAATTGAGTTTGTAATGGTAGTTTGAGCAAGGAGTAGACTTGTGTTGACTGTTGAGATAAAAGAAAATACCGGAATTGAATCTCTCTGAATTCGTAGTAGGGTCAGATTAGTCGAGGTGCGTGCAAGTTGTCTCGGACACAACGGATATCCAAAACAAACAAACAAAACTATGAATTCGGTTCATTTAGGTCAGGTCGTCTCTGTCTGCAAAAAATGTTAAAAACACCCATTTCTAGAGATGCTTCCTTGTCCAATTTTTGAATAGATTAAGGAATATGACGTGGATCTCTGAGATCAGCTCGGCCATCTCCATTGATGCAAGTATATTTACCCTGTTTTCTCTTGCTACTAGTTGAAATAATCTATACTCATTTAAGACATTCATTACAAAAATATAAATATAGCATAAGAAACATACCACCAGGAATTTTAGATAAAATACTGTGGGGGGAAATGTCTTAAATAAGATTTGAATATGTACGGTATATAATATAAAATTGGAGTTCCTGTCATCCTATCTACAAACTTGATTACTTGTTAGATGGAAGAGTAAGAGATGTGCAGAGGTGTAGGTAGGGTCCCATGACTGTCATGTTGAGTGCTTTCAACGTGTGATCTGTGGTGAAATGGCAGGTAGAAGGAATGAAGGTTACCTTTACCTGTTACTAAGAAATAAGAAAAAAAGTGAGGATTGCAGAGCTGAAAAGGCTATAATGGGTAGAATTCAGAATCATTTATATGTGTAATGATCTGGATATGAATGTAAAGCAGGGCAATGAGTTGAGAGAGAAGAACATAAAAAGAGAAATGTTGGGGGTTGGATAGAATTGTGCTATGAGTAATGTGATGTGTGGTCCAAAGGGGAAAGTGTAGGACAGGAGTTTAAAAGAGTAGAGTGATGTGATGGGAAAAGTGGAGTGGAAGCTGAAATTGAAGCCCAAGTATTTTTTTTCTTTTTTTTTAGTACAACAATAGCATGGTAGGATCGAACAATCAACTTTTGGAATGGTAATTGACGTTGAGCTATGCTCGGATTGTCAATTGAACCCAAGTTAAATGTACGAAAAAGGGCTTCTTCTTTTTTCATATATTTTCATTGAATGTGTGTTAAATGTTTTATATGTTATGTGTTAGTGTTGTAAGAGAGGAAGAGAGGCAGAAAAGCAGAGTGTTCTTTGGGTTGGAAGTGTGAGTATGATGAGAGAAATGCATAGGGTTGAATTGGGTTTGTGTGTGAAATAAGTAAGGTTTTATTGTATTGTTATGGTATCACTGGAAAACACCAACCAATGTAATGGTTTGTAATAGTGTTGCTGTTTATTCAAACCGCAACTGCAACTGCACATAGCAGAGGGGACACTGAGCAGATCAGTGCGATTTG
Organism: Herpetospermum pedunculosum; assembly: GCA_028017165.1. Taxonomy (NCBI): domain Eukaryota; kingdom Viridiplantae; phylum Streptophyta; class Magnoliopsida; order Cucurbitales; family Cucurbitaceae; genus Herpetospermum; species Herpetospermum pedunculosum. The sequence continues at coordinate 86,713,854 of CM051522.1, forward strand.
ATGGATGTCTGTTTTAACACTTTACTATGTCCTCCCCCCCTGTCTTCTCTCTGCCCTACCTCTGTGGCTCACAAACTAGCATCTTTTTCCTCCTTTCGTATTTTTCTTTATTCTATGGCTTAGACTGCTAAATACATGTTTTAGTCCATATTACCCCGAAAACTTAAGGGTTCTTTTGCAAGGTTCGTCAACGGAGGGTGAGTTAGAGCCTAAGATCAAGCCAAAAGGCGTAGTTGATGGACAACTGGTGAATATAGTTGAATATTCATGTACTACCCCTTGTTAGTCTCGAAGGACAAAAAATGATTAGTTGGCCGAAAGATGGTCAAGGTACCCTTGTTTTTTTTGGATAAGAAGGTGTAGAGAAAATACCTCGAGTTTATTACATTGATGTGAGGTAGAAGAGAATCAGTTTTTTGAGACTTGCCTTAGGCATCTTTGAACTATCATAACCAGCTTTTTGGATTTTGGATTGTGAGAAAGATTGTTATTGAAGAAGTGTGACCATCTACTTGAATCTTGTTACGCTTTTTTGTGGTTATTGGGTGGATTTTATTTATTTATTATTATTTTTTTTTTCAATTTAGTCTCTTTATGTTTTAACAGTTTTTAATTATGCATTTTTGTTGGTGATGGTTAAAATTGAGTAAAGGTAAACTCACACAATGTGGTGATCGGTGAGTTTTAGGCAAGGATGAAAATATCGATATCTAATATTGATATTTCAATTTTACGAATATATCCATGGATATATCGATAAATATCGATATCCATGGATATTTCTGTAAATCAATTTTTTTAAAAAAATATATTTAAATTAATAATTAAGTTATTTTTAGTTTCAAACTAAGTTATAGATCTTGTTATTAGTATCTAGATTCATATTAAAATTAATACATGATAATTTTGATGTTTTACTAGTATTTATAAAAGATATCAGAGATATCCATTAACTCTTAATATCTATATCGAACTCTCTGATTTACGGATATATTGACATATCCACAGATATTTTCATCCTTGGTTTTAGGTCACTCGAAAGATGAAGGTTTTTTTTAATTCCCTTTTCAATAATTTTGAAGTTTAGAAGAAATTTCAACTCTTTCTCCCTTGTGACCTAAATTACATGCCCAACGAAATTAGTATAGTTGAAACTTTTTAAATAATAAGAGAAAATCAGTAATTTTTACTGTTTATTCTTCTAATTTGAATACAATTTTTTGCATTTAAATGTGTATTCATTTTATTCAACACCTCAAATTTTGTACTTGCTTGAATACATCATTACTTGATTTTTTTTTTATTTTTTTCTAAATCACAACTAAGCATGTTGGAAAATGATTCCTAGTTTTCTCTTTGATAATAGCAATGTTATATAACATAACTTATATTTGATAATGGTCTTTTTTTTCCTTCTTTTTTTAATAAATAAGCCACCATCTTTTAGAGGAAGATATGCTTATTAGAGAAGTTAGAAAGTGAAAGAAGTTAAGAGTGAGATATATATATATATATATATTATATATATTGGTTATGAAAGTAAAAAAATGGGCCGTGATTATGGGCCCTTCTTTTAATACTTTGGGCCATACATCTTTGAAACATCATTGTGTCCTTTTGTAAAAGTTGTGGGGCTTGATTTCAGCCGCATTAAATGCATTTTCTACCATGATGAAAAGCATCATAATTATTTGAAACGGAAATCCTTCTTAAAAAAAAATGATGAAAATCAAAATCAAATTTTACCTAATTGGTAGTGTTTAGAGTTTAAGGTGTAATATTTGGAGAAATATTTTAGTTTAAGTTATCGTTTTAGATTCAAATAAAAAATATGTTTGAACTTTTTTCAAAACTACCAATTAAACGGGATTGACCCATGAGATAGCGAAATTAAAGTTGAATTGCAACATCAGTTGCAACCAAGAGGTCACATTTCATTGGAATATATACTAAGGTTATAATTTTTCCATCTTTTCCTTGTGCGTAATCTCTAATTAATTTCTGATTTGGTTGTTTTTGTCTATTGTCTTTGTTTTTCTTTGAAAACAAAACCCCATATTCCACTTTAATGCAAACCAACAACTGCTAAATGCCACCCAAAATGTTCCACTCCAACCCTACTTCCAAGTACATAAATACAAAAAAAAAAAAAAAAAAAAAAAAAACCCCCTCATTTTTCTTACTCAACTCACAAAACTTAGGTTCTTTAAAATTTAATCATGTTACTTAACAAAATAGAAGAAGACAGTCTTCCCTTGCTCCTAAAATTTAAAAATATGGGTAAAGTTTTATTATTATTATTTTTTTTTTTAACATCATGTTGGGATGGGGGATTGAACCTACTACCTCATGATCACTAGGCGATACATGTCATGTCGTTGAATTATGCTCTTGTTGACGTAAAATTTTATTATTATTAGTAAGTAGCTCCACACATTTTCTCAATTATTATTTTTAGTTATTGTTATTGTTGGTTAGTTGCTATTTTAATTTTAACCTTAAGAAAGTAAAAGTGTATTTAAGCTGGTTATTGAAGGAAAATATAGTAGTCTTCTACACTTATTTTCTCTCTCGAACAACAAATCCCATTTACACATCACTTTCAAAATAGATGATGATGGACTAAGAAAATGTGTATCATAAGAACATGCGTCTAAAACACAGAAGCTTACCCTAATTAAGCCCAATTAAATGGTGATATATATATAGATTAAAAAACATAATAAATAACTAGGTGGAGAATTGGAAGGTAATTAAGATAAGGGTGAAGTCGTGTAGGTGAAGGTTGAAGGTGTTGTGAATTAGAAACCTAACAAAAGATAAAACCAAATCAAATTAAAGTATGACAGAGTATCATTAATCTATTTTTATACTTTAAGCATCGAATTCACTCGACTTAATACTTATCGTATACCTACGTTCTTTAAGATGTCGTAAGTTTAAATCTCTGTATAAGCTAAGGTCGGTGTGCATTGAGAGAAGGGTCTCGTTACATTTTTTATTTTATTTTTTTCCAAAACAAAAGAAAAAGTTGAACACTTTACACATATGGGGTTATCAACTTATCACCTAATATTCTCAATAACATGCCTTTGCCTTGGATTTGATCCTATTTTCTGATCTACTTTCGATTTTTATTAATTACTCCCTTTGTTTTCGAAATTATTTCATAATTTTGTTATTGTTTTTTTTAATGATAATAATAATAATATGAAAAGATGTAGCGAAGGACATGCATGTGTTAATGTTTTGTGTAAGACGTATCTGCCCACCCTCTCATCTCCCAATATTTAATTCCTACCTCTACATTTTAGTTACTCTCTATTTTTCTCTTCCAAAATTTCCCTTTTTTTTCTTTTTATAGAATTAGATTAAGATTCCTTACTTAAATAAGGAAGAAAAAAAAAAATACTCATCACTTATCACTTATGCCATGGTTATATTTTGGATTAGATTATATTAAGATTCTCACGTGATGAAGTTATATTTTTTAATATTATGTGTATTTATTTATTAATACAATTCTCATATGAAGATTTGAATCTACGAACTAAAAAAAAAAAAAAAAGTACATATTGAATTATGCTTATTTTGATAACATTATGTATATTTAACAATTCATATCATATGTATGCAATGGTAGCATTATTATATCCTACAACATATGACCTCAACTAAAATTTATCTAATAAATACATCAAGTTTCTTCTTTTTAAATATAATGTTACTGTTTTGTTAACAGTGTTGATTAACCTAGGCTAAACAAGTGTATAACTTCCTCTTCTTTTTTTGGAATTAGTCAAATAATTCGAGATTATTTTATTTATGTTTTGAGTTCCAGATTTGAATCTCTATTATTTTTAAGAAATGTTACTAATTGTTCTTTAAATAATTTAAACTATATTAGTTAATATGAACATAGTTCAATCGACTTAATGTATGAATTATTGATCGAGAGGTTAGAAATTTGAATCTTTCATCTAGTATGTTGTAAAAAAAAATAATTTAAACTATATAAATGTATTTGAGAGTATTTTTAAAATATTGTTATTTTAGTAGTACTTATTTAGTAAAATAAGGTTTAATGGTAAATCATCTTATTGTTTGGTACTACTTAAATGCTTCAAAAACCAGCATTCTAGTAAAAAATAGTCTAAAAGTATTCTCTAGAAAAGTACTTTTAAAGTGCATCTAACTTTTTTTTAACTTAATAAAATTAAAATGTGTTAAAGTCGAAAGAGATGATAAATTGTAGGAAAAATTGGAATCTCTAATATTTTATTTATTATTATGTGTTAACCATTTATTTGAATAAAATGAACTTGAATGAAATTTAAGTTCTTGCCACATGTAATTAATACTTTTTTTTTTTTTTTGAGTAATAGAATAAGTACACCGCTTAGTTGAAGGAGCAGAGTGTTGAAATGTATCAAACATGCAGTTAAGGCCGGAATTTATTGCTATTATTTATTGCTATTATTTAAGCCATATCAATAAATATATCATCTTCTTTCCCACTGCCACGTGTGTATCTCTTATTATTTACTACAAAATTTAACTCCAATCTCAAGATTCCTCTCTTTTCAACTTAAATTATTATTATTTTTTTTTTGGGAACAAATCAATTTATACCCTTAAACTTTTGGAGTTATATCAATTAGAACCTTAAACTAAGGATTGTATCATTTTAAACCCTGAACTTTCATAAATGTATCAATTTACACCTTCTGTTAGAATTTTATTTTAAAAATATTAAATTAAACACGACTTATAATTTTCGCAATTAAACCTCTAAACTTTTATAAGCGAATCAATTGTATGAAAATTTAGGGGTTTAGTTGATAAATTATGAGTCTCCACACGGGTAAAAATTAACATTTTTCTAAGTGAAGGTGTAAATTGATACACTTATGAAAGTTCAGGGTTTAAATTGATACAATCATTAGTTTAGGGTTTTAATTGATACAACCTCCAAAGTTCAAGGGTATAAATTGATTTTTACCCTATTTTTTTTTTTTTTAGACCAGGTCATTAAGACATACATGTGCCAGCTGATTCACGCTCGCTTTGATTTTTCAACTTAAATTATTGTTTTTTTTACCATCAATTGAAATGGGCTGAAACCGATATAAAAATAAATTATAATTATGATATGAATCTCAAAATGTTATTTCTACCTTTAATGTTATTTATTAAGAATGGTTCGAAATCGAAATCATAATTTTTTTTTTTGACGTGTGAAAAATGATGATTTCAACTTTCTGACCTCTTAATTAGTTACTAGGTCATACATTATCTCAATTGTTTACTTCTACACGAAATCTCATAATAAAATATATGTTTATTATTATTGCTTTTTTATATTTCTAATCCATTAAAACATTAAATAATTAACTAAAAAAACATTAAATAATATTTTATATGTTTTTTTTTTTAAATAAAAAGAATATTATAAAAGGTTTCAATTTTACTTTATATTATTTAATTGATATTAATATATAATAATTAATTCATCAAAATCAAATTACATCTGCTAAAAAAATATTAATATTTTTTATTATTAAAAGAACAATTATAAATAGATAACGTTGTTCAATTTTATTGTTATGTTATTTATTAATATTGAATTTGATCTCTCATCAATTTAATTAAAAAATAATTTTATTTAATTAAATTGGGTAATTGTGATATTAAATGAGAGAGAAAAGAAAATTTAGAAATTTTGAGTTATTCTTATATGTATGAATGGTAGGTTTTCAAAAAAGAAAAAAGAACAAAAAAGAAAAAGGGAAAAATTGTGTAAAGTAATTAAAAAAAATGGTGTGGATCGAGTTCTAAGGAATGTGATTACCTTTTTTTAGAATGATTTTTAATTTTGGAGTATGTCTCACATTTTATTCATATGGTTTTATTTTGGTAAATATTAAGCGTTAATTGGATAATTACTTAATTTTTAGTTTTTATTTTTAAAAATTAAGTTTATAAACAATATTTTTCACCTCATAACTTTTCTTGTTTTGTTATCTATTTTCTACGGATAGCAATTAAAAAAAAAAAAAAAAAAAAAAAAAAAAAAAAAAAAAAAAAAAACTTTCAAACAATTATTTGTTTTTTTAGAATTTAAATAAGAATTCAAATCTTTGAAACACATCCTAAAAAAAATGAAGAGTAAACAAAACTAATTTGTATAATGAGGTCTTGTAATTAAAAGTATTTTTTAAGTGAAGGTTAATTAGATGATGATTATCCATAATTACACTGATATATTAATTTCTTAAGCAGTAAGGATATGGGTACAATTACAGAGCAAAGAACTGAGAGAATCATTCTATCTTTCTCTAGAACTTGTGAAAAATAAAATAAATAAATAAATCAGTGCAAAAATAGAAAGTGAAAACATTATTCCTATGGTCGGCACAAAATAGCTATCCTTAATATGCTCCCATCGAGCTACAAGATCTGTCATTATTTTATAACTACACTAATTAATACCATTTTTTTAATTTTGGATAAATTAATTACAATTGTAATTCATAAATTTTGTGAACTTGATCTCTAATAGGTTGTTGTTGCGGATTTGAACATAGATTCACTGACATAACGCTATTGACTAAGAGGTCGTTAGAGATTCACTGACATAATGTATAAACTACTGACTAAGAAGTCGTTAGAGTTTCGAAAATCCTCTATTCCGCATGTTATGGTTCTTGAACTTTTGAACTTTTAAAAGTGTCTAATAGGTTCTTAAAACTCGGTTTGATAACCATTTGATTTTTGGGAAGTAAGGTAATGATCAATACTACTTCAATTAATGAGTTTATTTGTTTTCTTATCTACGTTTTACACATGTTTGTTAAAATCTAAACCAAATTTTAAAAGATTTTTTTTTTTTTTTTTTTTTTGAACGTTTTAACTATGGTAAATAAATGGTGAAAAAACAAACACAATTTTTAAAAAAATAAAAATAAATGGTCTGAACTTATAATTTTGTGTCTACTAGGTTTTTGAATTTTAGAAGTGTATATTATATCCCTAAATTTTTAATTTTGTGTCTAATTCCATGACATATTCGACATTTAAAAAAAAAAATCAATGAATTTATTAGACATAAAATTGAATTTTGTGTCTAATAAAAAATCTTAAACTTTCAATTTTATCAACAATAGATCAGTGAATTTTAAAAAATGTATAGACTTTATATTAGCCACAAAGTTAAAAGTTTAGGAACCTATTAACATAAAATCGAAGACCTATTAAAACACAAACTCAAAAGTTGATAGATTAAACTTGTAATTTTTTTTTTAATTATTTATTTTTATGTATCCAACAATGTAGAATATTGCCAACAAGAGCATAGCTCAATGGCATGATGAATCGCCTAATGACCATGAGATCTTAGGTTCAATCCCCCACCCCAACATGTTGTAAAAAAAAAAAAAAAAAAACAATGTAGAATATTTATTTTTTAATTTTGGAGAGAGTTTGGTTGGGAGTGTATAAGTGAAAATGAAGAAAAGCATATAAATGGATGGACCAAAACAAAAAACAAAAACGTCTTTATAAATTGTGGGGACTTTTCATTATGAAGTTTGCAGAGTTTTTTACCTAATAAATGCACCCACCATTCATAGTGCACCACATTTTTATTTTTATTTATATTTCTCTCTCTCTTATTATTAATATTAATCAATAATATAATTCCACCATTCTCAAATCTCAACCAAACCTTAACACTCAAAATTCTCCATTTTTATTTTTGGCCCTCCAAAAACCAATTCTCTATTGTTTTTGTGGACTTCTAAATAGTTTTTTTTATTTTTTATTTTTTCATTCTAATTATTACTAATGTGTGTACGTGAATTATTTGCAAATATATATATGTAAGTGTTTGACAAAGATATGCTATTTTAAAATTCCATTAATATTATTATGAACTATTTTTATATATTGGTTTAATATAACACGTCAAAAAAAAGGGAAATTGAAAGTAAAGGGAGTCAGAATTTATTCTTTCAAGATCATTACTGAGCTCTCCAAATTTGATGAAGGATTTTCCTGTTTGACTTTCATTTTACCTTTTTTGAGCCAACACAACACATTACACAAAACTCTTTGCTTTTTCCTCACAAATCCCACTTTTTTGCTTCCTCTATTTATTAATAATTCTCCCTTTCATTTCCCCATATCCATATCCCTCTCTACTCTCTACTACCAACAAAAAATGGCTGGGCAACCATTGCCTAAGAATTCCATGTATCTCGACCGAAACTCGGAAGCCGCCGTCGGTTTCGGCAAGAACTTCGACGACGATGGCCGAGAGAAGCGAACAGGTAATTGAGTCTTTTTTTTTTTTTTTTGTTTATGTGTTGTCGTGTGTTATTCACTAAACTATGTTAATGTATATCTGGATGAATTCTAGGAACCTGGGTTACTGCGAGTGCTCACATCATAACCGCAGTGATTGGTTCGGGAGTTCTATCGTTGGCATGGGCCATAGCGCAGTTGGGTTGGGTGGTCGGACCGTCGGTTTTGGTGGCGTTCTCTTTTATAACGTACTTCACGTCTACTCTTTTGGCGGATTGCTATAGAGCTCCGGATCCTGTTACTGGAAAAAGAAACTACACTTATATGGATGTTGTTGAAGCTTACTTGGGTAACCTAAAACTAAACTAAAATCTTTTTATTTTGTTATTTTGGTTTCTTTTTTTTTTTACTTGGTTGGTTTGTTTTGTTGGTGAAGGAGGTAGAAAAGTTAAACTTTGTGGGTTGGCTCAGTATGGTAATTTGATTGGAGTTACCATTGGCTACACTATTACTGCCTCTATTAGTATGGTGTAAGTCTACTCTCTATATTATCTCCCAAAAAAACAAAACAAAAAATCTAATTAATTGCTCTTTGCATTTATTGTTGCTTAACTTTTTATTTTTGAAACCGAAACCCTATTAACTTTAATACTCTTTCTCGTATAACCAAAGTCAAACATACTTCTTTCTTTATTAGGTATTAAAAGCTTTGTTGGGTTTTGTTTCAAAGTATTAAATCTCATTTCTCACTTTTTTTTTTTTCATAATTATTCTATTTTATGACTTTAAAATAGATACTTAAACTTAAAATGTATGTAATAAATGGTTAAACTTTAAATTTATTAAATATTTTTTGAAGTTTAAAATAAATAAAACCCCATTATGGTTATGAATATGGTAACATAAGGATGTATTAATTAAAGCTACATTAAATTGAGAACTGAAGATGGTTTAAAATAGGAAGTGAATTTAATATATGATTGAAATGAAAACAGAGCAGTGAAAAGGTCAAACTGTTTCCACAAAAATGGGCGTCATGCAGAATGCAACACCACCGAATATCCCTTCATGATAATATATGCACTCATCCAAGTTTTGCTTAGCCAAATCCCAAACTTCCATAAGCTCTCATGGCTCTCGATTATCGCCGCCGTCATGTCCTTCGCCTACGCCACCATCGGCGTCGGTCTTTCCATTGCAAAAGTTGCAGGTATATATACATACATACATATACGTATATATTTTAATATATTATCTGTCGTGAAATTGTTATGTATTATTGAAGGTGGGGGACATGAACGGACATCCTTGACGGGGGTGACGATCGGAGTTGACGTTTCGGGACAGGAGAAAATATTCAGGACCTTCCAAGCTATTGGGGATATTGCCTTTGCTTATGCCTACTCTACGGTTCTTGTTGAAATACAGGTACTTGCTTTCTTTTTCCTTTATATTAATATGTTTATTCCCATGTCAACAAAAAGTACTTACTTTTTTAAAAAAGAATAATAATATTAAGACTGAGATAGCTTTATTATAACTAAGGGAGGAGATTTGAAACTTCAACTATAATCTAAGTGAAGGATTTTCTAACATAAAAATGGGAGATTCTCCTTATGAGTGGGAAGAAAACCACACAAAAATGTGAGTGAAAATGAAGAAAAAAGTAGTGTGTGTGTGTGTGGGGCAACACATGTAAAGGACATAAAAGTGTGGCCAAACAATAACAATAACAGTCCAAAAAACAACATCAAAGAGTTGTAATAGTTACGGTACGGGTCCTGCTTCAGAACGACATTGACTTCACATATCCTTTGCTTCTCACCCAAAATTTATAGATAGCTGTGTAAACTTTAAAAATTATCTAATAGAATTTCTTATTACACAAAAGAAAAATTGATACTTTAGAGGCTTAAGAGACTAAACTTGTAGTTTAACCAAAATTAATACTAACAATAACATAATAGTTCAAAATCTATTAGAAGAACAAAATTTAGTGGGTTCAAAATTAAGGTTATCTACTAAAAGAATATATAAGAAAACAACATTCGAAAAACAAAATTTAGCATCATTTTGATTCTAAAAGGTAAAAAGCTGTTTTTTTTCTTTTTCTAAAAGAGCTACTGAGGAGTTCTTCTCCAGAAGGAAGATGGAAAAGGGAGAAAGTGGTTCTGTTGCTCTCTTTTTCGATTTGGGCAAGGGGTAAAATAGTAAATTCCCAATACTATATCGGAAATCTGTATGGATTTGGATTCCTTATGGACCATAGAAATTGGAAGGACCACATTCAGTGTACTGTAGATACAGTCCCCATCTTCTGCACTCAGAATTCAGAAAAATGGCTTCTTTACTTTAGATAATTGAAGTCTCTAACATCTTGATCACTAATTCGTGTATGTTAGTTGAGATTGACTTCTTTCTTTCTGGGTTTGGCCACCGATTCATCACATCACCATTACAAAGTTTTGTTTGCATTCGAGAGGACGGTCCAACCAACTTCTTCATGTAGACCCCTCCAAACCGAATCATACATTATTACATTAAAACCTCCAGTTTTCCTTCTTTACTGCTCAAACATATGTAACACTTTTGATGATGTTCCAACTCTTGTCTCTTACATCATTCACCCGCCAAAAAAGGCAGGTGGGTTGGGCCAGCATGTTCCTGTCCTTTTTCATTTTGAAAGCTCACATTCACACAAACTAATATACTATTCTTGCTCAAGATAATGTTGTGGGTAACAAACAAATCCAAAACTAGCAATGAACTCCCATCTTAACAGAGAACTTATCTATGGATTTACAGGACACATTGAGATCAAGCCCACCAGAAAACAAAGCAATGAAGAGGGCAACTTTTGTAGGCATCTCAACCACTAGCCTTTTCTATATACTCTGTGGTTGCGTTGGTTATGCAGCATTCGGAAATGATGCACCGGGAAATTTCCTTACTGGCTTCGGCTTCTACGAGCCCTTTTGGCTCATTGACTTTGCAAATATCTGCATTGTTGTCCACCTAATTGGTGCTTACCAGGTGAAATCATTCAATCGATTCAAACTACATCATGAATGTCATTTAAGCTTGGCTTAATCTTAGTACCCCAACAGTTTATGTTCTAAGTTTTGTAAACGAATATACTATATAACCTGCAGGTCTTCTGCCAACCTGTGTACGGGTTTGTGGAAACATGGTGCAGAACAAAGTGGCCAGAAAGCAAATTCATAACAACAGAGCACACCATCAACTTACCTTTTAATGGAGAGTATCCGCTCAACTACTTCAGGTTGATTTGGAGGACAGCATATGTTATAGTGACGGCTGTGATAGCAATGATATTCCCGTTCTTCAATGCTTTCCTTGGGTTGCTTGGGGCTGCTTCATTTTGGCCATTGACAGTTTACTTCCCCATAGAGATGTACATAGCAAGGACTAAGTTGCCCAGATTCTCTTTCACCTGGATCTGGCTGAAGATATTGAGCTGGGCCTGCTTGATCATTTCACTAATTGCTGCTGCTGGATCGATTCAAGCCCTGGTCCAAGATGTCAAGACGTACAAACCCTTCAAAACTTAGTATTGATTAGTAGCAAATTCTAGTAATCTTAAAAACACCACCTGCCAGAAGCATATTATTATCTCGAGTGAATTTGAATTTATAACTACTCCTAAATTTTCAATAACGATAACAGAGCCTCAGGATTATGAAGATATGTTTTAAAAGGGCTAAAAGAAAAAGAACAATGCAACTTCTTAATAGAAAAACAATATCCTTGTGCAACTACTATTCTACCCCCAAGTACAATTTTTGCAGTCAAGGAATCACAATTTTCAAATGCTTATAAGTTCCGCAAAAATATGGCCATCGTTAGGCTTTGTGTTTACATATAGAGGTGAAAAATGTCACAAGGCCGTAAACTTCAGATATTATAGACTGCAGCCCCCAAGTGTTTGTCAAATTTTCCAGATTATGGCAAAACTAACTGCCCCAAGGCGTATCAGCAGTTAACTCTCGTCTGTGCAACATCCTTTTTCTCCAAAACAATTGGCCTAGAGATAAGAAAGTAGTCATCTTATACCTACAATCAGAAAGAAATTTCGACTAAGACCAAAGGAAACAGAACCTGCCAGTACATTTCCCGGGCAAACTGTATGGTCACCTGAATATAACAAATCAACTAGACTCAGTCTCGCTGATTACAAAAGCTTGAATAAGACTCTGGGCAGCATGTGTCTGCTCAGGCGTTCCAGAAATGATAATCATAGTTTCAACTGCTCCTTGCTTTGGCTCAATAATCATAATTTTTGCATCAGAAATCTACAAGAAAAATATGTCCTGTGAGATAGCTGTGGCTATGAAATAAATATCTACATTTCAAATTTTCAATAGATTACTAATTGTAACGTCAATTTTATACGACTGCTTCCATATTCCACCGTGATCTTTTATCAGAATCACCGAGGCATTATTATACCAAGCATAAAGACTTTTAGAGAAGGCATCTAAAGCATACATTACATGCCATCCATCCGTGAATGGATAAGTTCACTTACAAGAAGTTCCAAAAACATTAAAAAGAAAACAAACATGGAGGTCGAGTACAACATATCCAATGAGACAATCACTTAAAATGTGGGGATTTTTCTTTTCTTGTCTACTATCCTTTTTTACCTTTATTGATAGAAAAGAAAGATTCAAAGATTGCTGTACGAGACGGCATTTATTTAATGACAGTGAGATATTAATCATATTTGTATATGCATTTCTTTTTTCTTCTTTTTTTTCTGGTAAGAATCATCTTTGTATATGAAATATTCACATTGTTTTTTTTTTCTTTTTCTTTCTTGGATATAAAATACAAAAATGAATGTTCATACCTGACGAATCTGTTTCAAACATTCACCATTCTCTCCACAAATTACAGGGACAAGGTTTCGAGGAACAACTACTTCAACAGTGGTGCTCGTAATAATGGCTGGATTATTTCCTCTGCATAAATAAAATAAAAATTAAACGCTGATATTCATAATTGAGCAAAAGTAATTGAAGTGGCACTGGCAAATAACAACCCTCCAAATCCAGCAATTCTTCTATGATGAACTCCTGCAAAGTCTGGCAAGCCAACACCACCTTCAACTAGTCCCTGGAAATACAGTTTAGAGGAGAGACTAAGATTATCAACTTTAGAAAATCACCTTCCTTTTGGATGATTCGTGGAGAAACTGTTGTATAACTTAATATATGTATAAGGATAAACCAAGAACATGAAGTACAGTGCATAATTTTAGACCAACACCAGTCAGAAAATTAAAAGGAGATTTCTTTATTTGTGTGAAACATAATCACAAATATAGACACCAAAAACTAATTATTGACTAAAAATAAATAAAAAAAGTTAAATACCTGAGAGCTCCATGGTTTTCTATCAGATAACAGTGAAGCGCCTGGCCTATGAAGAAACGGAGGTCGATCATCCCGCAAATCACTAAGTGAATGAATGCCACTAAGAGCATCAAACTTGTGAAACGAGGGGCCTAAATTTGAATAGATTCCTGGAGGCGATAATTCCCTCCTTCCAAAATATGAAGGAAATGAAGGAAGTCGATCTATGAATGCAGGATTCGGATGACTATTAACTGATGGAAATGCATCACGGAAAAAATGGTGCCTCAGCCGAGTAGTAATCTGCAACATAGCATCTTGAACTGCTTCAGGCTCTCCATTTATCTGTCAGTAAAGTGACATGTGAGTAATCTTTTAAAGTTAGATGCAATGAGTACAAGAGTCTGAAGGAAAACCCAAATACCATACCCAAAATAAACGGAAACTACTTGGCAAGAATCTGCAATGATATTGTCTTAACCAAATTTATAAGATCCTATTACTATTACGTATGATATATGCAACTGGTGAACAAACCTGAACCACTTCTTCATCTTCCCCAGCACACTTTGGAATCTGCTCCTTTCCCAAAATACGAATATAGGCACCAGTCGACTTTCTCATTTCAGCTATGATGGAGCCACCCTTCCCAAGAAGACAGCCAATTTGATTGGAGGAAACAAGAAGCCTAGCTACCAAGTTCTGCTCCTTGCTGTCTGGTACAGCCTTGACAATCCTGGCCTGAACGCGAAAAACAGCATCTTGCACAGGCGATATTCTGTCTTCTGGATGCTGCAAAGTTGAATTGGTCTCAGAAAGTTAATGAAAAGTAGTCTAGTAACAATCAATAAATTAATATTTAATGAAGTACCAATATAAAAAATCTTATCATTTGAATACTCAATGAATTATTACCCTACCGCAGGACCAGCTACAAGTATAATGCGGTCTTCTGAGTCCAAGGCACCTTCAACAACTTTGATGTCACAGCCTGTCTCTTGTTGAAGAATCTTAACCACTGCTCCTCCTTTTCCAATCACATTTCCAACTCTCTCAGATGGGCATAGTAAACGTAAACTTAAAATTTCATGAGAAGGTTTGATTCGACCAGAAATGCAGGTTTCATACTGTTTAGGAGCAATGGAAGGTGCACTGGAATGAAAATTGCCAACATCACGAGGCCCAGAGTAAGGGCCTCCATGAGTATTAAAAGAACTACTACCGACAGGATATTCGTGAGCCCTAGAGAGAGACTGTGCAGTCATGCTTGAGGCAACAGGATCTTTATCATGGGGTGAATTTTCCATTAGCTGCTGAAAAACAAGTTCAAGAGCTTTCTTCACCACATCAATTCCTCCACTAATCTGCATCCGTATCATCAAAATAGAAGTGTAAATAAAAATCAGGCATTGGAAACAAAAAATGAACAAATTTTTTGTTTGGGTGTTGCCCCTGAAATCCAAGCCACACAATTATGGACCTTATGGCTAAAATAACTCGAAGGCATACAACCTCCAAAAAAACACTGCTTTCTTTCAATGATAGTATGAGATAAACGTACAAGTTGCCCAAATCTTACTTCAAAATATCCATCAGGAGACAGAAGTGCACAACTGCAACAGTTGTGGCAGAACCGGCAGTCAGGCAATAGTATTCCATAAAATGCTTTAATTCTTATTCCTTTTCAGTTCATCATTTTCTTGTTTCATGCTAGGGACATGTATAAGGGATAAAATTTACAAGCAGGAGATAGTATACTCTAGACAAAATGTCTCATGGAATCCAATGACTATTCAACTGAATATATGAGTTGTTACTGCCGACTTCAACTACCAAAAATGTATAATCGAGTTACGAAAAAATAGTTATGTCATAATTATACAAACGGCCAAACTAGTAAGATTAAAAACATTAGCAAAAGCTAAAAAAAATCACAATAGATCCTTTGTTAAATGTTAATGAAGCCAAATTAACCACTTGAGCATTGCAAAAACTTTGCCCAAGTGCCAAATTTAAGAAAACAAGTTGAATAGAAGAGATGCAGAAAATTTCCAAAAAAAATGATGAGAAGTTATTTCATAGATGATATGAAATTGCAAAAAGAAAATGAAAAGAAAAGAAAAAAAGAAAAAAAGAAAAGAAAAGAGGAGAGGAGAAGTTCAAAATAAGGAAGAAAAATTAAGATAAAACTTTCTTCTAAACTATCAATTTATAAATTTAACAATGGCGATACACACAATAATCGTGCTCTCCAAAATTACCTGAACTAACTCCTCACTGGATGTTACACAGGGAGGAAGTTTATCCCTGGGAAGAATCCTGATTTGTGCTCCACTATCAGATGACATTTGTTTGACTACGCTGCCACCCTTTCCCAATATGCACCCAACTTGACTGGAAAGAACAAGCAATCTTAAGACAAATGTAGAAAGCTTGTCACCTTCAACATCTGTTCTATCCATCTGTTCTTCGTCAAAGATCTTCTCAGAAACAAGAAAGAGGGCTTTTCGCAATTGCAAATGTGGAACCTCCTTCCGTTTAGCATCCTCCAAAGGAGGAGAATCTTTATCTTCTTCCTTTCTACACTCGGCAACATCACCATTGTTCTCCTCAACTTCAGAAATTTTGTTCTCTTCCTCATTATTCTGCTCAGGGTTCACTTCAGTTTCTTGATTAGAACCTCCAATGACTACTATTCTCTCATCAGATCCAGAGACAGTGTCCTCTACTCTGATTTCTACGCCTGTTTCTTCACGAATTTGAGATAAAACATCCCCACCACTTCCTATAAGGCTGTCAATTCTGGAAGCAGGAAAGAGGATACGAAAGACAGCATAGCCAGGAGACAATTTGAAGGGTGGATTTTGCGAACGAGAACTTGATGACTTTTGCCACTTTCCTTTCCCATTAGGCTTGACCGAGTTCCGATCACGTGATCTCTTTGAGGGAGTCAATGGAGCAGACATTCCTGCTACTAATACGGAAGAAAACTGTTCCAAATTAATAAACCGATGGCAAAGATACCTCAGGAGCGTTCTGTACTAGAAAACCAGCAAGTACACTGACCCCAATTGCATCTACAAAACACATTCGTCGAAATGAGAAAAAGAAAATTACACTAAAGAAAACAAAAAAGAACAGAGCGGCAAGAATAATGAGAAACTGTATGGCTGTACTTCTGTTAGGAGCTAAGGGAATAATGCACAAACATAATATCCTCTTCCTTCCATTCCATCATGACAAATTACAAAAAGTGCATGAGTTTGGCGAACGATTGGGCCTGGAATCTTGATTGCCCTAATGAAGCAAGTATTGTGACCAAGAAAGCTTAAACTGTAGAAACTCGGCCTAGGAAAGATAATGAAAAGCTTCAAGAAGAGTAAGAATATCCTCCTGTAGTAAAAGAACTTACAGTTGCAGGGGTGTTATGTTGTGTGGTTCTAGGTCGACAACCACCGGCTTCAATGGAAATTCCGGCGAGAAATGGTGTCCTGTTCCGAGCTCCGAGCAGTGCAGAAGAAATTGGAGAAATGTGCGAAATCCCTAAACACTGAAATTCAAGAAAAGAAAACGAGAGGTTTTTTGCGTGCATAATTTCTGTGTCTGGCTGGTTACTCTGGTAATTGCTGAGTCGGGTCGGGTTTATTAGACGGACCCGTCTTTACCAGATGGTGCCACTTGGGCTCGGGAACGGGGACGTTTGTCCAACTCTGCGGGCAGGTTGTTCGACCCGACCCGGATGTTAAATAAGCGGACTTGTGTTTTCTTGACTTTTGCTCGTCCTTCTCCTTTCTCCCCCATATTTAAAGTTTGAATTTAATCATTTTTCGAGCTCTCGCTCACCCCACCAAAAAAAATATATATATTGTAACCAAAAAAAAAAATCATTACCGTGCTAAATTGGACTTGACTTTTTTTTGTTTTTTCTTTTTTTATTTATGTACCACAAAAGGTAGGATATAAATTTTTTTTTGAACATTTTCGAATAAAATTTAAAAAAATAAAAATTCAACCTTCAACTTTAAAAAAAAAAATAGAAAATGTCAGTTAATACGAAATTATGTTTACTACTAACAACAAATTTATATTTATGAAACATAACCCAAAGATATTGATGCATCTCTCTATTATTTTTTTTTGTTTTGTTTTAATCATACATCAACTATATATATATATTCGCATTGAGTCCAAGATTATTTTAAAAGAAGATACAAATAGAATAAAAAATATAATTCAGCTAGTCCTATATTCTTGAACAAGCTATTGGAGGTTCGAACTAAAAAAATGATAATAATAATAAAATATTAGGATAACAACTAACTTTTTAATCATATAATTCATATCCCACCAAACATTTTTCTTTTAATACCAAAAAAATCCTTTTGCATTTGTTTTATAAAAAAAGTCTTTATACAGGACGTTGCATGCAATATGACCTTTCATTCTATTCGGTTTCACGGCTCTTTTATCTCTATTTTTTAGACGGCTCTTTTATCTCTATTTTTTAGATAGTATCGAATCAATGTGTCAACAGATGTCCATGGGGAGGGGCGGTGCCAGGTAATGTTTTCTCCGTCCCCGTCCCTGTCTCCTAATTCATTACTCGTCCCCGCAAAATTCCTCATTTAATTTTGCGGGAACGGGGCGGGTATTTCCCGCGAGGAATTTACGGGGAACGAGTATGCTATTACCTGTCTCCGCCCCGTTTAGCTAACGGGGCAAAAACAATTCTCCACTGCTTATTCCTTTACCCGTGTAATCGAGAATTTTGCGTTCCATTTGGGGCGGGACAAATAGACATCTCTAATTGAAATATATTAATTCTTCGATCTAAATGTTAGAGGTTTGTCTTTTAACTAGCACTCGTGGAGGATGGCAGACTCAATTAAAACTTTTTAAATATATAAATAATGTTTCTAATACAGATAGCACAACCCGCCTTTTGTTTTTTCCCTTGTTTGTTATATAAATTAGTTGGATGTGCCTTTTCTTTTAAGAGTTATGAATTAAAATTGACAATTGACTGTATATGTCTTCAAACTTAACTTGACATATCACACTTAATTCAACCAAGCAAAATAGTCTAAGTTGACATATGAAACTTAATTCAACCAAGCAAAGTATTTTGAAGTTAACCCGAATATAATTCAACTGATTAAGGTATTTATACCGATGTGATGTGAAAAAAATGAGAATCTGAACGTTTGGAATGTTACAAAAATCATGAAAACATAAACATTTGATCTATTCCCATCGATTTTGCCCTAGTTTTGTTCTATTATCCGATCTATTGAATTTATAAAATACGATTTTCATGATTTTTTTTGAAGACTTCAGCCGTCTACATCATCATTTTTTTTTTATGTTAGTGTGTGTTATTAATGGTGAGAAAAACCATAGTTAAGGTTATTTTTTATAATTTAACCTTCTGTTAAATCCTTTAAATAAATTTGAGGGAAAGAAAAACTGCCTTGAAATCACACCCAAAATAGCTTCAGAAACAAAAGCATCATTCTGTCTAAGAGAGTATGGGTGAGCGAGCGGACATATGTATGTGTTGACGACCAAGAGAATTGTGGTTCGAATGACCCACTCCAATATACTAAAAAGAAAAATAAAAGCATCATTCTAAAATCATCCTAACCAATTTGCACACCAATAATCACCTAACTGTTGGTGTTGAGTATCCCACCTTGTAAAGACAAACTGATACTCACACTATAAGATACATTTACCCCTCTGATTGAGAATTGATTTTGAGATGTAACCTAATATCTAATACTAACATGGAAGGAAAAACTGAAGTAATTCCACGAGTTCTTATGGATTGATCATCATTAGTAGGAGTAGATAGACGAACAATTTTTTATACAGAAATGACTAGGGTTCTACTCTTAGCAACAAACAAGCAAACAGCTTCGGGCCGGCAACAGCCAATCCTCGATTCGACAAATTAATCAACATGCATTTCATTCATAGAAACAATTCCAGATAGCAGCAATTGACTAAACAGAGCGACTGAAGAGCCACACAATTCCTCAACCAAACTCAAATTAAAACGTCGATGATACAAATAATACAGGAAAACGAAAGAAAAAAAAACGCAGAGAGAGAGTTACTAGAGTTACTCGCTAGTAGACGGTGCTTGTTCAGACGAAGCAATCGAAGAGGCTACCTCGAAATTTTCCTCGCCGGAGACTGATGAAACCACGGTCCAGTCCGGTGGGAGAGGCGGAAGAGGAGGATACACAGTCGGCTTGCGGCGAATGTCCCATGGCTGAGATTTCCGTGGCCTCGTTTTCATGTGATGTGCAGTCGCCTTCTTGGTCGGCCTCGACGAGCATTCAATCACCAAATTCCCGCCGGAGCATGGAGTTGCTTTGCTTGCTGATGAATTCACCAATGGCGGAATCGAAATCCTACAGCCGAAGAAGGTCGAAATCGACATGGTTCCTCTTCCTGCAACAGCTTGAGAAAGGGAATGGAGACCTATCAAATGGGATTACATTCGTTATCTTCGTTTTTTCTGATTGGAAAAATAATATGAAAATCGTTCTTTATTGGGCCGTTCTCCTTATTTTGGCCGATGGGCTTTGTGTTATAGATCCAATATGTGGGCTTGTATGCTGCTGGGAAATTTTCAAAAATAATTAGGAATAAAAAATTAAATTGAAAAATAGCTAACAAAATTTCATATTTTCCGGAGACTACCACAATTTTAGGAAAAATGAGGTTGACAATTTTTATCTCAATTATACCTTGTATATACGCTTATTTACGTACAGCCAACATAACTAATTTTAATTTTTTTTTATATTTGTTTTAATTTCTAACAATCGGATTCATTCATCCGTTTTATAAGAAAGATTTCTAACAACCAAATCCATGGATTTTGAAGAAAAAAAAAAAAATCTCAACAATTTGAAAATGTTTAACCGCAAAAAAAAAAATACAAATTTATTTCACTAACAACCCTCCTAGATTCATGCATTTAGAAAAAATGGTTCATTTTTTTTTTCCAAAGTTGAAACGAGGACAATGTACAAAGATGAGAGAGTGAAGAGAGACTAAGATCTTTACTCACTTCGAAAATAAGTCGAGTCGAAATTTTCAGTCCAATTCAAGCGTTCAACGATGTAAAAGGTTGAGGTAGATAGTTTTGTTTCAAAGCAGAGAGTTTCAAAGTTGAGAATCGATGGTTGTTTCAAATCGATTTGAAGGAGGAAAGATTTGCAAATCTCCTAATTTAAAGTTGTAGGTAATGATACAATTGATTGAACGTTTTCCGGGTAAACTCAACATGCATACCAATTTTAATATTTTTTAGTATCATTTGTTCAATGCTCACGGATTAATGGTTTATGGTGTATATACACGCATATACTTCATATGATATACTTAGATGTATATTGTTATAGATGTAACTACGAATATATACCCACACTATAAGTTATCGAGAACCCTCATTTTTATATTTTTCTTACAATCGTTTATGAACATTTTAATTTTTTTAGTATCATTTGTTCATTGCTCACAGAGTAATGGTTTATGGTGTACATACACGAATATACTTCATATAATATACTTACATATACGTTGTTATAGATGTAACTACGAATATATACTCACACTAGAAGTTGTTGAGGGTGTCATTTTTTATAATTTTCTTACAACCGTCTATGAACATTTTAATTTTTATAAACATCAATATGTTGAAAATTTAATTGCTTATAAAATTTTCTTACGGGTTATGTTATACTTATATGTACGTTCACCAATTAATGGTTTGTATATATACACACATATACTTCATATGATATACTTATATGTACATGTAACTTCGAATATACACACATTAGAAATTATCGAGAGCATCGTTATTATAATTTTTGTCACAACCGTCTATGAAAATTTTAGTTAACAATTAATTTGAATTAATATTCCAGACTAGATTTTATTGAATTTTGTTTACCTGTTTCGATTTATTTGGTAGTTGTTATCCTTGGTTTTGACCATATCTTATTTTATTTTTTATTTTTTTACATGATTCTCTCTTAAAATATATCTTTATTTTTCTCTCAGATTGTTTTTTAATAAATCTTTATTTTCCCTCCATTTTCTCTCGGAATAATTCCTCCTTTTTTGCAGGAGTTTGAGTTCAATGCTCGTTCACTTTTTTTTGTTTTTCATTTAATTCTGTGTGATTAAATCTTTTTTAGGTAGTTCAACACCTTTTTTGCAGGGGTTTGAGTTCAAATGACGGAAGGGTAGTTTCGTCCAACTACATTCTAAAAAGGTTTGAGTTCAAATGACGGAAGGGTAGTTTCGTCCAACTACATTCTAAAGAAGTTTTTAATTAGAGGAGTTACCCACCTACAATTATGATCGATTTTCATTTATGGTAATATTTGAAAAATTAATAATTAAAAATATTATAAATATGACAATTTTTATTAGTAATCTATTACTGGTAGTCTGTCACCTCATTTTTTAATAGATTTTTGTCAGTGATTATTACTGATAGTAGTCTATCAGCAGTGATAGTCATATATTTGCGATAGTCACGGATATTTTTGTCATATTTGTAAAATATTTTAAATTTTGCTATATTTATAATTATTTTGGGTATGATTGTTGTTTATGCAATAATGTCTTAATATTTTATATTTTTTTTTCTTCGGGTCAACCTTTATTTTATATTTTTTTTCTTCTCGTCAACCATTTTAAAATTTTTCATAAAAATTTAGTCTAATTACTTGTAAGTCCTTTATATTCCTCAACATTTTTAAAAAAAAATCGTAATATATATATATATATATACATATATATATTAAGTGTGGAAATTTTAAAATATTTGACATTTGTGAAAAAGTGTTGTATTAAGAAAATTCATTGGGCTCTTCTAAAAAAAAATCACTGGGCATAATTTTAAAACTGTTTTTTTTTTTTTTTATTTATTTTGATTTTATAAGACGGCAATATGTCTGCATGAATCATGATGTAAGATATAATTGGAGGAAAGATAATGGAGTTCACGAATAAATGATTAAAACTGAGGACCTTTATTTATTTTTAATTTTGAATAACATTTTTTATCCAAATGGAAGCAATTGAATTTTAAAAAAAGAAATTAAAAAGTGAGAATGTCGGAGGAGCAGAGTGCTTGACTTTGGGTCCGAAAATGCCAATTAAAATCCAATGAACCACATTATTATTAAAAAAAATAAAAAGTAAAACCCACTTAATTATTGCGTATTATATGTTTATTATATATCCCACTCCCACATCGAATCTACGTACAAAATAGATAGAAATGTAGTGTAATGTAATGTAATCCTTTTAAAATTGTATATTGGGTCAACCTAACTGGCGTGGTTGACTTTTTTATTTATTTACTTTTTTATATTATATTTTTGGGAAAAAATCAATTTATACCCTTAAACTTTGGAGGTTGTATCAATTAAAACCCTAAACTAATGATTGTATCGATTTAAACCCTGAACTTTCAAAAGTGTATCAATTTACACCTTCAGTTAAAATTTTATTTTAAAAACGTTAATTAAACACGTGGAGATTTATAGTTTTAGAAATTAAACCCCTAAACATTCATAAGTGAATCAATTGTATGAAAGTTTAGGGGTTTAATTGATAAATTACAAGTCTCCACTCGTGTGAAAACTAACATTTTTCTAAGAGAGGGTGTAAATTGATACAGTTGTGAAAGTTCAGGGTTTAAATCGATACAATCATTAGTTTAAAGTTTTAATTGATACAACCTTCAAAGTTGAAGGGTATAAAATGATTTTTACCCTATATTTTTTATAAATTAAATTCATTGATCGCTCGACAATATTTCATCTAGTTTTACGTGCACAATGAGACATCTCCCCAAATTATCGAAGCCTTGTTCAATGAATTATTATTATTTTTTTTATTTTTTTATAAATCCTTGTTCAATGAATTTATCTAATCACCATATAAATGGAAATTGTATACCATAATTTCTATCCATCGAAACTTTCATCCTCATTTTGATTTTGATGTTTTGAATATTTTACCCAAAAGAAAACTCATAAATGGTAACCGTTCGAAAAAGATTCGCATTGAAAATGTTATATACACTGAATTTAAAAAAAAGTTAAAAAGAAAAGATGATGTTCGGTGTAGATTTGGACTATCTAACTTTACATATGTTTACCATGCCTTAAATGATGAGTATATAACTCAACCGCCGTTAAAGACTTTCTAAGATATTTCACAAACTATCATATATTTGTTTAGTCTTTTTTCGAAACAACTTTGAAGCTAAACCTAAACCCACTTATTAAATATAATTGCCCTATGTTTATCAAAAATATGATAATAAAATTGTATGAAAAAACTAAAATTTAATTCAAAGGCTGTTTTTTTCATTAATATTATTTAAGTGAAAAAATGAAACAAACAAAACAACTAAAGCATCTGTATTTGAATAACTTTCCATACTTAAAACATTATTCTGAATTAGTTTAGGTGATGAATTTAAACTAGAAAGAGAGGAGAATTAATTAAGCGAAACCACAGGTTTAATAAATAAACTGAGAGTTGTAGTTGTTAATTAGGAATAGGAAAAGAACAGCCTTTTGATATTAGCTCCAAAACGCCACCAACTTCAAACCAAACGCACCACAATTTTCCAAAAATTTACCCATTTTACCCCATCAAAATTCAAATTTCAAATCATGTTTTTCAAGTATGAGCACTTTAATTTGAAATCAACAATTAATTATTACCAAAACTCTGCTTCCTGTATCTAGAAACAACAAATATTAACTATTAGCTCAGAAAAATATTAACTATTAGCTCAACTGAGATGATGTATGAGTTAGTGACCAAAAAATCCTAAATTTGTTACATTCTATGTTGTTAGGAAAAAAAAATATGAAACTTTTCTCCACCTCAAAATTCAATAAGTCTAAGTTACGATTCTCACTCTAGACAACTGACATCTAGATTCAAAATAAAACAAATTTGAAAAGACATGACTATCCGTCTATCACTGCTATAAAACACGCATACTTGTAATTCGAACCACTATATACCATAAAATTTATAATTGTGTTCAACCTTAAATATATGTTCTAAATCTCATATATTTAAATATCAGATCTAACATTATTATCGAACTAAAAATAAAATTTGCATTTTTCAAAGATAGACCAACCACCTTTGATTTATAAAGTCATTACAACCAAAACCCTCACAATATAGAGTCAATTAAAATAATTAACTATTGCAATTATGTTAATCTATTATGAAGTTGTTGCAATTAAATCCAACCAGTAATGATGCCATTAATACAACAAAATTTAGCTACTTTTGGGGCAAGTTGGCGTGGGGTAATAATATAGTAGATTATATTTTATTTAGTTAAGGTCTGTCGACCATTCATTTCTTTGAAAAAAGTTAAGCTTATAACATTATTACATTTGTTATCTAATTTTTAAAATTAAACCTAAATTTTTTTTAAAAGAAAAAAAATTAAAAAATCAAATTTTTATTTAAAAAATATGAAAATTATAAAAAATAATTTGTGAGAAAACAAATATAATTAAAAAAAAAAAATGAAATCACTATGAAAGGAGCCTAGTAATTAGTTTTAGTTTCTTAATTAGTATTTATGATTAATGAGAAGTATACATTTTCACGTAACTTTATAAATAACCTCTCTCATTTATAATTGCTAGCTTTTGAATATATTGACATTATTTTAGACAGTTTTGTCCTTGACCTTTTGCTGGATTTTCAATGTTTTTTTTTTTTTTATTGGTTTTATTTTGTTGTTGGAGTTGTGTCTATTGACATTTAAACACCACATAATACTAGTTCAATATACAAACATTTTTTTTTTAAAAAAAAATTGTTTATGAATTGAATCACGACTTTCTACATGGCCAAAATACCAGAGGACACTTGTTTATATCTAAACCCGAAGCATGCCGAGATAGAGGCCAGACAACGTCGAAGTCGCTTTCAACCTGATGGAAAATATGAACTCAATCAAGTTGATCTACCTAAGAGCAGGAACAAAGGACATCACCAACGAAAAACTCTCTGCCCACTAAGTACATACCGTCACACATGACATAGAAACCCTAACACTTATTTCCCTATAAAAGACAAAGAAATATTTTAACGGAACACAAAAAAACCGTTCTTAAAAGTAATAAATTTGCTCCCAACTCATCTCAACATTACCAGAGTCTTAATCCCAACTTAAATTTTGAAATGTATGAGTTGTCTAGTCAATTGTAATTCTATAATATATATATATTTTTAAATAAAGTAATTGCATATCTTAGCTTGATAATTAATTGGAGGTTGATAATGAGTAAATTTCCAGTATCTACAAACATTTTCCATATTAATATATAGACTAGAAAGATGATACATCCAAAAATGGTATAGTTTAAACTTGAACCAAAGAAAAGTAAGGGGGAATTTTGGGATTTGTATTAATTAGAATGTGCCACGTCACGAGCTCTAGTTCAGAAAGGGTGAAGTGACGTCAGAGTGATATCTGAGTGGTCAATGCACATTGGAATTGGATAGAATATATATTTATAATTTTGGGTTCGAAAAAACCCAAAAACAGTATGCAGATCCTACGGCCAGCAAGAAATCATCTGAAGACCCATCAAAATGCAAAGGGGACCACGTGACCTCCACACGTGTGACGCGACGCCGAGGATTTTTATACAGTATCCATCCACTTTTTATTTTTGTAGGTAATTTTAATTTATAGAAAAGGGACGTGGCTGAAAGGGTAAAATTGGAAATGAAGAGAAAATCCCGTAACGTGGGATCAGTGGGGCCCACAATATATAGGGATTAGGGTTAGAGGGGTAGTAGGAGCTGAGGGGGACGTGGTTTGAATATTAATATAAATAATTAAATAAATAAATAAAAAATGGTAAATTAGAGGGACTGAATTGGTATTTGATTGACAGGCTGTACACAGCTGTAAACCAAATTCTGAAACCTTCTCCATTCCCAGCCTGTTTCGCAACTAATGCTTCCCTCTTCTTATTCTTCTTCTTCCCTCTCTAGACTTCCGTACTTTCTTCAACAAACAGTAATTCCAGTTTGCAGTTTGATTAATTTGATGCATTAGCTCTCGAGGTGGGTTTTTTGTTATTGTTTTCTCTCAGTCTTCTGTACTATTTTTCTTCAAATTCTGCAACCGGAAGAATCGCTGTGGAATCGAGATTATTCTTCTGATAATGGTGTTTCTAATGGTTTCTATCCGCCATTTTTGCACGCATTTCTAGGTTTCCGCTTCCATGATTAAGACTCAACTCTCGCTTTCTTTGCGATTTCTTATTGTTTGTTGAGTTTTTGAGTCAAGGGTTGTAGCGAGGGCGGGTGGCTATGGATCCGTGCCCTTTTACGCGTCTCACCGTCGGGAATCTCGCTCTTAAGTTTCCGGTGGCGTCTAAGCCTACTCGTTCCGTCGTTCATCCTTCTTCCTCTCCTTGTTTTTGTAAAATTAAGTTTAACAAACTGCCTCTGCAAACCGCCGTCGTGCCGTTTATTCAGCCGGAGAATCAGTTTCCCGATGGTCAGGTTCAGTCCACTGCGGCTACTTTTAACCTCAGTAAGTCTGATCTCGAAAAGCTCGCCGGGAAATCTCTTTTCGCTTCAAAACCGTGCCTGAAAATCTCTGTTTATAGCGGGCGGAGAGGCACTACCTGCGGCGTCGACTCCGGGAGGCTCTTGGGGAAAGTGTCTGTACCTTTGGATCTGGCGGGAACTGAAACTAGGGCAACGGTGTTCCACAATGGATGGATTTCAGTCGGGAAGGACTCCAAAGGTTCTTGTGCGCAATTCCATTTGAATGTCAAAGCCGAACCCGACCCGAGATTTGTGTTTCAGTTCGACGGCGAGCCGGAATGTAGTCCACAAGTGTTTCAGATTCAGGGCAACATCCGGCAACCCGTATTCACCTGCAAGTTCAGCTTCAGAACCGGCGACCGGACTCAAAGATCCAGGTTGGTTAATTAATTATTTTTTTCAACTCGTTTTTGCTTTTTAGAGGTAAAATTTGAGTTGCATTATTCTTCAAGCTGGGTTCGTATCTATTTTCTTTTTTGCTTACACTCAAATTCTTCCTTTCCGCGCGTTCGTAGCTCGTTTTATTAGAATTTGAATGCTCGTAACAGGAATGCGTAAAGCTTTCTATGTAGTGTACGGTAAAGTTACAATAAATTCTAGGGTTCTGCTTTACTCTTTCCTTAATGAAAGATTAAGAGCTTATTTAGGAAAGTGACAGTAAATTACGGTTTGCAATTAGGGTTTATAGCATCTTTTACTCCCAATGCTTCATCCTCACTCAAATCCTCAACTTGCACTTATGGTTCTCTCTGTTCATTTCTGTCACTTTATTCAACATTATAATTATGTTTCTAGTTTAGGTAATTTTACTAGAAATTCATTCTTCGACTGTTTGATTTTGTCAATTGTAACCGGATCTTTTGGTTCATTCCAGATCATTGCCTACGGAATCAAGCCTTTCAAGGGGGTGGCTTAGCTCCTTTGGAAGTGAAAGGGAACGCCCAGGAAAGGAGCGGAAGGGTTGGTCCATCACTGTCCACGACCTTTCCGGTTCTCCCGTCGCCGCTGCTTCAATGGTCACGCCGTTTGTTGCCTCTCCGGGTTCCGATCGGGTCAGCCGGTCCAACCCCGGGTCGTGGCTGATTCTCCGACCTGGCGATGGCACATGGAAGCCATGGGGCCGGCTCGAGGCATGGCGGGAGCGCGGTGGATCAGATGGTTTAGGGTATCGGTTCGAGCTGATACCGGACACGAACGGTGGGATGAGTGCGGCGGGGATTGTACTGGCGGAGTCGACTCTGAACATGAACAAGGGCGGGAAGTTTGTGATTGACTTGGGTGGAAATTCAAACGGGAGATCGACTCCGTCGCCGGCGTGTAGCCCGAGGACTAGCGGGGACTATGGGTATGGGCTTTGGCCGTATTGTGTGTATAGAGGGTTTGTGATGGGGGCAAGCGTGGAAGGGGAAGGGAAATGCAGCAAGCCGAGGGTGGAAGTTAGTGTGCAGCATGTGAACTGCACAGAAGACGCGGCTGCATTCGTGGCATTGGCAGCGGCCATCGATCTTAGCATGGACGCTTGCAGGCTTTTCTCAAACAGGCTCAGGAAGGAGCTCTGCCAGCCATTGGATCATCTTGTTGCTTGAGATCCTCAAATTAAACAAGTCTCGTGATAAACCCTTTTTTGTTTTGTGTTTTTTAATGCGTTTGGTTTTTTTGAGTGGCGCAATTTGTCGATGGATTTTTTATTCCATCGCCTGTGAGGAATTTGGAGTTTCTTTCTGCTAACAAACATTTTACAGAGTTATTGTACAGTCTGTGAAAGAGAGAGAGAGTAGAGACAGGCAGGGCACTGCTTTTTTTTCTTTTTTAAATAGTTGGTGTGGCATTTGTCCGATTTCCATCCTTTTTTTTGATGGGTTTGGTAAAGGAAAAAGGTTGGTTTTGAAGATGAATTTTGAGTTTCTATGACTTCAAATTTTTCATGTAACCTTTGTTGATATGTTCGCATCTGACAGTTAACCTACTTCTTAGAGTTTATGCCAGTGATGAAATATATATATCTCACATTTCTCTTGTTACATTATGGTTTCATCTTTAATTAAGATTATGATTAGTGGAAAAACAAGCATTGCTAGAAAGTGGCATTTTAATATTGTTAGCAATAAGAGTTGGTCAAGCTGTATTTTGCTGTCCTAAACCTGGTTTAATATTCCATGATTACTTTTCTTTGCCTATGACTTGGGATTTTAGAATTAGAATGATGTCTCTCCTCAATTGAACTATGCTCGTTTGATCCGACTCTTTTAGCTTTGTATTATATAATGCATTTTTTGTTATGATCTTGTAGTAGGACGAATTTAAACATGATAGGAAAGAAGAGATGGTTGGGAGAGGATTTTGATAAGAAGAGGGGACATGATGATGAAAAGAATGTATAGTTGTGAGGAATAATAGAAGCAAAGAGATGGTCCAAACTAAGAGTGCAACCAATGGGTCCATCCAAAATTGGACACACAAACCACTCTTATTTTTCACAACAAAATTTAAACTTGAGTGCAACCAAAGGACATAGCCAGTCAGATCTCACGTTCATCTAGCTACAAATCCCAAAGTTTACCACTAGTTTACCTAAGAATTCAAATGTTTTCATAATTAAGAAATGGGTGATAAAACAACCATATTTTTCAAAAATTAAACCCAAATGATCATGGAATGGGACCTTAGAGTTTCATTAGACATAAGCGAATATGTTAATAACTACGAATAAAATAGACACAAACGTTTGTAATTTAACTTTAAAATTATTAAGCAAACCGTGGGTGATTAAGAAAAATTAGATGATAATAATAAAGGGCAAAGGCAGTTTTGAAAGAGACAAAGAAGCATAATCACAATAATTAAAGATAATAATAATGGCATCGCATTTGTAAATTTATGTGTGTTTTGTTTTGGGAGCACTAGGTGATATTAGGTAGTGAATTTTGTGAAGATGAAGCTAAAAAGTAAAAAGTGCAGAGAAAGAGGGGCATAATGGTGAATTGAATAAAATATAAGGAGCTGAGGGTGTAAATGTAATAATAAATAATATTGAGAATTTTGGAGGTACATATTTGTATTAGTTTTAAAGCAATTGTGTTTTGACACGTGGCCCTGAGCTGGAAACTCTGCTCTGCATAACGTGACACTGTACAAGAAAATACCTGCTCACTTTTTGTATGTGCTATGCTACCATTTTTTTAAATTCTACAATCTATCACCAGAACCAAAACCTGCTCACTTTTCTTAATTTTTTGGTATTACATGTGATCCCGAACTTTCGAGCTCGTGTCTATTTGATATTTAAAAAATGTGTAGTAAAGTTATAAATTTTCAATTATGTGTCTAATCCATCTATAAATTTTTAAAGATCTAATAAGTTCTTAACTTTTAAATTACGTGTCTAATAGAACTTTGAATTTTTAATTTAGTATTATGATCTATCCGACATTTTTATTTTATTTTTTTTATAGATTTATTAGACTCTAGTCACTAAATTAAATTTTATGTTTAATAAATTAGTTAGATTTAAAATTTTCAAATATATTAATTGTTAGAGACCTATGTACAAAAAAAAATGTTAGGGCTGGTTGCACAAATAGCAATCAGGCCCAAACTAATTGCAAATTTAGCAAACTTTAAAATGTTTTGCAAATATGGCAAAAAAACCCGTTTCTATCACTGATAGACTTTATTATATCACTGATAGACTTCTATCAGTGATAGACTATTATCTCTGATAGACTATTATCACTGACAAAAATCTATAGAAAGCTGAGGTGATCAGCGATAAGATATCAGCGATAGAAATTGTTATATCCGCAATTTTTTTAAAAACATGCTATATTTGCAAACAATAAGTCTTAAATTGTCATTTACTACAATTTCCCAAAAAAAATGATATATTAAATATTAAATATTTTTTAAGCTTAATAACCTATTAAGACACAAAATTAAAAGTGTATGGATCTATTACACTTTGTAGAGTTAATGGAACTATTAGACACAAACTATATAGTAGAATAAACTTGTAATTTAATATTTTGATATTCGTTTTTCTTTCTCAACTTAGTTCCTTTTTTTTATTAATCTATTACTTTTTTTCATATTTCAATTATACATTTTTTGTTAGCCAGTGTTTAAATTAGTATTTACAATATCATGATATTTAGTAAATTATTATAAATATAGAGGAGAAGTTGAGGTATTTTCACAAATGACCTACTCTTCGGGTTCTATAATGTTTTTGGATTCTCGCCTCGAAAATAATATTTTTTTGCTCTTTTACTAACGTCATCAACACTTCGCTTTGCTTAGTATGAACACCATTGCGAGGAAAAAGTCTGTAATACCTTTTGTTGAGCACAAGGATACTATAGTCCCGCTCCTCGCGATCGTGCTCAGTAGAGGGTATTTACATATTTTTTTCTTTGCGATTGTTCTCGGTAAACGTGTGTTTGTGCTCAACAAAGGTAAAAAAAAACATGCATTTTAAAAATCAGGTCAATTGGCATTACGACACTCAATGGAATCATCTATGAAAATATCAGGAAAAAGTTAGGTACATTTAGATTGTGAGATGAAAGTTTCTAATTTCTCAAAAACTATAATAAATGGGTAGAAATTTCAATGTTTTATTTCTTGGACACTCTACTTTTTCTTCTATATTTTTTGTCATTTGATTAAGTATAGTGTTTTGTAAGTTTATCACCAATCAATTTTAATGTTTAACTGAAAAAAAAAATGTATAATTAAAAAAGAAGAAGCTAAATTAAAATTATCTTAAAAGAAAATTAAAAAAGAGAGGAAGAAAAAAAAGAACTTATGTTTAGGTTCATAATTTTTATTCCTTTAAAAGCGTCCATGCATGCTCGAATAGGTGAAGTTTATGAAACTTGAAGATTTTAAACTAAAAATTTTAAGTCTAGTTTAAACAACTTATACGTTATAACTTTCTTTATTTTATTATCTATTTTTAACAATATTTTTTAAAAAATAGCTAATTTTAAAAACTAAAAAAAATAACTTAAAAAAATTAATTTTAAAATTTAGAATTTAATTAAGAATTCAAATGTTTTTTTTAATTAAGAAAAGTGAAACTCAGTGTAAACTAATGGTTGAAAGTGCGACCAAAGTTGTTAGAAAATGGAAATAACATGAGTATATGAGTGAGAGACAACGTCTCTAATGTTAAGAGATATTTTGGATGCAAAATCATAGAGATTTAGACTTAAAGTCAACAATATCATACCAATATTTGATGTTAGGTGGCACTAATTAGTACAAAATAAACCTAAAATAGAGTGGGGATACCAAATTAAGGCGGCATTTAGTTTAGATTAATTTATTTTGTATAGCTTTTCCCGTACGATTTATAAATCAAATACATGATAGCATCTGTTGTTTGTATAATTTGTGAGATATCGAGACTGGAATTCCTGTAGATCTGGGTGAAATGAAGGTGCTAGGATGGTGGCTGATGCTGGTGGGTTCGCTCCGATTGGCCTCCGTTTGGTTCGGTTTCTTCGATATATGGGCTTTGAGGCTCGCCGTCTTCTCAAACGCATCCAGTAATCTCTCTCTCCCTATCTCTCTTTCGAAAAAACCTCAGACATCCATTAATTTAGCTCCTGCAACTCATCTTGTAAATGTGCATTGTATTTCTCTTGTATTCAGATGCATGAATCTACTTCTCTCTGATACTCCCGTGACTAATTGAATTCCACCGAAATCAATATTCGTACTACTTCTTTTATTGCGATGACAATGTCTTATCACGGACTGGAGTTGTTGTCTTGTCTTTCGATCCGTGATCAGAGGGCGAATACCTAATCGTTGATTTTTTGTTGTTAGAATGCTTAACTCTGTTTAGCTTGCCTATAAAATCAATCCACCCAAATTATTCTTAAGCCTGCAAAATGAGCTCAATCAACTTAGGTTTTGGTTTTTGATCCTGCAATCACTTGGTTCAATATTTGGTTAACCTAGGGCCTGTTTGGAAGGACTTTGGAACTGCTTAAAATATTTTTTTTTGTAAAGCACTTCGAAAATCATTCCAAACAGACCCCTAATCTGGCACTCGGTTGCTCATTTAACACCCAATATCAAGTTTTCTCCAATTTTGGGATTCAGGAATTCTCCATTTCCTCTGTAATTTCATGCCATGCGTACATTCGTTTTGATTATAAACTTCTAAACAGACGTTTATCAATGAAGGAGACAATTCACGCTAAATTTGATGTATAAGAGGACTGTATACAGTATCCCCTAATTGCAAATTTGTATATCTTCTCATTTATAAACTTCTATTTCATACTCAATATTCTTTATAGAGAGGAAGTATATAGACTATCAAATTTCCTTCTTCATAATGGCAGATTTTTTTTTTTTTTTTTGCTTTGGGAAAAATGTGTTAAAGGAAAAGCCAGCATTGGTAGGATATGATATATCCTGGCGCTAAAAGTTTTGTTCTTCTGTCATTTGAACTCGAAGGTGAATGGGTCAGTGATGTGTTAACCTGTGTTGATAACCATGCCATAATCAAATTGATACCATGATTCCTAGTCTTGAACAACATACAATATGCTCACAAGCGATTCAGCAGAATTTTATTGAACTAGATATTAGTGGAATGTTTTCCCCTCTCCATAAGTTGCTCATTTTTCCAATGTTGTTTGGCTATTATATCCTGATTACTTCTCTCTTGCTGTCTTTTGTGATAGTGACTGAAGTTCATGGAAGGACATTCGGAGTGTGGACTCTCCTAACTTGCACTCTTTGCATTCTCTGTGCATTAAACCTTGAGAATAGGCCCATTTATTTGGCGACATTTTTGTCGTTCATCTATGCTTTGGGGCATTTCTTAACCGAATACTTGATATATCATACCATGTCCATCACAAATCTGACGACTGTTGGCATCTTTGCGGGTAAGATTGCTAGAATTAAATTCATCACAGATTGAGTTAAATTTGGACTTTCACAGCTTTTGCTCTATGTCCTCCTCTGATATTTTTAAGTCTTGAACTAAAACTAAAAATGTCTAATAAGAATTTATCTGAACTTATCCTATATCCTGCTATCAGATCTAATATTTAACTAGTATAAAGCCTGGTACTCTTTCTTACGAAACGATAATATAAATTAATTGGTCAGTTCAATAAATAAAAGACTGATTTTGTTCCCATTCATGGTATTGTTTCTATTCTGAAAGATATTTGTTACTCAACAGGAGAAAAAATAGTGCTTGATTTGTTTAGCTTTTTGTTTTTGCCTTCAAACTTTTTTTTGACAACATGTGGGTGGGGGATTCGAACTTCTGACCTCTTGGTCACTAATTCATACATTATGTTGGTTGAGCTATGCTCATGTTGACCTTTTCCCTTCAAACTCTTTTCAAAAAAAAAATGTTGACCTTTTCCCTTCAAACTTTGATTAAACATAAAGAGAACTTATTGATGTTGAACTTTTTGTTAACAGGTACATCAATAATATGGATGTTGCTCCAGTGGAATGCACACCAAAGAAGTCACCCCAAACATTCTTAATCTGCGACCGAACTTATTTTCTTAGATCAGGGTGTTGTACTAGATTAGCTTCAAAACCCTTGTCTACCTAAATACAATTTAACCGGCTTTTGTTGGTTCAGTATAATGCCCTGCTGATGCTGACGGTGTTCCAACTTGTACTGAAAATGGAAGTAATTGAGCTGCCATCGCGAAGGAGCAAGCCATTTGCTTTATGAGGTTTCTTCATTGTAGTTTTTAGTTTTAAGAGGTCAGGTCAATCTTTTTCCAAAAGGCTGTATTCTAGAATTTTAATGCTTCCCGAGATTCATGCTCTCACAATTTAATTCCTTTGAAATTTCTGACATGATCGATCCCCTTTGTTGCTGCTATCAAGTTGCCCATCCCCGCTATATTACTTGTACTATGTTCTTCACATTTAAAACCAAACTGAAGCTATGGCATCCATTCATTTTTACATCTAAGAGAGAACTTGTTAATTATATTTCAAACTTGTATCAAATAGTAATTAAGAGTCGATAGATTTTTTCTGTTTGGAACATCCTTTTGAGGAGTTTGGCTTCTAGTTTGCTAGGCATAGAGGTCCTAGAGAGATCATCGAGGAATTCCTTTTCTATCTGCCTCTAGGGAGAA
The DNA here is from genome assembly GCA_028017165.1 of Herpetospermum pedunculosum. Taxonomy (NCBI): domain Eukaryota; kingdom Viridiplantae; phylum Streptophyta; class Magnoliopsida; order Cucurbitales; family Cucurbitaceae; genus Herpetospermum; species Herpetospermum pedunculosum. The sequence continues at coordinate 86,749,327 of CM051522.1, forward strand.
AGGAAAGTTCTTGTGGCAAGCTGGAGTTTGCGCAATTTTATAAGGTTTATGGGGAGAAAGAAATAATAGGACTTTTAGAGGGATTGAGAGGTAGCTTAGTGTTATCTTGTCTCTTTCCAGGTTTTATGTTTCTTTGTGGGCGTTGGTGATGTGGCTTTTTTTGTAATTATCTTGTAAGTCTTATTTTGCTTGATTGGAGTCCTTTTAGTGGGTTTCCTTTTGTGGGTTTGGTTCTCTTATTTGGATGTCTTTTGTATTCTTTTATTTTTTCTCATTTTTTCTCAATAGAAGCTTGGTTATTTATAAAAAAAAAAATCTTGAATACGTATTAAACTACTATGAATAATTTCTACTGTCAGTGCACTAAACTACATATCTGCTTGAAAGCAAGGATTGTTGGTGTCTTAAACTGTTTATCTCTCTTTCATCCAGTATGGTTACTTGTGTCGCTTGTGGGACAACAAGGAAGGAATTTGCTTGCGGAATTGACAGGTCCTGACCTCCTCCCACAGCAGCCCGGTGGATCGATCATATCGGAGTTGTCATTTAGTTCATCTTTACCAAAATTATTCTGTAAGTCACTTCAATGGTTTGGTTCTCAGAATGATGGATGTGATATCCAAGTAAAGCTATCCACGCATTCAAAGAAAATAAACATGCCCTTGATTTGAAATCACACACCTTGGTTGCTTCATGCAGCTGAGCTTTGCTCTGCAATAAAGTTAATTTGATTGGAATGATCTATCATGTTCTTTATTCTGTTTGTCTTGAATTTCAGCCACGATTCTCTTGCGGATCAAAGTGTCAAACACAATGGCATGAAAACAAGCAAGTGGAAATGAACAAGTTTCTTTCTGTGCCAAAAGGAGCAATAGTGTGTTCTACTACTTTATCTTCATCAGTGAGGCTGGATGGTGTCAGTGATTAAAGAAATTAAAACTGATTCCTGAAAAGGATCAAGTGGACGGGTATTGAGACTAAAACACCATCTCAATAAAAGCAAAAATCAAATTCTCTCCCTTTACTTCCACTTGCTGCATACTTCTCTAGGACGTACACGAAGTAGCACTTTTTGTTTCATTCTATTGGGTAATGAATCTTCATAGGCGAAAAGTGGTGAGTCCAAGAGAATTCAGTTCTTATCAAAAGAGAGGCTACAGCTTCAAGAGTTATTTTTTTAATGAATTCAATGCGCTACTGCATTTTACACCACAAACTCATGAAAATGCTAATGCTTCTAAGCCTTCTAATACAAGACTGATCTCTTCACTTGCAACAATAGGAATCTTCATCAGTCAGATACTGGTAATTTGCTTTCCTGATGCACAAAACACGCAGGGGCCAGCGCCATGCCTGATTGTGAGTCGATTCCCTTCATTATTCCAAATAATACTTTTTGAGCTAAACAACACAATTCTGTAGCTGATATTCAAGCCAGTTCAGTCGAGTACAGATGTTATTAGCAATGATCGACCCAACGCGCAAGCAAGCGTGCTTCACTTCCACACTGTTGTTGTTTGAGAACCCGGAAATAATTATGAATAATTCAATTCGTCACATGCTACAAGAGAAAATTGTCAATCATATGTTGGATCACACAGGCCCCATCAGAATTGACTCTGTACCTATTGACCTGAAAGAAACATATAATTTGAACTTGTTACTTGAGAACAAAAACAAGGTCGAATCCAAGGATGATCACTTGCAAATCACGTCTAGCTCTGTCATCTGTGTATCCCAGATAAACTTTTAGGTTGCAAAATAAAAAACTTACCTGAATGGTAAGGTGTGCATTATTTCTTTGTTTACTTCTTTGGAAGTCAACATCGACCCGCTCCCAGCCCAAACTTGATAAACCTTTGATCATTTCTTCTGCAATTATTTTAACACGATGAGATACTAGATTATCAAAATGACCAAGCTAACAATCTGTAAGTTTAAGGACATGGGAGATCATGATCACAAAATCACAAAAGCAGCTTATGAATAAAATAACATGAGACAGACTTGTGATATTTAATACATAACAGTAACTGGTACTAGTTCAAACTTCAAAGAGGCAGTTATTAACAGAATGCTTACCTTCCAATTCAGTTTTCTTGTATCCATTGGCTTTGGCCTCCGATGGCACATATAATCGAGGACTAGAAATTTTGGCCGTCTCTACATTTACAACATATGGATACTTGCCATCTCCCGATAAACCTTTGAGCTGATAGGTGAAAACCAGTGAGAAAGTAGTTCAATGTCTACATAGAAAACTTCATGTGTAATGTTCAAAATTACCTTTGGCAACTCTTTGCGATGCCTTATGGAAGACGTACTCCATCCAACAACGTCTGTATATAGTGTCAAGATTTTTATATAAACACAGGGAAATAAAACTGCCAATCTGATGAGTAATGACTGAAGAAAAGAAACAGTGACTCAAGTATTTTCAATCATCTGGACTTCAGATCTTTGTTGCAGGAATATAATCCCTTTGCTACTTGACTAATTAGGCAGCAATGAATAAGTATAATAGAAAAATAGGGAAGTAGAGAAATAATAACAGGATACTATCGTAACGCACATTAGCATAGGTAACACGGCGCGTAAACGACTGCAAAGCAGATCTGCAGTTGAAAGAACCATAATACAACATGTCAAGATGAGTTTATCTAAAAGCAGGCAAGAAAATGTAACAAAATTGATCTCAAAAACAGTGGACTCACAAAAATTTGAGATCTTCACGATCGCCAGCCATATGAAAAAGAAGGGGGCATTTTCCACTGTCCTTGTCAATTAAAAATAAATGTCTCCCAGTTCTACCAAATAAATATGATGTGCAAACAGCTACTTTTTCCAGGGCATAATAGCCACAACACATAGGGACCTGAAACGTGAAAAAAGCCTCATAAATTCAAGAGCCACAAACATGTTAATTAGAGTGCTGTTTTGTAAAACATGGAAGCTCAATTTCAAATCTAAGATAGATCATAGATGTACTCGAGCAAAATAATCTAATTCTTTATGAAATCTTTGTTAAAAAGAAGAATTTGATTGTTATCAATAGAAAATCGTCAACGAAGTTGAGCACGAACAAATCCAAGGGGAGAATATATAGTATAATTGCCTATATTTGGCCACAAAGTATTTGTAGACAAGATGCAGATGTTTTAAATTTTTAAGCTCTACGTCAATTTATGACAAAAGTAACAGAAGTGCCATTTAAGCATATGAAGCAAGAATAGCGAAAAAACATTGATTATTCACCTGTTTATGCCCTCTTGAACCAAGATGTGGGGTCGCACATGTTATAAAATTAACTGGTTCCAGCCCTGCTATTTTCCCTTTAAATTCCTCTTCATTGCTTTGATCTCTAAACCCATGTTTGTTATACTCTCCATTTACTTGAACATCTTTTAGTACATCTTGCTCATAAAGCTTTGCAATGGCATACCTTGCTATCAGTCCGCCTAATGAATGGCATACGAAGGAGATCTTTTGGACGTTCGGATGTCGCTCGATAACTGACAAAATCTGAATAGAAAACAGATTCAAGGGTTGACATATGAATAACAAATAAAATCCATATGGCAACATGGAAATACAAACTAAGTTTTGAAAATGATGCCACACCTCTTCTGCTAATCTTCCTCCCATCACATCAACACCGTCGAGGGTCAATGTTGAGTAATTACGTTTACTGCCTGCATATAACATAGGTAAGGTTGAAGACATTGTATTCATAAAAGAAGCTTGTTACGATGCGAACACAGAAGTAGTCACATAAAAACAGGACAACCAAAAGAAAATATGCAAAGGGTAAGCTTCCTTTTCGTTGTGTTTACTTTAATTGTTATTAAAAGTAAAAGAAGATCACATTGAAAGACTCACAATGAACAACAATATCTTCAGGATACGTCTTCAAGAACTCCTCGGCTGCATATTTCCAATCTTTAGCACTGCAAATGCATTACCCAGAAAAGGAAAAACAAATTGTCGGTATAAATAACAAATGACATGGTTTTGTCTACAGCAAGTCAACATTCTACAGTTAAAGCTAATAACTAATAGAAGTAGAACAATACGATACAACCCACCATTAATTATAAGAAAACTCATAGGTTAACCGATTCATGATTGTTAGTACAGAAATACCAGCAACTTAAATGGATTCAGAAACAGATACCCATATAAATGCAAGTGAAAATACTGATGGGAAAAACTTATAAACTGATGAACTTGGGCTTAAACTGCCAGAATCATAGCAACAAGCATAAAATTATCATAAGGAAATGGAGTAACCTGCCAACGAGACCGTTAACCATTATAAGAAGATGGGTGGGCTTCCGACGCTCCCCAGAGCCATTGACGTTGACGACCTCCATTTCAAAATTCCCTTCCTCATCGCGTTGAACTCTGAAACATCCTAATCCGATCTTGGGTAAGTAAAACGATACCGTGCGATTTCCATTCTTTTTCCTACTCTTCTTCTTCGTGCCATTTCCCGTCTCATTCTCCAGTCCTCCTCTGTTTCCCCCGTCGCCTACAGTCTTAGGAATCGGCTTCTCCGACTCCACAGAAGCCATAAGAAGAGAAGTCGTCGGTGTTTGAAAGAAAACAGAGAGGGTGAGCAGAGCGGGATGAATGAGGTTTTCGTTGAAAGCGGTTGAAGTAGTTAAATGGGAAAATGGTACGAATGGGGCCTGGCCAGACCGCCTACTCGCGACCCCACCGGCTTACAGTGAAGACCCATTGCCATAATAGTGCAGTGAAGAATCTGCAGGAAGACGAAGAAGATGCAGAGACCCCCATTTTCTGTTTCGCCTCCGATCTCCACAACCGCAAGCATTCTTCATTTCATATCTACAGTTTTCCATACATACAGCAACTGAGCAACTTCGGATTATGAAGATGAAGTGAAGCGAGGGTAAATTTGTGAAAGTTTTGGTAGTGGTGGGTTTGTCTGTCGGCTTCTTCTCGTTGATTTAGATTCAAATCAAATGGTGGGATCGCAGAAAAGTAGAAACAGAGCACCGCCCATTTCCATTTTCAACTGTTTCGAATTTGGAGTTCATCCTCTTCGCTGATTTCGCCCTTTCATTTTCGTGAGTGACTAAACATTCAGCAGATTGTACTTCATCCAATTATTTGGCGCCACGTATCGGATGCACTGAATCTGAGCTAAATCCGAATCAGGTGATTGCCAACCCCAATAATAATAATATTGCCGTTTGCAAATTGCCACCGTTTTTTTTTCAGCGTTCGCTTAGATACAATATCTCAAAATAATAATAAAATAATTTAAATATCATTTTCATTTTCATTTTCAAATTTTCATTTGTTACAAAGTTTGTTCTATTTTAGTTAGTTAAATGTCTAATTTTAGTTCCTAGTTCGTGTATTTTTAATAAATCTTAATTTAGCCTTTATTATTAGTAATAATAATATTATCGTTATAACGTGTTCTTCAAACTAAATATATGAGGGCTCATAGCATTGATCATGACAAGCCAATGTATTAGCAACGAAGTTGAATTTCATAAATATATGAGGGCTCATAGCATTTAGCATGACAAGCCAATGTATTAGCAACGAATTTGAATTTCATATTGACGAGGAGTAAGTCTGAGATAAAATCGTAACAGTGTTGTGTTTGAATAATATCAACAAAAACTTATATTTCATTTGAATTTTTCAGTGAATAACTTTTTATAGGATCAAATAGGTCAACTTCAATCCACAAGAGATAAAAACCTCCTTCAATGTGCCAAACCCATATTAGTTTAAGTTTAATCGATATTTCTTTAATAGGTAATTCTTGCACATGTGAGATGTCGTCCACTTTGATCAAAGAAATTTGTTGGTCATATTGAATCTGATACTCAAGATGATAAGTTAGAATTTCTCAAGGTTGAACATGTCCAAGATTTTTTTATTATTATTATAAGATGACTTTCAAACTTTATGGGAAAATTTTGAATATTCCCCTAAACATTTTAGAGTAATGCTTTTGTAAGCGTTTATTTTCATAGATCATGCAAAAGTCTTTGTTGGATCCTTTTAACATGATATATTTCCAAGAATAGGCACTTTCTTCAATAGACTAAAAAAATGGGTGTAAAGAGGAAAATTTGATTTAAAGGCATATATTGAATAGGTTATTTCAGCCATACCAAAAAAAAAGAATAGGTTATTTCAATTAAATAATTAAAATTCTCTATACTTTTTTTTCCGACAACATGTGAGGTAGAGGAATCGAATCTGTGACCTCTTAGTTTCAAGCATTATACCGGTTCAACTATCCTTGTGGTGACAATAATTAAAATCCTCTAATTAGTAAAAAAATCATTCAATGAATATGATTTTAATATTTCTAAAGACCCAAATTTCTTTGGTAAAATGAAAGACAACCCTACAAGAGAACTAGAAACGGAGAACTTTCCCCTTTTCATCCGCCGCCAGACTAGGTAGCTCCCATCGCTTCAACTGGCATAGCAGGGACTAAAAGAAAAACTTTCTATGCAAATAAAAAATTAACAATTGTATATTAGGGATTTCAAAAAAAAAAAATCATATATTTGGAAAGATTAGGTATGTTTTTGACCATACAATTAACTTCTAGAACAACTCCAGTGGGACCCAGTACTGACCATCTGCATCTACATCAAAATATATTCCTCTATAATTTTATACTTTATTATTTTTTACCCATTTTTTGGTCTTCTTCTTTTGTTCCCTAACAGTAGGTGAGATAATTATAATTATATCGATTAAAAACATAAGTAAAATAGAATGTACATAATCATTGATTATAATTTAAAGAAAAATGGAGGAGGCAATAAATCAAAATAAAGTGGTAGATCTTGAATGAAAAAAATAGCATACTTCTATTAAATTGAAATAAAAATTTGGCACAACTGTGGCAACCAAACCTTAATATTTATTGGGCTAGGGATTTAGATTAATCTAAGGTAACTAACCTACTAACTAATCCTAACAAACAACTAATTAATTATTAAACTACAACAAAAAGAAAATTCCAATTAACAAGTACACCTCTAATTAAGCCTACGTCACAAATGGAAACTTCTTCTAGCTAAATCATGAGCAGCAAAATTCATCGCTATTGACTCCATCAATTTTCCTACGAAATAATAATTTCAGGTACATCAAAATCAAACTAACATTAAAAAAATAAATTACAGGTTTGAAATCAAATTTAGAATCTTAAGATGGCCTTGCTCCCTACTAATATTTGTCTTAGGAACTTAGCGTGCACGACATTCAAATTAAACTATAATCTATAATATGTTGAGTTTGACTGCAGATTCAAAGCAAATTGTTGATTAATTTATGGACGCCATCTTAGATTTCATTTGTTACTAAATATTTATAATTATTATTCTGAATATTCTTATTGGGCATGTCCACCTCATACTTAGCTAACCAATGGGCCCAGCGAAGCCATGATTTCAAGGAGCCGAAGAGGACAAGTCTGAAAAGAAAATTAATTTCTGCAAAGATACGAAGAATCTGGAAAGTTGACCAATTAAAGTAGCAAGATAGCATAGTTCAATAGTTAAGACCAATCATGAAAATATCCTATATATCACCTGTAAATTGGAGGGTTCTATATAAATATTAAAGTTTAATAAATACCCATAAAACATTAAAAAAAAGAAACATCCTCTATTAATTCCAACATGAATATATATACTAATAAGTAATAACAAGATATATAACTTAGTTTTGAAGTAAAAATAACTTAAAAGAAAAACCGATGATCTATCAATTTCAAATTTATGGGATGATGAAGTTAAAGACCAACCTACCAAGAAAGGAGTTCAATCGATTGTGACCACCTACCTAAGAATTAATTTCTAGGTGTATCCTAGCCACTCAGGATATCAAAAGAAAAAAAAGAAAAAGAAAAGTTATAGATCAACCTGAGTCTGCCTCCGTCATTTCTTCAAGGAGAGTTGATAAGCTCAACACAACGAAGACAGGTCTCTTTCTTAATATAGAATTTAAGTTTTGGATAAACATCTTACGTGACAACCAGAATGTGCAGTAATCAGCCCCCTTAACTAGAGTGAAATGAAAAAAAATCTGCGAATTTAACATTTGAACTAAGATTAAGATGAATGGATTATAAGATTAAGATGAATGGATGATTAATCCAAATTCTAATTCTAATTCAAATATCATCTAGTAACCTGTAGCAATCATTTCAACAATTTAAGATGTTGAAGAACATGCCATTAAAGATGAAACAAGCTACCTACCTTAGCAACAACTACTCCTTATTCAGAACTTTAGGAACTTTGATATACGGCTCATCAAAGACTGGAACTGCGCCAATCATGGCCTCTCTGGGGAACCAAAAATAATACAAGTTATGACCAAAATTTCCTGCCAAACGTTGTGATAGCCCAGTTGAAAAATAAAAAGGTTACCTATTTTCAAATGTTTCAGAAACGTCATTCCGCTGATTGCCACCTTCAGTATCTGCAAATATTAGGAAGATTAGTACTATTTTTTGCTGCACTACAGTTGTTTGCCTTGAGGTTTTAGCATTTTAATCACTTGATAATATTTATGATCCAAATGCTCTCCCTGAAATATAATATAAACATCTGTGGGGGAGAAGCTTTTTTGGTATCTGAAATTGTAATCAATTATCTTAGCCATGATAGCAAAAGTAAACAGAACAAAGTTTCGGGGTCCTATTGCTGCTATCCCCTCCCTCCACGATGTGCTTCATTACCTCACTAGTGTCCTTCGTGAGAAAAGACAAATGCCTCCATGTCTTGCGATTGTTATTTTCCAATGAAGAAAATTCATTTTTGTTAAAGATGTAAAATTTCCATTTTGAAAAGGCTTATGCGATTTGAAGTCGACACTTTAACAGTGAGAAACAAGCAAAGGCATGGCTAGAAGAAGAACAACAAACATGTTACAAAATGATTGACAATAATGAACTCCTAAGAGTAGTTCCACGCACCTGCTCTAATGGAAGGCTCAATACTTTGAAGATCAACTGCCTGAAGCTGCCCAAACCTGAAACATAATATTATCATATTAAAGTTATTAGAGACCGAAGGATACAACAGCTAGCCAAGAGAATAGAGTTAACAGAATGAACAATTTCATAGGAAAAACAAATAACTCGTGGTCCGAATGCTTCTATCTCAGCATATAGTCTTGACACTTGAGTGACTCAACCAACATACAAATATAAGATTTTAATCCAGTCAGTTCTAGCCGGCATCTCAACCTACTACCTGTTACTTTTAAGAATTTGTTAAAAAATAACTCCAAAATTGAAAAGAGTTTCAGAAACATTTTGTGGGCATTTGGGGATTGGTGCCGCAGTGGCGAAGTCAACTCATGAAATGGAGATTTGGTACTTGTAATCTTGGGAACGAGACCTCGTCTTGGGCAATCTCAAAAACAGAAATATGGTTTTATCTTCCAAATTGGCATGGTATATCTCTCATCCAAAAAAAAGAAAAAAATGAAAAAACCCAAATAAAAATAATTATTAGCAAATTATCAATGAATGGTTACCGTTTCTTATAAAAAAAAAAACATAATTATTAGCAAATATAGTTTGACTAGAAATGCCTGTTTTGCTTTGGAAACTGCAACGGCAAAAGTACCAGGAACTTCATTGCTAAAGGTAGAGGATTGGTAAAGGCGTCGCAATTTCTTTTTGGTCAGATCAATGGACTACCTCGCAACCTCTAAAGGTGAAATTTTCCAAAATTTCCCAACTCACTAATTTTGACTCCATCCTGGTCGAGGATCACTGGAATGTGGCTAATGTTGGAACCTCAAGTTTAGAAGGGTAATCTTTAATTTCTTGAGGGAACAGATCTTTAATTTATTCTGGAAAATGTTTGAATTCCTAAGTAAAGGGCTATGCCTTGTTGGAGTTTGGATTCTAATTGCCTCTTTTTTCAACCTTCCTACTTCCTTGACAACAAAGGAGATGGTGAGGGTGTACCTTCAAAGCAGTTCATTAAGGTTATTTAGAGGAAGAAAGTGCCCGAAAATGAGAGATTTTTTGTTTGACCCCGGCTCAAGGGGGCTTGAATTCTGCGGATATGGTTCAAAAAAGGAACCCCGCGTTCTCTCTTCTCTCATGCTGGTGCATTCTCTGTAAGAAGAAAGATGAAAAAAATTGTTGTCATCTCTCCCTTCATTGTCCTTTCTCAAAGGAATTTGCAATTCTCTTTTAGACTCTTTTGATTAGTCTTGGTGCTTTCCCAATGATGCCTCCCAGTGCGGTGAACAGCTTTTGTACGACCAAACCTTCACTTCTAAAGCTTCAGTCGTTGCCGTCATGGGAGTCGTCACATGTAGGAATTTAGGGATTTAATTCATTCAATTTGCTTTACCTTAGTGCACTCTTTCACATATTTTTCATGGCTATGATTCTATGCTTGCTTATTTATACTAATTGGGCCTGTCTTTTGTAATCCCTCCCCTCTAATGTACTTTTTGTAACTTTTCACTGTTTGAAGAAGAAGAAGATGGATTCGGATGATCATAATCAACTGTAAATGTGAACTCATAGAATCTCATTTTAGAACCTCTTGTGTTTAGGGCATAACAGAGGCCAAATACCAACAAAGAAAACAATGGAGGACAAATTGAAGCTCCTAGATCCAACGCAAATCATCTTCTCAGTCTCACTTAAGAAAACAAGACAACATTTCCAACAACTAAGTCTGAGTATTGCCTACAGATGCCACATTCGCGGAGGTCACAAACTTTGAATAACATGCTTATACGTATTCTTGGATTTATCAAAAATTGAGCGAGAGAGAAAAGAACTTACCAGTCAACAACTTGTCTGATTTTAGGAGCAAAATCTTCAACCTGAATTAGACAATCAAAAGAACAAAAACTCGAAAAGTAAGAAGTAGTAGATTATACTTGAAATGAGATTGAAGAAACAGAAGAAAAACATTGAAGGCCTCAAATACCTCACTTGGAGCGAGGGAAATTCGAGCTGTTTGAGCTAAGCGAGGAACATCGGGAGGTTGAAGAGAGGCTCGAATTCCTGGAGTAGACGAACAACTTCGAATTCTGATGTTAGAAACAGGAAGAGAACGCAAACTGGTAGAGATGAAGAATTGGTGGTTTAACGATGGAAGAGATAAAGCTCCTTTGAGCAGAGGGAGAGCTTTACTTCCCATTCCAACAATGGAGGTCGGAAAAATGGAACCTATCGCCATTTTTGCTATTGCGCCTTCTCTACCCTTCACGCCACGTCTTACTCTTACATATTGTTTTAGAAAAATCACCTATTTTATATTCGCTAAATTATAAAAAAAAAAGCACACACCTTTGGGTTGGTTTCAAAAATATCTCCTCAAAACTTTAAAAAATGTCTTAGATCTTAATAATACACACGAAATTTTGACGTAGATGATTACATGGAAAAAAATGAAAACGTGAATGCTTAAGATGTTAGACATTGTATCTATTATCCATCGAATTTGTCCTAATTTTATTTTATTCTTTGATCTTTTAAGTCGATAAAAAAGATTTTCATGATTTTTTAACCTCTTAGACGTCTACGTTTTCATTTTTTTCATGTCACATAGGTACAAGTTAGAACTTAACTGTTTATATTAGAATAATATCGATATCAATATCAATATATGAAGTTCAATTTTACGGTCGGAAATATTCATTAACCCTTAATATCTATATCGAACCCTTCGATTTACGAATATATCGACATATCGACGAATATTTTCATCTTACTGTAAATATATTTTTTAAACTGTTTTCATTGTTCAAAAGATTTTTTTAAACTTTTTTTCATAATTGAAATGTATTTTTGAAAGAGAGTTTAATTTTTTTTTAAAGTTCAAAGGTAATTTTGACAATTTAGCCTAGAGTTAAATTACAAATTTGGTATTAGGCATGGTTTAAAATTAATTCCTATAGTTTTATTTTTTAAAATTTAATTCATATGGTTTGAGTTTAATTTCAATCTAAACTATGATTTTAAAATTTTATTTTGTTTAATCCCTGCCATTTCAAAACTAATAATAATTCAACTTTCGAGATAATAAGTTAAAATATCATTTTAGTGGTAATGTACTATCAAATGTCAAAATTCAGTCTCGATAGTTTTAATAAATCTCTTTATTATTAATTAGAAAATTTAAAGTTAACTTTGATCGAATTACCAAAAAAAAATGCATGGTGAATATCTTTCCAATATTTAAAAAGAGACGGCTAATAGAAACCAAACATCTTTTTTTTTCCCTAAAAAAGATAACCATAAACTAGTGTAAAAACTAAATTTGAACAATTGAATGTATACTGCTAAAATAGAACAAATCTCGAAATACAGGAACCAGAGTATGATTTTTAGACTTATAAATTAATATTATACGGTTGTGTGAAACTTGATTTTACAATTCCAAACTTTCCAAATGAATCTGTTGAAGTCGTACAATGAAGCTGCGGTACCTCAAAGGACTGATTGCTTCATAGTTTACCATTCTCGCTCACAGGAAAGTTAATCTCACTTGACGTTTACAATTCAGACATGCGCCATGGACATTTGTATACTCCTTTCATTTGTATGCCACAAAATGCACATATTTGGTAATTGAAATGGTTATTTACAACCTATTCTTTGCAAGTTTTCCCATAAATTACAGGATATAAAAGAAAGAGTTGTGAATTGACTACTACTACTAAGAGCCAAGCCACCTGGATTATCATCCTTTGTCTGAATCTCCTCCATTAGCTATCCTCTCTGCAATGGTACTGTTACAATGTTGAAGTTGGGGGCCATGAAATGAACTTTTACGCGTGTTGCTACTAGAAAGAAGCGGAATTGTACTGCTCGTGGTCTGACTCTCCGGCAATGAAGTAGATGTAACAGGGTTGACTGGAGATGCTTCTGCATCAGTCTCCCCACTGTAGTTTGAACCATCTTTTCCAATGCCTAGGACTGCATACAAGGTGAGGTAAGCCGAGGAAGATACGAGTTTCAAATCACTTGTGATCAAACAAGCAAAATAAGAAGAAACGCAGGTTAAAAGTGGTATAGAATATCATTTTCACTTTTCCTACGTAAAATAATCTCCAGAAAGATTACAAACGGATTAACCAAACCAAAAAAGAAAGAAAAAGAGTAACCTGTTGGTGAAGATATCACTGCAGGCACGTTTGCATGAGTTTGTGTGCCGGGATTTCCAGCTCCCTTTTTCAGCTTTGACTGAAAAGGTTATCCAATCATTAATCACTTGACAACTATCACATAACAACAACAGATTTTTCAGTTCATACCTTCAAATGTTCTTCACAATGCTTCACCACTGACGAAATATTAGCAAAATGACCATGAACGAGGGTGTATGCCCACAATAGAAGCTTCCTCGGCATGCTGAAATCTAGAATTTCAATCCCATCCATACGCTGTTGGAAGTTTACTCCTGTTGCTAGTCGATGAGGAACTAGATACAGGTTCAAGCCAGATGGGAGTACGCAGGAGCTCTCACGAAAAAAATTGTAAGAAGATCGAAGCAAAGAGTTGGCAGTTTCCCAATTCACTTCTGCAGCTCTTTTAACAAATACGTTATTGATTTTGGACAAGATCGGGCACCATTTTGGTTCAAGACTTTTCAGATGTGTTGAGTCCTCAAATGTTGAACTCCATAATTCATTGATTTGCAAATCCACAGAAAGAAGCTGGTTACTTTCTAAACCACCAGGTAATGAACTTGACGTTTGAGTTTCAGTTGAGGATTCAGAAGGCACGGGAGTGATCAGTGCCAAGCTAATTATAAGGGATCTACACCATCCAGTAGAAGCATGCTTGCAAACTTTTGCAATGTTAATATTGGTCAACTTTGGATTCTTGAAACGTTTTCGAATCTTCTCATTTATTGCTTCAAGATTCTCAACCTTGACATTTCTCTCCAGTGTAATGATATGATCATGAAGATACCTGCGGCAATAAGATTCCACAAGTTTATAACGAAGTACAGTAGCATGGTTATTAGACAAGTCACAAGAACTATAGCAACACTGGAAAATAGAACTTCGATAAATCTGATAACTCTCTAATATGATTACCCAAACAAATTGCTTTCTGAGATACCCGGGCCTTGTATTTCAGGCAAACTGCACAGTTCTGGCCATAAGTTACCTTGCTCCATGAACAGAGCAAACATTTTCTCTAGTATATGTTCGTAACCGCTTGCATCACCAGAGCTAGCAATCCCAACTTGACGAATGGACGTAATCAAAACCTTGACATAACTCCCTAGAGCAACTGGAACAAGATCTTCAATGCACAATGCGAACTGGATTGATGATAGGTGTTGCATACCACATGATTCAATAATCAACAACATAAGCAAGGTGAAATTTAACAAGATCTTCAACACTATGAAAATTGAAATCACAGAATTGATGGCCTGTCACCATCAATAAATGAAATATACATACATGCATACATAAATAAACACATGCATGCTTGTATCTATATTGAAAAAAAGTATAGAAGATAGAACCATATTGGTTTTTCCATTAAAGAAACAAAGAGAAAAGTAACAGCCGAGATGATCTTGCACGACATTGCAAAATTATTTCCCATGTACTGCAGTATGTGTATTGGTCTACAATTTATATTTAATGTGTGGTTGATGAAGTATTGAATTGAATAGAAATAGTCCAAAGCACGTAGTTATTACCCTTTTATCTGCTCGAAGTGATATATAAGCACGCTCAAGGGTACATATATCTCCTGTCTCCTCCAGCAGTTTCAAATAAAACAACAAGTACTTCCTAATGCATGTAATAAACTTCCGAGAACTTTCTGGTAAGTTAACTTCAAGTGCTTTCTTATTCCCAGAAAGACCAGGTGTTTTGCGCCTGTAATACAGATATGTCAAAAAGCTAGCATCCTTTTTAATTTCACGTGCTGAAGACATTACATTTGGTTAGACTTCCAATGCAAGTGATAAACTTCCAAGAACTTTCTGGTAAATTAACTTCAAGAGCCTTTTGGCTCCGTGAAGACCAGAAAGTTTTGCGCCTGTAATACAGAATTACTTATGCTGCATTGGAAGACTAACTTATTACGTGTAATAAAGGTATTTTATTACGAATGCTGCAAACAACTGAAAACATAGATTAGGACTTGGATGTTACAAAGAAAATGGTATGGATAATTTCTTTTTACAACAAACACAAAATGCATGGATAATATAATAATCATTTTCAAAACTTTCATGTTCTTCCATATTTACTTGGAACAAAACTATTTACATTTAGAAACATGATTGCTTTTTATTAATAAGATAGATTCTAGCACTGAAAAAAAGAGGAAGTAAGCACATCAATCATTTTCGAACTTATCCTGCATATAGTCAAATATAAAATTAGTTGGTATGCTACAACATAATGCAAGCATATTGTGAAGATTTATTTTCCTGTAGCATTGACTTGCCCTGAATGAATTATCTATAACATAAAATTTTGGACAAGAATGAAACTATACCTTCCCTTTTTGAACATGCTGTCAATCTCCCACATATTTATTGTAAAGGATGAACGAGATGATTTAAAACAAAATGAGAGTTCATCCTTTGCTTTGTCCACATCACCGCTCTCACCCCTTCTATAAAGACCCTGAGCAAGTGTATATCTGGCTTTATGATAATGTTTAAGATCCCCTTCAACACAAGTTTCAAGACCAGAAAGACAATCATTATAAAGCATGTGCCACGCCTCTTCCACTTTGAGGAATTCATCATGCTTTATATCCTCAGAATGTGCTTCACTGGCATCCATGCCTGCAGGTAAATCCGAAGTCTTGGGACCAAACTTACTTGATATTTCTATCACAGCATCTCTAGTTGACTGATTAAAGGCATAAGTTGAAAGATCCTGGAGAATGCCAACAAAAAGCACGGATATATAACATATAAAAAAGACAAATGAAACTCATCCAAAGTCGACCATAGTTGGCAAAATATCTAAAATCCAAAAGGACGACATGAAACATGAATTCATGAGTACTTTCTTGAAAATTAATTACAAACACTAATATAGTAAATCCACTAAATTCAAAACAAGCAACGATTAAACATTTATAAGATTTTATGCTAAAAACCTTCCAAGCCTGCAGGTCCCGTTTCCCACATTTACCAAGAAACTTCAAGCGTGATGCATGCATCCTGTAAATAGAATCAACAGCTAATGGATTTAAGGCAATAGCTTTAGCATAATATGATAGAGCTTTATTATGTGAGAGCCCGAGCTTTTCACTAAGTTTGCCCATATAGAATGCATGAGACCAATCTTGCCTGTATGAAAATAGAGCATAAAATAAAAAAGCATGGTTAGATTACAATATTGTGGTAAGGTATTGTTGAGCAATAAATCAAGAGATATCAAAAGTGAAGAGAGATATACTGATGTGCAAAAGCTTTTTTGAAATGTTTCAATGAATTCTCACAAAATCTGAGCCATGCCTCATCCTTCGGTGGCACCATAGACCGCTGATCATAAAATGGAACCACATTTTGAAGGCTGTCGTAGTACACAAGTGCTAATAGCTCATGTATCTCACGCTGGAGCCATAAAAGGTTCAAACATGAGTTCACAACACCTGTTTAATTTTTAACTCCCACAGGTTCTTAGACTCGAACTTGCGGCACAAGAATACGAATAACTGAAAACATTACATGTATAGATAGAAAAGACCAACCATTATATGAGATAGGAGTCCATGTTACAGATTCAATCACCAATTCATCCTTGAAAGTACTTTACGTATTTATTTACATATATTTTAGTATTTAAAATAAATGACATTTCTAACAAATTATAGGTAAGAAACCCTAATGAGTAATCTGAATAAAGTTTATCCTTATTTCATTATTATGATGGTCATCACTAAAATGTTCTAGAGTTTCCTCAACATTCTTTCCCATCTTAAATGAATATGATAAAGAAAAAAAGTTATAAGCACCTCACTGCTAAAATGACATACCATCCACATGACTAAGAGAGAGACCTAGCATACTGGCAGAAGGCATAAAATGATGGGGTCTGGTCTCCTACTGAACATATAGAAAATTAGAGGTCAAACCTGCTGAGTTGGTGACTTTGCTAAAGCTAAACTCAATAGAAGACAACGCCTGCTCCTCCTTCTGCTTATCTCCACTCTATGGGGTAAACTATCATTTTTCCTCCATCCTGCAACATTGATGTGCTTACTGCCATCATTGAGCAACAGGTCTACCTCCTGTTTTGTTGTAAATACAGAATTTCTAAGAATGGAACTTTCTAGAATGGGTTGAACATATATATATATATAAGACCTGTGTTCCCACCAAAACAGACAGATGGATGATGCAAAATGACAGTATATTTACCTCATCGTAAATATGTGCAAGTCTTTGCCAGCTCTCAAATCGCAGAGGATTGTACACTAGATCATATTTGAAGAGGTTTGCATTATGTTGTACAAATTCCTCCCCTTCCTTGGTAAGCACAAAACCTGGCCATTTGTCAGTTGCACTCATTTCCTCGGATTGAGCAAGGAAATAATACAAGTTGCTATAAACTTCCAAATATGGTTCAGAACTGCAATCAGACAAATACAGATAGCTCATTCTCAAAGGAAACATTCAATTAATTTAATATTTTTTAAGTGAAGAATTACCCTGTTTTACCATATGACACGGAAAAAGTAATGCAAAGTCTTACCTCCCTAAGACTGATGTTCGATACAGTTTAATGTTTCCTACATCATTAAGTAATATCTTTGTCATTGTTACAAGAAACTCATCTGAACCAGCTTCGTCAGAGAGTTTCTCTTCACATAAATTGGGATCATCTAGGAACTTGTCTATCACATTTCCATCCAACACATCCTCTGGTGGTTTTAAAAAGTGTTTGCGGATGGCTCTTAGAACCCTTCGCAGCTTGACTAGTCCAGTTCTCTGAAAGACAGAAAAACAATGCACCAGATAAAAGGTAAGTCAAACTAAACTCAATTCAATGCCAACTCCGGGAAATCATAAATGCAGAACTCTTGGATAGTCCCACCAAAATATGAGAGTGCTATTTTCTGCTTTCTCCAAGTAAACATAAATTCTATCAAATGGGAGGGAGAAACTAATAGAACAGTGGACACACTTGCAGAAATACTCACAGATGAAGCCTTTGCATAAGGGAGTATATACTGGAAAACATCAGCGCACTGCTCCTTGGTCTGATAATCCCCACGACTAGTATTTTTATGTAGAGATAGATCATCGTCATAGGATGTGTCACATCTGAGGTTTAACCCGTACAAGCAGAAAAAACACTGATCCAAGGCACTGTCAATTTTTAATTCTAGCTCCTCCTTTTCATCTTCATTTTGCTCATTCTCACATTCTACTAGTTGGTCGCTATTATTTTCACCAGCATTGAACCTGCCAACAGACTCCTCACATCCTTGCTTAATAAATTCTCCTTCTGTAGCATCTTTCAATATCGATCTATGAGTTGACAAGCCTTCCAGTGTTATATCCTCCCTAGCATCCTTCAACATGGATTTGGTTTCATCATTTTGACTCAACCCCAAATCTTGAGCATTCAATTTTGATCGTTCTGGAGATGCCTTTCCCTGACAATTCTGCCATTCCATGTCATCACATTCAATTCTTTTTCCATTTACCGAGCTGTTTAATTTAAGTTTCATATCCAAAGCTAAGAGATGCTTTATGGAAAATTTAAGAAATTTTCCTTCCTCTCCTTCACCCTCACCCCAACAGCAGAGACCATATTCTGCAAGTAGGTCATGTGTTGCAACAATTAACTCAACCTAAGATGAAAAGATGGAAATTGATCAGAAGATGGAAGTTATAAATGCCAAGGAAATCTTTATAGAAAAGGATTGGCCGAGAAGCCCAATAGCAGGCTCTATAGTTAACTTATTATCCTACAAAAGATCATACTACTGACGTGAGATTTCACAGGCACAGAAAGATCAAGATGTTGGAGTTTGCAGAACGCAATTGCTGCATCTACGAGGCAGCATCTTTCAACTTGATCATCACATTCTGCCCCAGAAGACTTCTTGGAGAGGAATATGTTTATAATGTTACACATGACAGATAAAAGCAAGAACTGCATATCACAAATCCTCCTTGTCTGAATGTCATTCTGCAAGCATAACAAAGTCAATTGTGGTAATGAGAATGTACTACGTTATGAAGGACAAGAGAGCAGACAAGGAAGGCATTATGAATATATTATGTACACTCTTTTAGTTAACTTCACCCCTGATACGCAAGTTGAATTCAAATGTTACCAAAAAATAAACTAAAAATTATAAAATCCAAAAGCAACATGCAGTAAGAGAAATAACTGTATTAGAAAAAAGAGAAACTAAAATTACATTTTTTTTTTAATAAGAAACGGAGCTTTAAGAAATGAAAGAAACTAAAATTATAATCCAATCCCATTGGCACAATAAGGAATGACGTAACTGATGATTTCAGGCAAGTGGAGTTTAAAATACCACTTTCAAATGAGATCAAATTTTCATCAAAGTCCATGCAGATCTTAGCCTGCTCACAGAAATTCCTATATCCAAACAAAGACATAATCATGCTTAAATAATTATGCATGTATGCATGTATAGGGTAAAACGAGGAAATTATCCATGTTGTCCACATTTTATGTCCATCTTTTTGAGTTATGAACACCATAACACGAGGGAATATCTTTTTTTTCTTACAGAAACCACTGATATTTCTTTGACAAGTGACATTATCCATGATATTTTATCTGACATTACAATCTTCATGAAAATTGGTTGGCACGTGTACAAAAAGAAAATCAGTATCTTAATTCTAAGATAAACATCATTCGTCATTTTTACATTATAACCATCATCATATTATTTATTTAACCAAATTTCTTGTTTATATAATATAATTTCATATTATTTCCTAAAAATTGATCATTTTTATTAAAAACTTTAATTTTAAGTGAAGAATGCACTCTAGTAAGTCAAAAAAATAAACCAGGACTACATGATTTTTATGTAAAGTTCAAGGACTAATATAGAATATTTAAGAGTTAAGAGACTAAAAATTCAAACCTCAATAAAATTACAGGATCAGATACCCAACGCTCCAATCTATTACCGGGGCAAAAGTTTACAAAATATGCTTTTAAATTATTCTTACTTACCCATTTCACTTATGTTTGAACACTCAGATTAGAGGAAGAGGACTTGTAAAGACATAAAGGAACAGGAACAGCAAGTTTTCCCGTGAAGTGAGACATGTAAAACAGATACTTGTGCTTGATTCTCTCATAATATAATTATTTAAGTAGAATCATAATATAATTATTTAAGTAGGACTAATTGGATAAAGTTGAGAAAATTGGTTTTACTTTACAGTTATACACTAAATCATCAAGAGGCTTGATCAAATTTCCAAATCTAAATGAAGAATTCACTTGGTACATGAAAAAATAACAACAAAGTACAATCATTCATAGAGAATAAATATTGGCTTACAGAGTCTCCAGCTTTTACTTGTGATATACATTGAGATATTGCTTTTACTTCCTCTGCAACTAGACGGTTCCAGTGACTGCTTGGACTATCCTGTATTTCTACGTCAGAGAGTGTTTTTGACTCTGACTTCTCACGAAAGGATTTACTTGATGTAAAGTATTCATGCATTCCACTAGCAGCCATGAGTATCTGCAGCTTCCGTTGGTGAGAATTCAAATATATCTCGATATCCAAATGATTTTCCTTCTCACATGATTTGATTAAAACATCAATCGCTGCAAGTTCTACCGAAGTAATCCCTGCATCTTTTCTTTCCACAAAATGTAAGGATAAGGCATCAAGGTCAACTTCCTGTACACCAAATAGAAGTGGAGAAAGTAAAGTGATGCACTCCTCATACATTTCTTTCTCAAACATTTCAGGTACAGCATTCTCCATCAAGAGGTCAACCTTTAAAACATTAATTTCATAAAGTATTCTATCCAAGGTTAACCTTTTCAAGACCCGACAGTGAGGGAGGCAGACCAGTGACAGAGAATAATCATTCACATCATTCATATTTTCCAGGAGTGATAAAGAAATACAGAACTCTTCACAGGCTTTTGCCTTGTTTCCATCCCGCAAAGATAATTGCCCACTAAGCCAAAAGAATCGTGTCCAGAAGGATCTGTTAATTGTTAAAAGTGAATTTTCAACAAATAAATGCTGGTTACTAGAATTTTCAGATGATATTCTGATGGCGACTTGAAGACTGCTAGAGCAATTATCACTCTTTGGGACAGAACTCAAATTCAAGGGATATTCCAGGGCTACTAATTCAATGATCTTACAGAGATGATATGAAGCCTCTGACATGAATTCAGATTGCTTGGAAGTATCAGAAGAGGATGACCCAAAGTCAAAATAGAGCTCAGCAAGAAAAAGATTGCATTCAGAAGATCTGTCCTTTCCCCAATGTCTTGTCAACTTTTCCAAGTCCAGAAATTTGAAAAATGCATCCTGATATGAAGGATGTGTGCTTGAAAGCTTTTCTAAAAGCATATGACTCACATGGTAAGCACCATAATTACAGGAAGTTTCTACCAAAAAAGTATGAACATCATTGCAGTCTGAACCCCATGAATTATCCCGATCAGGATAGTTAACAGAATTCCTGGTATCATGGTCGGTATCTTTGGTTCCCAATCCGCTGGAAATAAAGGGTTCTAGATACTGAGTTACAACCCTAGCCAGATCTTTACTTGCCGAATAATCTAATTCTTCTTTTCCAGGCTTACGACTTCTTAGACGTGTACTACGTCTCTCCTGTGGATGTTCATCTAAACCACTTGCCTCTTTTTCTTTAAAAGAAAATGAATTTTCTGTGTTAGAATCTGCAAGAGATGTATTTTCACAAATGGAGGTAGAAGCAAGCTCTTTCCTCTCCATAAATGCACTACTACTAGGAGGTAAGCATATTTTTAATCTAACATCACCAGATCTAAGTGCTTTTTGAACCTCCACCTCAGACCCACATCCGCTCAATGGATGTAAGATATCTAGGAGTGCATCAGCAAGACCTATCCAGGAAGCTTCTGCTAGGTGGAGATCTATATTCTGGTTTGACCTTTTAACTTTGACATCTTCATCAAGATCCTTTTCACTAGCCTTCCTCTTATCAATAAATTTGAGTCGGACATGTTTTGGTTCTAGCTTATCAATACCTTTGGGTGCATAAGGAACAGGTTCTGCTTCTGACTCTTCAATAGTACGTTTCACATGCAAAGCACGAGCATGTGATGGCCAGTGCCTCAAAATCAATTCTGCTACAGAAAGACAGGCAACCTCATCACGTATGGCAATTAGAACTTCCAATAGCTTCTCCATGCAATTCCCTAAACAACAACCACCCATAAAACATTTAGCACCATGTCCATGAAAGAAATATGTTAACAGACCGTATAAATACTCACAATTATTAGGGCTGCATACAAGTCCTTGCTCAAATGCCCAACGTGAAATACTAAGCAGGCCCATTGAGCAAGATAAAGTACCCAGCTGGTTCCAAACAACAGAATCTTTCGAATCAATTTCCACAGCTTGAAGATAACAACGCAGAGCACCCTCATAATGTGCAGATCCCTGTTGTAGAAATACAGCAGCAAGGTTCTTAAGTGCTAAGAATCTGCAAAAGACCATTCAAGAAAAAATAAAAAGAAGTGAATTGGTGTAAATATCCATCCAATAACTGAAAGAATCCAACAACCATTGCACTGTAGGAAATGATCAAACAAAATATCCTTTTATCTTGTATGTCTATGTAATGGTCTGATGTGATTAACACGTATTGAACTCTTAAGATGAATCTTCAAGTAACATTTTGCAGGCATGGCAGCAACACAAAAGTATTATCACAAACCCACAGCTCCCAGAACCAAACAAAAGTGGAGGCCTGAGGATTGTAGTGTGAATTAAAGAATAAAACCTCAATCCACCCTAACAATAGCTTACTCGAAAATTGAAGTTTAAATTTAAAAAAAAATAAAAAAAACTCAGATATGCCGATTAAAAGAGCTGTTATGATCATCGGTTGTCACTGATCATGAAATGAATATAGAAAAAATCACTAGTCACAGTAGAGAAGGCTACCGTGTAATAAAAAAATAAGTTTCAGAAACATTCCAATGAAACCTAAAACTTTTGAAAACAAGTAGAAAATATAGCATGTATCAGTAACCTGAGCTGCAGTAGATGACTATCACCAGCCTCACCAGCCTCGCCAGCTTCACCATCAACCTGCATAACTAGAGAAATCAGGAATGCCTTGCATGATTCTCCATCTAGCACTGTGATTCTTTAAGAAATCTATACCTGTGCAGATGCTATCAAATGATCTTTGAGAACGGATTCTAACAATTCACGAGCCTTTTCATATTCTTTTGCTTCTAACTTAAGAAGTCCATCATGGTAAGTTTTCGTCAGATGGAATTCCTGCATGGAGAAGATAAAATAAAGATAATGATTGAATCTTAAATTTAACTATTATTCTAGTATCTAACCACACTTCTTTCCAAACAAAGTCGGAAACCATCGATCATTCTTCAAAAAAATCCCCAAAAAACGACTTAAAAATAACAAAGATGAGATAAACAAAAGACTGACGGAGTACACCCATAAAATAAAAATACAAAAATTACAAGCTCTATATTGCATCAAAGACCATCAACTTTGAATCATCTATAGAAACGCGTTCTTTATTTGTTAAGGAAAATTTCTACAGATGTAAACGACAGAGATTAAAGCTAAATGATAAACAAGAAAGTAAGGAAGGGCATGCCTGAGCTTCTTTAGTGGGAGCTAAGGGTTCCCATTGATTTCTTGAGTCCGTATCATTAATTGCAGAGATTGAAAACTGAAACACAGAAATTGAAGTTATGAACTTACAAATTGAATCGAATCTCCGAAAATAATAAGAATAATTCTTCGACCTTGAATTGGCAGATATCAATTAAATGTTATTTGAAAATCAGAATCGAGAATGATTGTACCATTGTTCGAAATACTGGAAGCGGTAATGAGCCACCGGATTTTGCTTTTACATTTAGCCGGCGAAGTTTGGGGTTAATTGTGTTCTTTACTGGCGTCGCCGTTCAGGTCTGCTTCGTCTCTGTAAATCCTGGCCGTTTATGGTTTGGAGTGAAGAGTGGGAGAGAAAACAAAATCAACGACAGCAGCCAAAAACAATGGAATTGGGACCGGAAGGAATTTCTTTAGGATTGTTCGATCATTTTTCTTTTTTATTTTTTTAGGAAAATTATTATTCGATAATTGGGTTTTCTTTTAAAGTAGTAAATATATATATATATATATATATGTATATATATAAACGTTAAATTATATAAATTATTCATGAACTTTACCTTTGCTCAATGAATTCAAAAGTTGCAATATTATCCCTAATTTTTATAAACGTTTCAAAAATATTTTAGGGTAGAAGTTCATTGAAATTTTGGATGAAAATTTGATATGATAGTGACCTAGAAAAACATTGTGATAATTAAGACGTTTGCCTAGATTAAATTTAAAAAAAAAAACCACATTCAAATATATCGACTCTTCGTCTAATATTTTAATGATTTTTCTACTCCAATGATATTTTTAAACAATTATGAAAGGTCAAGGGTAATATTATAACTTTTGAAAGATAAAAGTATTTTTTTAAACCAATTACAAAATCCATAGGTGTTATAATTTGGCAAAAAAAAATAAAAATGAACGATGTAGTTTGTTATAATCAAACATTTTCACTTTTAATTTAATCAATTACCTATAAACTTTGTTAAATGTTGCAATTAGACCATTTTGTTAGTTTGTTAAATTACTGTTTAATTGTTGTTAAATCACTAGTAAAAAATTACTTGTTCAACCATAATTTCTTTTGAAAGATCATGAAGTAAATAATATTGAATATTTTTAGAGTTTTTGCTTCGAGAAAAGTAATTCTTATTCACGTGTGAGTCACACATGTGAACCCTCGAAATTCAACTAAAGGCTAATTTAGCACCAACTAACCAAATGAGTTGATTGCAACACAAAACAAACTACATGAGGTGATTGGTCAAATTAAAAGTTAAGGGTGTGATTGTAACAAACTTTATAATGTAGTTTTTTTTTTTTTTTTTGACAACATGTTGGGTTGGGAGATTGAACCTAAGATCTCATGGTCACTAGGCTATGCTCTTGCACCTCATAATGTAGTTTATATAATTTTTTAAAAAAAAAAAAATATCTATTTTTACCTTTTTTTTATTTCTTTTTAGTTCAACAACACTTAGTAGAATTTATAACGAGGGTGAATCAATTGAGTTATGCAGATAAATATATTTTTACCTTAAACTTGTATAAAATTTCAATTTCAATGGATTGAACACTAAACTTAAATGTACTATAATTTCTATCATGAATAGTATAGCGTACTAATTATCATCTTAAAAGTCTCGACTTATATTTCGAAATTGTTAAAAGAAATATATATATATATTTCACTCGCGAACCTAGGCATAAATGATTTTAGATTTAAATAGATTCAGGATGAATTTTAATTTTACCAAACACAAAATACAGTTTACATCTTTAGAAAGGAAATGATTTTGAATTTTATGATTTTAAAAAACGAAAATGGTTTTAAACCCATAATTTTTTTTTTAATGTATTTATTATGTGCTTAAAAAAATAAGAATTAAATAATTATAAAAACCCTAACCCCCACCGGCTACCCTTGCCACTCTTTTTACCGCACCAAACGTCCGCCGGCACAAATGAAAGCGCGCCAAAATGGTTATTTATCATATTATCTCAAATGTTAAATTAAGAAGAAACCCAGCCCTAATTTCAGTAATTCAGCATCTGCTTCAGTGTCCTCCTCTTCAAGCTAGTAAGATTGAAGTTTATGATCTTTCAATTTTAATTTCTTCAAGTCTGATTTTGGATTGATGTTGGGAAGGATCGATACTGGATTTATATATTGATTGTGCTTTAATTGTATACAATTATGTTTCATTTGTGGCTAAATTGAAAATGATTCGATTCTCCTTCTCCACCGACCCGTATGAACAGAGATTTGTACTGTTGCAGGTTAGCGAAGTCGAAGCTAAGTTAGTGATCTATTAGATCAAATGCGTAATTCACACGAGCGATATCTATTTGTTCTGTTTAACGTTATCGTCATCATTTTGAAATGCCCAACTTTCTGTCTGAGTAGTGTGTGAGCAAACTCTCTCTCCCCCTTTTAATTGCATACTCAAGCATATATGTTCTTCCATTTTAGTAATTGTATTGGATTGTGCATGGTTTTATAGGGTCGATAGTAAAATTTTAAATGTTGGAGAGGAGCTGTGGAGGGAAACATTACCATTACAAATGGGTTCTCGTCTGTATCATCTTCAAGGACTCAAACCTGATATGTGGTATGAAGTGAAGATATCACACCCGGGATCTGTATGTGTTTTCTGTCCTCTGAAAGTTGAATTTTTTAAACTTTTCTCTTATGAGATTGTCTCATTCAAGGGAAACAACAGATACCTGCCAGCTTTTCGTTAGAGCTAAAGAGAGACTTGGGAAGCCCTGTTGAGAAGATTAGCAGCAGAAAATTACTTGACACTGAGAAGCTTATTTTTAAGACAGAAAGCTTGAACTTGCAGGGAGATCAGGTTGTTTTCTCTTCACCCCTTATTATTTTATGCAAATGATTGTAGAATTTAATTGAGAAAATGTTAAACTTTTTAAACTTACAGTTCTGACACAGGTTGATACGCATGTATTGGTCACTGTGAAATCCGAGGGAGTTGTTGCCATACCATCTGTCCAGGAAAGGGAGTCGATCATCTTCAATATAGGTATCTCATGTTTTTTCGCACTATCTTGTGGCATGGCTTCATATACCTTCGAGCATCAAATCATTTTTCTTCTGACTGACTTGTTAAATAATTGCAGTCTTTTTTTTTTTTTTCCTTTTTAAACTAAGGCATACATGAATAGGATGAAAACTTTAGAGCAACTAAATTTTTCTAGTCGAATCATCATTGGTGGTTTACAGGTCCAAGTGTTCTTTTTTTAATCTCATTTGCAGGACATTTGCAAGTATTGCTTCTGGTGTCGATTCAAAAAATTGTTTGATGAATGGTTCTGATACGAGAGTGGAAAGAATAACTCTAATTATACATATGAAACACTATAAATTGATGCCAAGCATGATTTAAGAAGCAAACATTTATTTCCCATGACTTGCTCAGAAAATATCTAATGTGCTGATGCTGAAGAGAGCTCTTGGTTAAACCAGTTTGAGAAGAAAAAAACGTCTGTAGTTATTCTTACATAGGTGACACGTACTGAAAAGAAAAGTACTAAAGGAAGGAGATTGAGGGTAGGATGACTCATCCTAGCCAGGAGACGTAGACAATTCAATTGTTGTTATCCTTGTTTATGAAGGAACATCTCGCTCTCTACTGATAATGATGGGTTCTTTATTTAGGGCATGTTTGAAAGTGATTTTGAAATGGTTAAAACCACATTTGTCATATTCGAAATCACTCAAAAACATGCATTTAATCATTTTAATGTTTGGTTTTACACTTTTAAACGCGATTTACATGCCATCAAAATTGATTTTGAATGATTAAAGATATGTTTTGAAATTATTTTAAACATGACAAAAGTAATTTTAACCATTTCAAAATCAGTCTCGAACATGTTCTTAATTGTTGTTTCACTGCTAGCATCCAAGACCTGTTACCTCCTGCTCCTTTTATATGCTGGAGTCATATTGTCGTTTGCTTGCTGGACAGCAACATCTAGTGTCTCATTCATTAGTATGATAGTTTCTGGATTTGTGGCAGTTTGTGATGAACTACTTATCGGCATCCCGCACAAAGCTTGGGGGGTCGGAGTGTTGGTTATAATCTGCTTGATATTTGCATTCGTCATCCCATCTCTTCTACCCTCATGGCTGCTACAAACCAACCAAACCCAAGGTCCAGGAAATCATTGTGCATCGAAGAATTCTTAAGTAACCATTCTTAAGTAATTGGTTAGCTAAGACCTTGTGCAACAGCTCTAAGGCTAACAGGATGGAGAAGTTATTGTAGACTGGCAAGCTGCTGCCTGCTCGAACTAACTGCCTTTATCTCCCAAAGATTTCCTTATAATGGATCCTGAGAAGGAAAATATCAATATTATGGTTCTCTTTTGTTTCGTTTGTCAATAAAGGAAATTTTATTGATCATTCAGTTTGTATGTGTTGGTTATAGGAGATTGGATATTTTATAGAAAAAGAGATGCCAAGCAACAAAGGGAATTGAGCTGAGAAGGAAAGATGAGGAATCCATTGGTTCTTGAACTTTGCAAAATGTCTAATAGGTTGACATATTTAATTTTTTTAAAAACTAACTTGAATATTAATGTCTAATAAGTTGACATATTTGAATTTTTTAAAAACTAACTAATCTATTGGATTTCAATATGAATGATGTCTAATAAGATTTTAAACTTTTAATTTTGTGTCCAGAAGATGAATTTTTATAAATCTTGAATAGGTCAAGGACCTATATGGGTGAAATTTTGAACTTTCAATCTTCAAGCAAAGAAGTAGATGTCTTAAATGTGGAACTAGGTCCATGTTAGACAATTAAACATCTCTACATATTTTTTTCAACAAGCGTATAGCTCAACACTTCATTTGATAACCTGCTTCGTCAGAAAAGAGCACTGACATGATGTATCGACTAGTGATTAAAAGATCTTAGGTTCAATCCCTCACTCTACATGTTGTCTACTTTATATTTTTTTTATAAAAATATTTAATTATTGCAGTTATGCTCGATTTGACAAAAACATCTATATGTTTTGTTTTGTTTTTTGTTTTTTTTTTTTTTTTTTTTTTTAAAGAACATCTATATGTTGATTATCATTACAATTGAATAATAATAATTGATTGATTATCATATTTTACATTGTCATTGTTGGATCTCCACTTAGCCCCATCTCTTTCTAGGGAAGGGAGTTGAGAGGGGTATTTAATGGCAAGGCCTATAATAACCTCATGATCTTATTTAATGAAATTTTTTAACCTCCATTTTATTTCATTACTGAAAAGATTTTTTTTTACATTGAAAAAATTGCGTTTTGTTTTTACAACATGTTGGAGTGAGGGATTGAACCTAAGACTTCATGGTCACTAGGCGATACATCATGCCGTTGAACTATGCTCTTGAAAAAATTGCACTTGATATAAATGTTTGAATAATATATAATTTATATATATAATATATATATATATATATATATATATATATTAGAGATTAAAAATATAAGATGAAGCTTCAAATTTAGTTTTTTTTTCTTTTTCTAGTACAACAAATACGGGATGAAGATTGATCCTACGACTTCAAGTAATACATGTCAACTACCGCTGAGTTATATTCAGTTTGATAAACTTAGTTCTGTTAAGCTATGCTCACTTTGAAACTCCGACCACGTATTCAAACTTGGCTCTTAAAGGAAGTGGAAATGATTTAACCAAATGGTCCGATTGTCAAGTCTGTGAATAATGTTTTTTAAGCTAAGTTTTGTAACAACATAATTTGAATATTTGATTCATATAACTTATGATATTAGTGGCAACTACCAAGTAAAATAATTAAAGAAATGTAATGTAACATGTGGTTTACGTCTTATCCTCAATTTCGGACCGTTACACATGGAGGGCATCTTCACGTGGGGACACCCACTGCAGACGACTTTATAGTGTAAAACATCAATTCTAAAAAATTTGAATTTTTTTTTCACTAAGCGGCATACGCCACGTGGCAGCCCATTCGAATTCGACCGTTGCCGGGTTCAAGACCCTTTTTCTTACACCCCCATTTCGCATCCATTGTCTTCCTCGTCTCTCTTTTCTGTATCTTCTCGCCATTCGATCTGCTTCTCTCTTCTCTCCCTCCTTCTCTTTCCCATGGCGATCGCCGCGGAGAACCAACCCCAGGAGAAGGTAAAGCCACGGAAATCTCTTATAGCATGTTTCTGATTGTGATTTTTGTGGTTTCGTGTTCGTTTCTTCCAAGATTAGGATCGAATCGTTTGTTTCGTTTTTCTTTCTCTCTTTCTTTCCATGAGATTCTTGTTCTTCTTTTAGGCTTTTCTTGTTTGATTGTACAAAGAATTTTAGGTTTCCGAGGACGCGGCGCTTATAAACACGATTAAACCTCCGCTTCTTAACTCTTGTAGTCGGAATTGAATACTGAGGATGTCATATGGTTTTAATTTCAGTTTAATGGAGTTCATCGGTTTTTACTTACACAGATTATTGATGTTAGTTTGTGAGTTTGTAGTGAAGAAATCGGCTAACTAGGGTTTCGAATTATCGTTTGGTAGTTGACTATTTTCCCAAGAAGGTGGTTCGTTTTTAAAAAAAATCATAGGAATTTGAATTTGAATTTGAATTTGAATTTGAATGTTAAATGTTTTTTTTGTTGTTGTAGATTACCACTACGGAGACCTCTGCTGTCGAAAAGAGAAGATGGACGCTTAACGACTTTGACATTGGAAAGCCTCTCGGAAGAGGGAAGTTCGGACATGTCTATCTGGCTAGAGAAAAGAGGGTTCGTTTTACTCTCTCAATCTTACGTGTTTTGTGATTTTTGTTATTTTGTGAGCTTTTTTTATCTCTAGACATCTTTAAAAGTTTCAGCTCAGTAAAAGACTGGGGATTGAAAGAATATTAGATTGGTTTTGTGAGCTTTTTGAAATTTTAGATTGCCTTCATAATCACAACAATATCCTTTCCATTGTTTTTTTCAATAAAAGAAATTCTTGAGATTAGTTTTTAAAAGGTTTTTTTTTAACCTAGCATTTTAAAGGAAATGCGAACCAGAAGTAGCTTTCAGTTTTGATACTTCTTTGTCTTTTTCTGTTTTTTTTTTCTGGTTCCTGACCTGTAATGTTCATCAGAAAGTTATGGTCCAACGGAGAACCAGACATTAACTAAAATTGTAAAATCATATTGGTTTTGGGAGTTTGTACCCCCTTAGAAGATCATTTATCTTGCTTTCAAGTGGTAGGGAATAATACTGTCTGTTTGCACTATTTTCTTCTCATAATTTTTTAGTACCTTATTTCCATGGATTTCAAACAGAGTAATCAAATTGTGGCACTGAAAGTTCTATTCAAGAGCCAGTTACAACAGTCGCAGGTTGAGCACCAGCTTCGCCGGGAAGTTGAAATACAGAGTCATCTTAGACACTCCAACATTCTGCGCCTTTATGGATATTTCTACGATCAAGTATATTTTCTCTGAAAGTTTCTAAAATATATCCAGTAATTAAAAATGCACCCTGAAATATTAAGCCACTGACCTTCCCCCTCTAAAATTTTGTTGCTGCAGAAACGGATTTATTTGGTATTGGAATATGCACCCAGAGGTGAGCTTTACAAGGAACTACAGAAGTGCAAGTACTTTAGTGAGAGACGTGCTGCTACTGTAAGTTCTCCCTTCTATTAAGTAGTGCCATGAATTGTGTATTGGAACAAACATACATTAGGATATTTCTTTTTTCCAGTGGGAAGAGGGACGATAAGCTTGTAATCTGTAACGTTAATATGCATGCTAAATCTAATTCTAACGACGTTTTAAATTTATGGTGCATGAGGCAGTACGTTGCGTCATTGGCTAGGGCACTCATATACTGTCATGGAAAACATGTAATTCACAGAGACATCAAACCAGAGAATCTTCTAATTGGTGCTCAGGTGTGCTGGCTTCATTAAATCTTGAGGTTCTCAGTTCTCAATGTTAGATTCTCTCTTTGGGGCTAAGTAACGAGGCTTTTCTTTCACAGGGTGAACTCAAGATAGCCGATTTTGGATGGTCGGTGCACACGTTCAACCGTAGGCGGACTATGTGTGGGACACTGGATTATCTGCCTCCTGAAATGGGTATGTATATTAAGACCGGACATTACATTTACTCGTCTTTTCCCTCCCAAGTATCTGAACCTACTTTTAGAGAGGGGGAAATTTTAAATGGGAGGAGCTAAAGATAAATAGTTATCCTAAAACTCGTTTACTTTTGCCTTAATACTTATTGTTCTTGACAGTGGAGAGTGTGGAGCACGATGCAAGTGTGGATATCTGGAGCCTTGGCGTCCTGTGCTATGAGTTTCTCTATGGATTACCCCCATTTGAGGCTAAGGAACACTCTGACACATACAGGAGGTAGATTTGAATGAAGTTTTTTATCTGGTCTTTTAAAATAGGAGATCTCTCCATGGTTGTTAATATAGTTTTATGTGAACATACGTACAGAATTGTGCAAGTAGATTTGAAGTTTCCTCCAAGACCAATCATTTCTTCGACTGCAAAGGACCTTATCAGTCAGGTATTATAGTCAACCCTTGCATAACTCGTTTGATATAGTCAATATCTTTGGTCTATGTATCCTTTGGCGTATTAAGCGAACAAATCGTCTTGCTTTTATTGTTTTTTTTATGTAGATGCTTGTCAAAGATTGCTCGCAACGGCTGGCACTACACAAAGTTCTCGAACACCCTTGGATTGTCCAAAATGCAGAGCCCTCTGGTGTATATAAGAGTTGAGATCAGCAGCCTTGATATTCTATGGTACAAAGCTTCAAAAATGATCTCCATTACTTTGTAGCGTCAGCCTCATCTGAATCTCTGAGAGGAGATTGTAAACAATTACTAATTGATAATATCCATTCAATTTGTCATCCCAATTCTCTTCCTCTTTTCTCTGTTCTTCAACATAAGTTATGTACAAACAAACTCGTAACTTGGCATGCAAATTTTAAAGATTTGCTACAATGCTGTGCTCTTGAACACAGTTGCTTTCACCTACTATGAATTTTTGGACCCTTTACTTTTGGCTCTAATGACTCTTGGTTTCAAAAATTGAAATTCAATGGCTGTTATTCCCCTTTTCTTATAGAGAAGTAATAACTATAACTAATAACCATTTTTCATGCCCTTTTTTTTGGAGGGAGTTTGGCCTTATTATTTCCCAAAAAAATCATAATTTTTATCACCAAGGAAAACATCTACATGAGCCATAAACTAAATTTAATACTAGGAGAAACTATTTTCGTTTGCATGGAGTGAAAATGTGGGGACATGGTGTAGTATTTTTTTCCTTATCAAATTTACACGGAAAGAAGCGTCAAAGATAATTGAGAGGGAATGCTCAAGGGTGATGTATTCTCTTTTTTGTTCAAATCTCCCCACTTTATTTTGTTATATTCAAGAAAAAAAAGGAATGCTCATCGGTATTTGAGTGGGAATGCTCAACATTAATTAACATGTATTCTCTCTTTTGAAGTTGGAGGTTCAAAATTTCTCTACTTCGTTTATTGTAATCAAGAAAAAAAAGTAATGCTCAACAGTAATTTATTGTATTAAAAAAAAAAAGTAATGCTCAGCAGTAATTGAGTGAGAATGCTCAACGTTAATTGACATGTATTCCCTCTTTTGAAGTTGGAGGTTCAAAATTTACCTACTTCATTTATTGTATTCAAGAAAAAAAAAAAATAATGCTCAGCGGTGATTGAGTGGGAATGTTCAACGTTAATTGACATATATGATGTATTCACCATTTTGAAGTCGGAGGTTCAAAATTTCCTTTCTTTTTATTATATTCAAGAAAAAAAAAATGAATGTTCAGTGAAAATGTTCAACCATAATTGACATGTATTATTTATTTTTATTTTTTTAGTTCTAGAAGTTCAAAATCTCATGCGCCATTTGGTGTATTCAACAAGTAAAGAGAGAGAAAAAAACGAAGAAAAAAGAGAGGTGTCAGCACATAGGAAAATGTTGTGTCAACAGTACGTGGATGAGAACTTCTTGTGGGATATTGAAGGCAACCGTCTCTCTGCTGCCGCGATCATTGGCCAAGACTGCACTGTTTGGGCTCAGAGCTCCAATTTTCCTCAGGTTTCTTCATCGTTTCTTTTGGAAATTGTTCTCTGTGTTGTTCTGGATCTTGTTCTGATTATGTATCTAGTCTTGATTAGTTTCGCATTTTAGTGGCTGAGCATGAATAAGTTTGTTCAGTAGGCATAGATCAAGTACAGTCAGTTATAATTGTATTACGATGATGATGAGATTTGATGGTTGAAGAGGAGTAGTATGTGTTAACCTAGCGAATACTGTTTGTGTACTACTGATTGTTTCATTTTGATCTTCTTTAATACTGAATGAAATAGAGCTTTCTGAGACCTTTTTGTTTGTGTTTGTGTTTGTGTGTGTTGTGGATTGGAGGTGATATCTCTGTTTCTGGAGTTTCTAGTTCACTTTGAAAGAGATGAAGTTAAAATTACACAATCTTGTAGCATATAATTTGTTGTTCTATAGATTTATTGTGGCACTACTTGTTCGCTAGGTTTTCCTATCCCTTTTTCAATTCAACCGATCTTTCTTTATATGCATTCTTCTTTACGTAAATTGTTCGTTTATTTGAATCTTTGTTCTCTGTACTTTTGAACTGAAAAATCATTAAACTCGCGACATTAGAAAAGCAATTGTACCATGGAATTAGATTCTGCTACGACCTCTGAGTACTTAACCAATAGTAGTAGTGTCCATTATGTAATGTAATTGAGTCTGTAACTCGAAGTTCAATGGATGGAAAAACATTTCCTGACGCCAAAATAGGGAAGAAATACTGCTGTTTAGTTCTAAGCACTTAATGCATATACATTTGTGTCCTCATTGACTTGAATGAATCAGAGTGCTGGTGGAATTACTATTAAGAAGACTAATATGGCTTTGACTCCTGGTCAGTGCAACATGATCGTCGAAAGGCTAGGCAATTACCTGATTGAGTAGGGACTGTAGTTGCTTTTGTAGTAAGCGATCTGTTGATTTTACTGGGGTTTTCCATTTGTAACTTAGAACGTAGGATAATGCCATAATGAGTACTGAAATCAATAATCTGATCCTTAGAAAGCTTCCAGAAGTTGTAGAAACTATACTTGATGCTCTTGGAAAATGGTGCTCCATGTATATTTATTACTATGATTTTGATGAGCAGGTCTCCTAATAAGGTTGCAGCTCGATGACTTCATTAATGTATATGGTGAGGAGAATTTCGGTTTCTCGCAAGACTCATCAAACGATTATGATTAATGATAAGAGTTAAATTAGTTTGGTTAACTTTTTGTTCAAAATATTTCAGCCAACTCAAAAGCTTGCACACTCATCAGGCTCATGTTAGGACAATTCAATTGGAACTTTCCTCTTTTGGCACTCAAAGTTTTCCTTATGTTTCTTCAATAAAAAGTTATTACTATTGAAGGTTTGTTTAAAATGACTTTCTAAGTGCTTAAAAAAATATTTGTAACCACTTAGAAAGTCATTTCAAACCGACCATAATAACAGTTTGTTTTCCTGAACATGTAGAGCAAAAAGAAAGATAATAAAACAATCTATATGTCATTAAAGTAAAGATAGTGTGAAAAGTTTTCAAATTCTCGTAATACCAGGAAAGTTCTCATGCCTTCCGTCTTGCTTTAAGTTAAAAAAAGGTTCAGATGTTTCTTAAAAATGTTTGCTTTCATTCACCCATTAAGCTAAAAAAGGTTCAGATGTTTCTTACAAATGGTTGCTTTCATTCACCCATTTTCATATTAGAATGTACAAAAAGGAACTCTTCTCCTTTGAGTAGTTTGAGAACGAATGAAGAAAACATCAATGCTGCATAATTGTCATTCCATTCCTTTCACTAAAACTCCAGATTACCAGTAGTCATTACAAGAACATTTTCCATTTTGGAAATGGTGAAAACGACTTCGATCTCGCACTACAATCTCTCGCTCAACGATTTTCGAGATTATTTTTATTGCATCGTGACAGTCGTTGCAAACTCTCAAGTTTTTAACTATTCTGATTGTAGTTCCTTCACTGGTATAGATAAGCCCAAATGCAAGGGCGAGCTTCTCGCTATGAGTAGAAAGAGCATCTTCCTTCTCTTCTTCATCTATATTATGGATCACAAGATCAGTCTTTGGTTTATATCCTGCTAGTTTCATCTTCCCCTTCAATTCTCTAATCATGGAGTATATTTTTGCAGATTGAGGATGAGACAAGTCCCCCATGAAAAATTCATATACCGAGTTGTCGAACTCAATCCAACTGCAGCCTGGTGTCTTCATCAACTTGTTGTCTCGCATTCTCAACCTACAATTAGCTGCATCATCCAATCGGCCCATTGAAGCATGAACATTAGCTAAGTAAACTAGACTTCCAGAATGGTTGGAGTCTAACTCAAGTATGTGTCGAACGATGCGTTCTCCTCGTTCTGCATCTTTGTATATCCGACAACCACCTAGCAGTGCACCCCAAACTATTACATTAGGCTGCATAGGCATGGAGTTAATCAAAGACTCTGCTTGATCGAGACGCCCTGCACGGCTAAGCAGATCAACAACACAACCATAATGCTCAACCTTAGGAGTAATCCCATAGACTTGAGCCATCATGTCAAAATACTCCAGCCCCTTGTCAACCAATCCAGCATGAGTGCAGGCTGTTAATAAGCCCATGAAGGAAATATCATTTGGCTTTAAACCATCTTCAATCATTTCAGTAAAGCACTTGAATGCTTCATCTGCAAATCCATACATGGCCAACCCCATGATTATTATACTCCATGAGATTACATCTCTCTCCTGCATTTTATGAAACACCCCTTTGGCCTCCAATATGCATCCACACTTTGCATACATGTCTGCCAATGCATTCCCCAAAAACAGACCTACTTCCATCTTGCTTCTTCTTATAAACTTATGAATCCACTTCCCCAGATCAAGTGCACCAAGATGTGCACAAGCTGAAAGCACGCTAACAAGAGTGACATCGTTCGGCGCTAGGCCGCCTCCATGCTGCATTTGCCTGAACAACTCAATAGCATCTGCATACTTCTCATTCTGTGCATATCCAGCAATCATTGCATTCCAAGAAACCACATTCCTCATTGGCATATGCTCAAAAAGATGGCGTGCTTCTTCTAAATTTCCCATCCTTGCATAGCCACTGATCATCGTCGACCAAGACACCAAGGTTTTCTCCATCATCCCATCAAACACCATCCGGGCTTCATCGACCATCCCACTAAAACAATATCCCGAAATCAAAGTGTTCCATGAAACAACATCTCTCACAGTCATTTCATCAAACAGCTTCTGGGAAATACGACTACAACCCACCTTAAAGTACAAATCTATCAGTGAATTCCTAACAAACAGATTCGATTCACAGCCATATTTGGTAACAAAACAGTGGACTTTCTGACCTTCGAGTACCTGGGCAAGGCCAGCGCAGGCCTTAAGCACAGAAGTGAAGGTGTATTCATCTGGGTTTGGAGCATCAGGCAAACCCAACTGGCTATTGAAGTAAGCAATAGTGCTGTGCCAAGCATTGTGTTGAGCGAAGGCTTTGAGAAGAGCATTGTAGGCGAAGATGTTTGGAGAAGTAAGAAAGTGATTGAAGATTAGAGCAGAATGGCGCACGTTGCAATGGGATGAAGAAACGCCAATGAATTTGACGGCAATGAGATTGGGGTCAATTGAGGGGATGGGGGAGGCGAGAAGTTGGGTTTGGATTTCGAAAAGTTGACGCATTGAGAGCTGGGCGGCGCATCGTAGAAGAAGGTGGATGATTTTCCGGTGGTTGTAGTCGTGAAGAACAGCCAGGATGATTAGATGAATTGGTGACTCGGGTGGGACATGTCCTAACTCCTAAGAACGAGTTCGGTCGATCTCAAGCGAATCGGCAGACCAAGTTCGAAGTCGAACGAAGAAGAAAGAACAGGAACAGCTTCAAATTCAAATAGCATCCAACCAGGTATTGAAAATGTGACTATTTATGATGTTTAATCACACACGAGGATAAAATTAACACTTTTTAGAGGAATCCAACCCGTGACCTCTTAATCACTAAGTCGTAATTATGTTGAGTTAGAGTCTGAGATCGGGCAAAAGATAGTTAAATTTTGTCGAAAATAAGAAATTTTAAATTTTAAATCCCAAACTTCAACCATCTTACTCATTTTTTCTTGAGATTAGAGATCTTCATATTGGTTGCACTAAAAAAAAAATTAATTTACTTAAATGAATCCATACAAATGTACATATACGCCCAATTTAGAAGTGTATTTAGTTGAAAATTTCTTCCTTAAATTTTTATTTATTCGATTGACCAATATAGCTTGTCTGGTTATATTCTCACAACTTTTCCCTCAAAAAAGGAAAAATCTGGAGAAGAGATAGGTTGTTCATTAAAAGATGGTGTTAGAAAATAAATAAGTTAACTATGATTTAGAACCTTCGGCTTGGAGTTTAACACTAATCTAACATGATATTAAATAGGAGATCCTCAAGTTCAACCTCTACATTCTGTTCTTTCCATGTAAATAGATCAAACAAGAGGATAAAAATTTAATCTAACTCTTCACTTGTAAAAAATGTGGGATTAGTTGTCCTTCAACACATCGACACTGTGTATAGAGATACAAACTCTAAAAACCTAAAGGCTAATAACTTCTATATTTTCTACTAAATGGCAAAAATCTTCCCTCTTAGTTTGGCTACATGAAGAGAGAGAAATAATAAGAATGTTGACGGCAGAATTTGCATCCTTCAATCACAATAATTGACTGTAAAATCGGATCAAAAGCTTCTCAAAGTTGAACTGTCTCGATCGTCTCTAGAATGCGTATCGGTATATAACATCTGCAGCACCATCTTCATCGTTGCTGGGACCAATCAAGTTAGCAACAGCTTTTGTTTTCTCTGATCCATTGCTCAAAGCAATCCCAAGAGATGCTAACTCGAGCATCTCAATGTCATTTTCTCCATCTCCAATAGCCATTACCTACATAATCAAAGCAGGTTAAGGTGTAAGCACTTCAGATCAGTATTGCAAAAAAATCTCTATCATCATTTTTTGAAAAGTTTTTTTTTTTTTTTTTGAAAAGAAAATCTCTATCATCATAAGCCCATTTCAAGCACAGGATCATTTATATGAATGAGCTTTTATACCCAACAGTCAACAAGATCCTTCAATTATTTCAGTAGATTCATAACAGGAGTTCATAGGATTAGTAAACCTTCAACTAAGTTGGTTCACGTATACACAAGGAGGAAGCAGTGGGGTGTTTAGGATCACGATGGGCATATTTTGTACAGATGGGGCAGTGTTTCTCTTTGGTTGGGTAGTTGGGATAAGTATATAATAAAATTATGTAAGGAGGGAATTGGTAAGCGTGTAGTAACTAATTTGTTAAAAGAGAGATTCAGAGCTCTCGAATAGTCTAAGATTTGCACTTCCTTTCCTGAGTATCATATTACAAACACACTGCTCTTTTACTATACCAATGGTCATATCAAAGACCTATCACCTACGGCTGGACCTAAAAACTCTTTAGGTTGCAATTGTTTCATAGGTCTATGAAGCTTTTTTTAGTTCAATGGATTGAACTATCGACCTTTGGGATGGTAATTGGTGTCTTTTGAATTTTTGATATTTCTCCTGAATTTAATGTGATGGTTGGAAAAAAAACAAAAATTCTATTCAAGTGTCTTTTTTCCCCTATATATATAATAATAAAAAAGATGCCTACCTCCTCAGGAGAGACTCCCAAATGATCGAGCAGCATTTTTACTCCACTACCTTTTGAGGTTCCACGGGGGACAATCTCAAGCATGTCTGGTACAGCTTGAATAACTGAGGCGTGTTCCCCTGATGCTTCTGACCAATATGGCCGTAGGATGTGTGAAACTCCCTCGGCAGTGTCCAAGAAAAGAAGTTTCTGTATGTGTAACAGATGTTAAAAGAAATCATACAAAAGCTCCCTATCCTATGTGATTGCTATGGGAACCAAATCCCCTTTGGTTACGATACTCAATCAATGCTAGGCTTATTCACATATTTTGATAGAAAGCATGATTTGATGTTGAACCATTCCTCAATTCTTTCTTTACTAATACACAAAGAGAGGGAGGCATTCTCACAGCAGTCAAGAGCTTACCTGTATTTCAGCTGCAGCCAAAAGATTCTCAACCGAAGACATGACCTCGGCCTGTAATACATAATCAATGAAGTTACATTCATGAACAGGACTATTGCAAGGGAAAGATTCAGACTATACAGTTATGAGCATAGTTAGTAAAGAATTAGAACCTCTTACGCCAGCTTTCTAGTTTTTCAATTTTAAATCCAGTTGGCTAAGGGCATGTTTGGGAGTGATTTTGAAATAGTTAAAATCACCTTTGTCATATTCAAAATCACTCCCAAACATGCTTTTAATAATTCAAAATCAATTTTGATCGTATGAAAATCGCGTTTTTACATGTACAAGTATTACTTTTACTATATAAAAGATTCAGAACCACAACAAAATATGTTCAAGTACCTTGGGCTCATGGTATGTAGTGTGCAATGCATCAGTAAGTGGATGATCAAATAGAGTTAAGCAACGGCCTTCACCAAATGCAATCAGAGGAACTTTCTTCTCTAAAGAATAAAGGCATGCCTGCATTTCAAAGAACACTAATTTAGATATCAGTAACAAGCATATTGTGGTATTAAAAAGCCTCTCCTTTATTAGGTTTGTTAGAGAACTTTTCATAAAATTATCATTATTTTCTGTGATTCTTACAGTTTTTAATTTCAAACCATACTTAAAAAAAAGTTCCGTTCCGATAGCCGAGTCATTTTCTTTGGCGAGCATCGTTTCATGGATGCATCAATTGTAGAATGTTGTGTGCTCGCATGGCTTTAATCCCCAAGTTTAATCTTAAAAAATATTTACTTAATCATCATTCAAACTGCTGAGTAGTACATATAGCAAACAACGAGAGACGTTACCTCTCTGCAGACATCTTGTTCTAAGTTCCGCCTATAAATTTCCTTGCCTTGTCTACCATAAACGAGTAGCCCCTAGAACCAAGCAAGGAAAGAGAGTTATAATATTAAAGTTGGATAGTACATAAAAATTGTTGAAATTAAGTATCGAAGTTAGAGCATTCTTGTAAATAATGATTTAGGGAAGTTATATTTTTATATCTCTTTCACTACATTCTTTGATCTTAGAATTTTAGGGGTTAATTAAGGTAACTTACTTTTTAGTCTTTCTTTTGTATTTAATAAAAAGTAGTCTTTAGTCACAAAATAATGTGAAAATATTTTCTCTTCTAAAACTTCAAAAATAAACTGAAAGGTAAAGATCTAAGCGAAATAAGGCTGAAGTTCTGTTTTGCAAGAGATTGATCTCTACTTTTTTTTTTTTTTTTTTTTTTTTTTTGGATAAGAAACCGAACTTACATTGAAAAAAATGAAAGAATATACAAGGACATAAAAAATAAAAAATAAAAAACACAAATTATGCTGCTAAAAAACACAAATTTTGCAGCTTTTTAGCAGCATTCTGATGTGCATGAACAAATGCATTCACATGGAATATTGACATAATGATTGTTGTGTTCACCGAAGAAAGTTCAAAGCTTAGCAAAAAAAGATTTGAATATTTCAAACGTTATACAATTACATGCCCCTAATAATGAATGGCAACTCATTAAGTCATTATGTATTCTTAAGTCTCATCTACTAAAACCTAAAACCTCAGGAAAATGGATGGGTTCTTTTCCCCTTGAATGACCACGAAGAAATGCATTGCAGACATAAAAGCACCTCAGGTAATTGGTTATTCCTAACATATAACTAGAAGTAGCTATGTATGCTCAACTTTAAAACGCTACACGAAGAAAGATGAAAAGGCAAGAGGAGGGAAAATTGAACCTGTAAGAAAACTCCAGGAGAAAATTCAGACACAGCACCATCTTTTCCAGCTAAACCTGCCTTCTCCAAAATGCTTATTACTGCTGGACGGGCCTACTCCATGTATTAAATCTAACCATTATTCATTTTGTGAAAATAAAGCAATAGCAGACAAAAGGTACAAGCTTTAGGTCAATATCTTGACAATCAAGAAAAAAATCTACCTTCCCAGTGGCTATAACAACTTTCACACCCCTTGACAAGGCCTCTTTCAGAGCCTTGGCAGTTGTTGGAGTAATTTGACTTTTACTGTTAAGCAATGTACCTTGCATAAAATTAATATACTTAATACAAGTCAAAAGGTTAAGTCATGGAATATTTTAGAACCAACTTAAGTGAGCTCTTACCATCCATATCACAGAAAATATAGCTGAACCTTGGGCGGTAAAATCGAAGACTACCTTCTTTTTTCCTGTCTTTAACAGGTCAACAGTAAGAACATACAGAACATAATCTTACAGCATAAGAACAGTTAACAAATATACAGAACATAATACAACTTTATTATAATCATAAACGATTTTTGGTTGCATTGATGCAGTCATTAGGGGAACAATAAAGCAGGCAACTACAAAATTACCATCTGAAACTTCTGCAACTGAGTTTAAAGTAGTTTCAGCATCAATTGCACTCTGAATTAGCCCTTTCCCTTTCCATTCTAAACTCTTCAAAAGTACTTCCTCCTCCTTCTCCATTTCTACTTCAGCCTCTTCACTAATCTCATGATCAAATCCCAAAAGATGCAACAATCCATGCACCTGTACAAACCCCATGTAATGATGAATTTCCTTTGCTTAGTTGAATTCTTGATAGTAAAAAATTCTCAGGAGGCTAAAAAAGTAAAAAAAATATTAAATTTAAAAAAAAAAAAAAAAAAAAAAGAGTTGCTTCAGTTGCCTTTCACTTAGTGTAGGATGCTTTTCTTTCTACATAATTCAGTACCAAAGGTTCATTTTCCTGGAAGGAAGGAAAATGTTGGGCTTTTGTTGACATTCCTCAAGGCTAAATCAAAAGAAAATAAATAAGTATATCACTCAACTTTCCATTTTTAGGAAATGGATCCTTCAACGTTTAATTCCTGTTGCCTTGAAAAACAGTTTTTCTTTCATTTATTCTTTGCTT
The DNA here is from genome assembly GCA_028017165.1 of Herpetospermum pedunculosum. Lineage (NCBI taxonomy): Eukaryota > Viridiplantae > Streptophyta > Magnoliopsida > Cucurbitales > Cucurbitaceae > Herpetospermum > Herpetospermum pedunculosum. Next base: position 86,792,392 of record CM051522.1, read on the forward strand.
ATTTCAGCAGTGAATGAAATCCTTTAGAAGTGTTTGGCTGGTCAACATTGAAATAAGAAATATGAAAATGGAAAGGCTAGTAATTGAAAGATTGAGAATAAAATTGCTTAGAATGAGATATCTGGATTTGGAATACACGTTAATGAATTTCAAATGCTTGAAAATGAAGGATAGAGTGTTTGAAATGTGCTGATGAATGTGATATTGGTATACGTTGCATTGGAATGTGAAGCTTGGGAATAGAAGCCTTGGGAATGAAATGTCTGTGTATTGGTGTGCAAGAATAAGAATGTGAAATCCAATCCCATGGACCTATGCCTGCAATCTAAATGCCCTCTTAGACGCTCCCCTAAAAGCACGTATGCTATGAGCATAGTAGCAATGTTTTGTTACTAGTTCCCAAACCTAAGGATGTAGGGGTAAAGTTCTTAGGTTTTTTTTGAAAAAAAAAAAGGTAATCAAGTAACAAACCAGGAGTATCCGAATCTCATCAAGGAGTGTGTGCCCCCTTTCCTCAGCCTGCCTCGCAGCAGTCTCAACAGAAATGACAATATCACCTAACATAAGCTGAAGATACAAAAATCAATAGATCATTTATCACTCTCAAGGACATTATTAACTTATTCATTTGCACTGAAGTTCTTACAATTGGAAGCTTCAGTTCTGGGACATGCTGTGACATGGACAGAACATCAGTGGCATGATCCTCATCCCTCCATTCTTTATTAAGTTTACGAATAAACCCGTCATTACAAAGTAGCACGGACAACTCGACACTATCAAATAAACCAGCATCATTTATTGAACTATCTCGAGTTATATATTGTGAATCCTTTAAATTGTTCAAAGCTAACTTCAGAGCCTTAGGAACATTCAAACGAAGCATTTCTGCAATACTCTGAAGCATTAAGAAAAGGAAAAACATAAGAATTAAATGATAGATCAATAAGAAACCTTGCAACAATGCAAAAAGAGATCAAACATGGTTCTAACGATCATGAAGTAGAGTAGAGATTAACCATCATGGGTTGGCCTAGTGGCTAATAAGAGCCTTAGAAATAATAAAGAGTTTAGAGGGAATGAGTTAAACCATGGTGGCCACCTACCTAGGATTTAAGGAAACCCGTACCGTAGGAAATTAATTCTTAGGTAGGTGGCCACCATGGATTGAACCCATTCCCTCTAAATTCTCAAGACTCTTAATGACCACTACGTCAACCCATGATGGTTGAAGTAGAAATTTTTATCTACATATTTGACAAATTAGATGAAATTATAGTCGTCTCAGATGCATTTAGTGCTAATAATTGCACGCTAAGCAGCTCGGAGAAGCTATATTCTCCTTAATTGTTGGGACAAGATCACACAACACTGAATTTCATAGCTTAACTGTTTTTTTCAATCTTGTTCCCAAGTTTAAAAAATCATGATAAAATACAATATCAATATGATTCCCAGATTATTGCAAACCCAAAAATAAATATAAGAGTATGAGCGATGCATCAACAAGCAAGTCCTCGTAGCAATGTGCTGCTCCTTTTCTTTAGTTCAAACAAAAGGTAGAGGTGGGGGTTCCAACCTCTAAATTTTAAGGAAACTTATTAACGTCTTAACCAATTGAGCTAGTTAGCATAATGTGATAGTGCTGCCAACATGAATTAAATATCACTTTAATTAACTCACTTACATACCACATTCACAGATGAAATGACAACAACAATTACAACATAGAATGCAACAGGATTGCCCAAAACACGCATTCTTGATCCCTCCCATTATTACTCTTCTCACTGTCGTCATGAAAGAAAATCTTTTTATGAACATATACAACAACAAAAATTACTAAAAAAAAGGAGGACAAATGTATATGTACGTGAAGAAAGAGATACCAAAATTTCTGGGTCGTTCGGCAACTCTTCTTCAATACAGATACTAACATTGAGCTCTAATTCCTTGATCTTACTCTTTGGGACTCGTCTCCTCGCCTTTCGATACTCTCTTTGCCCACAGAAAATCCTTCCACAAGGCCTTTGGACCTTATTGTATGTTCCAGATAAAACGTAGAAACTCCGAACGAATTGGGAAAAGGGTATTTTAGCTGAAATGCGGTCGTAAGAATTCGCTTGAGAAACAGAAGCCAAGTGCGAAGAAGGTCGCCATGAAGAGGAACTTTGAGAGTTGGGATAGAAAGGGAGATGGGCAGCTAACGCCATGTGAATCCCAGAGGGGAATGGATGGTGCGAGGCGCGAAGAAGAGGGGACGCTCGGAGAAGCATGTAGAACAAAAATTACAGAGTGGAAACTGTTGCGCCGGCTTCTGCTTTGTTTGTGAAGATGTTGGAAGGATGTGATTGTTGTTTTTGCGCCCAAGCCTGAAAATTGAAGACGATGAAGTTAATCAAGTTTTGTCCTTTTTCTTTTGATATTTAGCTCTCTTTTTTATCTTTTCCGTGTAAATAACGCCCCACAAGGCTATTTTGGAGGTTTGTCTCTGGTGCTGAGAAATTGACACTAATACCCTTGTTGTGTGTTTCTTTTGGAGCTGAATAAATATGGGGTGAGACTCAAACCTTCAACTTCAAGAGCAGGAATTGGTGTTGTAACTTCTAAATTTGTTGGTGCCCTTATTTAAAAAAATTATTGAATGAAGTCGTCATAACGTGACTTCCACCTAGTGACTTCCACTTAGTAATTGTTGGTGCCCTTATTTGAAAAAATTATTGAATGAAGTTGCCATAACGTGACTTCCACTTAGTAATGTGAAGATTCGAAAATCTATGTCTATATTGTGGCGCCTTCCCCAGTAATTTCTCTCTTGTTTGTGTTTTTGTCTCGATGTAAATCAGTTTAAAATAATGATTTTTTTGTGACGAAGTTGTCTGAAACATGAGTTTGTAATCATAACTTATAGGGATGCAGTAAAATCCCAAGAAGAATTCAGAATCAAAACTCATATTTCTAAAGAAACAGAAGATAAATATATACACACAACAGCAGTTGCCTGCCTCAACCTTGAAAACCAAGGCTGCGCTTACAAGTTGCAGCTTGATAACACTGCCATAATCAATAAAAGTGTAGGAAAACAAAAACCTACATGGGAAAATCCTAACTAGCATTCACTCTCTGACATAAACTGCTGCCATTGCTACGCAAAATTGCTGCTATTCTCACCCAAAACTCGAAAGATTTGACAGGAACATTTCTGGTACTTTTAGATTTGTGTGTTTGAATGAATTTTGAAAGGAGTTTCACTTCATTTCAGTGGCAACGGCAGAGTTCTTTAACACACGTAGTCTCTTCACAGTGGAAACAAACATGCTGCATGGAAAATGAAGCCAAATAAGTCCACCATACAAAGAAAGCTCAAGTAATGACTGAAAAAGAGTTTCTATTTCATAAAAGACACTTTTCCTAAGATTGTATTGGATTTGGTCAGGGAAATGCTAGAGGACATAGGCTACAAGATCAGCAGTGGGAAATGCTTACTTCCATGGGACATCACCCACAAGCATCCTGTCCCCTTCATTATCATAGTAAACTAGAGTGTACAGCCCATTTTTGTGTTTGGAATCAGATAATGAAGTTGTTTCCTCCATCTTTCTCCCATCTTCAGCAACCAAATAGTTTCTTTGTGCTGCAGTTAATTAGAAGAAGAAAATAAGAACCAGTTTATAGTAATTTCAGTATGCCGATTTAATTTACAACTCAGAATTCGTTTCATAACCTTTTGGTTTTTGGTTTTTAAAAATTAAGTTTATAAATATTACTTCCACTCATGAGTTTTAGTTGTCTTCTTTCTAAAAATGTTTTCACAATCCAAGCCAAGTTTTGAAAACTGAAAAAATAAGTTTTTAAAAATTTGTTTTGATTGTTGGAATTTGGCTAAAAATTCAAATGTTTCTTTAAGAGAGGTGAAAATCATAGTAAAAGAAGTTGCAAGGAAACCAGCACAATTTTCAAAAACAGAAAACTAAAACCGAATTCGTTATCAAACATAGCCTCAGTAATTATCATATACAAAAGAAATATATAGTTTTGGGACAAAATATTGATGGAATGCATGGCATTGAAGGATTACCTGCAAGAAGACAGTGGAAGAGTTCGTCTATGCCAGCAGACAGTTGATCATAACTATTATAGGCTTGGAGATTCAGTTTTCTTCCAATGGGAACCCCATCCATACAGACTTTCACAAACATTTGTCCGTTGCAACAGTCAGATTTTGAGCCATTCTCCTCCTTCACAGTTCCTTTTGACAACACAAGAGAGTTAGGCTTTGAAGAGCGTGGGGCAGCAAAGTTCTTCCTGAAAGAACGGATGGGAGGCCAACCAACAGCTGATGCAACTGAAGCCCTGCTATCAAGATGTTGAAGTCCTTGTAGTTAGCAACTTAGCATAACTTGTTTCCTTGATAAACTTATAAGTCATATCCATTTTGAAGTTAAAACTAGTTCGGAATGAGAAAAAAAAGCCTAATTATAAGTAAAAGCAAATGAAAACAATCAGCTGCAGTTCAAACTTTTGTATTAAAGTGATCTTAAGCCGGTTAAGGGGTACGCCTTGGATATCATAACTTTTTTTTCCCTTGTAATATTATCCATACAGAACTTACTTCAGCTGCAAGGGACTTTAACCTTCCAAGATTTCAAGAAAACAGTTTAAACAGGAAAAAACAGTCTAACTTTCATTTCAACTTAACAAAAAGCAATTTGAGAAAGTTGGTGGATTATTTGGGCTGATGAAACATGTAATCATAGTCTGGAAAATACAAAGTTTCAGTGACATGATATCCATCGCTTAAAAAGTAGAGTTTGATAAGAATGGTTAGAAAGCAGGACATAAAGAAGATAACATGACTAACCTTTTGTCATGGTGTTTAGTTTCAGATGAATCTGCAGGAACTGAACCAGTGTTGGGACATGATTTCCCATTCAAGTATGGAAACTCAGCTGTTTTCAAACTGCCTGGCTTTGATGGCTCCTCTGACACCAAGTCCAATTTCTGAGGCATCAGTAATTGTTGTAAATATGAAGATTTTGATTGTTGAGACAGCTTCTGGGCTTCCCTCTGAAAAGCTGAAGATGGTAAGGAAGCACCAAGACATGGAGTGAGAGGAGAAACTTTCTCAGCTGTTTTCTCAGAGAAAATCAGCTTGTGGGGTTGGAATTCATCATTTCTATCCAACCAATTCCCATCTCCTGCTATTCCTTCAGCTTTTTCATAATAAAGCACCCTTTTGTTGCTTCTAATGTTCAAACAAGAAGGAAAGAGCTTAACAGAAGAGGGGTGGAATAATTCACCACTTTCATGGTTACTATTCAAGCAGCTGCTTCCTTCTCCTGGCAATCCAAGTCTCAGTTCAAGTTTATTGTTCTCACTAACACAACTTCCAGCACCATTTTTAGTCAAGTCCCATTCCCTGTCCCTAGAGATCAGATCAAGAAGCTCAGGACACCTGACCATTTTTTTTTCTTCCAAGGAAAAGTTATAAATTGAGCTTGAAAGACAAATCAACTTCTATTATGCTTCAAACCCTCTTCTCATAAGTCATATATATATGACAAGAAGCAAAAACAGAGAGAAATTTTGGATGAGAACAAATCACAAACAGATGGTGTGCATTAGTTAAAGGTAAGGCCAAAAAAGTACTGGGTTCAACCACAAAACGACAGATAAAGATAGGGGGTCCGGGTAAAGGGGATAACTACTAGATTAGATCATTCTTGCTTTCCACCCTCAAACTTAAAATTCCCAGCAAAAAAAGCACCCAAAAACCACTAAGAAAATGCTTAAACTATATACCCCACCATCTTTACAAGTAAAAGATGAAAAGCTAAAGGGGAAAAAGATCCCAAAAATATTTGGAATGCTTTATTTGGAGTGTGTCTAAGTGAAGTGGTGGGTGGAGCGTGTTCAGTCCGTAGAGCAATAGGATGAACTCAAAAAAAGATGAATGATTTTGGCTCAATCCGCACTAAAGATAGAAATTGCTGAGCTTTTTCACATGGCAGATTGGTTCAAGTGCAGAGAACTACTTGAATTTCCTCTCATGAACATGACATAACATAACACAAACCCATCTGTGTCACCTTCAGCAAAACGTGCCAAATTTAAAATAAAATAAAATAAACATTTTTTGGACACCCAAAATTTTATTTTATTTTAATACAAAAAAAATGTGAGGTGGAATCAAATATTAAAATAATGCTGCTGGAAGCTCTTACTTTTTTATCATTAGTTCAAGATTTATGCAATTAGTTATCTTCATGTTGCCAGAATATTTATCTTAAGAAAGTAATGTGTATTTTATTTGAAAATGACATTAAATTTATTTTTTTGACAAAATTATTAGATTACAATATAAATATATAGTCAAGAACATAGTTTAATATAGACTGATTAAAATTAATAGTCCAATACTGTCAATACCCTGTTTCATTTTGGTATTTATAGGTTTATAGGTTTTAATTTGATCCTATGATTTAATTAGACCTTGCAAACCACCGTTCATGAAGATATAATAGGTATACGTAGTGTAATACCTTCATGATTTGAAGAATTTGAACTCGTGAGAAAAAGATTAGATAAGCAAAACAGGGGGTTATAATAAGTAATTGGTTTGATTAAGCTTCAAAAGTAAAACATAAACACGGTTAGAAAAAGACATGATTTTAAAGTTGATAGCTCCTCCTACAAGAATATAATCCTTATAGAGTACTACTCTATATGAGAATTTGGAGAAATACACTTTTGGTTGTTTAAATTCCCATATAACATATATATAAAAGGATAAATAATAAACTTTAGTTATTAAAGTTATGGAATGATATTGTTCACTTTCAGCTTAAATCATTCTGATTTTACTTTAGTTTGTTTACATAAATAGGCAATTTGAGGACTATAATTACACAAATGTTAGTAAGCTTCAAATATTATGGGTTTGTCACGATTAACAAGCCAAGTTGATTTAGAGATAACACTACTTTAATACTCAGATATTATATTTAGTTTTAATTATAATTAATTTATTTAAAAATATTTGAAAATAACGTATTGTTTAGGAAATTTTCGGTTGAAAAGATATTATCTTATTATATCAAATCAACCATAATATTTTTTTTAAAAAAATCAAAACAAGTTTCCCGGATCACCCTATTCATTCATCTCCTTTCTTTTTCAAAATCGTAATAGCCCTAATATCGTCGACGAGAAGAAACGACTAAAATTGTGATAGCGGCTGAAATTCTAATTTATTTAAAGAATTATGTCAATGGTGTAATAAAATCTAAATTTATTTAATTATTTTTATGAATTATGTTTGTGATGAACACATGAATTGAAAGATAGATTTATTTTTTTGAAAAAACGACTTAGAACATGGATTGACGGAAGAAGAAATGAAAATAATGGTATTCAAGAGAAATAGTTTTAAATTTGTGGGTAATATAAATAAGAAAAAAATAAAATGATATTTAGCCAATTGAATAAACATTATTTATGAATTATAAATAATTTCATATATGAGAATACGTTTATGGAATATAAAATATATAATTATTTTGATTTTGATTTTTGAAAATAAAAGAGCAAATACTGGATTAAAAAAAAAACAAAATTTGAATCGTGCTAAATCCGTAATATTTAAAACTTGGTGACATTTATGAAATATGGGATCAAAATAATGTCTTTTACAATAATTTCTTTTTTACTTTTGGTTCCACCCAAAAAGTTGTTGTTTTTCACTTATATACTCATGATGTTCCATTTTCTAACTACTCACAACACGATTTGCATGTTTATAATTTGTAAAAGTTCCCATTTTACTTTCAATTGGTATAGGTGTGTTGAGAAATAAATTCTATAAAGTTGAATTTATGTGACTTACTTTTATATAACTTGTGGATATGGATTAACAAATTTATAGCCATGATATATATAAACCCACATAATAAATACAGATTGATTGATTTTACTTCTTTTCATGGATTATGTGTAATTAGGCAAACATCCAACTTCTATTTCTGAATGCATGTATGGTAAATACGAGGTTGTTAATTAATTTTGTTTTCTTCGTAGATTCGAACATGCAAAGAAAGAGTAAGTTGAATTTCGTTTGAAAGGACTTTGGTTTAGCTAGTGCTTCATTGACTGCAAATTGAGAGCATCCACCAACGAAACAACAGTCAACTATTTGTAAAATGACCAGACACACAAATTGCCACATATTTCATAACTTTTTCCTCTGCTCCATCATGCTTATCACCCACATTACTTCACCATATGACCTCGGTCTAATCCAAATCCTTTGTTTTTCTTTCGACAACTTTAATTTGCTTTCTTACCCCACCTTGCATCCAAAAAACTTTTATAACTTTAATTTGCTTTCTTACCCCACCTTGCATCCAAAAAACTTTTATTATCCCCCATCACACTTTACTTTTGTATTACCTCATAGTATAATCAACTCTAAAGGGTAATAATTGAATGTTCAGTCAATAGGGTCAATTAACAAAATTAACTTCGAACAAGTCAATTTTCCAAACTTTAATGGCATCCCCCAAAATCATTAGATAAGCGAGTATCATCATCATCATCATCGGCATATCAAAGTTCTTGCATCTATCCTAATGGCGGACCCCTACATTCCACTTAATTAGATACGATTTTAGCCATGATAATTTTCCACTTTCACTTTTATAAGTCCTTTATGAGACCCTTTTTAGCTTTTATACATTTTTCTTTTTCTCTAATGATTTTTTGAAAGAAAAGAAAGATTCTGTTGGGAGTTGCTCATGCAAAGCCTTTATCCCATTTCCTTGATGGAAAGAATGATAATTCCCTACTACTTGACATTATAAACTACATTGACTCGTATATCGCACCATCAAAGTCAAACCTATTTAGGTTCAAGTTTCGCATGCCTGTCCCAATATTTACAATTCCCTATTTTCTTTGAGGAAAAAAATAAAATGATAAGAAGATAAACTAATCTGTAAGAAGATATAAAACTAAGATTAAATGAAGTCTTTAATTATTAATTCAAAGTATCTAATTCCATAATGTAGATTATTTTATATTCTTTTCTAAATATTCATGTATTGTTGAAGTTGCTGTCAAAGGGTGCATAGCTAGCAATAATTGACATACTAATCTCTTACACGGGATCGGAGATTTAAATTCCCCTACTTCACTCTCTAAGTGAGGTGACATTTGGTTACATACATGATACAACAAATGTTCCAATCAGTAAAACGCGCAAGCATGTGTTACGATTACGAGTGAATAGTCAGAGAAAATACTGTATAGCAAGTCGAAATAACAAGTCATCAAAGAATCCAATAGCTGCTTTTCTTATACTGGAAAAAGTTCATTGACAGACAAAATCTCATTACGCAGACAGCTTGAATAGTGGAGTTATGGTTTCATAATCGCATATGAATGAATATGCAATTTTTGATAGGTATCCAAACTCATAAGTTATCACACAGTACATGATGCACAAGAAGTTCATTACAGAAAAAATGGTAACAATGCTAAATAAAAACTGCATCAAAGAATTTCAGAGCCTTTCAAGTTACTTTCTGTCATAAACAATAAGTTAGCTTGTATTCTACAAAAATTTATAGACAACGGGAAGTTACCATTTCTTCTGTGGTTGCATTGATGTTTATCCTTGAAAATATTTCAAGACTGCTCGATTCTGTTCATCTCCAAAAGAACCCCATTGCTTGATAGACATCATTGAGAGTAGCCTTTGCAATAATTGAAGCTTTTCCAGCACCTTCGGTCAGGACTTCATCCAAATAAGCTGAATCAGATATAATTTCCTTGTAACGGACCTGCATAGTAGAAATCCAAATTGAAGATAAAAGAAAAAATCACAGACAAACTCAATAGCATCCGAGGAAGGACTTGTAATGCAAACTTTCAGGATAAGTGAAAGGAACAGAAGCATTGAGCTGGAAATAACAATCATCTTTGCCACGTAGGATTTAGGAACAAGTTCTGACTGACGTAAAACCATTACACATGCACTTTATGAATTTTACTGGATAAATCAAACATCATTTTTTTTCAACAACTTTCATTGAGAATAAATGAAAGAATGACCGAAAGCAATATAAATAAAAGGAAAGCTCAAGCCAAGAGGAATCCAAAAGGCAACGGGAAATAAAAATAAAAAAACACACAAACAGAAGTTAAATAAAAGGAGGCTTGATGAGAGATGACGGATAAAGTGATTATAGTGACGGAAGTCCAAAGGGAAGCATTGGATCTAGCCAAGGACAACCTCCTCTCTGGAGGAATCCTTATCACTATCTATCGCGGAAGGAGGAAGGAATAAAACTCCTTGGCTCCTCCATCCACCTCTAACATCATTAAAATAAGCTTGCAAAAGCAAGAACAACCTTATCCATTAATAACTTGAAATAGTTCCAAAATTAGGTACAGGTTTAGCTTTTATTTAGAAAAAGACCGGGAGAAAAAAGGTAGACCTTATGAAAAAAAGTAAAAAACTCAATGCAAAGTCATTAACATTCTGATATCGTACAGAAATGCTGCAAATATATAAGTAAAGAACTTTGGGAGAGTGCTATTTAAGATTGAGTTCATACTTCATTGAGCCTATCTCTGTGTTCCTTTCAAGTTTCAACAACATTTACCCCATTGCTTCCTTTATTTGCTTCAAGGTCTATAGTAAGAGAATTTCTTTCCAACACTTACACGCCACAAGATGCATCATACCCTCCTAAAAGAGTATCATAATTAGAAGCAAACCTGGATAGGATGGAGATGATCGACCAAAGCATCGGTTAAAAGGATTTTAAATGTTCCCCAATTCATATTTCCACACTCCCGCTTAACATCCTGCAATGGAAAATGTTAGCAAGACCAAATTTTAGAAGGTTCAAATTTCAACAACTTGGCTAGGTAGAACACCTCTTTTGTTTTTCCAGAAACAAGTTGGTAAATTGTAAGAAGATTGTTGCATTCGGGTCTTTCAGGATTGCCAAATTCCATCCTGTGTAGTCCACAAGAGACAAGATAAGAATATCGTTGATAACTTCATTATAGAAATATCTCATAGAAACATTATTTATGAATTGTAGGAAGCATAACAGAGCATTATATAAGACAATAATATTTAAAGCTTTTGGACTAACCCGGGAAATGAGTCAGTTTTGCATCGCTTTATCTTGCTCATGATTGCCTACATCGCAGAATAACAATTGACACGATATTAAATCAAAGAAAGTATAAAACAGATGGACAACCAAAGATGTCTCATACATCAAAAACTTAACATGGTAGTTTCAGCTTCAAGGATTAATAAATTAATATTGCATCTTTCAGCAGTAATTTTGCATCAGAGAAAACATGTCCACTAGAATTGAAAGAATTGAAGTCAAACAAACAATTGTCATACTGCAAGCAATAAATCCAAAAAAGAGAATATCCCTGAAAACACATACCCAATTCGCCTAACAATATTTTCTAGAAGTAGTGTGTCCAGCCCATTTTCATGGATCGAAGATGAATACTGAACAGTTGGCAATGAAATGCAAACTAAGGAATGTAAACATTATATTATAATTTATAAAAGAGAGGAATGAAATAAAGGCCTATAAGACGATGTTGGTGTATCAACTACTCTCAAGGAAAAAGTGTACCAATACGTCATCTAATAATTATTATTATTTTTATAGGAAACAGAAACAATTTCATTGAACCCTAATAATTATTTGATATAGATATAATTTAATGAAGGATATAACATGAAAGACCATATAAGAGTTGGTTAATTTGGAAAGGTGCTGTGGAAGTGTGTTGTGAGTGCAACCCTTTGGTCAATTTGGAAAGAGATGAATCTTAGACTTTTCCCTATGGGCTATGGGGTTTTTCTACCTTATTTTTAGAGAGGTAGTCCTTTATAAAAAGAAAAGGAGATTTCTATGGCTGATTTTTGTTTGAGTGATCCTGTGGTCAACATGACTGTAGCGAATAGCGATTTCGCGGATTTTCTCGAATTGGATCAATCCTTTTCATCTCTCTCATCTTCTTCTTTTTAGCTTTGGATTGATGTTTTGATCCACCCTCTTTGTGTTTGTTGTCCATCTTCTCTTGTTACAATTTGGAGATGTTTCTTGTATCTATTGGATAGAGTTTATCCCTTTTTGGCTCCATTATATCAATGAATGGTTACCGTTTCTCATAAATAAAAATCAAAAAAATAAAAAATCTTTTGTCAATAGTGTACGAGTTCTAATCACAAAGAATTCTTTATGTAATTATAGTCTTACCATGATACTTATTTAATATACTCTCATACGTTTCTTAAAAAAAAAAAGGATACACCATTAACAGGTAGGATATATCTAGTCGATGATCGTGTAAATTAATTAATATATGCAGCAAATGGTTTTTTTTTTTTTATAAGAAACGGTAACCTTTCATTGATAATATGTGAAGAGTGACAAAAGAGTGTTTAATCTGTGCAAAACAACAAAAGTGCTCTTCCAAAGATAAGAAGGAGAAACAAGCTCAAACAGGAGCCCAAAAAACAAACAAATCACATAGGGTAGGACTCTCCGGTAGTGTCGAAAGCGACCAAAGCGGGCCGACCAAAAAGGCGGGAAATCTGTAGAAACGTGTCAATACAACGATCAAGAAGGCCTAAACGGGCCAAAATGATGTAGAAATCAATCAATTGGGTGTTTCGACCCTTCAAATAAATACCTTCGGCGGGATGATTTTACCATAATTGATACCCGAATTGAGATTCAATAACTCATTTTCCCAGTTACGTTGCTTCTTGTTGTTTGTCATCTTCTTCTGTTTACTTAGAATAGGTAAAGACATTATACACATACCTCTTTTAATCAGCCATGCTAACACAATTGCAAGGTAGTGTGTAATGTCCTTTTCTGTAGGAATTTCTTCAATTTCTCCTGTAATGACCTTTTGTGTAGTGTGCTTGAAGCCAAAATCAGGGGATTGGTTGACTAATGATGATTGAGGGGGATCCATGGCAATCGGGGTTATCGCTAATGGGAGCTCATCTTCGATTGATTCAAAGGATTCATCAAAAAATTTAGTTATAGTTGTGGGGAGAAAACAAAAATCTCTTTGGAAGCATTTCTAATAGAGGGTGAGTCCTCGTTAGATTGGGAGCAAGGAGATGAAAAGAGGTCATCGGAATCATTTAAGATCTTACCCGAATTGGTAGAATAAATGGTTCCAATAACCAAGGATGATTTCCTATTGTTGATGATGATAGGTTTGAGCAAAGGGGAGATTTTTGTGAGTAAATTCGGTGGAGGAGAGGGCTGTTTGGAGTGAGTATTTGTAAGGAGTGAGTATTTAGAAGGGCAGAATGAGTAATTGGGGTAGGGTTTATTGTGATAGGTTGAATCTTGGTTTGGGAAAGACTTTTTGTGGGATTTTTGGCTACAGTGGGTGGGTTGGTATGGGGATCTGATTTTGCTATAGTGGGGTTGTATGGGAATTTACCCCCTGCCCATGTGCCTCTTCCTCCAATTTGGGAAAAAAATGAGGGATTTTCTGTGGGAGTTGACTCGAGGGTACGGATTGTCTGGGGAATGCTCTGTGCGTGGGTTGAGAGTAGCCCGAATGGGAATGGGTTGTAAAGGGGCTACGGCGGCGCGTAGTGCCCAAAATCGGTTGTGCTTGAGGGATCTTTCCATGGGTGCCTGCAATGTAATTGATGAAAGGGGTTTCATCAAAAAAGGGGTCAACCGTAACTTTCAAAGGGTTAGAGGATGAAGAAGGTAGCTCTATTTCGGCTGGAATAAAGACAAAAGTGTTGTCTTCAACCTTGATATTGACCTTCATCATATTAAGTCAAGATAAGGTCTTCTTGACCGTCTCTAAATACCCACCGCAAGCATCTCCGATGGCCTTGAATGTTTCTAACGACCATTTATCCACCGGTAAGTATCTGATTTTTATCCATCCTCCATATGAGGAGACTGTTGGATTCCTCACGAAAGCTTCAGAGCTCCATGGTTCGTACTTGATGGAGAGTCTCCCCACTTTTTTCCAGCATCTGTTTTTGCACAAAAACTTACCTTGTTCCTCATCAAGGACCGAAAGGAGAGCTTTATCCGGTTGGAAGGGATTGATAGTACCAGAGTTTGTGACTTCTAGTTCAATCTCCTTTGATATCTCAGTCCAGTCGTCATGTAGATGGCGCATGTGGATGATGATCACCCTTTTAGGATAGAACTTTGCAAGCTCATAAGATGAGGGGAAAGCTTCGACTAAAGATTTATGAGTAGGGTGGGAAGAGATCGGCTTCGAGCAGAGATTGTTCTGTAAGGCTTGCTTATAAGAGGTAGGTGGGAGGGTAGTAGCAAATTTGTAAGGAGTTTTTATGACTAAAGAGGCTTTAGGTTGGTTGTTGGTGCCTTCAAGAGAGAGAAAATTCTTCCAGCCAACTCTGTTATCACCAACCGGCAGTAATAGCTTATTTAAGCCCCCATTAACTCCACACTTAGAAGCATCAACCAGTGAAGTGAAGGTCGAAATGAGCCATGGGAGAGACTCTTTCTTTAAGGATAAAGAGTATGATCGATCTTTTGTAGCTTCAGTGAGCCTGATTCTTTCAGAAAGGGAGATGGAGAAGGTTTTTCGATCAATGGAAAAACACTTTGAACTTTGTGTTTTCCAGCGAGGCATGGAGGATTCCGGTGAGTTACAGTGATGGAGGACATAGTTGGCAAATGGCTTTTGTTGTGTTTAAAATTCATGTATTTCCAACTAACTAAATCAGTTATTATCATATATATAACCATAGTAGTCTCCAAATTATGAACAAAAATTAGGAAAGAGATCATGATCCAAAAAACCAACTTTTAGGGAAGAAACATAAAGAAAAAGATAAAGCTCAGTTACATCTTTTGAGTCGAGAAGATTGATTCTGGATTGATCAGAAGGAGCAGATTTGGACATCTGCAAGATGAACCATAGGGGACTTAAATAAGTTAACAGGGGGTTGTACCATCTTACTCAACTAAAATTGAAAATTACCTCAATAGAAACTTATTTCAAAATGTACCTTAGAAAGACCATCAGTGAGGGACATAACCCGTCCACCAGCTGGAGGTATAAGTGGCTCAGGAACCTACATTAGGATAAAAATTGAGGACCATTTCCAATAGCACGAGGTATCATGATATGTAGTAGAGGAAGGGCAGAAATCCACCTTGAAAATAACCCCACCTCTCCTGCATTAATTAGACAAGAAGCAGCAGTCAAATAACTTATATTTCATTATGAACAGAAATAGTCCAATATGAAACTTGGTGACTTTTATTTTTTTGATAAGACGAAACTTAGTGACTCTCACCCTCCTAATTTCTTCCACTTCTTTCCACCATATTGATGATTAAAACGCTCAGCCAGCTCACGAGTCAACTCAAGATGCTGCTTTTGATCCTCGCCAACAGGGACAAAGTCTGACTGCAAAGATATTTCACCAAATTACATTAACACCTTATACTCCTTTTTATTTGGATAATAAACATTTCATTGGTAAGATGAAGGTACAAAAAGATGGGGAATGTAAATCCCTACCCAAAGGAAATTACACCTATGTACTCCTTGCAGTTAGAGTATATTGATAACATGCTTAATTGATCTTAACGAACTTATCAATATCTAAAATTCTACCCAATTTGAAATGAGTTATGCATCATCCATGCATGATATGTGGTAAAAGATAAGAATATATATTACAATGGCGGCAATACAACAGGATGCTTGATAAACATCTAATGTAGAATTATGCATTTAAAAGGCATGACAAAAGATGAGATAAACATCAGAAAGAATTGACAACCAAAGAACAATCTGGTAAAATTTATGAGGTGCTATTATTAATGAAAATACATAACAAATTTCACACTCAAGTAGAAATTTCACAAATTAATATAAAAAGGCTGCATGTTGGGGAGACCACCTGATATAGAAGAATATCAGAAGCCATAAGGACAGGATAAGTGAGAAGTGCAACGCCAACATTTTCATCCCCCTACAAAATCCAAACCAGGTCAGCAGGCCGATCTGAATTATTAAATCAAGGTAGGATGCTTGATGATATGAGAAGGTACATTGCAGTTTTGAGAAACCACTTCCCAATAAAAACATGATGAAAGCATAATGACGAACCTAAAAATGGTATAGCTGCTAGCTTTTATTTTCTCATTCTTTTCGGATAAACCTTACTTCAAGATTTTAGGCTTTGAAACAGAAAAACTTTAAACAACAATGGGCAGATAATAAATACAACTAATAACATCTCACTGAGAGGCATATAAGATATAAGTCTGTCAATAAGAATTTCTTCCGTGCTTGTAAGCCTTCCACTGACAAGGTCTCAACGTTTTTTCATGGTATGCACAACGAAGGCTTAAAGAAAACATCCCTTTTCCATAAGAAATGTAAGCAAGTAATTTTTAAAAGAAGACAGAAATATCATAGAGCCGTAAACGCACCGCCTTGTGTGATTTCTCCTTAAATTGAATCATCCTGTTCAGCCAACCAATTGGGACAACTGGACTAAGCAGCCACATCAGCTCTGCATGAGCACGGACATGAGACTGAACGAAGACAGAAGCCTGTAATACAATGCACTTAATTTCATTCATACATCTTCCGCGGCTATAGACAATTTAAATGCTTTAGAAAATACTACATAAGAATCCCCTATGTATGAGAGAGAGAGAGAGACGCACATACAACTTCTACAAATCTAGTCATAGACACGCACACACACCTACAAACCGAACCTTGGAGGTATCTACACCACATGCTAAGTAAATAGCCGCTGTATCTCTTGTTGCTTTACACAGTTGCTGTGTATCATAAGGTAATGTGATCTGGAAACAATGAGAAGAATAGAATAAAAATGTAAGCTACAATTGTGAAGTAGTGGAAAAATCCAAAGACTGTTATACAAATTCCTAATAGAAAATACGATATTCCATAAGATTACAATTAGGTTTTGTCTTGGTAGTGAACATCATGTCTTAAAATTAAATTTGAATGATAGACATTGCAGTTACAACCATTCATTTACTAGACAACCTCCTAAAAATAAACCTCCAAGTTTACTACTATTAGGCTATCAAGACACTTTTGCCTTTTAAGTTGAACATAAAAACTAAAGCCTCCTTTAACCAAGATGATGTGCCCCCTTTGAGAAGAGTATATGTGGATTATGGAAAGAGTGCTTAATTCGTTAAGAACATTTTAAATTGGAATAACAATGATAATAATGAGCCAACACCTCGCATCTCCCACTTGGCAAGTGGGGGATCTTATAAAAACCTACAGGGCCAAGCATTATGTCGCTTTCAATTGCTTGCTCACAGACATCAACACAGCACCGTCGGTCCTTTCCTGACAGTGGAACCCACCCCTTAATGTTTTCCTAACCTCGTTTGATTTTTAAAATACTACATTCAACCGCTAGAAGTTTAGATAATTTGTAAGTTGGTACATATAGAAAGAATCACAAAAAGTATATGATGACCAGCTGACCACTCATCAGCAAACAAATAAAATCCAAAGTCACACCAAGACCAACACGCATAAGGACAGACATTCTGCCCATAGTCTAAACCCTGTGGCACTAAACTGAGGAAGCGAGAGGAAAAGAATCGGTGCAGTTCACAAACATGAAAATAACAATTGTCTTAACATACCGCATGGAGATCCACAATGAAGAAGAGAGTATCATATGTGTCCTGCAAAAATAGCATGAAATGAATAGGGAAATTATACAACAATATGAGAATGGAGTCATTTTATGTTTCTTATGGGATTTTTTTTTTTATTATAGAAAACAGTGATCATTCATTGATAAGATGAAAAAGGTACCATAGTAAGTCCTATCTAGGAGACATTACAAAAAACTCCTTCATTGAGAAAGGAGAGATTAAGAGACAAAAAAAAAAAAAAAAAAAAGTCGTGCCCTGCAATTGTGCATTCAAATTTCATCATAAGCTAACATGTGGGGAAAATGAATGATGACGAATTTGAAATAGATGTCTCAGTTTATTTCTCAGAGGATCATAGAGCTAGCAAACTCTTGTACATTGTCTAAGTATAGCTATAAAATCTTTTTTTTCATTTGTTCCCTTTTATGGATGAATCATTAAGAACCTAAACCTAGATTCAAGGTCCTGAGTATGTTCTGATAGTTCAAGGCAGCAGGACAGTCAGCTTCCAAGGTATTGATTTAACTTGTTCAAGAAAAGAATAAACCCTGTCTTTAGCCATATGAATTTTTATTCAACACGATAAAAAAAAGGGGGAAATGTATGGCACGTCATGAATTCCAAACATAATTTCTACATCTACTTAGGTAGTTAGGTTAAAGAAGTAGCATTGGTAATACAAGCACTGAGCCCAACCTTCATTACTTCAAAAGCTACATTCAAATGAAGTCTTTCAGGGAGCTATACATAAAAGATACCAACACTATTCTACCAAGTATTTGACAATTAACATGTCCAATTCCAAACAAGGAAGGTGGAGATTACAAGCAAGAGATGTCGTTGGAAAATTGAAAATGATTCATAAGGCCGTGTAAGTATGAGAAGTAATATAAACCTGAAGTGAAATCCAATTCTTTATTGCACCTAGATAATTACCAAGGTGAATTGAGCCCGTTGGCTGAACACCAGAAACTATCCTCTGCCTGGCAAAACAATACTCAACTTCGTTCAATTGCACGGCAAAGTAC
Organism: Herpetospermum pedunculosum; assembly: GCA_028017165.1. Taxonomy (NCBI): domain Eukaryota; kingdom Viridiplantae; phylum Streptophyta; class Magnoliopsida; order Cucurbitales; family Cucurbitaceae; genus Herpetospermum; species Herpetospermum pedunculosum. The sequence continues at coordinate 86,811,164 of CM051522.1, forward strand.
TCATATATATATATATATATTACACTAAGAGCATCCCTAAACCAAAAAGAGAATGGGGAAATAAGGGAGCAATGTGGAATAAAGAATATCAGCAATGCAGTTTCAGTCGTCCAAGTAAACCGGTGTCAACATTTTTAGTCTTATACTGGACATACTGTCAATGCGGTAACAACATTATGAATCTCAAACTTGAAAAGGCCGAGGTCAGAAGTTTGCTTAGGGCTAGCGACTCTACTCTAAAAGCAATCCAATCATACAACAGTTCAACAGCCATTTTCCTCAAACCAGCCGTTAACTAGTGTTTATCTTATTGCTTCTACGAAGTTCAGCTAGCAAATGTAGGATTAACGGAAAAATTATACAGTGACGAACAACGAAACCTCAAAAACACAGTAGCTTCAATTTTCGATCCACTGCCAATACTTCGTACCACTAAAACAAAATAAATTCAAGGTCGAATACAACGAATGCAGCATAAAGTATGAATTACCTTACAGAACTGGGAGGACGCTCTGGCGCAGCAGGTTCCGTGCCGGAGATACTGCAACAACACCGGGAACTGTTTCCGATTGAAGACCGGTGAAGAGGAAAGAGTGATTGAGTCTTGGAGTATCTGCTTCGAAATCCAAACGCAGAAAATGATCTGCTAGGAAGTTGAATCCGACATAGAAATGCCAAAACGTTCTCAAATTTCCCTGCATTTGATGATACTGCGTGTATATGTGTGCGAAGAAGATATCAGAGAAGGGAAGAAGAACGTACAGAGAAGGTGCAAAACGAGGAAACGACTTCGAGAGGACGATAGAGTGAGAGAGAAGGGAGTGACCCATCCTCGCTTCTGTTCTTCGTTGTTATGTTATCTTTGGTCTTTGGCTCTTCAGAGATGAGGTCTGGTTCTGGTACTCTTACAGTTTTACCCTTGGGCGGCAATTTATACAACATGTTGGCGTACGAGTAAATACCGCGCTTTTTGAAATTTAACAGTTTTGCACTTTGGAGGTAATTTTTATAGGTTAAATTATAAAAAAATATATCTAATCTATGGATTATCTTTCAAAAATACTTTCGAAAAACATTTCAAGTCAACAAGAGCATAGCTCAACGGCATGATCGCCACGTCACTATGAAGTCCTAGATTCAATCCCCACCCCAACACGTTGTCAAACAAAAAAAAATTAAAATATTCAAAAATATCTCTAAACTTTAAAATACTTTAAAAATAATCCTGGACTAAAAAATAGTTTAAAATATACCCCTATCTTTGAAAAAGGTTTTAAAAATGCTTTCACAATTAACCACACACAAAATCATGTAAATCTTAACTTATATGTCTACGTTTTTCATTATTTTTTTAACACTTCAGATGTTCATATTTAAATTTTTTTCATGTCATACAAGTACAAGTTATAATTTAACTGCCCACGTCATAATTTCGAGTATAAAGTTAATATTGAAGACATTTTTTAAACGTTTTTCATAATTAAGGAGTATTTTTTACATTTTATTTTTATAGTTTAGAGGTAATTTTTTAACTTTTGGAAGTCGAAGATATTTTTAAAAACTTTTCACGTTTCAGGGTATGACAACCAAATTGATGGAATATAAAATCAATATAACTATTGTAAATTTTAGTTTATACAAACTTATGTTTGCCTTTAATACTAGTGGAAATATAAAACACAAATAATCCTAATTATTCTTCAGTTTTCTTTGGGAATTAGATGAAACTTAAAATGAGGATTATTTGTTTGTCCGATGTCTTTTTTATGTCTTTAATTTTTAGGAATTTTTATATTAATAATCTACTTTAAATAAATTATTACACAAATATGGTAGTTTTCAAAGTATTTACAAAACTAGGATATCTAAATCGTGTATCATGGACACGAGCTCCCTAAATCGTGTCCATGATACACGATTTAGGAGTAACTCGTGTCTATAATACACGATGTAGGGGTAACTCGTGTACCATGGACACGAGTTATGATCTGCCACGTCACATGTAACTCGTGTTAATGGTACACGACTTAGGGAGTAACTCGTGTTCATGGTACACGACTTAGGGGTAACTCGTGTCCATGGTACACAACTTAGGTTGACACGTCTTGTAAATCGTGTCCATGGACACGAGTTACTCCTTAAATTGTGTACCATGGACACGATTTAGGTACCCTAATTTTGTAAATACTTTGAAAACTACCATATTTCTATAATAAGTTGTTTAAAGTACATTATTAATATAAAAATTCATAATTTTTGTCTACCTTGTTCTAAAAAAAAACCACATATACATAATAAAATAATGAATTATGGACCCGCCAACAACATCATAGCTCACACATGATGTATCGAGGGACCAAGAGGTCTTAGGTTCAATCCTCACCCCAACGTGTTGTAAAAAAAAAAAGGGAAAAAATCAATTTATACCCCTAAACTTTGAGGGTTGTATCAATTAAAACCCTAAACTAACAATTGTATCAATTTAAACCCTGAACTATCATAAGTGTATCAATTTACACCTTCTGTTAGATTTTATTTGAAAAAAAATAATTTAAACGGGTGGAGACTTATGATTTTAATAATTAAACCCATAAACTTTCATAAATGAATCAATTCTATGAAAGTTTAAGAATTTAATTAATAAATTACAAGTCTCCATTTTTATACTAGAGGGTGTAAATTGATACACTTATGAAAATTTAAGGTTTAAATTGATATAATTGTTAGTTTAGGGTTTTAATTGATACAAGCCTCAAAGTTTAGGGGTATAAACTGATTTTTTTCTCAAAAAAAAAAAAAAATAATCGTGGACCTCCATAAAGTGCCTTTGTGCCCCTCTTAGAGATATCGATGGAGCAAAGTGGGCACGAGGATGGCTTCATGATCCGTCTCGACCCCAATTATTTTGTATTACTACAAAAAAAAAAAAAAAAAAAAAAAATACTTTAATTTTGTGGGAATTTCTCACACCGGTTCCCCACATTTTATATTTTATTTGTTTATAAAAATAAGTTTAAACGGTTAATTTTTTGTGAAAATATAACTGTCAAAGACTTGAATCTCCCACATGTTATAAAAGATAAGAGTTTAAAATGATTGTTCTCATTCTCGTTTAGCTCGCATAGTTTTTTTTGTTCCCTCACTCCCTCCTTCATTTCCACTTAAATAAGAAATACCTGTCTTGTTAGGGGCAGATCTCCACAGGCCCCGACCCTATGTGAAAAATGTACATCTATTACCTTTTCTGACCAATGAACCAAGAGAACATTTTATTATTTCTTATGAAAAAAATTGTACACTACATATACATTACAACTATAATTTAAGAAGGGAAGGGGAACACTTGCTCTAGGGCTCTAATATGGATTCGTTCCTACTCTTTTCATTTATTGTATGTCGCGTCAACAACTTTTTGAGAATGATGCGAATCATGAACTAACTATTTATAAAAGCAAAACTATAATATGAACAAATAGAGTATGTACTATTGCAATATTATATATATTTTTTTCGTACAAGACAATAATCCATGAATCTAAATACGTTAATAAGATAACATCATTAGAAAATATAAAAAAATTATAGAACATATAGAAAGTAAAGTAAAAGTCAACGTAGAAAACAATTATATTTTTAATTGGGTTTTGACGTGTTTCAAAAACTTTCCACAAACTCTATACATAATGTTAGTAAAAGTTACAAATCGTTGATAGCTAAAATTAAGAAAATTGGAGAATCTAATGACTATTTATTTATAAGAGAGACTAGGAGACATACATAATGACTAAAAGATTCAATGATATATATATTTTTTTTTATTATTTTTTTTTGATGAAAAGCCTGAAGATTTAATATGCCATGATAATAAATTTGTTTTGTTTTTTTTGTTTATTTAAAAGAAGAATTGTTCGTAAACCGTAAATCCCCAAAAAGCCCGAAAGGCAGCAAAGGTTTAAGGAGGGAGCAGTCCAGCCGGCCCGTTTGGGTATTTCTGCTCGACGAGGCGTAGAACTGGAAACACTCCTCGGTCCAAATTTCGAGTTACAGTCAAGAATGGAGCGTCTCCGCCCGAGAGGCAGACAGATGTTTTCTGGGTTTACCAAGGGCGAGGTAGGGATCTCATTCATGTCTGATTAGCGCAGGGAATTGATATGCATTTTGTTTTTATTTTTCAATGATGATCCCCGAAGTATCTTTTGATGCTTTTGGGTGTAATGGAGGCCACAGCGCAACTTCTTTTGATGTGTGAACTATTGCATATTTTGTATTGTTACGTCAATAGTTAACTGTAAGTGAATGAACTCGTTTTGCGACTTCGTGTTCCATTTCTTTCAACTTGTTTCATCAGCAAACAGGAATGATCATGTAGAACAACTTTCGTTTTTCTTTAATCGGTTTATTGGCCTCATCGGTGTTCCACCAGACCACACATCGGTTCCCTAACTCCAACATTTGAAGTATTAACTCACCCCTGTACCAAAAACTGGACGTTAGGGCATAGTTAACTGTTAATCTTTTATTTGTATGCTTCTACCTTTGAATGGTGAGACGAGGGAGAATTATAATTTTTTGGAGTAAAATCACTTTTGTTGTGTTCGAAATCACCGCTAAACATGTCTTCAGTCATTCAAAATCAATTTTAGGTTTGATTTTACCCTTTTAAACACAGATTTTGAATATGACAAAGTGATTTTAACCATTTCAAAATCACTCCTAAACATGCCCTAAGTTAGGGATCAACTACTTTTTCTACCTATACTGGAAAATGATTACTGTGTTAATATCATCTACCTCAGAAAGCATCTCTCCTTCAACTTAATTCCCAGACACATAATTTGAGCATCTTCTTACAAAATATTGTATTGAGAAATATGCCCTTGTACAAAACAACAGAGAGCAAGTGAGACTTCCTAATGTTTTCATCATAATGAAAAATAGTTATGCAAAAAAAACCTGTGTGGTCTCATGTTCATGTGCATCTATCCTATCTTAATGGAAACTTTCCTTTTTATTAAAGGGGGAACAAAAAACCTCTTGCGAAGCAGAACTAATTACGTACAACATTTGTTGTTATTCTCATCCTATGTAATCTTAATTTTTTGCTGGTAAAGAACGAAGTTTCTATTCCCTATTTCTTCGTGTAACTACATTTCTTTTATGAAAATGGAAGTTTTATTTTTCTTTCCAGGATATTCATGGTTCTGAAGGCATATTTATTTAGTTTCTTTCGTTTCATACCTTAACACTGAATCCATAGTAAAATATTATTTTGCATCAATCTATAATGTTTTTTTTTGGGTCGAGAGTTTGTTGTATTGTACCTTTTATAATGTAACAGGGACATTCATTTTCGTTTCCCCCCCACTCGGGTTTAACCCCCTTTCAAACAGATAGAGAAAATGGAGAAATTGCTAGAGGAATCAGGAGAAGAGTTGCTTAATCGAGATTTTTGTCATAAAGTTACCAAAGGTTTCAAGTGAGTTTCATTTTTCTCGATTATCATAAATCTTTTAATTAATCTTTAAATATGTATATGATGTATGAATAATGTTGAGTTCTCTTGTTTTGGCATTCCATGTTTATACAGTCGGTCCTCTGGTCGTGCTGGGAAGCCTGTAATAAAGTGGATGGAGGTTGTCACATTGTTGTTGTTTTTTTCTTTTTTTTAATAATTTTTTTCTATGCTTATTCTGTTGTTTTTGAAATATTATTCTACTTCTACTGTTATATATCTTGCGAATAGGACTTGAAAAACCATTTCTATGGGCCATTGGAAATCGTTGTGGGGATTCCTGGTAGAGTGAGAGATTCATTCATTGTGGTACAAACTTCCATTGAGTATTCAGGATCACATCTTAGTGTTTACTTCTTCCTTAATTTGATTAGTGGGATTGAGAAGGATAAAAGAGTATAGAGTAATCTTACTGAACAACTCTAGATCAAAAGTTACTGGATTCTCCAACGTTCAAACTAAAGCCAATTGGGAAGCCTTTTTGTAGTTTCTTTACTTGGGGTTAGGCGATACCTCCTTTCCCTCCCTTTTTGTACACTGGTTTTTGTTTCATCGAAGTTATACATTTCCTTTCAGAAAAATTATTCAGTCCACTAGTTCCTTCACTTATGGTACCCTAGTCTAACTTCTTGCACTCCCTCTTGTTGGAGACTTTGGCCTTAAAACTGTGGAAAAAAAGTTCTGGATCGTATCCCATGGGAGATCAAATCTGAAAACTCTATTCACAGGAGGTATGCTTTCTCGTACTTGCAACCTCTAGTACATTCGTTCAATGTGATTGCAAAGATCAGAATTATTTGATACTTCATTGCCCCTTTTCTCATGAAATTCGGAAATTCGGAAAATCCTGCAGGTCTTTGTTATGAGTTCTGCCTTCGATTTAGTTCAGAGAGCTCTCTTGAAGAAATGCTTATTAACTTCCATTTTGTGTAAGGGCCATTCTTTGGCAGGGGATTTTGGTCACTAGTGGGTATTTGGCAGGAGACGAACAAAAAAGATTTTTGAAGCTTGATTTTTCAATGGGGTTAGGTTTGGAGTTTTGCACTACTGAAAGTCTCCCCTAATTACAGTTCTTTATCAGGCCATCTTTCGTATTTTCACGTTTCTAAAAAAAAGAATAAAGGTTCTGGTTAAAAATTTGTTTTGATACAATGTTACAGGTATACGATTGGTTCCAAAATAGACTGCAAGACTTCCCAAAAATTGAAAAAAGGATGTCTGAAATTCCCAAAGCTTGCCCTTCAAATAAGACTCAGGAAAGTTCTGAAGGCCCCGAAGGTAACTTGAGTAAAGCATTTTTCTCCAATATTTTTTAAGGCAAAGTCATTCAGCTGTAGGATAGTTTAATGTTAAATGACAGGTGCTTTCGAGTTTCAACTTAACTGCAACCCTCATACATCTATGTTTGAACATACATTAACAGTAGTTTCGTTGAAGAATTTGAATGATGCTTGTGGGAGAAAAGAAATAGTAGGACTTTTAGAGGGGTTGAGACGGATTCGTGCGCTGTTTGGGCCATTGTTAGGTTCCATGTTTCTTCATGGGCGTCGGTGACGCTATTATTTTGTAATTATTCTTTGAACAATATCTTGCTTGACTGGAGCCCCTTCCTTTAGTGGGTTCCCTATTCGGGGCTTGTTTTTTTTGTATGCCCTTATATTCTTTCAATGGAACAAGTTATCTTCTCCTTTTTGTAATTATGATCTTACCACCCTCTATAATCAATGGAAGTGTCTTTTGTAATTAACAAGATATGACTTTGATAGAACCCAACTATACTGTAATGTAAATCATAAACAAAAATACAAGATAAACCAAGTGTTCGAGGTACTTGGACCCTTCCTTTATTGAGATAGCTCTCAAGCCCTATCTTACTCACCAGATATTGCTTATCTTTCCCTTCTCCTACTCTCTCTATTTATAACTAAGTACCCTAACAAACTCTCTAACTAATTACTGATATACCCTTATGCCCTAATTCCTTCCTAATAGCATACCTATCATTACCGGCCCCTAAAACACACCTTATCCTCAAGGGTGTGGATACAAACAACACAATTGAAAAACTGACTTGCTAAAACAAAAAAATAAAACAGCCCATTAGAAGGAAATTTATTAAGCTTCAGAAGCCCATGATCCCCCCAGGTCAGTGCCCCAACGATCCAGTGCGGCGGTCGGAGGTGGTGAGTCGATCGGTGGTGGTGGTTGACGATGTAGACGGCGGCAGATAGGGATTGTCTTCTCGTGGGTAAGTTTTTGCCAAAAAGGGCCAGGTATTGGGTTTGAAAGAAAGAGAGTCTGGCCCAAAACTTCTCTGCCTCTTTTTTTTTTTTAAACTCAGAAAGTAATGGGCCTCAGCCACATTTGGTGTAAATCCAGCCCAAAGTTGATGCTGCACCTTTTTTTTTTTTTTTTTTTTTTTACCTCTGGCCCCACTCTCTGACACTCCACGTGATTTGGAATTTCTTTTTTTTTCATCTCTTCACGGATTTTGCAACGACCCCTATCCCAAGTCTTCATCTCCGTAAGTAATTCTGTTCGTCGCCGTGGACATCCTTCGCCGGCAACAACTGTTACCGCCATGGCCAACATTTCATGAAGCTTGTGCCGATGCTTCCACCAGATCGTCTGCTCCGTCCACACCAGCGTTTTTCGTCGGCGATGTTTTCTTCTTTTGTTTTCTTGATTATTCCTCTTCTTTTCGGTTTTGCTATGGTTGAAGCTCCGCCCTCTCCACGACTTCATCTCTTGCCAAGAAATCATCAATGGCCGATTTCTCTCCGTATATCCCATCTTCTTTGCATCGGGTACTCTTCCAACCCACTTGCCAGTCTTCAAACTCCGGCAGAATACAGGTCGATTTCTCCTTGATTTTTTTCGTCCATCCTCTTTCTTCTTCAACCTATTATTTTTCTTGATAGTCTTCATCCTTTTGTTTCTACCCAATCGCTTGATCGACTTCTCCTTCATTCTGCCTTGGCCGAATGAGACTCTCGATTCCTTCCGTACTTCATTCATCATCAAGCTATTCTTCATTTTTGTCTTGACCGATTTCACCCTTTTCTCTCTACATTTGTTCAACCGTACCTTTGGTGTTCTCAGGCAGCTGCGACTTCAGGTTCTCATTACCCCTTTTTTGCGCCCCCTAATTTGCTTCAACTTATTCTTACTCTTTTTCTTTTTTCCTCTAACTTTTTCTTCTTCTCTCTGTTCTCCTTCCTCTGTGTATTTTTGCTCTCCTTCTTCCTCTGTGTAATCTGATGATTCTTCCTCTGTGTATTCGGATGATACTTCCATTTTTACTTCACTGCCTTCCATTGGTTGATTGAGCAGATGATGAATTTTCTTTCTTTTCGTCTTTGTCGATAAAAGTTCCTCATCAATACGTTCTTTAATTTCTTGGAAACTATGTTTCTTTGTAAGAAGTGAATCAAGAAAACTCTTCTTACTTGAATCAAGAAATAAATCGAGAATCGAAATCATCCGATCCATTCCTCCACGAACAACGTTTGCATCTTTCTCCATGTCCAGAATCGAACAACTCTGATACCAATTGATAGAACCCAACTATAGTGTAATGTAAATCATAAACATAAATACAAGATAAACCAAGTGTTCGAGGTACTTGACCCTCCCTTTCTTGAGATAGCTCTCAAGCCCTATATTACTCACCAAATATTGCTTATCTTTCCCTTCTCCTACTCTCTCTATTTATAACTAAGTACCCTAACAAACTCTCTAACTAATTACTGATATACCCTTATGCCCTAATTCCTTCCTAATAGCATACCTATCAGACTTTTTGTAACTCTCTTTCATCTTATCAATGAAATTGTTTTTGTTTCCTATAAAAAAAATAAAAAAATATTCTTTCATCTACTCTCAATGAAAGTTCGGTACCTTTAAAAAAAAAAACAAAAGAAAACAATTTGAATGATGCTTTTGAGAGACCTACAATTCATTGAGATTATGTTAGCCTCCAATAGTAAATGTTTGTTCTAGTAAGGGCAAAAAGGAAAATGTATCCCTGAGAGTTTTGGTTAGTATTGTATGAGTAGGGTATATCTGTATATCGTTAGTAGCTAGCCCTCTCGGGTTGGTTAGGCATATTCCTGTAACGTGCAGTTGCACCTCTTGAGCTTACTATTAGTAATTAGCAGTTTCGACCTAACATAAAGTTACATAGTAAAAAATGTTTAGTTTTCACCAGCATACAACTTCACTTTCATTAAGGGTATTAGTGCAATGCATTGAACAAACATTAGCAGTTTCGACCATATGGACTTCTCTCCCACATCCATTTCTTGCCTTTTTGAGCAAACCTTTGAATCCTCGGAGCAAGCTCATCCTTTGGCTATTGCTCCACTAGCTATTCAACAGCCACAACCCTTCAATGATCCATTGTCAATTGACACTGAACAAGATTATAGAAATGGGATCGATACAAATGATATGATGGAAGGACCAGAGGAGGAGTATATTGATGATCATTCTCAACACCTAGCAACTTTGTTTCCTTGGATGAGAAAGTATGAGATGTGTATTATGCCATTACCCTCCAAACAAAAACAAACTACAATTCCTAAGAAGAAGAGAAACTGGGATAGAGAATTGGTGAATCTTCAATCTAGTGTTAATTACCGTAAAGGCAGCACCAACTATGCGCTAAACAGGGACGGGTCGCGCCATCCCAATTTATTGTGATCTTTTGGATCGTTGGAGGGAAAAGAGCGAGGAAATAGAGGACCGACTTTGCATCTAGTTTTGTTTCTTCTTCTTTTCTAGCTCGTTCTTGTTGATTTTGTCTCCACCCTTTTTGTATTTACATCTTATCTTCCCTCTCTATTCAATGGAGATATTTTTTGTAACTGATAGGATTTCCTTGTAATCCATTACTTATTATCAATGAATGATTTATGTTTCTTATAAAAAAAAAAAAATTAGTGCAATGTATGGAGCAGGGGCAAGTTGAGAGTCTGAGACAATATTTACATCTGGTATTTTGCTTGCCCTTGAACTTGAGATCTTTTGTCCTCTGTTCCACCGTCGTTGCTCAGATAAGATTTATTGATTGATTATTTATTATTTTATTATTATTATTTTTTATATGAAACTGAGATTTCTTGATTGATTGTTTATTACTGTAGTTCTATTGGCCTATTAGTTAATTGCACCTTCCTCTTTTAGTTTTATTTTTAATTCCTTAGTTTTCCTGGTGAGTAGTTGAACCATTTAACGTAAACATGTGTAATTAACCGCCATAGGTTGGCCTAGTGGTCATTGGAACAAGTGAAAAAAACATAATAGTATTTTGAGAGAATTAACCATCAAGGGTTGACCTAGTGGTCATGAAGAGCCTTAAGACTATTAAAACCCTCTTAGAGGGAATGAGTTCAACCCTTGGTGGCCACCTACCTAGGAATTAATTTCTTACGGGTTTCCTTGGCAGCCAAATGTTGTAGGGTCAGACGGTCTGTCCCGTGAGATTAGTCGAGGTACGCATAAGCTGGCCCGGACACTCATGGATATTAAAAATAAAGTATTTTGAGGGAATGGGTTCAAAACCACATTGGGGCTCCTACTTAGGATAATATAATTATATGAGTTTTCTGATAACTAAATGTGGTAGGGTAGGGTCAAATAGTTATCTCGTGAGATTAGTTAGTGTGCGTAAGTTGTTCTGGATACTCGTAGTCACATTTATAATAAATAACACATGGAATTGAAATGTATAAACCTTTTGTATAAATTTGTGGAGATGTGTTTTTTTTTTTTTTGAAAAGGTACCGAACTTTTATTGAAAATAAATGAAAGAATATAAGGGCATACAAAAAAACAAGCCTCGAAAAGGGAACCCCACTAAAGGAAGGGACTCCAGTCGACCAATATACTATTCAAAGAATAAATAGAAGACTTTTTCTTCTTCTTCTGCTCCACATGCTAATGATCTTTATTTAAAAGCAGGTGAAAAGAGCCCAGATTTATCAGAGTTGGAATTTGAAGCAAGGTCATCAAAAGATGGTGCATGGTACGTGAAGCAATCACTTCCGTTAATTTTGATTTGTAAAGTTGGCTCTCTTTGGTAAGCGTCTTTGTATTTTCTCTGATGATCTTTAATTAAGCTAGAAAATAATGGTTGAATTTAAGCTATGGATTGCATATGGCACCGAAGATAAAGCTATGGTTATTAGCAGATAGAAGAGACAGTTATCTAGACGGGAAGTTAAACGATATCTTTGAGTTTCAATGTGCATAACCCTTCAAAGTAGAAAATCTCCTCCTTTACTTCTTCAGCATTTTCAAGGTTTGATTCAAAAGTAAGCTCTCTTTGGAGTTGAGCTTTGGGAATAAAGGAATAGGAGTTTTGAGGGAAAATATAGGGGTGATTGAAAGTGTGGGATTGGCTTAATATATTGCATGTAGTCGGCTATCTTCCTTTATGGAGCCTTTTTTACTACTGGCTCTCCTAAACTCCTTGGCTTCCCGTTTCAGATCTGACGCCTGGTCCTCTGCAGTATTTTTGTTTCTTATTATAACCAAGCTCCAAAAAGGGAAAACGACAAATAAATTCTCTTTGAAGCAAGAATTGGGAAGTTATGATACGCATTGAATTGCATGTTTCTGTAGCCATTTAAAATCTTACTACCAGTGTGATTACGTAGTAGCTACTATTGAAAACGAATCACTTTTGGGAACTAAAAAAAGAAAAGAAAAAAAAAAGAAAAGAAAAAAAATGGAAAAAGAATCACTTTTGGTTTACTGCGATGTTATTTCGATTTATAAGTATGGTTGTTTGTGTATGATTAGGACATGCAGATTGACACATGTTTCAGTATAAGACTCAATTTTTTTTTTTTTTTTTTGATAAGAAACTTACGTAAGTGTTATAAACAGTGAGAGAATCAAAAGGAGACAACCTAAGGGCGAGGGGAGAAAAACCCCCTCCCGACGAACTAAAACAAAGCTTTCCAGTTGTTTTGAATCATGGACAAGCTATAATTACGAAAGATGTTCTTGTGATTCAAACATCACCAAGAAGCTAAGAGTTGAACATTGCTACAAAAAGACAAAAAAGGAGTAGCCTTATCTTAAAAAATTATTTGGTTTCTCTCTAACCATAAACTCCACATGATAGCCCTACCGGCCAAGGACCAAATCACCTGCTTTCTATTTTTGAACCTCCCCCTACGAAGTAATTCCACCATCCAGTCGTCAGCCCTCAAAGGGAGGCAGAGGAGTAAATCAAACTCCTTAAAAATCCAAAACCAAGCTCTTTGAGCAAACGGGCAGTGAAGGAACAGGTGATCGAGAGACTCAGCCGCCCCAAGGCATAAGTGGCAAATAGATGGGGAAAGAGGCCAATTTGGACATCTGGCTTGAAGTTTCTCCTGAGTGTTTAAGCCTCTCTGGGCCACAGACCAAAGAAAGACTTTAACTTTCTTAGGATAATTTTCTTTCCAAATTGCATCCACCGTAGGAATCCTCAACGCGGGAGCGGCCTCAGTTAGCTTATAGACCGTTCAAGACTCAAAATAGCATGTCAGTCTGCTCCTCACTACAAGCGGACTGCCTGTTGAATTTAATTAGAAAAGTTTCTCTCCGTATCCGATTGTAAAGTGTAATGGACAAAAGGTTGAATGTTGTTGCTACCTACTTGAAGGAGATGGTTTTATTATGAAACTTTGTTATGTTCAGGTTATTAAGGGGAAAAAATAAAACAGAAAAGAATGATAACTCTATGTTGGTTTTAGGTGAAGCTGTATTTATGGTTTCTGCTTGTTTACCCATTTAAATTTTTTGCTGGGGTTCTGATGGCATTTCACTTGTATCATGCAGGTATGATGTTGCTATGTTCCTTACACATAGATTTCTTAGTTCAGGCGAAGCTGTGAGTCTTCAAACCATAATATCTTTTTTTCTTCTTCTTGTATTATGATTTATGATGCCTTCCATTTTTCACGGAGTATATTGATTTGTTGAACCAAGTGAGCTCATTGTTCATAAAGGCGCCTGGGTTTTAACTTTTGGATGTATGAGTACTTTCCTGAGGAACGCACTTATAAGTTATAAGTTATACATGCATGTGGTGTATCAGAGTATAGCTGCATGTAGTTTTTCATATGCGGATGGGGTGTATAGATTGTCTGATTGGTTTCACCAATTCATTAAAGGAAGTGCGTGTCAGATTTGTCGGATTCGGAGCTGAGGAAGATGAATGGGTCAATATAAAACAGGCAGTACGAGAACGCTCTGTTCCTCTAGAACATTCAGAGTGTCAGAAGGTGAAAGTTGGGGACCTTGCACTCTGCTTCCAGGTGACTATTAATGCAAAACCTTTAGACGACCTTCATTTCTCTGTAGTCCTCTTCATCTTAAGAGTGTTAAAATCTTTAGGAGAGGAGAGATCAGGCAATCTACTATGATGCCCATATTGTAGACGTCCAAAGGAGAATGCATGATATTAGGGGCTGCAGGTGTCTTTTCTTGGTTCGTTATGATCACGATAGCTCCGAGGTAAGTATCGTTCTCTCGCTTTGTCAATTGCCAGTTACAGCTTTTGAAGGAGTTCTTAATAGTTAATACTGATTAACAAGCTCAACTACCTGTTCAATTACCAGGAAAAAGTTCGTTTGAGAAGATTATGTCGCAGACCGGAGCATCAATTCTAATCTTTGACTTCGCCATCAATCCATCACCTCTCTACTTGACATTCCCATATCTAAGCTGGAGACATGGATGGTGGTTTGCCACAGAAAGCACGATAGCTAATGCTAATTTTGTCTGTTCTTCAGGAAGGTGAAGAAATGTTGTGTAAAATTTCATAATAGAAGTGGGGTTTCATTGTTTTCACCTTATTGTTTCTGTATCAATGGCATATGTAGTTTCTTCCGGCACGCTTGACTAATAAGCAGTTTGGAAAGTCGAGGAACAAGAATGGGTCACACATGTAATTGTTGCATATTCTATGTCTGCGAATGGGGCAAGACGAGTTCAAATCTTTCTGCCCATCACTTGCTAATCTTTATGGGGTGTTTGGGAACCAACTTGGAGTTGAGTGGACTGAGTTATGAGGTGTTTGAGCACCAACTTTGAGTTGGGTGAACTGAGTTATTATAACTTCGTCTACGTCTGGCCTACCGACTGTTATAATTCATAGTCAATGAAGTAACTATTATAAGCACTGATTATAATAATCCATTAACTCAATAGTATTTCTTATTCTCAATTATTATAACTCACATACTATTATAAGCACTGATTATAATAATTCATTAACGCCCCAAATAGCCTCTTAATCTGTTAATTGTTTTAGATCATTTATATGTTTTCTCCTTCAACTTATGAATTATTATTAATTTCTTTACATAGATATTTTTATTGAATTATTGTTGACATTTAGGGGTGTTTTTTTTAATATTGTAGTTTTTGAAATTATTTATAAAAATATAATAAAAAGTAAACTATTTAAAAAAATATAGTTGTTTTAAATCAATCTCATCCATAGTTTTTTGAAAAGGTTATGTGCTTGTCCTTTGAAAAGATGATGTGTGCTTGCGTCAGATTTATATTTTTATTTTTAAAACAATAATAATATTAAAAAAATGAGGCCACATTTAGGTTATCAATTCATCCATCAAAACTTTTCCAAATGGACTATACAATGGACTATACAATAAACTTCCTATTCGTTCTTACATTGCGGCGTGTTGATCTGCGATTAGTAGCAATTCCAACTTCATGTTCTCGAATTGTAGAGAACCGTCCAAGATTTTACTAATATTTGGTTTAAGAACCAAAATCAAAATCTGAAAAGTTTTTTATTTTTTAAAACCGTGTTTGTTTTTTTTCCATAATTTATTACAATAGTTTTAAGCCTTTTTAAGGAAATATTTAGATTTTTAACCAAATTCTAAAAATAAAAATAAAAATTTAATTTATTATATTATTAGTAGAATTGGGTTGATAAACTTAATTTTTAAAAGCAAAAAATCAAGTAATTATCAAATGAGATCTTAAGAATCAAAACAAAAATAGATATAGTTAATTAAGGGGTAAAATTATATTTAACTAATCATTATCATACATTTATAAAATTCAATGATAAATATAGCAAAATCTAAAATATTTTACAAATATGACAAAAAATAATTAGTGATAATCATCCAAAAAATTCTATAAAAAAAAAAAAAATAGAAGTATATCATTGACTATCATTGATGGTCATCGATCTGCTACAAGTGACTATCATTGACTATCACTTATAGAATTCTATCGGTGATAAACATTGTCATATTTATACTTTTTAAAAAAGTGTTATATTTTTAATTATTTTACTCTAAATTAACATTATTATTATTATTATTATTTTTTTTTTTTAATTTTTTTTTGACAAAAATGGTTATGAGCTTTTTTATAATTATATTATCTTGTATGGGTAAAAAACTTAAAAAGGCATAAACGATTATGTAACATTTTAATACTAAAGCAAGAGAATACTCAGATGAAACAAATTATTAGAAACTTTCCTTGAAATTTAGACAACATGGAATGCAATATCTATAAGATAGCAGATTAGAATATATAATGATTAATGTCATCTACAACAATATATCCATTGGTTATGGGCGAAAATATATGCTAAGATTCAAGCAAAGGAGACCGACCTCATGGTCTACCAAAACTAAGAACAACAAACGCCCACCCTGAGGAGTCAACCGAGTAAGGAAGGACTGACACCCCTCTGTCGACTCCCTCGGAGTCGGCCTATAAATACGATGCCGTCCCACAAGAGGGATCAACTGATCGAGGTGAAGAAAGTCGACCCTTGTGAGGTTGGCCAAGACATGTAAAAACCACTCTAGATGGTCGGTTACGCGATAATATACACTGGACGTTACAAAGACTCATCAATATGTGATTTATATTCTTGAAACGGATAATTAAAAGAGTTATAACGGTCACATATGGAAAACTATATTATTTTCACATTAGTCATCTCCTAATTCTTTATTTTGTCGGCACACTTAGATGCCTTAAACCATAAATTTATCGTTTACCGTTTTCTTCAATAAAAATCCTATAATTGGACACATGTAAAGATGAAAGTAAAATAATAATGTTGGATATTTTGATGAGAGAGATGAATATGATTTGAAGGGTTGGGGTTGAAGTTGAGAATATTAATTGTAAAGTGAAGGGGAGGGGGGGAAGAAACGTGACATGCATTTTAATTTGATGGTGTTCTTCAGTTGAGCCCATAGTTTTGTAGGATACCATCCCCAGTTTCTGTGTACTACAAACTGAAACCAAACAGTAATTGTAATTAAATTCACCAAACTTTCCTTTTCATTTTTGTTGCTAAAGGAGTTTTTATAAAGTATACCCTATCACTTCTTCAACTGCATGTCTTGCATTTATACCACATCAAATCAATATTCAGCTCTACACACTCTTCAAATATCTCTCTCACTTCAATACTTCAACTATTTATTTCATCATTTTTTTATTTAAGGAGCATAGCTCAACGGCATGATGTATCGCTTAGTGACTATGAAGTTCTAGATTCAATCCTCCACTCCAATATGTTGTCAAAAAAAAAAAAAAAAAAAACTCTTTCTGACACCCCTCCGTCGAATTTGTGAGCAAATAAATACAATTTTCAAAAACATAAAACTAAAAACGAAATCGTTATGAAACGAGTCATCATAAACATAACTCAACCGTAATTGACATATAACTCATTCCCTTGAGATCATAAGTTCAAATTCTCATACCCAACATTTGTTGTACGTACTAAAAAAAAATTGTTATCAAACAAATCCTTATAAACTTTTTTTTTTCATTCCGTATAGCACCATCAAACCCTAAACACAAACTAATATAAGAAGTGTTTTCTATAGTAACTTTCTACCATAAAAAAGATAAGTGTTTTTTTTTTAACAATAATGTGGGGTTGTAATCAAACCTCTACCTCTTGATCACCAATTATACATTATGTCAATTGAGCTATGAACTATGCTCAAGTTGCCATAAAAAAAAAAGAAAAAAAAAGGCGATAACTGGGATTGATTAATTAGGGTTTTATAAGTATTAAGAAAGAAAAAGTGAAAAGATAGATGCCGGTGAAGAAGGGGCAACATAAATTAATAATGCATATGTACATTCTTAAGTTATTTTTACCCTAATCAATGTGTTTTCTCTCTGTCTCTCTCACTAGCTACTTGTCAAATTCATGGCACTGCAATTCACGGACTCCCTGTTCAACTTAAATCTCACTTCCTCGTCTTCTCTCTCTCTCTTCACCCTTTTGCTATTTACTTTATTTTAGTGACGTTTTCAAAATTTAAAAACTAAAATAAAGAACTTGTTTTTGTTTTTGTTTTTGAAATGTAGTTAAGAATTCAAATGTGTTTTTAAAAAGAGTGAAAAACACACCAAAGAATTTGTATACACAATATTTAATAACAAAAAACAGAAATGAAATTGTTATCGTTATCAGACCTTAACAACAAATGGGTAACAAAAAAATACGTGTTAATGAGGTAATAAAAGCACATATTGAAGTAATATTAAGTTTGGTTTAGGCAAGTACTATGTAATTACTTTTAAAATTTAAAAACTAAAATAAATATGTCAACCTGACATAGCACATAACATATCATCGATTTAAAATTCATATATTTTAATTTCTACCCCCACATTGTTTTTTTTTTTTTAGTACATTGAGGGTGGGGGGATTCGAACCACAGACCTCGTGGTCGTTAACACATACATATGCCCGCTGAGCATGCTCGCTTTGGCCGTAGAATAGAGAAATTAAACACATTTAAATTTCAGGGTTTTGGGGTGTTGTCATAATGTTAGTGAGATATTAGATTGATTAATCTGACATGAGGAGGCTTACCATATGCTTAATCTGGGGAAAACCTTGAATAAACAAAATCTGAATACATGCATGATTAAATAATCATCGAGTAGGTGGCTATATAGGCTCGTGAATCCCTCAAGAGTTCCAATTTAATTTAACAAATATAAATGAAATGAAATAGTTTGGGATTTGATAGAATTGAAAGACTATATATGAAATGAAAATGTGAGTAATAGGTGCAAATATAATAGAGATTGATGGTCATGGTCCCATCCATATCCAAATTCATTGGGAGCCTAGTGGTGCAATTTGCTCATTAATGACAACAAAAAAGTGAATCAAAATGCATCTCTACATTTTAATTTATCTTAGACTTATCTATCAGCATCAACATACACATACATATATATATATATAAATTAAAAGAGAAGTTTTGTAAAATCTACACCTATCTCTCTACTTCCTTTATTCTTTTCCATTGACACTTAAAAAGAATCTTTCATATATTCTAAACCTTTAAGCATTCATCTTCTTTTCCTCTTCATATTTTGGTGTATTTAAAAGTGAAGCTTCGATGTTTGCACAATCATATACAGAAGGAGGAAGAAATTGCCCAGTTTCAGACAT
This sequence comes from Herpetospermum pedunculosum, assembly GCA_028017165.1. Lineage (NCBI taxonomy): Eukaryota > Viridiplantae > Streptophyta > Magnoliopsida > Cucurbitales > Cucurbitaceae > Herpetospermum > Herpetospermum pedunculosum. The sequence continues at coordinate 86,830,171 of CM051522.1, forward strand.
GCAGGTATAATATATATATAATAATTCTGTATCTCGTTTTTGTTCTTGATTTTGTTCTTGTTTTTGTTCTTGTGTCTCTCATATCATATTATCATATATCCCCTAGGTTAACTTTAGAAGTTTCAATTTAGTTTAATCCTTATAGTTTTCAAAGTTCCAATTTAATCCTTATATGATTCAGTTAAATTTAATTTCACAAATTACTTTGAAAACCAACTCATTTTTTCATATTTTTAGCAAAATTTGGAAAAGCCACCCCTGAAAAACCATAGGATGAGTTGTTATGATCACACCCTTTAATTTTCAATTTGATTAATCGACCCCTAAACTTTCAAAATTGTTGCAATAAAACGTATCCTTAAAGAAATGCAAAATATATAAAGCGCACTGTCCCCGGATTATCAAGTTTTTTGTTCTAGTAAAAAACGCTCCAATTATAAGATTGTTACAATAATCAAATCCAAATTTCTTTACATAATTTTCCGTTTTCTCATAAATTGAGATGACAATTCAAACTTCTTTCAAATATACTTATCAAATTTTATAATGTAAAAAAATCAGGTTAAATTTTGAAAGTTTGATGGCTTGTAACAATTCTTATAGCTCCCGAATAGTTTTTGTATTTTACAATATTTAAGGGCTTACTTATAAAATTTCATAACTTTAGGAGAGTGATTGATAAAATGGAAAGTTTATTAAGGGTGATTATAACAATTCCTATATAGTTTAGAGGTTTTTTTTTTTTTTTTTTTTTTTTTTAATATTAGCCCTAAACCCTAATATATATACTATCAACTAGCCAATAAACCAAACAAAATCTCAAGGTGAATAGTTCATATTTGTACCAGTCCTACTATAACCTTCAAGCAATTTGGTTAAAAGAGATGTCTTAAGTTGCTCTCCTATCCACTTCTTTGTTTTGTCCTTTTCTATTTCGATTAATATTGTGTACTTGATTCTTAAAAGAAACAAAAAAAAATCATAGAGACGAAAATGAAGCTCATAGTTCTCGATCAAGAAGTTAGAGGTTCGAGTTCTTTTCAAAAATTTAAATTATAAAGATCAAATTAAAACTGACGAGATTATCATCAATGTTGCTTCATGGTGCTCCAAATCGAGGTTGTTTTGTAATTATGATACTTCTACTATAGCGCTTAATTATGAGGCTTTCCTCTAGGCTCTCATTTGTACTCTATTCTGTCTGATCAATGAAATATCTTTTTCAAAAAAAAAAAAAAAATTGAAACTGACGAGACCATGAAAACCAAAATTGTAATTTAACGAGTAATACATATATCTTTGAACAGAAGGAGCGGAGGGCGATTATTCGGAAAGCGGTGTCGGATTTAAGCAGGGAGATGGAAAGGCAGAGATTGAGCAACAAAGAAGAAGTAGAAGAAATTAGAATGATGAGCAGAGTGGAAGAAGAAGAAGGTGGTGAAGTAGATGAGGCTGAGTGCAGGTGCTGTGGGCTGAAAGAGGAATGCACAAAACAATACATTTTACAAGTCCAAACATCCTTCTCAGGGAAGTGGGTTTGTGGGCTTTGCTCTGAAGCTGTAAAAGAAATTGCTTTGAGATTTCCCAACACAACCATTGACAAAGCTGTGGAATTTCATAGGGAATTTTGTGATTCATTCAACACCACCACAAGACTCAACCCTAAACTCTCCTTAACCACTTCCATGAGAAAGATTGCTAGAAAAAGCTTTGACAAACGAAATAATAAGCTCTCTCGAAGTGTTAGTTGTGATCCCAGATTTGGTCTCCAAGACTAATCACTAATTTCTTGTTATTAAACAAATTATTATAAGTGTGTTCAACTAGTTTTCTTATGGAAAAACTATATGTTATCAAAACATATATAGTGTATTATTGTATATTTAATTAGATATGAATTAGAAAGGTTTTTACTGGTTAGTGTTAAGTGTACTGCATATATATTTTTTTACTTTCAACAAATGTACTAGGAAGTGATAAGGATCAAATATCTTCTATCTTATGAAAGTTATTATTGTATTTATTAATAAATTTATCTTAATTTATGTTAATAATACAATATTTTACTTCTCTATATGACATCAAATATTTTTTCTTGCAAAGATATTTAATTAATGCAGGGTGGAGGATTGAAGATTGAACCCCTGATAGTCAATGGCACAACTTTATACCAATCGAACATGCACTGAAGTAAATGTTTTTTTTTTTTTTTTGAAAAAGATATTTTTTTATAATGTGAAGAACATACAAGGGTCAAAACCCATTACGTAAAATCCTTCCAATTTAAAGCAATATTGGAAATTTCATAGCTACAGAAAAAATGAAATTTTATGGACCATGAGACCGCTAATACAATAATATATGATTGTTTGATCACTTGTGATTGTGAATGTGATAAACTTTTACCAGATTATGAAGAATAAAGGATAAACAATACTTCTATGCTGACCTTTAGTAGATAATTTTCTGCTGCCCACTATTAATTTTTTTGTGTTTATTTCAAAAGAAAAAAAAAATTTAAAAGGTTTCATTCTTGCTCTTCCTCTATGCATTCCTCTCTCATATCAAGTAAAAAACTTAGCAGTGGGGAATAGAAAATTTCTACTACCTTCTTACTATCTAATGACTAGGAAAGTAGGAACAATAATATATGCATCAATTATTGCTTTAGTCACCCATACTATAGTGATTGATTTTACAAAACTTTCCCACTCAGATCAAATTATTGATTGTTACAAAAATACAAACATATGAAAAAACAAAAACATGATGGTTATGTACACAAATGTTATGTCAAAACAAAATTAACTATATAATAAATCACTAATCAATCTAATCTCAATTGTTGCTGGACATATGACACAAAATTTTACATAATTTCGAATTTATTATGAATAAGAAACTTATAGTGTAAATATCTGACATAAAAATAATTGAAGTATTGTTAAATCGAACATAATTTAATTGACGTGCTGCACACATTAATTAAAATATTTTTAGAAAAAAAAAAAATTGAAGTATTCAAAACCTTTTATTTACCCTTCCACTATCGTGAATAATGTTTGTAGAGCCCTAGGCTGAGGAAAGTTAATGGGCTGGATATGGGCTTTTCGGATGGATTTAATGAAAGCCCAGAAATAGAATGGGCCTAAGTCAGTAAGAGTGGTCCATAGCTACTAGAAGAGAAGCACATGAATCATGATTCAAGTTTAATAGAGATGGTAATAATTGCAGATGGTCCCAAATCAAAGCTAATACGAATCCCAAAGTGCTTTTTTGTGTAGCACTTTAACCAAAGTTACGCCCAATTGGCTTGCAAATCCCATTTAGCTTGTGAGTGCCACACGTGCAATGCAAAAAAATCGCTTTTTAAGGGTAGAAAAGAATTCAAAAGCCCTTGTAGATAATGGTCCATAATATATTATGGCTTGGACTTTGACCCATTTCTCTTCTAAAAATGTTATGCATGTGAAATAATATGGTGGGCCTATTCACCATGATTTTGACATTTTATTTGCAAATTCTGTTTTCATGATCTCTTCCAATATTTATATCTATATTTCTTTATTTTTTTTTAAAAAAAAATAATTCATTCATGATAAAAAAAAAAAGACCATAAAAAAACAATTCAATTAATACAATGACAATAAATCATAGTTATAAAATAATTTAGATTTCGAGCACCACGAAACAAAATTGAGGATGATATCGACCCAAAGCTGAGAAAAAGTCTTCGAACTATCATTGAAAATTCGGTTGTTACGTCTCAACCATAAGTTAAATGACACAAAAAATGTTGATTCAAAGATGTTTGTCGTAGATGTCTAAGATATGTCAAGATCTTTGAGATAAGAAAGTTAATTTGAAAACCAACAATCTTCATTCATTAAAGATGGACCAAAAGTTTATAAGTATGTATATTTCTTTATTTGTTCAACTTTAGTGCTGAATCATCAAATAAACTTTAATAGATACATTAAAATGAATATTATATATTAAATACGCAGTTTTGAATTTGATTCTGCATATATGTACCCTTAATAAAATCTCATAGAAGGTTTTTTTTTTTTTTTTTTAATAATAAATAGAGGATTGAGCATTTGATCCATAATCATTAATTAGTTCATACATTAAAATGAATTATATATTAATTATAGAATTTGGGGTTCTAAATTTGGATAGATTAGCCTACAATGAAAAGATATTTATCACAGATTTCCTTATCATGACATGCAATAAGTATATCATTATAATTTGGAAAAAAACCTAGTCATGTCTCTTTTCCACAGTTTTTATTCAATTTATAATCAATTATTGTACTTTGCAGTTTGCACCAATGTGTGTTTATAATACATGCACTATCACAAAATCCAATTTTTATGTGAGTATGACTGGAATTGCACTTTGGATCCAATGCATTTCATATGATTTTGCAAAGAAATTAACTTATATTTGTCACACTTACATATATATATATATATATATATATATATATATATATATATATATATATATATATATATATATATATTTAAAAAAGATAGATTAGAGAACAAAGTACAAAAGAGACGATGCTAGAGGAAATCCTTCTAATTAAGCGTTATAGTAGAAATACAATAATTACAAAACAACTTCGATTTGTAGCACCATGAAGCAACATTGATGATAATCTACTCTCATAAGTGATGTATGAACTTTGATTTATCACTAAAAATTCTGTCATTTCGTTCCAACAAAATATACCATAAAATGACTCCAAAAATGTTGCACCACATAATATGTTTGACATTTACTGGACATAACAAGTCATGGAATATAAAATCTTCAAATCTATTATAACATATTAAAATCATTTAAAAGAGTGGACCAAAAACTTTTAACATAGAGAATGAAAAAAAAAAAATAAGATCCATAGTTTTTCCATTGTCACACTTACATATTTGATTTTGCAAATCCTTATGACCCTTTTTTAATTTTAAGTTTTCAACACTTATCATGTGCAAGTTATTTTTTTTTAGAGTGTTTTTCAGACAAGATTTTTAAATTTAAACTTAATAATAATGTTCAACTAAAGGGATTTGGATTTGGAGTCACTAAATTTGTATTTGTTGGAAAAATTTTCTGAAGACGAATTTGCATATTTAACTTCAATAATGATTTTTTATAGGCTGTCCGGTTCCTCAAGATATCTCTCCAACCATTTATTGGTTATGTTCGTGTCTTTAAGCTTGTTAAAATACTTAAACTTCCTTTATTTTTGTTTTTGGATGCGAGCCACTATTCTTACCAGAGTCTTTTAAAAAAAAAAAAAAATTACGAATAAACTTTACCATAAATAGAATAGGGAGTTTTTAAGAGTAGAGAGGTAATAAATTATGGTGTGCAAGTTATTAGTAGGAGAGTTTTTAATGTGCGCCATGTGACATTGATTTGAATAAAATGATAGGAAAATGTGATTGTAATAAAAATAATCCATTAGGGTTAGTGACAAATCTTGGTAGGGTCGAAAGCGACCGACATTGATATATATAGAACTGTGCATTGAAATATAAATGGCTTACAAAAAGGAGGAAAAAGGAAACAGCATGCAAAGAAGTGCATAAAACCAAAGTTGTCTTTTATTAATTAAAACCAAAGTGATGATCTCAATTATTATTATAATACTTAAATTAAAGTGTTTTATGTGGCTGATTACCTTACCTTAAATTAATATTGTATGAACTGGAGCACTAATTTAGGAACATGAAGCCCTACGAGTTCCTAAAAGAGAGAGAGGGAGACCCTTAATCAAGGGATTTGGGTCTGCTTAATTAGTCTTCACATCATGCTTACGCCATACCTCATTCTATCTATTAATTAATCACAGTTTCAACTTAATCTCAATCTAAGTCAGTTGTAAAAAAACATATAAAAGTTTACAGAATATTTACAACGTTTGAAATACGCTTAAAGAGTTTGATTTTTCTTTTATGGGAATTGAAGTATAAGTACAAATGGAGCACTAAACCCTAATTTTGTTTGGATTTGAAATTTAGGCGTACTAGTGTGGCAAAGCAACTCTTAACTTTTAAGTTCGGGACAAAATCAACTTTTCTTACTAAGTTTTAATAAAGGGACAACTAAGTCAAAGCGAACATAACTTAACGGTTTGACATGTAATTTTCTTAATTTTTTCTCTTGAAATCGGGGCTCAAATCTCTACTACCCATAATTTGATGTATTAAAAAAAAATGACAAATAATTAAAAAGAAAAAATGTCAATTTATACTCCAAACTTTGAGAATTGTATATATCAATGAAAACATCAAATTAATTCTTACTAATTAAGTATTTTTATTTTATTTTTTGCCACTTCGATAGAATTTTGGGATGAGAATAATTTTATTAAGATGATTTTGATTTTGAGTTGATTTAAGTGATAATATAATTTGTCAATTCGAACATAACTAAGTGGATAAAGCACCATTTAACCATCTTAAAGGATGAAACTTAAGACCTCTTAGTCACTGATTTATACATCATGTAAATTGAATTATGCTCGTTGACTATAAAAAAATCTAAATTAATTTATTTATGAAAATTTAAAGTATAAATGGATACAATTTCAAAAGTTGAGGGGTTTATAATTTTTTTTAATTAAATTGAACCAGCATTTCATTACACTATTTTATAAGGGGGAATAAAGGGTAAAGTGGTGAAGTCCAGTAATGGGAGTACTGTGTGAAGATATACTTAGATGGCTGCGCGTGCAATACACTCACGAATCAGTGGTAGACAGATCGATAAAAAAGATAATTGGATTTATTTTCTTTTTGTTTAAATTATCATATAATAGAATGCGAATTATAATTTGATTGGAGGGTTATGGTATCAATTACCTATTAATTGCTGCATTTGATTAGACACAGAATTGATTTATTTCTATTCTCTCGAGTCTCTTCTACACTTTAATAAAAGTTTTCGGGATTGGGGAACTAAAATTAGAGGTACAAAATCAAATCACCAAAATGGAGTTTTTTTTTTTAATTTTTATTTTTTGCTATAGTAAATGTGGAAAAACTTTTTTTCATACCATTATACTCTCCTTTGTTTCTACCCATATGGTAGCATTTGAAAATAATATATACAGTTTATAAGATAAAGTAAGTATATATATATAAACGACTAAATATTAATGAAAGACTTCTGCTTTTTTCTTTGAGTTTTGAAAAGTAAAAAAATCATTTTTTTTAGCTCAAAAGCATAAAAAGTAGGTATAGTATTTTCTGACCTAACTGAATTGATATACGATCAAATTCGACAAAAAATTAGGTTGTGACGCTCGAGTAAAGGAGAGATACATGAATAAGCCGACCCGACATTTGAATGAGAGAGATATTGGATAAAAATTTAAATGAATTGATAATTACTGTCTATATACGAAGAAGGTGCATCTTTCCTTTAGTGGACTAGACAATAGAAACTTTAAAGTTAGGTTGGAGTAATGGTATGTTTGATTGATGATTTTTGTTAGAGGAATATGTGATGATTGATTGGTTTGAAGAAGTAGAAGCACACATACATATGTAAACTAAAAAAAGGTGCATTATTCAAGTAAAGAAAGAAAGATAGTGGGAAGAATTGCACTCAACATATAAATTAAACAAATAAGTTTAGTGTTGATGAAAGAAGCAAGTGGAAAACTTTGGTGGGGGCATTATATTATATATGCTATAGATATCTTAAATATTTGGATTGAATTTGTGTTGTGGTGTAATAAAAGTAATTAAGAGGGTTTGGAATGAGTGTAAAAGCCTAGAAAATAGAGATGAAAAAAGGCATATGCTGGGAATGACAAAGACCATACACTGTATATTCCTTGGAGAAAAGGTCCCATTAAAAAGAATAAAGAAAAAAGAAAGATGACGGTGCACGAGCAGTGGCGTTAATGCTAATTGCTACTACGTAAAGACAACCCACTTTTTCTTTTCCTCCTTCTTCTCTGCCAACCCATTGTTATCTCCTGCTTCTGCTATGTGTGTACTGTGTACAATATTCCCTCTAAAGCTCCCTTTTTTTTCATTCTCTATTTTCATGTTTATTATAATATTGGTCTTTTAATCGTTTCATTTATTCATTTTTCTTTTTAATTTGGGTATGAGATCAAATAATAGCAACAGACAACAATGGGACTGTATATATTGTAACAATTTGACCAAGCAGAGACGTACAATTGTTGTTTTTGTTGATTGAAGGGACGACAAAATTCAATCAAATCATGCAATTCAAGATTCACGTAATTAATCACATCATGTTTGCTACAATTTTGATCTTCTTTTGTGAGTGGCTGCGGTAAAATACAACAAAATAATTTTAACTTAGTTTTTATTTTATCTTTTCAGACTTTGTTTAGTGTATCAGGTTTTAATTTTATTTTTAATTGGTCAAATATGTTTCTAATTTAGACTCCTAATATAAATAATCAAATTCAACTAAATTTAAAATACATATCTAAGCAAATTCTAGTTAGCATATATGTTGACTCATACGTCATTATTTTGTTAGATCAACTATCGATTAAACTCTACTTAGAGATTATTTAGAATCTAATTTAAATCTTTTATGGTTGACCACCTATTTTCGGTGGTGTCGACCAAACTTTGCGATACAGACACACAAAACAGAACACAGTAGGTTAGGAGTAAAGCATCCCGAGATTGATGCATCACGTTGGGCGTGGAGAAATATTGAGAACCAAAATAGCTTTCTTTGGAGTCGTTTTTTTTTATCCTGTGTCACCCTACCCGACATAGTGATTCAAAAAGAATTATCGAACTTATCCCTTCGTCATTGATATGGGGAAACATTAAAGCACCGTCTACCTGTTTGGGAAGCTAGACATTAAGTAAGTAGCTTGATGATGATAACTAAGTTGAGATGGAATTGGATGCAAGCACAACTGGGTGGTACCTTATCACACTACGGGTGAACGCGCAGTAGTAGCGTTTTGTGGTGTGATGCTTTAGGATTCCAATGTGTATTGCATATTCAAGATCAGAACGAACTTATCGGTAGACCATTGTCGTCCCGTTCTTGAGTGAACTAGAATGCATGCATCTTATTCACTGAACTAGCTAGAAATTAGTGTTTCGGGTGAAAGTACTAAAAGAAAAGGATCGGGGAACACGATGATATATAGGAACCACGAGATTCCCTACTAGTCTAGTAAATGGAAAAGAAAACGCTTTCTTTTTTATTACCTTCCTCGCGTATGTAGTTGATTGAATCCATTTGAAATTTGTAAGGGCTAATTTAGATTGATTAGGGTTTAAGAAAATGATAATGCATGAAAGAGAGTCCTGAATTTGTAAATAAGTGGAACATGAGTGGCAAAAGAGTAGAATTGGAGAGGTTTGGAAATTGAATTTGAAGAGGTTACATTAGAGAGAAACCCTGGTCGCTTTGGGAGCCGCGGAGTCAAAAGAGAAATGTGTAATTAGGCCGACAAAATCAGAGCCTTTTTCCCAACATCTGTCCCTATTTCCCTTTCAGCCGTTGGTGTTCAAAGTTTGAAATTCAGGCCTCTTTTCGTAATTCCACCTTTAATTAAAAGCTTTGACTCTTTCTTTGACCCTTTTCTCCACATTTTCTAAAACCCTACAAATCCAAATTCCTTCTTCTCTATATATACATTCTCTCTCTCTCTGGCTCTACCATTACAAATTCCTTCATCCCAACAAAACAAAATCTCTTTAATTCCCTTTTAACTCCCTAAAGCTTCATTAATTATGGTATTGAACCAAAGTTTATTTGACAAAAATCTTATTAATTACTTTTAGCAGTTTGCTAAGATTTTGTAGTTTGTCTGTAATAATTAATTATATGCGATTGCAGGGTGTAGAAGGAAGGAGCTTGATTTCGACGACCGTTTTATGACTGTTTCCTTCTCTCCCTGCTCCATGGCTGCCCAAGGTGATCCACTTGTTTTTTCTTTTTTCTTTTCTTTTGCCTAATTTCTTAGATTATGCAACAATAAAATGATATGCTATCATATTATTTGTTCATGCTAATCCAAACTTTTTGCTTTTTAAGCTTTGCCTTAATCCTCTTTTCTTCATTACTTCATCCCTTTTTATTATATTTAATTCCACTTTTCATCTTAACCAGCTTCATTATATTATAATATCTTAGATAAAAAAAAAAAAAAAACACCAATGAATTCTTAGCTAAATTAAAAACAAAAACAATTTTTTTTATCATAGAATTTAGTTTTTGTAAAAACTTAGATTGGATTTTAAAAATATTTATAACAAAAACCAATAAAATCCAACTTAGTTTTTAAAAATTAAAAACAAAATAGTTTATCACACGAAAACTAAATTATTATTTTTTTAATAGAGATATATGAACTACGTCTAAACTATCCACTTTAATAAGAGTGTAAATATTTTAATCACTAATGCCTTCTTTGTTAATGATTTGATTTTTGATTTTTGATTTTTTAAACTTAAGCCTATAAATACTACTTTCATTTGTGAATATATTTTGTTTTGTTATCTACGTTTTCAAATCAAGTTTTGAAACCTAAAAAAAATAGTTTTGATTTTTAGAATTTAGTAAATAATTTAATGTTTCATTAGTAAAAAGATGAAAACCATTGTAATAAAATGGTAGGAAAATAACCTAATTTTCAAGAAAAAAAACTAAAAACTAAAAACGAAATCGCTATAAAATGGGACTTAAACTAGGTTCATTTTGCCAACATGAGCCGACATAAAACACATCTTTCTTTGATCGGGGTTAGAAGCTTAAATCCCCACTTATAGTTGAAACTAAAAAAAATCTATGTTCATTTTTTTTTTTTTTAATCCTTATTTTTTCGGTTAAGGACTCGGAAGTTGGAATCTAGCACAAATTTGAAAAAAAATTATGTTCACAAGTGGTTGGTTTAGGGTAAATTAACTAACATTTTTCTAATGGAGTGTAAATTGATACACTTATGAAAATTTAGGGTATAAATTGATACAATTGAAAGTTTAGGATTTTAATGGATACAAAACTCTTAGGGGTATAAATTGATTTTTTTTTTTTTTTTTTTTTTGAAAAAGAGAATTTAATAAAATTTTGGTTTTATATATGGGTAATTGTAGGGCTTGGAAAGATGAGCTAAAGCAAGAGCTGATCGGTGGACGAACCGAAACCCTTAGAGCTGCTGCGGCTGCTACTGCTAATTAAAGACATGGGGAAGAGGAAACCCAAAAGCTTTTATAATCCCATCTTCTTCTTCTTCATCATCTTCTTCCGATCAGCCGCTCTGCAACAACACCACCTCCATGAAACCCACCTTCTTTTATCCTTCAAAGCTTCCATTTCCAAAGACCCATCACGCCTTCTCTCCAACTGGAATCCCTCTCTTCCTACCTGCCAATGGAATGCCGTCACATGCAGCAACAGCCACAATTTCTCTTCCATCACTGCCATTCATCTCTCCGGCAACAACCTCACCGGCACCGTTCCCGATTCTGTTTTCCGACTACCCTTCATCCAAATTCTCGACCTCTCCGACAATCAATTCGTCGGAGAACTCCCTCCAAATATGTTCGCCGTCGCCTCTCCTTCCCTTCTGCATTTGAATTTGAGCAATAACAATCTCACCGGCCAACTCCCCACCGGCGGCGTCTCTCGGCTTCAAACGTTAGACTTATCCAACAACATGATTTCGGGTTCCATTCCGGAAGATATCGGATTGTTCTACGATCTTCAGTTTCTCGATCTCGGAGGGAATGTTTTAATCGGGGAAATTCCGAATTCGGTTGCGAATCTCACGTCGTTGGAGTTCTTGACGTTGGCGTCTAATAAAATGAGTGGAGAAATTCCGAGGGAATTGGGAGGATTGAAGAGGCTGAAGTTGATTTATTTGGGTTACAATAATTTTACAGGGGAAATTCCTGAAGAAATTGGCCAACTCGGGTTTTTAAATCATCTTGATCTTGTCTACAACAAACTAACAGGGAAAATTCCAGAGTCTTTTGGGAATCTCACTCGACTTCAGTATCTGTTTCTCTACCAAAATGCTCTCACAGGTATAATTCCTCCTTCCATTTTCAATCTCGTCAATCTGATTTCTCTCGATATTAGCGATAATTCTCTCTCGGGGGAGATTCCGGAGCTTCTAATTCAATTGCAGAATTTGGAGATTCTGCATCTGTTTGGGAACAATTTTACCGGAAAAATTCCCAGAAATTTGGCTTCTCTGCCTCGCCTGAAGATTCTTCAATTATGGTCGAATGGATTTTCCGGCGAAATTCCGGAATTACTTGGAAGACAAAACAATCTCACTGTTCTCGACGTTTCAACTAATTACCTTACCGGAAAAATCCCAGATGGGCTCTGTAATTCTAAACGCCTCTTTAAGCTCATCCTCTTTTCGAACTCTCTCATCGGCGAAATTCCACAGAGTCTCTGTTCTTGCAAGAGTTTACGAAGAGTTCGGCTCCAAAACAACCGTCTCTCCGGAGAATTGTCTACTGAATTTACGAAATTACCGCTACTTTACTTCTTGGACATCTCTGGCAACCGATTTTCCGGCAGAATCGATGGCAACAAATGGGATTTGCCGTCTCTCCAGATGATGAGTTTAGCGAGGAACAGATTTTCAGGGAACTTACCGGAATTTACGAGGAATAATAAAATCGAGAGTTTAGATTTCTCGGCAAATGAATTTTCAGGTTCCATCCCGGAGAGTATCGGAAGCTCGTCGGAGCTAATGGAACTAAATTTGAGCAACAACAACCTCACAGGTCGAATTCCCGATGGAATTTCTTCATGTAAGAAGCTTGTCAGTTTAGACTTAAGCCACAATCAGCTAACCGGCGAAATCCCAGATATTCTAACTCAAATCCCTGTTCTTAGCTTCCTCGATCTGTCGGAAAACGAATTCTCCGGCGAAATCCCACAGGTTTTAGGCCGAGTTGCATCGCTGGTTCAGATAAATATCTCTCATAATCACTTTCACGGAACTCTTCCAGCCACCGGAGCATTTCTGGCAATAAACGCAAGCGCCGTCGCTGGAAACGATCTCTGCGGCGGCGACATTACGAGCAACTTACTACCCGCATGCGAAAATCATGTAAAAAAAAGGCGTTACAACCAATTGTGGTGGTTTGTGCTGACGTTGGGCGCGTTGTGCATTGCGACGGGAGTGTTAGTTACAATAATACGACGTCGTAAGCAGAAGATGGGACCAAAAAGAGTGCAAAACGAGGACGGAATATTCGAGCTTAAATTGTTCGATCCCAAAGCGTCGAAATTAGTGACGGTGGACGCCATTTTGAACTCAGATCAAAGCGAGATTCAATTCGTGGTTGAGAAAATTAATGGGAAAGACGACGTTGAGAAATCGATAATTGAGGCGGCGGAATTGGGGAAGATTCGGCATCGGAATGTGGTGAGGTTGTTGGGCACGTGTCGGTCGGAGAAAGGTGGGTATTTGGTACGTGAGTATGTACAGGGGCAGTGTTTGAGTGAAATTATTGGGAGTTTGAGCTGGGAACGACGTCGTAATATCGCCGTCGGAATCGGGAGAGCTCTGCAGTTTATGCACCGCCACTGTTCTCCGGGAGTTATTGCGTCCGGGTTTTCGCCGGAGAAGGTTATTGTCGATGAAAAATATGAACCCCGGCTGGTTATTGGATTGTCCAGTACCTTTATTTCTCCGGACTACTCTGCTCCCGGTACGTATAATTTTACAGATTTAATTCAGACTAAATTATAAGTTTAGTTCTGTCCTAATTAAGACATTAAATCTAGTCACTGCAGTTTAAAAGATTTCTAATAATCAAAGCTCTAGTTCACCATCAAATTATTTAGTCTATTTAACTTTATACCCCCATAAAGTTTTTAAAATTTTAATATTATGCTTAATAAATTTGTATTATTAGTTACATGTTTTTTTTGTCTAATAAATAATAAGATAGATAGAGACATTTTTTTGTTAGTTGAGTTATATTTACAATAATCTTGAATAGATTAAGTTTGAATTGTGGAGTAATATTAAACACATAATTAAAAAATAATAATTTAAAGACTTACTTAGTATTTTTTTTTTAAAGTATATAGATTAAATAGATCTAACTTTAAAAGTTAAATCTTGTAGCTAAGAATTTCACTTAGTTAATTAATTTAACATTTTTTTAAAAAGTTAATTAATTTAATATTGGCGACAGGCCAATTGTGTTCTCAATTATGTGAGAAGTTAGCTTAATCTTTTTTTTTTAAATATTTAATTAATGCAGGATGATTAATTTTTGACTTTTAACCAATAAACAAATAATATTACCTCTCTCTCCTTTAAGGTTGGGTGTTCAAATTCAAATACTCTATATTTGTTGTACTAAAAAAAATAAAATATTTGAGTGACTACAAAATACTTAAATAAAAATAATATTAAGCATAAAATTAAAATTTTAAAAATTAATTTAAATAGAGGAATTAAAAGTTTAGAGATTTATATAAAAAAATAATCTTAAAGCATAAAGATTAAATACTACGATTGTATGAATACGAAAAAATCAAACATGTTATTTCACATTTAATCCTATTAATCCAATCATATTATGATTTTAATTTTTTTTTGAATTTGTTCATTTAACTTTGAGCAATTTGCATGAACATATATAATCCATGCACATGCACAATCATATATGCACGTATGGTATACATAACTGAGAAAGCTACTTGGCAGAGGCAAAGGAAAATAGTGACATAACGGAGAAAAGCAATGTTTACACTTTGGGGCTTCTTCTGATCCAATTACTAACCGGAAAAGGACCCGTTGAGCCGGAGATGGCCGCCGTCCACCGGCAAGAGCTGGTTGAATGGGCACGCTACTGCTACTCCGCTTGTCATGTCGACACGTGGATTGACGGTGCGATGATGATTACCGGCGCCACCGAGCAGAACCAGATCGTCGGGTTTATGAACTTAGCTCTCAACTGCACCGCCGGCGACCCCATGGCGAGGCCGTCCTCACAACATGCTTACAAAACCCTACTCTCTCTTTCTCGGACCAGCTACTGTTCTAAACTTTTCTCCACTTAATTAGAATTTGGTCCTCCCAGTCATTTTCTTTATTTTTCTTTTTGAGGTTTTTTTGGATTTAACTTTTTTTTCAGGTATTATTACAAATATTGTGACCCAAGTTAATGTTTTTGTTATGTAGTATGCTTTTTGACCTATAGTAAAGAGCGTGTGTAAAACTGTAGATATGTTGAATGTCAATGTAATCACTTAAATATTAGATATCTACTAAGTTTTTTAACTTTTGCTTATTGTGAATTCTTCTTCACAGGTGTACGAATCATGATGATTAGTAATAAAATGAAGATTAGCGAGTAGCGTTCTTACACATAAATTATTAATAATACAATAATTACCGACTATATTTAATCTCAACTTAATTCATAATTATTATCTCAGAAAAAGAAAAAGAAAAAAAAAAACTTAATTAGTTGATAAAAAAAAGTCAACTTAATCTCCCTTAAATATATATATATATATATATATTTTTTTTTTTTTGATAAAAATCTCCCTTAAATATATTAACTCTGGTTAATTTATTAAGCGTATTCTCTTAAGTTGGTACTCAGAGTAATTTTTCTTGGATCTCACATCAAACTAAATAAAAAAAAAAAAAAAAAAAAAATTAGGCCAAAATCTTAAATATTTGAGAACTTTATAGGACAATTGTAATGAGTAGCAAATATAATTGTCAAATTTGTAATTATGTCACACAATAGAGATAGACTGATAGACTCCCTCTTTTAAGTTGGTAACAATTTTTAAAAAAATTCCCGTGGAAAATAAAACCAATTTTAAAAAATTTCCGATTTATCAAAATTGGCTAATAAGTTTTTTTTTTTTTTTTTTTTTTTTTTTTTTTTGAAAGATATTCAAAAGATATATATATATATATATATATATATATATATATATATATATATATTTTAAAAGGAATACTTCATTAAGAAAGGTATGTGAGGAACATACAAGGGCCAAAGCCCATTACAAAAACGCTTTCCAATTCAAAGCGATATTGGAAATGGCGTAGCTCGAGAAAAGAGAAGATTTTTTTGGACCAAGATGCCGCTAAGACAATAATATTATCCCAAATCGATTAATGGCTACATACAATGTTGTTGAAAATTTGACTGTTTCTCTCCCTCCAAATGCTCTAAAGAGAGGCCATCAAGATATTGTGGATGAGAATATTTTTCTGAGAAGTGCAACTGAAGCTTAAAGCAAACGCACATAGCTCCTCGACTTTGTCAAGGTGAAAAATTGATGCAAATGGACTCAGCTTAATCCAAATGAACTGAGAGAGATTGTAGTGAATGAATAAATGATCGATGTCCTCCGATCTGGATTGACATAGGACACGCCAGCTTGGTTGAAGAGAAGCACACTTGTGCTACATTTTTGCAATCTTTCAACTGTGTTGATACCTTCTATATAGAGTGGACCAAATGAAAAACTAACACTTTTTCGGAATCAGAGATTTCCAAAGTGAATTGAGAATAACTTTAGATGGCAGATTGTTGTTTACAATATGAAGATCAGATAATGCCTCTCGGGCAGAAGAAGTGCTAAAGAGCTTGTCCTTTGTAAGGAGCCAAATGAAAGAGTCAGGACCACCAATCAAAGAAGGTTTTGGGAGGGCCGTTGTCGCCGCATTCCAACTAATAACTTCTCTATATCAAGCAGAAGTCTTCGAAGAAATAGAGACCAAGAAAGCTTTGTTGCTGACCAAGCCTCGGCCACGGAGAGATTTATATTTGATTGTATAAAGCCAAGATTACACCTTACATTTTGCACTTGAAATATTAGGGTTGATGGGAAAAAAAGAGTCCCGCCAATTTTCTATGGATTGCCTTCTCTTATATAAAAAGTTAGAAATATGACCAATTATTAGGTATCAAATGTTCTAACTTCAATATTTTCCAACATGAGTATATGAGTATATAGCCTATCGATAATTGACATGTACTTATTTTTTTAAGTTTTAAAGTTCAAATCTTCATATACTTCGCGTTAGAGTCTGTTTGGGTTGGTGATTTGAAAACAATAAATTTAATGAAAATACAGTTGTATTTCATGAGACCCTACTATATTTAGATGACAAAAAAATTCTAGAACAATATTAAATTTTAGGTAGGTGACCGTGTAGTTGTGAGTTTCATTCTTCTAACCTTTTATCTCTATGGCACATAACTATATTTGAAATTTCTTAAAATGTTTAGTTTTTTATTAAAAATCAATCAATCATATATCTCAACTCCCATAATATAATATAATATAATATAATATATATATATAACAGTCTTGCAACTTATATATATAACAGTCTTGCAACTTAATTGTCAAATCGAATATAGTTCAATTGACATAAGGTTAGATCATAGGTTCAATCCTTGCATTAATTAAATAGTCTTGCAACCGCTCAATCTTGTTGTACATTTTCTTAGTAATTTTTTTAGTTATTTCCTGTCTTGAAGCGTTTTACTCTCTTAATCTCACCATCATCTTGTTGTTCCATCTCATAATTAACCCACAATCATTCAAGTTTGTAGAACATTAATAATCATGTGAATCCTATATATGGTAACAATAAGAGCCCTTAAACTACTTTTTTATGAGAAGGAACCAAAATTGTCTTTTACAAATGGGACTAACTAATTGCATCTACCCCTATGTATCATAACTTATTTACTAATCAAATTATCATAATAGCACTTAGTTCATAGTTTTACAAATATGAAAATAAATAGTCATTTTATTTTATTATGAATTTTTTTCGCAACAACGTATTCTGAATACATTTTCTTCTTCTTCTTCTTGTAATTAGGTTATTAGGAACAGAGATCCCTACCTACATGTAGACAATTATAAATATCCTCTCATCGTCTAGTCTAGTTCATTTCAATATATCGTTTGACCCACAGTGGATTGCTTGTTATAAAGAATGAATCAATTAAAAGTGTTATTATATATCTCATTAATATATATAGATGGTTGCACAAACAACAATCATGTCCAAAATAATTGCAAATTTAGTAAAATTTAAAACATTTTGGAAATATAGCAAAAAATCAGTAGTTATCACTGATAGAAGCTATATCGTTGATATATGACTATAGACTACTATCACTGATAGACTAAAATTCTATAAAACATTGAGGTGATAGACTAATATTAGCGATAGACTTCTATCAGCGATAGACCATACTATCAGTGATATAGAAATTGTCATATCTGCAATTTTTTTAAAAAAAGTGCTATATTTTTAATTATTTTACTCTAAATTGACATCTATGACAACTATATATATATATATATATATATATATATATATATATATATATATATTTCTTGTAATTTTTACATTGTTATTTGATTATATTATGTTTTTTTAGTACAACAAATGTGGGGTATAAGGATTTAAATCTCCAGCCTCGAAAGAAAGAGCACATGTCAATTATCATTAAGTTATACCGAATATTGTATCTTATTTCAATTGTATGTCAATAGCAAGAATGTGATTGAAAAAACTTTAACCTATCATGAAAAATGACATAAATTAGGGAAATTAAAAAAAAATATTTTCTTTTACTTTATATATATGCCAAGCTTTGAAAGAAAAAGAATATAAAAAAAATCCCCAATTAAGAACACAAAACCTTAATTAAGGTTGATTGGTAGAAGATTATTTATTTATTTATTTTGAAGAGGAGGTGGAAGATTTCAAAACTTTATTATATGTGAATGCCATATATGATCATTAGTTATAATCATATGGTTAATTAAACTTGAAAGTAATGTTGAAAAATGAGAAGAGAGGGTCAGACATTGATTATTGAACCAGCTTTTGCACATACAACCCACAGAAGGTGTTGGAGCTAGAGGGTAATTTACAGACAGCATGCGGGCTGGGATATATATATATATATATATATATGGACAAGAATGTACGTACAGCCCTCTTTGAGCTCTGTGCTTATCACACCACAATTATTGAAACCTTAGGATCATTAATTAACACATCAAACAAACATTCTATATCGAACAACAATCACACCCACTAAATCTAAATTAAACTTTTTAGTGTGTACTTAACCCTAGATCATTACTAGGTTTTAGGCAGTACTAAATTACTATATTATCAATTTTAAGGTCATGAATTATTAAATAAATTGAACTTCTGAAATTAGAAGCAGAAATTAGGCAGATTTAGGTATTAATTAGTGTGTATATAGTCCAATGAGAAAAGTGAATGGTGGGTGATGATTGAATTAGGTCAAAGAGCAAAGGGAGAGTTTCAAACATTCGATTTGCAGTAACATTATTATTGTCCCCGATTCTCTCAGGGTTTGATCATCTTTTAATTTTGTCCGATTATTGTCGGCACTTTGGAATGGGGTAAATTAAACTTCCAACAACGACAACACAAATATACAACCTAAAAGCCTTTCGACACTCTACTAAAGTTAATGCCTTTTTGCTTTACCCTCCAATTTCTCTTTTCTCAAAAAAAAAAAAAAAAAAAAAAACATATATATATATATATACATTTTTTTGACACAAAAATGGTGAATGGTTTTGAAATTGATCGACCCAGTTTGGTCAATTTCATCTGGTTTATATATATAATTACATTTTAGACATGCTGTTTTCTCCTTCCTTGATATAGGGTTTCAAAGGATTTATTTTTTCACTATTTAAAAAACGTTTGAGTTTCATTATGGCATAAAAGTGAACATAATCAAAGGAAATTTATATGATGTACGTGGAGAAATTAATGATGGGTGTCAGAGATTTATGGGACACACTGCATATATATGGTTTTATTTTAGAAGATCACTTCAACTTACATTGATAAATAAATCAATCAATTATTATTTTAAGTTAATGTAGAACAAGTGTCATCCAATATACCATATAAGTATTATGCTTTTGTTAATCCATTGAATCATGTTGGCTTATATATTAAGATCATATCATTGTAAGATACATGTATTGATCCCCAAACACACCCAAAAGCAACTTTTTAATTTAGTACTATATTAGGGTTTTTATTAATGAATGATGGCACCACGTTGTGAATATGCTTCGAAAGTACATTCAAATTCAACCCTTTTTAAGTTGATGGGTAATTTATTAAATAATTAATTACACTAGAAGAAAAAAAAACTTATGAATGTGTATGGACAAGAAAAAGTTAGGAAACCAATTTGATATAAGGTGAAAAGGAAGAAAGATTGTGAGGGATTGTTAAAAGGGATATGTGATTTCTTTGCAAGGCTTTGGTTATAAATGAATATCTTTTATCACTTAAATATAAAAAAAAAAAATGTGTGATGATGATGGTGGCTGAAAAAAGGGAAGAAAAAAAAAAGATTTTTGAATTTGATTTTGATGTTATATATGGTGGATGAGAAGGTGATGATGAGGGGGTTCACAGAGTTGGAAGATTCGGTCATCAAAGAAGAGTGTAAACACAAAGATATAAAATAGGTGACATATTTTGTAAGCTAGATTTTGGTGGCAGGGAATAATATATATTATGATATGTCAAGTGGATTTGTTCTTAAAAGCCTCAAAAAGAAAACTAAGTTCAATCATACTTCTTGGAGACCATGCAAAAGCTTATTTGCCTTTCTTCTTCTTTCAATGGATATACCCTCTTCTTCTCTCTTTCTTTTATATGGTTTTACTTTGCAGATTCACAGATTATTTTTCTTTACAAATTTTGCCTCTTTTCTTTGCTTTATCTTTCATTCAACACATATGATCATATATATAGCTGGTTTTTTATCATGAAAATTTTCTGTTGGTAATAATAATTTGGAATATGTACTCGTGCATCCAACTTTTTAATACGAGTGTAGAACTTCGCTGCAAGCTGGACTGCAACCAATTTTGAACCTTAGACACATGTGTATCCAACATTATTTTATTTTAAGAACGCTTCCCCTTACCTTTCATTTTTCTTATTTTTTTAATATTTAACTTTAACTTTCAATTTTTTTTAATCATCTTTCCTTAAATTTCAGGTTTTAGGATGTTAAAAAACAAGGAAGACAGACATCTCCGCAATGATATGATATTGTCCATTTTGAACTTAAACTCTCGTGCCTTTTCTTTTGGTTTCACCCAAAAGACCTCATATCATTGGAGATAACTGTCTTCTCTTATATACTCCAGATTTTTTCCTTATCTACCCAATGATATTGTTTGTACTCTTAACATAGGATTTAGAATTTTCCTTAAATGTTGAGGTTTAAGGTTTAGTATAACCCTAAACCTAAAACGTAAATCATAATTCATAAATCATAACCTTAAACTCTAAGTAAATATTGGTGAGTCTTATAGTTACGGTATGGTTGTAATTTGTGCTCTCTTCTCTAATTAATGGAAACTATCTTTATATATATTTTGTTTTCCTTTCTGATTGGGCTAAAAGAAAAGAATCCCAAACAGTGATACATGTGTCTAAAGCATTAACCAATAATAATATTTATTTTTTAAAATTATTATTGGCTCTCCATTGACACTTGGTATTATTTATGAGAGTACAAAGTGGGGGAAAGAGATATAATATCCTCTTCTCTCCATCATCACCACATCATCTTTCGCAATATATAATATCAAAGATTATATAGTCTTTGATGCAGCGGGTTTTGGTAGGATAAGGATGGCCAATAATGCCTGAAAACAATTCAAAAATAATGTTTTTAAACTTTTTTTTTTTTTTTAGTTTCAAAACTTGACTTAAATTTTGAAGACAATGTGAGTGTAGATAACAAAAGGAAGAAACTCATAGGTAGAAGTAATGTTTATAGGTTTAATTTTTCATAGGGCCCGTTTGATAACTATTTGGTTTTTGAAAATTAGACCTATAAACACGAATTTCACATGAATTTATTTGTTTTGGTATGGTTTGATAACCAGTTTTTTTTTTTTTTTGGGTTTGCAGTTCCTGTAACTAAGCTTTTTACCCCTTTTAAGACCCATGCTTCATATATATATATGTGTGTATTTTTGGTTTTGCAAAGCATGCTTCAGATTTTGGTAATTGGTTGGTAGGTTTTGTGATTGTGTGGCTCTGCGAATCTGTAAACGACACCTCTCAACCAAGAAATGTCATATTAGTACTTGTCTTTATCAAATATTAGAGACAATAAACAAAAAAGCTTACATAATAAAGCAAGGTCATTTCTTTCCCCTCTTTCATTTGATATGCCAAATGAGATTAGTGTTTGCACAGGGATTCTGAAAGATAAGTTTGGCCAATGAAAATCCAAGATGTGAATTTAGTGGTGGAACCCTTCAGACAAAAGTTTAATAATATAATATATCTCTATCAGTTTTAATGGGAAAAAGGCAGTCTGCTCTGTTGAAGAAGATAACATGAATGGCCATGGTGATGGTGAGTGGGTGGGTGAAACAATAGCCTTTAGAGACATTAAACTCCAAATCAAAATCAATCATCAACTGCCAGAATTGGCTGAGTGCTGCTTTCAAACTTCTCTTCACCTCCATTATCTTGTCTTCAGTCTTGACAGTGGCCTTAGAATGGGAGGAAACTGAGCTGAAAGAGACTTCTTTTTCCCAAATTGAAAAAGAACAGAGACTACATATTATCACAAAAAGAAGCTTTTTTTATCATGAACTTACAGGCCAAATGCTTTGTGTGTCAGCATATGACTGGTCAGCTGGGAAAAATATCATTTTTTTATGGAACTTTGGGGTCCAAGTCAAGAGATTAGAAGGTTAGGGAGATTGATAGCCATGAAAAGAAGTTATATTGAAAAAAAGTTTAATCTTTGACATTATTTGGGAAAAAAAGTGCAGAATAAAAGAGGCAAATGGCCTTCCATGTCCTCCATTTTCATGGCAAGATGCTCCCCACCACATTAGTATAAAGAAAAAGAAAGGGATAAGTTACGATTCTGGTTTAAAATGAATTATCAGTTGAATTCAGGAAGGAAACGAGAGACAAAAGTGGGAGGTAAAGTTTGCTGTTTTGACAGACCTTACTCTCCATGACAAAGCATTAGAAGTTAAAGGACAAATCAAAGTCAGCATTCTTCAAGTAAAATGGTACTTTGTCATCAAGTTCTTAAACTTAAAACCGTTTGAGAAGATTTGATGGGTCAGAATCCGAACCTCCCATGTTGGTTAAAGTTTATTTAGTAGAATTCGAATTCGAAAGCGAAGTCGTGAGGGTTTAAATCCAAAATGGAACATATTGGATCATTATGAAAATATGGAGAGATTTGTTGTCATAATATTCATTAAATGAAAATATGAACTAAACGATTCCATTTCATAACTAAATCCACACAAGGATAAGCAGCAAAAGAGAGACAAAGATCCATTAGGGTCAATATGCTCATTTAGTTCTTGGTTATTTTGATTGTTTCTGAAATCTAACTTACATGAAAATTTGATCTAGTCTAATCGTCATATTCCTACTTCCTGAGACTAAGCGTTTCAAACAAAAGACCAGTTCATAAACATGAAGCAAATACAGTGAGCGTTTTCTTCTTCATTCAAAACCTTCCATGCCACAGCTTTCTCATATGATACTGCCCTTCCCATGCTTGATAAGCAGACGCCCCCTTGAAGACAAAGAAAGCCCTAACATACCACAACAAAAATAGATTACTCACCTGTATGAAATTATATGCTTCAAAAGAGTATGATCACTAAGACATTCATTACCACATGTTCGCCACATTAAACAATAGCCATGGTAAAAGAAAACTATTCCAGACAGAACCAGCACCCTTTTATTGCACAAGGTCGCTTAATAAATTAAGATGTGCCTAATACAAGGTAAGCATGCTTGTAGATACAAACTAATCAAAATAATCATGGTAAAACACACAAAAATGCAGAAATTTTCCTTGGGGTTTCAAGGTTAATGACAGTCCTAGTTTTTCTTGAATTAAAGCTCCATGACTGTTCGACTTTCACCTAGTTTTATGATGCTCTCTATGCCAGAAACTCCATCTTAACTCATTGTGAATAAATACTATTATTTTTATTTGATATCCGTGAGTGTCCAGGCAGCTTGCACGCACCTCACCTAATCTCACGGAACAGCCGCTTGACCCAACTACATTTAGTTCCCAAGAAACTCGTAGAATATTAAATCTTAGGCAAGTGGCCATCATGGTTTGAAGCTCTTTATTATTTTCATGACCCCTATTTAAATACTAAATCAATCCCCTTGAGCAATTCCCTTATAGCATTTGTGTCCTTAGCATTAATTCAATTATTCAACAATTCCCTTTTGGTTAAGTTAATTGGAGGAGATGAAAATTGTATACATAAATAACTTCGTGTTTTTCCAAGATTCTGAAATTATCCTGTTTTATCTTTTCCACTTACTTAACGTGAGCCTGTTCCATGCTTCATAAGATTTAATTTGAATTAAATCCTATTCATTGAGAAAAAACATGATAGGTTTTGATATACTTAAAAGAGCTTCGATTCAATTGGCCATCATTGAGTTGGTAGGGAAATAGGGGATTCGTTATCTATACCTGCTGCATTATCCGCGGGAACTCTGAGGCTAAAGTTTTCTTTCCATTGTCATCAAAAATCTTCTCCAGAGTAATGTCTTGGAGAGCCACCAAGGTTGTCTCAAGCATGTCAAGTCCAGATTGATTTGCAAATGTAAAATTTGGCAATGCCTGCATGTTCATAGAAAAGAATATAACTTCATGTACAGAGAAACCGCAGAGACAGCTGAAGAATTGGGCAAATTACAAGTGGAATCATCATTTTTAACTAAAACTTCAACTTACTCCTTGTCTTTTCAGCATCGTTTAAAAGTCACTTCTTTAATGCAAATCTTACTTTGATTTATTATGACCGTAGAGATTTAATAAATTAATATGCAAGCACTTGCTTAAGGACAGGCAAATCTATGACATACTCAAATGTCTAACTCTGTTGAATGTAGGACCTACGGTAAAGCAGTAGTTTCAATTTCAAATTTAATTTGCCATATAAATGAAAATAATAAATAAATTTCCCTTTTCTTCGCTTGTTTCCAAATGAAAACTCTTTTAGAAACTTTAGACAGGATGAAACAAAAACCTTAAGCATGGGCACCATGTTCATTAGGCCTTGGTTCTGTGCATTCTTTTTTTAATCTTCCATTTATCTTAATGAAGGTTGGAAAAGGTTAGAATTTTTTGTTATTGGCACAGAGGGTACCCTTGATATTTAAAAGAAAGAAAATTTTAAACATACCTTCAAAGAGCAGCACATGATTGCATCTGAGTGGTGCCAAAGGGATTTGAGAACGGATTCTCTTCCTTCATCTTTCAGTAATTCCATGCCCATATAGCACCTGTAGGGGAGGATAAAATTAAATTGGAATCCTACTATTAGTTCCTTGCCTTATAACGTAGGTATAAAAGAACAAAGCCGAGGAGGGATGGATCATGGATGAGTTTAGTTCACAATAACATTTGACTATGACAAAACTTATATCCTTACATTTAAAGAAATCATCATGAAGAAAAGAAAAAAGTCACAGGCTGCAGCTGATTGTTAGCTAATGTTACTGTGCATTCTTTTAAAATTTGCAATATTCTCTCTAAGTGAGCTACAACTATTGAAAAGACGATATCAAATAAGCAAATATACCACATACTAAGTCAGTTAAGACTATTGAAAAGACACTTGTAAGTGCATCAAAATCAATTCGAGACATGATTCAAAATTTATGAAGAAAACAAAAGGGCACAAGAATTTTAGAATGAGTTTGTTAGGTTTATGTTTGAACCCAGTTTTTTCAAACTTCTTCACTAAAATATGAACACCGTCCATATTCAGCCATTATATTGTTCTATGGATTAGGTTGAATTCCTTAGTTCAAGGACCTTGAAATTAGGGAAGCGATTAGTTTACTGAAATAATTAATATGCACAGCTAGCTAAGAGTTTCTTGAATACCTATAGCTTTGAGAGATCCAACGAGCAAGTGTTTGTGCTTCAGGAGCACCAGCTGGTGTCTGAAGGTTAGCATGAGGACCAAAATTGGAAGGAGAAAGAGCCAGTGCCACCCTCTGAACAGATGCTATAATGCTCCGGACATACTGCCGTGCCATTGCTGCTACATTATCTTGAAGGTGAACATCAAATACAAATTGGAATGCAATTGTCATCACAGATTTTGATTTTCCTGATTGACCAGCACAATCACCAGAAGCTTTATTCCCTGCAGGTCCAACGTCAAGAGCTGAAGCAAGATCAAGTGTGCGGTTTGGACTTGAAGCATCCTGCAGCATTATCAAATATACAAAATTTATATCAAAATAAATACAAATGCAGAGAATGGGGAGGAAAAAAGAGGAGATTTGATATTAAGTGTTTACCATCCCAGAATCGAGAGGAATGATTCGGAAGCCGGATGGTAGAATAGGTGCATCATCAGAAAAGGAGGCATCAATTGGAGCAAAGATGAGTTCAGCAGAAGTACCAACTGTATTTTCATCCACACCATTGCAAAGCTGGGAGCAGTGCACCATAATTAACTGTGGTCAGTGCCAACATAGATTCGAGATGTACACTACAAGTATCCATCCAAGCTTTATAATATGGGAGGTTCTAGCTTAATTATCACTTTTCATATTTTAAACTGAAGAACCAAGACAGACTTTAAATTTAATGCGACATGCAATTTGATATTTAGCTATATAATTAAAGAAAAGACTACTTACTTGGAGGAGGAAGATGTCTCCAGGCATGAGCATATCATCCCTATAGTGGCCCACGTTTTCAAATTTAACAACTTCCATAAACTGTTTCAAGTAAATAAAATTAAATCAGTATTTAGAAATTCCAAAGCAGAGTAGGCCAATTGGTTATGTTATCCATAAAAAACGGTACTTGCCTCTTCATGCTCAACTGTTTGTGCCAAGGGAAGAATAACCTGGCCCCCAAAAGTTCCAGCATGAGACCCTGGTAAACCACACTGACCGGTCTTAATTGCTGCAGCTGAGTACGCATCAATACCGCTGTCTGCCCATTCTGACCGGTGTTCTCTCAAGAACCTAATGAGCATTGCTGGAGTGACATTCTACAACATAAAAAAGAAAGCAAGAATAAATAAGAGGAGAAGAATGGGCAGTTGTCCAGGTTTAACCATATGCAGTTGGATTTTTATTTAACTATTTCTTAAAAGATCACTTGCTTTTACAGTGCATGTCCTTGTTTAAAATCATAAGAAGTTACCTATCTGGCCCTGTGTAGTGTGTGATAGCTTAATCTGGTTATATTTTTATATATATAAAAGAAGAGGACAACTAGTCAAGGAATGGAGCAAGAACTAGAAAAGATGGCACAGGTTGAAGGAAGTTATATATTATAAAGTAGAACCTTTTCAATTGCTCATCATCATCTAGATGTCAGCTCACAAGCAAAATATTTACCTGTAATAACATCGATGCTTTGGCACAAAGCACTGCGTTGCTCATAGATGGAAAGCCATTAGAATATGAAATATCTGCACCCATCATTGTCTTGCCATGAGACATGTTTACAAGAAGAGTAACATCATCAATGCCATCATTTTCTAACAAAGACCATCCCTCGTCTGTAAGCCCATTAACTGCTTCGTTGAAACCTCTGCAGAGTAAAATCCATTAAATACAATTTAAAAAAAAAAAAAAAAAAAAAGTAGCTAGGACAAGCTACTCTCGAGCAAAAATCATATTTACCTGCTCAATCTCTGACTAAGAGCACGAAGAGCAGCAGGTCTTCTTCCCCAACCAGTAACATTTGGTTGAGAAACTTCTTGTGAAATCTGTCTCAACAAGCGTAATGCCTGATCCAATCCAAAACAACAAAATTTTATTATTACGTTGGGGATATAATCTTCAAAGTTACATGAACCTTCAATTTCCAGTTTTTAATTTGTAGAGCCAGCGGATAAATTCAAGACTTGAAACAATAAGATTTAAAAAACAGACTTACTGCCATTGTGTTCTTCTGAGCAAGAAGAGTAGATGACTTGTACAATGGCCGCAACACTTCAGGCACGCTCCAAGGCTATTTTCAAGTAAACAATGGATAAAATTATAAAATTGGAAATCAGAGGCTAAGAAAGACTCGGCGCTTTAAATACAAAGAAATTCTACATACTTCTAAGTCCATGTGATCAACTATATGGATTATTGATCCACCACCTTCACAAGGTCTTATCAAATAACCACTTGGTAGCATTTCTGCTCTTACAAAGTTTTGTACTGGAGGCATACTTGGACCATTCTGAGTATTGTTAAGAGATCTTTCACATACCTAAAATGCATAATACAAGCATATTAGCTCCAAAGTTTAGATTAAGAACCGGTTTGAAATTCATTTTTAAGTGCTTAAACAAGTGTTCTTTAGTGAAAAAAATAAATAAAAAATTAAGCACTTAAAAACTCATTACAAATTGGTCCTAAATGAAAGCAGATTCGAATGCGGGGCATTCACATACCACAAGACTACCATCCTCCAAAACAGATGTGTATCGCAGCAGCCAGAAATCACGAGCAGGTGCCAAAGTAGTAGGTGCATAGAGCTAAATCAAATCAACAAAAGTTTCTTTATTTTCATATTTTTCTTGCAAAGTCTGAAAATTTGATACAAAACAATCCTCTATCTAGTAGTAACCCACCTGCATGTACAAAAGCTCAATGGTTCCTCCATTTCCAGTTGATAGGACGTTTAGAACATCAACGGCACGGCAATCGCGATACCAAGAAGGCCAATCTTTAAGAATTTCAGCCACCTTCATAAAACAATATAAATTATATACACTCATACTTCATGTTACATCGGACAAATAGTCAACTTTATGTTAAGAAGCACATACCCTTGTAGGTTCGAGACCCACAAGTCCACATGCACGAGCTGCAACTCCAGTGCATCCATGAGAAATAGCAACGATTCCAATGGAATCCGGACCAGGCTGCTCAGAACAGATATTTAGAAAGGTCAGAAATTTACAAGGATCAAACATATGAACAAGAAACGAGATTTGTAATATCAGTTGAAAACTTTATACCAGTTTAAAAAAATATTTCTTTTCTCATGTTCCCTGTCCTTTTGTTATCAATTTTTTTTTTAAATGTATGATCTTTGCTGAGCAGTGATATTAAATTTACAACTTCATTATTTCTCAATCTAACGATGCACAAATTTAATAAAACTTGCTCCTTTTCCTTTCTCGAGAAGCGAAATACAAATCAGAATAGATGTGATATTGGCAGGATGAAAGTAGCAGACAACAGAGCATAATTTTCAAAAGCTCTCGATGATCAGGATAATAGACTTTGGCATGTTGCTTAAAAGATTAGCAAAGTTTCTGTCGTTTAATTATGATGGCAGTAAAAAAAGATTCATTTTTAATGCAGATTGAAGAATAAAGCAAAAAGAGGAAGCAACCTTCATCCCAGGCATTTGGACCCACTCCACAGCAGTCCCGGTAGCCTTTGAAAGAAACTCTGCTAAAGTCTCCTCCGCAATGGACAAAAGTCTAGCAAATATGCAAAACCCAAATTCTCAGAAAGCATATAACAGAAAGACAATTGAAAAAAAAAAAAAACAAACAAACAAACAAAGGAAAGAATTAAAGGGAATGCAGAAGAAGAAGAGCCAATTCTACTCACCCTGCGGGGCTGGCATCCTTTGGTGGATGCGGCGGAGTCAAATTCTGTTGACCACTTGTCACCACTGACTCGCAACTTGTGTCAGTGGTGGCTAGGGTCGCCTGCAAGATGAATAAATTATCAAAACAATAACAAGGAAACTTTCATAACAGCTTATAAGAAGAAAAAAAAAATTCAGTTTTTATGCTTTATTCTTGCTTGAACAAAGTGAAATCAGTGATCATCTACTTCAAATCAGCAATTATTTTAAATTCATGGAGGAAAGTTGTTACATTCTGATTCTGGGTCTGTTGACGAAAATAACTGTTCTCGTACACAAGGTGTGACACCTGTTTCTGCAACCTATCATTTTCCTCCATTAGGAGTCTATTCATAGCCGTCAGCTTCCTGTTCACAGTCTGCAAACGGGATGCCTCCTTCCTCTGCTTCTCTCTACATCTGTACAGTTAAACAAAAGTTAGGGTGTTCGATTATTAGAATTGGAAGGCAGTTCAAGTTCAAACCCAGAAAGGAAATGATTAGAAACAGTACCTCCGATTTTGGAACCAAACTTTGATCTGCTTGGGTTCGATGTTGGAGAGAATTGGGCACTCCCTGATGAGCTGCTGGCGGCGGATAGAACTGGGTTTTGGGCAATCATAATAGAGCCTTTCAAGGGCTTCCACTTGCTCAGGTGTGTACCTAACATACTTCCCATTATCCAAGCTGCTCATCTTGCTAGCAGAGTCCTTGCAGCCGGAGGTCACAGCCATCATCCCCACTTGAATTCCCACACAGACAAAACAACAAACACCTTTCAGCTATCAAATTGGAGGACAAAAAAAAAGAGTGTAAAAGAAGAAAGAAGAATCAATCAAAATTACCTGAAAGAGAAGAGGCTTTTTTTATCCAATTAGCAGAGCTGTGATCAATCAGAGAGCCCTCTGTTTCTCCCCCCCTTCCACCCTCCAAGTCATAAAACACACATTTTCGCCATAATCATCCAAAAAACCCCAAATGGTAGTGAAGAGAGGTGGGGGAGGAGAATTTGATTCAGAAAAATTGGTGGGAAGACGAATTTTGATGGGGTTTTGAGTTGTTTGTGAGTAGTGTGTAATGTAAAATGAATATGGTATACGTAAAAGGAAGAGAAGAGAAGAGAAAAATGGAGATATAAAAAGGGAAGAGTGAAATGGAAGGGAAAGAGTAATAATGGAAATGGAAGGTTGTGATTGTGAAGAATTGGGTGAGGGAAAAATCCTAAAGTACCAGACACCAACAGAAGATACAGAGCTACCAATTTTCGTTTTTTTTTTTTCTTTTTTTTGAAAAAGAGAGAATTTTGTTGGTGTGTGTTTTTGTTTGGCAGTCCCCCACTCGCCACTCTCCGCACAGCACTTGACTTTTTTTTTTTTTTTTTTTTTTGGAGTTTATGCAATCTACCGCGTGCTCTAATAGTAATATAGATTTGAAAAAGTGAGTTTTATATCCTATTTTGGTCGCCATCATCTATACTTTTAGTTTTTGTCTATTTGTATTCTTTTTGTATTTTCAATATCGTAAGCTTTTATTTTCTACTTTTTGTCAGGGGTAAAATACTTTTTGTCACCCGTAAAATTACAAATTTAGGGTCTCTTATTATTTATTTATTTATATATATATTTAGTTTATCAATATATGAAGTGGAATCATTCGAACTTCTTACCTCACTTATACTTTATGTTATGTCGTAATGAATCATCTGAATACTTAAAAACGTATTCTTAAGTGGAAAAAAATATATTTTTAAAAATTTAGAAACTCATTTCACAGTTATTCGTTCTAAATTTTCAAAATTTTCAAATTGTATCTAAAAAAATATATTTGTAAAAATTTAGAAAGTCATTTTTTAAAAATTTAGAAAGTCATTTCACACATGTTATTCGTTCTAAATTTTCAAGTTTGTATCTAATAAATTTTTAAATCTTTTAGTTTGTGTTTAATAGATTGCCGACTTTTGAATTTTGTGTCTAATTGATTATTCGACATTTTTTTAAATTCATAAACGTATTAGACACAAAATTAAATATTCATAGATCCATTTATTTTTTTAAATGTTAAATATATTAGGTATCTATTAGACATAAAATTGGAAGTTCAGCAACACCCTACACACTTTAAAAGTTTAAAAAATTGGCAAAAATGAAAGTTTAGGGACCTATTAATATTAGACATTTTTATAAAATTCAGAAATCTTAGACACAAATTTAAAAGTTAAAGACTAAAGTGTTAATTTAAACTTATTTGATTGAGCATACTTCAATCGACATATTGTACAAACTTCGAGAGGTCACATATTCAACCCCACCCCTATATATTGTCAAAAAAGAAAAACTAAACTTATTTGTGTTCATATTTTTTTAAAAAAAAATTATTTTCGAAGTTGTACTTCTAAGCGGTAATTGTTTTGGTCCTCCTCGTTTACTTTTTATCCCAATTTTCTTCAATTCCGATTGTAGCCCAACACAACAATTCAATAAATTTCTTGACATATTATTCTAGTTTTTTAGATAAGAGTTTTCATTCGGTATATAATTTATGCTAGATTTTAACAAATAGGGATCAAAACGGTCATTTGTTAGAAGTATGAGGATCAAGATTTTACGTTTGAAAAGTATATTGAATCAAAATAAGATTTAAATTAAAAAAATATATAATAACATTATTTATTATAAACCTAAACATTATCTAATAGGTTATCAAACCATTAAAAATCGAAATTTTTTGAATTATTTATTTCTAGATTATTTAAGAGGGAGAAAACTAAATAGTCCATATGAAAGTTTGGATTCGTATTAAGGGAATTTATATTTTTTAAGAATTCAAGGACTACTATATTAGTGGCGAGGTAATAACCCTTCGTGCACATGGAGAAGTATCATTTGAGGTCGAGAGTTGGACGGAAGAGTCATTGATGTCTATTCTGGCTAATGAATTCCTAGGGAGTCTACCATCAAGCTGACATCTCATCTTATACCCTTAACAAACATGTTGGTGTGTAGTTTAATTGAAGAAAGGCAGTGGAATGAGTCTTTGATCTATGGTATGTTGCTATGAAGTTTTGAGGAATGATATTATGATATTTTCTGTCATTGATAATGGACAAAGTCATGTATATTTATACAATCTTAATGAGCTAATCAAGGAAACAAAATAAGCTAAATATAGCAAGTAAATCTCTAACTGCAGAGTATATACAACCATATACTCCGAGATTCACGGAAACAGAATAAAGGTAGACGTCGAGATATACGGAGTATATACAACTATATACTCTGATATTCATGGTGTTGATAAAGGTAGATGCCGAGATATACGACGCCTTCAATACTCCCCCTCAAGTTGAAGCATGAAGAATCTCAATGCCCAACTTGCGAAAAAGTCGTGAAAAAACAGAATCAGCTATATTTAGTAAGTAAATCTTTGACTCGAAAATATTTACAACGTATATACAATGATATACGCCGAGATTTCCGGAGTTGACCAAGGTAGATGTTGGGATATATGATGCCTCTCATACTATCCTCAAGTTGGATCATGAAGATTCTGAATGCCCAACTTGTGAAAAAGTCGTGAAAACTGTGATTCGAGCATCCGTTGTCAATGATCTATTCAGCGGAAGAATCTGAGAGACCAAAGATGTCATTTCGATTTTAATCCAGAACGGGTGGTTGTGCAATAGGTGGTTGCGGTGGTTGCTGCGGTATATCGTTGGTCATACCCGATGGCGCTTGGTACCTGCATTTTTGCTCCTGCGGTATATCATGTGTCATACTCGAGATTCTTGCGGTATATCGTCAGTCATACCCGAGATTCACGATGCAGACCGCTCATTCCCCATCATTCTTTCCTCCCCCGTTCAGACTTGCCTCCGTCAAGAGGTTTATATTTTTTTTTATCGCCAGCCATAATGAGTTGGCGATAGTCGGATTTCATCGTCACCCCAAAACGAGGTAACTTTGTCAGATTTCCTCGTCACCTAAATCATGGTAACGTGGTCGAATTTATTTGTCACCCTAATCGAGGGGACGTGGTCGATTTCTTCGTCACCCAAAACGAGGCGACGTGGTTGGTTTCTTCGTCACCCAAATCGAGGGGACGTGGTCGGTTTCTTCGTCACCCAAATCGAGGAGACGTGGCCGGTTTCTTCGTCACCCAAATCGAGGGGACGTGATCGGTTTTTTCGTCACCCAAATTGAGGGGACGTGTTCGGTTTCTCCGTCACCCAAATCGAGGGGACGTGGTCGGTTCTTCGTCACCCAAATCGAGGGGACGTGGTCGGTTCTTCGTCACCCAAATCGAGGGGACGTAATCGATTTCTTCGTCACCCAAATCGAGGGAACGTGGTCGGTTTCTTCGTCGGCCCAAAACGAGGCGACGTGGTCGGTTTTTTCGTCACCCAAATTGAGGCAACGTGGTCGGTTTCGTCGTCACTCAAACGAGGAGACGAGGTCAGACTTCGTGGTAGAAAAACGAAGTGTTAAAATTTTGAAGGAGAAAATCGAAGTATTCGGATTTCAAAGGTTTCCATCACCAAAGATAGAAAAACTGGTTATCGTCATAGATGATCAAAATTGGGAGGCGGCGGCAAGCCGCCACCGCCGCCCTAGGGTTTACTAGGCTTTTTTTTCTCTTCTTATAAAACCTGCTCTGATACCATATGAAGTTTTGAGGAATGATATTATGATATTTTCTGTCATTGATAATGGACAAAGCCATGCATATTTATACAATTTTAATGGGCTAATCAAGGAAACAGAATAAGTTAAATATAACAAGTAAATCTCTAACTGCAGAGTATATACAACCATATACTCTGAGATTCACGAAAACAGAATAAAGGTAGACGCCGAGATATACGGAGTATATACAACTATATACTCCGATATTCATAGTGTTGATAAAGGTAGATGTCGAGATATACAACGCCTTCAATAATACCAGAACATGTGGAAATGATTACTCGCATTCCTCTTTACCGCCATCTGCATGAAGACTTTTTTATCTGGCATTACAACAAAAGATGTCTGATACACTTAAAAGTGGCTACAAATTAGCACAGAGACCCGTACAAAGAGGCATATTCTTCTACAAACCATGAGTTCACAAACATGTGAAAAAACACTCTAGAGTCTAGATATCCCTCCCAAGTTAAAGATCTGCATGTGGCGAGCATGTTTATCCTCAATCCCCACATGCAATAATCTTTCCTATAGGGTTATGCTAAAAAACACAGCTTGCCCCTCGTGCAGGCGTGCTCCAGAAACTGATACTCATACTTTGTGGCAATGCAAGGGAAGTAGGAAAATTTGGTCTCCTTACTCGAAGTTGATTGATTTTAATTTTGTTGATGTCGCTTCTTTTTACTGTCGAACCATTCAAGTTTATGACAAAGACAAGATCAGGTATTTTTATGATTATCGCATCAACAATTTGGCACAAATGAGTTGGTCCATGGTATAGGAAAACCCACAGCTCTGGACCTCATTACTTGGTCGAGGAACCTGTTAGAGGAGCTGGATGACAAAAAGCGAAGAGTCTCGAATGGAGCAACTAGCAGCGATCTTGAAAACATATAAGTGATACGACCATCATCCAACCCACTCGGTCGCACGTTGTTGTCAGACCCATCGTGCAGACAACCAATAAACCCATCCCAGTTTCACCCTTATGGCAGCCTCCTCTTGCGTGAGGATATAAACTAAACATTGACGCAACAATGATAGGCTATGATGTGGGACTAGGTGCAGTTGTCAGAAACTTCAACGAAGACACAATGTTCGCGATGGAATCTTACCTCTCTATGGTCGTTACTGTCGAAACGACAAAGGCAATGGCTCTACTCGCGAGCTGGGGGCAAGGCCATAGATGCTGACATTCAACCTCTTTGGACGGAAACAGACTCGTTGATTATTTGGAGGCTTTTGACCAAGAAAGATCGGTTTATGAACGAAATTCTTTTTTTTTTTTTTTTGTTGATGGTCTCATTTTCCATTCAGAAGGAGGTTAAATTCAAGGCTTCTCTCTCCTCAACTGAATCTGCAACACGACCACAAATGATTTAGCTTGGCACACAAGAATCTCAAAACATTTTGAGATATGGATTGAAGATCACCCCACATATGTGTCAACAACCATCCTTTGAGACATTCTTTATTCTGTAGCTTTGTTCTGTTTTTCTTTTTCGCCCTTCTCTACTCAAATAAATATATATTTCATATTTGAGAAATTCCTACCAGAATTATTATTATTTTCCTTCGGGGAATCTACTACTAGAAGTATATGATCGCATTTAAACACAAAAGTCCATAATGCACATTAGGTATGTTATAACATTAAAATTAATGATTGGAATATGATTTTGGGTGATAAGAAAGGTAGGTTGGCATTTTGAGGGGGGAAGAAAAAGGAAAAAAAAAAAGTGCATTTTGAGGGGGAAGAAAAAGGAAAAAAAAAAGTGATTGAATTTTGGCTGCCTTAGCTTGTTGATGGGTATAACATATTCATTATGATGGTTTAACCAACTTAATTAAACAATTATGGACCCATTAGGCTATTAAACTCTAAAATTGATGGACTTTAAAGAAAGATTATATTTTTTTTTTCCCGTGAGCTGGGGAATTCAAACCACAAATCTCTTGGTCGTTAACACATGTCAATTGAGTCATGCTCGCTTTGACACACAATATCGAAGTTATATTTCTTTTCAACTTTGTGAATTTTGAGAGATTTATATTTGATAGTCGATTTCCTACATTTATTTTCTATTTATTTTCTAGTGTATTGATTTATTATGACTTGTTTTCATTTAAATGACTGAACTTTATGATTTTTTATTTTTTATTTTTTTTAAATAAGTAAGTTAGTACGATGGAAGTCTAATAAAAAGTAAAAATGGTGCAACACTTATCTTATCTCAAAGTCTAAAATTTAATTAAATTGAAGATTTATAGTGGAAATTGTCTTATCCAACTAAATTCAAAGTTAAAAATTGATTTATTTTTTTAAAAAAAATCATTATTCAATAGTTAACTTATTATTTAGATGATAAATTTATTTTATTGATTATAAAAATCTTAAAAATACTTAGAAAGGAATAATCCATCTAAAACTTTGAAATAATTAATGCAGACGGTTGGCGCAAGAATCTGGACTTCCCAGCAAACTTCAGACGAGCTGAATTTGTTGCGTGATCTGAGGCGAACTTGCATGAAGGAAACAAGATTGAACTTGCACCGATGTGGGGATGTGTCCATTGCACTATGATGCTTAAGTTACAAAGTGTTCTAAGCGTAAGTAGGAGTGAGAGTATGCGTAGTGCATGTTGCATACCTTTTGGTGATCTTCTTGGAGGTATATATAGGTAAGTGGGGTGTGGACAGTCACTGTCGGTCTGTACCCTTCCTCATCATGAGGATCTCTGGTTCTCCGACTTAGGCGAGGAGGTGTAGACGGTCAGTGTCGGTCCGTACCCTTCCTCATGATAAGGATCGCTAACCCCCTGATCCTAGGCGGATTAGGGGACACTGTCTTACCGCTGCCTTGTCAGGTAAGGCAGAAAAGTCCCATCAGACATTTTTCGCCCTGATTAAGTGAGGCGGTGGCGGCGTGGCGACATGGAATCTTCGGATTGCCCGAAGGCTCATATCTCGATGGGACCTAGGGGTCGATCCTAGACTGTTGGGATGTATATATGTTGAGATGACATCGGGACTTCGATCTCCTGAAGAGATGGACCGTGACGTCAGACGCTGACCTCATGATGAGGTGGCCCGTAACACAGATTAGATTATAAAGATTAGTATTCACTTAATTTTGTTGATTTAACCATTTTTTTTGTTTTAAACAATTTAACCCTTATTATATATGCAAACAACGATTTTTTTTTTTAAGTACATTGGTGGGAAGATTCAAACAACAAACCTATTGGTCAAACATACATATGTCAGTTGAGTTATGTTGTTTTAGCAACAACCCCTTCTGTCAAACAACCTCCTCTTGATTGTTGGGTCATTAAACAAGTAATGGCAGACCAAAGGAAATGGTGCTTCCTTTTTATTTATTATGAGTAATCAAAAAATAGACTTAGAGATTATTCATTATAAAACAAATAATTAATTACTTTTCTAATTGCATATCCTAAATCCTAATCTCACCGTAAAAAAAGGGTTATATTTATACATTAGTTTTTTGTGTATGAATATAAAAATATGCCTCCTTGCTTTGTGGGCTGCTGACTGCTGAGAGTGCAGAAAGCAGGCCCCACCACTTTGCATTTTTATTTTTATTTTTTGCAATTCTAATTTTAATATTCATAATGTGCTCAATTATTAATTCTATTTATTTGTTTAATTTTTACTTTAACTATTCTATATTTTTTCCAAATCAAAAGAGGGCAACTTGATCTGTAGTTATCGTTTAAAAATAAACTTATGCAAAAGCTATCTAGTTGTCGTTCTAAAAAAAAATTAAATTATTGTTATTATAATTTTTTCTTTTTAATAAATTATTTGCACGATGGAACTCTAATTAAAATTTAACTTCCAACAATTAAAAAAGGTGCCAGCCGTTGTATTTTACATTATCTTTTTCTTTCAATTGATTTTTTTTTTTTTTTAAGTTTAAACAATTGTATTGGTTTTGTGAACACGCTACATTATTGATTCAAGCGGATTTCTTTGATTAAAAACATTATAATAGTTTATGAAATAGATTTTGTTAATAAACACAATTTTGATATTTGACCACTCTCAAGTGAGAAAACGGCTCAGATTCTATTGAATATCTTACTTAACCTAAAAACATTTTTAATCACTTAATTATAATTATTTATATAAATAAATGGCTGGTTTTCAAGGTTTCTCGAAATTTAGACAATAATATAATAAAAATTGAAAATATATAGGTTGAATAAAAAAAATGATTTGAATATGTACCATGTTTAAATTCAATTTTGTTTATTTCTAAAATAATAGTATTTGAATTCTATGATCTATAAAGTAAAATTTTGACTTTTTTTTTACACTATTAATTTTAACATATTAACATAGTTATATTTATTACTTTTTTAAAGTTAAAGATTCTTTCTCCATCTTTACATTATTGTACTAAAAGATGGATTTTATATTCCAAATTTATTGTGAAGGACATTTAAAAAAAAAATAATGAAAATAAACTATACAATTTTTTCTTTTGTTTTTAAATTATTATTTTAAATCACCAACCAAACACGAGTCAGTATACTTCGATAATTGACATAAATTCATTTCTTTGAAATAAAAGGTTGGAATGTCTAACTAAAAAAAGAAAAAAAAAATATTTAGTTATGTTTCCTATGAGTCAACACAGCAGGTTTAAATTCATACGTAGTTGAATAGTAATATTGTAATAAAAAAGAAGTAAATGGAAAAAATATAGTATTTAAGAAGAAGAATAAAAGAAGAAGGAGAAATTGGGAAGAACGTGAGGAAAAAGGCAGGAAAGAATGTGTAAAAAGTGTAGGGTGGTGGTCCACACGTGTGGACCCGAGAAAAGAGTGGGGCCAGCACGCGCGACTTGTTAACTTTATAATCGTGGTGCTGCTGCTGGTGCTGGACCTGGACGCCCCAATACCAAACCAGTGCGCTCAGAGAGAGATATATCCTATATATCCCACACAATATTTATTACCTTATGTATCATATTATTATTATTTTGGTTTAATTAACAATTTAATCATTCAATTTCTGTCTATCAATATAGTTTAATCAATATATTGGGTAGATTATTGACTAAGAAGTCATGACTTGAATCTCCAATCTATAAATTAAGAAAAAAAAAAAAAAAAAACCATAAATTTTAAAAAATGTTTAATAATTCTTAAAACTTTCAATTTAGTGTATAATAAATTTTTGAACTTTAAAAATATCTAATAAATTTTTAAACTCTTAATTATGTGTTTAATAACATCTCTAACATTTAAAAAAAAAAAAATTTTAACTACTACCACATATAAAACTGGCTTTCATGTCCCATAAGACTTTAAGCTTTGAATTTTGTGATTAGTAAGCTTGTAAATTAAAAAAAAAAAAAAAAAAAACGTCATTAGAAACACAAAAAAGTGAGATTTCAAAAACATGTTGGATACAATATCGACAATTTAAAATTTGTTTGTTTGGTGAACTGAATACATAAATTAAAAAATAAGAAATTTAATGAAAATAAAATTGAAATATGTATTCGACTGCATATTTAAGGAATGGAGACATGACAGTTTAAAATTTATTTAGTTGGTAAACTGAATATTAATTTAAAAATAAAAAATTTAAATAAAAATAGAGTTATATTTCATGTTTCACCTATATTTAAAGAATGAATTTTAATTTAACTAATTGTTTTTTTTTTTTTTTTTTTTATGGAAAATTTAACTAATTGTTGAATAAATATGTTTGATAATATATTTATAAACTATAAAATTAGTTAAAATTAATTATAATTAAAAAGTAATTGTTGAATAAAAAGTATTATTAATAAGATGTTGTGTGTTATAAATGATAGGATAGAATTAGGAGCAGAGGATTAAAAACGCGTGTCGCTTCTTTCGGCGTATCAGAGTTTGCGCCAAAAGCAGAAGAGACATTCTTATGGGAAAGTGGGACCTCGTGTTTCCTCACGAAACTGTGTGGTTAAAAACCCTAAACAAATACCATCATTTTTTTTATTTTATTTTTTACTTAATCTTGTCGTCTTCCTCCTAATTTATTTATTTTTTCTTTAAGGTTAAAAAGAAAATTTGCAATAGTTTAATATATTTTCCTTTTAATTTCCCTACAAATATTGGTAAAATTTATGTTCCTTAATAACCTAACAACTTTGACAGAATGTACTCTTTGTCTCCTAGTTGGGGCTATTTCCCCTATGCAATTTCTGTTATTACCCACCCTTCCTATCTTTGGCTCATTATCACCTGACCATGGAGAAATGTTTTTTTTTATTATTATTAAAAAATATACATTTATTTATGAATGAGGATTAATCAAACTTACCTTATAATAAGAGACAATATTGCCATTTTTATCACTTCATTCAATTGTATTTGAAACTCAATCAAAATTATATGTGTATGTATTTCACATTTTTCGTACCTATCTAATTAAACACAACAAATACAATTTAAAATTTAAGTCATGAATAATCGTATTAGTAATTTTTAGGATATGAGTGTCAATTCAATAGGGTTATAACTACGATTTTAGATTTTAGTGTATACCACGTTGTATTTGGATGTTGTAGAGAAAGATGAATGATGGAATGTTAATCAATATTTGGTATGGTGAAGATTGAATTGGATGATTGTGTTATAGTTTGAGTTTGGTAAAAAAATATAAAATATAAAATATAAAAAAAATAATAATAAAAAATTGAGTAGATTTTGGGTAAAGAAAACACATAAAATGGTGGGTTTTAAGGATGAGGATTTTTTAACATTTGCAACAATACACACTTTTTTTTTTTTTTTTTTTTTTTTTTTTTTTTTTGTACACAACACATTTCTTTCTATACATCCAAAAGACATTGGTCGTCGTCCCAATGAGGCTTGAACGAGGTCGGGACTGTGCACCACCCCATAAGTGTGGGATATGTCCCATCACGCAGACATGTACTTACTCTGATGCAAATTACTATAAATGCAGGGTAACTCCCCTTATAAATGGGATCCGATACTAGGTATGTTATCTAACCCTACGTTATATCTTGGTTAAGTTTGACCACACCACTGAGTTAAGTATCAGAGCGTGTTGGGCATAGAAACACACATCGATGCTCGAATTCTTCATTTCCAGGTTACTAGATCGGGAACGTGGTCCAACCCGAAACCAGAGACATCTAGGGCTCGATCCCACTCGAGATCCGAGTCCAACCTGTGGATCATAATTCGACACCAAACCTTACCAACCCCAGAGAAACTCCGAATACAGGCCTAGATCGTTTGTACAGGCAGACTTTTGCATTGATAGCAGAAGAGCCTTACCTTTATATATACAAAGGGCTCCCACGATGTTCATATGCTTTGATGAAGCCATTAGCGCCAGATCTGCAGACTTCTCT
The DNA here is from genome assembly GCA_028017165.1 of Herpetospermum pedunculosum. Taxonomy (NCBI): domain Eukaryota; kingdom Viridiplantae; phylum Streptophyta; class Magnoliopsida; order Cucurbitales; family Cucurbitaceae; genus Herpetospermum; species Herpetospermum pedunculosum. The sequence continues at coordinate 86,871,989 of CM051522.1, forward strand.
TTTCTCAGGGATGGATGTAGACCCATCGGGCAGGGGGCATGAATGCAAACCATACTAACCAATGAGCTTTGTTTTATGGGCAGACCCAAGATTATATTTAGGCTCGTCTTGCTCAAAGGCCCACAAGAATGCACGCCATTTTATGCAAAACATGCAAAAGACCTCCGTCGTCGGCCACTGAGGCATGAAGGAGGATCGAACACCACCCTATACATAGGATATGTCCAATTTTGCAGACATGTACTCACTCTAATGCAAACTACTATAAATTTATAGGGTTGCCCCCCTCATAAATGGGGTATGATGCCTAGGTATATATACTTTCTAACCCTACGTTAGTAACTTAATTGGTTAAGTCAACCACATCAACTGACTTAACACATCAGAGCGTGTTGGGCATAACATTACACCAGTGCTAGGAATTATTCCTCTGCAGGTCACGAAATCAGGAACGTAGTCTGATCCAAAATCGGAGACATTTAAGGCTCGATCCCACCCGAGACCCGAGTCCAACATGTGGACCAGAATTCGGCAGCAACAATCAATATAAGATATTATTACAAAAAAAAAAAAAAAAAAAAAAAAAAAACATTATCAGTGTGACACATTATCCCTAATACATGTCCACACAATTTTACCTTTTCTTAAAAAAAAAAAACGACTTTGTTTCTATTATTACACACATGAAATAATCAATAAGCAAATAAACAAATACAAGAGGGACATATACACTAGTAGCATATTTTATAAATAATTACCACAAGTGAACACTAGTTTATAACAAGATAAATTAAAAAAAGATGAACACAATATCCATTTTGCACTTTTAAACAAGAATATATCAAAGCATTTTAAACACAAAAACCATCATATTAAAAAGAATGTTTAGCTTTTTATAAAAAGAAATGTACACAACACACACTTTCCTCCTAAATCATCTGCGAAACAATTGAAGACACACCAACAAAACTACAAAAGTAAATTAACCTTAAAAATGAAAAACAAAAACAAATACCAAACTTTTTTTTTATTTTTTTTGGTTGGTTGGATTAAAAAAAGGCTATCATAGAGTATAGAATATACGATATGTTGGGAGTGTGTGAAGCTCAAAACAGTGAGGCAAATTCTGGAAAAGGAAAGACACATCGCAATTGGAAAGAATAATAATAATAATAATAATAATAATAATAATAATAATAAAGGAGCACGCCGAATCCAGAGTGTGTTAGCTTTGCTTTTACCCTACATCGCCAAACACAAAAATTACACACAGCCGAGCGTGGTCCGTTTGTTACCCGTTTACTTAATCTATTAATCATTGCTATCGTCATCATCCCGCCGGCGCCGGCGCAATTCTCGGCTACTGAAATTGCTCTCTTCTTTTTTAAATTAAAATTTGAAGTTCATTTTAAGAGAGAGTGGAGGAAGACGTGTAATTCAAGTTTAGAGTTTCATTAAAAACGAGGTTATTATTAAGAAATGTTAATCCAAGCATGCCACTTGAGTTAAGTACAGTCCTGCACCTTAAACCCCCACACATTTAAACAGTTATTCAAGCAAATTCACAATTGTTTATGTGGTATACTCATCTAAAACAACTTTTAATAAAATAAGAACCAACAAACGTAGCAATCATTATAACCCACTAACCAATTCTGCTTAACCTAATGCTTACTTCTAATTGCAAATTATCTTAAATGTTTTTCTAGATCATTTATCACATCTCATCTCTTACCAGCTTCAAACTCCCAAGTGTGACCCATATTACTTCTTCCCATACCAAGTCTTGAAAAAACACAAAATCAAAATGAATTATTAGATATCTGACAGTGACAAGAAGATCGCTAAATTTGCAAGTTATTAGATAGATTGGGTATAATATAACAAGGTCAATAATAGTGGCTATCTTTGATTTTTCTGAAGTTATAAATTAGGGCGATTCCACTACCCCAAAATTTTCCCCTTGCTCTTATTAAGGTATGTCAAAGTCAACCCTCCAACTTGGAATCCCATATATTAGCATTACTCAGGTTCCAACTCAGTGTTTCCAAGAAAGCAAAAAAAAAAAAAAAAAAAATTGCTCCAACTTGTTATACAACTTTACAGGAACCTCATGCACCAGTGGCCCGAAATTACAAACTCTGGTTTATAATTGAGCTTGCAATTCAAGCCCATTACATAATTGAAATCCATACATGATCCAATTATATCCTGTGTGTACACTATACCTCATATCATATGTAACATAGATCCTCAAGCCAGCCATAAAGAAAGCAGATAACCTGATTGAATGAAGCACAAACTGATGCTATTTTCCATATACATACTCAAGGAGGCGGCGATCAAGGTTGAATTGTCTACAGAGAAGTCGCTGCAACAAGAAATAACCAAGATGTCAAAGTGGAAGAAATATCAATTACTAATTAAAATTTCAACAAAATAGAATTTATGTTTTTTTTTTAGAATAAGCATTAAGAATAAATTTGTGTTGTTTCAATTAAGAAAGCAAACCATAAGATAATTCTAATATTTATGATTTTATTTACTTGAGTATATCATAATTAGGAGTTAGGACAACTACCTTGGTTATTGGAGGATATGCTTTTAATTCAAAATCAAAATCTGGAAGGCGAGCAATCTCGGCTGCATTCTCAAATAAGATAAAGGTAGGAAGCTGGTTCATGCTTCCTATTAAATTCATTTGGAAGTAATTAGACATTCTGATTGCTTAATCATTACAAAACTGAAAAATAACATTTAAGTTCATAATGAAATTCTAAAACAATTACCACCAAGTGATATTCCAAACTTCTCAGCCACATTTGGAAAGAGCCCAAGATCAACTACCCCAAATGATAGATGTTTGTTTGAATATCTGCTTAAGGAAGACATGAATACGCATCTGAGCTACTTCATGCAAAAAATATGGTTATATGAAAATAGAAAATTTTCTAACTACAAAAACAATATCAGTGTTTCAAAACATATAAGAAACATGAAAGCCGACACCAAAGATAGATAAAAAAAATTACTAATACAGAAGCAACACGACTTCACACATATAAACTCTTCTCTCCCCCAAAATCCATCCACACAGTAAAAGGAAAAGTACTTACGTAACTGATAGCTCAGGCAAGCATCGACTAGAACGTATGCAATCAGCTGAGAAGGATGCCCGAAATTCTATCTAGCAATTTAGTAAGACATCAGTTACACATTGAAGAAAATCAAGGAACATGAGAGTTCTGCATACATGATAAAATGATATACAGATCATAATCATTTGAACTTGTCAATATTGTCTCTACAACAACATAATAGAAGCCCAAAAGTTTAAACTCGGAGTAAGGTTTTGCAGAGATGGATTCTTGATTTCTGGAAATAAAGTTAACTTCTGAGAAACCAAGTCAGTAATTGTTATAGAACGTCCAAATCAAAAAGGAAAAGGAACTTAATATTATTTTGACATCAGAAAAATTAAGGAATCTTTTGTTTTTAGAAAATAAGAAACGAATGTAAAATTCTTTCGACTTTGAAACTGCAAATTGGTTGACGTTTTTTTTTGGGTAAGAAAAAACAAACTTACAGGTCAAAAATGAGACCAACGAATCGACAGTGTTCTCTGCCTGCAACCGAACAACAACACCTTTTTTGGAGACACTCTGTTCTTTCAATGGCAATAAAAATAATGGAATCTTTTTATGCACTAAAATATTCAACAGCTTGATCTTGTTTATAACAATCCCTAACTTATTTCATCGTCTAACAAGGCTTCATATGTATAGATTACAGATTTATAAAAAATACCAAGAGCTTATGCTATTTCAAGTTCCTTCATGAAATTCTTCATATTGTTTCGTCTGACAAAGAAATTCTCCTATATGAATTTTGTACTCTCTCTCTTTCTTTGTAGCTGTGTAGTGTGTACTAAAAATAATTTAGGAAGTAAATTAAGCTTCCTGCCTCGAAATGTTGCGACTCACTCAATCAAGTTGAAAACAACACTTACTATTACTGTTTTCAGTTTGATTTCCATTAGAGAATAGTTGCTAGAAGAAATGCGTAATATCTCAAAATTTCATAGCAATAAAAGTACTAGGTAAAGAGACTGCAGAATGAACCAGCCAATATCTTGATTTGTTGTTCCCCTCAGTCAGCAAGGATTCCAGCTGCAATGGAGTTAACTTACTGCAGGTATCTAGAGAAAAGAATAAAACAAGAAAGAAAAAGCAATGTTTGTAAATCACATTGGTAGCATATAATTTACTAGACTCACAAGACAATAATTTTGCTGAACAAGGGTTTTGTAAGATCCCAGGAGAGTTAAAAGAGAAAAAGAAATTAGAGGGTAAACTTAATCTTATTTCAAACCTGATGCTTGGAAGACAGGTTGTTGAGTAAAAACGTATATCCCTGTGTAGAAAGAACAGGAAATAGCAAACTATCATATGATTCATCAGTAAATTTATGTTCATGGCATGTATTAAGACCAAAAAAAAAAAAAAAAAATTACCTGTAAACACGATTACATACCAAATTGCAAGGTGATAATCCATCATAGCAGAGAGAGCAACGAGAAAAACCTGAACAAATTGCAACTAGGTCAATGGATCAGTGAGCAAGGATATTAAGGACACACTACAACCACATAAGACCAGAGTGAAACTATAGGAACAACGTCAAACAAACTCTGTAAGTGCAGTGGAGTAACGCATGGTCCAAACCCCAATTAACTGATATTTCGAAACTACCTTAACAAACAACAGCATATCGACAATGAAGGCCTCCGGCGTCTCTCTTCTGACCATCTGCCGTAAAAAGAGAATGCAATAGACAATACGAATTAGCTGCTGAAGAATCATTCAAGAACTGATACTCATATTTTCTAAATAACAACAGATGGTAAATCTAACTAATCGAAATACAAACCCTAAAAAAACAAAATGAAACGAACAGTAGCAATGATAATATGTGGATACCTTAAACATGTAGAAAATAAAAAAGACCAGAATTGCTTGCAGCTCCTGAGGTGTGAAGAAAGAAGAAGACAATTACGTAAGATAAAGTGGTGGAATGAGTAAAGATAGCATATAAGAAAGAGTTGTACCCGGCATAGGAGAATATGTGTGATGTTATGGGAGAGGATATGATTAGCAGAAGTTCGAATTACAAAATAGGAGAAGACGGCTAGAAAATGAGAGAGATAGTAGGGCTCTGTGACCATTAGATTCAGCCATTCCCCCGGTCGAAAATTGCTCTGCTCCTTCCTCGCATTCACCATGGCGATTCACTGTATCAGATTTCTGGATCTGTCCCGCGGAGGATGCTGACGTTTGAACGTCGCCGGAACGGAAGCTTTACAGTTTACAGTTTCCAGTTTCCGATTCTCTCAGAAGATCTGTTTTGATTAAAATGATGATGATAACTGATTGGGCCGGGTAAAGTGGGCCACGTTTTTCTCACGAAGTTTGACACCAGGTGGGCCTATTGGTAAAGCCCAGATAGCATATTTGGGCCTATTGGTAAAGGCTGGCAACAACAGGTTACATTCTTGAATTTTCAGTTTGATTATTTGTTTATTTTTATTTGAAAAATATAGAAGACTTAGAAAAGGGTGCAGAGGGGGGTATGATTAAAATGTGTATTGGGATCAGAAATTGTTGATTACGAAGGTGGGAAGGTAAAAAGAATATAATGATATGGGGAAATAATAATAATTAAAAAAAGAATAGTGATAAAGTTGAAAAATGGGAAGAGAGAATTGGCGTTAAATAAAGTCCACATGGATTTGGAGACAAGCAACCACCAAGAAAGCAAAAGGCAGAACCGACGTCTCAAACCCATGTGAAATAGTTTATATATTATTATTAATATTAATATGGAGGTGGGAGTTTTAATTTAAATTTAGAGAGAAAAAGTTTGAGGAAGGATTGGGTGCACGTGATATGCCCCCATTCCCTGCCACGTGCTAGGCGTACGTACGCTCTCATGAAAACTAGAAACTGAAGCAAGCCCAAAACGCCCCGCTTTGATTGTGGAGGTAGCCACCGCCAGATTAGGGGTTTGGATTGGACACACTGAGTCACATGCTTGGCTGACACTGGGCCCCACGTCTATCACGTGCAAGCCACACCTCCTTCCCATAACTCCCTCCTCTTATTATTTAATTTACCAATTTCAGAGCTTCCACGTTCCACTTCCAAACCTGAGTAAAAAAAAAAGTAATGAGAAATGGGAGAAGGAATAGGAATAGTACATGGACCTTATCCAGTGCCCGATAGAAGAGTCCTTCGCCTAGGGATTGATATCAATCAGTAATCCTCCATAGTCCCAGAGTTGAAGGCCAGGGGGCCCCGCCTCTTCACTTCTCGATGTCCGCCACGTGTTACCATGGCCGACAATTTAAATAACCATCACCTTCCAGTCAGCTAATTTAACCTACTTTTTTAACCCTCCAATCTTCATGAGATAAAATATACGCACGCAGTAATTAAATTCCTGTGTGTAGTACATGGAAAAAAAGAAGAAGGATACGCATGCATGCAATACAAAACAGACTATTTATTTCTGTCATTTTTACCTAAGTTTTGGTTGTTTTTTGTTACCAAAACGAGGTCGTAGTATATAGTCCTACTCGTACAGCTCTTCAGCATCTTCGGCACGTGCCGTTTGTTTTAACACGTCACTGAATAATCCAAAGTCAAAACAGAATTAGGGACCTTAAAGTAACTTCCATATATACAATTGTTTTTTCTTTTCTTTTTTTTCTTTTCTGTGTGTATATACAGAGTTTGATTTATGGGTATCAAAAACCTCCATTTTAGCTGTCTTCATGTCCCCTTTAGACGTAAATTAAAAAAAAAAAAAGTAATTGTGAAGTTTGTGTATGTTTCTCTCTCATGTTACATAGCCATAACTCAAACACACTTCACTCTCGGCCACTCTCTCTCACTTTTTTCTCCTTCTCAATCGCTACACTTTCCTCTTTCACTATTTCCCATTTCTCAAACATCTTTCAATTTTCCTTTGCCAGAACTCTAATGGAAGGACCCCAATATTTCCAGCCCGCCTTTTCCTCTCAATTCGCCACCACCGATAATAATAATAAACGTCACTACTCCTCCGATACCAATAAAGTACCCACCGCCGCCGCCACCTCCGCCGACCATTTCGTCGTTGAGGACCTCCTGGACTTCTCTAATGACGACGACGTTCTCTTCACTGACAACCAAACCCCCCCTACCTCCACCGATGATTCCTCCACTCTCACTTTACTCGATTCCTGCAATTCCTACCCCAATTTCCAACCCAACTTTAATTTCGCCGACGCTAATTTCTCCAGCGACCTCTGTGTACCGGTAATTCATTAACATCCATCAATTTTAACAAATTCATTTTTATTTCTGGATTATTGTTGAATGTTGAATGTTGAATTTTGATCTCTCTCAGTATGACGACTTGGCCGAGCTGGAATGGCTTTCCAATTTCGTCGAAGACTCCTTCTCCACCGACGACTTGGAGAAGCTCAGTCTCATTTCCGGGGTGAATTCTCGAACCGACCAAGCTTTGAAAACCCGAGGAGAATTCCAGACCTCCGAGATAATGTCGGTACCGGCCAAAGCCGCTCGAAGCAAGCGTTCTCGGGCGCCGCCCTGCATATGGAACTCCCGATTATCCGTACTCTCCCCGACAAATTCGTCTTCCGAGACCGACGTTGTCGTCACGGCACATCCAACCACCGCCAAGAAAACAGCCAAGAAGAAAGAAACCCCGGACGACACCGGGAACAACGTGGAAGGGCGGAAGTGCCTCCATTGCGCCACCGACAAAACGCCGCAGTGGAGAACGGGCCCAATGGGCCCAAAGACGTTGTGTAACGCTTGTGGGGTCCGGTACAAGTCCGGGCGACTCGTACCGGAATACAGACCGGCGGCGAGCCCGACGTTCGTGCTGACGAAGCACTCGAATTCTCACCGGAAGGTAATGGAACTCCGGCGGCAGAAGGAGATGATGAGAGGACCGCAACAACAGCAACAATATGTTGTTCATCATGAGAGTATGGGGTTTGATCATGTATCCAACGACGACGATTATTTGATCCATCAACACATCGGGCCCGTCTTCGAATAGCCTCCTCCTCGATCAATCGACCACCACCCAGTTCGGTTTCGTTGAATTAGACCAAAAAAAAATGTTTTTGAATTAGTGCCTAATTATTTCAAAATCTAATTTAGAGCTACTTTTGGGTTAATTTTTTAGATTTCTTTAATTTCAATTTCTAACTTAGCATACTGATAATCACTTTTTTTAAAGTTATCTCACCTTTTTTTTTTCTTTTTCAAGCCTAAAGTTGGGCTGCATATTTATGGTCCGTTTATGATGAGATATTCATATTTATAAATTAGTAATTAACTGATATAATGTATGAACTAGTGATCAGAAGTTAGAATATCACCGATGTATCAAAATAATAATAATAATAATAATAGAGTAGAAATTGAAGAGGAGTGGGTTATAGTCTTATAGAATTGTGGGAAATGTGAATTGAAAAGAAAAGAGAGGAGAGAAAAAAGAAAAGGTAATAATGTCTCGAAGTTGGCAAAAGTAGAGATAAACAAGAAATTTAGCCGGCTGTGGATTTTATCTTTTGAAAAAAGAGAAAGAATGGCAGTAAAACCCGGCTGATCCAATGCCGGTTCCAAACTTCCAATAGGCAATTTGCAGAGAATGTTGAGAAAATAAATCTGCCAATCAATTGTACAACCATTACTTTTTTTAACTTTTCACACAAAAGGAAAAGGAGTTACTGTCTGTAATTACTGTTGCCATTCCCAGACGGGTAAAAACAAAGTGAATAATTGCTTTAAAAATTATTTGTGTTAAGTCAATCATCTGATAATTGCTAATAATTGATTACTGATTTTCAGATTCACTTTTTTTTATTTTAATCCATAAATACAATATCAAGGTCCAAAACTTCAGGATGGATTAATCTTTTAAGTGCTCAAACTCACATCACATGCCTCTCTCTTATATGCCTGCACCTAAATACTTTATCTATTATAATGCTTAGTATATTAATTAATTATCAAAAGAAGAAAAAAAAACTGACTTCAAAGAAAATTAAAAACTTGACAAAAGCCCTCATCATTAATTTACCCAAAAAAAAAAATAACAAATCAAAAGGAGAGAAAGTGGGAGAGCATTAACATGGTATAATCAACATGATTATTAGTACTGAAACCGAGCTGTATAAAGCAAGATGGAGAAACAAAAAAAGCTGCATCCTCAAATCCAAACATTAAAAACAGAGCAAAATCAAACAAGCGGGAATCAAAAAATTTCAAAATTAAAAAAAAAAAAAAAAATACTTTACTTATATCCAATTTCAATGCATAATTGTAGGTGTGTGCTTGCATTGTTTGTAAACAACAAGCCGTGTCCCCTCTTCTCCAACTCTTTCTTCTCACCGACTGAATAATAAATACTATTAAAGTCAATATATAATCAATAGATCAAACGTAAACGGAATTATAATAACCTTATAACACAGTCCGCCTAACTCCAATTTGGCCAACTTCAAATTACTATTTCAGAAACAAGCAAATTTGAAGAACCTAAAAAAGAAAGCTTTTTGATTCATAATTGTGGTAAGGTAAGAAAGGATTAAAAAGAAATTGAGATAGAAATCTGAGGTTGGGACAAAATCCAATAAGGGGATGAGTGAGAGAGATTTTAAGGGCACATGCGTGTGTATTACTAATATGTGGACATGGTAGCGACATGGTCAAAGAAAGTTGATGAGAAATGGGGAACACTCCAACGACACCCTATCATCTTCCCACTCCCACTCTCACGTGCTAAAGATACCTCCATCACAATTTATTTAATTACTTTTTTGATCACATAGAATATAGATTATGATAATATTCGCACATTCAATTAATATATATCTAGATCTACCTACGTGCGCACTACAAATTAACATTACATTTCTTTAAGTACGCATATACGTACAAAGGGCCTAGAACAATAGCAGCATAGCATATTCAATTCCTGCGTTTCCATCAATATATCAAAGAGTCTTATTTCACTAGGGGGCGCCACATTGTGTTGAGATACTCAGATCAGAAAACTTATAGGAAAAATGAGTAATAAACACATTCTGGACTGAAGTTGTCTCATCAGTTATAAACTCAACCTAAACAACAAAATAGAGACTGGCATCTCCACAATATGATGAACAGAATATTTGGTTTGATTCGCCATCCTCGACATATCCCACACTTCAATCAGAGCATTCTCTTAAATTCCCTCCCTTATCGCGGCACACATAGACCCAATTCTGAAACAGTGAAAAACCAAGAATTACTTTAGCATTCACTTCAAGTGGAGGAGCTACTTCAAAGTTCAAACAAATGCTACCCTCTAAAATGCTAATTCAGAATCAACTAAAGTCTAAACCGAGCACTTCACCAATGGATGTCAGATAAGAGTAAAAGTAAAATCCATACATGTGACAGAAAATACTTCGGCCATTTAGTTTAAGAGATGAAACATTCATCCATCATCAAAAAACCTCAATAGTCAATCCTGTAGTTTTAGCAAACTCTCTTCTTATAGTAGTGATTAATCACCGATTCAAAAGATTGTAAACCTACCATGTAGTTGGATTAGGAATGAAGTAAAACCTCCTCAGAACAGCTACCATATTTTCTCAAGATCCAATTAAATATATTCTATTCAGAAAGTATAAGTAGATTGGTGCTAGGTTCAAGAATGACATGTGCAACAGCAATGGAGCACAAATATTTTGACAACTACTACTTAGAAGCTTTGAGAAAAAATATTAAACATCAAATTAGTTTCAATGGTAACGGATAATAATGGAGCAGATTGGATTGCCACTAAGAGACTTTACTTTCTGCATGCCTATGTAAATAACATGTTAGGACTCAACTATTGATCTACGAAGAAGAATGTAGCTTTAGTCGCAAAATCCACAGAATCATTTTTAAACATTAACAATTAGATCCCCACAACAAATTAATCCCATATGCTAAAATAACAGGACCAGTATAACTAACTTCACTTCAAGGTTGTGAAAACAACCAACACTTGCAACAGTCTTGATGTGGGTTCTTGTATGTTTTTTCAACACTAGAAGAATTGTGAGTTAGCACAACTCCTCTTGATACTGTTCACAAAATATCACTATCTCATTTGAAGCAGAGTACAATTGATCTGGCCTTTTGTATAAATAAGCTCTCTTAAGGGAAGATTGACAATTGGCTGCAGCACTACACTACACAATTCAATACTATGTGCATAACCAAGAGTCCTATGAACGATGCATTCAGTGAAAACAATTGAAATCCTATAATATTGAAGTAATGGCACAGCAAAAGAAACTGAGAATTCTTAGAATGTGACAAGGATTCCCTAATTTGGCCATGGAGTATCTATTGTCATCTGTCAACTTAATTACAATTTTGGTTGCTTTCGCAATTTGGTTTGATAACTTGAAACCCAGGAAATAGGTATAGAAACCCAAATGTAAACCCAAGCAAATGTGAAACAGACACTGGAGCAGGCCTTCAAATAAGATGCAGAAGAGAATCAAGAGCAAACACTTAAGGTAAAAAAAGGGTGAAACAGCTCAAATCGTAAACTAATGGAACAAACTTAAAATTAGAATAACATTCAAACTTCAAAATTGGACTATGTTTAGGGGCAGAGTCATAACTACCAAACAAGCATTTATTCACAGGATGAAAAGCAAACAATAGAAAATTCATTCATATACAATCTACAAGAGAAAAAAAAAAGGTTGCTTACAGATAATAAATTATAAAGAATGGAGAAATCAAACTCCTGGGTTTGCACTGCAGAGCATACCCTGAGACAACGACCTAGAGGACACCGAATCGATTCCAAGACACGAAGTTAGTCGGGCCGAAGAGACTGCGGAATGAAGGGGAAGCAGAGATTGAAGGGAACCCAACTGCGGAAACGTCCTGAAGAATCAAAACTCTCCTTTAGCAATCTTAAAAATGTATATAAAAAAAAGAAGAGAAAACTAAGTAATGGGAGGGAAGAAATCGCTTGCCTGGAAATTGTGGGCGAAGAAAGGACAGTGAAGGAAGCGGCCGGTCTGGAATTAATGGAGGGTTTGGTTATGGTGGACTTAATGAGGGAAATAGTTGGGCTTGCAAGAGATCGACAGCGCGAAGCCATTGGAAATGAACAGAGAAAAGAAAAGTTGAGAATTAGGGTTTTTCAAGAACTGCCTACGAAGTACGAAGGAGGGAGAAGAAGGGTTTTGGCAGCTTCTCGTTTTTTTTTCCCCCCTTATTTTCTTTCTCCGCACCATACGTCCATACGTCATATTTTATCTATTCTTTTCTTCTTAAATGTAACATTAGTATGCAAGAAAAGCATAGGCATGATCTATAGCCTAGTGTAGTAACTATGGGGTATTAAGTTCAATCTCTCACTGCCAAAGCGAGCATAGTTCAGCTGGCATATGTATTACTTGATGACCAAAAGGTCTGTGCTTCGAACCATCTCCAGTGTACTCAAAAAAAAAAAATCAATCTTTCACTCCAACATTTTGTAAAAAAAAATGTAACATTAGTGATTTTTTTCAAAAAATAAAAAAAGGTAACATTAGTGATTAGAAGTGTTTGTCAAAATAGTCTAAGCGAGCATGCCTGACATATGTATGTGTTGACGACCAAGAGGTGATCGATTTCACCGACCCCAATGTATTAAAAAAAAAAAGTAGGAAAAAAATCAATTTATGGTCTTGAGGTTGTATCAATTTAAACTCTGGACTTTCAAGTGTATCAATTTACATACTTCCTTAGAAAAATGTTAATTTTCACACCTTCGAAGCCTTATAATTTATAATTAAATACCTAAGTCTACGTTTGATAACAATTTGGTTTTTAGTTTTTAAAAATTAAGGCTATAAACACTACTTTTACTTATAACTTTTTTTTGTAATACAAATAGAAATTATAAGAAAACAAGCTTAAATTTAAAAAACATAAAACTAAAAACGAAATAGTTATCAATGCCTAAACTTTCATAAGTGAGCATAGTTAATGGACAATTGACATATATTATATTTCATGAGTTTTTTTTTTTTTTTTTTTTTTTTTTTGACAACACATGGGTAGAGGGATGATTCGAACTCAAGACCTCTTGATATGAATATTATTGGTCCTTATCCGAGTATCGAGTATCCTCAATAAGAATTAATTTATCATATTCAATGAATGATGGATTTTGTTGTTAAAAGAATTCAAGCTAAAATATGCAATTTTGAAGAGTTGCCATGAGTTTGTGAAGGGTTGCAAGATGATCCATGAAGATTGAAGAGGTGCAAGACTTTTGTGAAGAGTTGCAATGGACATCCATTCATGACATTGAATACATTCAAAATGTATCTAATTTATTTGATGTCCAAATACATGTAAGCATTAAATAGGCAAATGTATTAGTTAAATACATGTATTAGACTTTATTAGGCTTTGTAATTAGGAATTCTAGAATGTTCCTAATAGGCTATATAAAGGCATCCACAATGTAAGAAAAAAAAAAAGACAACTTGATATGAGATATGAAATGTAGTGTTTTCGGTTTTAAACCCTGAAAGCTTTTAAGCATATTTATATCACCTATGATTATTTAGGTTGAGCTATGCTCATGTTAGCTTTCATCTTCATATTTGTTGAACTCAAAAAGAAAAAAAAAAAAACCGAAAGCACATTAAAAAAGAAAGAAAAAATTGATAGAATCCTCCACCAAAAAAATAATAATAATAATAAATAAATAAGTAATATAGTTTGTAGTAATAAAATTAAATTACCACAAAAAAATCATCTTATTTCCCTGTAAATAATTTTTTTTAAAATCTACTCAATTTTATCTATCAATTTAAATATAGTTCAACAAATTAAAAATTAATAATATTTTTCATGCGCATGGAGATTCAAACCTTTGTCCCAAACTTGTAAAATAATAATGATAATAATAATACTTTAGCTAGAAGAAAAGTAACAATATGACCTATTTTGAAAACTCAGTTAAATTGCCACTTTTTGTAATACCAGGAACCAAGTAGAACCATTCTTAAGAACTCAAGAACAGAAAAAATATTAATCTCCAAAATTTACCAGCCAGCCATCCCAACTACAGTCACAAATGTTTTGAAAACTTGTCCAGCCAAACAAACTGTCAATTAGTCACTAAAACATTCTTCAAGTTCAAAGGTTACACCCTGAACATGTCAGCTTAGATGTCACTCCTACATGCCCAAACTACGAGCAACTAACAACAATAGCTAAACAATGTTTCAGACATAAAAATACTCAACAGACAGCATTTCTTCCTAACCAGCAGCTACAACTTGTCCACCATGTGCACAAAACCCCTCTTGAGACCTCAACAAGATGAATGCTGGAGGAGAAAGACGCGGATTCATCATTTTCGTTTTGAATACATTAAATCAAGTGTATGACTGTATGTCCTGATTCCAACCCGACTAGAGTAGGCGGAGTTTCCCAGTTACCGCATCAACTGGCTCCTTTGGCCCTGTTTAAAAGAGTATGAATTAATAATTAAATTTATCGTAACTCATCTACTTAAGTAAATTTTTGGGCTTAATGGTAATTTAACGTGATATCAGAGTAAGAGGTCATGTGTTTGAATCCCTCCAATGCTATTTCCTCTCCAATTTATATGGATAATCATTTATAGGGTCTTGCACTATTTTTCATTTTTCAAGCTCATGAGTATACAGGAGTGTTAAGAATATTAATTAATTGTTAAATTTATCGTAACTCATTACCGTACAGTAAGACAGCAACAACAATCCTATGAGGATTACGTGTTGTACATTCACAAAAGTGAGACAAATGATACGAGGAAAATCAACCAGGCAACCACAGAATTCTATCATAGGGTAAAAGAAGTCTTACCGGGTCCAATGGCAAGAACAGTATTCGATCCAGCCGAAACCTACACATCATTGAACTGATTTCAGGATACCAGGTTCCAGAGAACTGAATGTATTTTGTGAAATGAAATGAATACACAAGATTCCAAAGGTGTCCATTTATAGACACTTTGAAGCTCATCAAAATGATAAATGCATATGAATTTGGGCTAAACTAAACAGGATGGAGTAGAATCACTCTTCAAATAGCATGAAGTACCTGTGTGCGTCCAGCATCAGCAACAACAAAAGTAGGAAGACCAATGTTCTCAGCTGCATCCTTAAGTTTATTCCTTTCGAGAAAACAAATAAATTTAACAACAAAAGTGTAACTTCAATAAACAATCCTTCCCCCGTGCTCTCATACCCTCCTCCAAATCCTCAACACAAACCAACAAGTCTTTCAAAAAGCATAAGATTTCACATGTTATTACTTAGACTTAGATGGTTACATTTTCGGGAAAAGGAATCACCTGCTTACATTTCTTGTTGATTCTTGCATGTTACAACTATTTTCGGCTGCCCACATAGCTCCCACTGTCTCAAAAGGTTTCGGTGGCTGCACTAGATATTAGAAATGGATATAGATGCAGAAAAGAGAGAGGGATGAAGAATTAGGTGAGTAAATGATTTGATCAAAGCAGATATTCGGAAGTAGTATGTATAAGGAGTACCTTTGCATTAGTTCTGCATACAAGCCAGTAGCAGCATCTTCACAATTTGACAGAACAAACATGTAAAATTATTTAGCATCAACGGCAGGAAGACAAGAAGTGATAGATGGACCAAAGTAACTAGAAACTAGAATCAAATGTACACTATAACAAAATGAAATACAGCATCTTAAATCTTACGAGCACATTGAGATGCAATTTTTCCAGAACCCATCTTCAGATCTTGCCTAACAACCAGGACCTTCAATTAAAAGGTCAGACTGTCAGATGATTCTCAACAGCTAAACACATGACACAAGTTACACGATGCAAGGACTCGGTGTGGCAGTTAGTGTACTTCCTATGCTTAAGGGGGGGTCTAAAATGAGCTACAATAAACATTTTAAGATTTTTGGAAATACACATATAACTACAGATACTTGATGGGTAACATCAAAGATTGTGTAAGCACCGTACCTATAACTCTGCTAAATGTTGTGGCAAATAGGCATGTTTGCTTAAAAGCTAATTTTGTTTGCAATATTATTACACAACTACCTCAAATATGGCCCTAAACTCTTCTATCTTACAAGCAATTGAGCCTCAAAATCTGAGCAATAGAGAACCCATTTCACTGCCATTAAAGCTAATGTTTCATTCTTCCCTTTCAAACTAATTTAGTGATCATAATCCATCACAGACATGTATAGAAATCATTTCCAAGTCTACAGAATTCCAGAGAAAGGTCAGAATAAAACAGAAAGCAGCACAGTAAAGAGGAACACTAACCAATTTGAGCTCTTGATCAGCGTTGTTTGAGGCTGGAGATAGCTGTTGGTACTTGGAGGGCAGGAAATAACCCTTCTTAGCATTTCCTTTATTGGGTTTTGACAAATCGAAAAACAACCCAAAAATGAAACCAATGACGAGGCCTGGTATGAAGTTCTCGGGTCTGAAACTGAGAGAGAGCCATTCTTTTTCTGGCTTCACTTGCTTCTTCTAAGCATACACAAAAGAAAACAACAAATGAATTCAAACAACATCCACAATCTGAATGGAGCTTTACTGAAGAGAAATTGAATACCTTTCTGGTTGAATTAGAAGAACCCAACATGAGTTTTTTAGAGTGGGTAATGTTTCAATTTCAATCTTATCTTTGTGGGTGTTTTTGGCTGAACTCTTGAAGCTCGGAGTGGCGAAAATGGGAGTTTCAATCGGTATAACTGCTCCTGATTGCTTGCCGTAAGATTGGATTCAGCGGCAATTGGTGTGAATTGGAGGCCCAAAAGCCTACTGAGCCGGGGGTGAAGAATGGTTAACACAGGGCCATTTGCATATCGATGATCCAAAACACTTGCTGCAGTGTTGGGCCACCTTCCCATTATATCCATGGGTTAATAAGAAGAATGTCTACACAAAAATACGGATAATGGAATTTGTCTAAATTTGAGTTTACGTTGTAATGTATGGCTAGAGTGTTTTTAGGAGTAAATATCTGTGTGTATAATCTCTATTACACCCTTTGAACGTTTTTTTTTCACAATATTATATTGGTAAAATTTGTTTATTTATTTTAATGGATTAATTAGTTTGTTTAGTTTATTTAATGAGGTGGCTTAAGTGCACGTTAAGATAGACGGTTGTTTTTTCCGTTTACTTTTGTATCCCATTATGCATCTTTGGTTGGCCGTAGGGTAGATCCCACGCACACAAGGGGAGGGCCGGGAGCACACTCGTCGGACATATATTACGTGGGGGGTTACACCTGTACCTGCCGGGGTAAGGAGGAGGTCCATTTTTGGTTGTTATTAATTTCCGGAAATTGTGGATCTCCACATACACCAGTCAAAATTCATTTTTTGTCACAACTAATCCGCCCACAACTACTTAAAGGTTTCAAATTGTCTGGTTGCATTCTTTCTTTAATATTTGCGTATTGCAGAACCCAATTAAGACCACCATCCAGGGAAAATAATCCAACCATCATTTTCCAGTCACTCTGCAAAACTCGAAAAACCCTCAACCACACAACAACCATCCATGTCGTCCCTTCATATTTTTATACGGTTATTTTATAAATACCCTATTCCACAAACAAATACGAAGTTGTTATATTTAACAACGTGTACATCCCCAATAACCGTCTTTTTTTAAAAAAATTGGAGAACAACCGAATCGCTTAAAAAAAGGAATCACCGGCTATTTTTTAGTTTTTTTGAAATGTTGGAGTTTCCTTTGGTTTTAATAAACGAAATCATATGTTAAACTAAACAAAACATCTACACCTTCCTAAACTTCAAACCCTAGAATACTAACCTACTAACGGAAATCAGGTAGCCCTACAGTAGCATTACAATGAAACTCGTTCGTTGGTAAACACATGGAGGGAAAAAAAATGCGAGAGAGGGGAATGCTTACCAAGTAGGTTATGGAGGAACGACTTTGCGAGAGAGGAATGCCGAGTCTAGGTCGGACGTACTCGCCTAATGCGTCGGTGGTTAGGGGCGTTTCGTTTGCCTACGCTTCTGATTTTTGAAGAATGGAGTTCACGATTCGGCGTTGGCGATCTTTGAAGAAGGCGTCCGTGGTTGAGGTAGCGTGTTCCCAGATTGCCGATTTTTCATCTACCCATAAATGAATGGAGTAACCGCGTGTTCATAAATGAATTTCCATCTACCCATAAAACACATCATTCCCATTATTGGGAAGCGATACCTTTTTTTTAAAAATAAAACAATCACATGTTGTTGGCTTCCTTTATTATTGAGTAATACTCCGAACTTCCAAACTCATTTCCACCCCCCTTGTTATTGGGTGTGCACGGACGCACACACCCCCACTGTCAATGCTATTTTTTACTGTCTGCAGCTGCACAAACGGAAAATTCCGCCCCAGCATTACTTTGTGTGCAGTCACACACACACAAACGGAAAATTTCGCCCCTAACTATAGGTATATAC
Source organism: Herpetospermum pedunculosum (assembly GCA_028017165.1). Classification (NCBI taxonomy): domain Eukaryota; kingdom Viridiplantae; phylum Streptophyta; class Magnoliopsida; order Cucurbitales; family Cucurbitaceae; genus Herpetospermum; species Herpetospermum pedunculosum. The sequence continues at coordinate 86,890,606 of CM051522.1, forward strand.
AGCTCTTTGTGGGTATTCTTTTTCCTTGGTATGCAAACATTCACACACCGCCCACTAATGGATGCAATCTGCCTGTATTACTTACTCCAGTATATAGGCTCATTTTCATTTTTAACGTTATTTACACTATTGGGGGTGGGGTATACCCATATATGCAAATTTGGATAGGTTTCATCCCTCTGCCTCTATTACTTACTCCAGTATATAGGCTCATTTTCATTTTTAACGTTATTTACACTATTGGGGGTGGGGTATACCCATGTATGCAAATTTGGATAAGTTTCATCCCTCTGGTTTTTAACGGCTTCTCTCTACTTAATTAACCCTCTCTGTTAAATCCACGTCAAACTCTGTTTTCTCTCTCTTCCTAAACTTTGATATTTTAAAATATTCTATTTTTAATTGTCAAAATTAGTAGCAATTGACGAAGGGTAAACAAGTCCATTTGGTTCTAAAATCTCATACTAAATTTAGGATTTAGACATAATTCAAAAGAAAAAAGTGATTGGCCATTTTTCATGTTGGGTGGCTTAATTGTAGACATTCCTCTGGTTTCCCCTTATATCCATTACCATTCAACTATGTTTATATCGGCTCTCATAGTGATTATAAAGTTTTTTTTTATTTTTTTTTTATTTTTTTTTTATTTTTTATTTTTTTTTATTGGTTTGTTTTGAAAAAAAAGTCTAAAAAATATTTATTAAAAAAATGGTGAAAATTGAAATTAAATTTAATCTTATTAATAAAGTTTAGGATTTTAGGGTTTAAGGTTTGGAGGGATATTTTAGTCAGACGTTGGTCTTTTAGTATTCGGTCATTTTTCAAATAATTAAAAAAATTGGTCTTTTATTAAAATTACCTATTAAAAATGGACAGTTTTGGTCGGTTCAGTTATTTTCAGTCTACAAAAATTCGAAACCGACCGAAAATGTTTGATTTTCATTTTTTTTTCAAATCGAAACTGTCAAATCAACTTTAGTTTTAATTCGACCGACTTCGATTTCGGTCGGTTTGAATAATTTTATCGATTTTTTCTTACACCCCTAATTGAGATTATAATGATTTAATATAAACTTACATTTCTTGTTGTTTAAAGTTTGACCATACGTCCAAATTTATAATAGTCACTCTTCCAGCCTTGTATGTATAAGAGACAAATTAAAAAAAAAATTAATAGTGTATAAAAACAAAAATAATGTATGTAACTCTTCGATACATGGTTAAAAAAAATATAAAAAACATTAGGACTTAAAGAAAAAATAATCAAATTATAGGCCAATGAAAACTTGAGATAATTTGCGATATCAAACTTGGACCAAATAATTGAAGTGGAAAGATTGTATATGTAGAATAACCATTACAAGCCTACAAGAAATTGAGATAATTTGCAAATATCAAACCTTGACCATATAAATGTTTTTAACTAATTTTTAATAGTTAAATAATGGTTTGAATTGAATCATTCAAGGTAGGAAAAAAAAATTGCATTTATTTGTCCGTAAAATACCAAAAGTATAGGTGCACCAGAGAGGGAATCAAATTGCCATCAAATTGCAAAGAGTTTAACTGACAAGTAGTGACAGGCCATAAGTTCAATGTTTAACTGACAAGTAACAGGCCATAAGTTCAATCCTCACCCCACATATTGTAAAAAAAAAAAAAATTAATTTATACCTTTAAATTTGGAAGGTTGTATCAATTTATAATTAATTTATACCTTTAAATTTGGAAGGTTGTATCAATCACCCGTGTAAATTGATCAAACCTCTGAAGAGTATAAATTGATTTTTATCAAAATAAAAAAGAGAGAGAAAAAAAATCATTGTTTTATTTTATTTTTATTTTTTGCACTTTTTGAGTTACGAATTACGATGCATAAAGAATATTCCTACAAATTTATCATTGTAATTCTTAAAACGCATCAAACACAAAGCTATTCTAAATTAAATCAATTTAATCAAACTTTACCAATTCAAGATTTTTATATTCTCAGTTTCTTTGCTAACCTAGATTGAGCAAGAACGATGAAAAATAAGAAATGTTTATATCTAAAATTAATAAGTTATGAAATTTGAATTCTATATTGAAATTGTTTAAATATACATAATTAAAAAAAAAAAAATGTATGATGGTAAATAAAATAATTACTGAGCTTTTGCAACGGCATAATAAGTCAGAGCGTGGGTTGTCGACAAGAGACAGTAGATATAAGTTTTCTGAACTTTTCAGTGATAATGTTGGGCCTAAAATGGGCCCCCAAATAGGGTTCGGCCTTCAAATTCAAATTTATATAATATAATATTTATTAATATATATTTCCATTTCTAGAAAGCTTCTTTGTTTTGCTCTGCCTATACAACAAGTCAAATCAACCCTTCCCTCGCCATCTCTAGCTAGCGTACGTCATTCTGAAATCCAAAATTTGGATGTTTTCTCTTTTTTTTTTCTTAGGAAAAACTTTATATTTAAAATATAGAACCAAAAAAAAAAAAAAAAATTATACTCTCAATCTAATCTTTGGAGATTATATACGTTAAAATCATAAACTAATAATTGTATCAATTTAAATTCTGAATTTTTATTAGTGTATAAATTTACATCATATCTTAAAAAATGTTAGTTTTCACATGTATGGGTCAAAATTAGCATGACTCACCTGACATATGTATGTGTTGACGACTAAGGGGTCTGTAGTTCGAATCTCTCACCTCTAACGTACTAAAAGAAAAAAAAAATTAGAAGTTGTTACGCGTTTAATATCTTTCAAACAAAATCTTGATACATTTATGAAAGTTTAGGATTTAAATTATACAATCATTGGTATAAATTAATTTTTACCTTAATATATATATTTTTATGCTAAAATATTTATTTCTTTCCCATTTTGGCCTTCATCAAATCTAACCGTCAAAAAAGAACTATAAATAGTAAACTGGAAATGCACATGTTAATTAATAAGAAATTATTAATGACATACGTGTATAACAATTGATAATTTTAGGATATAATATTTTGGATATATACCGATTACGATGTTGAAGAGGCCAAGATTGAGGTGTTAATTATTTAATCCCGTATTGGAGAATCTTCATGACATATGCGTATAATAATTGATATAATTTTAGGTTATAATATATTGCGTATGATTTTTTTTTTTTTTAATTAAATGGTTAATACTTTTATTAACCTTTATCTTTCTCTATCAAACGTTGAAAATGTTCAAACTATATGACATTTGATGATTTAATAAATTCCTCATGGATCATCCTTCAATATATAAATTTTTGTTGATTGTCATAAATCTTTTCCTCTAAAAAAACATATAAAAAATGGGGTAGGTTGAAATTCAAAAGTAAGTTGTGATGATACAATAGTAGTCAATAATATATATACCCACATGGTTTAGAGTTCACATTGTCACAACTACATCAAAGAAATCTAGTATTTATATCCTAATCCATATTTCTCCTATTAATATTAATACTTTAGACACATGAAAATTTGATATACAATAACAATATTATTATTTAAAAAAAAATCAGAATAATATGAATTTTTTTCCTAAGAGGATATGAGCATTGAGTTGAGCAGTTTTCCTCTCCCCACCACCTACCAATCATTCTATATATATTTTTAGCCATTAATTTTCAGAATGATTACTAGAATATTCTGGTCACATTAAAAAAAAAATGATTACTTATCAAAATAGACAAATTCAAACCTCCAATCTTTTGAAATGATATAGGTTTTAAATTACACTTAAATTGTGCTTAAAATAACTTAAAAATAATTAAAATCGATGGATTGTAACTAATTTTTCATAATACTAAATTTGTTTATATATAAAATTAAACATGTGTTATTATATTTAAAGGAAAATAAGGGACGTTAAAAAGCGAATAGGGTTTGCATAAAGTTAATATAATCAAATTGGTTTAAAATGACTGACTAAGGGTCAATAAGAGATAACCATAAGATTCTAGGTTGAATCTCACATTTTAAACATGAAAAAAAATTGACTGATTAGGCAATTTGAGTGATAAATTATATTAATATGTCCCCCATCTTCCCTTTGTACGTATTGCTATTTTTTTTTAATTATTATTATGATCTATAGACAATTTTGCTTGTCCTTTTTACGTAATTTCTTTCTCCTTATAACAACCTTGCTCATGTTCCTTTTGAAGTTAATATTTTCTTTAAAGACAATTATTGTATGTTTTTAACAAAAATAGACGTTAGTTTTCAATCTTGTGTTTTCAGAGAGTATATGTTTATGTATTTCTGTTTTCGGAGTATATGTTTATGTATTTGTAATAAGTTTTTTTTTTTTAATCATATTTTAGTTCAACGATGAGTGAAAATACTCAAAATTCAAACTTAAAATTTTACAGTCGATGTTATAATGTCTTAATCAATTTAGTTATGGTCAAATGGTGACTTTTTAAACCTATTTTAAACTGTAGTTATTTATATGATCAATTTTCAAAGTTATATTAATTATTAATATATGTATAGATTAAGATGTAATGTATTACCTTGATAAGATAAGTAGATATAAATGGGGTTATTATTGGGAGAAAGAGTTGTGTTTTGGATATTATGTGAAAATATTGAAATGTGGGATGCATATGAATGTTGAATAATGAAAAGACTGGGAGAGCTATGATTGGACTATATTTTCAAAAGGATCACCATCCGAATAATAGGAAGTGGAGCCCCCTCTCTGCAAATAATTGAGGGGTATTTTTTAAAACTTCTTCTTTTTTGTCCGTACTTTTTAAACATTTAGCCAATTATATATGTGGTTGAACGTTGAAGACGGGTTCTTGCTCTTGCCATGCATTCTCCATCACCGTCTTAGCTACACCATAGCTAACTCACCCCTTCTTTTATCCAAATCAACCACACATTCAATTTGCTTGCTAAAAGAATTCAATTTTTACCCCTAAATTTTGCATCACAAATTTAATACAACTCCTGCAATTGTATACAAGCATTACATTTAGAATGATAATTGAACAATATAAATAGCTTTGTAAATAAAAAAAAATACATAAAATTCAATAGTTCATAATTTAAGCTAAATCGTAGTTTAGCAGCAAAATTGTAAATGCATGTAAGTAATCATCTACAACAATAATTGAAAAGAAAATGAAATAAAAGAAGAGAAAAATATTCTCCAAAGCTCAATTTCCTCAAAAGTTGACCTAAATTTCAACTTTATAAGTCACGAGGGGCAGATGCAGGAAGGGGTCGGAGGCACGTGCCCCCTTGAATTTTTCAATTAGTTTTAAATTATGTTAATAAATTAGTGGTCGTGGGGTCATTTTGAAATTATTAGGTTCCGGACCTAAGTTTGATCTCAGTTGTCTGCTTTTTTTTTATTTGAGAGACTTAATTTTATCTGAACCTTAAAGTTTTAATTGTTGAGGACCTAATAGAACATTTATTTTTTTAAAATTTAGAATATGTTTCTTAGATACAAGTAACAAAATGATACATATTGCACACATTTTAAAGTTTAGAGATTATATAGACACAAAAAAAAAAGACTAAACTTTTATTTTAACCATATTTGAATTGAGTCCTCTAACATAAATTTATGGATCCACCTCTGGTTGTCACTATGCATGATCGTACACAAAAAGATCTCTTTGTATTTGAAGCGCCCGTACTCATTTGAGCGTCTAGATGTTATTTTTTTTTAATCTAATTTTTATTTTATTTTAGTCTTTAAAATATAATTTTTTTTAGTTTATTAAAAATGTAGTATTCTTTCCCCCCTATAAAAATATGAAAAATAAAAACTAAAGGTTTTTTTTTTTAATAAATAAAAACTAAAGTTAATAGGCTATATATAAGAAAATTCATCCAAAGTAACTTAGACGTTAGCCCTAATAAATGTAGTAAGTTATAAGAAATGATTCGAAAAATGTGATTGAATTTTTCTATTTAGGCTTTAATTATTGGGATCCACGTTATTATTTGACATAGTACATTTGTACTTTTTATTACTTTTTTTTCTTCAAAGAATGGGAGAGGTACTTAGGCTAGGGCAAGCTAGGTTCGGTAGGCCTCGAAAATGATTTTTTCTTTTTTTTTAAAAGAAAAATTATAGATTCATAAAAGTGGCAACTTGTTCAAAACAAGAAAATGGAAAGATGCTTAGTAGTTAGTACACCACATTGGGCAACAAACATCTCATAATCCTATAATTAACAAATAACAACACATTTATTATAAAAAAAATTATATAACATTATCCTCTTTTTTTGGTAAGGAGAAATATAACATTATTGTTAGTTAAAAGTCGGCCCAAAAACAGGATATATATTCATTATTAATTTTGTCACATTGTAATAAAACTCAAACTTGATTGATAAACCATTTAAACTAAGGGGGTGGTTGAGATATATATATATATATATTTTCTTTTTTTAAAAAAAAAAGAGAAGTTATAAAATTACTTTTAATTTGCCCCAACTTGATTTACCTTACCTGTTATGTCGTGCTCGGTGCTCGTGCATACGATACGGCAAAGCCCCCACGAAGGACGACATGACGATACTACTCGTATTAAATACATCCAATTTTCCCAACTCCAGCTAACTCTACGTGTCAATGTCAATAACCTACTTCTTTTTTCTTTTTCTTTTTCTTTTTAAATATCTTCTTACTTAAATTTGATTCATATCTCTTTTTCATTTTCATTTTTTTTAATTTATTTTATTTTCCTTTCAATTTTTTTTGATTAAATATCTATTTTAGAATTTGATAGAAATAACTATTTTGGACATTATATTTAAAAAATATTAATCTTAATCCATAAATTAAACCCCTATTTTTTTTTTTTTTTAGTATTTAGTATTGTTTTTCACTTAATACACTTGTTCCACATGTTTGTCTCGGCTCCAATACATGTTGACTTTTTTTGGTTGACTTCAACACATTACACAATAGTAATATAGGTTTAAAATCACATTATTCAATCTGTTTGACAACCAAACAACCATTTTTTTTTATTATGTTTTAAATTTAGAGACTAAAATAGATATTTTGAAGGTTATTTTAAAAGTTTAAAGACTAAAGTGAAATTTAAATTAAATTATTATTTGTTCAAAATAACATACGTTATGTACATAGATTCATCGTACCAAAAATTAATTTGTCATAATCGATGAAGAATTTAATCAATTTAATCAAAATGTAACATATGGGGTTGTACAATATTTTGCCATATAGTTGGAAGGATAAAATAAGATGTGTTACCAATATTACATTTGTGGTGTTATTAAATAGAGGGTGATTATATTGTGAAGGAGAAAGCATTGGGGGGTGGGGGTGCAATGAATGGGATGGGAAAGGCTTTTGATGAAATTGAAAGAAGTCCTTCTCAATATCACAAGAAATGGTCCTCAAACTCTTAGTCTATTTCACACCCACAACAACATATATGTCCCATCAAATCACCCCAACTACATTTCTCTAATTCCTACCTTAACCCCCAATCAAATATTTTCCCTTTTTTATAACTTAATAATTATATAATTCTTATTAAAATAGGACTCCAATTAAGTACATTTTCTTATTTGTTTTTAATGTTAAATTACAAGTTTAGTCCTTCAAATTTCGAATTTGTGTGTTTATTTGGTTCTTGAATTTTCAATTTTGTGTTCGGTTATTGAATTTTAAAAACTATATAATATGTCCTTAAACTTTGATTTTTGGGTCTGAATAGGTCTCTAAATTTTTAACTTTACACGCCTACTAGATATAAAATTGAAAGTTTATAGTTTTATTAGACAAAATATTAAGGACAAGGGGAACAGACATCTCCACAATGGTATGATATTGTCCACTTTGGGCCTAAACCCTCATGGCTTTGCTTTTGGTTTCACCCAAAAAGCCTCATACCAATTGGAGATAATTGTCACCCATTATATACCCATGATCTTTCCCTTTTCTAGCCAATGTGGGATATTGTTTGTATCCTAACAACTGCGAAGTCCAAGTCTGAGATTCAGAAGTTGAAAGGTTTTCTCAGTGCTGAGTTTGAAATGAAGAATTTGGGTGCTGCTAGGAAAATTTTGGGTATGGAGATCTATAGGGAAAGAAATCAGAAGAAACTTTTCTTGTCACAGAAAGGCTACATTCAGAAGATATTGTCCAAGTTTGGCATGTCATCAGCTAAGCCTATAGATACTCCTAGTACTGCAAATGTTCGTTTGTCTGCTGAATTTGCACCTCAATTTGAAGCTGAGAAGGACTACATGACTCGAGTCCTGTATGCTAGTGCAGTAGGTAGTTTGATGTATGCTATGGTCTGCACTAGACCTGATCTTGCACATGTTGTTAGTGTCGTCAGCAGGTTCATGGGGCAACCTGGAAGGGAACATTGGCAAGCTGTGAAGAGAATCTTTCGGTACCTTAGAGGTACATCTGATGTCGGTTTGGTTTATGGAAATGATACAGAGTGTTTAGTGACCGACTATTCTGACTCTGATTATGCTGGAGATGTTGACAATAGAAGGTCTATGACTGGCTATGTGTTTACCCTTGGTGGTTTAGTTGTTAGTTGGAAGGCAACTCTGCAGCCTACAGTTACTTTGTCAACTACTGAAGCAGAGTACATGACCTTAACAGAAGCTGCTAAAGAGGGGATATGGCTGAAAGGGCTAGTTGATGACCTCAATTTGCATCATAATCAGGCCATTGTATATTGTGATAGTCTGAGTGCAATATGTCTGGCTAAGGATCAAGTCCATCATGAGAGGACTAAGCACATAGATGTGAGATATCATTTCCTGAGAAGTGAGAAGAAGGTTAAGGTGTTGAAAGTAGGTACTACTGATAATCCTGATATGTTCACCAAACCAGTTCCACATGGCAAGTTCCAACATTGTTTGGACTTGCTAAATGTTTTGAATTGTTGATGGCCCCTTATGGGGCATTCTGAGGTAGAAGGAGAGTTTTGTGTACATCTGGTAACTTTGTGTTGCATCTGGTAACTTCGTGTTGCATCTGGTACATTTGTCAGTTGTGGGAGAATTCAAGTCAAGGTGGAGATTTGTTGGAATGCCTTGAATTTGTCTGATTTGGGTTTTAACTTATTTGTTTTGGGCTTTGGCCCATTTTGTATTAGGTCATTAGAAGGGTGCCATATATAAACCTTCTAATGACTTCAGCCCCCTCTTGTCTGTTCATTTGTAATTCTCTCCTACTTCGTAATAATATTGTTTTCCCTTCTGCCCGTGGACGTAGTTAACACGACGTTAGTGAACCACGTAAATCTGTGTCGTTCTTCTTCTGCGCTTACTTATTATTTGTTATTGATTTATCGTAACACAAAATATTCAAGTTTAACTCTAATGGAGTAGTTAATTTTTTGAAATTTTTAATATATGTTAGGGTTCTATTAAACTCAAAATTAAAAATTGAAAGATCTATAGACAATTTTAAAGTTCAAAGACCGGTTAGATACAAAATTGAAAGTCCAACACCTTTTATATATTTTTTAAAGTTGAAAGACCTTTTATAAACATACGTTTAAAAGTGTATGGACTAAACTTGTAATTTAACCTTTATTTTAAAATAATTTATCTTAGTTTTTAATCAATTTTATTGAGATGGATTGTTACTGGCTACCTCAATATGATGCCAACCGCTGACATCACGACCTGCTTCTCTAGGAAGTTGAGGTCACGATACCCTCCGCATACCGGGGCCGATTGCAACCACTAACGTCACGACTCACTTCCCTAGGAAGTCGAGGCCACGACACTAACACCGTATGTCTCAACGACCTGGATCTGACCCCAAGACTCCACGGATCCGAGTCTGCCCGACCATTCGCGTACTCGTTGTTGCCAGGCTGCCTCTCAATCAGTGTGAAGAATGACTGACAAGACATTCCTGACTCACTTGATCAGACGACGTAACAACAGTGCCCCCAACTCTCCCGAGAATTGGGAGACGACGATCGTCATCATGAGGAAGGGTACAGACAGGCTTCGGCCGTCCCCACCTCCTCACACCGCCTATAAATACCCCTCCCATTCAGGGACGAGGAGAGAGGGAACACCGCGTAACCCTACACGACACTTACACACCCTTTTCTCCTACTTACGCTCAATATACCATCTGACTTAAGCATCAGAGCCTTATGGGCTTAGCCCCACACCAATGTAAGTTCTTTTCTCTCCTTAGCTTGTGTAGGTCGGTCTCTGACCTGGGAGACGGTGGAATGATCCAGAACGCGGTGAAAAAAGAAAGATTCACTTGCGCCAAGTGGATCAACAAAGAAAAGTGACCCCACTATATCACTAATTCCAAAAGTTCATGTATAACAAGAACACACCTTATTAATATATAACCATATGCAATTGAACAACTAATATAACTAATTAAATAAATAATAACTAAATCAACTTCTCCCAACACATTTCAAGTGAATGCATTTTTTGTTTTAGATATTTTAATTAATGCGAGAATTGAACCCATAACCTCTTAGTCAAAAGTACAACCTTATGTGAATTGAACTATGCTCAGTCGTTAATGTATTATTATTCTTACCAACTCCTGTTTCATTTTTGTTGTTTTAATGTGAGGAATTAAAAAAATTATTAAGATTTGTGAAAGTCTATTATTTTTCATATTTCTATTAAGGTTGAAATATATTTTTTTCACTATATTTTTTGTTAAGTACAATATGGGTGGAGGATTTGAACCAAATACATTTTAGTCGTCAACACATACGTTGTGACAGTTGAAGTATGTTCACTTTGACATTTTATTCCTATATTTTGAGATTCATACTTTAAATAAATTTTAAAATTAGTTTGTGAATAATTTCTATTAAAAAAAATGCAAAATGTGAATATATTTTTAAAATGATGAAGAGTAGATTAATAGAGACTAATTATTTTTTTAAAAAAAATAACCAAAAACTAACGATAGAGACTAATTTTAAGATTTATTGAAAGTATATAGACTAAAATAAAATAACTAAAACAAGTCATAAATTACAAATATCAAAATGATATTTTAATTTTCTATTAAATATGACAAAAATAATAATGATGCATAAAAGTATATAAAAAATAAATTAATAAATATTAAAACATTAAAAAATATAGTAAAGATACAAAGGAGTAGATGCAAAATACGTAGGGGACGAATTATAATTTTTTTTTTTTTTTGAGAGACCTCGTGGTCGTTAACACATACATATGCCCGCTGAGCTATGCTCGCTTTGGCGACGAATTATAATTTAAATCTTATAAGATTTGAAGATAAATTATAATATAATATAACTTTTGAGAGAAAGAGAAAGACTAGTCTCTATTATATGGTTTTTTTTAATGTATTGAAGATTAATGAAACTTTACTTCTTTATAAAATAAAAAAAGAAAGAGAAAAAAACAAAGCCGTCGAGACTGTGTCCCGGAGTAGGAAGATGTATAAATTTAAATTAATCCATTTTCTGGTCGAAGAATGTAGGTCTTACTTTAATAAGTTTAGTACAATATTTAACAATTCTTCGATTAACTTAATTAATGATGGAATAATCAGCCATATACCCCCTTTTTTTTTTTCTTTTTTTTTTCTTTGACTACTGTAATTTGTCATCCCTGTTTATTCTTAATAACATCAGTTATTCTAATGATAAAGTGCAGTACCAGGGGCCATAAACTATTTTTTTTTAATTGAGCTGCCATTTTAAGTATGATCTAAAAAAATAGAAATTTAAACAAGAGATTTAATGAAAAATATTTTTAGATAGACTAACAAATTTAAAAATTGAATCTCAATTTAACTAATTTTTTAAAGTAGATTTTTTTTTTAAAATTCAGTAGCCAACTAAATATTAAATTTAATATAAACTATTATTAATTAATTTATACAGATATTTTATGTTATATATCTTGTATAATTATTATTTTATAATATTATATATTTTACATATTTTAATTTAATACAAATAAATTGAGTTTATAACCTAAAATACTATATTTATTAAAGTTTTTATCTTTTTAAATATAATTTTACATTTTAAAATTTAAAATTTAAATCTAGTTACATTACACTTAAAAAAAAAATTATTTTCAGAATTTATATTGTTTGTCATTTTTTTTTTTAAAAAAAAATCAGATTATATATCAAAGACATTCATTGAATTTAATGAATTTGAAAACATAAAACATAATTCAATTTACCAAACAGACTATAATTAATGGATGGCATATGAACACCTTCCAAAATGATGGTATGATTGTTAATTCCTTACAATTATGATCATATAATTAATTCTCTTAAATTAATTTTATGACATGAAAATTAATTAAACACCCCTGAGTTGGCACAAAATTTAAAAATACATGTTTGATCCTCATGTTTGGTTTTGTATATATAAAATAAGTCATTCCCACCCAATTGTTGAATTAATTAAACAAATATTAACATACATATGACATAAAATAAAAATCATTTATTAACCGGTCAAAATTTCGAATTTCTTTCACCGCAATATTAAAATAATAATAATAAAAATATATATATATATAATAATTAACAAATAAATGTGAGTTAAATTTTAAATTTAAAAATTAAATTGTGATAAAAAAAAAATGTAACAATAATCTACTAAAATATGATCTAAATCTAATTTAAGATGGTCAAATATAATTGAGTAATTGACATATATTTATTAGTTGAAATTTGAGGTTGATCTCAACTTCACAATTATGTATTTTTTTTTATTTTTTTTTTTAAAAAAAAAAAAAAACCTAATTTAAGATGTGTATATATAGTTTTTTAATTTCTATAATTTGTTTAAGACTGTACGTAATTTTGTTAAATATTTAATTGTGAGTAGGTATTCATCACACTAATAAATAATGAGGCTATTAATTGGAGGATTGGCTTGTTCATGATATTGGGATTTCAGTTTTCTTTTGCAGGAGAGATATTGTCAGAATTAATAAATAATAAATATAATTTTTTCAGTAGGACAGTTTGCTGCATTATCTAGAATGAGAAGATATTAATTAGGAACACAATTTGGTTTGTTATTTATTAGTTAACATAATGTTATATTTTAACTCACATGATGATTTAGTGACTAAAAGATTATAAATTTGATTTTTTTCATCTCTATAGTAAAATTTTATATATATATATTAATTTACTCATTCGAATAATCTCTCAAGTAGTCTTCAACACCTGGTACTTTGGTGGAATCAAAATGCAGAGAAATAACCTAAAAGTAATTAAACATGATTTTAAAATTGAATTGCAAGTTTTGATAATCTGGATATTAAAAATGAAAAAGTTAGATGTTTTGGAGTTTGTAGATATATAATTTTCAATTATAAAGTTTATTGTTCTTTAGTTTCTGACATTAGGCACATGATTAATTGCAACTCGTATGGAAGGTTTTTTTTTTTCTTTGAAAATAATGCAAGCATTTGCTTTCAATCATAGAATATATATTAGGGTCAATTAAATAAGATAAAATATAGCAATATATCTTAATTTTCTTGATTTCTAATTGATATGAATGAAAAAAAAATATAATATTGAGAATAGTTTGGTTTTCAGGCAAACTCGACGTAGTTCAAAGATAATTAACATATACTTCTTTTCTTAAAGTGGTGATTCCAAATCTCTCCCACATAAAAGAGGTTTTCAAAAAAAAAAAATCTATGTTGGTGAATGTATGTTGCTAATTTTATAAGTTTGTTATTTTGTCCAAGATTTCAAGACGGTATATATGGCAAAATTTGTCATTGCCAACGAAATGTCCCAAAATTTGTCACTTCCTTTATTAATTTGTCTTTATTAATTTCATAATTAGTTCTTGATCTACCGTATTTAGATTTATTTGATGGTTTAATCGGTCATTAGTGGACCTTTTTTTAAGGCATCTTTATATTTTTATGTTAGGAAAATAATATTTTCCTTTGATTTGATTTTCGGGTGAGCCTTGGTATTTAAGTGTTCATTTTGAAGAGCTAGAGTTGACCTTTTTGAGGAGCATAAGCAAATTTGAGAGAGAACTTTTGGTGGTGGAGTAACACCTTTTTGGCAGCACAAGTTGCTCGCCTTTTTGGAGAGATTTTTCACGCCGTTGGACAAGGTGCCATTTCGATAGCAACCCACATAACGTATTTATTGAAGGCCAGAGTTGTTTGTGTTTGATCGATCATTTCACGTAGAATGTATTGAAGGTCATAGTTTTAGTTCGTGCTCGATCAATCTTTTTGCGCCGAACATATGGGTGTTGGTGTGTGGTTGTGATTTTTGCTCCAAACCGTGTTTGGTGGTTGTGAGTATCTCCGCTATAAGGAATTTATATGTATAGGTTGTGGGGTTGAGCGTTTTGCAGGGGTAAAGTTTTATTGTAATTGAAAGACTTTTTATTGAGAGAACAACTAAAGAAGTTTCGTGGTGGGACCAATGGAGGGCTCAATTGTGTATCATGTTGTAGTTCACTAGGAACAAAGGAAAAAATGCGACAATAGGAGAAACCGAGTTCTGTAAGACCTCGTGTACGCGTTCATTGACATAGTTGAGTTCTTTCCACCGAGTTGTGCCCCAGATGTAGGTGTAAACCAAATTGGGTAACCAATTGTTGTGTCTCTCTTACTTTGTCTTTAATTATTTTGTGATTGCATGAACCAAATTTGTCTCGAGAATTTGTCAATCATTTTGTCCCAGGCTTGGTCACAACATAATTGCATAACCAATTAATAATTTCAATCTCATTGGCATGTCTCTCTGGCCTAAAAAAATCCCTAATATATATAGAAGAAGTTGCTATGCATTAAAAAATGATATAACACAATATTATTATTAGGTCAAGAATTATTATATTAATAGTTATTTTCAGAAATAATTATTATATTAATTGAAAAAGCTTACACAATATATATATATTCACTCATTGATTCAATTATTAGTAGGTCTCAGGTCTCATGTCAAAAGATATATTTTCTTCTCTATTTAAGGATGATATTTATTATAAGGAAGAAATGCAGAAAAAAAAATATAAAGGCCATTGCAATCATTGTACCCTCAAAAAGTTGATTTTAGGTATTACCACTTAAATTTTTGTTATGAAAACATCTCTGTTTATATATACTTTTAAAAACAATCTATACATTTAAATTAAAGAAATTGTTGTAATTAAACTTAATTATATAATGATTTTTTTAATTCGAGGAAGGTCATTGATCTGATCAAACATTTTCATGGTTTGTTTTTGCCATGGACGAGTCGAGTAGTGAAGAGTGGGAGACAATAACAAAAGGCAATGACTTTTATTATTATAAGCAGAGGACTCATAAGTTTGGCTCAAAAAAGTGAAACCAAATACGAACAAAATCAAGAGGAAATCAATTTGTAGTTAAAAATAAAAATAAAAATAAAAAGAAATGTGAAATGATTGGTCAGATGAAATTGGATTTGGAAGTGTTCTTATTTTATTACTCAATTTTTTAAATACTTCTCCTCCAAGATTTTTGTCTTTAATTTATGCCGAAAAAATCCATCTCTATCAGAAAAAAAGTTGCAAAGTTTAGAGCTAACTGACAGTGTATATACATAATAAGACATCTCGGCTGCTACCGCAAAATAAGTCAGTTTTGCAACCCTCCATTCTGGCAAATTTCTATCCACCCAAAATTCTTACAAAATTCACCGTCCCCTCAGTTTTCAGTCAGTGACTCAGATATATTCCCATGCAGTGATGTATTTGAACTGAATTTTGACCAATATATTAGATTATTAGAATGATGTCATATTTAAACTTTCTAATGATTTCTGCTGTCTTTTTGTTCTGTATTTGTAATCTCTCACAATTCGTAATACAATTGTCTATTTCTTCTACCTATGGACGTAGCTAACACAATGTTAGTGAATTACATAAATTTTGTGTCGATTCTTGCTTTGTTCTTTGTTGATCGAATTCTGCTAAAGAAAAAAACTTAGGTATAGTCTTAGATTTCGATTATATTTTTGCAGCTCAGTCAGTTGTCTAATCACATTATCCTTTGTTATGTGACAATTTTTTCTTTTTCTGGTGTGGATATATATATTGTGGAAGAAGGCAGGAAGTCCAGCCCATTGGTTTTAAGTGTTATAAAAAAGAGGACCACAAGGCAGTTAAGTGCATTTAATTAAAAGAGATTTACACGAGATATTTCAACAACACTCCAACGAAATCCAACCTAGCCAAAGGAAGCAAAACTCACATGTATGTGTTCACGGCCAAGAAGTCTGTAGTTCGAATCTCCACCCCAATATTAAAAAAAAAAAAAATGGTCAAGATGAAAGAGAAATAAGACTTCTTAATTAAGGCAATATGGAGATTTACAGTGTGAGACTCTTAATTACAGAAAAAAAGAAATTAATAATCCCACAAGAAATTAGTATGAGCCCCAATTCCGAAGTCGTTGGTATTATTATTATTATTGTAGGCGCAATCCTCCATGGTTCGTAACCAGGGCGGCGGATAAACCCAACCCTCGGAGTCGGTGGAATCCATGAGCACGAACTCGGTGTGATCGTAGTAGTTGTTGGTGGGGAGATTGGGCAGCTTGACGATCTCGGTGAGGTCGTCGGAGTCCATGGGCGGGGTGGTGGAATTAGGAGAAGGGTCCATGTGGGCGGCCTTGGCGGCGGCGGCTTGGACATCGCGAGGGGCGAAGGAGACAGGGCGGGGAAGAGAATGAGCGAGCTCAGGGAAGTTGAGAATGGCGGAGTTACCTTTGATGGACAAGGCGGCGACGTCGTGGGCTCGAGCGGCCATCTCTGGGTTGGGGAATGTTCCGAGCCAAATGCGGGATTTCTTGCGGGGCTGTCGGATTTCGGAGACCCATTTGCCCCAAGCGCGCATTCGAACGCCGCGGTACACAGGGTGCTTGCTGGAATCTCGAACGCGCTTGTTGGGGGTATTGGGAGTTGAATTTTGAGGTTGTTCTGTTGCAGCAGCTGACATTGTTGTTATTAATTGGTTTGGAGTGAATTAGAAGTTAACAAAAAATGGGAAGGAAGAGGAAGTATGAGCTCTTGGCGGATCAATTGGGGATTCGCAAATTTGCATCATTTCCAAATAAGACATACAAGTTCTTATATAATAAAGAGACAGGGAGAAAGCTAAGAAAGACGAGGCCCACGAGAGAAATGGGTGGTGGTCCCTTTCCAAACTCAAATTTATTTTCCTTCATCTTCTTCAAACGTCCATTCATTTACCATACGCCACTGTTCATTTATCGCTTCTGTCTTCTTCTTGGAACCCTCAATTTCACGCTTCCTTCTGTCTCCGGATCCCCTTAATTTATTTCCGTTTTTTTTTTTGGTTTGACATAACATTATTACGTGGGGGTGAAAAATTCAAATTATTAACATCAATCCAATTATACCCATGTTAATTTAAGTGTTTAATGTTGTCTATACTTTATATTTTATTTATTTAAATGATAACATATGTCATATATCAAGATAATTATGTTCAAATTCACAACTATGGAGTGAATTTAATTACTTGACATTGTTAAAATAGATTTTAGTGAGGTTAAATTATCAAAAATAACTCTCTCCTATGGGTTTAGTTTAAAAAATATCCTTGAATTTTAGAAGTTTCAAAAATATTCTTAAACTATAGGTTCGTTTTTCAAAATTTTCAAAAATATTTTTGAATTATGATTTTTTAAAAATAATACTTTTGAACTATGAAAAATATTTTAAAAATGTCCCGAACAATGTTAACAACTCACCAAATTATGATGTTCATAGTTAAATTCTAAAATAATTAAGTGAGGTTGGGTAATGACAAACTCATTTGGTACCAAATGAAATAAGACATTAATTTTGTTACTTTAACTCAACCATAATTGTGATAAGAGTAGGTGATAGTGATAGGTTAAAATTTGTTACATATATGATAGGTAAAAGCAACCGGGAAGTTAGTTCTTTTAGTCTTAATCAGTAATTTATTGCAATCATATTGTATAATGTGTATGCCACAATTTATGATTGTAGTGACATACAACCCTCTCTACTAAACTAAGTCTTGTTTCCTACGATCAAACTATGCAATATGAGCAAATTTAATTCTCTTTGATGATACTATATCCCAAGACTAGAGAGATTATCTATTTTTAACCATATCCTTCTTTTAACCATACACAATGGTTAAATGAGGTAGTTGAAGATGAAATGAGTCCATTTGTTGCCCACGTGGCAAGTTCTTCTTCCATTCAAGGAATTTTCCAGTTTTTTTTCTTTAAAAAAAAACTATTTCCTTCTTTTGCAATGTAACCAAACATGGTAAAAAAAAAACTTTATGAATAAAAAGTAATGTCTAAGTGTAACTTATTGTTAATATAGGCCCATAGAATAATGTTAGCCTAGATGCGAAGATAAAGTAGTAGTATTTGGTAGGCAGTTAAAACAAATAAAATAGGTATCTTATTGTACTTTTACAATTTAATCTTCATCACCTTAATTTTCTTTAGTCACTATAATAGTATTAGCCTAATTACTTTCATCTCACCCTATATACTATATTCCTCTAAAAAAAAGAAAAAAAAAGTATTCGTTCATACATGAAGATTGAAGTTGGGTCATCTACACACCTAAATTGGAAGTGGAAGTACAAATCAGATTCACGAATCCGTACTAATTCAAACATAACCAATATATAGCCACGTTTTTGTTGCCTATAGTACACATCATCATACTAAATGGGCCGCTTTCCTACTCGGCCCTAACTCAACATCCCAATGTCTTCATGGACCTTCACTTCTCAGGCCCATCTTTTATCCACACCTTCCCCTCCCGTCTATATTCTACACACACGTTTTACATATATTTTTTTTCTTTCCTTTTTTTAATATTTGAATTTATTAATTATTATTATTAGAAAAAAAAACATCAAAATTTACCCTCAATTTTTTGAAATGATACAACCTTATGTCAATTGAACTATGCTTCAGTTTCATAAATTTATTCTCAACTTGATAAGGGTGTATCAATTTTTATCATAAACTTTCAATTTCATCAAAATTAAACCTTACATTTAATAAGTGTTGCAATATTTACCTTAAACTTGAATAATGTTGCCATTTTTACCTTAAACTTAAGAATAATGTTGCAATTTTTACTCTTTAACATGCTTTCTTTTGAAAAATTATATATTCTCATATGCATTCAATCAAGGTTTAGTACAGAGTTATGAAGCTTTTAAAAAATTTAAAATTTGTGAGTTCTAAAAGATATATATTCAATTACTAATTTTGTATTTTTTTTTTTTTTTTGTTTGTTTGTTTTTTTGTTTTGTTTGTCTGTCTTTTTGTTTGTTTGTATTTAGTTAGTCTTAATTCTTTACTTTTGTTAGTCACTTATGTTTATAATGAGACCATCAATATAACACAATTCAATTGAGTTATGTTCGGTGTACTAAAAAAAAAAAAAAAATTGAGTTATGTTCGATTTAATCTCTCAGTTAGTTAATTGAGTTATTTATATTTATATTTGAGTACAAATTAATTTTCTATATAGTTAATGGCTTCTTACATTTCCTTGTTCTGTTCAAATCATACCATATTAGTTGGAGCTAAGTTTCCTATTTCATATGTTGTGTTAATTTTTCTCAATCTATAATCAATAATTATCATTTAACAATTAATAATCGATGTAAAATAAAAGATGAATTATTTATTTGAGATTACATCGAGTGTTTGTGTTAAAAGGGATGTTGAACACAACACTAGTTGATTTTTTATTTATATTTTTATATTTTATATATATAATTAACTTTTTTTTTTCTAGATGGATTTGATGAAGATAGTGCTAAGATGATTTTAATACTTAGTCTTGTCACAATGGTTTATTGATGATTAAATTTGTATTATATTTAAATGTTTTCAAATTAAAACACCTTATCAAGCCGATCACTCTAGATTTGGGATTGGATCATCGAATATATATGAAGATTGTTGACACATACTTTTTTACTTTCTTCACAAACTATCCTTCACACCCCGCAAGTTGTCAAACTATCCACTCCGACTCCACAGAGCTTGTCAATCTTTTTTGGCTCAACCTTTCCTTTATATTTGAGCAATTTTTTTGAAAATAACTTGTTTGGTGAGAAATTCGTTTTTCTAACCTCATAGTCACTATTTTATACATTTGACCATTTGAACTATCTATCATATTGACTTTTCAATAAACATATTAATTTAATAGGTAAATACCCATGTGTGTTTTCAATGTTCAATATTTTGAGCCTAAGTCGGCATAGGCCTTAGTTGGATCAGTCACAATTTAACAATTTTGTTTGATATTCATACTAGTCACTCATATAAATTTAAGTGTGATTAGATTAAAATAAATAATTTATTTGTTACGACATAATTCAAACAACAAAAAAAATAAAGCATAAATCGATACAAAATTTACGTAATTCATTAACGTTAGTTACGTCTACAGACAAAAAAGATATAATAATTTGTATTACAAATAGGAGAGAATTACAAAAAATACAGACTAGGAGGCGACAAAAGTCGTTACTAATTGGTATGATGACCCGTAAGAGGAAGCAACATAGTCATATTAGCCAGAGCATTCAAGTCTAGGACTTAGGCAAGACTTCTCAATCGATATATAACATCCTTCTAATGACCTAATACATAATGAGTTAAAACCCAATATAAATACACATAATGGTAAAATTCAAATCAAATTTTGATTAGGAGACGTTGACTATATTTTTATCGGGCATTTTCTTTCTGGATCCCGACTCGTTGATCAGTCAACGAGATTCCATACCAAATCAGTCGTAGTAAATCATTAATAGATTCAAGCTATTCCAATATTATTGGTTTATAGTAATACAAAAACTACCAAAATAAAAGGCTTGTTGTTAATGAATTAAACAGAAGCAACAATAATGGAACTTTAATATATTATATAAAGCCATTTGAAGCAAAGGGTCGCATGAAAACAGATATGAATATGAACAGCAAATGGACCATTAATTAATTACTGAACCCACATAATTCAATACGATTAATTTTTCAGACCAAACCGGCCAACTTGTCTTTTTGTTTTTTGTTATAATCCCATTAAAAAAAATCCCCTACGTACCCGATTTATTCCAACCCATTTTTTTTTTTGGTTTCCTTTTCTCGTTTTAGCTGTCTCCGAGTTAATAAAATAGAATTGAAATATTAATTTATGCACAGTGTTGTACCATAACATAACTTCAAGATGGAAAAATCTGACAATTAATTACATATTGGCCATTTGACATTAATAAGGTAGCTAGCAGTTCAATTTATTTTTGAAAAATATGTAGATCTACTTTTATAGGCATTATCTACTTCATCTATCGGTCACACATTTTTTTAATAAATAATTCTTAAATATTGTATAATCTATGATGTATGTATCCTTATATTCTTATTAGAGTGAATTAAATCTTGTGGGATTCGTTTAAATAACAAATAAACACTATTGGTAGAGAGATCCGAAAATTTAATTAATTTTAGATGAAATTTGAATAAAGTTCTAGTTAGTTGAGAAGATGATATAGAAAAGGTTAAATTTGTTCTACTCTATTATATGTTGTTAACCTTTTAAGTTTAGTACTTTAATCTAAGAAATTATATTAAATGATTATGGAGAGAGATCCACGTTATAACCTTGGTAATATTGATATTACCAAGTTATAACGTGGATCTCTCTATATTCATTTAATATACCGTAGTCATGCACATACCAACCAAATTTACTAAAGCTAGATGGAGAATTTATAGTTTATTAGATAATAGAACAAAACGAATGTATTATTTTTCATATGATTAAAATATATTACATAGACAGAATTTCTTAGGACGGTCGTACATCTTTAATATTATTAAATAATAATATATATATATATTTTTTTAATTCAACTTAGGAGAGGGAGATTCGAACCTCATACTTCATAATCGATCACACAATTTATGCCAATTGAATTTGATTTGAGAATATTAATATTAGTTATGTATTAGGGAGTTGGTTGTTGATTAATAATTGATCACATAACACCCAGAATTAAGAGATAGAAAGCATATTCCATAGACCATAATCCAATAAAAGAGTAATTTAGAGTATATGGCGTTTAGTGTGCAGCCAAACTGGAATATTTGCTTCATCTGGGTTATTTGGTGCCTTTAGGTGATGTATCCAAAAGCACTTGTTTAAATTATTTACACCCACTTGTCAAAAACGCCAAATACTTACGCCCAAGGGTTATTGTCTTAATCTACTTGGGTTGCTTTTGCTTTATATACTAATTTTATATTTTTTATATTTTTTATTTTACAATGGAGGGAGATTCCAACTCGAGTTGTTGTTCATAATTCGTATATTATTATACTAGTTGAGGTATATTCATGTTGGTAATTTGGTGTATTTTCCTTCGCGAGTCACATATATATTTTTGTTATAATATAATAATTTAATAAAACTTCATAAAGAACATGTACTGTAATCAATAGCTACTAATTTATTGAATACGTGACTGTTAGTAAGGGTGACTGTTAGTAAGGGATGAAATTCTGACTAATTTTTAAAATGAAAGGGACTAAATTCTAACTAATTTGTAATTTTCAAAATGTCACAGCTTTTAGGTTTTAGAAATATAACTTAAATTTGACTTTTATTATTGCATTTTATGTAATATTTGAATTTGAGTTGGACTTCCATTATTTTCCATCACTAATCTTTCTTTGCATACAATCTCTAGTACACACATCTTCTCTTACTTAATCCTTACCTTTTGAAAATAAGGTTGCTTATAATTTCTTTATTTTGAACAATATATATTTTTAAAATTTCTAGTTTAATTTTAAAATTTGAAAACAAGTAGCCTTCAAGAATTTGTTTCTGTTTTGAACATTTGGAATTACAAATTCAAACCTAGCTACTTTTATCATATTGTATAACAAAACAAAGAAAAATATGCATAAATAAACCTATTTCTTTCTGTTTTGGAAAAAAAAAAAAAAAAAAAAAAAAACACCAACAAACAAGATGTACTTAATTATCCATAATTAAAATCCAGTTTTAGTCCTTGTATTTTGACTTTAGAATGATGTAGTCCTTATACTTCACAAACCAGTTACAAATATTCAAGCTAAATAAAAATAAGGTTGTTGTTGCAATTTTGAATTATAAAATAATGATTTTTTTAAATAATACTAATAATAATAATAATAATTGACACGCTAGTTTTCAGTTAACTCAGTTAAATAATAAACGGTGGAGGGACTAAATTGAACTTGTTAGAATGCCGAATATGTTATAACCTTCTACGACTGGTTCGATATACGTGGGTCCCATATATAAACTCTCTAATGACTTCAGTCGCCCATAGTCTGTTATTTTGTAATTATCTCGTATTCGTAATAATATTGTTATCTCCCTCCTGTTCGTAGATGTAGCTTAAGACAACGTTAGTGAACCACGTAAATATGTGTCGATCTTTCTTTTGCGTTTATTTGGTTCTTTCAGAATTATTTACTGGATCTGAGGATTTATTGTCCAATTTTGAAACCTAAAGACGAAATCGACAAAACGATAGTTTTTGTTTTTGGAACTAGTTTCCAAATTCCAACACAGTCGGAAGTGTAATATAGAGTATTTTATAGATAATATACATGGAGCGCTCTCTGTGGTCTGATTTTGTATAAATTTGTGAAAACCAAACCCAATTTGCCGGCAGAAACTAACGAAAATCAAAAGTTAATGCACATGATGATGATGATGATTCTTCCTGCTTGTTCCCTTAATCACAAGCCTTCCATTTCCCTCTCTCTTCATTCTTCAATAGTGGTGCTCTCTCTTCCTCGCTCTCTTTTATTTCAAATGAAAATTCATTCATTTATTAATTAATTATTCAGAAACTAATATTGTTGTGTTTAATCTCGAAGAACAAGAAGCTGAAGCCTCAGCAGATTCCTTTCAAAGTTGAGATTCTTAAGAACCTCAAAAGCACTTGCATGAAATTGCTGGATGGCTTTGTTGATTCGGTATTTGAATTCTCCGATCAAACCCTTCACCCAAATCTGGTAATTAATATAGTGTATAATTATATAATTATTTTCTTCATCGAAAGTATTTATATTAATTTTGTGTATATATATGAATTGTGAACAGAGTAACCTTGCGCCAGTTGAAGAGATGGGAGCGGCTGTTGCAGTCACCAACATCCAAGGAACACTCCCACAAGACTTTCCCCAAGGAATCTACATTAGAAATGGTCCAAATTCTTTACTTTTTAATATGTTTTCTTTTCAACTTCTAACTTTAAAACCTAATTAAACAATGATAAGAACATCCTTTGCCATTTTCATATACTAATTATTTATCAAAATACAAATATGACATTTTAAATATTCAACTCACTATTGCTAAAAGGCCAAAGTTTGAATCTTTTTGCCATTTGAGCTAAAAAAAAGTATCATTTTTAATAGGAAAATAGAAAAAATCACCTTATTTTTGTTTAATCAAACCCAAATTATTTACATTAATATTTTGTTTTCTTAAATTGAGATAACAATATAATATCGATTTGAGTTTAGAGATAATTTGTGAATTTTGTAATATTTAAGTGTTAATTGTAAAATTTTGTAAGTGAGGCCTCCTATAGTTTAGAGTATGTAATTTTCCTCTATTAATATTATTGTTTACCTTAGTGAATTTTTGTTGACATTATTTATATTTTTATTGAGGAGGCTGGATCTATGAATATCTAAAAATATGGGTGAAGATCTGAATTTTCTAACTTTTAATATATATATATATGTATATTTATAACATGTAGGGACAAGAATTTGAACTTGAAACTTTTTGCTCATAGTTCATACATGATGCCGGTTGAACTATGCCCATGTTTTCAACTTTTAAAAAATATTACTTATGCATTAACGGGTGAACTTTGCTCAAATTGATCTTAATTCGGTAAAATATCATTAATAAGAAACGTGTGTTCAAAGTAAATGGATTGGGTAGAGAAGCTACATATCTAAATTAGTTTAAATTTGTCTACTTTAGAACAAATAATTCAGGGAGAGACTGCTACAATGTGACTGACTCCGATCGGATCTAGATCTTACAATTTATTTGTCCCATAATAACCATTGGATAAAAAATCGAATAACTTTTGCTTTCTCTCGTCTTATCCAAGGAGTCAAAACTATAGGTCACATTGAATAATTTCTACTCTTTTAGGCTTTAATGTAACATACAATGTATTTTGAGTAGTTGAAGTGATATTTTTTGAAGTAATAATACAGGACCAAATCCTTTGTTTGGTGGCCTGAAATCGACCGAGTCAATATTTGGAAGATCGAGTTACATATGGGTGGAAGGAGAAGGGATGCTGCACGCATTGTATTTGAACAAGGACACTAAAGGAAAATGGAGTCTGTCATACAACAATAGATATGTCGAAACCGATTCATTCCGAATCGAAAAACTTGAAAAAAAGCGACCCTCTTTCCTTCCTGCGGTGGAGGGCGATTCTGTCGCTGTTCTGTCTGCCTTTATCCTCAACTTTGTGTGTGCCTTTTCATTTTAAACAATAATCATTGCTGCATCTGCATTCACCACCTTAATTAGGAAAGGTGTACTTTTGTTGCATGCAGCTTAGATTCGGCAAAGTTCACAAAGATATCAGCAACACCAACGTATTTGAGCACTCGGGTAAATTTTACTCTGTTGCTGAAAATCTTGTGCCCCAACAGTTCGACATCACAACGCTTCAAACTTTGGGCAATTGGGATGTCAATGGTGCTTGGAACCGACCCTTTACAAGCCATCCTAAGGTCTCTTATAATTAAACCCACAATTATTTTTTCCTTCAATTCACAACTCATTCTTTTTTTCTTTTCTTCTTCCTACAATAATCACAGAAAGCACCGGAAACCGGGGAGCTGGTTGTCATGGGTGTCACTCCAACCAAACCCTTCATGGAAGTAGGGGTTATTTCCGGTAATTTTTATTTTTTTAATTAAATTCATATAGGATTAACTTACCACTTTACTAATATATTGTGACATAAAAGATTAGGGATCTTTTAACATACTAACCCTAAAATTTATATTATTCAATGATTTTATTGGGCCGTACAAATTTAGAATCTGCATCCAATGTTACTATTTTGTCGGGTTTGTCCCTTAGCGATAATTGACATGTAATCAACAAATGTTAGATTTTTTACCACCATAATTTGTTTATGTTTATTTCATATGCAGAAGACGGAAATCAAGTGGTTCATAAAGTGGACATCAAACTCAGTAGAAGTAGCCTCAGCCATGAGATTGGTGTCACAAGAAGGTAAAGCTTTTCTTCTTTTCCTTAATAAATAGACTGTTTTTTTCTTCTTCTTATGGAATTAGAATTATGGAACATGCAGGTACAATGTTATATTGGATTACCCCGTAATTATCGACTTGAACAGACTCATCAGAGGCGGATCGTACGTTCTTAACCTAAAACCAATTTGGGATTGAACTTTTGATATTTTGATCACTAGTTTATACAATATATGTCGGTGGCTGAGTTAGGTTCATGTTGGCAAAATAACAATTACTCATTTTCTGATATTTAAAAAATATAATGCATTGCAGATTAATAAAATACGATAAGGAAGCGTATGCGAGAATCGGAGTAATGCCTCGTTACGGAGACGCGGATTCGATTCAATGGTTTGATGTCAAACTCAATTGCACGATGCATCTTTTCAACTGCTTTGAACACGAAGACGAGGTTAAATTATTATTATTATTATTTATTTATTTTGAGTTCAAGATGTGATGGATGATTCGAACCTCTCACTTCCTGATTTAAGTTATATGCATTAACTAGTTAAAAACACACAGGTTGTGGTGTGGGGATGTAGAGCTACTGATTCAGTTATACCCGGGCCTGGAAAGGGAATCAACAAATTTGAGTGGTTCTCTGAGAGATTTAAACAACCATTATTATTAAATGATGACGAGGATGGTCAGTCGTCGTTGCTTTCTCGTGCTTACGAATGGAGGCTCAACCTCAAAACAGGGGAGGCTCGAGAGAGACCTCTAACTGCACCTCAATTTTCCATGGATTTTCCATTCATAAATTCACGCTTCATTGGTCTTCAAAATCAATTTGGATACGCCCAAGTTCTTGACTCCCTCGCTAGTTCTAATTCAGGTATTTCCAAAATCATCACGTTGGTAAATAAACATTGTATTTACTTTTCTGCTCTAAGTTTTTTCTATAATGTTATTGAATTTAGGGATGTTTAAATTTGGGGGCCTGGCAAAGCTACATTTTCAAGAGCCTTCGAGTAGCGAGTTTTTCATGGTACGTATACGTGCGCGGTCACTTAGGCGAGGATTCGAATCTCTAACTTGTTAGTGAAACAGCATAATAAATATGTTGATGTTTGCAGGTAAAAAAGTGTAAAGAAGAGGCGATAAAAGTGGAATACCATATGTTAGAGAAGAATTCATTTTGCAGTGGAGCTTCGTTTGTCCCAAGAGAAGATGCTTCCGAAGAAGATGATGGTTGGATAATGGCTCATGTTCACAATGAGATCACCAATATATCACAGGTTAATTCCACTCTTTATTTTTAATTGCTTAATTAAGTTCCTAATCTCTGATCTCTCTCTTGTTTCTATCAGGTATATATAATTGACGCACAAAAATTCAGCGAAGAGGCAATTGCCAAAATCACATTGCCGCACAGAGTTCCCTATGGATTCCATGGTGCTTTCATGCCCATCTCATCCAGCAATTAATTTTTTTTAATTCAGAAAAAAGGTGTCCATCATACTTAATTCTGGTCCCTTTTTCAGTGTTTAGGTGTGACTTGTGAGTATAGCAACTTTCGTAATTATGGCTCTTTAATATATTTATTGTCTCAAATCAATATAAAACAACCCCGTTAATTAGTGTTCACTTTTTTTTTAGAAAAATATATTAGATAGTTTGTTAAATTTTAGTTCTGCTACTCTTTACCAAGTTTATAAAAAGAAAATAATTTATGATTCAAACCAAACCCAACTTCTCAAACTTAATTCTTATCTATTTCAACCATTTGAATGCTGGTTTGACAAATTATATATTATAAAACATCGATCGGCCAGCTAGGGGCTTTTGCTTTATCACTGCATAGCGTGGCTTCAAAGGGAGTGGTGTTTACTGCCTCTGATAGCTGCCGTGTTCGTGCCTGGAAGCAACCTGATTGAATAAGATGGACCACATGAAATGGCAACTAGTGTACTGTAGAATTTATGGGGTCTTTTTCAAAGAACTCAAATAATTGGCTGGTACTAAAGTACAATGTTTTTCACACTGTTCGGATATTATATCGTTAGACATATTTCGAAGAAAACAATTTAATACTTCATTTTAGTTGTAGAAACTATGGAAACATTGGAAATTATGTTCTTTTCTAGACCATAAAAATCTTTTACCTTTTTTTTTCTTTTTGAGGAAATCTAACAGAAGGAGGATCTTCAAAGTTTTGTTTTTCTTGAAACGTGCATCAAGATTTGAAGCTATCCCTCATCTTTTTGATGCCCAAGTTATGCATTTAAATCTTTGTTAGATTCTTGGGTAACAGTCATCATCAGAGAAGAACACAACAAATTACTAGAAAGCAGAAGCTTCATTTTATTCCAATGTTGGATAAGCCTAATGTTTAGGGTCAGAATCATTTCAAGTAGGCACGAAAGTTCATCATATATTGTATCCCCTCAATCCACATCTGTTTTTCTCCTTTCCCATTGCATTCAAACTCTATTGTTCTATCTGTTGTTACTATTCCAAAGTAAGCCCTCTGCTCGCCATCCGTTTCCCTTTCCCGCCCAGGCCACGCCGCAACGTCGCAGTTCACACCCGAGATCACACCTGAAACAGAACGTAGTTCATGAATATATATAGATGCTGTGTAGACAACTGCAGAGATAATTTGTTCTGTGTATGAAGCTTTGTCTTACATTTTTTGTTTTTTGTAAATGTTCCTGCCATGTGCCTGCTTTTCAATTTTGTCACAACCTGTATATATACACATTTTACTTCTGAATACTTATTTCCAAGAATGTTGATGAAGAGAGAAATTAACAGAGTATAAAGAAAGAAACTTGATGTGTATTGTTACTGTAAAATAGATATATCAATCACAACTTCATCACTTGATCCATCTGACAACAAGCTTCAACTTCAATACAACTATCAACCATTTCTTGTCTTACCTGCCAATTTGAATTTATATTGAAAGAAACTTGCTTCCAGTGGAGAACCCCTGTCATTTTCACCATGTTTCTAATATCAGTGAAAGCAACATCAGAATGTGTCAATTTTTGACAATGATTCAAGCTAAAAATGTATACTAGCTGTACCAATTTTTTATTTTTGGTTGTAACCAATACCT
The DNA here is from genome assembly GCA_028017165.1 of Herpetospermum pedunculosum. Taxonomy (NCBI): domain Eukaryota; kingdom Viridiplantae; phylum Streptophyta; class Magnoliopsida; order Cucurbitales; family Cucurbitaceae; genus Herpetospermum; species Herpetospermum pedunculosum. The sequence goes on from CM051522.1 coordinate 86,920,087, forward strand.
TTCCTTGTGCGTTTGAGAAGCTCTCCTCCTCTGGAAACATAGTTGATTGCTATCAAGATGTTTGATTCTTTCCCTTCTTCTTCAACTTTATCCTCTCCCACCCCAAAGTTTGTGGCCCCCAACCCTTTCTCAAGCCGTGTCCTGAGAGTTGCAGCTCCTCTTAAAGCTGCAGTAGCAAACAAATGTTGTGAGTGTTTTACATTTTGCTTCAACAGTTCTGAATATTAGTTGCTTTTGCTTATGAAGTCTTCTTAGCAACCTGTAGCTGCTCCTGCTGTTAGGGTCATGATATCTCCATTAGTTTTAGCATTAATTGCAGAGTTAACTACATTCAAGATATGTTCATGGCTAGCTCCCATTTCCTCTGCCATCTCTATGCAATGAGATGCAACTAGAGCAGCTGCAGAAGAAATTGCTGCTGATGTCTTTGAAGGCCATTTCTGATTACCAGATGATGTTTCCTGCGACATGAGTGATGCAATAAATGCTGCTACTGAAGCAGCAACACCTGCCACAGATACAGCTGCATGTAATTGAGCATTCTGTGTTCTGATTTCCTGTTTCTTCCTCTCCTTTTGATCCTTCATCCACCTCCCCAATGTTTTATTACCTCTTAATATGCCCTTGTATAGCTGCATCAAAGGAAGAAAAAAAAAATGATGAATATGATATACTTTGCTTCTTTCCCATGTATGCGTGTGTGTTTTGAAGGAAGAGTGAGACATACCCCATTTCCAAGTAGTTGCTGGTTAGAAAGGAACTCTGGATTCAATGCTTGGTGAAGTAACAATAGTTCCTGCTCAAAATAAGATGCATGTGAAAAAAAATAAGATGCATGTGAAATTCATTGAATTTGAGAGAGATTCTATACAAATATAACAAATGATGCATCAAAAACTAATTCGTTTGCAGAATTATGTGGGCTGCAGAGAGATTCAAAATAAAGTACCTTCATTTCGTCACTTCCTCTTGGTGAAGCTGGAGGACTATCTCCACTGGTTAAGTGCTGAAGTAGCTGCAACATTAAGAACATAGCCAATTTATAAAGCTACAAGTCATAGAAGAAGAGAATATTGCACACTAACACTTTGGTTTCACTATTAGGATTATTCAGGTGTGTCTGATGTGGCTTACAGCAAAAACTTAAAATATAAAAGATACATGACTTAAAAAAAGAATTGGAAGAGGTATCTCACTGGTTCCCTCAAGACTGTGGAATTTGAATCATGTGCTTCAGCACTAAGAAAGCCAACCACCGAATTTTGAACATGACTTGGAGCATCATGGGCAGTGGAAAGAGCCTTGGAGAGCTCTTTGGCTGAAAGGCTCCAGGATCTTCCAAGAAACTCCATGGACTCAATTGGAGTTTCAGGTAGAACAGATGAACCAGGTAACCAATTTGCAGGGCCATTTTCATCTATGTTCTCCAGCCGAGTTGATGAACATTTAGCCAAACATGAGCTCACTGAAACCATTTCAACACACAGTCACACACAAAGACAAGTAATCACTGCTCTAGTTTTGGCTCTCTATAACATTTAGCCAAAATAATGATTACATTCACAGTAATGTCAAGAGAAGTGACAATGCATGGCCTTACTTTCCCTGTCTGAGTTAAGAGAGATGAACATAACTTATTCGTTCAGTCTTCAGATTCAGAGGAAAACAGGGGAGTTCATTTGGGCTATTTATCAGAGAATTATGAAATGGAGGTAACGTTTTGGACCCGAGTTTCAAGATTCTCTTACTTTATTGAGGAAAGTGAAAGCCAAAACATATATAAAAAAAATACCCCATTACAAGATCGATGGTGTATTTGTTTTTTTGCTGCTTTTGTTTACCACTTAAACTGACATCATCCATAAACTCAGCGGCCGTCTTCATGATTGTAATGGTACTCATCTCTGTCCTTCATCGACTTTATCAGAATGTAAAAGTAAGAAATCTTGTACAAATGTATCTGCATCCATTGAATTTCCACTGAACACTGAACAGAACTAAGCAAGTTAGTAAAAAGAATGTCACCTTATTTTGCTAAAAGTTATGGCCTTTGTATTTATTCCCAATTGTTTCTTTATTATAAACTTTCCACCACGATTAACCATACTATTATTCACTCAAAAAATAAAGTAAAGGGTCTATGAACTTTTGTCGAACAGTTAGCCTGCATTCGCAAAAAAAAAGCCAGAAATAGCCTAGAAAAAGAGAATCAAGTCTTTTTTTTTTCTCTCTTTTTTCTAGGGCCTGAACTTTTACTGCAGATAAACATCTGATGATTGATTGATATACATTTATACCATATACATTCTACTTTAACAAAGCTTTTAAAGTGTGCAACATTTAAAAATGTTAAATTGGTTTGCCATACCTTTTTGGCTTGTTTAAGAGCCACGGGGAATCGATAATATATGATAATGATGATCAATAATTATGATAATGATGATGATAATCCCAAGGGATGGCGTCTCTCTGTAATAAAGAAATGAGAGTGAGTGGTAAAAACATGAGACCCACCATGGGACTGGGAGACGCCATCTCTGCACTTTTGCAACTTTAATAATTGCTGTTTAAGTTTAATCATGAAAGAGGCATATAGTGCACTATCCCTACTGCCTCCTCAATCTTAGCCACTCAACAACTTATTTGATTGTGATGCCATTCCAATTTATAGCTTTTTAATATTGCTAATATGAAAATGATAAATTTATAAGGAGGAGCCATGGCATGACTATGACATTTGAAAATTTGAAATTGTATTCCTTCTCTTGAGGTCGGATGCATTCTCTTGAGATCGGAGGTTTGAATCTCCAAACTACTAATTTTTTTTTTTTTTAACCAAATAAAAGAGTTAACTATTGTTTTAACCCATGTTCAATCTCAAATTTATCTATATGTGAAAAAGGTTCCAACTCAAGAGTACAATAGTCATTAATAAAAACCCTCCAAAGTAGCATCCTTATATGATATCTAAACTTTGTCCAAATATAGGTTGAATGTAAGGACCTAAAAATAGTTACAACCAATTATAAAAGTATATATCAATTCGAGCATAACTCGATGTATAAAGCACTTATTACTTCCCCTAAAATTGAAAATTTGATCCTGGCGCTCACATTTGCTGAACTAAAAAAAAAAATGGTATAAAGCATTTATATATAGCCATAAATTAAAAAAAATGGTTAGATTTAATTAGATACAAAAATTTCAACAACAAGAAAAGGCCCTTAGCCTTTATTTTCCCTATCGTAACAAAATAATTGGATGTACATGAAAAGAACAGAATTTGAAGCAGTGGCATCATCTTGGTAGAAAGCATAATTTGAGATGAAGCACGAGGATCATTATTGCTGAGAAGATAGTTTCTTAAAAGTGGTGAAACAACATTCATAGCTTGTTGCCATGCATGCCAATTCCCCATTTTTCTTTTACCTTCATCTCTGGAAATGGAAGCCTTATGGTGAATCTTAGATTTTGCTGTCGGAAAACAGATTTTATACCCAAAACAACATCAACACCAAACCCCATTACCCCATACACCATTAAACACACACCCAATTCAATTTCAGCTTTCATTTCTTCATAATACAAACTCAAAACTGAGCAACCATCATACAAGTCCCCCACGAATACTGATAACAGAGCCAGGGAAGATGATATAAAAAACACAACCAAAACGGTGAAGATGATGATGAGGAGAATGAGAGCGATGAAGGCGCCGTGGAGACAACCAAGAGCTATCAGATCCAAATTGGGAACCATCAGTTCAGTTTCTGCAATCTTTTGGAAGCCAGTTTGGTAATGGTTAAAAGTTGAAGTTGAGGAAAGGAATGAGAATGGAGTGCCTCCCACTCCATGATATGCTTTGGAGATTGAATTAAGGAAGAGGGAACTGAGTTTGTATATGGAGAATTTAATAGGATTGCAGAGCAAGGCAAATCCTTGCCTATTCTTGTTTGCCACAAAAGAGAGCAAGAGAAGGAATCTGGTCACAGTATTTTCTGAGTGTTAAGAACCTCCCATTTCTGAGAGGCAAATTTCAAACGTCTTCATTTTTATTATCATGAATAAAATTATGAAAATTGAATGATAAAATAAGAACCCATCAAATCAAATTGAATGATCTGATTAGTTTCTAACCTCTCCATTAATCTTGAGTTGTTCTGTAATGTTTTTGTAGAAAGAATGTTAAATGCCTTCACCAAATAAATAACTTGAAAGCAAGTGTACAGTAGCAAGCCAGAGCAAGCCAGAGCAATCCAGTTTGACGCCTAAAAAAAGTCATTCAAAATTGCTTTAACTTTTGCAATGAAAACAAAAATGAACTCAAAGTCAGTCCTTTTCAAGCGTCTCTCTGAATCTTCAATCTTAAGGGATGGTTTGCCAATTACAGTCTCAACATCTATCCCTTTCAATGGGAGGAAAATGGAGCTGTGTCCTTCTGTACAATATCAAATCATCAAATGTCCTTTATAAGAAAAGGAGACCAATATTTGAATTGTACTAATACAAGACTCCCTCCATAAGCTTTGCCATTTGGGCAAAGTAAGAGCTTTCATTATCTACATAAGGTGAACGTTCAGTAAAAAATATTTGAAAAATACTAGCAGGAAGCGCACCGTCCATGTCACTCGCCGATGATGCCAAACAATTCGTGTGCAGGGGGAGCGATTTGAAAAATAATGCTGGACAATGGAAGGCCATCCGAGCTGATCAAGGTGCCGATGTATAATTTTCTGGATGACATGAGGATACCATCACAGTTAACTCATAATGGTTTTTGAATTGCGGACTATAGAACAAAACTTTAAGCCTTTTGAAAGTTCATAAAGGCCAAAAACAAGTCACCTAGATTTCAAACAGTTTAAAAGATGAGTTTGCTGCATATTGATCTTTGAAGCAGGTCTGGAGTTAGAGATAGAAGAGTGTAAAGAATTTTAAATGGCCCCACTAGATTCATTACACTTGAAAATCCAATGGGGTCTCTTGCGGTTCATTTTCCCACTCAGTTGAATTGAAAAAGTCATTCATTCACAAGTTAGCACAGAACAATCATCATTGAAAAAGAGAGCTTCAAGTACTCACCTTCCGTTCAGATCTTGAATCTCATGTCAGTGAAGCAGGGACATCTAGATTATTCATCATGAACCACTTGTGAGGATAAACTGAGCTTGATGGTTTAAAATTAACATTCCAGACCATGATTCTCGAGCAGTCTTCCAGTAAGCCTTCCATTTGGCTTTCATCTTCGACAATTTGTTCAACGAAATCGCTTGCCTAAAAAGAACAGATCCATTAGTTGCCAGTTTTTTAGGTGTGACAAATATGAAAATTATGGAAGATTTGATCTACTTTCCTCCATTTCTTATCCTTAAAGCAGTACCTATTTTCAGATTTTGTCTTTATTCAGAATATTTTATCAGTAAAAAGAGTTGGGAGATCAGTACAACCTCCAATTGGAGTGCCTAACATAATTCATTTTGTAATATTCCCTCTATCCTCATCTCTTTAGGTTGAAGGCCTTTTGTATGACTCCTCCTTTTAGGCTTAGGGATCCCTCATTCCTTAGGCCTTTAGGTTGTCACTTCTTCTTTGTTGGTTGTTATATATATATATATATATATATCAGTTTCTCGTTAAAAAAAAAAAGAATTTTACAGTGGATATCTTGATAAAAAATAATTCTCAAATCTATATTTTAAAAAATGATGTTGAACATGATTACGGAAAAAAAAGCTTAGTTGTATGAGTATCCAATGAGTCAATTAGCTAACAAAATCTATCATGGATTAAAAATGAACAAGAATAAAGACTAACTTGGAAGCCATCTTTGATGGTATCAAGCTGCCTCACAGGTTCTAAAGTGCGTCGACGCCACCTCTCTGGATCCCATAGTATGGTGCTATTGAAAGCAAAGCCTGAAATTTCAGCATGAAACCTGCGGAGTCTCATACTTGATTCATGTATATGCCATCCAATTACAAGACTTCCATTACAAATGGGGCCTTCCAGAATGGATCTACGCGTACCCCCTATTAGTTTGGCTACCGGCCAAGTTCCAAACCGTCTACAAAACAAAATTTTAAATAAATAAACTAATTGTAAGGGCATTCATGAGATGAAAGATGCAAAGACTATACATAGCCTACCTAAATAGATCTCTAGCAACAGGTTTTTGAAAAATTAAAAGGAAAAAGAAAATTGATTTCACTCTTTTTTGGATGGGAAAAAATGATTTCACTCTTCAAAGATTAAGAATCAGCGAACAGTTTGTAACAGGTACCAACAGAATATCTTCCTGTATATGCAGAGAAAGAGAATAGTAATGTTGACTCCACACTTTCTGAGGTAAAGTAAAGTTTTATTTCCTCTTGAGGAAACTATACAAAAAATATAATCCGAATAACACATGTACCAGAATGAGGCAACTATTATGGTATATAGAAAATGGAAGATGAAGAACTTTTATTAACAGATCTATCCCAACTTAATTGAACTAAGATTGAAAAGGAAAAACTGAAGTTTAAGATCCATTGTAACATTTGGTCCATCCTCTTATTGCATACTCCAACAAGGCAAGTATTTTATAAGCATTAAGAAATAACAGATCAGTAACATGTATGAATTATATATTACAGCAAGTACCTGATTCCCCTCATTTTCTCGAATAGATCAACCAAATAGATGTTATTCTCATCTGCAAAGTAAATGATTCCATCAAGGCGGTGGGTTTCAATGTGAGACAGGGCTAAATTTCTTTGATGAACTCTTCCATCTCTCGTATCAGTTAAGTTTTTACTGCAAACAATATGCCTATACATAATCCCAGTACTCCTCAAAACATCAGCTGTTTCATCTGATTGGGAGGACATTTCCACAACTATCCATAGAAGAGGCGGTCGGACCGACTTTAGTGTGTGTGCCAAACGATTAAGATAATAGAATTGGAGTGGATGAGCAGATGTCGGGGTCACAATTATCAGTAGCTTTCGAGGCTCTAATTCTTGAGCAATTAGATGACTATCCAAATTATCATAAGAAACATTATTATACATTGGCACCTCTGATTGGGTTGGATTACTTTTAATGCCTTCACTTTCCAAAGGAATAGAGATGGTGCTGCTAGAACTATTCTGAGGCTGAGATTTTCCATCAGTGGAGATCCTATCAAACTGGAAAGCTTGATATTTTGACATGACATTCATGGATGAGTTGGTAGATGCAAATGGGGTAAATCCAAAAATAAACCCAACAACAAAACACATGAAGAAATGGAAAACTGCCCTCCTCCAAACCTGTACCTTTGGTTTCGATTTGTCCATCGGTCTAGAAGACCTCGGAGAGTAGATACCAAGAATGGAAGCTTGGGTCTCCAATGAATTAAACAGGGAATAGTGCAGTCCAGTAGATTGAGAGTAGTTTTGAGGAGATAGTGAAGACCTGGACAGGGGAGAACCTACTGAACACGCTTCTCCATTCATTGAAGTTCCAGGTCGAGGAACTGGGGACAAGGTTCTTCTAATAGAAGCCATGAAAATGAAAACTCCCACTTAAAAGTTAAAACCCCAGTTTACCAATTCCACTAGTGCTACCTGAAATCTACCATTACAGAGCAGAGCTCCAAATCTACTTCAAGCTGAACTTCAACAAGAAAAAATTCCCATTGCAGCTCATCCTATTGAGCCCGCAATGTCATGACAAGAGAATTTGACCCATCTAACCAATTTTCCACAAATTACAGGAGACTTCAAATCCAAATCCGAACCTAGGAAGTCAGTATTAGGATTGCAACCGTATCTGCAGGTTCCAACATCCTAGTCGTAACATTATCAAAGAAATCCAAAAGGAAATAAACAAGAGCCAAAACCCAAGTTTGAATACCTGAAACAAAGACGTTTCACACTGAAATGGCGACTAGTTCCAGCTGCTGCTAAATGGGTCACCGTATAACATACAGATTACAGAAACAATCCACAAAATTGGTGAGATTAGAGGTGGATTTGAAATCTGGGAGTGTTATTTGGGAGGTTGGTAAAGTTTAGTAGACAACCCAGTTGGAGTTCGTACTCAACTACTCTCCTATAAGGAGATTCAGAGGGTGAATAAAAGAAATGTTTTTCTTTTGTGAGTTCTATTGAAGTCACGGACGGTGGTGGAATGGATTATTGGATATTGGGTGGACGCGGACTGGACTTAACAATAACAATGAGAAGCAAGCCTATAGGCATATATGACTACAAGTCAAACATGGGCAATAGGTATGGAAACATAAAGCCTTGCCTCCTCCTCCTCCTCCTGAGAAACCAAATGTTTTAATTCATTACCACTTTTCCTGCAGCCATCTGGATAAATAATTAATTCACTTTTGGAAATTCATTCTTTTTCTTTTCAATAAATACTTAACATGTGTTATTTTTCATTTATTAATTCTTTCCATTTTTACAACCTCATACTCAATAAAATCAAATAAAAAACCTTTTTTCAAAATTGTTCTTATTTTTATTGATATCTCTATATCAATGTTTAACTCTCACATCATGTTTCAAAACATGCAAATATCTGTAGCTCAATTGGTTTAAGATATACGTAAAAGTATGTACATGTTTAGGAAAAGAGACAATAATTGAAGGGCATTCGTCCCAAGCAAGCATCATTGCCAGTTGACACACATATTTGACAGTGTTAGAGTTAGAATTAGTAAAGGGCATATATTAGCATTTACCAGTCCTGCCAAATTCTGCAAATTATATTTGTACCATCACCTTCTCGATAGACACGTCTCTAATTCATTTACATATTTACATTTCATTTTCCTCTTCATTCTGTTCTTAGAAAGAAATTTTGAAAAGCAAAAGAAAACGCCATGAAAACTCAACAACCAAAGCTCAAAACTCAGCTCTTCTCTTGTGGATTCTTCGGCCACTGCACTCGCTCTGTCTTGAGCCCCACCGCCTCCCATTCCCCTGCCCTTCCTTCCCTTCTCTCCGACCAACCTCCTCCGCCGCCCTCACTGCTGCCACACTCCTGCCGTCCACCGCTTCCCGATTCCGAATCCTCTTCCTCCTCCGCCTCCCAAAGCTTCACCCAATGGAGATTCCCACTTCCACATTCACCAATTTTTACCCAGCAACCTTCAATTTCAGACCCACCTTCTCATTTCTCCATTCCCCTTTCCGATCCTCTGCCGCCACCCATCTTCGCCGGAAACCTAAAAGAAATCCTCCACGTGGCAGAGCTCCAGCTCTCCTCCGGTTCGGACTCCGACCGGCTCGCCGCTCTCCAGCTTCTAGAACGGTCTTTGGTTCCGAACCCATCTCTAGACCCGGACTGCTCTCCCGAATTGATGCGCGGTTTAGTCGCCAATTTGAATACCAAAACCGGTTCGAAACCGGCCACCAAAATTCTGTTGGCCCTATGCTTGGCGGAGGGTAACCGCCACATTGCGGTGGAGGCCGGGGCGGTCGGAGCGGTGATAGAGTCTCTGCCGGAGATGGAAGACGCGGCGGCGGAGCGGGCACTGGCGTCTCTTGAACTTATGTGTACGGTGGCAGAGGGCGCGGCGGAGGTGCGGGCCCACGCGCTTTCGGTCCCGGCGATGGTGACGATGATGGGAAGAATGGCGGCCAGAGGGAAGGAATCGGCCATAAGTGTGCTTGGGGTTATTTTTGACAGTGGGGTCTCGTCGGAAGCTGAGTCGGCGGTGACGGCGCCGCCGGAGGAGGTGGCGCGTGCTGTAGTTTTGGCGCTACAGGGGGATAGTAGTGCGAGGGGGAGGAGAAAAGGGGCGAGGCTTCTTAAGGCACTGCAAGAGCAGCAAGACGGTTGCTACGCCGCAACCTCAGATCCGGCGACGGCGGTCGGCCGGAGTTGAAACCGTAATTCGAGATGACAAATGCAATTAATGATTTAATATATACTCTATCCTTTTTTAATTTATAAATTGCATATTAGCGTGTCATAAACTCATAGTTTTTTTTTTTTTTTTTTTCTTAATAATAATTCATTAGCATCGTGTCTTGTTCAAATCAGTGCCTCTCCTAGTTCTGTGTGTTTATTAAACTGCAAAACCTTAATCCTAGGTTTAAGGTTATCTCCTAATAGTAGTTTTTTAACTGCCAGCTCTCATATTATAATTACATTAAAAAGTGGCTCTTAATTAAATTGATTTGTTTCAGATATATTACTTAATACTTATGATGTAAAAAATAACTAAACTAAATTTATCCTCTGTAATTTCGATCAAACTTAAAATTAGTTTATTATTAATTTTTCTTTTTTTTACAAAAAAAAATATTTAATTAATGTCAGGAGGATTGAACTCTTGATCTAGGACATATCTTTATGTCAATTGAGTCATGTTCGATCTGACTATTATTAACTTTATTGTTAGCTTTACCTCTAAAATAAAATAAAATTATATAACAGTTTACTAGTTAAGATATAAGTGTAACGGAAACATAACTCAATTGATTAAGTTAGAGAATGAAGGTTCAAATACATTCATTTTCACATCCCGATAAATATTAGTTTTAAACATAGCTTACGTGCTTAAGTATTAATGCCTCTTCTTATTTGGTGGTGAACATTTTTTTTTTTTTTTTTTTTTTAATAAAATTCAAATTGAATCAACCTTTAAGGCAGAGGGTATTAATGTCTTCACCCCTTGAATTAAGTTGTCCAATTTTCATTTTTTTTTTAATTAGGTCAACAATATTAGGAGTGGGGATTCTAAAACAATTTTTTTTTATTATAATATTTTAACTAGTCGAAATATATTAGTTACACGATTTTCAATTAATTAAAAATATATAATTTTTTTTGGTTCAACAAGGTGGGAACCTATGATATTTTAGTTTGGATTATAATGTTGTAGCTAGTTGAGTGGACAATTTTCAATCTGTTAAAAATATATTATTTATTTAAAAATTATTAATTAAAACGTGGTGAGAGAATAATGAAGATAATAAAAAATCTGTTAAAAATATATTATTTACTTAAAAATTATTAATTAAAACGTGGTGAGAGAATAATGAAGATAATCAGAAAAAAAAAGAATCAAATAGGACTATTTTGATTATTCCAGTTAGCTTTTTCTGTTAATGAAATGTAGCATTAATCAAGTAGAAACTATTTTTGAAAATATATGAACCAAATAAGTATATATTTTGAAATATAATAATTAAAAGTATAACTTAACCAAAACCTATATTATAGGTACGATAATTTAAACCTTTCACCTTATTTAAAAAGAGTAATGGTTGATGTTCGACTCATGTTTTTTTTTTCTTGATAATATGTGAGAAGATGATTCGAACTTGAGACTTCATGTTCATAGTTCATACATTATGTCGTTGAGCTATGTTGGAACATTTATTCATATATATATATATATATATAACCACAACATACTTAAAAGTGTGAAGCAATCTTAAGCATATATATTTGTATATTATACTTGGCATTTCCAGAAATATTTATATAATTTATAAAAGTTTTGAAATGTGGTGTAGACCTGCATGCACATGTTCGCCCATGGTTTCATTTGAAGAATAAGTACTTTTTTTTTTTTGAAAGAAGAATAAGTACTTAAATATACGACAAAAGAAATGTTAGAATCTGAACAAATATATATCATATATAAATTTATCGCTTTTATCATCGAAGTTCTAAATACAAAAACAAGCAATAAATTAATTAGGGAAGAGACTTATCAATTGCTTACCTGTTGAATTAACTTTCAAACTAAAACTACTTATTAACATTTAACATCTACTGCCTTCACCTCATTATAATAAATTAATTTTGGATTGTATCAATTAAAATTCTAAATTTTCATGAGTGAATCAATTTAGACCATATATTAAAAAAAAAAAAAACCCATATGTTAGTGCATCATTTTTCACTTGTGTATAAGACTTCTTGAAAAGATAGAGATTGATGTAAATAAGAAAGAAATGATGGTATCAAATATATAATAACGTTTTTTCATTACTATAAGTGGTTTTGCATCTTCACGTCTTCCTCGACTTTGGGTAGGATATTTTTGAAGAATAATAAATTTATTTAAGTGATTTTGAGTTGATTTTAAACGAATTATCAAGTGAAAAATAATTGTCAAACCGAGCATAGTTCGATTAACGTATATAAAGTTAAACTACTATAAGCGGACTTACTAGAAGGTATATGTATGTTTTATGATAGTAATGAAGAGATACTTCAAAACAATTATTTTTTTTTAATCTTCAACCTATCTTGGATGTAACTAATATTTTTACCCCGAATTATTATTTTCAGATTACAAGCTTTAGTAAAATATTGTCACATTTTGTCGCTTACCAATCATTTAGCCTTAGATCTTTTTTTTTTTACAAATATTGCTATCTTTATTGTTGCAAATGAGTGCAGTACAATATCTGTCACATGAATAAAAAGAAAGCCAATTAAATAATAAAAACTCGATGTAGATCTAACAATTAAAATTAGACTAATATTTTATGAGCAACTATATATATATATAATTAAAAGGGGGAAAAAAACTTTAGGGTAATTTTTGGGAAAGCTGGCAAGCAGCAATGTGTGGGGCTGTGAAGGGTGAGGGTCTGTGTTTGAGGTGAGAGAGGCTGAAATTTGTCAGTTCCTTTGTACTCTTTTTTGTTTTGATTGATTGTTTGAAATGCCCATTGTGTCATTCAAATTTCAAATATATATATATATATATATATATATATATATATATATAGATTTTGTCTTAGTGAAATGAAAACCCTTTCATTTGCAGGCCTCCTCATTGTCACTATCCCCACTATTTTAAGACCCTGTGACCTTATAATTCTACCCTTCATCTTCATCATGACCCTACCATAATTTTTACTCCTGGCTTTTTAGGGTAGTGACATTCCCCATTCAAAACCCCATTTTTTCCCATCTACGAAACAACACAAGCTTCTTCTTCCCTGAATTTTAACCAGGACAATCCTATTTTTGAAAGGCAATTATTTATTACTACTCTTTCCTATGGACTATATCCACATTACACTACACTTGGAAGTGATTTGGAGAGGACTATAGAATCTATATATATATTGTTAAGAACAACGAATCCAGACATCTCTACGAGTATGTGATATTGTCTACTTTAGACATATGGTATGAGTGATAGTTGTAAGCTCTCAACAATAGTCGATTCTCTATGACCACTTCGATCTCCCCTCATATAGTCATCGAACAAAGCTCAGCCATATATTCACTATGACATAATTATGATTATGTCATTTGGATACTCATCAATATCTTTATTCGACATTTGAAGATTCAACAGACATGACTAAGTCAGAGACATGACTCTGATACCACTTGTTAAGGAGAACGAATCCAGACATCTCCACAATGGTATCATATATTGTCCACTTTCAGCATAACGCTTTGTTTTTTTGGATATTGTTTTTATCCCTATATATATGTGGGTGGAATAATGGTACTGCTACAATTTTCTCATGATCATGGTCAAACAGATTCTCTGCTCTCTTCATTTATTCAACTGTGCACCACCCTTAATAGCCCTTTCTATATCTCTGGTTCTATTTTTAATTTATTTTGAGTTCAGCCATGATTTAAAATAGTTTCAAAAAGGGTGTGTTTGTTATACCTGAGAGAAACACAAGTTATTTTGTTTGAAGTTATTGATTAATTAATTAGCTGTAAAGCCCACTTGTAATCTGATCATTATTTCCGGATTTGGATAATCAAAGTCTGTGAGAAACCAAAACTTAGGCTTTTGTTTTGTTTCCTTTTGTCATATTTTCATGGAAGATAATATCTTATCTGCCATGTCTGAAGACTGAGGGCTTTTTTTTCTGTCAAAAGTAAATTAAATTGTGTACAAAACCGACCCCTGACCCAGAATAATTTCAGAGGCCATGTTTTTGTAATAACCATTTTATTATACCATTGGGTATAAATATAGCTACCTGAAACCCTCTGGACAATATTTACAACACAAGAACAGAAGCTTTCATGTGCTTAACTTTCTAGCTGGCAAGTATATATGTTCTTTAAAATATCAATACATAAATTTGTGTTTTTTGTTGTCCATAATGCTGATTTTTTTCTTCATCTTTCAGAGCTTATACCGGCCATGCATGTTTCCTAGTGTTCATTTTTAATGATAAAACAAGCTTTTAAATTCTAGGTTTGAGTATAGTTTAATAGATAAAGCATAATTATATATCATTTTAAATGTCTAATGTGTGGAAGAGTTGTAAGCTTACTATGTGGATGGGAGGTATCAACGAAATTTGCATATTTTAGAGAAAATATGGAAGAATAATATTGATTGTGTTGAGGATATATAGCCGAAGATCAAAACCTAAATGTGCTCATCGAAGCCAGTGCAATAACTCAAATGGAATTTGAGCATTGATGTAGCTAACAGCCACCTTCATACTCTTCATTAGGGTCGTCACCTTCTACCCTCTCACTTGTTCTACCTCTTTAAGGGAAAGTATCAACTGCTTTAATTCCCCAATTGTTGAACTAAGAATAGAAAGAAAAAAAATTAGAGAAAGAAGAAAACATATGTTCCTTAAATGTCTTATTTGAAGAGATCTGGGTTTGATATTAATTTTTATTTTTATCATCATTAATTAACATGACATCCATGAGGGGAAATTAGGGCAACGTGAATTGGGAAAATGCAGTAACTCCATATCAACAAGTTTATTCAAGCCAAACTGAGCATTGCTCAACTGACATAGGGTTGGGCTAGTGACCAAAAGGTCATGGGTTCAATCCCCGCATTAATTAAACTACAAAAAAAAAACAAGTTTATTCAATAATTTTTATTAATTTTTATTTGTAAACTATAAAGTAAACTTTCAGCTGATTAACGGGTCTCATCGATTTCCGAATTTATTTATCTTAAATAAATATAATATATGTGAGCTCTAGCAAATTGACTGTGGATTCTCTGAGAACATTTTAATCTTTAACTTCCAGCTATTTTGTTGGAACTTTGGATGGATATATAAATATAGTCAAATTACTTATTAGTTATCCTCAAGGATGAAAATATTGTAAGTTTCCATATGGATAATAGGAATAAATGGATATCTCCAATATTTTTTATAAATACCCTAAAACATAAATAAAAAAAAATATATCATTTATTGATCTCAATATGGATATAAATATTAATAACAAGATTTATCTTAGTTTGGGAGTAAAATGAACCTAATTATTAATTTAAATAATTTTTTTAAAGAAATTGATTTACATAATTATCCGTCGATATCGATATTTCACCTCCATAAAATTGAACTTCCGATATTGATATCGATATCGATATTTTCGTCATTATCAAGTATAAATAATATATTGAATCATACAAATATGAAAACATCAAATTTGAAGTACGTCTATAACTTCTTCTTTAGGGAAGTATACAAATGACTAGTTAAATTAATGATAAATCAATTTTTAGACAAGTTATTATTTTTAATAATCATGATATTGTTTTTTTTTGCAATGAAATAATCAAGATATTGTTATCAAATTATTGTTAAAAAATAGTATGGTGCAACAAAAAAGAAAAAAGAATGTTAACAGGCGAATTCATAATTAACATTAAGAGTTTTTTTTTTGATAACATTGGGGTGGGGGGATTCGAACCACGGACCTCGTGGCCGTCAACACATACATATGCCAGCTGAGCTATGCTCGCTTTGGCATTAACATTAAGAGTTGAGTCGTGAATCAAGGTCAATCACATTTTAAGTTAATGGTTTTTACCAAAAAAAAAAAAAAAAAAGGGTTTCTTTTTAGTTCCAAAATGTGCTCACAATCATCCGAATTTTAAATTGTTAATGATCTTAAGGTGATTTTTTTTTTAAATATCACTTACATAGATTTTATAAAAATGGCGTTCTTTGAAATAAAACATCGTGATTTGGTACTAACTATGATAACACCTCATGCATTTGTATATTGGTAGGATATCATCCACTTCAAATCTTGATAGCTGGATTTGCTTTTAAACTATAATTTAAAAGTTTATGTCGACAAAGCAGTTAAAATTCATAATATGTTTTATATATGAGCACAAGCACATAGCCTTATGATGAATGAGGGTTGAAGCTTGATTGCCTGAAGGACATTGTACTAAAATTAACGACTTCTTAATTTGTATATGCAAATCGATTGATGTGAGACGTTATTTCATTAGGTGGCCAACCCACGCACACTACTTGATGCATACATGTTTTCAAATCACGAAGCTAGATAGATAGCCAAAAGACGCATCAACTTCAGTCTTCAAACAACTATGAAGAAACAGTGTTCGATGCTCGGATTGAGTTCAAGTTGAAAGCAATTTCAAGTGGCATTGAGCGATGGCGTTGCATATGTCACCTGATACAATAACTAGTACCTTGTATATGATAGACAAATAATGACAATAAAAAAACTAATCTGAGTAAGACTCAACTAGTTAAGGTCAAGGTCGTATTATAACCTTGACCAAAATGTTAGAGATTCGAATCACTACCCAATCAATAATCTTAAGAATGTCAAGAAAAAAAAGGAGAGAAAATTAAGGACAATAAATAAACATTGTTCTTCATCCATCATTGTCTTTCTACAGAGAGAACAAACAGTTTTTTTCCTTCTTTTTTTTATTTAAAGCTCACTCCCACAACATCAAAGTACAATTTATAGTTCACACTCTAAAGCTACAAATATTAGTATTCCCAACACGAACAATCTAACAATGGGCCCTCGGATTTTATAAATATATTCTAAAGAGAAATATGTAGCTAATTCTCTGTTATTCCTTCTCACACTGCTACCTCATCAGTGCATAAAACTGACGTAACTTACCCTCTTCCCAAAACCAAAGAGTAGAGAACTCAGTGTATATACATAACCTTGTGAAGTATAACAATAAACAACGTACAACATCAAACCAAAATTGCATATACAATAAATGTACTGATGAATCTCAAGATTCATGTAGTTTTATGTACAGACCTTAGCTTATACCAAAGATGGCGCCATCCGCAGCCAGTCTTTTTGTTGGAGAGTGCCAGAAAGAGGGTGAACATAATGTAGTAGGGAAGTTACCCAAACCATAGATATCCTTGGGTGCAACGGCAGTTCATATCTGATATTTTCTACAATTTTTACCAATATTTTAACCGGCAAGTCATTTAAAGTTCCCAAATAATGAAAAGGAACCATTTAAAAGTTAAAACCCTGCTGAAAAATGAAGAAAATGCAATCAGATGACTTCAAAAGATGCATATATGACCAATGGGCATAGAAAAAATAATATTTCGATCGATTTCAAAAGGCAAGAGACTTTAGAGTATTACCAGTGTGGTTTTCATGACGATGATCTCACATACTATAACGTAACGGTAATGCATGTTGATGTTGTTTTACAACAGTATGCTTCACATTCCTCTTGCGTTTGCGCCCATCCATATTATTGAAGCCAGATATTTTTTCAGGAGAAATTCTTTTTGAAAACTGTAGATCTTCAGCCCCTATCATGTACACATTTCCCACATCTGGTATGCTAAATTCAGCAGGATTTTTATTAATGCTGCAGATTCCAAACTCAGAACTGACTTTTGAATGCTCCAACATTCTTTTAGTACCATGGCGCTCGATTATACATTGTCCAGGAATTTCCGCTCTATGAAATCCAGACATAGACACCAAAGAGCTAGAAGGACCACCAGATTTCTTTTGGAAGTTATGAATGGGAAAAACTCCTTCATTGGAGCCTTGACTACCACTTGTAAATACACTCTTCTGTGATTTTTGAACTCTGTTCCATGTTGAAGTGGAGTACTTGGTTATATCCTGTTTACTTTGCAATGCAACTTTACCTGTTGAATCAGCAACTATTTCACAACTTTCATTTCCTATGGAAGGAGAAATTGATGCACCGCCCACTGAAGCAGGATGGAAACTATCGTGAGACTTCTTTGACGGGTGGATTTCACCATAATAATCAGATGAATAATTTATGGTATCAAAGGTCTTCTGCAAACCAATATCCAGCCTAGAAATATCCTTGGCTTTCAGATCATGGGAAAAAGGCTTCTTGGGAAACTTTGGGTTATCATGCGTTTCACTGCGCTGCATTCCTGCATCCATAAGGCTGAGTAAATGCATTGCTGACATGGTTTCATTAGAATACAAATCCAATGACCCCATCAGGTTTCGGGGAAGCTCACTGCCATTAGAATGGCGAGGAAATGGGTGCTTTGCACTGGTCCTGCTGAAATTTTCCAAACCATAATTACCATCGTCTTTTTCAAGGTTGGTAACTTTTGGATTAAAAAAATTTAGATTATGCGCTCGATTCATAGCCCCTTTGCTACTTGATTCAGGATAGTTCGTACTAGCATTTACACTAGTCGAATGAGATGCGACCTTTTTAGGAGTTGTAGGTACATAGGAATGATGATTTGGAAGGGCTTCTGTCCATAGATGAGCTACGTCTACATTGTTTTGTGAAACAGGCAGGTGCGCGTTATATCCGCTAAAAGATTGCACCCTGGAATGAGAGGACTCCTGATCTCCCAGACCCCCAGTATATTGGCTATATTGAGGACATGCATTCTCACCAGTACTGCTTGCCAAAAATTTGACAGCATTTGATGACTTATTTTGAGAATGTCCAAATGTAGTATATTCTGGTGGGATAAGATTTGGACGTAGGTGGTCTATATTAAAATGTCCCCTCTCAGTGTGAGAAAGGTAATTAACTGAACTTTGTTTGTTGTATCCCACATTATCTCCTGTCGTATGTAAGTTATTTCTCCCATTCCTAACCTGGGGTTTCCACTTGTGACTGATTTTCTCCTGCATTGAGCCACTTCTGCCACATGCATTACCGAAATTCATAATTTGTGCTTTCTTTGAACTTGCCTTTGATAGGGGTTTACTATTTTCAGTATTATCAAGGCACCTTTCATATTGATTTTTAGCCATGAGCTCAACAATTTCCATTGGAATGTCATCTGAAGGTCTTTGCTCAGATATCTTACCAACCGTATGCTCACTCTGTTTCATCTGAGCTGTAGTACTCTTTTCAACTTTGTTTACCCCGGAATTATCCTACAAAACAAAACCAAAGAGACTAGTTAAAGAACAAAACCTAGAATCTTAATCTAATAAAATATAGGGAGATAGGAAATACAAGAATAAAAGGAATATAAGTAAATTTAATGTAAATAAAGTAAAAAGGAAATCTAAGGAAAATCCAAATAATAGTAGAATTTTAGTAAATAAATCTTACAAGATTCATGGTTCCATTAAGCAATCTTCAATGACTTTTCTTACTATTAAAATTTATGAGAGTGCTGCATGTGCAAAAGACAGGTAGCCTACAATCTTTCTTAAATGTGTCGATGCAAATATAAGTTCCCAGTTTCAAGAAATATACGAACAAGATTTCCAGTTTTAGTACACAGCTTTAAGTACCTAGCTACTTGTGAAAATTTTGCAAGTTTTCCATTCAAAAAAATTAACACATCCGAGGATTGAGCAAGAAGAGGAATATAGAGAGATGGAATCTGCAAGCTTTCGAATAAATCAGTAGACACGTTTGAGACTTAAACTTAAAAGTTCCCAGAAAATAGTATAATAGAGAGCGATGAGAGAATGGTGGTGGAAACATGTAGCTGAAATGAGTGAAACAGAAAGCGACTGATCTTCAGAGACTTTGTTCTTGGAAAAGGCCAGCAGCGGAGTGAAATTTCAAGGAATGCAAGTAATAGTTTGCATCTCTTCACTTCCATATTCTTGTAGGAGAGTGGTAAAAAAACATTAAGAAAATGAGAAAAATCAAATGTTTCAACTAGATATGATCTATAACCTCAACACTTGAACTTTACATTTAACCATACAAATTCATCCGGCCAAGGCCTTATACAAAACATTATTTATTTATTTATTTATGAATAATCAAGCTTTTATTGAGAAAAAATGAAAGAAAACAAGGGCATATAAAAAGAGAGCCCACAAAAAAGGGAGTCAAACTACAAAAAAAAAAAAAAAAAAAGTCTTCAATCAAGCAAAATAATAATTACCAAAAAAAAAAAAAACTAACAGAAGCTCACAGAGAAACAGAAAATCTAACAAGAGACCAAACATCATACGGTACAAAACATTAAATATTTGCATCAATGAATGATTCCATTGAAAGCCATGAACATTTTAGTCACAAAGCTATTTCAATTAGATGATGAACCATGCAGAACGCAGGTAAGAGGGGGGAGGGGGGGGGAATCCTCAGGCATTCATGAGTACTTTAATATGTGAAAATGTACCATAAAATTGTTTCTTCTATAGGCTCAATAACAACACAGTATGGAAGAACTAATACCATTGCCTGCAACTGAGACCAGCTATCATCATCAACTTGAGAATTTGAGTTTTGCTTCCCATTTGGAAAATACATTCTGCCGGTGGTTTTCTTACTATGGACTCCAAAATGCCCTCCTTGCCCAGAAAAAGTATCTGAATTATTAAAAGGAACATTTGAGTCTTTAAGTTTCTTGGCTTTGGCATCTTTGTTCCTAACAATGCTTGCTGTGGATGTACTTCCTTGCCAAGACAACAAGGAACGCGAGCCATCCTCAGTCTTTTTGTCATTTCTTCCAGTGGCTAAATAGCTAGTGAGGGAAAGATGCAAACCTCCACTAGAATCATCCGGCATCAATGGACAAGAAACAACCACAGGCTCATTGTTCCTGCTTTCCACTTCTTTTGAGACAGAATCTCTTCTTGGCATGCTATGGCTCCAAGAAAAATCCCGCCTGTCATCAATTATAGGCATCTTGCTTTTCCTCTTAGGCAGACTAGAAATTGGCTCAATTCGTGAACCAAATAAAAGAAATGGATCCATTGAACTGCCAGAAAACTCGTTGTGTTTATGAGAAATGTCATACAAATTGTTGTCACTACTCCCTGGTGGAATATTTAGAGGAGAGCATGCATCAAGTTGGATCTTTTTATTCTTCTTCTTACCATGAATAGATTTCACGTCATTCCTACCCTTGTTCAAGAAACTCTTCTTAGTTCGTAAACCAGTTCCAATTAATGCATTTTCAGATTCATTAGCACGAAACGAATCTGTTGTTTCCACATCTCCCTTCAATGACTGAATCTTGTTATCAACGTTGTATGAAGAAGTCTCTGCAGCAAGGCAATCTTCATCGAGAGGTAGCTTACTTTTCAAATTCTGACCTGAACACCTGATATTCTTTTTGGCAGCCACCGGACATTGGGGAACAGAAAGCTCTTTTAACCCTTCAGATTTTTCTGAAGTCCCATGGGATGGGGACTCTTCTGTATCAATGTGATTAGTCTTTGTATTTTCATTTTCATTCAGCAACTCAGTCAGCAGGCGCACCTTACGAGCCTTTCGACGATGCAAACTGCCTGACTTATCTGTATGATGATCTTGCTTATCATTTTCTACTGAAATTTCAGTATGCTCAGATGCCGTGACATTACTCTCATCAAGTTCTGCAGGATATGCATTTGCAGGATCACTCTCACCATTACATGCCTGATTAATCACCTTGACTCCTGATGACGAAAGAGTTATCACAGTTTGTTCATTATCTGCATAAATTTGTTTTTCATCATCAAAGACTTCAGGATTTTCATCAATCACTTTGAGATTTCGAAGACCAAGCTCAACCTCAGCAACTTCATTTCCACAGAGTAGCTTGCAGTTCTCAACGGATTTTCTATCCTCTGAATTAAGAGTTACTGTTTCACAAATAAGATATAAAATTATGGGAGCAAGAAAAAACGTATTATGCAACACTATGAGAAGCTATACAGATGAACAGAGATACTTTTATAAAGATACGCCTGTGGAATATGCCCCTACATGAAAACATGTGTGGTTGCTTATCTAACTACTATAATTTCAGCAATGGTCTCCAATCAGGTTTCTTCAATGGCATCATAACACAGCAATATATTACCTGGATCACTTTTGTTTTGTTCTAACATAAGACTTGACTCTACTGCTGGCACGACACTAGTTGCTATGGGAATTTCTGGATTCAAGATCCATCTAGAGTCAACATCATCCCCTGGAAAAAAACAAATAAAAAGTGATTGAGAGCCTGACAGAGTAGGATATTAAAATGGAAAACTCGGAACAAAAAATGCCTTCAGCTTTCTTTTCTTTCTCAGTATTGAAAGATGGAGGATGATTGAGGTTGCACAAGTTCATAGATGTATTAGCCACTGCCTCTCTTGCATCAGGCATATCTAGATTCGAAGATTGCTCAAAACCTGATAGAATACAACAAAAATGCAAGTGAGACATTTAGGGGGGGTGAACAGTGTCAACTATTAAATCCTTATTAGCACCACCTGCAGGAGTCTCCTTCCTGCAATTTTGACATCGCCACCACCTGAACTGCGGAACATGAAAAGGCGGAAGCAAGGATATTGTCCCTTCAGACTCATAGCCACCATCTAAATCAAATGGGCAGCATTTTTTCCAATCTTTCTCACGCATTTGAGATGCATATCCACTGGACAAAAGATAATTGATGAGGAAAAGGAGTTTGCCATTGATATTGGATGTTGAGAACATGTTTTCAGGAACTTAATTCATGGCATAATATAACAAAAGACACTGGATTACAGGATATTGAACCTTTCACCATATAACCTAAACTCTTCGCTCTGAAGTAATTAGTCTGTTTGAAATTCATGGTGGAAGAACATGTTAATTGTCAAACTAGGCAAGCTCACATGCTGATTTCATTTAGCACATTAGTCGTTTGGATAGCAATATAAAAAATCAACTATGTGATGAGTGGCACTTCCAACCAAAAAGTAAATATCGAGAAGTTCCATTTAGTTGCTATGGCATTATTGCATTCTCATTGAAGCTTCCAATTGGACAAAACAGTTGAAAGAAAGTAGAAATATGTTCATTTGCGTATGAACAATAACACTAACTAGCATGAAAACCAAGCTGTGAAAATGATCCATTTGTGTGTATAAGTGCACTAGGAGACATAAGCACGAATATCTCAACGCCCGTGTACGAACCAAGCTCTAGTTAACCCAGTCTCAGTTTTCAAACAAAGTCAATACAACTTTTAAAGAAGGAAGACAAAAACAAATTTGTTTAAACTTGATAATGTAACGGTCATACCGTATGGAGAAATGATCACAGTTTCCAGCATCAGGTTTATCAATACAACTGGAAAGATCTATAAATAAAGATTCAATCTCAATGAATGGGACTGTAGTCCTCAAAATGATACTAGAATCATTCTTCTGATGATGATCTTCGTCCATTAGAACACTTCTGGTATGCTACGGTTTAAAGCTGTACGATGACCAATTTGCAAACATATACCGATCGAGCAGCGCAGAGCTAATTAGTCATCAAATGGTGAAAGTATAATAAAATGATAAGCATCAAATTGACATGCATCAAAAGAAATAAGATCTAGAGTTTCTCCCAAACGAGTCCATTTGGAAATGTCTAATGTTTTTATAGACAATAAAAACTTACTGAAGTTACATATAAATAATTGTCATCATATGTACTTATTTCTCACATAAAATAACAATTTCTAACAAGAGAGGAGTATGTATAATTCCAGAGAAATAACGACTCCTGAAGCAAACATTAACCTGAAGACACTTGACACGACACATAAAATAATGATCACTTGTAACTTATTAGTACATATTATTCAAGGGTTATGAAACTCAAACCCTAATTTATTTAAAATAAAAGCAAGGATATCTATAAAACCATAAGTTCAGCTATCACAAACGATAAATTACATAAATAAGCAGCTCTACGCAAAAAATAATTCAAAGAAAAGCATTATTCAGTACAATAGTACGAAAAGCGTAGTCTAGGGTTTCTTGAGATCAATTACCTGAAAAATAGCGAAGATACACTAGGCGACATAAAGAAAATGGAATTTAATTACAAAGCCACCTAAAATAATACTCAGCATCTGAGAATTCTAACAGCGGTGGAAGGGGCGAAGGATACGAATTGGTCCGGTGATAAATATTTAGGGTTTTTATTCAGCTCAGAAATTCGAGATAGACAAACAGTTGACCATAACTGAAAGTAGCACATAAAATGCCGGCAACTTAGCCAATTCACTCTCGAAAAATCAGCCAGATCATAAGAAGAGGGGGAAAAAAAAACCAGAACCAAATATTACGAGCTAAAATAGAGAAAAACGAGCTAAAATATGAAGAAGAAAAGAGCTGGAAAACACCGGAAGTGATAAAAAAGGAAAGAAATCGAAGATTTGAGAGAGAAGAAGAAGGAAAATCTCTCAAATTAAATGGAGTCGAGAAGGAACGCACCTGAGTTGAACAAGTGAGAATCGAAATCAACTGGACAGCGATTCTTGACGGCCAGTCGAGGAAATTGTACTGGTAGAGAGAGCATTTAGAGACGAAGACGCGGAGGAAAGCTGCAAGATGAGATTCGAAGATGATTGAGCAGAATTTGAGTGCGAAGTTTCGGAAAACCCTAGAGAGAGAGAGAGAGAGAGAGAGAGATGGAGGTTTCGATAGTTGAGAGAAAGAGAAAGAGAAAGAGAAAGAGAGAGATCTCTATAGATAGTGGAGTGGGTTCTGTTTTTTTTTTTTTTTTTTTTTTTTAATAATAATAATAATCAACGATGATGCCCATGCCATCCACATTCCACATGTACATAACATCCACGACCTATTTATTTAGAGCAAAGGAGGGAACTCGTGGAGGTAATTATAGTTCGACACGTGGCGGGTTCATGTGGATTGTTATCTATCAGCATTTGGGCGTGAATGAACCGAAAGGGAAACCCTAGCGAGTCAAAAACAAATAAAAATTAAAAAAAAAAAAACAGGAAAATACCATTTTCACCACGCGTAGCTTACACGCACTATTGCTTCACGAATAGGGATAGTCCATTTGTGCCTGTCGTGTCATGAAAGGCAAAAGATGCCTTCCCACTTAAACGCCTTCTCATTGGTGCGTACATCACACGCAATCTGCCTTACTAGGACTACGACTACTACTAACCCTCATTGGAAACCCTAAATTTTCTAAACCAGTTTTCTTTCCTTTTTTTTTTCGCAATTAACCACCATTATTTTCTTTATTCCTCAGAGTATGTATATAGTTAGTGTCGAGGGTAACTTTTGGCTCCCTTCTACTTTTCTAAATTATTTTTTTCCTATAAAATTATATTCTTACTTTTTTTTTTTTTTTTTTTATCATGTAGATATTTTCATATATCTATAAATTTGACAGGTATATCGACATTTCCATATAAAATAGATAAAATATTAAAAAAAAAACAACAACAAATTATAACATAACGTGAATATAATATTATAATAAGTGTATTTTAACTCATTTAAAAGTGTACAAGATTTATTTATTAATTTTAATATTTTTGTAAAAAAAATATTTTTAAAAATCTTCGAGAAATATCTGTCGATATCGACTTTTTATTGATATTTTTATCAACATTTTCATAAAATTAAGATTTCGATATTTTCGTCGACGCCAACATTTAAATTCTCGCCCCAATAAGATCATCTGCTTAAATTTGAGAAATTCAAGTGAGTGATTTTTTATATGTGTATTTATAAATCATGGTGTAATGTAATATTACTTCAGATTATGTTTTTTCTAAAGATAACTTCTTTTTTTATTTTTCTTGTTGTGTTTAGCTATTAATAATCTCATCCTTAAAAAAGTTGTTTTTTTTTTAATTGAACCATTACCGATGAATTATATTTAAATCTATCACAAAATTCATTGTCCTATCATTAGATTAATGGAGAAGCATACAAATTATTGGAAAAGGAATTCATGAATTCAAGAGTTAAAAAACATATTTATTTGCTTTTTATAATTGTTTTTTTTATTGTTTTAAATAAAAAATAAATGGGAATTAGATATCCAATGTCCCAACCCAAATTCTACTTGAACACATCTATATCTAGGTCCGTTGATATACATCTCTCAACAGGATTCTAGTGCTAGTGTCCCAAGGAAAAAGGCAAAAGGAAACTAACTAATTCGTAACTAAAATAAAACAACGGTAAAGCATTCTTTTTCTTTATTATTATTATTTTAGGACGAGATTATTTGAAATGAACTTTGAAAATAACACTTCCCAAGTAAAATATATATATATATATATATTAGCTCAACAAATAGATAGAAATAAGAGAATTCAAACCTCCAATTTATTGGTTTGGAGATATATGTCTTAATCCGTTAAATTATATGTTTAATGTTAGAATACCTTGAATCTATTATGAGACCCTCTACGACCGGTTGGTACGGAGTCTCGTTGATTTGAGTTCTTACTTATCTGTTTTGAATTTTGGTCCATTTTGTATTAGGTCATTAGTAGAGTGTCATATATAAACCTTCTAATGATTTCAGTCGTCCCTATCTGTTCATTTGTAATATCTCTTCGTAATAATATTGCTCTCCCTTTTGCCTGTGGGCGTAGTTAATACGACGTTAGTAAACCACGTAAATATGTATCGTTCTTTTTCTACGTTTATTTATTTCTTTTTGTTGATTTATCGTAACATTTAGAATTCGTGAAATTACGTCAGGTTTTGAAAAGTATAATATAAAATTGTAAAAGTGGTTTTATATAAAAGTGATGGAAAGTGGTAGTTAAAATTGGAAATAATTATTGAATTGAATAAAGAGGATGGCAAAGAAAAGGGAGATGAAAATATAATACACATTATGCACATAAATGTATAGAGGAAGGGGGAAGGGGACAATATTAAAAGTTGGGAGAAAACCTAAAAAGGTGAAATGTCGTGTTGCCATGAATTACCTGTGTGTGTATATATTTGCATGGGCCAGTGAAATCAGTTGGAGATCCCCTGTTTACAATGTCTTCATAATTAAATGGCACCTGCTTCTTACACCCATGTATGCCAAAGCCAGCTCAAACCCAGACTCCTCAGGCCACCATATATTGACCCACCACTGTTTCTCTTTGCTTCCAAAAAAACATCCCTCAGGTTTAATTTGTAATTTGTCACACACTTTTATCTTCTTTTTCCCTATTTTTACTCCACAAACACACTTATAATATATACTTCTATTTATCTACCTACTATTCTTTTCTATATGTCTTTCCTCAATGTCACATCAAATTGTTTGGGGTGTTGGTTTTTTAGGTTAAATTATCGAAAATATCCTTGAACTAGCACGTTAACTCTAATTATACATCTCAACTTTGAAAAGTTTTAACCCCTTTAAATTTAATATTTGTTTCAAAACAATCTTTTGTAGTTTTTTCGGGTTAAATTTATAGACGAAATTTTTTGTGTCTACTTATATGAACAAATCTAATCACATATATGAGATGAAGAAAAACGTGACATTTGTGAACCATATACATGTTATCGCCTTCCTCCTTTCAACCGCCTCCAATTTTATGTTCCGTTACTTATGATTTTTTCCCTAATCCCAACTCCAAATTTATTTTTCGTATGTGGTTAGATTTGTTCACATAAGTAAACCAAAACTTTTTCGTCTTTGAATTTAACTGCAAAGTTAAAGCTTTGGTTCTAAAACAAACTTCAAATTTCAAGAGTTTAAAATGAAACTTTTTAAAGTTCGGGGTATAATTGTAATCAACCCACGGGATTAGGGGTATTTTGGATAATTTAACCATTTTTTATATATATATATATTTTTTTACTTAGCATTTATAGTCATTCACATTTTTCTCTTGCTAATTATATTGTTGTTTAGCTCCAGAATCTCGATTTTGTTTCCTATATTGACATTGGTCTCTTCAACTTTCCGTGTTTCTTTTATTTTATTGATATCTGTAGCTCATATTTTTATTAGGTCTTGTTGTTTATTAATTATTTTGAACTTTTCTCCTTTTTTTTCTTTTCTTTTTTCCTAATATTACATTTGGATATTTTTTAAATGAAAAGATTAAAATTGTATCAAGTACGGCTTTTGGAGTGGACATACAAATTCTTGTATCTACGAGTTAAGAGATAATTAAGATGAGTTATGTTTAATTTATAGACTTTTTGATGTACTCAAACCTAAGTATTTAAGGGCGCGAAATTGTCAAACTCAAATAAATATTAGTTAGGTGTGATGGATTCAACCTAATCCAACCTTTAATATTAGACTCGGTTGTGTTTTAAATTATTTTAGTATATTTTTTTCTAAATGACATCAAAATACTAAAAAGATAAGGGAAAAAGAATAATACTATTAATACTCCAATTATTTAACTAAATCAGATGAAAATATGAAGGTATGATATTTATTTAACTAAATCAGAAGTATTGTCAAGGAGAGTATAGCTGCATAATGTATGAACTATGAGAAGAAAAAAAATCAGATATATTTAACGCGTAAAAAAAATACTATTAATCTATCTTTTATGTACTAAGTTGATTAAATATCATACATTCATATTTTCATTTTGCGCGAAAAATATGAAGAATATTAATACTCCAATTATTTGGACCGATTAGTCAATTTAATTTGGTTCCAGCTCAAAATAATTTATAATTCAATTTTACTTTAATAATTTTAAATAATTTGTAATTCAATTTTACTTGAACAGTGTTTGTTACTGGGATTTTTTGAAGCCCTCCCAATAAAATAATAGACTATAAAATCATATATTCATACCTACCAATTATCGTTGAGTAAGACTGGTTTTGATGTTAAAAATCGTTAATTGTGATTGAATATGACTTTTAGAAGACAATAATGTGTACCCTTTTGGTCGCAGCCGGCAAAGACATAATAGAAAAGACTAATGATAGGATCTTCAAAGAGTGTGCAATAAAACATGGGAAGAAAAAAAACAGTTCAAATGATCAAATGGGAGATTAAGCAACTATTAGGAGACGATTTAATTTTCAGTTTATAAAAGCTAAGGTTGTTTCTAACAAACAAACTTAAAATTAAAAAACTAAAAAAAAACATAGTCCAACTTGAACTATATAATCAATGGCGGTCAGCCGTAGTTGTGTGGACTCTTCAGCTGGAGAGCGTGTTTGATCCATTGATTTCTAATGATGAACATAATTATATATTGTATTGTCAATTGTGTGATATGCGGGAGTCCCCTTCTATCAATCTTTCCAAAAAATATATATATATATATATATATATATATATATATATTGTTTTTTTAATAGATGCATCGACTTTACAATTGATGTCAACATGGACATAAATCAACCTACATAATATACGAGCTAGTGAATAAGAGGTCACATGTTTGATTTTCCCACCACACATGTCAAAAAAAAATCTTTACAATTGAACTTATGTTTTTGTAACGTTAATTTCTCCGTATGAAATCAAAATTGCAGAAACTAATAAATAATTTGAATCTTTAGTGAGAATAAGAACTATACCAAAATTTATTCGGGATTTTTTTTAATACAACAAAATGAAAAATGAAAAATTGAACTTTCGACCTCAAACAAGGTAGTACATGTCAATTATCGTTGAGCTATGTTTTCTTTGACTAATTTACTCGATTTTTTTTAAATGAGAAGACTTAACAACAAAACAAAACGTCTCGTGGGCAACCTAAATCATAAAAAGAAAAGAAACTGGTGAGAACATGCTCCCACCTAGACCTCTTTTGGACCAACCGATTGTCCCCTCTCTTCGTGTGCCTGAATGAGACAAATTTACTCGAGATTAATTGAATTTATTGATAGATAAAAATTGATTATGAGAATAATTTAGTGTAAATTTACTCGCTCAGAGTTATTTTTAATGTCAATAACTTAATTCGAAATAGGAATGTTAGGGATCAAATAAAATAAAAAAGTTGTACGAAAAAACCCAACTGGGTATCATGTGTTGAAATTGTATTTTAACCAAAATAAGAATTTGTACCAATAATTTATTCGTTTTATTTTCTAATTTTAGAAAATACTTTCACATTTTTACTCCTAAAAAAAGTACTTTCACATTTTTAAGCTTTAACCAAATTTTGCAAATAAAAAATCATTTTTCAAGAAACTGCTTTTTTAGGCTATTCACATGCATAGCTATTTTAATTTTTAGTTTTTTTTTCTTTATTTATTTATTTATTTATTTATATATATACGCACTTTTGATTAAAAAAAAAATACATAAAACAAAAACATTCTTTTTTTTTTGTTTATAATAAAAATAAAATAAAAATACTAATTACAACTTTACAAGATAAGTAAATTATTAACAGACAAACCTAGCTATTTTCAAGAACAAAAAAAAATTAAAAACATAATACATACTTATATATAATATTATACAACTTTCTCTTCAATACATATATACTATACAACTTTATTTGTTGGTTTCTATTTTCACATAATAATTATATCATTTTTCTAGTTAAATGTGTTGAAATTTTAAAATATGTGACAGTGTATGTAAAAAGTACCATAGCAAAATACTTTTTAATTGTCAACATTAACATGTTGGATTTTTAATGCGCATTAATTAAATATATTTACAAAAAGAAAAAAAAAATCAACATTGCTCCTGTTACTCTCGTGGTTAATAATTCTAGAAAATTAAAACATTATGCTTCAAAAAGAAGCTGAGCTCTAATTAAAATTCGAAAAATAAATTAAATCAACAGGACACTGTTGATGAACTTTTTCGTTAATTTGAAAAAATAGTTATAAAATAATAAGCGTTATTGCCTTATTGGCGTTTAATGCCACGGCGGGCGGCGGCGAGACGACGGATAGTTGAAACATTTGCGACGTGTCGGAACTATTTGATCACACCAGCGTGACAATTCAAGGCCAGTTTTGCCAGGTATCATGCATGCACCATAAATGGCCGTGAGGAAGATATAATGGCCATGCCATGATGATGAATTTCAATTTTTAATGGTGAAATGAAATTTTTTCATTACAAATTTATATGGTGATAAAGAAAAATATTAAGAGATCTTAAAAAAAAAAAAAAAAAAAAAATCTTATTGGGATACTCAACATGTGCCGTGGTATGATATTGGTTTGAGTTTATCATTCTTGATCGAATCACATTTTCTTTAGATCAATACTACTTTTTTTTTTTTTTTACTATATCAATTTTAATATCACGAAATTTTATCTTAAAATTAATTAGCTATAATTTAGCTATAATGTATTTATAAAGGATGGAGGTTTCTTCCTCTTTTTTATTTGGATCCTCAACAAAATGCTGAGATTCTGCCTCATTTGAGAGTTTTCAAATGTCAAGAAATTTTGTCTGCTTAGCTCAAAACTGTCTTTGACAAAGCACTCCCTTTCAGTATTGTGCTTAATGCTGCTGCCCATTTTGATTTCTAACAGTGCTTTGACATTGACGAAGTAAATTAACATATGAGAAATGTCACTACTCTATAAATTACATGTACTTTATCTTCTTCTTTTTTTTATTTTTTTATTTATTTATTTTTTTTTATTTTATGATTTGTTAAGTATGAATTATGATATGTTATTTTCTATACGGTAATGTTTCCTTGAAAACGAAGAATTTCTTAAAATACGATGGCCCAATCTCTGCATTATCACCGACACCATGACTATACTATAAAATTATATTACATATTAATGTTGGTCGGCATATGGTTAATTATGTTCTTAAATATATTTTCACTTTTGAAACTATTGTACAAAAATAAATTGTTTTGTGATTTTTCATGAAATATGAGATGCTGGTTTATTCTTTTCTTTTGCATTTTGTTATTTTTTATTTTATCTCAAATTTATTACTTTTATGGAAGTCAAATTCTTATTCTTAAAAAAAATTAATCTACTCATTTTTTTTTAAATGTTGACAGTCAATTCAAGCAAAGCAAAACTCAACTCTAGTAAGTGTTAAATATTACTCTCAATTAAAATAAAACATTAAAGCATACAATTAAAATAAAACACAACCCGTTAAAACATATATTGTTGACCAAGTTTAGAGGTTTGAATTCTCATATTTATGCCTTCTTGCTCAACTAAAAAAAATGCTAAATATTACTCGAGAGAGTATATAAATCTAAATTAATATATAGATAATATTTGTAAAATATAAAATATATAACAAATTGAAATTTAATAAGTGAAAATTTCACTCCTAAACTTGTTAAATTTAAATTGTGATCATTATTTAACTTAAACTTTTGATTTCATTAAATTGGATCATAAATTTGAATAAATATTAGCAATTTTTGTCAATTCGTCCAACTAATTCAAAAAAAAAAAAAAAATCACGAACTCACTGATTTTTGATAAAATCAAGTTTTGAACAAATTTTAGTTTGATTCGTGTATAAATTAATCATTATATAATTTTATCAAAACTCACCAATTTTAACAATTTTTTTTATATATACTGTTTTTCTTTGAAATTCTATTAACTTTGTACCATTCATATGTTTTATAATTATTGAACACATATAAAAATATTTTATTCAATCATTCAAAGATTTTTGAATGAAAATTTGGCGGAGGGAAAAATTGCAACGCTTATTTAAGTTTGTTGAAAGTTGACGCAACCGAAAAGTTTAAGGATAAAAAATGATTTTATTTCTCTATTTTTCATGACCTCAAGATCACGACCTTATGTCAATTGAGCTAAGTTTGATTTGACGTACCTTTTTCGATGTTAATAGAGCAAATTATTCAAAAAAAGTCCCCACAATATAGGCGAATATTTAAACCTTATAATATATAAGTGCCTAGTAACTATTTGATAAAAAATAAAAATATTTTTCACTTTCACTTTTAATCCAACTTGTGGGCTTCGGCTGATAACTTGTCCTTTAGGTGAGCACCATATTTTTGGGAGAAGAAAATCAGATATTCCCTTATATCTCCGTCTCGCTGGCGCCATATCGCCGATCCTTGTCCGACCCCATTCGCGCCAAAAATGGCACTCCAAATCACCGCTTGATGGACTAAACCTAAAACCCATTTGCATCAGACGGTTCCTGGCCACTGATCTCCGATTCCCCCAATTCCCACGATCACATCGATTTTTAATTTCACCCGTCCGATCATCCTTCTATATATCGAGGGAGAGAGAGATCGGTGGAGTCTGCTCAATCGCAGTACGGGAAATTCAATTTCAAAAAACGCACCGACAGAGAGCGCGCGTTAAAGATGAAGCGCTCTTCGCAATCTCCGGTTAAACTTTGTTCCGCCGCCGCACGAGTTTTGACCTCCGGAGGTACGAGCCTTCACTCTATCTTTACAAATCACAAGTCATTTCTCTTACGATCCGTACAGATTTCCGTTGTTTTGTTACAAATTACAATCACAGCTCTCAATCGTTGATTCTTTTAGAGCTGGAGTTCTGTTGTTAAGATTGATAGTTCTTTGATTTTTGGATTTCTGATATTAATTAGTGTAGCAAACTGGAACGATTTCCAATTTTGCCCCAAATTTGGTGAAATAAGTGTAGATTATTGCATAACGACGAATTAGGGTAGTTCTACTTCTAACAGAGCGGTCGGCAGTCACAATCTCGAGGACGGATTCTGAAACAAAATATCACATACATCGCATAATCAACAATGACATTGACCTTTGAGGCTTCAATTGCTTTCATCGGTTGTCGATCGGCTGTAGCGCAATCACAAGAGCAGTCATAAAGTTGCCGTCCTTTCATGATTCATCAATTCCCCACCCTTACCATATATAAGATTCTCGATGGTGGCGTTGCTTGCCGAAGGTTTTTTTCCCCTCTAATAATTTTCTTTTCTTTATTATCAAATTTTATTGTCGATACTAAACAATTCTTCCTATTCAGTAAAAAAAAATGTGATCGGACTCAAGAATGTTAAATTCAAGGATGCATCATTTTGACGTTGATCCCGAAGGAATTTCACTCACGAAAGATATATGTTCTAGATTAAATTTCTTTTATTACTGAATTTAAAAGTGTCTAATAAATTTCTTTTAATTTTGTGTTACGACATATTTAATTTTTTTTTAATTAACATATTTATTACTTATTAGACAAATTGTTGAAATAGGAGCTTAAACCTTTAATGTTTATAAAATGTTGAATGTTTGAAAGATATTAGACTAAAATTAAAAGTTTGGGACTAAACATTTAATTTAACATGTGAGAAATGTGGATGCTAGTGGATTTTTTTTTCTTCTTTCCGAGATCAACAATTATTGGATATGAAAGATTGAAACTCCGAAGAATGAGTATATGTCAATTACAGTAGAGTTATGTTCACTTTTTTACTTTAACCAATTGAGTTAAGTTCATGTTTAAGTCAACTTAGCAATTGAACATTATGTTTATATATCGAGTATTAATTCAATTTAATGTGTTTCTCTTCACAGCTGGTACGGGTTCCCATATCATACCTAGTATGTTATATATCGTTGACGACAAGACCAAAATAGTTCACTCAAATGGCCGAAGCTGTAAGTATGCTTCCCTCCTCTCATGGTTCGATTTATTTGACTCTAAAATTAAATGGAAATAAATATAGTTCTACACGGTTAAAATTTTGGTATTTTTTCCTTTTCAGTTCCCTCTTGATAATAAGTACAATAGATAGTGGATTAGTAGTATTTTTTTTACTTTTATAATAATATGATTAGATTTAAAAAAAACAAGTAATGTCGGGACAAATTATTCAATGTGGCTGTCTCTTTAAAACTGTCCGATGCAAATCTTGAAATATGTTTGTCCCTAATAATCACTAGATACAAAATCAAAGTATTTTTGTAATTTTTCTTTCTTCATCCACCGGTGTAAAATTGACCACCACATTGTGGTGGCCTCTTCGAATAATTTCTCCCGGCTAGACATAAGGGAACTTAGGTTAAGGAATTGGAAATAGTTTAAACCATTATAACTTTGTTTTCTATATTCAGATTTTTGAAGGAATTGGAAATAGTTTAAACCATTATAACTTTGTTTTCTATATTCAGGTTTTTGAAGTCCGATTTCTTTAATTTCCCCTCCTGTAAACTTAGGAGAATTTTTTTTTTTTTTTTTTTTTATTATTTTTTTTTTTATTTTGAAAGAGGAAACTTAATTAAAACTCAGAACCACAACCAATACAATTAGAAGCTTCACAAAGGGAAGAAGCTACCCAAGGAGGAAAATCGTTTTTCCACAAAAAAAAATACCTTCCTAGTTCCTCCTCCACAGAGGAAGAGGAAGAAGGCCAACCAAAAGACTCCTCAATTGCAGCTCTAGCTAACGAATGAGCAGCCATATTACAACTTCTAGGACAAAAATCGAAAGAAACACCACCCAATAAGGCAGCAACACGACCGATTTCTTCCAAAATACTCTTTGTTTCAGTGAGATCGGACCCCAGTTTATTCAAAGCGTCCACCACCTCCTTTGAATCAGATTCAACAAACAAGTGGGAGAGCTGCGAACTCGCACAGCAGCTTATCGATCTTAGGCCAACCAAGATGGCTTCGCCTTCCAACGCTTTGATAGGCCAATTTCTATTGCAAATTTTGTAACCTGCGCAGATGGGAGGTCCCCGGGAGTCACGCACCACCCAACCCACCGCTCCTCAAAATCTTAGGAGAAGTTTTTTCTTAGTTCAATTGGAATTTAAATATCTGACCTTTAAACATGTGAGTACTTTTCATTATAATGGAATTTTTAAAATGTGTGAAACAAAGTTGAAACCAAATAGATAAAGTAATACCAAAAAGGAAACCAAATGAACTATACAAAATGCCCGTAATGTATATGTAGTTAGTTTCAATTTTGCCCCTAATTGTTTTGAAATTTTCAAATTTACCTCAATATTTTATTTTCTATTAGACATTTTAATAGAGATTGTTAACAAAGGGTTATTAATTAAGCAAATTAAAGTTTGATGGTAAAATTAAAACCTTTTTGTAACAAGAGCACAATTGAAACCAACAATAATACATATAATTTCATTGGTCTTGCATGTACAACGAAAGGACTTTCAGAAAATTTGAATTCTCCCATATCCAATTGAGACTTTACCCCCCAGAAAAAAGTGAAAAATAAAAGAAAGAAACGAAGAGAATATAACTTTTAAAGGCTCCTTGTTTTTGGACACCTCATCTTCTAGAGAAGACCATTGCCCTACCCCTATCTATCACTGGTCCAAGGAAGGTTTGTCCTCCTTTGTCCCAGCTTTTTTTTCTTTCAATAATAATATCATCTCGCAAAAGTTCATGATATATCAGAACTCAGAAGCTGTACCCTTTGAGAAAAAAACTTATTTCGTACCGTAAAATATCTTGGAAGTAATGCCGTTGATGTGGCCCATGTGGGGCACAAGCGGTCTCAGCTTCTCAGGATGATTACCCAATTTGTGGCTTATTTAGAAGACCATTTATTATACTCATCAAAGACCTAATTCAAACACCTAAAAGGCTAAAACAGTGACTTTTCAAGGGGGGAAAAGAAAAACACACACACACCTAAAACTAACTGTATAGGCTTGGACTGTATCTAAAGGGTTCTACTACATCATTTTCTTTCGGTAGAGGTAAGAAAAAAGGTTATCTAGAGTGACTTCAACAAAGATCACCCCCTAACTTTGACTGTCCAATTAGAAACAGAACCAAGGGAGTGGTACTAGTACTCAACACTTCTTTGAAAATCATATTTTGAGGATCATTGAAGCTCTATTGAGGATCTCACATCGAAAAGATGAAGTAATTGTACAATCAATCTTTATAAGATACATGTAATATATTCATCTAGTTGTCGATTGTTTTAAGATGAAATCTCATAACATCTAAGAAGTCTTAGTTGAGTTGAGTTTTGAGTCTTAAATTCTAGTAAGGACCATACCATAACCAAACGGCTTACTTCAGTTAAAGGGTTTTTTGTGATGTTTAGCTTGATGAAATTGACATACGGTTGTAACTGCAGTTACTTTCTGGACCACATTAAGTTATCTGTGTTGTTAGATATTGGAGTTTGTTTGCATATCCGGAATTTATTTGGTAGGGAACTGCTTTCATTCCCAAAAATGTTGTGGACAGGGAAGCTGCTAGACATGACATGATGAAGCTCGTACAACCCTAGAACGTAATATGCATTTGTACCAAAGATTGTCAGCATGCAGTTCCGTGAATCACAAGGTTCGAGGTGTACGGTACTGCCTCCTAATATACAATTCTTTTATATTTTTTTTACTTTTGCACGGTTTACTGTACATTATTTGACAGTCTGCTTTTACTCATGGACAATATCCACATAGCAGGGCTTATCAAGATCATGGTGGCATGCATGTTACATTCAAAAGCCAATTTAACTGGGGCGGTTGGGTCCTGTCCAGCCTTTTAAAACCAAATAAATTCCTAATTTGCTTACCCTAACATCATCCAAAGCTATTAATTTTACTTTATGCTTCAAACTCCAAAGTGAGACGCACTTCCATTATTTAATCAGCTGCCTTCCACCATCCACACACTTTATGCGTATATTTCCTATAAAAAAGGAACCCCATTACACTTTATGCCCTCTGCAATCTTATAAATTATTCTAGTAGCCTTTAATTAGTTCAAGGATGAGTTAAAAAGTATAAAATTAGTTCGATTTTATATTTAATGGTTATTTTAGGAGCAGACATATTTTAAAATTCATATCTCTCATAGTCTCATAGTTGAGTCGGCCTCATTGAATAATTTGTTCCTTAATTTTTATGCATCTTTTTTCAAGAGTTTGATTGATGTATTGAACTACTTAGCTTTCTTTTATTATAATCAGGAAATTCAGCCTACAGCTGAACCAATGACTTTCTCAAGGTGTTCCTGTCCAAGTCATCTGTTCTCTCTCCCGTGCATATGCAAGTTACAACTCAAAAAGGTACCTGCACTATAATTCATCTACCAATGCAAGATGGAAATGAATTACTTAAAAAAGAAAAGAAAAAAAAAATCTTTTAATGGTGTAGAGTGTGATTGAGAATTCAAACATCTCACTTTTTAATCGAAAACATATATTTAGTCAATTGAGTAAGACTGAGATTGACAAGGTGAGTGTTGGATTGTTAGATTGATGGTAGAGAGAAAAAAAAAATGTCTTTTTTTAGGGCGGGTTGCACAAACACTCTAAAATAATTGCAAATTTAGCAAAATTTAAAATCAGTGGCTATCACTAGACTATATAGTTGATATATGATTATCAACGACTTCTATACAAAATTCTATAAAAAACTGAGGTGATAGACTACTATTCAGTATTAAACTTCTATCAGCGATAGACTATACTATCCATAGAAATTGTTATATTTGCAAATTTTTTAAATAAATGCTATATTTTTAATTATTTTACTCTTGACATTTGTTAATTTTTTTTTTTTTTAAATTATATATATGTTGGCCGCTTTAAATAAGTTCCCTTGTTGTATGCCACCAGAATACCCTAGTCTCAATATGAAAATAGGATCAGATAGTAGTGAATTGTCAGATCAGAATTGTAAGTTTCTATATATTAATTAAATGAAGTTTAGATTTAAATTAAGATGATTAAATGCGACTGAAGCCGGTATGATAAAAGAAACCAGCCAATTAAGACGGTCGTTATTGGCGACAGCAAAATTACGCAACCATATTAAATCGATCAGAAATGGGAACCATTTGCCGATTAAAAAAAAAAAAAAAAAAAACCAGAAAAAGTGGCAACTCTGCGGTCTGCGTCAGCCATTCAAATTATCGTAAAAACGATCAATGCCCAACTACTATAGTCTATAATAATAAATAATAATAATGGCAGTTCTCATATCTCACGTGCTACTCCGCCCTTCCCTCACGTGCCTTTGCCACGCAGGAAACCGGCGAAATTCCGTTGCTATTAAATTCTCGTACCGGGTCGCAGCCAGAGGAAGCATCCAAAGCGAAGCTGATCAAATGGAAGAAGCTCTCGTTGACGCCGACAAGCTTCGGGCCGAATTCCTTCGAGTTCTGCGTAGCAGACGATCTGGAGAAGGTGCGAAATTGAATTCCACTATGTTCTCTGTTTTAATTGCCTTGAAAATTTTGATGTCTGGTCTGGGTAGCTGAAAAGTTTGAGAATTTTGTTTCTGAAATTCTTGCTTTATTTGAATGGTCGTCATCTGCTTGCTTAGCCAATGCCACGTTTCTTACTTTTTTACCTCTTTTAAACAACGTTTTGCTTTTTTCGTGAGAATTTGCTAGTTATCATTTTTTTCTGTTCAGCTTTTTGGGGAATCATGTTCACAATCAAAACATGCTTTTAATAACTCAGAATCAATTTAATGTCTGTTTAAACATGATTTTAGATCAAAATTGATTTTGAATTTTTAAAGGTAGGTTTTGATTTTAAACAGGAGAAAAGTGATTTTAGCCATCTGGGTATTGTCTTTTCTTTTTATGATACTTGGTAGTCAAGACTAATCTGAAGAAAAATCATGTGAGAAAAGTTGAGGATAACATTAAAGACTTAAAGTTAAGCTGGAACTCTTATTTTCTGTAGTATTAGTTTTTCTTTTACAGGCTAAAATTAAAGTTGAAATATTACATTCTTGTCACTTGATTGCTGTATTAATTGGGTTAGCTTTTGTTTACTTTTCCTACAACAGAAATTATGAATTTATGATGTCTGCTAGTTGATTAGTGTTTCTTTTACAAGCTAAAATTAAAGTTGAAATATTACATTTTTGTCACTTGATTGCTGTATTAATTGAATTTCTCAGTTGCGCTGAATGTGAAGCGCACAAATCCTGTTCACCGCCCTCTGATTCAGGAGGCCAACCCGCCAACCTTCAGTAAGGTTGAACTTGAACTAGTATTGTTGTTTCTTCGTTCTTTCATCTTTGTTTAAGTTGTAGCCTACCCTATGTTGATTTATTTTATTTACCTGTTTAAAGACGATGGCTTCTTGTCCAAAGGCAACTTTTAGCAATTTGAAGGACTTGCTTCATGAGGAAAATCTTCATCTGACTACGGAGGCAAGCTATATATGTTCTTATACTTTTCACATTAACTTACATGTGGGGCATGATTTAACGCTATAATTAGGAGAAGTTGAATTAGGCCGAGAACTTTTCAACTATTCAAAACATTCAGTAAAAGATATTCTGCCATATTTTAGAAAAGAACAATTTTTTTATTCTTTAGTCCTTATAAAATTTATTAGGTGAACAAATAACATTTTCTTTTTGAAAAAACAAATAATGTAGTTATTTACTAATCATTTTTAGGAAGGAGAGCAAGGGCAGTTGCCCATATTGATTATAAGCATGAAGGATAACAGACAGCAAAAAAGACCTGCAATTGTTTTTCTGCACAGTACAAACAAGTGCAAAGAGTGGTTGAGACCATTGCTTGAGGTAGCGGTTTCTTTCGCTCCTGCCTTTTGTTGTTATCACCTTGTTGTTAGAACTAGATAATACAACATATTCTTGCTTCTTTCAGGCTTATGCATCAAGGGGATATGTAGCCATTGCCATTGATTCTCGTTACCATGGTGAAAGGGCCAAGAACAAAACCACCTACCGCGATGTATGCCGATTTAGTTTAAGTTGCTTGACTTGCTTGACTTGCTTCTATATATGTAGCCAATTGAGCCGTCTTTTTTCTGAGTTTTCCAGAACTCAAAAATATGCACGCTACTTAACTGGCTTATCACCAATTGGTGAAACTGTGAACACAAGGTCTTAAATTTGCCCAGAATCTCAGGCAATGAACTGGTATATAATTTTATTAAATCTGGCTGCCGAGGAAGTGATAGACCAGTAATTTAGTTTACTTAAAAGATGTTCATTTTCTATTGATTGAGAAAACTATACTCTGCTTTTGAGATTGACATTCAACTCATGATATGTTAATGTGGCATTTTAGCTCTTCTCTAGTCTCTACAGCAAAGTGCTCTTTTCTTTTGCAAAGTTAAATCCTAACCTGATTTCATAATCTGGTGCAGGCTCTTATATCTTCATGGAAAAGAGGGGATACCATGCCATTCATATTTGACACGGTAGCTCCTCATTTCATTTGGTAGTTAAATTGTTGGGATTATGAATGAACAGATTAGGATAGCAAATGGAATAACTTCAGTTAAACTAATCGAGTGACTTTGGTTTACAAAGAGCTAATAGACTATGTTATTTGCAGGTATGGGACTTGATAAAATTGGCAGATTATCTGACGAAAAGAGAGGACATTGACCCATGTAGAATAGGAATTACTGGCGAATCACTTGGAGGTCAGTCAAAACTCAAAATAAAAGTAATAAGGACCAAATTAGGACATGCTTTTTCTTTGTTATATAAAGCTTACCTCTTCACATTTTCATTGAAGGAATGCATGCATGGTTTGCTGCTGCTGTTGACACTCGCTATGCTGTGGTTGTCCCCATAATTGGCGTGCAGGTAGTTAACTCGAACGATAACACTCTGTATCTTTTGTTAGTATATTCCTTTCTGGAAAGGAGAAAGGGGGGCCAGCTGATATTTTGTGATATAATTGCAGTGTTTTCGATGGGCCATAGATAATGATAAGTGGCAGGCACGAGTCGACAGTATAAAACCTGTTTTTGAGGGTAAGGTGAATGGTAATTGTAAGGACATAACAAGGTGACTGGTAGTGGTTACACACGAAACATTACATAATTAAACACAAAATGAAGTAATTACTTGTTGACTGATAAGGAAAGATCATTTTTTAGCTGTAGCCTCTTGTGTGAGCCTTTTTTAAGTTATGATCATTTGAAAATATGAATAACTTTATAAATACACACATGACCGGTCTTCGTATCTTGTCTGCAGAAGCACGAATTGAATTAGGCATGAATGAGATCAACAAAGAAGTGGTGAAGAAGGTTAGTTGTTTCAAGTTCCTGGTTTAATATAACTTCGTTCTGATCTAGTGTTCGGCGTTTTGAATGCAATTTGTGAATCATGATCAACCCAAACCTATTTCTATACTGTGCTTATTACCAAATAGTTTTTTTTTCTTTTTAAGATTTTATACTGTAGATATATAGCAGTTTCCATTTTAAAAATTAACTTTAGGTTGGTTGTTTGATTCCTCTTTTAGGCAAAGGATCCCATATCTCCTTGACCTTTAAAATGCACTTTTTACTTACTTTATCGTTCAATAACCAGCATTTTGATTGGATAACGCACATTTGAAGTTGAACTACCATAATTATTTCTCACTATTTTATTCAGGTCTGGAATAGGATTGCTCCTGGTTTAGATTCCCAATTTGGCTCGATTTATTCAGTTCCAGCTATTGCACCACGTCCTTTGTTGCTATTAAATGGTAACCTTCATATTCTGCCTATACTATGTGATTATAATCACAAACCAACGTCAAATTTAGAGAAATTGGAAGTTTTGAATCTGAACAAAAAACTAGTCCTTTATTTATAAGCATCCAGTAGTCCTCACATCATGTCAATAAATAGAAAGGTGGTTGTCTCCTTAAAGATACTCAAACTCGCCTATAAAATAGGTGGATCTCTTGTCAAAGTGAGCATAGCTCAGTAGTAATTGACATATACTACCTTCCTTGAGGTCGGAAGTTCAAATCTCTCATACCCCATTTGTTGGATCTCTTAATTGTCTAGAGATTGATACGCCGTAACCTGCAAGTTTAAGATTGCATATTTTTTTTCCACTTCAGGTCTTTTTAAAATTTAAAATTGAATTGTATCTCTGTAGTCTGTTCAAGTATAGTTATTAATGTGCAGTTTGAATTTGGAAAACAATAGGTGCAGATGACCCTCGATGTCCAATTGCTGGTTTGGATGCTCCCGTATCAAGAACCCAAAATGCTTATCAGAAGTTTGGTTGTCCAGAAAATTTCAAGGTATGTAGACATGGGCAATCTGGTGTGAAATGAGAATTTCAATTCCTAAACATAATTTTGCGTCTCAGACTGCAATTATGCCTTTTTATTTGTAAAATTAGAACCGAACTTTTCTACTAGTAAATTTAGCACTTCTTGAGATTCCCTCCTGCGGTATTACAGTTCATAATGGGATGTCAAATTAGCAGAGAAATTTCTCTCTGAATTAATGTTATCGTGGCGTCCCGGTTCACTTGGAGAGTCATGCGAAGCAAAGTAGAAACATTGGACTCATTTGAATAACCATTTGGTTTTTGGTTTTTAAAAATTTAATTTATAAATACTGCTTACATCCATGGGTTTCTTGTTGTGTTATCTAAGTTTTGAAAACTAAAACGTGTTTTTGTTTTTTAAATTTGGCTAAATATAGTTACAAAGCTGCAAGGAAATAAGCATAAACAAGCATAAACAGAAAATAAAAAACGAAATAATGGGGCCATAATCATCGCATCATTCCATGGTGCAGTTGTGTCTACAATATCTCCCACTTTTCATTTTGATAGTTGCAGGTTGTTTTAAGAGCTTGAAAAAAAAAATTCCACTTCCTTTTAAAAAAAAAAAAAAAAATTACAATCCTTCAAGTGAATGGTTATTATGCATTTAAAATTATTACTGACAAGTACCTTATAAGGAAGAACAGTTTTAGCTATCTAAGGAAATAGGTTATTGGTGATAACAATTAAAATAACAAGTACAAACAACTTTTAGAAAATAGTTGTAAGAATTCCTTTTAAAAAGAAAGTCTTTTTTTCTAAAGGACTTCCTAACAGGGTGGATTTTTATTTTATCTATGGCTTATAATATTTATGTTGTACAGTTCATCACACAACCTGGGATTGGCCACGAAATGACACCAGAGATGGTAAAAGAAGCTAGCGATTGGTTTGATAGGTTTTTAGGCCAAAGTATCAATGCATGAGTAGTGGCTGTTCTCGTCCCTTATCCCTGTGGATATCTCTATTCTGCATTTGTGAAGGTAAAACGCCATCGTCCTGCACAAACTTATTGGTTCGAGTTCTATATCAGAAAATGCAATAGAATACACATTGTTATTGAAATAAAGTTTAATCTTCTTCCTGTACGAGTAAAACAATTTTCATCAGTTCTAATGGAAAGTTATTTCTTGCTTGAAAAATCTGTTATTTTACTTTGGTAGTTAACAAGTTCCTTACCTTTCATGCTGTAGTTGGATCAAAACTCCAGTGAGAGTTTGAAACAGAGGTTCAATCATTCTAGTAAAGTTGTAAGCCATCCAAGATTTGAATTTCATGAAAAAAAACTTAAAACATCCGTATGACATTTATTCCAAAATTTAAATCAATATAACATACTGAATATCAGTAACAAAAACCCTACACGGCCTAAACATAAATCAAAGAAATCCCAGTAGTTCACAATATTTACAGTGGACGTCACCGACGCCATGCAATGAGAAAAAGAATTGCAATGAGAAAAACAAGAGAAAAGAATGGAAGGGGAGCAAAGAGATTTTAGAGGAAGTGAAATCAATTTTCACCTGCTACCAGCAGCTGCAGGAGTAGGTTTCATGGATTTCATGGACTTCATGGACTTGAACTTTGCAAGGTCGACGAGATCACCAAACAGATTATCTTCAGGCTTAGAAGGCCTATTGGGAGTTACATTAGTAGAGGAAGAAACCTGGTATGATGAATTTCTAATGCCATTATCATCTCTAATGGATAGTCCATACATACGCTGCTCCAGATACTGTGTCCCCTGTGGCTGAATATGGCCATAGCCAGGAGGAAATTGGTTGCCAAACATTTGCAAAGGATACAGAGCTCCCATCTGCCCTGTCTGCTGTGAAAGCATGGCTCCATAAGGCCCTCCGTGGAATGTGTGAGGGGTGAAATTGAGCTG
Source organism: Herpetospermum pedunculosum (assembly GCA_028017165.1). Lineage (NCBI taxonomy): Eukaryota > Viridiplantae > Streptophyta > Magnoliopsida > Cucurbitales > Cucurbitaceae > Herpetospermum > Herpetospermum pedunculosum. The sequence continues at coordinate 86,964,846 of CM051522.1, forward strand.
ATTACTAAGTGGTGAAATCTGGCTACCTACAATTGGCTGGATATACACACCTACAACTTGGTGATCACTTCTAATTGGTTGAGGTCCCTGAGGATATAGACCATTCTGCACATGCGTGAAAACGACCTGAGTCATCACCTTCATTGAATTGGGATACTCAACATCACCTGTTACCGAACCATTATCATCCATAGGCTGAGCTTCCCATGGTGGCGGTGGAAATGACTCGTTGTTTTGAGAACCTGACCAACCACCCAAACAGTGAAATTTGTTCGTTAGATTTTCATGTATGTAGTAGACCAAAGCTTAGAGCACTGCTTTAGATCACATCAACTGGGGATGGGAAAAAAAAGAAGTCTCCAAGAATACTGGATTAGTAAACTTTGTTGTTTATATGTTTTCCCCCTATTTGGGAAGTGGTGTGCACTATATGGTGCACTGTATGTTATTATGTCTACCTAAAATAACATAATGCAATACATGTAAACCTGCATATGTTTAAAGATTGTATAGAGTTTTGCTTAAAGGATTACGTGTCAACTCGAAAGCATGATTATGTTGACCAAACCATATACCAACCATTATATGGAGTAAGTGGCAGGGGTTGTTGCTGTCCTGACTGGGAAACTTGACTATTCATGGAGGGACCAAGACTAGAAGCATTTGTGTATAGCGACTGCTCCCAGTGAGACGATCTCGGGGTTTGGACGGTTCCATTGAGGTGCAGTCCACCCTGCGGAGACTGAAAATCCTGGTGCTGGTGGAAGTTTGAGACTGAAGCATGGCTTTGATCTCCAGGATTGCCGGGCTGGGTAGAAGCAACATGGTTGCTATCATAATACACGTCGAAAGGGACGAGGGCTTTCTGCTCAGATAAAGGAGGAGTTGGCTGCTGCTCAGTCAAAGGAACAAGAGCCAGTGAAGTGTTCGCCACAGGAGAAATGTAGTCATCACCACTCAGCAGGTCCAATTTGGGATCAAACTTAGTGGCAGGTGATGCAAGCAATGACTGATTTACTGTTTGTGTGCCTGAGCCAGTAGTATTCAAGGTCGAGCTGCAAATAGATTCATTGGTACTGACAAGTCAAATCATCAGGTTTAAAGGCTAAACATGAAGTTATTAATTGATAGTGGTCACTTCAAATGCATGAAATGCTAGATATAGAAGCCTACATGAGCATAGTTCAATAGACATATTGTATAACCTAGTGACTAAGAGGTCCGAGGTTTAAATCCTCACCCCGTCAAAAAAAAAAAATGTCAGACATAAGAGCATCCTAAAGCTTCCAACATCTTCCTATATTTTAAAATTAACACGATAGTCTCTAGCCAACAAGCTTAATAATTCAGAACTTTCATGCAATCTTCAGCAAAATCAAGACAGTAAATATAATCAAAGAGGTGTGTATATTGAACCAATGCAAAGAAATCAAATAATATAATTACTTCCTCTCAGGTTGTTGGTTGTTATGTCTGGTATTATCACGAAGAAAATGAGCATCGCGACGTGCTCCGACCAATTTGGGCTTGGGTTTCTCTTTCTGGACAGAAGTTCCTGAAGCAATGGCTTCATGCTTGGAAAGAACACGTTGTAAATCATCATGAAGTTGCAATCCTCGGCAGAGCAATGATTCATCCCTAAATATAGAGCTGAAATTAGTATATACTGGTATATGATTCATATATATGTTGAAAAGGAACAGTTTTTCATTGCACTTAAATGGTAACAAGTATATGATGAGCTCTGTATATGTGTATCCCCCCTAACAAACACAAAACTAACACAAACATAATTTTCAAGGGACGATCTATATCACCAAAAAAACAAACGAAAAGTTTCAATAGATACTGACATCATATTTTTCACCTATGGTTTCAGTGATATTAACATCCTGCAATAAGTACATAACCAATATAGTACCTAACTACAACTAACCTGACAACAAAATGACAATATAATAGAAAAATATAGCTGAAAAAACATGATATAAAACAAAACAAAATAAAATAAAATAAGTCTTACGACGTTGAATTCACAAGGTGAACTACCCTCCGCTTGTAATTAAGGCATTGTTCTACCAAGTCAACAACGACATCCTGCTTAATGTCCTGCAAAATGAAGTGACACATCAAATTGATAGTAAGAAGGAATTAAAATGCATAAGAAGTTTCTTAACATTTTCTCAAATCAATAACTTACCTCCTTGTTTCCTGGATCTAATGCATTAAGCATTTCTGCAAGGACATCCACTACTCCCCGTGCAAGTTGGATCTCGGTCAAGCTGAAAAAGAAATTTCAAGTTACACAAGATCCTGAAACAGTATTTTAGGCAGCAGAGAGAAAATGTCAAAAGAATGAAGTAAAGCTATCACGTCAAACACAAGCTTAATGGTGGAACTACAAGTTTCTCTAGAACAAGATTAAAGACATTAGTACAATGAACTATCCACTCAAATGTCTAATAAATGAAGACTAGTAGATCATCAAGCCTCCGTTTCAAACTCATAGAAAACAGTTCCACTTGAGCAAGAAAACTCTACGTGTAGAAGGGAATTATCAACCCTTCATTACAATTTACACAGTCATTTTTCAATAAACCTTCAAATTGTTGTCAAGTGAGCATAATTGGCACGTACTTCTTCTCTTGAGGTCGGAGGTTTAAATCCTCATTCCCTACATGTTGTACTAAAAATAATAATAATAATAAATAAACCTTCAAACTTTTATACTTATGTAAGAAAAGGCGAAAATGGGGAAAGTGGAGAATTTGTAAGAGGAAATGTGGATAATTAATTTAAAGCTAAGTGTTCAAGGGGGAGCTTGTGTAGCTAACTATCAGAAAGTGGTAAAACAGAAGGTAGGGAAGGGAATGAGGACATTCAATAGTTTCTAGTAGAGTCCCTTCAGACATATACTGATACAATCTATCAGAAGTGTACCTCAAGGTTGAAAATTTAACATCTGTAGAGGATGAGGATCCTGGAGCATCTTGCTGATAATCAGGACTGTGCATATTCCGATTATACAATCCCGCTTGTTGTCTTCGAGGAGGTGTGAGTATAGGCGCTGACATTTCAGATTTCTGGGGAAAAACTACCCCAGCATGCTGAAAGGGACCAATTTTTCAGAGAATGTCAATTGACATTGAAAAGAAGTATTGTGATGATCATTTGGTCCTATCTAAGATAAATAAACACACATCTATGTCCAGACAAAGTTCTTTAGAACTCAAGATGATCCTTATCAATCAGATTCTATGGTTTAACAATGAAATTTGAATGTCCAAGGACTAGCACTTAACAATACGCAGCATAATATCATGGATAACATTATTATTAATCATACCAATAGTTCTTGATAAGCAGCATAATATTGTGGATATCGTCCTGTTGGTCCTCCTAAAGCCTCTTGCCAGGTATCTATCAGGAGCAATATCTTCTCTCTGACACGAAGGTCAGGCTACACCATACATCATAGGCATCATGAAACCAACCTGAATGTTTTTTTTTCTTTTCTTAAAGAACACAAAGCAAGAGTAAAAAGAAGCCTATCTTACCTTCTTCTTCACAATTTTTACCATCTCACGAGGAATTTCCTTCTCCGCCACATGCGCATGACTAATGTCCCCACAATTCTTGATGATGGTCTCCAAGAGCTACAACAGGAAGATACAAAAGGTGAAATGTATTCAAGACTAGAAGTCACAAGAAAATTTGTGAGCAAGGCCAACATCATGTCAATAAATTAAGTAAAAATGTGGGTGATTGTAACGATAGGGATGTTCCCAACTTACTGTTAGGACAAGAAGCTGAACTTTGGGGCTCTTACTTCCAAGGCGCTTCTTTATTCCTTTAATAACATCTTTTGTTTGCCTGATAAATCATCATCAAACTAAATAGTTCACATTTTACACTAAACAAGAATGAAAAGTCTCAATACAAAGGCAAAAGGAAATGATCATATCAGTCGAAGGCACAAAAAACATAAAGTTTTCTAAATCCTAGTGCTTTCAGAAGCCTTTATAAGTTACCTACTCAATTATAAAATCAAAACAGAGTATATGCACTACTCGGTTACTTACTTATTTATCATTAATTCAGCTAGGATCTTATATGAACAGCACGATAAAATAAACGAAAGATGAAATCAAACTTTATTTCTACCAATACCCAAGTTAATTCGAAAGCCAAACAGTATAATCCTTCAAAAACAAATTCATACGAAAACATTAACATGCGTGAAGAAGATACAAAACAACAACAACAACCAAGAACAACTGAAAACAGAGGAAAGGGAGAGTGTAATCGAGTAAATAATAAAATCAACACCTACCCAAGATCTGTGTTGATCATATCACAAATCTCTATGTTCGCGGCCCAGTCTGGACCGATCAGCATATCGCTCGTGGCACGTTCGACCATCGGATTCACCATCTCCACGACTACCCAAAAGCGATCACTCAAACAGAAAAGAAAAATTGCTGCTCCAGAAGGCGATAAATCATAAACACGTTCTTCTGCAAGTTCATAAGGTATTCAAATAGTCCTCGCTCTTACTCCGATTATTGCTGATCGTCTCCAGCTTAGTAAAAGAATCGTGTAGTGACGTGAACCACCGCCGTCTAAACAACTGCTATTTGGCGTTTTCGTTCGTAACGGCCCGAGCAGTTCGCCTTACTTTGATCACCCGCCACCCCTTTATATTTCTACATTTTTTATAACCATTTTATTATTATTATTATTATTATTTATTTATTTATTTATTGAGTTTACTTCAAAAATGGTGGAAAACATATTTTACCTCAGTTGAGGTTAGGATTTTAATTTACTAATTCGGGTCATTTTTTAATAATTATATATATATATATATATATTTTTACTCACACCATGGCATGCCTCTGAAACATATTTTATGTTAGTTGAATTTGAATTCTTAATTTATTAATTCAGGTCGAGATCACGACATAATTTATATCGGTTGAGCTTAGATTATTTATAAGTTACCTAATGCAGGTTTGATGGTTTGAGATTTTATAAATATTTTTTTTTTCTTCACCATGGCACAATTACAACCTTATGCATGTTTGATGTTTTGGGAATTTGGATAGTCTTTTTCATCAGCAAATAAGTGTTTTTTTAGTTTAAGAATTGCTTACTAGGTGGAATAATTATCAATTTTTGAAAGGGTAATTATTGTTTTATTAAATGTAATATGTTTGGCTTTGGATTGATAGTAGATAAGTACTATTCATAAGAAATTGAGAAATTTGGAATTCATTATTGGCATAGACAATTGACATTTTCTTTTGAAAATTAATAGAATCGACTAAATCAAAATATTTTTAATTTTAAAATTGTATAAGATCGAATGGACGTGGACCAATAGTTATTAACTAAATCAATCTATTTTGATGATTCCCTTTCAAAAATTCCAATTCTTATTTACCTCTCATACATTCTTCTCAACGTGTCACAGTTGGTTTGAGGCTTTGAGCTATACCTTCTTAATTATCAAAATTGGTTTGATATTTCAAAAGTCAAAGTAATGAAGTTTAAGAGTTTAAATTATATAACAATAATTATGTCTTTCGTTTTCAAACTAAAAGGAAAAGAAATAGTCAAAGCCACGTAAGATTATTGACACGTATAGCTTCAAAGTTGAAGTGGCATTATTATTTTATTATTATTATTTTTGTCATGAAGACTAACATATTCTATACCGTTCTTATCTGATTACTCATTCCATCCAAATAATAGATAAGTCATATGGAAACATAATTCACAAAAGGTTCAATCAAATACAATGTATTGCATGATATTTATTTATTTATTAAGAAAAAAGACTTAAGCACTTTAAACAATTTTCAGATAATAAATCAAGTGTTTTTTTTTTTTTTTTTTTTTTGTGCGAGAAACCAACATTTCAACTTTTGGTCATTAATTCAGACTTTAAGTAAAAATATTAAAAATTACACCAAGTGTCAATCTAAATAATGCAAATATAGCTTTTTTTCTTTTTAATTATTTTTTTTTACAAATATAACAATTTTATGAGTGATAATCACTAATAGCAATCAAATGACTATTATAAACTTTTGTCAATGACTATCACCGAGAGTCTATCACAATCAATGATTATATAGAATTTTGTCAATGATTTGAAAAATGTTTTATATTTTACAATATTTGTTGTTATTTATGCAATAAGCCCAATAAAAATAGAAACTTACCGATTAAATATTAAATATTTAGTTAAATTTCAAATATCATTATAAAAAAATATATAATAAAAAAAAACTATTTATTTACAGAAAAAAATCATTTGTTAGTTTAACATCTTATGTTGGACAGAAAAAAAAACAATTTATTTACAGCATATAGTTTCATGGATAACATCTTATGTTGAACAGAAAAAAAAAATTATAATATGAAATGGTATATTTATACAAAGTTTTAATTTGATTTAGTAGTTTTAAAAAAACGATTTAGTAGTTTAAAAAAATGATTTAGTAAGGGGTTATCATCACAAATAACCCTCTTCCCAAACTTTTTATTGACTAACCTCGTTTGCCTCTATCAATTTTAGCATTCTCGTTGCAATCGTCAGGATGGAGCCGAGATTTCCATTTAAAAAAAAAAAAAAATTAGATCCTAGTGTGATCCTGGCCCAACTCAATTTTTTTTTTTAATGGACCAAAAATTATAGTGTTGCAATTTTGAGATTTTTTTTTTTTTTTTCTTTCTGTATATTTGAAAATTTCTTAACAAACAAATCTGATAAAACGTCATAATAAGATAATTTGTAAATAGATGCAGAAAAAAAAACGAGCTTATAAAAAAAGAATGTTAAATTAATTTATCTTTTAAAAGTGTCAAAGTTTATTTAAAATTTATATCTCGGTCATCCTTCAAAATTCTCATTGTTCTTTTGGAAGAATATTTTATAATGAAAAACATATGAAACATTATTTATTGACGGTAGTTCGAAAGATACCCAAATATTTTCAACATTATTTGAAAAAATATTTAGATTTGAAGTTAGAAAAAAAAAATCTCATTGTTGTTTTTGAAGAATATTTTATAATGAAAAAACATATGAAACACTACTTAACAGTACTTCGAAATATTTTTGACATTATTTGAAAAAATATTTAGATTTAAAGTTAGAAAAAAAAAATTGCAATCCATCGTGGTCAATATTGGGATGGTAATTGAATCCTGGCGTGGCTAAAAACAGGACTGTTGATAAATTGTTTGATATGGAAGTTATTATTGATAATAACTCTTTAGTAAGCCTACTAAATCCTCAAATCAAATAACGTTTCAGCTAACCTCATTTTCTCACTTATTAAAAAAAAAAAAAATCATTTATGTACGGGGTTCAAAATACACATATCCTATTTGTTGTACTAAAAAAAAAAATCTCAACGTACTTTTTTACACGATACCAATATCTTCTGCACTACACACTTAATCTAACGAACTCTTGTACTAAAAAAAAAAAAAAATCTAACGAACTCTTCTCGATTATACATATATGATATTCGCACCCGTTGGACTCCCTCAGCACACTTGCACTTATTTATCTTTCTTTCAAATTTGAATGATTTTCAATTTAGTAATTAGTCCGACTCTAACAACACTATACTCATCAAGGCAATATCAACCATTAAAAACACTTGAAGAATTATTGGTTAATAATGATTTATTAAGTCCTTTTTCTAACACAACCACCAAAACCCCCCTTTTCAACAAAACAATAACTTACATATCACTCGTGTGGAACTGCTGTCCTGTCTCCCATCCCCATATAACTTGAGCTAGCCAGCTTCTGAGAGAAAGATGGCAGGTTGAGTTAATATGGAACTGGTATTCGAACTGTTGGGGGGCCGGATTTCGTGTCCTCGATAAGAAGATCTAAAAGCAACCGAACCAATGGACCTTCTTTTCCTGAGGAGCAAACCCAAAACATTCTTAAATTGACAGATAAAACATGCTTCCATGCTTTCATGTTTATAATTAGAAGTTAGAACATCCATCCCCACTATCAGAAGAATTACAATGATGGTTTTCTTGGATCATCATATGGTTGTGGTGGGAAGAAAACTTCATATATTTCTATTTGTAAAAACTAACAATGATTTAATGGTTAATATGTTGAACCAAATGTAGTCGGATCAGGGCATGCGGTTGTCCCATGCATACAAACATGTCAGGGTGCCCTCATTCTACAAAACCAATCTTAATTTCTTAGATAAAATTCACCAGGCCAATGTAATCAAGGTAATGCCTGGTTATTTATTCTATAAAGTATCCTATTTATGAATTAAAGATTATAGAGGACACTTACCATCACCAATAATCTGCTCATCCCACTGCAGTACAGGGCAAACAAGAATTCCACTCCCAATAAGCATCATCTCATCTGCCTTCTTGCCTTCCTCCATCGTTAAATTTTCACATCGTATACTCCGAAGCTGACCCTCTTTCACCAGCCGCTCAGCAAGAGTTATAACTCTCTTAGCCGTGCACCCGCTTAAAATTTTGTCGAAATGAGGCATCAGAAATTCCTTATCGCTTGTAATAAAAGCCACGTTCATATTAGGCCCTTCAGCAATGAATCCGTCACTATCCAACCAAATGGCTGCATAAGCACCCTTTTCTTCTGCTTCCATCATTGAAAGAACATTTGGTAGGTAATTTACACTCTTCATGATTGCAAATTGAGGTGGTTTCATTGGGACTGAAGAAGTTACGACTTTGATGCCTTTTGAATGAGATGGCGGCTTACCTTGAATTACAACTGCATAAAGGGCTGGCTGATAACAGCCAGAAGAAGAAAGTTGAAAATCTCCCGGTCCCGCAGAGAGCCAATATCGAAGTGATCCATTCCTACACTTGGAAGTGCTCACAGTTTTTATAAGTATCCTTTTGATCCTCTCCCGATCATATGGAACTGGGAGGTTAATTTTTGCCATCGATGCTGATCTTAAAATACGGTCAAGGTGCTGGTCCAACTCATACAGATATCTGGCATGTTGAAACCATTTGTAAATGAGCTGAACTCAACCAGAAGTAAATTAAATAAATGTAAACAGTAACTCAACACTGACAAAATCATGAAGTGAAAAATAGACTTTCCTATACTTCCCACAAAGAAAAAAGCTACAAGCATTTAAAATGTTAAATCTAATTATAAAAAAACTAAGCAGCCTCAGAGAATTTTAAACAAAGATCTGTTTACTTGTACATGTAGTCTAGATTCTTGTTTGTTACTGTGATACAAGAAACAACTTTATCGTCTTATATATTATATTCGTTCGTTTACAAAATTAAGGAAAATCCAAAGTGTTGTGATTTAAATCGTATTTGCACCAAGTCCCAAAGTCACTTCATGAGTTATATTGAGAGTTTGTAACCAAGATTATGATGATTAGGCTTCGATCTTCTTCTTCTTCCAAATCTTGGGCAAATCATCATTCTAAGAGCAGATTTACACAATATCTGTTTAATTTTTTTGGATGATTTACCTCTTTAACATATTATTGGTAATACTTGTAAAGGCAAATTATTTGAAGGGGGGGAGGGGGGACATAATAGTTTAACTTTGGTAGTGTAGACTTGACTTTAATTTGTTACCTATATTTGAACTCAAAGATTACTATTTTATATGTTAACATTTTAAAAAATATAAATATTTAATACAACTAATATGCTATATTATCCACCAAAAATTCAAACAAGTGGGACCATGCCTTTTAAGTGATCAAACCCTTGAATCAAGAACTTTCTTTTTTTCTACTTTCACAACATACAATCCAAGAATCATATTCCAAAGAAATTAGACATCCAGATCAATTTTTATATATATAAAAAAAAAAACGTATACAACGGAGCACTCTTAATCTTCTTCCATCTTATCTTCTACTACTTTAATTTTTACTATTTCAACATTAATACACTCCTGTAAATATTGAACTACTAAACAAAGCAAGTCATCGCAAAATTTCTAGTGAAGGTGAATTTATTCCAAGAGATACATTCTTCGAATAAAAAAACATGAAAGCCCATTAGTTTACAGTGCAAATTATGTATCTCTATGAATAAATCAACATCATAATCTTGATGACACTGTTTAAAATTCTCACTTACCCATCCACTATGGCAGCAGTATCAAAAACGCCATGTCCCCGGTGAACCATGTGGTCATCAATTGGAATTACCATAGCAGCTGGATCTGTCGTAATTCCTCCAGAAACGCTGGAATACATAGCAAGGAATTGTTGCTGGTTTTCTTGATTTTCTCGGCTTGCCCTCAACCTTTCAAGAACCTTCAGTAAAATATGGATCGAAATAACAATCAGTAAAGCTATACAATTACAACATGAGCTTTAATATAAGAAATTTCAAAGAATGATAGAGACGTCAAAAGTGGACCTCTGAACTACTAAGCACTGGAGCATCAGAAGTATGATCAACCGTATCTGCGACAAGATTGTGAACACCCAGATTATGAAAAGCGAGTCAGAAATGTTCCAGTGGAATCAAACACTATGACGACGAATTAACAGAACTAACCTGCAATCGAACCCCTAATTCTGAATCGACTGAAAAACAACTGTCGCGTATTGCGCGATTCGTACACCGAGAGAGAGCGAAATCGATCAAAACGTAGTGGCCTTCGAGGATTGCAAGGGAATTCTCCAGTGGTGATTGGTGAGTGAGGAGTGGGTTTGAGAAGAGATTGTAGACAAGCCATTGATAATGAATGCTAGAATAGGAGAGATAATCTTGATGGGTCTATTTGATATTAATTGGGCAAGAATAGAAAAGTACAAATAGGCCAACTAAAACTTTGATTAAGAATACAACATCATAAATAGTCCAACTAAAACTTGGAAGAATAATAACAACTCATAAAAGTACAATCTAAGAGAATCAAATATTCATAACAATCCTAACAAAAGTCGAATATGAAACCATAATAGAATCAAATCATCAAATCAGTTTAACATCCTCGCAAGTCAATTCGGACAGTGAAGAACGGTGAGTTTGATCCTGAAGTTCTGAAAGCGGGACGTTGGCAGACCTTTTGTCACGAAATCCGCAATTTGATCATCAGAAGAAACATGTTTGACGAGAAGTTGCTTATGGAGTATTTTGTCACGAACAAAATGTTAGTGAATTTCAATGTGTTTAGTGTAGACACCGTATTTGGTCCGGGCATTTGTTTATTATTAATGTTTTTACATTATTTATTTATTTTTTTTTTCATATTTGATTGAGTCTTTTTAAGTTGTAAATTCACTTTTTTATTATGTATTTAATTAATTTCGAAAATTTGAGAAAATAACAAAAATAATGTTTTAATTGTTTGAGAAGGATTTTTACCTAATTTGACAAATAAGATTAACATTTTATGAGTATAAAATTGATAAGTCATTTTATGACTAAAATTTAATATTCATTTATTTCTATTTATGAGTATAAATTATTTAATTCATTTTTGGATTAAATATTTGATATTCATTTATGAGTATAAATTATTTAATTCATTTTTGGATTAAATATTTGATATTCATTTATGAGTGTAAATTATTTAATTCATTTTTGGATTAAATATTTGATATTCATTTATGAGTATAATATATTTGTTAATTTTGGTCAAAATACGTTTCAATTAAAAATAAAATTTTGAGTCATTAATTGTTTGATTTTAACCTTGTTTGATGTTCTCGTCGTCTATAAATATTGAGTAAAGAATCATTCAAAAAAAAGAGAAGATTAGGGCGAAAGGCTTCGAAAACGACAAAAGAAGATCAGAGCAAAGTCTCGTGGAGAGACGGATAAAAATTAGAACTTGATTTTAAAGTCAAAATTGAGACTTTGACCAAAAATAAGTTTCTCTCTCCAAAATTCCACTTTTCCCTTTATTTCTTTTTCCATTTTTTGAGGTACACGCAGATCGAGGTCCTTACTATTCATCATCACTTACCTTCAACCTTCAATCTCTTCATCTTCAACCTCAAAATCCGGCGATACCCACCATCTCCGGCGAAGCTCCAGACGGCGGCGCGCAAGCAGACGACTGTACGAGACGACCACGGATCAGGCGACGACGACACTCGAGCAGACGGCGGAGCGTGAACCAGCAGGACCACGGCGGCGGACGGAGAACGTCTGCGCGCAGGGCGGCGCACCTGCGACGAAGCTCCCACGACGGCTGCATTCGGCGGATCTTGACGGCGGCGCACCTGAACAGACCCGATACCTGCGACGATTCTCACGAAGGTTGACGACGGCGGCGGATCTGCTACCCACCTTCAATCGGCAGTGGCTGAAGATCAAGGAAGAAGGGTAAATTTTATTGTTTTTGAGTTATTTACGAATTTGCCATTAATGATATTTTTAATTATAATTTTAACATTCTCTATTTAATTACAAAACATCCTTCTTTGTTTTCTTATTTACATTTTTATAGTTGATTTTCAATTTAATATTTGAACTTCTATTTAAATTATAATGTATTTTCCTTTTCAATTTTAAGAGTTTTAGGTATCTTTCAACTTGCCTTAATTTAAGTTTGTAAATAAATTTTAATTATTTTGTAAATATATATTTCAAACAAATTTTAACTTTTATCTTTAATTTGAATTTTTCTAAATCTCAATTTGATTTTATAATCAAAATTATATTTTCGTTTAAAAATAACGTTTGTAAAAATAAAATAATGTTTGTTTTGAGGGCTGAGTAATGTGACTTCGTAGAGTTTCGACTCTCGTGCAAGCATACGAAAATTCTTCCAATCACTTTTAAAAAAAAGGGCAAATCAACGTGTTTTAAAATAAAATATTATCATATAAATCCTATGACGGAGTTGGGATAAATTTCTCAAATTCTTGAGGTAAACAATTTCCTTTAAATAAAAGGAAATTTAATATGATAATTAACTAAGGATATTTTTCCCTCAATACATCAAAACTCTTACTTTATTTTTAAAGTTAAGGTTTGATTAAATGAGACATTGTTTTTTTATAAACTATTATTTATTTTTTTCAAAATAAGGACATTTTAAAATTAACGGGATAATATAAGATAAAATATGGCTACCGTTTTTAACGGGTGTTGTAGGGTGCTAATACCTTCCCTACACTCAATCGACTCCCGAACCTGATTTCTGTTTTCTTAGACCAGTTTTTGTTTTAAGGTGACCAATCACACCCAAAATGGTTGGTGGCGACTCCATCTCTTTATTTTTAAAACAAAACCCTTAAAAGAGGACGTCGGCCGCTCCGCGTCGCGATGACGTTGCGACAGCATGGCGACTCCACTGGGGACCTTTTTTTTAGAGGGTCAAGGCCATTGTATTTATCTTTTATTATCCCGTTTTCATTTTTTGTTGGTCCTTTGTTTGTTTTTGTTTTTGTTTTTGTCTATTTATTTTTGTATTATTTTATTTAGCTTGTCTTATTTAGTGTTATTATTTATCGCATCTCAATTTGCATAATCATGCATTTCACACACAATCACGGCTCTATACCCGAGCTATACCTTTTAGGATTAGAATTGAGAATTTAGTAGTGTCGACTTTCGAGGGGATTTAATTGCCCCCGCATAGGCGCATGAAAAATTTTCGCTCAAGTTAATTCATTTGTTATTTTATAACATTGAAATTAATTTGGGGACCTTTGTCCTTTAGGTTTAGAATTTTACCATCACACCATTTTTATTATTGTTCAATTTATTTTTGAAATAATGTTTTAGGTCATTTTGTTTTTTATAATTATCGTGGCATTTGTATAGTCTTGAGTTTATATTTGTTTCGTTCATTTCATTTTTAAAACAAATTTTCAAAAAAAAAACATATTTTTTTTCATCAATTTTTTTTTCATTTTAATTCCATTTCAAGATTTAGTAGTATTTTTTTTTTTTACTTTGTTTTAAGACTAAGTAGTGTTGACCATCAAAATAATTGTGAATAATAGGCATATGAAAGGTCTTGTTTCATTTTCGATTATTATTCTATTGTTCATTTTTAAATTCAAAACAACTTCCATCATTTTAATTTCATTTTTAGATTTAGTAATGTTGACTTTCAAAAGAATTACCTTTGTGTTGGCACATGAAAAATCTTATCTCATTATCATTCCTTCTTATTTCAAAATAACGTTGATCTTTTTATAATTATTTTAAAACTTAGTAGTGTTGACCGTAAAAAGATTGTTAATGATAGGCACATGAAAAGTCTTATTTCATTTTCCATGATTGTGTTATTTCTTAAATTTTATTTCAAAACAATTTTCATTTATTTTAATTGCATTTTTAGATTTATTAGTGTCAATCCTCGAGAGATATAAATTCCTCGTATAGACGCATGAAAAAATCTGAGTGAATTTGCTATTTTCATTTTTAAAAAATATATATTTTTTTTCTTTCACATACGTCATTTAAAATTAATAAATAAAAATAAAAAATCAAGATTGAGTAGTGTCAACCCTCGAGGGATATAAATGCCTCGTATAAGCACATGAAAAATCTGGTTAGATTTGCTATTTGCATATTTTTTCTTTCACATACGTCATTTAAAATTAATAATTAAAAAATAAAAAAAATTCAAGATTGAGTAGTGTCGACCATCGAGGGATGTAAATGCTCTGTATAAGCGAATGAAAAAATCTTTAAGATTGAGTAGTGTCGACCGTCGAGGGAATGTAAATGCCCCGTATAGGCACATGAAATGTTTTTACTTAAGTTATTTCATTTGTTATTTTATAACATTGAAATTAAGTGTTGGTCTGTCTTCTAACATTTTAGTTTTTGATATTATTTCATTTTTAAAAATAAAAAAAATTAAAAAAATGTAACACATCATTCATACACATTTCATCTAGGAGTAGGACATTTTTAGACACCTTCATACACTTCCATAAGATCATTTTCTCATTTTGGTTCAATCATCACATGAAATCCAAAGAGTCCATTAAGTTTTAGCATACTCTAGGATATAAGCATCGTGCATTTTTCACGTTCATAAATTTGTGAGTCTTTGGGCTCTCATGCAAGTACAAAATTTCTCTCTCGTGAATACTTTTTTTCTCTTTCTAAATACATCTAGGTCTAGGCATATTTACATGCATATAAAAAGAAAATTTCATTGCATTGTCTCATTTTGCATGTCAAGGCATTAACATTTTTTTTTAAAAAAAAAAATAAGTATTTGTTAATTGCATAAAGTCATCTCATATATGCATCATAAAAAAATAAAAAAATATTCATGCATCATTATCTAATTTCGCATGTCGAGTCATAACATTTTAAAAAAAAATTATTTGATAGTTGCATAAAGTCATCTCATATATGCATCATAAAAAAATAAAAAAATCATGCATTCTATCATTTCCCATGTCAAGTCATAACAATTAAAAAAAAATTATTTGTTAGTTGCATAAAATCATCTCACACATGCATACATCAAAAGATAAAAAAATAAAAACAAAAAATCATTTGTTATCCCATCATAAAAAAAATAATAATAAAAATAAATTTGATGCATTCATTTTGCATGTCAAATCATTGCATCATATGCATATATGTAAAAAACAAAACAAAAAAATCATTTGTTATCATGCACATGCATACACCACAAAAATTAAGTTTCACTTCTATCTCACATGACATGCATACATCAAAAGATAAAAAAATAAAAACAAAAAAATCATTTGTTATCCCATCATAAAAAAAAAAAATAATAAAAAAAAAATTTGATACATCCTTTTGCATGTCAAATCATTGCATCATATGCATATATGTAAAAAAACAAAACAAAAAAAATCATTTGTTATCATGGACATGCATACATCACAAAAATCAAGTTTCACTTTTATCTCACACATGATAAAAATGCTCATGCATCATTATCTCATTTCACATAAAAAAATCATTTGTTATTCATCAATTTCATAATATCATCTCACACATGTTTTTTCACAAAACATTATCATTTTTTATCATATTCTTCATCACATCATTTAAAAATAAAAAAATAAAACATTTTTTTCACTTTGATTACCCTTGTGTTTACTTTGGTCGTTCTTGTTAGTTGAAAACTTAACAAGAATTTTGAGCAAAAATGTTGAATCATCATTTGGAGAGAATGAAAAAAATAGAAAAAAAAAAAAAAAAAAAAAGGAATGAGTGCTTTCACTACTCTTATAAAAGAAATTGTCAAATCTCAACCATTTTATGTCTTCTTTGGAAAATACTTCTCTCAAATTTCATAATTGAGACGAATTCGTAGTTGAAGACGACCTTATTTCGACCTATATATCCCTCATGTGCTAAACACTTTGTCACCACACAACAGTTGAACAAGATTTTAATCTTCATACTGGGCAAACACCCTTTTGCAGCGAGAGTCCAAAATTATTCATTGTAAGACCTTGAACCTGCATGCCACATAAGCTTTGAGGCAATTTACCCTGATTTTGTTGATCCACCATAAAATCCCGGGCGAAACTCACCATCTACATGGTGCACCTCTACATTTATCTACCCACCTAGCCTTTTGCTAAACCTGCCATATTTAACTAGATGGCAAACATCCCAAATTATTCGAGAGAACTCCAAATGTAATGAAATAGTATTGAACTCTTGTGATCTACTGCTTCATAATTAAGACTTGTAATTTCTCATATATTTCTCATATTCGATTTCATTTGATCCAAATTCTCATTGCTTTCCATTCTTATCATTTGTCATTTCTCTTTCTCGATCAGAAAGTGATTCAAATTTCTAAGATAATAGTTTTGAGAACTAATGAGTCGGTAACTGTGAAAATCATCTCGAAGTCTCAATTTCTTTCAATGAGTTTTGCTCGCGGGACATCTTCATCACGACGTCAAGGATTATGGACGAAGAAACAATCTGAGAATACAATTGGAGTTTTCAAAGAAGAGAATAGATTATCAGTTTTTTTCTATACGATTGCACAAATTCTTGCTAAATAAAATAAAAAAAATATAAAAAAATGCTGCAAGATTTGGGCAATCAGTAGATCAAGGAACTAGATCCGGAATGCTTGGAAAATCTCCTCTGCAAAGCAACCAATTGGGGCAAAGCCTCCATCTTCGCCAATCTAGGACAAAAATTTCAACTTTGCCACACAGGAGCAAAGCTTTCATCTTTGCCACACTAGAGCAAAGTCATCATTGCCACACAGGAGCAAAGCTTTCATCTTTGCCACACTAGAGCAAAGTCATCATTGCCACACAGGAGCAAAGCTTTCATCTTTGCAAACTGGAGCAAGGACTTCATCTTTGTAATACTGGAGCAAGGTCATCATCTCTAAACTGGAGCAAAGTCTTCGCTTTTGTCACACTGAACAAGGTCATCATCTCTAAACTGGAGCAAAGTCTTCATTCTTTACACACTGGAGCAAAGTTATCATCAAATTGGAGCGAAGCTTTTGTCTTTGCCACACCGGAACAACGCTACCATAAAAAGACTGGAGCAAAGTCTTCATCTTTGCAAACTGGAGCAAGGACTTCATCTTTGTAATACTGGGGGAAAGCCGATATCGACGGGTAGAAGCATTTGATTGCGTCAAAAAAAAAAAAAAAAAAAAAAAAAAAAAAAAAAAAAGCGAGATTGGTGCAATCAATAGATCAAGAAGCTACCACTTACAACACTAGGCAAAGCTTTCACCTTTGCCGCATTTGGGCAAAATCGTTCATATTCGTCACACCAGACCACGTCAAGGTGGAGATAATCGATGACTCCGAGCTTACTCAAAGAAAGAGAATATATACATGAGATGATTTCCTAAGGAGCTGCTTCATGTTCTCAAAATTATTGTCAACAGAATTGAAATCACTTTATTCGTCTTCCATTGGATCATATTCCAATCTCTTACTCGAACATTAAAATATTATAATCAATCTCTTATTGTTCAGGAGATTTGAAGACCACATTCTCCTCTGTTTTTCTTCCTTATGAAGAAAACATGTATTGTTTACCATTTCATACTTAATTCGAATTCAAACTCATTTTCTTGCATTCACATTATTGTGTCCATTACAAAACTAAATTATGAAGCAGTTAATCAAGTAAGATATTCAATTCTACAACTTACTTTTGATAGTTCTCTAACCTAGCACATGAGACACTTCCAAAATATTTACCATGCCTAATATGGTTGAGTACTCTATGATTGACATACATAATCCCGTTCGAGTGAAAGCATTCAAAAAAAAAAAAAAAAAAAAAAAAAAAAAAAAAAAAAAAAAAAAAAAAAAAAAACTATCTGATGATGATAACATTTTCTCTTTTAATTCTTTGTTAAATATCAGCTAACAACAACAAGGAGAGTAGACAAGGATAATCATTTTCCTTAAACATGAAAATAATTTTGATGTCATAATTTCCACATATCTTACATTTCGTTAATCGATTTAAGATCATTTACATCATTTTTTCTAAAAAAAAAAAAAAAAAAACAAAAAAAAAAAACAAAAATCCTTCTCATATATCATGGTTAGATACAGATCAGGCATACCATGTTGCATTTATCTACCATTGGCATGTACATGCATACATGTTGCATTCATGACATTTTTAATACACCATTAGCATGCACATGCATACATACTGCATTCATGACATTCATTTTTCTACTATTGGCGTGCATATGCATCAATGCATCAATGCATCATGCCTTCAAAATAAATTTCATTGGTCAAACCAAAACAAATTAAGACACACGTTGTCATGCATTATTGATGAGCAAACTCGCCGCGACGCTGGGCGAAACTAATCCATTTGCATTTGGCATTTTTACATTGGCATGTCATCACATTTTCTATTGAGAGTCAGTCATCAATTCATTCTAGTTTTCACATCATTTGACCAACTCATATCTCATAACTCATACATTTCAGTTTTCTTCATATTCATGAAGTCTTAATGTTTTCGAAAGAAACATTTAAAAAAATCTCTAAAAAAAAAAGTTTCATTTTTTACAACTAAGTTTTGAAATAAAAACCGTTGTCCCTTTTAAAGCAAATTTCTGAAATACGAAGTCCCTGTTTTAAAAGAGTCCTTGTGTTGACGACTAAGTTTTGAAATAAAAACCGTCGTCCCTTTAAAACAAATTTCTGAAATACGAAGTCCCTGTTTTAAAAGAGTTATTTGTTTGGCAACTAAGTTTTGAAATAAAAACCGTTGTCTTTTGTTTTGCAGCTAAGTTTTGAAATAAAAACCGCTGTTTTCTGTTTTGCAGCTAAGTTTTGAAATAAAAACCGCTGTCTTTTGTTCGGCAACTAAGTTTTGAAATAAAAGTCGTTGTCTTTTGTTTTGCAGCTAAGTTTTGAAATAAAAACCGCTGTCTTTTGTTGGGCAACTAAGTTTTGAAATAAAAACCGTTGTCTTTTGTTTTGCAGCTAAGTTTTGAAATAAAAACCGTTGTCTTCTGTTTTATAGCTAAGTTTTGAAATAAAAATCGCTGTCTTTTGTTCGGCAACTAAGTTTTGAAATAAAAACCGTTGTCCCTTTTAAAGCAAATTTCTGAAATACGAAGTCCCTGTTTTAAAAGAGTCTTTTGTTTGACAACTAAGTTTTGAAATAAAAACCGTTGTCCCTTTTAAAGCAAATTTCTGAAATACGAAGTCCCTGTTTTAAAGGAGTCTTTTGTTTGACAACTAAGTTTTGAAATAAAAACCGTTGTCCCTTTTAAAACAAATTTCTGAAATACGAAATCCCTGTTCTAAAAGTGTCTTTTATGTCGACGACTAAGTTTTGAAATAAAAACGGTCGTCCCTTTAAAGCAAATTTCTGAAATACGAAGTCCCTGTTTTAAAAAATATCTTTCATTTTAACAACTAAGTTTTGAAATAAAAACCGTTGTCCCATTTAAATTTAAAATAAAAAAAACCAAAACCAAAACCAAAATCTATCACTCAGCCTTTTACTTTTTTCCTTGTTGGTTAAATCGAACCCTGATCCGAGATTAGCGGTCGAAGCCTGTGGACATAACCCAGGTCCGTTTCATTCCCTTGTTGGTTAAATCGAACCCTGATCCAAGATTAGCGGTCGAAGCCTGTGGACATAACCCAGGTCCGTTTCATTTCCTTGTTGGTTAAATCGAACCCTGATCCAAGATCAGCGGTCGAAGCCTGTGGACATAACCCAGGTCCGTTTCATTTCCTTGTTGGTTAAATCGAACCCTGATCCAAGATTAGCGGTCGAAGCCTGTGGACATAACCCAGGTCCGTTTCATTTCCTTGTTGGTTAAATCGAACCCTGATCCAAGATCAGCGGTCGAAGCCTGTGGACATAACCCAGGTCCGTTTCATTTCCTTGTTGGTTAAATCGAACCCTGATCCAAGATTAGCGGTCGAAGCCTGTGGACATAACCCAGGTCCGTTTCATTTCCTTGTTGGTTAAATCGAACCCTGATCCAAGATTAGCGGTCGAAGCCTGTGGACATAACCCAGGTCCGTTTCATTTCCTTGTTGGTTAAATCGAACCCTGATCCAAGATTAGCGGTCGAAGCCTGTGGACATAACCCAGGTCCGTTTCATTTCCTTGTTGGTTAAATCGATCCCTGATCCAAGATCAGCGGTAGAAGCCTGTGGACATAACCCAGGTCCGTTTCTTTTCAGTTGGTTAAATCGAACCCTAATCCAGCATTAGCGGTCGAAGCCTGTGGACATAACCCAGGTCCGTTTCATTTCAGTTGGTTAAATCGAACCCTAATCCAGCATTAGCGGTCGAAGCCTGTGGACATAACCCAGGTCCGTTTCATTTCAGTTGGTTAAATCGAACCCTAATCCAGCATTAGCGGTCGAAGCCTGTGGACATAACCCAGGTCCGTTTCATTTCAGTTGGTTAAATCGAACCCTAATCCAAGATTAGCGGTCGAAGCCTGTGGACATAACCCAGGTCCGTTTCTTTTCCTTGTTGGTTAAATCGAACCATGATCCAAGATTAGCGGTCGAAGCCTGTGGACATAACCCAGGTCCGTCTTTGTTTTAATAATAAACAAATTTTCACCATCCCAATACGATGTCTTCGTCCTTTGTCTACCCTTTCAATTCTTCAAAGATACACAAAGGGGAGCAAGCTGTAGACACCGTATTTGGTCCGGGCATTTGTTTATTATTAATGTTTTTACATTATTTATTTATTTTTTTTTTCATATTTGATTGAGTCTTTTTAAGTTGTAAATTCACTTTTTTATTATGTATTTAATTAATTTCGAAAATTTGAGAAAATAACAAAAATAATGTTTTAATTGTTTGAGAAGGATTTTTACCTAATTTGACAAATAAGATTAACATTTTATGAGTATAAAATTGATAAGTCATTTTATGACTAAAATTTAATATTCATTTATTTCTATTTATGAGTATAAATTATTTAATTCATTTTTGGATTAAATATTTGATATTCATTTATGAGTATAAATTATTTAATTCATTTTTGGATTAAATATTTGATATTCATTTATGAGTGTAAATTATTTAATTCATTTTTGGATTAAATATTTGATATTCATTTATGAGTATAATATATTTGTTAATTTTGGTCAAAATACGTTTCAATTAAAAATAAAATTTTGAGTCATTAATTGTTTGATTTTAACCTTGTTTGATGTTCTCGTCGTCTATAAATATTGAGTAAAGAATCATTCAAAAAAAAGAGAAGATTAGGGCGAAAGGCTTCGAAAACGACAAAAGAAGATCAGAGCAAAGTCTCGTGGAGAGACGGATAAAAATTAGAACTTGATTTTAAAGTCAAAATTGAGACTTTGACCAAAAATAAGTTTCTCTCTCCAAAATTCCACTTTTCCCTTTATTTCTTTTTCCATTTTTTGAGGTACACGCAGATCGAGGTCCTTACTATTCATCATCACTTACCTTCAACCTTCAATCTCTTCATCTTCAACCTCAAAATCCGGCGATACCCACCATCTCCGGCGAAGCTCCAGACGGCGGCGCGCAAGCAGACGACTGTACGAGACGACCACGGATCAGGCGACGACGACACTCGAGCAGACGGCGGAGCGTGAACCAGCAGGACCACGGCGGCGGACGGAGAACGTCTGCGCGCAGGGCGGCGCACCTGCGACGAAGCTCCCACGACGGCTGCATTCGGCGGATCTTGACGGCGGCGCACCTGAACAGACCCGATACCTGCGACGATTCTCACGAAGGTTGACGACGGCGGCGGATCTGCTACCCACCTTCAATCGGCAGTGGCTGAAGATCAAGGAAGAAGGGTAAATTTTATTGTTTTTGAGTTATTTACGAATTTGCCATTAATGATATTTTTAATTATAATTTTAACATTCTCTATTTAATTACAAAACATCCTTCTTTGTTTTCTTATTTACATTTTTATAGTTGATTTTCAATTTAATATTTGAACTTCTATTTAAATTATAATGTATTTTCCTTTTCAATTTTAAGAGTTTTAGGTATCTTTCAACTTGCCTTAATTTAAGTTTGTAAATAAATTTTAATTATTTTGTAAATATATATTTCAAACAAATTTTAACTTTTATCTTTAATTTGAATTTTTCTAAATCTCAATTTGATTTTATAATCAAAATTATATTTTCGTTTAAAAATAACGTTTGTAAAAATAAAATAATGTTTGTTTTGAGGGCTGAGTAATGTGACTTCGTAGAGTTTCGACTCTCGTGCAAGCATACGAAAATTCTTCCAATCACTTTTAAAAAAAAGGGCAAATCAACGTGTTTTAAAATAAAATATTATCATATAAATCCTATGACGGAGTTGGGATAAATTTCTCAAATTCTTGAGGTAAACAATTTCCTTTAAATAAAAGGAAATTTAATATGATAATTAACTAAGGATATTTTTCCCTCAATACATCAAAACTCTTACTTTATTTTTAAAGTTAAGGTTTGATTAAATGAGACATTGTTTTTTTATAAACTATTATTTATTTTTTTCAAAATAAGGACATTTTAAAATTAACGGGATAATATAAGATAAAATATGGCTACCGTTTTTAACGGGTGTTGTAGGGTGCTAATACCTTCCCTACACTCAATCGACTCCCGAACCTGATTTCTGTTTTCTTAGACCAGTTTTTGTTTTAAGGTGACCAATCACACCCAAAATGGTTGGTGGCGACTCCATCTCTTTATTTTTAAAACAAAACCCTTAAAAGAGGACGTCGGCCGCTCCGCGTCGCGATGACGTTGCGACATTTAGTACGTTGGTGCATCACCGAATTTGAAGTAATGTACGTCGCACTAATGTTGTCACACAAAAGAAGTGGAGTTGACAGAGAAAAACCAAGTTCTTTAAGGATAGAAACGACTCAAGTAAGCTCAACGACGACATTAGTCAGACCCCTATATTTTGATTCGGCACTAGAGCGAGACACGATTTTTTGTTTCGAGGAGGACCAAGAAACGAGATTAGATCCCAAAAAGGTGCAGTAGCCACGGGTGCTACGCCGATCATCTGGACAACTCGCCCAATCAGCATCGGTAAAGCATGTGAGCGTTAAAAGAGACGGCAAAACAGAGAGCCCACGATGTATAGTCCCTCGCATATAGCACATGATCCGCTTGACGGCTATCCAATGAACTGAGGTCGGGGCATGAAGGAATTGACAAACCTTGTTCACAGCAAAGGACGAGTCTGGACGAGTGATTGTACAATATTGCAGGACACCCACAATGCTCCAGTACTCAGTAGGATTGGGCAGTAAATCATCATCATGTATAGAGAGAGAGCCCCTCCTGATATCATTGGCGTAGGGAGCTGTTTGAAGTTCCAAAGATCAGTGCGCACGAGCAAATCCTATATATACTTGCTTTGACAAAGGTGAAGCCCAACACGAGTTCTCGAAACATGAACACCCAAAAAATATGTGAGAGGACCCAAATCTTTAAGCAAAAATCGAGTATTTAAGCTAAAATGAGAGAAGTGAGCATAGAAGAGTTGCTACCGGTAAGTATAATGTACTAACATAATTACAACCGCTGAAAAAGAACGAAAAAAAAAACATAGATGAGTCTGATTTAGATGCCTGAAAACGCCAAGTAACCAGACATGAAATGAGTTTCATAAACCAGGCTCTCGGACTCTGTTTCAGACCATACAAAGCTTTATGGAGTCAACAAACAAAATAAAGGCGGCTACCATCAATGAAACCAGGGGTTGTTCCATATAAACCTCATCTAGCAAATCTTCGTTCAGAAAAATAATTATTCACATCCAACTGACGAATAGGCCAATTAATGGAGACAACAATGGAGACAACAATATGTACCGCGACGGGCTTCACAACAGGGTTGGATGTATCAAAGTAGTCCACTTCATATGTTTGGTTAAAGCCTTTGGTCACTAGGAGAGCTTTATGACGTTCAATCTCGTCGGTTGGTTTCACGTGAGAATACATGGTAAAGATGACTAAAAATGGTGAGCTACTGTTTTTTATGGAGAAAAAATATGGGAGGAAAGGAAAAATTTAGCTTCATAAAAAATGACATGACGAGAAACATAAATGCGTCTGGAGGTATAGACCAAGCATAAATAGCCTTTGTGATTGGAACTATAGCCAATGAAGACACACTCTTTTGAACGAAAGTGTAGTTTATGTGAGTTATACAGTCGAAGGAAAGGAAAACAGGAGCACCCAAAAACACGTAGAAGGTGATGATTATGTAAGGCTTTGTAAAGATACAAATATGGAGATTTATGTTGCAGAGTGGGAGTTGGAAGACGGTTAATTAAAAAAACATCAGTTTAGAAAGCAAATGGTAAAAAAGACAAAGGGACAACGAATGAGTCAAGAGAGACAATCCAACTTCAACGACATAGCGAACATGACGATTCTTACGCTCTACCCTACTATTATGCTCTGGTGTATATGGACAGGAGACTCGATGTAAGATGCCATGAGTAGCTAAAAACGAGGAAAGAGAGCGAAATTCTCCGCCCAAACGGTTTGTAAAACTTTAATAGAAAAGTAAAATTGTTATTGACTAAGGCTCTAAAACAGAGAAAAATAAATACAACTTAGTCTTTTGTGTTAAGTAAATAAATACAAGTGAAACGAGTGTAATCGTGGATAGATAATAAAAATAGGAGAGAGTCACATAAATCAGAATAATCTTTTTTTTTTTTTTTTTGAGTACATTGGAGATGGGGGATTCAAACCACAGACCTCTTCGTCGTTAACACATACATATGCCCGCTGAGCTATGCTCGTTTTGGCATCTGAATAATCTTTAACATCCGAATAAAATATGAAACCATAATAAAATCAAATATTCATAATAATTTAACGAAGACGGCAGAAAGATTGTCGGTCGAACATCTGATTTACGAATCTGATACCCTTTAAAAAAATTCAATTCTTATTTACCTCTCAGCCATTGCTATTTTAAATTTCCGTTTTGTTCATTGTTTTGTTTTGCACTACTTGGCTGCCGACCGAAATAATATTTTCTTAGGTTCAAGTTTGAACTGCAAATTAGATATCATTTTTAACTCCATCCTTTAGCTTCAAATTTTTCAATTTTTCTTTACAAAAAAAATAAAAATCAATTTAATTTTGGTACTGTAGATTTTACTTCAATTTGTTAACTATAATTTGAATTAAAAAACAAAATAATAATTGTTGCCTATAATTTTAAAAGTTATATTTTTTATCTTTTTAAAACAAAGTTGGAAGGGATAAAAATCAATTTATACATTTCAACTTTGATGATTCTATCAATTAAAATACTCAATTAATAATTGTATGTCTATCAATTTTCACTATATATTAAAAAGAATATTAATTTTGAAACTTTTTTTTTTAAAAGTATTTAATTAATTGCAGTGTGGGAATCGAGCATCTAACCTCTTGGTCATTAATTCATGAGTTGAGTTATGCTCATGTTAACAGTTTTCACACATGTTGAAGACTTATAATTTATCAATTAAATCTCTAAACTTTCATATCTCCATTTTAATTTAACGTTTTTTTTTTAAATCTAAAAGTAAATTGATACACTTTTTTTTTAAAAGTTTGAGAATTTTAATTGAGAGTTTGAGGTTTTAATTGATACAACCTCCAAAATTTATTGATATAATTTTATATTTGTTCTTTTATTTTATATGATTTGATTAAGCATCGTAAATCTTTATATCATTATTTTATTTAATATACCAAATATTTTCTATTTACATAATAACTTACGGGGTAAAAAATGGTTGAAGATCATTTGTGAAGTTTCACCAAACTATAGCCAAATCGAGCATAGCTCAATTAGCATAAGGTTGTGCCCGTGACTATGAGGTCATGGGTTCAATCCTCGCTTTAATTAAAATACTGTTGCAAAACATAGACCTATAATTCATAAACATTATTTTTAACTTTCTCCTTAAGACTAACATACGAACGCCTATACATAGTAGTTGTTGAATTAGGAAAATCTGGCATACGAATGTGCTTGAATCTTCAATACTGACGGAAGGGTTAGGAACCATAATTATTTAGAAAACATAGACCTATAATTCATATACTAAGGTTTGTTTCAACTTTTGTAATCAAGTTATCTTTTAAACTTTAGAACACGTGGGGAACGCATGTAGTATCAAACTAACGTTCTTAAAGAAAGCGAAACTACTCGCGATAAAGACTTGAGACATTAATTTTCAAGCACATTCTGAAAGAGAGTGCAACTCAATCGCCCCCTCCGGCCTCCCTACCTAATTTGCGTTTTTCATGAAAAATTTTGCGCGTGTTTGCTTGGTGTGTAAAGAATATTTATTTAAAAAGAATATATATATTATAAGGGTGAAACTTTCTCTCATTCTTATCGTTCAATAACATGTGGGATAAAATTCAAATCTACGACATTTTTAGTCGAGACTTTAGTTTATCAAAGTCTACACAATATGAGGTATGAAAATTTAAACCTTTGAACCTCTAACCTCAAATGAAGAAATAAATGTCAATCAAATGTTGTAGGGTCGTACAGGCAAAAAAAAAAAAAATAAAAAAAAAAAAAAAAATAAATAAATGTTGTGAGTCATACGGTTGTATTGTAAAATTAGTCTAGTTGGACATAAGTTGGCAAATATTAAAAAAAAAAACATTTTGGCAGAATAATATATAGGGATCTAGGGCTAGGCCCGGCTTACTGAACTCATCTAACGGGCTAATACCAACGAAGCCCAAAAATTCTGATCCATGAGGTTCAGAATTCTGAAATTTTTAGTAGTAGTCCCTACTCCAAGCCTTGCTTCTCCTTCCCAAATCTGCAACTCCATACTAAAACCCTAATTTCCGTCGATCTCAGTAACAGCAGAATTCAGTCATCATGGCCTCATACGAATATGAAGACTCACGGGCGAACTATGATGACCCCCGACACTCGTCGGCGCCGTCTCCGGCTGGCCAAGACGGTGGCTATGACCCTAATTTCGTTCCAGATTCCGTCAAGTCCTTTGTCGTTCATCTATACCGACACATCCGTGAGAAGAATGTATACGAAACCCATCAAATGTATGAAACCTCCTTCCAGACCCTATCGGACCGCCTATTCAAGGACACACCGTGGCCGTCAGTAGATGCCGTGGCTCATTTTGTTGATAATGACCATGTCTTCTGCCTGCTTTACCGTGAGATGTGGTTCCGCCATCTCTATGCGAGGCTGTCACCAACTTTGAAGCAGAGGATTGACTCGTGGGATAACTATTGTAGCCTATTTCAGGTGGTTTTGCACGGTGTCGTGAATATGCAATTGCCTAACCAGTGGCTATGGGATATGGTAGATGAGTTTGTTTATCAGTTCCAGAGCTTCTGCCAATACCGGGCCAAAATGAAGAATAAGACCGAGCAGGAAATTTCGCTTCTGAGGCAGTACGATCAGGTTGCTACGATTAATTTGTTTTTTTTTTTCCTTTTCTTTTCCTTTTCCTTTTCCTTTTTATTATTTTTTATTTAGAATATGGACACATGGGTTCTAGTTGTTGTATGAAAATATGGAGGTTGCGTGTTACTCTGTCTGCAATTAGACAAGGAAGTGAACCCCATAGGTCACAAAACAGTATTATTTCTTGGTCTTCTCATTGTTCTATATGAATTAATGTGTATTTAGTGTTATCAAATTCATAGTAATTTTGTATTGGATTTGAAGCCTATATTTTCCCTAAGGAGGTTAAAAATAGCTGTAATTCCCTGAATCCCATGGTTTCCAATCTTCGAATGACAAACTTTTAAGACCTATGAGATGTGGAAAGTGTTATTTTGTTTTTCATATTTTTTCTAATGGAGTTCATGTGCTCTAGGTCTGATATTTGTTCCAAGTTTGATAGCCATGTTTGGGTGTATCTGCATCCAACAGGCACATATCCTTCATACACTCATCATCTTGCAGTCACCTCCACTTAAGAGTTTTTTTGCCCGTCTAGTCTTAATGGTTTTTATGATCTATCTATGTCCAAAGGACTAGGAGCTTAACTTTAATGGTTGTTTAATTCCAGGCTTGGAACGTCTATGGTGTCCTCAACTACTTGCAAGCATTTGTGGAGAAATCCTCAATCATTCATATTCTTGAGGAGGAGAAAGAAGGTCTTGAACAATTTACTGCCACTGATGGGTATGACTATAGTGGTGGAAGTAGTAATGTTTTGAAAGTGTTGGGATATTTCAGCATGGTTGGATTACTCCGGGTTCATTGCCTGTTAGGTGATTATCACACTGGTTTGAAGTGCTTGCTCCCAATTGACATAAGCCAGCAAGGTGTTTTTACTAGTGTGATTGGAAGCCATATTACTACTATATACCATTACGGGTTTGCCAACCTAATGTTGCGCAGGTATGTTTTTTCTCAGTCTGCGATTCGTTCAAGTGTTATATCTCATTGATGCATTGTTTTCCCTCCCCTGCATACCTTTTAATGGATTTTGAATTTTGGTCGAAGGTATGTATAATGATGTTAGTGCCTTATCTAGTTACCACTTATTATTTTTTGATGGATTACAAGAAAGTTCTATAATTTTAGATGGGCCTGTAATGTGAATCTTTTTGTTTTTTAGGCCTTATGTCTTGCCCTATCCTTCCATTTGAGCTCTTTCAATTTTCTTGTTTCAACTTTCAAGTTCTGCTATTACTTTTTCACTCTCCTGAGTTAAGGCGAGAATGTTTGGTCAGATTCCAGGCCTAATGAATTTTGGAAACTTCTGTACATGTTGCCAGTTTACTCTAAAGGATGAAAGGAAATGCATAATTAATGCATCTTATTTGTTTTCAGCAGTTGAAAGTTGAGATGTAAGATGCACTCAGTAGAGATGTTTACTACTGTATAAAAGATGATGGCTCGAATGATTAAGTATTGGATCTATACATAAAAAAGTTCATATTGAGGGGTTTCTGGTCTTACAATTAGCAAGAGATCCTTCCTGCCTGGTTTTGCATAGATAAGTGTGTGATAAATAAGAAAACAAGAGAATTATTGTAGTATTCACAATGATTACATATTTGGTTCTTATAAAAAAAATGATTACATATTTGGTTATGACTATTTGGCAATTTCTGAATCACATTATAGGATGCTTGTGACCTGCTGAACAATCTGGTATATTACACACAAACATTAATGCATTCTGTTATTTGATTTGATTGATTTGTTTGCATAATTTTTTTCTTCAAACTTGTTGCTCATTTGGTTAATGTCCCAGAACACTTCTTAATGTACTGGTATCATCTCATTTAATAACCCACCACCACCACACCATGGTACACACTAATAAAGGGTGCATGTAACCTTGCTTCTCCCTCCTCCTCTCTTCTGTACATTTATTTTTTCTGAAACAGGGTTTTGCTTCCTATAGAAGAATGCGTACTTTGTGAAATATTGATTTTATATGGACGGTGAAGAAAAATTGAAATGCATGCAAAGTTGAGTGTCAAATCTTTACTAGATTTCTTAGAGTGAATTCTAAATAAAGTTCATTTTCCCATATTTTCACTTAAAAATGAACTTTTTCCCATCATTTCTCACTTAAAAATGAATTCTAAATAAAGTTCATTTTCCCCTATTTTCAGGTACGTGGATGCCATTCATGAATTTAACCGAATTCTCTTGTATATTTATAAAACCAAGCAATACCATCAGAAATCTCCTCAGTATGAGCAGATTCTGAAGAAGAACGAGCAGATGTATGCCTTGTTGGCAATATGTGTTTCACTCTGTCCACAAGGGAAGCTTGTTGATGAAACTGTGAACTCTCAGTTGCGGGAGAAGTATGGTGAAAAGATGATCAGGATGCAAAGGTATGACGAGGAGGCTTTTGCCATCTATGATGAGCTTTTCTCATATGCTTGTCCGAAGTTCATCACTCCATCTGCTTCTAGTTTTGAGGAGCCTCTAGTAAACTACAACCAGGTAAGCTTTAGGTCTGTATTTTTAAAGAAGTTGTATTTTGGAACTATTAGCAAGTAGCAGCTATTTTGTAAGAAAATTTCTAGATGTACCTGCCATTGAGTCCTGAAGTTGACAAGAAATATCATGCATTAAACTTGAGTGTTGTGAGACCATGCAAATTATTGAAATTAGGTGAGTGAGTGACTTGTGTTCTGCTGAATGAGTCAAAAAATATGAAGCGGAGATGTAGAGATGAAGGATAACATTCTGTGACATTGAAATTAGGTGAATGAGTGACTGCCCTGCCTAATGAGTCAAATAATATGAAGAGGAGCAGTTGAGATTCTTTGACTATTCAACTTGAGTATCCTTTGGAGTTTCTAAAAAAACATCATTTCAGGAGGATTTTTAATATCTCTAAGACCAACATTTCTTTTATTTTGAGCATCTTACTCTAGTTTTGTCTACTTTTTGTGCAAATTGGAGTTGTAGATTAAGATTGGTGACTTTGATTTCATCATTTTTTCATAAAATCTATGCATGCATGAGGTCATGTGAAATCCCTTATGTGTGTGTGTGTCTGTGTTGCGTGTGTTGGCTCTCTCTTTCAGAGGTTTTATTCACGTCTCTTATTTTTAACAGGATGCCTATAGACTTCAATTGAAACTATTTCTTTATGAAGTAAAGCAACAACAATTACTATCTGGCATCCGGACCTTCTTGAAAGTGTATTCCACCATCTCCCTTGGCCAGCTTGCGATTTACATGGAAGTGGATGAATCCACTCTAAGGTTGGAATTAGAAGACAGCAGGACATATCACCTTCTCATTTTTATGAGCTGCTGCATGTTTCTTAAGATTAATTAAGCGGTGGTATTTTTTTGGGTTATATTTACAGGACGATTTTGTTGACGTACAAGCATAAAACCCATGCTGTTGATAGTGTTGGAAAAATTATGTCCAATGCAGACGTGGATTTCTTCATTGACGATGTATGGCCTACTTTTCTTCTATTACCTCTTTGGTTTGCAAATGCATTTTGAGTTCAGAAAACATGACACGTTTTTCAGTAATCCATTTTTGTTATTAACATGGTTGAAGTTCAGATGGTTTCAAGTTGAAAATATCATGCGGTTTCTGTAGTCTTGTAATATTTTATGGGTTGATTTTAGCTTGTTATTATTTTCATTATTATTATTTTTCTTATACGAAAATCATTTAGCTTGCAAATAAATGTTTGTATGGCAGCTCTGCTGCGTTTATGATTGTCTGTGCTGTATTTGTTTAGTTTTTCTATTGATTTTTTTATTCTCTGATCTATCATATTCATATATCGATTTTGCTGCCATACAAATTGGATTCAATCTGACTTCTTCCTTATGATACATATTTAGTTGGATACTCATGAAGGAGAAATATTTTGTAGTATTTTAAAAAATTGCTGACCTAAAGGACGCTGCCTTTTAACTTAATCTCATTGCAGGACGTTATTCATGTTGTTGATTCTAAGCCTGTAAATCGCTATGGAGATTTCTTCTTGCGGCAAATTGTTAAAGTATGTAAAGTTTCCTGTCAATCTTATATCTCTACACTTTATTATCTGTGGATGAAACGATAATCGTGCTTGTGTTTTTCTTTCTGACAGCTCGAAGGGATGATTAACGATTTGGACAGAGTGAAACTGGACTGATTTCTTCTTCATAGTTTGGTTGAGCTGCTTTTTTGACGAGGATTTTACCAAGGAACGTTTACTCCATTTAAAGCCTACATTATCCATTTTTCATCTTCACTCTGTACTTTTATTACTGGTTGTAGATACTTCTGGGAAAGCAATTTCAATCTCCTGCACTTGCTCAAATGTCACTCAGATATCAGAGTGTTGAAGGCTTGTAGCC
Organism: Herpetospermum pedunculosum; assembly: GCA_028017165.1. Lineage (NCBI taxonomy): Eukaryota > Viridiplantae > Streptophyta > Magnoliopsida > Cucurbitales > Cucurbitaceae > Herpetospermum > Herpetospermum pedunculosum. The sequence goes on from CM051522.1 coordinate 86,997,141, forward strand.
TGATTTAATTTTATCATCTTGGCATTTAAATGTTATTAGTTGATTTACTAAATGGCATGTATCCATCTTAAAATTTTCGTTTACATGAAGCATAAGACTTGAGATGTTCAAACAAAAGCCCCTTTTGTTCAAGTTTTCCTTATATGTAAAAGTGCATTTAATAATTTCGAGTTGGTTGTTTCTGATATGGTGTTCCAGCTCCTTTGGTTGCGTTGTCAAGATCCCATGTTTGTATGGGAAAATCGTTACTTATACTCTTTTGTCTGTGAATACGAGGTATGTTTGTATGGGTAAAGCGTTTTACAACCGTCATCTTTATCAAAAAGATATTCGTGGAAATTATTTTATTTTAAATTTAACAACTATGATGATTATAGTTGTGGAAATATTTATAAAATATGTGTTCCTTATTGAAATTTTAAATACAATTAAACTTGTCATTAATATATTTGTTGGTAACAATGTAACCTAGGCATTCACTGCTGCTGCAAAAACGCAAATTGAAAAAACTAAATGGAAAAGTTGTCAATTTGGTAAATTATCTAACTTAGGATATGTTTGAAATTGATTTTGAAAAGTAGAAAATCACTTTGAACATGCTTATTAGCATTCACTAGTAACAACTAATCATGTTTTATTTCCCTTTATTTTAGAGTATACCAATTTACAAAATAAAACACCTAGTAGAATTCTCTTTATTTTAGTGTATACAAATTTACGAAATAAAACACCCGGTAGAATTTTAATGTCACGTCGAATTTTGCGAGATGATTTAAATTTATTTATTAGCTAACAATAACATGAGTAAAATTGAATTGAAATTATTGACAAAAAGGTTAAAAAAAATATTTAAATAATTGAATATGCATTTCCATTTTTTATTTTATTTATCAGGTTGATTTGAAAATAACTCGCACGTCCATGAGGATGCCGAATACTATAAATTAGCTGGACTTCGGTTCCTTTGGCGCCCAATTCACTTTAGTCGCACTACTATGATATGCGAAAATCCGCGGGCTCGAGAGCGAGGTGGAAGTACAAATTACTAGGTTTTCTCTCCGTCGTTGTCTTTCGATTTAGCAATGGAGAAGCTCGGATTTCCAAGCATGAAGAGGTTGAACCAGTTGAAGTCACTCTCTGGTTCGGCACAAGGAACTACGAAAACGTTCTCCTTCTCTCCGCGTTCCGTTCCGGACTCTGCCTCATCGGGAAGTTTTGTCAATTTGAAGAATGCTGCAGGTTCTAATCGGAAAGTTCAGTGTTAATCATTCTTTTGTAAGGTATGAAGTTTTATTTTGATCGTCATCGTCTTGTCCATATTATGCAGAGAAATTGATGAAAGAGCAAGCTTCTTTAAAGACTGATCTGGAAATGGCGGTATGAAGCTCCATTCTCTATGTGTGATGCGCGTAGTCTGTGTGCTATTTTCTGTAGTTCAGTTCGTTAGGTCTGAATTATTTTTTCTCGGAACTGTTACGTTTTCTTTTTCCTATGATCATTCTGCGGGGTACTCGATTTCTAAGTTGGAAAATTTTACAGAATGCGAAATTGAGGAAATCAGTGGAACACGGACGTGCTTTGGAGGACAAACTCCAGAATGCCTTGAATGAAAATGCCAAACTCCAGGTGAAGCAGAAAGAAGACAAGAAGTTGTGGAAGGGATTGGAATTGAAATTCTCGTCGGCGAAGACACTGAGTGATCACCTCACCGAGACATTACAGCATTTAGCCAGTCAGGTTCAGGATGGTAGTTACCAATCCGAGGCTCAAAATTTAAGCCTTCCTTTTTGTTTTGTTAGTAATTAGTAATAATTAATCTCAGTATGGCTTACTTAATTTAATCATTGTATTAATGAAATCATACAGCTGAGAAAGACAAGGAGGTCTTAGAAGCCAAATTATCTGCAAGTTCTACAGCTGTTGATGGGTTAAACCAACAAATGCAGGAGTTATCAATAAAAGTAGAATCTGCAGAAGAAACAATAAGAAATCGTAAGTTCTTAATTTTTTGAACTTGATTTCTTCCTGCAACATTTCGTTGGTTAATCTCACAATGTACCATAAAAGTCTCTGTTCTATCTTGGTAAACTTTGGAGTGCAAGTTGTTATCTAATGCTCTTGAACTCTGAACATAGGTGAAAAGGAGCTGGCGGAGCTCAAAATTGAGAAAGAGGAAAGTTGTAAATTGTACAGAGAAGAACAGCAGAGAACTGCAAATCTGATTGTGGAAAAAGGTAACTATAACGATTAAGGCTAAAAAATGCATAAAGTTCATAAAACAATGCATGCTTAGTAATTTGGGATGACAATCTTCCTGTCGTAATATGGAAAATTTCATTTTGGAGATGAGGACAGGGAAGTATTGTCCGACGATAACCAACTCTCAGTTTTCTATTTGCTTATCAATATAGATGTGTATTAACATGAATGCTTTAATTTTATCAATCCTCAGTTGCAATGTATATATATGAATTGATGAATGTTTATTTAGTTATGTTATATAAACAAAAGAAAATTAAGCCTACGGGGAACTATTCCCTACCATATCATTTCCAATCCTAACCTTGATTCCTTAAAGCCGGGAATAGGACCGAGACAGAAATTTTATTGACATTGAACAATTCCTTTACCATTGTTAATTATAAATGAAATACAATTTTGTACTTGAAGAATTTTGTACAGAGATTCCTAAAACCTTTAATTAAAGCAATGTTTAATTTGGTCTTTTTTTATCATGCAACATTGATAGTGAAGTTGAATGTAACTTTGTAGACTTCTCTTCTAAGATTCGGAAAGCTCAACTAAAAACTTTGTTGTTTGGGCTTTTTCTTTCCTGAACACTCCAGTCATTTAGGTTATTCAGGAGCATTAAGCATACTTGGTTGTTTCATTTGAGGTTGAAAACTACCTTGTCGGACTTTATTTGATATTCTTTACAATCAGAATATTCTTAATTTTATAAAATACATAATTATGAATATTTTTTTTCCGGTAAGGGGACAAATAAGGTACCACAAACATCATGGTTTTGGCTGCCTAATGCATTTCCCCCCCTCATGATCCTCCTTCGTTGACACTGATGAAATATAAATTTGGCTACTAGTGCTTTCACTTTAAATCAACTTTTTACCTGAAAAATTTCCAGAGAATTTTTAAATACAAGGAGTCAAAATTACTGTGCTAAATCTCTAATCGCATGCATTACCCTACTTGATAGTTGTAATACATTCATGGTTCTAAATTTTTTGATTTATGAAAGGAGATAACAATCAAGTTTCCAGTTTTCTGTTTCCCCCACCATAGCAATTGACTCAATGTTATCCCTATCTTAATATAAAACTATTAAAGCTTGTTGAAATATTTTAAATAGCTCATGATGTACTAAAACTTGAGAAAAGTAAAATTATAATCTTGTAGTATTTTATTACTTTATTCTCATAAAGGTGGATTACTACGATACTTTCTTGCAGACTCTATGACCAAGAGATTTGAAGAAACGGTTGTGGAGAACAGGTTGATCATAGAGGGCTTGAACGCTAAACTGGAAGAGGCACAATTAGAGTCAAACTCAAAAGAAGATAAAGTTATTAGTTTGATAGCCTCACGAGATGTCTTGCAGAAGGAAAAGAGTGATTTGGAAATGCATAATGATGAGGTTCATAAGAAATTAGATGCGTCACTTTTGGAGACCAAAAACCTTGAAAATCTCGTACATTTATTGGTTGAGCAGCTTGTTGAATTGGATCGTCAGAACTCAACCTTTTTAGAGAAATTTAATCAGCTAAACCTTCTAAATGACTCTTGCTTTAAGCTGGCTAAATTGGAGAGGGATGTTGCTTCAGAGCTGGCCCAAAAGCAATACAACGAGCTTCATGAAAAATTGTTGTGTAGAACATCAGAAAAAAATGCACTCACATTGATAAATGTAGAATCACAGCAAAAGGTGGATGAGCTTCAAAAAGTCCAGGAATCGCTCATGGCACAGTATTCAGAAGAATCTCGTTTAGCAGGAGAGAGAATTCAAAAGTTGGAGTCTGAAGTAGAAACTCTTGTTTCAGAAAAGACCGAGACAGAATCATTAGTTTCCAAGTTAGAGGATAAAATTGGTACTTTGTCAGAAAGTTCAAGATCATCTGAGAGTAAAATGGTATACATCTTTCTCAACAGATCTAAATTTTTTGATGACAAGTACTGTTATTCGACTAACTTTATTGTATATTTTCTTGCAGCAAGATTTGTTGCAGAAGATTTCCGCACTAGAAATTGAGAATCAGTGTAACATAGAAAAAATGGAGACAGAGTTACACGACAAAGCAGAAGAGATGGGTAATTTGATGGAGGAGAGTGAAAATCATAAAAAACGTGCAGATATGCTTGAGGTAGAGGGTGATCAACTTCGCAATATTTTGAAAGAAAATGAAGAATTTATTCTTTTGTCGAAGGAGCTTGAGAGGAAGCTAGAAGAAGAAAGTAAAGAGGTTTGGTAAATTATACTGTTGCAATTGTTGATTTTCATGACAAATTCTCATGATTAGCTTTTGAATGAACTTAACTTTAAGACCAAGGACTCATCTATTGCAGAATAAATCTCTTTTGGTTGCTGCTGAAATGAAGCTTTCTGATGCTAAAAGACAGTACGACACAATGCTGGAGAGTAAACAGATGGAATTATCAAGGCATTTTAAAGAAATATCCCATAGAAATGATCAGGTATTATTTGCTACCATTTTTCTCACAAACGCTCTTCATGCGGCCAGACTACCTTTATTTAGGCTGACAGCAGTGAAACTATTAGGCTATCAATGACATCCGGAATAAGTATGAAGTGGAGAAATTGGAGATTGTCAACAAGGAAAAAGAAAAGGTTTACTCTTAGTACTCGTATTTTGCAACATATTTCAATATCAAACTTCTTGCTTATTCATTTATGCATACAGGCAGATCAAGTTGTACAAGAGATGGAAAGAAATTGTGAACAAAAACTAACAGAAATGAAGGAAGAATCTAGGCAATGCCTGATTCGCATTCAGGAAGAACATGCTGCTCTGGTAACATTTGAAAAGAAAAAAGTTTAACTTATCTTCCTATGATCAAAGATCAAGATATTCATAGTTGACATGGCCCACCCGATAAGATTTACCATCTTTTCTTTGTTCCTTTTTTTTCCGCGTGTTCTAATTACTACCAAATCTTATATTCTAGATTATGGATGACGTGCATCAGATTCCTTTTTGATCCATGTTAAAATACTAGCATGTTGTACTTCCATTTTGTTATGACAATTTGAGCTGTATTGTATTAAATGTTAAATTTCTCATATCAGAAATGATGAGAAACTATCTGACAGCCTTAGTGGACTGGCCAGCTTATGAGTGAAGTTAACTTGTAGTTTAGTAGTAATTGAATTTCTTATCTGTCACTATCAATAATCGTAGTTCATTAAACAATTTCAGAAGCTTCTTTGTTCGGGTGGTGCACTAATTTTATTGGCTGTCATATGTTTATTTGTTTATTTGATGGTAAATACGGAGCCTCAATGAGTAGTTTTTTATATCCTACATTTTGACTTCGTAGTTGAGTCAAATTCAGCAAGAGCATGCCAGAAATGAACAAATTTGTAAAGCCAACCATAATGAAGAGTTAAAGTGTGCTCAACTACAAGCTGAGAACGAATTGAAAGAGGTTGTATATATTCATTTTTTGGTTTCTGTCGTGTCAGCCCTTACACCATTAATTAATAGTTCAGTAATTTATAATGTTCCAGAAATTAACGTCACTGAGAAGTGAACATGAGGCTCAGACAAAAGCTTTGAGATGTCAAAACGAAGATGAATGTAGGAAGCTTCAAGAGGAATTGGATCTCCAAAAAACCAAAGTACTTACAAACTCAGGTATAAATATCAAGTATTGTGCTCATGTCTTAATCTACTCATAAATGTCACAGGAAGACAGGCAGAGAACTTTGTTGCAATTGCAATGGAAAGTGATGGGTGACAAGCTACAAGAGGACCAAGAAGTGAATTCAAAGAAGGTAATCTCCTGTCCCATGTGCAAGTGTGCACATGCATGTGATACTACCAATCAACTTCATGCCATTTCCCTCCTGAAGCTTTCTTGTAACTTCAACTTGGTAGCTAGATGTATTCTATCATCTATGTGCCGTTGATCAATTTCAGACTTTTTATATAATGTACAATACATGAAACTAATTCTCGTTGGATCATTTTTCTCCACTCTCAAAATTTAATATGGTTATAAAGAAGCATTCTAGTTCTTCGTATAGAACTTCATTGGATTAAACTACGGAGGTTAAAATATATTTCTAGTTCTTGCACTTAAATGTTTGTAACATTTTGGTCCTTATATTCTTCTTTCAAATAATTTAATTTTATGTAATTTTAAAAATGCAATCATTAAGTCTTGGGGTTTAAAAATTATACGCGTGTTATTTTATTTCCTGATATTAAAGGTGTAAATTCAATTTTCAAACACGAAATCTCTAGATTACTCCTATGCTTTATATTATTGAGATTAAAATTAGTTTATCCTTCATAATTTAATAACTTGTCATGGCGCAGGACTACTCCGTGTCATCAATCAAGATGAGAGGTTCTGGTGGTTCCAGAAAAAGCAAGCGTGCTCTGATTAGAACAGAAAATGAAGAGGTGCTACTGACAACTGATAGATAAATTGCAGAAAAGAAGTCTGTTGATCAGCAACGTTCTAAATTCTTTTGTATCTTATATCTTCTCACAGGAATCACCTTACATGCAAGCAGTTCAAACACCAGTATCACAGTTGTTGAAGACCGTAGAGGACATAAACACAGAAAGTGTTGCAAATATCCCTAAGCACCATAAGAAGGTAAGTTGTATGTTAAAATGACGTGCACTACACATTATCGGAACTGTCGAGAATAATGCATATAACTATTAATATCTTGATAGAAGCTCAAGGGAATTATGTGAAGTTCCAACTTTTTCCACACAGTTTTGCACTCGCCTTCTGCTCCATATTGAAACTAAATTAATGGCTGGCCAGGTTACTCGCCGTGAATATGAAGTTGAAACTACAAATGGAAGGACGATCACTAAAAGAAGAAAAACCAAAAGTACAGTTCTCTTTGAGGTATGAACCTGATCACTAAAATGAACCAATAGGGCCGTGCACATGTAGAGAAATCTCATAATTATTATTCAATAGTAAAATTTGTTCCTCATGTATATCAGGACCCGAGAAAACATAACAAAACTCCAAGAAGAAATACCCCCAGAGGTCCTGCCAAGGTAAAAGAAAAGGCTTATATCCATATCCTATTGGGTATCTTTCCCCTTCTTGGTTTGTGTACTGCAGTTGGCATTATTTGGTTGCTGATTCATGCTAACTTCAAATAATTCTCTAGTATCAACTAGATGAAAACTATAAAAAAAATGGGTTTTATGAATTATGAAATATCAGAGAACAACAATTTTCTATAGAAAAAAATCTGTTTACGCTGTAGTCTAAATGTTGTATTATTATGTATAACTTGTTTTATCCCAACTCTCTATGTAGACAATCAAGGCTGGAGGTCAATCACGTCCTTCAAACATTGGTGATCTGTTTTCGGAAGGGTCCTTGAATCCCTATGCAGATGATCCTTATGCATTTGATTAAAGGTATATTCAACCATATCCTTTTAGTTTTCAGGTTTCTTTCAAAGAAAATTTAATATCTTTTTCTTCTTACTCCTGTAGAATCTTCAGCATTTGATGTTCATTTGGCTGTTTATGTTATCCAAAACAAATTTTTAACCTAAAAAATTTAGTCAGCACGTTAAGATATCTCCAAACCCTAAAAAATAATAAAAATGACAAGAACGAATTCCAATGACAAAACTACATTTTCAGACTTTACATTCCTAATCCGAAGACAAGTGGAAGTCTCGATTAGTCCAAATAGATTTGCTTTTGAACCTTATGTCATTCTTTGTTCTATTTTTAGTGCCCAACAACTTGCTAATTTGCACATTTCTAAAAAATCCTTCAAATCTTAGAATCCTTACCACCGAAGGTCCAAAGTTATCCTAATTCCTAATACAACAATGATAACAATGATAAATCCCACAAGCACAAAAATTAGTCTATCCCCCCCTCCCCCCAATGTGACATGAATCTTGAAATGGGTACCAATAACCAAACACTATCAAGAGTTCCTAAATGGGAATTGGGAAAAACATCGATTTCGCTTCTCTTATGCTCACAAGAATCCATTATCCTGGTCCATGCTTGCAAAGTGTATATCAAGGAAGTGGACTCAGCTAATTTCATTTTACTGAAGTTACTCTGGAAGGAGGGATTCCTATTGGAGTTTTGACATGGGGTTGATGTAAATAACACAAGCTTTATGATTGTTGGCTGATTGAGTGTGTACGTTTATACTATTGAAACACTATTCAAATAGGGTTGGTTGTAAGATTATTGTTGGTCGAAAATAAGTTACACAGAGCAAATAAGTGATAGACAAGATCTGGATTGAAATGTACCAATAACCTGTATTTTCATATTCGAGCAAAGTTTCAAATGAATTTCAGTACCTCTTCTACGCCCATGGCTCATGGGACACATCAAATTTCATGGCTACTGCCTCTCCCTTCAGGTACTGCATCATCCATTGAAATTGAACTTATAGCTCGGATGGCTATGGGAATTGAACAGAGAGCTAAGAAGGTGAGCCTTCATTTTTTCTCTCACAATTGACTTGGTCTATTACTCAATAGGGCAAAGATATGAGATGACTTTACGTGTCAATACTTTTGAAAGGCAAGTTTCATCTTCTCAATGCTGCTTATTTCATTCAACTGTTATCTGTGTGCTTATAATGAACATATGTTTTCTTGTCCAATTCGATACGTGTAGCTCGCGGTGGATGTTTACAGTACTGAGAATGCAGCGTACTATTGTGTTGAAATTGGCTGAGGACTTGAATGTTTCTCATCTCAGGAAACAGTCCTCTGTTGACAGCTCAGTGATCCCTTCTAAAATTTGCTACTCTTAGGCTTACTGTGATACATAATACATATACTTCACTTGCATGGTTTTCCACTCAACTGTGGGTGGCGTAACTATTTTGTTATAGAATGGATTAGGACATGAACATAATCCATAAAATAAAAATGACATAAATAAACATACCCGTAGATGTTATAGTAATAGTTTCTTTTTACTTCACTTTGCCCAATGAATTTGAGATTTTTTTTTTAATGAATTTGAGAATTTTTTTTTTTTGACAACATGTTGTGGTGTGGGATTGAACCTAGGACCTCATGATTACTAGGCAATACATCATGTCGTTGAGTTATGCTCTTGTTGACAATCAATTCGAGAGTTGTATTGGTGGTGGTAATCACAGGAAAATCAAAGAGATTATATCAGATGTTTGAATCAAATACGCTTAATTAGAGATCTTGATAATTAACATAATCGGGCTCGGGTAATAGTATTTTCCAATAATTGAATGCATTTGATGATCGAGAATGGCATAAGAAGTCATCAATCTTTTCACCGGGCAATGTGGAATATTTAATTTAAAATGCCTTTTTGAATATATTATAAAGTTGATTTTAGTACTATAAAGGAAGGAAACAAAAAGTCAAAACTAGCCGTACTTCAAGAAAATAATTGTTTCTACTTGAAAGATAAAAAAAAAGAAGCAATTATGTTGTTGATCCCATAATTAAATAATATATATATATATATATATATATATATATATTTTTTTTTTTTTGAGTTTTGACGTCGGGTGTAAGATCAAACCATTGACCTTTAAAATACAAATTAAAATTTTATCTATTGAATTATGCTCGTAGTCTATATTACTCAAACATCAATCCTTTAGTCAAATATTTTTTTTCAGTAGGAGTGTGAGATTGAACCTTCGAATCTGACCTTGAAGAAAAGTTCGTTGTGCTAGGCTCATCTGGGTTAGTTAAACATATTTTCATTCATTAGTCTCTATTTGCATATATATATTCTTTTAGGCTTCATATACCTTTTTTTTATTAATAATATATAATATATTAATCATTTCTATTTGAAGTATATATATATTTTTTTTTGCAACAACATTTTAATTAATGTTGAACCCATGACCTCTTAATTTGGACACAACCTTATGCCCAAGTGAGCTATTCTTTTAGGCTTCATATACCTTTTTTTATTAATAATATATAATATATTAATCATTTCTATTTGAAGTATATATATATATTTTTTTTGCAACAACATTTTAATTAATGTTGAACCCATGACCTCTTAATTTGGACACAACCTTATGCCCAAGTGAGCTAGGTTCGGTTTGACTTTTATAAACTTGTTTTTTTTTTAAGTACATTGGGGGTGGGGAAAATTTGTTGAATAAAACATTTAAAGTGTACATTCATTTTTTATTAGAGTTGTTAAATATATATGCTCTCGTTGAGAGTTGAACTCAAGACCTCCCACTTACTAAACGGGTGATCTAACCAACTGAGCTACGAGAGCTGGTTCATATAATTTTCTTTTAAACATAACTTGTCATGCGTCTGTCGGGACACGAACCCGGGGCAATTGCTTGGAAGACAATTATCCTAACCGTTGGACTACAAACGCTTGACGAATTAGTTTTTTTTTTGCAACGGTATTTTAATAAATGAAAGTTTAATGCAATGAACGTGGATCGAACACATGACCTTCAAAATAATTTTCTCTTAAACATAATTTGTCATGCGTCTATAACGAGGATTTTAATAGAGGGATTGAACCCCCCAACCTCTTAGTCGAAGACATAAATAAAATTGGAAGACACATTGTTTGTTTTTTCTGAAATATCAGGAACTTCTACTTTTGATCGAAGCACATCACCTCCACAATGTATTGAAGTTTCTCTTTGACCCTTGAAATTAACGATTTCAATTGAGAAAAAGTAACTAAAGAAAATTCCAAAGCCTCTGGAATTTAAGACTCTACAGAGCTTGTCGAAGAAATCCTGCTACAACAACAAACAATAAGCGAAGCCGATAGATCCAGTAATTTACTCCCTGAACTGGTTAGGGTTGATCCACAAGCAAACTCCATGGCGCTACTATTTGATTCCATCAGAGTTCAGATAGATTTGAAGATGAAAAAAAGAAAGAAGCTCGAAAGAAATAAAACCAGCAGGAGCTGAAGAACGAATTCCACCAAACCGCAGAGCTTGATCCTCTTAATCCTCAGACGCTCCATAGCCAACTCGATCTTCAAATCTCCCACAGCTTTCCTCAGCTTCTCTTTCTCCTGAAAGGTAATTGACGTTTTAATTTTTCAAAATCGCTCAAGTCGATTAGCATTCGAATCAAATAAACCAGTACGCGAGATACTGATCATGAAATGTAATCGAGAACCTTCGATTGTTCATCGACAGTGGCTCTGAGGTGGCGATTTTGGGAGGATTTGAGGGAAGAAATCAGAAGAGCTGCTTTTGCACATCGAACGACGGTTTTGGATCTGATTGCTTCATCTCTGGATTCCGCTTCTACTTTCTCCATGATCTGATCAAAATGCAGGTATTTCTCTTAACGCTGCTCGTTCTTGTGAAGAATCCGCACAAGTGATTTTGAAAAGTTGGCTTGGGAATTAAGTAACAAGCGGAAAAAAACAATCAATATATTCATGCCCTGCCGCACATGTTTCTCGAGTTTCTCTACTTATTAAAAATTAAGCTGGTTGATTAATCATTTCTTTTCGCTAAAGTTTTCCACTACTATTATTAGTTAAATTAAAAGTTTAGTTGAAATTTTAAGAATGTGTTTCTAATCCCAACTGATGACCCTTAGTGGAAGACAACCTTATGCCAAGATTAATAAATTTATGAAATTTTATTGGTTGAATTATTAATAATACCCCTGAACTATAGATTTAGTTTAAAAAATACCCTTGAACTTTCAAAAGTTTAAAAAATGCTCTCATCGTTACCAACACACCTAAAATTACGATGGTTAAATTATAACTTGTACTTGTGTGACATGAAAAATGAAAACGTGGACGTCTAAGGTGTTAAAAAAAATATGAAAATCATATTTTATCGATTCAAAAGATCGGGCTAAAATCGGTGGAAAGTACAATTACAAGTTAGAATTTAATCGTCCACATTCGATTTTCGTGTATTTGTTAATGGTGAAGACATTTCTGAAACATTTTTCATAGTTCAGAGACATTTTTTAAACTTTTGAAAGTTTAGGAGTATTTTTTAAATTCAACTCATAGTTTTTTTTTTTTTTTTTTTTTTTTTTTTTTTTTTTTTTTTTTTTTTTTTTGATAATTTAGCCATTTTTATTTTATACTTAATAGATTTTTGACCTTTCAAACATTTTAGACATAAAATTAAGACATCACTTTCTTAATAGACAATTTTGTGCTTCAGGTTGATAAATTAAATTTTAAAAGATATTTAATAAGTGAAAAATTTATGAGAAAAAATTGAAAGTTCAAAGATTTAATATACACTTTTAAAGTTTAAAGATACTCAGCCTTACCACTTAATTGGACCAAAATTACTACTAAATAAATACATTATTAGTAAATAAGCTTAATACTTCATTTTCATTTTTTTTAGATTGTATAAAGACTCGCATTTTGGTTTTTGTTTTCCGCTTTTAAAAATGATCTTACCTATTTATAATTTATTTATTTGTACTTATATTTTTTTTTCAGAAATGTTTTTAAAACTCTACACACATTCAGTGAAAAATCTAAAAACTGTTCTTTAATTTTTTCTAAGAGTTGAAAGTGTATATATGTTTCTTTTTTTAAAAAAGTGTAACAAAGATAAAGAAAGTGCGAGAACAACAAAATAGTTATTCGTGAGAAAATCTCCGATACTAGTAGAAAACTATACTATATTACTGCTATTTTTTTTTACTGCAACAAAGATGAGGATAGAGATTGAACCTCGATCAGTACAGTACATGTCAATTACTATCTTTGAAATCTAATTCTTTGGAGAACTAGTTTTTTTAATCAAACTTACCCAACTTTACAAACATTTGAGATATATTGTTAAAATTCATAGTGCCTAGTTGTGTCTTGTAGCTTACGGATCCTATTATAAATGTAATGGGTCAGGTCAAGTGACTAATCAGATTTCTAAGGTAGTAGCTGTCATTATGATATATGAATAGCAGTACAACTATATTTTAATTAACTTTCATCCTCATATATAATCAAATAAACATTGATTCCTGATTGGGTCCAATCCCATGGAAGCTTCCAAATTAATAAATACGTTTTTTTATTTTTTGAAACAATAAATACGATCTTAAAGGTCATAGACGATAAGGAAAAAAAAAAATCTTGTACATACGATACGATGAGAACTTTGGTTTTTTTTTTTTTTTTTTTTGAGTACATTGGGGGTGAGGGAATTCGAACCACAGATCTCTTGGTCATTAAGTCATACATATATGCCAGCTGAGTTATGCTCGCTTTGGCTGAGAACTTTGGTTTAAGTTCTGCTATGTGGCATTAATGATGAATATGAATTAATATGAAACATGTTAGAAAATGAAGAGATTTCTCACACACGACACAACTTCGTCATTAACCACATGGACATGTAATAACTGATATTTTTCATATAATTACACATCCCCAAAAACAAAGTTTGCGGGGTAAAACATTCACTAAATAAATACTAATGATCAAATAAACACAACTAGACTTGATTTTGAATAGGATTTGGGAAACTTGTTTTGAAGGAGTGGGTTTGATTATTGTTAGTATTACGGTGGGAATTACTATTAGGTATAAAGAAGGTTTTAGTTGGAGGGGTTATTTGAGGATCTATTATTGGGTGTCTGAATTTGCAATTTGGGCATGTCGGTGAGGACTTCAAAAGCATAACCAATAAGTGACACTGCATGCAAACTCTAGCAACCATTTCTTGATCTTGTTTCAAAGCCCTTTCCAAACCAGACAATATAACCCCATCATCGCTCTTCATCTTCTTTGATTGGCAATTTAGATTGAGCTCAAGGTCCAAGCTCAAGGGATCCTCCAATCTTCTCCTTGGATCCATGGAGGTTCTCTTCTGGGTCTTCGTGTTGTAGAAGTGTATCTGCCCTGACTGTGAAACCAAAACATAAAAAGTCGAGAATTTAAAAGAGAATAGTGTTTATGTTGTTGTGGGTGAGAATAAGTTTAGTACCTGAATATCCAGACATCGTTGCCACTCCAAAGGTAACGGAGTCTCGAGGTGGAGCTCGATATCAGCTGAAGAATATTTGGAGTTTTCTCCTTGTGGGTCTTCCCATTTTCTCTTCATTTGAGATTTGTAGAGAAAAGAGGCTAAGTTGAAAGGAGATTTCAAAAGGGTTGCGATCACTTTGTGTGTTAATAAAAGGGGTGAAAAAGGCTTCATATAATATGGATATGGAGGATGAGGGTTAGCTATAACTGCAAGGACGAATCTAGTTGGGGGCAGGCTTTGAAGGTTTGAAATAAAAGTTTTCGTCCTGCCACTACCTATGCATGGCGTTGCCTTTCTTTTTTTTAACTCAACCCTAACCCTAACCCTAATTAAAATCCATAATGTGAAACCCTAACCAAATTCACACACACGTATTAATTAGATTATTAAACACATATACCACACACCAAAATCTTTGTTTTTTATTTTCCTTTTACCGATTGTAACGGGCCAACTCGGCAGGAGGTCAATGACCTGATGTCATGGCCTACCTCACCGAAAGATCGAGGCCTTGTCGTTATTAGACATCATGGGTTTCATCCTAAAACCAATTGGTTATGGGAGAAGTAACCCATGTATATGTTATATTGTGAGTGAAGTCCCTTCTTCTTTTTGATGTGGGATCCTCAACATGCCCCTCAAGATGGTTCCTCTTTGGGTTCACCATCTTGGGTCGAGATTCCATTTTTGGACCGAATACCCGTTTGGATTCATATTAGACATGAGGTTTCATCCTAAAACCAATTGGTGATGGGAGGAGTAGCTCATGTATGTTATATATTGTGAGTGAGATCCCTTCATCTTTCCGATGTAGGATCCTCAACAGTTGTCACAAACACAACTCCCAAGGATATATCTAGAGCCAATTGGAAGATTTACCTCCAAACGATCCAGAAATCCCCTGTCACGTCACAGTCACCGCCCCACATAATCTGAGCAAGAATGTCTGATTGGCATTTTTGCCTTGCGCCACAAGGCAGTGGTACGACAATCCCCCCGAATCCGCCTAGGATCAGAGATCAACGATCCTCGTGATGAGGAAGCGTACGGACTGGCACTGACCGTCCATTCACCCTCGCCTATATATATATATATATATATATATTCGAGAGGATCTCAACCAAACGGTACGCACTATTCTCACTCCTACCTATGCTTAGAGCTCTCTCTCTTAACCTAAGTATCAGAGTATAGTAGGCTCAGCCTAATAGTTGTTCAAGTTTTCTCTCTCTCTCTGAGCAGGTCGGTCTCGGACTACGAGACAAACTTGTTCGCCCGAAGTCCGTCGACGGGGAGTCTAGATTCATGCACTAACACCAATAAACCACCTTGATCTGGATGGCTCTAAAATAACGCATTAAAATCAAAATTCCCTAAAAATATAGAAGCAAAGTTCTCGAGCTCTCAAATTTGATTAATTAAGAGTTAATAATCAAATTAACATAAGGCCTTTCTTATTAGCTCACAGCTCGTATGTATTTATGAAGGCGGTGACGAGGAGAAGAGGAAGGTGGGTATGTTGAATGGCAGCCATTAATGTTGGGAAGTCGAGAAGCAGTTGAAGGAAGGTCTTGAATGGCTATAGGATCTTTAATATATTGGTCAATAACTCCAACTTCCTTCAACTGACTCACTCAATAAAACTATAAAAACTTTTAAAGCTCTCAACATTTATATGTATATATCTACCATAGCTGCCATTAAAACACTTTAACCATCACCTCACATCACCATATGACTTAATAATGCATCACCCTAAAAGGAAAAGAAATAAAAAAAACCCATCTTGCTAAAGTCTTTTGTAGTAGGGTTATTTAACCACACACAACTAATTTGTTCCATAGAAATAATCAATGGGTTAGATAGTTATTTATTTTATTTTTTTTTAGGAAAATTGCATAAACTACCATCTGAACCTATGGGTTAGTTACCATCACACACTTCGAACTTTTAATTTAATCAATCAATTACCCCAATACTTTGTTAAGTGTTGCAATCAGGAGTTAAATTATCGTTTAATTGGACTTTGTGGCTTCACATGTATATCACTCACATATGACTACGTAAAGATTTTTCTACGACTTAAAAAATGTTCGATACTATTTTAAAAGAAATTGGGTTGAATGAGAAAAAAAAATTCTCTATACATTTTTTTTTTTCTTTCTAAAACGTAAAACTTTTTTCTTCCTCTATCGTAAAGTTCGATGGTGTACTTTGTAATTGTAACAAATCCCATAGTTCATGGTGGTTTGTGCATTTTTTTTTTTTGACAACATGTGAGGTGGAAGATTCAAATCTTTGACTTCTTGATCGAGCATACATATATTTTATGTTAGTTAAGTTATGCTCATGTTCACAGACTAGACATAGACTTAATTCTTCTTTAATTTTAGACTTCACGATATTTTCTTTGAGGAAAAAGGGATTTGTGAGTTGAATAAATGGTTAGATGGAAAAGGGATTTGTTTGAAGTAAAAGCCCCTACCTGCCTTCATTAACTCATCATGAATTCACTTAAATGTTAAAGGGAAATGGCCATAGGAAAACGGTTGGTTTATTATTACTACAACCTGATCTTTCCTCCTCAACCAACCTCTCTCACCTTGGACTTGTATTACTTAAACGGCCTTTATATGTCGTTCCTTTCATTTAAGTCCCCACAGTTTCAGTGACTTGCTGCAAGAGGAAAAATCTGTCAGCAACTCACTCACTATAAGCTCTGGTTTCAAAAATCTACTTCCAATTAAGTTTCTAAAGAGTCCATTTAATGTAATGTCCAAAACCAACATGATATGGGTAAAAAATATGACATAATCACGCTTCTCCTCGTTAATCACGCTTCTTTCTCCTCATCAAAATTGTTTTCTTCCTCTCCTCTTCATTAGGGGTGATCATCAGTCGGTCAGAGTCGATTTTCAAAAAAAATTAATCCCGAAAACCGACAAGTTGGTTTCCTCTAAATGAAAACCGACGATTTTTTGGTCAGTTTTTTTAATCATAATAAAATTTAAAATTTAATAATTTATCTTTTTTATTTTTAAATTATTATAATTTTTTTTTTTCAAATAACTTTTCTTTGGTTTGAAGCCAAAAACTTTATATATTATTTTTACCTTAAAAACAAATAAGTGTAAGTCGGTTGGTCGCATTTCAACCTCATAGTGTAAACCGACCAATCGAAAATCAATTTTTTCATTTTCAAAACTGACTCATGATGGCTGAAACTGACTGTCCGGTTTCGATCAATCGGAGTGATTTTCGGTTTGTTGTTGGTCACCCCTACTCCTCATAATAAGGCCTAAAAAAATATTTCTTCAATATATATTCATATATTCATATATAGGAATGGTTTCATAAGTAGCAATTAGGCCCACAATAATGACAAATATAACAAAATATAAAATATTTTGCAAATATGGCAAAAAAACCACTGATAGTCACTAATAGATCGCTATCATTAATAGCCATCGATAAAATGACTATCACTGATAGATTACTATCAGTGATGGTCATTGACAAAATTCTATAAAAAAAAATATAAGTATATCAACAACTATTGATAGTCATTGATCTATGGGAGACTATCAAAAATAAAAATTGTCATAAATGTTTAAAAAAAATACTATATTTTTAATTATTTTACTCTAATTTGACACCTGCAGATTCCCATGAAATATATTTTTTCTTTAACAATACATAATATCTATAAATATATATGAAATATAAAAACCACACATACTCATATATAAAGTATACATTAATAGTCAAAGCGAGCATGAGTCAGGTGACATATGTATGTGTTGACGATCAAGAGGTCTGGTTCGAATCCCCCCACCCTCAATGCACTAAAAATATATATATATATATATATATATATATATATATATATATATTAATATATACGGTGGATATATATAAAAAATGCATATATTTTCTAAAAAAAAATACATATTATCTATAAGTTTATATACAAAAATATATATAATGAGAAAAAAATGAATATGATTATGGGGAGATCACATTAATGAGAGGTATAAATGGTAAACAAAATTATTATTTTAGAACATATTTGAAAATATGCCCTTAAAGGGGATATTTGCACACATGACCTCCTCTCCTTTGCGGTCTTATTGTTTTTTGTCCTCTTGCTGACATCATCAACACTAAACTGAGCACGATCTCAAGAGAAAAATAAATAGTGTACTTTGAGTATGAGAGCACTTTAATCATTTATGTTGTGTTCAGCGAAGGGTACAAATGATTTTTGATATAAGGAGGAGATTTGCTGATTAAGAAGTAAAAAAACGTATGTTTCAAAAAAAAAAATCGAAACTCTACTTATATTTGGGACAATTTCTTTATTTAAAGGAGGGCACACAGTGAATAATAACAAGGCTGAGAAAAAGGGCCCAACTCTAAGAAGGCCCATTAAAGCCGCAGAGACACACAAATCCACTTAACCCAAGTACAAATAGAAGATATTTTTCATAGGAAATAATCGATATATATATATATATATATATAGAATATTTTTACAATTTATATGCAACTTCTTTCTGATCAACCAATATCTATAATTTACCCTTATCTTTAATTAATTATTAATTCAAGCATTAGTTACGATTTTCAAATATGTGTTTGATAGCAAATTTAAAAATAGATATTTTTATAAACAGTCGTAAAAGTAGTTTTTTTTTTTTTTTCAAACCATAACCTCTCAGTCACCAGCACAACCTTATGCCAATTGAGCTATGCTCAGTTGGTCAGTCGTAAAAGTAGTTGCAGGTACCAACTAAATATTAGGTGGAATATAAATTATTATTAATTAATTTATGAATAGGTTTTAGGATATAAAATCTGTATTTAAATTTAACAAAAACAAATTCGGTTTATAACGTGAAGTACTAAATTTATTCAAGTTTTTATTTTTTTACATATAATTTTTCATTTTAAAATTTCAAATTCAAAATCGGATACACTGAAAATATAAAAAATGGTAGTTTTCAGAATTTACACGGTTTGAATCACATAATTTGAAAACAATTTTAAAAAACAAAATAAAACAAAATATAGATGGCATATGAAATACATATTCTAAAAACATAAAACAGATGTTTACCGACAAACTCTTACCTCACAAAACTCTCGTTCATAACATAACACAAGCGAAGATAGCAAAAAAAAAAAAAAAAAAAAAACGCGACACAAATGATAAGCTATATCAATTTCTATCGAATATGAAATTTCAATAATCATTCTCCAAACAAAATAATCACAATACCATAACACCAATTAAACATGGGTATTTGTACAGATGACCCTCCTTTCGGAGTGCATAAGGTTTTATAACCCATTTTTTTAAAATTTATATTTTTTTTGACATTCTCTAGTGATAAACAATTACACAAAATCTGTAGTATTTTTACTGAACACGATCACGAAGTGACAACTATAATATTCTCGTGCTGAATGATATGAATAACTTTTTGAAAAGAAGATAAAAAAAACATAAATTTTGAAGAGAAGGTAAAAAAAAACTTACCAACCCAAAGAAATGGTATCTCCTCTGGACAAATACCACAAGTAAATATGTAATTCTCCCCCTTTAATCATTTCTCCATTAATCAAAGCTTAAAATATCAGTTTCTCTCATCCAATTAAATGTACCTGTACTTTTAAAAATTAGCAACCTCTATTCTATCCACACTTGAAGTCCATGTTCTAATTTTCACAAGTTCCAATTCTTCTTCCAAATTGCCATCTCTCTTTTCTATCACTCATTGCTCTTCACGTGAAGAACTCAGAAATACACCCTCTCTCATCTTTAATTTCTCTACGTACAATTATCCCTTTAATTTAATTATATTTATTTTATTTTCTCTCATTCTCGATTTTCTTTGAGATAGACATTTAGAAAATTGTACAATTGATTCAAAATTTTGAACAGATTGTCAAAAATAATTCGGATCTGAAGAAAAAAAAAAAAAAAAAAACTTACATTAAGCTGACATTATCATTTTTTTTTTAATATTATTTTTCTCGCTGCGGGTGTGGGCTAATCTCGCTCTAGCTCTAGGTTCATTTCAAATATGAAAATTTCAAGATTTGAAGTTTTTTTCAAATATTAAATGTTTTCTTTCTCCCTTAATGATATATTTCACCCCCAGTATATGATATATTTGTAAGCTGCTTACCCCCAGCACCTGTCCTCAAAAAAAATTACTCCTATGTTTAGTAAAATATCTTCCTATCTTTACAATTTTCTATTTAATTTAAGAATTATATTTAACTAGAATATTGTATAAAAATTTACTTATAATCTAGCTATAAAATTGGTTTAGGATATGGTGGCATATATTGATCAGCTAAATCTGGTGGACTCAAAACTGGTTGACTCAAAAGTAATTCAACAGAAAAAAAAAAAATAAGAATAAAGAACGTGCAAATAAGTTTAGTGGTGAGTTCATAAGAAAATAACTCTTTTAAGAAAACTATTTTCATACTAAATTGAAGTTCAAAGCATTATTGTAAAACAACAGGGTAACAAAACTCATCACCAAACCTATTTTCAGAGTTATACTGAACGTAGAAGAATCTCAATGCGATCTCTCTCTGCAGAACTTGGAAGAACAAATCTCGTTGTTACACTAAGCATAAAATACATATCATACCTAGTTAGTAGAGTAATTTGGTTTTAAGTTGCCTTAAAAAAATATAGTTCAACTGACATGATGTGAAGACTAGTGATCAGTCTAAGTTTGATCCTTCACCCCCACGTGTTGTTAAAAAAAACAAAATACAATATAATTAAATTTACCGTTTAAGCTTATGTCAACATACAAATCTCTGAAACCCATTGACTTAAAATTTTAGATTGGTTCGTGATTTATTTTTGAACCGACAGTAAAAATAGAAAGTGAGGGGTAAGTCGTCTCCCATCCCAGCACGTTTCCTTCAATATATCACTCTTTCCACGTAAGTTCTTCCATGGAATTATCTCTCTTTTTCTCTCCCTTCATTAACTCACTATATACTTCTCAACCAATTTTCAACAATATATATATAAACCCACTCTTCATCTCCTTCATTAACTCACTACCACCTCTCCTTTCTTTTTCTTCCTTCCTTCTTTTGTCTAACATTTTTAAGCAAATGGTAAACAAATTATTTATTTTTTTTTTCTTTTCTCTCATTGCATAAATAAATATGTATCTTAGATATCACGAGAGATCTTATATTATAAGTGAGTCCCTACATCTTTTTAATGTGAAATCTTCAACATACCTGATGTCTCTTTGAGTTCACCATTGTTGAGTCAGATTTGAACTTCATGGACTCTGATACCATCTTAGAGTTCCATTTTAAAATCAATTAGTAGTGAGAAGAGTAACGTATTTTATATTGTGACCTGTATCCCCTACAGAAACTATTCTACCTAGGTTTGAGATCAATTGTTTTGTGGTTGTGAGAGAGAAATATATATATATATTTTGAACAAAAGTATAAACTTGTTTGTATTTTGATGATTTGAACAACTTTTTATTAATTTTGTAGATGCAATATATAATTAATGTGTGATTTTTGGATATAATAGGAGTCTGTTATGATTAAAAAGGAGGTGAACGTGAAGAAGATTGAGAATATGTTAGCTTGTTCGATATGCTATGCCCCATTCACTGCCGCGGCACCTGCTTCGCCCCTTTCACTGTATGTTTATACTTTTGTTTTCCTTATTTCTTCCATTAATTATTGCAGGTGTCTCTTATATGACATATATTCGAGTTGTAGTTTCAAAATCATTTCCGAACATGTCGTTAATTAATTAGTAATTGATGTGTAATATAATACATGTTACAGGGAGTCCAAAAATGGATATGAATTGGAATGTGGCACATGTAAAAACTCTTTCACTGCCACTGAAACTCATTTCGACTTCACCATAGCCACTGCTGAATCCATGCCTGCTTCCACCGAGATATTTAGGTATTTCTTCCATTTTATATATCATCTGCTATATATTTAATTATGAACACGCAATTAATTAATTATTATGATCTCGTTTTCTGTTTTTGTTTTTGTTTTTCATTTAAACGGTTTGATAACTATTCTTATTTCTAAAAAAAATTGTTTGTTGTTTCTGTTTTTGTGTTATATAGGATAATCAATTGTTTCCTTTGAATAGTTGGTTCATTTCCTAATTTCTACTCCTAGGTTTTGAGTTTAAAATGTAGGCAAAGCCTTTTTATTTTTTTTATTTTATACCTTAGGATATTTATATATTGTTTTAATTTTGGATTTTAAAATCTTAATATGTATTATTTTAATTTTAAATTTTAAATTTGCAATATACATATTTATATGTTATTTTAATTTTTTAATTTTTAATTTTGTAATATCTATATTTATATATTGTATTAATTTTAAATTTTAAAATTTACAAATAAATAAATATATTTCTATATTGTATTATTTTAATTTTTAGTACACTTAGAATCTTTTAGAATTTTGTAATATATAAATAATATACGACTACTAATATAATTGAGTTAAATTTGAGTTAAAAATAATTTTATTAGTGTTATTAATTTTGCATCCGAGCTTACTTGTATTAAATAATGTAGACTTTTGATAATTGATTTTTTTTATATATATATTTTAATGTATGTTATATAATATTTTTTATATTGGATAACCAAATTATAATTAAACTATAAATAAATGTAAAAAACAAGAAACGAAAAACAGGTATCAAATAAGTTTTTGTTTCAATTTCTTTTTTTTCAAAAACAAGAAACGAGTGGTTATCAAACATGTTTTTGTTTCTAATTCTAAAAAAAACAAGAAATAGGGAACATGAAATAAGAAACAATAAACGAAAATATTATCAAACATGCCCTAAATACTCCGACCTATACGTCATGTATGTATAATGTATATATGAACTAGTGACCAAAATGTCGAAGTTGGATCCCAACATGTTAAATAGAAAAAAAGGTGATTTAAGAAATTTCTCTTTAAACAAGAGGATTCTCGGAGAATTAATTATTTTGATGGAGATTTTGAGTGAAAAAATAACCATTTATGTTGGAAATAGAATTATAGTGTATGAGGAGTATTTTAATTATTTTGAATGTGTATCAGGACTAGATTGGTGCCTTTTCTTTATGAGAGGGGCTGGCGTCAAAGTTTTTCAGTATTGTATGGTTTTCCTGGCCCACAAAAGGAGGTTAGAAATTGTCAACATATTACTTTAATTTATTATTGTCACAGAGATTAGTTAACTGCTTTGTTTTAAAATATCCACACGTTTTTTACATTTTTAAAATTCGTACTTATGTCACCGTATTAATTTTGAAGGATTAAATGCACGTTGAAGAGTAATTTTGAACATGTCAAATATGATTTAATCATTTTAAAATCATTCTCAAAGATGTCGTTTATTACCTTAGTAAAGTGAAGATGTGGTTATGTTGCCATAATGGTAATTAATTAAGCACAAGATGATTTCAATATTGCAGTTTGAGTTGATAAAAAAATTCATGAGACCAGTGTTGGGTGGAAACATAATTGATGCAAGTTGTGGAAGTGGAATGTTTTCAAGAATCTTTGCCAAGAGTGGCTTATTTTCCTCTGTTGTTGCTTTGGACTACTCTGAGAACATGTTAAAGCAGTGCTATGAATTCATTAAACAAGACCAAAACCTCCCCAAAGAGTAAACACAATCATTTTTTCTTTTAATTTAGTTTTGATCTTTCCAAGGATCTTATTGTTGTTTGAGTTTTTAATAAATATGGATTTTTCTTCTTCTTAGGAACTTGGTTCTGATTAGAGCTGATATTGCTCGGCTTCCATTTGCCTCAAGTTCTGTTGATGCAGTGCATGCTGGTGCTGCTTTACACTGCTGGCCTTCACCATCAGCTGCTGTGAGTAGTTTTCGGAAAAAAGTATTTTTAAACATTTAGAAAGTCATTCCAAACAGGTTCTAACTACGTGGGGAACGTATTTACACTTGCAGGTGGGTGAAATAAGTAGAATTTTGAGACCGGGAGGAGTGTTTGTTGCCAGCACCTTCATAGCCGATGGGCTGTTTTCTTTTATACCATTTTTGGGGACTCAAAGAGAGGTATGGTATATGTTCCTTTACAACTGCATGCTTTGCTAGATTTGATTAGTTTATGGACATTTTAATAAAGATGTTATTAAATGTATCACAACAACGCAGAGTTTAAAGCAGATAACAGGGTGCCACATTGTCCTATCTGAACGTGAATTAGAACAACTCTGCACAACTTCTGGTCTGATCGACTTTACATGTCTCAGAAATAGACTATTTGCAATGATCTCTGCTACAAAACGCACCTAAACATTTGCTAATTTTCTGGTGCTTCTCAATAATCCTTCCCCTTCCCCTTGCACTTATTCTTGTCTAATTTTATTCAAACATTTCAAAAGTTGGTGTAATTCAAGACAATCGAATCTAGAGACTATTGTTTTTCGATAGATTTTTTTACGTTTGAGGATGAACATCTGTCTTTACAAATCTCTCATTCACTTTATAACATATATAATAAGACTTTAAATAATATATCAATCATTTTAGATAGATGACATATCATATAAATTAAACCATGACAAACTATAGTTAGATAGATGATGATGTTTGTAACTTGATGACCACCTAGCTAGGTAGAGGATAGTCTTTGCCGTCATTGTCACTTTTTAATGAAACCATCTTTATCATAACATACAATTACCTAGATCGATAACGAGTATCTATATATCATCTTCATTGTCGTAGGGGATTAATAATATTGTTGATGGACGGATTTGGTGAGGCTTGCAACTCGATGTTGGGTTGAGACGTCTTACCGAGCTGACTTGTAAAACAATATCTAAGCATCGGTATGGTGTTGTGCCAAATATGCTCTGATGCTAAAGTTAGTATTGAGGTCAGAGTAATTAGAGCTGAGCACATGGTAGTAGTTATGTACCTTTAATGAAGGATTAACCCTCATATTTATAGTCATTTTGCCCACTCTGATGAGAATTCTTTTCCTTTTAAGGGTGGTCAACTCTCGCTCGGCGGTTCAAATTTTCATATGTACCACATATGCATTTATTGTAGTCAACAAAAAATAATAATAAATAAATTATAGTCACATCTACTATCAATAGTTAAATCTAAATTAATTTTTTTTCTTTTTTAGATTTCAAACCATTTTCACATATGGCATGCGTCCCACATTAAGGAACATAAAAGGTGAATTGATATTATGAATTGATATTTTCATTATACAGTAAAAATTAGATATAATAAATATATTCATATGTGATGGATAAAGATCCTTAAAAAGGTTGTCAAAACCGCGAATTGACATGAGATTGTGTCATTGGACTAAAAGATCATAAAAAGATTATAAGTTGAATTCCGTATTAAAAATACTTTTAAAAAAAATCTTAAACAAATGTATTGGTAAGCAAATAAATAATCAAATTGTAAAAACAGCGTTGGTAAAATCACGGCTTTTTGGCAGCACAAGTATGGTATGTATCGCCATTTGGCAGCTGTTTTTGTCATACTACCAAAATTACTCTAATTTTGTCATATTTGTTTAAAAGTGCACTGTTTTTACTAAAAAAAAAATATATTTTTTCTTTGGATTATGTTTTTGTCATACTACCAAAATTACTCTAATTTTGTTATATTTGTTTAAAATTGCACTGTTTTTACTAAAAATATATATATTTTTTTCTTTGGATATTATGTGTTTGTCATACTTCCAAAATTACTCTAATTTTGTCATATTTGTTTAAACTTGCACCGTGTTACTAAAAAAAAAAAAAAAAAATTCCATGGATATTATGTGTTTGTCATACTACTAAAATTACTCTAATTTTTTCATATTTTTTTAAAATTGCATTGTTTTTACTAAAAAATAAAATATTTTTTCTTTGGATTTTTCAGTCTTCCCGGATGTATTGTTTCTTTCTTATTTAAATAATTAATAAATGCCTAAATTAGATTTTATAATTCTCATTATATTTCGGACAATTTTATTCAAAAGTCAGAACTTTTTGCTTGTAGAAAAAAAAAAGGAAAACAAAAGTTGGAACGTTAGATGGAGGGCGTGGAGCGGAGCGGAGCCGATCATAATTTTCCTTTGCTTTCAAAGTTGTTAGAAGAACCGACTCACATTTCTTTAGGTTTCATCAATTCGATA
This sequence comes from Herpetospermum pedunculosum, assembly GCA_028017165.1. Taxonomy (NCBI): domain Eukaryota; kingdom Viridiplantae; phylum Streptophyta; class Magnoliopsida; order Cucurbitales; family Cucurbitaceae; genus Herpetospermum; species Herpetospermum pedunculosum. Next base: position 87,023,603 of record CM051522.1, read on the forward strand.
GGATTATTAAACAATAAATTTCACTAGACAACATAACTTTAATATATTACAATTATAAGTTTGATATAATATTTGAATATAATGTAAAAATTGTAACACATTTTAGACTTAGAGTTCAGTTTGATATAATATTTTTTATATTATTATAGCAATGTAGGATGAAAGTTTGAACTCTATTAAATAAATAAAAAAACATTACATAATTCAACCCGTTGAATTAAGCTCCCATTAGTTAGTAGAGTTGTTTTAGGTTGTTTTCATCACTAATAATAACTAATGTATCATCTAGCAGAAAATTGAATTAATATAATGAGGGTATGTATTCAGTCACGTCGTTGTTGATTAATTGGTCGCACAAATAATAGAATTCATACAAATTTAATTAATCATATACAAGAGGAAAGCATATTCGATAACAATAAAATGAGAAGGCTGTTTTTGACGGCGGGTACAGCCAAATTGGCATATTTGCTTCATCTCGGTTCTTTGGTACCGTGTTAGGTGATGTATATCCAAATTCCAATACCATTTTGTTAATATTATTGTTAAATTAATTACATCCACCTTCTAAGAAATTAATATGTACTGAAAACAAAACAAAACAATTATTCATAGTTTTTTTTTTTTTTTTTTTTTTTTAACAACACGTAGGGGTGGGGATCAAACTTAGGACCTCATAGTCACTAGTTTATACATCATACCAATTGAGCTATGCTCTTGTTGGTATTCAGAGTTAATTTTATTAAGTGTTTGTTTGTCTGTTGGTTTACCGGACATGTTGATTGTACCATTTAAAAATGGTTAAATTATGAAAAATATCCCTAAACTTTAGAAATCATTAATAATTTTTCTTTTAAAAAAAATAAGAGAAACTCTTACTCTAGAATGTTTATTCTTTTCTTATTCTCTACTTTGCTTATAAAGGTTAGATGCAACAAAATACACCAGATGAAAAACAAAGTTTGAAATCAAGCTTTTTCCTCCGACTGTTTTGGCGAACACCGTCATTTCTATTGGCGTAGGTCTTTGATGCCATTGTTGTCGTTCGCCAACATTGATGTCGCCATGGATCCCCCACGAGTCGTCGTCGCCAAGGAAGATCCTTCCGACGAAAGATGTCGTCGCCATTGCCGTCATTTGCACTGCCATCGCAAAGAATCTCTCACGAAGAAAGGATGTCAACTGTTCTATCTTTGAAACTTAGGAACTAAATAGATACTTATCATCAAACTCAAGGATCAAAGGTGTATTTTACCTAAATTAAAATTATACTAAATTAATATGTAAATTACCTAAATTAGTAACCAACATAATTTCTAAAGACATTCTCATACACAAATCTTATAAAACAATCATAGTAACCTGAATATTTTGAAACATTTTTTATAAATTATTTAATCAAAACAAATACATTATCTAAAATGTCAGACATTTATATTTTTCTAAGTATCAATGTAACATAATTATGGAACATAACTCAATTGATATAATATATAATTTAATCACAAATATTTATTAGATTTAGAATAAATGATATAAGGCATATGGAGATTCTGTTAATTAGATTCCCACGAAACAAACTTCCCTAAATAAAACAAAACACAATAGAGTAGGTATTGTCTTAAAATCTTATTCTAATTGTCTCTCTCTGGTGTCGTTTTATATAAATTGATATAAGGCCGAACCAAATAGCCGGCGCATATGATCATGAACAAGATGATGATGTTTCCAGCTGGTTGTTCCATTTTCCTCTCTATTCATCATCCCTGCAAATCCAATCTCTCTTCAATAATCCCCCAGGGCCCGCCCAAGAAACTCAAACACCAACACCATAATAAGCTTCCTTTCAAACTTCACATTCTTAAGAACCTCGAAAACACTTTTATAAATTTGCTGGATGCCTTCGTTGATTCAGTGTTTCAATTCTCCGATCAAACCCTTCACCCAAATCAGGTAATATACTATATATAATTATATACAACTAAAAAGTATTTATATTAATAAATAATTTTGTATATTATGAATAGAGTAACCTTGCGCCGGTTGAAGAGATAGGAGCGGCTGTTGCAGTCACCGACATCCAAGGAACACTCCCACAAGAGTTTCCGGAGGGAATCTTCATAAGAAATGGTCCAAAATCTTTACTTTATTATATATATATTTCACTTTTTTTAGAAGAATTAGTAAATTATTAGTAATGTAAATGCAGGACCGAATCCTGTATTTGGAGGACTGAAATCGAGCGAATCAATATTTGGAAGATCGAGTTACATATGGGTGGAAGGAGAAGGGATGCTTCACGCATTGTATTTCAAGAAAGACGCCATTAATGGAAAATTGAATCTGTTATACAACAATAGATATGTTCAGACTGATTCATTCCGAATCGAAAAGCTTGAAAAAAAACGACCCTATTTTCTTCCTGCAATAGAAGGCGATTCTCTTGCTGTTCTCTCTGCCTTTTTTCTCAACTGGGTCTCTCCCATTTTACTCTTTTTCATTTCAACAATAATATATGGAAAGGAAAGCTGATTCAATTTGTTTTTACAGCTTAGATGTGGTGAACCCAACAAGGATTTGAGCAACACCAACGTGTTTGAACACTCGGGGAAGTTTTACTCTGTTGCTGAAAATTCTCTGCCTCAACAGATCGACATCAACACCTTGGAAAGTTTGGGAATTTGGGATGTCAATGCCGCTTGGAACCGACCCTTTACAAGCCATCCTAAGGTAATTTCTTCACTTTCTTTCTTTTTTTTTTTACTCTATTATTATTTACATTTTTCTTTCTCTTTATAGAAAGCTCCGGAAACCGGTGAACTGGTCATCATGGGCATCACTCCAACCAAACCCTTCATGGAAGTCGGAGTTATTTCTCGTAATTTTTCAATCTACGAACCATCTCTTTTATTATCATTATCTTCTTAAATTATAAAGTTATGTGGTTATCAATTTCGCTAACCCTTAGGCCAACTAATTTCCATTCTTATGTTTATTCCAACACTATGACACATATATACTACATGAATGCCTTAAATCTATTTGACCCGCTACGAATGGTTCGATATAGGGTCTCGCTGACCTCTGGGAGCCTGTAATCTCTCTCAATTCATAATATAATTGTCTCTCTCTTTTGTCTGTGGACGTACCTAACACAACGTTATTGAACCATGTAAACTCTGTGTCGATTCTTGCTTTATTCTTTGTTGTTTCGAATTCTGTCGTAACACTACCAAACATCTAAAACCGTGTCAATTCATTCTTACCATAATTATTAATAATACATAGGATATACAAAACATAAGTTTGAAAGTGACTTTTTTTTCTTTTTTAGGACAATAGACCTTGGTTGTTAACACGTATTTATATATATGTCAGCTGAACTATATTTATTTAGACCGACCAAGTCTTCTACTCACTACTTATTTGTTTTTATGTTTATTTATATGCAGAAGATGGAAAGCGAATGGTACATAAAGTGGACGTCAAACTCAGTAGAAGTAGCCTCAACCATGAGATTGGTGTCACAAGAAGGTAAAGATTTTCTTCTTTTCCTTAATAAATAAACTGTTTTTTCTTCTTCTTATGGAATTGGAATTCAATTTCAGGTACAATGTGATATTGGATTACCCTCTAACCATCGACTTGAATAGACTTATCAAAGGCGGACCGTAAGTTAACACTTCTTCAAACCTGATTCATAATAATTAATAATACAATCATCACCAATTTCTCACATAGATAGAACTCTTATGCACTGCAGATTAATAAAATACGATAAGAAAGCGTATGCGAAAATTGGAGTAATGCCTCGTTACGGAGACGCAGATTCGATTCAATGGTTTCATGTCAACCCCAATTGCACCATGCATCTTTATAACTGCTTTGAACACCAAGATGAGGTTCAATTACCAAAACATATACTAATCCCGATTTTTTTTCATTCTCTTTTGACAATATGGGACGAGGTTTCGAACCTCTGACTTCTTGGTTTCATACAGTTATGACCATGTGTTATTACTAATGTGTGTTGATAAATAATAACAGGTTGTGGTGTGGGGATGTAGAGCTACAGATTCAGTGATACCAGGACCTGAAAAAGGAGTCAACAAATTCGAGTGGTTCTCTCAAAGATTTAAACAACCATTATTATTAAATGATGACGAGGATAGTCCGTCGTCGTTGCTTTCTCGTGCTTACGAATGGAGGCTCAACCTCAAAACAGGGGAGGCTCGAGAGAGGCCTCTAACTGCAACTCAATTTTCCATGGATTTTCCATTCATAAATTCACGCTTCATTGGTCTTCAAAATCAATTTGGATACGCCCAAGTTCTTGACTCTCTCGCTAGTTCTAACTCAGGTATATATATATATATATATGTCCAGCTTATAAACACACTAAGAAATCAAGTGGAGTTTTAAAATTTAACTAAGAATTCAAATGTATTTTTAAGAGATTTAGGGAAAACAAACATAAATTTCAAAAACGAAAAAATTTAAAACGAAATGGTTATCCAATGCCTAAATATTGTATATTTGGTTTTGTGTTCTAAATTTCTAATGTTATTGATTTAGGGATGATTAAATTCGGGGGCCTCGCGAAGTTACATTTTGAAGAGCCTCAAAGTTCATTGGTAAATTCGGTTTCTTAATTACAAAAAAAAATCTACATCTATTCTATATGGGAGTGGGTTTTGAAATGATTAAAACTATTTTTATCATGTTGAAAATTATAATATGATTCAGTGAAATAATGTTTGATTTTACATTTTTTAAAGTGATTTTCATAATATCAAAATTGATTTGGAATGATTTAAAATATGTGTTTGAGAAAAGTGATTTTAACATACAAACATGTCTTAATTAACTCCATGAATGGGAGGTTAGAAGTTACAGGCAATAAAAGTGGAGTACCATATGTTGGAGAAGGAGTCGTTTTGCAGTGGAGGTTCGTTTGTCCCGAGAGAAGATGGTGTCCAAGAAGATGATGGTTGGATTATCGCCCATGTTCACAATGAGATCACCAATATATCTCAGGTTAATTTCAGTGCTTAACTAGCTCATTCATTTTTAATTGCTTAATTAAGTTCCTAATCTCTCTCTCTTGTTTCTATCAGGTATATATAATAGACGCACAAAACTTCAGCGCTGAGGCAGTTGCCAAAATCACATTGCCGCACAGAGTCCCCTATGGATTCCATGGTGCTTTCATGCCCATTTCCTCATTCAACAAACAATGAATATAATATGTAATTAATTAATTCATTAATTTTTGTATCCATCATAGTTTCTGGTCCCTTTTTTAGTTGTTTAGGTGCGGCTACCAACTTTCTTATATATGGTAATATTATTTTTCTTGTGATAGTAGCATTAACGGAGCTGATATAAGATATAAACTATTTTATCATAAATTCAATTTTTATTTTATCATAAATTCAATTTTTTTGTACCGTAAAAAAAAAAATAGAAAAAAAAAATTGTATTAATTATTTTTTGGTTGAACTATACCTCAAATTAGCTATTATTTTTATTCAATCATATATCAATAAGTAAAATTGTAATAGGGGCGGAGCAACTTAGGGGCCAGGGACCCTTCAAATTATTAATTTTATATTTGTAGATTGGAGTGTGGAAAATATAACTATATTTTATATATTTTTATATATAAAATCGGAAAATGTAAGAAGATGTTGTTTTGGTTTAATGGGAAGGGGCAAGTATGGACTATTTTGAACGACTTGAGTTTGAATCCCTACAAAAGCAAAATCTGTTTTTTATTATTTTAGATTTGGAAAAAAGACATAATTCTATTTTACAATTTTAAATCTTTATTAAATTATTTTAAATTCTAAAAAATAAAAAATAAAAAATATTTTTAAATGGTTTATTATTATTTAATATAAATATTATATCTTCTAAAAAAAATCAATTGATTACACTAAAAAAAAATTATTTTGCATTTAATAGATACATAATTTTTTTTTAAATGTCGAATAGGTCGATGACATGACATTAATTTGATATTTAACCAAACATTTAATATTTTAAATTTTCTAATCTGTCTTTATTCGACAAAAATTGAGAGTTTAATTATTAGACACAAAATTTAAATTCGAAGGATCTATTAGATATATACAAAATTGAAAGTTTAATCTATCAGACTAAAAATGAAAAGTGTAAGAGTCTGTTACGCACATTTATAGTTCAAGGACTAGATAGATATAAATTGAAAATTTCAAAAACTAAACTTGCAATTAATTTTGGTTGGAATTGTGTCTCTCCTGACAAAAATTTATGCATCCACCCCTGATTGTAATTGGTTACCATGTTTATCCAAATGACCAAAAAAAAAAAATTACCTGTCTATTAAAATATTTTTACTTAATTTTATTTTTTACAAGTTTATTACTGTATTAGGTTTACCATTTTTATAGTTTGTTATTGATATACTTCTATTATTAATAGATCATTTTTATATCTATGGAGATAGACTATTTTTATATCTATTATTACTTATAGATATTATTATTAATACACTGTTTTTATGTTTATTATCGACAATTTTTTTTTTTTTTTTTTTTTTTTTTTTTTTTTTTTTTTTTTTTTTTTTCTTTTCTATTATCGATAGATCAATAATATGTCAATAATTATTTATAGACTATTTTTATGTCTAATAACAATTATTTCTACTTTCTACGTGTTTGATATACTATTTTTATATCTATCATAAATTGAACATTTCTATGTCTATCTTTGATAGATTATATCTACGTTTATCAATGATAGATGTTTATCTGTGATACATATCTATCGCTGACATATAAAAATGATATAATATTAATGCATTACTATTAGTAATTTACTAGTATTCGTTATCATTGTTTTTATTGATATTAAAGTTATCATCGATTTACTACTTTTAATCTATTGATATCATGCAAACAATCATTAAATTAAGAAAGAAAGGAAAAGTCAATTATTATTGATATTTCATTTTTTAATCCTATTGGACATGGTATATCTAGTAGCAAAATTAATAGCAAATACGATAACTGTCCCATATTAAAAATGAAAGTTTGAACGTCACTTATATACCTGATAAGATATATTAGTAATAAACCTAATAGCAAATAAGCATGCAAAGAACTATTGGTAGAGATTATTCAAAAACATAAAGTAGTATTGGTAAAAAAAAATGTATTTTAGTAATTTTTCTACTATGCAAGAGTTAAATTACAAGTTTAGTCTATAAACTTTTATGTTTGTGCTTATTTGGCCCTAAACTTTAAAATGTATCGAATATGTCTCTAAACTTTTAATTTTATGTCCAATATGTCCATGAACTTTAAGAAGTTTCTAATATATAGACACTTAAACTTTCAATTTTGTATCCAGTAACTCTCTGAATTTTTTAATTTTGTGTCCAATAAATCCAACTTGATCTATTCAACGATCTATTCAACATTTTTTAAAATTCACGAATCTACTATACACAAAATTGAAAATTTATTGTTCTATTAGACATCAATTCAATTTTATGTCAAATAGATTATTATTAAAATTTTTGAATATATCAAAGACTTATGAAACACAAAATTGAAAATTCGTTGACTTGTTAAACATTTTTAAAGTTTAAAGGCTTTATTAAAAAAAAAAACTGAAAATTTAGACAACTATTAAACATTTTTCACACCTCAACAAATTCGATTACATCTACGACCACAACATGGACCAAGAGATATCCAAACCCTTAATCGATCAAATGCACCTCAAAACCACTTTCTGCAACTTCGCAAGCTCCAATAACACATCGCACTAAAATGTGCAAGATCTCAGCCCAACAAAGAAGAAGAAAAAGAGGAAGAAAAAAATAGTAGGATAAAAAAAAAAATGAGATAAATGTGCGACACTATGACAAAATTGCTTTTTTTTTTAGATAAATAAACTTAAGTGTCCAAAAGGCTACAAATGGAGATATCAGAGTCTAAAAGGCTCCTAAGCCACAGAGGCCCCTCTCCAAACCATTCAATAGAGGACTCACAACAGAGAACCTAATTTGGCTATGTTGTAGGCCCCTTTGTTTTGAGATCTAAAAATAAAATTAATGCAGTTGTAGTTTACCTAAGCCAACAAAGATCTAATTTCAAACAGCACCCCACCGATGGAAGACGTGTGAAAGGTTGTGGGATTTTAGGGCAACAACCAGATTTTTTGCGTCTAATTCGATCTGAAGATCGGAGAAGCCTTGGCGCATCGCAAATTGAAGACCACGAAGGAGGGTCATTGCCTCTGCAGCAAGAGGATTCATACGTGAATCCAAAAATTCAGAGCTTGCCGAGATAAAAGCACCAGCTGAGTCTCGAATAATTGCTCCAAAACTCGAACGATGGAGAAGGAGATGACAAGCCGCATCAACGTTGAGCTTAACAAGGGGGGGGGGGGGGGGGTGTGATGGTGGAATCCATCTCAGAGGCGGATCACCCGCAGCAGGTGCCGAACCAATGGATGTCGGGTTCATCTCCAGCTGAAAATTGCGCCTAATAAGCCATTGTCTCATTCAACATTTATGAAGTGTGCATTTCATATTTATGTGTAAAATAGTATTCGTTGTAAGCCATTTTTTTTTTTTTTTAGTATAATAACCACTAAGGATATGAAGATTTAAACCTCCAACATAAAAGAAATTAGTAGATATAGCTTAATGTTGCCTACATTATAAGCATTTTTTATCTACTTAAATTGTAACTTTTTTTAACACACATTATATAAGTTGCACTTTTTATCTACTTAAATTGTTAACTTTTTTTAACACACATTATATAAGTTGCACTTTTTATCTACTTAAATTGTAACTTTTTTTAACACACATTATATAAGTCACATCTACCTATCTATAATGTATCTAAATTACATTTTTTTTTAAAAGAAAAAAAAAGATCCAACCAAACATTGATTGGCTTAGTATATCCTCTCTCTCTCACATGCATCACTATCTCTCCCTCATGTATCAGATCTACATTCTCTCTCATCCATATAAGGTAACATGTGCATAGTCTAAAGTCTCTCTAATGCAAAATACTCTAAAGGTCTCTTTAATTTCTACACTTTTGTTGGCAAAATGAGTATGACTCAGCGGGCATATGTATGCTTAATAACCAAGAGGTATGTGGTTTGAATCCCCCCACCTCCGATCTACTCAAAAAATAAAAAAAATTTCTACACTTTTGTTTATTTCATTTTTGTTTGTTTCATTTTGGCCAAATTTTAATACCTTTATTTTGGTCTCTTCAATTTTAATTCCTAAAACTTTCGAAATGACTATTTTATAGACAACCTTGAACTTAGTAACAATTTTGATTATTGTTATATTATTTTTCTTCTAATATTCTATTCACAACTATTTTTTTTTTTAGTTTATAGGACTTGAAATTATGCTAATATTAACATGTTGGCATATTCAAAATTATGTCATTAATTTATTAATTAAATGTAATGATCAAAATGATTATTTCTATAAAATTGAAAGACTAAATTGATATTTCAAATGTTTAGATGGTTGGGAAAATTGTACGTGACCCAATATTTTGGTTTGTTTGTCAAACTAACCTGAATTTGAAAAATAAGTCAAATAAGTTAAATTGACCTTCTGAGGACATCATCGTTTTTTTTAATATTTTTGTTTCTCGTTCTAGCTCTAGCTTCGGGCTGGTCTTAGATCTGAAAACTTCAAGATCTGAAATTTTTTCGAAATCCGATTTTTTTTTTTTTTTTTTTTTTAGATATTTCAGATCTGAAAGGTTTTAGATTTGAAAAAATTCTGGTTCTCGAAACGTAACGGGAGAGTTGTTGTGGATGAGAGTCGTCATCGAAAAATCGCCGACGATGGATAAATAGAAAGGAGAAAAAACGTGATAGAGGAGAGAGAGAAAAAATAGAAGAAGAAGAAGAAAATATGTTCGGAGGAGAGAGGGAGGGGAAAGCGAGAGAGCTAAAAAACTAGCTAGAAAATAATATTAAAAAAAAAATGATTATGTCAGCAGAGGTCCATTTGACTTGTTTTTCAAATTTAGGTTAGTCCGACAAACGAGCGAAAATAAGAGATTCTTCCTACAATTTTTCCTTGACGATTGAGATAGATCGAATTTTAAATTTAGGGACCAAATTAAAACAAAACCTCAAAGTTTGTTTTAAATATAAATATAAAAGGAAAAATTACACTAATGGTCTCTTAATTTTGGGTTTGGTAGCATTTGATTTCTCAAATATAAATATAAAAGAGAAAATTACACTAATAGTCTCTTAATTTTGGGTTTGGTAGCATCTCGTTTGTCAATGTTTCAAACTCAACAATTATATTTGAGGTTTGGATTTTGTGGGTATTTTTTTTTTTTTTTTTTTTTTTTTTTTTTGTCCCTTCCTTCAATTTTCGATTAAATTTTAACGGCTATTACACCCAAACCTAAACAGGAGGGATGATTAATGTAATTTTGTCAAATATAAAACAACTTTGATAAAATCACAGCCTTTTGCCACAAGTATATGGCTCGTATCGCCACATGGCAGCATGCACAACGACAATTTGTTGCGATATGCCTACTCTGTGTTTTAGTCCTACTTACCAAAAATACTCTAAATTTTGTCATTTTTGTTTAAAATTACATTATTTTTTCAAAAAAAGTAAATTGTTTTTCTTTGTATTTTTTAGTCTTCCCGCGTGTATGTTCCTTTTATTTAAATAATAAAAAAATACCTAAATTATATTTTATAATTCACGTTCTCTTTCGTACCATAATTATTTGAAAGTCGGAGTTTTGTGCTTATGAAAAAGAAAAACAAAGTTGTTACTTGTTAGAACGTTATTTGGAGAGATCGTGTTTTTTCTTTGCTTTCAAACTTGTTATAAGAACGGAGGACTCACGATTCTTTAGGTTTTGCGCGCGCATGTTTCTCTCTTATTTAAATAATAAATAAATAAAATGACCTTTAATTAATTTTTATAAATCTCATTTTCATCAATTAGATAGGATTATTAAACCAGAAATTTCACGATAACATAAACTTTTAAATCACACAAATAAATACCAATACCACTTTTATAAACTTTTAAATGATTAAAATTTTAAAATATATTTATTTAAAAATAATTGCATTGATTGCAAAATTGGTTCTCATATATGTAAATAAATCACACAAATAAATAAATTATAAATATAGCATTTTGTTTTTTAATTTTAGATGTATTACGCATAGACTATTTTTATAGTATGTACGAGTGATAAATGTGTATCATCCCGACTATTTTTATAGTCTACCGCTATAGCAATTTTTATAATCTATAAGGGAGGGGGTGTTTGACCCAAGAAGTTAGAAGAGTTGAAATTTCTGAAATATGTGTGTTTGAGACAAAAATTGTTTAAACTGTCGTTCTGAAGTCTGAGGTGTGTTTGGGGGCAGAAGTTGTTGAACTTTGAAATTATGAAGTCTGAGTTTATTTTAATTGTTTTCTTTTGCACACATTTTTTCTACCAACTTTCAAAATTTCATTATTAAGAACTTCTACCAATTCGAATAAATTCTAAAAATGAAATATTTTATTTTTATTTTATCTATCATGAACAAATTTCGTTGAAGACAACAAAAATAATTTTGAGCACAATACTTCACATTATTTTTCCACATTGATTATCAGACACAAAAATAATATATATATATATATATATATTTTTGTTAGGACTAACTTTATAAATTATAAGATTGTTTACCCATAAGTATAGTCTACCACCTATGTGTCAAACACATCTTTCTCTGCCTGTGCCCGGTTAAATTTGTCATTCCATCTTAATCCACTCCACCCCTAAATCAACATCTCTGATGATTTATTTTAGTTATTTTTTCTATAATTTTCCATATTTTCATTGTTAAGGATTTATTCCAATAAATTTTAAGAATGCGATTTTTCTTTTTTATTTTAGGTATCCATCACAAAGAGTTTTAAAGATAACAAAAAAAAAATTGACCATAATACTTTACATTCTTTTTCAATATCATTCATATTAATTATTCATTTTATTTTGATAGTTTTGAAATGAAAGAGTCATACAATATTGTGTTAAATATTACATGTGAAATTGAAAGATTTTAATTCATTAATTTAAACGAATCCAAATAAGTTGATGTTTTTATTTCTCGGTACACGATAAGAAAACTACATTTTTTATTTGATTTATAATAAAAATAAGTTAAATTGCATTTTTAGTCATTCCACACCTTTTGTTTTTAAATTAAGTTTTTTTTAATAATTAAAAATATTGTAAGAGAGAAATATGAGTGCATAAGTCAAAATGAGTTAACTTGTCATGGTTTCCACAAACACCCGTGAAGCGTAAACCATGGATTCTATTACATATAAACAAATATACCCTTTTATATTTGATGCTATTTACGATAATGACCGGTTATTATTATTATAAAGAAGAAAACGGGGGTGGCCGCTGGCCAGTGCACCGTGGGAACGGGCATTCCGTCGGTAATCATTTTTCCCGGGCATTTTTGTGGGCCCCGAAATAAAGTTGAAAGGAAAAGTACAGAACAGAACAGAAATTCAAACTCTATCCCCTCGAATTCCCAAGCGTTTACACATAAACTTCATACTTTATGATGGCTGCAATCGTTGCCAAGCACATGTTCGTCTTCGTTCCTCTTCCCACTCGCTTCTGTTTCTTGAGGCGCTGCTTCTTCAACCTTAATTCAAATTCAACTCTCTCCATTTCTCCGCGAACTTCTGCTTCAACCATTCGAGCTTCTTCGGCTGCCTCTATGGAGACTAGAATCGAGCCATCGGTTTGTATTCTCTCACTCTCTTCTCTTTCTTTCTTGCTCTGTAAATTCAATTGTAGAATAGTAGAATCTATTGCTTAGGTTATGGTCGAATTTGTTGGTAATTTCTTCTGCTTTGTGTTTGAGAGAATCGCATTGAAAAGAGAGGATATATGCTAAATGAAATCGCCGATTGCTGTATTTCGCCGTCGTATATGTTTTTTCGCGAAAATTCTGGGCCCGGATTTGAATTGGATCGAGTTATACCGAGAGTTTGAGTGATTCAATCGCGTCGATTCCGAACTTCTTTTGGAAGGTATAGCCCGGCGTAACGAAATATTATCAGAAACTCTTCTAGGGTTGAGATCATTGTTTTCTGGTAGTGAGAGATAAAATAGAGTTAAAAATTGTTTCAGTGTTTATTTGAATCACTCTTCATTAATTCCCGATGGAAAGTAAGATGCTAAGTGAACTGTACATTGATTTGACGTAAACATGAGCATAACTTATTAATAAATATATCTAACTTGTCAACTTGATCTTTTATCCCAGATCTAATAATCTCTGGTTTTTGCACAGGATCCTGTTTTAGTTGATAAGGAAGTCAACAACATTGAGAATATTTTAGCTTGTTCCATATGTTATGGCCCATTGACTACGACATCTGGTTCGGGCCTTTCAGTGTATGTTTGAAACTGTACTGTTTACTATTTTTGTTTTCCTTATTTTTTCTATATATTGTGTCTTAATTACTAATTGATGTATCTTTATTTAAATGCTTTGATATATACAGGGAGTCCACAAATGGATATAAATTCGAATGTGGCACATGTAAGAAGTCCTTCACCGGCAGTGAAAATCAATTGGACTTCACGATATCCAGTGGAGTTAACAATGGTGAATCCATGCCTGCTGTCACCGAGATTTTTAGGTATTTCAATTTTATCATCTGCTAATTATTATGAACACCGACTTATTAGTGTTAATAAGTGTATGTTCACGGTCAACATGAGTATAGCTCAACTGTCATAATGGATGAACTAGTGACTAAGAGGTTAGAGGTTCAATTCTTCTTCCCCGCATGTTGTAAAAAAAATTGATCGCGGATATTTTTGGTGTTGGTGTATCTATCAGAGCTTTATAGTGGTCTGGGCTATTTTCAGATTTTTTTTATATCATTTATACTGGCAGTGGCAGCTAGGTGGGCTTAGTGGTATTAAGTAATTAAAATGAAGTTATGGGTGTTTGATTTGAAATTCTTTTCATACCTCTCCCTCGTTGCCTCCCTCCCTTCTGTTTCTCATCTCATATTTATCAGTTTTTTCACTGTATCAGGACTAGATTGGTGTCTTTTCTTTATGAGAGAGGCTGGCGTAAAGGTTTTTCAGTAGTGCTTGGTTTTCCTGGCCCAGAAAAGGAGGTGATGTCAGCTCTTGTATAACTGTCTGCATGATATTTTTTGTTTAATGTCAACATGTAAGTATAAGTTCGATATTAGGAACTGGATCAGTCCATTAATACCAATGCAAAGTCAGAGAGAGGGCTAATTCTTTTAAGAAGAATGCGTCTCTATTTTCCTGTCTACTACACTGGTGATATTGACATTTTGTATTGAAGATGTGGTTATGTTGCCAATGCTAATTAAACACATGATGATTACAATATTGCAGTTTGAGTTGATAAAGAATTTCATGACGCCAGTCTTAGGTGGAAACATAATTGATGCAAGTTGTGGAAGTGGAATGTTTTCAAGAATCTTTGCCAAGAGTGGCTTATTTTCCTCTATTGTTGCTTTGGACTACTCTGAGAACATGTTAAAGCAGTGCTATGAATTCATTAAACAAGACCAAAACTTCCCCAAAGAGTAAACACAATCATTTTTTCTTTTAATTTAGTTTTGATCTTTTCAAGGATCTTATTGTTGTTTGAGTTTTTAATATATATGGATTTTTCTTCTTCTTAGGAACTTGGTTCTGATTAGAGCTGATATTGCTCGGCTTCCATTTGCCTCAAGTTCTGTTGATGCAGTGCATGCTGGTGCTGCTTTACACTGCTGGCCTTCACCATCAGCTGCTGTGAGTAGTTTTCATCTATATCTGGGGGTTATTGGTTGTGATCTGACTTCTCATAGTTGCACTAATTAAAAGCATACTGCACAAGCTGCAGTTTATTGATGGTTATTGCTTTTTACTAGAGTGATATGATTACTCATTTTCAAAGATAATGTATTTTAGTACTCTAATTTTGCTACTATGTATGTGTGTATATTCGCTGGCATCTACTGATCTTGTGATCGTGACATATTTCTATAATTGTACCATAGATTCATCCCACCAAAATAATCAAAGTATAAGTTTTCAGTGATTAACCGTGTGCAGAATGGACTTGCAGGTGGCTGAAATAAGTAGAATTTTGAGACCTGGAGGAGTACTTGTTGCCAGCACTTTTATAAACGATGGGCCGTTTTCTTATATACCATTTTTGGGGACTCAAAGAGAGGTATGTTTGCAATTTGTTTTAATTTTCCCTTCTACAACTACTGGGATTCTCTTGGAGACTCCGTAGTTTGCTTGTCTTTTGTTGCATTGAAATACCCTTATACTATGAGTGTCAAACAAAACAATCACTCACTTTTTTTTACTTTTTTAACCAAACATTCACATTTACTTAGGTTGTTAACAATTGCATTATGGTGCAACATTCCATTCATATTACTCTCCTATAATAGAATTCTGGTTTCTTGTTCTTGCCTCTCACTAGCTTGTATTTAACCCTTTACCTTTATATTGTGCATCACACCACACAGAGTGTAAAGCAGATAACAGGGAGTCATATCGTCGGATCTGAACGCGAATTAGAAGAACTCTGCACAGCCTGTGGTCTGGTCGACTTTAAATGCTTAAGAAATAGGCGTTTTGTAATGATCTCTGCTACAAAACGCAGCTAAACAATTTGTTTTCTGGTAGTTTCCAATCATTCCCCTCAGTTGTTCTGGTTTTCAGCTAAATATTTTAAAAGTTGGTGTTTTATGATGTTGGTCTGGCCAGTGTTTGGTTGATATTTGTAATATCAATTTCATTTAGCTTTTGTTTCTATAGTCTAGATTGCAGCCTGTGGTCTTGTGGACTTTAACTGCTTAAGAAATAAATGTTTTGTAATGATCTCTGCTACAAAATGCAGCTGGTGTTTTTAAAAAATTGTTGTTTTATGTATGTTGGTCTGGCTAGTGTTTGGCTTATGTTTGTAATATCAATTTCATTTAGTTTTTGTTGCTATAGCCTAGATAGTGTTTGGTTTATGTTTGTAATATCAATGAACAAGTTAGAAGTAGGGGTTGAACTTCCGACCTTGTGGTTAAGGGCCACATGTTCTAGCTGAGTTATTCCAGCCACTTAAATTTTTTATGTTTAAGTAATTAAAAGTTTTAAAAATTAAATAACAAAAGTATTTTGATAACTTTGTGGTTAACCGCCATACGCTCTAATTAACTGAATTATTTCGGCCTCTTTCTTAATTAATTAAAATTTTGTAACATTATTTGGATTATCTCCTACAATTTTGACTATTTAATACTACATATTATGCCAGTGTCGTGCATCTTTAAAAATATTTTTCTAAATTTAAGAATGTCTACAATTAATTACGTTTAATGAAAAATGTATAAATACGTGTTTTTCTAAATTTAAGAATGTCTACAATTAATTACGTTTAATGGAAAATGTCTAAATACATGTTATTTTAGATTTTTTAGGAGTTGGTCCCCCTTATACCTTTTAAGATTTTCTATTTTAAGGAGTTGGTTCCCCCTTGTACCTTTTAAGATTTTTTATTTTAAAAATTATTAGTTTTGAAATTAGTTTATTTTATCTTAAAATTCAATTAGTTTTAAGAGGTTAGTTGGTTAGTTGGATCATTTCCCCTTAAAAGAAATCGATTTTTTTTTTCGTTAAGTAATTTCTGACATTTTGTATCACTATGTGTTCCTCTGAGTAGAGTCACCGCACACACCATTGGTATACGTTTGGGCACACCCATGGAGATATACAGCAATTGCGTCGCACAAAGGATATGCAGTTGGACACTGTCGTGGGTAATTACTAGCACCATTTTAATTCTAAATATTCCCCTAAAAATAGGGAACGACAAATACACTCTCCACCCTACAAATGAGGAGAGATCGGTCAAAATGATATCGTTAAACAACAATCCCCTACAATTATGCATTGTCTACCATTTTTCAGATTCTTCCCGTGAAACTTCAACCTTCTTCTATGACGATTTTTTTTATTTTTTTTTCCTCATCATTCTCCAGTTCTTCAGCAATAACAAAATATTCTTACTCCAACGTACCACCACACAACACCAATATTCTTACTCCAACGTTCCACCACACAACACCAACCCATGTCCTTATCATTTTCCTTATCTTTTTCTAGTTCTTCTGGAAGAACAAACTATCCTTATTCCAACAAATACGCAGTTGTTATAATTAATGGGTACCCCTATATCCGTCTATTCTTTATAATCTGGGAGTTCAACCAAATCCCTCAAAAAATGGGATCACCACCTATTATTAAAAAATTTAGAAATCTTGGAGCTAACCGTACACTCTTAATTCAAACAAATCACTCGTTTAAAAAAAAAATTGTCCAGTTCCCGCAAGCTAAAACCTTAGATTACTAACCCGAAACCTCCATACATAAACTAACATTACCATTTTAATTGTTCGTTCCAAAAACAGAGATGAACAAGAAATGCGAGAGAAGAACAATGCTTACCAAATTAGGTAAATCTGTCTGTAAGACTCTAGGTCGAAGTTTGTCGTTGAATGCGCGGTGTTTACGGTGAAGGATGTCGTCGAATGTAATGCATGTAAGCCTCTTGTGTGCGTTTTCGGGGAAGGATTCCTTTGGCCTCTAGGTCGAATGGAATGCCTGTAAGCCTCTAGAGCTCCTTGTATGCGTTTTCGGTGAAGGATGTTTGTCGAATCGAATGCCTTGAAGGCTCACCTAATCGCCTACTCAACACACAAATTCTGAGGAGCAATTCATTTTCGGTGGCGTGTTGCAGGTTTTTCCCCTCGAAGCCATAAATGAAATTATTTCAAATTATTGGGAATCGTTCATGAATTTAAAAAACTAGCATTCCCTCTTTTAAGTTGTTGATCGACCATCTGTCTGCCTCTTTATTACTCTGTGTGCAATCATGCACACACCTGCAGTGATGGATTCTTCGTTGGTTGTATCAGTTCCTCAGGGTATACATATTCGGTCCCTCAGTTTTGTGTGTGTTCATCGGGTATACATACCTGGTCCCCCAGATTTTTGTATGTTCTTTAGATTTGTGCGTTTATATTTATCGGTGAGGGTTTAAAATAAGTCACATACCGGGTCCGTGTTTCAGGTTTCCCCCATTCAGCTGCTAAATGTAATTATTGTAAATTCATTGGGAATGTTCACGGTAAATGGTTGACCGACCATTTGCCTTCTTTTTATTACTATGTGTGAATGCATGTGCCTTCCATTTTTTACCTTGTGTGCAGACATGCACACACCGCCACTGATGGATTTGTTGTGGTCGTATTACTTTCTCAGGTATATAGACCTATTTCTTAATTATTTGGGGCGGGAGGTATAATCATGTAACTCTCATGGGATAAGTGTCAATTCAGTTTATCATTTTTAACGTCTCTGTTAAATCCACGTCCAAAACATATTTCTCTCTCCTCCCAACATTTTATATTTGTAAGTATTATTTTTTTCATTCTCAAAATTAGGAGAAATTGTGGAAGGGTAGGTTTGTGCTTGTAAATTGCCTTACTAAAGGTTAGACATAATTCAAAAGAAAAAAATGTTTAGACATTTTTCATGTTGTCTTCGTTTGTTTTAGACATTCTTATGGTTTCCTCCCACTTTAATCGGTTATTTTATTTTATTTTATTTTTTTGGCCCAAGAAGTTGGGTGAGAAATTATTCTCCGTTTGGCCCACGAACTTGAGAAATTACTCCCCACTTGGTCCACAGACTTGTTGAACTCGTTTAAAAAATATAACTCCACAAACTTTCAACACAAGATATTATTCAAGTCTATCCCATTTTTCGAGGCAACATATTTTTAATTATTTTTATAAAAAAACATAATTTAAACAAGGAAAAATTACCCTAATTGTCTTGGGTTTAGGAGCATTTAGTAGGGTTTCAAACTTAACAATTATACAGGTTTAGATTTGGTGCGTTTTTTGTCCAGTCAAATCTTCAGTTAAATTTTAATACGATAATGACGTGTCACTTTTTTTTTAATTATTAAAAAAAAAAAAACATTTTCTTTTTCCTCCTCCTTCCTCCTCCCTCCCTCTTTCTTACCTCATCTTTCTTCTCCTTCCTTCCATGGTTGTCGTTGGCGTTGCGCCGACGACATTTTTTTTTTTCTCCCTCTCACCTCCATCTCTCATTTTTTCACCGATTTAGAAGTTCCAGATATGCATTTTTTTTTTTGGGTCGTTTTCATTTTCCTCTCCTTCTCCCTCATCCTCTCACTTCCATCTCCCTCTTTTTCCCCTTCTTCCTCTCGTTTAAAAAAAATACAGATCTGGAACGAACCTCAGTAAAAAAAATGTGATATTTTTTAAAAACGAGGGAAATAATGAAAGATGTAGGTGAGAGGGAGAGGGAATGGAAAAGAAAAAAAATAGTCAACGACTATGGAAGGAAAATGAAGAAAAATGAGGTAGGAAGGAGGGAGGAGGACATGGAAGGAAAAAGAAGAAAAATGAGGTAGGAAGGAGGGAGGAGGGTTGAGGAGAAAGAAAAAAGAAAAAAAAGAAAAAAAAAAAGAAGTTTAATAATTAAAAAATATTTTTAATTAAAATTAGGTGCTACATCATCTTCCCTTACAATTTAACTGAAAATTTGACGGAGAGATAAATAAACGCACCAAATTCAAACCTGGTATAATTGTTGAGTTTGAAACATTAGGAACCCAAATGCTACCAAACTCAAACCTGGACCATTGGGATAATTTTCCTTTAACCAAATGTGTAAACAGACTAAAAATGCTATTCAACCTATTTTTATTATTTTAAATATATTTTAGGTTGTTCAATCAAAATTGATACTTAAATCAAATTCAAAATAAAGTATTTTTACAAATGAGAGAAATAAAAACATCAGCTTATTTGGATCCGTTTAAATTAATGGATTAAAATCTTTCAAATTCACAATGTAATAATTAACACTATTGTTTGACTCTCTTTTATTTCAAAACTATCCAAAAAAAATTAATAATTAATATGAGTGATATTGAAGAAAGAATGTGAAGTATTGTGGTCAAAATTATTTTTGTTATCTTCAAATAAATTTATGAAAAAAACATAAAATAAAAAGCAAAAATCGCATTCTTAAAATTTATTGGAAGAAGTCTTTAACAATGTAAATATGAAAATTTATATAAAAAATTCTACAAAAAAAAAAAACGGCTAAATTAAACCGTCATTGCTGAGATGCAGGTTTTCAAGTGCACTGGATAGTTTAAGAGGGTAAAGGCGAAGAAAGATGTGTTTGACATATGAGTTGAGTAAGACTATACTAATGTGTTGTTCTTTTTTTTTCTTTAAAGAAGTTTGTAAATATACATACACTAATAAAAAAAAAATAAATAAATAAATTCATTAAATTAAAGATGAGGAGTCCACGAAGGGATATATATATATATATATATATGATAATCAATATGTGATATTGTGCTCAAAATTATTTTTGTTATCTTTTAAGAGATAGATAAAATAAAAATAAAAATAAAATCTTTTTTAAAATTTATTGAAATTGGAAGAAATACTTAATAATGAAATTTTGTAGAAAAAAATTGTGCTACAAAAGAAGTTAAAATAAACTCGAACTTTAGGATAGCTTCAAACTCTCTGCCCCAAACACACCACAAACTTCAAAACTTAAAACTGAAGAACTCGGCCCCAAACACACCTACACAAAATCATTCCAATTTTCATATAAACTAAACATGTGGTTTAGCCTTTTTTAAATTCATGCATATGAATATTTATAATTAGCATTGAATGTCGATGGGGAAACATGAAACTTACAAATTAAAATAAAATTCTATAATAATAAAAATTAATATTCGTACAATTATGTGGGGGGATAAAAATAAAAACCAGAATAGTTATTAGGACTTAGGAGGAGGGAGTTTACTCATAATAACTCTTCGGAAGAAATCTTCTTGAATCCCATCACAGTCATCCATAGCTCTAAAGGCATGAAATATGAACTATTGACTAAAATGTGAGAAGTTCAAATCTCTCCCCCGCATATTGTGAAAGAATCTGTATATATTCTGGAACATGGATAAAGAACAGAGAATTCATGTATTTGATGCGACCTCCAGAAAGTAGGAACCAGAAACACCTTCATTTTTTGGTTACAAGAAAAGCTTGGAAAAAGCTTGTTTAATGGTACTTATCCAAGCACGCTGTACAAATAAGAATTTAGTGATACATATCAAATTTTATAGGGTATCTGTGTTACACGACTTACACCAATGCGAGGAGTCGAGTTCGATTTCACTGTACACATTTGGCTGAACATAAGCTTGTAAAAACAGCAGAGGCCTAAATGACAATCTACAAACTCTGCAAAGGAAGGCTCGAGTCCTTGCTCGTCCTGTTCTTAAAGCGCCATCCTTATAATCTGTCACAAGATAAACTGAAGTACATCTACTCATTATAATTCTTAAAAGAATATTTCATCTTCTGTTTTGAATTTCAGAGAGTTCCAAAAATCAAAATTATAATACTTCCCGACGGTCAAGATTCAAGAACATTACGTGGAATGGAGTTGCTTGGGAGGCTATTGTTTGACAAAATTTGAAGATGTCAACTGGCGATAAAGGGCTGTCTTTTCATCATCATCAAAATCTAGATCGTCCTCTTCTTCATAATCCATATCAATGACAGTTCTATCTCTAGCATATAGCTCGCCTGACTCTGCTAAATGAACTTGAGAGTATCCAGCACCTGATGGTGGCCTTTCAGATTCTATTTGCAGCATCTCTGATTCAATTAAAACTTCCATACGTGCTCGTTCTCTATCTCTTGGATATGTGCAGTACAGAAATGAGTAAATAAAACAACAGAGAGCCAATGGAATTCCTATTGATGTGTACAATGCCCGGGCTAATGATGCTGCATTCCCCCTATCTGTGGCAATCTCTTCAGATTCACTAGATCCTTTCCGGACAGGCTTATAACCATAGACATGCTGAGCTAGAATTCCGACAACAGGAGGGGCAAATGATGATAAAATAGACTCAAAAGATCGATCTAAAGCATAGACGCTAGTCCGAGATTTCTCAGGAACTATCTCTGCAAAAATGGGACTGCAAGAAAACAAATCAAATCATGATTCGAAGTCAGTACTGTATCTCCGCTCCTTTCATACATGAATCATGACTAATGTACAAGTCAAAAATTATGTTTTTAATCATTCCATGTTCAATGCTGTATTAACATTCTATGCTTGATGAGCTTTTTCTAGATATCGTTCTTTCGTTCATAAGTAATCAATATTCTATCATGGCTAATGATGGTTATTATCCTCTAGGTTGTGTTTATTATCTCACAACACATTGGTCCTTCCAGATCCTAAGCAAGACTAGTTGGCTTATGAGCCAAAGCTACCAAATAGGGCTCTTTTAGTTTTGGTGAAAACCTACTATTCAAAGGAAGTATTGCTTATTAATCAATTTTCTAAGGAGAACTAGATATTACCTATTAGCCTTTCCAATTTCTATGTAATTTCCCCACCTGAACACTACTTTTCCTCATAGACTGAGATAAATGACGGCAAATATGACACTTACTTATTTGTAGCAGGAGCATTCCAAGAAATGAAAAACCCCACGATGATCAAGACTAGTCCATGGAGAGCTGCTGTAGATGGGCCATCAGGCAAGAAGAGCAGAAGGACTGCAGCTAGAGGAATGCCTGATGCTGAGCTAATCTGTGCCAGAATAATCCTCCCTGAGTTTGGGAAACGTGTGGAGAGGATATCTCCCATTTTACCTCCAAACAAGCCTCCAAGAGAGTTTCCAATCACAAACATGCCCATCAGAAAAGCCGTCTTCTCATGGGAAAAGCCCTTGAGCTCCAACCACATTGTTGCAAATGACAAGGCTGACCAGGGAAACGAACCAGTGATACCCTGCGCAACTATGATCTGGAAGGAAGGAATCTTTATAACTGACTTGGATTCCCGTACTAAGTCCTTCACTTCAGACCAAAAAGAATTACGGGGTGGAACATGATTACTAGTTTTTATGCCGTCTTCTGAAAAATGTGGATCACGTGCAAAGAAACGGACTAGAATTCCAACAACAACACTGATTAGTCCAACAAGATGAAATGCAATTCTCCAACCGGGGATTCCCATAAATGTTATTGGAGCTATTACTATTGAACACAACCCGCCAATAATGGAACCGAGGTTGCCTGTCGTTTGAAGCCATCCAAAAGCCACACCGCGGTTATTGTCATCTGTTGAATCTGCTACAAGGGACTGAATTGCAGGTGCAACTAATGCAAGGCCAATCCCATTCAATGCTCTTGAAACAGCGACCTGTTGGGTACAATCTGAATGACTTATAATCAGCTAATATTTATGTCCAGCATTCATAAATCTGCCACACATTAATATATTGAGTGCTAAAAGCCTAAAAACTTCTTCTAACAAATCAACTTGCTCAAGTTCTGTACACTTGACACAATTTCTAAACACCAATGGAAATTAAAATTTTATTGTCTACAAGTCTGTGCAGGCTTTCCCTCTTCCAACAAATCATCCAAATTCTTACGCTTTCCAAAATTATAATTGCCATTGCCAATTTTCTGCAGTAAGTGGATGAGGCGAAATTGACAAGGCAAAACAATAATTGATATGGCTTATTATTGTTACTCATTCCAGGACATTTAAATGGATACTGTTCCAACTTTCCCATTTTTGACAATTACCCTCAGTATTCATAAACAAACACGGAAGAGAAACAATTTCCATTTAAATCGATTCGTGCAGTAGCCCTAAATTTCCATTTGTTATTATACGTACACAACAAAACAGAATATCCAACAACAAAGACGCAATCAAGCGAAGAGGAGGAAACAAAATTGGCGAGATCAAAACAACGGCGAAGAATGTAGCATTATCTAGGGTTACACAACAGTAAAATAAAAAAAAATAAAAAACAATTCGGGAGTAAGAGTAAAATTGGATGAACCTGAAGGAAAGTAGAGGAAAATGCGACAAGAAACGTAGCGGCGGCCCAGAGGAAAGCGCCGAGAGCAATAACATGCGCTCGGTTATGGCGCATGGCCAAATAAGCAGCCAAGGGATAGCAAGAGGCCTGCACGATGGATCTGAAGAGAGTCAAGGAGCCGAGACCAGTAGGATCGGTGTGCAAGGCGGCACCGACCTCCTTGTAGACACCAGGTAACAGAGATTCATCGGCCCTCTCCACCACTCCGGCGAGGTTCACCAGAATCAGTGTCAACGTCTCCGGCTTCATCTCGGTCCCTCGCCGCCTTGACTTCTCTAATCTTCCCGGAGCCGACCGCGAATTTAGGCTCAAATTTGTAGTTGGCACTCGATTTTATATGCCAATTGGATCCCCTCGTTGAATTCCAAGTTCCAGTCAAAATCCTCGTCTTTATTTAGTTATTATTTTCCCCTGCGCTTTTCCAAAATGAATTCCTAACATTTATTAAATAAATTGGTTAATAGTATTTTAACCGAATAAATACCTCTTTTAGGACGAATTCTTTTCATCGATGTTTGATAACGACTCATCTCTAATTTTCATGCTTTGGTTAAAAAAAAAAAAAAAGAGGGTATTATTTACTCCTTTTGAAGAATTCGACATCAAAAGTATTGGTAGCATCAAAATACTTGAAATTTAGAGATGCGACCATCTAGATGCTTAACTGTAAGGAAAAAATGTGTTGAAAATTAAAGTCAATATCGGTATGCATAGTTGGGAAGCGCACCACAATATGTCTCTCCTCTATGATTGATTTTCTTTTTGTTTTTTAAGTGGTAGATTCAAACTTTCACTCTTTCTAGTCTTTATCTACTATTTCAAGTGGAGCGCTCACTCACCATTAAGAGATTGTTTGTTTTTTTTCTATTTTTTTAATATTTAATTTTCAGTTTTTTTTTTTATTTTCTTTTTAATTTTTAAGAATGCTTAAATTTTAAGATATAAGATTTATGGTTTAATATTGAAAGATTTAGAATTTAGACTTTTACTTAAATGTTAAATTTAGAGTTTGGGGTTGCCTCCCGAATTTTTTTCGTAGATAATGGAAGTAGAAGTACTAAGATAAAGATTGATAAGACTCAATAATTTTTCTTTTTTCTTTCTGAAAATAACTTTATTTGTTTATTTTTAGATTGGATAATTGAACTAAAAATTATAAAGATTAGATGTTATTCTCCATCCGAATCCTATTAACAAGATTTTTAACCACTTTTAAAACTTAGGGGTGTCACAGATTGGTTTAATATTAATATTATTATTATTATTATTATTATTATTATTATTATCCTTATCCAGTAAGATAGTCTCTCGCTGTCTCCAATTCCATAACACAGCAAAGTAGAATATCCGTTGCCTCGATTCCACGCAAATCTCTTTCCACTTCTGGAAATATGTGGTTTATTATCACCTGTGCCCGTGTACATTCTATACAACACCGTCAAATAATCTTTGGGCCGATCCGCAAGCCCATCACTTAAGTACTTTATATCTGGCCCATTCTTACCAGCTTTACTTTTCGCCTGGACTTTGGTTCCATCGTAATGCTAGAAGAAGTCAACTCGGTCCAATTGAACCCACTTCCGTACTGCAATAATCCAATCGGCTGTGATTGCATAACATGTGGCTACTTTTCAAAAAATAACCAAAATTAAAGTATATCAAACAGGCCAACTTTTACGTAACTAATATATAATCTTGTGATAACAAAATGATAAAAGCCAATATTATGCTGAAACCGCATCTTACTAGTGATTAAGATGTTCAATTTTTTACTCCACGTATTAAATTAAAGAAAAAAAATCTTACAAGCCAACTTAAGTAGTGGAAAACATTTATCTAATTCTAAAATTTTTTTTTTTTTTTTTTCTAGATTTGTCAATGAAAATCTTATCATTTCCTACTCATGTCTGATCACACCTATGAAGTCATGAAGCTCAACTAAACAGTAATTTAACAACAATTAATAGAAGAAGTTGATTGCAATACTTAACAAATTATCGGTGATGTTTGATCAAGTTAAAAATTAATGGGTGATTGTAACAAAGTTTATTGTTGAAACCATATGGATGAGAGCCATGTGTCAGGATCCATGAGCAATTTTTTTTTTAGGTTTTATCATTTTGTATTTGTATTGGGTCTTAATTAACCCATTATAATGTATTAGGTCATTAGAAATGTGTCATATATAAACATTCCAACTCCTAATTTATAATCTGAAATCTCTCCAATAAATTCGTAATACAATTGTTTCTCTTCTGCCCATGGACCTAGCTAATACAACGTTTAGTGAACCACGTAAATTCGGTGTCGATTATCGCTTTACTTCTTTGTTGTTCTAAGTGTGTCATAACACTCATAGTTCATGGGGTGGTTTGTACAACTTTTCGTAACTTTTTTTTTTTTTATACACAATTTTTCGTAACTAATAGTAATGATGTGTGCATGTAAATAAGCTTGTATAGGCATAAATATGACGTCTGAGCTATTAGAAAAAATTAATGACATCATTTTAAACTCGACTTTCATAAAATGACTATCGTAACATATTCGTTTAAAAATACGTGATATAGCCAACATGAGCATTATAACTCAAGTGACATTAAGTCCGAACTAATGATCTAGAGGTTAGAGGTTTGATTCCTCGTCTCGCATGTATTTAATTTACCTTTGAAAAAAAAAATAATAGACTAGAAAATGATTTAATGTTGGTGTCACCCTCATAATTATTATATCCTTAAAAGAAAAAAAAACAAATCTCTCACATACAGCAATAATGAGTAAAGGGTAAAAACAATATTATTATTTTTGTGATTTAAAATGAAGCTTGTGAATTAGTGAATCATGGTAAATAATAAAAGGGACGAAATCAAAAGGGAAAGAATGAAAGAGAAACTGTGATTGATGTTATTATGATGATGTTCAAAGTTATGAAAAATGAGGTTTTGTTGGAGCAAGATCAAATATAAGATTGAGTTGATGAAATTGTGCAACAACAAAAAAGAAGAAAATTAGGGTTTGTCAGAGTATATCTTAATAGATTTAGATGTGGGTATGTTATTATGTAATATAGGGAAGAGTAGTGGGGAACACCAAGGGATAATCAAAACCACTTGAGTCCTAGGCTTCAAACCCACGAAGGAGACCAAGATAATGTCTCATCAATGCTTTATTCTAAATTAAATTTTCTTTTTTTACCATCTAATAATTTGTTTGCAAACCTCCTTACCTTTATTGTATCTTGTCTCTGTGTCTCCATTTTTTTATTATTATCTCAATTCAAATCCTAAACGCACCAATCTAATTCACCTAATTTTAATATATTATTCCTGTGTGCTCAATTGCTCATATAGATCACAAATTAGAAGATACCATAACACACGAAAAGATGACCATTTGTCTGTGCTTCATCAAGTCGTACAATCTTTGAACTAAAAATAAATAAATAAAATCGTACAAATATCTTTGATTAATAGAGATTTGTAATTGACCAAAAGAGAGTTGACAATTTGGGTGGAAGAAAATTTGGGCGGTGACTGCCAAGATATTCATAATATATGTCATTAATTGCACATTAAATGTATATACCCCACATTTCAAATCTAGGATATGCCAAACCCTACTAATTTTGAATGAATAGCTTAATTGGTTGTTTGTAGTATCTATATTTTCTTTAACAAATCCTACATTTGAATCTCTTTAACAAGAAATAAACCTTAGTAACCCCATACTAAAAAAAAAAAACAAAAAAATTATTAAATTGTGGAGTGAGATAGGAAAGATGGAAAGGAAAGGGTGGAGGAAAAGGCATGAAACGTGTACATAATAATTATATATGGTCTCGTCATTGGAATATTACATGTCGGAATAATGAGTGTTAAAATATTAATGATAGGCATATAGAAATTAGGTGTACGGACACACATGTAACCTTCCATTCCAACCAACTTTTTTATGTCTCTTTAGGGTAGAAAGATACGACATCGCGCCCATCCTCTCTTTTCTTCTCTTCACATTATACCTACTCGACTTTAGGTCAAAACAAACCTTCAATATTTCGTAGTTTTTTTTTTTTTTTTTTTTTTTTTTTTAGTGAAAAATCTCCTAAAAGTCCATTCTAAAAGGTTGGTTTTAAAAAAAAAAAAAAAAATTAAAAAAAATTATAGTCTATTTATAAGATTTAGGGTTTAAGATTTAGAAAGTTTAGAGTTTGGAGGGATATTTGGACATTTTGACAAATTTTTTCTTGTTTAAAGAAATAATATAGTATCCTACATTCGTAATTAAAAAATAATGAATGAAGAAATACCATAAAAAATGAACATCGTTATCGACGAAAGAAAAAAGAAGAAAGCTTAAATTAGAAGAATAATTAATGTGAAAGTGTAGTATAATTATAATGAATGAATAAAAGAGATTGAATAGCATATTTACATGAGTGATTATAACAGAGAGAATATGATATATATATTAGGGTAGCAATAGCATATAGATGATATTTGTGTGGTTTGATTTTGAGAAATTAGGAGTGGGGCCCATTCTGACCGGAAATTTAGAAGTGTGGCAGCTGCGGTTGGAGTGGGGCGGCGATTTTTCAAAATCCTTGCTTCAATTCCCATTGTCAATCACGCCATTATGTTGTAACCTGAATCCACTAAAATACAACAACCCACCGTCAACACTTTCTTTTTCCTTACATTATTTAATAATAATAATAATAATAATCCGATGCAATGAAATAATAGTCCAATATAAATTTCAAGTTTCGTTTTTTAAACCCTACCCTAAATTCAATGATAGACAATTACTTCCTGCCTTATATTCTTCTAATCCCTACACTATTTTTTTTCCTCATCATACCCTCTCAATATAATTTTCCTTCTATTTTTTTGTTTTTTTTTTTTGCCCATAAATGTCTTTTTGCAAGCAAATATATATGGTCTAAAGGAAATATATATACAAATGTTATAAATTTAAGGGAAGGAGGGTTTTTAAGATAACATGCCAATCTCAACCGGGACATAATTTAAAGGTAAAGACATATATCTTTCGGCTAAAATGTTCAAGATTCAATTTCTTGTTAAACTAAAGGCTAAATTATTAAAAATACTTCCGAACTATGAGTTCATTTTCAAAAATACGCCTACATTTTCAAAAGTTTCAAAAATGCTCATGAACTATGAAAAAAGTTTCAAATATGCTCTCAACATTAACAACAAAACACAAAATTATGATGTGTGAATGGTTAAATTCTAATTTATAATTGTGTGACCCGGAAAAAATGAAAATGTGGACGTCCAAGGTATTAAAAAAATCATGAAAACATGGTCATCTGATCTACTCTCCACCGATTTTGCTCTTGTCCTTTGAATTGATAAAATTGGGTTTTCATATTTTTTTAACGCTTTAAACGTCCACATTTCCATTTTTTACATGTCACACAAGTACAAGTTATAATTGAACCGTACACATCAAAATTTTAAGTGTATTTTTGAAACTCAACCATAGTTAAAGGGTATTTTTATAACTTAACCTAACCTAAAAGAAATACTACATGTAAATGAAGAAGAGCAGTAAATGACTTTAAGTACCATAATCTAGAAAAGAAATCTAAAGAAGTATTTTTATAATTTAACCTAAACTACCTAATTGAATTATGTGCTCGGTTTGAGCATAAATGTAGAGATGTGAAAGAAAAGAAGGTTAAACTAAGACAGTTTAATATATAGAATAATTAGGAGGGAAGGCATTAATTAATTTATAGAAGAAGAAAAGAAGGCATTAATGAAGCAATAATGAAGATTTATATATATATGCACAAATATAAAAATATTAAAAATGAATATAAAATAATATTCCTTAGAGTAAGAAGGTGCCAAAAGGGTTTCATAAGATGGGTGAATGTGAGGGGTTGTTCTTCTTTTCCATCATCGCCTCACCACCACCTCTTCCACAATCATCATTAAAATCATCAGCATCTCCATCATTGCCATTTTGATTACCTAAAAAAATTTACCCCTTCACTTTTTTTTCTTGTTTTTGGTGGGTAAAAACAAAAGGTTAATCCGATGGGTAAATCCAGGAATCCACTGTATTTTCACCCCTGGTAGTAGTAGTAGAAACAATAATATTCCCCAGTAACATCTCCTTATCACGCTGCAAATTATTCATCGAAGAAGAAGAAGAAGAACCTGTAAAGTTCAACTTACAATTTCCTGCAGCAGCATTATTATTATTCGAATGCGTTGCTGTTGCTGCTGTTGCTGTTGCTGCAGTGCCGCCACCGTTGGCTCTCCAAGTTTCATCATTTTGTAGCGCTGACACTAACTGTTGGCTACTACTACTGCCATGAATGTGGGGCTGCTCTAAATGGCTTCCTTCTGATAGCGACCGAAACGAAAAAATCCCCGCCTGTGCTCGCTGCTGCTGCTGCAAGTTCGATACATTTTGATCCTCCACCGCAACCGCGACATTTTCATTGCTCAACGATGAAAAAAGCTGGACTTTTGATGAACGAGAAGGGTAAAGACCCGATCCCGATCCCGAAGCAGCTTCTAGATTGAGCGAGCCGAAGAGATCGAAGCGGCGGGAGGAGTAGGAGGTGGAGCCACCGGCAGTGAACGGCGGGGAGGGGATTCCGGTGAACTCTTGCACCATTGCTCGGAAATTTGTAGTGTCCGTTGTGAGGATGGTGGTGGGGGCTCGGCGTGAAGCTCTGGTTCTCTTTTTTGTGGTGGGTTTTGGATGTAAAACCCCGGATGATGAGGATGGAGGAATTGGGATTTGAGTAGATCCATCGGCGGTGGGTTCAGATGTTAAGGAGGTGGGATTATTCAAAAAGGAATTATGGGAAGAATCGGGGTGGAAATTGAAATTGGAGGGAAAATCGTAGAAATTGGGTGGTGGGTGGAACTGATTTTGGTAGTTATGGTGGGGAAGATGAAAAGGTAGTGGTTGTTGTTGTTGTTGTTGTTGAGAAGAAATTAGAGGTGGAGGAGGAGGAGGAGGAGGAATATTGTTGTTGTTGAAGAAAAGTGGGGGCGGGGGGAAAAATAGAGGTTGTTGGTGGTGATGAGAATCGTAGTCTTCATCACCACCACTTGAAGATTGCAAACTTCCGCTACCGGAATCCATACTATGATTTGATTTTGTGTCTAAAAAGAAATAAATAAGAGTGATGATGCAGATTGGGAGGAATATAATCTGTGTGTGTGGCAGATAGTGATGAGGTTCGAAAACAGCTTTTAGAGGGAATCAAAATCTTGGAAGGGTTGATCGGGGAAGGAGGCAAAATCTTTTAGTTGTCTTTCCGTTGGAACCAAAAAGAGGGTGTGGATTTCTCTCTAAAAAGAAGAGAAAATTAGAGATTGAGTATAGATCCTAATAATGACACGAGCGGGAGATCAGGAGAGGAAAAAGATTAACTAAAACAGAAAAGGGTAAGCAAAGCTAGGGTTTTTGAGAAGTGGAAAAGAGAGATTTGAGAGGAAGAATGAAAATGCCCAGAAGAAGAAATTAGAAAGAAAAAAAAGAGGGGTTTGAGAAGTGAAGAAGATGGGTGGACCCGCCATTTCAGAAAGGGTTTGCTGGCAACGGGTCAAACTCAAACTGAATATGAAAGAGAGAGGAAACAGGTAGGGGGAAAGGCCTAATTTTGTAATCTAATGTAATGTTGATGTAATTCAATGCCAAAGTCACCATATTGGAATGCAATTTGTGAAAATATGTCAAAGTGAGCATAGTTCATGAGGTCGGAGATTCAATCTTCATCTTCGTATTTGTTGACTCGAAGAAAAAGTGAAAGCATAAGTCCTTTTGTTTAGACAATATATCATCGATCAAAAGGTCATAAGATTGAATTCTCTCACTCACTATCAAAGATTCAAATCCTCATACCACATGTTGAACTAAAAAAAGTATGAAAAATCGTCCCTAAACTTAAAAAAGTGTCTAATAAGTTCTTGATTTTTTTTTTTTTTTAAAAAAATAATACTTCATTAATATGTGAGAAACATACAAGGGTCGAAACTCAATTAATCGAGTTCAAAGCGATATTAGAAATATCATAGCTAGAAAAGAGAGGGGATTTTTTAGACCAAGATGTCGCAAGAGAGATGCCACCAAAATATTGTGGATGAGAATGTTCTTCTGAGAAGAGCAATTGAAACTCAATGACAAGGCACAAAAATCTTCAACTTTATCAAAATGGTCCACACGAACGAAAGGACTCAGCTTGCTCCAAAAGATCTGTGAAAGAGAGCAATGTAAAAATAAATGATCGATATCCTCTGATCTTGAATGACAAAGAGCACACCAATTGGGCTACAAGGATGCATTTGGATGACATTTCTAAATTCTCTCGACGGTGTTGATACTTCGGTAGAGAATGAACCAAATGAAGAACTTACATTTTTTTTGGATCAAAGATTTCTAAAGAAAATTGAGGCTTGCTTCAGATGGCATCCTGTTTGATACAATATAGAGATCTAAATTTTGTGTTTAATAAGTTCTTAACTTCAAAAATAAAATTTCAATTTCATGTCCATTAGGTTACTGGCCTTAAAAAAGAAAAAAAATTGTCTAATAGATCCTTATTTTATGTCCAATAAATATCTAAAACTTTTATTTTTATGTTAATAAGTTCTTTTTAGGGTCTTATGTAAAATTTATATTTATATTTAATAGATTAATTGTGAATTAAATTTTTATTTTTTTAAAATATATTAAGACACAAAATTAGAAGTTGAATGACTTATTAGATATTTTAAAAACAAATCTAAAATTTAGGTACTAAATTAAGGTGAAAGTAAGGAAAAATAATAGAAAGTAAGAGGGGAAATGGAGACCAGTGATATAAGGTCCTAATTTCAAACCTCACCTCTAAATATTGTAAAAAAAAAAAAGATCAATTGCAAATCAAACCCCTTTGGTTTCTTGCGTTTACCAACATTATTTCCATATATAAAACACCACTTAATTGGCTCCACTAATGCCTCCTTGTGGTCCCTTTTACTAAAGACCTCATATTCATTAGAGTTTTTTTTTTTTGTTTGTTTTTTTTTAAGTATTTAATTAATGTGCGAGAAGAGACTCTATAAACAACTTGAATTAGGTTTATGTTAATAAATAAATTGGACGGTAATAAGTATTTTAGAGTAAAAATCAATTTATACCTCTTAAATTTTGGAGGTTATATCAATTAAAACTCTAAATTATTGATTCTATCCATTTAAACTTAAGAATTTACACATTTTAGATTTTGTTTGAAAAATATTAATTTAAACACGTGAAGACTTATAATTTTAGGAATTAAACTCCTAAATAAGTGAATCAATTGTATGAATATTTAATAATTCTGAGGTGTTTACATGTGTGAAAACTAACCGTTTTCTAAGACGAGGTGTAAATTGATACATTTATGAAAGTTTAGGATTTAAATTTATACAATCAAGGTTTTAGTTAATATAACCTCTAAAGTTTTAAAAACACCAAAATTTTAATTACAAGACTCAACACTTTTTTTTACGTGAGTATCCGGACCGGCTTACGCGTACCTCGACTAAGAGAACATTAATAGTTCTAAGGTGTTTCAGGACTAATAGATAAACTCTTCTTCATGGTTATAATAATAATGATTATACAAAATTTAAAATAATATAAAAGTGAAATTCAAAATCAGAATAAATTTTAAATATAAATCTTTCCACCTCCCGGCCTGTAGCTTTAAGGTATATATGTTTGGGTAC
This sequence comes from Herpetospermum pedunculosum, assembly GCA_028017165.1. Classification (NCBI taxonomy): domain Eukaryota; kingdom Viridiplantae; phylum Streptophyta; class Magnoliopsida; order Cucurbitales; family Cucurbitaceae; genus Herpetospermum; species Herpetospermum pedunculosum. The sequence goes on from CM051522.1 coordinate 87,057,481, forward strand.
TTGGTTTTAATAACTAACCTAGGTTAATGAAGCTCGAAATAGAGAGTATGGGTTTCATGATGAAAGTTTGGGTTTACACCTCTTAGGTCATTGTATTTTATTTTCTAAAGGATAAAATACATTTTTAATCTCCAAAGTTTGAAGTTATATAGTGTCTCTATTTGGTTTATGAAGGTAAAAAACGTACAATTTAATCTTCAAGGTTTGAGAAATAGTTTTAAATGGTCTATAAAGTTAATTTGATCGTTAGTTAACTAACGTTAAAATGACCTAATACTCGCCTCTAACCTATACGTGACTTGAAATCATGCTCATATTATTATGTTAATACAACTTACTTAAAACTACCTCATTAATTTATTAAAAATTAAAATCAAAACAATCATAAAGACAAAGTAATTTATTGTTTTGAAGTTGTGAACTAAAACATACAATTTAAGAGATCAAAATAGAAAATAACTTTTAAAACTTATAAATCAAAATGAATATTTTGAAAGTTGAAAAATCAAAATTAATTATAAATTTAAAAAATCAGAAATCAAAATGGGATTTAAACCTAAATACAAAAAATGGATCTAATTTAAGTCTAAATTTATGTAAGATGAGTTTGTTTAACCATATAATTAAACATCTAACATTTATAACAAACAAATTCATTTATGCTTGTTTAACATTTATAACAAACAAATTCACTTGCAAAGCATAAATTCAATTTTTTTTTTTTAATTTTGCCGATTTAAACGTAGTTAAATTGGTTTATATTTTAGATATATGCTAGAAGTTAGAGGTGGAATCCCTTGAGTTTGTTAAATTAAAAAAAAAACCTTTTTGAAATCTGAATTGCACCATTCTTGCTCGTGACCCTTTATTGGCTTCAAAGTAGAAGTGTAGGCAATTATTTTTTTCCTTGAACTTATATTGGGTAGAAATATTAATATTGAACTACTAATACGTCATAATTCATTTACATAAAATAATAATCAATAAAGGTATGATTACGTCGATCTGACATAATGTAAAAGGAAACCCATTTATAATTAATAACACGTCAGCCGTAATTCCCCCCATGAATTAAGGAAAACTCAATGTTTTCATTTGTTCATTCGTAATTCCTACTCCATTATTATCAACACACTAAACCTAATTTTTCTTAAAATACTTTTTTTTAATAGATTTTACAAAATAATAATAATAGTAATAAAAAAAATGGAATCTTGGCTCCAGATCAGCCTTTGACTAAGTCAAAGTTCAGAAATAAGATCAAGCTAGCTATGATTGAGCGCTACATCAGAGAATCTTTTCTTCTCAATAAATCCCAGCTCTGCTGATTTTTAAATGTAAAAGGACTTCAATTATATATTTGAGAGGCATCATATTTTGCCCAACAAAAAAAAAAAAAAAAAAAAATACACATATGACAAAACAGTAATAATAATATTCCTTATTTCAAAACAAAAAAAAAGGTAAAATATTCCTAATAACAGTAAATGCAATATTCGAAAAGATTTGTAAAAAGTTTGAAAAAAAAAGTTACAATATTTACTCGCATTTATATGATGAATAGAATAAACAAAGTAAGATAAGAGGTGGAAGAAACAAATGAAAATACTAAGAAATAGAGTTATAATTGGAAAAGGTGTAGATGTTATATAATATTATTTGTAGATTTAGGAGGAGAAGTCATTGTCATAGTACACTTTGTTTTCTTCATTCTTCCATTAATGGACGGAACAAAGGAGGAAGAGTAAGGGGTACCCTACAAAAGCATATCCATCAAAACCCTAAAAAAACCACATGAAGTAATCCAAATTCTCCCGCCTTTGCAGCCCTAGATATGCCCTAATTTGAGCCCATACACAAACAGAAGCCCTTGCTAGGGGCATATATATATTTAATATTTGAAAAGGAAATAAAAATGAAGGGTACTGAGATTTTTGCTTGTTAAACACAGACATGTGCATTTCAAGTTGCTGGGAGACAAAAGGGCTCCATTTGTCCACTCCTTAGTGCGCTACTTGTCCACTCCTTTTTAACAAAATTTCAAAATCCATCCAATATTCATATAACTCTAGTTGGATAAATTATCTAATGAAACCGTCACAATATGACTATCTATTTCAAATCAATAGATACTCTAATAATCAATGGATACAAAGTCGAAATACTTTTACAATTTATCTCTATACATTTATGTGTAAAATTGATAATGTGAGAGAATATGGTAAATTCATAGATTAGTAGATAAGTTAGTGGGAGTTTAGTTTTATTAACCCTACTAATGATGGTTAATTAACATTAATGATTAATTTGAATTGAGGGCTTTTGCTATTTGATTGTCCCAAATCCCAAAAGGGAGGAAGTGTGAGGATTCGGTATATATAATGGTTTGAAATGGAACAGGATGTCACTACCGTTTTTTTTCTTTTTTTTTTTCCCTAAAAATGATTGAAATATATGTATGTAATGGTAACCCCACAAATTTCACTTCACATAAAATAGCTAATTGTAGTTTGGAAATTGGAATCATGATGAGAATCATATCCACATGATTTTTTTAATTAATAATCATGTGCTATTCAATTTTTTTCCTTCAAATATTCAACTGACAAATAGATAGATTAGTTTTAATTACACAAATATTAATTTTTTAATTAAAATTTAACTTTGTCATTAACTTCGCCGTAAGTTGACCAAAGAATTAAAATGACATAAATGTTCCTATATAAGATTTAGTTGTAATTATAATTAATGGATTAAAAATATTAAAAAAAATAATTGATTTTTTAGAAAATTCTATAAAAAAGAAGAAGATATTCTCCTATTCTAATGAGATACAGCCAGCCAAAACGAGCATGGCTCAGCGGGCATATGTATGTCTTGATGACCAAGAGGTCTGTGGTTTGAATCCCCCACCCCAATGTACTCAAAAAAAAAAATGAGATACAGCCTCTCGGTCGCCCTATTTTTTTTTTTTTTTTTAAATATCAAAATTCCTAAAAGTTTTTTTTGAATTGAACGTGTTCACGACAACGAAGAAAATCAAAATATTTCAAGATAATATTTCAAAATTTGTTAGATAATAGTATATAAACAAAAATATATATATATGTTAGATTATAGTATATAAACCAAGTATATATGTTAGATTATAGTATATAAATGATGTATATATGTTGAAAAAGTTAAAATGTTTCAAGATGTAGAGTTGGGTGAAAAAATATGTTGACTCACTACAAATGTAAATAAGAAAAAAAATTAGTATACATTAAATATAAAATTTCACATAATATCAAATTATGATTGAAATTTTCGAAAAATGGTGAATAAGATAAATATAAAAAAAAATTAATTAAAATAAAAAAAATTATTTAATAAATAATATAAAAATAATATATATAATTCAAAATTTATTTAATAAAAATAAATATAGAGAATTTAAACATGGAACATAAAATACATAAAAATTGTTTGAAAAATTGAAAATGGAATGTATTTGAAGATTTAAAAAAAAAACAAAATTCAAAACGTGCTAGTAATATTTCAAATACACATAGTGACATATATATAGTGTAAAAAAGTAATATTTTACCATAATTGTTGGAATATAATATTAATATTGGGCCATGTGAATGGTAGAGATATTTCCATTGAATTATGTGTTGTTGTGGGCCTTTTAGCTCTAGCCAACATCACAATTCTAGTTGACCATTTTGTCTATTTCTTTAGGCCCTTTTAGCACTTCCCACAACTAAAAATGACAATTGCTGCCTTGGAAGCTTACTGGGCTTGGGCTCAACATCTCTATTTCTCTCACCTTTCTCTCTTTCTAAGTTAAGTTCACCATGATTCCAACTTTTAACATTTTGATGAGTTGAATTAAGTTGAATTTGACTCTCCCTTCTATAATTAAGTTGCAATTTTTCATAGTTGATCTCTACACCTTTGCCATTGTTTAAAAAAAAGTTCAAAGTTTTATATTAGTCTTGTATGATAAAGGTATTATTTATTAGAGATTAATTTCAATAATTAAACATTTAATAATACATTAATAAAGAAAAGATGGCACTAGGATTTAATCAAGCATTATCACATGATTGACATCACATGACAACAAAATCTAAGCAGTGTAAGAATGAATGATTCAAGAAAAGAAATAAAATTAATTGGTGATTTGAATATCCCGTTAGATCCGTGTCTCTGTTTTATTTTTTTTATTTTTTTTATGTACAATCATACATCATGGAAAGAAACAAATTAATTAACTTCACATAATTAGCTTTAGCCCCAATAATATTAGCTAATGAAAAAAAGTCAAAGGTAATAATAGCAAGAATGGAATTAAGATGAAGAGGGTCAAGATATGCACATGGCTCTGTGACATTTCTTAAAAAGTCTTACCACAAGATAATAGTTTTTTTTTTATTTTTGAATTATTATTAAATAGATGATTTGGGGATTTAAATAACAATGAATTTATTTTGTGTACAATAATTCGAAAAAAGAAGTCATGAGAGTAACTCCACTTAAAACTCCTTAATATATGGATTCATGCACGTAGAAGTAGGCGTGACTAAAACTCCAAATAATGAAGATTAGGGTTAGGGTTAGGGTTAGATTTGGTTTATTGGAGGATGATGCATGTGTAGTCTTATCCCTTCTCCTTTACGTGATAAACCATTCAATTCACCAAATAGAAATACGCATCTCTAAGCAAATTTCCTTCTATATATATATATATTTTATATATATGTGTTCAGCCAGCCTTAGCTTTTCCCAACAAACAACACTTGTCCAATCTGTAAATCCAAGCTACCCATCATATATTGCCTTTCTCTTCAACCCTACCCTTCCATTTTAACCTCCAATATATATTTTTTCATTTATTTTACTCTCTCAATTTTCAAATTCTTTATTTCAATTCTAAAAAACAATAAATTTACTTCTTATTTACTTTTTTAACAAATTAGGTAGCCTTAACTTTGAGTACTATATCAAATTTTTTTTTTTTTTTGAAAAGTAGTACTATATCAATTTGTTTGCATTTAGATTGTATAAGATAAATATGAAAAAAATAATATATTTGGGACAACTCCTATTTGTTAAATTATTTTTGTTTGAAAGTTCATATACCAAAATCGTCATTCTTTAAAGTTGAAAGATATATATATTTTTAATTTGAAGAATTAAAATTATTTACATATTACAATTATTGTACGATGTTGTCCATTTTGGCCGCCTGATATATCTGACGATTTCACGTCTTAATATAACATTTGTTGTCAATAAACTTAGTCTATTTATCGTCAAGCCTAACTTGGTCGTAAATGGTCACCTTTTACTGTATTTGAAGTCTCTCCAGGTCATGGTCAAGCCTAACTTGGTCGTAAATCATCACCTTTTACTGTATTTGAAGTCTCTCCAGGTCAAGGTGTTTTGTTTACGCCTTCCAAGAATTTTCAACTTCGTGTCTTTATTGATTCAGATTAGACATATTGAGTTGGTATGTCACTTCATTAGAGATAAAATTGTTGTTGGTTTCATCAAATTATTGCCTATTCAGAATCTACAGTTTGGCATATATTTTTACTAAGTCATTACTAGCAATTAAATTAGTTGCATAAAATAGACCTCTTAGTCAATGACATAAATCTTATGCCAATTGAGCTATGCTCAGTTTGACACTCTGTTTTATTCTTGTTATTTTCGATTAGTGGCTTCTCAACCTTTGTGTATATATACTTGATGTGGCTAATCAATAAGATCGGAAGTTACCCTTTTCTTTCTCTCTCATACGATACTTGTTAGCCCTCATGACTTTACATTTGGTGTCACTCAAGATTTCTCAAACCAACAAAGATGTTTGTCTCGAGTGATATGTAATGATATTTTTCTTATCTAGCCAATATAAGACTTTGGTCTCATTTCCACCCCTACCAACAAATAAAATTTCAAGATTAATCGAATAGATAACCTTGAAGAGGGGAACAAAATGAAAACAAAATGAAAGATTCTTGGTAATATAGACATGGACATACATGCCTATACTTGGGCCATTATGTGAATCACATGCTAAACTGGAGTTGGAGTAGATTGGATTAGGAGACGTAGAAGGCTTTCATCATTGGTATAGAAAGCATAGCATAAACTCTTTAATCTCATCAAATAAAAGAGCATCAATTATGTTTCTCACTTCCTAACCACAAGAAGGAAACTCTTAGGAAATATCAAATATAAATGTGGCCTAAATAATAATTAAGTTTCTTGTGGGTTCGATCGATACGTACTTCTAAATACACCCTCTCGTACATCCCAGCCAGGACAAATGGACCCCAATCCCCCTAAATTTTAACCTTTTTTATTATTTTCTTTTATTAAAAAAATAAAAGAAGAGGCAAATCCAGCTTTAATTAGATGCGATACTGTTCTTGTAAGTTGAAAAGTTTGACTGCATTTTCATCTTTTTGCAATAAATCTTAAAACCCATTTATTTAAATAAATCCCAAATATATATTGGTCTTCTGTCGGCAAATCAAGCCGGTTACTGCCTTCAGATTTATTTATTTCATACCCCAACACACCTTTTTCTATAATATGAAGAAAGACACATTTTTGAGATAGAAGAATTTATAGGATATGAGGCGAAAGTGATGTATATGTAGACGGAATTTTGAATTTTGGAAAGTCAATTTATGAGTTCAGTGAGCTCGTGCGCCAAAAGATGAAACCCTCATTTTTTTTAAAATTAAATTAAATTAAATTTAGGATGTCTTAAATGAATGTAATGTGTAATAGTATTTATTGTAAGATGATGTCCGGTTGTTGGCGTTACACTCTTTACTTTATGAGATTTCCAGGAATATATCTTTGCCTCACCTCACGCTCTAGGATAATTTTTAATATCACATACAATTCCAAACTCGTACAATATTTTTTTATTATAAATCTTTTTTCTTTTTTTTCAACCTAATTTTCTAACCCAATATTCAATCGCTACAGTAGTCTCTAAATCAAACTGCATTTTTCTATTGTCAACTCTTCAAGATGCTTTCATTTTAACAATTATTTTTCCTAGTATTTTTCGCAAAGCTAACCATAATTTATGATTTGTGGGTCCCACATTAAAATGAGGTATGAGGTTCCTAATTTTACAGAAATATTTATCAGAGAGATTCCCTTCAAATATATATAGTGAGCCCGACAATTTTTATGTTATTAATATTCTTTTTTTAGATAGATTTTTATTGGGCACTGCAAAATAAATAAAAAATAATAATAGTAATAAATAAATACCATTTTTTAATTTTACATATATATATATAACAAAATATTCAATTATTTTGCAAATGATATATCAAAGTATAAGTTGACTGTTATAATTGATACACCAAATATAAGTTTATTAGTTGGGACAATTGATACACGAAATATAAATTATATTAGTTAGAAAAGTAAATATAATTTTTTTTTTTTTTTTTTTTTTGGTATTTGCAAACTCTAAAAATAATAACTAAATTTATAAATACCTTAATTTGTTTTGCTACCTAGTGCAATTCCTCATTTTTATTTCACTCTCCATTCAAAATCTTATATGTTTGCCCATGAGATTTTAGTAATGCTCTATTTTAATCTCAAAGTACCACAAATATTGGGATAAAAATGTCTTAACTATTAATTAAATTATGTTTATATTACATTTAATTAAGTTATGTTCATATTATCCTTTATTTGATTTGATCCGATCAGAAAAGTTGTTTTCTTGAACTCTCATTTAGGATAAGATCAATATTTATACCGTCCTAGTTAAATTTAATTTCCAAATGAAATAAAGATATATCTACAAAAGTATAAGATAAATATTAAATATTTTCTTAATAATATGCATGAAGATAAAGGTAGATATTTTCTAATAAAGATAAGGTACATATATTTTTTTTAATAATAATTTTTTTTTTGTAAAGTATTTAATTAATGCAGTGTGATGAACTCGAACCTTTGATCTCTTAGTCATTAGTTCATGAATGTTGTTAAAATTGAGCATTTGATTCACAAGTTTGATGAGTTTGATTTTTTTTTATAACATGTGAGGGTGGAAGATCGAATATTTGACATCTTGATCACTAGTCATGCATTATGCCGGATGAACTATGTTTACATTGGCAAAAAAAAATTAAACTAAAATAAAACATCTTAAATAGCGGTGCAAGATCTAAATCATCCACGCATTTAAAATACTAATGAAATCCATTTAAAATGGGGCCTAGGAGATATATTTTGTCCCTCTATATATATATATATATATATATTTTATTTGATAGATTTATTTTGGATTTTTATTATTATTTTTCAAAAAGAAAAAATATCAAAATTTATTGTAAAAAACATGTATAATTCAACTTGGTAAGACATATATAAACGTAATTTCTTAATTTACATTATATTTTTTTTATTTTGTCATTATTATTTTTTTATTTTTTTATTATTCTTTCATTAGTCCTAGTGATTACTGGATAAATCTCTACGTAATTCTCTCTTCAATTATCTGAATAATATACTTTAGAGGTAAGAATTCTCCTAACATGTTGTGTGCTCAGAAAAAGAAAAAAAAAAAAAAAAACTTGTTCCAACAATTCATAAATCATGCAGGTATAGAATCACAATGGAGGCAATAAAAAAAAAAAAAAAAAAAAAAAAGAAAAAAAAGTGAGGAGATAAATTTAGAATGGTGGAGAAATGAGATTTAGATAAAATTGTGGATTGTTGGGAGATATTGAATTAAGAAGAGTGAGGTTAGGGAATGCCGACCCACAACACACCGACAGCTTTTTGGGGACAGAAAGTCCTCATTTTTGTTACAATGTTTATGTAAATGTAGCTGCTCTATCTTCCCTTTAATTTGTACTTCAAATTACAAATATAAATGCATTTCATTTTCTAATCTCCTTTTTTTTCGGCTGTTTCCTCGAAATTCGGATATATATTGGGGAATTCAGCTGTAATCCAGTTTAACAAACCGACTCTTTTTTTTCTTTTTTTTTTCCTAATGAAAAAAGTGGAAGTTATCATTACGACAATTGCACAAATTCATTAATTTACTCCGACAAAACGCCATTTTTTTTTTTTTAATATTTCTTTTAACCTTTTTTACTTAAACTACCTACTTTATTAATTACCCACAAAAATTCACAAAGAAAGGACAATTCCCTTTGTCATCATCAATATTCTCCTAAATAACAAATGAAAGATTAGTAGAATAGTAACCACTTAGTTTTCATTATCTCATGTGTATAAATGTGAAGAAGACGTTATCATTATCACTTCTAATTAAATTATATATAGGAAATTCATATATAACCGATAGGGAAAAAAAGCATCTTTTCAAATTAAACATGTTTTTTAAAAAATAATTTGAAGCTGGTCTTAAGAGAATAGGGAAAGAAACAAAATATGACTGTGATATCACATCACTACAAGTGATAGAAGAACAAGATGATAGAGATATTTTTTAAGAGTTTAGGGAAAAGAGCCAAAATGAGTTATAAATAATAGATTTTTCAAGATTACATAAATCACAAAATTAAATAATGATAATATATATATATATATTTCTTAAAAATAAGTACAATGAATGGTCCCTCTCTCCACTCCTTAAATTTGATGTCTGTATATTGAATAATTTTCAAGCTAATTCTACATCTCAATGTCCCAATCTTAGCAATCATTTTTAGCAATATAATTGTGTCGTTTTTGTTCATGTAATTGATTACCACAGTTATAATATGTCAATTATTTTAAATAATGGAGATGAGGAGATGAAAAAAGAATGTTCTCATCAAGTAATTAATGAGTTAAAAGTACTCAAGTTAACTCTAAATTTATCTTAGAAAATTTATAATTCAAATGATTGATGATGTAAAATTTTAAAGTTGATTAGAAAATAAAATATAAAAAGAAACAAAACCAATATATATAATAAATAGGGGATCAAATGGTATAAAATTTTTGTCCACAAATTCAACATCGATATGAGGAATGAATCGACATTTCCATCATACCGTACAAAATCAATGAAATATTAAAAAAAAATAACATAATGAAAGTATATTTTAACTTATTTAAAAGTGTAAAATGTTTATTTATTATTAAGTTAGTTGCATTTGTTAGCAATGTAATTAGTTAAACACGTGTATTCTATTATCTGTTAGTTTGTTATTTAGGCCAGAGACTCTATATATAGCTGAGAGTTTTACTTTGTAAAGAATGAGTTTTAAGTTCATTTTTAATAAAACTTCATTCCCATACTCCACGTGTATTATGGTATCCGAGAGAAATTTTTTTTCTCGCGTGACTCGTGGCCTGCGGTTTGCGTGTGAAGTGAATCACGCCTGCTGTTTGCGTGTGAAGTGAATCACTTCAGATTTTTTTTTCACTTCAGATTTTTTTTTCGCGTGAATCGTGGTTTGTTTGCGTGAGGTAACTTCATTCAGTTTTTTTTCTTACAGACTCTTCATTTCAGAGTTTTCTTCTTCCTATTCTGTTACGCAAATTCTTCTTCTCCGTTTTTTTTTCTTGCGATTCGCCATGGTAGACGCAACCACCTCTGCACCGCCGTCCTCCGTCGTGGATTCCTTTGATCTTGAAACACAATTGAATCCATACCTCCTTCATCACTCAAATGCTCCTACTGCAACGCTGGTTACGCTTCCGCTCGTTGGAGCCAGCAATTATATTTCTTGGAGCAAGGCTATGCTTCTTGCTTTGTCTGGAAAGAACAAGTTAGGGTTTATTAATGGCTCAATCCAGAAACCTGAAGGAAATCTCTTATCGGCATGGCAATGCAATAACGATATCATCACTTCTTGGATCGTCAATTCAATTTCCAGAGAAATAGCTGCAAGTCTTGTTTACACTGGTTGCGCCAAGGATATTTGGGAGGAATTGAAGGAACGTTATCGACAAATCAACGGTCCACACATATATCAATTAAGAAAGGATTTAGTCACTACGACTCAAGGTTCGTTATCTGTCGAAACTTACTATGTGAAACTTACAACTCTTTGGCAGGATCTCATTGAATATCGACCTCTTGGTGATTGTACTTGTGGAGGATCGAAGACGCTATTGGAATACTTGAATTCGGAGTTTGTCATGATTTTTCTGATGGGGCTCAATGAGTCTTACAGTGCTCTCCGCGCTCAAATTTTGTTGATTACGCCTCTGCCTCCAATCAACAAAGTATTTTCCTTAGTAATTCAAGAAGAGCATCAGAGATCTGCTGGCCGCACACTTTCTTCCTCCATCGAATCTGTTACCTTACTGGCAAATGCTGATAATCCGAAGCGTGGTAACAATGATCGATTCAAAAGGAAGGATGGACAACGCCCTATCTGTTCCCACTGCGGCATCAAGGGCCATGTCATCGATAAGTGTTACAAATTGCATGGTTATCCACCAGGTTATAAGTTCAACAATCAGCGTTCATCTTCAAGTTCATCCAATGGTGCTAATCCGGGAACGGATACAAACGCCACCACTCAGTCTGCTTTTTTTGCGAGTCTCAATACTGATCAGTACACCAATCTTATGACCATGCTACAGAATCACTTAACAATTGTCAAACCTGAAGGGGAAGTTAAACCAGAGATGACTCACATCGCAGGTACTTGTCTCTCTGTTCCTTCATCAATTAGCAGACAACCTCTTTATACTTGGGTGATTGATTCAGGCGCTTCTAGTCATATTTGCTATACTCAATCCATGTTTGTTCATTTACGTCCTGCCATTCGCACTTCTGTGATTCTGCCTAATCAAACACGTCTATCTGTTGCATTCATTGGTGATATCCAATTGGGAGAGGATTTGTTTTTATCTGATGTGCTATACATTCCTCAATTTTCCTATAATTTGATCTCGGTGAGTGCATTGCTAAAGAATGATCGATATTCCATTAACTTCTCTGGAAACACTTGCTTTATTCAGGACAAGTTAAAATTACAGACGATTGGCAAGATTGACTGTGTTGATGGCTTATATGTGTTCGGTTTGCCCTCTGCGTTGTCTTCTAAAGCTGTTAGTGCTACTGTTTTGGCTTGTAAGGCATCTTCTTCTGTTTGGCATTGTCGATTGGGGCACCCCTCTCTTGCTCGATTAAATACTTTGAAAGAATGTTTACACTTTTCTGATTTACCTACAGACATGTGTCGTATTTGTCCTCTGGCAAAGCAACGTCGTCTTTCTTTTTCCGCTAAGAATAATGTAGCTGCCAATGTTTTTGATCTATTGCATTGTGATATTTGGGGACCTTTTAATACCCAAACTCATGCTGGTTATTCATATTTCTTGACTTTAGTGGATGATTGCTCAAGGTATACATGGGTTTATTTGTTGAGACATAAGAATGATGTTTTACATATCATACCACGTTTTTTCAAGTTGATTGAGACTCAATTTTCAAAAGTTATCAAGGTGTTTCGTTCTGATAATGCACCAGAATTGTCTTTTCAAGATTTCTTTGCTTCTGTCGGCACTCTCCATCAATTTTCTTGTGTTGCAACACCACAACAGAATTCTGTTGTTGAACGAAAACACCAGCATCTTCTCAATGTGGCTCGTGCCCTCATGTTTCAATCTCATGTACCTCTTTCCTTTTGGGGAGAATGTGTTCTTACCGCCTCTTATTTGATAAATCGAACTCCGATGCCGTTATTGTCCAACCGAACACCTTACAATGTGTTATTTGCCAAAGAAGTTGATTATTCCTCTTTGCGCATTTTTGGTTGTCTTGCATATTCTTCCACCTTGTCTGTCCGACGCTCGAAATTTGATCCTCGTGCCAGCCCATGTGTTTTTATGGGATATCCAGCCGGCGTTAAGGGTTATCGATTATATGACATTGTTAAGAAACAATTTCTTATCTCCAGGGATGTTATTTTTTTTGAGGATTTGTTCCCTTTTCAGTCTGTGCATCCTCAGAATTCACCTTCCACGACTGAATTTCTTAAAGATTTTGTTTTGCCTTGTCCCATGGTTGAAGGTTTTGAGGATGGTCATTCTCCAAATTTGTTCTCTGAAATTGTACATAATGGTGCTTCTTTACCCAGTGAGACTATTATACAGGAGTCCATTCCAATTCCAAGACTTGTGACTGAATTAAATCATCTAATTCGTGATCCTTCTGCTATTGTTGAGCCAGTTGATGCACCTCGCAGATCATCTCGATCACGATGTCCTCCTAATTACTTGAGGGATTTTCATTGTAATATTCTCTCACAGAGACCTATGAGTTCATCCCCTGCGCCATTTCATTTTGGCAAATACATTTCTTATGATGCCTATTCGACTCTTCATAAGCGTTTTGTTTTAAACGTTTCTACTGAATACGAGCCTACCTATTTTCATCAAGCAGTTCGTTTTCCTCAATGGAGACATGCAATGGATGATGAAATTGCTGCCATGGAACGCACTCATACTTGGAGTGTCATTCCCTTACCCCAAGGCCATCACACTATTGGGTGTAAATGGGTTTATAGAGTCAAATATAAAGTCGATGGTACTGTTGATCGATACAAGGCACGACTCGTTGCTAAAGGGTACAACCAACAAGAAGGCATCGACTTCTTGGATACTTTTTCTCCGGTAGCTAAAATTGTCACTGTTAAAGTTCTTTTAACATTAGCAACCTCTTTCAATTGGCCGCTTTCTCAAATGGACGTTAATAACGCATTTCTTAATGGTGACTTATTTGAAGAAGTTTACATGACCCTACCCTTGGGTTATACTGTCTCCAATGTTTCTCATACTAAGGGGGAGAAGTTAGTTTGTCGCCTCAATAAGTCCATATATGGTTTAAAACAAGCTTCACGCCAATGGTTCACAAAATTTTCTGGAGTTCTATTTACTCATGGCTTTGCTCAATCCAAAAGTGATTATTCATTGTTTACTAGAGGAACAGGTGCTTCTTTTGTTGCCTTACTCGTTTATGTTGACGATATAATTTTAACTGGTCCATCACCCATCGAGATTGATTCTGTAAAGAGTATCTTACGTTCTCATTTTATGCTCAAAGATTTGGGACCAGCAAAATATTTTCTTGGCCTTGAGTTGTCTCGTTCTCAACAAGGACTTTATTTGTCACAAAGGAAATATTGTCTTCAAATTCTTGAAGACACGCACCTCCTTGATGCAAAGCCCACTTCTACTCCAATGGATCCAAATATTAAATTGTCTAAAACTACTGGAACTCCATTATGTGAGGAGGATATTACTTGCTATCGGAGACTTATTGGAAGATTATTATATCTCCAAATTTCGCGGCCGGATATTTCTTTCTCAGTTCATAGATTAAGTCAATTTTTGCAACATCCTACTCATACACACTTGCAAGCAGTTTACCATCTCTTACGTTATCTCAAACAATCATCTGGCCAAGGTGTTTTGTTGCGTCCAGCAAAATTATTCCAGCTTCGCGCTTTTGTTGATGCTGATTGGGGAGCTTGCTTGGACACTAGACGTTCAGTGACTGGTTTTTGCATTTTTTTGGGCGATTCGTTGATTTCTTGGAAATCTAAGAAACAACCTACTGTCTCACGTTCTTCCGCGGAAGCAGAATATAGAGCTTTGGCTGCCGTTACTAGTGAATTATTATGGCTTTCCCAACTACTAACAGATTTACATATCCCTTCTATACTCCCTGCCGTTGTTTATTGTGATAATGAAGCGGCAATCTCCATCGCTTCAAATCCAACTTTTCATGAACGAACCAAGCATATCGAAATCGACTGTCATTTTGTACGAGACAAGATTATTGAAGGCTTTCTCAAGCTTTTACCCATTCGTTCTCATCTACAGCTTGCAGATATGTTCACCAAAGCTTTGCCATCTTCAATTTTGGGTTCTCTAATGTCCAAGTTGGGTGTTCTTGATATCCACATTCCAACGTGAGAGGGAGTATTAAGTTAGTTGCATTTGTTAGCAATGTAATTAGTTAAACACGTGTATTCTATTATCTGTTAGTTTGTTATTTAGGCCAGAGACTCTATATATAGCTGAGAGTTTTACTTTGTAAAGAATGAGTTTTAAGTTCATTTTTAATAAAACTTCATTCCCATACTCCACGTGTATTATTTATTAATTTAAATATATATATATATTTTTTTAAAAAAAATTTAAAAAATATTCATCAATATCGACATTTTATCGATATTTTCATCGACATTTCGAGACTTCGTTATTTTCGTCGACATCGACATTTAAATCATCAAAGTTGACTTCATAAATCTTCTATATTTTTTACCAAAGATTTTTTTTTCTTCAGTTTGTAGCCTTCATTTTCATAATTATTGGAGAATTAATGATATGTAAGAGAGACCTCTCAACTTAAACCTAATTAGATTAGATTGATAAATATTTATCATAATTGCACTATGGCACATCAACTCCATCGTTAACCTATATATAGTTTTTATTCAATAAATATCAAAATGTAAACATTTTTTTTCACCCATTCTTCATGTAATTACACTTGAAGAATATAACTCTTTTAATAGAATAGTCATTTAATTCAAAGTAAAGTTTGAAAAACACTACGAGATGATAACTTTATTAAATGAAAAAAAAAATAAAAAAATCAAACTGGGGTGCACTCAAGTTATAAGCTGTGTAAGATTGTCAATGGTTAGTAAAGTTTTACATAATTATAGTCAGAAACTTCTTTCTAATCTAAAATTATATATTAATTACCCAATACGTAAATAGTTTGACTACTGTGTCAACTTTAATAAAAGCCCTTCTCCATTACAGAAAAAGTCATCTCCCGGAAAGACAAAAAGCTAAATAATTAATTAAAAATATGATTAAAGGCTAGAACAAAAATAACATTCATTATTAAAATAACAACAGCAATATTAATATATTAATAATCGAAACAAATTCCAATAGAATATTGGAGGAAACCCACATTTCATTTTATTGAGCCTTTGATTAGCCGTCTAATCTCCACCTAACAAAAATTAAGATTGGGCCATGAAAGAAAGACAGAAGAATTTCTCACACTAATTATTTTTTTTTTCCCTAACTAATACACGTTGCATACTGTTTTTGAACAAATCAAATAATATTAAAAGAAAATAGAATAATTAGAGTGCCTGCAACTGCAATATAAATGAATTAATCTGCAAAAAAAGAATTGATAAAATTGAGGATGTTGTTGGGTTTGTAGTTTCAGAGAAGAAGCCTGTTAAGTCTAATCAAGAAATAAAATATAATACATAGATTAAACCGTGTTTAATTAACGAATAATCAATCTAAAGTGCACCAGACAACTTAATCATACACCTCTCTTTAAAAAAGAAATTCAGATGCTTTGTTTTTATGTGAACCGGGGGCCACCAAATTTGGTGGTAAGATCTGGGTCTCCTTTATTTAATAAACATATGTAATTCATTCCCATCATAAAAAAAAATAAAAATAAAAACAATTTTTTTTAAATATATATATATATATATATAAACAAAAAGAGATAATATATTTATATCCTTAAACTTTACCTCTTGTATCCCTTAAAACTTCAAACTAAAAAAATGTATAAATTTAAACTAATTTAAACTCTAAACTTTCATAAATGAATTAATTTAGATCGTTCCTTAAGATTCCGTTTTAAAATTGTTAATGTAAAATTTTCACATGTATATAAGACTTGTTTAAATGCAGAGATCAATGTTATATTAAAGAGAAATATTGGAATTCAATGAATAATATCGACTTTGTTAAGGACAACGAAACTCTACATATCTCCACATTAGTATTATATTGTCCACTTTGGGCCTAAACCCTTGTGACTTTGTTTTTGGTTTCACTCAAAATGCCTCGTACCAATGGAGATAATTGTCATCACTTATATATTATGGATCAATCATTTTCCTAACCAACGTGTGATTTTGTTAGCACTCCTAATAGACTTTTCATTAATATAAGTGGTTTTTCATCTTCTTGTCTTCTTCTATTTTTCTCTACTTATTTGAGAGAATTAGGTGATAATTTCTCTTTCACTTGTTACTTTGGTTGGAATTGTGAGAAGAATAGTTTTATTCACTCACCAATCATCTAAATTGATTCATTCATAAAAGTTAAACCGATACAATTATATAAATTAGTTTTTTGCTTTGCATTTTTTTTTGGCCCAAAACAAAACAAAAATAGTAGGGACACAATATTTGTTTAGACATTAATCCGGCCCTAAGTTGAATCTCTTTTGTATGATTTAGATTTAAAAAATTAAACCAAAAGAGAGATAAAGTTGGTAACTTGAAAGCCACTCTAGAACTAGCCAATTAGTTTTTCTACAATATATATATATATATATATATATATATACAAATATACAGCAATAGCAAAAACTGTGGTGATTGCATTGCAACAAATTCTTAAAATTGAAGCCAATTTTGTTGTGTCTCAGATGTTATTGTTAGAATTATAAGAATTGAAAGGAGGTTGATAAGTATATAGGGTGGTCCTTATTTTGTAAGATTAGTGGATCAGAACAAATAATTGAGCTTCAGCCCTCTGTTCTTTATATATAAGAATCTGCTCCACCAACTCAACCTCAATTTCTCTTCCTCTTCTCTTTTCTTCAACCAAATTTCTATCAACTTATTTTCCCTTCAATCTTACAATACAACAAAGGTATGATTCTTTTTTTCTCTACTTTTTCATTCTTTGTTTGCTTTAATGTTCTGAGATTATTAATGAATGAAACCCAATTTTTACTTGTGTTCTTCGTTGTGCCTCTGTTTTTTATACAGGACCAAATTGAAGTGAGAATGATGGAAAAAACAGAGGATTTTTCTCGCTGTGGTTTTATGAGAGGGATTTTCCAGCCACGATGCAAATGGTTGAAAAAGTCCTCTGTACATTCATTACCCACAAACACCACTGAAAACGTCAACTCAAAAGTACAAAAAAAAATCAATGATCCAAAAACAGAGCAAAATCGGAGCTCTGTTTCTGAGAACCAAGATCAAAAGAGCTTAAAAAAGCCAACTTTAGACAAACCAAGAGCTTCAATTTCTCAACAAAAGAATCAAAATCGAAGGGCATCCGATGCTGCAAGAACATCCACATCTTCCTCCAATGGGTCTGCTCAAGCCAGAGCCAGCAATGGGCCAATTTTGGGTAATTTGAAGCAAATTGGAAGTGGGAATTTGTCGGCAACCAACAGTCCAAGGCTTGAAATTGGTAAGAATCTAAAAGAGATGAATTCGAGTCCAAAACTTGGAGGGAGTGGTAATTACATGGGGAACATTATTAGGAGAAATTCATGTGAAATTCGACATAGATTAGAGCCGGATGTTTTGAAATCTATGGGCAATGAGGCTTATAAAATGGGTAAATTTGAAGAGGCGTTGAGTTTGTATGACAGAGCAATAGATTTGGATTCAGAGAATGCTGTTTACTATAGCAACAAAGGAGCTGCTTTGATTGCTTTAGATCGTTCCATGGAAGCCATTCAAGAATGCAAAAAGGCATTAAAATTTCAGCCTTCTTATCAAAGAGCCCATCATCGTTTAGCTACTACCTATCTCAGGTAAATTATATAAATTTCTTTTTTCATTCTTTGCCTTCAAAACTTTTCCCTTAGACTATACAAGAAAAAAAAAAAATAAGCAAAGCTTTCGAGTTTGTTTCAACACTTGAGTCCTGGTCTCGATAACTATTTGATTTTTTGTTTTAAAAAATTAAGGTTATTTTCACGAATGAATTTTTTTGTTATCTATTTTCTAACGATGCCTTCAGAATTCATACCAAGTTTTGAAAACAAAAAAGATATAGTTTTTTTTAAAAAGAAAAAAAAAATTGTTTATGAATTTTGGCTAAAAAAATATTCTTAAAAAATGAAGATCAAGGTAAAGAAATTGCTATAAAAGAAGCATAATTTTCAAAAACTTATCAAACTAGCCCGATTTGAACTTCTCACCTATTAGTCAAATATATATATTAACCGGTAAAACTATTTTTCTTTACCTGGAGTGAGGATTAAACCTAGTACCTCTTAGTCATAAGTCAATACATCATGTCAGGGATTAAACCGAGGACCTCTTAGTTTTTTATGGACACATCATGTCAGTTGAATTATGTTTTTGTTGACTTAACCGGTAAAACTATTGATCGGTGTTAAGAAGATATATTATTTACAACTATATAGAGGATTAAGATCATTCTTACTATTGATTTCATTTCAAAAGATATCATTAAAATCATTTATATAGTCAATTTTTTATATATTATTGCAATTTATGTGAATGATATTATGTATGCCTTCCAATTTTTACACATTAGTTATTGTGTCAATTTTTTAAAAAATATTTCAAAGTTGAGGATAAAAATGAAACATTTCAAGTCTAGCTAGAGTCGTAATTGTGATACCTACTGCCAAAGCACGGGAGAATTTTGTATAATTTAACCAAAGTTGTATGTGATTTGAAAGCTGAATCACGAGTTGATTTGTTTATTGTAGAATTGGAGAGGCGGAGAAAGCATTGGATCACATGGAACAATCTGGCCCTTACAGTAACTTAAACGACATCAACAAAGCTCGTGCTCTTCAGAGTTGCTTGAATAGGTGTATCGAAGCAAGAAAGTTACAAGAATGGGAGACTCTATTAAAAGAGACCAAATATGCAATTTCCTCTGTTGCTAATTCTGCTTACAAACTCTATGCTTTGCAAGCTGAGGCCTTATTGAAACTCCACAGACATCAACAGGCATATGCCATTTACCAAAAGGGTCGAATTCAAACCCTCAAAACTAACTCTCTAACCAACTCATTTACTTCATCTGATAGTGCCCTTATTTTATCCATCGAGGCACAAGTTTACATGACAATGGGCAGGTTAGAAGGAACAAAATTGAGCTTCAAATTAAGAAAATCAGGACTTGTTTTCATTGAGGAATGAAGTTTTGGGGTCGTGTTGATATTTTACAGGTTTGAGGAAGCAGTGGCTGCAGCAGAACAATCAACACAACTTGATCCAACCAATAGAGAAGCAAATAGAGTGGCAAAATGGGCTAAAGTTGTTTCCTCAGCTAGATTGAGAGGCAATTTACTTTTCAAGGAATCAAGATTCTCTGAGGCTTGTATTGCATATAGTGAAGGATTAGAAAACGACCCGTATAACTCGATTTTGTTATGCAACCGAGCAGCATGCCGATCGAAGCTTGGCCAGTATGAGAAAGCTGTTGAAGATTGCACTGCTGCTCTTCAGGCACAGCCATCTTATAGCAAAGCCAGACTCCGCAGAGCTGATTGCAATGCTAAAGTAAGTAAGACCCACCAGGGCCTGTTTGGAACGACTTTTTAAGTGTTTGAGAATACTTTTTTTAACCACTTATATGGCCTAATTTTGTGATCAGATGGAAAGATGGGGGGCTTCAATTCAAGATTATGAGGTGTTGATTAGAGAGACACCAGGAAATGAAGAAGTGGGGAGGGCTTTGTTTGAGGCACAGCTTCAACTCAGAAAGCAGCATGGGGAAGATGTTAAGGACTTGAAATTTGGGTCAAATTTGGTGTATATTTCTAGCTATGAGCGATTTAGGCACTTTGTTACTTCTCCTGGTAAGTAAGAATAAGAAAGAAAAGTGATGTATTCATATAAAGAAGTTTTGACATTTCTAAGTAAGTAGTGGTATGAATTGGCAGGGATGTCAGTGGTTCTGTTCTGCAACAAAAGTTACCACAAACAAGGGTTAGAAGTGTTCGAGCAGGTTTACAAGCGGTTTCCATCTGTCAACTTTCTCAAGGTCAAACTCTACTAGCTCTCTAGTTATTTATGCTCCGTTTGATAATATATTCGACCGGGTTTGGTTTGATAACGATTTCGTTTTTGTTGGGAGAACAGGTGGAGATAGAAGACCATCCATATTTGGCAAAGTTGGAGAATGTGAGGTCCATTCCAGGTTTTAAAATATACAGAAATGGAAGAATAGTGAAGGAGATTGCAGGGTCAGAACCCCATTCATTAGAAAGTTTAGTGAAGTTGTACAGCAGTTGAAATGGAGCATACAGTTTGTTTTTGTTCACAACAGATTGGGCTACCCCACTGGGAAATGGGCCATGCCATTGGGCTTTAGACAACCTCAACAGCCTTTATTAATTTTTTTTTTTTTTTTTGTACATATGATTGATAAAATTGGAAGAATCAAATCTTAAATTATTAGTGTTTAGCTTTCTAGAGGAAGAAAATCACATCTAAATTGAAATTATATTAGATAGGGTTGTGATCTGATGTTAATCAGTTTTTGTTTTTGGGTGAGAATTGTTGGACATTCTCACCCTCATTGGTATGTTTAATTAGTTTGTGTGGTTTGAATACTGTCATTTTCTCCTTGAGGAGAGCAGATAATTGACAATATGAAATTTAAAAATGGTTAATCTTTAAACTTGTACTATTATTTTATCTTAATTTTTTTTTATATTTTTAAATATTATGTGCCGCTGCTAAAAAAAATAAAACTAACAGGAACATAATTAAGCGATAATTAATATATATTTTTTTTTTTAGAATCGACAAACTCACGTGCAAAAAAGATATTAAGAAGTGAACGGGGATAGGTTAAAAGAAGGAGTAAATGGAAGGTTTGTAGAGGCAACCCATGAATTAAGGGAAATGCAAATTGCAAAGGCCATGCCGGTGACTTGGGGAAATCCGGCACAGACCACTGGGGTGGGCCCCATCCACATATCTCGAGAGGTCCATAAGCAGATTTGCAACCTCTACCTAGGTTTTGAGTTCGATCCATGGAAAGGTCATTAAATTTATACTTTTCACTCTTCCACCCACATCAGTGCTTCCAAGAAACTCATTCATTTTTAGTACAATAAATAGGGGGATGGAGATGAACCTCTGATCTCATGAGAAGTAGTACATGTCAATTACCGTTAAATTATATTCATTTTGGCTGGAAGAATTCGCATTTGACAAAAAAGATGAATTAAAAAGTGATAGGAAATTTTCTAGTATGACATGAATACCTTTTCTAGTACGACAAGAATACCGTATTCCCTTTATTCACACTATATTTTTTCCCTTATAAATATTTATTTAATTCTAGTGGACTCCACACAATTTTTAAAAATGATGCGAAGTAGCAAGCAATAAATGGACGGAGTATGAATACTCCGTAGTGCCGAAATTTTCCGAGAAAGTGGTATATTTTGAATCCCAATGAACGATCCGCAGTAGCGCATTAAAAATTAGCAAAATGAAGCATCGAGAATTGATGACTTATGATATTATAGTTGTTCAAAATTAGAAATCTATGACGATCTCCATATTAATTTCGCTGCAAAGGCGTTACGTTTTTTTTTTTTTTTTTTGCATGTCATATGCACAATTAAAAATATTTAAAAATCAATTCGAACATAGTTGAATGCATAAGATATCGATTACCATTGTAAGGATGGATTATTTCATCCTCCCTACAATTATTTAACTTAAAAAAAAAAACAAAAAGTTGAGGTATTTGCAAAATGAATGATTCTTCTCCTTTTTTGGTAAGCTCTTGTTTTGTTCGAGTGTGTTGATTAAAAAATAATTCCTGTGGGTAGAGCTTTAGTTAGTCAAATTTCCCAACGGTGATGAATTCTTCCAAATCCAAGTGTGGACCCACAGGTTTCTTTTTTATGCTTGGATATTATTTAAAATAAAAAAATAAAAATAAAAATAAAAATGTTGTAGTTGAAGTTTTACAAGGTGTCATCTGTTTTTACTCTTATTTAAGAGAAAATTTATATATATATGTTCTTCAACTTCATTATGTTTTCACCAAATTTTGATTCACAAAACATTTTTAGTTTTTGATAGAAATGGAGGGTGAAAATCATGTTAGTGATGAATCTGTGTCCTCTATGCCTTGTATGGATTTTCGGTTCAACTTCAACACCATCCAAAATAACCATCAAACTACTTCTGCAAATTCCTCTAATGTAAGTGTTTTTTTTTTTTCTATTTTCATTTCCATTTCTGGTTCGAAAATGATGATTTTGATTTATGGTTTTGGATGAAAGAATTTGGGTAAGACAGACCCAAATCAATCTCAACTCAACTCTACTCCAGGACCATCATCAAATCCGGTATATAATTATTCCTAAACCCTTAATTATTAATGTATTCTCCCCAACCCCCATGTAGGTTAGGTAGTAGTATATACAACTAATCTAATTCATTAATTTGGAGTTTATGATGATCATCAGGTTGGATTGGAATTGGGATTGGGAGCAACTCCACTTCATAATTCACAACAACATATTATTCATCACCAAATCTATCCAAATAATTCACCCCAACGTCGGGATTTGGCTTTGTATGTCCAAATCTTTCTTTTCATTTTTTTATTTTTCTTTCTTTTAGGGGTATGAATAAAATTATGTCCTTTTTCATTCTAAAATAATTTTGAGCTTAAAAAATTTGTTTGTTCCCGATTTTTTATAAAAGTAACAATTTAGTCTCTAAACTTTAGTTGGTAGGAGTCCATGTACTATCAATTTTGTAGCAAATTAATTCATAAACTTTAATAGTCAACACGAGCATATATAGCTCAACTGACATAATGTATGACTAGTAACTAAGAAGTAGCATATTCAAATTCTTCTCTCCGCATGTTGTCAAAAAAAGAAAAAACATAAACTTTAATATGTAACGATTTAGTCTTTGTTGTGAAAGACATTATTAAGATTTAATATAATTTATTACACATGTAGATCGATGAATTGATTAGGGATCAAATGTATATTTTGATGAGATTTTTCACAATAGAGAATAAATTGTTACAAATTTGAAAGTATATGAACTAAATTGTTACAAACGAAGTTTCAGAGACTAAATTGTTACTCTTATACAAGTCGAAGGACCAAAAATATTTATTTAACCTAATTTTGATTTTTGTGGTGTATTGATTATGAACAAATTTTCAGATCTCTTAACATGGACTTGGCCAACCCACATGGCATCAACATTACTACTACTCATCCCCCTTTGATTTTTTATCAGAACCGGGTAGATAATAATTCTTAATCAACCCCCACATTAATTTGATTTTTGTTTGTAAATTTAATATCTTAATTTTTACCATTCTAAACGGTGTCGTTTTGTGGATTAAGAACGCAGCAGCAAGACCGCTACTGGCACAGGCACACCACCACAATCCCATGCCTTTCAGGTATTCTGATTTTATATTGCAACCCTTAGACAAAGACACATTTCCATCAACAATTATGTTTATTTTTGTTTTAGTCCCTAATATTCCTGATTTTTTTCAATTGAGTCTCTTTCGTTTAAAGACTATCAATTTAGTCTTTTTAACATTTTTCAATTATATTATTTAGGGTTGTGAATGTTAGAATGAATTGATGATAAAACTTACTAAATTTTTTATTCATGTAGTTTAATTCATCATCTAAATTTTTGTCAACTCACTAAACTAGTATCGTATCATATAAATTTATCATCGATCAATTATAATATTTCTTAACAAAAAAGATTGTATCATATAAATTTATCATCAATCAATTATAATATTTCTTAACGAAAAATGGTATAATTGAAGAATGTTAGAACATAAAACCAAACTAAATCTTTTTAAAACAATACCGAAATAACACTCAAACATTAACGTCTAAAATATCTATTATAGATTTATTTTTTATTAATTATAATAAGTGGACTATGATATGATTTGAGCAGGGTGAGAATGAAAACGAAGGATTATCCCTCCTTAGTTTGTCTTACATTAAAATAGTTATACTAACTAGTTTAATTTTTTCAATAAAATAAATCGAGTTTATAATTTAAGGACCATATTTATTAAAGTTTTTATCTTTTTAAAATATAAAAATTTAAATATTTTTGAAAACATAAAAATTGTTTTTAGAATTTCTACTCTTTAGATTATAGGACCATATTTATTAAAGTTTTTATCTAAATAAAAGTTGTTTTCACTATTTACATTACAAAATTTGAAAATAACTTTAAAAAACATGTATATGTCGAATGTTGAATTCATTGAACACAAAAACATAAAATTGATAGTGCATACCAAACAAATCCTTATTTTGTTTTTCAATATTCTCTCTAATTTACCTTTTCAAAATTGAAATATTATATAAAGTAAAATTTGAAAGATAAAATTGTGTGTCCTCTATAAAACTTTCTTGTTTTTCTAAGTTATATATTTTTTTTTTAATATTCACCGTGACGAAATTCAAACCTCTAGGCAATAATAGGTTGGCCATTTATAAAGCTTATTTTGGTATGACATTAAAATATTTTTTTAATTCATTTTTTTGGTAAAGCTATTTAATTAATACGGGATGAGGGTTTAACACCTCACGTATTAGTTCGGAACACAATTTTATGTCAATTGAACTACGTTCGAGTTAGACTTTTTTTATTTTTTTTTTAATTAGAGTTTAATTTTAATTGGAGTTGGTTAATATTATATGTTTTGAAACATCATAGGCTGCCGTTCCCAGCAACACATGTGACCTATGATCAACGACACTATAGCCAACCGATACCAAGCTATGAGAGATCATCAAATCACGTATATCCACATCACATGTTATTTTCTTTTGTTTTTTTAAATTAATGTGGTGCATATATATGATGCTTCATAATTAACCCCATCAACTAATCAGGAGCACCAAACTTTCAAAAGCTCATACGAACAAATTCTTGGTCAACCCACAACACCAAGATTCAACCACATAATCAAAAAGGTTCAATACATATATATATGTATAATGTCTTAATCAGTAGCTCAACTTATCATCCTTCTATTCTTATATTTACTTGAATTTCTATAGAGAGCTCGAGAAAGTAGTCCAAAGCATTGCATCATTAGAGAACCGTTACGACGTTCTAGACTCGTCAAGGTAATATTTATGAAGTTTATATTTACAGAGAGTTTAAGAGTTTAATTGCAATAATTTGTATGGCGCAAAACTCGTAGGGTGGAATTGAGAATGGGAGAATGAAGGATCAATCTACTCACATTCTGCCTCGAATTGCTCAGAAGAAGAATCCATTTGATGGCAGGTTGGTCTCAAAAAACAGTAACTAATTCTAATTAATTAACCTTTTCATAGCTTCAATTTTCTTATTATAATTAAAACATTTTCATTACTTTTCAGGGCTACGAACTCTGTTTATAATATAATGTTTGAAGAAGTTGGTGTACCAATCGATCCTCATCTTCGCCTCTTTGTTCCTCTTTAATTTTATGTCTTTTTTTTTCTATAGAATAATTTTATGTTTTCATAATCATATTGTCCTATAACTTTCCGTGTTTATTTTAGCGATTACTACAACAAATAATGCTTTTAGCGACAAACCTATAGCGACAAAATATAGATAGTTGCAGGTTTTGCGACATAAGCACGAAAACGTCGCTCGTGTTTCGACGTACACACAAAAATGATTAAATCACATGTATATTTATTGTATCTACATATATATGTGTTTGCAAACTATATTTGTTTATATAGATGTTGTTCCTATCTTTTATTTTCTATGGTTGCTCAATCAATCGATGTGTATTTATTTTTCTAGTAATATGAATCTAACTTAACACATATGGTCAACTTGAGCATAATTCAACATTTACAAACCAACCCGTCTACATTTAATTTTGATACATTGACTAATCAAGGAGGTCACCTAGGACCCGTTTGATAACGTTCTTGTTTCTTGTTCCCTGTTTCTTGTTCTCTGTTTTTTGATAACTAGAAATAGGAACATGTCTGATAACTACTCTTGTTTCTTGTTTCTTGAAGAAAAAAAATAAACAAAATAGAAACATCATCATGTTTGATAATTATTTTTTTTTCTCTTTATGTTTTTTCCTTTTTATAGTTTAAATAGAATTTAGTATACATAATATAAAAAAGATATAACATGCTTAAAAAAAAAAAAAAAATCCAAAGTTTACATAATCGAATACAAATAAGTCTTGATGCAAAATTAAAAACAACCATAAAATTGTATTTATACTTCAAATGTTATCCAAATTTGATTTGATTTGGTTTATGTTTTTGTGTGTTGAAAGTGTAAGGAGACATTTATTTAAGAATAGGGAAGCGAGCCTCCAACACGCCAAAACCACTTTCAATAACATTTCGCAGTGAAAAAATGTTGATAGTTAAACACTTATTCCCAACCTCGAGGATGATGCCTTCCTTGCTCTAAAATCTCGAAGTCGTTGTCAATTCGTCATTGTTTGTTATGGATCGTGTTTTAAACTTTCGTTGGCGTGTAGACATTTCTACGTGTCAATGAGCTCAATATCGACATGAGAGGTGAATCGACATTTCAATTATATTATATAACTAAAATATCACTATTTGTGAACCTAATATTTAATAGTGGAAAATTTAAACTAATTTAAAAATGTAGATGTAAAATATCAATGCCTCAATTTTATGGAAATGATGATGAAAATAAGAGGTTATATTGGAGATTTGAAGTCAGAACTTAATAGGTGGAGAACTTATTTGGGTGATTTCCTTGCCAATGAACCAACACTAATTTATCATCATTTTAGGAACAGGTTAATATAAAGAGAAACGGAACGGAGAGAAACACTCTTTTGAAGTTTCTCAAATTTTGCCTCACTTTTAGAAACATTTCTCAAAATTTAGAAACAAAAAAATGAAAATAGTTATCAAACAAGTCTATTTCTTAAAAATAAGAAACGGGAACAAGAAACAGAAAACGGAAACGTTATCAAACAAGCCCCTAATGTATAGGTGTTTCGCTCTTAGTATTCAAAGTTCTTTATTTTAAGGGCATATACCGACCCTAAAAGAGGTGTTGTGCAAGAAAAATTACAAAATTGACCCAATTCGAAAGACATTACTTGAAGGTTTGTTGCATTTACATGGAAAGTATTTCAGAATGGGCGTCATAAAAATGTGTTTAAAGATCGAACAACCACTTGGTGCAGTGGGTGAGCGCTCCGCCTAAGATAGCAGAGAGTGGGGGTTGATTGATTCTGCACCGTGCAAACGGGGCATGTATGATTTAAAATATTTAACTGCATTATATACCGCCCATAGAGGCAAATTTTCGCCAAACCGAGCATAGCTCAATTGGCATAAGGTTGTGCCTATGCCTAAAAGGTCATGGGTTCAATCCCCGCATTAATTAAAATACCGTTCCAAAAAAAAAAAAATGTGTTTAAAGAACTTTTTATCCTAACAAAAGTAGGAGGAATAAAGTAACTTGCAATTGTTTAAAGCCTTTTTTACATTAATAAAAGCATGAAGAATAAAGTTACTTGTAATTTATTTTATTATTATTATTATTATTAATATTTTTTTTTTTTTTTTTTTTTTTTTGACAAAAGAAGAGCAAAAGCTCAACTAGATGCCCCTAAGACTATTAGAGTCACAAAATAATGAAAAGCTCGAGGAACAGATCCTCACACTAAGCCGTTATTAAAGTCATAGAAGCGTTAGAGACAATCTGATGTGCCAATAAAGTTACTTGTAATTGTTTAAAAATATTTTTTTATGTTAATTGGTTGAGATATATTTAGTTTACTCGTAATTGTTTTTAAATTTTATAATTAACCTAAATATGGTCCAAAGACCATGCACGTCCCACGATCCCAAAATAAGTGATATGTTTTTCAATCTAAGGAATCGATCTCCTAATCTTTGTGATTTCATCAAACTTAGGACTTTTGAATAATTAAACTCAATTTTATCTTGGGCTAATACTGGGCCACAAGAGAGCCCTTTTATGAAACTTATTAATTCCTTAAAAAAAAAAAAAAAAAAAAAAAAAAAAAAAATTCAAACCATCGACTAGGATAGTAATTGATACTTTATATATCGAAATATATTCGAATTGACAATTATTTCGCACTTCTTTAAAATGACTTTAGGCTTATCGTCAATCTTTCTCATCCTTCGAATATGAGCATATGCCCTTGTAGAGCCTTTTTTTTAGCTTACCAACTCCATCATTTCCTTTTCATGATGAAATCTCATATCTTTTATGCTCTCCCTTCTATGGAGATTTGATGCTCTTTTTTTGTACCGTCAACATTTTCTTAGTTCTCTAGGGTTCGACATTAACATAGAGAGCGATAGAGCGTATTACGTTGCGGAAGCGATTTTGGATCGATGATACTCTCATTACATCAATTTAACAAATAGAAAACATGCTCAAACAACATAAATAAGAAATTAAAAAACATACCCTTGAAGTTCTAATTTTCTTCGAGTTCCGCCGGCCGTTCCTCGTCACGAACTGTTCCGGCCTCTTCTCACGAACGCTCCGAAGACCACCCCAGGTAGTCCCGCTATCCTCGGCGCTGTGCAACGGAGTTGTGGGACTCCGTACGCAAGAGAAAAAAAAGAAAAACAAAAGTCGAAAGAGGTCTGTGCAAAACTTCAAAAGTTCTTCGTTAAACTTGAAGAAAACAGTGCTCAACTTCAAAAGTTCTTCTTCTTTTCATTTAACGAACCCAAAACCCATTTAAAATCTCCAAAGGAAAATTGAAGACCCGAGGGTGCACTTAGCCAACTTAATATATATATATATATATATATATTTTTTTTTAAATAATAATAAATATTTTATTTAATAAACAATTTAATAAACAAAAATATATATATATATATATATATTAATTAATTAAACTTTTTAATTAATTAATATTATTTAATTCAATATCAAATATTAATTAAATAATATGGCTAAAATCGGTTTTCTGAAAACCGACTTTTTGCACATGAATCATATTCATGTTTTAGACTATTCTCATATTTAAATATGTTTATCATTCTTCCACAAACCGAATTAGAACAATTCAATTTTTTTTTCTTTTCTCTTATATTGTTGCACGATGTTATCCGAGTTAGCTAGAGAACCTAAAGAACCTACAGATCATGAGCTCTAACGATACGAGATTATCCGGTCAAAACTCTTTTAACCGAACTAATCAACATTCGTTAACCTCTGGAAACTACTTCACTATAGTCCGAGGGTTGCACTCTCCTCACTGTAGATATATTATGTCCTCTGATATAACCGTCACGGGCAAGTCGATCATTCACAGGTTGTTCGTAATCACAGCTGGGTCATTTAAACTGTTTAATCCCTGCATTACATCTTGTGCCCTAAGTACCACTTACACCTCTAATGAACAACAGATCTGTGGTCCAACCAACAGATCAATTAACCCTCTCATCTCTTGAGAGTGTGAGCGCTCATTGTTCAAGCCTCGGAGTCAGCTATTAAGGGAACAACCTATTTACTAACCCTAAAGAGCGGGTTATGAGTGAACTTCAATCTTGTTGTACTATGTCCCCAGCTACCTATTCGACTTTATCCCCAAGATGGGTAGGCTTATAGAGTCGGCGCTAATGAGTCACTCTCACCCGTGCAAGTCAAAGGATACTTTCGAATAAGCAGGAGTTCATAGCGAGCTTAGGATTGAGATCGAGTTACCTAGGCCATCAAATGAAAATGTTGGTCTCTTCAGTAAACGGTGTTATAAAGAGAGAGCGACATATTTCGCGGTTCGGTCTTATGCAAACTCTTTGCACAAGACGCTCTCATTCGCACATCTCCATGTCAAACGATTCGGATCACATCATTTTGTACAATAAAAAGTGAGTTGTATCCAATAGTGTTATCAGGATAAGGTACCCACCATCATGTCATACATGAAGCTCAAGTACTCATATTCAGCCATGGGTGTTGGTCATTGACATAGGTTAACCTAAACACGTTTCACTTTATTCCAGTAAACTCTTTTACTGAATAAAACTAATAACTCTTTATTCTAAAGAGAGTATTTACAAAAATAACAGTTTACAAACCACGAGTTTTAATACATAAAATCCAACAGAGAGGGATTCGACATTTCTATTATACTATATAAAATTGATGAAATATTAATAAAAATAACAACAAAATGTAACTTATGTGAATACACTATTCATAGTAAATATTTTAACTCATTTTAAACAGCCATTTAAAAAAAACTCATTTAAATAATATAAAATCTTTATTTTTATTTTTATTTTTATTTTTAATATTTAAAAAAAAAAAAACATTAGTCGACATCTACAATTCCATAAAAATCGATATTTTAAACATCGGATAGGATTGATGGTGAATGATACATTTTCAAAAGTTATTTAGCATTTAGGAAACCAATTTGAAAAACTTCTATTAATCGCACTTTAAAATTCTTTTTTGTAAAAAAAAAAAAAAAAAAAAAAGTTTGAAATGGTCGCTCAGTCACATTTCCGTACAACGACGAAAAACCGACCAAGTTCAACACGATCCGACGTATCTGTTAGTGGGCCCTATCACATCACAAAGTAGCCGCTGGCGCTAACAACGAATAAGAGCCTTCCATTTTTTAACTTTTTTTTCTCTCCAATATTACAGGTGGATTTCTATACAAAAACACCAGCCTCAACCTTCCGAGGCTCACAAAATATATATATATATAATTAAACACAAACATCAATTCATAAAACAAATCTATCCATCTTCTACAAAAATAAAAGAAAATTATCAAACAACGACTAACTTAAGATAGATTTTCAAAAAATTACAGGTAACACATCTAGATAACTAAGAGTGGGGTTGATTGATCATGCACATGTTCAAACAACTACTTACGGGCAGAAATTTAAATGCATTATTATCGTCCAAATTTTTTTGTCAAGCCGAACCTAACTCAATTGATGTCTTGATTAAGAGGTCATGAATTCTATCATTTCCTTACATTAAATAAATACATTTGAAAAAAGAAAAAAAAAATTGGTAACGTATGAGAACTGGGAAACTTTTGAGATTTACATTTTAGCCCCTTTTGCCAAAAATAAAATAAAAGAAACTCAGACATGCATGCGTGGCTAGAATTCCAAAAACAGTTTTAGTGTCATTCTAAAAATAGACAAATTCGTGGGTTCATTGGATGTAGTCATCATTTCGTCATATATAAAAATTCTTGGGGTGATTTTTTATTTTATTTATTATTAAAACTTAGTCAGTCACTTTACAAGGATCTTTCAGAAACAAGAAACATTACGAACCATCAAGTGTGGGGAATTAAGAACAAGAAAGAGGAAAAAGGTAAACTTTTTTTTTCTCCCTAATTTTTTGTATTAAAATAATCTCTTCTTAATTAAACAGGTAATCAAATCTGGAGCAGCTTTGAACAAGGAATACCTTTTCTTCCACTAACAAAGGACACGAGGTTAGCCTCTAAAAAACCATAACTTGTGATTTATTCTTTGAAAATTTTGGGGAATATTGGAGTCTTGAGAGCTACATTGTAAGGGATGATCATAATTCAATTATGCCCCCCTCCATGATTAGATCACATCGTTGTTCTTCAATTTTGTTGGAGGTATAAATCACATTTTACTACATTGTTCTTCTCTAATCATACCCTTTTCCAGAACATGCATTGAAATTCATCTTCTTTTTAAGGAGCATTCAGGGCCTTAGATGTCAGTCTCAAGCAAAATAGTGGCTATATTTCAATACACACATGCATATACTTTCAAATGTTCTTATTGAAAATACAGAGACTAAAATTGGATATTTCAAAGTACAGAGGTTAGAATTATTATTAGTGCGAAGTCTTTCATTCCTATGGAACTCTCATGCAGTTGGATTCCTTAAGGCTCTTTGTGGTCCTCAGAAAAATATATATATAGATATAAAAGCATAAAGCAACCAAAAATGTGAAAGAATTTGTCTAGCAATTCTAAGGTCATTACAAGTTACAACCACGTCATTCTTTGTGTCTGTCTATGTACGTATATATATAAGAAAAAACTCAGCTACTAATTTCCACATCCATTGGGGCTTTGTCACTAAGGGTCAGCTTTCATTGTCTATAGTTCGTCTTGAAGATTTGTTTAACTTTAATTTTCACTCCTATTAGATTGATTTAGTGTTTTGATGTCAGTCTCTGTTTTACCAAGTTACAAGAATTGTTTTTGTATTCTTTACATTATTTTCTTAACTTTCCTACAAATTCAGGTGATAAACTGACAGTTAAAATGAGTGACAAAAAGACACAGAATTCAACTACAAAGGAGATGAACGATACAAGTTCATCTTCAGATAATCAAGCACAGGATGAGCGATACATTCACAAAGTTGGAGTTCCACCAAAGCAAAATCTCTACAAAGAAATCAAGTCTGCAGTCAAAGAAACATTTTTCCCTGATGATCCTCTGCGTTCATTCAAGGATCAAACAAAGAGGCGCAAATTTATCCTCGGCATCCAGGCCGTTTTTCCGATACTCAAATGGGGAAGAGATTACAATTTGACTAAGCTTAGAGGAGATGTTATTGCTGGACTCACTATTGCTAGTCTCTGCATTCCCCAGGTATAAATTTTGAACTTTCATAAGGAATTGATTTTGAAGAAGGGAAGATACTAAAAAAGGAATAGTTTTAAGCATTGTGCTACTTGCTAAGGACTGTTTTCTTCCTATACCAGGATATTGGGTATGCAAAGCTTGCAAATTTGGATCCAGAGTATGGATTGTGTAAGTTTCTGTGTTGTCTATTAACACCTAACAATGCTGCTAATCAAAGAGTTTCTTGTGAGGCTAATCTCAATCTTTGCCAAAATCTTGCAGACTCCAGTTTTGTTCCACCATTAATCTATGCACTTATGGGTAGCTCTAGAGATATAGCCATTGGTCCAGTTGCTGTTGTTTCTCTCTTGTTGGGGACGCTGCTTCAAGCGGAAATCGATTCCACTACGAATGCAGAAGATTATAGGCGACTGGCGTTTACAGCTACATTCTTTGCAGGGATCACACAAGCCACCCTTGGAGTTCTGAGGTAAATACTTGTTAGTTTCATCATATGTCTTGATATGTTCCTATGAAATCCCCTGCTCAAGTTCCACTTTATTGAGTGTAAATTTTAACTCTGGGATCAGGATGGGATTCCTAATTGACTTCTTGTCCCATGCTGCCATTGTTGGTTTCATGGGTGGAGCTGCCATCACCATTGCTCTCCAACAACTCAAAGGCTTTCTTGGCATAAAGAATTTCACAAAGAAAGCAGATATTATCTCTGTTATGCAGTCCGTATTTGGCACAATGCGACACGGAGTGAGTTCTCCTCCTCTGATTGCAAAATGAAAAATAATCAGCTTCTGCAAATCTGAATACCTTTCTTACTGAAATCTTTGTATACTTTGTCACAGTGGAACTGGCAGACAATAGTCATTGCTGCAACCTTCCTTGGCTTTCTTCTATTTGCAAAATCCATTGTAAAGTCCCTTACTTCCATCATAAATCATATAAAAACTCATCCATTTTTCCACTCCCCCTCTTCTTATGATTGTTCTCATTGCTATGGAGCAGGGGAAGAAGAACAAGAGGCTCTTCTGGGTGCCTGCAATTGCTCCACTCATATCTGTTGTTCTGTCTACTCTTTTGGTTTTCATTACTCGTGCAGATAAGGAAGGGGTTGCAATTGTAAGTATTATTTGAATTAATATTGTCTTACACTCTTACTGTAACAGACATTTTTTCGACCGTCAAGAATGACCTTTTGTAACTTATAAAGGTGAAACACATAGAGAAAGGAATCAATCCCCCATCTGTGAAAGACTTGTATTTCTCAGGAAAATACCTTCTAAAAGGGCTTAAGATCGGTGTCGTGGCGGGTATGGTAGCATTGACGGTGAGCCTACTCTACTGTGGGAAGAAAGTTTAGTAGTGTCATTTATCGTGTTCAGGTTCTGAATCTCTTGTTTGGATTTTTAGGAAGCCGTTGCGATTGGAAGAACGTTCGCTTCAATGAAAGACTATCAAATTGATGGGAACAAGGAAATGGTAGCAATGGGAGTCATGAATGTTGTTGGTTCGATGAGTTCCTGCTATGTAACAACAGGTGAGAAAAGAAAGAAAAGAAAATGTGTCAGAATAAGAGCCTCATTTAACTGCCAATTATCATGTCATTGTCCGCAGGGTCATTCTCTCGATCCGCCGTAAATTACATGGCTGGCTGCCAAACTGCAGTCTCCAACATTGTGATGTCCATTGTAGTACTCCTAACTTTGGCATTCCTCACCCCACTTTTCAAATATACTCCAAACGCCATTCTGTCTGCTATCATTATATCCGCTGTGATCAACCTGATCGACTTACACGCAGCAAAGTTGATTTGGAAGATTGATAAATTTGATTTTGTTGCTTGTATGGGAGCCTTCCTCGGTGTCATCTTTATCTCTGTTGAGATAGGTTTACTAATTGCGGTAACTAATACCTACCAAACTCCATCTTAAACTCCTAAATGTCAAAAACAGATCTTTTGTATCTAACTTCCTAGTTATTTGGTTTTTCTCTTCCCTTTTGTTAGGTATCCATTTCCTTCGCCAAAATCCTTCTACAAGTTACAAGACCAAGGACTGCAATTCTTGGAAATATCCCAAGGACAACTGTTTACCGAAACATACAGCAATATCCCGAAGCAACCAAAGTTCCCGGCATTCTGATTGTGAGAGTCGATTCGGCAATTTACTTTTCCAACTCTAATTACATCAAGGAAAGGTATAGATAGATGAAAACCACCTCATGCAACATGTTTTTTTGTATGCATTCAGAAATGAGTTTGTTCACAGACGGTGGTAAATTTGATGATGACCAAGTTCAATTTCTTTACAGGATATTGAGATGGCTGGTTGATGAGGAAGAATTAACGAAAAAGTCATACCAGAACAAAATCCAATTTCTAATAGTTGAAATGTCACGTAAGTATCTGATTCAAGGCATTTGTAATCCTATTACACAGTGGAGAAAATTCTCGAGACTCTGTTGGGCCAATTAAATTAATTTCTGTTTTGTGTTTTATGCTGAAGCTGTTACTGACATAGACACGAGTGGCATACATGCTTTGGAAGAGCTAAATAGGAGTCTCGAGAAAAGAGAAATTCAGGTAAAATCAGCATAACTAGTTTCATATGAACCAATTTAGATCATTTTGACACACAACAGTAATCTAACCTGAAGCTATGTGATCAATGAACAGTAAAGATTTAACATTGGACAACAATATGTGATCAATAAACTTTGTGAAATCAAATCTCCTAACCTGAAGTTATGTTTGTGAATGGAAACAGCTCATTCTAGCAAATCCGGGACCCGTGGTGATCGACAAGCTTCACACATCGAAGTTAGCAGATTTGATAGGCCAAGACAATATCTTCCTCACAGTTGCAAATGCAGTCTCATCTTGTAATTCAAAGATAATGAGCGACGTTTGACAAAGCAAAAGAACAAAAGTTAGAGACTTAGTTGTTTAATATGAGACAAGATAAGAGGCACTCACCAAACTGGGACATATAGCTCAACGCACACAGTGTTTATCAATGGTGAGTGGGATGATGAAGGGAGTGGAGTCATTTCCATCCCAAATCAAAAAAGGGGGAAAAAAAAAAAGAAAAAGAAAGAAAGAGAGGGGTGTAAAATGGGAAAGTGGCATTGTATCATGTTCTTGAGTGCAACAAGAAAGAACCAATCTAAGATAGAAATTGCATGATCAGCATTCATGATTGAATTATCTTGTTCTCTTCACAGAATTATGTAGCAGCAAATAGAATCATCAGATCGTTTGAACTTGTTTTTAGGATTTGACCCAAGAAAGTTAATTAAATTTCTTAAGAAAGCAATAAGCAGCAGCCAATAACATGAAAGCCAACCCAATCCACATCCACCATTGAGAATGTGGCCAATTGGGGTTGCTTGGAAATTTTAATTAAGACCCACTTGCTCATAAACGATAATTAATCAATGGAATCCAATAAGAATAAGAATAAGAAGAGGAAGAGAGAAGGATTAGGGTTTGAATTGTAAGGAGAGATGATGAGTTTGTGAAGTGGGGAATGGCAGAAGGAGTTTCAAATTGGGGAAAAAGCAGCGAGTACACAACAAAATCGAGGGGCTCCCTAACCCACACACACACAGAAACATAGAAACACAGAAAACGAAGTACGAACCTAAAATCCAACTGTGAGCTGAGCACTCTGTTGTAATAAAACAAAGGGTTTCGAGCGTCGGTGGAGAGCATGAAACGACAGTTGAGCATTTGCATTTGTAATTTTGCGTCTCCCAATTCCCTAATTTACCATTCCCCAATCGAGTGTCTCTGACTCATGGGCGCCCTTCACAAGATCAACAATGTGCTGCTATTATGTAAATTCATATTAATTCTTTCATTCATTTTTCTTTAATTAGAACAAATCAACATCCAATCGTTTTTTATGGCGGGAGCGGGAGATTGAATCAATGGATGTTTGTAAACCTAATTTGTGTCTTCTTTATCCTCTTAATTAAGCTCAAATTTACATTTTTTAAAAACAAATATAGATATTAAGAATGGAGCTATAATTTGTTTTCTAATAATTCTCTAATAAACTACTTTTCAATTTACACTATATTTGAAAATTATTAATTCTCACAGGTGTAAAAAAAAGTTAGAATTTATCAATTAAACCTTTAAATTTTTATACAATTGATTCACTCGATTTAATTGCTAAAATTAAATGTCTTCACACATTTAAATTAACGTTTTGCAAATAACTTCTTCATACACTTTTAAAAGTTTAAG
Source organism: Herpetospermum pedunculosum (assembly GCA_028017165.1). Classification (NCBI taxonomy): domain Eukaryota; kingdom Viridiplantae; phylum Streptophyta; class Magnoliopsida; order Cucurbitales; family Cucurbitaceae; genus Herpetospermum; species Herpetospermum pedunculosum. The sequence goes on from CM051522.1 coordinate 87,095,145, forward strand.
AATTAAATTGATACAATTGTTAGTTTAAGATTTTAATTGATATAGACCTTAGGGATATAAATTAATTTTTGCCCAATATTTTATCTTATATGTTTTAGTTTAAAAAATAATTGTTTATTTACTAACACAATATATTTATTTTATTATTAACGGAATTTTGATTTATAATAATTTTTATTTAACAATTAATTTATAGAGTTGGTTGCACAAACAACAATCAAGCCCAAAATAATTGCAAATTTAGCAAAGTTTAAAATCTTTTACAAATATGACAAAAAAATCAGTGACTATCATTGATAGACTTTATGACTGATAGACTATTATCATTGATAAAATTCTATAAAAAAAGACTACTTTCAGCGATATACGATAAACTTCTATCAGCGATAGACCATACTATCAGTGATAGAAATTGTCACATTCGCAAAATTTTTAAAAAAATGCTATATTTTTAATTATTTTATTTTAAATTGACATCTGTTACAATTTTTCTAATTTATATATACTTTATTAACTAAATAATTATTTGTTTTTTTTAGATATTTTTAGTTAAGGACACCTTTATATAAACTATATTCGATTTAACCCCAAACAATATACTTGAGGTCATATTTTATGTGTTTATTATTCCTTATCTTATTGCCTTCAATAATTATTGAAGATCCTTTGCAAAAAAATAATTATTGAAGCATATTTTAATAATGTATTAAGAAAACATGTCCATATATGTAGCAATAAATTTTAAAAGTGGTGTTTTTTTTTATAACTACACAATCAAATAATTGATTCAAGACTAAAAGGTATTATAATTGAGTTGAAATTCCAAAAGAATTAAATAATTATGAAATTTATAATATTAAAATCCAATTTTCTTTCATAAACAATATCATATTTATTATTGGACGACGTTTATCGAAATAGACACTCTTTTAATTAAATATTTTTTTATGAATTGAAGTTGAATACGAAGAAGTAAACAATTATCTCGACAATAATCATCCAACCTTTTAACAAAATAAATTATTAAAAAAAAAAACTTAAAATTAATTTCTCAAATATTTTATATCATAGTCAAGTCGGGCCCTACTTCTTCAACTTGTCATGCTATGTCCATCAAGCATACAACATAACTTAGATGCAGAAATGTAAGATTTACTTTCAAAACAAGTTTACTATTTTTATTTTAATTATTGTTGCCTTTTCAATTTTCAATTTCTTAACTATTTTGCATATTTTGATTGAATTAGTATGGATGAAGCAAATTCCAACCCAAGGATTGAGCTCTGTGAAAGCCTTTAGTTTAGATTTTTAAGGTAAAAATCAATTTTATATCCCTAAGCTTTTGAGTTATATAATTAAAATCGTAAACTATTAATTTTAACTATAAAAACTTTCATAATTGAACCAATATAGATCATTCACTGTCATTTATAACTATTTTTACGTGATTCTATTTAAATCGTCACAAAAATCACAAAAATATACGTGATTCTATTTAAATTGCCACAAAAATCACAAAAATAAAATTATTCTTCTCCCAACATCTACCAATGTAACAAGTCTTAAAAAGTAAGTAGAGAAAAATAGAAAAAAACGAGAAGATGAAAAATCACTCGTATTAATGAAAAGTCAGTACTATTCATTTGATTTCAATATTTCTCTTTAATATATTACGTTAATCTCTGCATTAACGTTTCGTTAATGTATAAATGTCACGCTTCTTATATACGTGTAAAAATTATAATTACCAATTTTAAAAGTAAATTTTAATATAGGTGATAGAATCCAAAATTTAAAGAATTGTTTTTTTTTATTATTATTATTTTAATCAAATTATAAAAATCGTAGACTGATATAATGATTATGGTTTATTTTATAGTTATTAAATTCATTTTGTCTAATAAAAGTTAGACATCTTTTACCTAACCTAGTCAAGATAAATATTATGCTAGAGTATACTTCCAAACATACATAAAGCAATTTTGCTCCCTAAAAATGTTGGGAAAAAAAAGTTACTTTTGAGCTTTTTTTTAATCTTTTTAACGAACAAAAAAAAAGGGTAAGATATGGTCCTTCTATATAGGGACCATATAAAGATACACATGAGGATTCTTCAAGATTTTCAATCCAAAAGAATTTTCTTTTATTTTCTTTTAGTACAACTTTTATGGTTAATATCATATTTTTTTTGTTTTTGTCAGAAATATATCATATAAACCCTACGATATTTGGTTGTAAAAAAAAATCATAAAAAATTAATTTGTAGATAGGTGGTTATCAATGATTGAACTCATTCAATTTAAGAGGGCTTAAATAGTCTTAAGGTCATTCATAATCACTAAGTGAACTCGAGATGGTTATATAATATATATTCTTAAAAAAAAATTATTCTCCTATCTAATTCAAAACAATTGAAAGAAAGTATATTGTAATATTTTATGATCAATAAAAATATGAATTAAGGACATCCTATCTAGATTGAACTCAATTTAAATATGAAGATTTGATCGCTTCTCTATAGAACTAATGACTTAATGTTTTTAAAAATAAGGCTCTCTGGTCCAGTAATCATGGAAATATAAAATAATAATTAAGTTTTCATATCAAATAAAAGAGAGAGTTTTCTGAATATAAAAATGAACTTACTGACAACATACATAAATATTTACGGCATATTTATACTCTCTTCTATCCTTATTATTATTATTTTTTTTCATAAAACAAGTTCAATTAAATGATATTTATCCTAACATAACTGAATGAATAATATTTATTAAGTTGAAGTTGAAAGTTGGATTTATTGCCCCACATTTATGGTAAAGAAAGCCGATTAAATGAAAAAATAAAATAAGTTTCAAATTAAATTATTATTAGAAAAAAGTTATACCCAATCAAATTGAACATGGTTCAAATATCATATGTTTGGATTTTCTTTGTTCCCATATTTGCAATAACGTAATATTCTTTAAAAAAAAAATTGCTAGGAGATTGTACAAAATAATTTAATTTACATATCACTTATATGGTAAGCTATATATTAAGAAAAATAATTGTTAAAATATTGATCTCTGTCGTGAGGAATTTGTAAAATCACGTGTAAGCACCTGATGGAAGGACACATAATTATTGGAAACGGAATACTTCTCTAAAAAATTCCTGAAATTTTGTTGTTAAATAATTAACATAACATAAAAAATTATAATATGTGTGGTGGTGAGATATGTGACAATTAAATTTGAGCAATATATATTGTCTTTTGTTATGCCATATGGGCCCCAGTCTATGCCATGCTGACAAGGCCTCAGATTCCCTTCCCTTCCCTTTCTTTCTCTCTGCAATTAACTCATTTAAAAAATAAAAAAAAAACTGCATTTTCCATCTTGTAAGTTATGTAATATTTTACGAAAATTTCAGTTCTGTTTTAGAATAATTAATTTCTAACGAAGTTGATCTTATTTACCCAATCTGGGAATAAATGGAGATGTTTTTTTTTCATTGACTTCAGCCTTCGTCTTCCTTGCCTTGATTATATTAAACAGTTGACTGTTAGAAGCTCACTGAAAAGAAGAGACTGATCATTTTTTTTTTTTTTTTTTAAATTGGAATTAAATGGATCTAAGAAAAGCAATAGAGAATATTAAAGAAGAAGGCATCAAAATCGACCCATTTTTTCACCAATAATGAAGAAAATAAAAATGATTTAGAAGAGAGAAGAGAGATGAATTTGTGGAAATATTTGCTTAGAAGATAGATAAAAAGAGATACAACATTGAGCAGAGAAAAAATCCATCAATTGACTGACAACTATGAAGCAGCTACCGTTTCTCCCTTTCCGGAGATCTGAGGTGGAACGGCGGCCGATGCAGAAACCACCGCCGCCGCAACCGCCGCCGCCGCTGCTGCAGCTGCAGCTGCAGCTTTCTTTGATGCTGCTAAACTGCACTTCTCCATTCTATCATCTTGCTTCATTTGCTTTTGCCTACATTCGTCGCTACAGAATCCTGTGTCTCCCCTGAAAAACAACAGAGCAGTCCTCTTCAGTTTCATTTCAATTTCTAAATTGAAAATAAAATCGGGGATTATTCGATTTGAATTTTATTAGAATAAATTAAATTTAAACTTGATTTACCTGTACATGTAAATATCCCGACCAGGGACGAGAGGGCGAGAGCAAAGAGAACAAGCTTGGAGGAAATTAGCGTTGTCTTGTAGATCGATCGAATGCCTTCGGAAATTTCTAGGAGATACCATTTGATGGAAGCCTGATTTTTGGGTGTTGGTCGGATAGCCGAGTGGCGGTGGCGGTAATTGGTCGGCGGCGGAGCCACCCAGATCAAAGGTGATCTCCGTCATGCTGGGGGTTTTCTTGATCGGAGCACGTGATCTCTTACCCAGATACATGTTTTTATTTTGTTTAATTTTGTTGTTGTTGTAAAAAAAAAAAATTAGAAAACTGGTTGTGGTGTTGTGGAAGAAGAAGAAGAGGAAGAAGAAGTGAAGGAAGGGAGAAGGAGATGATGATATAAAAGAGGGGCCAGCAAATGAGGAACGAATCTCGTCCGTTCATTACAATCGATAGTGACACATCTACATAAATAAAAAAAATAAGGAATCCACGTCAGCCTGTCAATTTCAGCAATCAAATTATTTGTAGTTTTACTTATAATTTCTAAAATCATTTAATGGAGTTTTTATGAATTATTGAGTTCAAAATGGGAACATGGGGTACCTCCTACTACCCCGAGTAACTTCTCACTCCACTATCTAGTTGGTAAAACATCTCAAAATTATTTCAAATTTGAAATCGAAAAAAAATTAATTACAAGTTTAGACCCTAAACTATAAAAAAAAATTGACATGCTCTTGAACTTCCAATTTTATATCTAATAAGTTATTGAAATTTCTACGTGTCTAATAGATTCTTGATCTCTTCGACATTTTTTAAAAATTCACGAATCTATTGCACACAACATTTAAAGTTTAATATCTTATTAGACACAAAATTTAATTTTACATCTAATATGGTCGTTAATTTAAAAAAATATTGAATGTGACAAAGACTTATTTGACACAAAATCGAAAGTTTAAGAATTTATTTGATATTTTTTAAGTTCAAGGATTTTAGACGCAATATTGAAAGTTTAGGGATTTATTTGAAATTTCTAAAGTTTAGAGATCTATCTGACACAAACCTAAAAGTTTAGGGATTAAATTTGTAATTTAACCCTAAAAAATGTTAAATTACAAGTTGAGTATGTTTATTTGATCCTTGAACTTGTCTAATAAATTTTTCATTTTTGTGATCTATAGGTCTCTAAACTTTAAAAATGTCGAATAAATTCTTAAACTTTCAATTTTATATTTAATAGGTTTTTGAATTTTGAATTTTATCGATTAGGTTAAAATATATTTTTAAAAATTCATAGACCTACTCTAATAGATCAATTAATTTTTTAAAAATTAAATATATCAAAATTTATTAAATATAAAATTAAAAATTAAAAAAAATATTAAACGCTCAAAATAATGACAAATATAGCAAAATTTAAAATATTTTGCAAATATGACAAAAAAATGAGTGGCTATCAATGATAGACTGTTATCGTTGATATATGATTATCGTTGATAGACTACTATCACTGATAGTCACTCCCAAAATTCTAAAAAAAAAAAAAAAAAAAAAAAAAAAAAAAAAAAAAAACTTAGGTGATAGATTACTATAGCGATAAACTATAGTGATAAAAATTGTTATATTTGTAATTTAAAAAAAAAAATGCTAGATTTTTAATTATTTTAGTCTAAATTCAAATCTGTTACCATTTTTCTATCTATATATATATATAACTTTAAAATTACTAACTTTTTGAGACGAATTTAAAACTTGTGAACTACACTTACAATTTACCAAAAGAATAGAAAGGAAAATAAAAGAAAATAATAATAATTCTCGCAAGAAATTTATTTAAGTGTTGGGAATTCGAAGAATCAACTTCGAGCCACCGATGAAAAACTTGAGTATATTTCTAGCCTAGCCCCACGTTAAAGTAAATTTCTTGATTTACTAAAATGAGACAAACTGGGTTGTTTTATTATTCTTAATCTCGATCTCATTGAATAATTTAACCTTTTTGTTTTATAAAAGCAATATATTACGAAAATGAAGAAATAAGAACTTCATAGCTCAGAGTCAAGGCACTCAAGAGCACATCAAATAGAGCAAAGAAAATACCTCAAGAAAACAAGTCTCAAGGATGAACACTAATAGAAGTATAGGGCAACACCACCCACAACCACGAAGCACATCTATAAGCCATATCGGCTTGGGTACTAATAAAAACAGACTAAGGAGAACGGGGGCTAGCTCCATGAACACGAGAGTTTTGTTCTCTCCATATATGGTAGATGGTTGCGCACCAAGCAAGCCTCTGAACATGTCGCATGCGACGGTCACCTCGCCTCATACCACAAATCCAAAACAACTCAGGAAACCATTCAACAACCCTATGAGAGGAACGTCCCCACTGTAAAAGCCTCGTCCACACCTAGTAACTGAACGGGCACTCAAAGAAAATATGATCCCTCGTCTCTAAGGCATCTGAGCACAACACAGCGGAATCAAGAGATCTCGAGCATGAAGCCGAACTCTAGTATATAAACGATCTCGAATTGTCAACCACACAGTAAATGAGTGTCGGAGAATATTACCCCCAAACCACAATCAACTCGCCCAACTCACACAATCTCACCGAGGTCGTACAACTTCTCGAGCACTAACCACCAAGAAGCCATCAGACCTACCAAAGTTTCAAATAACTCAATCAGGCTGTTGCAGATGGGGAACTACTGTATGAACCAAAGGAAGCAAATCCTCCATCTCACACAATGTCAGTACCAAGACCTATCATGGGGAGAAAATCTGACATAAGAGCATGCTCCGAACTTCCCACAACACTAGCCAACCCCTCCTCAAACCGCTGAACAATGGGGCCCTCAGATAGCATAGAGTCATCCCAAACATGATAATGTCGACCATCTTCGATGGTTATCCTGACAAGCGGACGAAACTGCTCCCAGAGATGGAAAATGACCCGAGTACACCATGACCAACTAGACAACACCCAAACTGACCATAAAGAATAGCCTCGAAAAATAATTTAACTTTAATCCCTCGTTAATCCAATTTGTATGTGTATGTATATATGTGATGTTCATGGAATTAAGGAGGAATATAAGGTCCACTAAATTAGTGGTCCATTTATATACTTAATACACTTTGAATTGAAACCCACACATGTGAAAACAGCTCACTTGAAGTTGAAATTTCAGATTCCAATTATTATTATATAAATATATTTGTTTTTCTGAATAATTTTGAAAATAAATGAATAAGAAATTCTGAAGCAAAGTTGTTTGCTTTGGACCTAAGAATATCTCCAAGTTGTTTTTTCCTTTGTCCCAATCACAATCATTAAACACAAATTAAACCAATCATCAATTCTATATTACAATTTACAAACTAAAATGTGATGATAACAGGTGGAGTAACTTCTAGTTATTTCCGTATTCGGCAAAATTTTAAATCTCATTTTTTATCAGATTTTTCGATTTTTTTTAAAATTACGATTAATTTGAGATTCTCCCAATCAGAATAAAGTTTTTCACCCAAAAAAATAAAAAATACAAAACATTCCATGATTTTATTGTTTGTGTTATTATTAGTTTAGAGTTTTTTTTATTGATACACTCGCGAAAATTTGAAAGGAAAATTATTCACTTATCGTATATAAACAATAATCATAATGTGAAAGTAACTGTTGAGCTATGACTCATTTGTTGTACTCCTTCCCTAAGGTTGGAACAACAGAAAACAACGAAAAAACACACATCATAATTTGAAATAAGAAATAATGAAATTTAGAAAAATGTAAAAATATTTATTTAAAAGAAAATGAAATGAGGGTAGAACGTAGAAAACAGGAAAATTGAGCTGAAAATTTTGGTGGGGAATGGTTTGATAGGTGTGGAGCAGTCACTGTCGGTTGGGCTTAGATGAGTCCACTGGACTTAACCTTTTTCATTTGTTCTAAAAAGAAACGTATTTTGGAAGGATGCCTTAAATGCACGCACCAGTTTAACTTTTCACTTTTTTCACAAAAATCATTACACTTCTCTCATTTCTTTGCATTTTCAAAATTAATTTCACCAAGTAATTAACCCAACCAACATGTTTAGCCAACGTGAACCTAGTTTAACTCACTTAAACTATGTACCATCCACCAAGAGGTCAGATGTTCGAATCCCCACGTCACATATTGTCGAAACAAAAAAAAAAACCAACATGTTTAGACAACAAGAGATTGTTACTTAGAAATACAAAACCCTTCGTTTTGTTCATAACATAGTTTTTTGATATGGGACTGATTTCAACAAGAATGTCAAACACTAAACCTCTAGAGAAAAATTCAGGTTCAAACTTATATGAGTTTACTTGTTTTCTGCCTCAGCTGTCATCTGCTGCATTTCTAGTTATATGAACATCACCATCTTCTGTTCTCTCCTTGTCTGAAGATTCAGAAGAAATGTTTGAGGCTAGAGCGCTACTACTCTGAGCTTTTTCCGAGGCAGGGGCGGTAGGATTTACCCCGGACCAGAAACGGCACATCTGCTTGTCATCTTCTTTCATCACCTCAGCATATTTGGTTACGTTGAAACCAACATTATTGTTTCCACCAAACGCAGACTCCAGCTGGTCCATATCGAACAGATCCTCTACAATCCTCTTCGAGTTTACGTCGTTGGAGTAAACGAATTTTACTTTGTTGGCAGTTTTTGTCTCCAGGAAAGGCTTTGCAACCTGTAAATGTAACAGTACATCGTCCAGCAGTGTAAACAAACAAATAATTGCAGCAAGTAAAACATAAATGGCAGGGTACTACTACTAGGACTCCTATGGGCCACAAATCACAGTGAGATGCACAGTAAATTCAGATATTTGAATGACAAGAAGCCATTAAGTTCATCAAATGAATTATACCATCCAGAAGGGTTCAAAAAACTTAGGCGGGTTGTATAGAATTGCAAATCCGAGGCGTTCGGGATAATGTTCCTGTAAAACATGTGCAGTCTCTTTTGTTGCTTTCAGTGAAATATTTGACATGTCAAAACCCTTGAAATCAATCAGCCAGATCATACTCTCCTGGTCTGGTGGCAAATTCAAAATTGCATTCTCCATGGAATACACCAAGTACCTAATCTGTCCTTTTACAGTCTTCGAGTTCTGTGGTTGGGAAAACGCAAAGTTGTTAAACTTACTGTTTGGAAGCTAAATCTATAGGAAATCAAGTTTACTTGCGCATTAGAGATCCCATCTAAAACATCTTAGTTTAACCATGTCATCAGCGTAATGAAAAGCAGCTTCATAAATAGGAGTTAATGTGGTAGACAATCTCTGTACGCCTTTTTTCCTCGCTTATTTCTAAAATAACTAGAAGCAATACAAACTTCAAAATAAAAAAAAATGTCCAGTAGATTTCTGTTAGGACTGCATAATGCAAATGAAACCTGGCGACAAGGTCTCATGACTATAACTGTTCTTCCATGTCGGTCCTTATAGTTCGCACAATAAACTTTCCCCGTCTCAGCTTCATGAGCAACCTCCTCCTGCAATAAAACGCCATGGCTTGAGTATTGAATTAAAGAACTTGTCAAGTTGATACTGGCTTTGTTAGCCAAACAAGTTGTTTTTGAATGATTAAATATATTCCTACTGTCAACAAGACCTATAAACAAAATTTAGAGCCCTTTGAATTAAAAAATGTGGTAAAGGATGAGAAAGGCAGAAAATAACAGGAATAGAATTTAGTAGTAGCTCCCCCTTCTTAACGAAACAAAGAAGGCCAGGGAGTTTACAAGAAAGAATAAGAGCGTTTTGGGCTCATGGCCATGAGTTCAAAAAGATTTGGCAAAGAGTAAGCAGTAATGTACCCATCGAATTTCTTCTGGCTTGTATTCTGACCTCCATTTCAAAGTTGCTTTCAGCATTTTAGTTGCCTTCTTCACATTCCAGTTTCTTGCTCTTAAATATCTTAAAATGGATGGATCAGAACAGTACATAGATGATTTACCCGACAACGGCCCTAAAAGCCTCCGCACCTCACGAATCTGTAAAACTATAAGAGTTGAGCAACTCTCCTTAAAAAAACTGGCAGCATTTCAACCTTCTTAGTTTCTAGATTAGCAGCAGTCAACAGTTAGCACTGTATGAAGGGGTTAAAAGGGCTGTAACTGTCAAAAATACCTTCATATGCTGTTCTTCAGATAATATAACATTCTCACAACCATTTGAAGGAGGCGCCTCTAAATTTGAACACATGGTTTTTGAATTATGCACCTGAAGGCCAAAAAACAAAGTTCAGATTTAAGCAACACTATAATGCCATGTTTTTTTTGGTTCTAGCCTCCTGAGTCCCAAGACTCTTATATGTACCACATTTTTTAAATTCATACTACCCAACAAAGAGAATTTCATGATTTCAGATAGAGAGAACATTCATTATGATAAAAGGATGCATGAATTAATTTAAACCAAAGAGGCAAAGATAACAAAAGATGCGTCTAAGAGGCACAAAGCTTCCAGTTATTTAAGCTTCACTGTCAATAAGAATTATCAAAATGTTAAACTCGCACAACTTGAACAACTCTCCTTGTGACTTATTATCATCTATCAAGATTATATATCATATGGATTCAGATATTCTCAACTACTATATCCAATATACCCTAAACATCTGAAAAACTCATCAATCCACCTTTTCTTAGAAATTTATTTTTTTGAGTTCAATGCAGGGGATCGGCGACCTTCCAGATGTTAATTGGTGTTTTATCCATTGAGCTATGCTTGGATTGACCTTTTTCTTAGAAAATTAAACTTAGATCCTGAATTCCGGACAAAAGGCCACTCTTATGCTCCCAACAAATGGGCTGATAATGTCTTCCCTATCTGTAACATAAAGAGGTTTACTTTCATTCATAGAACAGACAAGTGGTGGCTAATATTGTCTGTTTTCCAACATCAAACCCCATAAAGACATAATTAAATTCTCCATTCCCAGTACAAGAGATTGAAAGTTAAATCAAATATAAAACAGAATGAAACAGTAGCTAACCACCTCCCCAATATGAGCTCTCTCTCTTCAACACTCAACCAACAAGAAAACGTTCAGAATCAGTATAGAGCTGCTTCCAGCTTCACCCAATAGAATCTGCAATAATACTTATCTACTCTATTATCCACTAATACAGGAGTATGATTTCCCTAAACCATCACTAACATACACTATCTCATCAATCAACTTCAAATCGTTCCCTCTTCCTCCGGGTATTTGATTTAACATTCAAGATTGTCAAAAGAAACTTCAGACAATTAAACATACAAACTTATACAACCTCATAAAGCCAAAGGCATGGTTAATCCAACACAAAAATGGCTAAGGGAGTCTACCCATCTGCAATTATTAGGTTAAAAAGTCAAACAAACAAACAAAAAATTACCAAATCACTGGAACTGAGGCTTCCTCCTTGGAAGCTTGAACCATACAAAAAGGTAGTTGAAGAGAGAAAAAGGGTATTATCAGTGAAGATCAAACTCTGAGGAATTGTGAAGAAAATTACTTAAATCGAGAAGGGGTTCTTCAAGGATTGGAAATGGAGGTGCCCTTTGAGACCCAGGTTCGATCGTCTTCGAATTATTGTATAAAACTGCTTTTCTTGACAACCTGTGGCCGTTCGGATTCTTGTCGGTACCGTTTGGTCACTTGTCTCCGTTGCGGTTCTTGCTAAAATCCAACTCTTCAAGGCGGGGGAAAGGAAAGGGAAACTGTCATTAATTTGCCAGGATTCCGACTGATTTGCTTCCTTTCTTTTCAAAATTCACTACAGTTTCTTTGACTCGAGATTTTTGCTGATTTTTTTTCTTTAATGTAGCTTAGGCTAACACTTCTATAGTTTTACTATCATCTATAATATTGTAGAATTTTTTTAAAGTTTGATACTTCTGCACAATCATTGACACCCTCACTATGTCCAGAATTAAGGCCAATAAAAGTGATTATGAGATTTTAATTAATTTATCGAAAATCATTTCTAAATCTACTAACAAACACGTATTCTTATTGAATTTCATATTTTTAAATTCATTTCTTTCCATTCGCAGACGAGATTTGAGCATAAAAGAAACAAGACAGTGAGGAATATGATCAAATTATGAGTCCCACACATTCAATACTAATCAAATACGAGCTTCCAAAAAGAAAACACAACCCATGGGGTTGGGTTGGCATTATTAACCTAAGTTCCCCATGTGTAATGTCTTTCCTGTTCAAGAACAACAAATATACACTGCACATTTTCATACAAATATTAAATGTGGCAGCCTGCAAATCAGAAAAGGCAGTGTTATGAAGTTAAAAATTGGGTAGAAAAACAGAAAAACTGCTACAAAAGAATTACTATAATTTCAAATGAAAGGGGGGTTATGTACAAGTCAATTTGGCATCAACACCATCCAAAATTTTGACGGCTTCAAACACAACCTGTGCTCCCCATTAGTTTCTGTACAATTGCTTTCTATTCCCAGCTGCCGTAGCCCCAATATTATAATTTTAGCTCACTAAACAAGGGCTGAGAAAAGTGTGTTTACTCAAAAAAGGTCGAGAAAACACAACTTTGCAACCCTTCACACCTTCTTACTTGCCTGTGAAACGTCATCTTTATGCATTTATTGTCCAAAACAATGTTTCGAGCATCTTTTACATGTGAATTTACCTCGGCCAGCTCCCCAGAGAGTCATCTCCATCTCCACACGAGGGTTTAATCATCAAAGACCATTTAGCGAGTCCCGGCAATTGAGGACAGTAATTCCACTGACCTGCACCCAATTCAATTGCCATTCCAGCCTGTAGCTCTCATCAAGTTCTCGTGATAGAACCATCCAGATGCCAATCATTTGATCCCTAAACTGCGTACACAATATTATGAGGAAAATGAATCTAACTGTCCGAACTTCATGATAAGAAGTGTCTCAAACAGCACGCTCACCTTTCACGGTATGCTGATATCCCAAAAGGATCCACTTAAATCAAAGCAATGGATCCCCCCAGAACAGATGCCTGCAGATGCTGTGCGACCTACTTCATTATTCTGTATGCTTTTGCTCTTCTTATCTTCAATTAATTAGGTTTAAGATTGTCAAGACAGTAACATACTCGGACACTGCTCGGGATCAGCATGCAGGGTAGGCTTCAAAAGCAGAGCATCATGAGGATGCACACATCATAACATTAACCAGCAGGTGGTTTCCTCTGAACCATTTAAACCAATTCAAAAGCCACGATTAAATATCTCTCTTCCCAACAGTACCAGCAGAACTTTGCCTTCTCTGCATACCATATTGCCAAGTATCTCTCAATTTGTCACCTGACTGATCAAAGTCTTCTGAGGAATTCTCTACAGCAGTCTTAGGAAGCCGGTAATTTCCATTCCTAGTGATTACCAAAGAGTTTGATTTCTCATCATCTTCTGATGGTGTTCCAGACCTCGACTCCATGTGTATATCCAGAGTCCTATGTCTTGGAAGAGCTGATCTCAGACCCCTAATGTTAGAAGATTTCTTCCCTGGCAAAGTAGATTGAGTGGATCTCTTCTGTCCGAGGAAGTCCTTGGGAAGAGATTCCATATCCATGTAACAATTCCTTGACTTCGCATCAGTGATCAACGCAGCCCAATCATCAGACTGCATCAAGGCATTAGCATTGCCCATTACCTGGTTTAACATAAGATCAATATGGAATTTTTAAATTGTCAGATAATAGTAAAAGTATTTATGTAGGTGTGAGACAAACTGTAAAAACTTGAGAGAAAAAATAGAAGCATACCCAAAGAGACCTCCGTGCACGGGTCAGTGCTACATTCATTCGACGAATATCTGAAACAAAGCCAACGCCATGGATGGAGGCACGCACACAAGACATGATAATCACATCCCTTTCTTGACCTTGGAAAGCATCTACAGTATTAATATATAGATCCTTCCCTTCTTCAGAGTTCAGAACCTCCTCAAACTCACGTTGGAGGCACTTCAATTGGAGCTTGTATGGTGTTATTATACCAACTGAAACTTTACCTATGCCTAATGACTTCACGGTCTTCTGTAGATGTTCATACACACGAAAACAAAATTGTGCTTCATGAATATTTTGATATGAAACGGATCCCCCTCTATGAGATTCCCGCCCATGTGTGATATCAAAGAAAGTGTAAGGTCTAAGTAAAGGGTCTTTATAGTATGTCTCATCAGGTAAATTAGCAACACTTTCACTGTCAGAAAGGCGTCCTTGGTAGAAGTACCTTGAAGGGAAATCACGTATTTGAGGATGCATTCTGTACTGCACTGATAACAACATAGTGGGACATCCTGCTTGCTGGAATCTTTCAAAGAGACTTCTACTGTATAACAATGTTCCTGCTGCTTTACTGATAACTGTGGCTGGGAGCTGCTGAGGATCTCCAACAAGCACACACCTAGCTGCACCAAGAGCAAGCGGCGGAAGAACAGCTACCTCACTGGCTTGGGCTGCCTCATCAATGACTACCATGTCAAAACCGTGAGAGAGTCGAGAAAACAATTTGCGACCACTGCTTGATACCGTAGTGAAAACTATCTCAGCCTCGTTGGCAAAACTAGCCTCAAGACTAGCTCGTGCATCCTCCATATTGAAATTGCTGTTAGATCGATACCTGCCTTCTAAAATAAGGAGGCGTGACATCTCAACTAGAATTTTATCCCTACCTTCTATTACAGCAGCAAGGTTTTGCAACAATGCGTCTCGATTTTGGTCACGAGCCACCAGAACATCAGGGTCAACACCAACAGATCCTTGAGAGCGAACAGCAGCAGCAGCAACATTGAGTTCTCTCTGAAGATTACTGATTTGCTGAGATAATTGAGTTTCACGAAGTTTTAGCTGGTGCATCCATCTTAAGACTTCATCTCGACTTTTGACCAACAGTTGCTCCGTTCTACGCTCAACTGAAACTGCTTGGGCAGCACGAGTTTGTGAATCAACACCAACTCGAGCCACATCAGGTCGATACACCTTCATTTCCCCATCAATAAACCCCCGATCAAGAACACGAGCAAGAAGCTCATCTGTTGCAGCATTCGAAGGTGCACAGACCAACATTCTAGGTTTAGGACACAGTGTGGGAAGAGTTCGGAAAAGATTCTGGTCCATGTTTTGGAGTACCTCATCAATGGATCCAGTAGTGACATGTTCTGAGCTGCTCTCATGAGCTTGTTTATAGCTTTCTGGTGCTAGTTTCTTAAGCAAAGAAGTATAGTAATGCTGATACTGAACCAGATGGATAACATTTAGCATTCCCCAAACTGTATGTGTCTTACCTGTTCCAGGAGGACCTTGTACTAGTGTAAAAGGCCATGGTTCTTGCCTCTTGACTGTCCCGCTGCTTGTACCAGCAGCCGTATGCGTTGCTGCCCATTGGATTGCAGATAGCTGGGGTCCGTTGAAGGTCCTACGCAGATGCTCAATAAAATTTTGCGTGAAACACTCGGGCATAGCAGGTGACTGCTGCTCATACTTCGGAAATTGCTCAGGACTAGGCTGAAGAATTGAAGATTGCATCTGATACGTATGGGAAAACAATTAGCATAATGATAACAATTTAAAGGGAAATATAAAGCAGCTTTAATCCAAATAAATTCCAACCACTACCTGCATGTTGAGCCGACGAAATGCATGCAGGGCAACATATTCTCGCTGGGTAGTTGCAAGAGAACCAAGCACTGTTACATACCAAATAACCTTTGTCTGAAATTTTCTAAGTATGTGATCTTCTTCATTCCTGCTATTAAAAAAATAGTAATAATATGAAAAATCGCATGATACAGGAAACAATGTTGATTTTTAGGAGTGCCCTCCCCACAAGGATTTTGAAGTAAATAAGGTCTTTCAGGAAAATAAATTAAATAAATAGCCTTTTTTTCTGCCAAAAAACAATAATGCCACTAATGATAAGAAATTCATCATCAAATCTCTGCATTGAGGATACTGACAATGACCACTTAGCTTAATAATACTTCAAAATATACCAACAATAACACTAATACTTTTTACTAATAGAAATAAATGTGACGCGAGCTCAATAACACAATAATACTTTTTATAATGCTATGAGTGATAATTGCAATAATCTATAGGAGGAAAAACATTTTACTTCCTTTGAAAAGACAATCTTCATCGTAAATCAAACTAAAGTTAGAATTTAAAAAATGCATCCTTAAATGAAAAGTTGACAAATCCCATGCAAAGCTCATTTATATTCAAGACCCAATATCCTACTTTTAACCCGCTTCATACCCAAAATAAATAAATAAAATAATTTAACTGGGTAAATGAGTTGTCTAAATTAATTTTTCACTTATGTTTTCAGTTACTCTTCATAACTGGAACTCAAAAGTACTACCGTAGTATCAATAATGGGTCTTGAAGATATCTGCAAGCAGTGCTAATATCTTTGCAGTACTGCATGAGATTATAGTATTTGGAAGATACTTTCGAGTAGGATTCACATGGCACCACTCAGAACTACATTGAGAAGAGATACTTGACAAGTGCCTTCAAGTAGCATTATAGACACGCATCATTAAAGGATCACAGCAATATAACTAAGATTGTACACTGAAATAAACAATGAATTAGAACCTCACTAAACGGCAGTACAGTCCATAAGAATAAAAAAAATAAAAAATCTAGAAAATTCTTCTACAAGAGGTTATATTCATTTTGTACAATAATGTAGACAACATAAAATGGCAAGGAAACAACCATTCATAAATTGAAATATTAACCTACCTATTAGGATCATACGAGTCCCCAAGATAAAAATGAAGAATAGCCCCTGGAGGATCACGGGTGTCGAGGGGAATGTGTCGTCGAACAGTTCCAGCCACACGTCCCCCAGATTCAGGGTCTTCATCATCCTCCACAGACATGGTGTTGTTCCTCTTTGATCGAAATGCTTGGCATATGCCTATTAAAAGATAATTTTATGAAAAAATAAAGCCATACTGTAAAAGCACCAACGTGACAGTTAATTATAAGCTTGAAAGGAATATTATATTAAACCTGATCCAGGTCTGGGGGATGAAAGAACTGCCACATCACCCTCCTTGAATGACCACTTGTACTCGTTCACAGGAAGAACTATTACATCATACCATCCTAAGAAAATAAACCAAATTTAGCAACTAGATTGCCGTGTGCATCGTAAGAAGTTAGCTTTGTTTTAGGCTTTGTATGCAATATATTTTTTATTATACCGGACTTTGCCAAACAAGAAAAGAAACAGATTACCCTCTTCCACACAAGGGGAAGACTAAACCAACTTCAATATGCTCCAACATATTACTAGACTAAAATTCAAGGCCTACTTTTTCTTGTCTTAATTATAAAACTAACCAAAACATAAAAATGAGTTTCATTTTTTCTGGCTAAATAGCTAGAAATGAAATTAATTTCAAATCAAAAATTTTAAAATTAAAATGCAAATACAAAAGCTGCATATAAAACTATAAGCACCTCTTTCTCTCCTTTCAATATTTTTGATGCGAACCATCACATGCTGATTATCTCTTGAGAGTTCAAAGAGTTCCTCCCATGTACTGTAGAGTTGAGCCCGGCATTCCTCAAATAACAAAGGTTCAAACACTCTGATGTATTCTTCCACAGATTCAAACCGACCAGGAACACACTGGAGTTCAGTTTCCTCTGATACACGATAATGCATTCAGTTACATGGCAGGAAGTAAAAAAAAAATCAGTTAAACTGTCCAAACACCAAATTACAATTTGCAACAAACTGGCGGCTGTCCATACTATAAAAAAAAAAATTAAAAAGAAAAAGAAAATACGACAATAGCTGCATGTGCATGTAATGAGAGTTGATATTTTATTGCTATAGAAATAATACCACCATTACTATTCAATATATTCCATTATTTCATACTTAAAATTTAAAAAATTAACTACATGACAAGCCAAAAATGTGGAACTTAGGCCGAGATAAAAATGAAAAAACAAACAGTTAGTAATAGTCAATTCAAAAACTGAGTACACTGCATTTTATTTTTCACAGAAAAGGGTGATTTCCCTCAAGCATAAAGGAAATTTGTGGTTCAATACTCGATATGAAGGGATATCCTTCCAACCAGCAGGCTCCCTAGAGGAAGACCCACCTCATGTAGCTGTAGGATCCCGTCTGTATTGTGTAACACTTCATAGCCACTACTAGAAGGGATCCAACTTAACCCACAATTTCAGTAAGAAAAGCATATAGAATCAAAATAAGCAGGTAAATGGCAGCTCAACTAACAGCATTTTATTAACACCATAGTTTCACAATCCAATTTCTTTCTCCTGATATACACATAGTAAAGAGTACTTGATAATTGAGAACTACAAGGCAAAGTTCAGCTGCAAGGCATACAAATGCAAAAGCATGTTAAGACTGTAAAACTTAAAATGTTTGCGAGTTAAAGCAGCCGAACCAATCTTGAATTAGATGGGGGGGGGTTTGACCCAACTGCATAATGTTATTATAAACTGGAAAGAAATCAACACTGGATGGCCAAAAAAAGAAAAAATCAGTTCAGTAAATCACAAATCAATGTGGAAAGAAAAAATTGTACCTGGGTGATGCCAAAACTTTTCATTGGTCACCTCCCGTATAAGTCGTTCAACCGATGAGTCTTGATGAGTACTAACAGAATTCTGCTTCTTGGCAGGAAGATGTTTCTTATTTATCTGCTTATGGTCAGCAGAACTTTGATTAGATATAGCTGGTTTCCTATTGGAGACCTGCATATTCCTCTGCAACCTTGAATCAGTAGGTATCTTCCAAGAACCCTGTCTAGGAATTGGTGGTAAGGATGCCTCTGCTGGGATATCTCCATCATTGTTTGGCCTGTTTGGCCGAGCTAGTAATCCAGAACTCATATCACTATTACTGTCCAATTTTGATTCACCAAATTCTGAGGAAATGCCTCCTTCATGGCTTGAAACATCACCTTGTTTCTGGTCTTTATTAACAGTCTGTTTTTCCCCAACACGTTCATTAACTTGGGTTGCATTATGGACTTCCTTCACAATGCGAGTGGTTGTAGGAGGTAGAAATGTTTGCCTTCGAGGGGTTGAAGTTTTCATAGGCCCAGCCATCTTCACATCTTCTAAATTAAGAAACATTGTCTGCCTATTACGTTTCTTCCCAAGCTTGGCTTCTAGATGTTGATCTACTTTCCTCTTTCCAGGGTTATTAGCACATTTAAGAGCATGACTTGCTTCGATGCCCTTGACTTCTCTTTGTTTTGGAAGCAACCCAGTTTCTTCCTGAACACTGTCTGTGGATGTATCAACTTTAACATTGCTTTCTGTATTTTGGATACTGTTGTTTTTCCGATCATTTGGCTCTGGATCCGAAGTTGAAGGAACGTGATTACTACTCTTATCTACAGTACTATCAGAAATTTTGGTGTTGCATGAATTGTTCTCAGAAACAACCCGTGAAGGAGAAAGTAAGCCCTGCTCATGTGAAGTTTTTAACTGCTTATGCAAAACAATGCCTCCATTTATATCAGCAGAACCCTCAGCATCAGACCATTCTCCTTCTTCCCTTTCCACTGAATGAGTGTCTCTAGCACCTGAAACCAATGTGTGTGCTGCAGTCTCAACATTACTTAACTTAGATGATGATGCAATCTTTGAATTTTGATCAGACAATTTCTTTTGTTCTTCTCCCATTTCAGAATAAGAACCAAGTTTACTACGAATAAAAGGCTGAAAACCTGATACGGAAGATGCATGAGAAAATGCGTGGTTGTTTAATATTCTCTGGGGACCTCCTGATGCTGGAAATAAGTCTGAAGCATGGGAATTTGAAGATGGTTGAGCCTTCTGAGGCTGGAAGACAAGACCATCACTATCTTCATTATCCTCGACAGGGGGTTCATTAAGATCAAATAATAATCTTCCTCGAGAACCCATGTCATACAAAAATGCATAAAAACTAAATGGTAAACAGGCCCTATTGATACAGTTATCACCAATGAGGAACTTGAAAAGGATCAGAGTCCAATAAACCTTGACGCTCAACTGCAAGTCCAAGCATGAATGAAATACAATTATTTAGCATAAATAGAAAAGACAGAATCACCAACGTACTTTAAGATGAAGAGGAAAACATGTGCAAAAACATTAACAGATGAGGACAATCAATTTGGCAAAAAAGATCCAAGTTCTAATTGTATAAAGGCTTAATCATCATGGTTCAACATCAGTCATGTATGGAGGACAAAATTTGCTTCAAGTAAAATGTATAACTTCAGATAGATATAATGCACAACTTGCGATACTACATACAACATCCAGATAATCAAATCACACGTGATTGTGAACTCCAAAAAAAAAAAAAAAAGGTTCCAAACGACAACCACTAATGTCACCACGACCCAAAACACCAATTAAACCTGGAGCAAACTAAGGGCAGCCTTTAACTCAACCAAGACGCTTAATTGGTAAAAAAAACGTCCCCGTATAAAACCAATTAGGTATTTATGGAAGCAGAAAACAGTGCAAGACACTTGGAGTGAAAATCCAGTAAATCGCACCAGATCAAGAGAGCCGCCATTAAACCAAATCCTCTAGGGCAAAATAAGAAAACAAAAAAGAGACAAATAATTCATGCACACACACCCGCCGTTCAATCAATTCCTCTTCCTCACTGGTCGAAATTACCAAACCAGACAGAAACTAACCAAACGCAGTTCAATTCCAGAATCCAATCCCTCATTATGATTGCAATCGAGAACAACCTAAGTTAGAGATCGAAGCGAAGAATATAAATCTAATCAAGAATACGTACAGATTCAAAACTAATGCAACCAACGAATAGTCAAAGGCAAACAATTAAGCAATTTGAATCTCATTACTGACTGATCTTAGGTACGCCAACAAATTTCTTGGCTGAAAGGAGATTAAAAAAAAATTAAAAAAAAATGGAAAGTGTTCGTGGTTCGAGAATTTTACCTTATGGGTACTCCTTCAATCCTTGAATAAGTGGAGAGAGAGAGAGAGAGAGAAAAAAGAGAGCTCTTTGATTTAAGAGTCAGAGCGAGAATGCAAATATGAGGCAAAGCAAATGTGTCATGGCCCTTTATATAGGAAATATCGCGACTACTTCCCCGCTTCCGATTTCCTCCGTTCACCGTTAAATTTCCTCCCGGTTTTTTTCTTTTTTTTTTCTTTTTATTATTGCAATCCTTCTATTTATTTATAATATTACTTATTAATTATCCTTTCCACACTTCAAAAACCCCCAAAAGTGCACCCTCTTTTATTATAATTACAATTTACACCCTGTTTCAGTGCGAATAGACTACTACGTCCCTTCCTCGATGGGACTTTTACATCCCAAAATGGAGGGTATAATCGGTAGCACTCTGCAAACTTTTATGTTTTTTTTAATAAATTCACCTCCTATTTTGTTTTAGTTCAAAGATTGCACCACCAACCTAAATCCTCACCCTCGTTTGTTGTTCAACTAAAGTAAAATTTGTATGATTCGTACATCTAGCCTTTTAAATAGATGGATAATATCTTTAACTAGTTGTGGTAAGATTTTTATAATTTTCTATGATTATTCGTGTAAATTTTTTACATTGAAGAGTAGTTGGTCATATAGGACGTCGGAGTTCAAACTATCAACATTTAAGATGGTAACAATTTTTTTTTTCTTGAATACATTGGGGCGGAGAATTTGAACTACAGACCTCTTGGTCGTCAACACATACATATGTAAGTTGAGTTATGTTCGCTTTGGCGAGATGGTAACAATTATTTTTTCAACAAAATTCTACTTAAATTTGCAATCAATCAATATTTGTATTGAATAAATATATATAATTTTTTCATGATAGAATAAATGGGGTTGAATGAGATGCTATTTTGCATATTCAAGAATAAATTTTAGTTGTGCTGAAAAAAATGAATTTTATTAATAATTTATGTTTATACTATTTTTATTTATCTTGTGCTTATTATATCTTTAACTTTTGTCATATAATTTACATATATTTCTTCTTTCGAGGATTGGGCCTTCAAATATCTATGCCTCCAATTTGAATACTAAAAAATACTTTTTGACTTTTCATCTATCTAAATATGATATTCATTAATGACACTTTTTTTTTTTTTTTGTGAGAATATTGATGGACGTGTTTGCTCACAACGGACTTATAAAATGAAAAATACTTTTTTTAACTTTTTTTTTTTTTTACTAAAAGAAACAAACTTATTTCCCGAACAATCGTCTTATAAGTTGGATGCAGTTTCTATTTTTAGAAATTGAAACACTGTGATTTAAGAAAACTTATTAATAGGCACTAATTTCTCTAGCCTACTCTATTTAAAAATAAATAAATATGCAAACAGGAGTTGGATAATTTCAACTCAGTGAAGGATTTTTCTTTTTGCTTCTTGGTTCTTCTTTTTTCCAATTTTGAAATGTAGGAAATATTAAATAAACTTTACTAATATAATCCAATTGTCGAAATAAAGTCAACATGAACATAGTTATAAAGTATGTGTCATTGATCAAGAGGTTGTCAAATTTGATTTCCTCACCGCTCACATGTTATCATAAAAAAAAAATTGTCGAAATAATGAACTTCTTTTGTGTTAAAAGGATTATTATATTTTTAAAATATAGTAATAGCTCTTCAACTATCAATTTTTATTGTTGGATATTGATCAAGTTGTTAATTTTGTTTGGTTATACTTAGTCACCAAACATTCAAACATACCTAAATTAATCTACTTTTGCCACATATTCCTTAAATAATGTTGTCATAAAGGGCGCAAACGATAGTAAAGAAAGGAAATAGGAGCAACTTTTTTTTTTTTTTTTTTTTTTTAGTATATCAAATATGGAGATGGGGATTGAACTTCACACCTCAGGAGAGGTAATACATAATTACTGAGTTATATTCACTTTGGCGAAACCGTGGTAATTACGACCCGTACTTCATAGTTAGTCTTAAATCAAATAAAAATATATAAATATATATATAAAACCTTAAGTTTTAAAAGTTGTATGTCTTTTTTTAATATATAATAGAAACAAATTGTGGAGATGGGGAGAATCAAATTGAGAGATTTTTTTGACAACGTGTGTAGGGTGGGAGAATTGAAAGAGGTTATACAAAAAAATATATATAAATATAAAGTTATAATATAAAATTGTTAATATTACCACCTCAAGAATATAACTTCATAAATGAATCAATTTACACACTCCCTTTGAAAAATGTTACTTTTCAATCCGTGAAAACTTATAATTGTATCAATTAAAACCCTAAACTTTCATATAATTAATTCACTTGTAAAAATCTAGGGGATTAATTACTACAATTATAAGTTTTCACGCTCTTAAATTAATGTTTTTCAAATGAAATAAAAAAAAAAATAATAAAAAAAATATAAAAAAAATACACTCACGATAGATCAGAATTTTAATTGATAGAATTATTATTTTAATTTTTAAACAAAATTATGATTTTAATTTCTACAATTCTCAAAGTTGAGGAGTATAGGTCATCACACCCATGTAAATATTAAATTTATATATATATATTTATAATAATTATATTTTTTATAGAATTAATTATTAAAAATAAATTACTAACATTTAAATATATTTTAATTAAATTCCATTTATATTTGATATAAAAAACAAATTTAAAGTAAAATATATAAATATAATGTTATATATTTGTTATTATTTAATATACAATAGGTTCATGGCTACGTACGAGACTCAAAACTGTTAATTTATATGAATTATTTATTTTTTGAATAATTATTCAATACTAATAAAACATATTCTAAAGTTGTAGGGGACTAGAGCTTCCATAATCTACCATGAAAACTAAAATGCAACCAAACATTTATCTATTTTTTTTTTTCAATGATATTTTAATTAATGCGATAATTAAACACATGATATCTTAGTCAAAAATACAACCTTATACCACTATCTTCGGTTGGACTAGTTAACCTCTTTTGTTTTTGTCCAAAATTAAAATGAAACTAATTAAAAAGATAAATAAATGCAACTCATAAACTCAACTTTTATATTAATATTTATAATTTATTTGATCCACTCCAACCAACAAGACATTTCATCTAATACAAAAAGAATCTTTTCCTACACAACAATTAAAAAATCAAAAGCTTTATTCTTCGGAATATAGTATTATGTATCATACTGCCAAGCCAATTGCCTCGTATTTTATGTACACAATTTCAAACTTTTTTTAGACCAGCTTCATAGCTTGATTGTCAAACAATACTTACTGAAATGAATTACTATCTATAATTTAATTGACTAATCTAAATAGAATTGGTGCGAAATTTGAAAATTAACGAATTGTATTCATCCACGAGTTAATAGCAAAAATCACGTACTATTTTGCTTTAAAAAAAAAAAAAAAAAAAAAAAAAAAAAAAAAAAAAAAAAAAAAAATCACGTGCTATTTGAGAATTGTTTTTAGGAAAATAATCATAACATAGTTTCCAGTAGTAATAAATAATATAAAATATTAAATGAAACGAATTGTTTTTTTTTTTTTTTTTTGAATAATAGAAACGAATTGTTAATCATGCATGACAAAACTATCGACGAAAAGTAATACCTGTTTATTTATTATTATTTTTTGACAAGGCAAAAATAGTGCTTATTTAACAAACAACTTCAATATATTTCACTAACAAAACACGATATTTTATTAATTGTGATTCAACATTTTATCGAATAAGTTTCAATAATTGTAATATTATTCAACAATTATTGAAAACGCCACAATGGTAAAAATTTAAACAGTTATTATTTCTATATAATTGAAAGCATTAAATTTTATTACCTATTACATTTCTGGTTTTTTTTTTTTTTTTTTTTCTCAAAACTTTAATTTCTGTTAGATTTAACAACGCATCATCTGTTAAACTTAAAGTGATTATATAGTATTGATGACAGCGACGTCTCACAAATAATTAGGGTTTAAGCAGAATAAACCTCAGTATTAGCATTTTTTCTTGAGGTAAAACAGTATTAGGCATATTGAATATGGCATCCTCAGTATATATATATATATATATATATACAAAATAATTAGCAGCCAGAGATTTAAAAGAAAAACATTTAATAATATTACCAGCATCCAACCTCTTATTTAATTAATTAAGCTAGCAATTAAAATAATCTATTAATTACTTCCAACCTCTAAGTCTGCTGAGTCAAATTTCAATTAATTCAAACCTGCAACTACCATCATTCTAGAGGGTAATTTGGTAATTGGGAGAGTTTCATATTTTATTAATATACCAAATGTCTCTCATTCTCGGTGATTCTCAAGTCTGTGCTAATTTATTTAATTATCAATTTTATCTTTAATTAAAGGTTTTCAATCAGGTCTACTAAAAAAAAAACAATAAGGTCGTTCGTAAAAGCTCTATTCAATTTGGTTAACAAGACGTGTGCTCATAAATTAATGTTATATTAACATATTTTAACTCATATTAATATGTTATTTAAAAAAAAAAAATGTTGATAGATATTGTTACGTACAATTTTAGGACATAAGGGCAAACTCATATACAAAAAGTAGAATCTCAAACCAAGTAGGTAAAATAAGTCCAACATCTGCTATACTCATAAACGACATAATATGCCTAAGACACAAGATAAAATCCAAAGGTCCAAATAGGTCTCCGAGAAGAAAAAGTTTCCAAGAGGTCGAGGTCGAAGTGATCTATAAAAATGGAAGTGGGCTAGGCCCACTTCCTAACTTCGATCTCGGTTTGAGGTCGAGACCCGGAGAAAACCTGAAGGGCCCGAGAAGAGTCTGAAGAAGGAGAGAGATAGAAAAAAACCCTAGAAATATCCAATATAAACACATCATCATAAGTTCTTCATTGAGAGTAAGTCAAACTCTTTACTAAAGTTCCTAGCAACATACTTAAAGTTTCGATCTAATTTAGGCATCAAAACATGTGTGGCTACCACCTCGTCGGTGTTCTCTATTTGACAGATAATTTCGACATCCAATAAACATATAATAGATAACAAGTGGAATGCCATATACAATTACTTGTTCTAGTTTTAGTATTATAACAAGTATTATTTATTTTATTTTTTTTGGATAAATTGATTCTATGTACTAAGTAGCATTTCTACCTACCTAAATATATTAATAGAAAAATAATTTTATGACATCTAAATTTGTTGTTATAATTTTTAACAATAAATATATATATTACAAAACAACATAAGTAAAATCTTCTAAAACTGAGAATATATTTTATATTTAGTGTAATATTGATATTGAAATTCTCTAATCGTTCATTGTTGTAGAAATAAAGTTATAAACTAAGTAAATATTCTTTTGAACGGTTCAATATTTAAACTGCATAACATGATAATACTTCAAGATATAAAGTAAACATATATCATTATTTAAAAAAAAAAATAATAAATAATAATCACAGATATGGAGAAGAATGTGGTAGGTCGCCTCCTATACATTTTAATCGTGTTAGCCCAAAAATGTAATTGTATTTTTTTTTTAGAACAAAATGTAATTGTTTTTATGTAAATTGAATGATGGATTAATATTGGTTACAACTTTTACAAGCTACCTTAGATATACCTTTTGGCTTTTGGCACAAGTTCCCATATTCTTTTGACAAATTGAAATTACAAATATTCTTCGTTATTTAATTTAGTTTACATTATGTCTATTTAGTTCTTAATATCTATAAACTAACCTTCATGTCGTTAACTCATTAAACGATTTTTTTCAGGTATATATTTTTTTATATTTTAGACTCTTGTACTTGTAATTCCTACACAAATTTTTTATTTTATAAAAATAATTTATCAAAACAAATATACATACTATTTAGAAAAATTGTAACAGATGTAAATTTAGAGTAAAATAATTAAAAAATATAATATTTTTTTAAAAAATTTACAGATATGATAATTTCTATCCCTATAGAAGTTTATCGCTGATAGTAGTCTTTTTTATAGAATTTTATCAGTGATAAGTCTATCACTGATAGAAGTCTATCAGTAATAGTCATAAAGTCTATTAGTAATAGTCATAAAGTTGATAACCACGGATATTTTGCCATATTTGCAAAAAAAATTAAATTTTGCTAAATTTGTAATTATTTTGAGTTTGATTGTTGTTTGTGCAACCAGCACTAGTATTTAATTATTTAACTATCATATTATATTTATTATTTTATATATATATTTATTATTTTGATAAAAAAAAATAGAAATAATAAAAAAATAGAAATAAAATAAAATAAAAAATCCTACATGTTAGTCCTTAAATATGGATGAAAATGTCTAATTTTTTTGTTTAGTTAAATTATAAGAAGTTTTAAGTTGGTGTCTAAAGGATGACACACTTTAATTTTGCGTTTTTAAAATCTTTAATAGGTTGTTGACTTTTTAAATTTGAGTCGGGTAAGTCCTAACATATTTGAAATCCTTAAAAATTAAATAATTTATTAGACATAAAAATGAATTTTGTGTCTAATAATTGAGAAGTTTCAATTTTGTGTCTTGTAAATGTGTGAATTTTAAAAAATGTCAGATGAGTCAAGGACATATTAGACATAAAATTGAAAATTTATAAACATGTTGAACAAAATTGAAAGTTTAATGGCACATTAGACACTTTTTTTAGTTTAAAGACCTATTCGAAACAAAATTGAAAGATAAATATTATACACATTTTAAAGTTCAAAGAGTTACGGGACAAAAAAAAATTGAAAGTTGAAAAATCTATTAGATATTTTAAAAAGTTGAGACACAAACTTGAAAGTTCAATGATCTATTATAAACTTTTTAAAGTTTAAGACTAAATAGATACAAATTTAAAAGTTAACTAAACTTGTAATTTAACTTTTTTGATTTATTATTATTATTATGAAACAATCAAATTTAATTTAAGCCCGTTCCATATAAATTAAGAAAAAATCAAATTAATAGTTGTATCAATTTAAATCTTGAATTTTTATAAGTGAATCAATTTCGTCTCTGTTCTTTTATTTATAACTATCTATCAATTTCGTCTGTCTGTTTTTTTTATTTATAACTATTTTTACTTTGTTCTATTTAAAATAAGCTCAAAATCAGGGAATAAAATTCTTCTTCTCCCAAAATCATACCAAGTTAGCATGAAAAACTATCACACAATTGTTTTTTTTTTTTTAAATAAATAGAGAAGTATAATAGAAGATGAAAAAAAAAAATAAAAAATTTCACTGCTTATTTGATTCCTACATTTATCTCTAATTTACGTTAACTCTACATTCAAACAAGTATTATACAAGTGTGAAAGTTATGTATTAACACGAATTTTAATCATATGTCTATAAAATATTATGTATCTCTGGTTGACATGACACGGGTCCAACAAAATATTTCAAAGAAATTTTACTAAATCTATAATTTGAACCATGTGTTTTGTTGTTATCTGTTTATTTTGTTTATTTCGTGTCCAGTAATTAAGGAGTTTTGAACTTTTAATTTTGTGTCTAGACATAATTCATAATTTTACAAGAAAGAAAATGGGCAAGTACACCCAGGAAGATTTTGTTTTATTTTATTATTTATGGTATCTAAATTTTATTTATCTTTTTACCCTTTTTTATTTTTTTTATTTTTAGGTTAAATTATAAATTTATATTAAAAAATGTCTAATAGGTACTTAGATATTCCTGGTGAAAAGTTAGAAGGTAAACTTTGAGGTTTAGGTTCATTTGAGGCCTAGACTTTAAAAATGTCTAATAGGTTCTCGAACTTTCAATTTGTGTCCATAGGTTTCTGATATATTCAAAAAATTTAAAAATTAACTTATCTATTAGATATAAAATTAAGTTTTATATCTAATAAAATCTTAAAGTTTCACTTGTATGTCTATAAGATTGATGATTTTTTAAAAAAAAATAATAATAATAGGTGAATGACTTATTAAATATAAATTTTAAAAATTTAGAGACTTATTCGACACAAAATTAAAAATTTAAAGATCTATTGAGCACTTTTTAAAGTACTTAAACTAAATAAATATAAACTTAAAAGTTTAGGACCTATAAAATACTTTTTATAATTTTCTAAATATATATTATTGTTTGAAAAAATTATAACAACTCTACCATACTAAAATGACTTTTGAAAATTTGTGGTACACATTATGAACTTTTATTTTTAGAAAGTTTGAAATGTCTCTAGACATTTTATTAATATTTGGCATAAGTGAGAAATGTCTCTAAACATCTTATTAATATTTGGCATAAGATGGTATAAGAGACATCGCATCTTAAAATAAAAATTCTTGAATTCCACAAGTGAGATGAGGAGTCGAACCTCCAACCTCAAAAGAATAAATAAATGTCAATTATCGAAACTGGACTCACTTTACCCTCTTAATCAAATATTATTATTAATTTTTTTTTTAAAACAAAGATATTATTTTGATTGAAGGTCACAAAATACAAAATTTAGAAAGGGAAAATTGCAACTTGCCAAAAAAAATCTTGATTCCAACCGGATACATGCCTCTAGTTATGAGTAATTTAATGATCCATCAAAAAAAAAAAAAAAGTTATGAGTAATTTAATGGAAATGATTATGAGATTTTCTTAAAGAATTTTTATCGTGCTCCACCCTGTCCGTTACATTCCATTTATATTTAGTTTGAATTTAATTTTGGTTTTTTTTTTACATGATTGTTTTTTAAAATTCAATTTTTACTCCTAAATATAGTGTATCAATCTTTACCCAAACTTTGAATTTCATCCAACCGTACCTCAAAATTAGATATGTGTAGCTTTACCCTTTATTAAGTTTTAGTTCGTTAAAAAATAATAATAATAATAATAATAATAATAGTTCAAAATATCTTTAAAAAAAATTGATTTCATATTTATTTAATAAATTATAAAACATATGTATAATACAAAATTAGAAGAATTAAAAAAAAAAACGTCATTATAATTTTTTTTTGTTCTAGAAATTTGTAAATTCTGACGAAAAATTATTTCATGGTTAAATTGTGTATTGATCTAATTTATTTATGTGTCATTTTGATTTTATGAAAATAACGTGTTTAAGAAGATTTTTGTATTATTTTTTGTTAAAATTAGTTGGTAATATAAAATATATATTTTGAATGAAGTAAACAAATTACAATATTTATCTAAATCTAAAGTCCAATTGGATGAAATTAAAAGTTTAAACTATGAAAAGTGTTTCAATAATGCCCTCACACCCACACAAAATTATAATGTGAACAGTTAAATTATAACTAATATCTGCGTGACATGGAAAAATGAAAACGTCGTGAGGTGTTATAAAATCATTGAAACCCTATTTTATCGATTAAGAAGATCAAAAAATAGAACAAAATAAGACAAAATCGATGGGGAATAGATAACGTTTTCATAGTTAATGAGTATTTTGTAAAAAAAGTTAGGTAAATTACATTTTAGGTCCTCGAAGTTTGAGTTTAATATATATTACATTTTAGGTTCTAATTTTAGGTCCTTGAAGTTTGAGTTTAATATATATATATTTTTTTTACAACATGTTTGGGTGAGAAATCGAACCTGAGATCTCATAGTCACTAATTTATACATCATACCAATTGAGCTATGCTTTTTTGGGGAGTTTAATATTATTTTGGTCCCTTCGTCTAAATTTGGTAGATAACCGAAGTTGACATGATAATTTGTTTAATTAAGTTTTTTTTTTCTTTTTTTTTTTAAATAATTTTTTGAATGAAACAATTTTTTTTTCTACTTCTCATTCTTTCTTTCTCCCTTCCTCCTTTATTCTCTCGTCTTTCTCCCTCCTACAATTATGATCGCTCGTTGCTGTCTATGTTACTGTCGCAACCGTCCCTTCCTTTTTTCTTTTTTCTTCTCCTCCCCTCTTAAAAATAAAACTACAATTTATATATTTGTACAAATAATTTCGAAAAATTTAATAGAAGAAGTTCCTCTGGTCAGTTTGCAAGGGGCACTGATTTCGGGTATATTATGTGGCATGCCTCAATTTCGATCCTCTCCGAATACAGAAATTTGATGTCTAACAAAATATTTAATATTTTAAATTTTCTAATATGTCTTTACTAGATACAAAATTAAGAGTTTAATTATTTAGACACAAAATTATTTTTATTTTTTATTTTTTTTTAAGGAAATTTATTATTTATTTATTATTCACCATTAAAGGCGGTGGAATTAACCAGGGAGGGTAGGAAATTAACCACATACAGGGGTAAGGAGAAGATAAGCCAAACGAAGCTAAAGCGCTACACTATTACATTTTCTTGGCACATGCAAGAGGGAGGATGAAGCGAAAAAGGAGCAGAGAAATTTACAACCCTCAATCCAAATACTACATTCGTTCAAGGGGTTGCTGGGAGAATGGAGAGCAGAGATGGCTATCAAAGAATCGGATTCAAGGATGATGTGAAGAATCCCTAAATTCTGAGCTAATTCCAATCTGCAACGAATAGCTTCGAGTTCTGAGTGAAGAGGACTGAGGAAGAAGCCTCTTTTAGAGGCTTTAGTAGCTACGATCGATCCGGAGGAGCAGACCACTTGTGGCGAGAAATAGCAGGAAAATCAAATGTCAAAGGAGAATTAAAAGTGAGATGAGGAAAGGCTTTCGGAAGCTCAGCTTGGTAATTGGAGATCCAGACAATTTTCGACGCAACATCATGTTTGAACGATCTATTAGACACAAGATTAAAAATTTAAGGATCTATCAGACTCAAAATTAAAAGTTTAAAACTCTCTTATACATCTTAAAACTCAATAACTATATAAACATAAATCTAAAATTTCAAACACTTGTAATTAATTTCGATTAGATTGTGCCCCTTAACAAAAATATCTGGATGCGCCCCTGCCTCCCCTTATTCTCTCCTTCCCCTTCCTCTCCCTCCTCCTCTCAAAGTTAAAAAAAAATAAAAAAAAAATAATATTTTTTTAAATTTTTTTTAATAACAAATAATTGCAACATCAATTTTCCATTAAGATTTAACTAAAAATTGGATGGAGAAAAAATAATAATAATAATAATAAAAATAAATAGTGTTGAGTTTGAAATTTAGGGACTCAAATGCTATCAAATTCAAACTGGACAAAAAATTGTACCCTAAATGCTATCAAATTCAAATTTGGACAAAAAAAAAAAAAAAAAAAATGGTAATTCACCCAATTATAAATTCTTGCTATGACAGATAAACACATTTCTCATTTCTACTTGTTTCAAAAAATGTTAGATAGATTAGTAAATTCCAAAATATTGGTAGTTTTTATTGATCAATTATTATTATTTATAAGTTTTTAAATCCTACCTACAATGATGTGTTCTAAATCCTTTTTAATCACCATTAAATTTCCATTCCAACAAGATTTATATTTGTATGTAATTAGGCTAACATGTGCCTATATTGCTCAACCAACATCATTTATGAACTATAAATTAGAGATCTCAAGTTCAAATCTCTCTCCCACATCTTATCAAGATTTTTTTTTTTTTTTTTTTAATTAGAAACTTGAAAAAACAGCTACAATGATTAATTATTTATTAACTTTTAAATATTTTTAAAATTTATCCTAATATAAATCTCTCCCTCTATCTTTTTGTTTAGTTCAACAACATGTCATGAGAGTGAGATGAGAGAATTCAAACATGTGACCACTTACTTAACCATATATACCTAAACCAATTAAGTTATATTCATGTTGATTATACTTTAAAGTAGCGAAACATATAATCGATATTTTTAAAGGGTATTTATATAAAAAAAAATGTTTAAAAACAATTATCTCGAGATCATATGTATATTTTTTTACAACATGCGAGGTGAGAGATTCAAATCTCAGGCCTCTTGGTCACTAAGTCATATAATATATCGGTTAAACTATGCACATGTTGACCTCTCGAAATAATTTCATAATGGTTTGATAGTGATAGCACACTTTGTTTATTTTTCTTCTTATCATATGAAATAAATGACATATATATCATGACATTCATTGATAGATTTTTATCCCTAAAAGTGCAAAAGAAAAGCAAGTATTGAAAAGTAAGATAATAAGTCCAATAATTGACCAGCTTTCTCGAATGGATCTCATATCACTTTGCTTCGGCAAATGTGAATTACATACAATGACAATTCATAACTACAACACATCAAATCGTCTACAATTCAATATTTTAAAAAATACAAACTAAATTGTCTACAATTCAAAATTACCCTGAAACTCCTCCTTTTTTTTCTTTCTTTCTTTTATAGTGATTTTTTTTTTTTATTATTATTTTTTTTTTTTTAGAATCTGAATTTTTCTCTATGTTTTCATATTCTGAGAGCCTAGCTAATATTTAATTTGAATTATGTTTTTTAAAATTATTATCATAGAATGTTTTTTAAAATTATTTTCGAATTCTATGATCAAACAGTGTAAGTTAGGAAAACAACATATTTTTTCTTATTTAGTGTATCCAAATTTAAAATTTTTAAATGTGAATTATATTTAAAATAATAAAAACTTGAATAAATATATTATTACATGTTTTAAAATTCTTTTTTTTTTTTTATATATATTTTGTTATTTTTTTTTCATATATATATATATAATATAACATATTATAAATTATATGATATTATAAAATAAAATTTTACAAACAAAATTATAACATAAAATATGTTCAATTAATTAATAATAATTTATATTCAATCTAATATTTAGTTGGTAACTACAACTCGTTTTAGTTGTATGGTTTATAAAAATCTTATTAAACACATCTGAAAGAATTAGTTAGATTGAAATCAAATTTATCTAAATTTGCTACCAAACACATATCTCAAAACATGAAATAGAACTATGTTTTCATTTAAATATCTTGTTTTCAAATTTTTATTTTCAAAACATGAAATAGAACTATGTTTTCATTTAAATATCTTGTTTTCAAATTTTTATTTTCAGATCATCAATCAAACAAACTTTTGTTTGTTGGATGTCATTTTTTCATGGTTACTTTACATGTAAATTATAATATATGCAAACGTCAAACAAGTTTTCTATATAAAAAAAGATTAATCCAGCCAAATCGAGCATATCACAATTGACATATACTACGAAAATATGATTTTTTAAGTCTGATTATGAAGAGGGAGAATTTTGATCGAGAGAGATGAGACGATTTTAACCATGAAGAAGTGACCAAATGAATGTGTTAAGATTTCATTTTTTTTAAAATATATTTTATTAAAATGTTAGAGGGTTAGGGGCTTAAAAGTAACAACCTTAACTTTTATGGGTTTTTTTAAAATGTAAACGGTCATTTGTGAAAAATAATAACAACTTTGAAAAATCATAATAAATCGAAGGGTTATGGATACAAGTTATGGGCCTGAATGCCCCCACAACATCAGTTTAGATTAATGGTCCATAGCCCATAACTAATGGGCTTTGGGTACTTACATTCCCGCACTATGGGCTTCCAATTTAAATGGGCCCAAACATTAAACTATACTTTTCTTGTACCGACAAATAAAAGTTGGTTGCTGCTACTCCATATTCTTCACCTAACGTTTTAAATATATTACAATCTATACATTAAATACAATTCAACATTTTAATAGTCTTCAGTCTCGACTAAGATGTTCAAAATGTGACTTTGGCCTTTTAAAAAAATAAAATAATAATAATAATAATTAAAATCTCTATTTTCTAAACCGCCTCCAATATTGTCCAATATTTATTTAACACGTGTATTAACAGTCGACCCCTTTAAAATATAATTATTCAATTCCAAGTGGCCGTATCTGGGTGGACTTGGATTCTAGCGATGGTTTAGATTAAAAAAAAAAAAACTATGATTATCTCTAAACTATATTTAAAAGAACGTGGTACATTTGTTACTATATCAATATTTAATTTGAGTATAGTTCATATATTCTTCTTTATATATTGTAACTTCAAATCTCTATTTTTATTTGTGATATAGCTACATATGAATATTATAAGTAATGTATTTTCACATCTTTGAGATTAATTTAATCAACATTACATTTTGATATGCCTTTTCACAACATATTTAAAAATAGTGGAAACAAATTAATCAAACTATATATATTATATACTACCGCTGATACACGGTGATGAAAAAAGGAAAAGAGAAAAGGGGAAAAAGAAAAAGGCGAAAAAGGAATAAAAATGAAGTAGAAATTGAAAGAATGTTGACATAGCTGCTTTATTAAATATAAATGGAATATTCGAAAGGGCAAAAAAGATGTAGAATGTTATGTCATATGGTTGTGTTTTATTATCCAGAATATTTTAGTTATATTCCTAAGTTCTTTACACGTATGATTCCCTACCTCTCTTTATTGTTCTTGTCCTTTTGTAATATTTACTATGAAAAACTTTAAACTTTCTTTTTTCTCTTTTATTCTCTCTTAGTCTTACCCACATATTTTCCTCTGCCCATTATAAAGTAAAACAAGGTAAGGTAAAGTTAAATTAAATATAGGTGATTAGGAGGAAAATATATTCAATATATAAGCGTTCATAATCTAATTATTAGGATGGTTAAAAATAAAAAATAAAACATTTTATAAATTTATCGATGGTAAAAAAGTGGCACCTACATTATAAGATAATTGTAGAAGCATTGACTATTTAACAAGAAATTTAAAATCCAAAGAGATGAATTGTTTTATCTGCGTTGAGACTGACTCATTAATAGTTAAAATGAATTACATACTATCTTGAAGACATTCAAAATTTATGTGCTTATTTGTCTCTATCATAAAAATATATTTTTCTCTACGAGATGGAAATAAGACGGCTCTCGCCTTGGCCACTCATTCTCGGCAATTTCAGCACAATGGAGTTTGGTTTGAGGAGGGTCCTTCCTGTTCTCGGGATGCTCAAGATATTTCGACTCCTATTATTGAACATTATTCTATTGTTGGTTTTTGTTATTTCTGTTTTGGTAAAAAAAAAAAAAATTAATAATAAAAATAATAATGATAATAAAATTAAATCTTTATCCATATACTTGTCCGAAAAAGATATATTATCCAAATAAATATATATATATTTGAAAAGAATAAATATAAATACTTATTAAGGTCAAAGATAAAACGTATGCTTATGTGTACAACTTCTCCCATTGATTAGCATTTGTTGTTAAGTTAGATGTCTCTTATGATGTATGTCTGCATGACAATTGATTTCTTCTTGAATGAAAACTCATTATTAAAAAAAGAAGAAAAAAAAACCCCATTTTATTTATTATTTTATAAAAAGTAAATTAGGAAAGAAGCCAGGGAAAAAAAAAGGAAAAGGGGAGTGGAGGAATAATTTTGAACAGGGAAAGTGAAAAAAACTTATTACTATTATTTTTATTAAAAAAAACTTTTATTGTCGTCATTTTGGGAGAGAAAAGGTAGGACATCGAAGCTATAACGTTTCCATTTTTTATTTTATCTTTCTTGTTTCTTGTATTTTGAGAACTAAAAACAAAAATTACTATTCTTGTTTCTTGAAAAAAAAAAACAGAAATTTGTTTGATAACGTTTTTTTTATTTTTTTAAAAAAAAAACATAAATAAAAAAGAAACTAGAAATTAAATTATATATAAAAATGATGCATAATTAAGAAATAAAAAAAATATGTTCTACCTAAGTTTTAACTTCAAACAATTAAATGGAGGGAGCTTGAAGAGGCTTCAAACAAACCAACAAAGCAACATCAAATTTCTTAAAATTTTAGGAACGAAAATGTTATAAAAGAAACGTAATAAAGAGAAACAACATTTTGTAGTTTCTCAAAATTTACTCATTTTTTAGAAATGTTTTTCAAAATTTAGAAACAAAAAACGGAAACACTTATCAAACAAATTTGTTTCTTAAAAAATGAGAAACAGGAACAAGAAACATGAAACATGAACGTTATCGGACCCTAAATATCCGGGTATGCAGCCCTCGCCTAATTTCAATATGGTTTATTTTCTTATTTAGTAATTTAAATTAAATTATTTCTTTGTTTAGAGTGGGAGTGGGGCTGCTACGTTTGGATTCTTTTAATTTATGCCTTTTAGTTCCTTGTTTTGGTTTTAATTTGTTAAAATCGAGAGGCAATTAACTTTGATCTATATTTCAATTCCATCTCATTCATTTATCTCAATCAATCTTCAATTTTGACTAAAAGTGATTGAATTAAAACCGTCAAAGTGAGTATAGCTTTGGAGTAATTGACACGTATCCATTCTTTTAAGGTTGAAGATTCAAATCCTCTTATCCCATGCATTTATTGAAAAAAAAAAAAAAAAAAAAAAAAAAAAAAAAAAAAAAAAAACGCTCAAATTAAATTTTTGGGTAAAAATCAATTTATACTCATAAACTTTGAGGGTTGTATCAATTAAAACCCTAAACTAACGATCATATCAATTTAAACCCTGAACTTTCATAAGTGTATCAATTTACATATTTTGTTAGATTTTATTTGAAAAAATACAATTTAAACGAGTGAAAACTTATAATTTTAACAATTAAAACTCCTAAACTTTCATAATTGAATCAATTGTATGAAAAATTAGGGGTTTAATTGATCAATTATAAGTCTTCACACGTGTAAAAACTAACATTTTTCTAATGGAGGGTGTAAATTGATACACTTATGAAAGTTTAGGATTTAAATTGATACAATTGAAAGTTTAGGATTTTAATTGATACAACACTCAAAGTTTAGGGGCATAAATTGAAATTTTTCCTAATTTTTTTATTTGTTTGTTCAACAATTTCAAAGAGAGAATCGAACCATCGATATTTGGAATGGTAATTGATGCATTATCCAATAAGTTATATTCGGATTGATGCGCTCATGTTACCTATATATATATCAACTACTTAACACTTTTAACTTAGTCGATGTACCTTCAAAACGTTTGTTTTGATATCTTTAGTTTTAACAAGTGGTCATTTTAGTTTTTATTTGCAAAATTTTGACATAAAAATTATACACCATGTGTAATTCATCATTTATCATAAAGATGTGACAGTATTATTTAAAAATTTATCGAGTGTTGTCTAAAATTGCAACCAAAATGGACACATGTTGAAATTATAAAGAGCAAAATATAATTTGAACTATATTTTTGTTAGTATCTTTCAATATATACTTCAAAAACTTTTTCGCCCCAACAACTATATTAAAAAAAAAAAAGGAGACATTTAGCACCAGAGTCACATTCTCATTTTTTTTTTATTTTAAGATACGATAACACAAGTATGCCAAGTATATATATATATATATATATATATATATATATATATAAATATATTTAATTAATATTGAATGAAGATGAAATATCTGATCACTTAGTAATTAATTCACATTATGTGGTTTGAACTATATTTATATATGTCAAGAGTTGACCTAGTGATTATGGGCCTTTGAACTATTAATGGCTTCCTGGAAAGAATGAATTCAATCCTTAGTGGACAGTTAGAGTAAATTTCCTACTAGTTTTCTTGTCAGCCAAATGTTGTAGGGTCCAGTGACATTTATTATGCATTTCTCTTCTTTGAGTGCCCATTCAGCAAGCATGTGGGGACGAGGCTTTTGCGGTGGGGCGTTCCTCCCATCGAGTTGTTGCATGGTCCAATGAGTTCCTTTGGATTTGTGGCATGGGGTTAGCCCTCATTTTCTGGTGAATTCTTTTGGATTTATGGCATGGGGCTAGTCCCGTTATCCTCATTATGTTTTTATTAATATCCATGCCGATATGACTATCAGTGTTGTTGGTCTCTACTTCTATTAGTGTTCTTCTTAGAGATTTGTTTTATAGTCTCACGTTATCCTCAGTCTATTTTTATTAGTGTTCAAGTGGATATGACTGTCAGTGTTGTTGGCCCCTACTTCTATTAGTGTTCCCCTTGAGAGTTGTTTTATTTATTATTTTTGATGTGTTCTTTAGTGTCTTGACTCTGCAGCTGTGAGTCCTTCTTGTTTGCTTTTTTGTAATATATTACATTTGCAAAAAAAAAAAAAAAAAAAATGAACATAAAAATATTTACATACTAATATTTGTTATACTAAAAAAAAGATACAATTTTACTCTTAAGTCTTAAATAAGGTAATTTTTTTTTTTTTTTTTTACAACATGTAGGATGAAAGGAATCGAACCTATAACCTTTTAGTCATTAAGTCGTACATTATGTGGATTGAGTTATATTCATGTTATTTAAACAATATAATTAAAATAATGAAAAAGAGATAACACATCATTTATAAATTTGTTGAAGAAAAGAATGGTTATAAAAAAAAAATGCACATAGTGGAGTGAGATGCGTGAGCGTGACATTGTGAAATGAAAATGAAACAACGAAACATCCGATTTTTTTCACAGGAATAATAAAAAAAAAAAAAAACGAAACATGTAGCCAAACAAACCACGTATTCACAAAATAAAATGCAGATCTATTTTCAGCCGTTGATGTAAAATTGTAAATCTGAAATTAAATTCCCACAAAACTCCTCCACACATTTATTTTCAATTTATTCTTACTAATCAATTCAATCGTCCAATTAAGATAATGAATATTAATTTTTTAGCTATGAAATAACCTCCCTTTCAGTTGAGCTTCAAATTTTCTATATCATATTAAAAGAAAACCAAAATTTTAAAGGCTAAATTACCAAAATTTTCTATATCATATTAAATTTATTTAATTATAGTTAACTTTTACAATGCTTATTTAATATAAATACTATTTTTACTCGTAAATTTCTTTGTTGGTCTAATTTCTATAGATATTTTCTAAATCCAAATCAAATTTTGAAAATTAAAGAAAATAATTTTCAAAATGTAGTTTTTATTTTTAAAATTTAACTAAAAAAAATCAATTTTTTATTTTTACTTTTGATAGGAGGAATGAAAACGATAGTACACGATATGAAAACAATCATAAATTTCAAAAAACACAAAAAATAAAAAACCAAATATTATCAAACACCGCTTAGCTTGTTCCATTTTGGTCCTTAAATCTTTAAAATGTCAATTTTAAACTTGGAGTTGTAAAAAAATAATCATCTTAACCCTTGTTATATCATTTTTTTTCATTTAATTTTCAGTTGTAAAATATTTATGTTGGAATGCTTTGAATTTGTTTAACCCGCTACGAATGGCTCGATCGGAGTCCAGAGGAAAAGCGCCCGATGGGAGTATGGAGACAATGCCCTCGAAGGAAAATATGATTTGGGTTTTACCATTATGTATTTGAATTGAATTTTAACCTATTATGTATTATGTCATTCGAAAGGTACAATATATAATCTTTCTAATGATTTATGTCGCTTCTTTAACCTATAATCTTTCCTATTTAGTAATACAAACGACTCTTTTCCTTTTGTCCAGGGACGTAGTTAATACAATACACAATGTTAGTGAATCACGTAAATTTTGTTTCAATTATCTTTTTACTTTTTTGTTGTTCGAATTCTGTCATAACAACTTATTTCTAACTTATATGACTTAAAATCATGCTCATATTAACATAGGCTAGTACACAAACTCAAAATATTTATTCTTCGAAAGTTTAGAACATTGAAAGTTGAGTGACCAGATTCAAATTAAACCAGCTAAAAAATTCAAAAAAATGGGGAAAAAAAATGAAATTTTAAGGTCCTATTCAACAATAATTTAGTTTTTGATTTTTTGAAAATTGAGTCTATAAATAATACACGACATATTTTGTTGTATTATTTGTCTTACACTTGTTTTCAAAATGGAAGACAAAGTTTGAACGAAAAAAAAGAAAAAAAACAACTTTCAAAAATTTGTTTTTTTTTTTAAATTTGATTAATAGTTTTAATTTTTCTTTAACAAATATGAAAATTATTGTATGGATTTATAGGTATGTTTATAGATTTAATTTTTAATTTTAAAAATTTAAAAATTAAATAATTATCACATGCATGAGGAGTCAAACACGTGGACCCATAATCGCACTATGTGATGGTCGAGTTATAAGTTATAACTTGGGAGAATTTCTAGTACATCGGTGGTATGAAATTTTTCCATACCACTGTCCTTAAAAAATGACACGTGACAAAATATTTTAAAAAATAATATATTTAATAGTGTGGGTGCAGTTAAACAACCATTTCGACACGTGTCATTTTTTTAAGGACAGTTCGTATGGAAAAACTACATACCACCGATGTACAAGAAATTCTGAAGTTATAACCTTACTAAAAGGCGGGAGAATTTCTAGTACATCCGTGGTATGGAAAATCTCCATACCACTGCCTTTAAATGACTGTCACGTGGGGAGAGGTAATTTAATTTAACTAACGATAGTTTAGCTGGGACCCACCATTTTAAATACATTATTTTCTCTTACTAAAAAAATTAACAAATACATTATTTATTTAAATTTTATCTCCTCATTTTTTATTAATATATATATATTTTTTTTCACTCTTTGCATTCTCAATTAATTTTTTTTTTTTTTTTTTTTTTTTTTTTTTTTTTTTTAATATTATTCAACTTCTTCATTATTATTTAAAATATATTCAAAACTTTATTTTTCTTCATTTTCACCGTTAAGCTAATTTTTCAGGTTGATTTGTAGAAGGTTTATTTTCTATATCTATTTATTTCACTTTTTTCTTTGTTTTTCACTTCCTTTTTAATATTTTTTTTATTTTTTATTTTTTTTAAATGCAGAAAATATTTGGATTACATTTGGATATCTACTGGAGCAAATATTTAAGTATGTTGCGTTTTAGTATTTATTTTTTTTTCTTATGAAGTTTGATTATGTATATTATTATTATTTTTTTTTTTTGTTATTCTGAGTAGAGTTATTGTTAATTTTAGGTTTAATTGTTAATTTTGCCAATGGTTAGCTCA
This sequence comes from Herpetospermum pedunculosum, assembly GCA_028017165.1. Lineage (NCBI taxonomy): Eukaryota > Viridiplantae > Streptophyta > Magnoliopsida > Cucurbitales > Cucurbitaceae > Herpetospermum > Herpetospermum pedunculosum. The sequence continues at coordinate 87,137,295 of CM051522.1, forward strand.
TAAGAACTATGAGTGAGTTTTCTCCCTAATTGAACATATAGATTACACTTTTTGTTTTATATATTGTAAAGTTAATTATTATAATTCAGGTAAGTGATATTGACTTAAATTCTATTGAAGTAGAAAATGAAGCAGAGATAGAGAAAACATTAGTTGTACTTTTTAGAATACAAACCTCCTAGGAATACCGCTGAAAATATTTAAAAATTTGATGGATAAGAAAACTTAAAATAATAGTGAAATACTCTACCAAAAAAAAATAGTAGAAATTGTTAGAAAGACAAAATATTAAAAAAGAAATAAAAAATTAGAAGCAAAATTATCTACCAAAAATCGTTAGAGAGACAAAATATTAAAAAAGAAAAAAAAATATTAATAAAAAATGGAGAGAGAATTTAAATAAATGATGTATTTGTTAATTTTTTTTAGTAGGAAAAAATAATGTATTTAAAAGAGTGGGTCCCAACTAAACCATAGTTAGTTAAGTTAAATTAACTCTCACCATGTGGCAGTCATTTAAAGGCAGTGGTAAGGAGATTTTCCATACCACGGATGTACTAAAAATTCTCCCTAAAAGGCTAAACCAAAATTGAAAGAAAAGAGCTGGTGGCAAGCCAAAATTGAAAGAAAAGAGCGGGTGGCAAGTGGAGATGGAGTGGAAATAGCAAAGCTATCCACGTGGAATGATGACAAGATGCCATGCAGGCTGAGGAGTCAAACACGTGGGCACTCATTCAATTCAAACAAATTTGATAATTAAGTTTTAGCAAAATAATATTAAAGTTTGTGGATAGAGAAAGCTGACACTTGTCCCTCTTGTTTCCCATTAAGCGGTTAGCCGTTGGAGTTGGTGATGGAAAATGAAACATCATCTCTACATTATTCAAATCAACTTCCGACACATCATTTAACCTATTCTTTTCATCAATACTTCCATCTATAATTTGTTGCTTTCCCTTAAATATCCTTTCAATTCCCCTAAACCCAAATATGTATCAATAATAATATTTTTGTTGTGAACTTGGCCATTTGCAACCTATGCAAAAGGATTTGACATGTCATCAAATTATATAGTTACGAATAAAATAAAATTAATACGTGGGTTGAAATTTAGAGCATTTTAATATCATATGATTTTGATCATTCTATTTTGATACAAGCGTAATGAAAATTCCACGGTCAATTGGTCGGCCAATTTTAAGAATAAAGCCAAATATAGTGGTTTTAGAATTTGTTAAAAAAATATATAAAAAATAATTGAAAAGCCAAATTACGAACAGGCCCTTAACATTCCATTTCTAAATACCAATTATGTCGACGCCGAATTGGCCACGTGACGCGTTATCATTTTTTGACAAGGGCTTATTCGTTATTTCAACTGAACAAAGAAGCTGCCTTCGCTTTTCCCTCACACGTGTACCAAGAAACCGAGCGTGCGAGACCGTGCCCGTAAAATGGGCGGTTGGTCGGGTCCCACTTTACTCCCGACCCGAACCATCAGGCCTCGAATCCGATTCATTATATATACAGCCTTCACTCTCGTCTTTCCCTCGCTCTTTTCATCCAAAGTTCTCTACAAGTTTCTCTGTGATCATCTTCTTCCTTTATTTTTCCTCTCTTTCTCTGAAACCAGAAGTTCTTCCCCTTCTTCTATCTCCTCTTCGCTTTCTACCAGAACGCATTTTCAGTCGGTTTATTCTGAACCTTTTGTGTCTTCTCCATTTGATCTTTCGTCAACTGCGATTTACATTTCCTGGAATTCTCTTCCCGGCTTCTCAACATTCGTAGGTATTCCTTCTTCGACTATGCTCTTCTCTTCTGCGATCATCGGTGGAAGAACCGCCATATGCCATTTTTCAGTGATAATGTGTCTGAGATGGAGTATAGTGATTAGATTTGCATGGGTTGGATATACATATACTCTTCTGTTGTCATTTTTCGAAACGGTTTGAGATTGTGTTCGTTTTGCAGATCAATGGACAATTTGGGAAATGATTTCCTCGATTACCTTGTTGATGACTATTACGACGTGGCCAATTTCGACGACGATTCCTCTTTTGGTGACGACGAAACGCAGAGGAGCAGCGACGTAGAATCTCTGGACTCTGATTTCGAAGATGATTTTGAGATGGTATATATATATTATCCGTGCCTTTCGATCTTTTCCTCTTCATATTAGCTTTGATTACAGAAAATAACGTTCTACTTTAACAGAGCAAGTCAAGAACTGATACGTCTGCGTTGGAAGCTAGAAATGGGAAAGATATGCAGGGCATACCTTGGGAGAGGCTTCATTTTACAAGGGAAAAGTGCCGCGAGACGCGTTTGAAACAGTACAAAAACTACGAGAACCTCTCACGCCCTCGCAAAGACCTCGAAAAGGTCAGTCGCTCTCTCGTTATCTAACTTTTTTGAGCCATTGCTGAATTCTCTCATGTTATTTGCAACTGAACAAATTGAAAATGGGAGACGTCGATTTCGTTTAGCAAGTTGCGTTTGATTCAAGTAAATTGACTATTTCATGTAATTCCTAATTGACTTTCCTGATTTTTAAATAATATGAAATTGGCTACTCTCCTCTCCTTTATACTGTTTCAGAAATTGAAAACGAACACTTGCATGATTGAAGAATAAACTTTTGAATATCATGTACCTAGATAAACTCGCGAATATTGTGCTTTTTTTTTAGGAAAAAAATTCAGTTGGTTTTCTTGCCCTTTCTTGGTGAACAGGAATGCTTGCAAGTAGAGATGGGAAATTCTTTCTATGACTTTCAGTTCAATACGAGGCTTGTCAAGTCAACAATTGTGCATTTCCAGGTTGAGATTCTTATTTATAGTATTTGTTTGTTCTTCTTATCATACTTGATAGTTAAATTCGGTTTAGATGTTCGTATTTAAGGCTGTTTTAATGTTTGGAACTGTTTTGGTTGAGGGGGACTGCGCTGTCCCTGGATCGTCTCTGTATTTCTAATTTTTGTTTTTTTTTAACGTTAATACTCGGTTGCACAGGCTTTCTTCCATAGTGGATGCTTTGATAAGTCATCAGTGTAACACTAACACACTAAGGCATGTTTTTAATCCTTTGAAATCAAATTAATGTTTGGTTTGACACGTTTAAACGTGATTTTAATACAATAAAAATCATTATTTTGAATCATTGGAATCATGTTTAAGAATAATTTTGAACATGACAAAAGATGCCTTTAGTTCTAATCTTAATATACTTCGTCAGGAAGTCGTTGCTTTTCAATTTATAATTCTATGCCCTCACATAGAATCAGTTCCCTGTTCAACGTGCAATCAATTCTCCCACAACCAATATTAGTCATATTGCAATTTTAAAGAAGTCCAAAAGAATTGGTCCTTTCTTGGTTGTGGGTGTTCAAATCATTGAATTATTGATTTGCTTTGTGCTTATGGTATGTACTATTTCTCTTAGCACTTTAACACTGTTTTGTTATTGCTTCTCCCAAGTGGCTGAACTAATTCTGTGGAGCAAATTGTGATAACTACATTTATTAGTCAACTTCTAGAATTATGTCCTCATTGCCTCTTTTTTGTTTTTGTTTTGTTTTGAATCATTTTGTCTTTCCTGCTGTAGATGCAATGTGTCTGTTGACTGTTAATCCTTTTTTTTGTTTCAAACTATTTGCAATGAAGTTGTAGATGTGTTGCTTTATTGGCTGTTAACCATGATATATGAAATTAACCTCTCTTTGCCATTTAGGACTGCTATTTCACTTTATTTCAGCATGTAAAGCAGGTGGGAGTTATAACTGAGCAGCTGGCGCAACCTTTAAATGGTATGACAGGAAACCATCTGAGCATTTAAGGCATAAGAGGCCGTATTAAAATTACTTTAGTTCAATATTCTCTATGCCCTACTCGTAGGGGTCTGGTCAATGCACCTAATGAAGTATTCAAATGCAAGTTCTGTATTGGTGCTTCGTCTTTGATAGTTTTTGTGATAGCCTTCTTGTGATGAAGTTTTTTTGTTTGGCTCTTGTTGTCTGAATGATACAAGGTTTAGAAGTGTCATGGTGATCGGTTGATCTAATTTCTTGGATAATTTGGTTGATCTATTTTCTTTTTTGGTAAAAAATGTCAGCATGCAAACAAATCAACTATAATTTTCGTTGAGCTGCCCCATGTACGTCCTCAATTTTAGTTGGGAGTCTTACTATTTTCTTGATTTCAATTTAGTTTCTCTGCAAGGCCTAAAAACGTCATCGTGGTCTCTAATTTTACCTTACTTTGCGTACTAATTTTCTTTCCAATGTTAAGTTGGAACTTTAAGCACTCAGTTTCACCAACCTTGTTTATTTTCACCTGCTGTGTGGAATTGGCATTCTTCAGGGTAATGTGATGAATTGTTTGTTTATTTATTCAAAGTTGTGTTATCCATATGTGAAATCATTTAGTCACAGAGACATGACATTTTAATTAAAACAAACACACCAGAGAATCTTTTTGATTGATTATTTCTTACTCAGTTTTGTTATCACCAGTTTGGTGGTTTAGTCTGTGCATTCTTAAACATCCTACTGTAGTCACTGATGTTTCCTTGGTACTTCTGTTTTTTAATCTGTGCAGCTGAGAAATCTGTTATGGGCAACTTCAAAGCATGATGTATACCTAATGCAGAACTATTCAATATTGCACTGGTCTTCATTGCTTCGAAGGAGCAAAGAAGTACTAAATGTAGCTAAACCAGTTGTTCCTACCTTGGTATGTGGTCGCTTCGTTGGAAAATATGGCAATACCTGATCCTTGAAGATATCCTTTCTAGATCTTTGAATGCGCATATTGATTATAGTTTTGATGCCTTATGCAGAAACTCCCTGGATTGATGTCTCAGTCACTTTCCAGAGTTCAGATCAGCACTATGGCGGTTAAAGAGAATCTGATTGTTGCTGGTGGTTTTCAAGGGGAACTTATTTGCAAGGTGTGCAAGTCGGGAGTTAAATAAATGAAGCACACCTGATAACTTCCTATACATTTTCCTCGTGGTTCTGACATCTGATTTTTGTCTTTCTTATGTCTTCTTTCAGTACATAAATCATCCAGAGGTTGCATTCTGCACAAAAATTACAGCAAATGAGAATGCCATCACCAATGCTGTGGATATTTATCGCGATTCATTGTAAGCAAAGCATCATTATCAACTACCAACAAGTAGACTTTTAAGTTTCAAGTGTATACTAGCTTACAAAAAGATAAGTACCACGTGAACGATCGTTCTTTTAATGCAGTGGTGGAATAAGGATCATGACGGCAAATAACGATGCCAAAGTCAGGATTTACGATGCTGAGAATTTTGCTTCCCTTGGCTGCTTCTCATTCGACTGGTCTGTAAATGTGAGTGCCATCCAGTTGAGTTTTCTTTACTATTGTTTTGATAAAATTCAACAGTGTGTGCCATTTACACCATTCTCTTACAGAACACATCCGTCAGTCCAGATGGTAAGTTGCTTGCAGTTCTTGGGGACAGTCCAGATTGCTTGATCACCGATGCGAATTCCGGCCGAGTAAGTACTCCTTGCTTTTTCAGTGGATGTTTATGTTTATTGTACTTCATCTTAGGAAGAGAAAAAGAGGGGGGTATATAAATAGTTGAATATAGTACTAAATGGTAGGGGTTTTTGAACAGGCTATTGGGTGCCTTCAAGGGCACCTAGACTATTCTTTCACGTCCGCATGGCATCCAAATGGGCACATTCTGGCCACGGGAAACCAAGATACAACCTGTAGGCTGTGGGATATGAGGAAAATGAGGGAGTCGATGGCGGTACTAAAAGGGAGGATGGGAGCTATTAGAGCTGTAAAATTCACTTCAGATGGTCGATTTATGGGTATGGCTGAGCCAGCAGATTTCGTCCATATCTTTGATACCCAAACTGGTTACGTAGAAGGGCAAGAGATTGATATGTTTGGAGAAATAGCAGGCATATCATTCAGCCCAGATGCTGAATCTCTTTTTGTTGGTGTGTCTGATCGAACATATGGTAGCTTATTAGAGTTCAACAGGAGACGTGATAATAGGTATTTGGAGTGTATGTGAATAATTGTCCTATAGAGTTTGCAATCAATCTTTGTGATAAAAATTGTAAAAAATGTTCAACAGTAAAAAATTATCCTTTTAAGGCAAGCATTTAATCTTTGGTGGGGTGGAGTATCCTTTTTTTAAGCTTTACCATCCAACTATTTGTCTCTGGGGGGTGCACAAACCTGTTGTGTTAGTAGGGTTCAATTGTGTTTTGATTTACACAAACAAGCCAATTCTAGATCATCTATAGATACAAACTCAATGCTACAGATAAGAATGTTACCTTCAAACTATACTTGGATGCTTGGTCTTCTCCACATTTCTCTCCATATTCTCATTTAACTTTATGAGTTGTAACTATACTTCTTCCGTTGCATGTATTCTTTAGTCTTCTCCACAATTTTCATTTTTTTTTTTTGGAGCCAAACAACGTCGATGTGCTCAACTATAAAAAAATAAATAACAACAATTAACGTGTTAGTCTTTTTTTTTTTAGTATAACAATGGTGGAAGTATGTAAATTTGAATTTAAATAATAACAATTAACGTGTTGTCTTTTTTTAGTATAACAATGGTGGAAGTATGTAAATTTGAATTTTCGACCTCAAGTGTAATGAGTGTAATGAGGTCATTACACAGATGAGTTATGTTTATGTTGACATTAATGTGTTAGTTTGTGATACTGTTATTTAAAATAAAATAATAATAATTTATTGTTATATGGGAGAGTCGATGATTGTTTTGAAATAAATCCATTTTTTATGAGTTCAATATGATTTCATTTTTCATGTTATATTACATAAAAATGGCATAGTCATATTATTAAGTATCATACTCTAAAAAAATTCTTCACATTTCATAAAAAAGAATTACCATGTCTCAAATCTTAAATAACAAACAAGCAACTATAATTTTATAGCACATGATTTAAGCTCAATAATTTGAAAAATGAATAAAAATAAAAGTAAAAGTTCTAATTACAAGTTTAATCTCTTTTTCAAAAATAAAAGTAAAGGTCTAATTAGAAGTTTAGTCTCTTAACTTTTAGTTGTGTATAATATATTCTTAGTCTATTCAATATTTTTAATTCACGAATGAACCAGATACAAAATTATAAGTTTAAGATTTTATCAAACCTAATATTCAATTTTATATCTAAAAGAATCATCAATTTTTTTAAAATTTAACTATCACGAAAATGTATTGAACACAAATTGGAATTTAAAGAAAGTAAAAAGAGAGTGGGAACAAGGCCTTCACGAATTGTGATAGCGCAGACTGGCAAGCACGTGACTTACATTTCCTTCCAACATGCTCCAACTTCCATTCCGGATACCCTCTCAGTCTCAGCCCCATTTTGGTCAATTCCCACCTTCTCACTCCTCCCTCTCTCTTCCGACGCGATACTTAGCGCGTGGTCTCCAAACCATCGCATAATCAGGTGGCAGTGAGATGGAAATGCGCGTGGGGGAAGTTCACAGTTCACAGGAGTAAAACCCACGTCCCCGTCTGCAGAATCAGGCGCCGGAGTCCAAGACCTTGTCCCACGCGCACCTTCCAAGCAATGCACGTGTCCACTTCACTTTAACTTAACCTCGACATTACTACGGTTCCCATAAAATTAACCATGGTTGAGTTTCCTCCCCTAAAAGGCTAAAACTAAAAGTTATTCCCAGTCGTGTCGCTCGCTGGTCGCCTCAACTCCCTTTGAATTCAACGCATTCAACAAATAACACGGGAAAATTTGGGAGAATTTGGGAGAATTTCTAGTAATCGGTGGTATTGACTTTTTCCATACTACTATCTTTAAAAAAAAATGATAGTTGTTTAACTGGGATCCACACTATTAAATACATTATTTTTTTAAACCATTTTGACACGTGTCATTCATTTAAAGGTAGTGATACCATGTAGTTTTTCCATAACACTGCCTTTAAGTGAATGACACGTGACGAAATAGTTGTTTGACTGAGACCCACTCTATTAAATATATTATTTTTTTAAAGTGCCAATTCATTTAAAGGCAGTGGTATGAAAAAACTCCATACCTGTACAAATTCTGTGACTGAGACCCACTCTATTAAATATATTATTTTTTTAAAGTGTCAATTCATTTAAAGACAGTGGTATGAAAAAACTTCATACCTGTACTAGAAATTCTCTCCAAATAACACTAACCTCTAACCTCAGCCATCGGATCCACAATCACCAACCATGATATTTTAATTTTAGAGTAAATTTCAATAATGTTTTTAGATTCGAGAGGATTTTTATTTATTTTTTAATTAAAAATGATAATGAAAATTGATGTAGTAGTTCATGTGATATCATTTATCAATCAAATTTAACTATAAAAGATTCAAATTTTAAAATTATCCCTTTCATCTGTATATGGTTGTCTTTTAATAAGTGTAATCCCTATGAGACGATTTAAGGTGTTAAGTGAGTTATTATAGTCGATGGTTATAATAATACGCGGGTTATAATAGTTGTGAATAGTAAATATTATTGAAATAAATATTATTATTTTATTAACGGTGGATTATAATAGTCGGTGGGTCAAACGCAAACTAAGTTATAACTCCAAATTATGCTTCAAATACCCTCTATCTATATATGGTTGTCTTTTAATAAACGTGAAAGTTGGTTAAGTGAATTTGTCTTACCCTCGAATAATGGCTCAACACATCTTTAAATTCTCTCTATAATAGCCAACTACGCTACAGCTCCTTCAAAAAAATTCCACCATCGTGACTCGTAGAGACGTTTAAACAGCTCCATTGACCAACATTTTTTTTATTCCAATAATTTTATTTTAATGCACAATACATGCACGTTCTGACCTATATATACATTATACCAATAATCAACTTCATAATAAAATTAATGAAATGTTCTCTCCAGTCAACCGATCAGAAGATTGCTAATTATTATCATCTTGTTATTTCCCGAAGTAAATACTATATTTAAAACAAAAATAAAATAAAAACATATCTTAAAATAATCAAATCAATAAAAATATCAATACAGCAGCCAAACCAAACTAGTTTTATCATAGACAAAATTATTTAATTTGAGGTCTCAAGTAACTGACATCATAACTTTTACTATAATCACAATTAGTGGGTGATTGTGGAGGCGATTAGGTGGAAAGTTAAGCAACCATACAAAAAATCAAATTCTTGGAGCCTTCCCTTTTTAATGTATGGTTGGAAAAGTCTAAACTTAGGAACATTATCTTGAAAATGAGAGAATTAAAAGTCATAATTACACAATAAAAGGAGAGAATTTCAAAATTTTAAAAATTTCCACTTACCCATTGGCCCACTTGCTATAAATTTCAGGATGGAATCCAATCTGATAAACTGACACAAAACTTAGAAAACCGTGTGGGCTCCCAGGTTGAGTAATTCAATCGGAGCCATCCATCAGCTTCACGCCGACGACATCCAACGGGCAAGATTTGAAGAAGAAACAAGAATTGTCAGAAGGGGATGAATTAATTAACTGCAAAGCAAGAGGAGGAGTAAAGTCATTAGTCAGTAGTGTGAACACCAGAGTTTTTTGGTCAACGAAACTTTGAGGAGAATCAGTGATTAAGAAGCTAATAAGTAACTTACGGAGGATAATTGAGATTATTAAACTCTGTGATTAAGATTTAAGGGAGGTTAATTTGAGGGTTTGGAGGCTTATAAAATGGGGGCGGAATAGGCATTGTAGGCAGAGAGACAGTGAGTTTTAGAAAAACCTAAAAAAAAAAACAGAGTGTGTGAGAAAAAAAGATCAGTTTGAAGTTTCTTGTTCTTGTTTTTGTTTTTGCTTTTGTTTCCCCCTTTCTGCAACTCCCCCGCTTCTTTGAATCACTTTCTGTTAATTCTCTGTCTTTCAGGTTCTGGTTTTTGGGTTTGTTTTTTCGGGAATGAACAATAACCAAACTTAGGATTGTGCAAAGTCAGGTATTTTCAGAATCGAGATCCAGGATTTGTGTGTTTTACTTTTCATTTTTCTTCAATTTAATTCATTTGTTTCTTCTTCTTATGATCAATCTTACATAAAGGGTGAATTTTAGTCCCTTAAGATTGGTTTTCTTTTTGTTTTTGTTTTTTTGAAGTTGAAGGGGTTGTCTATTTACAAACCTCTTTGATATTTTGGTAGTCATAGCCTGTTTCTTTCTATTTTAACAAGAATCAGGTTCGTCTGTAAGGAAATACTTTTGTTTTTGTTTTTGATTTGGTTAACTATTGAAGTTAATATGGCAGCAGCCATGGATTTCTACAATGAAGGACCTCAAACAGACCACTTCGGTGGTGAACTAATGGAAGCAATTGTACCTTTTATTAAAGTTGCTTCCTCTCCCTCTGCGAATTTCCCATCTTCTTCTTCTTCTTCTTCTTCACCAACACCTTCTTTTCCTTCTTATTCTTATTCTTCTTCTTCCTTCAACTTCTCTGACTCAGTCTCTCAACAGTCCACTTTGTACTCAAATGGCTGCTTCACTTCGATGAACCCAGTATTTTCAGATGGGTTCTCGAATCAAAACCTCATTGGTTTCGAACAGCCATTCACAATTGGACCCCATCAGTTATCATCATCACCACAAATCTTCCATTCCCAACCTCAGATCAATCTTCTTCAAAATCAAAACCAAGTAGCTTTTGCTTGGGGGCAGCAACAAAGCCATCAACCACCACCACCACCACCTTGCTATGAACAACAAACGCCCAGCTTCCTCAGCCCCAAGCCGATCCCAATGAAGCAGGTGGGTTCGTCTTCAAAACCCACCAAGCTTTACAGAGGGGTAAGGCAGCGGCATTGGGGAAAATGGGTGGCCGAGATACGACTCCCACGGAACCGAACTCGGCTCTGGCTCGGTACCTTTGACACTGCTGAAGAAGCTGCCTTGGCGTATGACAAGGCAGCCTTCAAGCTCCGAGGGGACTCTGCCAGACTCAATTTCCCCCACCTCAAGCACCAAGGCTCCTTCGTTGAAGGCGAATTCGGCGAGTACAGACCTCTACATTCCTCAGTTGATGCAAAGCTCCAAGCAATTTGTGATAACTTGGCCAAGCCACAGAAACAAGGCAACTCAAAGAAGCCTGTTACTGCAGCTAAGAAGTCAAGGTCCCAATCCTGCTCCACGGCGGCCGAAACAGCAGCTGTGAAGGTGGAGAACTCCTCGTCGCTGGCTGTGACAGAGAGCGACGGGTCTGCAGCATCTTCACCTTTATCAGATCTTACATTCCCTGACTTCACAGAGTTGCCATGGGATCAGAATCAAGCTTGGGAGAATTCAATGCTAGAGAAATATCCTTCTGAGATAGATTGGGCATCGATCTTACCTTAATAATTCGATCGGAATCTTCAACGGCACCTGCAACGGAGTTTTTTTGAAGGTTGCAGGCCGAGACTCGAGGCTCAAATTCTTTTGACATGGGCATTTTGTCAATATCATGTAAATGTCCACCATGGTCAGCTGGTTTTTTTTCTTGCTAGACCATGATATGATTTAATTTTGCTGTTCTTTTTTTCTGTCAGTTGTAGTAACCGTAATCATTTTTTTATTGGTATGTCACTATTGTATTTGTGGTTAAACTAATGATTTGTTCAACTTCTTAATATCAATATTAAGTATTAACATCGACCAAAGCACAACTTAAAGCAATATGTAGGCAAAAATAAAAAATAAGACTTGAATAACTAGATTACGGAATGCACATTGAATCATCCCGTCCATAATAAACTGGAAAATTTTTAAAAGAAAATTTGGGTCGTACAAAGTATCAGGGAATAAATTAATGGCCCCTCTAACCTATTTACCTTTCCGGAAAATATTCACACTATTTTAGCACTAAGAAATAGACTATCTGGAAAGCTAGAAAAAAGGAAAAAGAAAAGCTTTTAATATGTAATATGAGCGGAGATGAAAACTAAACTATTGATTGAAGGGAATCATCAGGAAAGTTGAGATCGAAAGCAGCAGCATACCATCAACAGCAAGAGTCATCCTGCATATTTATCTCACGATTTGATTCTCTTCAACTGAACCGATGATCAAATAAATTTGCCAATTTCAATCTTCTTCTTGATTGCCTTTTGACCATGATATATAATGGAGTCTAAAATCCCCGAAACAGTAAAAACTCCTGAAGAAAGTCATTAAAAATTGTGACAATGTGTAATTAATAACAAAACCACAAAATAAACCTTTTTTAATGCATTTTAAAGTGGAAAATAAATCTGCCTTGTTCATGACTTGTTTGAGTGAAAGTTAATGAGAAAAATGTTAAGAGGGCAAAGGGCATGATAAAACTCGACATGGATCGCATCGGAAGTATTTTTAACTATGAGCAGATTTTATGACGATGAATGCTTCCATTATTCAAAAAGGAGTGGAGGAATGAATCAAGTAATCATATAAAGTTGAATTGAGTGAAAAAGGAAAACTGATAATAGTTTTTTTGTGTGTGTTGGGGGGTAAAACACTGCTACAAGCTTAAGTAAATTTGATCCTTTCTAATATATTCTCAACTGTTGAGGTTCAAATAACTCTTGTAAATTACCTCCGACTATAGCGCATACATTTGTTAAGAAGTGAAAGAATGAGATCTGCTCCTCTGTGAATGTCACCTGCAAAATGCAATAAGATGTCACAAGGCAAAAGCCATAAAGGAGCTTGAAGCAACGCATAACATAAAGATTTGAAATCAGGTTCTTTGCAACAAACTTTAGCATAAAAGTAGAGATCCCACCTTTATGGGAGACATGTCATAGAAGAAAAAAACTCCATGAAGAGACTGGAAGCTTTCTCCGTCTATGCCCCTCAAGTGTTGAGTTACAGAGAACTGCACTTCCAATATTGGATCTTAAATGGCAAGCTCAACAAATAACCATCCGAAAGTTAGAAACTAGAAACATTCAAGTTCAACTCAACCTGATTTGACTTAATAGCCTTTCCATTCACATCCTTGTAAACGGTAGGCACAACCTGCAAAGAAATTTCAGAAATGAATCTCTCAACTCTCAAGTAAAAAAAAACCCAACCAATTGACACATGAACTGCAGAACAATAGAAATGGAATTACAACCATCTGGAAAAGAAGTGGGACTTCACCCACCTACCTCCTGTGAGATGAGAGTTATAATGCAAATGAATAGCATTGGAAGTATAACTCTAGAGAGGTAAGGAATCAAGGGACCAGGAAATATATGCATACAATGTATATTGAAAATATTTCCCACACGTTGATCCAAAGAACAGTATATCCTTAGTGGAAAAGTTTTTTTTTTTAAATACATTCAAAATATAAGTTATAAATTAAACAATGAAAGTCAGACCATATTGAGAATACAAGAAAGAGCAACAAGAAGAGAGAAAAAAATGACTGGAAGAGATCAAACTTAGAACAACCTTGATAAAATATTGAAACATTCCACTGAGTGTTCCTTGATTCCATTGCACACTTGAAGCAGAGGTAGAAGGAACAGAAAAAAAGGGAGAGAATGTGAGGAAAATACCACGATCAGTTAAAGGTAAAAGGATGATATATTAAACTTCAAAGAAACAAAAAGGAGCCCACCCATCAAGAGGATTTATAACACCTGGAAAATCATCTCCAAAAGTTAATTTGTTAATCCGGTGGCTTATCTGAAGAATATTATAAATCAATGAGACAGGTCACCTGAAAAGAAATGTAGCAAATTTCTCATTTCAAAACCAGTTCCTTACATTAAAAGTATCCCAATGAAATGATGCTAACGGATTGTGCATGTGGAAGTACGATAGTTGAAAGCTTTTCCCGGGTGCAAAGTGAAAATTTCCAGCCACCTTATTAACTTCCAAGAAGCCATATATGTTACATCCTTCACCTTCTTCATTTTTCACCCTTTGGAAGAAACCTTCTCGTTTGCACTAAAAATACGAGTAAGTCAACATACGAGAGATTCCATTTCACCGAGAAAGTATAATCCAATCTTGCAACTCAAAAATACTAAAAACAAGAAATCATATAATACCGTGATGTCCAAGTAAATTAGGTTGATAACATCCATCATAAAGGGAACAAAATGTTGAAACAAAACAAAAAAGAAAAGAATAGAAATCAACTAAATGTCAAATTTCCCTAAAGTGAAAACAGAACACAGAAAGAGAAGGGCTTCATTAAATTCTTTGGTAAACAAAATCCCAGTACCAATTTGAGCTACTCAATGAAAATTGACAACTAGATGACATCTAAATGAGAAACAAATTGTCAGAACAATCACAAAATTTAAGATATATTCACAAAGTCAACCTCAGTCTAGAAAACTATTTAGTTTATTCGAATAGATTTCAAGCAGTCAAATGAACTCAAAATTTTAAATGACAATTTGCATCTGAAAGAAACGTATTAAATGCTTTTATGCGGAAAGTAAGCCAACCTGGTCGATTAGATCTGGATGAGACAGAGCCCAACCTTTCTTACGATAAGCTTCACGCACATCTTGACAAGAATTACAACAGTCCTCCTCTGCCTGAAAAATAGAACAAAAGGGAAAGAAAGACAAAAATAATACAGATAGCAATTAATTCAATTATACAGTTTCAAACTTTTACTGACCAAATCAGCATATCAAACAAACTTCAAGATAAATGGGAAATGCGCAGGAGGAACGTATTCTTGATTGGCTATGTTATCAAATTTTGAATTGGCAGGTTAGTTCGATCAAGAACGAATAAACTACTGATGTGCCCAGTAATACCTATGAAGTACAGTAAATCTGAATTTCTCTCAAATTACTCGTAAAGAACTTGAAAATGCAACTAAACATTGTTTCAACACAAAAATCCAAAAAATGAAGTATACACTTACTGCCCCATAACAGGAACCACAATACGTCTCATTCTGCTCGAGTCTGCCACCATGTTTCTGTAAAGGCCTCGCAATCTGCAGGAAGTAGAAGCAGAATCTATAACAAGGGAGAAAGGAAGCAACTCCTTATTCAGTGATCCTAAAGTTAACAGTGCAAGGTACCAAAATCAGCAATCACCAAAAATCATGCCCATTGGCAATCCCGTCTGGTATTGATTCTATTTATTGTTAATAGAAAATGAAGAAAAGGATACGGCATTTTTGGAAACTATGCAGAAAGGTAAACAGAAAAGGATAAGGCATTTTTGGAAACTATGCAGAAAGGTAAACAGTAATGGAAAAGACAATGCAAAAGAATATTTATATACCTCAGAGGATCCGATCCCACCTGGTCTAGAATCTATTACATTGCCTTGGTAATCTATTCTTTTCTTTACGATATCATGTTTCTGCATAATTAAAAGACATTAGAAGGAAATGCAATATTTAGCTGTTAACATTAATCAAAAGATTCCAAGTTGCAGTTTTTATATGTGAAGTTTCTTGCATACAGAACTGAATGAAATGGAATCAACAATCATTTACAGTACAGTTTTAGGAATGGCATACCACATCAAGGTGTTGCTCTCCACTTATATCCATAGCATCAAGACTGAGAACAGAACATGGAAGTGCAGGAAATGTAATATCAAACTGCACATTGAATAGGAATATTACGTAGATGCACATTCAAGTGCAAGTCCAGGAGCATTTTCAAGGAAATAATAGTAAGAAATTGAAAACAAAGAACAACAAATCAACATAATCTGTGTTCACATGCACCTAATCTTAATTATGAAGTAAAAGAAAATGAACCCTTGTGAGCAGAGTAGAAAACAGTGAAGGGTTATATCAAGTAATCATAAACAAACAAATAAATAAAAGACAAGTTTCCATTTTGCAGGTAAATTACATTGATACGTAAGTGTTCTCCTCTTGAAGTATCTACTATAAGCTTTGTTTCTGTTGCAGTATGGACATATAAACCTGAAATTAGAAGCAAGCTGACACATGTTATAAGAGCTAGAGCTGTGTACGAAACAAGAACAGAGTAACCAAATAAAAAAGAAACAGAAACAAGATAATATAATAGGAAAATGCCAAGGAATACAAACAATATTTAATTGGGAAGTTACAATTTAATTACTCCTGGATACACAAACTTACCCTAAACATCTAGAAACAGCACTTAATTGTTTACTAATCTACTCAGTTTAGATATTTGAATAAGAAATTAACAACCCATGAACAAAATAATACCAAAAAAGCATGATAGTGACAAAACAACCCCAGCAAAGAGTCGGTGCACATAATTTCATTCCTGGAATTTTCCAATAAGAAAATTGAGGTAAGTAAAGCCACAACAAACATAGCATGCACAGATTAAAAAGAGCAAAATATATAAATGGCGAACGTACGAAGCTCGGAGATGAAGAGCAATAGCATTATAATGGAGGAAACGATAGTGATGAATCCACCGGAGAGTGTACGGCTGTAGAAATCTTCGCTGATTTTGGGATAGGCGTCCAATTTTCGAATCTTGTTCATCAAGCTTTCCATCCCGAAAGATCTCGATTCGCGATGAAGATAATTTTTTTGAATGAATAATTTGAACAATGTGTTGTTTATCGCGAATGTGGTAAGTGATCAATTGAAGATCAGAAACTTTCAGTTTCGAATCGTTAAACACCCTCCCTACTCCCTACTCCGTAGAATGAACAAATTGGTTTTTCAAGGGGAAAACCACGGGACGTACAAGATTAGAAACAACTTAGAATTAAACCTTTTTTTTTCTTCTTTTTTTAACAATGTTTATCTCATATATTAACATTCAGCTAACTTCACTTGCTAATTTCTATCTCATATTTCTATTAATTTCGATTTGTAAAATCAGTTCTCATATTTAATAGGTTAAATCTAACCTGGCTCAATTAATTTAAAGTTGTGTCCTGGATACTTAAGCCTCAATTTCGAATCCTCACTTTCGAGTTGTACTAAAAAAAAAAAAAATAAGTAAGGTTGATTACTATTAGTTTATAAGTAATATTAATTATTACATCGTTGAAGGCTGTTTTTTTTTAATATTGTATTTTTTAAAATTTATTATAAAAATATTGTAACTTTCAAATTATTTATAAAAATATAATAATTTTAAATAGAGGTCGTCTTTTCAAAAGACGATCTTGCTCCACATTGGATGGAGGTCGTGAAAAGACGACATTCATCGTTATGTACTTCATTTATTAAAAAATTCATATCTTTTTAACCAAATATTCAAATTTTTCAAAAAATGTATGGTTGAAAAGCTAACAGCGAGAGCTTCAATTTGATATGTGGTTTCACTATTTTTGAAGTTGTGTATCAAAAGATAAAGACCATCGAAGTTGGACTATAATTCTATAAATTTTAGAACTGAAGATTCTTTTGAATAGTGCATTAAAAAATTGACATCTTTCTAATCAGATATTAAAAAATTTCTAAAAAGATACGGTTGAAAAACTAACACAAACAGCTTCAATTTGATATCTAGTTTCACTATTTGTAGAGTTGTGTATTAAAAGATACAGATCGTCGAAGTTTAGCTACAGTTTTGAAGTTTTCAGTCGTATCATCAGTTTTGTGTTTAGTGAAGTTTTCATAACTTTGACGATATATATCTTTTGATACACAACTCAAAAAATAGTGAAACTAGGTATCAAATTGAAGCTCTCTGTGTTAACTTTCCAACAGTACCATTTTTCGATTTTTTTTAATATTTGGGTAAAAAGATGTCAATTTTTTAATGCACTCCTCAAAACCATATTTCGTTCTGAAATTTGCAGAGTTATAGTCCAACTTCGATGGTTTTTATCTTTTGATACACAACTCTAAAAATAGTGAAACCAGGTATCAAATTGAAGCTCTCGCTGTTAGCTTTCCAACCATACCTTTTTTGAAAATTTTGAATATCTGGTTAAAAAGATATGAATTTTCTAATAAATGAGGTAGATAACGATGGTCCCATGTGGAGTAAGATCGTCTTTTGAAAAGACGACCTTCATCCACGTGGAACAAGATGTGGAGGTCGCCATTTAAAATTGCTATATTTTTATAAATAGTTTGAAAGTTACAATATTTTTATAATAAGTTTTAAAAAATACAATATTAAAAAAAAACAGCCAAATAATAAGTGCCCACTTCACAGCAGAATATTAAGCACGAATGATAAATAAAATTTGACTACATGCCGAATCTTTTTCTCTCTCTTTGATGAATTGATGATCAATGAGATTGGGCCATGGTTTTGAATATTAGTTTTCATAATTAATAACGAATATTAGTTTTCATAATTAATAACGACCAATGCCCCCTAAACCACCCTCATTATGTAATCTAGTTTTTTGTGTTAAAAAATAGGAAAATAAAACATAAATAGACAAACAAAGAATAGAGTGAAAAAAACACATATTTACCTGGTTCACTACTAATCTATTGTGAGGAGAGAGTACAAAAATTACAGATTTCCAACCCCATAAACAACGAGACTCTATATTTGGTCATTCATGGATAACACATTCGAGATATTCAAAACAATTGCAATAACATTGAATAGAGACTCTCCATTGGAGAAAGAACATAGGGAAAATGCGTAGAAAAATATATTGATATGGATGTAATGATCATATATATGCATACCAAGTATGTGTAAATTATGTCAAATCGAGCATAGCTCAATTGGCACAAGGTTGTGCTACCGTTGTAAGTTATGGAGATGGGTAACAAAAAGTTTATGCTATTGTGGTCACACCCACACCAAAATTACTTTCGCCTCCAAAAAAAAAAAAAAAAAAAAAAAAAAAAAGAGATCATCTTTAAACAACTCTACCCGACGTTGATATGATATTTCATCGAAGATGTCAGTATTAAGTCAAGTGGCCATTAATAAAAAAAACTAGAGAGACAAAAAGGTGTAGTTTTAATGTTCTCAAAATGTATTTTAGAGGGTGTTTGAGACACAAATTTAGAGTTAGGTAAACTATATTATTATAACTCTGTTCATGTTTGGTCCACCGACTATTATAATTTATCGTCAATAAAGTAACTACCCCGACTACAATATTCACGGACTATTATAACCCACCTACTATTTTAATTCATTTAGTGCCCCAAACAACCCTTAAACATTATCGAAGTCGTTAATAGTAAATTATATTGGGTTGGATATTTAAAACACGTATTATTATTTTTTCTGGTCGAGAAGTGAGATTCATGGATGAGAGTCCTACTTATCCAACTTCGATCTGTCACTAAATACTCAAATACTATATTTTTAATTGCATTAAACTTCTTTAATTAAAGTCATCACCTCCAATAGTTTAATTTCAGATTCAAACTATGAACATGTATGAAAGCATGGGAGGAGAGTATGAGGTTTGATAATAATTGGGCAAAGTCCAAAGCAAAAGTTAAGAAAGTCATCTAAATCCAACTGCAAGGCTTTTATGCTCATGACTCATGAGGAGGGCCAAATTTTTCACCACAAAACTCTCAGTTGCTTTCCAACCCCCATAATTGCATTCTCACTTTAATTTAATTTAATTTAACAACTATGCCCTTTTCAACTTATAACTATTTTCCACTTTATTGAAATCAATCAATCATAGTTAGAGATAAAATAAAGTAACATTACATCATTTTAAAGAAATAAATATTGCTTCCAAAATCATATCATACTCATCATCATATTGAAATTTTAAAATTAAAATGATATAGTGTCTAAGCTAAGTTTCATATATACAATTAGCCATATATGAATTATTAGGCGGAAAGAAAGAGGGTGGGGGATTGTTATATCTTATTATGAGAAAACAAATAAGGAAAAAAGGAGTGGGAATATCTGGTTGTCGTTTGAAAATATTTGTGGGACACTACATTTTGGGTGGTTGTTTGATGAAATCAGAATCCATCCCTTTTATCTCAATATAACAACATCCCCAAAATTATTCAACCAAACCACCACATCATCATGTTGACTTATAACTCTAATAATAATCAAAGTCTATTTCCTTCAAGATGTTTGGACTAAATTTCCATCAAATTTTGCTCTAATCAAGATACTTTGATAGGTTCGAACTTTGGATAATCGAAACTCATAGTTCATCCCTTAGAGTTCTTCGTGACGTTTGGACCAAACCTTGACAAAACTTTGCTTCGTTCGAGCTTTGGACAGTCAGAACCCAAAGTTCGTCTCCTAGAGAGTTCTTCGCGACGTTTGGACCAAATCTTAAGAAGACGTTTCTTTGTGTCAGAACTCAAAGTTCATCCTTAGAGAGATCTTCGTGACGTTTGTACAAACTTTGATTCGTTCCAACCTTGGATACTCAGAACCCAAAGCTCGTTTAAAGATTTTCACAACGTTTTGACCAAATTTGGGCTCCGTTCGAGCTTTGGAAAGCCAAAACTTAAAGTTTGTCATCTCGAGAGTTCTTCGCAACGTTTGAACCAAATTTTGCTACGTTTGAATGATAGAGGCAAGAACACTTTTCGGCCAGGTGCAGGAGTTCTTTGCATTTGTAGAGGAGGCTCATCCATGATTGGAAATAAGAACACTCAAATTTAAGGATTTTTTTGGAGTTACTCTTTTATACTTGTAACGGTGCAAAACTGATATCTACATTGTGGCGACCTAATCCAATAAGTCGTTTTAGTGGGGTGGGCTCGCAAAGTTGGGGGTATAATTGAATAATGAAACAAAGGTGGTGGCCCCTTCACTACTTTTACCATAAATTTAACCTCTCATTCTCACAACTATCTCCTTTTCACAACTATCTCCTTTTTATATGAATGCATTGGACGAAAAGTAAAGGCCAAGAAACGCAGCCCCGCCTGTTCTTGAATCTTGACCCTTATTCTATTGCTAAGGCACCAGCAAAAAGGAGTGTTTCTAAATTTTAACAGATAATAAAGTAGAACAAAAACCAGTAGGGGCCCCAACTCTCCTTTTTCTTCTTCTTCTTCTTCTTCTTCTTCTGATGATTCTCTGTAAGAATTGTCTTTTAAAAACCCCACATCCCAAAACCCCCAATTTCAGAAAGAAAACTTTTTCACTATGAAATTGGGTAGACAAACTAAAGGGATTATTCCTTCCGCGGATTTATTGGTTTGTTTTCCTTCTCGATCGCATTTGCCTTTAATGCCCAAGCCGCTTTGTAGTCCAGCCAGGGGATCTGATTCCAACAAGCTCCGCCGTAGTCACCGCCGCCACCAACGGAGGAGGAAATCGACCTCCGGTGCCAGTCCGATGGTATGGGCTAGAGCGAAGACAACGGGGTCGGAGATATCGGAACCATCGTCGCCGAAAGTGACTTGCGCAGGGCAGATAAAGATGAGGCCCAAGAGTAATAAGAGCTGGCAATCGGTGATGGAGGAGATAGAGAGGATTCACAATAGGAGGGAATTACGGAAGAGGAGGTTTAATTGGGTGGAGTCGTTAGGGTTCAAGAAAGATATAATGCAATTTTTGAGTTGTTTACGGAACATACGCTTTGATTTTAGGTGTTTCAGAGCTTTTCCTGAAGCGGATTTCACTACTGAAGAAGATGATGATGAAGAAGAAGAAGAAGAAGAGGGAAATGAAGTGGGTGTTGAGGGAAGTGAGAGCTCCAGAACTGCATTTTCTAAATGGTTTATGGTTTTACAGGAAAATGGGAGTAATGATGCAATTATTGAACAACCAATAGCACCACCCAAAAATGCTCTGTTGCTTATGCGTTGCAGGTCTGCTCCAGCAAAGAGTTGGATGGAGGAAGAAGAAGAGGAAGAGGAAGAAGAAGAAGAAGAAGAAGCAGAGGAGGATGAAAAGGAAGTGAAGGTGAAGAAGAAGAGCTTGAAATGGTTAATGGAGGAAGAGAACAGGGAGAGTTTGGTTAGGGAAATGAGCAGGGATTTGTTTTCAAGGAGTCGAAGTTGTAAGGTTTGAGAAGATTAAGGAGATGGATTTTACTAGCTTCATTATCTCTGAATTCTGTTCTTCTATATTTGAATTCTGGTCTTCTATTTTTCGAAATTCTGGACTAGGATTATTGCTTTTGGTTTTGGTTTTTTTGTTGTACTTGTGTACAGTTACTCATAATTTTGTTGGAGAGAATTTTAATGTCATGTAAGTCAAATATAATATTGGTTTGTTAGTTACAACTTTCAAGTGTTCTAAGTGTTCTATAGCCAATGATGAAATGTAATTAATCAAGGCTTTTCTTTCCATTTTTCTGTTTTTTTCTTTTAATAAAAAACGTGTTTGGTTTTATCTCTCTCAAATCAAACATTTTTTTTTTCTCTAATTCTAATCAAAATCGCCAACAAGAGCATATGCTCACCCTCAACATATTGTCAAAAAAAAAAAAAAAAAACAGAGAGAAGTGAGATTGAAGACATATGTTCTAAACTTTTTTTATAATTGGTCCCTCAATATGTCCCATGTTGATAATATTAAATATATGCAAAGGAGACAGTAGTACATATAATGATAATTGATATTTAAAAAACCTCTTTTTTTTTCTTACCCCACTATAATGTCAGAAAAGTTCATTACTTTGCTTGTATCAAAAGCTTGCTTTTTCACTTTATTTATCTTTTAAAGTACCTTATCAACAATCCAAGAGACTTGTTAGTATAAAGTTGTGTCTAACTGAAAGATAATGATTCAATCCCTACTCTATATTAATTAAATACATTTGAAAAAAAAAACTATCAAAAATTTACATAATTAATAAATATGAACTAATGTTCAGAGGTTGATTCTCACTTAACCTTAATTAAATATCTTTAGAAAAAATTGTAATAAAAAATAATAATTCTATTTAAAAACTTATAATTTATAGGCTGATAAGTGATAGCGCCCCCCGCCCCACTCTGGAGTCTGGACGGTGATTAGCAATTGGCATGCCTCGTTCAGATATTTTGATGCTTTGAACAAAACTTTACAATAAAATATACGACATATTTACAATCGAACAAAACTTTTCGAAGGATAAAAGACACTCTCTGACAAAAAAGAAGAATTCACGACAAAACAGTAAGCAAACCAACGACAGTATTATCAACCAACTCAATTGAATTTTTTATGCACAGACCATTTATTTTTCTTTGTAAATAAGGAAGAATCATGAAACAAGTATAAGTATATGACAGTAAAAAATCCCTGTTGTAACCTGAGATCCACTGTTACAAGTATATGAATGATACATGTCAAACTTCAACTTTTGTGCAGTATTTTGTAGTTACCTATAATCTACAGGGGATGGACTACGAAACTACAAGATAAACAAACAAACAAGGGGCATGAACTCGTGTATTTGTGTAAGTAAGAGGCTCACACATTCATATATCAAATCCTGGCATTGCAAATGAAGCAGCAAAGGCCTCGACCCGGTTCCGAAGCTCCACAATATCTTTGTTGTTTTGTAGATTCTTCATGATATCTTTATGTAATTTTCCATGTTCCCTATGAAGGACTATTTTTGTGATCTGAACTGCTTTAAGAAGAATCTCAGCCATCGTCTCGAAATCACCCTCTAAACAACCTCTGGTTGTCATTGCAGGAGTGCCTGAACAACAAGAAAACAATTTTTTATAAGTGGCATGGCAAGATCAGTCATCAGAATCCTGGGTCTAAATATGACAAGTACACACCTATTCTCACTCCTCCAGGGGAAATGGCTCCATTGTCACCATAGATGGCACTCTTGTTGACTGTAATATGACATAGCTCACAGATCTTCTCATAATTCTTGGCTGCAACATAGATTAAACACCAAATCTATCAGAAATAGTTTAGTGGTCAATACAACCTTACACGCTGTTTCCTAATAACCCACAAAGGACAACTTCAACCAATAAAACATTCACTTGACTTTGTGCTGTCTTGACTCTAATATAATTTTCCTCTGCATAACAATGCTTGTATAGTACGAACTTGTGTAAATATTGGAAAGTGTATATAAAATCTGAATTATAAACAAGGTTAGAAATTTCTTTCTAAATGATAAACTCGTAGATGGACATCCCCAATAATTGAGAAGCAATCATCCTACGACTTTCGCATGGCGTGAAAAGGCAGGTTACATATCAGGAGAACAGCTATGCTTTAATTCCTTCAGTCTTATCTAACAGGGACAAGGCGATCAAATCAAACCCAGAGATAACCCACAAAAGTGTAAACTTGATAGTCCAGCATAAACGATTAATGATGACTCGGAAAGCACAAAACTAATCACCAAAAGTTAGTATCTAACTATATTTGCTCGAGGGTCATATCATATAAGAAAACCATAAAGGAAATTGAATATACAAAATCAAATCACAATAGTACCAGAAGAGCCAACAACAAAGAATTGAAATATTGAAACCTACAGTACAATTAAACAATTTATCTCCAGAAAGAGGCAAATATCTAAGAATAGTACCTGTTAGTCCCAAAGGAGTAAGATCCCACAGCACCAAATGATTGTCAGTACCATCAGTTACCAATCTGCATTTTCTTCTCAATAAAGCTGATGCTAAAGCCTGCGCATTTTTCTTCACCTGCCGAATATATACTCTGTACTCGGGAGAAGCCACTTGCTTTAACGCTATGGCCAGTGCAGCAATGTGATTGTTATGGGGACCCCCTTGTAACGACGGGAAAACGGAAAAGTTTATCCTGTCCTCAAAGTCATAAGTACCAGTGTCATCTCCATGAGTTAGAAGCACGCCTTGCTTCCTCGCTTTTAGACCCCTCCTGAAAAATATAATACCTCCTCTGGGCCCTCGGAGACTTTTGTGTGTTGTTGAAGTAACTATATCACAATATTCAAACGGACTAGCACATTCCTGCAGCAGAGACAAAGATATAAAGGCGTCAATGAGTGATATATTCAGTGGCATACTCGACTTCTCGCAACATGAATGAATTGGCTATGTCATTAACTTTTAAATCGCCAATATGATATGAGATATAAATTAGCAAAAATGGGAGGAAAGTTCAAATTGCTATCTTAAGGACTAAAACAATCCAATCCCACGATAAGGACATATTAGCTTATTCAAAATTAATCATAACGATGCTGATACATACAAAAAAAAAACATGGTCTTACAGAAATCTTAAATATGTCATGAAGAATTCAATCATAAATCTCAAGAATCATGTTATCAGAAAAAATCCACACCTTGGCTGCCACAAGACCGCTGATATGGGCCATGTCACACATCAGAACTGCTCCGCATTTGTCTGCAATCTGCCTACACCTAGCATAGTCCCACTCGCGTGGATACGAGCTTCCTCCACAGATGAGTATTTTCGGACGATAATCGAGCGCCTTCTCCTCAAGTTTATCATAATCAACATACCCAGTTAGGGGGTTCACTTTATAAGGTAGACTCTCAAAGAATATAGAAGCCGCTGAAATCTTCTTCCCACCCGGAGTATAATACCCATGACTAAGATGTCCTCCAGATGCTGAATCCAAACCCATAATCCGATCCTTTGGGAGCAAAAGACCAGTGTACACGGCAAAATTTGCTGATGTACAAGAGTAAGGTTGCACATTCACACCCCATTTCTGAGAATCAAGATCAAAAGCGGCCAACGCTCTCTCACAACAAAGCAATTCAATCTCATCTATGTGCTGATTACCCGTATAGTATCTAGCGCCAGGCATTCCCTCAGAGTATTTATTCGTCAAATGGCTACCTAGGGCTTCCATCACAGCCCTACACACAAAATTTTCCGAAGCAACTAATTCAATACCTCTGTATTGTCTCTGCTTTTCCTTCGCCATAATATCATGAATTTCCGGGTCAGCGATACGAAGCGGCTGATTCCCCCATGCCCTAACCGACGCTCGTCTCGATTCATCAGATAACGCAACCCGTTTCGCAGCATCCTGATTGAGAAACGAGGAACCGTCTCTCTGCCTCTTCACACGCAAGGGCTGCCCTAGAAGGCTGAACTTCTCATCCTCGCTATGATCATCGGAATCCCTCTTCACAAAATTGAATTTCTCGTCGTTTAGCTCACGGAATTCCAAAGGATGCGACGAATTGGAAGCCGTGGAGCACAAATAGCTCGAATTATCCCCAATCGAACTTCTAGATATCGAAGACGTGGCGTGAGAAGTAAACCTTAAAGAAAGATCCGGCTGAGCGAGGCGAAAATCCATATTCCCTAAAAACAGTAGAAATCGATACAAAAACGCCTATGGATAAGAGTAGAAGCAACAGAAACAGCGACAACAACAACAACGCCGGAAGAAAGTACAGTGGCAGCACCGGAAGAACGAACGGCGAGGGGTTGTGAATGTAGACGAAGAAGAAACTTCCATGTAAGGTCAGGGAAATCACGCTGTAGATAGAAATGGAAGAGGAAAATGAAAATGGAAATGGATTTATAATAAAAATAAGGAAATGCAGAGATTAATCGGAGAAGATGGCGATGGCGATGGCGATGAATCTGGATACAAAAATGGGAGGGGGAAGAAGGCTTACCGGATGACTGGAATAGCCGGTAGCGTGAAGAATCCTAGTGGGTAAAAGATAGGCGCGTGTCGCTCTAAATACGTAGGTCTAAGATATTCACATAGACGGAATCACGGCTAGGTTCACAAATGGGGCCCACTGCCAGCGTGTCGGCGACTTGGCTGGCTTCGTTGTTTGTTTGAGAGAATTTCTAGTACATTCGTGGTATGGAGTTTTTACATACCACTGCCTTTCAAAAAATGACACCGGACAAAATGGTTGTTTAACTGGGACTCACCCTATTAAATATATTATTTTTTTAAACCATTTTGCCACGTGTCATTTTTTGAAAGACAGTGGTATGGAAAAACTTCATACCACGGATGTACTATAAATTCTCCCTTGTTTATGGGGAGAATTTCTAGTACATTCGACTGCTTTTCAATCAGTGATACGTGTCGATCTTTTAAAATTAAAAAACGTTAATTTTTCATGTGGGTTCCACCAATTTTTTAATTAACCATGTTTCTTCTCTTTCATCTTTTTTCTTTTTTTCTTTCACTCTTCTTCATTTTCTCATGCCGTTGGTTTTTTTTTTTTTTGAAAAACATGCCGTTGGTTTAATTAACCTTAAATGAATGACAAGTGGCAAAATTGTTTAAAAAAATAATATATTTAATAGAGTGGGTCCAGTAAAACAACAATTTTGCCACGTGTCATTTTTTTTTTAAAGGCAGTGGTATGGAAAAATTTCATACCACGGATGTACTAGAAATTCTCCCGTTGTTTGTTGACACTTGCTTGCTTCTAGCCAACCGAAATTTTACGAAAAAGTATTTATACAAATTAGTTTCTTTCTTTCTTTTCTAACAAATCCATCTCTTTCATTTTTGTGTTCTTTTAGATTGCTTGCATTGCAATTTTCTTTTCACTTATCAATTTTAAAATTATAAGAATTAATTTTAAGATTGGTTAAGAGTAAATGGACTAAATTTCAACATTTGAAACTACTAAAATGTGAAAAGACCCGAAAGTAATATTTTAACTTTTATTTTATTATCCCTAATTTCGTATAAAAACTTACAGATAACATCAATTTTACTAATTTTACTAATTAATAGACTTATATTTAAAAAATCGTTAATAAACATCTTCTCAAGTACAAAACATTTGAAGATAGTTCAATAGTTTGAAAAGCCTACTTATATAACCAAATCAATATTGCACTTGGATATGGCTCTTTTATAAGTTTTCTTCGCCTTTTTTTTTTTTGTCCAACAGCTATGGGTGAGATAAATAAGGATTTAAATGTGGATGTCGAAAATATGAAAGTCTCAATTTTGTGAAAATGTTTGATAGAAATATCGATAAAATGTCGATGTATAAATATTTCTGTAAGATTTTAAAAAATATATATTTTTAAAAAATTATTAAATTAATAGATAAACATTTTACAATTTTAAACGAGTTAAAATACACTTATTATAATATTATATTCCCATTAGGTTATATTTTATTAATTTTTTTTTAATATTTCATCGATTTTGTATATGATGGAAATGTCGATTCATTCCTCATGTCGATGTCGAACTTATAGATATGTGGAAATGTGAATGGAAAGATTGACATGTCGAAAATTTAATATCATACTAACCATCAAACTTTGATTTGGTTAACAAAATATAATTAACATTTTTGTAATTGTTAATCAAATAAATATTTTACCAAACCAAAATAAATAAATAAAATAAAATATTGCTCTAAACAATATATTTTTTTAACTAAAACTTGATTTAAATTCATATGTTTTCTAAATCTTCACATCATCATCATGAAAGCCTATTTATTACATCAACAAAATAGTTGTCATTTCGAATTTTATTACTCATAGTTAATAAATGGGTATGTGTTAAGTTGTAATCAAAACACTGGAAGAATCAACTTTTAAAAGAATAATAATTTCACTTGTTGGAAATGAGGATAAAAAGATAAGAACAATTTATTTTTCATCCGACGCATAACCCAACCCAACAAATAAAACATTTCTTACCAGTGGAAGATTGAAAATTTGTTTCCCAACCTCCCATTTATTAAACTTAAAAAAAAATAAAAAAACTTTAAAAAACACACCTCAAATTATACATTATATTATGATACATATTAAATAATGCAGATATACTTATATAATTTTGATTGTCAAATAGGTATCAATCAATTATAAATTATATTAGGGTATATATTAAGTAATGCAGGTATATGATTTCGATGATTATACATTATATTCTTGTATATATATATATATTAAATAATGTAGGTATAATAATATAATTTCGATGTTTAATTAGGTAGTGATTATAAATTATATTTGTGTATATATTAAGTTAATGAGGTATACAAATACAATTTTATTTGTCAATTAGATAATGAACCCAAATTATATTCGATTATATATTAAAAAAGTATTACAGAATAAAGAAATAAAAGAGCATACTCACTAAAAAAAAAAAATAATAATAATAATAATAATAATTAAACTTAAAAAATAATTTTTTTTTGTTTAGAGAAATTAGTTGCCAATGATTGATATAAGGAAGGAAAAAAAAGACAATGGAAATATCTAAAATAAATAAAAAATATAAAAAACAATATAAATAATTTCATATAAATTAAATAACAATACAATTATGGAATATAAAATAATTTATTGCATAACTAAAAGAAAAAAAAAATTGACAAAATATATATATATATAGTTGATGTATCTGCGATCCACATATAAATTGAAAGATTTTTCAACATGAATTAACTGAAGAAGAGATCTAAAAAAAAAAATTAGATAACTTTTTTTAAATTAAAGGAGCTTTTAAATTAAACCAATATTAGATAACTCACTTCTCAAGTTTTTTTTAAAGGAGCTTTTAAATTAATCCAATCAGTTTAAAACGATTTTGTATTTATTAGTTTGGAAAAAAAAATCCGTTTAAACAAAAAAAAAAAAAAATTAAAACCACTCTAAAAGCTTATTAAAGACACTTTAAATTAGTAACTTTTTAAATGATGCTTATAGAAAAAAGTATTATTTTTTCAAACAAAACAAAAAATATATATATATATATTTTTTTTTTTTGTGGCGTTTGACCCCGTAATGGATTGTGGTGGTTTTAGATTCTAAGTATTATTTTTTCAAACAAAACAATATATATTATGATAAATCGAATAACAAATAACAAATAAACGCAAAAAAAATTGACACAAGCAAGGGCGGATCCATAAATTTATATGAGAGGGGCACAATTCAAATTAGGTCAAATTACAAATTTACTCTTAAATTTTGCATTTTGTGTTTATATGGTCCCGAAACTTTAAAATGTGGGTAATAGATCCATAAACTTTCGATTTTATATTTAATACATCGATTTTTAATTTTTTATCCAATAGAAACATATTCTAAAATTTAAAAATTAAATGTTCTATTACACATAAATTTGAATTTTGTGTCTAGGTCTTCAGCTTATTCGACATTTTTTTTTATCGATTAGATACAAAATTTAAATTTTAAGGTTCAATTAGAGATAAAATTAACTATTTTTTTTAAATAATAATATCCTAATATTAATTTAATATTTATTGAATACAAAATTGAAAGCTAAGAAATAATTAAATATATTAAACATTGTTAAAGTTCAAGATTTCACTGGACACAAAATTAAAAATTTAGGAACCTACCAGACATTATTTAAACTTCAGGAATCTATTAGATACAATTTTAAAATTTAAATGACTAAATTTATAATTTTACCTTCATATAAAATTAATTTGATTGATATATCATATTTATACTAAAAAAAAAATATTAATTCTAAAATTATAATAAACTATTATAGAATTATTTAAATAATAAAATTCAAAATATTTATAATTTTTTATTTGTTTTTTAAATTTGTAATGATAAATTTGTGAAATTAAAAATAAAAAAAAAAAAAAAAAAAAAAAAAAAACTCCAAATTCGTGTGAGGCTGGAATTGAACTGGCCAAAGCTTATAAATGTACCCTAGAACCACCGGACCAATAAGTAATTATCATAAAAAAATTGTATTTTATTATACAAATATATAAACATAATTATTTCAGGGGCACGTGTCCCCTGGCCCCTACGTGCATCCGCCCCTAGACACAAGATTTATGTGGTTCACTCACGTCGTGTTAGTTACGTTCACGGACGGAGGGGAAAGTAATATTATTTCCAAATAAGAGAGAATTACAAAATGACGGATAGAGAGCGCCTGAAGTCATTAGAATGTTTATATATGACATCCTTTTTAATGATCTAATATAAAATAGGAGTTGACACTCTTTTAATCATCTAATATAAAATGGGTCAAAGTTCAAAACGAATAAATAAAAATTGGTCAAAGAGACCTCGAATCGGTCGAACAGATTTAAGACATTTCAACGAGTCGAATAAAAAAAACGTAACTTTTATTACCCGTTCCCAACAACTTTCACGTTTTCCAAATAAATCTGAAAAAGAAAGAAAAAAAAAAAATCATGGTGGGTGGGTCTACGTTATTTGTTTGTCATTTCAAATTGCAAGTAGTCTTTGGGTCAATAGATTGCAGCTATAAACTTTCAGAAATATCCTCCTGCTTTCTTCCTCCAACACTCGAAATTATTTAAATTTCGAGTTATTATAATAAATTAAAACCATTACAAGTATTCTTTTTTAAATCAACCCGTTCAAATAAATTGACTGGCCAAAGTATTGTATTAATTTTAAAACACCAGTTTGGTTCCACATATATATTTTAACATCTTTTTTTAATTCAACATGTGATTCAATTAAAAATTGACGACTTTTGTTAGGTTATGTCGATACATTTTAGTACTTTTGATATTTTTTTCTATATATTTCATAATATGCTGGGATGAATTATATGATAAATATGCTAGGATTGGTACAATTATTTAATTAAATAACTATATATATTTGAGAATTGAAATGTGACCAATAATTTAAGAAAACAAATATTTACGTAATTCTTGTTCTAATTTACTGTTTTTTCTTTCATAGGTCAAAGAAGAAATTGATTCAATTTCCGCTTACAAAGTTTGAACAAAAGACTTAGGATACGAAATCATAGATTGTTTTTTTGGTTTCTTTCTTCTACTTATCTTAGACTATTACAACAACTTTGAAAAAAAAATATAATTTGGTTGGTTAAACATATATAGACAAAACAATATTTTTAACACGTGCGTACAATTTTCAATCTTCCAACTAATTTAACAACAAAATTGTTGCAGGATAGTTTATGGACTGATAGTAAAAGTCAATACTCATTTGAACGCGTAATCGTCAATATAAACATAGATCAACTAGCTAGTATAGTGTAAAAACTAGTGACTAAGAGATCAGATGTTCAATCCCCTCCCATATATATTTTTTTTTTAACATTTAACCTAAATAGTAGGAAAAAAAGTTTCATCTAGGTTAATAATATGAAAATATCTACTCTTAGCATAATTTAACTGCTAATATGTTTGTAATATGAAAATATCTACTCTTAGCATAATTAACTGCTAATATGTTTGTAAGTTGTAACCTACCTCGAAGGTTTTAATTTTTATGAAAATGATCGAATTAAAAAAGAATCTACCGGTCAATAAATTTATTAGTGGCAAAAAATAAACATGATTAAACGGTTAAAACATTGATTTCCTATCTTAAAATTCAAAGCTCAAATCACTATCCTACTTTTATTGTATTCATTTTTTTTAAATAGTTTGAATTCAATTTTGGTCCCTCAACTTTTAAATTTGTATCATTTTAGTTTTTAAACTCTTAGGGGCCGTTTGGCCCACGGAGTTGGGAGGAGTGGAGTTGTGGGGAGTAACTTACTCCCCGTTTGGCCCAAGGAGTTGTTTAACTCGGACAAAAAATATCAACTCCCCAGACTTCTACAGTAATTACTATTCAACTCCCCAGACTTCTACAGTAATTACTATTCAACTCTCCTTCATTTTCCTCTCTTTCTCTCTCTTCCTTTTACAATATTTTTTAATTATTTAAAAAAAACACAATTTAGACAAAAGGTGTAAAATGACTAAAACTGCAATTCAACCTATTTTTTATTTTAAATATAAATTAAGCTGTTGAATTAAAATTAAAATTGGTACTCAAACAAAATTTAAAATGTAGTATGCAAGAAGAAATAAAAATATAAAAATATAGCTTATTTGGATTCACTTAGATTAATGGATTAAAATCTTTCAAATTCACACGTAATAGTTAATCGACTATTGTACGACTATTTGTTTTATTTCAAAACGATCCAAATAAAATGAATAATTAATGTGAGTGATATTGAAAAAAAAAGGTGAAGTATGGTAGTCAAAGTTATTTTGGTTATCTTCGAATAAATTTGTAAAGGACACATAAAATAAAAAACACAAAAATCGTATTCTTAAAATTTATTGTAAGAAGTTCTTGATAATAAAAATATGAAAAATTATAGAAAGTAGGTTCTAGGTGTAGTGCATATGAAATTATGAGTTTAAGTGGGTGGAAACGAGGAAGAACGTGTTTGACACATAGATATGTTTATGTGTTGTTTTTTTTTTCTTTAGAGAAATTTGTAAAATATACTTACACTAAAAACAAAAACAAAATCTCACTTCTAAAATTAAAAAAATTAAAGATTGAGTCTTTAAAAAATAATAATAAATATATATTATTGATAATCAAGGTGAGAGAGATTAAAAAATTAATGTGAGGTATTATGTTTAAAATTATTTTTTGTTATCTCCAAAGAAATTTGGAAAGTAGATAAAATAAAAATAAAAAATTGCGTTGTTAGCATTTATTAGGAAAAGTTCTTAATAAGGAAAATTAGAAAGTTTGTAGAAAAAAAAAGTTGTATCGAAAAAACTAGTAAAATAAATTCAGATTTAAGAACTTGAGGTTCAACAACTCTCTGTCAATGGGAGGCGGAGAAAGATGTGTTTGACACATGAATAGACTATACTTAGGTAGACAATCTTATAATTCATAAAATTAAGGATGAGTCATAACAAAATATATATATATATTTTGATAATCAATGTGAAAAAATAATGTCAAATATTGTGCTCAAAATTATTTTTGTTGTCTTCAAAGAAATTTGTCAAGGATAGATAAAATAAAAATAAAATATTTCATTTTTAGAATTTATTGGAATTGGAAGAAGTCCTTAATAAGAAAATTTTGAAAGTTTGTAGAAAAAAATTGTGCGAAGAAAACAACTAAAATAAACTCAGACTTCAAAACTCCAGACTAAACAACTCCCTGCTCCAAACACACCACAGACTTCAGAACTCCAGACTAAACAACTCTCTGCCCCAAACACACCACAGACTTCAGAACTCCAGACTAAACAACTCCCTGCCCCAAACAGACATACCTCAGAACTCCCCAGACTAAACAACTCCCCAGACTAAACAACTCCAGACAAAACAACTCCAACTCCCCCAAACTCCTTGGGCCAAACGCCCCCTTAAAATATCTTTGAACTTTCAAATTTGTTTTATTTCAATCCATAAGCTTTAAAATGTCTATTTTAGTCATTTTTTTTTCTTTAGTAGGTTCATTTTAGTCCTTTATTTTTTTTAATAAATTAATGACAATTTTGAATATGTGTATTAGTTAACCTGAGCATTATATCATATAAGTTAACAGATAAATATTTGACATCTAAATCTTAGATGAAAAAATAATATAGAAAAGATCAAGATGATTATAGTTTAAAATTCGGAGATTAAAGTATACATTTTAAAAATTCTGAGGAGAAAAAAAAAATGTTTTAAAAACTCAGAAATTAAAATGTGAAAAAAATGGTGAATTTAGGGACCAAAATAATATTTAAAACAAAATAAAATAAAATTTGGTAGCATTTAATTTAATAAAAAAAAAGGAAAATAGTTAAAAATCTCAGATCCATCCATGTTGTCGCAACTCAAGTTTCCCGAAAACGGAAGCAGAATTGGGTAACGAGAAAGACTTCTTTAATCAAGATTAATTAAAGACATAAACACAGAGTTAATTATTTAATTAGAAAGGGATGAACAGAAAGGTTTATAATTGTTCTGAAAGCGGACCCGACTTATGGCGCGATTAGCGTAGAGCAGGCGATTGCAATTCTCCATTCGCAGCCTAACCTTTGGACACTTTGACCTCCAAAAACACGCCTAATTTCTTCTTCCATGACGTTGATTTCACTTTCTTCCTTCAATTAACCCTATAAAGCCATTGATTATTTCTCCAGTTTTCCCAATTTGTCTCTCTTTCTCAAACTTGCTCATTTCACAGAGGAAAAATGAAGAACCGTGGCATTAGAAAGATTTCTATTACATGGGTTCCTTTCTTTTGTCTCTCCTTCTTCTTTTTTGGTATGCTCGTCACAAACAGGTTTCTAATTTTGCCCATCTTTTTCTCCTTTCGATTTTATGCGATTCTCTAGTTTTATGTGTTTGATTGTTTGATTGGGGTTTTGGATTTCTGGGTTATGTTGCAGGTTTTGGTCGGCGCCTGAATCCAATGGCCAGGTCATCTCCCGTCGTCGACATGAACAGGAACTTCAAATCGTCTCTGAAGATAGCTCAATTAAGATGGTGAGTGTTTACATCTGATTGCCATCATTTTACGACTGAGTCTCATTCTGTTGCTTGTTTAGTCTGATTGTTTTTTTTTCTTGCAAAATTCTAAGCCAGAGGAAAAAGGGGATGTGATGACCGAAGTCTATAGAACTCACGAAGCAATTCAGTTAGTGCAACTTGTCTTTATATTTCAATTGTGTGCTCTTATAATTTTTTTCCCCATTTGGGTTAACAGTGAAACAAATTTGTGGACGTGTACAGATCTTTAGACAAGAAAATTTCAATGCTTAACATGGATTTGGTGGAGGCTAGGAATTCTCGGGAGATGCACTCTTCTGATAGCTACACCCCTTCTATTGAATCTTCTGGTAAAGGCAACCTGCCGAAGAAGAAAATGTTAATGGTGATTGGGATAAACACTGCTTTTAGTAGCAGAAGGCGCCGAGATTCTGTTAGAGAGACGTGGATGCCTCGAGGTATTTAGGTCCCACCCACTGTTCTTATGTCTCAATTGTGGGGTGGAGGATCGACTTTTGGGATGATAATTGGTGCCTTATCTAATGAGCTAATTGGCGTCCCATCCACCGTTCTTATGTCTCATTTTGATCAGTTGATGTTATTTTTCTGCTAAAACATAGTTTGATGATTGGTCAGGGGAAAAGCTGTTCCAGTTGGAGCGAGAGAAGGGGATTGTCGTCCGGTTTATGATTGGTCACAGGTAGAATTGCGTTTCTTGTGGGGTATTTGGCTCTAGCTACTTATTTGAAATTAGATGCTGGTGAAAATAGCCACAAGTGACTTGTTTTCCATAATGGTTTATTCTTTTCTCAACCGACCTGTCTTAATAATTGAAATAGGTCATTTAAAGAATAGGGTATTAGGGTTTTCTCGTTGGCCAAATTTCTCTCTGTGAGTGCCTCTTATTGTCATGCAATGGATTGTTTCAAGACATGACAATAAAAGTGGGTTTGTGATGACTTTTAGAGATGAAACATTTTTTCTACAAATACTTGTGAGAGAAGCACTAATTAAGTGTTTTTAAAGCCATTTTAAAGTGTTAAGTGTTTTCAAAATTACTCTTTGACTATTTAACCAAACATATGGAAATTTTGAAGAATGCTTTAAAATTCTTCTTCTTTTAATAAAGGATACAGAGAAAGGCAGTAGAAACTAATACCCATGCACGGTCATTTTCACATTATATGAGATGGGAGTGTAAACTTATACAACAGAAGAAACTTTCCTCTTTTTCTTCTCTATGCAAAGGCGTGTGGTGGAAACTAAAAAGTGATGTATGGTGTGTCCACATTATAAGGTGGTCCAACCTAGGACATAAGTGACGAAACTGCAAGCTATATCATGTTCTTTAATTTCTTGACCATAAGAATTTATGATTCTCTGTTTTACAATCATAATCACACGGAGGTTTTCTAGATTGCTTCCTATTGCTGAAACTGGATTGAGTTAATAGATGGACCAAACAAAACCATCATCGGTTGACCTAGTGGTCAATAAGGGCCAGAGAATAAAAAAGAACCTAGAGAGTATGAGTTCAATCCATGGTGACCACTTGCCTAGAATTTAATATCGTACAAGTTTCATTGGCAACCAAATGTAGTAGGGTCGGGCGGTTGTCCCGTGAGATTAGTCGAGGTGCGTGCGATGTCCTAAACACTGATGGATATCCAAAAGAAAAAAAAAAGGCCAAATAAGTTCTTTATTGGTGGTTCCCTTTTACAAAAGCAGCAATAACTGTTAATCTGCCAGCTTTCTCTTTTCACCTTCTTTTTCTGATTACTTTAGTAATTAATTTAAGATATAATTGTGTAATGTGTGAAAATCAATCCTGTATAAATAAGTAGTCTTGTTATATGGAAGTCGTTCTAGCATTTTTTCCCTTGAACTGCACAATTCCACCTTATTCTCCCATTATCCTTTTATATTTGTGCAGTTTAGATGCATTATTTTACTGGGTGGATATTGCTTCCTTGTTTTCAATGGAACTGACCTCATTGATTTTTGCATGACTAGTGCAACTTCCAACAGCATTTTAGATCGTGCAATTGATTCAGAAGATGCCCTGCACAAAGATTTCCTTAGGCTGGTAAGAAAATTTAAATGGAGTTATTATCATATAAAAGAATGATTAAACATTCAGCTTGTAAACTGGATCATGATGTGTAGGAGCATATTGAAGGGTACCACGAATTGTCTGCAAAAACAAAATCCTTCTTTTCCACTGCCGTTGCTAAATGGGATGCTGACTTCTATGTTAAGATAGATGATGATGTCCATGTAAATTTAGGTACGTTTCACTTGTTAAGTTGCTATTCTTTTTATTTATGTGAAAACTAAGAATACATTTATTAAGATCGAGTTTCTTACAATTCTTTCTCATATAGGGATGCTAGCTACCACTCTTGCTCATCACCGGTCAAAGCCCAGAGTTTATATTGGGTGCATGAAATCTGGACCTGTTCTTTCTTCAAAGTAATTATCATGGACTATGTTCATTGAGAGAGAGAGAGCGAGATTGTTTGTCTCTGTTATTTCTTCCGTTTTTCGCACAATAATATCAGTTTTTTGTTCGTTTCTATTTGTATATTATTGAAAAGGATTTGTAATTATATTTTTTCATTTTTCTTTTATATCATAGGACTGTCAAATACCATGAACCTGAATTCTGGAAATTTGGAGAGGAGGGAAATAAGTACTTCAGACATGCAACTGGGCAGATTTACGCAATCTCAAAGGATCTAGCCACCTACATTGCGGTCAATCGGTAAGGATATAGCTTTTCTGTGTGCATCTAGAGTACATAAAGTAAATAAATCATCTTAATCACATTTTTAATGAATATCATTCATGTATCAGCATGAGGTGTAAAGTTTCTTAATATATACAAATTTTGTTCATATAATTTTTTTTAAATGCGTCTAATGTTAACTGAATTAAAAGAAAATGCAATGGATTTTGATGGATATGGGAAGTTTTTATCACTTCAGCTTGCAGCTTTTTTTTTAGGTTTTGATATTATTATGTTACCTTTTACAGTTATGGTAAAACTTACAAATTATGGATGGTAGATTTTTAATTGTTTGTTACTAATGGAATGGTAAATGAACTCGGCTTTGTGTTAATGAATTTGGGAAAGTTACATATATCCTCTACCTCTCTTTTAGGAAGAAATCTGTCTGTGGACCCAGTCATTATTTATATATTGGGCACTTGTACCCACTTCTTAATGATGAAATTTTAAATCCAAAGAGTTGAAACTTGTGGTGCAGGCCAATTTTGCACAGGTATGCCAATGAAGACGTGACCCTTGGTGCTTGGTTAATAGGCCTTGAAGTCGAGCATATAGACGAGCGCAATATGTGCTGCGGGACTCCACCTGGTAATATTTTCATTAGATATGGACGATCTTATATTTAGAATTAGATAACACACGTGAAGTAAAAAACAAATGTTTTCCCAAACCTTATTTATCCAAATTATTTATCCCTTATTGCGAAGCATCTTTTTACTCGGTTGCATAGTTTTATCTAGGTTTTTCTCTAAAGACATTAAAAATTTGCAGATTGTGAGTGGAAGGCACAAGCAGGAAATGTATGTGTTGCATCATTTGACTGGAGTTGCAGTGGAATATGCAAATCTGTGGAGAGGATCAAGAATGTCCATGAAAAGTGTGGTGAAGGGAATGGGGCTGTCTGGAGTGCCTTAATCTAATTGAAGGCTTCTCTTCTTGGTCTACTTGAGTTTTTGACATTATTCAGCTGTGATCAGACAAAAGCTGGACATTGTTTGGGAGTTGAAATGGTCTAAATGGAGATGAAACGTTATCGTTAT
Organism: Herpetospermum pedunculosum; assembly: GCA_028017165.1. Lineage (NCBI taxonomy): Eukaryota > Viridiplantae > Streptophyta > Magnoliopsida > Cucurbitales > Cucurbitaceae > Herpetospermum > Herpetospermum pedunculosum. The sequence continues at coordinate 87,176,182 of CM051522.1, forward strand.
CGAAACGCTGGAAGTAGAACCTTGAAAGAAGCAACATACGAGCGCGGTGATGGAATGCATTTGTAAGATTGTGAGGAAAACGTTCACATTGTCAGAAAAAAAAAAAGAAAAAAAAAAGAGTAGTTTCTTCCACTAAGCTTCCAATTTTGTTCGTGTGAATTAGATTCATTTATACATCTGTCCCTTTCTTAGTCTTCCCTTCTGTTTATAGGATTTAGGTAATACAACAGGTATTGTGTACTTTAGGCTTCTTCTGTATCCCATTACAGGGTTGAGTTCTTATTCAATGTGTCAGATTTTGTTTATTTGTGTCATTTCTTTGTATAGTGAAAATAAAGAGAATGAAATTGTTTGTTTCATGATTTGTAAATTTTATTTGTGTCATTTCTTTGTATAGTGAAAATAAAGGGAATGAAATTGTTTGTTTCATGATTTGTAAATTTATATAGAAAGGACTCCCAACTTTTTTTTTTCCTCCATAAACCTTGACTTCTGATGACTACAGGCTTGTTTGGAATGACTTTCTAAGTGGGTAGAATCAATTTTTTACTTAGATTTTTTTAAGCACTTAAAAAGTCATTTCAAACAGACGTATAGTTATATTATCTACCATCTGAAATGATATTGAAGCTGATATCAGTGGTCTGGAGCTGGCTGATATCAGTGACAATTTTCTTGATATAAGATGGGGATACTGCAAATTTTACTGTCATGAATTATGAGAAGGCACAAGAGGTAGAAAAGCAACTGCACTGTTATGATAATCCAAGGAATTTTGTTATAAGAATATTTCCTCTACATGAAACACACAGAATTAAAATAACAAAGCTCCTTTGTTTTCAAAATTTGCAATCTAACTATGAAAAACTTGAGGGAGAGAGAACAGAGAGACATCTGCTTGTTGATCAGAAGCTAGAAAAAGGCTGAACTGGTGCGCCGCAGTTGATATCTAGGCATTGGAATTGGATTTGACAAATATAGTCTTTCTACTTCCTGAAAATGAAAATGAAAATGAAATGTTCAGTTTCTTAATCAAATAAACTCAGTCAGCAGTAAGCTTATAAATACTAAAGAATTTGCTAGAAAACAAACACATTTTTCAAAAATAAAATAGTTATCAAACGAGGCATTAGCTGGAATAGATGTTCTTGCCTCTTGCTTTCTCAGCCAACTATTTGTTTTCCTCAAGCATAGTACTTCATGCTCCAACTGATTTGTATAAGCCTGGAGTATTAAAACAGACAAAACAAATATACGATGAAATAAATGAAAAATGTTGTCATTTGATGTTTTATAACACAACAATGTCCTAAAATTTTATGGTGTTTGTGTTTGATGGAAACTTCAAAATAGATCATGCAGAAATTTTTCCATGAACTTACCTGTTTCCTGGCTCTGGACCTTGCAGCAGACTCACGGTTCTTGATCATCCTCCTCTGCCTTCTTTCAATAGTCTTCTCCTTCATATCATCCAACGGTCTCCGTTTCCGTTCACAATTACCTTCCTGGAAGTCGGAGTTCGACGAGGCCGACGTCGGCAACGACAAGGCGGACTGCAGGTTGTAAACACCAATATCTGGCACACTCCCATGATTGTAAACAGTTTGAGAAACTGGCAACTTGTTGGAATCGATCAGCAATGCTCGTTGGTAATGCATCCAATCCATCCCTTCTGCCGTGGCGGAAACCTCGGCCATTGGATCGGGCTGCGGTTCGACGTCGTCCCCGTTGTTTCTTTTACCGAGATACAAAGAAGCCGAGGCTGGAGATGAAGAAGATGGATTATGTACCAGCTCTGCCTCTTCCACAGACATCACATTCCTCAGAACTAAATCATCTAAATTCATTGGCTATTCCCAAAGGCTTCTTCCTCTGCACCAGTGCTTCTCAAAATCTGCACACTGAAACAAAGGATGAAGAAAGGGAAATTAACAAAAATGGTGGAAGTTTTGAGGAGAGCCATAAATGAGATGAGGAAGGATCTGGCAGATGGTGATTTGTTGAAGGGGATCCTATATTTTAGAGAGAGAGAAAGAGAGTAGTTTCTCACTCCAACTGCCAAACCTGATATTCTTGCTATTTTGCTGGAAATTCAAAACCCTTCAAACATTCTAATATTACCAATCTGCTTCATTTTTTGTTTTGTTTTGAGTTGTGCAATATTAGCCATAAACATCTTACTATCACAGTGCAACTATGGCATTAACTGCACATGTTATGTTTGTATAGCCAACATAAGCCTAACTCAAAAAATAAGGTTATGACATTTATCACTTCGACCAAGACATCCAAATTTTCACTTCCACCTATTGTTCATATCTTCATATAGTGCATGTGATTTTAATTTGAAAATATGTTACTGTTTCTGTTAACGTAAGTGTTTTTGGCCCAACACACGACTATAACCACATAATATGTACACGTAAGATGTTAGAGATTTAAATTCTCCACCCATATATTATTGTCAAAGTAATAATATAATAATGCTAAGTAATTTTTGCAAGTATGTTTAATTCCACCAAATATTTGTTTAAAATAGATGCTTTAAATGAATAAATGTTACAACTATTCTGTTTTTTTTATTACTTAGTTTGCGTGTTATTTTTTTTTTTTTAGTAATAACTTATTTCTTTCATTTTGTTTTTAAATGATCATCGAGATAGACTATTTGACCATAACTCAATTAGTTAAGATATATATCACCGATCAAAATATTTGAGGTTCAAATCTCATATCTCACATGTTTATGTTTATATATAGTTGAACTCAAACAAGAAAAAAAAAACCAGACATTTTTTTTTGTAAAAAAAATAAAAATAATTTTTTTTATTTTTTTTATTATAGAAAGTATAAAAAAAGGTGAAAGTTTAAATAAAAATTCTATTATTAGAAGACATCGACTAAGCATAGAGTAATGATCATTATTCTATCTAGTATATTATTAAAATACTATGAACCTGTCAATAAAAAACAATTAGATTTATGATTGTAAAGCTCAAATGACATAAAATATTGATGAATTAAGAAGTCGGAAATTCGAATTTACAGACCAAGTAAAAGTAAAAAAAAAAAAATGATGATGATATTTTTTTTGAAAACCAAGGAATTTTGTGATAATATTAATCCTATAAATAATGTTGGGCTGGTTGCACAAATAGCAATCAGGCCTAAACTAATTGCAAATTTAGCAAAGTTTAAAATGTTTTGCAAATATGGCAAAAAAAACCTGTTTCTATCACTTTATTATATCACTGATAGACTATTGTCTCTGATAGACTATTATCACGGACAAAAATCTATAAAAAGCTGAGGTGATCAGCGATAGACTTCTATCAGTCATAAGATATCAGCGATAGAAATTACTATATCCGCAAATTTTTTAAAAACATGCTATATTTGCAAACAATAAGTCTTAAATTTAGTACAATTTCTCAATAATGTTTGTGTAAAAGTATAGAATTAATAGAATATACATGAGTAGTCTGAATCACATTTAAGATGAGCGCGTCCCGCGCGTGTGGTAGAATTCCCTTTCGTACCGACCGAGAGACAATTGCTTCTCTTACAATCGGACTCCGATCTCATCTCCCGATTTCCACCCTAACGCCGATCTCTCTCTGTATTTCTGCTTCTCGACTTGCCGTTTGATCCGTCGCCATGAATATCGCAAACCAAAGATCTGTCGCTGTTTCAAATCCTTTATTCATTTTCTATGCTTGGTTCGTACTCTTACTGTCACTCACAGTGAATCTGACCAATGCCTCCATCCATTTCTACGACAAAGAAGTTTTCATTGATGTCGGCAATGCTTTCCTTCTCTCCGGCGGCAGTGAAGGTCTTGCGGCTTCTCTCTCTTCCAATTCCGACGCGCCTTCTATTCGCAATGGCCAATCTTCCATCCAGTACACTTTCTAACTCTTTGGATTTCTTAATTTTGATTGATGTGTTTCTCTTGCGAGTCAGTTTGATTAGGTTTTGTTGTAGTTGAATTGTAATTGGGTTTTAATTTGGTTATACTTGAGCTAGATCTGTGCTCATTTTGTTCTATTGGGTTTAACATTTGGCTTTAAAATCTGATTCACATTTAGTCTCTTGTTTTCTTTAGTAATGCATTAAATGGGAGGACTCCATCTTTACAGAGATCTCTCGTTTACTCATACACGCACATATATTTTTAATTTTTCGTGTAATTGCACGCTGCCCTCCTGCTTTTGAATTGGATTCTCCTGTCTTCGATCTTCCCCTATAAGACCCCTGGAACTGGAACTCTTTAGTCACTACGCCTAGTTTGATAACGATTTATGTTTGTTTCTTCCCAATTTCTTTTGAAAATATTGTCAGAAACTCATAGGTGGAACTAGTGATTATAAGCTCAATTTTCAAAATCTAAAAATAAAAAACCAAATGGTTATAAAAAGGGCCTTTAATGTTTGTTTTCAATAACTAATGAGTAAGACTTCTAATTGGTGATTATAAGTACTATTCTTAGTTTGGTTATTGACTGCTATCCATTTAATTAAATTCAATGAACATCTGAGATTACTATGTAATTTGAAGAGAACATGAATGAAGGGAGCTGTGTTTTATTTATTAATGAATTCTACGTAAAATAAAATAAGAAAACCAAGGTTTCTATGTCAATCTTAAATGAGTTGAATCGATGTATCACATAAATCACAACCTCGGGGTTTCTTCTATTCTACAGGATGGTTTCTTAACTTTTTGGGATTGGTATGTGTAAAGACTATTTTCTTTATTGCTTAAAAAGTGACCAGATTCGCACTGCAGTTCCACCGATTTGGCACTTAGTTTAGTGCTGCCTGGATTACATTTATGGCTTTAAGTTAGGTATTAGAAACATCTTGCCACCATGGTGCTCTTGTACTTCATAATTCATATAAGCGGAGGCACGGTTATGGGTCCTTAAGATGAGCTTAAATATGAAGAACAATATTCTTCCTTTGAAGATTTTCATTTTGATTAAAAATCATATCTAGGATTACTCGGTGTCGTTGATTAAAAAAAATGTTTCGAACAACTTGGCTACTAATTCAGTTTTTTGTTTCTAAAGATAATTGACCTATCTGTATGCATCCTTGAGAATGCTTTGAAGGATTTAACCATTCATAAAAACTGGTTTTTGAAAATTTTATGCCCTGCTGTAGCTCACTGAATGTTTACTTTATACTCTGCATGTGGATTTTTTTATAAAAAAATACTTTTTCTTCCTTTGTATTTTTCTCTCAGTAGTTCTGTGTCCATTTTCATGACTTTTACAAATGGGACAGATTTTATAATCTCACCTTTTGGAGGAGCAAGGCTGCTGCTGACCAACATACAGACATGGAGCATAGCACTGGGTTGATACAAGTTATCATCTTTGAGGCTGCTGATCGCGATAACATTGGTGGTTCTGCTTATGGTGGACAGAGAGCTATATGTTGCACTCCGGATCTTGCTAAGCTTGAAGGATGTAAGCAAGGGGAAGTCATTAGGAGACCTTCTGTATCAGATATTAACTGGCCTGTTGTTTCAAATGTGCAATTCAGTGGTAACTATCTATACACTCGTATGGATGATATGGAAGTTCCCATTAAAAAAACTGGAATGTATAACTTGTTCTTTGTAACATGCGATCCAAACCTCAAAGGATTAGTGATGAGTGGGAGGACAAAGTGGAAAAATCCCTATGGCTATTTACCCGGACGGATGTTCTCTTTAATGAGATTTTATGTATTCATGTCCCTTGCATATTTATTGCTTACTGTCATTTGGTTATCTCAGTATGTGAGGTTCTGGAGAGATGTCCTGCAACTTCAGCATTGTATCACAGTCGTCATTGCTCTCGGATTATTTGAGATGGTCCTTTGGTACTTTGAGTATGTAAACTTTAATGATACGGGAATTAGGCCAGTTGTAATCACAACATGGGTGGTAACTGTTGGTGCTGTAAGGAAAACAGTTACGCGGCTTCTTATACTGACAATTTCCATGGGTTATGGTGTTGTGCGGCCCACTCTTGGTGGTCTTACCTCAAAGGTTCTTCTTCTAGGGGGAACTTACTTTTTGGCATCTGAGTTATTGGATATTACGGAGTATGTTGGGACTATAAATGATGTTTCTGGAAGAGCAAGACTGTTCCTAGTCCTCCCTGATGCATTCCTAGATGCATTTTTAATATTATGGATTTTTACTTCCCTTTCAAGGACGCTAGAGCAGTTACAGGTATTGCTTTCCTGCTCCTGAAATCCGCCAAGTTTAACAACATGTATCCGCCAGGTATCTGTATACTCATTTTGTACTATAAACTTGTTTTTTCCAGATGAAGAGGAGCTCTGTTAAGTTGGAAATATATAGGAAGTTCTCAAATGCATTGGTAGCCACTGTTATTGCTTCTGTTGCTTGGATAGTGTATGAGGTATGAATTCAACCTCTTTTCACATTTTATTCCTTCATCCATGTAGGTGTATGTATAGAGCTTAGCATCCAACACTTTTAGTGCCAACCTAATGCTTTACCATATGGAAAGAAAAAAAATATAAAAAACAGGATACCGAAGTTAGTGCTTGCATCTTCTGACTGATTCATGCTCTGTCTGTGTGCAGTAAATAGGGTAAAATTATGGAAAGTTTTCTCCAGGGGAACTAGTAGAGTTCAAATTACTTAATGAAATCTACTGTAATCGTATTGTTTTTGGGACTCGCCAACCATGTCTTTTTGTCATTCGTGTGCATGATCTAGCACGTGTTGTAGTTCTTTTTGTGGGACGTGAACCTTTATAGGAAGTATAGAACTATTCTCATTGATTCTTGAATCTGAAGTAGATTAGAAGGATTTCTTTACTCCTCAATGTTGAAACTCTTAACTCTTAAGATGACATCTAAATTTAATTAGGCAATGAACTGACTCTGTTTCATATGCTTTGCTTTCAATTTTTCCAGTTGTTTTATATCTTCAATCTTCTCTTTCAGATTATTATTGTTATTATTTACCAATTTGTTAGAATGTTCGATCAGTTTTTTAGTGCTGTCTTGTAAAGCGGGTTTTGATGATAAGCTTTTGCATATTATAGGTCTACTTCAAGGCAACAGATCCTTTTAATGAAAGGTGGCAAAGTGCTTGGATTATAACTGCTTTTTGGAACGTTCTTGCATTTGTTTTACTATGCGTTATTTGCTATCTCTGGGCTCCATCGCAAAGTTCTCAACGGTATGTTTTACAACTTTCCTTTTTCTCTTCACAATCAATCAGCTTTATCTTAATTTTTAACAATCATGAACGAAGGTATGCTTACTCTGATGAACTTGGAGCTCAATCTGATGATGAAGAAGCTCAATCCCTAAACCGGGCAAAGCCAGAGAGTGAACTTAGTTTCGTGAAGCAAGAGCAGAATGAGAAGGATAGCGGAAACACTGTCGAGTTCGATGAAGACGATGACAGGGAAGAGGATAAGAGAGAATGAATGATCGGTCGCCTTTCATTCAGCCATTTTGTTTTGATCTGCAGAAAGTCGAGTTCATGGGGGGAGTCCTCACCCAATACTAAATCGAAGTGAAGTGTTAACTGGAAAGTGAGGACACTGCAACATGGCATCACAAAAGGAAGGGAGTGTGTATATTGTGATGAAATGTAATGAAAAGCAAAACGAAGAAGAATTTTCTGTATTCTTTTTGACGACCATTATCTTCATTTATTTTGTAAAGCATGATCTTGCATATATGTTCTTTGATTATCTTGAACTCGAGATCTTTTTTGTTTTTGTTTTTGTTCCTCTCTAGTCTCTATAAAGAAATCTAGGAATGTTTGCTACATGACCTCATTCTTGGTAAGCTTGTTTATCAACTTTTTAACAAAATGATTGTACAAAAATTCATAAATTTTGACTAAGAAAGAAAGAATTTCGAAGGGATTGTAATTCTGACCTCTTAGTTCTTAAATTTATAATTATTTTTTTTAAAAACTACAAAATGATACATTTATTTTTTTATTTATATTTAGTATAAATTTTAAAATATAAAATCAAAGTAATTAATAATAATAATAAATAAGTTGAAAACAAAAAAAGTATTAAATATCTGAACTTTTTTTTATAAATAAAATTACAAATGATAAATTTCATTTAGAATGATATTTAATTATTTTTACTTTATGTTTTTCTATAAATATTTTTAAAAATGTTGAATATTTTATTTTTAGTTAAATTATGTGTATTCAATACTTACTAAAATGTTTTTTCTTAAAAAAAATAAAAAATAAAAAATACTTACTAAAATATTATTTACATTAATTGAAAAGGATATCTCCAAAATTAAAGATATATGATAGCCATTTTAGTTTACTAATATATGTATATGGTTTGTCAAACAAAACCCTCATTTTAGTTTACTAATATATGTATATGGTTTGTCAAACAAAGCCCCAAGGCTGTGTCATTGATGAACAAGTTAATTACATATATATATATATGAAAAATTGTAGCGGATATACACATTTTGATTTTTTTTTAACAAAATTAAAATTATTTTTGTAAAATATATATATATATATGGAAAATTGTAGCAGACAGGGGCGGAGCTACAGTAGGCTCAGAGGGGTTCGAGCCCCCCCCTGAACTTTTAGATATATGTTATAGGTACATTAAGTTTCATAAATTTTTTTAAAAAATTACTTTGGCTCAGTTGATTGAAGCCCCCCCCCCCCCCTCCCCTTAGGGCGCTGTCTTTGGTTCGAGCCGTTATAATTTTAGTTTTAGAGATTTTATTTTAATTGAATTCGGAGCACTTATCATTTTTATTGAATTTAGCGTCTTAGAACCCCTCGCGGTCCAACTCTCGAAATAGCATGTAATTACTAATTATAATTTAAAAATATAAAATAATAACAATCGTGAATACAATGATTAAATTTAGAAATTTGAAATTATAATGACTTAAATTGAATGAGACCTAAAGTATAATTTTTTTATTTTATCTTTAAAAAAATAGTGGGTTTAGGGTTTAGGGTTTACGATGGTTCGAGCCGTTATAATTTTAGTTTTAGAGATTTTATTTTAATTGAATTCGGAGCACTTATCATTTTTATTGAATTTAGCGTCTTAGAACCCCTCGCGGTCCAACTCTCGAAATAGCATGTAATTACTAATTATAATTTAAAAATATAAAATAATAACAATCGTGAATACAATGATTAAATTTAGAAATTTGAAATTATAATGACTTAAATTGAATGAGACCTAAAGTATAATTTTTTTATTTTATCTTTAAAAAAATAGTCATATTTTATATTAAACATTTTTTTTTTTTTTTTTATAATATGTCTGGGGGAGGGATTTGAACCTCTGACATTTTGATGAATGGTACATGCATCAAGCCCCTCCTGACATAAAATTCTGGATCCGCCACTGTATACGCGCCAAATGTACTCTCTTTTTTCTCCATTAAGGTTACATTATAAGATAACACTCGAAAGTATCAATCAATATTCTTTTAGAAAATTGATATTATAAATTTTGCAATATTAATTAATTAATAATAATAATTTATTAGTTATCAAATCAAGCATAGCTCAATTGACATAAAATTATGTTAGTTCAATTTCTCACCCTGCATTAATTAAATACTTTTAAAAATAATAATAATAAATTTATTAGTTAAAATTAAAATTTAATTTGATTGGAGTAGAAAAATGATATGTAGTTATATTTGAAATAATATTTTTAATTTAGCATATTAATTCTAATAATTAAGTCTTTTTAAGGAATTAAGTTATCAACCAGAGATATTGCCTTTTAGAATTCAAATAATTTATTTATTATTATCATTCCTATTACAACCCTTAAACAATGTAATCCATGCTTTAATACATGCTGAATGAGAATTATGACCGCTTTGACAAATAATTAATGTAGTGCCATGCTTGAAATTGTATTTTTTTTTTTTTTAATATACTATAGTTCTTGTCTTTTAGTAGAAAATAAAATCTATTTTTTTTTATAAAAATAATAATTGCATCATTTTTAATACAAATAATTACGTTATTAACTAAGAAATTACCTTTTGGAATTTGAATAATTAATTTATTATCAATATAATTAAGGTAATGACATGCTTGCAAATTGCAATGGTATAGAAATTAGAGGAAGGGCACAATATTTGAAACTTTATTTTTTTAAGATCTCTGTATAATAAATAGATTTGTTTTTGTTTAGAAAAATAAATTAAAATATTAATTTATGGTAGTAATTTTAACGATTAAATTATTTATTAGAGAGAAAATTACTCTTTTAAAATTTAAATAACTCGCTATTCTTAACAATATTTCAATAAAAACTAAAGCAGATTAAAAAAAATAACAATAGAAATTAAAGTAATGACGGTAGGAGTTTAAAAAAAGTTTTTTCAATATTAAAAAAAAGAAACAAAATTTTTTAAACGTCCAAGAACTTTTAATAATGTATTATAGTGTATATATAGTGATATATAAGGTATTACAATTGACATATTATATAAACTTATTCCAAATAAAACATAAAATGAAAAGACAAAACCATCCTAAAACTTATCTTACATTCGTTGATAACAAAGAAAAATATAAAATAGTAAAATACTCCCGATTAAATTAATGCAATAACCAAAAATCTAATGAGAGAAGGCTGCTAAATTTTAAACCAAAAATAAAATTTCTTTCCATAAACACAAAATAGTTTATGTTTATACGGATTAAAAAACAAATTATGTTTATAGTCAACGCATGCCGACATGGTGCATGTAATTAATTACAGCAACCGTAATTACTAATTGAAACCTTATTAGGGAAAAATGAGACTCCCTAGATACTTATTAAAAAATATAGAAGGTCCACCTCCTATATCTTCCCTTTAAATTGCCATAATTAGAAACTCTAAATCATTTCTTTTATGCTAATTACTCCCCAAAAATTGCCTATAAATTTGCTTAAATTTTCCCAAAAGGATCACAATTCAATTCACAAAGCTTAGTCTTTCTCTTCAGTCAAAAAAAGAAAAGAAAAGATTTATCTTTTTTCTGATAATCCATAATCACCATGGAATTCTTTTGGCTTTCATCCCTCTTTTTGTTAATGTTCATTTCTTCCAATCAACTCCCTCTTATCAGTAAGAAACTTCTTTTTTGTTATTATTTGATCCCTTCTTTCTCCTTTTTGTTCTGATGTGTTGAATTTTTTTGTTGTAGGTGGCGCCGGCACGGTCGGAGTCAACTACGGGCTGAATGGGGATAATCTTCCGATACCGAGCAATGTGATAAAGCTATACGGGCGATGTGGAATAAATATAGTGAGGATATTTGAACCGAACCATGGAGTATTAGATGCGATGAGAGGCCAATCGAATTTAGCACTGTGGCTGGGGACGAGAAATCAAGACATACAAGGGTTTGCTACGGACCAAAATGCGGCCAATGCTTGGGTTAACGCTAACGTGGTTCCTTATTATGGAAATGTCAACATTGCTTATATCACCGTTGGCAATGAAGTTGTACCTGGCGATGCGGCCACACCATTTGTGGCTAATGGCATTAAGAATATAATGAAGGCGCTTGTGAACGCGGGCGTCAAAAAAGATATCAAGGTATGTTTGAGTTGACATTTCTAAAAGATAGAAACTTATGGTATAGATGATTGATTGATGAGTTTAATCTAAAATCGTTATACAGGTGACGACAGTGGTGGCCATGTCAGCGTTGGGAGTTTCATACCCACCATCGGCCGGAGCGTTCACCCCCGCCGCCGCGGGACCACTAAAAGACATCGCACAAGTGTTAGGCTCATCCGGCGCACCAATCTTAGTAAACGCGTACCCATATTTCGCGTACGCATCAAACCCACAACAAATCTCCCTAAGCTACGCCCTGTTCACAGCCACGGCGCCGGTGGTGGTGGACGGAAATCTAAAGTACTACAATCTGCTGGACGCGATGGTGGACTCATTCTACGCCGCCCTGGAGAAGATCGGCGGGGGGGGAGTGAGAATCGAGATATCGGAAACGGGGTGGCCGAGCAAAGGGAACGAGCCGTACACGAGCGTTGAGAATGCATTGACGTATAACAGAAACTTTGTGAAACATGTGACGAGTGGAGTCGGAACTCCGAAGAGGCCGAATGTGAAGTACGATGGGATTTTGTTTGAAATGTTTAATGAAGATCTTAAGGCGCCCGGAGTTGAGCAGAATTTTGGGTTTTTTAATCCCAATATGCAGCCGGTTTATCCCTTTTGGAATTGCTGAAAAAATTACCATTCATACACATTTCTAATACCTTTATTAACTCCTATTTTAATAAAATATCTCATTTTCCTTAATTACCAGCTTTTAAGATTATTTCCTTCTACATATTTCAACTCACATTATCAACTCTTTTTTTTTTTTAAAAAAACAACATTATCAACCAGTTAAAAAGAAACTTTTAAGTTATGAATCGGGAATAAAACCAAAGTGCTTGGGTACAATTTTTTGAATCCGTTATTACATGTTTGCTCTAGTTTTTGTTGTTTTTTATGTTGAAACGAGCTTTCTTTATCCATGGATAATGAATTTTGATATATTAAGGTATCCGTATTTATAGAAGCTTTAATTTTCGTGTTTATCCTAATTATCGGTTTAGTTTATGCATGACGAAAAAGAGCATTAGAATGGTCTTAGTTTTTGAATATGCAGACAATTAAAAAAAACATTGAGACAATTATGAATTTCGTTGAGTTTTCTTTACTTGATCGATCAGGGAGATTATCACAAGATGAAAGATTTGTAGGGGAAGAAGGGAGGGGAGAATTCTTAGTTTGGGAAGTAATAAGGCGAAATGAGCTAATCTTTTTTAGTAGATGGACTTGAAATAGGAGGTTGGAATCGAAGATAAGGTCCAAAAGGATAGTGTTTGGGGTTTAAGGGGGCGTTTGGGGCGCAAGGTGGATTATTATAGTTGGTGGGTTATTATAGTTGGTGGGTTATAATAGTCTGTGTTTGAGGTGCAGAGTTGTATAGTCTGGGTTTAGTAAGTCTGTGTTTGGGGTGCAGAGTTGTTTAATCTGTGTTTAAAATACAGTTTTCTTTAAATATGTGTTTATGTTAGTTTATTTTGTGTTTGGGGTGCAGAGTTGTTTAATCTGTGTTTAAAATACAGTTTTATTTAAATATGTGTTTATGTTAGTTTATTTTTTTCTACAACTTTTTGTTGTATTTATATAGTTAAATGTATATTACATATTAATTTTTTAAAAGTTAAAAAAATAAATATTATTTAGGAAATCACAAATAATCGACAACAAGAGGCTCGGTGGAGAGAGAAATAATACAGTTTTCTTTAACATGGAGTTTGAAATATGTGTTTATGTTAGTTTATTTTTTTTCTACAACATTTTGTTATATTTGTATAGTTAAATGTATATTACATATTAATTTTTTAAAAGTTAAAAAAATAAATATTATTTAGGAAATCACAAATAATCGACAACAAGAGGCTCGGTGGGGAGAGAAATAATACAGTTTTCTTTAACATGGAGTTTGAAATATGTGTTTATGTTAGTTTATTTTTTTTCTACAACATTTTGTTATATTTGTATACTTAAATGTATATTACATATTAATTTTTTAAAATTTTTAAATATAAATATTATTTAGGAAATCACAAACAATCGACAGGTTCGGTGGAGAGAGAAATTTGGATGAAATGGAAGATAAAAAATCGTGAGGTGAGGAAGACAAAGAGAGAGAAAAAATCGGTAAATTGAGTGAAAAAAATAGAGAAAAAAAAAACAAAGAGAGAATAAAAATCGAAAAATTTAATGAAAAAAAAAAAAATATATATATATATATATATACACGTTACAGTAAACACTCTAGCAACCGGGGGTTATAATAACCCAGCCCCAACTTATAGTTGGGGCTCCAAACATGAAGTGGGCTACCCTACCCAACTTGGGGGTCAAACAACCCCTAAGAGAGTTGGATCTCCAAAGGCAGCTCCAGAGTGTTTGACTAAGTGCCCAATTAACCCACAAAAGTAACAGAAATCTGGGAGTCGTTCATACCGAATTAAGATCCAACTTTTGGCCTGAGAGTTTCAATTGAAAGCTTAATACCCCTCCTAAGAGGCTTACTAATGTCAATAGCAATACGAATTCTTAGGCTAACTCCCCAACATCGACCCATATCATCATCTTCAACATCTATGAAAGTCCCAATTGCATTTTCTATTTCAGTAGCTAATAGTCTTGTACGACATATAATTGGTAAGTCAATGAAATGAACCCACATAGGGACTTTTGAAAATGTCATATCAAAGGGTTTAATCAAAGGATGTGGCTCAGCTAAAACGAGAAGACTTTTTATAAAAAAAATCCATGGGCCTAAAAGTAGACTGCGATTGAGGTTAGCAATGTTAGAAAAAATAAAAACGAAAAAATTATTGGATAGGTTATGAACAAGAAGATGTGTTTGATTCCAAATTTTTCGAAAAGATGTTTGCATAGTGTCACTAGTGATAAATCTTTGGCAAAGAAGGTTTGCCTAGTAAATGTAGATTGAGATTGAAAAGAGAAGGATTGATGGAAAGATGGGGAAGGGAGATAATTGTTTGAGACATTTTGTTTAATTCTAATATCAAATCTTCCTCTTCCATACCGGGCAACCAGATCAGAAGAAAGGATCTTTAGAAATCAAGAAAGCAAAAATTTAAGGAGTTAGAGGGAGTAAACTAAGTAGAATAAAAGCTAAAGAAGAGGAGTAAGACAAACAAAGCAGCAACAAGGCTGAAGGCACTGCACAGGGGCGAAAAAATCACACTTGAATGGTGGAAAGAACCCTCAGACGAATCAAGGGACAAAGCTCTCACTTCTTGAAGAGTTCTTGGAGGATTTGAAAAGCGGAACTGAAAGGATTACGAGATAATATTAGTGATACTAAAAAGAAAAAAAAATGAAATGGATGATATTTTATGAATAAAAAATAGGAATTTGTTTAGTTTGGTGATTAATTTGAAATTAGGAATAATGATGGAATTTGAGTGTGTATAAATTTGGTTCGTAGGCATGGTTGAAGTACCTGGTTTCTTTGCTTTTTAATTTTTAATGGAAAAAGGATATTATTTTATTTTTAGTTAAATTATGTGTATTCAAGACTTACTAAAATGTTTTTTCTTAAAATAAATAAAATAAAAAATACTTACTAAAATATTATTTACATTAATTGAAAAGAATATCTCCAAAATTAAAGATACATCATAGTCATTTTAGTTTACTAATATATATATATATGGTTTGTCAAACCGAGCATAGCTCGATTGACATGTATCATTAACTTTATGAGTTCAATTCCGCATTAATTAAAATACCTTTTCAAAAAAATAATAATATATTTATATGAAAAATTGTAGCGGATATAACACATTTTGATTTTTTTTTTTTTTTTTGCAAATATGACAATTTTTATTTACCGATAACAGTTAATTTCTAGTTCTATTAGTGACTATCACTAATTTTTGTCATATTTACAAAATATTTTATATTTGGCTATGTTTACAATTATCTTAGGTCAGATGACTATTTATTCAACCATCTCTCTATTTATATATATTTATATATATATATATACGCGCCAAATTTACTCTCTTTTTTCCCATTAAGGTTACATTATAAGATAACACTCGAAAATATCCATCGATACTCTTTTAGAAAATTAATTTTATAAATTTTGCAATGTTAATTAATTAATAAAAAAAATATTATTAATTTTCTGATTGCAATATTAATTAATTAATAAAAAAATATTATTAATTTTCTGAGCATAATTCAATTGACAAAAAAAAATAATAATTTTAATTTAGCATATTAATTCTAATAATGAAGTCATTTTAAGGAATTAAGTTAGGAGAGATATTGCCTTTTAGAATTCAAATAATTAATTTATTAATTATATATATTTTTTTTTTAGTACATTGAAGTGGAAAATTCGAACCACAAACCTTTTGGTCATCAAGTCATAATATATGTGAACTATGCTCGCTTTGGTTATTATTAACCTTCCTATTTCAGCAAATAAGAGGAGAAAAAATCTGAATTTCACCTTAAAGAATGCAATACATGCTATGCTACTGATTGAGAATTATGACCACTTTCACAAATAATTAATGTAGTGACATGCTTGAAATTGTAGTTTATTATTATTTTTTTTATTTTTTTTAAAAGTTAGAGCGAGGCACAATGGTTCAATTTTTTTTAATATACTATAGTCTTGTCTTTTAGTAGAAAAATAAAATCTATTTTTTAAAAAAAATAATAATTGCATCATTTTTAGGGCTGGTTGCACAAATAGCAATCAGACTCAAACTAATTGCAAATTTAGTAAACTTTAAAATGTTTTGCAAATATGGCAAAAAAATCCGCTTCTATCACTGATAGACTTTATCATATTACTGATAGACTTCTATCAGTGATAGACTATTATTACTGACAAAAATCTATAAAAAGTTGAGGTATCAGATAGACTTTATCATATTACTGATAGACTCCTATTAGTGATAGACTATTATTACTGACAAAAATCTATAAAAAGTTGAGGTATCAGATAGACTTCTATCAGTCATAAGATATCAGCGACAGAAATTGCTATATCCGCAATTTTTTTAAAAACATGCTATATTCTTAATTATCTTATTCTAAATTGACATCCGTTACAATTTTCTTCATTTTTAATACAAATAATTATGTTATTAACTATAGAGAAATTGCCTTTTGGAATTTGAATAATTAATTTATTATTAATATAATTAAGGTAATGACATGCTTGCAAATTGCAATGGTAGAAATTAGAGGAAGGGCACGATATTTGAAACTTTATTTTTTTTAGATCTCTTTATACTAAATAGATTTGTTTTTGTTTAGAAAAATAAATTAAATTATTTATTAGGGAGAAAATTACTCTTTTAAAATTTAAATAACTCGGTATTCTTAATAATATTTTAATAAAAACTAAAGCAGATTAAAAAAAATAACAATAGAAATTAAAGTAATGACGGTAGGAGTTTAAAAAAAGTTTTTTCAATATTAAAAAAAAGAAACAAAGTTTTTTAAACGTCCAAGAACTTTTAATAATGTATTATAGTGTATATATAGTGATATATAAGGTATTACAATTGACATATTATATAAACTTATTCCAAATAAAACATAAATAAAAAGACAAAACCATCTTAAAACTTATCTTACATTCATTGATAACAAAGAAAAATATAAAATAGTAAAATACTCCCGATTAAATTAATGCAATAACCAAAAATCTAATGAGAGAAGGCTGCTAAATTTTAATCCAAAAATGAAATTTCTTTCCAAAAACACAAAATAGTTTATGTTTATATTGATTAAAAAACAAATTATGTTTATAGTCAACGCATACCGACATGGTGCATGTAATTAATTACAGCAACCGTAATTACTAATTGAAACCTTATTAGGGAAAAATGAGACTCCCTAAATACTTATTAAAAAATATAGAAGGTCCACCTCCTATATCTTCCCTTTAAATTGCCATAATTAGAAACTCTAAACCATTTCTTTTATGCTAATTACTCCCCAAAATTGCCTATAAATTTGCTTAAATTTTCCCAAAAGGATCACAATTCAATTCACAAAGCTTAGTCTTTCTCTTCAGTCAAAAAAAGAAAAGAAAAGATTTATCTTTTTTCTGATAATCCATAATCACCATGGAATTCTTTTGGCTTTCATCGCTCTTTTTGTTAATGTTCATTTTTTCCAATCAACTCCCTCTTATCAGTAAGAAACTTCTTTTTTGTTATTATTTGATCCCTTCTTTCTCCTTTTTGTTCTGATGTGTTGAATTTTTTTGTTGTAGGTGGCGCCGGCACGGTCGGAGTCAACTACGGGCTGAACGGGGATAATCTTCCGATACCGAGCAATGTGATAAAGCTATACGGGCGATGTGGAATAAATATAGTGAGGATATTTGAACCGAACCATGGAGTATTAGATGCGATGAGAGGCCAAGCGAATTTAGCATTGTGGTTGGGGACGAGAAATCAAGACATACAAGGGTTTGCTACGGACCAAAATGCGGCCAATGCTTGGGTTAACGCTAACGTGGTTCCTTATTATGGAAATGTCAACATTGCTTATATCACCGTTGGCAATGAAGTTGTACCTGGCGATGCGGCCACACCATTTGTAGCTAATGGCATTAAGAATATAATGAAGGCGCTTGTGAACGCGGGCGTCAAAAAAGATATCAAGGTATGTTTGAGTTGACATTTCTAAAAGATAGAAACTTATGGTATAGATGATTGATTGATGAGTTTAATCTAAAATCGTTATACAGGTGACGACAGTGGTGGCCATGTCAGCGTTGGGAGTTTCATACCCACCATCGGCCGGAGCGTTCACCCCCGCCGCCGCGGGACCACTAAAAGACATCGCACAAGTGTTAGGCTCATCCGGCGCACCAATCTTAGTAAACGCGTACCCATATTTCGCGTACGCATCAAACCCACAACAAATCTCCCTAAGCTACGCCCTGTTCACAGCCACGGCGCCGGTGGTGGTGGACGGAAATCTAAAGTACTACAATCTGCTGGACGCGATGGTGGACTCATTCTACGCCGCCCTGGAGAAGATCGGCGGGGGGGGAGTGAGAATCGAGATATCGGAAACGGGGTGGCCGAGCAAAGGGAACGAGCCGTACACGAGCGTTGAGAATGCATTGACGTATAACAGAAACTTTGTGAAACATGTGACGAGTGGAGTCGGAACTCCGAAGAGGCCGAATGTGAAGTACGATGGGATTTTGTTTGAAATGTTTAATGAAGATCTTAAGGCGCCCGGAGTTGAGCAGAATTTTGGGTTTTTTAATCCCAATATGCAGCCGGTTTATCCCTTTTGGAATTGCTGAAAAAATTACCATTCATACACATTTCTAATACCTTTATTAACTCCTATTTTAATAAAATATCTCATTTTCCTTAATTACCAGCTTTTAAGATTATTTCCTTCTACATATTTCAACTCACATTATCAACTCTTTTTTTTTTTAAAAAAAAACAACATTATCAACCAGTTAAAAAGAAACTTTTAAGTTATGAATCGGGAATAGAACCAATGTGCGATGCTTGGGTACAATTTTTTGAATCCGTTATTACATGTTTGCTCTAGTTTTTGTTGTTTTTTATGTTGAAACGAGCTTTCTTTATCCATGGATAATGAATTTTGATATATTAAGGTATCCGTATTTATAGAAGCTTTAATTTTCGTGTTTATCCTAATTATCGGTTTAGTTTATGCATGACGAAAAAGAGCATTAGAATGGTCTTAGTTTTTGAATATGCAGACAATTAAAAAAAACATTGAGACAATTATGAATTTCGTTGAGTTTTCTTTACTTGATCGATCAACCCCAAACTTCGTTTATTTTCAATTACATAAACGATCTTTTAAATTAGTCAAAGCTCTTTCGTTTATGATAACTTCTCTATGGACCAGTACCAGTTGTGTGTTGTTTCATTGAATTTGCTTCATTAATAGGTTTACAATTTGACTTTGATTGTTATGGACGGGTACCAAGATATAGTCTTAGACAAACAAACTTAATTTTGATCGCGAATATGACAACAATTTGCGGGTATGGTAACAATCAAAATGACTCCCTGCTTTAATATGAGCATAAATGTGCCTGCATATATATATATAATATCAAAAAAAAAAAAATGTAAAAAATGGTGAATTTAATTAATGATCTGAAAATACAAATATGATAAAAGATTGTTTAGAGTGTTAATAGCTTAATAATATCTTTATATAAACAATATTTTACAATATTATATAATTCATATTATACATGCTTTAATTTTTTTTTAAAATAAGTGAGTTTTTTTTTAGTTTAAAGTATAATAGTTTGGTCCATGCACAGTTCATTTTAGTTATGGAACTTTATAACAAATTTAGTCTGTGTATTTTCAATAAATTTTAAAACTAGTTTTTATGTTAATTTCTATCAAATTTAGTAAAATAATAATAATAATTTCAATTAAAAAAATACACCATGTGAATATATTTCAAAAATTTATAAAATGGAAGAAAAGAAGACAAAAAAAAAAAAAACATTTTTTCAAAAATTAACAACAATCTAATTTATTTTAAGATTTATATTGAGAGTACATGAACTAAAATACAATAAGTCTCAAAGTACACAGACAAATGATGTAATATTTATTTTAAACTTTTTAATTCAATATGTGAGGACTGAAGATATAATTCAAACCTATAACCTTTTAGTCGAGATTATGTTATAGAGACTTATTATTTTAAAAAATTTAACTCTCTAGATTAACTATAGGAATTAATTTTAAATTTTATTGAAAATATATGAACTAAAATGAAACGAAATTTAAAGTATAAAGACCAAAATTATATTTTAATCGATACATAACAAGTTAATATCGAATGGAGATAATTAATATAATTTTTTTTTGAAACGATAGTTAATTAAAAAAATTAAAACAAAGCAAAACACTACATAAAATTTAAAATATATATTAAAAAAAACAATGACTATGTGGCATATTAAAACTATAATATTGGACCTTAATGTTATTTAGAAATAACATTGAGCATTTATTAATTTCCCTTGAACAATGTTTATCATATTGCTAAACCTAATTTGGTAATCGTATGCACTCTGCACTAACATACTTAAAAATAATTTATTTATGTGGTTCAAAAAAAAAAAATATCCTCTAAAAAAGGAAACAAACACTGGCATTAATTTTAACCAATTATATTTTTTTAAAACAAACAAATTATTAACCAATTATATTTTTTTAAAACAAACAAATTAGATGAGTATTGTTATGCATGTATCCGTATTTACCATATGGGGTTTGAAGTCAATGTTTGTTGTTCACCACAAAAGTCAATAAACCAAGAGCTTTTGGAATAGTTGCGGTGAAGTAGGTAGGTTTACAAAGCCCTATCTTTAATTTAAATCTAATTTAAATACACACAAAAATTAATAAATTCAATTTTTATTTAATGTTTGTTGTTTAGTGTGGGCTGCAATTGAAAACTCTTTAGATATGCTTTCCTCTTCTTATGTGAAAGTAGATGGAGTTTTCTTTTGACGGATTTTTCCTGAGCTGCCTCATCTCCTTGTGAGATTGATTATTGTTTGGATGCTGGTTTTTAATGGAATAAGTTCTTAAATAATAATAATAATAAAAAAAAAAATTAATTTGTTCATTTTTAATATAATTTTTTTGTAAAACAAATACTAAGAGAAAGAAAATATTGGAATAAAGAAAAAATCACTACTTTTTATTCTATTATTTTTTTTATAAAAAAAATTACTATAAAATGAACATATTAAAAACATATTACAATTGTTTTTGTTTGGAAGGACCTTAAAAGAAGAATAGTGCAATATGAGTACTTCTCAATTGGTCATCCAACTAGTACGATTCTAGGTCAAACACGCTTAACAATTATGATGTGATCCGGTACATAGTGTTAGTATATTTTTATAATATTTATTATTTATTTTAACTCTAACTTCTAAGGTCCACTATTTAGTTGTTCACTTTTACATTAAATTATTATTGCTTCATTGGTTAAAATCTTGTTTTTGTTTCTAGATTTAAAAAAATTAAGTCAGTTTATCATGGATCTTTCATTCTTTGTTTTTTATTTTTAGAAAAATTAATTAGATTTAAAAGACGAAGTTTCAAATTTTAGATAAGATTTTGATTTAGAAATATTTGTTTAAAGTAGATTAGGAGATAATATCATTGATACTATATAAACAACATTTAAAAAGATAAAAAAAAAATGAAATGGATGATATATTTTATGAATAAAAAATAGGAATTTGTTTAGTTTGGTGATTAATTTGGAATTAGGAATTAGGAATAATGATGGAATTTGAGTTTGTATAAATTTGGTTCGTAGGGATGGTTGAAGTACCTGGTTTTTTTGGTTTTTAATTTTTAATGGAAAAAGGATATTATTTTCTCCTGTGAGAAGAGTGCCGTTCTTCGCATGTTACAATTTCAGTATCAATCTCTTCTTCTTCTTCTTCTTCTTCTATTCGCTTGCTTCCAATTCCATCTTCGTTCTCGCATGGCGGACCAACAATAAGCACGAACTCAATTACCATTCCGTCTCCGGCGTAAATTCAATCCCCATTTGCCCCAACTTCTTCCCCGATTCGTCTTTCTATCTGCTCTCTTCTCCTACTCCCAAACTTTTGCATTCTTCCGAGACCGCATTGCTTTGATACAGCCTACCCGAGACCACTTACCCAAACTCGCTTCGTTTTCCGTTCTTTCCAATTTCAATCACTGCTCTCAAGGTCAGTATTATTCCTCAATCCCTCCGTATTGCTTGTTTGCTAGGATTTACTTTGGTTTTATTTCGTTTCGCAGATTTTTGTTTATGATGATTATAGGTTACGGAATCGAAGTTTATGCTCTAGGGTTTTGTTATTTGCACTTCTGTTGTTGTTTTCTCTGATGTTTTACTCCTCTTTAGGGGTCCTCTGATTGAATTTATTGCGGGGGTTTCAAGTGTTGCTTCGAAATTCCGAGTCTTCTTTCTCTCTGTCAACGTAGATATAATCTCCATTTACCGCCATTTTACGCTGTGATGACGGGCTTCTGACTTATTCACGCTTGCTTCCAATACGTTATTTGGGGGAAGATGGATGAGGGAAAGAGAGTTTCTCTTCTTCATTCCATTGCATTTTCTTTCAAATAGTCTTTATATCATTGCCATTGCGTTCTTTTGCAGTCAGGCTTCGAAACTTTGCAATTGCCGCTGAACGTTCGGGGTTTCAAGCAATATTGTCATTGTAAATTAGAGCTCAGTAACGATTTCACTGTTATGCATGGATATGTTCAGTTTGTAGTGATTATGTTTTATTAGGCAGAATTTGTTGTCGGTGGAGAATCAATCTGCAAGACAGGGTGGGAAGTTAGCAAGTCTGTAGATAAGGATTAAAATTGTTATTTAGGTTGAGTCAAATATTTCCTTTCCATCCTCTTCAAAAAATTTGTAATATTGGCATCCGTCTTGTCTAACTCTTTTATTTCATTGATGCCTCTATAAACATTTATAGCACTTTCATGCTTTTCGGCGGGCATTAGGAAGGGACTATTACTTCTGGTGGTGTTTTTTCTTAATAATTATTCAAAGAATGTGGTAAAGGATGCAAGAAGTGTTATTCAGTTATGTTTGATCATGTTTAATGCTCACTATGGAAAGAAGTGAACCTACATTAGTTCCAGAGTGGCTGAGAAGTTCTGGAAGTCTTTCTGGGAGTGGGATTTCAGCCCAACAATTTGCATCGTCTTCTTCTCACTCAGGTATTTTATAGTTTACAATATTTTGGACACCAACCTATTCATTTTGCATACTATCTTATTTTTATTTTAAGGAATCTATTGTTGAATTGCTTTTCTTCCTTTGTGGTTGCCAACTTTTCATCACCCTTTCATTATATTCAATAATTTGTTATTACTCATTGTTTACTAGATGTTTCTTCTCAAGCTCAGTACTCGAGAAGTAGAACTTCAAAGAGCATTAGCGATATAGATAAACCACATTTTGACTTCTTGGATTGGTCATCTTCATCAAGCTCGAGGAGGAGTTCTAGTAATGGCCCTGGAAAGAATGCTTACAGTAGTTTCAATAAGAATCATCGTGATAGGGACCGTGAGAAGGAGAAAGAAACGTCAAATCTTGGGGACCCCTGGGGTCATGACTTTTCTGGCCCTCTGGTAAATATATTTTCCAGTAGAGTTGAGAAGGAAACTTTGCGGCGTTCACATTCAATGGTATCTAGGAAGCAAGGTGATTTATTTCCTCCAAGAGTTGCTGTTGACTCGAAAAGTGGAGGCTATAATCATAAGGCTAGCAGTAATGGCTTTCATTCAGGAAGTAGCATTAACGGTTTCACTGATAAGGCTGTTTTTGACAAGGATTTTCCATCACTTGGATCAGAAGAAAGGCAAGGAGGACCAGATGTAGGAAGAGTATCATCTCCTGGCTTGACCACATCTGTTCAGAGCTTGCCTATTGGAAATTCAACTTTGATTGGTCGGGATGGATGGACATCAGCTCTGGCTGAGGTTCCAACTATAGTCACAAGCAGTACAGCTGCTCCATCATCTGTTCAACAGACTGTTGCTGCTAATTCTAGGTTGGGGTCTCCAAATGCAACAACTCCGCGTAAGATGGCTGAAGCTTTAACACAGGCACCATCAAGAGCTCGTGTTACACCTCAGTCAACCGAGGTAGTTGCTTTCCTCTCAAACATTTGTAGGAAACATTTACTGCAGTTAATGTAATGCCATTCTTTGTTTGTAGTTATCTGTCAAGACACAGAGGCTCGAGGAATTAGCTATTAAGCAGTCTAGGCAATTAATCCCAGTAACGCCTTCAATGCCTAAAGTTTCAGTAAGTTTTTCTCCTGTGACATTTTTTTTTAATAGTTTATGCAATGGAAACCTATATTTTTCCATATTCTTCTGTTTATCTTCTTTGTGTCTAATATGGGTTCCGTATCTTCTGGCCAATTGTATTAGTAAAGAATTTGCTTCGGAGTTGTAATTTTTTTTAATCCATGGACAGAAGCTTTCCTTAGGAATTGTTTGCAGGTTATACTTCTTCTCATGGTAACCTTAATCTCACTCAGTTTTTGGAGACAAAATATGGGTAACCTAATAATAGCTAAAATGTGATGGCATGATATGAATGGGACTTCCTTTTAAAGTTCAAATTTTGATATTTTGATGACATAGGCACTTAGGAGACAGGTTGTTCTTACCTGTTCACCATTGGATTTACATAATTGAGCATTCATGATCATGAGAACATGTTGGCTGCAAGGTGGGATGTTGTTCTTCTAGTTAATGTTTGAATTAGAAAATTTCAGTAATAAAGTGGAAGTGAAACTAGTTCATTGTCATTGTTAAGCATAATCATTTATTATCTTATTTTATTGCTGAATATGGAAGACTTCTATAAGAAGTGATAAAAATATGAAAATGCCGTCTTGAAGTTCAGCACAAGAATTAGAGATTCATAGTCAAAGCCGAGTGGACAAGATTGAGACACATGTAAGCTACTGAAAATGATATTTATGAAATGGGACTAAGTATACAAAGTTTTCAGAACTGAAGCTTCTTGAAGAAGCAACTAAAGAAACATTTCTAAAAGATGTGAAGGTTCTTTTCGTAGGAGTTGGAAAAATCTTCTATTTCTTAAAAAGCAAATCTCCCGTAAAACAGATCAATGGCATTTAGCCACAATCTCACTAAACAAACTCCCTTGTCCTCAAACTTCCTGTTCCACTTCAACTACAACCCATTGGCCAGTACTGCAGCTAGGGACCCCTACGGTCCAGAAGATCCTACTATACCCTACAAATGGACAGTTTCCCTATGCTCTTTTTATATTCAATCTCACCCTTTAATTGCAAGCCAGCCCTCATTGTACTCAATTTCGCCGTGAAGGTTCTTTTCGTAGGAGTTGGAAAAATCTTCTATTTCTTAAAAAGCAAATCTCCCGTAAAACAGATCAATGGCATTTAGCCACAATCTCACTAAACAAACTCCCTTGTCCTCAGACTTCCTGTTCCACTTCAACTACAACCCTTTGGCCAGTACTGCAGCTAGGGACCCCTACGGTCCAGAAGATCCTACTATACCCTACTAATGGACAGTTTCCCTATGCTCTTTTTATATTCAATCTCACCCTTTAATTGCAAGCCAGTCCTCATTGTACTCAATTTCGCCGTGTTAGTCCCTTTTTGAGCGATACTGATTGGTGATTGCATAGTTTTGTATAATCTGATACTTTCTGTCTTGGGAATCCTTTTTCTCAGTCCTCTTATTTTAAGAGGGAACAATTGTCTTTTAAACATCATTCTTGATTACAAAGAAGCTTTCATGATCATTATATCAAAATAGATATGCTAATGATGAAATAATAGAATCTTAGAGGAAAAGGTATTTATTCCATATAGAAAAGATTTTCTGGTGAAATAACATTCTCTGAAACCTTATACATGTTGTAAAAGACAATTGTAATGAATAACTGAATGTGTTGACTGCAAAACTTTACATTATCTCAGATTTGTTGGCTCATTTTCTTCTCAGGTTCTTAATTCTTTTGAAAAATCAAAGACCAAAGGAGCATCCAGAACTGCTGAACTGAATGTGCCTGTCAAGGTTAGTCAACAACAGCTCCCTCTAGTGCAGCATAATAGTCAACCTCTTCGAGGTGGACAAGTCAAGTCTGATTCTCCAAAGACCTCTCATGGGAAATTTCTGGTTCTCAAACCAGTATGGGAAAATGGGGTGTTAAAAGATGGCTCAAATCCTGTTAGTAATGTCAACAGTAGAACTCCAAATTGCCCACCTTCTTCTGTTGCCTCTTCAGCAACACCTAACTCTTCGAGGAACCAAAACAACCTGAATCCTCCATCCTCTCTTGAGCGGAAGGTGGCTGCCTTGGATCTTAAATCAGGATCCACTTTGGAAAAGAGACCCCCTTCTACTCAGTCGCAAAGCAGGAATGATTTCTTTAATCTCATAAAGAAGAAAACTTTGGTAAATGGCTCCACTTGTCTTCAAGATTCTGGTATTTGCACATCTCACGTCAAGGAAAAATCTGGCATAGTGAACGGGGTAGTAGTTGTTGCTGCTGTGCATCCTTCTACTGTTACAAATGATGAGGTGACTAGCAATGGCAATACCACTGAAGAGGTTCAGAGGTTTTCTGAGGTTGTGAATAAGAGTTTGAGCCGTAACATAGCATTATGTACAGATGAGGAAGAGGCTGCATTTCTTCGTTCTCTTGGATGGGAAGAAAATTCAGGAGAGGATGAAGGACTTACAGAAGAGGAGATTAATGCTTTTTATCAGCAGGTTTGGTGTTTTATTCCTATCTTGTCATTAAAATTCTTGGCTTCTGCATTACTTGGTTATCATTGTTTGATTTCAATGTCAGTTTTCTTATCAAAAGAAATTTTGCCTCCAGTATCCAGGGAGTCTGATCTTTCTTTTTTGGATTTTCTGTTTTTTTTTAATGCTTAATTGTGTTAAGAACTTGCTGGTCAGTAATAAGGCTTGATTAGTTGTCATCGGAACAAGTTATAAACTCAGATTTCCCTGAAGTCATGGGATCAATTCTTGTGTTCACTAACCTATGAAGTTAAGTATTATTGATTACCCAATGTTAAATATTGTAGATGATATATGCTTTGTTTAGTCGTTTTAAGAGACAAGTTAAAGTGCTCATAAGCTAGCTTAGATATTGGAACACTACGATTATCAAAAGGGAAAATAAATCACTGAGTTTTTAAGTTGAGCCACAAACTAACCATTATGGGTTGATCTAGTGGTCAATAAGGGTCTTAGAAATAATAAAGCATTTAGATAGAATGGGTTCAAACCATTGTAGCCACCTACCTAGGATTTAATATCCTACGAGTTTTCTTGGCAACCAAATGTAGTAGGGTGAGGGTCAGACGGTTGTCCCGTGAGATTAGTCGAGGTGCGCTCAAGCTAGCCCGGACACTCATGAATATAAAAAAAGGTTTGCGTTACAAACTATTCATGAGACAATAGATATCAATCCTGACATTGTCGCTTCATTATTTTCTTTTTCCCGTTTCATTTTGGACAGGACAAGGTCTACTGTTTTGGCATTTGCTCATGAGGATATCTATGATTTAACAACAATATCTAGTAATGCAATAGAATTTGACTTTAGGCGAATTGCTACAGTACATATAATTTAAGAACTCGGTTGTTTTTATGCGACATTTTCCGGCCACTCAAAACTCGTTCGATTGTTTTGTTGCAGTACATGAAGCTGAAGCCATCTTTGAAGCCAATCAAATGTAAGTCACCAGAACCCTCCAATGCTGTCTGAATATGATGATCTTTCTTGTGGGATCTGTCAGTTTCGACTCATCTGACTTGGTGATCCCAAATGCCTGATATCAACTTGTTTTTGTGGTAAGTTGTCTAGGGTTTCTTCCCATTTTTCTTTTAACCGGGTTAAAGAAAAAAAAATGACAATGTTGGGCAGGAAGTAGAGAGTGAGTGTTGGTTTAGCGAAGTGCAATAAGTGATGAGTTACGAAGTCTCTGCTTGCTTACAATACAACTGAATTTTTGGTTTTTCTGAAGAACAGTTGGAAAAGGGTTGGATAGGAGATGATGTACTTTTGTTTGCAATTGCAGCTGAAGATGGCACTGCAATTTGCATATTTTCGGTATTTTGGCCCTTTTGTTACTCTTTAAGATTGATCCTATAAAAAGGCCTTGCTTTTCTTTTCACGAGCTTACATTTACATGGGGAAAAATTAATTTTAACCGTTAGTATCACCAGTAGGAATTATGCTTACTTTAGTTTTTATTTTATTTGATCTTATTGGAGTTTATTATCGAAATATTAGGGCATGTTTGGCAGGTTACAGATTCAGGTCCAATGAATATGCTTTTGGTATGCAATTAGATTCTATTTTTTATAACTATTTTCGGATTATGTGATTCAAATCAATATAAATTCTGAAAACTTTTTTTGTTTTTGTTTTTAGTGCATCTAAATTTTTAATTTTTAATTTGAAATTTTAAAATATAGAATTATATTTAAAAGGGTAATTTTTTTTAATAAATATAGTATTTTATAAGCTTAATTTATTTCTGTTAAATTAAAATATGTATAATATAATATATTATAAATATATATACACACAATATATACCATAAAATACGTGCATAAATTAATTAATAATAGTTTAAACATATTTTGAAAAATTGGTTAAATTGAGATTCAATTTCTAAATTTGTTATTAAACACTTATCTGAAAGCAATTTAGGGTATATTTAGAATGACTTGCTTAAAAAAAATATTTTTAATTAAAAAAATAATATTTTAAGCCCTTAAAGTAATTTCAGGTTTTTTTTTTTTTTTTTTTTTTTTGAGTACATTGGGTGGGGGGATTCGAACCACAGACCTCTTGGTCATCAAGTCGTATATATGCCAGCTGAGCTATGCTCGCTTTGGCTTAAAGTAATTTCAGGTTGGTTCTTACCTTCTCCATATATATACTACAGAGATATTTAATTTGAAGGTGTTCTTTATGCACCAAGTATCTTAAAGAAATTAATAAAAAAATTGATATGTTTATCTCAAAGAAATTAATAAAAAATAATAAAAAAATTGATATGTTTATCTTAAAGAAATTAATAAAAAATAATAAAAATAATTTATATGTTTATCTTAAAGAAATTAATAATAAATAAAAATAATATTAAATTTTATGTGTTTATACTTTCAATGTTTCTGACTCCCCTGCAGCAGCATCCACCGCCACTGATATTTAATTTTTTCGTTGAGATTTTTTTCTTAAAAAAAAAAAAAAACAATGTAATGTGGTATAATCATATGGGCTCTTCTTTAGTGGGGATCATCTAATTCACTTTAATATACAGTAACGTAATGGATTGGAGAAAAGGTGCACAAATACTCAATATATTGGAGCATATCAAATTAACAAATTCTAGCTTATGATAATTGGAACACTAACTCCTTTTTATTAGCATTGGACCAACTACATGAAAAGAGTAAATTCACTTTATTATTATTATTATTATTATTTAAATTTATAATGTATAACTTTTGCAGCCGACTTGTGTTTTTCTTTTTAAATATAATTAAATAAGTATTATATTTTAAAGTTTTTAAAATCATTTAGATTTTGTGATGTTTTTAAGGAGACATATATTTTGTGTATTTTCAAATATAGTAGGAATTTTGAAATTTTACAAAAACAACCTAATCCAAATTAAATTCAACCAGCACATTATATGTAGTATAATTTTTGACATTTTAGACGAGAATAGAGTATAATGTCTTAACCTATTTATATGTGTCACACTATATGTAGTATAATTTTTTTAGTGAAACCATTGTTTAAGAGATAATTTTTTATAAGCTAGTCTTTAAATTGGCCAATTTGAGCACAAGTTTAGTTGGATAAAATAGTAATCACCTCAAGAGATTAGATTTCTCTCATGGATATTAATGACGTAGTTTGTGTGGGGCAAAGGTGATATGTTTCCGATTGACATATATTCATTCCCATGAGTTCAAATAACAAATTCTCATACCCAAAAACTCGAAAAAAGAAAAGAAGAAGTAATGAATATTAATAACATAGTCGGTAAAGACGTAAAGATAATTTATTTTGTTTGAATGGAAGAAGAAAGTTTCTTAAAATTAAGATGAACAAAAATAAGAAATTGGGATGGCCCACAGAAGAATCGAGAAAGGTTGTATTTTGATATTTTGAATTGTTTAGGTGGGTGCATTGGCTTGAGGGTGGATCCATTTAGTGAGAAATGAAGATGAGATTGAGTTAGAATTGGAAGGGTTGGCCTTAAGCTTCACCCAAAGGTCAAATTTAGATGTTCTATATTTTGGCTGATGCATGCAATTGCCCTTCCCCAGTTGCCTTTGTTTCTAGATTGGGATTTGGTTTTTGTTTTTGTTTACTGCAAACAAAGAAAGAAGCATTATCATTTCCTCCTTTATTTTCCTTTCCTTCTTTGCCTCCTCTTTAATTAATTTAATTGCCTTCATTCATCTAATTCATTCCTATAATGCATTGAATTCCACTTTTAAATCATCACACCACCACCCAATAATTCAATTTATCTATCTTTTACTTCTTTTCTCATACCACTCCAATCTGCTCCCTCAACCACAATTATAACCTCTCCCAACAACGACATAACTCAACTGACATAATGTCTCAATATGTTGTAAAAAAAAAAAACACAATTATAACATCTACATCCGGCGATTTTTTTTAAGGAGATAGAACATTTTATGACGGTCTTCTAGAATAATTTGTCCATGTCATCGATATAATGTATAATGTTGTAAATAATATTACGTCTTCTCGTTTTTACACATTACCTATCACGTCAATTTTCAGAAAAAATATATATTTTTTTGAACCAATTTCAAATTTCAAGAAAAAAAAAAAACAAAACCTTTTGAAGCCTAGGAGATAATTAAAACTTATCCTTAAAGGAGTATACTTTATCTAAATTCATATTAATATTTTGATGTCTCATTTTTGTTTTTTTGGTTTCTATTGACTTGAATACATAAATGTATTTCAAAAATGTTGTTCAACTATTATAAACGATTTACATTGATCCAAAGTGTTAGTTGTAGCGTTTTTGCGCTTCCAAACCTCGTGAGTCACTTATTTCTTCTCTGAAACACAAGAGATGATAAGTTAAAACTCTTTGAAAAAAAAAATTATAGAACCATGGTTTGTATGAAAATTTACTTTATACCTATATAATTTTGTAGTAAATTATATTATTAATAATAAAATGTTTTAATCTCAAATAAAAATGTCAATTATCTATTATATTTTTTCTATGTTTTTAAAAAAGAAGAGAGAAAAAAAAATCGTCTCCCCTGAATTGATTTATTTATTATTTTAATTTCTTTATGAGAAGAAAATTAAAGAAATCTTTTTATTATTATTATTATTATTATTTCTTCCTCAACTAATCCAAATAAAAACATAAAAACCAAAAATTCATTAAAAAAATAGATCGAATCAATTAATAAAAGCAATAATAAACATAATATTATTATTATTATTATTATTATTATTAATCAACAAATAAAATGAAAAGAAAAAAAAATTGGTATGGGTTAAAAAAACATCTAAATAGAATGGACAAACAAAATAAAAAAATTAACGTTGAGTTGGCTTAGATGTTGAAATTTATTTAGTATGGAAGAAACTATAAATGATGTTGAGTTTCATTTAATGTGGAATGAACTATGATGCATATGAATTGCTGTAGTGTTAGGGACAACTAACATCCACATTGTAACGATATTGTCCATTTTGGGCATGGTCCTCATGGCTTTGCTTTTGGTCACCCCAAAAGGTCTCGTTACAATGTAGATGTTGTCCCTTACTTATATACCCAAGATCTTCCCCTTTCTTAACCAATGTGGGACTTTGTTTGCACTCACAACATGTAGGTAGAGATTTTATTTATTTATTATTTTTTTAAAAAAAAGAATTTATTGAGATAAGTTGTAAACTTTTTTTTTTTTTTTTTTTTTTTTTTGGAAGGTTAAATTTTGAATTAAAATACATACACAAATTTAAGGATTCCAAACATGTTAAAGTTTAGATTAAAATATATACGTGTTTACTAATGAATATGACTGATTTGAAATCCTCCTTAAATCTAAGAGTTCCAAACAAAGATTAAGATTTGAATTAAAATGTATTTGTAATTACTCATGGGTTCAAAACATGAGGTTAAGTTTGGATTAAAATATATATGTTGATATCTTTCCACATCTAGAGTTCCACACAAGAATTTAAGTTTTAGATTAAAATATATATACATGTTTACTTATGGTCGATTCGACATCCTCCAAATAATCTAGTTCCAAACAAGTGATTATGCTTAGAATTAAAATATATATACATGTTTACTCATGAGTGACTCATTTCACATTCTCCCACATCTAGCTTTCTAAACCATAAGTTAAGTTTAGATTGAAATATATACTGTCTCATAGATGGCCAATTCGACATCCTCCGAAATCTAGGGTTCCAAACAGAGATTGAGTTTTAGATTAAAATATATACATGTTTACTCATGAGTGACTAATTTGACATTCTCCCACATCTAGGTTTCTAAACCATAAGTTAAGTTTAGATTAAAATATATACTACTCATAGATGGCCAATTCAAGATCCTCTGAAATCCAGGGTTCCAAACAGATGGCCAATTCGACATCCTCCAAAATCTAGAGTTCCAAACAAAGATTGAGTTTTAGATTAAAATATATACATGTTTACTCATGAGTGACTGATTTGACATCCTCCAAAATCTAGGGTTTTGAACTGGATGTTAAGTTATGGATTAAAATATATTAAAATATATACCTAAGTGACTGATTTGACATCCTCCCAAATTCAGGGTTCCAGAGAGGTTAAATTTTGGATTAAAATATATTTGAGTTTACTTTTGGCATCCTGCCAAATCTAGGGTTCCAAACATGAGGTTGTTTTGGATTAAAATAAATATATACGTGTTTATTCATGAGTGGCTGATTTGACATCCTAAAAAATCTAGGGTTGTAAATGAGATGTTAAGTTCTGGATTAAAATATATGGCTGAGTGACTGATTTGACATCCTCTCAAATCTAAGGTTCTAGAGAGGTTAAGTTTTGGATTAAAATATATACCTGGTTAAGTTTACTCATGAGTGTCTGATTTGACATTATTCTTTCAAATCTAGGTTCTAGGCAAGTGGTTAAAAGTTGGATTAAAATATATAGTGTCACTTTTGACATCCTCCCCAAATCTAGGGTTCCAAACATAAGGTTGTTTTGGATTAAAATAAGTATATACGTATTTATTCATGAGTGACTGATTTGTCATCCTTCTAAATCTAGGGTTCCAGACAAAAATAAGTATATACGTACTGATTTGACATCCTTCTAAATCTTGGGTTCCAAACAAGTGGTTAAGAGTTTGATTAAAATATATATAGTCTACTTTTGGCATCCTCCCAAATCTAGAGTTCCAAACAGGAGGTTAAGTTTTTGATTAAAATAAATATATATCTGTTTACTCTTGAGGAACTGATTTGACATCCTTTCAAATCTAAGGTTCCAAGTGATTAAAAGTTGGATTAAAATATCTACGTGCTTAGTTATGAATAATTGATTTGACATCCTTCCAACTTTAGAGTTTCAAACTAGAGTAAAATTTTGGATTAAAATAGATACAATTACTCTTAATGACATCTTAAATACTTAATAAGTTGAACATGATAAACATTTCCAAAGAACAATGTGGAGTATAATAAATCTTCACAAAAAGAATGATAAAGCGGCGGGTTTAAATATGCATGTCGGAGGCGAACCGACTCGCCTTCCCTCACTCTCACACACTATGGAGAAAATAATATATTAATTTATGAATGGGGAAGTTCAATTTTGCTTCACCTCCTACTTTAGTTGTCTTCTCCGGCATAGTTCCCTATATAAAGACGCTGCTTCTGCTTCTTCATTTATCTGCTCAGAAACCCATTTCTTGTTTGTGTATCACCGCTCAAATTGGAACTATAAAAGTGTTAGAGGGCCATTCACTCTCTCAATCCACCTTACCATGACTACTTCGGTCTCAAATCGCCGCTCTAATTCGCCCGTTCGTAGTTACAATTTCCCGTCTAATCAAGAAATTGCGATACGGAAGAATTCTGTACAAATGCACGACGACGAAGATTACTCCAGTGACGAAGACTGCGAGTCCGATTTCAGCGATTTGATTCATAAAGGGATGAGCGAATTGGAGCCCTCGATTCTGGACCCTAGGGATTTCGGAACGGCTGATAACTGGATCCAGCGAAACGAATCCATGGTCCGTCTTACAGGTAAACATCCCTTCAATTCTGAGCCTCCTTTAGCCCGTTTGATGCACCATGGGTTCATCACTCCGGTCCCGCTTCATTACGTCCGTAACCACGGTTCGGTGCCCATGGCCAAGTGGGAGGAATGGACTGTTGAGGTTTCCGGTCTAGTCAAAAGACCCACCCTGTTCACCATGGACCAACTTGTAAACGAATTCCCCAGCCGCGAGCTTCCAGTCACCCTCGTCTGCGCTGGAAACCGCCGCAAGGAGCAGAATATGGTGAAAAAAACCATCGGATTCAACTGGGGTGCCGCGGGGATCTCCACGTCCGTCTGGCGGGGAGTTTTACTGCGCGATGTTTTGAAGCGATGTGGCATATTCAGCAATAGTAAGGGAGCCCTCAATGTTTGTTTTGAAGGAGCAGAGTCCTTACCCGGAGGCGGTGGGTCCAAATACGGGACCAGCATCAGAAAGGAAATAGCCATGGACCCATCTAGAGATATAATGTTAGCATATATGCAAAACGGTCTCCTTCTAGAACCGGACCACGGCTTTCCGTTGCGCCTCATCACACCCGGATTCATCGGTGGACGGATGGTGAAATGGCTGAAACGCATCATAGTGACCACACAAGAATCAGATAGCTATTACCACTACCACGACAACAAAGTCCTCCCGTCCCATGTAGATGCAGAATTGGCAAACGCTGAAGGTAAATAAATTATAAAACTAGTAATGTAATTGAAGCATTGATTTTGATAAATTAAAGAATACTAATAGTGTGATGATGATGGTGGGTGTAGCTTGGTGGTACAAGCCGGAGTATTTGATAACCGAGTTGAACTTAAACTCGGTGATAACGTCCCCATGTCACGAGGAAATATTACCGGTAAATTCATGGACTACACAGCGGCCATACACGTTGAGGGGATATGCATATACTGGTGAGTTCTTGTGTTATTATTATTATTGCCGGTTGGGATTATATATGAATTGTAAGTAATATATAATATATATAATAACAGGAGGAGGAAAGAAAGTGACACGAGTGGAGGTGAGTCTGGATGACGGAAGGTCATGGCATGTGTGCAATCTGAACCACCCTGAGAAGGCAACCAAATACGGCAAATATTGGTGTTGGTGTTTTTGGTCACTCGACGTTGAACTGCTTAACATCCTTGCGGCTAACGGATTTGCCGTCCGCGCTTGGGATGACACCTTCAACACTCAACCCGACAAGCTCATATGGAATCTCATGGTAATTTCTTACTTTTCAAAAACATTATTCATTTAAAACTCTTTTTATTGAAAATAAATGCTTAAACTAGAAAATATATTTCAAATGGACCCATGAGTGCTACACAATTTTAGATTTATTCTAATTTTTTTTTTCTTAAACTTTCAAAATGTTTATAAACTTTATAGACATTTTTTCCTCTATTTTATTTTTAATAAAAAAGGATAACACGGTGGTCAAAAAAAAAAAAAAAAAAAAAATGAAGGATAGCATAGTTATAGTGGGAGCACTGTGTACCCTACAAGTCAATGTGTACATATATATTATAAATTGATTAAGAGAAGTCAACTGGGTATTAATAAAGACCAAAGTAGTAACTTTAGAAATTTAGACACTTCTTTATTCAACCTTCTTACTTTCTTAATTGATACAACAGGGAATGATGAACAATTGTTGGTTTCGGGTGAAAGCCAACATGTGCAAACCTCAGAAGGGAGAGATCGGAATCGTCTTCGAACACCCAACTTTGCCCGGCAACCAACCCAGCGGATGGATGGCCAAAGAGAGGCATCTCGAAATGTCAACCGAAACCAATCAAAGCATGAAGAAGAGTCTCTCGTCGCCGTTCATCAACACCACCTCAAAGATATACTCTATGTCCGATGTCAAAACACACAACTCACCCCAGTCCGCATGGATCGTGGTCCACAGCCATGTTTACGACTGCACCCGCTTCCTCAAGGACCATCCCGGTGGTACCGATAGCATTCTCCTGAACACCGGCACCGACTGCACCGAGGAATTCGACGCCATCCACTCGGACAAAGCCAAGAAAATGCTGGAGGAATATCGAATCGGCGAGTTGATGAGCACCGGTTACGCCTCGGATGCCTCCTCCTCCTCCTCCTCCTCCTCATCGCCTAACAACTCAATCCATGGGCTCTCCCAGTTACCTCCAATCACAGAGACGATTTCAGCAGCTAGGCGTGTAGCTCTAGTGGCGTGGGAAAAACTCCCCTGCAAATTAGTATCGAAAACGTCAATTTCACATGACGTTAGACAGTTTAGATTTGCATTGCCTTTAGAGGATCAAGTCCTTGGATTACCGGTGGGGAAGCATATATTCCTAAGCGCTAGGATAGACGGGAAGCTTTGTATGAGGGCGTACACGCCAACAAGCGGCATCGATGAAGTGGGCTATTTCGATCTAGTGGTCAAAATCTACTTCAAAAACACCAACCCAAAATTCCCCGAGGGGGGGCTCATGTCCCAGCATTTGGAGTCGCTCCCATTAGGATCTAACCTAGAAGTGAAAGGTCCATTGGGTCACATCGAATACACCGGGCGTGGTAACTTTGTGGTCGAAGGCAAGCCAAAGAAGGCTAAGAAGTTGGCGATGTTAGCCGGCGGAACGGGGATAACGCCGATATATCAAGTGGCGCAGGCGATTTTGAATGATCCCGAGGACGAAACCGAGATGTTTTTGGTGTATGCTAACAGAACTGAAAATGATATTTTGCTGAAGGAAGAGTTGGATGAATGGGCTAAGAGTGATGAGAGGTTTAAAGTGTGGTATGTTGTGGAAGAGAGTGTGAGGGAGGGCTGGGAATTCAGTGTGGGTGTGCTCACGGAGTGTATCATGAGGGAGCATCTTCCCGAAGCTTCGCCGGACACGTTTGCGTTGGCTTGTGGACCGCCGCCGATGGTTAAGTTTGCTGTGCAACCCAACTTGGAGAAGATGAACTACGACATTGCTAACTCGTTGTTGGTGTTTTAGAGACAGTGACTAAGTATCATCAATGGTAGAGTTTAGTTGTGGTGAGAAATATATGCTTTACTTTTACTAGGAATCACTATGTAAATTAATCAGCTTCTGCTTCTGCAATGAATAATAAATATAATAATAGTTTGCTCTCTTTTAAGGATCAAATCTCCACTCTTACAAACAAAACAAAAATTAATAATGTTGCTCTTCTTCTCTCTATATATATATATATATATATATATATATATATTTTTTTTTTAATATATATAATTAATTGTGAACATAATATATGAAACATATTCACATAGTTTTTTTTTTTTTTTTGGGTATGAAAATTGATACGTGTAAAATCTCAAAGCCTTGACACAAATGTTCATTCAAGAATCAAGTCCGGCCCACTAACAAGATTGAACAAACAAAGAATAGCGGATCAACTCGATAAAGGGACGAGTCAACCTCTCGAATCGGCTCAGCCGAACATACAGGCCAGGTGGAGATTAACACCTCCCCGAGAGTTACATGCCCATGTTAATGACCTAACGACCCTTAAACGGCTACCTAAGAATCCCTATATAAGAATGGGATCCTTGAGTTCAAGGGTAAGCAAGTTATATTATTCAAATTTCATAATTATTAGACATCATGGGATTCTATCCTAAAAACCACTTGGTGATAGGAGGAGTAGTCCATGTATATTATATTGTGAGTGAGGTCCCATAATCTTTTCGATGTGTGATCCTCAACAATAATTCATAGACTAATTTCCATATTCATCTCTCTCCTTCCTCGGTTTTTCTCTCTAAAGCTAATTTGAGCTTCAAAACAGGTGTGAAAAGCTCCATATATGTGGGGAGCAAGATTCGAACTTGAGACATATTATTCATAATTCAAATATTATATAAGTTATACTATGCTCATGTTGACAACATAATATAATAGATATTGTAGATAGATAAACCTAACCCATTTAATATTTATGTCTACCAAAACAAAATTTAAGATCTATGAAAATTTAGGACCATCACAAAACAATAACATGCACACACAAATTAAATGGATACAATACAACTACATACATTATTCATTCTAATAGAAAAAAAAAATTGTATTGTCAACTATATTATTCTCAAGTCTCTAACATCTTATTTATAAATACTCAACCAAATAGATTTTGTAAAGATTATTTATTTATATGCTTTTAGTTAGTCAGCAAATTAGTTTGTTGCCCTAAAAAATGAACAACATAAAAAGATGAATGCAAAAATTCTTTGTTATGTCTCACTATTTAGTTATGTACATAAGAATAATGGTAATTAGGTTCCAGGAGAATGACATATTTAAAATTATGTACATGCACACGACTTTTTTTTCTAAGCATTTTTATACGGGAGGGGTACATTTTGAGAGTGTCTAGTGTATGATATATATATATATATATATATATATATAATTTGGATTAAAAGATGTGTGTTTACTCATGAAAGACATATACGTGGTGCTTGACAAATCTTTCCAAACAATAATAAAGTGTTGAAGACTTAAATATGCTTATATTTCAAGAGCCCAAATCTACTCACTCAACCAAAATTATGGAGAATAAAATATATTAATTTTTGTTGGTCTCAATGACCAACTTCATTTTTGCCTCATTTTTTTCTTTATTTGTCTTCGTATAAATTGCTTCTTCATTTATCGACTAAAAAACTCAGGAGTAAGTTGCTTCTTCATTTATCGACTCAAAAATCCATGAGTGCTTCCAACTCTAGGATTCCAGATTGGAGGTTGAAATTGGTTTCTAAACATGAGTTAAAGTTTAGATTAAAATATATACGTGTTTACTCATGAACGATTGATTTGACATCCTCCCAAATCTAGGGTTTCAAACCCGAAGTAAAGTTTTGGATTAAAATATATATCGTTTACTCTTAGTAACATCTTATGTGTCTAATAATTAAGTTGAACATGATAAGCCTTCACAAAGAATAATGTGGAACATGACAAATCTTCACAAAAAATGATAAAGTGGCCGGCTTAAATATGCATGTCGGAGCCAAACTGACTCTTTTTTTCTCACTTTCATAAAGTATGGAGAAAAAATTATATTATATTTTGAATAGCCAACTTCATATTTGGATTAAAATATATACGATGTTTATTATTTCTAGGTTCAAAAAGGGGTTGGTTGATTTGACATCCTCTCAAATTTAGAGTTCCAAATAAACAGGAGTCGAACATCTTTTCAAATCTTGGGTTCCAAACAAACAGGTTGAACATCTTTTCAAATCTTGAGTTCCAAATGGATGGTTAAGATTTAGATTAAAATATGAACGTGTGTGGTTGATTTGACATCTTCCCATAAATCTAAGTTCCAAACACGAAGTTAAGATTTGAACTAAAAGATACAAGTGTTTATTCATAAATTGAATCTATCTTTATGTACCTAATAATGTGGAACTTGACAAGCCTTCACAAAAAACGAAAAAGTTATTGAAGTCATAGACTTGAATATACTTATATCTAAGTAGTCAAACGAGTCTCATTTTCTCACTCTCCTTAATCTTATTTAGTGTCAAATAATGTGAATGGAGAAGTTGATTTTTCTGTCACTTTTTTCTTTACTTGTCTTGTTCAACCATATAAAGTTATCTGCTCAGAAACCCATTTATTCTGTTTGTATGACCGATAAAATTGGAATCAGAAGAATTCTCGTCTCTTTGATCTGCTTCGTTGACAACTTGGGTTCTAGCACAAGCGGGAGCAGCAATTGGTGTAGGAAGCAATAATGTATCAGCATTGTCATTTGAGGTTGTTTGAAGCCCAACACTAAGGTTCTCAACCACTATTCTTTCTTTATGTATAAAATTTAGAATTTACTACAAAAACAACTCTGTTTTTCTTCTTGTACATGTAACCATGCCAAGTAGTAATTTGGCAATTACGGATTTTCATGCTTATCTTCTTCAGCCTTTAATTAGAGTCCTATCATGAAATGTGAGTTATGATAACCAAGCGAAGTAGTAATTTCGCGATTTTGTCTCGGTCTGAACGAGCACTCTTCAGCCCTCGTGGCATGCCTAGGATTTTCAAATTCTATAAACTTCTAAGGGGAACAGTCTTTTCATTTTCCTAAACCTACTGAGAAAAAAAAAATGTAAAATAATAACACTATAAATATTTTCTCAATATTGCATGTAGGAAGTAAGTCAATTATAATCCTAACACTCTATAGTCAACTGTCGGACTTTGGAGCACTCTTCGATTGGATTCGAAAGTCCATCGGGGTCAACCAAATAGTCGACATCGACCCTATTTTGGTGTTCGACCTTGTTTGCTGTTGTGGGCCGAATCTTTCATCTCGGTCGAGGAGTGGTCGTTATTGGGCTTGGCCGACACTCTTCATTTTGGGCCTTAGTCGGTCTGGGCATCCTAGTTTTTATGGGCCAAATTTTGTATGTATTTTGGGTCGAGCTTTCTTGATGTGTTAGACTCATGCTAGTGTTTATCCCCATCCTGCTAGAGGAAGAAATGGTTTTTTTCTGTAGTACGGGATCTAGTTTTAATGAACTAACTTTCGGTCTGATCTTTTATATACAATTATTTTATCCACCGTATAAACCTTTGAAGTAAACAGGAGGATTTGATTATCAAATAAAAATAATGTACGTGTCAACTACTTATACAAATCAGCCTATTTTTGTGAACTAGTGATGGAGGTTTCCTAGATAAGATCTTTATGATAGAGAATAATTTTTGTATTATCAAAATATAAAATATAGTCGTACTTTGAGTGAAAAACTAGTACTTTGAGTGAAATACTCGTAGTTGGTGCAAACATGTGAAGCCTGATATGGTTCCTGGATTGTCAGCAGTTGGTAGATTGCGGTCACTCTGTGTATGAACTTAAGTGAACTGGCAGGTATGCTCCACTTGTAGTTTTCTCTCACTTTTAAAATTTAGTCGTACTTCGAGTAAAATACTCGTAGTTGATGCAAACATGCGAAGCCTGATATGGTTCTTGGATTGTCAGCAGTTGGTAGATTGTGGCCGCTCTGTATGAACTTAAGTGAACTGGCAGGTATGTTCCACTTGTAGTTTTCTCTCACTTTTAAAATTTGGGTGTAGTTGGAGCTACACCGCATCTAGTTATCCAACCACAGCTTTACTATACGTGGTTAAGGTGAGCTCCAAAAAAAAAGTAGCCCATACTACACTCAAATTTTACCTTTCCTAATTAGCAAAATTTTCCCAAAATATTTTCAGTAGTTTAGTAGCGACCTTTTTGAAAATATCTTAGTCTACGAATAAGAAATTTAAAAGTCATGTCCAACATACATTTAGGGGTCGGAGTTGGGAAGAGTGACCTTACTCTCAGTTTGACCCACAGAGTTGTTGAACTCGAGTAACTATACTTATGTGTTGTTCTTTTTTTTTCTTTAAATAAGTTTATAAAATATTACGTACATTAATAAAAACAACTTCCTGTCAAAAGATTTCAAAAGATTTAATAAAATCTCAATCTTAGAATTCTTGAAATTAAAATAAAATAATAAAAGATGAGTCCTAACACAAATGAATATATATATATACGGCGCAACAACCTCCAAGTGAATGTCTTGTACTAGAAGCTTATAATTCGTCATTAGATCCTCAACCAAGTGATGAGCTTCCTATTGCTCTTTGTAAAGGTAAGCGTTTTTGCACTTTCCCTATTTCTTCGTTTGTCTCTTATGACAATTTGTCATCTTCTACATGTTCTTTTGTTGCATCTTTGGATTCTATCTCAATTCCTAAAAATGTCCGTGTAGCATTGTCTCATCCTGGTTGGCGCAATGCGATGATAGATGAGATGAATGTCTTAGATTAAAATGGTATTTGGGATTTAGTATCTCGCCTTGTAGGGAAGAAGGCTATTAGATGTAAATGGGTGTTTGCAATTAAGGTCAATCTGGATGGGTCAGTTGCTCGATTAAAAGTGCGCCTTGTTGCAAAAGGCAATGCTAAGACATATGAGATTGATTGTTGCAAAAGCGCGCCTTGTTGCAATTAAGGTCAATCCGGATGGGTCAGTTGCTCGATTAAAAGCGCGCCTCGTAGTCTTTTTTTTAATTTTTTTTTATACTTTTATTCTTTCTTATATATTCGATTATATATGATAACAATTTGAAAAAATAGATAACCATATTACGTAAGCGTGAGTTTTTGTTGCATTGAGTCTGTGGCAAAAGAGGAGGTCTAATAAGAATGATTTATCTTTTTTTCTTGGTTTTTGCAAAGATAAAGTGGAAACGGCTCCATTTTATTTTATTTATTATTTATTTGTTTGAAGAGATAAATTACTCCGTATTAAATGTAGGCAAGCCAAAGTTTTTTATTAATTATTAGAGTGCCCTAACTTTGATACATGTTGGACGTCACTCACCATCATTTGATAAGATTCCCAATCAACACATTATTGGGAATATTTCTCATTCATTTTATGGCACGTGGACGGACACGTGTAACATACGAACAAACGTGTAAAGTTTTATTTATTAAGATTCTTTTTTATAAATTCTAATTACATAAATATCGTTTTTTAATTAAATTTAACCTTTATTCAACTTGAAATGTCATCAACATTTATGTTGTAAGTTGTAATTACAATTAATTATTAAAATAATGCATTCTCTTCTTCTAATAAGATACAACCTATAAAGTTTTTTTTTCTTTTTTTGAAAATTAAAATCTCTAATTTTTTTTTTTTTTTTTTTTTGAATTGGACGTGTTCACATCGACAAAAAAAAATGAAAATATTTCAAGATTTATTGGATTATAATATATAATCGAGTATTTATATTAGATTATAATATATAAATGAATTATATATATTAGATTATAGTATAAACAAAATATATATATGTTAAAAAAATTAAAATATTTAAAAAGACATGGAGTTGGACGAAAAAAAGCATTCACCGACAAAATGTAAATAAAGAAAAAAATTAGTATATATATAATAAATTAAATAAATAAAAGTTAAAACTCTCAATAAGTGGAATTAACTGCAATTTGTGAGGGTATTTCTTTGGCTTGTTGATGCATCAGATTTCCTTTCACCCTCTCTTCATTTACTTTCTCCCATGTTAATCGATCTTGTACCAGTCTTGCTCACGCTCTCGTAATCTTCTTACACCCTTTCTATTTGGCGTTTCTATTTTTCTTCTTGGTTGGTGCTCCTTGCTAATCGAGATTTTTTTTCTTGATTTTTCTTTGGACTGCTAATAAATTTCTTCTTAAAAAAAAAAAAAAAACATAGAATAAGATAAATGAATAAAAATAAAAAAAAGAGGATGGTTAAAGGATTAAAAAAAACAAAATTGTAGTTTGTAATATTTGAAGTAGAGTGGGTGAATAAGTGAGGCCTATTGTGAGGCCCAGGTGAAAAGTGGAGATGAAAAGCATGGTGGGCTGGCGGGCCCAAAAGAGCTTCCTTCCATTGCCAACCACGTATTTGTTTGCTTAATTCTGAATTTAGAGTCTAAGACTAAGACGTGGATTAGTTGTTTCTTGCTGTCGTTTTTTTATAGTGGCGTGGGAAATGAGCACAACCAAAAGTCTACCGGACAAGGAAGCATTAACAAAATTACCCATTTTTCTTTCTTCTTTCCATTCCGGCTTCACCAAAACCAAACAACTCCCTACCATTTATGTGTGCATATATGAATGAACGAATCTAGTTTATTAT
This sequence comes from Herpetospermum pedunculosum, assembly GCA_028017165.1. Taxonomy (NCBI): domain Eukaryota; kingdom Viridiplantae; phylum Streptophyta; class Magnoliopsida; order Cucurbitales; family Cucurbitaceae; genus Herpetospermum; species Herpetospermum pedunculosum. Next base: position 87,220,422 of record CM051522.1, read on the forward strand.
ATTATATTACATGTGTAAACTAATTTTTACCAAAATCAAAATTGAGGAGACAATGGGCTAAGGCCCATATACGAGATTTAACTTTCACGCATACTCACATATATATGAGATTTAGGTTTCAAGCATATTCACACATATATATATAGATTATTTTGACTAGGTCAACACTTGGTAGTGTATTGCAGCTGATTAAAAATTGATAGAAGTATTTATTTTGTGGAGGTTCATACCAATAAAGATAATTGTCCTTATTTATATACTATGGATCAATCTTTTCCCCAACCAATGTGGGACTTTGTTAGCCCTCCATATACCATGGATCAATGGACTTTATTAGCACTCTTAACAATCTTCCCCTCGAACAAAGTACCACTTGGAGTCTCCCCTTGAACATTCATAGCGCGGCGCGATACTTTTATCAATCTAACCGACTTGATAGAGTTGTACTTCTTGCTTATTACTCAAACACTTTTTATTCGATCCGGGGATTCATCCACAATGACAACATGAAGCTTCATTAATTCTCTTTGTTCGGAATCTGAGAAACTTTCCACACACCTAGGGTACTATGGCTCTGATACCAATTGATAAAGACAACATACCTCCACATATCTCCACATTGGTATGATATTGTTCATTTTGAGTCTAAACTCGCATAACTTTGCATTTGATTTTATCGAAAAGGTCTTGTACCAATTGAGATAATTGTCCTCACTTATATACCATCGATCAATCTCACCCTTAATCAATGTGAGATTTAGCTCTCCTAACCGATTGTCCGAAAATTCTCATTTTGTCTGTCTTTTCTTAGATATGCCACCAAAGACAAAAATAAAGTTAACCTTCAGAAAAAAAAAAAAATAATAATAATAATGGTTTAATTACATATTTTATATATATATATATATATGTGTGTGTGTGGGGGGTGGAAGAGTGACTCAAGTACTTGATTTAATAGTAATAACCGATCAAATTAGCAGCATTTAGCAAAGAGAGATTTTTCACAAAATAAAAAGAAGCCTCCTGAAATTAAAAATGAAAAAAATTAACCCTCACTAATATTAATATAAATGGAATGAAGCCTATTAATCTCAACAAGTCGATTCAACCAACAAGAGCATAGCTCAACTGCATGATATATCGTCTAGTGACCATGAGGTCCTAGATTAAATATCACCCCAACATGTTGTCAAAAATATATATATATATATATATAGTTCGATTCTTCACTTCCACATATTGTCATAAAAGACGCTTAATTTTGATGAAAATTTTCATGATAGGATTTAAATGGATACAAATTTTAAAGTACAAAAACTAAATTGTTACATCTTACACAGTCCAAAATTAAATTGTTACCAAATTTAAAATATATGGATTAAATTCTTATTTTTATGAAAAAATCGGACTAATAGTATTTTTTAACCCCTAAAATGTAGAAATTTGGGGAAAATAGATAGAAGGTTAAAGGGAGAGCTCTTGAGAGTTGAGAGGGTAGTGGGGATATGGAGAGAAAAGAGGTAATTTGAGAGTAAAATGTATTCAATTTTTACATTTATCATTTAAAAAAGAAAATAATCTAATTTAAGTGTAGGTCAAAAAAGAAAGTTCAAGAAATTATTTTAAAAAAAATCCATTGTTTAGACTCAAGGTATTAATTTTTCATCGACATGTCGACATTTCTACATATTCATAGGTTCGACATCGACATGAGGGGTGAATCAACATTTCTATCATACCGTACAAAATCGATAAAATATTAAAAAAAACAACAACAAAATGTCACCTAACGTGAATATACTATTATAATAAGTGTATTTTAACTCATTTAATACTACAAAATGTTTACTTATTAATTTAAATATATATATTTTTAAAATATTTTTAAAAATCTTCTAGAAATATTCATCGATATCGATATTTCCACCCACATTTCCATAAAATTTAGACTTCGATATTTTCATCCACATCAACATTTAAATCATTGTTTAGAACAGGAAAGATTATTGAGTGTAGAAAAAAAAATTGAAACGAATCACAAAATGTTTGCATTAAACCCATGCTCGAATCATATAACTCAACCGACATAAAATATAAAAGATGAACTACTGACCAAGAGGTCACACGTTAGATCCACACTCTATATTAATTAAATATTTTTTTTTATTTTTTACACTATGTAGAGTGAGAGAATCAAATATTTAACTTTTTGATCAATAATTTATATTTTATATTTTAAATCTTGAGTTATGCAAATTGGTTTATATATATATATATATATATTTTCATAGTACTGATTTAAGATTGATGTACTAAAATAATAATAACCATTGATTATTGATTACTTTTAAAAATATAGTCACTAATACTATTACCTTATTTTGTTTAGACACGACTCACCTTCTTCAACCTCCCGAAATCAGTAGAAAATGGGAACAATCCTTCTATATTTCTTCTTTTTCTACGCCCTTTACTTCTTGATTCATCATCTTCTCACCAAGATCCAGAACCGCCCACCGTCCCCCTTCCCAACCCTCCCCTTACTCGGCCATCTCCACCTCCTCAAGCCCCCACTCCACCGGACCTTAGCCAAAATTTCCGACAAATACGGCCCTATTCTCCTTCTCCGGTTCGGATCTCGTCCAGTCCTCCTCATCTCTTCCCCTTCCGCCGCCGAAGAATGCTTCTCAAAAAACGACATCGTTTTCGCCAACCGCCCCCGCCTCCTCGCCGGCAAGCATTTAGGCTACGACTTCACCGCCGTCGTTTGGGCTCCTTATGGAGATCACTGGCGCAATCTCCGCCGAATCTCATCCCTTCATCTCCTCTCCTCCGCTAACATCCAAGCTCTCTCCTCCGTACGCGCAGACGAGGTCCAATCCCTAATCCGAAGACTCTGTAACAACTCAAACCAGATCGTTGATGTTAGAACCGCTCTGTTCGAGTTCATGCTTAATGTAATGGTGAGGATGATCGGCGGAAAGCGTTACTTCGGCGAGAACGCGGCCGATGCAGAGGAATCTCGGAATTTCCAGGAGATCGTTACCGAAACGTTTAAATTGGCAGGGGCTAATTTCGTCGATTATCTTCCGATACTGAAATGGATCAGAATTAACGGGAAAACTGAGAAGAGATACATTAATCTGCGGAAAAGAAGGGATAATTGGATTCAGAATCTGATAGAAGAGCACAGAATTAGGAAGGAATCTCCATCGAAGAAGACGATGATCGAAGTAATGTTATCTCTTCAAGAATCGGATCCCGATTACTACACCGACGAAATCATCAAAGGCCTCATGATGGTAATTATGAACTGATCTAACAACTTTTTTTCTTTTCTTTTTTAATTAATCACGAAATTTTTGCACAGGTTTTGTTATCGGCTGGGACCGACACGTCGGTTGGGACGATGGAATGGGCCATGTCGTTATTGCTAAACCATCCCAAAGTACTGGCAAAAGCACGATCCGAAATCGACGATCTAATCGGCGAAAACGAAAAACGACATGTCGAGGAATCAGATTTAGAAAGGCTACCGTATCTGCAGAGTGTGATCAAGGAGACGCTGAGGATGTACCCGGTGGGGCCGTTATTGGTACCCCACGAATCGTCCGCGGATTGTAGGGTAGGTGGGTACCACGTGCCGCGTGGCACGATGTTACTAGTGAACGCGTGGGCCATTCAAAACGATGCCAGAATTTGGGAGGATGCGGCTGCGTTCAAGCCGGAGAGATTCTTAGAGGCGGCCGTGGAAGGCGGAGATGGGTTGAGATATATGCCGTTTGGGACGGGTAGGAGGGGGTGCCCTGGGGAAGGGCTAGCCTTGAAAGTGGTGGGCTTGGTTTTGGGCTCGTTAATTCAGTGCTTTGAGTGGGAGAGAATTGGGGAAGAAATGGTAGACATGGCCGAAGGAGCAGGGCTGACTATGCCCAAGGCCAGCCCTTTGCAAGCCAAGTGTAGGCCGCGCCCAATTCTCCACTGTACCATGTAATGTAAGTACACTTTCAATTTGTAGGACCTAACCTTATCTGAATGCTTAACTTCTATACCATATAAAATAATGTTATGTAATGTATACCCACCCAGTCTACTTATTTTTCTTTAATTTTAATTTAAGCTTTTGATTGTTTTATTTTCAAAAAACTAGTCTCGAATATAATTAAATGCTTGGTAAACCTAAACATAATTCAACTAACTAAATTTAAATCATTCCGTCTCACACAAGTTGTCAGTGTTTTTATGATTGATTATTGTGGTTTGATAGGATTATTATTTTTTTTTTTTATAAGATATTGATTGTTTTGATTTTTATGTTTGGATGCCGTATAGATTTGTTTGAGTATTTTAGTGTCGAGTTTAGAGATTTTCTATGGTTAATTTTGAATCAACTTATTAGTTGAATTTTGATGACAGCTTAGTTTAAAATATTCGGCTGGCTGACATTTGTATGCTCACGGTTGATTTAGATACAATTTTTTTTTTTCAAAGATATATTTTAATTAATGCTGAAATTTTTGTAAAGATATTTTAATTAATGTGTGAATTGAAGGGACACAATCATGTCAATTGAACTATACTCGGTTTGTCAATTTAGAAACAACTTTTTTACCTAGTTTTGAAAGATTAATTTTATGATGACGTAGAAAATGTCATATGATGTAGAAAATGTCAATTCTAAATTTCTAATTAAATGTATTCATGGATTGCGTGGACCTAAATAAGTCTGTTTTAGATATTTAGTTAGGCAGGGCTATTAACTTATAAAAAAAATCACCATTTGAGGAATGCCCCTAATGAGTGTAATATATATCAAAGTTCGATCCTATCATATTTGAAGTTATCGTCAAACCGAGCTACCGAGCATAGCTCAATTATAAATTATCAAATAATAATTTTGAATGTATTAATCGAGTTTGACATAATTACATCAATAATTCAACCAATATTAAGAAGTGAAGGAAATCAATACATTGTAGTAGGAGATTGATTTCATCATGCCAATGCATCTCTATATTTCTTTAAATAAGTTGAAAGAAATTTAGTACATGCACTATTGTAAATGAGTTATGTTGCTTGCTTCCAAGATTTAATTATACTTCAAACATGTAGGGCGGAGATTTGAACTTTTTTTTTTTTATCGATGACGAATATTTTAACCAATTATACGGCTTTAATTTGTGAATGGAATGAAATACATTATTACGTAGAGCACTTTTAACTTTGTGATATATTTATTTAATTGAGATTTTGTAAAGTTATTCATACCTTAGCTAGTTTTTTTCTTTTCTTTTTATTTGAGTTCATCTAAGTAAGAGACCAAATTCTTTTTAACCAAATTTAGGAGAAGATCATATTCTTGGGCATATGCATCATGCTCAGATGCTCCGCGTCAGAATCATATGCCAACTTTAATGAATAAATTAAATAGAGAGATGTACAGAGTTTGTGAGGTAGGCATGCTGGAATCTCATTCCCTAAAGTGGCTGAATAATTGAACCGCATAAGATTTCACAACCCACTTTTCTTTTCACACTTCCTCCCATCTTGACCTATATAAATACACACTTGTGTGTGACTTGCAATACACACATATCCAATCCAAACATAGATTACACACAAACTATGGCTCAAGCGGGAGCTCTCTCGGCCGAGACGGAGAGTCTCGCCCACATGTTCAGCCTAATAGAAGCATTCCGAGCCTTCGATGTAGACAACGACGGGTTGATCACGGGACCAGAGGTCGGGGGGATCATGGGCTCCCTCGGGTACAACCTGAGCGAGCAAGACGTGAACATGATGATGGAGGAAGGCGACGTCGACAAAGACGGGTTGCTGAGCATGGGGGAGTTTTTGGAGATGAATGCAAGGAGTGTGGAATTTGGAGAGCTTGGGAGCTATTTAAAGATTGCTTTTGAGACTCTAAAGGCAGATGGGGATGATCTTGTGAGTGGAGAGGAGCTGTTTGATGTGTTTCTCAATTTGGGATTTGAGATTTCACTTCAGGATTGCATTTCTATTGTGGCTTCTATGGATGGAGATGCTGATGGAGCTGTTTTTCTTGAGGATTTCAAACTTATTGTTAATTCTCTTGATTAATACTCTACTTAATTTTCGCCTTTTTATTTATATATCTAGATCTACTTTCAAATTAACCTCTTAATTATGTATTTGGGTTTCAATACTTTCTTTCTTCTATGTTTTATATCAATAAATTATGCTGCTTCCACTTTCTTATTTTAATTGTGCCACTATTGCATATTTGCTCTTTTTTTTTATTGTTATTATTATTCTACTTTTTAGGACGGGGTCATTTTTTTTACCGAGATTTTGTAGATCTTACTTTTATGTTCAATTATTATAATTTTGTAACAAAAGTTTTATTTTTTTCTCCTATAGTGAATTTAACCCATCGTAAATATAGTTTGTTCAAAAAAATTAAGAATATAGTTGAAAACATGTACTTATTGTTTTTTTATTAAAATCTAAATGTAAATTATACTAAACAAAATTAATTAAATTGTGAACAGAAATTAAATTTCATGAACATTTATGTTTTTTTACTTAATGTAAACGTTTCAATTTTTAATATTTTTAAAATTGAACATTTGTTTACCTATTTGTGTGATTAAGTTTGATTCTTGATATTTGATGTTTTGTTAATTAAAAGAAATAAAATTTGTTTTTTTGTGCGGATGAAAGTAAAAGTTTTTGAAGTTCAAATTAACTTAGACAATAATATTCCTTTTCTATAACTTTTTCATGGATTCTCTCTTTTTCGCCCCCAAAGAATCCAATTCTAAGTTCATCAAAAGAATCAAAAGTTTCAATACATTTTCATTGGAAAGTCAAGTCAACAATATATATATAATATAATATTTGTCCGCATGAGTTAATTAGGGTTGTTTGGAATTAAAAAAAGGTTTTTGAAAAATGCATTTTTTTCTAGAAAGTTTATAATTAAAACATGTTTGATTACATTTTTTTTTTTAATATTTTTATTTACAAGTGTCTTTAGCTCTAAACTAACCAAAAAAAAATTATGCTAATGTCACATTGCTACTAATAGCAATTATTAATAAACAATATGTATTAATAAGTTTAAATTTGTATTTTAAAAACTATGACCAACGTTTAATACTGTCGATGGTTGGTGACGGGTAAGAGTGGTGGTGGTCGTCGTTAGTTGTCGGAGGTCGCCGACTGATTGTCGTTGGAGGCGTCGCCAAAAATCGGTCAGAGTTTCGCGAAAAGTCGTCAGGGTGGTTGTCGTCGAAGATCGTTGTTGGAGATCAACCGGAGGCCGACAGGGTGGTTGTCTTCGGAGATCGATCGGAGTTTCCGTCAGCGATGGTGTTGGTGATCGACCGTAAGTTATCCCCAGAGATGGTCGCCAGAGATTGACAGCGATGGCTGGATGAGGTCACAAGAGATTGACAGTTGTGGCCCGAAGGGGTCGCAGTAGATGGGTGACGATGGTAGAGGAGGTTACTAGAGAGTGGCGGTGGTGATCGAAGATGGTCGTCGAAAAGTGGCAGTGGTCGCCAGAAATGGTCGGTGGAGAGTGGTGGTAGTGACCAGAGCCAGAGACGGTCGTCAAAGAGTGGCGGCAGTGGCCAGAGGAGATTGGAGGCGGCGAGGCGCTGAGCGGAGAAAGCTGTCAAAGATCGACGACGGTGGCCGATTGTGGCGTTGTCGAAGGAAGTGGTCGACAACAATCGTGGGATAGAGAAAATTGAAAGTAGTGTGAGGGTATTTTGGTAATTTGAATATTATGAAAATTTGATAAACATAAAATAAAAAAAATAAAAATAAAAATTGCAAACGCTAATATTAAGTGTTTCACCAAAATAAATTATTTTCAAAACTTAAGCTTAAATAAATCATTTTGTGTGGTTGTCAAACACCTCAATTTATTCTAAAATAAATTTATTTCAAAAATTAAACTCTTAGAAATACAAATCAAATACATCTTTATTGATCTACACATGTCTAAGGAAAGACAATCCCAATTTCAAGAAAAGACTAAACAAGATTCTAAGGTCTAAAGATATATTGCAAGTGTTTTCAACCATAGATGGGGTATAATAGAATGCCTTTTACCACCCGAAATTTTTGTGGTGTCTAAATTCCATGTTTTTATTCTTTATCTTAAGAAAAAAAGGGACGAAATTAAAGTGAGTAAAACTACTTTTTAGTAATGGATAGCTATTAAATCAATTTTCTATTGGCTTAAGTAATGGTTAAATCATCAGTTTAAATTAACTGATACTTTAAATTTGTCTCTAAGAAGTCCTGAAAGTTCCTTTAAACTAAATATTTCACAAGTCCATAGCCATAGAATTTAGTTTAGTGTTTAATAGATACATAACAAATTCGAAATTTGTTATAAACAAAAATTGTAAGATTATATCAAAACACAATTCAAATTTATAGCTTTACTACAAATTTTTAAAAATATTGAATATATATATAAATATATTAAACAATATACCTTTAAAATGCAGAAATTTATCATGAAAATGAAAAAAAGAGGAAATTAAGCAGGAAAGAAGAAATGGGAATAATATTGCATGCCAACAAGATCCATTTATGTAGAAAAGCATAAAGAACGTTGAGAAACTTAGTTTGAAAACTCAAAGCTTGTAGGGGATTGATTATTACACAACATTAATTACTTACTACCCTACATTGAGTAATCAAAGCATTAACCCTAATTAAGCATATTACTCGGTTTAGCCACATTTCTTAATCGGAGTCGGAGGTGGGCGAGCAATTCTCTTACCGATTGGTGTGGCTCGGTATCTCCTGCAACCGTCGCTCGGCGGCTCCAGCACTACTGGAAGATAGTTATTGGTGTGGCACCAAAAGATCTTGTTCCTAAAAGCCTCCGTCAGAGCCTTCAAACCCTACAACACAATTTTCAACGAAAAACTTTCAAAAAAGAACTCAGGTTAAACGACGGCGTTTGGGGATGGTTGGAAATGGACCTGAAGCTTGGCGCGTTTAATTTCGCATACTTTTCTGTTGACTAAAACCTCCCATTGATGTCGATGAAAGGCTTCACAAAACTCTGATGCTGCTGTAGGGGTGGTGAAATTTACAAAAGCGTAACCAAGATTTGAAATCTTCCCATCGTACCAATGTTTCCTATATTTATATATTTCAATTTTAATACTACATGCAACAAAACAAAACAAAAACAAAAACAAAAATGAAATTAGACTCACCGAAAATCCATTGGCAAGTAAACAAAGTCGTACTCCGACCTGCGGCTGTCGAAGCTATTATTGTTACGATTACAACTTAGATTCTTCCATTTACAGTGCTCGTCCAGAATATTCAAAAGATGATGTCGCCTATTCCAAAAGGTACACACAAGTATATATTCAATGTGACTTCTATATAAACATCATACATATATATAGAAGAGAAATAGACCTGAATTGATTGGGAATATTTTTGAGCATGAGAGTGGTGGATTCCATGATTTGAGTGGGAGTAGTAATCTCATCACCAACACGAACACGGAAACGAACTTGCGAAGAACCCCATTTTTTGACCTTACATTTTCTCTCACTCGTCTTCATATTCCGATGATCACCATTATTGTTGTTGTTATTGAGGACAGAATTCTCAACGGCGCCGCCAAAGGTAAAAGCATCCGAATTAGGAAGGTGCGGAAGGACGTCGTAGAAAGTGAAAATGGCGGGATGGTGGTGGTGGTGATGTTGATAATATGGGTCGACGTCGAGGTAAGACGAACCATATCCATGCAGCGGTGGTGGGGGCGCCCATAGAACCCTGGGAGGAATGAATTGAAGCTTGGGCGGTGGTGGTACAACAAATGGCATCGTGTAGAGGAATGGATCGGCGTTGGGGTTGAGACAACTAGGACGAGAGACAGCGGCCATATTGGGAGAAGAAGAAAGGGTTTTGATTTTGGGTTTAGAGTTGAGAAGAAGAAGAAGATGAAACGAAGAGAAGTGGCGTTTGAAATGGGCATAATATGGAAGTATATAATGATGGAAATATAAAGTAATTATTAAGAATTACTGAGTTTCATTAAATGCTGAGACAAATAATCCTTGTTTGGCGGCGAGTTTTTGTGTCACTCACTCCGCTGTCTTACATTACCCTAAACCCTCACTGCTCATTCATCAATATCTACACTCTACACTCAAACTTCCACCCCTCTCTAGTCTCTATCCTCTAACTTTCAATTCTAACTCTCTACCATATGCTATGTTTCATGTACTTCTAGCCTTAAAATACTCTATAATTATAATACCATCCCAATATTTAATATTAATTATTATTAAAATAAAATTAGTATAATTATTTTTTATTGACCATAAATTAAAATATTCGAGCAAACATATGTGAATTGATTTGTAATAATTCAATCTACTTAGGGTGTGTTTAGTTTAGATTGTTTAATTTTTTAAAGAAATCATTTTGCAATAAATTGAAGTGTTTGCCTACCATCCAAAATAAATTTTTGAAGAATGAGTTTTTGAAATAATACATTTTTGGATGAAACACTTAATATTAACTTTCGAAAAAAAATATTTTTTGGTGTTTAATTGAAAAACCTACGTAAAGTATTAAAATTACCAAAATACTCTCACACACCTCTTTTAAATTTTCTTCACCAACCAACCTCCTTCAACCACCGCTGCCCCTCACCGACCATCTCCGATCGCTGTCGGCCACCGCCTCCAAACTCCGACCACCACCACCCAACTCCGGCCACCCGTCGCAGGCCACCGCCTCCCCACTCCAACCATTCGTCGCCCCGCTCCGACCACCCGACCCCGACCGTCGCTGCCATTCGACCCGGACCACCACCGCCACTGTCGCCCTACTTCGGCCACCCGACCCCGACCCCTGCTCCCTGGCCCCGGCCACCCGACCCCCGCCGACCCGGCCCCAACCAATCGACCCCAACCCCCGCCGCCCCAACCACCCGACCCCGGCCACCCAACCTCTGCTGCCCCGGCCCCGGCTACCCGACCCTGACCCCCGCCGCCCCATCCACCCGACCCCGACCCTACCGTCGTCGCCCCGGACCCGACCACCTGATCTTGACCCTGACACCAACCCCGGCCACTCGACCCCAACCTGACCACCTGACCCCGACCACCCGACACCGACCCCTACCCCGGCCGCCCGACCCCAACCCCGACCCTGGCCCAGACCCGACCACCCGACACCGACTCCGGCCTCGACCTCGACCCCGGCCACCCAACCCCAGCTGCCCGAACCCGACCCTGGCCCCAACCCCGAACCCGAGCCCAGCCTCGGCCCCGACCACCACCAGCCCCCGACCCTGACCCAGCCGCCCGACCTTGACCCTGACCCTGACCCTGACCCTGACTGCCCGACCCCAGCCGCCCGACCCTAACCCCGGTTGTCCGACCCTGACCCCGACCCCGGCCGCCCTACCCCGACCCCGACCATCAACAATAGCAAACCCTAATTCCTAAACGAAAAATATAAATTTAAACTTATTAATTCATATTGTTTATTAATAATTGCCCCTTATAGTAATTTGACATTAAGAGAAACACTTTTAGTGTAGAACAAACCAAACACATTTTTGGATAAAAACACTTTTGAACAAATGTAACCAAACACATGAGTGTTTTAATTATAAACATTTCTAAAAAAAATGTTTTAAAAAAAATGCATTTCTTCAAAAACATTTTTTTTAGTAGTCAATTCAAGCACACCCTTAGTATTCCAAACATTTTATTATTATTATTTTTTATTCTTTAATAAAAAAAAATGAATATATAAGTATGAGTAAAATATAAAATCAATGGACTTACTAATACACACAAATTTAAAAATTCAAATAAGTATTATATATGTTTTGAATTTCTTGAACTTTTTAATATAAAATTGAAAAATTGATAATTTAATATATTTTGTTTATGTTATTTTATTTTAAATGGAACTATCTAGATATATTCCTGACTAATTAAATCATTATATATTTTTGTTGTAAAAAAAAATATTATTATAATACTTTTATATCTAATTCTTTATTTTTATTAAATATAGGTCAAATTATAAATATAGTCACTCAAATTTTAGGCTTGTGTCGTTCATGAAATTAGTTAAGTAGCACGCGAGCTAGCATGGACACTCGTAAATATCGAAAAGAAAAGAAAAAAGTAATAAAGATTTGTGTCTAATATATCTCTGCACTATTAATTTTGTGTCTAACACACTTAAACTTTAAAGAGTCTAATAAATACCTAACATATTTGACTATTTTTAAAGTTAAACTTATTAGAAGAAGAAAAAAAAACTTACTACGCCTATATTTTAACCTTACTTACAAGTATAAATACTCATCTAAGCGTTTAGAAACTTAAATGAAGCATTTTGAAGTATGTTAGATTTATGATTTAAGGCTGAGCTCTAGCATAGATATATATACGTACTCTCATTATTTATTAAAGGGAGTAGATTATGAGGTAATAGTGTATACTATTATTTTTTTTTTTTTTTTGGCTGTAATACTTTGTTTAATTGCCATTGTTTTTTTTAGTTTAAAACATTAAAGAGATTCGAATCTCTAATAAGTTAGTTGAGGATATATATATTAATCCGTTCGAACTATATTCAAATTTGACATTTAACGATATTTCTAAAAAAAAAAAATGACATTTAACATATGCATATTAATTTGTAGTCACTAAAATTAATAAAATTTGAAGTCTCAAAATACATATATTCATTCAAGTAAACAAACTATATATATATATATATATATATATATATATATATATATATATATATATATATATATATATATATATATATATCAGTATATTAGTTGTTAAGCTGTATAATTGTTAGATTTAAACATGGTAAAATTACAAACTTAGTTTATAAATTTTGAAATTTGTGTTTATTTAATCGTCAACTTTATATTCTTAAACTTGTAAGAATGTAATTTTGTTCATTATTAAGTAAAGTAACATGTACTGATGTTGAAATTCAAATCTCGAATACTCACATTTGTTATATTAAACAGAAAAAAAAATCCGAAACAAACAAAAACAAATAGTGAGAACATAATTATTAGAGAAAATAGGCAGAAGATGAGTCGATTCAAATTAAATTGGGTGTGTTATAAGCTTATAGCCAAATTGTTAGAATCAGAGATGAACCATCGGAGGGCAAAAATAACGAAATTATTATTTTGAAGAGGCTCCATATAAAACACTGAATGTTTCCATGTTTTAAGGGTTTGGTTTTTGCTGAACAGCTCTTCGAAACCCTAGGGGGAAAAAAAAGGTACAAAAACGCAGAATTAGAAGCGTCTCCAATCCATTTTTGTCGTTTGGATGGAAACTTTGAGAAGAAGAAAAAATAAAATTGAAAACAGAAACATTGTTATATTAAACACAATCTAATTAATCATAATGGGTTGTTTGTTTGGTTCGAAAATAAGTGTCTCGAGCAAACTGAGAGTTAAAAGAGCAATCATTACAATTTCTGAAAACAAATCTGAGAAATCGAGGCCTATTTAATGAGCCTAAATAAACTGTCTTTTCACCTTGCTGTCCAACGTGTGTGTGCCTATTCTTTTTTTCTACGTTTTTTCAACCTAATAATGTCAAATAATCAACAAAATCTTTTTCAAATCTTTTCGATATTTTAAATTACATTTCAATTCTACATCATTTTTTAAATTAGAATATTAATCATATTGTTTAATTTTGTAAAAGATTTTGAAATTTAAATTATAAAGAAACACTATTTCAAATTATTCTCTAAATTCTATATCATAATTTTAATTTCGTAATTGTAATTCTAAAATTGAAATATTAAACGAAACTTTTTTTAGTCAAGTCTATTCTTTTTTTTTTTTGGAAAGTAGTCTAGTCTATTTTATAAACTACCTAGAAAAAAAAATTAGGGACATCATGTATATTAATAAATGAATTTTGAAAGGTAAAGTCCACCGTGATGTAAATAAAGAAAAATACTACTTTCAAATTTGAAACTGCAAGCCACATTGTTTTTAAATAATAAATAATATAATAGATGTTAGGGTCTACCTCTATTCACTATCAATAAAAATATTTTTTTTTTCAACGTTATTTTAATAGATGTTGGTCATATTTTTAGGTTCTCATCATCGAGCGACTCATGTTTTAACTCGTCATTCTAACGTGGAGGGGATGGCGGCAGAGTGGTGAGGAAGCCCACCTAAATGACTTTCCGAAACTTTGTCTTTTAACCTTTTGCTTATTTAGTTGATGAACTTGTCTTTCTTTATTCAAAAAAAAAAAAAATATGTGAGGATTGAACCCATGTCCTCTTAATCACAGGCACAACCTTATGTCAATTAAGCTAGGCTCGGTTTGGCTCAATAAAAATAAGTTGCCAAAAAATACATAGTGTTTAATTTACATGATTTATGTACTAATAACTAAAATATCTTAAGTTTGATCCTCTATCTCACCTTGTAAAAAAAAAAAATGAATGAAAATTGGTTAACAAGCACAATTAATTTGAATGAAAATTAGTTAACAAGCACAATTAATTACACTCCTGCTCTATTAACTATTTTATATTACATCAATTATAAATTTTGAGGATACTTTTCATTTAACTATCTTAGGGCGCGTTTACTTGCACTTATAAAAAAACACAACAATCGTAATGAAATTTTTATATTCGAAACCAGATTATATTGCATGGTGTTTACTCTCTCCTTCATCCAATCCAATCGGATATTCATTGATTGTGGTTACTTATATGTAATTAGTTATAACGGACACCGGTTGTTTAGGATAATGTTCTTTTTTTAATATTAAACAAATTTAGAAAACAAGGCCCAAATTAATTTCTCAACGGCCTTCTCTCTCCATCCCATTTTCAAACAAAGCAAACTCATGCCCGGTAATGGAGATTACATTTTAAACAAATTTGGGATCTAATATTTGCACATCATGAAGTGAATCTAGTAGGTGTTCGCGTAGCAGATTTCAAAATTGTAGTGTAAATGACACCTGAATGGACAGGTAGTGTGTTAACGTGATCTTCAAATATCTCTAGTAACATAATTGGTATCGGGAAGTGTTCAAAATATTAGAAGAAAACAATATCTATTACTTATGTTCGGTGATATACGAGGCTTCTCATGTTCATGCTCTCATCTAGGAACAATATGAGTCGTTCTCTAGTGTCAATCAGACGCTTTCACCCTTGCTGAAGTAATTGCAAACAAAGATAATGAGAAGGGGAAGGTCGTCCTGTTTGTCCCAACGACAGATGTTGGCAAAAATTAATATTGTAGAGGTAAAGCCTTCTTTCATTTTTTTTTTTTTTCTTTCAATCATCAATAATTTTTTTAGTAATATTTTGTAAGCATCGCGTCACGGTGCGAAATATTGTATATGTAAAGATCCATTTCTTTAGTTAAATATTGTCGTTTGTGTGTTTACAACATTTTGAAACGATGTCCAATATTAACAACTAGGTGCGTGCATCAATCCCGGCATGAAAAACATGTTCATGTGACTATTCGAGTAGTTAATCGAGTTTGTAGTCTAGCGAGATCACTCGTCTGACATCTCACATGAATCTGGATCATTAGTCTAGTAATAAAGAATGTGGATCTAGTAACGGATATGAGAATAAATCGTATCATTAATCTGGCGTAAACAAATAGTACGTGGAAGAAAGATAAAATGTAGAATCTTAAAAGTAGGGTGTAAAAATGCATTGATTAGTGGAATTACATAGTGTGTCCGGGACAATAATTAGGGAAAAATGACGGGTCCAACATAATAATCAATCACAATAAGATAGATCACCTATTTTGAGATCAATCAAGCAGAATTTGGTAAACAATTTCAAACATATTGCTTTATGTCACATTAGGAGCATTATAAGTGGCAAATTGTCATTGTGTGCAAGTAAACGCGCCCTTAATCCTTTCAAAATATTGTGGAGCCTGAAATATCAAAGAGACCAACAAATAAGCACAAATAACTAAAGTCAAATTGGAGTTTAGACATAAAATATGTGTTAACCATGAAGACAAGGGAGTTATTCAAATTGTCCGCTCCATAGTGCAATGACCCACATTTGTGCTACAATGCACGTTTTAAATAAATAAACTTGACACAAACCTAAGTATTTAACTTGTAATTGAACATATATTTATTTAAAAAAAAAAAAAAAAAAAAACACTTCACTATCACCTTTATGTAACATTGCCATAGCCCGTCTCCTTAGGTCCCAGGACCCAAGGCCTGTTGGGCCTGGTCCAGGTAGTACTAGCCCAATCCAAAAACTAAACTTTGTTGGGCCGACGCTTGGATATACCTCAAATTTTGATTTTAGACTCTTCAATATCCTACTCAATATTCGTTTCAGCTTTTTTCATGGTTATTGTAATAATAATAATAATAATAATAAAAAAAAAATGATCATGGTGCTAACTTGAGCACATTTTAATGACAAAGACCCTCTTTATACTCTACCTTTTTTTAAAAGGTCCTAATTTCGAATATTTTTTTGTTTACATAGTTTTGATTTTCCACCGACATATTTGTGGTATAATCTATAATATTTTAAAAAATAATAATAGGTCGAACTATGAGATTTCTAGTAGTTCGAGGTTTCGAGCTCATATCTTAACTTCGAGTAGATTGATCTAATTTTAATTAAATTTAATTGGAGCTATTTTGAAATACGAACTAAATTAAAGTTTGAGAAAAAAATGCTTGAGAGAAGAAATTTGAAGACCAAAGGTAGAGAAGTTTGAGATTACAATGATTTCTCTTTGAAATGTTCAAGACACCATATTAGAAAAATGGTTTTACCATAAATATATATGATAGAAATATTGGACATAAAGGATATATTGAAATTTTATTTTTAATATTTTACTTTAAAAAATTTAAACTCTAAAAATATCTAAATTGATTCTCCAATTTTTTTTTTTTTTTTTTTTTTTTTTGTTGTCAACCAAACCATAACTTACACAGCATAATATATGAACAATAGGTTTCTAATACCCTTTCATCTCCAGGTTCTAAAAAAAAAAATTATAATAATAATAATAAAAAAATTATCCCAAAATAAAATATTGGAGCTGATTTAAATAGTTGAAGTCAAAGATGCTACAAAATTTGTGAACTCGTCAAACTACCCTTTTATCTTACCTCACATACACCACAAATTCAACAACTTTGACATGTTGTATAATTATATTTTATTATATTTAAAAAGGAACAATTATACAACCGTTAGTTAGAAAAATTCAGTCTCCTTAATCATTTATTTGGAAAAGTTAAGAAAAAAAAAACAAAACAATAATCAAACTTAGTACCAAAAATGTTACTATCAAATAGCAAACAAAAACTCAGAATGTTTAGATACCTTGTCCACAACCAAAATGAAAGTCTTAATCATATCAATCAAACTCAAACTTTGTACAACAGGATTTTAAGACAAGTTTTTTGGTTCTATCACTTCTATTATATCATAATTATACATATTAAGCAAGACTAATGGGACAAAATTAGACTAAGCCCGTAATTTTAAGTCACTAATTCTTCATCTTTTTATTTATTATTTTTTTTTTTGTGTGTGTGTGTGCATACTTCTCTTCTTCTGTTTAATTGCACGTTTTGAAGACGAATTCCTCAAACAAAACACACATCTTTTCAAAAAGTCATCTGGTGGAGCGGAGGTGGGGTTCCCTTGTGTCTTCTCTTCTATCACCCTTTTTAGAAAAGCTTTGGAATTTAGCATCATCTCAGCTGGGCCTGGGCCTAATGTAATTGGGCTGCCCATATTATAGGCCCAAAGAAAGCCTACCTTTGTTAGCCCAATGCGGTCCGTCGGTTGCCATGTAAGTTTGGAAGCGAGGAGCTAAAAATTATTTGAAGAGACCGTTATAATGTGACCGACAGTTTTGCACCGTTCGAAGTAAGAGAGATAAATTATAAAAATATTTCAATTTTGTATTCAATAGTTAATATTTAAAGATTTACAATCCAACGATTTTAGAGAGACATTCACATTGACAAAATGACAACCTCATTAAAGATACATATACATATTTTTTAGTTCAAGTAAGAGTGGTGATCGAACATTCGACCTCAAATGAAGAAATACGTGTCAATTACCATTTAGACTCATTTGATAGCTAGTTAAATAATTTGTGGCAAGTGATGGGGAGCAAAAGGAAACGAAGGCTACCTTTCTCTTCTTTCAATGACATTATCTCCAAATCTCCATCATTTTTCTCCAATAATATCATCACCATGATTTTCTTAGTACAAAATGTCAACCAATGGTTGTCATGTTCCCAATGAGATACCTCAAAAGCCTACAATAATCTAAATTGACAGTTGAAACAGCCATAAAAAAGGAAGGTTTCAAATGGATCTAAATGGATTCATTTTGGGGCTCTCAAAGGAAAGTAAACAAGTGGTAATTATGCAAGTTTGAGGCCAACCTTTTTGGGTAATTGTGTGTGCTATGTTGAAATAAATAAATGTATATACATAAGATAATTGGATATTAATTGTAGGTGAAATCAGACAAAATCATTAAGGATATGTTTGGTTTTTGTAGCAAAATAGGTGTTGGGTAGTGGTTGTAATAGTTTTTGAGTTTGAGAATTAATTAGGATTTTGAAAATTGAAACATAGTTGAGATCAGAGAAAGAAACAAAGAAAGAATTTTGGGTGAGTGTTCCCTTAAATGCAACCTTATGTTTGAGGCTCATGTGCTCGACCAAACACTCCCACTTTTCTTTTCAAATTTAGACAACCCTAGCTAACAGGGCATTGCAATATGTTCAACTTTTATATCTCATTCTATCGTCACTTTCCTTTCACACAAGCTTCCAAATTTAGACCATCGAATTCGAGAGTAGAAACATCGACTTTGATTGATCACGTTGAGAATTTGAAAGGATTTATACAATCTTAAATTCATTTTCCACGTACAATAACATGTTTCACCTTTGTAGATCAAGTTGTTTAAAAGAATTATCCTACTTTTATTTTCTCTCAACTCAAGCTTCAAAATTCTTAACCTATTGTTCACAACTAGCCTAAAAGTAAAATACAAAATAAATCTTTATGATAAAAGAGACGAAGAAGTATTATAATTGTAAGAATAATGTTTTTGTAGTTTATAAAAGTTAATATTATTGTACATGCAATTGGTTTTTTTTGATAAATATTTGATCTCTTTATCGAAAACATATGTTTTAATTAGTTGAATTATGTTATGTAAAAAAAAAAAAAAGAAAAAGATAACTTGAATTCATTTAAATTTAGAAGGGATGTGATTTATATAAATGAGTAAATTATATAGATATTTGGTAAGTGGTTATATATATATATATATATATATATATATATATATATATATATATGTTGGAGGGCATTATTGGGATGATATAATATAATTGGGGTTTGAAAAGTGAGAAAGACAGCATAATTAGTGAAGTGGAATGAAAATGTGGGTTTGGTAATTAATAATAAATGCGAAAGGAAATGTGTCCCCAAAACAGGCAACCCTTGTGTAGGGCATGAAAGCACCTTCTCTCCCGACATATGCCCGCCGCAACTAAACTCAACGTGTATAATTTTAACTTTAAAACACCCATTTATATTTACTATATAACTTTATAAATTTACCAACATTACTATAATTTAGCCGTCAACAAACAAGCGTGACTCAGCTGACATATGTATGTGTTGACGATCAATATGTCTATGGTGCCAAGAAGTTAAAAATTTGAATTCTCACTCTTACCTATTGTGTAAAAAAGAGACGTGTATTGTCTTTATAATTTATTTTTTTTTTGACAAAAAAATGTTCATAAATTTAATATTATTTATCTGAATTTCACATAATAAGATAACATAACTCATTTTATATATAAACATTTATAGTTCTTCCGATGATAAATTAAAATTATTTATGTTAGAATCTTACAAGTTATACGTACAATTCTTATTTTTAGGAACTAGTTATTTTTTTCGACAATATTTGGAATAGAGAATTGAAACTATGACTTAGTCATTAATTTTTATCTCACGTTACTTTAGCTATGTTTATGTGAAAAAAAAAAAAAAAAAAAAAAAAAAAAAAAAAAAACTCAAATATTAAAGATATGAATTAAAAAGTTAGAAAATCGAAATCTCATACACATGTGATTAAAAAAAAGGTATTAGAACCAAACATCTCCTCATGGCGCTGTAATCATTTGACTTTTGGTATCCCATCGTTTCAACTATATTCTCATTAATATCCAACAACTAATTACCCAATTAACACTGTTTGACATGTTGGGATCATACTTAAAAAAAAATAAATAAACTAACATGTCTGACTCATAGTTCATATATTATCGGACCGATTGAGTTAAGATAGAGGTGGATTGTGGGAGAATTTCTAGTACATCCGTGGTATGGAGTTTTTCCATACCACTGTCTTTGAATGGATGACACGTGGCGAAATGGTTGTTTGAATGAGACCCACTCTATTAAATATATTATTTTTTTAAACCATTTCGCCACGTGTCATCCATTCAAAGGCAGTGGTATGGAAAAACTCCATACCACGGATGTACTAGAAATTCCCCCGTGGATGGTTAGTTAAATAGAAAGAAAGAAGATAAAATAATAATGAAAATTAAATTGATGCACGTAAAATGGCGGCATGCATTCACGCTTGGTTTTGGTGATGAGTGATGATGTTTGGTTTTTTTTGTAGCATAAATAATTGATAATTCCCAATACAAATTTAATTACCATCTGGATTCTATTTCTGATCCTAAAACAAACCCTAGAGAGAGAAATTGAGAGTTCTGATTTGTGAACGTCATTGTTTGTTTTCCAGATCATACAATTGAAGCTCTACACAAATCTCTTCAACGGAGTAGTTGGTTGAATGTTATTTTATTTAGTATAAATAGGTGTTTAGATTTGTATTTCATTATAATATAATGTAACTCTAGGCGTGTTTTCTGTCTCTTACCGTGGCTAGTCATAATTTTATAATAAATTTAGTCATATCACTATTAATTTGTTATAAAAAAAAAAATGTGGCATATAATTTATGATTTGTACATAACAATGATGGGATGAAGAAACGAAAGCGTGTGAGGGAGGAATAGGGGCAAAGGCATTATGAGGCTGCTTGCCTTTGGTCGCTTCTTTGCTTGGCAACTTCCCTGTCATTGCTGCCCTCTCCCCTACACACCATTTAATTCACATCCTTCTTTTTCTTTGCACAATTACAAACACACATACAACTATGACAAAACCCGGTGAACGCTTACCACTTTGATTATTAGACATGTAACTTATCTTTCACCGCTAATATAAGTACAGGTCAACTGACATTATTAGACTCACTCGTGTCATTGCACAAAGTGGTTGTTTGATAATTTTTAAAACTTTGTATATGTGCAGAATCGAACCCCACCCTAGACTATTTAGGCAATGCTCACCTGTTACACCGTATATATATACCATTTTGTGCAACAAAAGTAGTAAGTGGATTGTTTTTTTTTTTTTGAGTTCAACATGTGGGGTTAAAATTTGAGAGATTCGAATCTTTGATCTCTTAATCGATTATACATGTCTTAACTAGTTGAATGTGTTATGTTCAGGTTAGGTAGTGGAGAAATTTCTAGTACTATATAGTATTTTTTTTTTCTTTTTTAAGTTAACAATTACAGGGGTGCAGGTCGAACAATCGACCTTTAAGAAAGTAATTTCAGTGTCTTATCCATTGAACTATGTTTAGAATGAACGTAAACATTGATTCATTTGTGTCGTGACAAAAACATTTAACAATAATGTGAATCCATAGAAAAAAAGAATATAGATAATAAATATATATATTATCTGATGGATGTCAAATGGGGAATAAAGAGAGTGTCTACAAAATTTTGTAGGGGAAGGGAATGGAAATTAGTTGTAAGTTGTGTCAAAAACATATGGCAGAGAATATGTAAGGTCACTTTTTAAAAACTCCGTACACACTAATCGGCTCTCTCCATGCATGCTCATTAAGCCTAACCCTATGTTTCTGTGATGTTGTATATATAATTAAGAGCAAAACTTAGTTGCACGCTAGACTACAAGTATCTTTTACAGCCCAGCCATGTGTCACGATTTAATTGATCTAAAATTTATTTATTTTTAAATAAAAAAAAACATTCACGTTCGTCTACTTAGATTTTTTTCTTCAGTAACTTTTCCTTTCTTGTTAGTCAGATAAACAATTTTTCCTATTTTCTCTCTCTTTCCTCCACTTCCATATGCCATAACATTTATTTTCAATTTCATCTCTCATTTTATCTTTCTTTCTCTACAATAAATATTTTTTTTCTTTTTTTTGGTTAACTATTTTTTAACGCAGTAAGATTTACAATACTCTAAAGAATATCTCTAGACAAATAAAGTCTTTTTTGTTACCATTTTTTTTTTTGAATTTTTCTTAAAAAATAATAATGTCCAATCGACCTTTCCCTTTACCAACCTTAGATGAATCCAATCGTGAAATCCTCTAAAAACTCACTTGAAAATTTATACTTATATAACACACAATCAACCCTGCAAATTTCAAATAACCCCAATCGAAATTTAATGGCCTTGAAGTTTGGAGTGCGGAGAAATGAAGAGAGAGAAAGTAGGAGAAATTGTTAATTTGTTGGAATAAGAAAAAAAAGTTACTGACAAAAACCAAGTAAACGACGTGAAAGATTTTATTATTATTTACAAATAGTTTAAATATTAGTCAATCAAATCATGACAGATAGCTGATACTTGTAGCCCCGACAGCAACCAAGTTTTACTCTATAATTAATGGGAGAATTTCTAGTACATCCATGGTATGGAAAATCTCCATACCACTGCCTTTAAATGATTGACACGTGTGATGAGAGGTAATTTAACTTAACGATGGTTTGGCTGGGACCCACTCTTTAAATACATTATTTATTTAAATTCTCTCTCTTCGTTTTTTTTATTAATATATATATTTTACTCTTTACATTCTCATTTTTTTTTTTCTTTTTTAATATTATTCAACTTCCTCATTGATATTTAAAATATATTTAAAACTTTATTTTCCTTCATCCTCACCTTAATTTTTCAGGTTGATTTGGAAAGTGTTTATTTTCTATATCCATTTATTTCACTTTTTTTCTTTGTTTTTCACTTCCTTTATAATATTTTCTTTATTTTCTAATTTTTTTAAATGCAGAAAATATTTGGATTACATTTGAATATCTACTGGAGCAAATATTTAAGTATGTTACGTTTTAGTATTTGTTTTTTTTTCTTATGAAGTTTGATTATGTATATATATATTTTTTTTTTGTTATTTTGATATTTTGAGTAGAGTTATTGTTAATTTTAGGTTTAATTGTTAATTTTGTTGCCGAATCAATGGTTAGCTGGGAAGAACTACATATGAGTGAGTTTTCTCCCTAGTTGAACATATAGATTACACTTTTTGTTTTTTATATATTGTAAAGTTAATTATTATAATTCATGTAGGTGATATTGACTTAAATTCTATTGAAGTAGACAACACTATTGAAGTAGAAAATGAAGCAGATATAGAGAAAACAGTAGTTGTACCTTTTAGAATACAAACCTCCTACGAATACCGCTGAAAATATTTAAGAATTTGATAGATAAGAAAACTTAAAATAATAGTGAAATACTCTAAAAAAAAAAAAAATAGTAGAAGCTGTTAGAAAGACAAAATATTAAAAAAAAAATAAAAAAAATTAGAAGCGAAATTATCTACCAAAAAGAGACAAAATATTAAAAAAGAAAAAAAAATATTAATATAAAACGAGGAGAGATAATTTAAATAAATAATGTATTTGTTAATTTTTTTTAGTAGGAGAAAATAATGTATTCAAAAGAGTGGGTCCCAGCTAAACCATCGTTAGTTAAGTTAAATTACCTCTCATCACACGTGTCAATCATTTAAAGGCAGTGGTATGGAGATTTTCCATACCACGGATGTACTAGAAATTCTCCCATAATTAATACTCTAACACTTCAGTTTTATATGTCTAACCTGTTTAAAGAAGTATTAGAATTACAATATAGATGCTGAAATTATGTTTAAAGGATCTTACTAATACCTTCCTCAATTCACCTATGCCTAATGGGCTGCCAACTGATTAAAGCATATTTATCGACCAAAAGATCAAAATGTTCGAGTCCATACAGGTACTTGTTGAACTAAAAAAATAAAAAAAAATAAAACATTAAACTATAATTATATTATATTTTTAAGAAATAGATCAGAAATCGCCAGCATGAGCATATATATTTTTTTTTTTCAGAAGTTCAGTCTACTTCCCCCACTCCCACATGTATGTAAAAAAAAAAAAAAAAAACACAAATCTTAAATTTATATTTATTTGTTGGAATGCCTTGAATCTGTTATGACCCTCTACGACGTTAGTGAACCACATAAATTTGTGTCGTTATTCTTTTGCGCTTACTTATTCTTTGTTATTGATTTATCGTAACAAATATATTGTTCCAATAGTATGAGGTCTTTTGGATGAAATCAAAAGTGGATTTAAGTCCAAAATAGACAATATCATACCATTGTGAAAATGTCTAGGTTCTGTTGTCTTTTAGAATGTCATATTATAATAAGTATTAGTTGAATGATCTATTATTTTGATAAAAAAAATATAAACTTAAACCTTTTTGAAAAAAAAATATGTAAGGAAAAGGAAAAATAAATAAATAATAATCTACAATTGATTAAAGGAACACAAATATTTGAGCATTATTTGAAGTATTAAACTTAAAGTTAAAAAAGACTAAAAAAAAAACAAAACATATAAATAAGTGGAAATGTGGAAACTTGAAAGGGAAGGAACATCTCTAGGAGATTGTCTTTATGTCTCATCATCCCATTATTGTAATCTCTAATGGCCACATTTGAGTGACAGCCCATTCTTTGCTAAGCTAGCCAATTGCAAACCCAAACAAAATACATTAAAAGTATAAATATATATATTATAAAACTTTGATTAAAATAGAATTATTGTAAAACCAAAGCCCAATGCTGCCCCCATAGCTTGAAATGGAAGCAGCTATAGGCATAGAGACTTTTAAGGCACAAACCTTGACTTTTGTCTGCACCCAAATGGGATCATATCCAAAATTAACTTATCCATCCACTCATCAACCAAATCTTATAACCTCTTAACTCAATGCCTCACTTTTTTCCCACTAATTAAAATTTTAAAATGCTGCCCTCTCTCTCTCTCTCTCTCTATTAATATATATTAAAA
The DNA here is from genome assembly GCA_028017165.1 of Herpetospermum pedunculosum. Taxonomy (NCBI): domain Eukaryota; kingdom Viridiplantae; phylum Streptophyta; class Magnoliopsida; order Cucurbitales; family Cucurbitaceae; genus Herpetospermum; species Herpetospermum pedunculosum. The sequence continues at coordinate 87,245,770 of CM051522.1, forward strand.
CCCATTTAAGTATATAAGTATAGTTGAATGGTCAAACCATCTCTATTTTATTTATGATATTATATTATATTCTAAAAATATACACAATTAACTATTTAATATTTTATCAATAGCTACAGTGATGGTTTTTTTTTTTTTTTTTTTTTTTTTTTTTTTTTTTTTTTTTTTTTTTTGAAGTAGATGTATAGTTAGATGTTTGTTTAAAGAAGGCTTAGGTTCAATATGGCAATGATAATGAATTTGAAGTTTTTATTTTTGTTAAAAAAAAAAATATATATTTTTAATCTTATTGTCATTTGTCAGTCGATGCATCACATCATAAAGGATACGAAATATATAAATCGAAAGGGCTAGAGATGTTCCATTTTCAATAAGAAGATGGGATATCATTTTCTTCTTCTTTTTTTTTCTGTTGGAATAAGACATTTTTTTTTCCTTTCTCATTTCAATTCATATGTGGGTAATAAGACAAATAAAATTTGGAGATATATATATATATAAAAGACAAATAAAATAAAACAAATAATTTAGCAATTATAGAGGAAGGTGTAAATAATAAATAAATAATAATGTAGAGGAAGTTGGAGAAGTCCCAAAAACTATTAATTGAAAATAATAATAATAATAATGTAATGGCCCCTTCTCCGTCGTTAATTATTTAATGAAACGGTTTGGGATTAATGCCACGTGGCCCCTACCCAATTTGAATGTTCGGTGTGAGCGGCCGCAGCGTAAAATAGCCCTTAGGGCAATAATAAAATAAAAGAAAAAGAAAACTAGGTCAAAAAGAGAAACCAAACAAATTGCAAACAGTAGAGAAAGTGGGACCCACTCACACACCCGGCTCAACAGCGGGGTCCTTGTCTCTTCTTCTTCCCTCTCTTTATGGATATTATTACTCTTTGACCTCTGCAGTAAAAAAAAAACTAGCTCGATTCCCCAAATAGGAAATGACACAATTACCCTTCCAATCTCTCTGGAATAACATGGTGGGGGAATGGTAGTTTAGACTTCTAATCTATTCTAAATCCCATTATGTTATATTAGTTAGTGCGGATTCACTGTTTATTAATATTTTTAAATTAAAAAAAAAAAGAATAATAATCTTTCTTGAACAGAGAGAAGCAGCAGATATAATCTCAAGGGATTCAGATGTTTGGCATATAAAAATCCAAGCTTTAATCAGATCTGGGAATGGCTTAATCTAAAAAAGCTTTTTGCAAACCAATACATTTCTTTCATCTCTCATAATATTAAATTTGAATTAAAGAAAGTGAAAGAGTCTCGTACTGAGTACAGTACAGAAAAGAAAAATAAATAAAGAATTTGATTAAAAATTTACAGTGACAACAGTACAAGAACAGTGAGAGGAAAAGGAAAGCAAAAACAAGAAAAATGGGCAATTGGAGTTGCCAGCGCATCTTTTTTCTCTGTGGCTTTCTCTGCTTTCTATGGGTGGCCACACTAAACCTGAAAAAGCAAAATGCCACATGGATAACCCACTTCATACTACACAATAGAAGAAGAAGAAAAAGAGAGCTTTGAAAGAGAAGGTGGAGAGATTGAATCTCATTGACTCATCACTCTGTTTTGTGTGTTTCAAACAGAAGCTATTTTGAGTATTCTGCTTCAACAGATCAAAGTGTGGAGATGAGACAAAATATTAAAGATAAAAGAAACTCAGAAAGAGAAAAGAGATCCCAAATTTTCTCAAATGGGTCCTCCCTTCTCTTCTCTTTCTCTTCTTCTCTCAATTCTATTTCTAACACAAATTTCAATCTCTCTATCCATTCTTTTTCCTATAATTTAACCTGCCTTTGTAGTTTCTACACACTTTCTTCTTTTATTCCATCATTTTCTCTCCACTTCTTCTTTCTTCCTTCCTCCTCCATTTCCAATCTCATTTCCCCCTACTCCTACTACTACTACTACTTACTATTCTATCACAAAAGTCTCACACCCAAAAATTTAATTTTTTTCAAAAGGGTCATCTTCAAAATCTAAACAAGATAAAAAAGAAAACCAATTTTCCTCCACACCCATCAACAATGTACAAATTTCTCAACCAGCCCCCCCCCTCTTTCCTCCTCCTTCCCCACCAAATTCAACACATTTTCAAGATTCCACGCAACCACCCCGCACCACTCTTCGATTACGATATCGAAGTTTAGGACCACATCAAAGCATTTGCTCCATCAATCTGTGCAGCAGCTTCCTTCCTAGTATTATATCTGAGCTGTTGCTTTGGAAGGGCCGGGTCCTCCAAGTCCATTTGATACTTTACATCTCAATCCCAACCAGCCAGCATTAATCTTCATATTGAACTCTAACTCCTTTCAACGCCCACTACTACCTGTCTTCAATAAATATCCTCCCAATAAAATCTCTGAATCGCTTGGAGTAGAGCTTAGGATCAACAGCTGAGATTGAAATGGGGTCAACTTGCAAGGACTTGTATGCGTGCTCCAATTTCTTGCTTATGTCGTAACCTTGTAAGATGTCTATTATCCCAAAGTAGAGGACTACTTCATAGATCTCACCACTGCGAGCTGGGGTTAAATGATTCATTCCACCTGGGGTGTACTGATCGAAGTCACTCCGCCTTGTTAACCGCTCGGCTCTTGCAGGCATATTTGCTCCTAATCTGATCAACGACTTTCTGATAAACAAAAAATTAAAAACTAAATCAGGTTATGAATGTGGTTTACTAGAGTACGTATAACCTAGTTAGTAGTGCTAAATTATCATTAACAGTATGAAATAGAATTAGCCTTCTAATTCTTTTCCAATGAAACTTTACCTCAACTTTCACCGAGAGAATAATAAATGATAGACAAAAGGCCATTAGATTGGAGAATTATTGAGCGGAAAGGGTCATAATTTTCCTCAACTACCAAAAACCAGTTGGATTGAGCAAATAAAAGAAAAAAAAGGCATATAAATTATTGTTGACTAATTGATAAGATGAATGAAGAAATAACTCGTAATTATGGAGAAAAAGAAATACTAGGACCATAAACCTGTATATGTCCTACTAAAAACTGTTACCTACTGAATTGCCCCACGAAGTGGTACAGACAACCCAATGCCACTTTCATTTTATTAAAGATAAACAATACACAATTCATTGCAGAAATAATGGAAGACCCAATAGTCCCAAATTTATGGCCAACTTTAACCACCAACCACATACAGTTTAATCCCCCAAGCCAAAATTTTCAAAAGTTAGACATAAATTCAGCCACTTCAGCAAAGAAATTCATCACGATTCTCTTGAACATTCACTCTGAGATGAGTTCAAATTAATAGAAACTCACCGTCCAGATAAGACTCGATCCATGTCTTGTAACTCTGCTTCAAGGAAACGACAGCCACGCATAAACTTCTCATTTCGGTATGAATCTTTATTGCCTGCAAAGAGAACAGATATTCTAAATTAGCCATTCTAATGCCTATATATTTTTCTTGGGTGACCCCCTCCAAGGCTCATGATGAAAGGACAAGCATCCCATACCAGTTCGCAATAGAAATGGAGATAATCCCATTTTGTTATACGTATTGTCGTCTCGAAAGTGAAGACCAACCAAAAGACTGTAATCCATGATCCCTTCAGATTCCAAGAATTTGCAATCTCGATCTATTTGTCTGACCAAAAGTTTGATAATAATGAGATTTCCAAAAACAAAAGGGTGAAGCAGGGTGAAAAAGCTTATAACAAACACAGTCAACTATCCATATACAGTACTTACTTCATAAAGTCACTAAACCAGTTGCGTTGAAGGCGAAACGCATAATTGAGATCAAGATCCTTCAACGTTGTGGTTTCATCAATTTCTCCCTCGGGAGTACCCGTTGTCCGGCCATGGGAGGATCCTTTCAAGTCAAATCTCCGATGGATTCGGTATTCAGAGCAGAATAAGTTGCCCATCACAATGAACCGAGTCTAATTTTCCACAATAACAAATTTACTTCTATTAGATACCATTGTAAATTCTTGCAATGATGCAACTGAAAAGCATACAATAAATCTAAATTTCACACTCGATGATGTGTACCTTTTGCCCACCAATTGGCTTGATACAATGTACACCAAAAAACTTGGTCACAAGTGAATCTTCATAGCGGGATACATGCTGATAATAGCTTGCAAGCATCCTGATAAGCACCTGAGAATGCAATAGAAAACTTCAATTTGATTGCCTTTTAATACACTTTTCCACAACTCAGGGAGTAATCTATAACCCAAGTAACTGACAGAAGTGAAAAGCATTACTTAATTTAGCATCATGATAATGACTAAAAGGGAAGCAAATAACCTTGGCTTCAGACTTCTTCACTGTTTTTATCATGAATCTATCATCCTGTGTGAGGTAAAAGAAACTTCCACTCTTGCCTGGCGAAGAAAACTCCCTAAGGGCATCATTCCCACAAATCGCCAGCATGTAATCAGCCGGATCGATTTGAAAGAGCTCCCTCAAGCATCTGTAAAGATCAATTAGAAATGTCAAAGGTAGGCACAATTTCTTCAATGGACCACAATTAGTCATCGCAGAATATCAGGATTGAAACCCCTAAAATGAGAAAAGAGCAATAATAGTTAGTAATTGGTACCTAAAAACCACAGGACAATAGTCCTTCCAACGAAATTCAACCGATGTATGGGGCGGTGTAGTCTTCGACCCTTCAGTTGGGAACCTTGTCCAGAATTTCTCCCTTGGATCAAAATCACTGGGTTTAAGCTCCCGCACTACTGAAGAATGCTTTCCAACGGAATGTCTAAATAACATCGCAACATGATGAAATCAGAATCCATAGTCAAAAACACACAGGAAAGAAAATTGAAAGAAATTTCATCAATCAAGCTTAACTGAAATGACCCATTTCATGAACTAACCTGATACCCAACTGGAGATTAAGCATCAGTTCATAATTCTTGTGTCCCTTAGAAATCGTCTGGCCGGGTTTCTTCGCCTCGCCGGTGAAGCAGCACGGATTCTTCCTAAACTGCCTAAAAAGATCTTGATCTAAATCTAACCCATCCTTATACAACATCGACGCCTCTACATTATCAAGTATATCACAGGTGATATCTCCAGCTTCACCATCGGATTCCCAAATGCAAATCCTCGGGAAATTCCTCTCTGTCACACTCCCTCTCGCAATATCCACCGATGATCTCTTCCGTAATGTGATGGTTAAGTTCTCATTCTCAAGTAGCCCATTACTCTTGAAGCTTTGATTACTTCCGTTTCTCGTAAAGAAAGTCCCATTCAGATGATGGATCTTCATGTTCTTATTCCAGCTACTGTCAGCACAACTGAAACTCCCGTTCCCTTTAGAAACTCCGTTTTCCCATTGCCCGTCGTACCGGTTCCCGTTCGCCCAAATTAAGACTCCCCGGCCAGAAATCACGCCGTTCTTCCACTCGCCAACGTACTCGTTCCCGTTCTTCCAAACGTACCGGCCGTGCCCGTCCTGGAGATTCCTCTTCCAAGTCCCTTCGTAGAAATCGCCGTTGGCATACCGTTTCTGGCCGAGTCCATGTTTCCGATCTGAACTCCATGATCCACGATACGAATCTCCATCAGATCCAATAAAAGTACCCCCTCCCTCCATCCGACCCGATTTGAATTCGCCTTCGTAGGTAGCTCCAGAAGGCCAAGAGAATTTCCCTTTCCCCGAGGCTTTTCCTCTCCTCCACTCACCCTCGTACATACACCCGTCCGTCCACAAGTACTTCCCCAATCCGTGTGGCACTCCCCCCGAGAAACTCCCCGTGTAAAGATCTCCGTTCGGCAGATGCTTCTCCACGGCGGTCGCCGCCGCAGTAGTCAAAGCAGCAACAGCCGGAGCTCCGGCGGTCTCAGAAATAACACTCGTCGCAGTAGATTGCGTGGTTATAATCGTGGTCGTGGTCGGAGTAACCCTTCTATTCCCAGCTTGAGACCGATTCCGACCGACAATTACAACAGGCGGGGCAACAATCACCTGGGGATGCCGAATCAACTTCCCGGCGTCGTTGTCGTCCTTCTCATCCTCCGATTTCTTCTTCTTGTTAATGCCGGAGATAACATCATTAGACTCGTCACACAACAGACCCTCTCGCATTTTTTCCCTTCCTCACTCTCTCCGGCGCTCAGCACTGCATTACTTCACCTCACTGGTTCAGTTTCGTCCCCAAAATCCAGTTGGCTGAAGATACTTCGCCGTGTATCAGATGCTGCAAGAGCATCTCCGGCGTATATCTCTCTCTGTGTCTGACTTCTTGAGCTCCTTTATCCCCTCTGGTTCTCTCTGAAAAATTCCTCACTGTTCCTCTTGCAGTGCTTAGAAAAAAATTGTGAAGGAATCCAAAATTCTCACACAAGCTTCATCCCCATAGCCGAACTAGAAAGCAGAGAGAAACTGTAGAAAGAAAAAAGTAGAGAAACAGAGAGAGAAAGAGAAATTGTTAATTAGACGGCTTTTCTTTGTCTAGGGAACATTGTTAATAATCCAATCCCGAGTTACCAACTCACCTAATTTAATTCTTATTTTTTTTTTATAATTTAAATTTAATACAACCCTACATTTTATTTATTTATTTTATTTTATTTTAATTTCCCATTTTCCAACCATAGCATCTCTATTTTTATTCCCTTCTTCCTAAGCTCCCATCGTGACGTGACGGAATCACCTAGGATCAGCTTCAGCGCGGCCCATCAGTAATTTTTCTTAATTACCCATTTCTCCTCGCTCCTTTTTTTATTTACCTAAATGCCATTTTCCCTCTTTTATCCCAATTAAAATAACGAACTAAATTAGGTGTCTCAACTTAAAAATGACTATTAGATCATTGTAATAAATTCTTGATATATTCGAAATTTTTTTAAAAAAATTAAAATTTATTGAATTTCTTAAATGTAAAATTTAATTTTATGTCTAATGATAATTTAAACTTTTAATTTCGTGTTTATTAAATTGGTGAAATTTAAAAAATGTTATATAAGTGAATGACATATTAGATATAAAATTAAAAAAATTTAAGTACTTATTAAACTCAAAATAAAAAATTTAAATACGTAATAGATATTTTTTAAAACTTATGCACTAAATAGTTAAAAGTTAAACTTGTAATTAAAACTTATTATTTCATGAATAATAAGAGGCAATTTCATCGCACATTATATGCTAAATAATGGTATAGAATAAAATAGTATAGGTCACTATTTTGTTGTGCTTAGTTAAGAGTAAAATCGGAGAATGGGGACAAAGACTGGAGTTAGAACTTCTTTGATTTTGTCTTGTTGTGTGTAAATTTAAGCCGATTTTATTAATTAATTTCTAAAGTTAGGAAGTTTGGAACTTGTAATTAAATTTAATAAATCACATTTGAAGTATTGGATTAAAGGTTAGTTTTTATTAACTTTATTCTTTGGACTACGTTGAATATAGAGATTCCTTTGAGAAAATATGGTATTCTTGTCTGTTTTTTAAAAATGTCTTTATATTTTCCAAAAGATAATTAATTTATTTTATTTTTACCTTTTTGATTGTTCACACTTCACATGTCTTTCTCCTGGCTTCCTAGGTTATGCACGTTTTTTTCCAGGCGACTTCAATTGTACTGGTTTGTAATTTGTATCAAAATTCTCAATTTTATATTTAATATATTAAAAATTGAGAAATTGTAGTAAATGACAATTTAAGACTTATTGTTTGCAAATATAGCATGTTTTTAAAAATTTTGCGGATATAGCAATTTCTATCGTTGATATCTTATGACTGATAGAAGTCTATCGCTGATCACCTCAGCTTTTTATAGATTTTTGTCAGTGATAATAGTCTATCACTGATAGAAGTCTATCAGTGATATAATAAAGTCTATCAGTGATAGAAACGAGTTTTTTTGCCATATTTGCAAAACATTTTAAAGTTTGCTAAATTTGCAATTAGTTTGGGCTTGATTGCTATTTGTGCAACCAGCCCATTAAAAATTCTTAACTAGGTCATTTTATAAATAAAAATTTATATATAGATAACTTTTGTTAACCTATCATTTTTTATTAACATATTTCAACATAATAAGTAAATAAATTTTGTTGATGGATTTTGGATTAGATTTTACTAATTAAAAATTATCTAATAGATTAGGAATTATTGTGTAGGCTTAGGCCTTTTTTTTTTTTTTTTTTTTTTTTTTTTTTTTTTTTTTTTTTGGGATTATCCTTATTCCATTTTATTCCTCTAAATTATTAAAAAAAATCTAAAACTATATATTATAAGATATGGTTATGATTATGGAACATATGCCAAAGTGAGCATGGCTCAGTGGGCATATGTATGTGTTGACGACCACGAGGTTTGTGGTTCGAATCCCCCCACCCCCAATGTACTAAAAAAAAAAAAAAAAAAAAAATATAACAAAATCTTCACCCTTAGAAGATAACAATATATTGTCTTGAATAACAACACTGAAAATACTCTAATTATTTGAAATTTATTTAAAATAACATTTTTAGTTTTGGTTTTTAAATAATCGATATTATATTTCAATTTTTTATATTTCACATTTTTATATTTCAAAATGGTGAAGACCACTATCGATCGTAGACACATTGGATAGAGCAGGTAAATTCTAGACTCTATGAGACTACATATACCAATATGCATAAATTGAGGTCTCCACGAAGTAATATTTATAACCAAAATATAGGTGCAACACTACTCGATAGACATGTAAGTTTTGGAGTTGTAATTCAAAATTTGCACGGAACAGTCATGGCATTGATAATAATAGTTCAAGTTGGGATGTATGGTTGAACTAGTGGAAGCCACTATGCTTAGACAATGAATTAGACTTGACATTCACTATTGACTTAGATATATTCCACCATAGTTTAATATTTTCATTCAAGTCAAAAGGATTTTTCGAAATGAAATCCAAATCATCATTGATGATATAAAGAACAAATAGAAGAGAAGATAAGTTGTAAAATTTATTATAACATTCCGCATCCGCAAGAATAGCTACTCTTCTAACTTTCAACCCACAACACAATCAAATACGATGTCATGAATGGAGGAAGTTCTTTCATGGACACTTTGAGGGATGAATTTTTCTCATAACTTCAATCTATTTTGTAGGCAGATAACAATACAAATAAACTCATACGTAGAGGTAGTATTTAAAAATAAAAAATAAAAATTTAAATGGTTATAAAAAAAAAAAAAAACAATGTTAGACTTTACTTAATTATTAACAAAATCCTTAAAACTATCAACTATGCTTAATGCTATTAAAAAACAATAAAACAAACATGTTTTTTAAAACCATAAAACGAAGAACATGATGATAAGGAAGGGAACCTTTGAATAATGTCATTTTGAACCGAAGAAAACAAAGTGACTTGTTTTGATGAATAATACTAGATCCATCTCCTTTAAAATAATGGCTATATTAACGTTAATTTAATACCAAAATTGCATATGCTTTCTTATACCAAATTTCAATTAATTATAGTTACTATGTGACAAAACTAAACTGATATTTAATTCTTAACCCACGAGAGGATCATCATAATTTTTAAAAATACGTACATATATAAAGTTTCAAATCAAATCATAAGAAAAAAACCATCAATTTATTGAGAATAAGAATATTACTCGGAGATCTGATCTGTATTTTATTTTAATTTGTTAATTAATGGTTTGGTAGCCATATCTTACAACTGGAGTTTGGTGGTTTAAGATATTAATTAACAAACAACGTTAGAGATTTTATTATGTAAGGAAGACATCTTCCATTTTTTTCTTCCTTCTTTTATTTTCAGTAGCTACACCCTCCCGTAGAGTTGATCAATAATAGAAAGTAATTATTCTTTTTAATTATGATTTAGAGCTCCATTTAAACTAACTACATATGTGAAATTAAATAACTAATTCAAAATACTATTTGGAAGTTTTTTTTTGGGACGTATTCAAGAAACATTTCAATTAATCTCATGACACAACTGCACCACCCATTTTAATATTTTAAGTTAATGATTATTATAAAATTTGAATACTATTTTTTAATATCTATTTATTTTTTTTACATGTTTCAATGTCACTAAACCAATTTCCGATTTGTCATTTGAAAATTTGGATGGAGGATGTTCTACTTTGGACAGCAAGTGCGGCCAACATCGACAAACTAGTCCTTTTTTTTATTTTTTATGCTTATTTAGCGTTATTTTTGTTTAGTTTCTTTTGTACTAATATACCTATATATCTCGATTAGTCATGGAATTGAATCGTATATTTTTTTTTTCTTGGAAGGAAAATGATATTTAGGGTAAGAATGGTATTGCTTGAGTTGAGAGGAGACCAGGATGACATTAATAAAAGGGGATTTAATAAGTATTTTGTTTTTATAATTTAAAATTATATTTGATTTGATTTGTTTGTTTGTGAAGAAAATGTGGGGGAATGGAAAAATGGATTGTGCAAGATGAATCATCAAAGGCAAAGACACAAACAAATGCGGTTGTGGCCCACTTTGTGGCCCATTTGCATGTAGTGGATTGCCCAATTACACTTTTTTTTTTGGTTTCAATTTTATTTATTTTTCTTTCCTTGTTTGACCATATAAATACAAAATTAAAATAAAATTCGTTGTATGTATTCCAAATATTGAGAAAATCCTACACTCATTTGGTAGTAGTGTGCTGTTTTTGTCTTTTGTTTTATTTCTAATCATAAGAAAAGACTTAAAGTCACTCCAAATTAAACTTATTTTTAATATTCTCTAAAAAAAAAAGAAAAAAAAAGATTATTTGTAAGTTTTTTATGTTTAATCATCACATGAAGGTTATAGATTGTATTTTGTTTTTTAAATAAAAGTACAATATCTAATTACTTAGCTAAGTTAAAATTGTTTTGAGATAAATCCAAAAAAAAAAAAGAAAAAAGATAAGTTTAATACATGCATATAACTTCTTATTTAAAAAAATGAATCAAGAAATCAAAAAATATTAAAAGATTTAAAAAAAGGACATGACATGTATGTTTGTGTGCCAAATTTGGGGATGCAAAAAAATAGAAAAGATGAAAGAAATTAAAATAATTAGGTCGAAAAGGGGAAAAGAAAAGGCGTGGGGGCACATGCCCCCGCTACACCCAACATCTAACCCTTTAACTATTCTTTTTTTTTTTTTTTTCTTTCTTTTTTCATGAGTTTTATTTTAAATTCAATTACTCTAATATTTATCTTTACATCAATAGATTACACGAGAAGTCTTTAGGTTTATTCTATCCTATAATATAATAAATTTCTTAAATTACAAATTTAATCACCAAATTTTTTGAATTTCAAATTAATAAGCTTAAACTCTCAATTTTTTTTTTATCTATTACGTCGTTAAATTTTTAATTTCATGTCAAATAGATTATTTGACATATTTTTTTTTTTTTTTTTGTAAATTTAGAGCTACTGCGAAAGTTTAAGATCTTATTAGAATAAAATTCAATTTTATATTTATAAGATCAATTAATTTTTTTTTTTAATATGTCATGGAATTTAGACATATTAAGACTTATAATTGACGTCAACAAAAAGTTCAACTAACCTGTATGAATTAGTGATTTGGTGAGATTTGTGAAATTAAACACTACGGAACAATATATCTCTTATGTGTTGTTAATTTTTTATTTTTTGGAAGACAAAATGCGAGAAGAAGAAGGATGAAAACGTTGAAATTTAATACAACATGCCAAATTCAAAAGACTTATAATTGAAATGAAGCTTATCTGGGAGGGCTTTACTATAAATTAGCTTTGACTAAAAACTAAAAAGTGAAAATTTAGTCCTACACTTTAATTTTAAATTTTAATTTTTTTTTTTAAGTTCTTACACTTTAATTGTGTTTAATAAACCCACTAATTTTAAAAGTGGCTTATATCTTCTTATTTTACATCTGATAAATTTTAGATTTATTAAAAAATTATTAAAATTAATAAATTTTTAGATACAAAATTAAACTTAATATTTAATAGGACAATAATCTTTTAATTTTGTGTTTAATAGATGACATAAGTAACTTAAAATTTTAGTTACACATTTAAAAAATGAAGAGACTCATTAAATACATCTTAAAAGTTGATAGTGAAAAAAGATATAAATTAATAGAAGGAAAATAGTAAAAAATGGTGTTGGATGGGATATTTTGGGCAGCACGCTTGTGGATCCCACTGCTCTACTTCCATTTCCATCAGAATCATGTCCATATTGAAACGATGCGGAGTGGAGATGAAACGTTGCAATTTTTAACCTTTTTCAAATTAACTACTATTTTTTTAAAAAAACTTTATTTTAGGATTTATTCGATTTTAATATTTATTTTTTAAATATTCAAATTTAAATAGATATTCTAAATAAATTTTAAAATTAGTTCCTATGTTACTTTATGGTTATCATAAACCTTCTCGTTTATAAATTTATAAATATATTTGTATTGTCTTCTTTTTAATATAAATTATGGTTATTATTGTTTTTCTCATCAAATTAAACTTCAAACTAAAACTAATAATAATAATGTAAATTTAGATATTTAAAAATACATGGACTGAAATATAAGAATCTAAATGATATTTTACCCTAAATTTTTATTCATTCACCTAATTAGTTGGGGCCTGGGGGCATTAGAGAATGTATTTAATAGGTGTTTTTATTGTCAATGACCGAATATAATTCAGACTTTGCAATTCTTAATAAATAATTAAATATAGCATTATTAATACATTTTGTCCAATAGGATTTCGCTAAATGTCATGGATAATAGATATCTATTAATAATAATAAAAAAAAAAAAAAAGGGAAAAAATCAGTTTATACCCCTAAACTTTGAGGGTTGTATCAATTAAAACCCTAAACTAACGATCATATCAATTTAAACCCTGAACTTTCATAAGTGTATCAATTTACACCTTCTATTAGAACTTATTTGAAAAAAAAAATCATTTAAACGAGTGAAAACTTATAATTTTAACAATTAAACTCATAAACTTTCATAATTGAATCAATTGTATGAAAGTTTAGGGGTTTAATTGATCAATTACAAGTCTCCACACGTATGGAAACTAACATTTTTCTAATGGAGGGTGTAAATTGATACACTTATAAAAGTTCAGGGTTTAAATTGATACAATTGAAAGTTTAGGGTTTTAATTGATACAACCCTCAAAGTTTAGGGGTATAAATTGATTTTTTCCCAAAAAAAAACTATATTGATTGCCAATAATTGTCAGTAAAATATAATTGTAGACTTACTTAAGTTACTTCATAATTTTTACTTTGAAAAATTTGGAATGAATTTGAAATCTTAAATGTAAGTTTGTTGATGTTGTGCCTTTTTTTCCCCTTAAATCTCGGTGCATGCTCTCAAGGGAAGTAAAAAAAAGTTTGACTTCAAATTTTTTTCTCCCTCATCTCTATCTCTATTTTAATATTCATTCTTTTACAACCTAACCTTGGTAATAAACATATTTTGTATTAATGGAGCATGGTCTTTCAATCAATTTTAAAAATAAAATATTTTATTTTTATTAAAAAAAAAAAAATTTGACCACAATACTTCACATCATTTTTTTTTTCTTATTATAAAAAAAAAATATATATATATATATATATATCACCATCTTAAATTTGTTATTCCATCTAAATCCACTCCACTTGGAAATCAACATCTCAACAATGATGATTTATTTTAACTATTTTTTTTTACAATTTTTTTCTATATTTTGATTGTTAAAGACTTCTTTCAACAATGATGATCTATTTTAACTATTTTTTTTTTTATATATATATTTTCATTGTTAAAGACTTATTTCAATAAATTTTAAGAATGCGATTTTTGCTTTTTATTTTATGTATCCTTCACAATTTTTTTTTTTTTTTTGAAGATAACAAAAATAATTTTGACCACAATAGTTCACATTCTTTTTTCAATATCACTCACATTAATTATTCATTTTATTTGGATAGTTTTGAAATAAAAGAAAGTCGTACAATATTGTGTTAAATATTACATGTGAATTTGAAAGATTTTAATCCATTAATTTAAACGGATCCAAATAAGCTGATGTTTTTATTTATCTTCATGGTAAGAATACTACATTTTGAATTTGATTTAAGTACCAATTTTAATTGAACAACTTAATTTATATTTAAAATAATAAAAATAGGTTGAATTACATTTTTAGTCATTTTACACATTTAGTTTAAATTACGTTTTTTTTAAATAATTAAAAATATTGTGGGAGGGAGAGAGAGGAAGAGAGAAATGTGTTACCTCGAAAAAATGAGATAGACTTGAATAGTAATTAGTATAAAAATATGAAGAGTTCAATATTACTATAGAAGTTTGGAGAGTTATATTTTTTTATCGGAGTTCAATAAATCCGTGGGTCAAACAAGGAGTTAACTTCTCCTCCCAACTTCTTATCAAACAACTTTGTGGGCCAAACACGCCTTTATTATTCATTTGTTCATTATGACTTGAAAAATTTAAAATTAATTTTTTACGGGTTTTTTTGGCAGCCAAATGTTGTAGAGTCAGACGGTCTCTCCCGTAAAATTAGTCGAGGTGAGCGTAAGCTGAACGGACCGTCAGAAAAGAAAAAAAAAAAAAAAAAAAAAAAAAAAAAAAAGGTTTAAACTATATTTATTGTTTTAAATGAATTTTGTTGGGCTTAATATGGATTAATTTTGGGGCATGTGAGACTACAAAAGTGATATAGTTGAAGAGAATATGGTTATTGGGTTTAGGTTTAGGTTTTTTAATGATCAACTAAACCTAGATTAGACCAATATTTACCACTACAATTGGTGATACTTAAAAGGATATTCTCCTTATAGTGATTTGGCAATTAGGTAGATTTATAAATTTACAAGTTTATAATTATAATTATAATGAATGAGAAGTTTGAAAAGAAAAAGAAGTAAAAATGGGTTAAAAGGAAGGCGAGTGTAGAAGATTGCTCCGCCGCCTTGCTCTGTTTGAGTATGAGAGGCTCCATATTTAACAGTGGCTGGGGGCTATGTTGTAATCACGTACGGTGATGGGAGCTTGAGAAGACAGCCCAATCAAGATTATTAATTTTAAATAAAAAAAGAGATTTGGATATATTGTGTGGGTCATTCATCCATCCATCCATCACCGAAAAATGAAAGCATCTACTGGTGCTGTCAAAGTACAAATCTACCACTTGCGTCATCCTATCAAACCCCAGAGCCAGACATTGATATTCAAGAATGTAGGTCGGTCAAAAAGTATATACAGAACCAACGGTCAAATTAACATCCTCATTCTACTATGTCATCTAATTAAATAAAGCTTTGGTTTGTAAAACAATTATCCAAATGTTTGAATCCTAAGCTAGAGTTGATTGTTTTTAACTCATTTAGTCCATATCTCAATCTTTCATTTGAATCGTAATGCTCCTATAAAAGCCATCGATATTAAAGATTATCAACGAATAAGATTGAGTTAAGTGAATGAAGCGAACAATCATTCTAACAACTTTTAGACTCGATATAGTTCAATGGATATATCCATTCATCGAAGTGAACATGGCTTACAATTTGGTAGTGTGTTTGCATAGTAAAAGGCTCTAAGTATTCATGTGATTGAGAACATGAATTGTCTTCCAATAGAGATTGCTTGTTTTCAAGAGTCGAAATGATTTCCTCCTCTGATTTTTCAAGTGTGCGCATGAGAGAGCCACTCACCCAATTTGTGGCCAATAAAAGGACAAAGACAACCCCAAAAGAACTAATAATATCGACAAAATTCACTCCACATTATTTCCAGCTTCCAAGGTTGTATTAAGATGTCGCTGAGACATGTTTCATTTCAATTCCTGGTAAATTTTGGTCTTCTACAAGTCTACAACCACATTCATAATAGAAGGGAACCTAATGAATTCAAATAGTCCATAAAGTCCTTTGTAAAAACTGATGTTTTTTTAGCTTTAAAATGTACACATACCAACAACACTTCACTTCCAGACTTCGCTTTCTATATACAGTTACCAACATCAATAACACTTCAACAAAGAAAAGGGGAGGTTTAATTTCACACTCATTCAAGACCAATATAAAAAATTATTATCTTTCGATTTCGTTTTCGATGTTAACTTGCATCTTCATCAGAGCTACCAAGACGACGACTATTTACACCGAGCAAAATTTAGAGCAATGGGCTTTCCCATTTTCAGCCACCTTAGAGGATCGTCACTTTACATTATATTTGGAATGTCAAATGCAAATGAGTCCCATCTCATGGATCCGAGGAGCTGATCGAGTGTATACTTATTGTCTGTGGAGTTCGTGTTATGGGATTTTTGCAGACATCTGCATTCGGGTAAAGGGTAAGTGTAGACAGAAGTTTTTCTGTTGAAACGTCTGATTCTAGGTACCATCAGCCCCTTTCGGTCACTCTCCGAAAGCATTACCCCCATTTGTTCCTTGAATTCTTTCCAGCTGTAAAATCAACATGATATAAAGTTATCTTAATGGCTACAAATGCTTTTGGGCAGAATTCAATGCAGTTCATCTTAATATTTATCTATCTAGTGTCAATACAATCAATAACTACTTCGTTCAAAGTACCTTTGAGTAAACAAGTTAAAGAAATAATTTGAAAGCTCATGGGTGAGTACCTCAAATTTATTCTATCATCCATTAAAATAGCAAGCTTTCGTTTATCTGGCTTGATTGTCTTGGCGTGCCCGTCATAGAGAAACCGCCGGTGCCCCATTAGAAAGTGTGGAAAGTTACCTCCATGAGTAGTTACAAAGACCTCACTTAACAAGCATACCATATAATCCAGAGCAGCCAATCTTGAAGAATATCCCTGTCAATGAAAATTATGCCAACTATTAGTACTTGGCAAAATAAAGATCATTGATACATTTCTTTACTTTTCTTTCATTTCATTTCGAAGGGTATCACTTGAATTGGCCAAGGTGGGAATGGAATCTTACAGATCAAATATGCAAAACTGACTGTCACACAGATGAAGTTTTGAGTCAAACCAATTAGTTTCAATGTTAATACAAATTCTGGCCTCGCATCCTATAATTTAACAGGTTTGAGGATTTTAGTTTAGAACTTGAAAGAGCTTTGCTTTTAAGTTGAACTGAAAGAGATGGAAGATTAAGCATTCGCGGTATTTGTAATGTTTTCATGATAGAAATTTTTCTCAGCCATCCAGTGCTTTTATCATGGAAATTGATGAACATTTTATCATGCAGTCACGGTTTTACTAAAATATTACGGGGCAATTAAATTCGAAATAACAAAATTACCGTAAGAGGAGCAAGCTCATCTGGCGTTGCAAGTGATTCCTTTGTATGCAAAAGAGGAAACATTTCCTGTAGTGGAGCTAAATATCTCTCTGCCTGGTATAACTTACCCGAAGCCAAATAAATCGAGGTGTTATTATCAAAACCCATACCGCGCAACATCATTCCAACCTAACATGATAAGAACAAAGTTCTAAAAGTAAAACATATGGAAATGATTGAACAATTGAATAGTGCAACATAACATAAGGTTTTGTGAAATAAATTATTACTAGAACATGATTGTCAAAAGACACATTTGATCAAGTGTGATTTCTTGTTTGCTCAAAAGTTACAACTTTTTGAAAAAGAAAACAAAAAGGGTCATTATAGGGGTACCTCCAAGGGGGATAATGGGCATTTTCCGTTAATTCGGTTAAGACCAGGTGAAATGAGATGGTCTTTGAGTTTGAACTTTTGCCTCCATCCTTTTTCTCGAATTGAATCCATTTCATCTTTTTCAGCTTCACCTCCATCATATACGCAACAGGAGAAAGCTACCATGTCCTAGAGTTGAGATGTGAGATATGATGAGCTTAACAAAAAAGCAATTGAAAAGACGAAACAAGTAAGTTGACCAGAAGATGATGAAGAAGCATTAGTACCTCCTCAAACCGTAGATGGATGGAGGCGTACTTCCCGTCATCACTTGTGCTCTTTTCAATCATCCGACTAACTACTTTATGTGCAAGAGTCAGAATGGGAGAAGAGAACCTCAGTGCTTCATAATTTGCCAGGCATCTTAAGAATTGAATTTCGGGTGGAATATTCATGGCTAATCTGTTGGCAAAAGGGGCCACTCGAACTACCCTGCATCACATTGGAGTTGAAATGCATATGCAAAGTTTCCTTTAGTTCTCATTGCACAAATAAAAATTTAGTGAACATAAAAGGCTTAAGCGGAAGCAACATGCCATTGATACGTACCCTTCCCTACGCAAAACAGGTAGAACCTCTCCCAAATAATAATTAGCAGTAGACCAAGCTTGTACGTGAAAGTTTGGAATCTTAGAGATGTTGTAATCATATCTCCGCATTAAAGCCTCCGGTAGCTCTTTGACAACTTTAACGTGACCGTCAAGGGCAGCTATGAAATGATCTTCATCATAAATATCACCAAACTTACTGAAAAAAAAAAAAAAAAAAAAAAAGAAGATGATTTCAGTATATTCTAAGAAATGAGTGGATATAATAAATTACGCCAGTAGACCAAATTCATTATACTTGTAATGATTTTTAGCTATATGTTAACATAACATTTTCACTTATATTCTAGAATTTCAGGGCCATTTTTCGGAATTGAACTAGAATTTGAATATTTGACAAGAACTTTAGGAATATGCATTTAGATAATCATGTAACAAGTTATTGTAGTCCATATAACAAGGTGTGGCTGTTGCCAGAGAATTTCTCACGGGCAAAATTTTGCATTCCAACTTTATATATATAATCATTTCAATTCTAAAATTTTTGGGGGGCAAGGCAACCTAGAGGAACACTAGAAAATTTTAGGTATTTTACATATAATTTTTTAATTACCATCAAGTAAGAGGGGGGCACAATTGCCTCCCTTACTTCCTTCTTCACTCTGCCACCTAAGCCCCCTCAGTTGCACCACATTCAACTGTCTAATAACATGTATATGATGTAAAAGGCATTCATCATGTATGTATTAACTCTTCTAATAGCTGAAATCATATCACTCACACATATGACATATGAGATTTGATAATTATAGAGCAGGTTAACCTCAACAGAACGACCATATCATAAACAGAATCATATCTCAGTACGTTAAGTAGGTAGGTCTATAGAAAAAATAAATAGCTTCCCAAATTCTCACTTGACCTATTTCTTGTTTTTTAAGGTAGATTGTTGAGATTGGACAAGGTCATACCACAGAATTGAAAATAAAGGTCATAATAAAGGGAAAGAAAAGCTCTTAATACCATGAACCAAGAACTCCATAAGCATACCTTGAATCCTTCCAGACATTGTGGACCTCAAAGCGAGGAATAACTAGGATGGCATTTAGAAGCCCTGCTACAGCCACCGCATTGCAGATCTGCCAAAGGAAGAAAAAAAAATTATTAACATACAAAGGTGCAAACCAAAGAACTGAAAATGCAAACTTCGGTTCAAGAATCATCGTAAAAGGGGAGAGAGGACAAATAACAAGTTAGCTATATAGTATGCCTTTCATTAGAAATATGGAAAAGTACATACTGCGGAGCGTTGCTGGTTGAGTCCACCATTAGCATCAACAATTAAGTAAGTAGTAGGGTCATTGGATTCTGAAATTCAAAGGAAAGAGTAGTTAATCTGGAGAATAAGTTTGCACAGTTATTTAACATGAACTGGAAGATCGAAGAAGAAACAGCACTAGACATTTGGTCAACTTAGCAGTTTGTATACCTAAAAGCAGTCGAGAAGTGGTTGAATTTGAGCATGGCTTCCTCTCCTTCAGCCTTTTGTATTTCCAAACTGATGATAACTGCAAGAGAAATTAAACACATTTGAACAGAGTTAGAGCAATGCAGCACATGAAGAAATCATTAAAGGAAGAGGACTTATAATCCTAATCCATATTACATTGTTATCTAATCTTTTAATTTTACTTCAATATCCAAAAGTCAAGCTGAGATAAAATTTGCATTGAAATGCACCATGTAGTGCTAGAGTTGACAAAAAAAACTCCCAACTCATTTCTGTTTGAAAAAATTGAGGTCCTATCAAAAACATGTTTGATTTTACCAACTGTTTTTCAAAGGTTCATTCTACTCTTCATTTGTTTCAGAGTTGTTCAAACAATAACTTTTGAACTGTATGAACAAACTTCACATTTACGAACTACCTGAACCGCGATCACAGCTTTACGAAAACAATTATTGAAAACTGTTTGTAATACAGACCACTCTCCTTCACAAGTACACTAACTATTACCCTCCTCTGTTTTGAAAATGAGAAATAAATGCAAGTTGGAATCAAGCAGGTAAAGAGATTCCATAAACTTAAAATAGTTTTCCTGTCAGATCGAGGAGAAAACACACACACACACATATAGCATCGAAACAGATATAGCATCTGAAGCCATTCACTCCAAGAAAATCCCATTCATAACTTCCAAAACAAGCAAAGGAATCATTCGACTTCCATCTCATTCAACAACGATTCAACTTCACTTACACATTTCACAAATCAAATGCTTAACATTAAAGAACTACAATCCCCCCACTCCACCCCACTTGTTTAAATCCCAAAATCAAGAATTAGCAAACAAATTGGCGCCAATAGATTAAACACACAGCTCCAAATCCCCCAAATTCACTACACGAATCCAACATTTCAGCTGAAACCCAGAACAAAATTTTAAAAAAATAATAAATAAAGAAGGAAGAGGATCGAACCTGAAATGCAGAGGAATTATCAGATTGAATATGGCGATGAAGCCGGTGATACGTTAGATGGCTACGGTAAAGCGAACCAGGAGGAGAAGGTTGGCCGACGAAAGAAGAGAAAGGGCCAACGCACATGATCAAACCAGAGATATAAAGCAGAGGAAGAAGCACCATATGTCTAAAGCTAAACCTGAAATTAAAGCCACCGACAAACAGTTCCCGCAGCGGCTGATTGCAATGGGGCTTTGACCGCACCTTTCGTCGGCACTTAGAGGCGTAACGCGGCGGAGAGTGAGGCGGGCTCGGAGAGCTACTGCCACTGCTCTGACCACCATCGCACTGGTAGTGAAGGTTTTTGGGTTTCATCGCAATGCAAAGAGATCACAGATTCCTTCGTCTCAGTGTCGGCTCAGTGCAACAAATCCACAAAGAAAAAACGCCCCATTAAAGCAAGAGAGTGAGATTTGTGTTGTTCAAAGTAAAAAAAATGGGAACAGAACAGAACAGAACAGAACAGAGCAAGAAGTTTAGAGAAGATAGTGAAATGGGTAATGTGAGGAAGGAAGTGGGAGTGAGTGAGCTTGCATCAATGGTGGGCTAAGCTTAATGGGTGTCCCTGATTTCGGGAAAAGAAAAAATCTTTAGAGAGAGAAAGGTGAGAGAGATTTGCAGAGAATTGTAGAGAAGAAAAAAGTGAGATTAGCGAAGACAAAGCATATAGGTTTAGAGAGGTACATTTTTATATGATATCCAGTGGGCTCTCAGTTTGACTCATTATATTTATTCGTCATATTCTTGGTATTTTCGTAATTTCGCCCTTGCATTTCTGTTGTTTCTTGTTTTCCAATTCGTTTCCTTCAACTCCATTCTTTATTATTATTAAATAAAAAAGGGCTTTTTCGGTAATTATTTACGTTTCTTTCTTCTTAAAAGCATCAATTTTCATCAATTATTTATTTTTCTTTTTCCAATTCCAACTAACTTCTGTTTCTTTTATATTTCCAGCACACCTCCTCTTCCCAACAAATATTGCATGTAATTATCCTAAAGATTATCTTTTTGAGAATTAATTATCTCTAATATCTAATCAACCATTCTTCACTACGGTTATACGTAACTTAACTATTGTAAAGTTTTTGTTATTTCCATGTTGTTACGGTAGAAACAAATAACACAGTTTCTACTATCTATCAATAGGTAATAGGTTTTAAACTTTCATCCATATTGTAAAAAAAAAAAACTAATAAATTAATCGTAAAAAGATATGAGGTCAATTGTAAAATGTTTAGAAAAATCATTCTGGTGGACTAAAACAAGAACAATTCAATTTTGAGTCCGAAAAATAGGGTCAAACGATAACATTGCATCATTCGAAACATGCCGGTGAATTTTGATAAAAAAAAACTCATTTCGGTGAGGTCTTCCTTTTCATTTTGTAGAAGCTGAATCACAAAAAGACTCACTTGGATCATCTCTACTCTCATATTGTTGACCTAAAAGATTTTTAGGTTACAAAAAAAATTTGATTGATACTATACATTAAAAATTATGATTTAGTTATGTTTTATTTTGAAAAGAAAATTAATTTAAAATACGTTAATTGATATATTAATCAAAATGTTAGACTTGTGCTACCTTTCACATATTGAATTAAATGTCTATCAAAATTACATCGAAAAAAGGTATGTATTTTGAAAGTGTGATGAAAATACAATAATAACCCTACTTAATAGTGAATACAAATTAATTTTAGGTAATTTTGAAAAATTATTTATCTACAAAATTCTGTCTTTGCATCCAAAACTACAACTATTTTTTTGCAGTCCAGTGACAAAGTTTGATTAACCAAGTTTTATTTATTATTTTTAAATTAAAAAATCATAATTGAAGTCTCACGTCACTTCTACTTTATTTTCTTTCTTTTTTTTTTCTCTTCTCTATAGCTTTCAATTTCCTATTTTGTCATTCTCTTCAATCCTTTTCAATCCCAATATCTCTTTTATGGATGATTTGTTATCACCCAAATCTTAGTAAAAATTTCTTAATCTTTCTATATTTTATACTTTTGGAATATCTTTATATTTTTTTAATGTCTCTATATTTTCTACCATTGAAATATCTCAGTACAAATTTTGAAATCTATATATTTTCCATATTTTTTTAATCTCTCCATATTTTCTATCCTTGGAATATCTTAATAAAAATTTGAAATCTATATTTTTTTAATCTTTCCATATTTTCTATCCTTGAATATCTTAGTAAAAATTTGAAATCTATATTTTCTATTCTTGAAATCTATATTTTCTTAACCTCTCTATTTTTCTACCCTGATCAAACATAGATTTTTACGAAAAACACTCAAAAAAAAAAAAAAAACTCTTAAAAACAAAATATTGCAACAGATAATCTATGTGTAGAAAATATAGAGAAATTAAAAAAATTTAATTTTTAATAAGATAAAAAAAAATCTCTTAAAAATAAAATATTGCAACAGATAATCTATGTGTAGAAAATATAGAGATTAAAAAATTTTAATTTTTAATAAGATAAAAAAAAAAATCTCTTAAAAATAAAATATTGCAACAAATAATCTATGTGTAAAAAATAGAGATTAAGAAATTTTAATTTTTAATAAGATTTGACACTAACAAATCATTTTTAAAAGAGATATTCTATAAGATTGAAAAAAAGAAGGCTAAAATAAGAAATTAAAAGCCATGAAAAGAGAGAAAAAAAATAATAATTTTTTTAATTTTAAAAAATAGATAAAATTTGATCAATCAGACACATGACTGCTTGATCTGCAAATAATTTTTTTTTTTTTTTTTTTTTTTTTTTAATTCCATTTGAGAGAGAGACCATACACCACACCACAGATAGTGTCATTTATTTTTTTTTTATTTTTTTTTCCCCTTTTCTTTTTATTCTTTTCTTTTAAATAAAAAGAAAAGGAAAAAAAAGATGTCGCTTTCTCAGAAAAAGTCAGATTGGTATTTCCACTTTTCTCCTTTGCAAATCTGACTCTGATATTCTCTTCATTACTACTAAACTAATTATTAATTATAACAGATCATTTTTAATATACAACTTTATACATATTTAAATGCATTGACTATATACATTCCCCAAAACAAGAAAGAAAATTTGTCTATATTAGCCCACGCCAAAAGCATAACATAATAATTAACTATTAATGGAAATTTTGACTTCATAAATACTCTCTTTTATTCTCCTCATTTCATTTTTTTTTAAAACTTTCACAATAAAAAAATAACAATAATTGCTCTTGAAAAATTTCCATGCATGGTAATAGTAACTAATTTACGTAATTATATTTATAAAGCAATGTAATTTGACTAATTAACATGGATTATGGATGCTACTAAAAATCAATTAGAATGATAAACCAATGAAAAAACATTATTTACCGCCAATGGTTTTATTGCAAAAGTATAAATATGAGTTTATTTAGATAAACGACACTTGTAACCCAATTATATTGATCCCATGGTAAAAATAAATAAAACCATGTCTTATCTACACACTATTAAAATTGTCAGCACAACTCATATTACCATATATATATATATAATATATATTACTGTGTTATGTGTACTTACTTTAAATGACAGTAATATTTTGAGAATTTGTTTTATTTTTGAGTTTATTAGAGGATAATAGATTTATAATCTCAAGAAATTTGTTTGATTATTTAGTGTATATACCAATTACCAAGCTAAATAATTATCATTTCCTAAAGCTGAAAAAAGAAAGTTTGTGTATTAAATAAAAACGATTGAAAAATAATCCAGCTAAATAATATGGAGGGAATTTATTTGAGAGTGGGACCTTGTAATAAAAACTTTGTTTCACAATTATTAAATGATAATATGCCAAAGCGATCTGACAATTTCTGAGTATTTAATTTCAGCAGTACGAGACGCTATGCTTCGTCATAAGGGGCAATACTAACAAAACTCTGCCACGTGTCCTCAAACGTACATTTCTTTTTTCTTTTTCTAACTATAAATATAACTTCCACGTTACTATTTTTTTTTTCAATTTTTTTTTTTTAATTTTCTTCTCCATGTTGCAAACTCTACCAGTGCAATTGACAATCATGTTTATGTGTTGTTTTCAAATAAGAAGTTAAATTATAAATTTAGTCGTAAAGTTTTAAGTTTGGATAAAGTTCTCGACAAACAAACTCATGCTTTAACAAGTGTGTGTCCTGAAACTCAATGAATCCACATTCTGGTGAACGAACGTGGTTAGCCTTCAGACAACAACGATTGACGTTTGACAACGACGATGAACAAACTTTGATGACAGCGGCAAGTGGACAAAACCTGATTGGAGGTACTTCATCATCATTGTCGATGGTGATTATTGGAGACGTGCAACGGTCACTTTCAGCTAGACTAAGTGTTTTGTTTTAGGTTTTTGTTATATCTATTATATCTTGTCAAAAAAGTTGTTTAATTATAGTTTTCATTTTGAATAAGATGAATATATATCGCCTAACTAAACTTAATTCTCATATTAAATATGTTTGTTTTTTTTTTTTTTTGAAAAGAACCTATTTCAATAACAACCACCAACCAAACAACAACTTGCCTCATAGAAAGTAGAGGCAACCCAATTCGAAAAATCTGAACGCCAAAATAAAACCTCATATCCTTCTACAAATGAAGAAGAACAAGGCATAACAAAAGAATTATCGAGCGCTCGTTAAACAGTGTGCAACCAAATTACAAAATCTACTACAATAACTAAAAGAAACACAATCAACCTTAAAGCCTTCGAACAAGATACCCTCAAGGATATTATTTGTCTCCGTAAGGTCAAGCCCCAGACACTTAAAAGCTCCAACAACCCCCGTCGAGTCCGACTCAACGAAAAAATGACAAAACTCAGCCGACTCGCAACGGTTGACCGATCTCAAACCGACGAGAATAGTCTCGCCTCCAAAGGCCTTAATAGGCAACTTCCGATATAAGATTTTGTAGCCGACACAAATGGGAGATCCCCGGGAGTCACGAATCACCCAACCCACTGCGCCCTTGATCCTCTCCTCTCTCCAAGAGGCATCAATATTCAACTTCCAACAACCCATAGGCGACGGCTCCCACTCGATCTGACTTATGACTCTCTGAGATCTTGCCTTAGACTCAAGCCCTCAAGCTTGAGGGCCAGGAAAGTCAACACTTGTTGCAGATCTCGTAACACTCTAGACATTGACTGTAGGGCCAGGAAAGTCAGCCCTGACAACCGTATTCTTGTAATTCCAGATGCACAAGAAGGTAACAATCACTTTGGCCAAATCCAACTTACTCAGATTAGCATCCATCCAGTCCCATAAGTCATGAACCGACCAATAATCCCTGCAAACAATATACAGATTCCATAAGCAAGACAGAATCTCAAGCCATACCTTTTTAGCGAACTTACAACTCCAGAGAACGTGGTAGGCTAACTCAGCCTTTGCCCCGCAAAAAGAACAAACTATGTCAGTGTCGATCCTTTTTTTTTTTTTTGGATATTTATTTTCGTGGGGATGACATCCATTTATCAACTTTCACACACAGATTTTAGCCCTGGGCAACTCACTACACTTCCAGAACCTAACCCAACCTAGATCTTTCCCCCAATATCTGATGTCCCTTCTCTTTTTTGCTCTGAAGCCAAATAGCAAGGTGATAAACACTTTTAACAGAGAAGACACCCTAACTGTCCAAACTCCAAATAGTCTCATCCTTTTAAGAGTTGCGACCCACTGGTAGACTCAGAATATCAACATTGTCGAGAAAGGAGAAATTGTTTTCAATGACCTCCTCATTCCACTTGTCATTTTCATTCAACAGAATGCTCACTCTTTTACCCCGAACTTCCCTTCCAACCCACCAAGACAGCCTACAGCCTCCACCCCTAGCCACGGGTCTTTATCTAAAATAATATTTTTTCCATCCCCAACTTTCCACCTGTATCCTTCAAAAAACAACTCTCTACCCCACACAATACTCTTCTAGGCCAGAGAGGCGTTTGCTCCAGCTGGCGCCTCGAGTAAGTCTCCATTTTTTAAGTACCTTCCTTTTAACGTTTGAGAGAAAAGACTCCTCAGATTCCTTAAAATTCTCCAGTTATGCTTTGCGAGCATGGCTTGATTAAAACTGGTGAGCTCTCTAAACTCCAAACCTCCGGAGCTCTTACTTTTGCACAACTTCATCCAACTTCTCCAGTGAGCTCGATTCTTACCTTCCAACTGCGCGCAACATCTATTGATAGCATCACAAATTCCTTTGGGGAGGCGAAAATAACTCATAGTATAAATCGGGATAGCCTGAGCAACGACTTTGATGAGCACCTCCTTACCCCCTCATAAAATAACTTCTCTTTCCACCCCTTCGAGGACCGACCAAACCTTATCTTTCACCTTGTGAAATGATTTTCTCTTGTTTCGACAATTTTGAGAAGGCATTTCCAAGTAATCCGAGGGCATCGGTACATCTGACATTTTTAAAGTTTAAAAAGTTTATTAGATACAAATATAAATCTCAAAAATCTATTAGACACAAATATTAAAGTTTAATAATTAAATTTGTATTTTTACAAATTTAAATCATCTATGATGATTCAAATGTAAAGATTTATGGTTTTATAAAAATATTAATAATGTTTGCGGCGTCTAATTTTAAAGAATTGCAATAGTATATTTGAATCAATATAATTTTTTTTATCTTTCTTATTAGGTTGGTTGCATAAATAGCAATAAGTCTAAAATAATGATAAATATAACAAAAATATAAAATATTTTATAAATATGACAAAAAAATTAATGATAGTCAGAAATAGACGTCATTACTGATAGTCATTGATAAAATGACTATTCCTAATCTATATAACATTGACAAACTTATATAAAAAAAAATTGAGGTCATTGATAGTTATTGTCAAAAAATTTAGTGATAAAAATTGTCATATTTATAAATCTTAAAAAAAAATGTTATATTTTTAATTTCTTAGTTACGAATGTATTATTTTTATTTTTTATTTTTTATTATCGATAATCTAGTATTAATGGCAAGCTTCTGACTGAGACGTAAATGTAGGCATGTGGATAAATAATTTTGTTATTTATTTGTAGCAGAGAGGAATTATCTATTTTGGACTAACATTCCTTTGCTGTGTGTTGATCAACTTTTTTATTAGTTTGTGCTCATTTTTAAAGAATTAAATTGAATAATATATGTCATCCAAGTTCCTTCTACATCTCAAATATAGAACCGTTGAATTTTATATTTGAATTATTATAGACATCTCTTAAATTATTTTTCATCATTTCATGAAACGTGACACAACATATAATATCACTTTTGTTCTCCATGTATATAAATTCCAATGGTTTGTAAAATACATTATTATTAGGCTGTTAAAACCTAGATCCAACACTATATGGCTATCAACTATAATGACTCTAAGGGAGCACATGGTCAAATATGAAACAAATAATAGTTCAATCTTATTATTAAGAACCGACCAAACATTTATGTTATTTATTTATTGTTTTTAATATATGTTTATTCATAAATTCCTTACTTGTTTTCTTTAGTCTTGTTGCTATGAATTTACCAAGATAATTACTCACCCATATTAGGTACTAATTTATATAATTAACTAATGCATATTTTTTAGAATTTCTATTTCTTCAAATAGTAATTGCATGCTGGCAACTATCTTTTACAATCTAGTCACATAATTTTGATATTTTGATTGATGAAGTTTTATTTATTTTTTTAAATTAAAAAATCATATTTAAAGTTTACGTACCACTTTTTTTTTTCTCTTCCCTATGGCTTCCAATTTCTCATTTTGGCCTTCCCTCTCCAATATCTGATTTATGAATGTCAAATCTTAATCTCTATATTTTGTATCCTGAGATTATTTGTTGCAATATTTTGCTTTTAAGAGATATTTTTTTTTTTTTTGGGTGTTTTCATAGAAATTCATGTTTGGCCAAAGATAGAAAATATAGAGATTAAGAAAATATAGATTTCATGGGTAGAAAATATAGATTTCAATTTTTTACTAAGATATAAGATATTACCAGGGTAGAAAATATGAAAAGATTAAAAAATATAGAAAATATAGAGATTAAAAAATTATAAATTTCAAATTTTTACTAAGATATTCCAAAGTAGAAAATATAAAGATATTTCAAATTAGTATTATAGATTTCAAATTTTTACTAAGATATTCCAAAGTAGAAAATATAAAGATATTTCAAATTTTTACTAAGATATCTCAAGAATAGAAAATATAGAAATATTAAAAAATTATAAATTTTTATGAAGAAAAAAAATCTCAAAATATTGCAATAGGGAAATTAAACTTTTTTTTACTAACATTTGAACAGTATCAAATCATCTCTAAAATATATATTAGAGAGGATTAGAGGGAAGGGTAAAATAAAAAATTGGAACCTATAAAAAAAAAATTAAAAAAAAATCTTTAAAGTGACATGAGACTTTTAAGTATGATTTTTTAATTTAAAAATAATAGATAAAATTTGAGCAATCAAATTATGGCATATACAACTAAGTTTTACTCTACGTGAAATATATTAATTAGTGGCTAGTGGCATTAATTAAGTTGATAAATTAATAGGAAGTAGGGAAGGAGGAAGTGCGTGATTGCCAGTTGTCCAAAAGGGAGGCCATGTAAGCGTGACGTGTCCGAAATATGAGGAAGGGTATATTGGTAAAGGTTGAAGAAAATGTGACGGGAACCAGATCAGACGGTGACGACCGTGCTGTATCACGTGATGAAGTGAGTGATTTTCACCTCTTAGATTAAATTATTAAAATATTAAATAACGGTTACGGATAGAAAGGAAAGGAGAAACGGGAGACCTGCCGAAATTCCTCCGAAACATGCGCATCTACAACTCAACCACTTTCATTTACCGAAAACCCCCTGCGGTTTCAATAATTAATCCGGGGCTTAAACCAAAGGTGGCTTTAAGTACGTAAAAGCCAAAAAAAAAAAAAAAAAGTCAAAGGGAGCAACAATTAACCATTAATTTTAAGATTACTATAAACAATTTTTTTTTTAAGATTTGATTAGACATGAAATTTAAATTTATATATAATACAAGAATTAATTTTTAAAATTTTAAATCTCAACCACTTCCGTTCCATTTGGGATTTGCTATAACTTTTAAAATAATTGCTGATAAATTTGCTTTTAGAAAAATCATATGTAACAAATTAGAATTTGATAAATTCTAATTTTAAACTTAAAAAATTAAGTTATAGCATTTGGTAAATTAATACTAAATTACTACGATTTAACTATAATTACTAAAGTGGATATATTATTTCAATTATATTTATATTGATATTTAATATCTAAATTTATTATCAAATGATTGTTTTAAAATTTTTATGATTTAAATGTCAAATAACTGTTCAATTTTAATTATTTGATAAAAGTTTAGAAAAAATAATTGTTAAAAAAATTTAAATCGATTCTTATTTCGTCTGTATAACATAAACATGAAAAAAAAAATTAAATAATAATTTGGAAATTTTAAAATAGCGGTAGAGAATGTGGCAGATTTTTAGGGAAGCAGAATCCAAAAGCTAGTATCTACCGGTTTGAACGTAAGAGTAAAATGAAAATTAATTTTACATAAATTAATAAATAATCAGATTTAACAAACAAACTAAACGGTTAAAATTCTCCAACAATCAATTTTTACTCCTCCTAAGGCAATGTAACAAAACGAAGATAACGAAAGTGTGGAAACAGGAGAAATGGCAAAGGAAAGAATTGCTTCAATTGAATTCGATGATTTGAATTGAAAACATTACAAGCTTTTATAGCTAATTAAATAGTAAATTAATACTCATTACTTTTCCCACTCACCTTAATTTTCTCCCATGATCCCACTAAGACATAATCCTAAAAAAAATCTTAAACACTACCTAAAGAGGTGGCACTAGCCTAAATAGGTGGCATCACCTTAATTTCAAAGATTTAAAACTAAATAAATTTGCACTAATTCTTAACACTCCCCTTAGTGCAAATATACGATCCACAACACCAAGTACACTCATGAATTCTTCAAACTTGGATTTACCAAGCGCCTTGATTGGTAAATATATCAGCAACTTCAAGGATGGTTCCATAGGAGTAGTAATTGACTTTGACTCCTTCGTGTCAAACCGAGTTAACAAAGCATTTGCATACGAGACAAAGTATCCACCTGACTTTTCAACCTTCAAGTCAAGAAAACGTCTCGTTTCACCCAAACTCTTCACTTCAAAACGAATAGACGAACCATCTCGAAAAACAGATTTTTCTCTTGTATTTGGATCCATACATCTCCATCTTTTTCTGTGAGTACCATATCCCACAAAAATACAACGCCTAGCCTTTGAAACATGAACATAACAAATTGGCCCAAAATCTCGAACATAACTCACATTGGGTTTACGAATTATGACGTGACAAGCTGACTGAATAGTTGCTGCCCAAATCTCCTTTGGAAGATTCTTTGCATGCAGCCAAGACAAGTACATAGATGTAAGGCGTTGAATGCTATGTTGTTTGCAATATGTCTGAAATTGATTAGACATATATATATTCTCCCCCATTATCTGTGCGAAAACACTTTATCGGCAGCATAAATTCTTTCTCCACTACCTCCTTGAACTGGATGAACTTGGAGAAAGCCTCACTTTTAGCCTCCAAAAAATACACCCAAGTGAACTAAGTAAAATCGTCCACTATAACCATAACATAATGACAACCAGAATAATTGAGTATTTTCGTCGGCCCCATCAAATCTGAATGAACTAACTGCAATGCAACCGTAGCTCTATTATTTGAATTTGGGAAAGAAAGAAAATGTGATTTCCCAAATTGAGAACCAGGACAAACCACATCACGGCGAATTTCTTTAAAGATGGGAATACCACCAATAAGTTTCTTCATAGAAATTCTTTGCAACAATTGATAACCAACATGACCCGACCGAGCATGCCAAGGTGTTGCACTATCATTCTCACATGTCTTTTCAACATATGCATCAGTTGCAGACAAAACATTGAGGGAATCTTTCCTCTTTCCCGTAAACAAAACATCAACATCAAATTGTTTAATATTAGAAACAATTTTCACATCATCTGGACCAAAGAGAACATACCTCCCAGAGTCGGCAATCTGAGAGACCGAAACCAGATTCTTTTTTTAAACCCGGAATATGATAAACATCTTCCAGAGAAACACCATCGGCATTTGATGTATCATCCTTAACGTTAACTTGTTCTTCTTGAACAACAGGATGTATGGAATTATCAGCCGTCGCAATGACTCTTCTTCCTTGATGGATACGTACATCAGAGAGAAGAGAAACATTTCCAGTTGAATGATGAGAACAACCAGAATCAACAATCCAATCCTCATTATAATCTATAAAAGCATTAGCATGCAAGTTATTGGGTTGATCAATAACTTCAATTGATAAGCATTGTTCCCAAGTAACTTGTTCAGGTTTGTTACTTTCCTGTACAACATTTGCTTCTGCTTCTTTGAGAATCACCCGACAATTTTGTCTAATATGGCCGAATTTTCCACAACGTTGACACACCACCTTTATCCGACAATCACGTTTGACGTGTCCCGGCTTGCCGCACCTAAAACATCCTTTTAAATTGCTCTTGGACTGCCCTTCAACCTTGGAATCTTTGCTGTCATTTGAATAAAACCTTGGAGAAGAATTAACTCTTCCCTTTTCTTTTGTATAAAGAACAGCTTCCACCTCAGAGTAAGTTTGCTTGTAGTTGTTAAACATTTGTTTCATCAATGCTTCCTGATTTGAAAGCAAATTTTCCAACTCAATGATAGAAGGTTGATTTACCCAACCTTGTATCGATGAAATAAATGGCATAAACTCCTTTCGCAGTCCACGAATAAGATAGCGACGCACACGAGCATCACTAATCGGATCATCCTTGTCTAATTCTGAAATTTCAGAACATAAAGTTTTAATTTTCAGAAAATATTCTGAAACGGACAAATTACCTTGAGTCCTTCCAGCAAGTTCGTTCTCCAAATATTGCAACCTCGTCGTGTTCTTTTGAGTGAACAACCTTTCAACTGTGTCCCACACTTTCTTTGGACAACTTACATCACGAACATGCTCAATGTACTCTTTGCCAATGGAAGTTCGCAAAGCAAATAAAGCTTTGCCACACTTGACCTTCCACTTTTTTCGTGCCTCAGCATTCTCCAGAGTATCTTCTGGAATTTCTGCATCATCACCGGAAACAAGATCCCAAAGATCTTGCCCTTGTAGAAAAGCTTCCATACATAGCTTCCAATAGCTATAATTATCACCGGCAAGCTTGTCTACACAAACACTGTTTCCACCGTTCATCTTCAACGAGTATTTAAACTCAAACACAAAACAAAGAACCTTGAAGCTCTGATACCATGTAACAAAATGAAGATAACGAAAGTGTGGAAACAGGAGAGAAATGGCACAAAGGAAAGAATTGCTTCAATTGAATTCGATGATTTGAATTGAAAACATTACAAGCTTTTATAACTAATTAAATAGTAAATTAATACTCATTACTTTCCCCACCCACCTTAATTTTCTCCCATGATCCCACTAAGACATAATCCTAAAAAAACCTTAAACACTACCTAAAGAGGTGGCACTAGCCTAAATAAGTGGCATCACCTTAATTTCAAAGATTTAAAACTAAATAAATTTGCACTAATTCTTAACAATGAAAACCGAGCCTTAATTGACACAAAATTAAAAAAAAAACAAAATTTGACTTTAGACTTATTATATAGTTTTAAAATTTAAAAGACTTATTGGACACTGTATTCAAGGTGTTCAAGGACACCTATTATGCATAAAATTGAACACTTCATATCGTTCAAGAATTTATTAAGATTTTTTTTTTTGTGGGGTATTCGAACCACAGATCTCTTGTCCGTCAAAATATATATATGCAAATGTTGAGTCATGCTCGCTTTGACCTTTCTTAATATTTAACATTCATGATTAGACATTTTTTAAAGGTTATGGACCTAAAAATTATTCCGGACTAAAATAAAATAGGTCTAATGATTTTATTAGTTTGACAAAACTATAAAACTATTTTTCAATTGGAAAATAGTCACGTTTAATAGTAAATACAAAGGTGTACCCACTACAATCTTAACATATTTATTAAAAAGCAAGTGACATAATATTTATATCAACATTGAATGTTATATAAATATTTGTTTGAAAAAGAAATAAATAAATAAAAAATTGTGAATGTTAAGATCACTATCAAACAACCTGTAAAACACCTAAAGAATTTGTGTGGTAGTTTGTCTAATAATCAATATATATATAAAAGTGCAAACATTGTGTAAAGAGGTTGGAAGTGGTAGCTTGATCCACTATCTTAAATCTAAGTAAAATTAACACATAATCTTTGGCACATTAAAGCACCAATCTCTATAACATGTTTAGTTTCTCTATAGTACATTACCTAGTAGAATACCTACATTGAAAATGTCCCTTTAATTACACAAACAATATATTGTCTATATAGGTTATTAAGGGCCCGTTTGGTAACGTTCCTGTTTCTTGTTCCCTGTTTCCCGTTTCTCGTTCCCTGTTTCTTGTTCCCTGTTTTTTTAGAACCAGAAACAGAAACATGTTTGATAACTACTCCTGTTTCTTGTTTCTTGAAAAAAAGGAAACAGAAACACATACTTGTTTGATAACGTTTCTTGTTTCTTGAAAAAAAAAAATAGAAATATCGTCATGTTTGATAATTTTTTTTTTGTTAATTGTTTCTTTTTTTTTTTTTTTTTTCTTTTTTCTCTTTATGTTTTTTTTTTTTTTTTTTTATAGTTTAAATAAAATTTAGTATACATAATATAAAAAAGATATAACATGCATTAAAAAATAAATAAAAAAATAAAAAAAAAATAAAAAAAAAAAAATTGCAATTTGATTTGATTTGGTATATGTTTTTGTGTGTTGATAAGGAGACATTTATTTAAGAATAGGGAAGCGAGTCTCCAACACGCCAAAACAACGTTCAATAACATTTTGCAGTGAAAAAATTTCGATAGTTAAACATTTTTCCCTACCTCGAGGATGATGTCTTCCTTGCTCTAAAATCTCGAAGTCGTTGTCATTCGTCATTGTTTGTTATGGGTCATGTTTTAAATTTTCGTTGACGTGTAGACATTTCTACGTGTCAATGAGCTCAATACGACATGAGAGGTGAATCGACATTTCAATTATATTATAGATAAATTTATCTTATATAACTAAAATATCACTATTTGTGAATCTAATATTTAATAGTGGGAAATTTAAACTGATTTAAAAATATTGAAATGCTAATTTGCAAAGTTTAAAGTGCCGTCCTCGATGAAAATATGAAAATATCGATGAATGGATACTTATTAAAAAAACATAAAAAATAATAATAATTTTTTTTTTACAATTAATAAATAAATATTTTAATGTATTTAAAAAAAAAATATAACAAATTTAATAAATAAATATAATAAATATTTTTATGTATTTAAATAAAATAAAAAGTAATTAGTAATGTATCCTAAAAAAAAAATAGCATAATTTA
This sequence comes from Herpetospermum pedunculosum, assembly GCA_028017165.1. Lineage (NCBI taxonomy): Eukaryota > Viridiplantae > Streptophyta > Magnoliopsida > Cucurbitales > Cucurbitaceae > Herpetospermum > Herpetospermum pedunculosum. The sequence continues at coordinate 87,281,204 of CM051522.1, forward strand.
AAATTAAAATAATATATAAAAAAAAAAACATTGCATAATTAAGAAAGAAAAAAAAAGTGTTATAATGAGGATTTGAAGCCAGGACCTCATGGGTAAGAAGTTTATTTTGGTGCTTCTCTTGCCAATGAACCAACACTAAATTATGATTATTTTGGGAACAGATTAATATAAAGAGAAACGGAACTGGGAGAAACACCTTTTTGAAGTTTCTCAAATTTTGCCTTTTTTTTAGAAACGTTTCTCAAAATTTAGAAACAAGAAACGGGAATAGTTATCAAACAAGTCCGTTTCTTAAAAAATGAGAAACAGGAACAAGAAACAGGAAACGGGAACGTTACCAAACAAGCCCTAAATTTCTCAATTTATAAGTTAAGATATTTTAATTTCTATTTTGATGAAACACGAAACTTACAAGATAGAGTTATGACTATGGTAGGATTCATGAAAATACGATCATAGACTTTTTGAAAAAAGGTCATAGACTAAAAGAATTTCCTTGAACAACACATATGACGAGTAAAACTCCCTAGCTCAAGTCATCGAAAGTTGTCTATACTACTTCGTAGTTGTACCATAGTTAAGTGTGTCACTTTTTCCTGCAGGAATGGTGCCCCACGAAGACTAGCTTTGAACGGAGTGGAGAATGGATCACAAAATCCGAAAACAGTCAGATGACATATCAAACGCATATTCGTTGGACTCAATAAATCTGAAAACATAAAACATAATTCAGATTTCGGATTGCCTATCAAATGACCTAAACTAGTTTATAACAAATAACATCATTCTAGGTGATAGAATTTCCCTTAGTATTTTTAATTTGAAACTGTGTAAATTATAAATAAAAAACCAATAGAAAAACCTAAAACGCAGGTTTATGGAGAGTGACAACTGACAACACCTTGGAATTCTCGAGAGATACAAAACAAACAAACATAAATCCCTCATCTTAACATTCTTCTACAAAGTAAGATTAAAGTAATAATAAGCAAACAGTTGACATCCAAAACATGTTCTATTTTTCTAATCCCTACTTGACAATTAATTAAACTTTAAGCAACTCCATAATCAACCCCAATTAGACCATACATTTAACTGTTAAATTAACAACGACGTGCAAGTTTTAATTGAAGTCCAACTTCATTTAATCATGTCACACACACACACAAAAAAAAAAAAAAAACAACGTTTCTTTGTTTTTAAAAATCAAAATTTGAGTTATCATTTTGATGCTTTTCGTTTGCATTATCTCTTAAATATGGCCTCTAGAATTCATTGTCATTCAAGCAATGAAACATTTGATCAATTTCTTCGGTTAAAAATTAAAATCAATTGTAATATTTGCTATATATCTTTGTTCGTAATTTAAATCCCCTTTTTGCTCTACATGGACCAAAATTTAGAAATGTTTTATGAAAAAAAAATGTTCGATCATATCACAAGATGAATATCTGATTTTATATATACAAGAAAAAACTCGTTTTTGTTTTAGACCTACTCAAATATATTCCTACATTTTTTATTTTGAATTTTTGACAATATAATGATAAATCACAATCATTTTTCTTTTAATTTTTCATTCAAATTATATGAATTTATACAACTTTAATTTTCCAAAACATATAAGAATGTTAATTAAATGCTAACAAAATACTAACTAGTTTCTTAAGGTGGATAATTCCCTAATAATCAATTATCATCGTGGGGATAAAACAATTAGAGGCTTGAAAAGCAATCTTGTCAAAGTTTTTTTTGTTTATTTAATTTTTATCTGTTGCTGATGGAAGATTCATAGTGACATTTAAAACTAATTTACTTCTTCTCACCAACTTTTGATTGACCATCTTTTATATAATCTTTCTTATCCAACTTCCATCGTGATACCCACAACTTTCATCGCCATGATCTCGCTCCAAATATTTCTGCAAAAATGCTTTCAATAATCTTCCTGCTAAAACTAACTTTACTTATATAGATCTCTAAGAAAATGTTTTTAGCCAAAGGATGATTTGAAGCAATTGCCAAAAAAAAAAAAAAATTGAGTTCAACGTGGAGTGAGAGATTCAAACCTCAAACCTCATCGTCGATGACACATCTTTATATCATGTCAGTTGAGTTATGCTCGACTAATACTTTAACTTATAAGAGCAAAACTTATTTCATGCATCTTTTGCAGTCCGACCACGTGTCATGATTTAATTGGTAAAAGTTTAAATTTTTATTTTTTAATTAAAAAAAAATCAACTTTTAAGTTTTCTCGGTGTTAGTTAAAGGTTTTTCTCTTCCTCGTATGCCTATTGTTAAAGCATGCTTCCATTTTTTGTCATCTTCTCCTTAGGTCATTTGAAAAAATTTTAGGAGGAAGAGAGCTTCCTTTTATAAGGTGAATCACAGAGTCGAATGAGATTTTTTTTTCTTTCTATAGTTGAATCTATGAGATTTTTATTGTTGAGAGAATCACATGAAATCAGTTTGTTGATAATTACAGTAGTAGTTTTTTTTTAAGCTCGATCAATTTGAGATTAAGGAAAAGGAGACCAAAAATGGAAGCTGCTTTAACAATACACATGAAAAAAACAAAAGAAAATACAGAACTTCAACAAACACCGTGAAAATTCAAAAGTTGGTTTTTTTATTAAAAAAAAAATATACATATATATATATATATATATAAACTTTGACCAATTAAATCATGACACGTGGTTAGGCTACAAAAGATGCTTGTAGTCGAGGATGTAAGTTTTGTCTTTATTTTTTTTTGTACATTTAAAAGATTTAGACAACATAAAGAGGGGGGCAGGAAAGAGGGGTAAAGAAGGGTGGTCGGACCATGTTAAAGGCAAACGAATAAATAAGATGGGGTCAGAGCTGAGAGGTGAAAGATGGCAAAGTTTAAGACCAATTGGCTCAACAATGCAAAATTCAATTGAAACCCTTCAAATACCAAAGAGGCGGAAGAAATATTCCAAACAAATCATCATACATCTTAAAACATTAAACTGAAAATTAAATCTAACAATAAAGTAAGAAAATTTAATTAAGAAAAACCTCAAATCTCAACACCTAACTTGTGGTGAAGAAACATAAATTGTGTATATGGGAGAGCTTTTGTGACAACACTGACGAGTGCACTTGCCTTTTTTGCATTTTTGTAGGGACCGTCTCCCCTTTTCTCTTCACTTTGATGGGAGACTCCTTCAGTGGTTGGTGCACTATTGCTGCGAAAGCCCTTTGGAGGAAAGTCATTGCGAGTATTTATGGCGTTGATCAGCAAGGTTGGTGTTCCCTCCCTCCCTCCCAAAGGGAAAGCCAAAGCTAGGCCTTGGTTTGATATGGCTAAGAATGGCGCTTGCTTCTACAGCTTTCTGAATTTTAAGGTCAATCAGGGAAGTAGGATACTTTAGCTTCCTCTTTCCCGGATTTGTATGGTATTTCTATGAAGCAAGATGCAACCGTTGAGGAGGGATGGCAGAACCAGGCCAACGATTGGGACTTGGGCTTTAGAATTGTTTGACTAGGAGGTTCCTAGTTGGATAAGGTTGGTGGAATTGATTGATGTCATTCGATTGGGAGGTGATAAGGATCAAGCAATTTGGGCTTTAGATAAATCAGGAATTTTCACCTTTAGTCGACTTTTTTGTTGTTGATATTCGTGAGTGTCCAGGTCAGCTTGCGCGCACCTTGCCTAATCTCAGGGGACAACCACCCGACCTTACTACATTTGGTTGTCAAGAAAACTCGTAGGATACTAAATCATAGGTAGGTGGCCACCATAATTTGAACATATTCCCTGGAAACTCATTATTATTTTCAAGATCCTTATTGACTACTAAGTCAACCAATGATAGTTAAGTCGGCTTTTATAAATCTCTCTGAAACTTTTCCCTCTTTAAGAATTCCTTTGATTGATGCTATTTGGAAGAATGGTGTTCCAAAGAAGGTGGAGATTTTTCTCTAGTCCTTGGATCATAAGAAGTCTCAACACACATGACTTGCTTCAAAGGAAATGTGTGAACTGGGTTATCTCTCCCTCTGTGTTTGATGAGCTTCAAAATGTGGAGTCCCTAGACCAGTTTCTCTAAAACCCACAAAGAAATTCATTTTCTCACAAAAACCTACAAAAAAAATTCATCTTCTCTATCTTCATTCTCTCACTAGAACTAGAGCCCATGTCCTCCACCAAGAAACAAAATACACTGATTCTTGTCCTCAGAGATTATGGCACATTACAATAGCTAAAATCTTAACTAGTTCCTCGAGATCTTAAGCTCCCACCTCTCGAAATTCTCAAAATCCGACTAATCGATGTCAATGGCAAAAAACCCAACAAACAAATGCCAATGCGAGCCGAAAATCACAAAGGAATTCAATGCGAGCCGAAACAAAGGGTTGGGTCAGAAATCTTTAACACATGACAGAGTATCTCTAACCAAATGATATGAACCTCCTAGAAAATTGGAGATTATCTCCGGCTAATCTTCAAACCCTAGAACATTCACTCAATTTGACATCAACATTAACGAGTTAGGTTAAAAATGAGCAAATAGTTTAAAACGTATGGATACTTGAGAATAATAATTTTATAAGTATTGAACTTATAAAAGTAAACAATGACTAGGAGAACACATTGCTAACAAATGAAACCAATAACATAATAGGCCCTCACATGATTATATACTAATTAAAGACATAATATGGAAGTTAACCTGATCAATGAGTAACATAATAGGCCCGAAGAACAGCCTCTCAAGTTTTGCAGAATATAGTGAAGAAAGGATGATACATGTGAAGAAGCTCAATGATGACCTACCGCAAAAGTATGTGTTTTATTTACTTGAAAATGACAAGTATTTACACGAGCTGTTGAGTAGAAACCAATTACTTGCACTCGCGAGATGTAAAATTACACGGCATCTTTAACCATATTCTACATTACATAACTCTGATAGTTATTTGTGGAAAGTGCAAGGAACATGATCAGACAAGCTATCTTGGACCCGAGACCTGCTGTGAAGATATGTAAGAAAAAAAGTAGTTTGAACCACTCGTACAACTAGGGAGTGCATTTGTTGGTGAATACATTACTGACCCATTTTGGTTCCCTTCTTCCTCTATTGTTGAAGCCTCGGTGAACCTACGCCCATAAAAGCGCAAGAAATTTAACGACTCATTTCTCGGCTGACTTAAAGGAATCCCACCTTCCATCATGCTGACAACTGTATCCATACTAGGCCTTAGTGCAGGTTCCTCTTGAACACAACACAAAGCAATGCAAACTAATTTCTTCACCTCTTCACACGTCACACGCCCCTCTAGCCGTGGATCAGCAAGCTCCAAGTACCTTCCTTGCTCATGCATCTCCAATGCAAATAAAGGAAAATAAACCAGTCCTAATCCTGTTGAAGATGATGATTGGCAACCTGAACTATCACTGCCATCCAAGCTATGGTCATGGGATCGCGTTGCGCAATTTTTCCTCCCACTTACAACTTCTAATAGCACCATGCCATAGCTATAGACATCAGTTTTTTCAGAAATTGCTGAATTAGTGAGCCATTCCGGTGCAAGATAACCGCGAGTACCTCTCATTGTTGTAAATAGACCTGACTGTTCAGGCGCAAGAAGCTTTGAAAGACCAAAATCAGATATTTTTGCCTGAGAGGAGTCGTGCAATAAAATATTTTCTGGTTTGACATCACAATGGATGATTTTATGCTCACAACCTCTATGCAAATATGAAAGCCCACGTGCAGTTCCAAGTGCTATATTATATCTCTCTTGCCATTCTAGAACAGGTCCATTGCCAAAAAGAGTACGGTCTAATGAACCACGGTTCATATACTCGTATACGAGAAGGCGCTCTCTTCCTTGGGCACAAAACCCTTTCAACTTGACCAAATTTGTATGGTGTATATTCCCGATGACTGCAATTTCAGTGCAGAATTCTTTTTTCCCTTCAACACCTAAATTTGTTATTTTCTTCACTGCCACAACAGTTTTGTCAGGAAGTATACCTTTGAAAACTGCACCAAAACCCCCAGATCCTATCTGGACTTTAAAATTATCCGTTGCAGCCTCCATTTCTTCCAAAGAAAACCTTCTAGGCAAACCTGGAATGAAAATGCCATCCAATTCTACCGAAGAACGTGAGCTAACACTGCCTAATTTTATCTGTATTCTTTTTGAGATTAACCGTCTCCTCCACCAAAGGAAATATAGAATTAACAATAGGAGAAACCCGGAAATTGGCAAGAGAATAAGGGCGATTACTGGAAACTTCTGTTTTTCTTCACCAATGAAGCCTGGTGGAGAAGGTCCAACTTGAACTTTAATATAGCCCAGCAGATCGTTTACAAATGTACTACTCTGTCTGAATGACCCTAACCTGTCTTTGATCATGTAGCAAGAACCTGATGTATTTCCATAGAATATGCCTAAACACAAACATTCCCTTGAACAGAGAGCTTGACAGGATGAGATATTCACTCCATAACTATCCGGCTCAGAGAAATCAATTGCGAAATATCCTATACCATATCCCAAACTCAAATACGAAAAGACTGGTGATTTGATCTCATCTCCACCACCAGAGGAGTTGCAAGGAGAAGCCAAAACAATGGAATGATCAATTGGTTCACAGCCCCAGCCACCCAAGCTTTGTGGAACTGTGTGAAAACTTGATGGACAGGAACAACTAGGGGTGTTGGATGCACTGTCCTCATTGCAAAGACCAACTTGACCACAAAAGAATGGAATTTGACATTCGTCAACTGGCCCTACAAATTCTTGTGTCCAACCAGCACTAGAAAAGCTCTTGACAACAAATTGGCCCGTTGACTCCAATTTGGCAATTCGAAAGTCGGAACGGGGTAAGATGACTTCAATTACAACAACAGAATTGTTATGAGCCAACAAGTAGAGACCAGTTGCATTTACAATCATATGTTCCACTACATCATTTGAGTTTATAAAAGCCTTTGGATCCATGGACAACTTCCAATAGATTTGACCATACCATTGTAGCAGAGCATCAGATGCAGCAACCGAAAAACTATAATTACTGCTCGACAAGTCTGAACTTGAGGTTGAGCTGAGAAGCACAGTACCAACAGGCAAATATTGTCCAACTACAATGGTGTCAGTTGGATAACGGAAACTCTCCCAAAGGGAAACATTTGATCGATCAAGTAAGACAAGATTACCTATTTCGGTGAGCCTCAACGCATATACCGCTGACTGCAATTGAGGAGTTGACCATCTGAGATTATCATCCCCATCAGTAATGGAAATTCCCTTAATGGTAATATTAACATTACCAGTGCTTGATATGGGGGCATTACGGTTAGCAGACCAGATGATTGTGTTGGAGGCCACATGAATAACACACAAGTAGAAGCTGGTTTCTTGAGCCAGAGGGTTGATAATAGCTGCCTCGTAAGTTTTATTGCGAGAGTACAAGAAGGCTCCACCATTATCAGCAAAATTGATGTTGGAAGCCACAATATTTGGGTATATGAATTCGGTGTAGGATATACAGGAGACAAAAGGCAGAAAAAAGAATATTACAGGAATGAACAAAGGAGATCCCATCAAGGAAATTGGAGAAGACAAGACACAGGACAGGAGATTCTTCAATGTTCTGAGTGAAAATTGAAACTAAGTAGCTTTGTTTGTCTCCATTGCAAACTTGTTTCTTGGCTAGTTGACTTCTGAAACTCTATCTCTATCTATCTCTCTCAATTGATAGGCTAAGGTAGGCAAACATTTAGTTAGTGCCTCCATCAGTTGGGGTTGCAAGATTTAAAATATTCATGAAAGGTCACAACTCACCATCAGACAAATATTTAATAATTTAGGTAAATTTGACCTAACTTCACTTCTCTAAGATGCACAAACCTTAGAGGTCGACAAACACAACACCCTTTTCTCCTAATAAAATATGCAAAACTTGGCATATCAAATTCTACTTACTTCAATCACAGCAATATATGATATTACCTAAATTTCAACAAAGAACATTTTCCAATTCTGGTTAAGTGTAAGTCATGCCGACATTCTATTGGGGAGCATAGTGAAATCAAAATGTGTGCGTTTACCCGGTGCGTGATCGTGCTGCCACCGCCCATGGCCGAAAACGATAGTATGGCTCGGCCAGGTTCAACTGAGCTGAGTCGATCCAATTGGTGCAGAAAGTACTGATTCTCCTCGAAAGCAACAATGGCTTCAAGCGAATCAAATGAGAAGTCTGGAAGGAAGAAATTGGATAGAATGCGAAGAAAAAACATGGCGAGAGAGGAAAGTAATGAGATGAGGACTTCTTCGAAATGAGAGTGGTGGCTGCAGGGTTCCGATCCCGGAGGAGCTTGGCGGGAGACTCTGCAGTCACTTCAAAACGCCGCCGAGTTTCAGAGATTGGAATTCATGTTTGGTTTAGACAACAAATCATTTTTTTACCCGTAAACTATTTTAATACTAAACTTTCAATTTCATCTAATCTAATTTTGACCGTATAGATAAATGTTACAATTTTTATCATAATTTTCAATTTGATCAAATTTTTGCATATAATTAAGTTTGATCTATGACTAAATTAATCATTTAACTTGCCAAAATTTACAAATTTCAACAACAACAAATTAACTCTAATAAAAAAAAATATAGATCTAATAATATTTTTCACTAAAATTTTATCAATTTTATACCATATATATGTTTTGAAATATATATGTTTTGTGATTCATTAAACACGTACGATAATATATTTTTAACGGTCTTTCGAACTTATTACGTGATTTAAATTGCAACACTTATCTAAAATTTAGGTGTAATTTGATGGAATTGAAAGTTTAGGTTAAAAATCAATACAAATTGACAAGTTTAGGGGTAAGAAACTTTTTCAAAGATCAAAACTTGGATTGCAGTCAACAAGAGCATAATTGCATGATGTATCTGTTAGTGGTCATGAAGTCTTAGGTTCAATCTTCAGTCAACATGTTGGCAGAAAAAAGTGCTGGATTGCAAAACAACAAATATTATTGATTGTGGCAGGCAAGGCTTAAGTTATAATTACATCCTTAAAATTAATTTTTCATTTTTCTTTCATCTGTCCTCACTATCAATAATCAATATCAACATACTTGCTTACAATTGGATAAAGAAATACTGAAATAGTATGTTGGCGGAAAAAATAAAACTTTTGCCAACTCAATTCATCAAATGTTTTTGGCTCATTAGCCTTTAATGTATCAAGTTACACTAAATCATCATTTATTAGTCAAATTAACATGTAAGATTCATAATAGTCAACATAAACAAAATTTAAAGGGTATAAAATATGTACCATCGAAGTCCAAGAGGTTAAGAAAAAACGAAGTTAATAACGAATACTTTTTTTATTTTCACAAAAGACATATACTTTATTTTTATTTTTAATATGTTAGTAACAAATAGTTATTTGACTCCAGAGTGGAAATTTAGTAATATAATTATACTTACACTTAAATTTCAAATATTAATAAATTTTTGTCAACCATAACTCGATCAACTGATATGATGTATGGACTATGAGCTAGAGGTCTCAAGTTCGATTTCCCGACCCTACATGTTGTCAAAAAAATATATTAAGTTTGATTCTCCCTCCCCATATATTGTCAAAAAAATATTAATAAATATCAACATAGTTGTTAACGCGTTATAAAGTTGACGAAAAAAAAACTCATCTCCATCGGTGAATATTATTGAACTTAAAAAATCACCTAATTTATAATTCTAACCGACAAACTATTAAGAGCGCTGTGTGGATTAAAATAGTGCATAAATTTTAAAAAACATCAAACAACCACTTGATGCAACGAGTGAGTGGGTGCATTACCTAGATAGCCCAGAGTGGGGTCGATCTTGCACTTGTGCAAAGTTTGGTCAAACAAAAAAAATAATAAATACTATTGAAATCAGTGTTGTGAATTGTAGTTACTTATAATAATTTTTAATACCCAACCTCAACTTGGTGTCCTAAATACTCCCTAAACATTGGTTCGCCGACTATTATAATTCACATGCAATAAAGTAATTAACTGCATCGACTTCAAGACTCCAATAATAAATGTTATTCACAACTATTATAATCTAGAGATTATTATAATCACTAATTATTTTAAACCACAGAAAACTATTTGCTTTAAATACGTAGTTTTGTATTCTTTAAAATTCAACAGTTATCATTATTATTATTTTTTTTATTTTTTATTTTTATTTATTTTTATTTTTTGTGCAAAGGACAAGATATCCTTTTATTATACCAACGTGCAAAAAATAATTTTTAATAATAACACTACTTAAATATTTTTATTTTGTGTTTTGAGACCAGCAATAATACTTAAATCAAATATTGAAACTAGACTACTACATAAGATAATATAAATAAACAGATTCGATTTTTGGCAATCCCATACAGGCATACCAGCATTTTGCATTACCCATATGTGATGACCGTGAGACATGGACCTCAATACATTATAGCATTAACCTACAAAAACAAAAACAAAATACATTATAGCATTATTTTTTATTATTTTGAAGAAATACGTTATAGCACTAAACTATGTGTTGATACAAAAAAAAAAAAAAAAAAAAAAAAAAAAAAAAAAAAAAAAAAAAAAACAGTCAACCGTAAATTTATATCAGAGAAACGAGAGTATGCCGACAAGATAAGAACAAATTGATATCTTACACCGATTGAAGCTAACCACAGATACTCCAATGTTAGCAAGACCAATTTTGAAAATGACTTAGCTAATATGGGACCTTACTATTTCATTTTGTGAATCTCTTTATATAAACTCTGTTGTATATAGCCGTTTGAGCCTTTAATGGTATGTTTTGAGTGGTAATGACATTTACTCTTTATGAAACGGTTAACACACATTAGTGTTGTGTAATTGATCAAGAAGGTCGATTTCTTACGAGCTTTGGCCGATTTCGAATGAGTTGGTGTCTCCTGTCCTTGAACCGACTCCTTCGAGTGTCGGTTGGTTGTGTTGGCCGACACCTATGGAGGTTGATTTTGACTTAACCTTGTTGACCCCTACGAAAGTCGACCTTAATCGACTTTGGATCCTATACTTTCTGCTTTATGTGCTATGTTCTAGACATTTGGTCTTTTTGGGACTGTGTATAATTTCACCAACAACACAATACAATATAAACAAAATAAATAAGAAGTCGTTATTGACTGAAAACGGCAGCCGATGACGTGTTCCTAGCCAATCAAGCTTCGAATCAAAATCCAACGGCGAAAAAAGTTCTCCACGCCGCCGTTCGTTGTCCGCCCTTGGATGAAACTGGAAAATGGGCCCAACATCGAGCCCATATTTCCGGTCCACCTTCACATCGTTATCAAACAAATGAAGAGAAAGTCAATGTCTACGGCATAAGATAAACAATATTTTGAAACTGAAACTGAAATCCACAGCTGACCCGCACAACAACATTTATTTAATTTAAAACATTGCAACAGTTCATTTATTATTAAATAAAATATGATTTATTTTAATGGTGTGTCATATACTTTTAGAACAGCCATCTATTTCTTTAGCTATTTTGTTTAGAACGGGTCTCTAACATTTATTTAAGCTTAAAATAGCATTTTAGACTTTCAATTTTGATACTCATCATATTTTTAGTCTCCACATTTTTATTAAATCTTAAAAGTTTTGAAGTTAAATAAGGACAATTTTTTTTTTTAATTTTTTTTTTTTGTTAAAAGAAGTTAACTATAAACTAATCAGAGAGTAATTTTAAATTTTATTGAAAATAGATTAAATTTAGACGTTTGGAATTATAGAAACTAAAATAAAAACAAGATTGAACTAAAATATTAATTTAACCATTAGTTAATAATTGTTGTGTTTCTTGTTAAGACATATATCATCTTGACAATAAATTAATTAGATGTTTGAATTCTCACACCTTCCTTCTTCCACGGTTGTTGGAGTAAAAAAAAAAATCTTATGTATTAAACATGTGATATTTTATTTTATGGTGCAAAAATCATTATTATTTGTTGCAAAAATATGTTTTGTTATTTTCTTTAATCTGTAGAGTTCAGACATCCTTTTCATTTTGCCTGATAAATGATAAGTAAGACGCTGACATGTATAACATTAATTTTAGAAGTTTTTTAAATTTCAGACATGATAATAAATATTCTTAGGGAACTTCCAAAAAAGAATATGTATAAGAATATATATATATAGGAAACGGACAGCATATATTAATGTTCTATATAGGGCTCAGGATGCCTGCATATGGGCCCGTCTTAGAACAAGCCCAAATTAATGCTTGTTGGGCCGTCATTTGAGCGAACAAGCCCAATATTGATGCTTGTTGGGCCGAGGCCGCTATACATCAAAGCAGATACGCCGTCGTTTTTATTGATACTAAGGGGGCGTTTGACCCTGTCTTGGGTTTGGGTGGGTTCGGCTTCAAAAGCCAAACCCATGTTTGGAGGGATGAGTTTGAAAACGATGGGTTTAGAACCCAAACCCATGGTTTTGGGTTTTCATCCCTTCTTACTTTTCCAATTTTGTTTCTCTCTCTTCATCAATTTTCAATTTGACATCAATAATTCCATCTCTCTCCATCAATTTGATACCAACAATTTTTTATTTTATCTCTTTATCAATTTTGTCATCAATTTTAGCTATATGTCTATTTTTTTTTTTTTTTATATATATATATATATAATTTTTTTTTTAAAGTTAAAATATATCTTTTTCTATTATGGAAAATAGTATTCTTTGTTAAGTTTTTTTTACTACTTTCAAATATGAATATATTTTAATATTATTACAAAATTTTCATTAATAGCAGTGAATTATTGGAAGGTAAGTTATATCCGAACTAAGGTTTTTTGTAATTGTTTTTTCTATCTACTATTTGTTTATTTTATGTATTTTTTCAACCGTATTCTATAAACTAATGTTGTGTTTGTAAATTTTTTTTTCTATTATAATAATTTTTTTTTTTAATTGAAATGTACAAAAATTCCATCAATGATGTATTTTTTTTTTCGTTCTTTTATTTCTTGTTTTTTGTTTTTGTTGGTTTTGTTAAAGGGTTTTTTTTTTTTTTTTTTTTTTTTGTTAAAATATATCTTTTTCCATCTTATTCTATAAAAACTTTTTTCATCAATAGTAATGTAACTTTTATTTTTATGTTGTAAAAAGAAAAACTTTTTCTTCCTTTATTTTGTTTTTTTGTTTTTCTTAATTTTGAAAAGGTATATTTTTTCCTTCTATTTCATAATTTTTTTTTTGTTTTTTTAATGAGTACAAAGTATGAAAATTGTTCAATTTATTTTCTTATTCTTAGACTATAACATAAATTAAATGCTTCATTTTTTAAGTCTAAAAAGAAGTTTGCTCATGTTACATGAGGCCGGATTTTATAATTCACAAGACAACCACTCAAAAATAAGGGTAAAAAAAAGGAAAAAAAGAAAAGAAAAGGAAACTGTTCAACCCGTGGTTCAGAACACTGCACCCCAAACACTGGTTTCTGATTCCGAGGCTTCCCAACACTGCACCCCAAACACAGTCTTTTGATTCCCAGGTTCAGAACCCGCCCTCACAAATCCCCTGAATTCTGATTCTCAGGTTATGATTCCAAAACAGGGGCCAAACGCCCCCTAAAGTCGCAGATTTTTCGAACTTCCATGAATCTGCGAAAATTTGGACGCGCCAAAATAAGCCATTTTCTTTTCTTGCTCGGCGCCTCCTCGGAGTACAGTCGCAGCGGGGATGTCTGTAATCGGATGGTATGGACCTCTGATTGATCTCTCTGAATCTGTTCTTCACGTTGGCGATTTTGTTCAACTCCTCGTCTTCATTCATCGATCCACTCCTGTTGAGGTTCATCTCTCTCTATTTCTCTTTACAATCTTTCCAACTGAACTTCCGATCATTCTCGGAGCAACTTTTATTTATCTGTATACACATACAGTACAAATTGTCCAATGGCGGAGAGGTCATAAGGACGGACATCAAGGTTGCTGATGATACGCGGTCGTTTTTCTCTGTATCACTATGGCAGAAGAAAATGGCATCCACAGCAATTCCGGGCGATGTTGTATTATTGCAGAGTAAGTTTCGACGCATAATTATTAGTCAATTTATTGCAAGGACGGATTCTACTTTCGCTTACAGTTTTAGGTTATGATTTCCAAAGCTATTTAGTTTATCTTTGTTGGTTCTTCGTTCGGGACGTTTCAGATGTGAAACTAAGGAAATTCGGAGATTCAGTTGAGGCAACAACTGCTCATTGTTCTTCCCTAGTGTGCATTATCCACCCTTACGAAACACTTCTCTCTGAAGGTATAAGACTCTATTAGTTTATGCCTCGCTGTTTTTGCTCTTAATTTTGAAGTAATTGCTGCAATTTGTTGCATATTTCTCTAATAGCTAAAGAACTAGTTCATATTTATATCTTGTGGTACTTTGAGTTTATGATTTCCAGCTTAGCAGTGTATTGTTAATCAGTTACTAAACATGGTTGGATTGTAATTGATAGTTTACTGGGTTTAGGGATTAGTTAAATTGTAGTTGAAAGCACTGTCTATAAATATTTTATTTGTGAATGAACGCATTGCTTTAACGAAATTCGTATGGTCTTATATAAGTTGCAGAAAGTTTTTGATATGATCATGGACCTTCTTGAAGTTCTTATTAATCGACTATTATTTGGATAGACTTGGGGAACGGAAATCTAAGATGCAGTCTTTGTATATATAGGTGTAGATGAATTAACGGCCAATTGTCGAGCTGGTTTAGTAGCTAAAGAAAAGCTCAGGAAGGTTCTAGAATGGGTGAAGGGGGCTGGATCTTCCTTCCGCAACATAAAATGGCATAGTGACCAAGTATTTAATTTTTGACCCACCAATATATTTGTTATCATTTTCATAATTCATGCAGTGTTTCCATTCTTTTCTTACCTGTGTCATATTGAGCATTAAAGCATGACATCTATCTATTTATATTTATCAACATAAACATAGTTCAATCAGCATAAACTATAAAGTATGAATATTGATCAAAAGGTAAGAGGTTCGAGTCTCCTTTTCATATTGTAAAAAAATATATATATCTATTTATATTTTGTCTGACTGGTTTAATTTGTGGACCGGAATTCATCATTCATTTCACTTGTGAGATTGATGGCAGATATGAACTCTAAGGACACGACACTGGTAGGAAACCTCCCTTAATAGGGCGGAGGCATGGCAGATAGAGAGGTGGAGAACATACAATTTGCTACTTTTTGAATGAAATCACAATTGACTAACTTATTAAGATTGTTGAATGTAATTTTGTAAATAAGATAGGTTTACGCTCATTCATCACGTTTTTCATGGTTGACTTGGATACAAATTGTTTGAGCATAAGTGATGAGATCTGAACATGTAATCCTGTTCCATTGACTGTAAGGTTTTTTCCCTTCCTAAAAGGTAATAGTTTTATTACAAATTTTTGTATAAAATGTTGATTATTATGAAGCTTATCGATGTAGTAGATTAAACTATTTAGACGAACAATGAAAAATGTTGATTAGATTTGAAATTTCTACATGCAAGGCATATCCATCATTATCTGACTACCTAATTTCATATTAGACACAAATCCTAAATCTTTTGATGTATTCATCATGTTGGACAGCCCGGTCAGAAAAAGAACCATTTCTTCCGCAACTGGAAATTGCCTGAAAAAAGGATGTCCAGAGACTGCTACTCGCTATCCGAAGTATTATGTATAACTGAATCATGCAAGGTCATATTTGATGCATCAATTGGTGAAATCTTTTTGTTATCCCCCTGGATGGATCTTGATGAACCTCGAAAAGAAAAGATGTTTGTCAGCAGGCGATTGTACAATGATGAAGATTTAGGTCTGGTAGAAGATCTCATTTGCACTGGTTGTCAGCTATGTGGTTCACCTTTAGGTCTGGAAAGTGGGTACGAAAGGTTGCAGCATTTTGTATTATTTCACTGGATACGGTTTTAATTCTGATTTCCGAACACTGTTTTTCCTTCAATTGCCTTCAGGTCCGCGGTTGATCAGAATTCTGTTCCACTTTATTGTCCAAAAAGCTTGAACCGCCTTCATGTAGTAAGCATGATATATAGACCTTTCATGGTATGTACTATATTGCACTTTCTTCATGTTCTTGACTCTATTTTGCCTTTGATATTAGGTGCATGACTGTAAATTGAAAATACCATTAGTATGATTTTGACAGACATTCAGTATAGTCATGGATAAAATTACTTTTGTCATGTTCAAAATCAGTCTGAAACGTGTCTTTATTTATTCAAAATCAATTTACTTAATGGTCTGTTTAACACTTTTAAACGCGGTTTCATACCATCAAAATTGATTTTGAATGATTAAAAGCATGTTTTGAAGCGATTTTGAACCCGACAAAAGTGATTTTAACCATATCAAAATTACTCTCAAACATGTCCTTTGTACTTGGAGTATTGCTAGCTTTCCCATTTTAAACTCTTGAGAAATAAATTCTCTATCACCATGATTGCAAACATCTTTTTGATTGCTTTGAAGTTTTTTTTATCTAGCCTACTTAGATAGTTTGTATTAGCTGCACTCTAAATCTACTACATTGTTCTACTGCAGTTATACGTGTGGGATGAATCAGAATGCATTCCTCTGCTTGTTAAGAATCAAGCCGCAGAAGTCTTGTTTGGTAACATCAAAGCTGAAAAGATTTACTCGCATTACCATTGGCATAAGTCCAATTCCCACCCTAATTCAAAAGCTGTTACTGAACCAAACCACTCCGGTGCTCCGGTTGCTAACTCCGCTCGAGCTATCGAGAAAGGAGAGAGGCCCTCTAGAAATTTATATCTCATCTGGTTGATCTTTCTGAAAATGTTGCTGCAACAAGGAAAAAATAGTCCTCTTAAATTTGAAGTTGAGGTAAATACCAGCATGGACAAGGAGAATGGGAGATTTGAGATGGTTTCTTCGACATTCCCATGCTTCTTAACCAATCGGTCTTTGGATTGAGCACATTCTATATGTGATTGGGATAAAGAACAACGGTCAAGCGTAAGATTCATAAAAGTAAATTATGGATAGACATCTGAAATTCCTGAAGCAGGTGGAGAATGATAATTTATTTTTTCTAATGGATGAGGTATTTTAAGTGCAGAAGAAAGAAGCAACTGAAGAACTTTGTGTACAAAGATTTATTTGAGTTTCAAACCCATTTTCCTCTGAAACTGTGAGTTCTTCAAAACTATTTCCCCACCCTAAATATAAATTTTCAACGTGTCCATTTATACTTTTTATTTATATATATCCACGAGTGTTCTGAAAATTCATAGGATAAATCATTTATTATTTTCAAGACCTTTATTGACTATAAGTCAACACATACTCGTGATGGTTTTATTCATTCCTCTTATATTTTTATCTTTTGTTTCAGAACATGGGGAATTTCTGAATATATGGATGATTTCTTTAAGGGAACAATGAAACTAAATTCTCAAAGTCCTTTATAAAAGCTTAATGCACAAGAGAAGTTTGGTTTCTTTTTATTGCAAAACAATAAAGTCAAGGCATTGATTTTGTGAAACCAATATCTCATGCTGTCACTGTGTTTTGAAAGAAGGCTGAACAAATCAGCCAAAGGCCATGCCACAAAGGTATTCATCATCTAACACAGTTGGGGAAGAAAAGGTCGTTAGACACGACACGAGCGAGTGACACGACCCGAGCAAGTGACACAACCGTGTAAGCATGATTTCAAGAATAAGATTCGGATTCGGATTCGGCAACAGAAGCATTGGCTGCAGAGTTTTGGTCTTCTAATAGCTTCATTTGACGCTCAGCGTATTCTCTTTCACAGGCACTAATTCCCATTATGATATCAAGCATTGTACCAGTTGTACCAAAAAACACAAGGGGTGCCAGAGACTTCTTCTTTATTCCCACTGGAATTGCTAGCAAGGCTCCTGCTACTGAGAATACCCAAGTTCCCAACGCACTGTGAACGTCCAATGATCAATAAAATCTCAACAAAAAATCCAGTTGAAAGAACAAAACAAACGAAACATTATGCTCGGGTGAGCGGAAGGATGCAAGATTACCATAGTAAAATGATCTAGTTTAGATTACAAACTGTAAAACTTTATTAGATTCTTTCTGTTTGTGTCATCTTAGTCAAACTACCTTGAAAATAGCTAAAATAAATCCGAGAAACTACTGGGTTGATAATTGATATTTACCAAAGTTCAAACCATGACTAGACTACCACAGAGTTAAGATATTCAACATAACATTTTGAACTAAATTTTTACTTACATTCGATCCACCAAACAAGCAATGTGATTCAAGGATAAATAAAGTATCAGAATTTGGAGTGAAGTCTTAAATTTTGGGAACAAAACCTGTACTAGTCCCTAGTTTCTCAGGGAGAGAACTGCCCAATTTTTTCTATAAGTAATTTGAAATATGCATAATAAGATGGTGTTATAATAATGTAAAGATTCTAGAGGAATTTTTAATTTTCAAGTATACAATCCAGTTTTCAACAATTGGGAAAGGAGAAAAAGCATCAGAGAGAGGAAGAGAGATGATAACAATTAACAATTAACAATACAGAAGAAAAGGTAGGAGGAGGGAGCTTACTTTGAAACCGAGCACTCCTCAATATGTTTAACGTTTTCTTGGCTTCCCATAATTAAATGAACTCAATTGCTTATGAGAAACAGCAGCAAAATTCAACTTCAATATTAACTGAGAGCCTGAGAGAGAGATCTAAATATCAAAAATCATAAGTTAAGCATAAAAATTTCATAATTTGAACTTCTGAAAAGTATCACCCCAGGAATTTCTACTGTAATCATATATGGTTATCTAAATTAAGGAATTCAGACAACATGACCCTATAATTTATTAAAAAAACACGCCGAATCGAGAATTACTATTACAAAGTACTGTAATATACATATATGGTTGCCAAAAATGGAAAAAAGAAAAGCAAGTGATTAAAATTCATCACACGAACTATCCTAGCTTCGAAATGATTTATGTTTCTTCAAGAAAATGCATCCCCGGAACTGGAAGATCATTTCGAGATCTTCGAACATATTCTAGGGTTCAATATGACTATTGTCACTTCGGCCAACACACAAGATGGGACTTTACCACCATGGAGCGGCTTTTTGCAAAAAAAAAATGCGGGGGAAACTCAGTAACATGTTGGAGAAGCAAAATATAGAGTTTGAAACGTAGATAGGTCGCAGTTAAATATGAATTGAGACGAAAACTTTAGCATCTCCAGAACAGTTTACTATCTGAAAGAGGTGTCCGTAGAATTCAACAACGGTGCAGATACAATTAAACACTAGCTCAATATTTTTTAAATATATACAGAAATCAACGAAGAATTATCAAGAGTAAACGTTCTAAAACCCTACAATAAACCTACATTTCTGATTGCATCCGTTCCTTAATTGTTATCAATTACAGAATGAGCAAGTCACAGTGATCAAATTTGATGAATATTTAGAACTAACAACACAATGCGAGCTAATCACTCCTATTTACAGAAAGAACGAAAACAAGTGATCGCGGAAATCAGGTGGAATGAATGAAGCAAAATTAAATTGATCAAAGAAAAAGAAGATTTCACATACCCGAGCACTGGTTAACGGTGAGGAAGATGAATCTCCGGCGAGAAACTCCACAGACATACGATCTCGGACGGTCAATTGATTCCCGTTGGAATCCCAAGCCCTAGTTTCAGTTGTATTGTTAATTACGAATCTACGATATGGAGCCTGAAGGTGAAGGTTCAGGCCCATTTGCGGGATTTATTTTATTATTATTTTTTTTTTTAACTTTTAATTATTGGAAATTTGGCTTGTTTTTTCATCATCTTTTTTAACAATGATTTTCACACTTCCTAAATTATCATTTGAATTCTGAATCAAACCTGATCAACAAAAATAAGATTTTAAAAATTATAATAATTCTTTAATTTTTTATTTTTTATTTTTAAAAATTAAGCTTATAAATATTACTTAAGTTGTTTTTTTTTTTTTGAAAGAAAATATTACTTAAGTTGTTTGGTTATGTTATATACATTTTACAAATGTCTTCAAAATCCAAGTCAAATTTTGAAAACTAAAAAATAGTTTCTAAAAATTTATTTTGTATTTCTAAAATTTGGCTAAAAATTTAAATATTTTCTTTAGAAGGATGAAAACCATGGTAAGAAAATTATGGAAAAATAAGCTTAATGAATTATATAAGAGATTAAAATAAATTATATAACATATGTCTCCTATGGTATATTTTAATAAAATCAAACGTTTAGAGTACAAATTTAAATATTCACCAACTTTAAGGTATATTTTGATATTTTCTTCTACTTTTTTCGTAGTTAAAATTAGTTTAGAAATATATATTGCTTTTAAATTTTTCCAACACTTCAAAAATATTTTTAGAACTTAAAAGCAAACCACAAGAAAATTATGTGTTTTGCTTTAAAAAGAAAAGAAAAAACGAGCAATCAGACTCAAAATAATGACAAATATAACAAAATTTAAAATATTTGGTAAGTATGGCAAAAAATTAGTGACTACTAATAGCCACCGACAAAATTTTATAAAAAAAATAAATTACTGATAAATTATTACTAGTGATAAAAATGGTCATATTTAAAATTCTTTTAAGAAAATGTTATATTTTTAATTATTTTACTTTAAATTGACACTTGTTACAATTTTTTGAAAATTTATGTGTAACAAATATAATTAAAAAATAATCATAAAATAAATAACAATTTGTCATAGATCTAAATATAATAAAAGTGATTTGAGCACATAATTGGCAAACTCCCAGTCTCAAATATTGAGTAAATAAAAGTTGGAGAAAATGATAACTAATTTTGTTATATGACAAATGAAGTTTATTTTAGGACCATATGTAGAATCTCCCGTCATTCAATGAAATTGAAACACGTGGAATAAATCTAAAATAATTAAGTGTTTAAAGATTTAAACAATGTTGTTAAACTATTGTAAATGTCTAATTAAACATTCAAGCAAAACATTTATTATTTAAATCTTCTTGGAACCAAACGTTCGGAGAGTGGAGTTATTGAATCCAAATTGTCCATTTCAACAAAATAATAATAATAATAATGAGTTAATTACACAAAATATTTCTAAACTTAATTGTGTTTTAACTTTTAAAAGAAGCGAAATTGAGTTGAGCTCAATCACATAAAATTGTGCATTGACTAAAAGATTATGAATTCAATCATGCATTAATTATATATCTTTAAAAAAAAACTTTCAAAAAAATCATTTTTATACCAAACTTTAAAAATTGTGTGATATTATTTACAATTATATAGAAAAATAAAATACTTATTTCATTTATATCATTAAAATAATTTTTTTGCACATCAGTTGACCTGACAATATAATTGGATAGTATCTGTCAAACCGAGCATAACTCAATTAATATAAAATTGTGTTCTCCGACTCATGGATTCTGAAGTTCGAATCTCCCCCTCTAAATTTGTACTAAAAAAAAATAATTAGTGTCATATATACATTTCAATTTGTACAAGTTAGCTGTTACGTCAATTTCAATTCTATTTAAAAAAAAAAAAAAAATCTTCATAAAGATATTTCTTAGAACAAAATTAAGAGTTGAATTGTAAAAATAAAACTTTAAAAAGTTAAGAATATAATTCGAAGCTATCGAAACTTAGGTATTTTGTTTAATAATAAAGAAGAGAAAAGTGAGTGAAATGAAGCATGTAGCACGCGTGTGGCCAAATGAAAGGAGTCCATTTTGTTGCCAGGTAGGTTATTTGACGCAGCCCTTACGAAACATTGAACTCAATCCAAATACCAACTCCTAGCGAAAGGAAAATCGAAGTAAAATTTCCTAAATTCCTTCAATTCTCTGTAATTTGTTCTCTTTTCTGTAGCTTGAACGAGAATTTTTTGTTCAAATATGCAGAATTTCTGATGCAGATTCAATGCACCTGGACCTTTCAGCGCTCTCTCTTGAGGCCTTCCGTTTTGTTCAGCTGTATTAATACTAACCCAAGAGGAAGAAGCTCTTCTCGCTCATCTGTTCTTGCCGCCATGTCCTCCGTTTCCACCGAAAACACCGTCGATTCCGACCAGAATGGATCGATCAAGGACACTCAGAAGCAATTCCAGGTAAAACCCTACTTCTCTAATCTCTTATTCCGTTTCATTTCGATGGGGGATCTCAAAACTTATTTAATCATATCGGCTTTCAGTGGAATTGGTTTCATGTTCTTGATTACATTTCCCTTTTATTAGTCGGGTAATGCTTTGATTGTTGATTCTGTTTTATTTTCTCGCACTCCCTTCGTATGCAAATTGAGGAGTTGTCATTTGTTTGGTGACCTTGGAAATGGAGTTCGGGCTGCTTAATACAGTAGTCAGGAAGAGCTGGAATATGAATATGATTGATTTAGGCTATGCCCGAACATTGCAAACATTTATGCAAGAAATACTAATCAAGTGTTTCTCCTAAATGCATTTTTAAATGTTATTTAATATTTTTAGAATTTTCATTCCTTGGCAACCAAATATAGTAGTATCAGGTGATTGTCCTGTGAGATTAGTCGAGGTGTGCTCAAGCTGACCCGGACACTCACGGATAAAAATAAAATAAAATTGTATGTTACAGAACGATTCTCTTTTATTTGGCAACGAGTTGTTGGAAATAACGATATTTTGATGAGTAAACCAGAAGTTTCATTCTACTTCACTAGCCTTTAATTGGCTTTTCTGGTGAAGCTAAAGCACCGAGTGTGGGCAGTATTATTGCATATGCCTCACTTCAATCAATCACACACTTTCCTGCTCGGATTACCAATCTTCTCTTTTGTATTAAACGCCTGCTGATATGTTGTTCTTACAGTACTAATTTCTTCTTATTTTTCTTCAATGTCAAGAATGAATATGAATGAGGATTATCTATGTTTTGGAATGCTTGGATGCTCTTATTGTCTGATGCCTAGATTTGGATTCCTTATTGGCTAAAGAAGTTTTAAATATTTCATATGATTATATAGAATAGTTGGAACCGATATATTTTTTGATAGTAAGGAAGACTTTAATAAGGACTATGCTTGAATGGAAGGATAGTTTTTCATCAGAACTTCAAAAGTAGGATGATCTTTAACATTAGCCTTATCAATATTGCTTTTGAAATAAACTGCTCTGTTTGGTAGGTTGCAAATCGGCTCGAAAAGTTCAAAACAACCATTTTCACTAGAATGAGCAATTTAGCAATCCAATATGGGGGAATAAACCTTGGCCAAGGCTTCCCGAACTTTGACGGTCCCGAATTTGTAAAGGAAGCAGCAATTCAAGCCATCAAGGATGGGAAAAATCAATACGCTCGTGGATATGGAGTGCCAGATCTGAACTTGGCCATTGCTGAGAGATTCAAGAAAGATACTGGGCTTGTGGTCGACCCTGAGAAGGAAATTACGGTTACGTCCGGGTGTACCGAAGCGATTGCTGCAACCATGCTTGGCTTAATAAATCCTGGTGATGAGGTGATCGTGTTTGCTCCTTTTTATGATTCTTATGAAGCCACTCTATCAATGGCTGGTGCCAAAGTCAAAGGCATCACATTACGCCCTCCAGATTTTGCTCTCCCTATAAATGAGCTCAGGTCTGCAATCTCAAAGGATACTCGGGCAGTTCTTATCAACACGCCACACAACCCAACTGGAAAAATGTTCACAAGGGAGGAATTGAATGAGATTGCCTCTCTCTGCATTGAGAATGACGTGTTAGTTTTTGCTGATGAAGTTTATGACAAATTGTCTTTTGAAATGGATCACATTTCCATTGCCTCTCTTCCGGGAATGTACGAGCGTACCGTTACCATGAATTCGTTAGGAAAAACATTCTCCCTCACTGGTTGGAAGATCGGGTGGGCGATCGCCCCACCTCATTTGACATGGGGAGTGCGACAGGCACACGCTTTCCTTACGTTTGCTACTTCCACTCCGATGCAGTCAGCTGCTGCTACAGCTCTCCGAGCTCCCGAAACTTACTACGAGGAGCTGAAGAAGGATTACCTAGCAAAGAAAGCCATTTTAGTCGAGGGGCTGGAGGCAGTTGGTTTCAAGGTCTTTCCATCAAGCGGAACCTACTTTATTATTGTCGATCACACCCCTTTCGGGTTAAAGAATGACGTCGATTTTTGCGAGTATCTGATCAAAGAAGTTGGAGTTGTAGCTATTCCAACCAGCGTGTTCTACCTAAACCCAGAAGATGGGAAAAATCTAGTTAGATTTACATTCTGCAAAGATGAAAACACCCTCCGGGCGGCGGTCGAGAGGATGAAGGAGAAGCTAGTTAGAAAGTCGTGATTGATGAGCCTAGTTTGGTGGAAGAATAAATGTTACTTCATAAACAATGTTTCCATTCGAGTAGAGACTGTAGAGTGGTTTAATTTCTCCTGATACTTTGGAGTTCAATTTATCACATTAATGAATCAATAAACTGCGTTTGCTTGTTAAAATGTTATGAACTTGGTACTAAATGCAGGTAGATTTCATTGATATTGGAATTTCAATTTTACGGATTATAGATATATCGATGAAACATCAATATTGACGAATATTTTTGTAAATCATTTAAAAAAAAAAAAAAACTAAATTATAAAACTTGTTATTACTATCTATATTCATATTGAAATTAATAGATGCTATTTTCTTTTGTTATCTTGTGTGTATATTTATAAAAGATAATGAAAATAATGATTAATCCTTAATATCTTTATCGAATCCTTCAATTTATGGATATATCGACGAATATTTTTAACGAATTAGTTTAGGGTTTTAGGGTTTGGATTAGTTTCAATCAACATATTTTGTAGGCTTACACAGTTACACCCCTAATAAAATGTTAAAGCTTTGATCTTTCACGTCATTTAGTTATCTCTTCTACCAACTTCCGATGAGTTAGATTGGTTTTTTTTACTCCATCTCCTTTCTTCTTTTGTAATAATATCATCTATGATTTTTTTTTTCTTTCTTAAAATTGCTTGTTGGCTTATAGAACCAAAAAAACAACAACATTTTTAGCACATTGATTGTTAATTTTATCAATTAACAAATAAATTTCTGTTTAAACATGTCAATTCGTTTTTTATTAAAAAATATTTCTGGTCCCTAAACTTTCACGAATCTAAGGATTTCGTCCCTTTATTTTGTAAGAATTTTGTCCATGTACTTCCAAATGTGTAATAATTTAGTCCTTAAACTTTAGTACGTAACAATTTAGTCTTTAAACTTTCAAATTTGTTTAAAATTTAATCAATATCGTAAAAAAATTCATCAAAATTAAATGTCAATTTTTATTATTAACGATTTAGACTTTGTAGCTTATAAATATATTTGATCGCTAATCAGTTTATTGATTTACATATGTAAGAAACCTCACTAAATCTTAATAATTATCACGATAGGGACTAGATCGTTACAAAATTGAAAGTACATGGACTAAATTGTTACAAATCAAAGTTGAGAGACTAAATTGTTAATTCCATGAAAAATTAGAGATCATAAGTATGTGATTTTTAACCTTATTTTCTTTAGAGGAAAATGTCTAAAAATATAAAATTAATTCAAATGAATTTAATAGAATATGAAGCAAAGCAAAATGTAAAACATGGTAACTTGTCATATTATATTATAGAAATTTCTTTACACATATAAAAAATATTATATAAATATCGACCTCCGAGTATAAATTAGTGAACAATGCACCAATTACATCTAAATATCGATGGTTAGAGTTTCATCCCGCAATTGTTGAAGTAAAAAAAGAAGAAAAAATATTATAAATACCAAATCTTATATTAATGCCAATGTTATATTTTAATGGAATAAATTGGTTATTTACGTTTAACCAAATAAATACTGATTTATGAAACTTAAATTTAAATTAATTAATCATAAATTATTAATTTTAATTTTATTTTAATTTTTATTTTAATTTTAATTTTTATTTTTTGGGTGATGGAGATTCGACACAGTCAACATATAACTATGTAAACATTATAACTATGTCAACATACATTATTAATTAACTAATTCATATTATTATTAAATTATTATGAATAACCACTACATAATTCATATCTACCTTGAATTATTTTCAATTTCAATCATCGCCAAGCTTCATCATAAAATAAAAATATTTCATATTAATTAATCAAAGAAAAATTGAAGGCAAATGGGAGTGAGAGGTTGAAATTTACATACCTCATATTTAAATAAATAAAAAATAAAAAAATGAATTCACTAGGCTTTTATAAGATTTTCAAAATCATTTGTACTGGAACATTTTAAGTTTTAACACTAAAAATGAATTTGGAAAAAAAAAAAAAAAAAAAAGTCAATTTTCTTGTAGATCACGCAATATAAGGTACCTGATGTTCCGAAAAGGGCCTTTGCAGAAAAAATAAAATTCCGAAAAAGGGTATTAACTGCCCTCCAAAGTCTCATTAATTACCCAAAATATATATAATAATAATTTTTTTTAAAAAAAGTGACCCTACGTTCACGCTTCCCAATCATCACTTTTTTTTTTACCAATCAAAATTTTTAGCCTTTGCTTCCTCTTTCTCACAACTCTTATGTGTGACTATGATTTTTCACCATATTTTTTTTTCTTATGTTAAAAAATATATTCATCTTAATAATTTAGGGCTTTTTTCGTACTTTTGTTTTTCTTTTTCTTTTATAAAAAATAATGGCATATCATAATTAATTCAGTTTTTTATTTTTTAAATTTTGAAAACAGAAAAAATATATATATATTGAAAATCAGTTTTCGTTTTTTTTTTAAACCAATTCCTGTTTTCTTTCGGTTTTTTCCATTTTTCTTTTTCTTTGTAAAGCCACTCTCTTCTAAATTTTTTTATTCTTCTGAAAATTAAAAACTTTTAATAATGTGTAGTATTTTAATATATATATATATATATATATATATATATATACTTCAATATTGGAATGATTTAGTTTCAAATTTTTGTAGGTAATAATTTAGTCCATGTAATTTAAAATATGTAATAATCAGAATTTCAATCAGAGAGTAATATCTGTTGCAAATGAATATCACTTCTTGATATTACAACACAATAGGGCCTCATTATTATATAGGCCCAATATACAACCAATTGTTTGTTATTACAACAACCTGGCCCAAGGCACACATCAGTTGTAACTTAAATAAAACCAAATTCTAACTACATAACAATCTAACTGATATATACCAGAAAATATCAGAAAACATCTTCAGCCTATTCAACCTTTAGTGAGCTCTCTTAACTCCCCCCGCAAGCCGATGGATGTTGAAGAAGATACATTCAGCTTGTTCATAATAGGCAGAAAGGTAGCAGCTGTTAAGGGCTTAGTAAAAATATCAGCCACCTGTGATGTAGCTGGAAGATGATATATGCAGATTTGTTTTCGTAAGACAAGGTCACGCACAAAATATATGTCAATCTCAACATGCTTGGTCCGTGAATGTAACACCGGATTTGCACTTAAGTGTACAGCTCCTAGATTATCACACCAGATAATAGGAGGATGAACCAAATGAATCTGCAGTTCAGAAAATAGAGTTTGTAACCATACCATTTCAGCAGAGATATGGGCAAGACTCCTATACTCAGCCTCAGTGCTTGACCGAGAAATAATGCTTTGCTTCTTTGAAGACCACTGAATCAAATTGCCACCGAAATAGACACAATAACCGGAGGTGGATTTGCGATCATCCGGGTCAGATGCCCAATCAGAATCTGCATATCCCTGAAGTTGAAAGTGACTAGGTTTGCGAAAAATCAGACCATGATCAATAGTACCACCAAGATACCTGAGTATGCGTTTGACAGCAAGCCAATGCAAATTAGTTGGGGAGTGCATGAATTGACACACTTTATTCACACAGTATGTAATCTCAGGTCGAGTTAGTGTAGCATATTGGAGAGCACCAACTGTACTTCTATAGAGCTTGACATCATGAAACTTTTCCCCAGCATACGCAGACAAAATAGTCCCACTAACCATAGGTGTTGAAACACCATTAGCAAGATGCATCTGGTTCTTAAAAAGTAGATCAGAAATATACTTTTTCTGAGATAAGAACATACCTCCCGAAGAAATAGTGCTGACCTCTATACCCAAGAAGTAACTTAATACTCCAAGATCTTTCAGAGAAAATTTAAGATGAAGAAGATGAATCAACCTCTCAACAGCAGAACTATTGCTCCCTGTGATCACAATATCATCTACATAGACTAGAACATAACAGCAGGATCCATTCTTATGGCATATCAGTAGAGAGGAGTCAGATCTAGAATTATGAAAGCCAAGTGTATGTAGATACTTACTGAGGCGTTCAAACCACGCCCTTGGAGCCTGCTTAAGCCCATATAAGGCTTTCTTGAGGCGACATACACCAGTCGGATGCTTGGAAGAAATCATTCCAGGTGGTTGTGCCATATAAACCTCATCACTCAGAATACCATGAAGAAAAGCATTATTAATGTCTACTTGGCGTAGAGACCATCCATATGCAAGAGCAAGTGTAAACAAAACCCGGATAGTCATAGGTTTGACTACAGGGCTAAATGTTTCAGTGTAATCAAGATCTGCCTCTTGTCGAAACCCCTGAGCCACAAGTCTAGCCTTATAGCGAGCTATAGAGCCATCTGAGTTTCTTTTTATTTTGAAGATCCACTTGCACCCAATCACCTTCTTGGTTATGTTCGGAATTTCAATGGTCCAAGTATCATTAGCTATCAAGGCATTATACTCCTCTTGCATAGCCTTGACCCAATGAGGACATTTGAGAGCCTCTTTGACATTAGGAGGTTCAACCTCTTTATATTCAACTAAGAGTACCTTAGGTTTATACACACCAGCTTTGGCCCTTGTAATCATGGAATGAACATTGGAAATAGCAGGAACTTCATTTGGAATATTAGTCGATACAGGCAAAGACACAGGAGAATGCTCATCTTGGCGGGTCAAGGCAGAGGGAGTTATATCAGGGGAGGAATATGGAGACGAATTTTCAGTAGAAGGATGTTGGACAATATTCAAAGCAGGAGGGACATAGGATGATTTTTCCGAAGATGGAGAGGAAATAATGGGAGATAAAGAGGGAGTAGAGAAAGACAACTCATGTCCATTAGAAGGTAGAGATGTACTGCTTGTCTCATGTGACCCATTCTGTGATGGAGACAAGTTATTGAAAACACGTGATTTAGGACATGGGGCAGCTGAATTTGAGGGAATCGTACATGGTGTAGGAAAAATGGATGGGATTTTAGAGATTACAAGGGGAGTGCCTTTTATAGGATTGGAGAGGGAGAGTGAATTTGAAGGATGAGTAAAAAAAGATTGAGTAGGAAAAGCTCCCTCATCAAATACTACATGTCTAGAGATATAAAGTCTACCCGAGGATGTAAGGCATTTATACCCCTTATGAAAAGTACTATAGCCAAGAAAGAGGCAAGGAGTAGATCGAGGTGCAATTTTATGGTGATTATATGGCCGTAGGTTTGGATAACAAAGGCATCCAAATATTTTGAAGAAAGAGTAGTTTGGTTTAAGACCAAACAATTTTTCCAAAGGAGAAACCCGCTGATGAACTATAGTTGGAAGTCTGTTAATCAAATACGTAGCCGTGGAAAAGGCATCATCCCAGAACTCTAAGGATAACGAAGCATGAGATAGAAGAGTAAGACCCATATCAACAATTTGTCTGTGTTTGCGCTCAACAATCCCATTTTGCTTAGACGTATAGGGACAGGACAGCCTATGTTCTATACCATGAGTTTTAAGAACAGGAATAAACGGACGAAATTCTCCTCCACCATCAGTTTGTAATCTAAGAATGGATTTTCCTACTAGTTTCTCTACATAAGTTTTGAATGATAGGAAAGTAGACAAAGCTTCTGACTTAGTTTTGAGAAAATATATCCAAGTATAACGAGAATATACATCCACAAAGCTAATATAAAATCGAGACTCATTTCTAGACAATTGACATGCTGGTCCCCAAATATCTGCAACTATTAACTGAAGAGGAGCAGTGTACACGGTTAAAGATTTGGAAAACGGAAGATTATGACTCTTTCCCATAGCACAAGCATGACAAACAGAAGATTTATTATTCGACTGGAAAGAAATATTACAGTGTTTAAGTATGGTTTGGACAGTAATAGCAGAAGGATGTCCTAACCTATTATGCCACAAAGTAAACATATTACAAGACTTATCTAGACAAGATGGTCTACCCGCACAAGGAGAAGAAAAGTCTGTATGCAGAATTTGAGAATGAGCTGTGGAAGAAGAATTCCTAGAAGAGGACAGTGATCCCGAGTTCATAGATTGATCCTTTTCCACTTTACGTAGGTCAAAGCTATATAGTCCATCAGTGAGTTGGCCTTGAAGAAGCACCTTGCCAGTGCGAAGATCCTTCACAAAACAATGAGAGTGAGTAAACTCAAATGACACTTGATTATCTTTAGAAAATTGACTAACACTAATAAGATTTTTTGTTATAAGAGGAACATGAAGCAAGTTATGAAGATGAAATATGGAATTGGAGGATGATTTAAGGGAGGAAGAGCCAATATTGAGAACATTCAAACCTGTGCCATTGCCCACATGAACTTTGTTATCTCGAAAATATTCAGAACTGCTAGATAAATTTGCAAGGTCATTCGTAACATGATTCGACGCCCCTGAGTCCGGATACCACTGATTCTCCTTATTCAAATCATTATGAAGAACATATGCAGATGCTTGCTGAGAAGAAGAATACTGAGGAGGAGCATTACCCGATGGAGGAGACCACTGACCTTGTCCATTTGGATTAGGTCCTTGATATGTACGTTCAAATCGAAGAAAACACTTGACCACAGTGTGCCCATATTTCCGGCATAGCTGACATTGTGGTTTATTTGAATTCCATCTTCTATTGGACCTTTGTCCAGAATGCTTGTCTCTTTTGTTACTCTCATTCAACCCATTGGCAGATGAAGCAGACTGTGAATGCGAAACAAGATTTACCGATGGTATAGAACCATCCGGATTGATTACAGAGTGTCGAAGTAGACGACTCTCCTGAGTCAGTAACATTGAGTAAACATGTTGAAGAGATGGTGTCTCAGCCGCACCAGAAAGCACCGACACTGTGGGATCATACTCTGGCCCTAACCCCGCAAAAATGTGCATCACATGATCATCTAAAGAAACCTTCTTCCCAGCAGCAGCCAAAGAATCCACAAGATTCTTGATCTGTGCAAAATATTCAGGGAGAGAAGAAGTTCCTTTCTTGGCAGTTTCTAACTTCGATTTTAACTCCATAACTCGAGCAAGAATGCGAGATGAAAATCGCCCGGCCAATATCGCCCATACTTCGCTTGCAGTTGTGCAATCGAGCATCTCAGAGATTAGAGAATTGGGCATGGAGCTTACCAACCAGGCAGTGATGAGGTTATCTTGACGCAACCATTGAAGGTATGCCGGATTTGGAACAGGGGAGGCATCATCCGAACCAGTCGAGGGAAGAAATTTGGATGGCATGACTACTGGGATAGTAATAAATCCCTCTAACCCATGACCACGAAGAGTAATTAAACTCTGAAATTTCCAGAACAAGTAATTTTCTTCATCCAGTTTTGGAAGAGTAGATTTGCTGGCCGGATTGGTAATCTTCACTAACGAAACATCATTCACCAAATCGGAGGTTGTTTGTTCTGATGAAGAAGCCATGGTTGAAATCCTTGAACAGACGGAAGCAAGAAGTAGACTTCAGAGAAGAGAAAAAAAAAATTTGGATCTGACGTCGATAGACCTAGATGGTTCTGATACCAAATCAGAATTTCAACCAGAGAGTAATATCTGTTGCAAATGAATATCACTTCTTGATATTACAACACAATAGGGCCTCATTATTATATAGGCCCAATATACAACCAATTGTTTGTTATTACAACAACCTGGCCCAAGGCACACATCAGTTGTAACTTAAATAAAACCAAATTCTAACTACATAACAATCTAACTGATATATACCAGAAAATATCAGAAAACATCTTCAGCCTATTCAACCTTTAGTGAGCTCTCTTAACTGTAATGTTTTAATTACTATTAAATCTTAGTCATTTTTACGATATATAATCTTTTAATATTTTATTATGTAACGACTTAATTTTCATAGTTTATAAACATATTTGGTCTCTAATCATTCTTTAGTTCAACTTGTGGATGAAACATTTGAACTTCAGACTTCATGATTGAAAACACTTTTTTATGTCAAAAGTTATGCTCTGTTTGACAGTCCCTAATCAGTTAATCAATCTTCGTATGTAAGAATTCATATTAAATCTTAACATCATTTTTCACGACAGAGATTAAATCGTTACATCTTTTAAAGTATATGAACTAAATTGTTACCTAATAAACTTTAGTGACTAAATTGTTACAAAACTGAAAGTATATGAAATTTAATCGTTACACATTAAAGTTGTGGAACTAAATTGTTACTTTCATCAAAGTTTATGGACGAAAAAAAGTTTTTCAAATTAATCTGTTACCGGTTTGGTTTCTACCCCAACTATTTGATATGTTTTAGTTGAACTATATTACATTGTCATGAAATCAAAGTGGTTAAAAACGGATGCAAGTGATGAAAAATATAGTTGGAAATGTTAAATTCCTCCCATTTGCCCCATATTTTGGTTACGAGTCAAAGTTTTATTTCTTTGGTTGACTTTATGTCTCAAAGTAGATTCGAAGTTGTTCTTACCAAAATTTTCAATTTTCTTTTTAATTTTTGTTTAGTATATATATATAAAAGATTGTAAAAGATGCCGTTTGTTAAATAAAACTTGATAAATTGTTTTTTTTTTAAATATGTAATCAATTTATTAGTTTTTTATTTGATCATAAAATATTAAAAAATGTTCCATTTGAATGATGATTTTTCTCTCACATGAGATTGATCCAACTTTTTATAAGTTTATTTTATTTTGGCCACAATTTTTTTTAAAGTTACTACTTATAGATCTTAATTTTTTTTAAAAAAGTGTATTCTAATTTCTACATTAAATAAATAAATATATATAATTTTTACTGTTAACTACTTAATATTCACCCACTCAATCTATTATTACAGATATACTAAATTATACTATCTAAACAATTAACGACAATGTTAAAAATTATTACTATTATTATTAAAGTTCAAGTAATAAAATAGAATATTTAAAAATTCATCGACCAATGAAATAAACCTACCATTTCAATAATCATAATTTTTTTTTTTTTTTTGGACAAATTCCAAAACAAAATGCTTAAAAATATTAGAGACCAAAATGAGATTAAGAATTTAAACAACATTAAAACACATTTAACATTAAAAAAAAAAAATCATTAATTAGATGAATTCTACCAAAATGTTTAGGCACCCGTTCAACAAACGGAGAGAACGTAGACCCAATAAGAAAATCCACCCAACTACGGTTACAGTGGTCCCGATCGTCGGATCAAATCATGATTTGAAATTCAACGGTGATTAGACCAACATGGAATCATTATTATTAATCCCCCATTTCTCAATCCGACGATCCTAAACATCCCGTGGAGACCGGGACGTCGCACGATTCAACGGCCCAGATTACACGCCATTCCTCACCCGGGCCCCACCCATGGATTCTCACTATAAATATATAAACCTGGTCCATCGTCTCCGCTTCGCACCATTCTTCAATAATCTCCAAATTACATTACACAATTCTCTTTCGGATTTTTTTTGTTGTTGGTTTGCTAATTTGCGCACTGTGTTACTGCTTATCCTGCGCCGTCTCTCTGGAATGTTACCGGCGGAGCTCAGAAGTATTTTTCTCATGAGAATTTCGAGGTATAGGAGTGGCTTTTGAAGGAGGAAAAGGTGAATTTTAAGATACTAGAAGATTCGGATTCGGATTCGTAATGGATGGCCAGAAAAGTCAGTTGAAGCTTACAAGAACTCAGTCGTCGTTACTCCGTTCGTCGCCGACTTTCCGATCGTCTATTCATAGTTTATCGTCCATCACGGAGGGGGACCTTATCACCGCCCATCCGGAGGACGATGATGAAGAGAAGCAGAGACCTAAGAAGCCTCGTAGGTCCGGTTCTTCACCGAGAACCGGATTGAACCGATTTGCGAACCGTATTCTGGTTATGGCTTTTCTTGTTTGCTTTACCTTCTTCTCGTTGGTCTTCGTGTTCTTCTTTCTGAGGAAGGATGGACTACTCCCGTCGGAAAACCTATTGTTAGCTCTGATTTTTGTTGCTATTACGCTTGTGTTTGTGAGCAAGAATAAGGGGTTAATTTTACAGATTCTTTCGTTTATCAAGCATTCCTGGCATGAGAATTCGAAAAAAATCAGTTACTCCAGGACGGATTCGGCTCCGATTCAGTGGTACATTGGGGATTCGAACGGAGCCGAAGACGACGCTCAAAAGCAGAGGAAAATCATCAGAGAGGGTGTAGAGTACTATGGCAATGGCGATTCCTACGAGGGAGAGTTTCACAATGGGAGTTGTAATGGAAGTGGAGTTTACAACTATTTCCTAAGTGGGAGATTCGAAGGGGATTGGGTCGATGGGAGGTACGATGGCTATGGAATCGAGAGTTGGGCGAAAGGGAGTCGCTACAGAGGCCAGTATCGGCAAGGTCTTAGACATGGATTTGGAGTATATAAGTTCTTCACAGGGGATTCCTACGCCGGCGAGTGGTGGAATGGGCAAAGTCATGGCGTTGGGTTTCAAACTTGCGCTGATGGTAGCTGCTATGTTGGCGAGTTCAAGCGCGGCGTTAAGCATGGTCTTGGATGTTACTATTTCAGGTAACTTCTGCAATAATTGATGACATTTCAATCGTTTTGGTTTTGTTTCTTCTTGTTTTTAAGTTTTTGTGATTGAATTTCATCGGATTACTCTTTTCGGATTTTGATTGCTTACAGTTGGTACAACAGTGAAATATTTGAGCCCAAAAATTTGGTTGTATGATGTCTTAGGGGCTATGTCTTAGTTCAATTTGGTTGCATTTCTGGTAGGAATCTGGTTGATTTTATTGGTATAAATTATCTGGTTGCTAGATTTGGTAACTATGGTCATCTGATTTGAGGCTGTTTCTCAATTTGATTTAGTGTTATGAACATCTGGGTTCTGAAGCGATTTGGTTATTACTTATTACTTAAAACAAAGAAACGTCTCTGTTTGATTTGGAGTTCGTTTTCTCTTTTCACTGTGCATACTATTTTCAAATCTACCAAGAGATAGAATATGTAATAGAAATTGTGAGCTCAATTTGACTTTAAGCTGCAATATGGGCTGCTCCTTGATGACCCCATCTCATTAATTATCTTGTTCTTTACGCATCTAGGATTGAAATGATGTTGTATGTTTATTGAGAAACTAGCTGGCTGGTTTTCTGTTGGGGGTGCAGAAATTTAACTAGAATCCCAAATTGCATTTGCTTGTGCTGTAGAAATGGAGATAGATATGCAGGAGAGTACTTTGGGGACAAAGTGCATGGTTTTGGAATTTACCATTTCGCAAATGGCCATTGTTATGAAGGATCATGGCATGAAGGCCAAAGGCAAGGGTATGGCACGTATAGTTTCCGAAACAGTGAAGCCAAATGCGGCGAATGGAATGCTGGCATCCTCAAGCATCCGCTCTTGCCGCTAAGCGACGCCGTTCTCCAAGCTGTTCAGGTACCTACTTTCATCTTGTTCTTAATCCATCCATTGATCTCTAATCACACCATTGTTATGAGAGTTTTAACTATTACTATGAATTGAGGGTCATTCTGATCATGTTTGTACAAAATGTAGGCATCTAGAAAGACAGCAAGGAATGCTATAAACCTTCCACGGTTGGATGAACAAGTGAATAAAGCCGTCGTTGCTGCTAATAGAGCGGCCACTGCGGCCAGAGTCGCCGCCATCAAAGCCGTTCAGAATCGAATGGATGGTAAATTTTGCGATTCTGATGTGTAAGCTTTGCTTGTTGCTAATTTTATTAGGCAGGCAGGCAAAAAAAAAAAACCCTGGTGACTAAACACTCACCGGAGGTGTTTTTCTTTCTTTTATGAGTTCAACATGTGGTGGTAGGGATTCAAACCTCTAACCTCGGTGAAAAACCATTGAGCTACATATGCTCGGGTTGGTGAGGTGTTTTTAAGTTTCTACCATCACACTACAACTTGTATATACCATGTATATTAATGAAATAGAGCACTTTTTTTTCTCTCTCTGTAGATTTAAATTCTCATGCCCACACTCAATGGTCCCTAAAGAAGCAGGCATACAAGTTTATTTAATTCTACAAGTATAAGATTGAAGCAAGCAAGACATTATCTCAATAAATAAACATAATTCCCACCTATATATCTGTATTATCAAGCCCTCTCTATCCGTAGAATTTCTTATTAATTGATTTAAATGATTCTATAGTCTCATTTTCAAACCCAAAACCACATTAACCATTAATATTTTGGGTAGGTGAAGGGAGAAAGGGGAAATTTATCCTATATAGCTTGAACCTTTTGACTTTGAAAATACTTCTAACTTCAACTATACATCATTTATTTCAACTACTATTTCTTTGGTACATAAGAAATATATGAATATTGTTGGTTCAACCACTTGGTTTGAATTTGAATATAATCATGAACAAAATTGTATCTAAACACAATAGAAGTTATCTTGAACTTTTTTTTTGGGGGGTGGGGTTGGGGACAAAAGGGAAGAAATATGGATATTTTATGATGGCAATAGAATTTGGCATGTGCCATGATTCTGTCCCATGGGATAATGGTAGAGCTTTGGGGCACTTGGTCATAATTTTTACACATAGCACATGGCTCCATTATGTGTGTGATGGTGGAGATTACTTCTTTTCTACCAATAAAACTCTCTCTATCTCTCTTTCAAACTCATCATGAGTAACTTTTTTTTTCTTCTCTTTTACCTTTAAATTGACTTTTAATCCACTTGTTTTACTTTCCAACTCCCTTTATTTTATTTGGGGACCTCTTTGACACTTCAAATCTCTTATTTAAATCCCTTTGAATCAATTTCCAAAAAGAAAAGTTAAAACTTGTGTTTGAAAACAAATGAGTTTAAAATAGGTTTATTTGATTTTATAGATAGATCTACTCAAATCTCTAAGTCACGTGATACATTGAATCTGCTACTGTATAAGAGTTTGAGATCTCTTGAATCTGTTATTGTTACTGTATAAGAGTTTCTACTAATCTGTTTTCTGTTTTGAGCTTTGTTTTAGCTCACTTCGTTTAGGTTATTAGAAGGGTATCATATATAAACGACATTTGACCTAACTAATATGTAATCTATATATTCTTTCCCAAAAGATAATACAACTGTTTTCTCTCTGTCCATAGACGTTGCTAACATATTGCTAGTAAACCATGTAAATCTGTGTGTTACATTAGAGTCAGTAACTATATATTAATTTTTAGAAATGTAATATACATGTTATTTAATAAATTTTCATTTTTAGAAATGTAATATACATGTTATTTAATAAATTTTCAACTTCAGCAACACAAATTCTTCTACCTAATCCAAATGCAGTGATTACAAATTCAAAAGTTTAATTTTTTCAAAAAGGGCACAAGTTGAATTTGAATGAAATGGAAGAGCCAAAAGGGTGTGCAACAAAAAGAAAAAAAAAGAAAAAGAAAAGAAGAAGAGAAGTCCAAAACTCGTTAAAAAGAGAAGGTTAAGAATTGGATTTTAGTGGGTTATGAAATGATGGTTCTTTATTTTTGTTTTGTTTGACAAATGCTCTTTGAAATGTGGCTTTGTTTAAAAGGCCATAAAAACAACATGGGTTTTGCTAAGCTTAATCTCTTTCTATCAACCCTCTGTCTCTGACACAGAACAGAACACACACCAAACAACAAACATACACAGGCACTGTGTGTGTGAGAGTGTGTTCTTTGCATTATTTATGCTTTATTTGTCTCTTTCTGCAATGTCTTCTACTTAATACTTTTCTTCTCTACTCTTAATTCCTATTATTATTCCTTATTCTATGGTATTTGGTTTTAGATTTTTGTTGGGTTCTTAATCAAGGTTTATTCCTTGGGATGTGAAATTATAAACCAATAATGTATATTTTAAGAGATGGTTTACTACCAAGAGCCATGTGTTTTCATTAACTTATATATATTTAAGTTTATTTTAATGTTAGACTCGGACGGAAACAAATTTAACATTAGTAAAAATTAACTAATTAAGACATTAATCAAACTGAGCATAGCTCAACTGACAAAAAAATATCCAACTAAGATATTAGTCAAAGTGAATCTAGCTCAAACAAAAAAGATAGGTAAAGGTTCAAATTCTTCTCATAATTGTATTTGTATTGTTATATGCATTTCTTTTAGGAATTTTTGGTGGTATGCATTTGGACTTTGTTACGGACAACTTCAGCATCACGTCACTCGTTGACGTCATGCACTCTCTCCAAGAAGTGGGGGTCACCACGCTCGAGCCCCGGATGATTTACCCACTGGAGACCGGCCCCGAAACTTCGGTGGACGATGCTCTCTACAACTGACGAAGGCAGGCTGACGACACTCCTCGGTTGGCGCGGGATGTGACTGATGTGACATCCTGCCACGACTGACGAAGCAGCGGCACAGCAGGCGCCTCCAATCCCCTCGGGAATCGAGGGACGACGGTTGCCGCAATCATCACATGGCGCGAGGGCCCAACCCCGGTTGGCTCGAGTCCCCAGCCCGGTCCAGGCGTTCGTCCGAAGGCTAAGGAACCGGGCAACTCGAGGAACTCTCCTCCACTGCCAACTATAAATACCCTTGTTTAACAAGGGGAGATGAACAAAATGGGTAACCCTACCCAAACTCCACAAAATGGGTAAACTCTACCCCAAACTCTTTCTCTCTATTCCTACTTATGTTCGGATCTCTCTGACTTAAGTATCGGAGGCCCGTAGGTCAAACCTACCGGTGCAAGTTTACTTTCCTCTCCGTGTACAGGTTCCCGGCGTACCCGACAGACACCATGACGCAGCAGAACACGGCTCAAAGAGGAAAGTCCAAAATTCTGGATCAACAAACTTTAACAAACATGGTTAAAGTTTTGGTTAGAAAATCCCAATTAAAAAGGATGAAATCAATACAAAATATTGCATATATAACTGTTACCCACCAAACAAAAAGAAACAACTTTTCTTGTGAATTTAAAAAACCTATGTATCATCTATCACACAAAACCCTCCATTTCCATCATTGACCCAAAAAAAGAAAACCCTTTATATACCAATTTAGTGGCAATATATATAATTTGGAAAAAAAAAGAAGAAAAAAAAACCCACAATGATTCTTCAAATTTTCTCTAGAAAAAGTACTTTCTTTGTCACTTTTCTACTTATATAGATTCCAATAAGACTCAATAATGCAACAATTATCTTTACTCATAGTTCCATTTTTATTTATGAATTAAGAAAAAAAGGGTACAATTGCAATGTGGTGTAAGAAAGGTTCTTTAATTTGGGAGTTTTTGGTTTTGGGGTTAATATGTATTATTTTTTTTCCCTTCCTTTTCTAATGACAAAAGAAAATAGTAACATTGGTGGGATTGAAAGAAACTTGGCTTGTATTTGAAAAGGAAATGTGCCAAACTTCTCTGTTTTATTTTTTTGATTACTGCACTTCCCAACTTTCTAGGTTTTTTTAACCCTTTTTCTTTTTTGGCGTTTGTGCTAATTCATATTACTATTGGATTGGAATCAATGTCTTAAACAATAGGGAGGAAATATTATGTAAATATGTAATTTTTTTAACCTTATATTTACATGTTAAAAAAAGAGAGTGATTCAAATATACCATTTTTAAAAAGAGATACTAGCATTTTACCTTCTCTTGAGTTATGTTCAAGTTGACATGTAGAAATTGATATCAACTTAAAGAAAGTTTATAGTAATTAATCGTTGATGTTTCTTCTAAAAAAATGTTTATAATATTAAGATTCTTCAACTTTGACAAAATAATAAGTTTTGTAGTTGAGATTGTTGGTCACTTTTTCGCACTTGTTTCTCACGTCTCTATCCTGAAAATGTCACTTGATAAAACCAACATGACTATATAGTTCAACTAACATAATGTATCCGGAAAATGTCACTTGATAAAACCAACATGACTATATAGTTCAACTAACATAATGTATAAATTAGTGATCAAGAGGTCAAATATTCGAATCCATCATCCCACATTTTGTAAAAAAAATGTCACTTGATAAAAGTTATTAAAGTCTTGTTTCATGATTTTTTTTTAAAATTAAGATTATAAATATTACTTATGCTTTCACAATTGAAAGTTAAGTTTTGAAAACTAAAAAAAAAATTCTAACACAGAGAAACTAATAATAAATGTCTCCAAATATATATACTAAAACAAAGATCCCAAATAAAAAAATCGGCCTGCCAAGAAAAGGAGGAAATTTTTTGAAGGGTTTGGCTTTTCCTTTAATTAAATGATGAATTAGACTTCATCTTTTGACAAGTTCAAAGCAGGCCATAGAGAAACTTCAAAGTGCATTCATAAAAAGCATTCATTTATGTCAAAGAGTTGGAATTTTCAGTCAAATGATATATATATATATATATAAACTTTCAAAGACTTCTACATAAATGTATGTTTTTTCTTTATATCCACTCCATTTTTGGTGCCCCATAGTAAAAATCGATGATTTAATGAAATTATATATCACGACATGATGGATCAAAGTAAGCGTCCATCACTTGAATGACAATAACTTTTAGATACAAGTTGTCAATAATCAATCCAATCGAGTGTCCATTTTTGTTTAGATCCAACGAGTAAAAACATTAATAATCAAGTATGTGTTGGTTGAACAAATTAAAATAAATTAGTTAGTCAAACATGTCATACTAACTTTCTACCCAACAACTTTTTGGAAATGCAATTAAAATGATAGAAAGTATGTTGAACCAAATCAGAAAAATGTCAAATAATTGGAAAGGTGAACACAAGGGAAGATATGTAGGGGAACCACCCAAAGACATTGTGTGTCATTTTGGACCTCACCATAATACTACGAAGGGGAACCCAATCTCCGCAAAATTAAATAGGAGGCGGGGACGGAGAAGTCATCCCCACCCTCACCATGTGAACATTTTCATGCTTGAAAGTTAGAAATTTGAAGTCCCGTTTGATAACGTTTTTGTTTTTTGTTTTTTAGTTCCCTGTTTCTTGTTTTTTGTATTTTGAGAACTAGAAATAGAAACATATTTGATAACTACACATGTTTCTTTTTTTCTTAAAAAAAGGGAAACTGGAACAAAAACTTGTTTGATAATTATTTTTTGTTTATGGTTTTATTTTATTCTTTTCTTTTTTTTTTCCTTTTTATAGTTTAAATAAAATTTAATTTAGACAATCTAAAAAGTAATTATCCAAAGTTTACCTAATCTAATACAGATAAGTTTCGATACAAAATTTAAAACAACGATAAAATTGTATTTATCTCTCAAATATTGTCCAAATTGTCAAATCGAACCTAGTTCAATTGACATAAAGTTGTGCTCCTGACCTGAGGTCAGGGGTTCAATCCTCTCATCCAACATTAATTAAATACCTTTGCAAAAAATGTTGCCCAAAATTTGATCATTCGCCTTAATGACGGTGTTTATGTAGATGGAAATATCAATGTCTCAATTTTATGAAAATGTCAAGGTCACAATTTTATGAAGAAAAAACATATTTTTTTAAAAAAAATTTACTTAAATTAATAAATAAACATTTTTTGTTATTTAATTTTCCGGTCTCAAAGCCAAGACATATTAAGGCGCCTATTTTGCCAACCATCCATTTATGAGAACGGAATAATATATAAAAAAACGGAACAAATTAAAGAGAAACTTGGAAACGTTTAACAAATTTTAGAAACAAGAAACAAGAATAGTTATCAAACAAGTCTGTTTCTTAAAAAACGAAAAACAAGAACAAGAAACTGAAAACAAAAACATTATCAAATGGGGCCTCAATCTTCAATTCTCACTCCAACTTCCACATGACTCATGGTCTTCTTTTTAATTAAAAACTCATTGGTTTGGCAACTTCATATGTACTCTTGTCAATAATATATACCTCCAAATATATACATTTTTCACTCATATATACCTTCATATATACACTTACCACTAGTACATATACTACATATATACTTATAGATAATATGTATTTATTTTTTATACATACACACCATATATACTTATATATACACACTTCATATATATATACTCATAGATAATATTGCATATATACTTATAAATAATATGCATTTATTTTTTTAGAAAATATATGCATTCTTTATATATGCCCACCGTATATACTTACAGATAATAAGTATTTTTTTTATAGAAAATATATGTAATTTTTTATATATAACCACCAGTAGTTGAGGAAATACGTCTTATCTGACTTTTGAGACGTGATTATGAGGGGGAGAGAGAGAGAGGTGTGATTAATGTGTATTTTAGGATTTCAATTTCATTAATTGGGTATGACTTTTGAGATTTAACTTTTTTTCCTTAAATAAATTTGTTTTATTTTATTTTATTTTTTAAAATATTTTATGAAAAACCTTCAATGTTGGATGAGCGGTGAAAAACATAAGAACTTTAGAGATAAATAAAAAATCATACTTATAGGTAACCAATTATAAGTCTCTATGATCCGAGAGCCGAGGAGGAAACTAAACCACAAGAAATATGTTGACACGTGGTGTCCTATGGTTGGTCCACGCGGTGTCCTAATCTTTAGAAATATAGGAAATGACAGAAGCGGTGCTTAAATTTAGAGATTTGGTGACCATTTCAATGCTGAAATACTAAGTGGCAGAAAGTTGGCATATTTGCGATA
Organism: Herpetospermum pedunculosum; assembly: GCA_028017165.1. Lineage (NCBI taxonomy): Eukaryota > Viridiplantae > Streptophyta > Magnoliopsida > Cucurbitales > Cucurbitaceae > Herpetospermum > Herpetospermum pedunculosum. The sequence goes on from CM051522.1 coordinate 87,324,309, forward strand.
AATGTTGAAGAACAGTTCAAACAAAACAAAGGGAACATGTTTGTTTAGCCAAGAAAAAAACACTCTGATCTAATATTCCTGAATTGAATTGAATTGATTTGATTTGATGAACACCAAATTAAAAGCCAAATCTTCTGAGGCTAGTTTTTAACATGGTTTTCAAAGATCACCAGATGGCACAAGATCAAAAGGGTCAGATTAAGTATTCTGCATTGTCAAACTGCGAATCTTATTTTGAGAGGATCCAATCTACCAAGAAACTTCCTAAATCCTTACAACAGACACTCAATGATGCATTTGCCAGAATCCCAGTTTTCTCCTTTCCTGGAGTTCCGGGAGGCCGAGGTTTGTGTCTATTTGGTTATTGAACTTTCAACTTTCAATTTTGTGTCTAACTCATACTTGTTTGCAGTTATTGAGATTCCAGCAAACACAAATATTGGTAATGCTGTAAAGATTCTATCTGAGTGCAACATTTTATCAGCTCCTGTAACAAATTCAAATGCAAAAGAAAGTATGAATTGGAGAGATAGGTACCTTGGAATTGTAGATTATTCCGCAATTATATTGTGGGTTTTGGAGAGTGCAGAAGTTGCTGCAGCTGTTTTATCTGCTGGTTCAGCTACTGCTGTTGGAGTTGGTGCAGGAGCAGTTGGCGCTATTGGAGCATTGGCATTAGGTGTCACCGGACCCCTTGCCGTTGCAGGCAAGGATCTCCCCGATTAATAATAATCTTTAATATCGATGTTGAACCCTCCGATTTACGGATATGAATTCATCCACCCTTGGTGGCAGGGATAGCTGCAGCCGCAGTTGGAGCTGCTGTGGCTGGTGGCGTTGCGGCCGACAAAGGAATCGGTAAAGATGCTCCCACGGCCGCTGATAATTTAGGAGAGGATTTTTACAAAGTCTTACTGCAAGAAGAACCATTTAAATCAACAACAGTAAGTTAATTAGTAATCAAACGTTTAATAATTGTTGACAAGTGTGCTTTTTATTTTCTGTAATATGAAGCAAATTAGTGTTGGGTTTGATGTTCCAGGTTGAGTCAATACTGAAATCCTATCGGTTGGCCCCGTTCGTTCCGGTGTCCCAAGATAATTCCATGTTATGTGTGTTACTGCTACTCTCAAAATATAGATTGAGGAATGTGCCTGTGGTTGAAGCAGGGAAACCAGACATCAAGAATTACATAACTCAATCTGCAGTAGTTCAAGGTCTTCAAAAGTGTAGAGGAAGGGACTGGTTTGACTGTATAGCTGCAAAACCAATTTCTGATTTGGGACTTCCTTTCATGTCGTCTAACGAGGCGAGTATTTATACATAACGTCTGAATGACTTTCTAAATGCTTAAAAAAAGTGTTTTAAACCTTGTTAAGTAGTTGACAGGTTATTAGCATCCAAAGCAGAGAGTTAATATTGGAAGCTTTCAAGCAAATGAGAGATAATCATATTGGTGGGCTTCCAGTTGTGGAGGGGCCAAAGAAAAGAATTGTGGGCAATATAAGTATAAGAGACATAAGATATTTACTGCTGAAACCTGAACTTTTCTCCAATTTCAGGCACGTCTTTGATCTTCAAATTTCGTGTTTTTTATTTATTTGAATGACTTTCTAAGTGCTTAAAAAAATGATTTCAGGAAGCTTACGGTGATGGATTTCATACACACAGTAGTTACGTTGACGAAAGACGTTAGAAAAGTTGCGCCACCAATTACGTGCAAACTTGATTCAAGTCTTGGTAGTGTTATTCATAGTCTTGCTTCAAAGTCAGTCCACAGAATCTATGTGATAGCTGATGATGAGGAAGTTGTTGGAGTGATCACACTAAGGGATGTCATCTCCTGCTTCATTTTTGAACCGCCCAACTACATAATCAACAACTTTGGATTCTCTGCCGAACAAATGTTGAATCACTGACATTGTTTAATTACTTTTCCTCTCTTCCTTAACAAATGCAAATTCATCTGCTTTCACATCAAAACTATACTAATTACTCTGCCTTATCTACTTACTCTTACCTTTTAACTAATACCTTTCTCAATCCTTGATTGAGGATACGCGTTTTATGTCGGATGAATTATCCTCATATTGATAAATGAAAGTGGGTTCACACTAGAAATTTTTCTAATTTTTTAATGCTGCTTGATTCAATATTAAGTTTAAAAATGATGTTGACATAGCCGACAATTAATAGTAGTATTCATTGCTCGTGTGCTTATTTTATGGGAAATTCAAGTTTATAGACCCTTGAGAAAATTATTTGGGCTTATGAGCCCAAGTTTTTAACCCGCACTTCTACTTTTAGATCCCATGGCGTAAAAACTCTAAAATGTCCTTAGTTTTTTTTTTTTTTTTTGTAGACCCTCCAATCCCTTCTTTTCTTTCTTTTTCTTCTCTCTCCACCCTCCATAAATTTTGTGAAAAGACTAATTGGAGGGAATGAAAGTTTAATAGAAGGCCACAATGGCTTCCATTTGAGAGGAAGAGAAGTTCTGGTTGGACCTAATTTTACCATCCGTCATTGTTGCAATCTATTAAGTTTGAGATTTTTTCTTCTTCTCCAATGAGTGGGACTGAAATCCGATGAACTAGGAATTTAAATTTTTGGTAGGAGTGTCCCCAATTCATCATTGCAATCTTAAGCTTAAGAGATGGTAATAACGGCGGACGGTAAGATTAGGCTCAACCATGACTTCTTTTCCTCTCAAATGGAGGTTATTGTCTTCTATGAATCTCTCATTCTCACTTATTAGTCTTTTCACAAAAATTATGGAAAGAGAGAAAAAAAAAATGGATTGGGTCTAAAAAAAAAAAAAAAACTAAGGACATTTTAAAGTTTTCACGTCCCGAGTCTAAAAGTGTAAGTTTTAAAACTTTAGGCTCAAAAGCCCAAATATTTTTTCCAGATGGACTATAAACTTGAATTTCCCTTATTTTATAGAGGCAACCCCAAATAAATTGCTTTCAATCCGTTCCCTTCACAAAAATGATTCCTATTTACCTTGACAAAAATAGAGTAGAATTTTTATCCACACACCAAATAAATAAATAGATGAAAAAATTATAAGTTCGGTTAGAATTTTTGTAATAGGTCTTGAAGTCTTACTTTTGTGTGTAATGAATCCATATAAACTTCATCACACTTAAAAGCTAAAATAATAAAGAAAGAAGGAGAATTGGAGGAAGAAGAAAAAAAGGATTGTATGCGAAACTATTCTTCTTCCTAGCCGCTCCGCTCGCTGATAATCTTCCCTCCATTTTCCAAAACTCATCACAAAAGCAAGACAACTATTTGTATCACTTTCCACTCATCCTTTTCTTCATCTCTACGAAACAAAACCTCAAGATAGAGAGAAATGGCGATGGCGATGGCAATGTCAAACACCACAAAGAATTACTTCTGCAAACCCACAAAGCAATTCCTTCCTCCAGCCCTCTCCCATCGTTTTCCCATAATATATCAAATCTTCCCATCTAATTCAGATTCCGTTTGTTTCCCAAATAACAAAACTAATCACCTTACCCATGTCTTTGAGCCCACCTCGACGGAGAAACAACAACAACCGCCATGCCAGAACCTTCCACCTCTACTGGTGCTACCAATGCAACCGGACGGTCACCCTCGCCGCCGCACACCCCTCGAGCCTCACCTGCCCCCGCTGTTTCGGGCAGTTCCTCGAAGAGCTCCACCTCGATCACTCGCCGGAGGCTCGTTTACTCGAAGCCCTCTCCCTAATGCTCCACCCGCCAGTTCGGCTCTTCAATTACAGACTCCCGGACATGGACCGCCACCGTCCACCGCCGCAACGGTTCGACGATTTGGACCGGCGACCGTTTAGTGACCCAGAAGGAGACGAATGGCTCCACTGGCGAACACGGCGGCGGCGCAATCGAAGCCTGGACGATAGAGACGAATCCGGGCTACAACCCCCAAATCCGAACCCGTCTCGGACTGTCATCATATTCAGACCCACAGACCAATCTCGGCCGATTCGGCCAATAATACCACCGAGATCAGCCGATCCAAGAGACTACTTCGCCGGACCACAACTCGACGACTTAATCCAAGAGCTGACGCAGAACGACAGGCCGGGTCCGGCGCCGGCGAGCGAGGCGGCGATAGAGGGGATACCGACGGTGAAGATAACGGCAGAGCATCTGAAGAACAACGACTCGATGTGTCCAGTTTGTAAGGAGGAGTTTGAGGTGGGAGGAGAGGCAAGGGAATTGAACTGCAAGCATATATACCATTCGGAGTGCATAGTGCCATGGCTACGCCTTCACAACTCTTGTCCGGTTTGCAGGCAAGAGCTGCCGCCATTGCCGCCGGAGAATGAAGCGGCGGTGAGCTCTGAAGATGGAGAAGGGATTGGGAGAAGATGTGCCAGGTGGTGGGGTCAATTTGTGTCTAGGCCATTTCGAAATAGGTATAGGCAGATTAGCCCTCCAAGTCCACCCAACCGCTTCAATGCTTCTAGTTCTCGAGGTGATGCCTAATTTACCTCTTTCATTCACTTCTTATTATATGATGTTCAATTCAATTATGGTGTCGAATGTTTCTAGTAATATTGATATGAATATTCGGTATTCAATTAAATAAAATATGTATGCACATACAATATAGTTTGGGGTCTCTTATTTTCAATTTCTTGAAATTTATAATGCTAAGAAAATATTTCCCAATTCGGTGAAAGTGAAAGAAATCAATGGGTATACTTTCTACAAAAAAGAATAATAAAAAAGTTCATTAGGTAAACTCATACTCAAGTGACTTCATAAGTTCGAATATCCCTACTCTTTTTATTTGGTAAAAATCCTATATTCTTTGAATCACAGATTCTGACTCAAACATTTTATTCTATTTTCCAGAAAATAATTCATGGGGTGGTTCGTCCTACCTCTCCTCCTTAGCCCTTCTAATGTCGATGTTTATGCTGCAAATAACTTGGATTTTACTTGAACCTCTTCGTTAGGAATGTAAATACGTGAGCAAATGAGAAGACACTGGAAAAAGGCAACATATCCTTAGATTCATTACCACTCCTAATTATTGTACAGTTTCAGCAAAGCAAAGCACTAATCAGATTATTTAACTCTTTGATCTGCAGGATTGAGATTATACTCAAACATCATAGTCTCCAACATATACTATTTCTTATACCTTATTGTGTTAGCTCAAAGCATGTTCCTTATTCTACCCAATTTATACCATCTCTTGCAATAAAGATTGCTTATGCTTAGTCTTCTCTTTCTTTGTTCGTAGATTAAAGGTTGGCCATTAATTTCACTATCACAAATACAACCGTACATTTCTCTTAAGCGAGGAACAACAATTGCTGATACGAAACCAAAATTCATACTTCATATTTAGCTTGCAATTTCGCTCTGATCAGTTAAACTTAAATAAATTACCTGAACTGTGCGACTCAGCATAAGCAATCTTAAGCTGGTGGTCATCACTTTTACAAAACAAAGGCAAAATGAAATCAGAGAAGTTAATGAAAATAAAAAAATATATATTACTTGTAGAGGTAGATGCATTATCGCGGAACCAAATCTTATAATTATCAATTGTTAAGAAAAATGTTGCCAAATGTTTGGCAGCATATCATTTAAAAAGAATCTTGAACATAACTACTAGAGCCCTTACTCGCCTTCTGTCGTAGTTTTCTTCAGTTACTATTGGAAGCACAAGCAGACCAAAATTGTCATAATGTCCGCATGCATTGCTTCCCTTTATTGGAAGATCCAGCATGGAACCCTTCTGTGTATGCAGTGTTCTTAAATATCATCTGCAATCATAAATGCATCACAAAACCAATAACTATGACCTCTTGACTCAAAATCGAAAGATCTGTAAGCAATGCAAGTATTTTAAACTTTGAAATAGAATGTGAAAATAAAAAATCACTATTTTAAGTAAAATACTCACAGAAAGATTGTTCAACTCCGAGCTAAGATGTCTCTTAATGCTGTTTGAAACCGCAGCTCCCAACTGTTCTCCATGCTTTTTAACAGTCTCCTCTGTCAGCTGTCAATGTCAAACTTGATTTTGTCAGATCCGGAACAATTAGGGCCAAGTGGATACAAATGCAAAGAACAGTGTTATTATAACCTCTGAAAGCACTAATGCCGACGTCTTATCAAGGATCTCTTCCACAAATTTCTCCACATTTGCATAGGACGATCGTACCGTTGGTACAGGTTTGTCCTTACCAACTTTCACAGAGGAAGATGGTTTGACTGTGCCCACTGTTTTAAGGAGAGAAACTCGTTACTTAAGCAAAAAGAGAAGATCATTTAGGGCTACTACATTGTGAAACCCTGCTAGTTCCTAAATGAGAAAGGGGGAAGACAACAAACCCAGCCAGTCATCGTGATTAATAAACTACCATGAGGGACTATGAATTATTTTATTTGCCTCAAGTGCAAACCATTGAATGAACTAAAGCATTTATTTTATAAGAATACATATGGGGCCTTCTTCAATATAAATATAGCATTGCTTAACAAATATTGCAATAAGGCATAAGATTATTTGCTTGACGTTATTGTCAGGCCATACAGCAGTTATAGTCAATCAGTTGACTTTAGTCATTAATTCGAAGAGAAGTGGTTGGCAAAAGACAAGAAAGCGATGAGAAAAATAAATTATTCCTACCTTATCAACAAAAAAAAAATTATTCCTACGTGAGAATAAAATGAATCCAAAGGCAAAATTAGATAACCCTATAACCTTATTTGTCTCCCCTATCTTTTTGTACTACATAAGCATAAGCTTAATATACTACCTGCAGCTGCCTTAGACTTCTTGTCCGCAACACCATGATTTTCATTAGAATCTGCACGTGAAGATGCTTTCTCTGGCGTATCGGGCACGAAGGCAGAACCAGATGGAACAAGTCCAGCAAGATCGGGGGGTTGATCTTTTCCTACAGAAGGATTGGCCTGCAGAGAGGGAATAAAAATCAACAAATAATCAAATTTTTGGATCATCTTAGTGATTACCAGATATGGATTCACCTCCAAGTCAATATATGAAGGATCTCTCCCAATCGATTTAAGGAACTTGTCGAGATTACTGGTATTAACGGCTGAAAACATAAATATGTAAAGTGGATTAGAGTATAACTTGTAAACGAGCAGGCAAAGTTCTATTAATTAATCCACACTTATGCAAGCCCAAGAATGCCATATCATGTAAGATAAACATGGAAGAACTTTTCTATAATAAAAACAATTTTTCACTCCCACAGTTTATCAAGTAAGATAACCATGGAAGAATGGTATGTCATTATCAGAGACAGCCACCAAATCCAATAAAATGAAAGCAGACATCAATCATATTGAAGTGTGGAACACAGAATAACATTATCTAGCAAGTGGAAAATATATAGAAACACTAAAAGCCAGAATTGGACAATTAGAAATCCAAAGTCTCAGCAACAAATGCATCGGAAGGTGAATAAAGGAAGAAAGTATATAAACGAAAGTATGCCTCACTTACATATTGATGTTTCATTTGACAAAGGGTGGAAGAAGCAGAAATCCTGGCTTTTAAATCCTTGGTCTAACAACAAGGCAACATCTCTGCACAAGGAAAAGGATACAATAACACATAATCATAACTTGAGCAAAATACAAAAAACAGATGGTCTATTCATGTGTAGCTTTTTTTTTATATCCTTGGCCTATTCATGCATAGTTAATGAGCACAAAATAAAAGGAAAAAATATAATATGTTGTCTTAAGATTATCAGATGATCCCAGGTCCCCTGCTGTTAGGTAAAGTTAGCTCGTCCTTCCACCACTTAAAGATTACACATTTGATAATGTTCGAGTATTGTCCAAGTCTTAGCTACATATATCTCTGAAAGATTTCCTAGCAACATTACAGAATAACAACAAAGCATAGACAGCTACTGAAAATGGAAAATGAAACATGTCCAGAACCAAATTTGGGTAACTGTTGATGGATGAGTGACAATACCGTGCTGTTTGATTAATGAGTGCAAATGGAGTGACACAACCCAGGGACACCTAACCAACAGATGAAAACAACAATATAAGCAATCAAATGACAGTTATCTAAATAAAAATCAAGAACTGTACAATTGAATTAACATCATCTATACGAAACAAGCATAATTTGAATAGTATCAATTAATTGGTGCAACAGAAAGTAACTTCTACCGATAGCATCCTTAAAGCCAATTCACTTCACATATCATATTTCTACAAAAATGACTCCCTTAGAGCCAAAAGTAACTTCTGCAGATGGCATCCTTAAAGCCAACACTGCATCTATTTCCATTTTTTCCGTTCAAACTTGTACCCCAAAAGTTATAAAAAAAAATATATATATAATAATAATAATAATAATAATCAAAAATATAAATAAAAAATGAAAACAACTACAGAATGAGTATGAGATGATCCTATAAGTGATAGTAATGATGATAATGAAAATTACCTTTAGAATAATTATTTTAAAAATAAAAAAACATCATGGGTTGGCCTAATGGTCAATAAGGACCTTGGGAATAATAAAGTGTTGTAGAGGGCGGAATGGGATCAATCCATAGTGATCACCTACCTAGGAATTAATTTCCAACGAATTTCCTCGGCAACCAAATACAGGAGGATCAGCCAGTTGTCCCGTGATATTAGTCAAGGTGCGCATAAGTTGACCCGGACAGTCACGAATATAAAAAAATTATTTAAAAAAGTGATAATTGAAGGGCGTTGGTTTATATATGTACATAAATATACACACGCGCACACACAGACACATTTTTATGCGATCATTACATTTTAGTAATACTGAATTATATATTTATACGAGTTCCATTCGTGTTTTTTTATCTAAACTGAGGCTTACACCTTCAGGCCACCTTTAACCTTCTAAAGATTGTTCAAATGCCTAAGCATCATTTAAATCGGATATTATTAATTGAATTTTACAGCTATTTCACACATGCAGTGTACCTTGAAATTTAAAAACAATCAAGAAGGTTACTTTGTTAAATGGAAAACACGTCCACATTAATGTAAAACGCAACCAAATGATAGTGAGATTAGTGGAGGTGCGCGTAAGCTGGCCAAGACACTCACGGATATAAAAAAAAAAAAAAGGCAATAAAAAAAATTGAGTGACAACTAAGCTGGTGTATTACAATCGTTGCTAATTAAACAAGGCACGTGAAAACAAAGAACCGTGGTATCATCAATGTCAGTTTGATCAAAAAATGAGACCATGCAAAACTTAAACGCAATGAAGTTTAAGAATTAATTCAGTGTGAAATCCCTGAAATGGCTATTTCTAACCTTAAGTTTCTCACCCAATGCTTCCTCGGGAGCCATTCTCAGACCTCCTTTCCCCAAACCAAGTCTGACAGATAGAACTGCATGACTAAAATTGACTATGACTCACATTGCACTAAAACCAAGTCTGACAAATAGACATTGTATCTTCATAAACGACCCACATTGATGGGTCAAGACTCAATAGACCCTTTATAAGATATTTTTTTAACGGAAATCAAAGGCATTAGTAAAATGTACAGACCTTTCAGGTCCACTTTGGTGTCTGCCAATGCAGAAACAATGTAGTATCTATTCTTTTTATCCTGTCAATATACGGAATGTATAGCAGGTGTTAAAACATACAGTGTAATGTATAATGGAATAATCTAATAACTACAATTACGAAGCAGAAACCGATCGTTCAGAAGTCTACCTTCAAAAATAGATTCTTACTGAGTCCACCCCCCAAATTTCCAACATATTTTGCCTGATGTAGATTCCATAAAACATGCTTCCATTAGCTTATATATAAATATATTGACATTAGAATGATAAGGATGATTTGAATCTCCCTTTTTCATATAAACTACCTGAGCTTCAACTGTCAATGCAGCCGGATGTTCGTACTTGGCATAATCAATTTGAAGATCCTAACGAGCATTCATAATTACATTAGCGAGAGACAATGAGACAAAAAAGGAAAAGCAAATAAACATAACTAAACCATCAGATATCAATCCGAAAACGATAGATAATTTAGCAAACAAGCTCACTCCCAATCTAAGGGAAATCAATTGGAGGCGTAACTACAAACTACAAATTCCAACAGAAACTATAGTATTCGTCTGCTAATCCAAGCAACTGCAATATAACGTCAATCTCAAAAAAATAAGAATCATCAGAGTTCCACAAAAACTCTACCACATGTCTCTAACATTCGATCAAGGGAGAAAAAAAAGTAAAAAACCTAAACTCTGAAGAGGTCAGCACGAGTAGTAAACATAATCCATGGAAATTGATAGAACGAGAACGAACAGAGTGAGAAATGTAAGTACCTGCAACAACGCAAGCAACTCTTCCCTGGTGTAAACCTCCTTCGCCATACTGAAGCAGATAGCTCGAATTCAGAGTCAACAAGTCCGCCGGGAAGAGAAGGACTTCGGGACGAAGGTTACGACCAAGATGGAACGCCAGTGGAAATCGAAAATCAACCATCGTGTTGCGAAGGGCCCCCGAACTGGTATGAATCCATGACGCAGTCGCTGATTTGGGCTTTCTCCTTGATTTCTTGGTCCAAATCGATTGACAATCGAAACCCTAACCACCAAAGTCGACAGTGCATATGAGGGTCCATAAGCCCAAATAACAAGAGACTTTATAGTCCCAATTTACCCAAACCGCGTCAAAGTAATCCCGGCCCATTGGACTTTTCAAATGTCAAATAATCAACGGGAGAGCGTTTAAGATTCCACCACGTGGAATCAAGAAAATAAGCAAAATATACCCATAGTTCAACAATTATTTAGGTAGTTTTCAATTCTTTTCTTTTTTTAGAACAATTTTAAAATTCATAACTTTATTTTATGGAAATTGTACTGTCAATTTATATTAAAATAATAAAAATATAGCATTTTTGAAAAAATATTTATGGCAATTTTTATGACTGGTAATAGCCTATCTTCACTGTTTTTTTTTATAAAATTTTATCGGTGGCTATCACCGATAGTTGTCTATCAGTGATAGTCATTTTATCAATAGATATCAGTGATAGTAGTCTATTAGTGATAGTCACTCATTCTTTGTCATGTTTGAAAAATGATTTATACTTTTCTATATTTGTCGTTATTTTAAGCTTAATTGTTATTTATGCAACCAACCTTTCATTTAAAATGTATTCATAATTCTGAATTAAATCCTTCCGAAATAAAATTGGCAACATTTGTTAACAAAAAGCCTATATATAATTAAATGTTTATTTTATTTAAGAATGGATATATCACACATATCCTAATCGACACGTAAATTTGGTAAACATTTATCATTAACTAAAAAGTCATAAATTTGAATCTCCATCGATAACTCGAGCTCAAAAATATACAAAACACATACAACTAAAACTATTTGTGAACAAAAATAACTACCAACTCATAGCAACATGTGTTGGTTGGGTAAATATGTTAATTAAACAATAATTAAATAAAATATTAATTCTATATTAATAAATTTTAACAAATATTAATGTGAATCTAGATGTTTGAATATGTCAATAAAATAATAATTGAATGATAGATGAATTTTTTCTTAACAAAAAAAAATTAAAATATTTATTTTATATTTCTTGAATGATAGTTTTTAATACATTAAATTAGATTTTAGAATTTCAAAAATATTAAAGTAGATTTTAGAATTTAACAAATATTACTCGCGAAATTGATAGTTACCTAAATGTTATGTGGTATGCTTTATTTATTGAAATTATTTTGAAATCAGATTTGAAATGATGTGTATTAAAAAAATGGATGGCTTGAAATTTGGATAGAGCAAATGGGGTCCTAAAAGATCTTGTAAGTTAGTTTGTTTTGTTGACGAACAAGCACAATGGTCCGTGAGTTTACCCAACACGGTCCAAATGCAATGTAGCTTATAAACAATTCGAGATGGGACTCCATCATTTTGTTCACACAACATCATCACGTTTGGTCCATTAAATTCCTTCATCTTAAATTTTAAGTCGGTTTGTTATTATTTTTTTAATATATATATACATTTTAAATTTTAAGTCGGTTTGTTATTATTTGTTTAATATATATATGTATATATATTTAAAAGTTCAAACTTAGGAAATTATATTTTTTTTTTCCATAAAAATACGAGATTGGAAGTTGGTTCTACTAAACCAAAGTCTATCTTAAAATTAAATTTATCTTCATCGATTAGTCTTGGGCCTAACTAAAATAATCAGACTCTAAGATAAGTAGGGTCGACCCAAAAGGTCGGCCCCTCCAAGAAGATCCCAGGCCCAAGGTCTCGATAAGTGGTCCTGAACAAGACCTCTATAGGCCCAAAAGCACATTAAAGCTTGGTCAGCCATATCGAGTGTAGAGGTCGCCCCACCCAAACATGATCAACATGTCTTTCATAGGTCAAACCTAGGAGAAGAAATGAAAGACATTCAGAAAACACTATAAATACTATCTCGCATAAAATAAAAAGTGGATTAATTATGGTTTTAAACTTCTAAAAGTTTGGTACTACACTGATACTGATTTAAGCATCGGAGCCTTCGTGACAAGCACCACACCGACATTTTCTAATCTTTGTCTTGCAGGTGATCTCGTCCCTCGAAGTCTACAAATTTTACATTTGAAGACGCGTGAATGTTTTGTGTCCAAATTTTGACATCACTGATTTCAAACTTTTTTCTTCTTCTTATATACATACTTTTGTAATATCTAACACGAAGCATTTTCGTCTTTGTTCTTTGTTCTATCACTAGATAATATGTATAGATCTTCTAAATTCAAAAATCAAACTTATAATTTAAGTATAAACTTTAAAAAAAAAAAAAAAAAAAAAAACTATAAAATTGGTAGAAAAGTTGACTAAATATATATATTCACCAAAACTTTGGCCCTATTTTTAGGAAACTATATTCTTTTTGTGTTGGCAAATCAAATAAATATTAAAAAACCGCAGAGTGTGGAAATAGAACAAAAAAGAATTTAAGCCACAGCTTATCGAACAAATATGCAGTAAACTTAAATTAAACACAGAGAGCGACATTTGCTTGTATTCAATAGCTGATTGATTTCAATTTTGTCGATGGTGACACTAACCTCACCCAACCAACAATTGACTCTTTCATGTTATATATACTAAACCCTAAACTAGAAATTCAAGTATCTTGTGTCATCATTGGAGGGACCAGCTACATTGTGGCCATCTTGAAAAATTTCTCCTTGATCGAGACTCGAGAATATTTCAGCATGTTCATACATAACTGACATAAAATATGAATTAAGGATCATAAGATCAGAATTTAGATTCTTCCACCCGCATCAATTTAAAAACAAAACTCGAAAAATATATATTTTAATTAGGTTCCGATTGACATTATAATATAATTTCTTACAAGATGATTGTTGAGAAAAATTGTAAATAAGTTTCCCCTCTTGCACAATTTCTCTAATGTAAGTGAATAAAAAAGAAGAAAGATAAAAACATATTGTGATTATAACAAGAAGAGTATTTCTTTACAGTTTAGTGATTTATTCAGTTAATTTCCGAAATTGAGGAAAGAGATTTTATAAACGATAAGAAGCTATCAATCAATCAGGTATTAAATATATGAGGATCTAATCCAAAGATTTGACGTCAAAAAATTGGAAGCAAGAAAGCTGTATTCAACATCGTAACCACGAAAAGAAAGCCCGATGTGATATCAATCAGACTCACAATAACTACCCTAAACCCTATAAACAGCCAATCCAAATTCCTATTTTTGGTCAAATGTTTTCGACTCTATTTTGGATGTTTTTGTTTTAAAATAGTTTTGTTGCTTTAAAGAATTAGCAAAAAAAAATAAAAAATGGTTACATGACTTTTTAATTAGTTTTCATTAATAATAAAGATAAAAATATATGTGCCTTTTCATCGACCTAAAATATATGTTAACGACTAGCAAGTTTGTGTTTGAATTTTCCACCCAATTGATAATTAATTTATTAAAAATCTCAATTAAAATTGTTTTATTTTTTTTTTAAATGTTGAAAAATCATTTTTTTTTTCTTTTTGCAGTTTAGATTTTTCTTTTCTTTTGAGTACATTGGGGGTGGGGATTCAAACCACAGACCTCTTGGTCATGAACACATACATGTGCCAGCTGAGCCATGCTCGCTTTGACTTGCAGTTTAGATTTTATTTCATTTTAGTGTGCTTTCAAATATCAAATTGAGTCCATATACTTCCTAAACAAAACATAAAATAGGTACATTTCTTTTGTAGCATACTTAAAACTAGCTCTTAATGTTAGTTTATTGTTAATTTGTATCAAAATTGGTTCAATAATAACCAAAAAAAATTGTAAGGCAAGAAAAGAAAATATATAATGTGGAGTAAAAGTTTTAGTAGTGGCTGTTTTATTTTATTTTTTTAATTAACTTCTCATTATACTAGTTTTTAACTTTATAAAAAATATAGGGACTCAATTTCAACATTAAAGCGATTCTCAAACAAAAAAATTAATAATAATAATACCATGACTAAAATGTTATGAAACCCATATAAGATACCAAAATGGTATTTTAACTCAAAAATACAAATAACAACAATAGTTTAAAGTAAGATATAAAACAAAATAAAACGTATTAAAAGATAATCTTAAAAAAAAAAAAAATTGGACTGGTGTCTCAACAACAATTCTGAAAAAAATAATGACAAATATAACAAAATTTAAAACATTTTATAAATATGACAAAAGATCTGACTATGTCATAGACTGCTATCACTGATAGTACTGACAAAAAAATTATAAAAAAATTAAGGTGATAGACTACTAATAAAAATTTTCATATTTGCAATTTTTTTATTTATTTATTTATTTTTTAAATTATTTTAGTCTAAATTAACCTATACAATCCTCATTTTTTTTTTTAAACTTAATATAAAAATGTTGTACAAATTTTGTCAAACAAAATTTTCAATTTTTTTAGTGGAAAAAGAAAAGAACCATATATATATATATATATATATATATATATATATATATATATATTTTTTTAG
This sequence comes from Herpetospermum pedunculosum, assembly GCA_028017165.1. Classification (NCBI taxonomy): domain Eukaryota; kingdom Viridiplantae; phylum Streptophyta; class Magnoliopsida; order Cucurbitales; family Cucurbitaceae; genus Herpetospermum; species Herpetospermum pedunculosum. The sequence goes on from CM051522.1 coordinate 87,339,398, forward strand.
AGATACACTACTTTTAATTAAAAGTTTGTTATCTTTCTTTATGTACTATAAGAGTCTTTGACCAAGTACATGATACATGGTGTCTTTATATTGAGATTTTTCTTCTTTTATAAAAATAAAATAAAATAATGAGAATTTTCTTTTTCGTTTTTTACTGTTTTTTTACATGGTATAATATTTTTCTAATAAGTTTGATTCCAACAATTTTACATATATCCAACTTAATTAAAATTGGTCAACCCTCTAGAGAGATACAGATACATATATCCAACTTAATTAAAATTGGTCAACCCTCTAGAGAGATACAGATTATGAACAAAACACCCAAGAGAACAATATTTAGGAATTGAAATTTGGATTCATATATAATTATAACATAATCAACAATAATTAATAATAATAATGATTTCTCATTACAAAAATTACATAACGTTTCATCATAAAACCAACTCCCACAGAGATTAGTTTGGAAAAAAAATCCAATCTCATGGTGAGCACGTTGGATCACCTGTGAATCAATCACACTAAAAGAAAAAATAAATATTTTGGTCACTGTCAGTAATATCTTCAAGCAATAACAGAAGATTTTAAGTGAAAAAAGAAAAAAAAGAAAAATATAATAATATAGGTTTTGGTAAAAATAATTTTGATTTTTTTTTGTTCAGCAGAAGCTCCACAATCTGATGTCACTTTCTTCTTCGTAATAATCCTCAATTTCGGCTTCAGGCATTGAATCAAAATCGAAATCGAAATCGAAAAGAGCTCCGGTGAGCATTTGGTCAACGTATTTCGGCGACTGAAGGGCATCATAGTAATTGCACCAAGATTCCATTTCAACCATCGGATGATCGATTTGATCGTAGAAACCATCGGATGACACGACCACCGACACGTCATCGTCGGGCTGTTCAGACGGAGTAGAGGACAGCGATGGGGACGAGACAGCGGAGGACGGGGGAGTGACGACGGCGGGTACATTTTCCGTGTACCCATTGGCAGCGGCGGCGGCAACTCGTTGGATTGACTTAGGAGACATAATGGCGGCGTCGGAGGAATGAATGTGGTGGTGGCGGGGGAAGTGTCGGTGGTCGGATATTGGAATAGAGTTAGCATATTCCGGGAAGTTGAGACTGGCAGAGGCGCCTTTGAGGCATAAAAGTGCCGCGTCGTATGCACGCGCCGCAGCTTCCGCCGTCGAATAAGACCCCAACCAAATTCTGGTCTTTTGATTAGGCGCTCTAATTTCCGACACCCAGGAGCCCCAACTCCTCATTCTAACACCCTTATACTTCTTTTTACACGGCGGTACCGCCGCAAAAGATTCCGCCGCCGTCTTCTCAGCCTTCTTCACCATTTGAAGAAAAAAGAAAGGTTTTTGTTATAGTTTTTTTTGGTGATTTTTTGGTGTGAAGTGAAATTGAATATGATGGGAAGTGAAGAAGAGAAGGGAATTTGGGCATTTTATATATAGAGATGATGAAAGGGAATTTGATTGTGGATCTAAATTCTAAATGGCTTATCTGTTAGTCAATCAAAGTATGGTACTCTACACATGCAAGAATGGGGGACAGATGTTTTTCTAAGATTTAATATTAATGTGGCTGCATCCGAATGACTATTTTGCCCTCCCAATTTATCCAATTTAAATGGGATATGTGAAATCTAGCTAATGAATTCGTCAAATATATCATTTATTCTTTTCTGATGTATATAAAATGTCTGCTCCGACGTCTGACTATATTGCACTCCTCTTCTATCATTTTCATATACCAAACATTACGTCCTCTCATTTTCGGAGTTACAAAATTTTAAAGCTTTTGTTCATGTTGTATAAAATAATTGATCAAAATTAAAACTTCACCAATCAAAATAAAATTTAAGCCTCAAATTTAGTGTTAGAATAGCAATCAAAGGTAAGATTGTTAAAATTCTGTTTGATAAGTAATTAATTTTTAGTTTTTTAAAATTATGCTTATAAATCATATACCCACAGGTAAATTTCTACATTAATTTCGTTTTTGTTAAAGTAACATTACAACTCTTAACCAAATTCCAAAAACAGAAGCAAATTTTGATTAGTTTTTTTTTTTTTTTTCTCTTCTTCTAATTTTTTACTTGTATTTTAGAAACACTTCAAAAGATAGATAACACAACCAATAAATTCATAGATAAATGTATTATTTACAGACTTAATTTTCAAAAACTATAAACCAAAGGGTTATCAAACTTGTTTTTTTTTTTTTAAATAGAAGGTTAAGATAGTCAATTTATTAGGGTTTAGTTTTATTTAGTTAAAAATTCATATTTTTTTTTTCTTAGATCAACAACAATTAGAGTAGAGATTCAAATTTCCATAGTGCATCTCAATTTGGTAGGATAACGAACATCCACATATCTACCTATTTGATATGATATTATTACCTTCAGCCATAATCGTTAGTGACTTTGTTTTTTGTTTCACTCAAAATTCATCCTATCAATATAAAGTCACTTATATATCCATTATTTCTTCATTCTGTGATGAATGTGAAATTTGATGCACTTCCAACAAAATTATTTGTGAGTTATGCTTTGCTTTGACCCAATTCAATTTTTGTATTACACTGATTTAACACAAAAATTTATGAACTCCCTATTTCATCGTACCCTTCACAGATAGGTTATTTCCAATAGTTTTATTCTCAATATAAAGTCACTTATCTACCTATTTGCATTCAAATTAAAAAAATATCTGCATATATATATATATATATATATATATATATATATATATATATTTTTTTTTTTTTTTTTTTTTTTTTTTTTTTTTTTGAGGACAAGCTCATAACAAACTAAGCTAAAGAAATATCACGAAGAATAAAAGACTCAACCTGAGGAGGAACATCCTCCACCCAAACCACACTTTGGCGAAGCATCAACGCAAGTTTCGCAAGCTGGTGCGCCACCACGTTGCCTTCACGATAGGTAAAACTGCAGCCACCCCCACACGCTTGGAGAAGTCGAGAGCCCACTCCCGACACAAACACACCAACTTCTGATAAGTCCTCGACTCTCTCCTCCAATAAGGAACATATCCGGGAGGAATCTGATTCAAGAACCACAGGATGTAACCCACCTTTCCATGCAATGCGCATACCCTCTACAGCTGCCAACCCTTCCGCCATCGCCACACTACGCACATTCTGAAACCACATATGTTTTCTTGGAAACCGTAGAGTTGAACAAATAGTTATTTTTTTTATCGCTTTTCACGGATTTCATTTACTAGAAAGAGTCAAACTTTGTTGTAAAAAAAAATAAACAAAATGCAACTTTCAGTTAGAACTTAGAAGCCCAAGAAAATTCTTCACTTCATAATAAATGCCTACTCAAGAATTCTAGTGTTTTTTTTTTTTTTTTTTTTTTCCTTTTATCTTGACTCACCATGTGCCACTGTCATTTAACACCAAGTCATATTCAGCCTCACCCAATTAAACCAACACCCAACCCAACCAAGTTAAACTTTATTATTATTATTATTTTATTTTTTTGAGGCCACCAAGTTAAACTTTATAAATCAAATGCCAACAAGAGCATAGCTCAACGGCATGATGTATCGCCTAGTGATCATGAAGTCCTAGGTTCAATCCCCCACCCCAACATGTTGTCAAAAAAAAAAAAAAAAACTTTATAAATCAAAACAAGAAGAAAAATAAATAATAATATAGAGGAGCAAAAGTGTAATTTCAGGGTATATTGAAGGACGTACATTTATTTAAAAATATGATGCATGTACGTACGTAAAGAAATTAAGAAAGAGTGACAAAATCGTAGGATAATAGTACCAAACAGGCAGCTTCCGAGATTTTGCACCCAAGATATCTTCAACATCTTTCAACCCAACATTTTTTCTTTTTCATATATCCTCTCAAAGTATGAAGAGATAAAATAAAAAAATAATAAAAAATATATTTATTTATTTTGTCTCCCGAATTTTAATTTAATTTCTATATTTAATCGATTAATTTTCAAAGCTAAAGCTTTTAAATTTTAAAATTTAAATTTAATTTTTATTTAGTATTTGAGATTTCAAAGGTAATATGTTTGGAATCCATATTTAAATTTAATTTCTAATTGATTTATGACTTCTGAGTATATTAAAAAAAAAACACAATACAACAAAGCATATAGTAGCTAACATATTTGAATTGTTAGTATATTATTTTTATATCAATTAACGATGAACTCTCTATAAAAAAAAAAAAAAGTATTAAGAAATTAATTTTAAATTTTGAAGACCAATTAATAATCAATTTTAAATATAGACCAAAAATGTTCGTTTTGAAACTTAGATGAATAAATATATAGACGACTATAAGTATCGGTTTTGAAAACCAATGACTTAATATAAATTTATTTTATCCAAATATACATTATAATATACTCGATGATATTGGTCAAAGTAAATATAATTTAACGATAATTGACATGCATGAATATATTATCTTACATGATGTCGATGTTCAAATTTTCATATCACATTTTTACTAACTAAGAAGAAGAAAGAAAATCGCAGTGATATTGATTTAAAAAAAAAAAAGTTTAATTATTTCTTAAAGCGAAAAAAAAAAAACTGAAAGACGCGGATTCTGATAGAAGTAGAACAGCTGTTGCTCCACTGTCATGCATGCAGCTGAAAAACGCGTTTTACGACATCACTTATCTTTGAGTAATTTTTTTTTCTTTTTTTAGATTGATTTGATAAATTAAATAAATAAGAGAGAAAATATATAAGAATGACGTCTCAACCGTTTTTTTGCATATTTGATATTAAATGGTGTGTGGCCAAGTTGTGAATTTGAGATTCTGATGGGTACGTACGGCCCATCAAAATCAAAAACGTCTTTATTTAATGTTATTAATTTATTCGGAGGGGGGTTTTAAGAAAAAATAAATAAATTGGAGGGGTGAAAATAAAAAATAAAAACAGGAGGGAGCTTTTTATGGAAAATGACCTGCTTTCCAAGCTGGGCCAGTGGGTTTGTTTGAAGCTGGAAATTTGACAACGGAAGCTGCTTCCTTCTACTCGCTTTACACTTTCAACTTTCCACCCCACGTGAAATAAAATCTTCATTTATTACCTTTTTTAATTAGTTATATAATTTTTAGTGCAAATTTGAATTTTCATACCTGTTAAATTATAATTATGTTGCCATTTATAACTTCATTTCCCATGTAAAAAAATAAAACATAAAAGTTAAGCACATTTCATAAAAAAAAATATATATATATATATATAAAAAAAAAAAGGCTCCGTTTGAGATAAAAAAAAATTAAAAAAATCATTGTTAATTTTTTTTTTGGTTTAATCAATTCCATGTTCACTCACATATATATAACATAAACGTGAAAAACAAAACAATGATTGTTATTATTATTTTTTTTTAATCAATTCTGAGTTCATTCATATATGACATAAACGTCAAAAAACTAAACAAAAAAAAACATCGAAGGATATATTTAATTTTTTAAAAATAGAGTTAAAAGTATTTACAAATTTTTAGAGAAGTTGATATCAACTTGATTTAGAATATAACTCTAAATTAAAAATTAATTTTAGATAAATGAATAAATAATCCAATTTACCAAATAATCTAAACGAGTAAGATTCTCTCACTAGTGGAATGTGGATTGAACCTATGACCTTGTTCATTAGTTAAACTTATTTCAATATATTTATTACTTTTATCTTATAATTATTTTTCTTCCTTCCATAAACATTTAGATTATTTATTTTAGTCTTTTTTTTTTTTTTTTGCAACGGTAGTTTAATTAATGCGGGGATTGAACCTATGATCTTTTGGTCACCGGCACAACCCTATGCCAATTGAGCTAAGCTCGGTTTGGCTTTATTTTAGTCTTTAAAACATATATTTTATTTATGAAACAAAAAATATATATTAATTTAGTTACCGCCATTATTTTTTCATTGATTGTTTAATATATGGATAACGCGATTTTTAATGTGTATTAATATTTAACATATAGATGCGTACAAATATTGAAGCCACAAAGGTTTTTTTAGATGGGTGTTGAGCTATGTAAGAAATTAAAACAATAACAATTACCAAAGTACAAATATTGAAGCCACAAAGGTTTTTTTTAGATGGGTGTTGAGCTATGTAAGAAATTAAAACAATAACAATTACCAAAGTGAGATAGATGAATATGAAATATGATAAATTTTAAATCATTTCTTTATAAGTTGTTTTTGTAATATCTATTGTTTTTTTTTTTCTTATTTTGAGTTCAACACATTAATTGAGACATCTCATTTAAAAAATGAGTATGTATTAATTACCGAACTTAACATTCTAATCGCTACTTAGAATTATGTTATGGTTCAAAAAAATATCATAATTAAACATGTTTCGAAATAAAATAATAATCAAACAAAAAAAAATGAATGTTGTTTTTCTTGATTTTAGTGTCATTATTACAACTTTAAAAATCATCCTTAACAAAATTAATATACATTAAAAAAAAAAAAAAAAAAACCGAGTTCAAATGCCTAAATATGTCGGTAGTGTGTGGCATTTAATGTGAAGTTCAAAGTTTTATTTCACTAAATAATTAAAATTGGTATATGCCAAATTTTTATTATAATTTAGTTTAATTCCGAGGGCATAATCTCACAGAAACACACACGAAGCTTCCAGGTTCTCACTCAAAAAAAAAAGAGGGAGTTATTTTCAAACTTACAGCTTTTATCTAAATAATTGGTTGGACGCCATTTAATACCTCATTATTTTCAACAAAATTAATAATTTTAAGTACCATCTGTTTTTATAATCATATAATGATTGATTTGACGACTAATATAATTAACTTTTCTATAATATAAGTTTTTAATTACAAATATTGTTCTCGGGGCCCGCTTGACAACTACTACCTCGGATTTGTAAGTGTGTGAAAACGGAAAAAAGGCTTTTTGCCTAATTATTAATCCAATTTCCAACACAAAATTGTTCTTAGTTCTATAACTATTTTCCAAACCTAATTACGAATATTATATGTGATTTACAAACTCATAGTAATTTGTAATTTGTAAGTTTTTATTTTTATTTTTTTAGCAGCAATTTATAATTTGTAATTTGTTCAGATTAATTTTACTTTAACATTTGATAAGAACACATTGGTGCGATATATAACTTAAAAGATCAAAATATTTAATAATGAAATTTTAGCAAACAATTAGGTTAAAAAATCATTTGTTGTCATTGTAGTTTAAAATGTCCCAAATTTAGTGTATGCACTTTCAATAAATTTTAGGTTAAATTGTAAACTTTATTTTTATGGTGCGAGAAAAGTTAAGAATTTGTTTCATATGATTTTAAAAATATAATTTAATCTCTATGGTTTGATAAAACCTCATAAATAGTATATATCGTTAGAAACCGTTAGCACTTAACAAGTTAAGTACATGACAGTTAGCTACTCGTGCGTCAATTAAGTAGTCTTTTGTATTTAGTTTATTATATTGCCCGTGTTAAGTAGCTGACTGGATAAAAATTGAGTCGTTAATTTCCAAATAAGCTATCATAAATTGCTAACACATTTTTTTAATTTATTTAAGGTTGTCATCTACATATCCAACATATTAAGCTAAATACAAAATATAATCTCATTTTGCCAAATGAATAATTAATTGTGTCACATACTCAATTCATTAGTGTAATCTAATGATGGAGATTACTCATGAAGTTTCATTAAACCATATGGACCAATTCTAAATTTTTTTAAATTATAGGGACTAACTTTGTAATTGAACTACAAATTTAAAATTAATCTAAGATTTATTGAAATTACGTAGACTAAATTTAAACATTTGAAAATTCCGTGACTAAAATGAAATATAATGGTTTAGGAATCTATTTACTTTCACTTATGAGTCTCTTTATTTTTTTTTGTTTTATTTTTTCTATTTTATTTTTTTTTACAATAAAAAATCAAACATGTATCATATCTATTTTTATTTTGTTTTTTTTCAATAAAAAAGAAACCAAACTGGTTTTATAATATTCATATATATTAAACCTGTAGTTAAATTCACATCATTTATATAGGTGTTATAAATATATATAAAAAAAAATGGTATTAAGATTTAAAGTTTATATATATATATTTTTTTTTTGAATATCTAGAAAGAAAAAAAAACTACTGGCAAGCTTTACTACTCCAGCGTACCTCTGTCCTTTTGGATATCTAGAAATTTGGAGTGAGTTCAGTCAGTGTACCCTCTAAGTTTACGAAATGAAATCCAAACCCAGCTGTCATGTCGTAATCATTGTATATTCCATTTATTAAAAAAAACAATTAAATATTGTAATTCTAATTGTACTGTCGTTTCTTTTCCCTAAAACAGTACACACAAGTGAAACAAATAGTGTCCTCCATCCGTACACACTCCTTAAACAAAACTAAACAAATTCACATTATTTAAATATCTTTTAAAACATGGTTTTAAATTAATTAACTATTTCATGTTTTAATTTCGATCAAATGCCTTTTTAGCTCACATGTTGTCGCCACCTCGGTTTCGTACTTCAAAAATTAATTTCCGTCGTGCGAAATTATTTAATTTTTTGTTTTAAAATAAAATAATAAAATTCAATCTTGGAAATTTAATTTTATTCGCTTTTGCATGTGGTATTTTTCTTTCGTACGCGCAGAATCAAAAGAGGACTTTTTTGTTCTTGCGTGGGGTTACGTTGGGAGGAAGTTTCCTTTCCCATTTTGTGTATTTTTTTTTTTTATATGATCGAAATTTTAAATACCTAAACCAAATGAAACTAGTTTTAAAAGCTATGTTTAGTGCATAATAAAGTAAATAAACACTTGAATTCATAGTAAATTTAAAAAAAAAAAAAAAAAAATTAAGCAGGTTAATACTACTTACATCTCTTATAATATTATTTATTTTGTTATCTACATTTTACCAATAATTCAAAAATCAAATTAATTTTAAAAACTAAAAAGTACAACTTTCAAAAAAAATAATTATAAAAAAATATTAGAAGAAAACAAGCATAAATTTTTAAAACAAAAAACGAAAATGACTATCCAAATTAAGTCTAAAAAAAAAAAAAAAAAAAAAAAATAAATAAATAAAATTAATTGACTTAGTATTTGAAAACTTCGGTAGAAAGAAAACTTCGGTAGAAAGTAAAGAACACTTCGGTAGAAAGTAAAGAACAAAATAAAGAATCTTATACGCTAAAGTAGTGTTTTATAAACTTAATTTCCAAGAACGAAACTATTATCTCAAACAAGACATTAATTTGTTACTTTAAAAAAAACATTGTAGAGCTTAATTGTATTTTTTCGTTAAATTATAAATTTAGTCTAGGAGCTTAGAATGTTAGTTAACAAATAAGTGTAACTTTCTACAAATTTTAAAAGTTGTTTCTATTTGGTCCATGAAATTGCAAAAATATAAATCTAGTCCGTGAAATTTTGATTTTTCTTTTTAAGTCAGGAATCTACAAGAGACAAAATTTAAATTTTACGGTTCCATTTGATTTTTCTTTTAGACCATTTTAAAGTTTAGGGTCCAAACTTTTATTTAAACGTTGATGTTTTAAAACCCGTATTCTTGAAACGCGTTTAATCATATTATTAAAATTTAACTACAATATATATAGTTTAAGCAACTCTCTAAAAATAACAATTAAAATGTATATATAACTATATAATTTTGGTCCATCCAAACTCCCGTCGGAGGGCATCTGGAAATTATCCCGTGACGCGAGCTGGAACCCGAAGCTCCAAAGGGGCGGCATAAGGTGGGTATTACGACACTGAACTGGTGCACTGCTTCAGACTGGGCAAGAATGTATTAGCCGAACATGGAAAATTGAGTGGCTAGAGGCTTTGGCCATCACTGAAGGTTCTAACAAATTCATTGTTGAATCGGACACCCTCACGATCGTGCAACTTTTCAATTTGTAAATGTCGGACTTCACATATATTAAGAACTTCATTGATGAAGCCTGTGGTTTGACTATGTCAAGAAACGTGGACTCCTTTGTTCATGTGAACTAGAAGCAAAACGGAATATCCCACTATTTGACAATTTCGACGTGGGATCGGAGAGTTTCAAATTTTTTGAGTGACTCTTTCCCTCCTTGTTTAGCTCATCTAAATGATAAAGATGTGTTAGCTTTGTCTCAACCAAGTGGGGGTCATGTCTCATTGGTTTGTTTTTCTAAGAATTTTTATTGTTTGTTAGTTTGATGAAAAATATATATATATATATATATAATTTTTATCCATGAATTTTTAGAAATTGAAATTAAAGAAAATAAAATGTTGGGGAGGGGAGTTGGTTAAAATTGGATGGTTAGGTAAAGGAATTGAGTGGTTAAGTACAGGAGTTTGTGGGGTGGGGCAATTAAATAAGAGGCATTTTTTCACTCTTAACTGGCAACTCTGCCACCGTACCTGCCCTCTGCCCTCCGTACTCTTCATTCAATAATATCTCTATTCACATGACGCTCTCTACATTCCCCAAACCAAACCCTACTCTTTCCATCCTTCTTTATAATCCTCCAAATCACTTCTGAACTATGTGATTTCTTATAATTACGTCTTTTAATTTTTAACTTGATCAAGTATTATCTGGAATTTATTAATTGTTGCAATCAACTCATTCGTCCTTAAAATACAATTTAATTGGACGACTTCACGAGTTAACATGTGTGACCCACGCGTGAACAATGATGAATTGTTATCGACGCGACAATTTTGAAAATTTTTGATATTGTTTATTTTACCAACCTTCGTAAGAACTTAGGTATGAACTAGGTAAAACTTTCTCTATACATTTTTTTTTCTTCTATTTTTCATATATAGATTTTAGACAACTGTTGAGAAAATCACTTATCTCAACAGTTTCTCAAAACCACCGAGAGAAGTACTTCTCTCGACGATAAGCAAAAAAATTGGCGAGAGAAGTTCTTCCGACGAGATTTTGCTGACGAATGGTGCCACCGTGCTAACGATTTTTTTTCGTCGAGAGAAGTTCTCTCGCCGAATTTATGGCTTCTCCCAACACTTTTTGTGTGGGTAGAGAGAAACCATAATTTTGATAGTATCTATCAATGACATGTTTGTCCTTTTCCTATTCACGTGTGAGTCACACATATTAATTTGTAAAATCCAATTAAACAGTAATTTGATAATGAAGGAGCCGATTACAACACTTAAAAAACTATACTCCGTTGATTGATCCAATTAAAAGTTTAAGGTGTGGGTGTAACAAACTTCAATTTTTAAATTTAATCCAAAATGTTGAACCACCTTTTAAAGATTATATACCACATAAACACAAACTCTAAAGTTTAGGTAGTGAATTTTGAAAGTTGTAATTTAACCTTAAATAAATGTTAAATTTTAAGTTTGTGTTTTAAGTATAATCTCGTCACTTTGATTTTTGTTTAATCTAAAAGGTCTCATAAGTAATATCATTGGAAATAGTTGTCCCTCCCTTATATATATATCATGGCACTACAAGAAAATTAGTCTATTGCGACAATTTTTTTACAACGGTTTAGAAAGTGTTGCAAAATATATGTATTGCAGCGATTTTCTTGCTGCGATTTTAAAATGTGTTGCAATAGGTTGTTCATTTTTTTTGGACAATTGGCGAAACCCAAATAAAAAGCAACGGTGGTGAGAAGTCATTCCAGCACTTTAAAAAGTGTTGCTAGATCCCTTACAACACTGGTTTAGCCAGGAGTTTCTCAAACGTTGCAAAAAGTGTTGCAGCAGTTTAAAATCGCTGCTATAGCTCAAAAAAACCTCTGCAATAGCCCTGTTTTCTTGTAGTGTGGATTTATTTCCTTTTTTAAACCAATGTGAGACTTTGCTAGCACGTTTAGTAAGTACGTAAATTTAAAAAAATGTTGAAGAAGTGAAAGACATATATTAGACAAAAAAAAAAAAAGAAAAAAAAAAAAGCACATATCAGGGCACAGCACAACCATCACGGTGTATACTTATAATTTAATCCTATTTAAATTGTTTCCTCTCGAACTTTTAAAACATAATAATTTGATTATTTACTGACTTTTTTTTTTTTTTTTTTTTTTTTTTTTTTTTTTTTTTTTTGAGAAAGATTATTTACTGACCTAATGGATCAAGTCATGAAATGATATCCATTTCTTAGAAGAGAAACAAGGGTAATAATTAAAATATTCACTTTTTTAAATTTCACGAATTAAAAAATGTATTTTAAAAGTTTAAAAATAAAATAGAATAAATTTAAAAGCTTGACTACACAAATATATATTTGTTAGAGTTAATAAACAAAACCAAAATTTTAACTTCTTTTTGTAATATTTTTTTATTACGTCTAAGGTCTAAGGGTGATAATTAAAATCCACAATCCATAAGAAGAGTATGTAATGTTTTAATCACTCTACTATGTTTTAGTAAAAAAATTATTCGAAGCACTGATCGCAGTATTACTGTTTCTTTAAAACGGTTCAATGTAAATTTTAAAATTCATCTATTTATAGTATTAATTAGTGATTACAAAATCGAATTAATTTTTTAATTTCTTTATCATATATTAAATGGTGTAAAACTGTCAGACACATGACAGCTTCCTCAAATAATTTATCGTTCTAAAGAACTCGACCGATTAAATTTAACTTAATTTTATAGAGACAATCTAAATTTGTAATAAAAAAACAATGCAATTAATATTTCAACTTCAAAAAAAAAAAACTTCACTTACTGCTTTTTAATTAATTAAATATTTTTTTTCTCCAAATTAAGAAAGATAGGTGATGACCGAAAAGATGTTGAAAAAACTCGTGACCAATAAATAATAATTGATGACGAAGAATAAAATTCCAGGTAGATAACATTTTATCGGGATATAAATATATTTTTTTTCCTTATTTTAAGAAATTTCGAGGAAGTAGCCAATTAAGTAACCGTTACAGAGGAAGATCCATTTGCTCTTGCTTTTACTTTTATTGTGGATAGCTGTTTCTGTTGCCCGCTTACGTTATCATGATGTAATTCCAACGATCTCTTTTTTACTACTTTTTTAATTTCATGTATGAATTAATTTGGGCTCAACGCTCGGAGAAAGCCCAGTATTAACACAGCCCAATACTAGTCCAAAACACAACGTTTATGGATCAACTTGGGCCTGAGCCCATGCTTATCCAACCATCATTTTAATATTAATGGCCCAAACATAGCAGGTGGCAGGTTTATTTGGCATCGTTCTTCTTCTAATTAGAATGAAATAAGATTATTGAAAAATAGTTAATCTCTTTAAATTAATAAAATATAACCAACAATTAAACTATTTAAACTATATTGAGATTAAAATATAGAACTAATCCGTTGAAAAAATAAAGTCAACTAAAAATGGTTATGAAAGAGAAATTAGTTGGGAAAAAAAATTCTAACATTAATAAATCATTGAAAAATTTGAATGAAACCAAAATCGGACCTTCCACTCCTTGTATTTAACCGTATATACAGACTAGACGAACAAAAATCAGACCTTCCACTCCTTATATTTTCTCGTATACACTAACTCGACAAACATGACAAAAAAGTCCAAAAAATATTTTTATTGAAAAAGTAACCAAAATTAAATTTTAATTTTAATTTAGAGTTTTAAAGTTTAAGATTTGAAGCAAGGATTTAAATTTAAATGGCGATGTCGACACAAACATCGAGGTCTCAGTTTTATGGAAATGTCAATGGAAATATAGATAAAATGTCGATGTCGATGGATATTTTTGAAAGATTTAAAACAAACAAAAAAAAATAATAAATAAACATTTTGCACTTTTAAATAAGTTAAAATACATTTATTATAATATTATATTCACGTTAGATTATATTTTATTGTTGTTTTTTTTAATATTTTATTGATTTTGTACGGTACGATGAAAATGTCGATTCACCTCTCATGTCGATGTCGAACCTATGAATATGTGAAATGTCGACATGTCGACGAAAATTTAATACCATAATTTAAAGGAATATTTTAGTTCTTGTTTTTTTTGGTTGTTTTTTAAATACAAAAAAAATTGGCCAATTTTCATAACTGCATATTAGAAATGAACTTTATTTTATTTATTCCTTTCAATATTATAATTTTTTTTTTCCAACATGAATGGGTGGAAGATTTAACCAAAACTTCATAGTTACTAAGTACCCTAAACCCCAAATTTAAACTATATTAAGAAACCATTTAAATAATAAATACTAAATCTTAAACCTTAAACCATAAAATTTAAGGGGAGGTAAATTGAAAATTAAATCATTAAAAAAAAAAAAAAAGGAAAAAAGAAAAGAAGAAAAGAGAGGAAATTAAATTTAAAGAAATAAAAGAAAATCATAAAAAATTGCTTGACATGTGGCATGATCCGGGGCCGGCCCTGAAGAATTTCTCCGGAAGGCGGGGATTCCAGTGGAAAAAACCCAATTCCAATCTTGTGGAAGTCGAGAGCAGTCCCCTGTAAGAATGATATCTTCAACTGCTACGATAATCGGGCGACCTTCTTCAACCTTACTGCTAAAAGCTCAAACAGCCCGTCGGATTTTGACATTCTCTTCATCTTCTTCTTCTTCTTCTTCAGTTCCCTCTCGCCAACTGATTCTCTACTCGAAGCCCGGATGCTGTTTGTGCGATGGCCTCAAACAGAAACTACACGCCGCCTTTCTTCTCGCCGGCCCTAATTCACTCCACGACGTCCATTTACAGGCACTCATTTCACTTCCATCTCATTGTCTATTTGATTTGTAATTCGTTTCCTGTTTTAAGCGCTTCGATTTCATTTGTGTTGTTTGATTTCAAGTAGGTGAGGGATATCACTACTAATCCAGATTGGGAGAGAGCTTACCAGTATGAGATTCCCGTGCTGGCCAAAGTGCTCTCTGATGGCTCGGAGGTTGGTTCTCTTCATTCATTCCTTATTTTGATTCCGATTAGGTCTGTATTTTGACGGCTTTAGCTTATTCGGGAAGGAGTGTGTCTAATTGAAGATTTGCGGAGCTCTTCCTCGGGCTTCTAATTTGGAATTGTGCCTGTGGATTTATAAAATGATCAGATGCTTGTACATTGATAATTGATTGACGTAGGATTATGAGATTTTTAAGTCATTCGCTGGAGTTGTACTGAATTTCTATTTTCCAAACTTCTGTGGCACTAGATTTATAGCCCCTTGTTCTTGCATTTACCGTTGGAGTTTTCTGAGGTTCCAATCAGTTGGTCACATCATCTTCTGTCTTCATTTAAGTTATTTTTATAATTTTGTTTATTGGCTGTTTTAAGTGTAGAAAGAAAACAAAGAAAGAAAAGAAAAGAAAAACCACTACTAGATGAAGGTTCGATCTGCCATATAACCTTATCTACATAGACGTTTTTCTCTAAAAATAGGTTTCTTTGGTGTTTGAAACCGAGACAGTCAGAGTTGGTAGTTGTTCCACTTCCACATTGTGTAGGAATCAATATGGGACCAAAGTGTTTAGATATTAATATTATTGTCCCGTTTTATCAATGAAACCTACTGAAAATGATTATCAAACATGTGCAACAAAAGAAGTCTTCTGGTGAATGGCTTTCATGAAAGCTTACTTGGATCCACAATAATATTACTGATAACATTTCTTGAATACCAGTCAATCAAAAGGGCTTGACCAATGATGGCTTGTTGAAAGGATGCTGTAACATTTCAATGAACTCCATAGATTTGCACATCTATGTAGGTCTTGTGAATCGGCTGAATTACCCTTTATTGGTAAGGATGCAGAGGCCTATTCCAATTGAAATTCCCATGTGGCAAAGATAGACCTGAATCAGAAGCCTCTTATACAATCAATAGTTGCACACGATTACTTCTATCTTCATTTTCTGTGCTTAAATGTTCTGTAAACTAAGACCTATACCTTCCTTGGACTCTTAGTATGAACCAAATGTGATTTAGGTTTTTTCTTAGAGAGGGAAATATGAAACAAGAAGCTATTAGAAGGGTTTTACTGTGAATTTTCAAAATGACGAACAAGATGGCCTCTTGGTAAAGAAAAAAGCAATGCATATGAAGATGCAAGTAACATAGAGGTCCATCATTCTAAATCTTCTCTCATATTAGTTTCATCTCTCTGTTAGTAGCAAGTTACCATTTGGAAAGTTCTAAAACACATCTCTCTCCTTAATCACCCCTTAACCAATGGAGATCAGTGAACGAGATTGAGTATGTTGACTAAGTGGCATCTCTAAAGAAAATCAAGTAAAGATAATTAACACAAAATGTTGAACTATTTCTTTTTTTGGTTTTGCTGTGATTCCAAAACTTAATAAGCCTCCTGCCTGGGGTCCTCATGGGGACTTCCCTACCGAGGAGTGCATTACTCATGTTCAGTTATTATTGTACAACTCTTTTCTGGCTTGTCTGTAAGGGAATTGTTGTTCAAGAGTGTTAAATCACCAATCAATCCAAAAGCATAAGCTTATGGATTACGGTAAATTTAATTATATTGATGTTTTAACACTCTCACTCACTTGTGGGATTGAAAATTTGAAAAAGGTCCAACAAGTGGAAATCAATATTAATTGGGGAGAAAATGACATTATAGGGGCTCGAACACAAGATTTTCTGCTCTGATACCATGTTAAACCAATCAACCCAAAAGTTTAAGCTTTTGGATTGATTGGCGATTTACCAGTGTCACTTGGCGAGTTTCCTTTTGATTGTGATCATAAAAAAATAGTATAACTCTTTTTTCAGTTTAAAAGAATCTTCAAAAACAAAGAAAAAAAGGACAAAATACTCTTTTGGTCCCTAAGGTTTGGGTGGGTGTCTATTTGGTCCCTGAAGTTTGGAAACCGGTTCTAAATGGTCCCTGAGATCTTTTGACCGTTAGTTTACTAACTGTAAAATGACGTGGCATTTAAATTGGTGAGCGTATTATGCTGATATGGAAAAAATGAATATTTTTATGAGTTGGACTTCCCGTCCCTCCTCTATTCTCCTTTTTTTTCTTCCTCTCCCCATCTCCGACAACCCCACCGCTGCCTCTCTCCTTCCAACGGCCGTCGCCCTCGCCTCCCTTTGCAACCGTTTTCGCCGTTGTTGCCTCCCTCTGCAACCATCGCCGCTGCCGCCTAATGGAACTCCTATCTGAAACGAAGGAGCGTTCCAAATATGTCTGCCCAAACAAATATGGAACAAGGATCTTCGTTCTTTGAAAGATGGCGGCGAGGTTCAAATCCTCATTCCAATAGGCAGTGACGAAGACGACTACAGAGGGAGGCAGGCGGCGAGATTGCCAGAGATGAGGAGAGGGAAGAGAGAGGAAGTTCACATCATAATAAAAAATTAAATTATTATTTTTTTCCTAATCAACAGATACACTCACCAATCTAATTGCCACCTCCTTTTATTGTTAGTCAACTAACGGTCAATGGAGCTAAGGAACCATTTAGAACTATTTTTCAAACTTTATGGACCAAAAATGTTGCTTTTGAAACCTCATGGACCAAATACACACCTATCCCAAACCTCAGAGACCAAAAATGTATATGCCAAAAAAGAAAAACAACAAAACTCAGTACCGAAAGAAGATAGGACAGGAGATCTCCCTACAATACAAGGCAAGCAACTTACAAAAATGCTCAATTGGCAATAATCAAAGGAAAGTATATGAATTATGACCAATACATTTACGCTATGTCAAGTTGCCAACATGAGAATAGCTCAACGGTTAAAGCATCCATCTCTACTCTGTCTAAGAAGTTGTAGGTTCAGATTTTTACCCCCACATATGTTGTAATAGGACCAATACATTTACTAAAAGTGAGATATATTAGTGTAATTATTTAAGGAATACTAGGACTCTTAAGACTGATTTGTTTTGTATAATTATGTTCAAAATTCTTTAAGCCAAATGGAGTATGTTTTTTGTTTTTCCTGACGAGGTAGCCTGCTTTGCTGGAATATGGAATTATTTGTACATTTATAACCCTGTACTTTCTTTTCTCAATTATAACCTTGTACGTTCTCCCAAATTTTATGACGCATTTGTCACTTACGTTACTTTTTTCGCCTTTTTCCTTTTATGGAAGCGGGGAGGATAAAAGTGATTTGTATTTTATTCTATTTATAATAATGATTTATAATCTGAGTTTTATTTTTATTTTCTTTTTTATTTTATAATATTTTGACTTAGATAATTATTGTTTATTCTGATACTTGTTCCTGGCCAGTTTTTTAGAAAATAAATTAAACAATCTTGCAATCCTAGAAAATAAATAAGTATGCAGTGTGGTTCTTAGAATTATATATTCTATAATAAAATCTGAACATCTCACGTTCCATTGGAATACTTTGATTTTTTTTTTGTTTTTCTACAACATGTTGGGGTGGGGGATTGAACCTAGGACCTCATGGTCACTAGGCGATACATCATGCCGTTGAGCTATGCTCTTGTTGGCTTGGAATATTTTGATTATAAGTTGTATCCAGACAAACGTTCATTTTTTCTTTTAGTTTTCAAGTATTCCTGCAGACTTATGTATGCCGTGCTTCTGTTTGCTTAGGTCTAATATCTTCATCTTTTTCTTCTTTCTTTTGGACTCTCTTTATATGATGCCTTGTACGATTTGAGTTTGTACTGATAGTTTAGTTTAAACTTTTCTTTCTCCATCTTACATCATTCCCAAAACTTTATGAACAATTTCCAACATTAAGATTGTTCTGTGGATATATTGTCTTTTCTTAGAGTCCCTGTAAATTTTGTATCATAATTTGGTTCCATTATTTTATGGATGTTATGTTGCCTGTAAATTTTCAAAATTATGACGAGCTATATACTTAAAGTAACCATATGATTAGCACACATTCTAATCTACAAAATCATTCAAGATTATTATTCCTTTGATGTTATCTAAAATCATTCCTTCGATGTTTGACCTCTAATCCTCAAAAGTAGTTAGAATTCACGTATTTGCTAATATCCCATGTTGTGATAGCAGCAGATTTATAAATCTAGGTCATATGTTTTTCTGTAATTTACTATAGCAGTTGCTTTTCATGTAATTTTAGTATCTTGTAACTCGTAAGAGATACCGTAAGAGATGGCAGCAGAGTTAGAAATTTAAGTCAGGTGTATAATTGTATTGTACACATTTATGTATGTTATATTATAAACTGGTTTTAGTATTTAATGGAGCTCTTGTATAGAAATTTAGCCTGGTATTATCCTCCTCAAGTTGATAACCATATGTTAATTTTTTATATGTTGAAAAAATGTGTATCCTTTTGTAGATGCCAAGTAATATTCTCAATTATTCCGTTTGGGTTACTTGACATTGGAGTTATCCAGATGCATGTGGACTGTAGAGTTTTAATGATCTCTATTGCTTTTTTTCTTTCTTTTTCCCTTCTATTTCTATCTCGAGTCGTCCTTTTCAGATATTACTTAGTAACGCAGACATCAAGTTAGCTTATTAATCTAGGTTTTGTGATTTTTGTGCATTGTTCTCTTAAATTTTGGTCTATGGAGATTTCCTTATGTTATGTACTGTTTCGTGATGTCATGAACTAACATGCACTTGAAACACAAAAGCAATTGCAGACAAACACTAGCTGATCCTGACTCATTGCTCACTGATGGATGTAGATTCCTTTTTTTGTATTATCATTCATCTTTTGACCCAATTTTCATCAAAGGAAACTTGCTTTAATTGGTGGAATTCCTTTTAACACCAGTGCCGCGTGTCGAATGAAGCAAATCGATGTAATATTTGCATTCGAAAGTTCTTCTTAGACTCTAGATATTCCGTCCTTTCATTTATTTTCTTTTTCTTATGGGTGCATTTGCTTGGCTGAATATTTTTCTAGTAATGCTAGACACATTGCTTCCCTTTTTCACGTGCAATTGAATTATTCCTTAATCTGAAATTCATATAGAAACTTTACACTTTAGAACATGTTCTTTTGAATATTCAGGTTAATTTTATCTTATTATAAAGAAATGAACATTTATCGCAGGAAGCGCTTCCTCGGCTATCTCCTCGTCTGGGGGTGGAGTTCATTCAGAAGAAACTAGCCGCTGCCTTACAGTAGGAGACAAGCATTCTGGTTCTGTAATTAAAATCCTAATCTCCACAGGCTTTATTGTAATTAAAAAAAGTTATAATTGTTCTTTTTATTCCATCAACATGAGATAAAAGATGAGGACCCATTGATGTATCGTGTGGCTTCTTTTATTCACCAAATTTTTTTATGTCGTTTTCACTTTCTACTACACCATATTTGAATATATTTCTCTTTGCATGAAATTGTTGACCGTCATCATTATCATAATCTAATCAAATACGCCATCGATTCCCATTCTTTCTTTCATTCATTAATTTCTTTTCTTTCATTTTTTTTTTTCGTGACAGGGACAAGTCATTCATTTATGCTTCAGAAAAGGGTTTGCAAAAAAGGGAGGAGAGGAGGGGGGAAAAGTGCAGAAAAGTAGAGAATTTGACTGGTCAAAAGTTGCAAACATGAGCAAACACAGTATTATTCAATTGAAAGTTTTGTAGGTTTCTTATCTCCACGGTATAACTTGAATGAATGATTACCAGAGTTCCAAACTTGTAAGTTTACTCAATCTCTCCTGTGTTCATTGCAAAAACCTCTCTTTTTTGTTAAAATTGATCTCTTCTTTCTTATATTGTGACAGCTCAAAAAAGAAAAAGGCTTTAGCTATGAAATATGACCTTCTAAGTTCTTTCATCTCTTTAAAGTTTAAAAAAAAAGTTTTTGAAAATTAAGCCTATAAACACTACTTCTACCTATAAGTTCCTTCGTTTTGTTATCTATATTTTACAAGTATTTTCAAATTCCAAGCTAAGTTTTGAAAATTAAAAAACATAGGTTTTAAAACCTTGTTTTTGTTTTGGAGAAAAAATGAAAATCATCGTAAGAAATGAGGAGAAAACAAGCACAACCTTCAAAAACCAAATGGTTATCAAACTAGACTTAAATAGTTTTTTTCCCCGCGCCAACCTTGTGATCTATTTAATTTACTGTTAGATTTTGTTTGTTCTTTGATATCTCCCAATGGCAAGGAAATAGGTAGTGTTTTTGAAATCATATTGACGATTTGGCTTGTCACTCAAGCAAGGCTGTTTTGTTTTCCTCATTTATTGCATCTCTGATTGGCTTGACTATGAATCAATCATCAAACACTTGCTGCCAAAGGCGCTTTTGCCTTCTTTTCTGTGTGTTGTAATGACAAGGTTTCATTTCATTTCTTTGATGATCCCTACAGGCTGTAGCAAACAAACTTCAATTCTTTTTTTCTTTTTCTTCCCCTTTTAAGAAAAGGATAAATTAACTTTATGTAAATGGGGTCTCTTGCTTTGGAGTTGTTACTTATTGTTTTACACAATAATTATATTAGATTCCTTTAGCACTTGGGATTTGTAATTTAATGGCTAACTTATTTACACTTCTTTTAATCCTCACTTTATAGCAATTTTGCTTTCTTGAATTATGAGCACTCTAAGGATATATTTGCATATAATATGTGTGTCTTGTTTGGCAGAACTTTCTTAAAGGTTCTCTTTTTTCCTTTTTTGTTTCTTTGTTTTTTTTTTGGGGATTTGATATGTTCTCACAAAATCATCTGCTTAAATTATTCATTCATGCATGACACTGGGTCAATAGACTATTTAAAGTTGTGAATAATTTTGTTGGACTTTAGCACCTTTAACTAATTGGAATTTGGAAATGTGAGGGGCCATTTTTAAATTGTACTGTTTTTTTTTTTTAACAAATTGAAATTGTACTTCAATAATCGTCTTCTGATTCCGAAGACGTGGGATAATTTCTAAAGCTTTCTATTATTATTATTTTAATAAAAGAGAAGGGGTTCTTAGAATAAGAAATAGGGAAAAATCAATTTATACTCCTAAACTTTGAGGGCTGTATCAATTAAAATCTTAAACTTTCAATTGTATCAATTTAAACCTTGAACTTTTCTAAACGTGTCAATTTGCATCTTTGTTCTTTGGTGAAGAAATAAAATATAACAGAAGGTTTAAATTGATGCTTTATGAAAATTTAGAATTTAAATTGATACGATTGTTAGTTTAGGATTTTAATTGATACAACTCTTAAAGTTTAGGGGTATAAATTGATTTTTGTCCTAAGGAAACAATAACAATAGGCGGTCTAGAAATGGAGTATCGATGGTTGAATTTTACAGCCATGGTAATTATAAACATAATAAAAAGTTGGATATTCATCAATTGATGATTACTGTGATCTTAATCAATAACCAATTAGTATGAACTTTTTGTTTTAAAAAAAAATACCATTTTTAAAATGTGTTTATAAAAGTTTATATATGCAAATATTTTAGAAAATAAGTCGACGGTTCAAACTTTTCAGATAACACTATGTTGCCAACATATATTCTATATCAATTTTTGGTTAAATTATAAAAATACCCCTGAGTTTTTGGGTATATTTCAATTATATTTTAAACTCTTGAATTTTTTTATTCACCTTTGAAATTTGTTCCAAAATACCAGTAGAGAGTTTTTTTAGTTAAAATAAAATGAAAATTGATGGGACCATATTATAACAATATCTTACTAAATAGTAACAACATTCATAATATTCAATATAGTTGTAAATATTATCAGGTGTGTCTTTTACTTTTTACACATTTACAGGTATTGTTTTTTAACAAAATTAAAAGTTTAAGGATAAAAATGAAACTTTTCAAAATTTATGGGTAAAATTGAAACATAGTTGTATAATTCAACCTTAATTTTTAAGCAATTGAATAGATTGATCTAAACTAAATGTATTTTAAAGCTATATAAATATATATGATTTTTTTTTCCGTTTTTTTTAATACTCATATTCTTTCAAAAGTTGCAATAATCCTTTACAAAAAAAACACCTTTACAAAAAGTTGCAATATTGTTTTGGATATTTCATAAATGTTTCAAACTATCTTTGGAGAAGAAATCCGTTAAATGTTGGATGGAGGATGGACGAGACAATGACTTGACTAGGACGCTCGCCTAGATTAAGTCTGAATTTCTACTTCAATAATAATTTTGAAACATTTACTAAAGGTCAAAACTAATATTGCAATTTTTAAATAAAATAAACATTTTTTAAACAAAATAAAAATAAAATTTAGGAGTATTTTTATAATTTAGCCTAAATAAAAATAGTGGAAAGTGTCTTCTAGAAATTGTTTTCCCCATTTTCACGTCTCGTTAGCCTTTTGTGATTTGTCCTCTCTCTTTCAGTAATTCGTATTTATATTTTAATTCAATAACATTTTATGTTATCATCCGTCTTTTCCTCGTTTTTTTCAAATATCATCCAAATAGCGCGTATGAGACCTAAATTTCCATCCATATCGCCACCTTTTTTTTATATATGGACTTGACAAATTTTACACAAAGGAAACATTTTTTTTTTTTTTTTTATTATTATTATTTTTTTTTTATTAGGGGATTTGCACGGGGCGCATAATGTCATTTGACTTACAAATTTAAAACGCAAGTTTTTTAACCTTACATTATCCACACTATCAATCATATAAAAAGTCTATAGTGCTCTCACATTAATTATTTCTCCAAATTCATGATTCTTCCTATCGCTATCTTGGAAATTCACGATTTTTTCTTTCTACGAATCGCGATAGATCATCCGTACAAATACTCCAACTTTTTTATATAATAGAAGTGTAAGTGAGTGGGATTGGGTCAGGAAGCAACTTTGTAAATTTAATTTAATGAATAGATATAATTCTAACAAATTTAGTTGGAGATGTATGAGTTTGATTGATTTGAATTGTTTTACTCGCTCATTTAAAACTTTGAAAAATAGTGAAAATATTAGTTTTTACTTTATTTTTTAGAGATCTACTTACTTTCATACTAAATCTAGGTTTGAACTTAACATAAATATAATTTAACTATCGAATTGTTAGCGAAGCAATTCGACTTGGTGTGGAAGACGACTTCTTTTTTTTTAGTACGAAAAAGGAAGTGTAATAGGAGATAATAACTTTCATATATATGGTATATATAGTGAACGGATTGGTCTTTAAACATTTTATTCAGTTTTTTTCGTACACCTTTAAATAATTATGATTTGATATGAAAAATTATATAGAAGAGCTTGATTCTGATTTGATATATTTATATCCGACATATTTATCAACCAAGATTTGAATGTTTTCGACAAGCCATATTCATATCTCTTTTTGGAGCATTACATTAAGCAAAACCAAATATATATACAAGTAGTCATATATTGAGAAAACTCTAGAATATTATTATTATTTTTATTTTTTTTGAAAAGAAGTCTAGAATATTGTTCTCACATATACTTTATTTTATTTTAACATTTTAATATTGCTAAAAAAAAAACAATAAATGTTTATCCCCACTTATTTTTCATTCTTAAAAAAAAAAAAAAAAAAAAAAAAACCACATTTTCTTTTGCAAATGATTTAGTGACGTGTCCACCAATTACCCTTCTCTGTGGAAAATATGCACCACCTGGTTTCTCATTGGAATCCTAAAATGAAACCACACATTTATTTTTCAAAACTTTCATTGACTTTTTTTTTCCTTCCAAACAGATTTGATTAATGTGAGCATAACATATAATCTTATATGAATTGAGTCATCTGATTTGATTAATATAAGGATTGAACCACGACTTCATAGTCAATGAAATAATTTTATATCAATTGAGTCATGTTTGATTTGACACTTTAATTGACTTTTGAAACCATAATTTATTGCAATTGTGATTAATAAAACGATTTTCTTTAAATTCAAATATTAATAATTAAATCACGTTCTATTTATTATATTGTAAAAATAAATAAAAATTAGGACTAAGTATGGCCATTGCTAAACATTAACTAACAAAATGTATACTAAAATGATTAAGGTCATATGACTTGAGATAAACTTCAATTTTCTGATTTGTTGTGTCTATTTATTCAAACTCAAACATTACAAAGGTGAGGGATTAAATCATCAACCTATAAACTAATTATAAATTTATTATCCAGTGAGTTTCAAACTCAATTAAAATGACGGTCAAAGCGAGCATAACTCTAACATATGTATGAGTTGATCATCAAGAGGTCTGTGGTTCGAATTTTCTACCAGCAATATACTAAAAAAAAATGTTTTACTGTGTTTCGCGATGTAATCTTTTTTCAATCAATTCTGACATTTGGTTTAGGGGGATTGATTGGAAAAATCAATACATAAATATAATTTTAAGTATTTAAATTAAAAGAATCTCTTAATTTTATATTTAGTCCATAGATAATAAATAATCATATCACTCCAAACAAAATATCTCACTACTCTTCAAAATATATGAGTAAACTAATAAAAACTTAATCGCTTAATAAAGTAGGCATAAATCTTCTATTAATTTCCCATTTTTTTAAACTAATTTTTATGTGGATTAGTCTTTTCTGCAGTATGTCGGAATTGCCCTTTGGCAATAATTATATTAATATTTGGGATTGAATTTTATATGATTCGGATTTCACTTTTATTACAGCCACGAACAAAAGTCGGCCACTAGTAATCTAATTATTTCAAGTGATTTATTTTAATAATTTGATTGAAGTCCATTAATTAATTGATAACTACTTAAAACAATTGATGTTTATAGACGTTAATGATTGGTGATAGGGATACTAACAACATTTTAATATTATTAATATTTATTCCTATGTCAATATTATCTTTTGAAATTGGAAGATAATTAAATTACTTGGCAAAATTTACTAAATTATCTAACATGACAGTGTCAATAACTTTTTTATGACACAATATTATTTGTTCTGACTTAGCATTTCAAATTTATAGGTTTAATTGAAATATATAGTCATATCCAAGGACGAAAATATCTTTATGATACCTATATCGGTAATTCAAATTTACAGATATATCACGAATATTTCGAGAAGAATCACGAATATTACGAAAATTGATAGAAATATATTGTAATTTTTTTAATAAAACTTTAGACCAAACTTATTTAAGTAATACACTATTGTTTCACGCACATATTTCAAAAATTAAAAGTCAAATATGAATAATAATAGATATATTGAAGACTGAAAATTGAATATGAACTTGAATAATTTATAGGTTACAAATTTTGATCAACAAATAAATTATTCACAATTCAATAATAAGATAATTTTCTACTTGATTTAATAAATTAAAAATTATATTATAATATTCATAAAATGTGCATTCTATACTTCAAATATGCAACACAACTTAGCATAATAATATATATGTCAAAAAATAAATAAATTAATTTACTAATTAATAAAAATGTCCTTACAAATAAATATATCATGTAGTAATAATACAACACAAAGAATTGTATTAAAAAGTAATTCAAAACAAAATATACGCTTTAGTGTTTAGAGTTTAGATCTATTGAAATTTATGCGTGTTCGAATTATTTGATGTTGAATCATTTTTTTCTTTTCCTAATAATATTATTATTATATATATTTTTTTTAAGTATTTAATTCATGTAGGGTGGGAGATTGACTCCTTGATTTTTTAATCATTGTGTCAATTGAGTAATGTTCGATTTGACTAATATTATTATTGTTGGATAATTTTAGTAGCCGTTTTCATATATACCTGTGCTCCAACATAGCATTTCAAATAAAATTGATAAATCAACATACTATAAATAGTGAGTTACTCGTAACTACTAAAATTAATACATAACATTTTTTATCATTAGAATGTTACATAAGCACATACCTGTGAAGTTTTATGAATTACGTAGGCTAAACTTGAAATACATAAATATAAAAAGGCTCGTATGCAACCCGAATCAAAATAATAGTAAATATAACAACATATAAAATATTTTACAAATATGACAAAGATGAAATTTTTTGAGCACGAATAGAATTTTATCGGCGATTATCACTAATAAAAACTGTCATATTTACAAAATTTTACAAACTTATTATATTTGTAATTATTTTATCTTAAATTCACATCTCATTCAATTTTTCTAAATATAAATACAGGAATAATAGAATCCAGAAATTGACACGATAAAATAAATCTTAACACTCAACAACACTTTACACTCATTATTAGAGATTTGTCGAACCGAGTATAGCTCAATTGGTCTAAGTTGTGCCCTTGACTAAGAGATCATGAGTTCAATCTTCACATTAATTAAAATACATTTGAAAAAAAAAATGGAGGCTAAAAGACGGTAAGAGAGCATTTCAACTAGATATTTAAGTTAACTTAACGAAAAATTACATTAGCGGCCAATTTAGGGTAAATTAATAATTACAAATATAGTACATTTTGAAAAAAAATATACAAGGAAAATTAAATTAGAGGCCAATTTAGGGTAAATTAATAATTACAGATATAGTACATTTTGAAAAAAATTACAAATATGACATTTATTTTTTATCAGTAATAGTCACTTATATTAGTCATTTTTTTTAGTGATAGTCACGGGTAACCACTGATTTTTGTCAGAAAAATTCAAAAAACCAAGAGACTATCACGGATAAAAATTGACTGATATTAGTGACGATCATTTATAAATATTATCATATTTACAAATCTTTTAAAAAAAACATGTTATAGTTTGTAATTATTTTGAACTTGATTGTTATTTATGCAACCAACCCTTAACTTAATAGTTTATCAACCAGAGTATATAGTCAAATACTTAAAGTATCACTAATATGTCAAACAAAATAGTGTTAAAAATGGATGATGACCTATTGTATGTTAACTAATATATTATAATTTTTTGTTTTTGTTAAATATGAAAATTTAAACTTTCGACTCAAGAGAAATAGTAAATGCTAATTATCGATAAAATATGCTTACGTTGACGGAAAATTAAGTTAATGAATAGCTAATCAAATAGTCTTGTAAAAGTATTTTAATGAATGCGAGATTGAACTCATAACCTTTTAGTCAATGACACAATCTTATATCAATTGAACTATACTCGATTTGACAGTTTTACTAATAATTAATAACACAAATCTTAGATTTATCCAAATAGGTTTAAGTAAAAGGACTAGACACTCATAGTAATAATTATTATGGATTAAGTTAATGAATTCTACCATGACCTTTAAGGGGGCGTTTGGGTTTGACCCCTGTTTTGGGTTGGAAAGCTCTGATTTGGAAAGCCAAACCTATGTTACTCCTCCTAAGTCCTTCACAAACCCATGATTTTTCTTAAAATTACAATATATTAGTGGGGTCCATCATTTCTCTCTCCACATTTTTCATAATTATGGTGTGTCCCAACATTTTTCTATCAATTTTTTTCATTATTATAGTGGGTTCCACCACTTTTCTTTCAATTCCATCCCTCTAATTATAATTATATAGTTTTCTAATTATATTTATCTAAATAGCTCAAAATATGTTTAATTTTCTAGTGCTAAGATAAAAAAAAAATATTTAATTCGATTTACTATGTTAATATTTTGAAAAATAATATTTAATTTTTAAGTTAACAAATTAAAATTAAAAAATAATCATGGTTAATATTCAATGTGATTTTTTCAAATTACAAAATTAGATTTTTTTTTTTTTTTATGTGAAGCTTAAGAAATGTTTGAAATTATAAATTTTAGTTTGTATTTAGGGGACATATACTTGGAGAATATTATCCAAATACAAATGTAGGTTGTTGTTTCATTCTAATTGTTTTCAAACATTTGGTTTTTTTTTTTTTTTTTTTTTTTTTTTTTTTTTTTTTTTTTTTTTTTTCAAATATGTATTTAAAAAAAAAAACGGATTGACAAGACATGTTATGTTTTTGGAGACGTTTGAATGAAACATTAATTTTTTTAATTATTTATCCAAATATATATTTGATTCTTGTAAGCAATGTTTTGATAGTTGAAAATATTTTTCTTATTCTCAGACTATAGCATAAATTAAATACTTCATTCAAACGTCTAAAAAAATTACATATTGCATAAAAAATTCTATAATTCACAGAACATCCACCCGAAAATAAGAAGAAGAAAAAAAAAAGTAGCAAAAAGGAAAAAAAAAAGAATTTTTTTTTGTTTAAACCGGATTTCAAAACACTGCACCTCAAACACTGACTTTTGATTTTCAGACTTCCAAACATTGCACTCCAAATATTGTTCTATGATTTTCAAGCTTCTCAACATTGTACTTCAAACACCGTTTATGATTTTTCAGGATTCAGATCCCTTCCAAATAAATTTCAGAATTTTACTTAAGGGTTTTGAATCCAAAAACAGGGCCAAACGCCCCTAAAATAGTGGTGTCCACTCTTCAAAACATTGATTGAAAATACCAATAAATAAAATTTAAATTAATTAAATTGAATAAAATCCTCACACAGCCAATATCCAATGGGTCATTGCTAGAGAGCACTAACCCAACCCAGCTGATATCCTTTTACATATGCTGTTGGTCAATGAATCAAAATTCCACTTCCAAAAAAACAATAAAAAAAAGGAACAAAATAAACACCCAAAATATTTTAATTTTTTTTTTTAAAATGCATATATATTTGTCCCTCATATAGATCCAAATAATAGCTATGTCTCTCTTCCTCACCTTTCCAGTCCCACCAACAAACAAAAATAAAAATAATAAATTAATCATAAATGAATTTCATATTGGCACAGTGTTAGTTTTTGCAATTTGCATTATGTGATTTTCATGTGGATAATACAAACCCTTAAAAAAAAAAGACCAATTTTTCACAATTATTAGTGCTTTAACTTTTTTTTTCTCTCTTTTTCTATATGCTTTAATCAGCTATAAGAAGCCCATAAGCTCTCATCTTTTTTGTTCACCAGCCTCAAACCATTCAATATTATTGATATCTCTTACAAACATCTCATCAAGAGAGAGAAAAATGGGAGCTGAAATGATTCATAAAATGAAACCATACTTGGCTATGATTTCCCTCCAATTTGGATATGCAGGGATGTATATTATCACCATGCTTTGTCTTAAGAAGGGCATGAACCATTACGTTCTCGCCGTGTACCGACATGTCGTCGCCACCATTGTCATCTCCCCCTTTGCTCTTATCCTCGAAAGGTCAATATCCCCTCTCTCTATATAAGTTAATTATACGAGACACACTCTTGAACCTGTATTAAGGCTGAGTAACATCATCAACTATTTTTTTAACCTACTTTCTTTGTTTGTTATTTTATAGGAAAATAAGGCCGAAGATGACATTTCCCATCCTTTTACGAGTAATGGCCCTCGGTTTTCTCGAGTAAGAATCACATGCATAAACTCAGATGTTCTTATATTATTGACCATTTTAATTTTGTTTTAATTATTATGATTTTGGATGAAATTAAAACAGGCCTGTGTTGGATCAAAATCTATACTACGTGGGTTTGAAACTTACCTCAGCAACATTCACTTCTGTCACAATCAATATTCTCCCTGCTGTAACCTTCATTATGGCTCTCATTTTCAGGTATTTTTATATATTTTTAAATTTTGGGTTATTTTAATTTAATTTGACGATTTAGTTTGTTCAAAAGAGCTTTTGAATTTTCTGTCTATTTTCCGCATCCTTTCATTGGATAATAATATAATTTATTCACTGTGCTTTTGAAAGTTATTGATCCGATTACTGATTAAAATGTAATTAATTGAAGACTAGCTAAATAAATAAATAAATAAAAAATGCTACCTAATTGGATTAATTCAATAATTTATAAAGTTGAGATCATGTTTTTACATTTTTTTTTTTCCTTTCAATATTTAAAATGATTTGAGTTAATATTAACCAGGCTGGAAAGTGTGAACTTCAAGAAGGTCCGTAGCATTGCAAAGGTGGCAGGAACGTTGGTGACGATTGGCGGAGCAATGGTGATGACTCTATACAAAGGGCCGATTGTGGACATATTCCACGGCCATGGACGCCATGCCGCCCACCAAAACAGCAACGAGTCCGCCGACCAACATTGGGTACTCGGTACCCTCATGCTCCTCGGCAGCATCGTCGGTTGGTCCGGCTTCTTCATCTTGCAAGTAATTACATATTCTCTCTTAATCTAACACCAACTCATCACCACAATTGCTCCCTATCAATCAACACCCAACCTCATAATCAAACTTCACATGTTTAATTTGTAGTCCTTCACACTAAAGAAGTACCCGGCGGAGCTGTCCTTGACCGCCCTCATATGCGTGGCCGGCACCGTGGAGGGCTCCATTGTCACGCTTATTATGGAGCGCGACTTTAGCGTGTGGGTCATCGGATGGGACTCTCGTCTTCTTGCCGCCGTTTATACGGTAAGAACACAACATCTAAGTAAATGAGAATCAGTAACTCGTGTATCTTATAAAGATTGTGAGGTTCCATCATTTTTTTGACGTGGGACGGTCCAGAACAAATTATTCTACTTGTGTTTGTTTAACTTGACACAACTTTTTTTTAGGGTGTGATATGCTCTGGACTTGCATATTACATACAAGGTGTGGTGATTCGGGAACGTGGCCCAGTTTTTGTTACCTCTTTCACCCCTCTCTGTATGATCATCACGGCCATCCTTGGCTCCATTGTTTTGGCTGAGCAAATTCACCTTGGAAGGTCATTTTTATTCATTATAACATTCATATTTGTGTTTAATGCGACTTTCAAGTTTTAAAAACAATCAAATAAGTCCTTAAATTAGAGTGAGGAACATATTAATCTTGAAGTTAAAAGTTAAAAGTTTCTTTAATATAATCGTCGAGAGACAACCGGGTTGTCTCGACGGATGGAACAATCCATCGAGACAACCCTTTGTTTTCTCAACGGTTTAGGAAACCGTCGAGATAGTGGTCTTTTTCGTCGAAAATAAATCCGTCGAGAGAACCATAAATTCTTGTAGTAACATGTTAGAAAAAAAAAAAATTGGTTAAATTAAAGTTGAAAAATATTTTTGATCTCAACTTTCATGAAACTAAAAATTTAGTCTCAAACCTTTAATATATAACAATTTAGTCTTTAATACTTTCAAATTTATAACAATTTAACCTTTATTTTTTAGTAACCATCAACAGTTACTTAGTGGTCATGATCTTGTCACTATTAAAGTCGTATGAATTAATTTTCTATCGCTTTTCTTGGCAACCAAAAAAGAAAATTAATAAAATTTACCTTCCAAGAAATTAGTTTAGTTGGTAACTACAAATTATTTTCTAATAAAGATAGGATTAAAGTCCATTGATATATACAATTCATTTAAAAAAATTCAAAATTCACAATCTTCTCTTTTGTATTTTGTTTTACAGCATAATCGGAGCTGTTTTCATAGTGATGGGGCTCTACTTGGTGGTGTGGGGGAAAGCCAAGGAGCATCTAAACAAATTAACGAGTAAAAAAGGCTCCGCCGCCACCGCCACCGAATTACCGATCACCGCCGCCGAGACGGAAACCACCACCAGCGCGGTCACCGCGGAGCGTTGTTCATCGAAGGCTCCACCGGCGTGAGAATTGTGAGAGCTGTCGAATCATGAAGAAATGAAAGAGGCGGCCCATTTTCATTTTGTCAACTTTTTCGTTTTTTGTTTTTAACTTTAATTTTCTCATCAGCATCTGTCTGTAGAATATATATATAAAAATGTTGGTGTGTGTGTTTTTTTTTATGGGTTTAAAATATAAATGTACTATGTACGAGCTTTGGCTCGTATATTTCTTCTCTCTTTTGAATATGTAGATATGGGACTTCAAGTTTCATTATGATAATGTTATAATTAAAGATCATGTAATTCTACATATATATTTTTGCTGTCTCTCTTCAACACAATACTTCCTAGTTTTAAAAGTTACAATTTTATCCTTATTGGTTTGTTAAAACCTCGTAAATCGTTTGTACGGTTAGAAGCCACTAAGGGATCGAGTATGTTACAAGATAGCTAACTGACACATACTGATCAATTTTTTAATAGACTTTAATTTTAACGATAGAGATGAAGACTAACTTAAACTAATTAATATGGATTAAATTTCAAATTTCAAGTTTCTCCAAAATCATAAAGACCAACTTTATAATTGAATTGTGATTTTTTTTTTTTATGGGTAAAAACACAGGGGATGAAGACAACTTGTGAAGTTTAAGAAAGTTGGACATGTCTTGAAGTAACCTTTAATTTGTTCAAATGGTATGGAGCCACCTGGTCGTAAAAAGCTTGTAGGGGCTCACCATTCTCTATCTTTCCATGTACATTCTTTTAGATCCAACTAAAGTGAGAGCCTCATATGATTGTGTTGCAATTGATTGTCTTATCTCTGTGTCGTTTTGCAATAAGATAGATACATGTTTGTTCCATCAAACAACAATATTGTTAAACACAACGAATTTAGACCTTTTCTACCGTATGTTATTATTTTTTTGTTTCACCCAAAAAATTTTATATTATTGGGAGATTGTTGTCCTTCCTTATGTACCACACTCAAAATTGAACTATACGAAATCCTTTTAAATGACCTCTCATGAAGTTTATTACACTCGGATTGTTTCCTCTCCTGACCAATGTTTGACTTTGTTAGACTCCTAACAAATATAATTATATCGTAGAAACCAAACTAACAAAAAATTATAACTCAATTGAAACTTCTTAAATACATAAATCAAAATAATAAACTCAAATGACAAAAAAAAAAAAAAAAAAAAAAAAACGTAAATTTAACCTCAAACAAATAAGACCTTAATGTATTTCCTTAGTTTTGGTCCATCTAAAATTTGAAAATTATAAGATTATATATATTGAAAACATTATTGTAAAATGTTGTATTTTTCTTGTGAGCTTTTTATTGTTGGGGTTAAATTAGGGTTTTTCAGTCATGACCTTCTCTTGAGTTTCGTAATGTTTTTGGACCCCACCTTGAACATAATATTTTTTTGTCTTTTTGTTGACCTCATTAAGACTTCGCTTTATTGAACACCAGCACCATTTTGAATTTTTTTTTGTAATGCCCTTTGTTGACCACGAGGATACTATATATAGTCGTCTCCTTGCAGTCGTGCTCACGATGGGTATTAGCATAATTTTTCTTCGCAATCGTTCTGAGCAAACGCGTGTTCGTGCTCAATAAAGGTAAAAAAATATGCATTTTAAAAAATCGAATCAATTGACATTACGATTACCTTAAAATAGTCCAATTAAACTACTATAGATAAATAATAAAATTAAATTTTAAAAGATTCTCACTTGGGAAACTAAAGCGTAGGAACCAATTTGAATAAAAGGGGTGGAATCCTATTACAAGTTCAACGTTGGACATGATGAGATTCTGAAATAAAAGAGAATGAACGTGGAAATGAGACTATAGTACATTCACTTTTAATTTAAAAAGAACTCAACATTTATTGATGGGATTAAACAAACTTGCATTCCTTGTCCAAAAGGATGATATGAAAAGGCTAATAATATGAACGAATCTTTCATCTTTTTTAGAGGAATCTTTCATCTTTTTTTTAGAGGAATCTTTCATATATAATATACGTTGGCAAATCTCTTATCTCATACTTCGAATGACCAATCACGTAGTCTCGCTAGATCACATAATAATATCAACCAATATTTCATCTTTTTTTAAGATATTATTGTATATGGGCTTTATTGTTCCGATTTTTTGTCCACCTTGTTTAGGTTATTAGAAGTGCTATATATATAAATCTTCTAATCGAATATAATAAATCAGGATTCTCTTATGTCCGTGTGTATGGACATAGCTAACGCATTTTTAATGAACCATAAATATATGTGTGTTATTTTTCGTTTGCTTCTTTGTTTGTCGATTATTTCTCAATTATTTTTGTTTTATAATATATATATATAATTATATAAAGTAGTGTGATATACCATGTTTTTTGTTGAGTTGTTTATCCTTCTTTAAAATGATTCGCCAGTTAAAAAAAACAAAACAAAAAACTAATTATGAAACGAGGGAATAAAACTCAGGCGAAACTCTAGGCCAATGACTTAAAAAAAATAACAATTATTTTTGTAGGAGCAAAGCTTAATGCAAAATACAAACCTAAACAGTTACTAATTCATTAAAAATAATAATTGTTATTCCTGTATTCTTAGGTTGTTAGGATGATCTACCTTATATTACTCACATTCTCAAGCAATGAAATTTTTTTTTGAAAAGTAATTAAGTTATTATTAATGCTTGCCACAAAAATCTAAAATAATATTTATACCTCTGGTATACATTAGAAAAAAACTAATTAACACTATCTATCTATGTATTTAAATCATAACATATCTTTCAGCCAAAAAGAGCATGACTCATCTGACATATGTATATATTGACGACCAAAAAGTATGTAATTCGAATCTCTCACCCTCAATTCTTGGAAGAGGAAAGACGAAATAAATAGTTATAGACTTTAAAATAAAAAATATATAAATAATTCAGTCCATAAACTTTAGTTTGTTGCAAGGTTTAGTCTTTTTACTTTCGATCCTAAAACAATTAAGATCCGATTTAATAATCATTTATGTATTTTTTTTTTTTTTAAAAAAAATCCAATCAACAACTATTAAAAACGTATAAACATGAGTTTGTAAAATACATCACCAAATATGTACCCAATCTCTAGTCAAACTGACGTAGAGCAATTTCGATAGGTACGTACAACAAAGCAATATTTGTCATATTATGCACCGAGTGATCTCTATGTACATAGAGAAGCCTATGTCATACGTTCACGCATAACACTATCTTACCAAATTATAACTGTTATGTCCCTCAAATATTCTTGTTTCAAATCTCTCATTGGATTCTCTTTACCCACGAATTTTGCTTTTCCTCAAATATTTTCTTCTCCTGCCTTTCCTCCATGCAAACCCTCCTTCTTCCTTTCTTTTTCAATTATTCTCTTTCTTTTATTTTATTTTATTTTTAAACAAACTTTGGCACGTGTCAAAAATTTTAACCACCACAACCCCACTCCACAAAGGCACACGTGCCAAACAAAAGTCCATTCAATTTTTTTTTTATATTTTTTTTTTCAAAATTAATTTGAATATATTTTTCTTTTCTTTTTTAATCTTTATATTTGGGTTCTTGAGGATTTTTTTAGTAATTTGTTTTTGTTTGTTTTGATGTTTTTTTTAAAGGGAATTAGATTGAATAAGAGAAAATGAAATAAAATTAAAAGGGTTTAATTGTTTAGAGAGGAAATCAATTGAAGAATAGAAAATTAAATTGGAATTGAGGGTGGAATGAAGCACTGAAAAAAAGAGGGAAGGAGATGAGATGAAGGAGGAAAGAAACACTCGTCATTACCATCCGACAAGGCTAGACAAGGCTAGCAACAAAATATTATAATATTGAGAGAAAAAACCAATTTTGACCATCAACTTTATATTCATTTTAACCCTGAAATTTTATTGTCTTCTACTCATTCTCTTAAGTTCCGAAGTTTAAATTCTCCTGCAACTCAAAAAAAATCAAAAATCAAAAAAATCAAAAGTAAAATGTTATAAAATTTTCGATTTGTTTCAAATGTTGAATATCTATAAAATAAACGTGTATAAAAATTGAAGCTAAAAATTCATAGAACGCAAGTAGTAGTGGATGCACGTAGGGGCATGGGCACGATTCCCCCTTAAATAATTATGTTTATATATTGGGATAATCTCCCAAATGACCAAAAGTAATATTTTCAAATAGGTCTTAAAATTTTTAAATTTTTATTTATATTTTTGATTAATTTTAAATATTAGTATGCCCCTCATTAATGTGCCTATTTTCATACAAAATAAAATTATTAGGTATTAAATTTCATTTTTCGTATTTACTTAAAAAAAAAACATTTTCGTAATAAATTTTGATTTTCTCTCTCATTTAGTGTATTAATGTGTCAATTTCATGATTCCATTTTATCACTCTCATAATTTTTTTTAATCTCTCATGTCAAATTTAGTGTATTAAATTTTTCAGTGTATTAAATTTCATTAGTGTATTAAATTTAGTGTAATTTTTTTCTCTCTCATAGTCAACGCAAATTGAGTGTATTGAATAAATTTCGATTGTATCTCTCATTTTCTCTTACCATTTATTTTTTTACCATTTAATTCTTTTTTTTTTATATATAACCACCATATATACTTATATAGACTTCATATATGAGTATTTTTTTTAAGCGAACATACATATATACTGCATATATACTTATAACATATATATATATATATATTTTTTTTTATATATATCCACCATATATATTTCATCTATGACTATATACTCATACATATTGCATATATACTTATAGATAATATGTATTGTTTTTTATAAAATATATGTAATTTTTGTATATACTCATCATATATACGGATATATACTTCATATATTGGGTATATATGGTTATATACCTCATATATACTTATAGATATTGTGTATTTTTTTAAACAAAATATATGTATTTCTTTATATATATTCACCTTATATATTTCATATATGAAAAATATATATGGCGGAGAATTTTTTTTTTAGGTCTGAATACGAGGAGGGAGAACACAATTTAAATGAGGAGAGAGAATACGGTTTTAACGAGAAGAGAGACGTGATTAATGCAAATTTTATGATTTCAATTTTTTTTTCCCCTTAAATGAGTTTGTTTTACTTTTTATTTTATTTTATTAAAATGTTATAGAAAATTCAATATAAAATGTTAGAGAGGTTGAAGGGTATGAAAGTAATTGCAGCCCAACTTTTATGATTTTTTTAAAAATAGTTAGACATTGTTGATAAAAATAGGAAGTGAAGACATTAATATAATATCATGGGCATAAAGTGACTATTTATGTAGTTATCCCTTATATATTTGTAAAGCAAAATGCAGATATATAAACATTTTTTTTTTTTTGTTGGTTTTGTGGTCTTATGGGGCACGCCTGATAGCTTTTGGCCTGAGTTCGATTCCAGAATCATAGGAATTTAGATTTTTTGTTCCATTTTTTTTTTTTTTTTTTTAATTTTACAAATTTATCATTATATTATTTAATTTTAATATGCTGCATGATGTATGACCTAGTAACCAAGAGGTCGTAGGTTCAATCCCCACCTCAACATGTTGTAAAAAAAGAAGAAGATATAATTGAATATATATCATTTTTTTAATCAATTTTATTTAATTATTTATGAGCTTTCAATTTTGTATTAAAAAAAATCTTAGGTATATTATTATTTTTAAAAAATAGTTGTTCTATTAGAGAGATTTAATTTTATCTCTAATTGAATCTTAAAATTTTTTTTGCTTCTGATTTTCTGATTTAGGGCTCACGAAGATTATGTTGGAATTTGATTCCACTGAAGCGTTAAAAGCTCTTTCCCATCCACATTATTTTTTTTAATGAAATTAGCTGCTGGACCAAAGGAAGCTTTAGACATTTTGGCCTCTTTTGATTCTTACCACCTGCTTCATACAAATCGGGCTGGAAATAATTTAGCCCATAAAATTGCTTCTAAAGCCCGTAGTTTTATTTTCCCACTGTTTGGGTTAACAATTTTTTTTATTGGTTGATTTTTGAGGCCCAAAAAGACTTCTTCTCTTTTTCTTGTGAATCTTAATAAATTGTCTCCTTTGTTCAAAAAAAAAAAAAAAAACCTTAAAATTTTAATTTTGTATTAAAAAAATGTCGAATAGGCTTAGACACACAATTAAAATTTATGTTTAATAGAACATTTAATTTTTAAATTTTATAATATGTTTCTATTGGATAAACAATTTAAAATCTATGGATGTATTAAATATAAAATCGAAAGTTTATGGATTTATTAGACACACTTTAAAGTTCTGAGATCATATAGGCACAAATGCAAGACTAAATTTGTAATTTAACCTTATTTGAATTGTGTCCCTCTCATATAAATTTTTGGATCCGGCGCAAACCCTAAATAAATGAATAAAAATAAAACAACAAATTGCACTAATGCGGATTCAAACCGCATAGCAGCTTCATACTTCTTTTAGAAAAAATAAAAATAAAATCAAAGGTAGCTTCATACATCAAAAAAATCAAACTATATCGTATATTTCATATAAGATTTCATGCAAGACCATCATAAATTTCAAATAAAATTTAAAATTGCATAATTTCCCAAATAAATCACTACAAAATATAATGTTTACAACAATTGTATTGCAATATATACGAACATCATTGATTTTTTTAATCCATAAATCTCGGAAGATATATATATTTTTAAATATATCGCTAGTAAATTGTTAACTTGATCTTATAAGTTATAAATATAAAGTAAGTTTGGGAGTTCGTATTATTATTAAAAACGTTAGATTTATTAATTAATGAAGAATTAAAAATCTAAGATATCGACAGCGCGGGAACAAACTAGTTGATTCCCTCCAATTTGATCTTCCTTTTCCTCTTCGAGGTTCCTCACGTACTTCAGATCACGTTTCGTTACGAGCAATGCTTAAGTTCACTCTCACAGATTCTCAAATTATTTCAAAACCCTAATTCCCAATTTTCACTCAGCCGATCACTGACACTTGGGCGTAAATTCATGGAGATTCCGGCTGAGCAATCGGGGAATGCGATGGAGGTTGACGCCACTGAGATCGACAAACGAGAGCTCAGAAGTGTTCGCCGCCGACTGGTACAGTCCACGCTGCTTCCTCACAAGCCTCCAGAACAGGAAGAGAATGGAGGAGATCAAGAGGAGGAGAACAATTGTGCTGAGGAGGAGGAATTATGCGGGAGTCAGGGCAAGAAGAAAAGGAAGTCGAAGGAAAAGACGACTCCAAAGAGGACGCCTCAATCGAGAAGCGCGAAGACAAAGACGACTCCAAAGAGGACGCCTCAATCGAGAAGCTCGAAGAAGAAGGTGAAGTAGATTTAATTGGACGAA
Organism: Herpetospermum pedunculosum; assembly: GCA_028017165.1. NCBI lineage: Eukaryota > Viridiplantae > Streptophyta > Magnoliopsida > Cucurbitales > Cucurbitaceae > Herpetospermum > Herpetospermum pedunculosum. The sequence goes on from CM051522.1 coordinate 87,379,393, forward strand.
TTACTACTCTAATTTCATTATGATTGTCGATAGGCCTGAGAATAGTTGTAGCATGAATAGTTCAGTTAGCCTAAATTACTCGATGTTTGAGTTGGGATAATGCTGGAATTAGGCACTGAAATTCGATATACGAGATATTTTTTTTTTTGTTTTTTTTTGGGCAATTTCAAATTGGAAAATGTCTGAACCTCTACATAAAACTATATTCTTCTCAAAGATGAAATAATTGTATTTTACATACAGCAGACAAAGGAGAAGCGAGCCGTAAACTTGACGCCAAAGAAAATTTTGGATTTTGAGGAGGCAACCCCAACAATTCCCGACTTGCGGATGGAGGCTAAAATGATCAGAGAGGTAGTTTTATAGCTTGTTGTCGCTCTCTCACAAATTTAAGTTCTTACACAGGGTCAGCAAGGATAGCACACCTTTTAGTTCTTATACAAGGCTGCTAAGTTTCAGCATGTCAACTATGAACTCGTGTTCTGTTAGTTGGCTAGTTTGTGTTCTCATGATGTGCTACTTGTAGAGATTTGAGTTTATATCTCGGGTTTGGAATTTCCACTCGTGAATTTGGAGTTTGAATATGAAGTGACTATTTGCATTTATCTTTGTTTAATGTCGTGACATTATATAATTAAATCTCCAGCCTTATGCCCTTGTTCGCATGATCAGGAAAATTCACGGATGTTTGCAGGAAGGCAAATACATCCCTTCTTTTCATCCCTAAACGCAGGGAGGAAAAGTCAAGAGGCATCGGCAGAGAGAGGGGGAACTGTTGAGAGAAAGAAACGTGGAACTGATTGTAATCCAATTCACGTCTATGAAAGAACTGGGGTATGGTTTTCTTGTCATAACTTTATTTAGAGCATGCAAAAAATACAAAGTTCTGCCACAGACTATCATTTGTGAAGTTTAGTGCATGCAAGAAAAACTCGGATCATCTCAAATTATTCTCTAAATATATTTGTATGATAGCAGTATCCAATAATACATATTTAACACTACCCCACCCACTCTCTTTCATTTCTTCCATTGGTAACTCACTGCCCTTGACTTAGTATTCTCCTAAAAATGTGGAAGAGTAGATCTTTTATTTTTCATCCAGGGTGATAATATTGATAATACCATGCAGGATGATGAACTATCTCCAGACTGGAAAAACTGGACATTCATTGACAGAAATATTGTAAATAATGATCATACATTACAAGACGCTTGTTCATCAGTATTTGAAGGCTCTGTTAAGTCCTTAAGTTTAGACGACCTTCCAATTGTATTGCCATCCTCCGATTCTGCTCCTGGTGCAAATGAGGAGCCCATGGATCATGGTTCCATCGAGCAAGGATGTGTTAAAGAGATAACGTCAACTGTATACAATGTGGATGCTGACAAGGAAATAATGCTCCATCACCTCCTAAGTAGTGCAGAAGTGGTATATTTCATCATGCATTCGAGTGTTACTTTCCTTCTTTCTCTACTTTTGAAAATTGAACTCGTTTCAACTTCACAAGTTGTAACTGCCAGTGTCTATTTTTGAACTAAAATCATCTATTTCTCGTGAATTATTGTTAGGATGGTAACCTGAATAAAACACGCGGGCTTAGTGATTCTGAAGCAAGGCCAATTCTTGAGCATCAAAGTAGATTTCTTCAGGACAGGTTATAACTATTATGATCTCTCCTTGTTCCTAGAGAACCATGAGTTGATTTACCTTTTTAGTTTGACGTTCTACAACTTAGTCTAAAATTTTGCATGTAGTTCTGTGTTGTGGGTTGATTTTTAGTATTGTCCCCCGTCTTTTCCTGCTTATTTTTACAGGGAACCTTTTCTTTTTAAATTACCAAAGAAATTAATTGATATGAGAGGTGGAAGATGCATCCTATGCAGAACTGTTGAATCATAATTTGAAAATGCTGCGAATACTTATGGCTTCAATGTATGATACCGCTAGCAAATGTGTGCTCATTTCACTTATTCTTTTGACAAGTATAAATATTCCTCCATTTAAGGGAATGAGATTTTTAATATATAATTTGGTTACTGTTTCTTGTTAAAAAAAATAATATAATTTGGTTACTTTACTGCTCATTATGTTGCTGCTGTCAGTTTATTTCTACTATTGGCAAGCAAACTTGAAGTGAGGTCTATTCATAATTTATATGAGGGAATTCGTAGTTTTATACCTTCATAGTTTTGTTATGTCTTGGATTATATTATTGTTGTTCGATTAATGCATCATACATTCTTATGAATGGCTCCTTGCATTTCTAAATGTTTCAACATTTCAGTGGTAATTTTCAATAGGAATCTTTGGTGTATGGGGAGATTTTTATGTTTTTCTCAAATCATTTATGCTTAATTTTCTGCTTGCCTTTTTCCTATTATTTGATTCTGCAATTAAAAAAAATGTTTTGTAATAATAGAATGCAGTCCTACTACCTTCGTTGTCAAAGAAGCCGTCCCAAAAATTGTTTATGGACATACAAATATCAGCCGAAGATGGCCATGGAGGTTGGCTACCAAGTCTATATTTGCAACAAAGCTTTCTGGTTTTTGTGTTCTTCTATTACTCTGACACATGGTTTTGCAGGTATGTGGTAATCTCGAATCAGTCAAGTTCTTGAGTGAGTGGCTGCATCTCTGGTATGAAAGAAATTCACAGAACAACAAAGATTTTGTTGGAGGGAGAGGGAATAAATTCCAGAAGCAAGATAACAATGATAACTGTTCTCAGAGCGATTCTGACTATGAAATTCCAGATGGAGAGAATAGCCTGAAGAATGTTCTCCTCGTCACGGGATCATATGGGGTATGCAGGAACTCACTATTATCAAATATTACCTGATCTGTGTTTACGTTTGTTTGGATTTTGTAATTTTCATTGAAACAAAGTGAATTCTTTTCTATACAGTTTCTTTCTTTAGTCTTGATCATATCTTAAAGCTGGTTTTGTGCAACTCCGTAAGGTTGTTTTTGTTCATCATTGTAAATGCAAAAAAGTAAATTATTAATTTTTTTGGCCGTTATATGTTTCTTTGCCATTTTATTGCACAACAAAAGCTCTTCTGTATATTTTCTACTTGTATGGTGTTATATGGCTATGAAAGCGACTGAAATGTTTGTTTTGAGGTGAAGCTGAGCCATATTTCTAATGTAATTTTTTTAAGCATATTTCTAATGCAATTAGTCTTTAGTTCTTGCAAATTATCATATTGGAAAAGCATCCCTAGTTGAATATCGAATACTTGTTTTTAATGTTTCATTTGTCCTATAGAATGAATGTTCAATTGAGGAAAATTTGTTATGAAGGAAAGACTAATTTAATATGAATTTGCAGTGTGTTTTATCCTATATACCAATTCATTTACTCAAAATTACTTTTCTTTCTCTCTTTTTTAATTTTTTTTATACTTTTATTCTAAAAATAAATAGGAAACAAAATTTAATAAGAGTTAAAAGATTACCCTGTTCCATTGGCAAGAATTTTCAAAAGGCCATAGTCACAAAAAGTCTTACGCAAGGCATTCCCAAAGGAGGAAACAAAAGTACGATACTCTAAAAGGACCCCAACCTTCTTTTCTTCTCCTGACGAGTCTCTTCTCTTACCTTCTACAGTTCTATCCAGAATTTCTACAAGCATTTTTATATTTGGGGATCAAAACATGGGTACTTTGACTTTGTTGGATATCAGTTAAGTCAAGACAAAGATGGCCCTTTTTTGTGGGAAAGGGAATAGCCTTTTAATTTGCCTCAAGACTTTTGCATTTCTGCTCTAGTTCTTTTTATGGTGCATGGTTTTGATTTCTATGTAATTGGTAATGCTACTTAAGGTGTTTATAAAAAAGTTGTAGTCTTTAGATGTTTAAGCAAAAAGAGAAAGAAAGAAGGAAAATTAGAGATGTAAATAGTCAAGAAGTTAAATGGAAAATGTAAGTCTTTGGTTCAGTTTCTTCCTCCAATAGCAACTTCATTGATTTCTTTGAATTTCAAGGTAGTGGCCTATATGGTTTACAGTTATAATGGCTTTTCTTGCTGGCCTCTTTTATTGGGCTCTTAATATTCTGTTGCCTGTGGGGAAGTAATTTTTAGAAGAACCCATTTAATATTATCAATCCAAACTGTGCTTTATATTCTAAATACTCTTCAAGCTGAAGATCCTTTATCTCTCTCAAGGATTGCAGGTTATGAATGTGGGAACTGATTCTCTTTGCTGTTCATGATTTTTCTATTTGGTTAAAATATTACTATATGTTTGCAGAGTGGGAAAACTGCAGCCATTTATGCTTGTGCTGAAGAGCATGGTTTCAAGGTTTTTGAGGTAATGCTAATTTTGGGATTTTTTTCTTCCATTAGTCTATTTCTCTTGTTTTGTAACGATAGTTGCTGAATTTAAATCTTTAGCCCTCAATTTTCTCTTAGTTATAGATGCAAAAAGATATTGGTTAAATTAGATTTTATCAGTGATGTTGCGTAACATGCACATTCAATTAATTATAAAATGTTTATCCCTCTATTAGCCAAAAGTAAAGATTATGTAGGTTCTCATCAATTATACCAATGAACTATTGTGCTTTGCCAAGTGAATAAACTTGGCAACAAGGAATTTGCTGCTGCTAAACTTGAATGATTTTGTTTTGGGCAATAGATGATACAGAAAGAAGCCTTTCATTTTTTTGAATATGTTGGGGATATATCCTTCATGTATGTACAGTTGTCTTCCTAACTCTCCAAATGACTAAAGATTCACCCATCAGAGGTCAAGACAATGTAAAAAACCATCTTAGAAACTTGACTATGTGTGAATTGGGACTTGGGGTGTAGGAGGAACCTCTTTGGAAGAGAACTTGAGAATTGGATCAGACTTAGAGATAAAATTGCAGTGGTTGGTCTTTAGTTCTAACAAAGAGGGAAGCTTAAATATCAGACTTCTTTGCTCCCTTGCCCATAGAAGCTTAAATATCCACAATTGGTTTAAAACTGGGCTCTTTATTGTACTGTCTTCATCTTCTTAATGATGCAACCCCAAAAGACCAATCCCTCATCAGTTTGTAGCCAAAGGGTAGTTTTTCTTAATGAATATTTTGATATGCCTTTTAGCCAAGATCCACGTGAGAGCTTTTGCTGTAATTTTTATTGATAGAAAGAAATTAAAGGACTTTTTATGACAAAAAAGGATTCCTTAGGTAGTTTCTGTAACTTTGCACAGTTTCCAGTTTGATTGGTGTACTTTTTTGTAACTTTTGTTGTTGCTTTTATAGATGGAAAGAAATCAAAGGACTTTAATTTTTAATTTAAAGAAAACATAGTTCTCTTTTGCTTAACCTTGATTGGAGGGCCTTCTTGCAATAGATTCGTTATGGTGGTGGTCTCCTCTACCCCCAGCCTCTATGTAGTAACTCCTTTTTGACTGATGGTTTATAAATATAAATATTGTTTCTTATTAAAAAGTAAACTTGACTGTGTCTAATATACTGTCCTTCAGTTCAATGCATCTGCCATTCGAACAGGAGCTATTCTTAAGCAGAGGATTGGAGATTTTTTACATTCTCGTCAGCTAAAATGGTTCGTTCGCTTTAAATTATGGCTTAGATTTCTCCATGTTATAATTTCTTTCATAAACTTTACGATATTGCTCGTTCTGCATGTTTTTGGTTACTTGTAGTTTTTTAAAATTTTATTTTAAATTTCAATGTCTGGTGCATATTTATTGCTGATTTCTCCTTCAAAAAAGAGCATCAACCAACTATAAATTCAGCTCTATCAAATTCTTCTTTTTGCTGGCCATAAATCTTTTTCAGAATGATTGAAAAGATTATCTTGCAGGTCATTAAATAACTCCCAGGGGTGGAGGAACAATTTTATTGAGAAATGTCCCTCCTCTCTTCAAGAGAGTACAGCAGCCAAATATTCAGCCAATGAGGTGATTGAACTCGTCACTTTATCAGACGATGAATCTAAAGATAACATTAAAGGTGTTGGAGAATTTGAATACATGGCATCTGAAAGCACCAGCAGCCAAGGTGAAGCCAAGCCTTTAATTCTTTTAGAGGACGTGGATATCATTTTTCTTGAGGATCGTGGTTTTATTTCTGCAATTAAAGAGATTGCTGACACAGGAAAGGGACCCATAATTTTGACCAGCAACAGTAAGAGTGCTTACTTGTGGAATTAATTTCATTTCGTAGGAATTTTATAGTTTACAATGATGGATTCACTCTTGTTTTTATCCTTGAACTATAGATGGAGATCCTGTTCTTCCTGATCATTTGGACAGGCTACAGGTCTCTTTTATACGACCATCATCAACGGAACTACTCAGCCATTTATATAAGGTGTGTGCTTTTGGCTCATCTACTCGGTCTTTCTTATTTGATTGCTAATTGGACAGTTTTCTTGTAATTCACCTATAGGTGCCCGTGCTTCTGCTCCCTTTATTTCATTGGAAAATGTTTCTCTTCTCAAATATTACTTGAATTTCCATTCAGTTGATTTATTATTGTTTCCCTTTAAGATTTGTGCTTCTGAAGGAGTTGGCATCCAACCATGCTTTCTTGAGCGTATTATTCATTGTTGCCACAAAGATATACGGAAAACCATTATGTATCTTCAGTTCTGGTGCCAGGGTAGAAGATTTAGAGGTCAGTCATTCTTTCCAAGTACAAATATGATTATCACCGTTAAATCTACCTTTTCTCTTGTATTTTTCTTTTACATCATTTTGGCTGTCTGTCTATATGACCACTCTTTGATTTCATAGTCAAAGCTAATCACTTGTGGTTCAGTGACACGAAGGGTTCTTTGCATCCTCAAAGCTTACCCTTACCTTGAAAATAGTTTAGCCTGTCATGTAATATGTGCTTGATGTGCAGTAAGGCAACATTAACTGTTCTGATAGTGATAGCTATTGCAAGATTTTGATCCTTTTTTAAAATTAAAAGAAAGTTATTGGAGACCAAAGGGTTTTAAAAGTTTATAAGTTTTCAAGGATTTGAAGCGAGGACCTTGAGGACCTCAGAAGTATTATCTAGACAGAAGTTGATACATACAATTTCATTACTTTAATAAAATCTGTTTACTTTGTCAATTGGTTTTTCTTTTTAAAAAAAAAATATCTTTTCAAAAAAACTTTAATAAAATCTGTTTGCTTTCAAAAAAGGAAAACCAAACATAGGAAAAAATAGAAAAGAAAAAGAAGTTGATACATATAACAGCCATAAATTTTATGGTTTATCAATATATTTTAAGAGGTAGGTTCCGTTCATTGTCTTGCCAATTTGGGGTGCAAGTGGGCCGTTTTAGGTTAACTTTTTGTCAAAACGAACTCTGGAGTGCAACCCATCAGTTTATTCTTCTCCCCACCCCCTGGCTCGGGGCTTTCACCCCTACTTGCCATACACCTATGGACAAGTTTAGGTAGCAATTCCTTTAATATACATTGAGATATACTTGCATGACAAGCAACTACATCCTATAGCAAATTACAGTGAAGATAGCAGTGGGCTAGAAGAAACATAACATAGCGATGCTTCTACAGGGTTTCTTGAGCTAATATATGTTTAATTTCTTATACATAATTAGCAGATTTGAATCTTTTTTAGTGTTTATACTTGTACGCTTCCCAGGACCCTCTTGGCATACTTTAAGATGAAAAGTTTCTTGCTTGTTCTAAGGCAAGAGATATATTAAAGGTGCCATTTGAGTGAAAATGTTTAATTTAAAATAAAAATATAATTATATATTATAAATAGATTGGAATAGTAACATTTTCATGATTAGGCATAAATACACGTTTATTTAATAAAATTTACTTCGTAGTTCACTTGTATTTTTAATAGATAATGAGTGAGATATGATAACAAGATAAATATGTTTACACAAGAACTAGAAAGATGTTGAAGACTCCCTTTCTTCACCGAGATGTAAAAAAGTGACCAAGGTCTCACTGCTTGCTATGGATGATCGTAGGTGCATTTAGTGTACTTGCTTTGCTCATTGGCACAAGCAGCTCCCTTGAAAACACTAATGGGAAGACTTTTTTTAACACAATATTTGCTTATTTTAGGGGTATATAGGGGAGGGGTTGGTTGGCGTCAATATCTTTTAACACTATGCAATTTGCATGTGCAACTATTCCCCAACCCCTGCAGACACGTGCTCGCACACACAAACCATCATCTTCTACCGTTCCTCAGTTTTCTTTACTATTATTGGACTCTGCAATGCTTTAACTGAAACAAGGTTATTGCTTCACTAAATGCAGACCCTGATGCTTTTGGAAAGAAAGTATTTGAACTGATTTTTATTTGTGTTGATCATTTATCTTACGGATGTATTTTATTGTGTAGATAAAATTCAGAAAAAGTATGGCTCACTTTTATTTGATCTTGATGCTGGGCATCAGATACTGCCGGTGATAATGCCGTGGAGTTTACCATCTCAGTTATCAGAGCTAGTTGACAAAGAGATCACAAAGTCGTTATTAAGAATGGAAACAACTTCTTGCTTGTTGAAGGCAAGTGAAGGTGAATTTTATGAAGAGGAAATGCAGAATGGTCTGCGCTATCAAAATTATGAAGACAGCTATCTTTTAGAAGCCAAGAAGGCAGCAATGTTGAGTAGGAATGGCTCTATTCAAGATCACAATGAATTTGCAGTTCAGTTTGATTCTGCCCACGGATGTTCTGATATTTCAGGAACCCCTATTCCTTTATCTAGGCACAAGCGCCGAAGAAGGCTGGATATGGTGGTGTCGTCTGATTCTGAAGATGTGCCTATCAACAAGGAATGTTCTCTAGTACCAAATAACGATGACAGTATATTATCGTCTCACCATCCAGCATCTCCAAATTACTCAAGCCAATTAAATGGACTGCTTTATCATATGGCAGATAACACTGTTGAAGATCATTATCCAAGTTCAGAAACTGCAGGTTGTATACATGTGAACGAGATGTCCATGTCTCTTGCTACCTCATTCGTACCAGAATCAATATTTGTTCCTGAGACAATATTTGTTCCTGAGACTGAAATTCATGATACGGAGCTGTTTCCTGAAATTACATCTCATGGTGATGCTGGTGTCGCCAGTCTAGAAGTTTCTATGGATGAGCTTTTTCAGAATCTGTTATCAGTTGAAGCCAATAGTTTTGATTCACCTACACAGATTGTACAAGAAACTACCGCTGTGTTGGAAAGTCCTTGCAATGTATTTAACTTGTCTCGCCACGAGGGGGAAGGATTTACTTGTAATGGACATATGGAAAACATTATCAGAGGGTATCCTGTGATGGATGAGTGCAGCCGTGTAGACTTTAATAAGTCCAAGTTTGTAGAGAAACCTGAATTGAAAGTGTCGGCTGATTCGGTGCATGAATTGTGGAAACAACTTCGCCTCCATCGCTTAGATCTTCTTGGACATCATGTAATGCCAGAAAATCAAGAAACCTTTCAGATCATTGAACTAGTTCATAGAATGAGCCATCTAATTTCAGATTCGGACCTGTTGCTCTCTTCCTTCCGACCACAAGTAAGTGCTTTAAATTGCGGATATCACGAATTTTAGTGCCCATAATGTTAACCATATTTATTTTTAGGATATATCGGAGACACCAACATTTGTATCTGAGGAATCAGACTCATTCTTCTGGGGAGGTCAGCAATTGCAGATGGCATCTACAATTGCTCAGCATGGATTTTGCTTCATTGCGAGTGATATTGCTACCACGGCTTCTCGTGTGGGCTTGGATAGCACGTTGGATATTGTATCAGAGATGCTTGCCTCTTCATCTAATACAGCAGCATTGGGAAAATTAATGAGGCGTAATATGATGGAAAACTCCTCTTCCACTAAGAAGATTTCGGAACTCAGCCTTCCAGGAAATAGTCATATGCTAGGAAGGTAAGAGGCTGAAATCTCCTTCCACATGGATTTTTGCACATTTGCTAGGAATGATTTAGAATTTCAGCTGGCTGATTAACTTGTATCCTGATAATAATGAAAATTTTGAAATTGGTCTCACCGCAAAATATACAATACAAGCTGCAGTATTATGCTGACCTAAGTCATCTAATTAGCATGGGAAACACGTAGAATCCCTTAGAATCCATCCTATTCGACTAATGAATCGAATACGTAAGATGACTGTGAAGCAGCATATAAAGAATTTTATCTATGGTAACGGTATTTAAATATAAACATATTTTTCAGATTCGCCAAAACAAAATTAGCATTTTTTAGAGACTGACAACATAGTTTATTGATTAAGTTTTCATATTCCCTGATGAAGCAAATCTTCTCACACCTGTTTCTAAGTGAGCTTTTTTTTTCTTTTCTCACAACTCTTCTAAATGTCTTATGTGCAGAGATACGAAATCACGCCTCTTCGACGTAATTCAGCATGTGGCTCCCAACAGATCGCATTTGGCACTGAAAGGTGTACAATTCTTCGAATATCTTTCTTCGTTGCGCTGCATTGCGAGATCAGAGAATTTACGTATATCAAAAGGCCCTGATAAGACAAAAAGACGAAGGTTTGTACCAACAATGAGAACATGCTTCCTTGCAGCTTTAATAGAAACTCATACGCTCTTATTAATAGTTTTTGATTGATTCGTAATGTAGGGGACGGGTTGCGCGGCACTACTTGAGCACGGGTTCTCATATGTTCTCCCCAGAAGATATAACATTGCTGGGACAATCTAACCTTCCATATAAAGATATTCAAGGAGTTTAATGGTGTCTTCAACAATTCATTCCCAAGGAATACTAACAAGGTAGAATCACTAACACCTTTATGTTACTATGACATAGTGAATAGCTCAATAAAGCTGTTGAGAGGGAGGCATTGGATGAATAGATTAGGTTGGTAGGTTGTTTATGCTTGTGATTAAATTCCCTCCCATTATTATCAAAGCTCACACTGATTTTTTTGTAACTTATAGCAGTAATTAATTGAAAATCATCATGTTTAGATTATTACTTTTCTGCTTTGATTTGAAATCCTCAAAAACTTTTACTTCAATACTACATCGTTCTCCACACATTGTTAAAATTATTTCTCATTTTACCATTACTCACGATTTGGTTGGCACATGCTGTGCTACAAATGTGAATTGAGTGACAGACTGAACTAAAATTAGTTTACTTTTTTTCTCTCTTTTAAATAAATTAATTTTCTTTCTGTAAATTGACATTAACATTAGGACTTCGGCCCCTATTTTCTCAATTTGATTTAACGATTCATTTTCCACAACATTCTATTTTGAATTCTCTTTAAAAAAAATTCCAATTCTGTAGACATTGTTATTATTTTTATTTTTCCTTGATTAAACATCTGGGTTTTTGCTATTAGTTTTAGAATTTTAGTTAGGCTACGCGTGCAAATATGACTTCTTGTTGGAGCTAAGCCAAAAGCGATGTTTTTTATTGATTCTTAATAAATAGGTTAGACTTGGGCCTATGGGAAAGTGGAAATGATTACTCATATATGTAAAATGTAAATAACCTCAAGTAAAAACTAAACTTACAACCATAAGGAATGAAATTAAAGTAAATTACAACATTATTGGGAATCGAGCCCTGTTTGGTTATCTTGTCTTTTGCTTTCGAATTTCTCTGATTGTAGCCTATCGGGCATTTTGATTATATAATATTATTGGTTTTGTTCGGCATTCAAAAAAAACTTCTTACTCTGCAAATTACAATTACGCTCCTAACATTATTGGGAATCAATCCCTCCTATTTGGTTATCTTGTATGTTTTGGATCTCTCTGATTGTAGTTCATTGGACATTTCGATTATTCGCATTCAAAATACTTCTATTTTCAACCGAAATTTTAACTCTTTCATTTACTTTAATATTTAATATAATGCAATTAGTCTTAGTCAAGATATTCCATTTGTTTAAATGTAAGGTCTTCGTGATTGAAAAGTTTGTTAAATCATAATCCTCCCTTTGTATTTATGTTTGTCGGCGCATAGGTATTTAGATTTACTATTTTTTTTTTTGAAGGAAATGTATTTACCAACTTGGTACTAAACTTTTCTTCAAAAAAAAAAAATGCTACTAAATAACCAAAACTAAATAAATATCAATGTGAACTTGTGAAGAGATCAAGTCAGAATTTAAAATCTCATTTTTCTACTTTTTTTTTTTTTTTTTTTTTTTTTTTTGTCTACAGATAAATTTCATAAAAAAAATAGGGATATTTGGCCAGATGGTCTTAAATTAAGGTCCATTCGAGAGATTGACGCGCGATTTTAAAAATTAGTAAAAATGACCTTTTGCTGACTTCACTGTTGCTGAAATTTCTCTCGCTCTCGTTCACGAGAACGGAAATTTTTTAGTTATAAAATGGAGCCCGCAAAAGAACGAGAGCGAGAGAAATCTCAGCGAGAGTGATGCAAAATGTTATTTTATCTAATTTTTAAAATCGGGCGTCAATCTCTCGAATGGGCCTTAATTCAAGGGCATGTGCCAAATATTCCAAAAAAAATAGGCCAGCTCGTGATAAAACTGCCCTTAGAAAAAAGGTCACCAACTCATAAAAAATAGTACACTTTCCATGAGAAAAATGGACCAAAAAAGCTTTCTTTTATTTTATTTCCCAACCCATATCTCGGTAATGATAGATTTTTGAAACGTATAAAAAGCTTCTGAAAAAAGATGCAAGCGATAAATAGTACAGGGAGTCTTCCCGATCATCATCAAAATTAAGCCAGTAGCAGTAGCAGTAGCAGTACTGTCTTTATTTGCATCAATGTTATAAGTAAAAAAAACTGTAAAGCCACCATCACCTCAGTGACTCCCGTGACTCAAAAAAAGTTGTAAAAAATCATGCCTTTGTATTTATCACTCAGTCCCATCTTAAAACCCTCATTTCACTCTCTCTTCTAAAAGTGAAAAACTCAAGTTTCTATATAACCACCATCTTCCTTAGCGAAAAAGGGGGTTAAAGCTAACGCCAATATAGCTGAAGAGGTTCACTTTTTTAGGCACCCAAAAGTGAAAGGGAGAGGCTTCAAGACCAAAATCAAAGTGGCGGGGTTTGATTTTTACCTTACAAGAAAGTTGTTGTTGTTGGCTCTTGGCTGCTGCAGCAAAAAAAAGCTTTAAACTGAGTGTGTCAATGGAAGGCTTTGAGAGGTACGGTAAGAAGAGGGTGATGGTGGTGGTGGATCATACATCACAGTCCAAACATGCAATGATGTGGGCTCTTACTCATGTGGCTAATAAGGGTGATTTGTTCACTCTTCTTCATATTGTTTCTCACTCCAACAAGCAGCTCTCTGAAACTTCTTCTGATTCTTCTTCATTTCTTGCTAACTCTCTTGGCTACCTCTGCAAAGCTTCTAGACCTGAGGTATTACTTTTGTTTTGATCTTTTATTTAGCCTTCAGTTTGCATTTCTATCTTTGGATTGGAAAGATTTTGGATGGTTTGAGACTTAGATCGTCCTATCACTCTTCCCCCTTCGTGTCAATTCTTTGAGTACAACATTCAACTTCTTGAACTTTTTTCCCTGTTTTATCATCCTGCAACTGGTTATTCCATGGACTTTACCAATGGGAGGGAAGATAAATGCTTATAATTCCAGTTTGTAATGCATGTACATTAAAATTTTAAATAAAATGAAAAGACACGAGAATATGTATGGGGGGATAAGATTGAGTGGAGTATAGATTTACTGTAAATGATTTTAAAAAGTTGAATTTGAAGACACTTTATTCATTGGAAAGGTAAGGTTCAAGCCTAGATTATAGGGTATCAAGTTTAATTTCTATTCTCTCTCTCATTTGAGAAGTATGTGTTAATGTGTGGGATTATGGGCCATATGGGGGAACAACTTCATATCGGGTTATCTTTAAATTAAACCCTTGGTTTTCCCTCCCATGCATGTGTTAATGTTAATAAATAAAATAAAGGGAAAAGCCAAAATCATTGTAAGTAGAGAAATCTCGAGTTTCACTAAGCCACTGTCTACTAGCTAGAGCCCATTCCTAGTGCTACCCCATCATCCAGATTCCAGGGACATCTTCGTAAATGACTAAGGGGGAAAATGAAAAGTGAGGTGGAACCATCTTTTAAATATTACAATTTACAATCAGTGCATTGTTGGGTTCTGTGAGTGGTGATTTAATTTTTGGTGCAAAATTTCAGGTAGATGTTGAAGCACTGGTGATTCAAGGCCCAAAACTAGAGACAGTGTTGAGCCAAGTGAAGAAGCTTGAGGCATCTGTTTTGGTGGTGCCCCAGAAAAAAAAACCCTCTCTGTTTGGCTGGTGGGTCCCAACCTCTTCCCATCATCCTTATATTGCCTTTTTTCATCAAAATACAAAAAGAAAAGAAAAAGGAAAAAGTTTGAATGGTCATGATTACTAACCTGGTCGACATGGTCATTTCTCTTGCAGCTTCTGTGGGACCAGCAGCTCAGAGCAGCTTGTGGAACAGTGCATCAACCATGCAAATTGCTGTACAATTGGGGTTAGAAAACAGACCAATGGCATGGGGGGTTACCTTATCAACACCAGGTGGCAGAAGAACTTCTGGCTTCTTGCTTAGTTCTCTTCTAGATTTAACAGACAAAACAATCACTGATGCAAAAATCTCATGTTCAACCTACCTATCATCATCCATCATGTTAGCTCTAATCTTAACTCTGTAACTAAAAACTAAGCTAGATGCCTTTTATATTGTAGAACTTTTCATCAAAGTTGAATGAATGCCTTCCATAAGCATTTTAATAATTAGAATTACAGATCTTTCAGTCCAATGGGATTTAAAAGTTTATCCATTTTCGATGAACTTGAAAACCGAGATGGTCCCAAGCAATAGAGCAAGGAAAGTTTTTAAGATGTCAGAAACCTGGAAATCGTTTTCTGTTTTGGTTTTAGAATTTGAATGGAAAGCAAGATTAAGAACAAAAGTGATTGGAACTCTAATAATAATTGCCTCTTTAATCAGAGACATGGGATAACTAATAAAGAAAAAGGTAATAACAGTCGCTCATTGATATGCTAAAGCTACAAACAACAAAATATATGGCGGGGAGATAAGAAGATAACAACATTATGAAGAAGAAGAAAAAAATTGAAGTCGCCTACAGCATGTGGACAGAACAAACAAGCCCCGAGTATTCTGCTTCTGTATTCTTTTGTACTCCTTTTCTCTACTATCGGTGTGCCAACTACCAAGAACTTCAACAGCAACGAAACCAATTAGACCTTATCATCTAATTTGTCATTTACAAGGGGGAGCAGCTCCATCCGACTCCGAGGGGTCCGAGGTGTTCTAGGGGTTCGAGGGGTTCCGGGTGGCTGCTGTGAGATAAGATGTCTTACATAGCCATAGAATGTACAACCCAAAAGTGTAATTGCACATCCAACTGCATTTAGCATTGAAATCGGGTTTCGAAATATCGACCATGAAACGAGGACAGCAACAGCTACCTGGGCATAAAGAAATTTTAAATGTGACTCACCAGAGTATTAAGAAGGAAATTTATATAGGGGAAATAAAGAAAAACAAAGGAATTATAATAATGGTCTATGAGACTAGAATCCATGGCAATTATATCAAGCAGCAGATTAGCATTGATTCAAGAAAAGTAAAAACAACAAGTTGCCTCGTTGAGTATTGTTGACAAGGATGATGTATGCAGATGATTGGAACAAATTGATCTTACCTTAAGGTTTCCAGCAACATTGAACGTCACAGCAGTTGTGGAATGAATCACATAGAATATGGAAAAGTTAAGACAGAAAGCCATCACCCCAGAGCTGAAAATGATGGTGAGGGACGAGCCTATAGACTGGTGTGTATGAAGCCAATCAAGAACCCCATTACCTTCAAGGAGCATTGCAGGTACCGCCAAGATCATGGTTGCAAAAGGTGCCATGTAATACACTGTATTTATGCTGGTGTGTCCAAAAGAAAACAAACACGAAAGTTCAAAACATTATTAGCAACATAGATAAAAACAACAAAAGAACAAAGAACCATTAGCACAAAATCAATGGAAAATCACAACCAGCAGGGGAGGGGGAAAGAGAAATAAATAAGGAAGGGTTAATTTGAAAAGATGTAAGAGTCCATTCACTATCTATTGAAGGTCAACTACTGATGATTAAACCATGTCATATTATAATATGAGGAAGAAGCCATTTCATTTAACCATCCATGCCAGTGAGAATACATGTACATTGAAGAAAGATACAACATGGAACACAAATGTGTAGTATTAAACAACAAAAAATGGCTGCAAAAAGGAGAATGATGCATGCATATCAAGTACATACTTGCAGCCATTCAAATACTCATGTTTATAAGTTTCTAAGTATAAATCAAGATTACAAACAAGAAGACCAATCAATCGTACTATATTAAATGCATTTGAATAATGGAACATCTTATGACAAATACTTGTAAAGAAAAAAAAAACAAATCAGTAAATTTTTAATGATTCAATGTTCTATATCAAAAACATTGAAAGAAAATTCAAATTCACATGTATTCGTACAATTATGTAATTTTAAAAGGCATGAATAATTGGTTCCATAATTATTGTCAATATTCATTACTAGTCTAGTTGTCTGTCTTTCGTTGTGAAGGAGGGCCGAAACGTTCTTCAGTGCCACAACATATGCAACTTAGAAGAAAAGAATCGTAATAAATTATATTATAATTTGAGTGACTGATGAGTATCAGAATATCAAACGTTATTAATTGAATGTTATGTTTACATTTTTACTAAAAAAAGGAGGATGCAAGAAAAGGAACTGACAGCACGGTATTTTGATAACATTGGCATGAATCAATAGAAAATGAAAAAGAGAGAATTGCTAAGAATAAAACAGCCTGGAGAAAAAAATTACTAGTAATGGCAGAATTGATCTTCAGAGGTAGTAATGTTTTCTTTACAGACCTAAAGAAGAACAAAAAACAGAGAGAAAAAGGCAGCTAGACGAGCGCAAGCGGTGAAGACGAGGGCATATAAATGAATTTACCTCGCTGGAACTGTTCTACTAATTCATTGTAGACTAGGGAGCACTTACAAAAACATTTTCAATTCTTCCAATCAAAACTGCCACTGCTTCATACATATGAACACATTCTCTTTGGAAGTCTTTGCAGGTTTTAAGTTTATATTTGATATATGTCGATAAGAAGCCAGAGGAACTACATAGCCTAGAAGGGAATTGGCTTTTCAGTATCTATGCTCCTACTAATTGCATGAACATACTGAACAGATCAAACATTTGTACTTTAAGATTATCTCTAATTTGGGTTTTCAAGCAACATCATTCTACAATTCAACAATCTATCTAAACCCAGAACAAGAATGCAACAACCAAGAATTCAGGATGAAACTTGGTTTTAACGCAACACTGAATCGAAAAGAATTAACCACGCATAAAGGCAGTACCTGTCAAACTTGTATCCATGCAATAAGGACTCGGCAAGGATGGTCTTTGTGGAGGTAGCCAAACAACCAAATAAAGCAGCACAAAAGCCAAGCATGTTAAAGCTCATCTCAGTGACAGAAGTCAGAAGAATTCCTCCAACAATGGGTATCAAAGATGCCCATATTCTCCAGTCAAAGTACTTTCTCCATACAAGCCATTGTAAGACAACTGTTACAAGGAAATTGACATAAAAAAAGGTAACCCCACAATTGAAAATTGAAAATTTCAAAATAAAAAACGAAGAACAATGAGAAACATAGAACAGATAATAAGCAAGAGCAATTTAAATGTAAAATCGAACCTGTGGTTGCAGGAGTGAATGACTTAATTGTCTGCATAAAAGAAACCGGAATATAACGCAAGCTCACATTCCCCAGAACTATGTTAATACAGAAGACAAAGGACATGGGGAATATCCTTCTCCAGCGATCTTCAGGGTCAACAGAAATCAGCGGTTTAACCTTAAACACTTTAATCGCCAAATACGCTCCAACAGCAGAGCAGATGAAGTGAATACAAGACACTGTTAGAGGAAATTTAAAATCCAATTTCTGCAGAAAAAAAAAAGAAAGAGAAAAGCAAACAGATCAATTCACAACACAACAGCAAGGGAAAGAAATGGAGAAAATAAGGGGAAATTGAGGAAGACCTGGAAGATCCACTTGTTCATGATGATGACGGTGACATTGAAACCCCACCATTGAAGAATTGCGAAGAGAGATCTAATGGTGCTCCACTGACACAACCGAGCTTCCTCCATTTCTCTCTCTCTCTCTCAGACCTTCAGATCACCGAAATTCCAATTGCAAATTCAGCGTAGTTGAGAGCTGCAAAAATGGTTTAGCAGCTAGAAGTTGGAGTATATGAAACGGATGAATTTGCGGCCAAAAACGCAATAGGCATGCATCCGCCGAGGATCGTACTTCGATTTCTCTCTCTCTCTCTCAATTTCTAAACCTAAAATCGCTTCAGTTCCTCACGTCTATGGCTTTCAGCGTTTGTTCATTCGTGAAGCTCTTCTGTCTCTGCTCAAAACTCAAAAGGAGAAGAACCCCATTGCCTATGCCTATGCCTATGCCGATTCACAATTCACAATTGGTATTCCGCTTATATTTTAGCCTAAATTATCAAAACTTTCTCTTTTCTTTTTTAAATATTCATATTCATATTAAGTTTCAAAAAATAAAAAAAAATATTCATATTTTTTTACCCCAAAATTTCTACTATTACTTTTTACCTCTCTTAAATATTTCAATGTTTTTAGACATAATTCAGATTTAAGTCGCTCCCACTTTGTTAGAGATTATTACTTTCTAACGGATTTTTATTCCAAGGTAATTTTAAATTTTTAGTTTTTTTTTTTTTTTTTTTTTTTTTTTTAACCATCGAACTTGAGACTTCTTGTTAATAGTTCATACATTATATGGGTTGAGTTATGTTTATGTTGACGATAATTTTAAAATGTTGATGAATTATAATTTTTAAAAGGTTAAAATATCATTTTAATCTCATTTTATTTTGATCTCTATACTTTCAAATGTTCAATTTTAGTATGTGTATTTTCAATAAATCTTAATATTAGTTTATACGGTTATTTTGATTTTTTTTTTTTTTTTTTTTTAAGAAAAGATTAATAGTCAATAGAAATTTTTTTTATAGAAAATTTAATCATAGATTATAAAAAAAAGAGTAGTTCAGTGATATGATGCATCCAAAGTGATTATCCTATATGTTGTAAAAAATAAATAGTAATAATATAATAATAAAGACTTTTAATTTTTATTAAAAATATAAAGACTAAAATGGAAGATCTGTACGCTAAAATAAATGGAAACTCAAACTACAATTTTTTAAATTATTATTTTAAACATTTAAAAAACAAACGATATAGTTTTTTTTTTAATTAAGCAAAGTCCCTAACATAAACTCGCCCCAAAGGCTTGGGATCATGGGTCCCATTTGCTACGTGTCTTTTACTTAAAGGGGGTCAAACCATCAACGGCACGCCAGAAAATCTCATCCGTTCGTTTATTATTATTATTATTATTATTTTAAATATGTAATTTGAAGCATTACGGGTGGGGTGGCACTGGTAACGGCGGAATCTGATGAATCGATTAATTAAGTTGCGGGACAGGTCTCACTGGTAACGGCTGCACTTTATCTTTTACCCCTTTTAAAAGAAACCCATAATATTTAATTATTTAATTTATAGGTTTCGTGTTTGAACTTTTATAATTATAATTATCTAGGTTTTTTTTTTTTTTTTTAGTTCTAATACATGTAGGGTGGAGTCAACGTGAACATATTTCGCTCAAATTTCTATATTTATGTTTATTGTAAAAAAAAAAAAAATTAATTATAAGGTGGAGATTAAATTATCAACTGAAATATTAAGAAAAATGTCTATAGATTCATTCTTTTTTTTTTAGTAGAAAAAATTTGAGGTACCAAGAATTCAAACCTTATCTATGAACTTTTAATATCGTGTTTAATTGACTATTGATTTTTTTAGACTTATGGAACATAAATTGAAAAATCTTTTAATATCGTCCATAATAAATTTCTGAACTCAAAAAACTGTGTAGACTTATGAATTTTCAATGTTTTGTTTAATAAACTATTGATTTTCATCAACAAAATCATAGTTCAACTAATTGACATGATGCATCTCATAGTGACTATGAGGTCTAAAGTTCAATCCTCTAGAAAAATATTAAAACATTATTAATTTTGTTGGGACCTATCGAACATAAAATTGAAAAACTTCAACTATTTATTAGATATTTTTTAAATTTTAGAGACATGTAAAAACAACATTTAAAGTTACAAAAATTATCTTATACATTTTTTTATAATTGATCTCACTAAGCACGACACTCAAAACTTTAGGGCCAAATTTATAATAATAAGATATTTAATTTCCTTAAACTTTTGGTTTATCCTATTTTCTTTTCTTTTTTATAACTTGGTTTATTATATTTTCATAAAAATTTAAAATTCGTATTTTAGTTTTTTTTTAGTACTTTTGTATTTTTTTAAGGAATTTTTTAAACTAAAGAAAATAATCATTTTGATTTCCAAAATTTGAAAATGCCTTATATTAGTTTTTTTAACTTTAATGAATTAACCAACTTAGCATCTGTTATTATTTTGTGACCTAATATATGTTTACCAAATATCTGCCTCATCGAACTTATATAAAAAACTACATGTCATTTATTATTTATAGTAATCATTTATCATCTAGTATAAAACATGTACCCTCGACTCAACCTACTAGGATGTTAGATGTTTGAATCTATATCCTACATATTAAAAAAAAAATATGTCGTTTATCAGGGTTAATACATACGGACCTTTTAAAAGTTTAAAAAATATTAAAGATTATGGGCATATATATATATTTGAAAATTTGATGTTTGTACCAAACCATATATATTATTTAGAGAGTAAGAATATTGAGAATAATTTAATAAACGAGAAGAAGAATAAATTAATGGAAGCGTTTGGTAGTTTTTTGGAACCGTCGAATATATTAATTATACATGTGGAGTTTTGTTTGACGCTAACAGCGATTAATGAAACATTATTAGCAAACTAATGAAACGGAAAAACAAAGGCTGTTATTTGTCTTTGCAGTAACCAATTTATACTTTTGATGGACTGAATTTATACGGTACTCTCTAGATAAAACTTATATTGGATGCACTCAACTTTAGAATAAATTGCATTTATTAATCTTAAATAAAATCTCTATTAAAAACTTATATTTTTCTTCTAAAGTTTTTTTTTTTTTTTAATCATATTTTAATTAAAGTGAGGATTGAACTCATGATCTCATAGTCACAGACACAACTTTATGCCAATTGAGCTATGCTCGGTTTGACAAAACAAGAACAAAGCTTAGAAGTGCAATTTTTCATTTCATGATCAGATGGTTGTTATGAACCTTTTCCATCACTAAAGATTTACAACTCTACAAATAGTGAAACTAAATATCAAATTCAAGCTGTTAGCTTTTTAACCGTACCTTTTTCGAATTTTTTTAATATCTGGGTAAAAAAATATCAATTTTTGAATGAATCTTCAGTTCTGAAATTTGCAGAACTATAGTCCAACTTCGATGGTCTCTATCTTTTGATACACAACTCCAAAAATAGTGAAACCACGTATCAAATTGAAACTCTCGCGGTTAGCTTTTCAACCATACATTTTTTGAAAATTTTGAATATCTGAATAAAAAGATATCAATTTTTTAATAAAAGAAGTCCACGTGGAGCAAGATCGTCTTTTCGAAAGACCACCATGCAATATTTTTATAAATAGTTTCAAACTTACAATAATTTTATAATAAGTTTTAAAAAATACAATATTATTAAACAACCACATGAATCAACTAATTAATCGTTTTTTTTTCCAACATGTTAGAGTGGGAGATTGAAACTAGAACCACATGATTAGTAGGCAATACATGCAGTTTAGCTATGCTATTGTTGGCCTAATTGAGTTATGTTAAGTTGACATTTAAAAAAATATCAAATTAAATCATAAAAAATATTTCCTTTGTATTGCATAATGAAAAGAGTTAGCTTCTACCTACAACTCGTATGACATATTAAATGAGTAATGAATTATTAAAGATTGCGTATTGCAAAGTTCATTAGCTATATTAGCATTATTTTAAATATTTGTGAAAAAAGCAAAGAGAGGGGAGGAGAGAAAACAAAATGACTAATATGAACACATGAAAATAGATTAATTTGTCAATATTAACATAACTCAACAAACATAAAATATGTACCAACCATCAAAAAGTTTGAGGTTTGAATCATTTACCTAACATATTGTTGAACTAAAAAAAAATAGACTAATATTTAATCTATTGTTGCTAACATGATTGGAACACTTTTTTTTTTTTTAATAAAGTTTGGACATATGTATGATTTATTTATCATAAACAAAATTACATTTAAATTAACAAATGAAGCCTCCAGCCAAAACGAACATGACTCAGTTAATATATGTATGTGTTGATAACCAAGAGGTGTGTGGTTCGAAACGGCGTCAGTGTACTAAAAAAAAAAAAAACAAAAAAAACAAATGAAACCTCCAATTGTTTCAACAAAAATAATAATAAAGAATGAGTTGATTGTGAAACGTTTCTAATTAACCACTCTCTTCTTTAAGAAGATGAAAGAAAAGAGATTCGAACTTGAGATCTCTTATTCATAGTACATATGTTATTGTCAGTTGAGCTTTGCTCATGTTGACACTAATTAATCACTCTCCCAATAATCATTTTGATTATTGTTCTTGGTAAGAACAAGATTGTACCCGTACAACAATAAAATCATGAAGGTGAATATATGATGTAAATGAATCTGTGATTTTCTCCATGACAATCAAAAGTTCAATTCTCAGACTAATATATATCACAATTAATCTATGATTTTTTCTGCCATTTTAGCCTTCTCAGTTGAGTCTTCATCTCCCTTCTAATAAAATCATCCCTTCTAATAAAATCTCACGAGTCAATTTATTTATTTTAAAATATTATAGATATAAATAAATCATTAGGTATGAATATATATATTCGTAATATATAGTATATACGAAGATATTTCATACATAACATAATCTTCAAATAGTTGGTATTTTCATGAAAATTTTGTCTGAGAAGAGTAAATGGATGGATTAATATCATTAATACCTTAATTTTTGGAACTTACAATTGTATTAAATTAATGATTTATAGGTTAAAATTTATTTTATTTTATTTCATAAAAATCTCAATAGTTATAGGAAGAGTTTTAATGTAATTCAACACCAACTATTATGAATATTTAGTTTGTGAAATAAATGAGATAATTGATACATATTTATAAAATCATAGTAATGTTAAAGGACGTACCTTTATAAACTCTTTAAAAGGAATGAGACTAAAAAAATGAGTCAAATGAGTCCCAATGTGGGTATATTATTTTAGTAGCCATTGAGTTTTTTTTAATCTAAGGAAGGCGTTTGTTTAAAAAAAATCTAAAACTACTTCGGTATACGATGTCATTTCATTAATTATGAGCAGGATTGAAATGATTTTTAAGAATTTTATTTATTTATTTTTTATTTAAAATGTTTTTTTTTTTTTATAAAAATATTTAATTAATGCGGAGATTGAATTCATAACCTCTTAGTCAAGAGTATAACCGTATGACAATTGAGTTATGCTTAATACGGGTACGGGAATTAAATTCATAACCTCTTAGTCAAGAGTACAACCGTATGACAATTATTGAGTTATGCTCGATTTGATTTTAAAATACTTTTTTATATACTAAAATCATTTTAAACACTGGATCCATTTATGAAGCATATTAGTTATTAAAAAAAATTAAAAAAAAATTAGAAATCAACCCACCCATTTTTTCCCTTTTGAAAATAGACTTTCGAACCACAAACCTCTTAATCGTCAACGCATACGTGTGCCAACTGAGCTATGTTCACTTTGACTTAGGCCATATTTACTTATCTCCAAATATAAGGAATGAATGATAATTTTAACGATGGGACCCACATCGACTAGGTCGCTCACCAAAATGTGCAAACGTAATGTGAGTTCCACCTCAAAATTTGAAACCCCAATACCCATTTTCTCTAGCATGTTGAGGGTGCTCAATGAATTACCATGGAAGATTACATGGGTCTCACCCATTTTTTGTTTATTTTTTTCATGTTTGTCTTTTTCTTCCTTCCTTGGAATGTCCATTGTCATTTACTTCAGTTTCTTCTTCCTTTCACCTTATTCTTCCTCCCTCCTTCTTCCCTCTTCTGACCAACTTCGTTGTCGCTGTCCACCTCACTCCGACCAATCTCGTCGTCGCCGCTCATATGTTAGAGTTTCTTTTTCTTAAAAAAAAAATGAATTTTCTTATTTTTTTTCTCTTTCAAGCAATGAGTTTCCTTTTTTCTTTATCTTTTAAGAAATGAGTTTTCTTTTTCTTTCCCTTACAAGAAGTGAGTTTTCTTTTTTTTTTCTCCACAAGTTTTTTAATCCAAAATTTATGGAGAAAAATGAAAAACTCATTTTGATAAAAATATGAACAAATTGTTGGTATTGGATAAAAGATAACAAATTGTGGAGAAAAGAGAAAAACCCATTAGTGTAATGTTGAACCCCTTGAAAATGGGGGATTAAGGGGGATTGTTTTTTCTTTTGTGAGGAAGAATGGGTTAATGGAGGAGGGAGGAGATTCAAGCTCTAATGGAGGGAAGTGAAGATTTATGTTGAAAAATGGATTCACGAGTAACGCTTCGAAAACGAGTCAACACACGATCCCACGAGTATCCACACAAGTCTGCACCACGAGTAACGCCTGAAAAACGAGTCCACACACGATTCTGAACACGATTAAAGTGAAAGGGTGTTATGATAAATTCACGAATGATTACATGCCAGTAAACATCCCAATGAAATTCATATTACGTTTGAATTAACCCTAAGTAAACACGATCAAAAGTAAACAAATTACGACATTAATCTATTACAATTAATTTATTACGATTGTTGACAAAAATCTATTACGGAGTGGTAAACATGACCTTAGTTATAAACGAAATGGAACTAAAAAAAATTGTAAACAAGATAAAATAAGGTTAATTTTTTTTTTTTATCCTTATACATTCAGGTTTATTCTATTTTAACTGGTGTACTTTTTTTCTTCTCTTTTTTTTGAGAAAAAAAAACCCTATGTAATCTTAAATGTCCAAATTTAAAATTGTATTCTTAAGAATAGCATCTACTATTAGTTAAAATAACAATAACCCCACCACAAGAAAATATACCAAGTATATTTTTCAAATTTCTAGAGGCAACATCTATCTAAACTATTTTTTTTTTTTTTTAGCAAAAAAATAACTTTAAACTAAGATCATCGATTATCTATAAGAAGATTTATTTGAAAGTATATTGATTAAATATATATATAGAGAGAGAGAGGAAAATGGTATTTTAATTGTGAAATAATTATTGAGAGCTAGAGCACGTGTAGGGGGGCAATTTGGGAATTATAGGAAAGGCCTACGAGCGGAGGCCAAAAACTTAAGCCACCGCTACCGCAACCATGCATCAATAATGCACCCTACTACATGCTACAGCTCATTAATTCCGTTTTTTTTTCTTTCGAAACCACAACTCTTTCCCTAAAGAATTTTTAAAATATAGTTGGATAGACATCTCTCATTTCTATTGTTTAAATTTTTTTAATTGATTATATTTTCCTATCGATGAATGTTATGGTTAGAAAAGTTTCTAATTTTAGTTTACGCTTTCAAAATTCAAGCTAAATTAGGAAAATTTAAGAAAAAAAAAAATTAAAAACCATTTTATTAAAAAAAAATGTTTAGAATTCAAATGTCTATTCAGAAAAGATAAAAGACTCTATTTTAGAGAAAAAACAAGCACAATTTTCAAATATTCAAAAATCAAATGATTATCCAATCTAATTTTTCCTTTACCAACCCCACCCATAAGGGTAGTAGGCTTATGTGGAAAAGTTGGTCTCACTAGATCTAGGAATTTGTTAGATAAGTGCACTGATGTTACCTCTGACGCATTCTTTCAAATTGAACTTGGATGCAACTGTTATTGATACTTTTGTAGGCCTGAGTTCAATTGTTAGAAATTTATCTGGCGAAATCATGTTTGATGTGTGACATGTCTGCTTTCCATGACATGAAGGGATCAATCGAATTGGCTGAAGTGATGACTTTCTTTGATGGTTGTTCTAAAGTTATCGAATTGAGTCTCTATTCTCTATAACGACTTCTTCATCGTTAATAGGAATTAGTGTAACTTCGTTGCTTCTCATGCTCATCGCTACAAGCATTCCGAGATTTGGGTTGAAGAAAATTCACAATGGATGGTTACGACAGTCATGGAGACTTCTTATCTTTGTCATTTTGTTAGTTTTTGTTGAGTTTGGATGAAAGGGCATATAAGCAAATGAAATGCACGTGGGAGAGATCTTGGAAAGTGGCATGAAATGAGAAGGAGAGAGTCGGCAAATAGTTTGGTCAAAATTGTTAGGATGCAAAATAGGTTATTTCTTTCTTACATGTGATGTGATTTAGAAGTGTGCGCGTTAAGATAGCAGTTAGCACAACACAATCAATAAAAAGTTTTTGGCCAAAATGCAATGTCAATTCCAAACTGGAAATTCCACGCCCCACTTTTCAAACCTTTCTTTCATTTCTATTTCTATATTGATTTTCGCATTTTTTTTTTTATTTGCAATGTAAAATATGTGGTTGGTATCGCATTCAATTTTTATTTTTGATTTTTGATTTTTGATTTTTTAAAAAACAGATTTATTTGGTAAAGAACTCATTTCCATTGCATTAATCTTTTTTTGAGATCGAATCCAAAATATAAATACTAGAGATATATTTGAGTTTTATTTTTAAATGATTAATTTTTATTTCCTTTTTACTTTAACAGCACTCTCAAACATTTATTTATTTAAAAATAAATTTAATTATATAAAAATCACGTTTAAAAGTATAAAACCAAACATTAAATTGATTTTTGAATGACCATGAACATATTTGAAAACGATTTTAGTGAAAAGGATTTTCATATAATTATTTTAATGTTTACGTTTACACTTTTAAACGCGATTTTTGTTGAAGGATTAGAGACATGTCCTAAATCAATTGAAAATTTTAAATTAAGAATTTATTTTATCACACATTTATTATTGAGACATATGTTTGATATGCAATTTAAATTTTATTTTATGTTTTTAGATTCACTGAGTTTTTTTTTTTTTTTTTTTTTTGAAATTGAATTTAGGAGCTCTTAGTCATTAGTCGATACATCATGTCAGTTGAGCTATGCTATTGTTGGTCAGATTCATTGAGTTCAGTCATGCTTGACCTATGTTTTGTATCCAAATTTTGAATTTTAAAATGCATAACTTTTTAATTTTAAAATACATAATTATATTAAAATGATAATTATTTTTTAATAAATATAGTATTGCTGTTATAAATTACATGTTAATAATAGTTTATACTTTATATTCAACCTAATATTTAGTTTTTTATTTTTATTTTTTTTAGTACATTGGAGTGAGAGTTTGAACTCCAGACCTCTTGGTCGTAAACACATAGACAACTTAATATTTAGTTAATAACTAGTACTAATTTTTATGAGATATTTTATTTTGAATCAAATAAAAACATGAAATAAAATTATATTTTTTTTATATATATATATTTTAATTCATTCTTTTGAAATCTATATTTTCGTATCCCTAACGAAGACCCTAGAAATTACAGTGATACCAACAATTGTCGGTGATTTGCGTTTCAGATTCGGATTCAGCTCCCTCTCACAAGTCACACCTCAGCTTTTTGGAAAATAATATTCAACTTTTTTGTTTTTGTTTAAGACAGTTTGTCTTCAAATTTTATAGTGTTTTTTCAGGAAGATTCTTAAAGAGGGGACATTTTTCTGATACCGTTGCCTTGCTTTGCAACACGTACACAACTCATTAATAACATGCAATTTATTGCGTGACCATATAAAAAGATTGGATCGAAAACTCGTTCAACCAAATTAGAGTACACATTAAGAAATTTGTTCTCCTCAATTAACCTTGGACCTAAACGGTGCAAGACGAACTCATAAAAAAGAGTTAAGGCTCGAAGGAACGAGCTCAACCACAGTAATAAGGTCAAGGCCGAGGTCGTGAGAAAACCCTAAGGCTCGAGGTCCTGATTAGGGGCCCCGGGCCTGACTTCAGTAAGACCAAGAAGTCCAATCAGGACGTGGTAAACTTTGAGGTCGACCTCACCTAGCCACTAACCCACGAGTGGATCGAGAGATCACAAGTCTAATCCACTCATTTTAGGTCAAACTTAAGAGGAAAAAGAAAGACGCGAAGATCGCTCTACATACCATCTCATACAATGAAGGAAATAAGTCGGTTCTAATCCAAGAACTCTAACTCACTTTTTTTTTTTGATTACAGAACTCTAACTCACTTAGGTATCAAAGTTTGTTATGGAAATCAAGTCTCCTTGTAAAAAAAAAAAAAAAAAAAAAAAAAATCAGTTGAAACCATGTGAGAAGTAAATAACATTTTTACCATACAAATTTGGGCTCCTACAACTTCTATTATATAAAAATAATTATGGTTAAGATATTTTTCTTATCCCTACTTAAATAATTGTGGTTAAAATATCATTCTTGTCCTACTTGATGGTTAACTTTTTCATATAAATTTTGGAAAGATACTTACATTTGTCTTTTTTTTTTTTTAATGAAAATTATTATTATTATTTTATTAAATTTAATAAAAAAATAACTTTAAATTAAGACTAAATTTAAGATAGGTCGGTTAATAGCCACGTCAAAAGGAAGAAAATAAAGTTATCCACATAAATGGAAAAGATGCTTTTCCAAAAATTCGTCTCAATAACTAAGCAGATTCTGATATGTTACCATATTTACGGTAAATTTTCACAAAATCTCTTCAATTATTTTATATTTGTGTTGTATTCTATATTTTAAGTTGAATTATAAGTTTAAACCTTAAATTTTGACGAGCATGGCTCAGCGGGCATATGTATGTGTTGACGACCACGAGGTCTGTGGTTCGAATCCCCCCACTCCCAATGTACTCAAAAAAAAAAAAAAAAAAAAAACCTTAAATTTTGAAAAAAAACGTTTAAACTTATAATTCAACTTAAAATATAGAATACAACACAAATATTTATAATTGAAGAGATTTTAAAAAATAAAACCTTAAATTTTCAAATTTTGTCAAAAAAAAAAAAAAAAAAAATCCCTAAATTTTAACGTGTAGAATAGGTGTAAACTTTAAAAATATCTAATAAATCTTTAACATATTCGATTTTTAAAAAAAATTAATTGATTTATTAGATTTTAAATTGAACTTTTATGCCTAATAAAACCCTAAAGTTTCAATTTTTCGTCTAGTAATTCCATAAATTTTAAAAATGTAAACTGGAATCAAATACCTATTAGACACCAGATTGAAAATTCATGAAATTATTGTAAACAAAATTAAAAAATTGAGAACATATTAAGGCACTTTTAAAATTCATAGACATGTTGGACAAAAATTTGAAAGTTCAAAAATTTATTAGACAGTTTTTAAATATCAGTGACCAAATAGACATAACTTTAAAAGTTCAGAAACTAAACACTAATTTAACCTATTTTAAAATAGACGAACAAGATTGTATGGTGATGCTGGGGCATCTTACAGCTTTTTACGACAAAACTAGATAGCTGTTTTATTCTTGGGAGATTAATGGCAAATGAAAAAGAAAATCTAATTCCTTACACTCTTCACTACTTTTATGGGCCTCAAAGCATACAAATATGTAACTTCAATGGATTTTGATTCATCAGCAATTTCCTGATCAAAGGAAACAAAACCTCATTAAACCATAAGTTTGGAGCCTTGTGAATTTGCATCTTCTTTTGCAGCATGTCCTGCTACTGTATGGACCATAAAAATTGGGTCAGTGGATAAATTTGTAAAGGCTAGCTTCTCAAATCTCAATAAGTTAACTTCAAAAGGCAGCTTTCACTTGTATATATTTGACTTAAAATATAAGAACAGAGATAATATTTGCTTCATATGTTGGAAACCAGAAGAAAGTAATGTGCATTGGAGAATGAAATCATATGAGTAGGATTTGAACAATTCTAAATTGAGATACTGCATCAGATCGCATTTAAAAGTGTAACCAAACACTAAAATGATTTTGAATACGACAAAAGTGATTTTAACCATTTCAAAATCACCCTCAAACATACTCTCAAGTAGTACATAATAGTTATTAACTATATAGGTAATCATTTAATATATTCTCAACTCAGGCTGTTTTTATCCTCTGTCCAGTCTACTTGGACTTATGACCCATTTGTACCAAAAGCACAGTCATTCAAGTCATAGATCTTCATAACTCCCCACAAGTTGTGAAGTACATACTACAGTCGTCGTCACAGGAACTCTCTGTGACGATACAAGGTTGACAGAAGTAATGCATATCTAATTGTAAATCACAGATCAATAGCGATTTCCTCGATAGCTAGTAACTAATCACTCTCAATTTGGGTCAACATGAGCATAGCTCAACCGACATAATGTACGACATAGTGACTAAGAGGTCACAGGTTCGATTCTCCCTCACCCCACATGTTGTAAAAAAAAAAACCACTTTCAATTTGGAAAGGTAAACACCAAAAAAAGTTGAGTGTTTCTGCTCGTCGGTGTGTCTTGAGGGGCTAAACACGATAGAGAGACTACAAAGCAAATGTCCATTGACGATCTTACAACCATGTTGGAGCTCATTATGTAGGAATTCAAAGGAAACACAGAGCCGTTTACTAGTTTTCTTCTCCTCGGGCAGAAAGTTTTGTGAAGCTCTTTTCCTTTATATCAACTTTTTCTCGGTTGTTGACTTACTGACTAATGAGAGTTTAATGCAGGTTCTGTGTAGAACCAACTTCAAAGGAAAGTCAAAGATCCTATGGAAGAATGCAGTCAAGGACTAGGAGTAGGGGCCAACTTTTGCATCTAAACTCTTCAAGTGTTTCCTTCTCATATAAAATCACAGCTCAATAACAATGTTTTCGCGGTAAGGTTTTACGTAGTATGTACTATCCTCGGATCTCCATAATGACAAACCTTTGCATCAATTGTGCAGGAACATGAACTTAATCGGCAGAGAACCGTTAAACAAACCCAAGTTCAATGATATGGTCTATCCCATTACACAAATCAATGCACGTGATTTTAAAGAAGAAGAAGAAGAAGAAGAAGAAAAATATACTAGACCAAGAAAGTAAAATTTAAACCATTTTGACAATAAAAACTGTGAACTGGTTCATTCTTTATCTTAAATTTAGTCATCAATTTCAGCATCCCATGGTAGAACATTCAATTCTCAAACACTCTGTGCATATAATGGTGATGGTGATGAAAACCATTCTCTTTAGATTCATAATCTTTAATTTTCTTTGCTACCTGGGTTTTAGCTGGTAGTTCTGAGAGAATTAGAATCCATGAGAACCAAGAACATGGCAATTATAACAACATTCAACTTCGAGACTAAATGATGAAAAACCATCACACCAATATTGATAGGCTAAAAGGACTTCCTAGCATGAACATGAAGTAGTAAAGGAACCAAATAATCTTCCAAATACGAGTAGAGAGCTTGGAATGAGCCATAATTCTCGACGACGACACTCAATGTACCATTTCCTTAAAAAATTAACCAACATTTCGACAAAATTGTACTAAACAATCACTTTTCTAACAACAGAAAGTAAAAAAAACAAGCAATAGATCAGAGAAAACGAGAGCGAAGAGAAAAGGAAAGCGTATATTACCGGAAGGGGTAATCGGAGCTTCGCCATAGATAGCTTTGATTCTGGCGAGAGGGACTAAAGCGGAATCGTTTGAAGCTTCGGCGGATAGCTGCTGCTTCCAATCCCACATGGTTTTCTTCAACGCTTTATTGGAGTCGAGAAGTGAATCTTTCTCGGCCTCCAGAGCTTCAATTTCCCTCTGTTGCTTGATCGATCTTGCACTCAGTGCCCCAAAGGAAACGACCAAACAAACGTTGATTAAAGTGCTGTTGTTTGTGGCAGTGGTTACAGTGCGAAGAAATTTGGTGGCCATGTCCATTTTGCAACGAAGCTCTGGGAACTCTGAGGTTTTACAGTGGTCGTCTTCTTGCGTAGAAGAGAAGAGAGATCTTCGTGGGCTTTAAGTGGTTAGACTTCGAATAAATTGGGCCGTGTCCGTGGGCTTACGGCCCACTACATTCCTTCACCCATACGGAGAAGTGTAATTAATAAATACATATTAATTAATTACACTCTTTACTTTAAACTGAAATTAAAGGTAACAAAATATATTTTTATTAGCGTTCAGTGAATTTCAAAATTGATTGGATTTTAAAGAAATATGACAGAAGTTGCATTATTATTATTATTATTATTATCAATTTGACTTAATTTTATGCATAGTTTAATTATTTTTTGAAAGATTTTTACATTGTCTTTGTTTAAAATGAAGAAAATTTAACACAAAGCCTAATGTTCAATTTGAAGAGAGTGGAAGTTTACAACTAAAATTAATACATCTTGCCAAATAAAAAATACAACCATATATTTTATAGTGGTAATTCAATTATAACATTATCTTGCTTAATATCACATTCCTTCGAATCAACATTATTTTTGTTATCTTTGTTTTTAAAAGTATTTAATTAATACAGGTGACCTCTAACATCTTTATCATTAGTTCATAATTTAATACAGGTGGAAGAATCGAACCTCTAACATCTTGATCATTAGTTCATAATTTATGTCAATTGAGTTATTGGTCAAATCAAAATTCATAAATCTCATTTGATAACCATTTAATTTTTTATTTTTTATTTTTGAAAATTAAGGCTATAAACACTCCTTCTACCTATGAGTTCCTTTGTTTTGTTATCTACCTTTTGCAAGTGTTTTCAAAATCGAAACTAAATTTTGAAAAACTAAAAAAAGTAGTTTTTAAAAATTTATTTTTGTTTAAGAAATTTGGCTAAGAGTTTTAATGTTTCCTTTACAAATATGAAAACCATTGTGAAGAAATAATAAAAAAACAAGTACAAACTCAAAACAAAAAATTAAGGAGTTTGATAATGCATTCATTTCTTGTTTTTTATTTTTGAAAATCAGGTTTGATTAGTAAGTAGTAACCAATTGAATTTTTCGTTTTAAAATATTTGAAAATGTTTTTACATTCTTTAACGATTTAAAAAATCAAAAAAATTAAAAAAATCAAAATTTCAGATACTCTCAGCTTTATTGAAATTTTGAAATTATCTTCAAATGTTTATTTATTTATTAAAATTAAAGTCAAATTACCATTAATATTATTAGTATATATACTCTTAATAAATATATATATATATATATATATATATAAATAATATATAATAATTTTATTTTTTTAAAAAAAATTCTAGTATATTATATTTTAATATATTTTTTTTTTTTGCAACGATGATTTAATAAATGCGAGGATTGAACCCATGACCTCTTAGTCATGGACATTGAGCTATGCTCGATTTGGCGATATTTTAATATCGTTGTGATGTTATACCACTATACCTATCCACTTTACACAATCAACATATTTTATTTCTCAGACTTTAGGTATGATAAACGTCAATTAAAGATTGTATAATATATTAAACTATCGACACAATCAATTCTTTTTATTTTAGAGAAAATCAATTTTTACCCTAAATTTTCAATTTCATCAAATAATTGAACCTTAATTAAATTGTGATAAATGTTGCAATTTTTACATAATAAATTAACATTATTTTATAAATTTTTTTTTACTTTTTATTTTATAAAAAAATACAAAATAAATAATAATTATCCAACAACTTTAAACTTTTATTATTTTCAAAAGCCAAAAATAAAAAACAGTTATCAAACAAGTATGGTTTTAAACAAGTATGGTTTTATGTTTTTACAAAAAAGAAACTAAATAAATCAAAAACTCCAAAAAACTAAGGACATGTTTGGGAGTGATGATTGAATTATTGATTTTAAAGGAAGAGATTTAATAACAATTGATTTTGTAAAATTGATTTATATATAATCATTTTTATGTTTGGTTTGGAGTGATTTTCATATAATTAGAAGTGATTTTGAATTATTATGTTTGGTTCCAAAGTGATTTTAGAATTATTAAATTACAAAAAAAAAATAACATTGTATTTTGAAATTATTTAACTGATAATTAAAAATCAAAATTAAACAAAAATTGTTTGGAAATGATTACTATTTAAAATTAAAGTCATGAAACAAAAATTCTTGAAAGGTCATGAAAAACAAAATTAAAAAGTCATGAAACTATAATAAATAATATATCATAAATAAAAGGTTGCAAATACAAAATTGAAAGGTTGCACAACGTTGGTTTCGAACCTTGGTATGGGTGAGAAAGAAACAAAATTATTTCTCCTTTCACCAATAAACCAAATTCAGATTTTTATAAATAGGTGAACATAAATAATATTTATATCTAATTGATATTTTTAATTAAAAAAAATAGTCATTTTTAAAAACAAAATATCACAATCACTTGCAAAAAATCACTCCAATCACTTGCAAAAAATCACTCCAAAATCACCTCTCAAGTGATTGACCGGGAATCACTAAAAGTGATTTTCAATTCTTCCAAAATCACTTTTATACTATTGCCAAACATCACCATTTTAAAGTATAATTGATTTTGGGCATGTAAAAGTGATTTTGGTCCTTCCAAAATCACTCCCAAACATGCCCTAAATGCCGAATGGGGCCTAAATGGTTTTCAAACAAGACAGGTTGGACTTTTTTTTTTTTTTTTTTTTTAGTTCGACAATATATGGGAATATATATGCTAAAATTGACGAATTATGCTAGACTCCCTAGAAAGATGGGGGAGTTTTCGGACACGATATTCACTTCGTGTGGGAAAAATAAATCAAGACTGTCATTCAAGTTATACAATAAGTGATATAACATACTCAGAAACGTTGAATTTGGGAAAATGCAGATGCATTTGCTATTTAATCTATGTAATGAACACATTCATGTATATTGTAAGAACATCATTTCTCCATGACACCAATCTTAACATTTAGACACTGCAATGCAATCATTTGCTGGAGCAGAATGCAGATCAGTTCATTCCTAAATATAGTAATATAAGCTGTAGGGAGTTACATCAAACCCTACAAAATAGGTCAACTTTCTCAAAGAACACGCACACAAGGAGCATCTGCGACTAATGATTAATATGGACAAATTTATAAACATAATAAGAAGTTGCTTACAGGTTTGATTTTTTATCTTCAGAGTACAAAAGATAATTCCAAGTTGGATTCCTCGGGAGAAAGGTGTCCTGAAAGACAAAAATGTTTCACTTAATAAAAGATTAAGGCCCACTTCCTAACTATTTGGTTTTTAAAAATGGTGTTTTTTACTCACAATTTCTTTACAATGGTTTTCATCTTTCTTAAGGATCCATTAGAATTCTTGGCCAATTTTTTTTAGTTTTCAAAATTTGGCTTAGATTATTGGTAGATAACAAAACAAAGGAGCCCATAGTTGGAAGTAGTGTTTATAGGCTTGATTTTCAAAAACCAAATGGTTATCAAACGTTGCTAAAGAGTTAAACTTCAGCATCGTATGTCTAAGGATGAGGGCCAAAACACATCAAGCACCCAAGCCCTAAATTACTAGCATGTATGTTCCTCTTGTCTCACTTACACACAACAAACGAAGAAGAAAAAGAAGAAGAAGCACTGATAAATAAAGGAACAAATGAATTTTGAAGAGTTGCAAATAGCCCTTCGTTTGGGTAACGAAGTAACATTACCTATTGATTATTCCCTAATTTTAGTTTTTATTTAAATTGATTTAATTGTTCTTTTAAATAAAATATCTTGAAGAAAGAAGAATGAAAGTTGAAACATTGGAAACGCTAACTGTGTACTTACTAACCTTGAAGTTCTTATGTTTTTTTTGTGCCTAGAGTCAGGGATGATAGTTGGGTTTGGTTTTGGAAAGACCATTGGCTTGAATATGGTCCACTCTGCTCTTCTTCTCTTTGTCTTTATAATCGTTTTTTGAGGGTAGCGTTTCGATTCTTTTTGACATCTGACTTCTTGGTCGAGAATATATGCCTTAACCAATTGAGTTATGACTAATGCTAGAAATGCTCCTACGCTCCTAGAGGTCTCTTTCTTTAGTCTTCATTTTAGAAGAGCCTTGAATGATAGGAGAAATGTGATTTTGGCTTCTCCCTAGTTGTGTATTGGCTTCATCTATGTACTAGAGTAATAAGGGATCACTAATCAGCAAGTTCGGATGGTGGATTCCTCGAGTGTCTTCTCTTCTTGCATGTATTTTCTATTCTCACTCGATTTTGTCTTCTTCTCACACTCACCCTCCCCCATCTTGCGATGCGACGTTATGGGAAGTTCAAACCTACAATATATTTATTTATAAACCATGAAGGGTTGATCTAGTAGTCATGAAGGACTTTGAGACTATTAAAGCTCTCCTAAAGGGAATGAGTTCAATCTTTGGTGACCACCAACCTAGAAATTAATTTCCTACAGGTTTCCTTGGCAGCCAAATGTAGGGTCAGGCGGGTTGTTCCGGTGCGTGTAAGTTGGCCCAGACACTCACGGATATCTATATATATATATATATATTTATTTATTTTGCTTGGTTAGTTTCTTATGAGAGAATACCATGGATTTCATGTAGAATTCCTCCTCAACAACCATTTTCCCTTGGTGGGATATTTTTTTTTGCAGGGAGGACCCTCAAGGATCTTATAACATCCTATGATTGTGTTTGTGCCATCTTTCAAGCTATGTCTGATGAGGTCTTAATTCACACTTCCTTCCTAGAGAGGTTGGTTGTGTTGTGGAAGGCAGATTTCTTTTTTGTTTTGTGGTGTATTGGTTTGAGACTTGAGAGAAACAAGAGGTTGATCAAGGAAGAAGAAAGCATTGAATGATGTTTTGGTCTGCTCACTTCACAGCATCCCTTTGGGCTGCGGATTGTAATTTTCTTCTTTGCTTTTTGTTAATAATTGGGGTTCCTTTTCGTAATTTCCAATAAACTATTTAGGTCAATTTGAGAGTAACTTTCCAGATGAACCATCCATAAAACCTATCTTTTAACTTAATGAATTATCATTTTGTATCTGAGAGAAGTAATGGTGTTTAATAAGAAAAAATGGAGAGATAAGGGAAGAGAAACCTATTTGGGAAATTCCTTTTCAGCCGAAGAGAAACCTATCTTTATCTTTACTTTCATTTACCTGTCCTTTCTTCATTCAGGGCATACAACACAAATGCAGTTTCTCACAATACATTCATTCTACCTATAGGTAAACTATTTTGCAATTTAAAACTTCGATTATAGGTGCTGCACGATGTATTGGCTTAGAAAATTTGCATTCTCTTTCAATTTTTATCTAACTTTTTGCTGGTACAGGGGGGGAGGGTATACTTCCTACGTCTATTGATATTTCTTTCTTGATTTTGGTTGTTTGAAAGTTCGCTTTTATGAACCATTCTATAAAGTTGAGATCGAGTGTGGTGGCTTGTAAAAATGAAGGAAGAATAAAATTCATTCCTATGGCTAAAATCGAACTCCCAAACACCTCCTACAAATTCAAGAGAAGCTACTTCGGAAAAACATCCAAAATCACTTTTGTCATGTTGAATCATTCCAAAATATGCATTTAATTATTCGAACTCAATTTGGATGGTGTGTAAATCAAATTTGAACTATTTCGAAATCACTCCCACAAAAATCATGCTCTA
This sequence comes from Herpetospermum pedunculosum, assembly GCA_028017165.1. Lineage (NCBI taxonomy): Eukaryota > Viridiplantae > Streptophyta > Magnoliopsida > Cucurbitales > Cucurbitaceae > Herpetospermum > Herpetospermum pedunculosum. The sequence goes on from CM051522.1 coordinate 87,417,305, forward strand.
AACTTCAAGATGAGTAAACAAGCACACCAGAACACAGCCATGACCCCCAAATGAGCAGAATAAACCTAAACTACACAAACGCAATAACAAATAAAGACTAAAACAAGTTAATCAAAACTAATTCAAACCGAAAATCAAAATTCCAATAAACCCTAGAAATTGCAGAGAAGAGAACTCACAGAAATGTAAGAACAGGACGGAATGACGGAGAAGGAATGGGCGTTGGCGTGATTGAAGGCGGCGACGCAGAGATGAGAAGCCAATCCCAAACCCCTTTTGGAAGAAGGAACGAAAGTGTGAATCATATCCATGACTTTACCTTCATTTTCGATCGTGTACTGAAGATATGCTTTCTTGTCCTCCGTTTCGAACCTCCGTTGGCCTTCGTTCCAAATTATCTTCTGGGCGTCGTTTCCAGATTCTGCTACAGGGTTTGTGTTCGCCATGGCTACCCCTTCGAAATTTTCTCTGCAACTCAACTACGTAGATAGCAACGTGGTTCGGGTCGGGTTTGAAATTGAAGAATTGGAGAAGATGGGATAGGGAGAGATTTATGCATAATATATTTTATATATATATATGATCGAGGTTGAAATTGGACAAGAATTGGGTGTGTAGGATCTCTCGAATTTTTTAAATTGCTATGTTATATTTTAATTACTTCGAAGTCATTTGATCTGTTAAAACAAAAAATCACCAACTAGCCAATAAGAGCATAAATTGGCATGTTTAATTCGGACCATGAAGTCCTAGGTTCAATTCTCCACTCCAACATATTGTCAAAAAAAAAAAAAAAAAAAAATCACCAACTAAAACTTTTTAGCCACTAAAAAGGTTAACATTAGAAAGTTTGTAGGATATTCAATTGACGCTAATAAAAATACTTGCCTACACATTGGTTAGGAGAAATCCCTCACTTAAAAGTGCAGCATGTTTAATAACTTTAAATGAAAATATAGGACATGAAAATGTTGATATGTGTATAGAGAGTACTGCTAATAGTCAATATGGACGGATCGATTTGGTTCAGTTCTTCTATTTGAACCTAAACACTTATATATATATATATGTTAAGAATATATCATTTCCAATCGTGAGAGTGGAGATTCAAATTTTCAACATAAATGAAGGTGACTAATGCTTGAACTATTGAGCTATTGGCTGATGATTTGTGTTATAATTTTATAAATATATAAACACGGTCGAGTGTGCCATCAACACTCATTAGAAGATTGAGTGCAGGCTTCCTCATATGGCTAAGAAGGCAAATAAATCACAAGATCACTTATTTATGTCTTGCTCATTTGCCTCCACCTTCTGGACCAATTTGGTGATTGATTTCTCATGAACCATGCCTTTGTCTAAACAAGCTCACATCGTTTTGGCTTCAACTCTATCGGGGCATCCATCCACAAAAGAGAAAAAACATCTATAACAAAACCTTATCAAGGCATTCTTCTGGACTATTTGGAACGAGCGAAATCATAATATTTTTAGAAGCAAAGAGAGAGATTTAGCACACATTTTGGATAGCATTACTTACCTTGCCATTTTTTGGTGCAAAATGTTAACTATTTTTTATCATACTCTTTTGTCTCTCTTATTAGCAATTGGAGAAGTTTCTTGTAACTCCACTGATTTTAAGAATTCCTCCCCTCTCTTATAATTTCACTCATCAATTCAATTGTTTCTTATCCAAAATTTAAATAAATAAATAATTAATTAATTAATTAATGATTGATCATGAAAAATTTATGGATGAACTTAATTTCTTTTTTCCTATCGACTTGAAAGGTCAATGATCAAGGTATTGATAACATTTCCCCCGATTATGTTTGCCATATATCGGGGGAAAGTGAAGGAGAGTGGACAACAAATTGGAGGACACTGCAAAACGATTAGTTTTGAATTCTCACATGGCAAAATTCTTGTTTAAAGTATAACTTTCCTTTATTTATAATATAACATTACAACAAAGAAACAACTTTTATCTTGAGCATGTCAAAATAAAAAGTAGGCTACATTTGTATAAAATATCCCTAAACTTTGTCATTGTTTCATAAATATTTTTATTCTTTCAAAAATTGAAATATTGTCAAACCGAGCATAGCTCAATTGACATAAGGTTGTGCCCGTGACTAAAAGGTTATGAGTTCAATCCTCGCTTTAATTAAAATACCGTTGCAAAAAAAAAAAAAAGTTGCAATATTACCTTTCTTTCATAAATATTTCAAAAATATCCTTGAAGTAGAAATTCATTACAATGTTAAAAGTCAACATAGAAATGAGTTAGAACGACATTGTCAATGATTGAACATGACAATGACCTAGAACAATGATCGAACATCACAATAACTTAGAACCAGGTGACAATAATTGAGATGCTTACCTCAATGAAGTCTAAATGAAAAATGTTCCACCACGTCAATTTTTCGACCAATATTCTAACAAATGTCTAATTCAAAAGTAGTTTTGAAACGTTCATGAAAGGATCTGCAACTTTTAAAAGAATAAGAGTTTATTTTTTTTTTAAATGGCAAAGTTATTTTTTATAATTTAGCCTAAAAAATATCGCCACCTAATTTTTAAGAAGACAATACACTGTGAAGTTATTAGCCATAGCCAACAAATAGTCTTTCTTTTCTTTTCTCCATGTCCGGTATCAATTATTTTTCCCTATCAAAGTCAAGGAAGTTGACACCCGTGTTTGATATGTACATAAAACATTTCATCAAAAACAAGTCACTCATAGAAAGTAGTTAACAAATGGCTTGTAGAAGTATAACAAAAGTAGAGAGCATGAACCATGATGGTATTTATTTGAAGAATATTTAGGTAATTTTCAATGGAATCTGCAGCAAGGTAATGTCCACATAAAATTAGAAAGAATATCACACAAATGACTAGACGAGCATGGAGGTTTGTCATAAAACCTGCTCATTACCATCACTCAATAAAATACAATAGGTTCAGTTTGACATGAACAGAAGTAACATAGTAAGAGTAACAAAATCTCCTTAAAACATTTGAATTCAAAGATGATGGATCAACTTAGCGTCTTTCATTCCGCACGAGATTGTCCCGCCCGAGATGAGAGAATGATACCAACAATAAGACCGTAGAGGGCAAGTGCTTCAGCAAAGATGAGGATGAGAATCATTCCAACAAAGAGCTTAGGTTGTTGTGCATTTGCCCTGATTACATCAAAAAATACAGAAAAGCAGATTAAATAAAACATGTCATGCAGTTGCCTCGTGAGAATAGTCGAGCTGGCCCAGACTCGGATATATCCCCAAAAAAAAAAACAACTAAGCAATGAATTAGAAGGGAAGAGAAAATGATCTGTAAATCATGCAGCATGTTGTTATCATTGGCTAATGCTAGAGGACAAAACTGCAGATGCATGCAACAAAGAAAACCAATAAAAATGATTGGACTAAAGCATAGGAAAATATTTTGCAGTTACGAATTTCGACATAAAGACAACTCAATAAATTGCAATCTCCAACTCTCCAAGAAGAATGAGAAAGAAAGGCTCATTAATCTTCTACATGATGGAGCAGAAGGTAAATCAACCCCTTAATTAGAAGATTTAACACTGGACGTTGAAAGATATGACTTAATTACATATCCAATATTGAAACCCATTAACGTAAAAGTTCATGTTAGTATTCTCAAATTCTAACACAACATTCTATGCCAAAGCACAACATATTTTAACACAAGAGGGAATTATTATCCACTTTGAATAACATTTGTGACTATACGAAGTTGTAGCATTTATCTTTTTCTTTTGTAATTCCTCGTGTAATTTCATATTTTCTATGAAATGAATGAATCTCTGTTTCTCATCCAAAAAAAAAAGTTGTAGAATTTATCAAATTAAGCAATCATAAACATAGCTATTCAGGGTAACTATACTATACTATCACATCCAACCATACGACATAAAACACATCCAAAACCTTACAACCAAAAAGGATAGAGTAATTACCGAACACCAGCATCACCAACAATCCCAATTGCCATTCCCGCAGAGAGACCAGCAAGTCCACAAGAAAGTCCAGAAGACAGATGTGCATACCCATCAAACAAATAGTAAGACTTTGCTTTTGGGTTGATTCCGGTACTGATAATAACAGCGATGATCAACCCATAAATACCCAACACTCCAGCCATAACAACAGGAACTATAGATTTCATGACAAGCTCTGGCCGCATAACTCCCATGGAGGCCACTCCAACTCCACTCTTTGCAGTCCCATAAGCAGCACCCATGCCTGTAAAAGAGAAATTATTAGCACCAGTTTCATTATACTACCACTTCAACTTGATAATTCTTTCCAGATAGGAAAAGATAGGTCAACAACAAGCTATGATGCGTTACTTTAGTAGGAAAAGAAGAAACACCACAAACCCTCATTATGTTGTACTGGAATGCATAATAATACAAAAGGCATTTGCAGAGGGATGGATCAATTGAACCAAAATCCCTTCTTATAGAGGACAATCAATCGATCCTCTCGGGCTATTTCTCTCTCAGATAATGAAATATTGGTTCTAAATTGTCTCAAAGTTTTCAGGAGCGAATTTTAACATCAAAATTACTTTTCCGCAGAATCAAAATTCATCTCTGAAGGTAGAATTTTTTTTTGAATAAAACAGCATAGGATCCATTCCGATCGACCAAAGCTCGTGGCAAATTGACCCAATTTCTAAAGCTATAATATGAAAATAGATCCATGCCATTTAAATCCAACAAGCCCCACCAAAAGAAAATAAGATCTCCAAATTGGGCAATTACAAAAGATTCATCCCCATCAACTGAGCCTCATAGTTCATTATCCAAATTGAATTCCCATCTTAAATCAGATTCAATCAGCAGCCAAACTAGAATTACACCATAAAATATAATAAGAAATAGAACCAATCTGATCGATCCGTGTCGAATCGCAACTAAAAAGGGAAAAGAAGGAAGATAGAGATGCGAGGTTTACATGAGAATACAAGAGCTGCAGCGGCTCCGAGGAAGCCGAAGAAAGGAGCAGTTTCATCGCCGCTGAAAGAAGACGCCATTGGATTAACAAGCTTCAGAATCCGATCCTGATCTCGACGCTCCGGTAAGATTTTCTAGGTTTTTTTTTTTTTTTTTGGTGTGTTCTTGAGATGAAGATATAGTAATACCGGTGATTCGGGAAATAAAGGCTGGGGAAGGCGAGTATAGGAGTAAGACTAGGATTATGAGTAGTCGATGAATCAACCTAAACTACCTTAATACCCTTCCATTCTTTCTTATTTACCGCAAGTGATGTGGAACGTGTAGCCACGTGAACCTTGGGTTGTAGGATTTTTTCGGGGTTATTGAAAAAAAAAAAAAAATCTTTTTATTTTACTAGAAAAGGGGTTGTACGATTCTATTTTTTATTTTATTTTTTATTTTGGGAAAACTTTATTAAGGGAGTTTTATGATATATTTTTTTTAAAAATATGCATATATTTTCCCTCTCGTTTTCGTTAGTAGAGCTCTTTCGAGAATGAAATTTCATCGTGAATAAAGATTGTTAATGGATGCAATGGCAAATTTATTTTCACCTTCGATCTCCAGAAAAAGCAGATGCGTTTTAAGTTCTGGCAGTCTCCTCCATCGTATCGAAAGGTGTCGAGCCAAACACGAGTCTTCTTCCAAAGATCTCTAATCTCAATGCTGATCAGTGGGAGAACAACGAGAGTATTAAATATAGACTATATTTCAAAAAAAAAAAATTAGAGTGCTATATAAGAGTATAGTTAAGTTGTTAAGTTACTACTATTTCTCGACATTAGATGGTAAACTCTAACCTCAATATTTGTTGAACTAAAAAAAAATCAATCTTATCCCATTATAGGGTGAAATAAATGCAATAGTGATGTATAAATATAAAATATAATTTTACTAAAGTCACATTTCCTAAAATAGTTTTAAATCTTTCTTATTAGCATTTGTATTTATATTATTATTATTTTGTCAATGGTGACTATGTGAATAACAATAGGGATAGCCAAAAACGAGTATTAGATTAAATATGGAAAGATTTTGTTTAATCATGTGACAATATAGAAGAAGAATACTCAGGATTTGTTTGATAACATTTTTTTATTTTTGTTTCCGTTTTTCATTATTTAAGAAACAAATTTGTTTGGTAACTATTATCGTTTTTTGTTTTAAAATTTTGAGAAACGTTTAAAAAAATGATAATTTTTTATAAACTACAAAAAGTTATTTCTTTTTGTTTCTTTCCTTTCATAATACTAAATTCAGTTCATTGGCTAGAGCCAACCCATTCTAACCTTACTTTAGTTATTGGGTTGGAAACTTGAGTACAACATTTTGATTTTTTATTTTTTTTCTTAATTTTTCTGTACTTTTTATATATTATTATTATTGTTTTAAATTTTAAATTTGCAATATGTATATTTATATATTATTTATTTTTTTTAGTACACTTGAACCAGTTTTGTACTATAATATAATATAATATATATATATATATATATATATATATATATAATTTGAAAATATCAATTTTAGCGAGATATATAATTTGAAAATATCAATTTTGCTCGTTAAAACATGCATTTAACTTCACTCTAATATTTCCTTTCAAAAAAAAAAAACTTCACTCTAATATTTTACAACTACGACATCTACAGAGCTATATAACTGAATTGAATCTGAGTTGACATCATTTGAGACGAAATGACTCGAGTAACATATATGACATTGCAAATCAAATTTGGACAACATTTGAGGGATAAAAATAATTTTATTATTGTTGTTAATTTTTCATTGAGACTTATTTGTATTAGATCATGTAAGCTTTGAATAATCATTTAAGACGAAATGACTCAGGTTCTCCCCCATCAGTCAATAACACATATTCATCAACAGAATATCTTGTTGACGGACGTCGATCTCTGACAGATCTCCTGAGTGAAACATTTGTAGGGACTTCAGATTCTGGCAATTGTTCATGAACATCATCATTTGCCTCAATCTGTTCAGAATCTTCTACCTCATCTGTATCATCAAACTGATCATTCTGAACCTCATTTTCAATATGTGTAGAAGGTTGTGCCAAAGGGAACTGAATCTAAATCAATCAGATCATCATTGTGTTCAGACTTTGTTTCATCTGTCTTCTTAATGCCTTGTATGGTTTGTTCTTCTACAAACATAACATCTCGACTTCTTACAATCTTCTTTTGCACTGGATCGTATAGTCTGTAACCGAACTCATCTTGACCATAACCAAAGAACACACATGGTCTACTTTTTGCATCAAGCTTCGTTCCCTCATTTTTAGGAACATGAACGAAATTTACAACAAAAAATACGCATATGATTATAAGATATATTCTTCTTCAACCAAATTTTATTTGGTACTTCATTATCCAATGGAATACATGGAGTGAAATTCAAAACATGTACAACTGTACATAATGCTTCACCCCATAATGTTTGCAGTAACTGTGAATGTGAAAGCAAACATCTCATTTTTTCAACCACTGTTCTGTTCATTCTCTCAGTTGTCTCATTTAACTGCGGAGTCTTAGGAGGTGACTTTTGATGTCGAATACCATGACTTCTACAATACTCATCAAAATGTCCAATATACTCACCCTCATTATCGGTCCTAACACACTTCAACTTTTTACCAGTTTCTCTTTCAACAAGAGCATGAAACTGTTTAAACACTTGCAACACCTGATCTTTAGTCTTCAAGGTATAAACCCACGTTTTCCTCGAATGATCATCTATAAACGTCACAAAATATGACAAACTTCCAAGTGTCTTAGTTTTCATAGGACCACAAACATCAGAATGTACTAAGTCAAGTACATTTGGCTTCCTTGAAGAAGTTTGTGACGCTTTAAAAGAAACTCTACTTTGTTTTCCTGCCAAACAATGAACACACCTTTTCAAAGGTGCATTATTTATACCAGGAAGATGATTTTTATTGGCTAGAATCATCAAACCCTTCCTCACTAATGTGACTGAGTCTCTTATGCCAAAGCTCAACAGTCTCTTCACTGTCCACTATATTTATGTCACAATCAGTAATCTTTGCCTGCATAAAATACAATGACAAACACTTCTCTTCCCTAGCTACCACCATAGAGTCTTTAGTAAGCTTCAATTTATCACCATAGAAGATATTGTAATAACCTTCATCATTAAGCTTACTTATGAAGATTAAATTCATGCGCAAATCAGGAATGTGTTTTACATTCTTCAATATCAACATAGAACCATTATTGGTCTCCAAGTGCACATCTTCAATGCCAACTGCTTTTGTTGATCCATCAGTACCCATCCTAACACTGCCAAAATCACCAGATGTGTAGGATGCAAAGAAATCTCTCTTAGTTGTAGCATTGTAGCATGAATTGAGGCACCATTGTCAAGCACCCAACTGCTTTGTTGTGTAACGAGATTAATAACATCACCGTCAAATAAAATATGGAACTCCTCGGTGGCTGCAGAAACTGTGTCTTCATCATTATCATCAATTCTTCTTCTGCTTACCTTTATTATTTTTATTTTGTCTCTTTAACTCTCGACAATGCCTCTGTATATGCCATTTCAAACCACAGTAGTAACATTCAACATTGGCAAACCGACCACTCTTGCTTTTGCTTTTGTCTCTACCATTCAGACCTTTGTTTTTACTTATTCCTTTCCTTTCAGTAATAAGAATCTCTGACTGTGAAGAAGAGTCATGTGACTTTCTTCTCATCTCTTCGTTGAAAACACTCCTTTTTACTAAGTCCGTACTTAATACTTCATTCGGGGCTGAGTTCGATAACGAAGATCTAAATGTCTCTCACGCGTCTGATAATGTACCAAGAAGTATTAAACCATGTACCTCATCGTCAAACTTGATATTCATTTCAGATAGTTGATTAAGGATACCTTGGAATGAATTCAAGTGATCTAACATAAGTGTTCCTTCTTGAAACTTTAAAGCCATATCAACTACCTAATCGGAAACAATTTATTGTTACTAGTTTTCGGGGCACATAACGATTCAAGCTTGTTCCACATCGTCCGTGCATGAGTTTCTTCACCGATATGATTCAGAAAATTTTCATCTACCCAAAGTCTAGTTGTGTCACACACTTTCCTATGACAGATTTCTCATTCTGAATCAGTTTATATCTTCTATCTTCCTTTTCCAAACTTGATAATGTGAGCCATTCAAAGTTATCATCTTACATGTATAGTTTCCATGTTCAACACAAGACACTTAATTAATCACCTAATTAATCACAACCTCGCTCTGATACTAGTTGTTGGGATAATTACTAAATTTTATAATTCAATTATCCCTCTTTTGTGTGAACCTAATAGGAAATTAAGCAAGTAGAAAACACAATATAATTCAAGCACGTGACACAAGCAATTTTAACATTTAAAAATCCCTTCAATGCGAAGGGTAAAAAATCACTGGCCGAAGTCAAAAAAATCCAATATAATCAATAATGGGCTACAACGAGTTCTCCTTAGTCACAACTAGTGGCATACAACTATTGATATCTCAAGATGATCAATCTCGACAACAAACGACAATAATTCAAGAGAGTAAAGAAGAAAGATTTCACTTAAAGTGACTACGAACTACCCGCTGGAATCTGCTCGTAGATAGCTTCAAACGAAATCTCCACCGTTCAGATTGAAGACCCTCGTGTCACTCAAAATTTCAGCTCGATCAGACCACAAATTGATCCCCAACAAATTGAAATACGAAAACTGCACGGATGTAGAATTCTTCCTTTTTTCTTTCTCTCTCTCTAATTTTGTTTTTCTCTCTCCTCGTTTTGCTTGCAACAACGAATCTGACTGACTTTTTTACCTTTAAATAAGATAAACCTAAATATCCTATTGGACTTTTACTTTTGGCTTTCCACTGCTATCGTAAAAAATACCCAACAATATATATTAAATATACAAGAGGTGCATAATTTTTCTGAAAATTCACTTTTAAAAGCGGACACTTAAAATATTTTGAAGGCCAACTTATTTAGAAAACGCGATTTTGAATTAGTTGATTTACAATCAATTTTATCAAAAACAACAAAGAGTTCAACTTAACAGAAACATGATAAACATGATATATAAAATAAACTTCATTTTGTGTATCATCATAACAAACAAAAGGTAAAAGTAATTATTTATCAGCTTTGGCAATATAAAGAATAATTTTCCCTACAAGGTGGAATAAAATGGTTCATTTTAATGATTTGTTTGCCGTGAAAATAAAAAAGGAGAGCTTTTCAAAAAGAAAAATAGTAATTTTTTAAATATGTATATATTAATTAAAATTTAAAAAAATGGAAAAGAAAAAGGTGGGCTTTTCAAAAAGAGAAATAATAATAAACATGTATATATTAATAAAAGAAAAATAGTAATTTTTTAAATATGTATATATTAATTAAAATTTAAAAAATGGAAAAGAAAAAGATGGGATTTTCAAAAAGAGAAATAATAATAAACATGTATATATTAATTAAAATAAAAAAAACATATATGAATAAGGTCCTACCGGGAGTCGAACCCAGGTCGCTGGATTCAAAGTCCAAAGTGCTAACCACTACACCATAGAACCTACTTTGTTGATTTAAATTTTATTTAAATTAATTATAATTCCATATTATCTATATTGATCCTAAATTGACTTATTGTCATTAGTTTTTTCTTTTCTTTTCTTTTTCTTATAAATATTGTCATTAGTTTAGAGATTTGATGAAAGTATCAAATTAGAGATATTATTTTGTTCGATTGTTTCTAATAGTATATACTATAGATATGTACATTTTTAGATTATTAGAGTTTTTTTGTTTTATTTTTTTTAATTAAAATATATTTTTAGAGTTCAATATGAGAGGTGAGAGATCAAACTCGAAACCTTAAAGAATGTAATAGACGTCTTATTTGAATTATGCTCGAGTTGAAGTTAAAACACAATTTTATTTCAAGTAGTTCGATTCTTTAATAATATTGTTGATGTATTTGAATGATTTAATCTCTATAAATTAAAAATGTACTAAAAAATCTAAGATTTATTTTAAATTTGTTGAAGCATAAAATTTATCGTTCTTGAATCTTATGATTGAAGATATAACTATAACTATAAGTATACCATGTCTAAGTTTAGATTAAATGAATTAACAAAAAAAAATAACCCCTAGAAGGAGGGCTTAAACCTCCGACCTTGTGGTTAACAGTCACACGCTCTAACCAACTGAGCTATTCCAGCTTTCATGATAAATTAAATTTATGACAATTATATATGATAAATATTAAAAGAAAAATATAGTGCCATAATAGAGTAAATATACTATGCACTATTAACCACTTAACATTTATTTTCATTAATATACAAATATATATATTTACACGGAATATCAAAATAATAGCAGACTGAATGTCAACAAAAACATAGTTCAACGACATGATGTATTTTCTAGTGATCATAAGGTCTTAGGTTCAATCCTCTACCCAAGTTGTAAAGAAAAATAAATATAATAATATATATATATATATATATATATATATATATATATATATATATATTTTTGGTCTCTAAACTTGTTGATGTGAACATGATTTCATGTCATCTGATATCGTTAGAGATAAACATTTGAAAAATGAAATTTAGATTAAAAAATTATACTCAATGACTTTTTTTTTTTTTTTTTTTTTTTTAATATTTTAAAAGTTTAGGAATCCAAATGGAATAAACTTAAATTTGGGGAACCAAAATAAACATTTTAAAAGTTTAAACAAGTTTGGAAGACATGTAAACTTTCATTAAAAATGAAGAAACATAATTGCATATAGAACAATCTATTACACTCCATTAAACAAATAAATCTTGTTACAATTTTCCATATTATTATATATATAATAATATGAAAAATTGTAACATATCGAGTAAAATAATTAAAAATATAAAAATTACGGATATAACAATTAGTAAAATAATTAAAAATATAAAAATTACGGATATAACAATTTTTATCACTGATAGTATGGTCTATCGTTGATAGAAGTTTATAGCTGATAGACTCAGTTTTTTTATAGAATTTTGTCGGTGATAGTAGTCTATTAGTGATAGAAGTCTATCAATGATAGTCATATATCAACGATAGAGTCCATCGGTGATAGTCACTGATTTTTTGCCATATTTGTAAAATGTTTTAAACTTTGTTAAATTTGTAATTATTTTGGACATGATTGTTGTTTGTGCAACAACCCTAATAATATCCCTAATAATATGATCAATAGAATAGCAAAATTAGCCCCAAAAAAAAAAAAAAAAAAAAAAAGGTACAAATATGAAACAATTTTAAGCCCAATTTAACGCGTCAACATATCTTAACCCCACGTATCTATTAGCAATTGACGTCTATACTAAAGAAAACAAAAAAAAAATGCTATAAGAGTGATATACAAAATTAAAAAGAAAATTACATAATTATTTTTTATATAAGCACGCTGATAATCTTTATGTTTATTTTTTATATATGTAAATTATTTTTCCCGTAGGAAATTTTTCAAACATGGCAACAACCGAAGAATTTTGCCACTCATTATATTTTCCCTTTTTCTTTTGGAGTAATAGTTTTCCTTTAAAAGAATATATAATTTTTTTAAAACTATATATATATAATTTAACCAATTGAAATGTCTCAATCTAATCTTTTTTAAAAAAGAAATAAAAAAATGTCACAATCTAATTAAATCTTATTTTTCCGTTAAAATGCCGCGTCAGGTATAGAAAAATTATTAAAAAATAAAGAGAGAGAGAGACAGAGAGACAAAGAACGATCTTTTTCCTTTTTATTTTTTATTTATTATTTTATTTTTAATTTTTCCCATCGATTTCTTCAATTTATCATCTTCATTCTTCAAGCTGCGCTTTCTTCATCATCATCATTCTTCTTCCAATTCTCCCTTTCGCCAAACTTCGTCTGGTACAAATTTCAATTTTTTGTTTCTGAGGTCACAACTTCTGTTATGACCTCAGATTGAGTCGGAACTTGATCGTTACTGTCAAAATTGAATCATTGTTTCTAGCAACAACTCCGATTCGCCATTTACGACCTCGATATCTCCGTCAACCGTTGCAGCCAGCATCGGAGACGGCGTCGTATTTTGAAGCAGAAGAATGACGCAGTCGCCGGTATTTGGAGACGATTACGCCGTTGGAACTCACATCCAGTCCTTTTCGTCGGCCTCTCTGTACTCTTCTTCTTCTCGCAGAGATGTTTATTACAGGTTCGATCTAATCTCTGGCTTCTATCTCACACTGTGCAGTCAATTTTTAGTTCTACACATATCTGTTTTTGCTGTACTGGCCTCTGAATTACCTTTTTCTTAGTTTTCTTTTTCGTTCTGATCGGAGAGTTGGGTGGAATTGCCTGATTTAAGGGACGGAATGGTGATAATTTATTGCTTTGTACCCTATTCGAACCGATTTTGAACTGGTTAGTATTCCTATAACTGTGATTGCCTTTTGAGTACGACGTGATCCCGACTGCTTTTGGTGTAAGCTTGTTTGGGTTGGATTTTGTTGGACAGTAGTTGTGGTGAATTCAGCAGATTTTAGGGTGAACTGAAATTATAATATGAGCTTTCTGTGTTTATAATGGAATTGGAGAACTGCCAATAGCTGTAATAGAGCAGAAGTAGGGCACTGATTGGTCTAATCTGTTTAAGAAATTCTTGTAGTTATTGGCATGATGGAGATGGCTAGTCTTTTTCGATTTGATGAATTTATTCAAACCAACTGTAGGGGAAGTGGGAATACAGTTTAACATTGAATTGTGATGGGGGATTATTGATTAAGCTTGAAACTTTACCTACCTCTACCTGTAAACTTCCATCGTAATAACAATGGAATTCTGCCATGTTGCTGATTTGGTGTAAAGATTGCATTTCCTTCTTTTTTCACATTTGAAATTCTTCCCTATGCTTTCTCTAGTAGGTATATACATTAAGTTTTGTCACATTTCACGAAGAAAAAGAGAGGAACAACTACCCAATGACACTTTTATGAAAGAGCTTAACTAATAGGACATTTTTGTAACCATCATGGGTAGGCTAAGTGGTCAATAAAGGTCTAAGAGAATGGACCATAGTGGCCATTGACAACTCCCTAGGATTTAATATCCTACGAGTTTTCTTGGCAATCAAAAGAAGTAGGGTCAGACAGTTGTCCCATGAGATTAGTCGAGGTGAGCGCAAGCTGACATGGATACTCACGGATGTTTTTTGTAAACATATATGCGATCCTAGACTCAGAGGGATGTCCTAAGAAGATGACCATAGAGAAGGGTCATATACTTTCATCGAGGCTAATGTGACTTGAATCTTTTTTGGAACTCCTTGAAAAATCCTTAGACTGATCCAGCCAATTAATCAAGAACCTGCCTTCATGTCATGACTCCTTGTAATAAATCCTGTTTCTAGGGAAGATTATGTTGGTAAATATAATCCTAAACCCTAGTTAAATTAAAGACCATGTTGAACATAAGGATTGAGAAAAAAACAAGGGGCAAATTTATGTTAAAAAATTTCAGGGACTGTTGAGAACTGTCACTTCAATTCCTTTGCAGCCATGGCATTGGAAACCTTGACATGTGATGGTGGGGGATTCAAGTAGTTTGGTGTTTGGTCAGAATAGAAAATGCTTAATTATTTTCTAATTTTGTGTGTGAAATGGTTGATAATGACAATTATACATCTGTTAGTCATTCTCAAAGGTTCCAATATGTATACTCAAGATCAGTTTTGTCAAGCACCAATTTTAATGGGGCCAACAATGGATGCCCAAAAGTTGGGAATCCTCCAAATCCTCATATACCCACAGTCCAAACATATTTGGATGCTTAACTTAAAGTGGGTCCAAATCCCAGGATTCTCATAAACTAAACAACTACCTCTATGTATGCATTTCCTGTTTGCTTTTCTGGTCAACTTGTAATGACAATGTCACAATGGTTTATTTTATACAGCTGTGGTTCTTGTGGATATGAACTGAACTTGAGCTCTTCTAACCGCAATATGTCGACGATTGGCTCTAAATATGGTAAATCAATAAAGCGAGGGATCATATCATTTCTGAACGTCGACGAGAGCAGATTTACACAGGTTGATGAACTTCAGTGTGTGCCTCATTTCTCAAAGCGCTCTTGGGGTCTGTTTCGTCGAAGAATCAAACTACTGTGTCGCAAATGTGGAAACCATATTGGAACTGCTCACACTAGCCATTCCTCCTCCACCCCACTTGTTTCAGATGGATCAGATTCATCATCCCTGCCCCAGGAAGTCTCTAGGTGTATGAAATATGAAGTAAAAATTCGTGCCTTGCAACCCTCATCGTCCCACGAATTTGGCCCCCCAGTTATTTAATCAAGGACAAAGGGTTTGCTGAATGGTCCTCCGGCCTAAAAGAATTGCTAGCAGCAACAATTCCAGAATCTCGATATGTGTGGCTGTTTTACTTGTGAATAGAATCGGGTCTGAAATGGAAGGGAAGTGTAATTGAAAGGATTCACAGTTATTGTTCCTGCAAACTTAAGTATATTATTATTTATACGAGTGAATTATTCAAAGCTACTTATGTTTCTGGTTTGTTTTTCCTCATTTTTGTTTTGCAACAATGCATTTTGAGGTCTAGCTCCACCGAAATAACTAATATATAGCCTCACTCTCTCTATCAAAGCTCAAACCTTCCGCTGTGTTTTCACAAATCATAGGTTTTTTTTTAATATCCGTGAACCTCGTTTGTGTGCACACGACTATTCTCACAAGACAACCCGTCTAAGCTTACTACATTTGATTGTCAAAGAAACTTGTAGAATATTAAATATTAGGTAAGTGACCACCGTAACCTAAACTCATTTACATGACAGATTCATTAAGTCTCTCGATCCCTTTATTATGGGTTATTATCACAAATAGCCTATATGGCAAAAAATCTATTAACATTAACCCTGTTTTTTGCCATTATCAACATTAACCCTTCTTGGTGCATCCCGGCCAGGATCGGGCACCAGGATTCTTTTTTTTAAAAAAAAAAAAAAAAAAAAATATTTATGACTTTATGTATTTTACGTTTTTACCCCTCCTTATAATATACCCTATATAACCTATTTCTTTAATTTGCAAGGAAAATTTTTATCTTATTCACTCTTTTTATTTATTTTTCCTTCTTCACACAACATTCCATTTTAGTTCATTCTTTTTATTTATTTTTCCTTCTTCACACAACATTCCATTTTAGTTCATTCTTCCTTTTCACTTTCTCACGATTTTTGCCAACGTATGTTTATCACATTGAACAAAATTTTGGCGCCATTTCTCGTTCATTAACCCAGATCCTGGTCGGAATGTATACAAATCCTGGCCAGGATTTGTATACATTCCGACCAGGATCGACCAAGATCGACCAAGACCGAGATTATTTATTTATTTTTATTTTTTTCATACATTATAACTGATGTTTCTTCTTTTATGTTACTTGTTGGTGGCATCTTCTCCTCTCTCTCTATTGTGCCACCAACACACTAGGCATTCTCTAAGTAACATAAAAGAAGAAACATTATAATGTATGAAAAAAAAAAAAAAAAAATCTCGGTCTTGGTCGATCTTGGTCGATCCTGGTCGGAATGTATACAAATCCTGGCCAGGATTTGTATACATTCCGACCAGGATTTGTATACATTCCGACCAGGATCTGGGTTAATGAACGAGAAATGGCGCCAAAATTGACTTGCTTATGAAGCTATTGTTCAATATGATAAACATTTGGATAAACATATCTTGTTTGCTCAAATGGAATGTTGCGTGAAGAAGGAAAAAGAAAGAAAAATAGTGAATAAGATGAAAACTTTTCTTGCCAATTAAAGAAATATGTTATATAGGGTATATTATAAGGAGGGGTAAAAACGTAAAATACATAAAGTCATAAATTTTTTTTTTTTTTTTTTTTTAAAAAAAAAGAATCCTGGTGCCCGATCCTGGCCGGGATGCACCAAGAAGGGTTAATGTTGATAATGGCAAAAAACAGGGTTAATGTTAATAGATTTTTTGGCATATAGGCTATTTGTGATAATAACCCCTTTATTATTTACATGAACCTTGTTAAAATTAGGTAAGAATTGGTAAGTATATAATTCTTGGGGTAAAACAGATGGCTGCAAAAAAGATGGGTAAAAGTAAAACAAATTGAATTCACCGAGAGCTGAAGCTGCTGAACTCATTATTGTTGGCGTGTAATTCTATTATATTAAATGTTCTGCCCAATAAAGCAATGACACCGACACATTTACAGCAGGAATGCCCATTGGACTTGTATTTCAGAAATGACAATTTATATCGATTCTCTTTTTTTGAAAGGAAACTTTGTTAAAAGATCCCAACCACACAAACCGGGCAGAGGACAACAACCAAGCGTGGCATAACAGAATCCCAAATGATCACAGCCAAACTTGGATTAGAAAAAAATTCTTTCATGTTTTTGGATTCAACCTCAGCCAAAATCGGTCCTCGGAATTGGAGGGGGGAGACTGAACAAAATCGACAAAAGTCGCAGCTCTCCAACCCGATCAACGACCTCAAATCAAGTTTTTCGTTTCAGTGAAATCCAAACCAGGGTCGTTGAGAGCTTTGATCAACTCAGAAGCATCAGATTCCACAATTTATATCGAGTTTTACATTAATAAGAATTTTCATTAATTATTGAATTCTTCCAAGTACGATTGAAACAAGATTTCAAAGCACGGTATTCTTAATTCCTAGCCTACCAAACACTCTGTGTTAATTTAATCACATAAAATATAACTACGAAAACAAAACTGGTGCCTTTTCTCATTTCTTATTAGAAGTTAAATTCCATGACTCATGAATAGTTGAAGACAACCTTGAAAAATATTTAAAAGCAAATCAAAATCAGAAAACAACCTAGAAAAACGTAGTGGATAATAAGTGGAGAGAATTAGATCCTGGACAACCAACCTAACTCCAAGGATAATTTCTCCATATCCAAGGGGTGCGCGAGAACATCATCATCAGGTATATAATTTCTTGAGGTCTTCGGAGAAAGCCTTTCTAATTACATCTCTTTTAAGCTTGAGAGCTGCAGTAACCAGCCCAGATTCAGGAGTCCATGGGTTAGATAGCAATTTGATTTTTGCAGGGATCTCAAACTTCTCTAATCTTGCCTTCTTTGCCTCCTGTTAAGAAGTATAAAAACATTTGCAATTACATAATGCCCTTTACTTTTGGTTTCTTCAAAGAATACTGGAGAAACTTGTGCTATATTTATATCAATTTAAATTTGGCCAATCGGAGCATTGCATAGCTCAATTGGTTAATGCATATGCTCTCGACCAAGAGCTTAGCGGTTTGAATTCCCCCACTTGTTGAACTCAAAAAAATATTTATATCAATTTGGTTTAGAAGACGCATGTGTGTGTTTATGAGTGTATCATAAAAACAGGGTTTTCAAAATGTTACCATTTTGGCAATCTTTTCTTCATGGGCGAGGAGCTAGGTGAGGATTATGACATGTTTGGAAGTGATTTTGAAAAGTTCAAAATCAATTTTGATCATATGAAAATTGCGTTTAAAAATGTAAAACCAAACATTAGAATGATTATATGAAAATCACTTCCAAACATGCCCATAATTGTTTTGGAAAGATAGTAAACGGAGGACCAAAGGCAATTGTGAGAAGCACGAGGGTACTTGGGATGGGATAAGAAGCAAACACGAAATCCAAGTCAGAATACAGATACCTTTACGAGTGATGCTTGTACTTCCTTCACTACTTCTTCTTTACGACAGAGTTCAGCGAAATCACTTGTAATAATTCCTTGCTTAGAAGCCCATGCTTCTACTGCATGTTGAGAGGCCACAACAAGAGCCACACAGAAACTATGAAAGGGATCAGCATGCATCATTATATTGTCAACATACGGGCTCACACTGAGTGCGGCTTCAACCTGTAAGGGAACATAACTTAGAAAACAAAGAATTTTTTATATAAAAAAAAGTAGGTTAATTTACAAGTTTAATCTCTAAACTTTGAGTTTTGTGTCTACTTAGTCGCTAAACTTTCAAAAGTGTCTAATAAGTCTCTAAACATTTTGTATCTAATAGGTTCCCGAACAATCAATTTTGGGTCTAACAGGTTCTTGACAAATTCAAAATTTTTAAAAATTAATTGATCTATTAAATATAAATTTGAATTTTATGTCTAATGAAACCCTAAAATTTAAATTAAATGTTGTAGATCCGTGAATATTAAAATAATCAAAACTTCAGGGACAATTTGTAATTTTGAAAGATCGGGGACCAAATAGACACAAAACTCAAAATTCAAGAACTAAATTTGTAATTTAACCCAGAAAAAAGTAAAAGAAGTAAACTTTCATGTCATACCTTCCCCAAAGAAACATATTCTCCATGTTGAAGTTTGACTATATCCTTTTTACGGTCAACAATTTCAAGGCAACCATCAGCATGAAATTGGCCAATGTCACCAGTGTAGAACCACCGCATTCCCTTCTCATCGACCTTTGCAACAAAGAGATTGCATCATTTGCAAATTTGAGGGAAGAATACTAAAGGGATCGACACCAGCAACAAGGAGACTTTACCTTGTATGATTCTCTAGTTTTATCTTCATTTTTGAAATATCCAAGTGTAACATTTGGACCACCAATTATAATTTCTCCACGTGGCCTTGGCAAATCATTCGTTAAGTATCCACCTTCGGGCCAATCAATCAACTGAGAAAGTAAAAACAAATGCCTTAAAGTTGACCACAGGAGAACAAACGGGGCGATCACAGTAAAAGTGTAAAACAACATCTAATAGAATTGTCATTAGATAGAGAAAGGGTAGGTGCAAAGACTTGGGGCATGTTTGAGAGTGATTTTGAAATGGTTAAAATCACTTTTGTCATGTTAAAAATTACTTCAAAACATGCTTTCAATCATTCAAAATCAATTTTGATATTAGGTAAATTACGTATAAAAGTGTAAGACCAAACATTAAAATAGTTTTGAATGATTAAATGTATGTTTGGAGTGATTTTGAATATGATAAAAGATATTTCAACCATTTCAAAATCACTCTCAAACATGCCCTATGCCCTTAGAGTACTCTTGCTTTACACAGTACCCTCAAAGCTAGCTAACTCTTATTCAAGCCAAGGTTGGCTATATTGTTTAGTGCCTTTTTCCAAGTCTCCAGTGCTGGGGGTAATACATTCAGGCCAGTGAATTTCACATGACAAATACAGCAGCAAACATTTTTGCCTAAGGGCACTCTTGGCTTTGTGTAATTTTCGTTGAAAATGAATGTTGAATTTACAATATCAGATGCTACCCATTCAAATACCTACACTTGTACACAGATAACTGTAGTATCAATAAGGGATCACTGAAGCACAAGGCTGAATAGATACCTTAACAAATGAGCAAGGAAGCGGAGCTCCTACACGACCAACGGTCAAGTCATCAAACTCAGAGAACGTCCCACCAGCACAAGTCTCAGTAAGACCATAACCCTGACCTATTGGAGCACTGAAAATAGGATACAATGAGATACATATGCAAGATGGAAACTACAATACTAATGCTCGCACACATGCATGTATGGTAAAATGATGGACCGCAATCCACAAACCTAGATTAATACCTATTATTGGTTGTAGAACTGTAGCATGTTTGTCAACTACCAAATTATATCCATCATGTGTAGCATTTCATTAGAATCTATATAATATCAATAATCGTGGATAGTTTTTGAAGCATATATATGGATCAATAAAATAAAATGCCATTAAAAAAATATACACGAGGCTCAAACCTCATGAAGCAGTTTAAAACCCTATATGCATCAAGACAAGCACATTATTTGGTATCTCTTGTGTAATTTGTATCCAGATTGGATATCAAACAGTCCATAGGCATCTGAAATTTAGAAATCCAGCAGTAAAGCTTCATTGTTCTCGGATAATTGTCTGTATGACAGGTGCATCAACTCTGACAGTAAAAGTCCATGGCATTGATAAGATTTGCATGTCATACATACCTGAGACAGATGTTGATGAATCTTTGGGTATCACCAGAGAGGGGCGCCCCTCCAGACAACAGAAAACGAAGGCGACCTCCAAGGATTGCTCGTACCTTTCTAAACACAAGAAAGTTCCATAAAAACTTTTCAAGACCCCAAGCCCCAAACCAACTACCATTCATGGCAGATAACCTACGAGAATATGCCAAATCAAACAATTTCTTTGCTATTCCACCTGTCACATTCACCTGAAATCAGAAGACTTTATTATTATAACCACCCGATAAATGGATAGCAAATCATGAGTGTTCAAATAAATGCAATACGAACAAAAATGTGCATGCAAAATTGACAAACCTTTTTAAGAACCCCTTCTCGAACACGGTCTAAAATTGCTGGGACAGCAGTCATTACTGTTGGCACAAGAGCAGTTGCATCGCCCTGTGTCCCTCGTTTAATTTTGTTAGATGTATCAGTAAGTGTCAAAGGAGACCCATATCCAATAGCACATCCAACACCAGCCATTACATTCTACAGGACAAACAAATATAACATATAAGAATTAGTCACAAAGAAAAAGAGAAATGTAGATTTGAATTTCACTAAACAGTATAAAAGTAACATAAGCTACCAAAATTATGAAATCCAAAGAATACACACCTCTGCTGCTAACTCAAGGATATGAGCCATGGGTAAGTATGCGAGATAGGTATCCTTGTTCCCGAGACCAGGAACTATAGTCATCACAGCAGAAACTGTGGCCAAGACATTTGCATGTGTCATCATCACACCCTGTACACATGACACGGCCATATTAATAAATTATAAGAAGCAGTTCCAGAACATTGCGGAAGTGTTAAACAAAATAGTCAACTACCAAACAAGTGGCTGCAAACAACGCATAGATGCAGTGGAAAAAATATCAAGCGCTTTAGAAACTCATGTTATCAATAAGTTAAGGAGAGTCATTGTTTATCTTAACAAAGATAACATCTCAAGGTATATTGAGCTTTCAAGTTTCCTACGTACAGAGAGAATATTCATAGCAGAAGTGTAGGAAATATTATGCATATAACACAATATTCAGAACTTTGGTAAATGACCATTTATAAAGCTTGAAAAATAGATTAATTAGAAGGATAAAAAGAAATGAAACTTGAGTAAGGTATAGGTAAGTGTGTGTGTGTGTGTATATATATGTGTGCAAATGTACATATATGTGTGTGTACTACGTACAAACATAGATGTTTCCCACCTTGGGCAATCCAGTGCTTCCGCTTGTATACATTATAACTGCAATGTCAGCTGAAATGGGTAACTCAGCACCCGCGTTACGTTCTTGGCCGAGCATTTGAACTTTAGCAAATGAGGTAATTTTCCAGTCCCCATTCTGCTCAGAATTTAGAATGCTTTGAGGAATCTCATCCATACATATCACATTCTTCACTGTCTTAAGCTGCCCAGTGATACCTAACAGTTTATCCAACTCTTTCTGGCCACATATTACAGTTGTGACTTCTGTCTGGAGATGAAAAGGATTAAAATGATCATACATCGTGAATAAATAATCAAAAGAGTTCTAGCATTGTAAGATATTTTAATTTCAGGAATCTGCAAGGAGATAACCAACAAAACAAATTGAGAGTAAAGGAGATGGGGGAGAGAATTTGAGAGCAAAAACATGTTTTCATAAACATTAGGCTAGTTTCCCGATCCGGTTTCAGAAAAATTTAAGTAGGAATAATGGTTGTGCGATGAAGAATGTGGAGAATAAAAAATATGTAGCGAGAGAGAGCAAGAGTACCTCATTCAACGAGTGACATAATGCCTCTTCCCCTAAAGATGCATATATAGTAACAACAGTGATATTGCGCCTAAAGCATCCCTGGTACAAGAAAATACACAGGTCATATTATACAATTACAAAAAAAAATCATTAGACTGTCACTAGAAAATTAACCTTGCAAAAGTTAGAACTCAAATAAATTAATGCAGAATAAAATATCAGAAAATGCATCAACAACATTTCTTGACAAAAGAAAACGATGTCTGGAAACTTATTCCAAATGTTGATGCAATTTACACAAAACAAGAGATGAAAGAGAAAAACCTGCAAGGCAATAAACCACTCTTCTCTAGTGTCAGCAAAGATTGCTGCACGTTCTCCCTTATTATGCCCAATCTGCACTAGACCAGAAGCAAAGCTACACACAGCTTCAAATGCTTGACCATAAGTTAGCCACTCGTAGTCGCCCAAATGAACTTTCTCAAAGGATCTTCCATCTGCACTTACTTCAGTTTCTTTTAAGATCAATTTCCGGGTTCCGAGTAAACGTTTGTCATGGAACTTCTTGCAAGAGTACTCAAAGAGTTCTGCAAGAGTAAAGATGCCTTCCCATGCTGTTTCCACAGGCGCAGTGTGCTTACTATTCCGAACAGCAAACCCAGAATCCCCACCAGCATCAACAGGCAAGCCTCTTTTCTTTGCTTTTTTGGAACTCCGAAAGACAAGTGTAACTACAATAGGTACGAGAACACCAACGATATACGCACTCATTTCTTCAAGACTTGAGGCACCGAGTATAACTAAAAGATGAAAAAGATAAGCTAAAATTCAGCAAGATCATTTACAGAGTATCACAGTTAATCACAAACAACGAATGAACCTATATGAAGACTCGATCTATCGCTGTTGATAACAATGAAAATAAACAAAATGACTAAACCGAACATAAAATTTCATACAGTTTGAAAGTCTCAAGAAAGTACCACAAACGAAGACATCAGCCAAAAACAGAAATTCTCTACAAACATCGCATTATCATAAAACACAAACACAATTCGAGATGCAGTAACGAGCAATCACAATCGAAAACAAAACTTGATAAAAACAGACGAATCAAGCATCCGAACCTTCAGGTTCTTCTTCCCTCGCCGCCGATTCACAGAATCAAATTCAGAGATTCGACATGAACAAATATCAAGATCCAGAAACAGATGCGTCGTCAAAACTGAAAAGCAGCTCGTACTGGTAATTATCCGAGGATGGAGGAACGAAGCTAACAAATTCAAGAGTGGAAACGGAATCAGGCGGAGACGTCAATGCTGGAAGAGATTGAATTTTCAGCCTACGAAAGCGAATCAGCTTCAGTTTGAGCGATTTTTCTATAATATTTTTCAGAGCGTAGCAATGAAATGAATGATGGCTAAGGCTATGGGCTTTACAATACGGATCGTCGTGTTCGGGTTTGGAACTGGGCGACTCAATACGGAGTGTGAAGTGAGGATCAATTCCAGATTTCTGATTTAAATCCTGGCCGTTCATGTTAGCTATCTGACTCATTCCAGATTATTTTTTTGTTTTTTTTATTTCCATGTCAACATCGAATATTTATATAATACATTTTTATATATGGCGTGAGTGTTTGTACCACTCCACTGAAAAAGAATAAGAATAGCATGCAATATTCTTAGAAGTGTTTTTTTTACCGAAGCCTAAAAATAATATCCACGCCCAACTTAAATTAACTAAATTGACCTAATGTAAGCGCTAGTAACTAAAATATTAAAAATTATAATCTTTACCATGTTGTCAATAATAATAATAATAATAATAATAATAATATCAATATCGATCAAAATTTAGGCTAAATTTGATAAATATTTAGTTTTTTAATTTTTTATATTTAAAAATTAAGTCTATAAATATTATTTATAGAGAAATTGTAACCGATGTCAATTTAGAATAGGATAATTAAAAATATAGCATGTTTTTAAAAAATTTGCGGATATAGCAATTTCTATCGCTGATATCTTATGACTGATAGAAGTCTATCGCTGATCACCTCAGCTTTTTATAGATTTTTGTCAGTGATAATAGTCTACACTGATAGAAGTCTATCAGTGATATAATAAAGTCTATCAGTGATAGAAACGGATTTTTTTGCCATCTTTGCAAAACATTTTAAAATTTGCTAAATTTGCAATTAGTTTGTGTCTGATTGTTATTTGTGCAACCAGCCCTTATTTATAACTATGAGTTGATTTATTTTGTTATTTATTATTTTTAAAATTAAATTCAAATTTTGAAAACTAAAACTCAAAGTTTTGGTTTTTAGAATTTGGTTAAAAATTATTCAAATGTCACCTTGAAAAATATGAAAATTATTGTAATGATAATGTGAGAAAACTAACATAATTTTTTTAAAAAAAAATTAAATAATTATTAATTATTCAACGGAATCTTAATTTTTTTAAATTATATCCATTTAAATGATTTTGTGTTAATCAATTATTATTAATTATTCGATTTGATAAGGTTAGGGCCAGAGGATCTTGTTTAGCTCGATTTTTTTTACGGTCTAGTTATATCCATAAAAATAAAATATAGTCAACGTGAGCATAACTCAACCGACATGTACAACTTAGCGACTAAAAAGTTATATGTTGTCCAAAAGAAAATAAATAAATATATATATATATATATATATATATATATATATATATATATAATGTAAATAAATTAAGAAACCTTTGGCAATTGAAAAGATGTCGTTTCGTAATTGAATGAAGGATAATTTAAGACAAAAGTTATCAATGCATTTACATAAATACGTAAATCGAAAATTTAAAATAATGAGGTCACGGGAGTTGCAAAAAAAACAATAGCCATAGGTAAGAAAAGATTAATACAATAATTCCATTGGACCACTCTTGTATTGGGCAAATTCTGATACTTGTCACTCGTTCACCACGTAGATATACGTATCAATAGAATCTAATTATGAATAAAGACAATTCTTGTATAGCTCAATTACTTTAAAAGATATATAGATATTTGGGTTGAAGAACGGTCATTATAGATGAACATGACCGTCCTACAAGATGTTTTTTTTTTTTTTTTTTTAATTTCCCTACTTTGTTTTTGTGCACTAAAAAAAAAAAAAAAAAGTTAAAAACATATACGACCAAGAGATTTGAATTCTCCTATCCCATACGTCCAACTAAAAAAAATGACCTAATCATTTGTTAAAACATTATATATTAGTCCTGATAAGATATTTAAATCACCAATTCGAATATATCTCAACTAGTTAAGACATATATCTTCGATTAAGAAGTCAAAGGTTTGAATCACTACCCCATGTTGAACTCAAAAAAAATAATAATAGAGATTCAAACATTATTGTCTCTTTTTATGAGTTATAAGTTTATTTCTAGAGTTCAACAATATAAAAATGGAGATTCAAACATCTAACCTATAGAATAAATGTGCCAACAAGAGCATAACTCAACTGGACATGATGTATCGACTAGTGACTATGAGGTCCTAGGTTCAATCCTCACCCCCACATGTTGTTAAAAAAAAAAAAACTATAGAATAGATGTATAATATCTCAAGATTCTCAACTAATTGAACTATACTCAAGTTAACTAATGAGTTGTAATTCTCCTTTATACGTAACATATAATTTAAAAAGAGAATAAATCAATAGGTTAGTAAATAAAAAATCACCCCTACTAAAGTGAGCATATTTCAGCCGCAATAATTGACATGCACTCTCTTTTTTAGGTCAGAGATTCAAAGAATATTAAAAAACAACATTTAATTGATGTGAGTTTTAATGTAAAGGAGGATAGTAGTATTAAATAAAAGAAAAGGATAGGTGAGTGCATGTCAATTATTGCGGCTGAAATATGCTCACTTTAGTAGGGGTGATTTTTTATTTACTAACCTATTGATGTGAGTTTTTAGTACATTTAATTGATGTGAGTTTTTAGGTCAGAGATTCAAAGAATATTAAAAAACAACATTTAATTGATGTGAGTTTTAATGTAAAGGAGGATAGTAGTATTAAATAAAAGAAAAGGATAGGTGAGTAACCGACATCAAAATGTCAAATCAAAATGTCAAACGTAAATAAATGCAACTTTTTAAATCTAATTATTCAAAGCCTTCGAGAACTAAGCTTAAGTGAAAATAAATATCCAGAGATTTGAAAAGTCACCTTCGACTTCAAGAGAGTGCTCCAACGGTCCCTTTGCGGCTTTGCCTCGCTCAACATTTCGGTCATAAGCAGAATAACATTTTGGCAGTTGACCGGCGAATTTGGCTAAAAATCTGAGCGTTGAATCATTAATAATAATAAAATGAAAATGGTATATTCGGTTTACATCAATTTCAGTGCATATCAACTTCTTCAGAATTGCAATTTTCATTTGAAGTCAACATAACTTAACTGAAATATGTATGAACTGGTTAAAGTCAAAGTCAGAGGTTCAATTAAATTAAATTTAACCTCAAAGCCCATTTTCATCCATTGACCGTAACAAGAAATAGCACATTTATTTGAAGGTTCTAGATTTTTATCCCAAAGATCCATACCATATAAGAGAGGAAACCTCCCAAAAGTATGTAAAGGAAATGGAAGTCAACTGAAGAAGAGCAACAAACAAAAATGGAAAAAATAAAAAGAAAAAAGTTAAGTAGAGGGGATTCTGTGCAATAATACCGCGCAAATGTTTCAGCCTTGTGGGGGTCTTCCATTGATGTTATCCTGAGGGTTTCCACCGGGGGCTGCTGCTCCGGTGAACATTTGCATCATAGATCTTAAAGCACCATTGAGATCCTGTGGCATTCCATCTCCAATGCTGAAACTGAAATTTCCATCCATATTCGTTCCGGGATCGCCTGAACCATTTCCGCTTCTAGTCTCTTCTCCGTCATCTTCGAAATGTTGCCCATGGAATGAGTTTGTAGCATTAGCAGCCATGTTCATGAACATGTTCGAAAGTTCGGAAGGTAGAGTGGCATTAAATGGCATAGATGGGAAGGGAGGTGATTGACTGTCATTCCTTGACCCTCCACTAGACTGGTTTTGGGATTCTTGACTTCGACTTGATGAACCCTGCATAGAATTAAATCCCTTGTAAATAAATCGTGCAGCAACTAGGTTATTGGACCCAAAAAAACAAAACAAAATATTGGATAGAATTTGCAACATTTCTGCTAAGTTCAATAACTAGCAAAAATATAGTAGAGTTCTGAGAGAGAGCAGCAGCACAATGAACTCTTGGCAAAGATAAAAACATGGCAACATGTTTTGACTCTTGAATTCGGAGGAGACCGAGATCTTTCCATTCTATGACAGTTCTTAATTATAAAATAAAATACCATGCTTATAAATATCAGATGGCTACATTGCTCAAATTATGGTATCCATAGCGAACCTGAACATAGCTTAACTGGTTGAAGTATATGTTCTCGACGAGGAGGTGAGAAGTTTGAATCCCCCTACCCAATATGTTGTAAAACTCGGAAAAAAATATATATATATATAAAAAAAAAAGGTATCGGTAGGAAGTGGCCTATTTCGAATTTCAAATTACCAATGTTTGTACCACAACTCACAGGAAGAGGAGGAGCAATCAATGGCTTTATTAAACTTACTTAGATAACTCCATATTGTCTCACAACTCAAGAAAGAAGATGAATGTCTTTGAGGGGGAAGGGCAAAAAACTTCCGTACATAGTGTAGAGTGTAGACCAAAATACTCTAGCAAGGAACTAAGGGCCTTAGAAACTCAAAAGGCCAATAATAAGTTAATACAAGAAAATATAAAAGATTAAATGAATTAGGACGGCATAAATTTAACAAAAGCCTAAATATAATTTCAACCTCATTAACTATTGTAATCGAAAAATGCTGGTCAAACAAAAGTTCTATCTTCATAAACGATATCAGCAACAAGGGCAGCTGAATTTTTTTAGAAGCTCTCATTTCATTTGTATTACAAGATCGAAAATCTGCAACACTCCTTTGTGAAAGGACCTTTTATTTCATGTGAAAATACAGCACATTATACCTGCTCATGTTGAAAATGTCGCTGTGCTTCCTTTAACTTCTGTTCAGCTACCTAGAATAATTCGAAATAAAACATTGTCATACACTCATAGACTCAGACTCATAGCGTTAAAGTAAGTAATAGAAGAACCAGTTGTAGTAGTGGTGAATGTCACAGTGTATTAACTCGAATATTTTCCTTGACAGCTTCATTGTTTGGATCCAACTGCAAGGCTGCACATTAAAGCTGACATTGAGAAAATATGTTTTTCTCCAAATATAACAAACTTCGCCCATACGCTAATAAAAAATGGCAAAAAAGCTCAAGAAAGTTCGCAGGATCTCACTCCCATTCAAAACACAGGTGCATTGGCCTACAATAATTGTTTACACATATAGTTTTGCTCTGGAGTGGAATGAACAAAGATAATCTCTTAACAAATATTAAGATTGCAAACAGTTAGAAAAGTAAAATCCATGTGGCACCTTGACCATACTAATGTACAATCAGTATCCCATTAACCCATACATAAAATAACTATGCCTGCCATAAACACTATTGCACAAGTGCATTAGCAAATTGTTTAGTTTAGTTCAGAAAGCAACAACACACACATTATATACCAATTATTTTCCCTTTTGAAAAAAAGTAATTTTTGCAAAAACTGTAGTGTTTGGCAACCACTCAAAATGAGTTTTAAAAATAAGTCATTTTGGGTGGAACACTTGATATCAACTTTTAGAAAAAAAAAGGTTTTTTAGTGTTTAATTGAGAATCCTCTCAAATTTTCATAATAAATGAAAACGACCAAAATACCCTCACACTCCCCCTCTCAAAACCTCATCTACTGATGGTGGATGAAGCTGGTATTAACTAGTCTATTTTAAAATGCATGCAGATACAACTTACGAGTAACATAACACAAGTCTGTAAAAAAGAAGAGCTAATCAGTTTGAAATACAATACATATAGTTCTCTACAAATACTTTCACAATTTAGCATAAGTTTAATGCCTACAGAAATAGAGAAAATATGTCTTGATTCTCTTTTCACTAAATTGAACTTGCATGGGTTCTAATGTTTAAAGTCTCACTAACCTTTCATAAATCCTTTCTCAATAGCATCACGATAGTTCCCCTGGTCATATAAAGCCAAGCCCAGACGACTATATGCCTTGCTATAATTTGGGTCAATTTCAATGGATCTCAAACAGTCTCTTGTTGCTTCAGAGTATTTCTGGATTTGAGTGTAAGCAGCTGCCCTAAGGAGTTGATTTTTTTGGGCATTGAAAAAAATGTCATTAATAAAAATTAGGGATGAGGAAAAAAAAACTATGAATATGTCTTCAATACATTTAAATTCAATGAAATTAAAATTGGAAAAAAAAAGCCAAGTAAACCAGGACAAAGTGAAACTATAAAGAGAAAGACAATGGTTGTACTTGTGAGCATATATATATTTACATCCATACAATACAACTATGCACAAAGATGAAATTATTGTCTGCATTTGTCATTTTACAATTTTTTTTGGTAAGAAATTGTGATTTTACAATATTTAATGTCAAGAAATTTGAAAGATAATATGATAATATTAAAAACATTAGCGGGAGGATTTCTTAACTGTGAAGAATACCTATTGAGAAATTTCAAATGAGTATCAAGGACAAAAAAAGCATCCGTAAATCTTTTTTAAGATTTTTTTTAGAAATGTTAAGTTTCTCATATAACTAATGAGATAACATCTATTTCTTCACAAGATTCAGTTTACAAGGGTGGTAAACTAATCTCCATAACTCACAAAGATGAATGAATATGTTAATCTGTTTCTTATTTCACACACACAAAAGAAAAATAAATTCCTTAACCTGTCATGATAAGCTACTTTATCGCAATTCACATTAATGATCTCTATAATATAAAAGCATTCTACCTGTTACAGTAGTAAATGGCATTATTTTCACATAGTGCGATTGCACAGCTATACAACTCAATTGCGTCAGAGTATCGTTTTGACTGCATAGCCCTGTTACCTAAAACAGAACATATTTTTACATATTAGAACCACTCATCAAGTTGGGCCTATAAAAGCGGGATTTCTGCTTGTGAAAATTATAAAGTAATCGGAGATAAAAAAAAATCAAAATTTTGCCAATCTACACAAACAATGTCTTATTTTATAAAATAAAGGATAAACGTAAGCACTGAAAGAGTACATCGAATCTAAATAATAAAGAGAAGGATCTAAACAAGACATTTGTATGATTATGAGGGGAGCATATTTTTACATTTACCATATTAAAATGAGTGTGCAAAATGACAATAAATCATAGGATAAAATAAAACAAACTGAAGATTATTCCTAGAGTAGAGATTCGTAGTAGTTGTGATACCAAGAGATTTCAAGGACTCAGCCAGGTTTTTGTGATTAATTTCAGTGCATCCAGCTCTTTCCATTTCCTGATACAATAAGAAATTTGGTTACGGATTATTCAAGGAAGGAGAGTAGAGAGAGAGAGAGAGAGGTACTTTTCAAAAGTAGAAGCATCTATAAAAGGCAATGAGTCATTAACAGATAAGTTACTAACTACATTAAGAATATAAAGCAACAGAGGTCGACATACATGATATGGAAAGACAACGAAATAAAATTCATTTGAAGCAACAAAACTACAAGAAAAATCATACTCTAAGAGCATCATGAAACAAACGAGTTGCACGCTCGAGTTGGTCAGGATCATCCCTCCCATCTGCTGTGGTCCTAAAATAGTGAAGTTTTTCAAGCGCAAGAACAAATTGCCCAAAGAGTTCATCTTGCAATACACCTGCAAAAATGAAGACCAACATGGAAAAAATGAAGAAGAAAAAAATCCAAACAACCAATTTAATTGATCTAAGATATACAATCTTATAAAATTCTTTTACAGAAAAATATAATAAAAAAAGAGGAATATACAAAAGAAGAGGAAAAGAAATCCCTTTTCAATTTTCCTATTAGAAAAGAAAAAGGAATCCCTCTTTCAAGAAGGAAAAGAGAAGACGACAATGGAAAGAAAAAAACTTTATAAAGATTGTTCATCTAGAGTCAAGATCAGGTGAAGATAATTTATATTTTTCTCAAAGTGTTCCATACTCTCCTTAGAATTCAAGGCTACAGAGGTACAACCTATAGAACATATTTGGTTCAAGTAATCCAACAAATTAATCCTGTTCAAGGATACTATTAAGGAGACTCAATTCTTTCAACCCAACTTTTTGAGTACATAGGGGTGGGGAGATTAGAACCTCCGACCTCAAGGGTGGGAGTGCATGTCAATTACTGCTGAGTTATGCTCCCTTTGACGATTCTTTCAACCCAATTAATCCAACAAAATGCTGAAAGCGGACATTTTTAAATGACCCTTCCTCCTACAGGCAGCTCCTCCAAGAACGTCTCCATGAAACAAAGAGTGATGCTTTCTTTGAAAGTTATAACAAAAAATAAATTGATATAAGAGCTCGATCCATGATCCCAAAGTTTTTTTTTTATATAAGAAACGGTAACCTTCATTGATAATATGAAAAGTGTTACAAAAGAGTGTTCAATCTGTGCAAAACAACAAAAGTGCTCTTCCGAAGATAAGAAGAGAAACAAGCTCAAACAGGAACCCAAAAAACAAACAAATCACATAGGGTGGGAGTCCATGACAGAAAAAAGATGGTTAACCATGAACTATTCATGGGCCCTATTATTACGAAAAGAACACCCAATATCAACAAGGAGGCAAAGACCTTCCTTTTTCTGCAGCAAATTAGAAAACACGTTTGATAACCATTTTATTTTTTATTCTCTTTTTGGAAATTTAGAATATAAACACTACTTCCACCCGTTTCTTTGCTTCATTATCTAGAACTAAAAAAAGTGTAGCTTTTAAAACCTTGTTTTTGTTTATGAAATTTGGCTAAGAATTCAAATATATTTGTAAGAGTTTTTTTAGAAGAGAAACAAATTCATTGATGAATGAAAAATAGGGAGCAAGAGCTCGGGCACCTAATGGTGAGTTAGAAAAAAAATTGTCCAATTAGCAATCAAATAAGAAAGACTGTAATTGGAAAAAGGATGTGTACATTTACACCAGTATAACGCATTGAAAATGATTAAATCCAGCAACCGATCAATTGGTGAAAACATACCAAATAAATTGAGAGAAAATATGCATAATTTTTACAAATAGAAAACAAAAAACGAAATCGTTATCAAATGACAAACAGGGTCTTAGCTTCTCCAAATTTCAAAGAAATATCTGACTTTTTGAAGGCAAACCTAAGCAGGGAGGCAATAAAATAGAGGACAAAAACAAAGTAAATATAATGGAATGGGATCCTTTTTTATCTGATGGAAATTCAAAGACAACAAACAAAACGTTAAAAACTCCAAATTACAAATCATCTTTGAAAAGGCTTTTATTTCTTTTTTTTTTTAAAAAAAAGTTTGCTACACATCACTGCAGTCTCCGCTTGTCAGCCGCAAGCCAAGTCAAACAAGGAGAGAAATGCACTCAAGTCGATAGAAAATAATGATTTAAAATTTGATGGTGGTCTAATTCTTCCGTTTTTCATGTAAACTTGAAGTTGCAAACTTAGTCTGAACCTGGTCCAGTGGCCATTGCAGTTAGTCTTATGGATGATGCCCAAACAAGTGGAAAACTTAAGTGCTATTTTGCCACCATCCTTTCTAAATGTCCTCCCTGAACACATTATCACTAATGCTCCCTGCGTTACAGTTAGCAAAATAGAGAGGTGAATCAAAATTTTCACATGAAGTTTCCAACAGCTACAATTACTACATTTCACTGTGATTTAATTTTCATATTGAGCCTAAATATTTAGTAATTATAGGCTTATAGCATGAATAAGAAAACTATTTTCCAAATTCCACGTGTAATTACAAAGCCAATTCTAGATCAGGGTCAAATTCTTCTTTTCCATATGCCAAACACAAAGTTCGACTATATATCAAGACTGAGAGACAGTGCTCCAAAACTCCAAATTCACCAAGCGTGATCCTTCTACTTCTTCAATGCCCTTCCAAGAGATCACAACTTCTCTATAACCCTTGAACCCTAAGAGGCAATCTTGAAGAAGAAAAACAAGGGGTGATAAAGGTGGGATGATGATGTGTAGTTTCTATTTTCTACGGAGACAGCTAAAATTACATTCATAAAATATACAAAGACAAGGGTATGCAAAGAAGAGAAAAAGAAAAGAGAAGGAAACCTACCTAAGGGATGAGATTCTCTTGACAAATCATCCCCCTGGATTAATTAAGAGAGGGGAAGTCAAAACTTAACAAAAATCAAAACAATAAAATAATTCAATTAGATAGATATTAATTGATTGAATTCATGATATTTTGAAACGAACATGAAGACTAATAATAGAAACATTTGTGAGTGTTCACAAAATTATGTAACTTGGAATAAAAAAACAGACTGCACATGGTAGAATCACTAGAATCTACAAATTGAAATACAGATATTTACATATTTCAGTGTTATCCTAGTGATGATAAACTTCACATATTAGTTTTATAGATACAAATGGTATGGAACCTAATGCGTACATGAACAAATGGAAATTAGCACAGAAAATTTATGACTTAATATTGCTGAAGGGAAGCTGACCTGAGGTTTCGATGACTTCGACAAATTGGCATCAGAATCATTCACATTGAGAGGACTGTGATGATCCATTGGAACAGCTCCATTATCAACAAATGAATCGGTTCCAGAACGCTGAAAATATTCCGGCGAACTAAAAATGTCTACTAGCGAATCTAATTCCGTTAACTCGTCGGCAGCAGGAGGCTCAACTTTAAACACTTGTTCTAAACATTGTTTTGCGACCTCGAGGCCTTCAACATCAACGCCTGGACCCGGTTCCACTGCGCACAAGAAGAAAAATATTATCACATAACGAATTGCTTAACGAAAACCCTAAAACAAACATCAAAGTGGTAATGAACATTACATAATACAACAAATCGCTTCACTCCACTAAAAATCGCTAGATTTGCACAAAATCAACACGATGCATTGTTAATCATTCAACAGAGAAAATATATATAATAAAAAACATACCTACTGTCCAATCGCTCTAATCATAAAGAAGAAGAAGAAAAAAATAACTACTGAAGAGTGATGAGAACTGCTCGATTATGGCATTACGAGAACAAAAGCGATCGGAAAAAAAAAAGGAGAAAAGTACATACCGGAGTTAAGGAAGTCGAGAAAGGCACGAACGATGCGACAAGAGATTGGAGAGTCTGTCCTCAAGTTAGCCATGAGCAAGCGCACATGATAAGAGCGAAGCTCCGCGCTGTAAACCTAGAAATGGAGCTTGGAATGCTCGGAATTGCAGAAGTGTTGACGAAGTTTAGAAGCTCAGAAAGAACCTTTTGGTGATTGATTAAAAGAGCTATGGCGGTAATTTTCAATTCCTCGCTGCAAAAGAACCCAAATATACTTTCCGTCAAGAGAGGGGGACGAACCCAATTACGTGGAATAAAAAAAAAAAAAATATATATATATATATGGAATATAATAATGTTTAGTTTTTTTTTTTTTTTTTTTTTTTTTTTGCAACGGTATTTAATTAATACGAGGATTGAACCCATGACCTTTTAGTCAAAGGCGCAACCTTATGCCAATTGAGCTATGCTCGGTTTATATATATGGAATATAATAATGTTTACTTTTTTTTTGACTATGTTGTCCAGGGTCGGGAATCGAACTTAACCTCTTTTAGTCATTAAGTTCATACATCATGTCAATTTTTTTTATGATCGACCTCATAATCACTAGGACGAACATAATGCACTATGATCTTGTTGGCCATACATCATGTCCGTTGATTTATATTTTTATTGACATGTTTAGATTTTTTTTTTTCAGTATAACAATGGAGGAGAAATCCAATCATAACATAATTATTGAACATCCACCTATAATACATAAAACATGACAATAATTAGCAAACTAATAGAAAATGTGTTGTAAAAAAAGAAAAACTAATAAAAAAACATAACAACGATTATTAAACTGTGTTAACAAAACAACTAATTGAACTATAATCCATAAAACAAAACAATAATTTAACCAATTATAGAGTAGAACTGAGTGTTGCCTTAACACCCATCCCAACACTGTTAATGTTGATATTTTTGTAAATGATTAAATTTAACATTTATTTTTTGAAAAGTATTTAATTATAGTGAGGATTGAAACCATGACCAGTAAATGACACAACCTTATGTCAATTGAACTATGTTCGGTTGAGCTCAAATCCCCTTCTTGCTCATTGTAGTTATTATATTTATTCTATATATAAATACGTCTTCGATGGTAATGGTATGATTTCTTATAATAAAATTGGAGGGACATTTACATATATTACAATCTAACATAAAATAATAGCAAATCTAGCATTTTTTTTTTAAATATGACAAAATTATACAGTAATAGAGGTATATGGCTGAGACTAAAAATAATTTTGGTGTTGGAGGTCTAATATACTATAAAAATGATTTTGGTGATGGAGGTCTAATAGACTATAAAAATAGTTTCGATCGTAGAGATATATCAATCATACTCATTTTTTTTTAAATTGACATATGTGCAAATTATTTATTTTGTGACATATTTGCAAACAAGGCAACCAATTTTTCCATTCATTGCAATTATCCAAATTAAAATTTTAACCTTTCTAAAATATGATTGAACTTTAAATAAATAAAAAAATCAAGAATTTATTCTTTAAAATGGAAAATTTCAATTCGAAAGTAGCCATTTAAATATAAATTATATAACAATTATTTTATTTAATCATTTTTTAAATTAAAAACCATAAAAAAAAAATATTTTTCGCTCGAAACATGAACCTTGCAAATTTTCCACCGCGATCCCTTCAGAACGAAAGTAAGAATTTCACTAGGACAATAATCTAAATGGGGATAAAGACGAGAAAACTATTTCCGACCTCGTTCTGCCCTGTGACATCTCTACTAAACATTTTTAATTTTGATATTTGAAGTATAACTAATGAAATGAAATAAGTCATAAAGTATATACACAAAACAGTATTTTAATTTTAAAAATTAAAATAAAAACACCTAACTACAAAAATAAAGTCTTCATAATTGAAAAAGAAATATATATATATATATATATAGAATTTTAAAATACTAAACATTTTTATTTTTGATATTTGAAGTATAACTAGTGAAATGAAATAAGTCCTAAAGTATATAGGACAAAACAGTATTTTAATTTTAAAAATTAAAATAAAAACACCTAACCAGAAAAAGAAAGTCTTCATAATTGAAAAAAAAAAAATATATATATATATTTTAATTCAAGAAGAAGGAGAAAAATAAAAGAAAAAAAAGAAGTTAATGTGGCTGCTGGGATTCGAGCCCAGGTCTCCACGGCCACAACGTGGAATTCTTACCACTAAACTACAGCCACTTGATGTTCATAATTTGATACTTAATAGATATTATACTTTGATCTATTCTTCCAAACAACTTGTCCCCTCCAATACAACTATGTTTTAGTTAAATGATCGCTCGTTTTTATACGTTTTTTCGTGTTATTGTCAATAATGCTTATAAACTGAGCAAAATTTGGAAGTATCTTGAGTTTTAATGTTCGTAAACCCAAATTAATTTAATTTTATAGCTTGTTCCAGCCCAGTGGACCAAATTGCAAGATTTTTTTTAATTTCATGTAAATTTGATTTCAGTGGACCAAATTGAAAGTTTTTTTTTTATTCCATGTAAATTTTCGAGTTCTACGTGTTAGAAGATAGCTTGTTCGACCATTTCATCAAAAAATGGTTGTAACTGGTGGTATTGAAGTTCGATGATGAATGTTCAAACTACGGTGGGATGAGAGAGAATAAGAAGAATGAAAAGAGGATAGAGGGGAGGAGAAAAGGAAAATGATGGACTTCTCGAGTCAAGGGTAAGGAAGAAATTTCACACCCCATACATGTCAAAATATTAAATTTCTGAGAAACATGTCCGTTTTGACCAAGTTTTTGACTAACAAGTTATATTTTGCAATTTTCCTAAATGGTTACTTATCGATGGAAATTTTAAATTTAAACGATATTTTTTTAATTATTTTTTAAACAAGAAAGACAAAATTAAAGTTGTAAAAAAACATTAATGTTTTAGAACAAGAAAGACGAAATTAAAGTTATAAAAAAACATTAGACGACTAGAATAATCTGCATTACAAGTTTCATAAAGTCCCAAAGAGGACACACGTCATGCAAGTTTGTCAGATTTCATATTGGCACTTCTTCGAGTATACGAGAAAGAGACAGACTCCCATGACGACGCCAAATTCTGCACTTCGAGGACAATGTTTCAAGCTTTTGTGAGATTTACCTCCCTTTGATTAACAAGTTGGTAGAAATTCAGAGAATCTGACTCGACCGGAAGACAATAACTTCAAATAGTGATGGTCATCATGCCTTCCAAAATGACCATAGTTTCAAGAAAAAGAATAGACCATTTATGCGTTGCACGTGTCCTGCGCAAATCACTTGTCCTTCCCAATCACGAACAATCCAAAATTACTTCGATTAGTGATGGTCAAATGACCATAGTTTCAAGATGAAGAATAAACAATTGCACGTATCCTTCTCAAATCACTCGTCCCTCCCAATCACGAATGCTCTCTATTTTCTAGAGGATGAATAGAAATATCTCCAGCTCGTGCAGCATGAGTCCAACACCAAGCAAAGTAGTCTTGTCTGGGCCAAATGCACCTTAAATTTAATGTTTATTTTAAGAAAACATGCAACCGAAGGGATATTTACATATAAAATGCCAAAACCGACTTTTCCGACAACTAAGAGAAAAATAAATAACTACCGGCAAGAATTATTTTAAACAATTTAAAAAACTAGATTTTATGAAAGACTTCGAACCGTAAGAACCAAAGATTTTTCTATGAATCACACATATATATATATCAATACTAGTTTCACTAAAATAAAAGAAAAAGAATGAATAAATAGTAATTTGTGATACATGGGTCAAAGCCATTACTTAAACAATGAAGTTACTCTCCAAAATTGTTCCTGGCATTAAAAAATGATTGTCTGAATGTAAGTTTTTCTATACAGAGAATTTCTCCAGTGTTAATGAGAATATATACACATGGAAAGGGTTCAAAACAAGCCAAAAATTGCACATCCATTCTTAATTTTTCAGCCAATCTATATTTTAACTCTTTTTTGGAAAATCCAAAGTGTTCATTTCTATAAGACAGCAAATGCTCGTATATAATTCGTGCTGTTTGTTTGACTTCCAAGTTGCAACAACCTGAAAATGAGGAAAAAAATATAATTAGATACATATTCATAATGTCATCAGATCACTCAACAGTGAACACAGCTTTTTTGAAGAACGAGAGAAAGTTTGCAAATGTTATCCAAAATCATCTAATGCAATACCCAATTGTTTCTCTTCAAAGAGAATAAAAGAAACATATCCAGAGAAGAAATATGATTCTCAATGGATGGATCATCAAAGTTTTAAAGTTAGTTTATCCACCAGAAATTCTAAGGAAAATGTGTGAAGGAATAGATAACCATCGCTGATCCCAGTGGTTAGCCAACTCAAGATCAGAACTTCCTGTTTATAGCACCCTTTGGTATGATGATTAAGGTCATAACTTCCTTAACGCATACACTTAAATTATGATACTAGAAGTAGTAGTACAAAAAGTAACATAATCCCAGCAATTGTTCCAACATGTTTAGTACATAAACTAGAAATCCAAAAACCTAATGCTCCTGGGAGGGGGCTGAGAGAGAGGGTTGACTCACTAAGGTTGCACGACATGTGTCTCTGACACATTTTGCACATTTCATGGCTTGGAGAAGAAATTACTTAGGAAGGCAGAGACTTTAGTTTCTAAGGCTCTGTTTAATAACAATTTAGTTTTTAAAAATGAAAACTAAGCTTGTAAACACTACTTCCACCTATGATTTTTTGTTTTTGTTTTGTTATCTTCTTTTTTACAAATGTATTCAAAATTCAAGCCAAGTTTTCAAATGTTTCAGTAAAAAAAGTTATTAAAAATTTGTTTTTGTTTTTTAAATTTGGTTAAGAATTCAAAAGTTTTCGTAAAAAAGATGAAAAACATTCTAAAAAAATTGTCAAAAAACAAAGGGTTATAAACTAACAATTTTCAAAAACAAAAAACCAAATGGTTAGCCTACGTTCAGGACTTGGTTGATTGTAATAACAGAAGCAATAGTTTATATTTGTCTTATGATCATTCTCAGTTTCCTATCCAATGCAATGGTAGTTCATTCAAGCTAAATTTTGCAGAACAGAGAGCAAAATCCATAAAAAATTTAGATCGTACATCCTGGAAATAATAATTGTTCTTACCCTTTCCACCAAGAAACCATCTAGTATAGTATCTTAACTCTCAGTTTCCGAGCTCAGTAGTTCAACATTCCCCCTAATAGTTGTGACCTGCAACATCCGCCAATTAAATACAAAATACAAAGAAAAAAACATAACAAGTTTAATCTAAATAGGAAGGAAAATAATCATTATTAATAAGAACATAAAAAGATGTGAAGTCAGGCACTAATCTATTAACCATTCAAACGAGGGTTAATCATCTTTCAGATTGTCAAGTGGATATGCATAAGCAAAAAACAAGAATAAAAAAGAATGAAAAAACAACTAGATAATCGAGCATTGGTACTATAATCCACTTAACATGTGGAAAAACAATGCCATCAAGCAGAAACGTCCACCACTAAAAAGAAAAAAAGGCATACCCCCTTCTATTATTTTGTCGAAGAGAAACAAATGAACTTTTACAATTCTAAACAGCGACAAAATTAAGAACACAGCACTGAGACAAATGTGTGCGACAATAAGCGCTCAGAGCAAAGTGTCGTTGTTAATGTTAAGTTCTGCAATCGTTAAATCAGACACATAATAAAATATATGTCAACCTGGAAGCAAAACTCACAAAAATCAACATGTTTCCATTTATTAACAATCATCATAAAGCAAGTTGATCAACAAACAATTCTTAAGAATAATTTCAACCTTCATACTGCAAGGATTAGTAAGATGGGCGTTGACATACATTGATGAGTCATCAACGGAACTGCTCTTTGCCAACACATTGTCCTGAGAAGTTACATTCATATCTACACTCTGGATTGACGCATGTGCTTCAACCAGAGAAGCTTCTGTAGTTTCACATTGAGAAGAAAATTTACTTTTTTCTCTATTTGTTGGGATTTTTTGTTGAATAACTTGAGAACATTCACGCAACTCAATTGATGTGGACGTTGTTGGAGAGACTGCCCGTTTTCGCCTCCGTCCAACAGCAATCTCCTGATTCACAGTTTTATTAATCTTCGTTGCTCTGGAGGAAATGGTTTCAACTTGCTTACAAGCTCTCATGCTCATTGATGAACACGGGTTGATGTTTGTTTGAGTGATACCCTCCAAGCACCTTCGATCGCCTCTTGT
Organism: Herpetospermum pedunculosum; assembly: GCA_028017165.1. Taxonomy (NCBI): domain Eukaryota; kingdom Viridiplantae; phylum Streptophyta; class Magnoliopsida; order Cucurbitales; family Cucurbitaceae; genus Herpetospermum; species Herpetospermum pedunculosum. The sequence goes on from CM051522.1 coordinate 87,458,844, forward strand.
AGAAGTATTAGTAGCAGGCTTTCATGGGCAAAGACAAAATTCATGCAACAAAAGGAAAAATCACAAATCATATGGAATTCATAAGATGATCAGTAAAGACTAAAGAATAACTTTAGAGACATACCAAAATGATTTGAGATTTAAATGCCTTAATAACTTTTCCAGCAAAACATTCATCATAAGCATAGTGAGAAAGCTGCCTGGAATTTACCTGCAAAAAAGAAAGGGTAATTATCATATGTTATACATCCATTTGAGGTCGTATTCCTCAAGCACACAACGAGTCAATTTTCTTTGGCAAACTTACTCTATATAGAGATAACGGCAGCAAAATCTGCTTTGGGGCACATGACAGGGAGATTCCAGAATAATTTAGAGCAGTTACAAAAGAGAAACCAATGTCCGCCAAGATGTGCAATTTCTGGAATTTATAAAAAAAGAAAAAGAAAAAGAAAAGAAAAAACCTTTCAGTTGATAAAATTGTGGGATGACAAAGGCCAGTGATAATATAAATTCATTATTACAAACTCTCACAGGTGATGTTTCTATATCCACAGCATCCTCAACCCTCTTAATGGCACGAAAAATACTGTGCAAATACAAAACAGTATCCTTGGCAACATTTAAATCTGCATTGACCAACATCTGCAACACAAATAAGAGTGGGCTGCAAAAAGAGCATATTATAAGCACACCAATTGATATTATGGAGATGAAAAAATTTAACATCAACAAAGATTCAAACCGAAGGCACATTTACCTGCAAAATTGAGCATATACATTTTCGTCTTGACAGTCTATATGTGGGAAGCCTGAATCATGAGCTAGAATGTATATCAAGAATACTACTATATAGGCTGGGACAAAAGTCATTGATCCATCTTCACCCACAGAAGTTTGATGAATCTGTGCTATCCTACTGTATTGCTCAATAAATTCTGCCGTATATTTAAGCGACTGAAATGAAATGAAGAGTATCATCAGAAAATAAATCATAAAACCATATGGCAAAGGCACCTAAGCATAATATTACTGCATAATTGATAGAAATAGACATACATCATCCTGAAGATCTTTCAAGCTATCCGAGATGCAAAATGCAAAAGCACAAGCATATCGAGTAGGTATAGCCTGCTCCTTTAGTAACTTGTGTGCTTTGTCAATAAATAGCCTTCTAACAAAAGAAGAGGAGTCCTGGAATATAACAGGAAATAAAAGTACCAACTGGTCATAAGGGGGTCACTTGGAAGACTAATACCCATTAGATCAACTAGAAATAACAATCAAGGAGTAAATGCCAAAGAAAAATAAACTGACGTTAAGCACAAATAGATGAAAATGAAGCAGGTTGAACTGAATGAAATCTACAATATATACATTTTAATAAAACTTGATAAAAAAAGTTCTCAATTAGTTCTATTTCTTAAAGAACATTTCCACTTTTCTTTTATCTAGAACTAGTCAAGAAAAATATTTTTTATTTGTATTTTGAATCAATTCTTTTTTTCATTAATATAAATATGCATAAAAAAATCTGTCGAACATACTGAAATACCATCACACAAGAACCTCTAGTATAATTTCTCAGAATTGGAAAACCCCACCACTTTGGATGTTAGACTCGTGAACCTCTGGCTCTAGTCAAATGGCCAGTTGTTTCAATTATTTTATAATTATCCACCTTTATTTTTTAACCAATTACTTAGTTCATTGCATAGATCTCATACATCGGCTTAGCAACTGCAGAACTCTATCTAAAATGCAAATTTTCTTGTTGTCTCATCAATACAATACTAAATATATAATTCTTGCAGAAAACACTTCGTACACCTTACCTTCGGTGTATTACGCATGAAACTACAGTTGAGTTCATTAATGGATGGTATTTTCTAAATTCTCCATAGATCTTGCAACCATAGCGTGGGTTACTTGGCTTTTCATAATAGCGTTGAGTTCATTATTGTTTCATAAATACTAAAAGACATCCATTTGGCTTTTCATAATAGGCTTTCTTTTACAAGCAAGGACAGGACGACTTCCAGAAGTTTCAGTCATGGCAATTTCTGGGCAGTATTTGGAGCATTAATGTAACATTTTGATGAGGAACGTTAAATCCTTGGGTAAAAAAAATTACAACCATGAGCACTCAACAAAAACATTGACATGTACTGCCAGTCTGCCATCAACACTTTTTCAACGGAATAATGGTTATCTGTTTGTCAATCTAGGGTCTCTCATCCTCCAGACCTAATTAGTCATGTCCTTTGTTTAATTAATTAAGAATTCACACTGCTAGCTTAATGAGCTCCCAGTTTTCTTATAGTTCATGTTTGTCTCTGTATGCAGATTTATGAGCACAACAACCAAACAAATGTACCTTTCCCATCAAGATTGTCAAACGAAAAATCTCGGGTGAAATTTGTAAATCCCATCTTCTGGCAAGACGAAGAACTGATTTTGCAGCAGCTAATCTGACTCGAGCCCGATCACCCTCACTGAATCATAAAAATATCCAGAAGTTTAAAGCATAGCAGAAGTAAATAATGCCCTATTATATTTTTATTAGCGACTAAAGGTTACAAAAAAGCTTGGTGGAATTTGGAAGTAAAAAATATCGAACTTCACTGAGAAATTAAAAGTGTATTTTTTTTAAAGTAGGAACGAAAAAAAATGTGCGTATTTAGAAAAGAACTCAACAATTGGGGAAATGTGCAATAGTCAAGAAAAATATTAATCGGGTAACAATAAATCATGTAATCTTCAGAAGGTTAACAAAATTGCAGCTTCAAACATAAAAGATTCTAGGAGAGTAAAACTTGCAAAACAAGGAACAACTCATAATCTGTAGCAATCTTGTATGATCATGAAAAGTTTATAAAGTTTTATCCTTCAATGCATTATACATACATAGGGATGGTCTCAACAGAAGCTTCACACATTTTCAGCATCCTTGATAAAATGTTCAGAAACTTGTCAACATTTCTTGCAGGAGTTCCTTGATGTGGCAAAAAACTCTTAACGAGTGTTTTCAGCCCATAAATCTGCACAACAAACAAATAAAAATAAAATAAAATAAAAAAATCATCCATAGGCCACCAAGTAGGACTAGTAGCTTCAAGAATATAACGTATCTCTCCCATTACGTGAATTCAATGCCCACTGAGTAGGACTATTTCCATAATAAAATCAATTTAAAATTGCAAGAAACGATCTTATCAAAAGAAGTTTCCCATTGATACAAATTCTTTTATTGTTCAATGACATTGAGAGATCCCTGGAAAAATCCGTTAATGGCAGGTTTTCTAGAAGCATGAGGAGGGTCAATAGGATGATTGAAGATCATATTTTGATTGAACTTCCCACGTCCAACAGTCATTTCTCCTAGTCTAATATGAGGGATTCTCCTGTTATGTCTTGTATTGATAAATTTCTGAAGTGGATGGCTGGTTTCACAACTCTAGAGTTTCAAGGACAATGAAGGCTTACTTTATATCACTTCCCCATAGTCCGAGATTAGTTCTTTTTATTAGATCCAACCCTATTCAAATTTGAAAAAATGTGGGGTTGTCTCGTAAAAAAAAATAGAGATCCCGGGAAATGGAGTGCCGAGTGTCAAAGAGAGTTTCTTTTGTAACACACCTCTTTGGTTTATCTGGATCAACTTAGATTGGAGGCATTTTGTTTGACACCTCCTTTTTGGCTTTTGGGACCGCTCATCGCGAAGGCCTTTAGGTTGTTCACCTTCTTTTGTTGATATATATATATATATTACTTCGTCTCGCCACTATTTTCCTGAGTTATTTTGCTAGGTGCTGGGTGATAGGAACCCAAGAGTTGAAATAAAAATAGTATTTTATATTTTTCTTTTTGATGACCGAGCTTTCCTTGAGAAAAATGAAAGAATATACAAGTGCATAAAAAAGAAACCAGCCCCACAAAAAGGTCTCAAAACTAAGAAACAAACTTCAATCTAGTAAAATAAGACCTAACTAATAAGGATAGATTTCATTGGGCTCCAAGGAATTCAAGATAATTCTTAATAGATTTCAAAAAAAAAATATATCTAGGGTATTTTATATTCATGAAGGGCCTAGAAAAACCCAGATAATTAGGCTTCCAAGGAATTTTAGATAATTCTTCCACTCCATCTTGCAGTGCTTCATTTTTTAAAGGAAAAAAAAAAGTTAAAAATAATAATAACGATAACAATAACTATCTATCCAAGTAAATGACATGTTATCCCCTCAAACAAACTTCCTCCATTGAAACCCGGAGTCTCCAAATGTTTACCTTTAAATCGCAAGAATTGCTGCATGCAACATCACCGTCTAATTTATTTAAATTATCTGATAAGTCCACCTTCATAAATAAGGTTAGTAGATTGGTCAAAAAAAAATTGCGGAAGCAAAAAATCAACAAAATTAGAAAGCAACATTGAAGATCAGATATGCATATAATTATTTTTTTTTTAAATGAACTAAAAAAGGAAGTTGACAAGAATTACTTGGAGGATTTTCTCATATATATAAGGTGTGATCCCTCCATCCTGATCATCAAATGTTGAAACAGAATATTTTGCAATACAACCTAAAGATTGCAATACTGTTGGGAGATTCATTCCCATGTGTAGAGAATCAACAAGTTCCTGGAAAGAAAAAAGGGTTCCATAAGCTATTTTTCTTAATGTCACTAACCTATAACTAAAAGAATATGGGAATAGCAATGCCTCCAAAAGATATTTGTGCGTACCTTACATAGTTTAGAGAACCAAAAATGCCCAGACGTACTAGCTAAAGCTGCAATGGCAGAAACAGCACTCTTTGATTGAGCACGAGAACCCTCCAAGCATAACCTCTCCAGAAATGGGTATACATCTCTATTAGGGGAAGGGAAACAGAAAGAACCAAAAAAATTTAGGATATTTTTTTTGCATCCCCAACTATGCAGAAGATCTGTTCATGTGCACCATAGCACTCATATTACTCAAATCCAAAGCCTCATGCATCCAAACACTGAAGAGTCTTAGTCAAAGACTCTTCAGTGTTTCAGATTCTTTTTCTCTCAGTGTAATGCCATAAATTAGCTAAATTACATCAAACCACCGAAAAACATTATCCTAAGCATACAGCTAGCAACCAAAGACGCAAACAAGAAAGAAGGAAAAAGTTAGAAAGTTATAAGACATTTTCTAATATTTGTTTCCCTCTTAATTATAAGACGTTTTCTAATATCAATTATAAACCAAGCAGGCATCCTTCAAACATTATTCAATAGGAAGATTTCTACAGTATAAACATTATTCAAGCATACATCTTTAATAGTGCAAAAAAATCTCCCTCTTTTGCAAGTATAGCATGAACACTCTTTCACCCAATTGGAGAATTTTTTTGTAACTTACTATGGAGGAGGGCTTTCACCCTTTTTTGTATAATTTTATTTTATCAGTGAAGTTCTTTCTTATCCAACAAAAACATTCAAGCGTTTGTCTTATATCAATTGCATACCTCTTTTAATAGGCAGAACAAGCAATAAAAATGGGCATCCTAAAATTCTACTCCAAACTTCAAAGTAAAAGGTTTACTTTCTCCCAGCCTTATATAAATCAAGGCATCTATGCCTTCTCAACATCACATAATATTCATCTAAGCAGAAAGAGAATCCAAATTCTGCAATAAATATTTAAAAGATACAGAAGATTTCTTTTTTTTTTTAATCAAGAAAACAAACTTTCCTTGAGAGAAAAATGAAAGAATACAAGAGAGAAGAAGATCTAAAATTCAACCTGCAATGTATAGAATAAAGAAATGGCTCAATCAAACTCTCGTAAACATAAACATCACATTGTTGGTCAACCTATAGTATGATTAACAAGGTCAAGCATTTAGCACAAGTGAAGGGAGAGTAACTAGATCAAACAAAAGTATTAAACAACGAAGTGAAATGAGATTAGATACAAAAACACTGCTCCCCATCATAACTTTGAAGTTCCATTTGTTTTCATCTTGAAAAGTAAAATTATGTTTAATGAACACAAACATAAGCTGATAATGGTGATTACCTGAGTTCAATTGATAAGTGAGGGCCAGCTTTTGAAAATACTTCGATCAGCTTACTATCAATTGGGTTGCTTTCTTTCAACAACCTCAGTAGTTGGCCTTCCAAGCCTCTGATGAGCAAGGGGAACATGCTGATAATAGCCTAAGATCAAATGGCCGTGCTGACTGAGTATTGAGGTCCTCCACTCTAGTGTGTTTATCGTAAAGCAATGAATTTTTTTTGTTGGGAAATAAGGTAATAAATAAAATTCCTTTAGAGATTTGAGAACATTCTTAGTGAGAAACAACTATTAACAATGAAAGAAACAGGATGACCTATCAATTCCAATTTTCTAGAGAGAATATTGTTTGTTATTTATTCTCACAAAAAAACGTTATTTAAATAAGGCCACATCAACCTAGAATAAACATATTGCAATTTTACTTACCAGAAGAAGCTTGACAGTAGAAGCCTCCAAATGTTTATTTTCAAGTCTGGTACTCAGAATGCAATCTAATGCATAGTGTACATGCTCTGTGCTGAATAAACTATATGAGCACTTTAAGGAGAGTGATTTCAAAAACTCAAAATGAGGATGTTTACTTCCTATCATCCTCAACAATTTGTCCTGAAAAAAAACAATAATTCTATCAACCAATGCAGGATAATATACATTAATCACTTATGAAAAAGTCCCATAGAAGAGAGTATAATGCAAACTATAGTCAAGGCTTCATCTGTCAAATATATATATAGTCAAAGTCAAACATTTTCTTTTCTCCTCTCCTAAAGAATATGAAATTCTAAAACAACTATATGAGATCAATACAAGTTCACACAAAGAACAAGTAGAACCTGTAAATATAACAAAATCAATGTCATAAATGCTCATTACCAAAGAAAACATAAGAACCACTCAACCTACCCATAATCAGTGAACCCAGAACAGTGAGTTTGATACAACTTGGTGCAAACTTGTAGCCGTGATGCACAATTAGTTGGGTCATTTAACATAACACATCTAGTGAGTTAATTTGGCATGCAAACCAACACAAAATAAAATAAGAAAAAGAGTAGCAGCAGAAAGTCTGAAACAAAATATAATTCAACCAAAAAGAAAAAAAGTAAACTACGCACTCTGACGGCTTGAGCTTCAACAATTGTCGATTCATCGAGTAAAAGCTCCAACGAGTTAAAAACATTATTATCTTTAATTTGATTTAATTTATGAAAGGACTCCTCTGCTTTTGTAGGATCTGGAAAGCAGGCTGCCATTTTGACAAATGCAGTTTCAATTTGCTTTTCCATCTCTTCTGATCGATTCTCCTGTAGCAACAAGACAACAAAATGTTACTAGAAAAATAAATCCATTAAATTGACATCCGTGACTTATTAAGATTTTTTTTTTAAATCATAATTCAACTGTGACCATAAAGCATGTTATGAATTTATCTGTGGCAAAAAGGAAAAAAGAAGTATATGGAACTTCGACTCTATGGTTAACAATAGAACCCATGCCTCACAGAACCACTTTGGGCAAAATATAGAGAGTCAGAGTTTTGGTTTTTTTCTTTTTTTAAAAAAAGGAGCAAATTACAACTTCACAAGTATGAAGGTTCAATTTCTAGAATGCATTTTGCACAAGAATTTCACACTCCAATGAAATTTGAAAAACTTAAGATGCATTTAGAAGACTCAATATCAGTTCTAGTGTTTTATATACAAATTTACAAAACAAATAAAACACGAGTGGATTACAACTTCACAACTTGTTCAGTATTGTGAACAAATGAATCTATAATCCAGCAAACAATTAACCAAACTACAGAAGTTAGAAAAGAAGTTACACAACTTACCTTGTCCTTTTTTCGTAGACCCAAATAAGTTTGCAACTCATTTTGTAACCTACAAGGGAAAACAATGAAAGAAAGCTGTAAAATATTATAATTTAATCTTACCATGAAAAACATGCTAGTGATAAATGGTAATTACCTCTGTTTTTGCAGCAAAACATATCTGAGAGCCTTTTCATGATGGATATTGAAAAGAGAGAATAAATGGATCCAGTGTCTAGTCCTTTCCTCAATAGAGAGATGAGCTGGGAATAAATCTTCCACAAGAACAAGTTCCATGCACTGGGATCTAAAATGTGGTAATGATTAATTTCTTTTTTTTATAAGAAACATCAAGGGACTATATTAATAAAGAACCCGGAACAAACAAAGGGTCGGGGTGGAGATCAGCCCCCTCCCCGAAGACTAAACCAAAAGAGCCTTCCAGTCATTCATAATCATGAGGCTGTAATTACAAATGTGGTAATAATTATTATATTCAAAGCTATTGTTTTGTTTTTTTTTATAGAAAACAGAAACCATTTCATTGATTGGTGAAATAGATTACAAAACAAGTCCTATCTGCGAATAATTACAAAATACACCTTCAATTGGTCAAAAGGGCCGATAAGCTGTAGTTACAAAAAAGTTAGAAAGTTTACTGCAAGTTATTGTTATAGTTTTAATTCAAGAGATGATAAGCCAACCTGAACTCCTTACAATCTTTATCATAGCAAAGCATCAAGACTTTACATGGGATCTGTTCAAAGTCATCTTTCATAGTCATTTGGCCATTGGAACATTTATCACAATAATCTCGGTACACTTCCAACAATTTCTGAAGGGCTTTTTTCCTAACTGATATCTACAAAAAGAGAATAAATCAAATATTAGGTGAGTTTAGATTGCTTAGTTCAAACAAAAACAACATACAACAAAATACCCTCTTATCTCGTAGTCTTTCAGCAGCTTGACATATTAGTGTCACTGGAACAAATTTGATATTTGACCGGGTAATATCACAAACAACAATTATTGCTCGTGTTCTCACTCTATCATCCAAGTCTAATAGTCGTTCTTCGACCGCAGCTGTTATGTTCATGAGTACCAACTAATCAAATATATAATACACAATGGATTGAAAATCTAATAACATCATAGCTACATAATCACTGACCCAGAACTTCTAGAGATTCTGAACTAGCAGGATTGGCCACATAACAATCTCTAGCACATTGGATGGCATGAATTCTAACTTCTGCAGACTTGTCACAAAACCTTTTCAAGAACTCCATAAAAAGTCCTCGGTACTTCTGTGCTACACAGTGTCCAGGTAGAGCTAAAAGTCTACCAATGATTTTAACTGCTTTTATTCTAACATCAACCTGATCTGTCTACAAAGGATAGAGATATAATGAGGAAACAAACAAAGTGCGCATCCTGGAAATTGTGTAGGAGTGACTATTAAAGACCAGTAGGTGCAGTGTTTAGATGTTGAAGGAAAACTTTGGCGAGCATTAAAAAGGCTGGTTTCTTGAAAGGAGTGAGTGACACATTTTCTGTTAAAAATCTCTCTCCACTGGCCAAAAAGAGTTCTTATTCATCAGCCAGCTTTTTGCGAAGAGCTTTGCAGATAAAAAATTCGTAAGAGTGTAAGGTTGTCTAATGGACTCTTCCCTGGGGGTGGGCTGAACACAAATAATAGAGTTCAAAAAGAAATCCACATCACTGCCTCGACCTAAAATTCTGTAGCCTTTGAAGACATCCAAGATCTATCAAAGATTTTGTGGTTCGGTAATATTGTGGGCACACCTTCAGGGATCAGAAGAAAGAGGTTTGGGTCTGTTTTGGGCAGTGTTTTGTGAAATTTGGCTTAACCGTAAAAGAAGAGTCTTAAATGAAGAAAAAAGCTTGGTCTATATCTGGGATGCTGTTGTCTTTACTTGTTGGAGTCTAAATCAAAATCATTTTGTAATTACTCCTCATCTCGTATCATACCAATTGGAGATTTTTATGGTCACTCATTTATCTTTTTCTGCCTTCTGTTAACTTCGTTATATTATAGAAACCATTTATTATTTTAGAAAAAAAAATGAGCATAACAAATTGGTGTAGCCTAAGAGGATAAAAGGAGAACTCTCTCCAAAAATCAACCAAGTATTATTTATGAATCAAAAGTTAATGAATACAAAGGAGCAATGCTCTATTTATAGAGAATTGGAAAACTAATCCTAATCCTAACAACCCAAGTAAACTAAACATAATCCTAATTAATCAAAGAAAGCAATCATATTTCTAATTAACCAAGAAATTAACCCAAAATATCTAATTAACTACGAATCCTACTACATCACAAATAGCCGTATGCCATTGTTACACCACAAGAGTGAAAAAAGGGAATAAAATGAACCAACCAAAATAGTAAAATGACATACCAAAAGCTCTAGAGTCAAGTTTGGAATCACAGGAAGAAGCATTTGAGGGACACATTGGAAAATTCTAAAAATAATTTCATGGTAAAATTCTTTGAGTTCACTCCCCACAACATCTCTCTCTGAAATACAAGATGTTAAGAATCCACATATAAATGGTTCAAGCGTCTCAGCACAATTTTCAATGATGGAAACCGCAAGGCGAGAAGCAGCTGTAGGTTCACCCTGAAAAATGTGAAAAGGAGAGTTGTCAGGGCAACACAAAGTAACTCAAACACACGTTTAAAAAGTTTTTTTTTTTGTCCTTTACTAATCAAACCAAGGCCTAAAATAGAAATGCAAATTTCCTAAAAAAAAAAAAATCTTTCTGCAGTGACCTGCAAAAGAAGGGAGTCTGTTTATAAATTGGAAAGTATTACCACACAGGAGATTTAGATTAGATCGAATGACAAGCACCTGGAAGACAAATTGTCAAATATCAAACACCTGGAAGACTGATGTAGTAGGATTCGTAGTTAATTAGATATTTTGGGTTAATTTCTTGGTTAATTAGAAATATGATTGCTTTCTTTGATTAATTAGGATTATGTTTAGTTTACTTGGGTTGTTAGGATTAGGATTAGTTTTCCAATTCTCTATAAATAGAGCATTGCTCCTTTGTATTCATTAACTTTTGATTCATAAATAATACTTGGTTGATTCTTGGAGAGAGTTCTCCTTTTATCCTCTTAGGCTACACCAAATTGGTATCAGAGCATCCGTCTGGGCCAACGTGGCTGCCGCCGGTGGAAGACCGGGAAACTCTTGTTGACGTTGATCGCAAGAGAGAGCTTCGTGTGTTGTGCTCGTTGTTCGACAACCCACATTTTTTTTACAAGAGATTACCTTTTAGAGTATTCTCTTTTCAAGAAACAAGCAAGAAAATTCAAGAATGGAATTTTACCGTCCAAGAAGGGAGTTTAAAGTCAAAAAATCCACTTCCGGATTTGAATCACGACCAGGAAAGGCGGAAGCCTATTCAAGCACCCACTTAAATCCCTACCTCAATCACAAAGCCTTAGAGGAAATCAAGAAAGGAGTGGTTGAAATCCGACATCTTTTGGGAAATATGTCTAGCGTTTTGGACCGTTATACAACCAAAAAACAAGAACTCGAAAATGCAAGAATGACAGATTTCACCCAAAGTCAAGAAAATGAAGAATTCACCCAAAGTCAAGAACTCACGAATCATATAAGAAAGATTCAAGAAAATACAATGGGAAGGCCTCTAAAACATCAATTTTCAAGATTCATGAATCAAGATTCTGAAAGTTCGAGAAAAGAAGTTTTTTTCCACGAAGATACACACCAAAACTGTGAAGATAGACAAGAAGAAATGCTCCAAGAACAGAAAGCCGACCTTCCAAAACATGTTGGGAACATTTTTTATCATGATAAACTCCAAGAATGCCGAAATGAAGGTTTCTTGGTTCAAGATTCCAATTGTTCCAACGAAGAAGATGGTCTTTTTCATGGACTTGGAGTTAAAGATTCTGATTTTTTCAACAAAGAAGAGGAGTGTTTTCTAAAATTTGAAAATTATTTTGACGAGGAAGATAAAGTTGAAATTCTTGAGGTTCATGCTGGAAGATATTCAAATAAGGGTATTATTCTTAAGTTTGGAACTTCAAGAGAATTTTCAAGAAAATTCCTTCAAGAATCTAATTTTGATTTGTTACATGAAAGACTAAATCCTTCACAAATTTGGTCAAGTGAGGAAGACATCTTTATGAAAGCAGTTGAACTTTGTTTCACTAAAAAAGTATGTGCATTTGGAGGAATTTTTGAAGACTACTGGATCCTATTGCATATGATTTTGGATTGGCAAGACTTTTGGCATAGAAATCGAACTTTTGGGAGCATTGGCACACTTTGGCGTGTTGATGAAATTAGAACGCAATTTTCAGTTGGAGTCTTTTGCAACCATAGACTGAAACATCTTTGTAGTCGGGCAGTTCGCTTGTTTCTACCTATCTTCATTTTTCTTTTTTAAACTCGAGGACGAGTTTTTTTTTGGAGGGATAGAATATGATGTAGTAGGATTCTTAGTTAATTAGATATTTTGGGTTAATTTCTTGGTTAATTAGAAATATGATTGCTTTCTTTGATTAATTAGGATTATGTTTAATTTACTTGGGTTGTTAGGATTAGGATTAGTTTTCCAATTCTCTATAAATAAAGCATTGCTCCTTTGTATTCATTAACTTTTGATTCATAAATAATACTTGGTTGATTCTTGGAGAGAGTTCTCCTTTTATCCTCTTAGGCTACACCAAAGACAAATTGTCAAATGGCTATTATTAACGAAGACCCATTACAGAGGAAGAACCGTCATTTTCAACTCTTCAAAAGTTGGTTAAAAAATGTTTGAACGTTCGTTGCTTTGCTGATGATAATTTGAAATTGTGGCTGTTGAAGGCCCCAAGTCAAAAACTTAGCGAATTGCTTATTGCTTATTAAGAGAGGGTCCACTTTAACATGTTCTATTTAAGATTTTTTTTTTTTTTTTTAATCCGTGAGTGTCCGGGCCAATTTGCACCCACCTCAACTAATCTAACAGGACAACTACTTGATCCTACTACATTTGGTTGCCAAAAAAACTCGTAGGATATTAAATCCTAGGTAGGTGGCCAACATGGTTTAAACTCATTCTCTCTAAACACTTTATTATTTTCAAGGCCCTTATTGACCACTACACTAACTCATGATGATTAAGAAGCAAAATCTATTTGAAGTCTACTTATCAGATATGTTAGCTAACTCAACATTTTTTATCTAGTTATTTATCACATATCTCTTAGGCAGAAAATTATTGTGGACATACATGTTAGGGAATTGGGTGAACATTTTAGGCATGATAAAACTCAAGGCCAGATGACCATTAGATTTTATTGGCCTCAGCTTCACACGGATGTAGGAAAAATTGTGCAGTGTCATTTAGGCTTTTCAAAATCGTGAAGAGAGTTAGGAATAACACCTACATGTTGGACTTGTCTGCTAAACTCAACATCTCTGATCTAGTTACCTATTTACCCTCGAGGAGGTTTTTTTTTTTTTTTTTTTAAAGTTATAATAAACTTTATGTTCGGTTAGTAAGTTTTCTAGTAACCTTAGATTAAGAGTTAATTACCTCATGTAGGTATTTCCTTTATCCTTAAACCTAACCGATATATAAAATGCACGGGTTCCCTTTTGTAAATATGAGATTTTTTATTAATCAAATAAACCTAAATTTCTTTATCTCACCAAATAGACTACTTACTTATATTTGTCTGAGTTCAAAATCATGTGGGGTGGAGATTTGAACCTCTGACCTATTGGTCGAGGATATATGCCTTAACCAGTTGAGCTATGCTCAGATTGGCAAATCAACTAAATATACAATGTCATTCAACAAGATTATTAAAACTATCATACTGAAACTAAACTCAGTACAAGAGTATCATAATAACAATGACCATAAATTTTTTAACAAGTTTTAAAAACAAATTGAACAAGATGACAATAAATTTTCTCTCAAAGATAAGAGTTCTCCGTAAAAAATATTTCTAATCACTCCAAAGGGTAGGGAAAAAAATATCAATCTATTATACTTACCTTTTCCTCCTTCACAAGATTATGTAAAACCACATCTACTAGCGGTACAGAGGCATCCTCGCTTAGAATATGGGTCATTATTGACGAAATGTTGTTAACCAAACTAGGCTCGTGGTAGTCTCTGTAGAAAAAAAAGAGCTATTGTAAATATGAAACCATTCAAAAGGGTTGTACAGTGAATGTAACCTAACAAATAAATAAAGAGCAGCATGCATAAAATAGAGATGACAAGTTGAAGTTTGAGAATCAATAGAAATTATTAAACTAAACACACGAACAACTTATATGATCCAAAAATACATATTTTCTACAAGTCATATGTTTTTCTCTATTTATAGACATTTTAGTTGAGGGCTATAGAAAGGGAACTATATTGAATACTCCCAAACACAAATCCACTACCACCAAAGGGAACTTGTTTAGGCTTATAACAAAGCATAAAACAAAAATTTTCAAATTTTTTTGTGATAAAAATCCTATAAAAGGCACAGGATAAATTAAATTCTTCTGCTAACAAACTACAAATATCCCAATATAGGATACTACTCGTACTCTTGAACACAACCAAACAAACCTATTAAAGTAGAAAGTATTAAGGCCTCGGGTTGTAAAATACTTGGAGGAATTAACAAAAAAGAGTAACTTAAAAAATTGGCATAACAGAAAATCAGTAAAATTGATTAAACATGCTGAAAAAAAGAGTGCAAGTACCAATACTAGAGAAGTGCAAGAAAAACAGTACCGACCTCAAAGCAGAGAAAAATGTATTAAACAACTCCAACACCAAGTCGTTGCTTCCAATGTCAAGCATTATCACACAACATTTACATCGTGCCACTATCTCTAGTATTTTAACCCTCCGAGGGAAAAATGGACTTGTCGTATCCGCTAGCTCCGAAAAAGAACTTAAAAGAAGTACAAAAACATCCTAAAATAAAAAGGATGGGATAAATTGGATAGTAAACAGAAATGTGAATTAGCGTCGTGAAGAGTCACTATAATGCAGAGAGAGAGTATACATTTCATCACAATTAATGATTTGTTACCCTTAGATATTTGTCTTCGAAAGGTGGTTCTGGTGCCATGACCCGGAAAATTTCACTAACGCATATAGCTAATAGAAGTCTCACATCTTTATCTCTATTCCGTAGAAGACCATTAACTATAGATTTCCTTAGAGGCTTTATAGAACTCTCTAATTTTTTAGCTGGTTCTGACTTACTTGTAGCATCTGGGACGTAAGACTGTTCCAAACATGCAAAAGCATCTACAACTTGCTGCAATGGAAAGACGAAAGATCAAGTAACACGGATAACAATAGTCGTGAAGTGAAAAAACCCCATTTATCGGCAAAAAGAAATTCTAAGAATTGAACTACGGAACATGATGATTCATGGAGTTTTATCGATAAGATAATACAGGAACGGATGAATTAACAAAATCTCCAAAACAAAATATTCGGAATTATGTTCAACATCATAAATTCAACAGATGAGCCGACAATTTTAATGCGTAATAATTTGAACAGTCAATGGAATTTGTTGTGTCTATCAGCTCAAGAGCTATTAGTTTTATGACTTCGTTTCGTGAGGTCCGAGTCCAAACGTCTGCAACGAACTAGACACATCCTTCGTTAGCAGGACTGTGTCAGTATGAACAGTATCTTCTCCTCCCCACATTTATAATTGGAGATAATTAGCAAATAAATTCTACCCTAACAAAATTTTCACCCAAAAATTAGAACAAACCACTAGAAAAACCCTTCGATCTTCGTGAAAACGAATAAACCATGAATCAACTTACGATTAGCCACAAAAACAGAATCATCAACAACTTATTCAGTCAACAACAGTAAGCAAAGAAGAACACTCAACGATCCCGGCGAGAATGCGATCAGACTGACTGGAGAAACTTAGAAACGGAATTACAACTTCAAATTCAAAGAAGAAACATTACCCGGAGAGATTTGACGATGTAATCCTTAGTTGGGCGAGACTGTTTGCCCAATTTAGTTCCGACGTCGTGGATAAGTTGCAGCGAAGACTCATCCATTTGCTAAGGTCCGAAGTGCGAAACCCTAATTCGTAGGCTGAAGGTGAAGCTTGAGGAAAACGGAATTTGGCAAGTGAGCAAATGGATGAAGAAGAGATCATCACAAGAAGTGAGCAGTGCAGTGAAGAAGCGAGCGAATTTCTGGTGAGGGCGCGAATTAGTTAATATTTAAAGAGACTCCCGCCCATTGAGCGCGTGAGAAGAACGACTGACCAAAAAATCCGATGAACCGTGAAACCGATCTCCCGGTCCAACCATATCCGGTTTGATTCGGATATATAAGGAAAATGGGACATATTGTTTTATTTTTCAGGAAACCGACACTTTTCGGTTTTATGTTAAAACCGAATCGAGCTCATCGGTTCGGTTTTTATTCCTGCGTAACTGATAAGCGACCAGCTACTCGATACCCTTTTTTTCTTTTCTTTTTTTATTTCTCTTTTTTCATAAAATGTTTTTTTTTAGTAATGCATCGTAAATACGGATTTAAGAGAACTTTTTATTTAGGTTAAAAAAAAAGAAGAATACTTTTGATTTTTTTTTTTTCTTGCATAAAATGCTTTTTTTAATAATTGATTATAAATACGGATTTAAGTTTTTTTTAAGTTAAAAATATATGCTTAACTTTAAATGAATTTTTGGACACGTACCCATTTTTTTATATGTTGGTAATATTTTAATTGATTATAAAATATATTTTTTCAAAGCCATAAGTTGTTTCTTACCAACAAAAAGCAATTAAGAAAACAAACAAAGAATGTTAGTTGGGACTTCCAAATATATAGGTTAAACTTATAAATATAATTTTGAATGATTTTAAATGTGACAATTTAGTTATCAAGCCTCATAAATAATCCACATAATTTTTTTACTCCTTCAAACCCTAATTCTTCCCTCCTATATTATACTCAAACCTAAATACATCTAAATGATCCACATATCATTTTCTTCTCATTCAAACCCTGATTATTGGCTAACACAACCAAATCAACCTTATAAAAAACATAACTCGAACTTTCGGCCTCAAAGAAAGTAGTATGTTTCAATTATCACTTAATTATGTTCATGTTGGCGCAAAGTTCTGCGCTCAATCATTATAAACATACTTCAAAAACATCTTCCACAGCTCCACTCTCTTCACAACCTTGGTTTTTCGTTTTCGATTGACTGAATTAATTCTGAAAACCCATTTCAGGGGCTGGTCCTTTCACGAGGGATATGATATGACAGTCAGCAATGGACAAATCTAGGTCAAGAAGTGTAATTCAACAAGCCTAGTAGCCATTTAAACATGCTGCATTCTTCAATTCACAATAAAACTCAGACATCATTTTTGCAGCTTCTGCAATACAAGCATACAATACTGGTATAATACAACAAGAACAAGAGGAAACACAGAAATCGTCACATTTGCGGGAAAATTCACATGCTTCGTTATTTATACACAGAGCACATAAAATGACCCAGGAAAAAATAAATAAAAATAACCTCCACGGCCGGACTGACTGATATATATACATAAAGATGCAGTAAACTTGCTACATCAGCCGGGTACAAAATAATCCATCTTCTCTACAGGCAAGTTGAGTAATGATGTTTCCACCTGTGTCAGCCAAAGAGTGCAAACATGTTAAGGATATTTAATAGAGATCCTGGGACTGGATTTCTAAAATCAAGGGCCGGTGTAGTAAATTTATTTTTCCACTCCCCTTACTAAAGGTTGACTTTGCATGAACATATCCACCTGAACGCATTAGTTGAACTCGAACATCATCAAATATTCTATTACAAAATTGTTCAGGCATGACACTCGGATGTAGGTGATAGCCGATAGGTATGCTATTAGGAATGAATTAGGGCATAAAGGTATATTAGTAATTTAGGGAGCTTCTTAGGATAGTTTGGTTATAAATAGAGATAGGAGTAAGATAGGAAGAAGGCAAACAATATTTGGGAAGTAAATTAGGGCTTGAGAGCTAGCTCAAGAAAGGGAGGATCCAAGTACCTCGAACACTTGGTTTATCTTGTATTTCCGTTTATGATTTACAGTACCTTTTTTTTTTTAGAAGGGAAACAATTTCATTGATAAATGAAATGATGGAGAAAACTCCGAACACCAAAAGGTGAATTACAAATGATTTACATTACAATACTTGGTTTATCTTGTATTTCCGTTTATGATTTACATTACAATATAGTTGGGTCTATCAATAGGATGAAATGTTAGATAATTAGAATAATTTAATTAATATTAATTTAGTTGTTAATTAAAATTTTAGATGTCAACATGAGTATAGCTCAACTGACATAATGTATGAATTAGTGACCATGAGGTCAAAGGTTCAATCCCCCATCTCACATTTTGTAAAAAAAAAATTAGCATTTTAGATATAATTAGTTATTTGTTTATTTTGTTGTAAGGCTATAAATAGTCCCCTTTTTAGAATTGTAATGAAGCTTTTTGACTATCATTAGAATAGAACTTTGTTCTTTTATGGATTTCCTTCGTTTGACCAGGGATTTGGCCTAATCTCAAATTTGTTGCGTCACTTTATTTTATTATTTTTCTTTTTTATATCCGCGAGTGTCCAGACCAAATTGTTAATTTCACGAGACAACCGCATGACCCTACAACATTTGGTTGCCAAGAAAACTCGTAGGAAATTAATTCCTAGGTAGGTGTCCACCATAGATTGAACTCATTCCCTCTAAGCACTATATTATTCTTAAGGCCCTTATTGGCCACTAGGCCAACCCATGATGGTTCTAATGCATCACATTCTAACTTCAAATTCCAGCTAATTCATTCTCAATTATCGCTTCTGAGATCTAATTTTCATAGACATCAGCATACACTGAACCTTAAATTTATATAACTAAAAATTAACTACAAGTCCGCATTGGTATTTCCTACTAGGTTTCACCTGAACCTATTGTTCAATACAAGAGACGAGAACTCGGTTTCTTCCTCACTTAAATGCATATTTAGATCTCAGAATTATGTTGGGCATGGTGCTGTAAAATAAAAGGCAATTACCTGGTCAAAAGGAACAAATATAAAAGGTGTCAGACCCCGCTTATGAGAAACTGCAGGCACATCTGGGTTGTGTGTTTCATCATCCCGCCACCTTTCCACGATGCCAAGGATATCGTCTTCAGGATCACCAACCTCATCATTATTCATACCGCTGGTAACAAGGGTCAATAGATCCATTCGGTTATTAGCCCCCGTTGATGTTCCTCTTAACCTATATAGAAAGACAGATAAACAAAATAAACTTTCAGCTAATTGTAGTAAGTTGCATTATTAATACATGCTACATTCAGTGGAAGAGTTCATTGCAGCAGATTTGCATGGGTTGCAACTGATTCAAATGTATCCAGGTGAAGAAATCTAAAATCCAAAAAGAAATGCAGAGACTTATGAGAGGCGATTCTCTAAAAATCAGTTAAAGATACGTGGAATGTTAAAAGGTCATTAGTGACGTGACCTTTTCTTCAATTCCATTTTGATGCAGACGATGATTAGTAATTGGAGCAAATGAATAATAGACAACCCCAATTCAAAAGCTAATAGAAATGAATCATAAATGACTGAGTACGGCTAACTGTATCCTCTTTACAACTGAACAAGTGCTTCGTTAGTCAACTTGCATCTAGACTCTTTTTTATATAGCAGAACACAATTCAAGGGTGTTATATTACTAGATTACTTCATTTTTAAAAAATGCACCAAATTCTTTGGCTGATAGAAAGGAACAATACGCATGAACCATTCTACCGTAAGGTGACCAAAAACCTGAATTATGTAAGATCAGCCAGCACAAGTTAAAAAATCAGACTAGACTAGAACAAACCTCATGCGGATTCTAAGCACAGTAGGACGCGCGCCCGGGTACAAGACAGCTGCTTCAACCTGCAGTGATATGATCATAAGTTCTGGATGTACAAATTGGGAAAGAAAGAACAGGTCTGGACAATAGCTACAGTAAAGTCGCAGCTTAAGAACCAACTGTTGAAAACAAAAATATAACTACAAAAGCGAGGAAATAGAGGACCGACTGTTTCTTCTTTTCTAGCTCTTTTAGTTGATTTTGTCTCCTCCCTTTTTGTATTTACATCTCATATTTCCTCTCTATTCATTGGAGGTGTTTTTTGTATCTGTTTCCGGATAGGATTTCCTTGTAATCCATTACATTTTCAATGAATGGTTTGTGTTTCCTACCAAAAAAAAAAATATAACTACAAAAGAATATTTCTAGATTTCACATCTAATTTAACCATGAACTCGGTTTCAGGGCAATAATTATTCTGTAGGAGAGATGGTCAAGTGGTTGAAGGTATACCATTAGAACTGCTATTAAGGCTTTTGTTTACCGAGGGATCGAATCCCTCCCTTTACAAAGAGGATCAATGCACCATAAACACAACCCTACTGGTTAAAATCTGAAAAATGAACACTGTATATCTTTCTCAATGAGTTGGTAATTTTAGCACTTCTTTTATTATCACTGATCAGGGTGATAAGCAATTAATAAATGGTTTCTTATAGAATAAAACATTCTAAAAATAACACAATTTAGATTTACCTTATCATCTGCCAAGGTATAGTGTCCACCAAAAATACAGTCTGCCTTCGATGCACGAAAGTTCATGCACTTAGCCACATCCTTAATCTTCTGTGAAGAATTCTAGAAGTAACAAATTAAAATTGCACATGGCAGCAATTAGATATGGAACACAAATATTAATTATTTTGGAAGGACTGTAGATGATAGTTAATAGACACCTTGTAGAGAAACCTCCCAGAAGGGAAAAATCTGATGTAACGGAAGTAGCAGACCTGCAGAAGTTGGAAAAAGGGAAAAAAGACAGTTCAAGATAGAAAAAAGAATGGGAAAATAAAACAGTAGTCCAACTATAATGCTCCAAAAGAATTCAGAACTACTAGATCGTGATTGATCTTAAAACAACCTCGGTCTTTTGATTTCCTCAACCAATAATAAAAGGCCTCTGTGCCCATTATATGCATAAATACCCTTACACTATCAGGTTCGCATAACAAAATTTAGAATTTCAATGGATGCAAGAGAACAATCCCCATAACCAGGTCCATGTCAATTATATGGAAACAGAGGTTTGCAATAGCAATCACTCTTGGAATTTAAATGAAAATCAGTACTTAAATTACATTTATATTGCATAAACACCTGCCTAGAGAAGTTATTACCCAGGGGCGTAAAGAATAACCAGTCCGGTCGAAAAGCTGACAAGTTATGTCTGGGTAATAAAAAAATTCTAAAAGAAACTTATATATTGTGTTTAAAACAAACTTAATGTTGATCTTACACCCCCCCATCCCCCACAACAACAAAAAAAACATACCAGGTGAACTGGATTGGTAATCTTCCACTCTGCAATCCCAGCACGTATATAAGTATTCCTGCTAACATAAAGACCTGAAGCTCATAACAAAAATCAGTTCTGTGCCTTTCAATCGAAAAAGCAGACAACAAGAACGCAGCAGAAAACATATTCCTTAGACACCAAATGGTCAAATGGGGTGATACCCATGGGCAGCCTTGGCAAACTCCAAAACAACAACAAAGACCCCGCATCCATCAACAACACTAAACCATAATTCTTAAGCTCTTTTAGTACAAACCACCAGGCATCTTGATGGAAGGATGCAGGAAAATTAAGCTCATTCTCAATTCTAAAGGTTATCTGTAGTGGTTGAAAAAGTCCAATTACATGGTCGATACATTATCTTTTTCATACTCTTCTAAAAAGAAAATGTTCCAAGGTCACATAGCAATTCCAATTTCGAGCTTTTCAGTACAAGAAAAACAAAGAAGTAGCAAAATATTGCAAACTGTTGGATCGCCATTTTGTTACACATTGTCCACAGTACAGATTAAGTTCTAATCAATTTCAACTTCATTGATAAAACAGAAAATTAGACAATTTCAATAAGAAAAATGAGCCATTTGTCTTTAAATGTTCTTTTTATGAATAATCGAATTTCATTGAGAAAAACTAAAAGAATACGGGGCATAAAAAACAACCCCACAAAAGGAGGCAAACTAAAGAAAGGTCATTCGTCTCTAAATGTTTATATGGCGTCTTAATAAGCAAGTATAAAGAAAGTGTATATTTGCTATCAGAAATATGAAATAATTATGAGCAGAGTCCTGAAAAAACTATATAGTTTAATAATTTTCGTAAGAGAAGAATACAACAACGAAGGTAAATCATATGCTCAAAATCAATTCATGAAGATTCATATATCCAAAAGTTCTCACCATCAGTGCGGATCCTTGGCCGTAAAAGCCACATTTTTCTCCATGACCCATCATATGAAGACTGCAAAAACTTGTAGTTTTCAACAACACCGAAGAGCTGTAGAGAATAGAACTCGTGTAAGTTTTTGTGTCTAACATTTATATGATATATGACAAGAAGATTCTGCCATTAAACCTATGATAATTTCACCTGCCAAGCCTTCAAGCAAGCACTACGCCAGAATACAGGATTACGAATAGTATATCGCCATTTTCGACAAACACAGGATGACCGTCCCAGGTCATAAGGAGTCATTCTGGCAAAGACCTATTTAAGAAATATGGCTATCTATAAGATATATAGGAAGAAAGAACAAAGTTTGAAACAAGGCATTAATCCACCATGAGAACCTTACCTCAAACAGTAACTCATCTGGCAAGCAACGATGTATTAATGCTGGATCTACAAATGGCTTCCTACTGGAACTTCCGAATGGCGCAACAGGTCTAACGTTAACCCCATAGAGATCTGAAATATAACACCTGAAACAATAAGAACATATAAAAAATCCATAATGCAGAAACTCACATTTTTGGAATGCCTTCTAGTTTAAGCTCTGTTTTAAAAAATATTTCCAATAAAAAGGTTTTTATATCTTACCTTTTAAAAAAAATGGTTTAAATAACAAACAAAAAAATTGGTTGCGCTATATCCAAAATAAGGTGATAATATTAATTATAAATTAACCCAAGATTTTTAAAGTGCTTTTTATTATTTAAGATATTTTTTAAAGAACACTTTTGATGATCTAAAATCATTCAAGAAGCCATACACACGCTTTAAATTAATAAATTTTTCAAATGTGCTTATAGAAAGAAAAAAACATTTTGTTTAAAAAGCATTTTTCTTTTCAAAAGTTATTCCAAACACACTCAAATGACCTGTCTGTAATGATTTCTAAGTGCTTAAAGTGTTTTTAAGTGCAATTTTCTAAGCACTTAGAAATTCATGTCAAACCGGCCCTAAGTTCTAGAGAGGAGGAAAAAAAGGGATAAACATCTGGACAAACGAGGACTAGTGCCATGGGGAAGTACCAAGCCACGGCCTTTTTGTAATATAGTATTCAACAGTCTTCAACCGCAAAGCTGATTCGAGTTCAGCAGGGGCCTTCAACGCAAAATCTGCAAGAGAAGATAAAAAGGTTATATCAGAAAATTGCACACAGACAAGACGAAATTTATCCCAATTTCAAATTCTAGGCTTCTCTTGTACGTGTTTATGAAGGAAAAAAACGAGTATTTTACCAACAAAATTCAACCAAATCCAGCTTGTTAATCTTTGCCCAGCAATTTTTATGTAAATTAGTACAACTTCTGAATTTCAATTTTGAGTTCTTAGCAGGTGGCTTAATTATTAACTTTTGTGAAGAACAATCAAAAGAGGATAAATGGGGGATCCCAGAGAAAAGCAACTGTAGAAATTAAGACATGCCTTAACCCTACAAAAATCCAAAACAGAAAGAAGAATGACCTAAGAAATCAGAAAAATCTCGAATCAAAATCGAGGATGAAATCATCAAATCCGACCGAGTATGAACTTGATCGACTATACGTCCCAATACAGAACATACAAAAAATAAGATACCTGAAGCCATGAGTTACTGCGCAATGGATGCTTCGATTGTTGAATGATTTTGAGTTTGAGTTTGACTGCTCAAAATTCTCGGGAAAATTACGAGGAAGAACAGCAGACTGCAGAGGGAGAAATCGGAACCGTTGTTCGACGGTTCAATCGAAACGCGCGTCAATTTTCCCTTCTCCCTTTCATTTCATTACAATTTTACATGAACGAAGAGACACCGACTTGTACAGAATTGGGCCCACCATTGAGATTCTAACCTTAGATTAGATCATACGTCTATGACGTGGCGTGTAATTTAACCATACGATCTCAGAGACAATACTTCAACCCTCCGAAAGAGTGGGGAATGGATAGATCATAGATGTCGGATATTTGAATATAATATTTAAAAAAAAAACCACTAGTGTGAAATTTTAGAATTGAATTTTGTTAATTCCTAAATTACTATTTTAACCAAATATATCAATAATTACAAATAAAAAATATGCATTGATACAATAGTAGATAGTATTCAACGTTGGAAACAAAATATAAACTTAATAATTTGTAGATAATGTTTATGTCAAAATAATTGGTAGATAATACAATACAAAACTTAGCAAAATAATGTAATGTTTATGTCGAAAAATAACGTCAAATATTTGTGATATCGGCACAATATCCATGATTTTTAGGTATATCGTCGAAATTTCGGTGATTTGGGGTACAAATATTTTACCTCCAATATATATGGTCGAGTCCTCGAATTTGGCGATATTTTCGCCAATTTCAACGATTTTTCATCATTAATTTAAGTTGTTAAAATATGTCTTGGTCCCTATACTTTGAGTGTCATTCCACTCTAGTCTTTGTTTTCAAAGTTTTAAGGAAAAATTAATACACACTAATTTTTGTTAAAAAAGTTAACAATAAACTAATAACATTGACCAATTTTAAGCTTCATTCAAAGTAACCAAACTAAAGCAAGATATTTAACATATGTATATATTAACGACCAAAATGAAATGAAAACCCAATAACATGGACGAAAATGGTATTTTAACCTTTTAAGTTTTTTAACCAATATCTTCCAATAGTTTAATGGGAAGAAAACTGAATTTTAAGTTAATTGTTTATATCAATTTTTTTTTTTTTAAATGTAATTGTTTATATCAATTGATTTTTCAACAAGTTACGCTTTCTAAAGTCTTTTTTGTCTATATAATATAACAAAAAAAAAAAAAAAGTGTAATTATAATTACATGGTATATCAATTATAAAAACTGTTGGTTAATTTAAAGCCAATTGACACTGGAAGGGTCAAAGACCTAAAATGAAATGATTGTGATAAAATAGCAACTATTTCTAATTAAAGGAAGTTGGAAAAAAGAGACGAATACTAAAACGTTAGTTATAACTTATAACACAAAGAATACAATGAACCGTTGTAATTAGACACTTTGGACAATTTTATGCACCTTGTGCATAGTTTAACTATTTAAGACATACATGATATATCTTCAACCAGATCCAAACAACCCAATTTATGCTTCTTCTTTCTCCGTACCCTTTCTTGCTATATCCTTCACACGTTCTCTCTTTGTCATCAAAGTCTCTCTAAATATTTATAGTTTTGTTTTCCTTTTTCTCTCATGAACTTTGCTCAATGCTCTTTCCAGAGAAGGAAAAAAAAAGATTTGACTGTTGAATTTTCCTAAACCTGTCATCAAACACCCAAAATTAATTCAAAGCTCTTTCATGCACTTGTCACTGTTGTTGCTGTTATCTGGAATCCATCTCATGACTTCAGGCAATTAAGAAGCTTTTGTACAGAAACCGATAATCTAATATTCCTCATCGGCACCATAGTCACCATATCCATAACCATACTCTTCCTCGTTCTCGAAATCATAAAACTCATTACCATCAATTTCTGAGGGATCTTCAGGTTCAATGTCAACGTCCTCTTCGAACGTCACATCGGCATGATTGACTTCGAGGTCTTCTTCGAGCTGGTCCCTACAGTGGCTTTGTCCAGAAGAACTATTCTCTTCGCAACTTGAGGCTCCCTGCTTTTTGTTCGAACCAGGTGCAGGCTGCACACAAATTATTAGGCAGATATTATAACCATGAAGTCTACGTGCTAATTGAAAAAATCAGGAAGGTTAATTTTGCTCCCTCCTTTTTTCCACCCTTTATTTGGGCATGGTTATTTGCGACTGATGATCCAATTAAAGTCACCTTGGAACATGTAAATACCAAACAAGAAAGAAGGAATAGATAGATACATACTGCGTCAGATAAGAGTTTGTCCAACACGTCAAAGTTGAATTTTGAACTGAGTCTCTGCAGAGAATAATTGTGGGAAATAAGCTAAAGGGTGGTGAATAGATTTAACATAGAAACTAGCTTAGCATGCACACAAACCGTGGAATTATGGAAACATATACCTTCCCCCATGCCAAAACAACCCCGAAATAATCGTGTGGATTACACTCGAGAGTTTCTTAAGAAAATGATTTGAGGAAAAGAATATCAAAGAAAAAATTTCATAAAAACAAATCCTATTCATGTGGTGCATACAGAACCAATAAGGCAATAATCATGAGTGGGACGTTGGTCCTGGAGAACTGGAAAGTAATACGCGTGAGGAAAAACTTGAAAATTGAAAATTGAGACTAGAACAGATTCAATGGGATAAATCACATGCCCACCTGATGAATTTATTTATCAGTTTATGTCGTTGATATACCTTCTTAGTTAGCATTTCGCGCGTAGCTTCTGTATCGGCTTGAGCAGGGTTGTTTATTGGAACTTCTTTTTTCCTTTGCCTCTGTTTCCAACAGTATGAGAAAACATAAATCATACTATAAAATGTAAAGATGCAAGATTCTCATCCAATATTTTTCTGAACAAGAAGCTTCTAATCTAACATGAAATGCAATTAGTTAAATACCTTATTTGACTTTTTAACCACAGCTGCAGCTCCAACAACATCACGGCCTAGTTTGTTAGTTGCTTGTTCCTGAAAATCATGCATTAACACCTTTTTCCACGGTAAGTATAAGTGAAGGCTTCTTTTGAAGCAATAAAGGGGCTATTGAGAGGGGCAAGAAGCCTTTAACCTGAAGATAGTCTTTGTTAATTCGCTCCCAAATAATCTTTTTATAATGTGCCTCCTTCTTATTGTTTATGTAAAAGTTCACCTATAATTTGTGAAAAACTACAATTAGAACACCAAACCAACACTAACAGAAATTTAAAAACCAAAAGCTAATGCAGTTAAGTAGTAGGGTACCTCACTGTCAAGAACATCACCAAGGTCCTCTGACTCATCGTTGGATGGAGAACTTTTATCCTTATGTTTGTAGAACATGCTGAGCAATGATGCATTAGCAGATTTCATCTGAAAAAAACAGCAGCATTTTCCAATATCAAAATGCAATCAGTTTCCATAACTGGATGCTATATCTTTTCAAACTATGGACAGTGACAAAAAATCTACTATACCAGAAACCCTTCGTTATTCAAATAGAAAAGAAAAGAAAAACAGAAATCCTTCTGAAATTACCACATCCAATTACACACTACCTTCATCATGTTGGCCTTCTCAAACTAACAAATAAGTCCAACCAGAAACATATTATCTCAATTCTCAAAAACAAATTAGGAAGACAGTCTGGGATGGTCAAAGATATAATAACAATGACTACCGGATTCCAAATTCCATAGAAATGCTAATGACATTTTTTTAGCAGCATCTTTAGAGAATATAAGGAATTACACCGACTATCAGTTTCCATTTTCCAAAATGTCCTTCTGGAAGTTGTATACCATCAAGGTTAGCCTAGTGGTCAACTGGTCACGAAGGGCTTTGAACTTTGGGACTATTAAAGCTCTCTTGGAAGGAATGGGTTCAATTATTGGTGGTCACCTACCTATTAATTAATTTTTTATTGATTTTCTTGGCAACCAAGTGTCGAGCTGCGGGTAAGTTGGCACGGACACTCACCGGATATATAAAAAATATATATATATATATATATATATATAAAATTTCAATGTACAAATACAAATTACAGGACCTGAATAAGATCGTCAGAACTAATTTCTTATTTACTTTTACTGTGTTTCAGACGTGTACTCGGAAATCGATTATTAAAATGCAGAAGAATCGCCTTCACCGAATCACCAGAAAGCCAACGTACTAAAACTTCATTTCATCATTGGTTAACCTTAAAGCTAACCTAGATAACTGGCAGCTAAAAACGATAATGCTTGACCTAAATACGTCCCAATTACGAGAGGAAAACGGTAAACAAACAGAAAAATCCCAGAACAATCTATACACAATTTTCATACGTAACATTAAAGATCGTAAGCAGGATAACTTGATGGGATACTTACGATGTTGATCAAAGAATCGAAATGCGCAGAGCGTAACCAAATCACTCGTCGTCGACAAAAAAAAAATGCTCCGAGAAGAAAACATAAGCACTAGTTACGCCGGTTAGTCATTGAACACAAACAAACAAACAAAAAAAATTGAAATCAATTCGGAATCTCGACGACGATCCGTTGCCGCCTAAACGAAAAGCCTTGTAACATATATACTGAGTAAGCAGAAGAGAGAAGAACGGTCCCGACCTTCATCTCAGAAATGGCCCAATAATTGAAGGCCTAGTACATAAACCGGCTTAAATGTTCTTAAGGTCGGCCCATTTCCATTTTTGTTAGTCTGCTTTACAAATTTTACATAATTTTGAGAGATAATTAGAATAATTTTTTAAATCAGATTTTTACAAATGTCTAATACAACATCTTTTTTTTTCTATATTTTTAGTAGGTTTTTTTGGTTGATTTATTTAATATATTTATTGTTAAATGGTTTTTTTAGTCAGGTTATTTAATATATTTAATATATTTATTGTTAAATGGTTTTTTTAGTCAGGTTATTTAATATATTTAATATATTTATTGTTAAATTATATTACCAAATTATTTTTTCTTTAAAAAAAAAATTATTAAATTATAAAAAGATTTAATTAAAAGATTTTTTTTTTTTTTCAATAAAAATATAGCTCAACTTGGATGTATGGACTAGTGATTATGAGATCCTAGTTCGATCTTCTACCCACATGTTATCAAAAAAAAAAAATATATATATATATATATATAAATATAATTATTTTTTATATTTCCTTTATTTTCAAAAATATTTTGTTTTTTTCCTATTGTTTCTTCTCCTTTATTCTCACCACCAAATTTTCGATGTACCATCATCGTCGTACCTCTTTGATTTTCACCATGAATTTCGTTTTCCGTCCTACCATCTTCTTCGTCCATTTTCACCCCTGAACATCTCTAACATTTCCAAGTTGCTACATTTGTTTCCAGTCGTCCATATGGGTACATTTCTTTATTTTAATTCTTTTATTCGAAGGTGGACAAATAACATCCGACTTATTAACACATTGTAATTTTTCATCGATTTAGCTAAGACTTACTCAGGAAAGGTGTCTATGGAGAAACCACTTCAAAGTCATAATGTCTTCAAACCAGGAGGCCATATGGAAACAAGTTGTTAAATTTCCAAGAGAAAGAAGATTGACCCAATCAATCAGGGGATAAAATCTCTTCACTCTTGATCTTCTACAAATTTATCAGCCTCAGTATCTCTGTTTGTCTAATTCGTAGTATCTACCGAGCGATCTTTTCTATTTGTGACTCTATAATGCATTCTCCTGTTGTTTGACTCTTATGGAGCCATTTCGTTTTCTTTACTGATATATATTGCATGTTTTTGTTCATATATATATATATATTTACAGGATATGTGATGTAAAATATTGTAGAGTGTTGCCAACAAGAGCATAGCTCAACGTCATGATGTATCGTCAATTCTATTGCACCGAGTTTTTTGAGATGAAAGTTTACGGTTTTTTTTTATTGTTTCATTTTGTGGTATATTTAATAATATTAGATATATAATTCAAATTGAAATAAAAACTTAACATATATTATGGATTAATATATATAAACACAGTATATATGTTGAATTAATATATATAAATGAGATATGTATGTTGAATTATAAGTTATAAACGTAGTATGTACGAAGGGAAAATGATGAAAAGAGAATAAACGAAAATTGAGGTGGTTTTCGACCGAAATAAAATTTAAAAATAACGAAACATGAAAAAAAAATGTCATAAATAACCATGTTGATATGTCATAAATGAAATAAACAAATTGAGATATTTCATTAAAATCAATCTATCACATTAATTGGATTAATTTTCAATTTTTTTATTTTATTTTATTATTTTATAAGCATAAAAAAAAAAAAAAAATTATACAGTTGGGATAAAATATATGTCATTAAGACATGGACCACCCGAAATGAATATAATAAAAATTTATATCAACTTTTTTTTTTATGGTCATTTATGTTCTAACCCTCTAATTTTAAATGTAGTTTTACACAAGAATTACTTTTTTTTTTTTAAAGATAAATTAAAAAATAATTTAAAATAATTATAAGTGTGTATTAGTGTCAGGAAAGTTTTATTATAACAAATTGGTTATATTTGGTTTATTTTATAGAAACATACGATTATAATTGGTTAAAGTGAATGTACAAATCTAGATTTATAGATTATTAAAATATGATATTTCATAAAAAAAATCGTTAATTAATTACAAGTTAGAATGTGATTTTAGTTATAGACTTTAAATTTTATTTTGTTTTAGTCCACATCCTTTCAAATGTCAGATTTTAATTTTTATACTTTCAATAAAGTTTAAAAAATGATTCCTACTAAATTCGAGATTAAATCTAACTTTAAAATGAGAGTAACAATAACATGACAATTTTATTTGAGAGGTAGGTCTTGAGAAGAGAACAAAACAACAACAACAACAACAACAAAAAAAAAAAAAAAAAAAAAAAAAAAAAAAATATATATATATATATATATATATATATATATATATATAATTACCACATCAACTAACTAACTTTGATATTTTTAAATTTTATTGAGATTATGAGAAAAAAAACATTTGAAGTTTAAAATTATGAGATTAGAGATTAAAACCGAAGAAAGTAAAAGTATATTGACCAAAATCATATTTTAACCTTCATTATAACTTAGATTTTTTTTTTTTTTAGTTATTTTCCTTTAACTTAACAAATTCAATCTTTAACACTTAGTATAATAATGTATTGATTTGCGTTTTTTTATTTATTTCATATTCACGTTACATTTTTTATTCATTATATTTTATTTTCAATGCTAACTCGTTGTTGTTATTGTCACCAAGTCGTCGAGGGTTGATTCCGAGCGGGCTCATGGGTACAGGTCCGCTAAACCCACTTTTCTCAAAGAGAAATAATTTCATCCATCGCATGATTATGAAGAAAGCAGTCGACCAGTACCCATGAGCCCGCTCGGAATCAACCGACCAGTAAATTGCTTCACTTTAAATGATTTTTTTTTGCACATTTACCCATTTTTATATGTCGATAATCTTTCACTTGGTTATAAAATACAATTTTCCAAATTCATACTTCTTACTAATAACGAAACATTTACATTACGAAAAAAAATAAATAAATCAAGAATTAACGGTATAAATATGGGATCCCACTCCCTGGTATTCAATCTTATTTGTGCTCAACTCCCTATTAATATTCCTATTCTCTATACTAACGACATTAAAGCGTATTGATCGTAACACTAATGTGTTAAATATTACATGTAAAATCTTTCATACCTAACCTGTAATATTTAACTTATTATCGTAATATGAAGTATTGCGGTCAATTTTTTAAAAATTGTACAAAAAAAAATAACTTTGTGCGTTTTTTTTCTCTTCTTTAAAAAGCTTGTAAGTTTCCAATTTCAGGCCAAAACTCTCGACAATTTCAACTCTCCAATTTCATGACTAAACAACTCTGTGCGTTTTTTTTTTCTTTTTTAAAAAGCTTGTAAGTTTCCAATTTCAGGCCAAAACTCGACCTCTTGGTCATCAAGTCATACATATGCCAGCTGAGCTATGCTCGCTTTGGCGGCGAAACTTCCTTTGGAGAGAAATGAATAACAAATCAAATATGATCTCATCAAAGTTATAAAAATAGCACCAGTCTATTGATCATAGGCCTACCATTAATATTGTATAATCAATAATTAAAACTCACTCACTTAACTAAAGGCCTCTAACAAAATATAATAAACTTAATACATAACCAACAAATCTACTTGGGCTTTCTTAAAGTCACGAACCGACTTAACTGGGTGATCAGATCTCGATATCAACATATATTTTTTTTTTATCTCATTGATTTTAAAAATAAAAATATTTAAAATATACCCCACATTAGTTAACTTTAAATAAAAAAAAAAATATATATATATAAAAGCAAACCAACATAAATATAACTTAATTTACATTCCTCTTTAAAAGTTGTAAGTTTGATGAGTAGTCGTTTATAAATATTTGATTTAAGACACTAAATAGAAAATCTATCTAATCATTCCTATAATAAAAGGTATTAATTTTAATTCTTAACATTATTTTTAATTTACATTCCTCTTTAAAAGTTGTAAGTTTGATGAGTAGTACATCGTTTATTATAAATATTTGATTTAAGACACTAAATAGAAAATCTATCTAATCATTCCTATAATAAAAGGTATTAATTTTAATTCTTAACATTATTTTTAATTTACATTCCTCTTTAAAAGTTGTAAGTTTGATGAGTAATCGTTTATAAATATTTGATTTAAGACACTAAATAGAAAATCTATCTAATCATTCGATTCATTCCTATAATAAAAAGTATTAATTTTAATTCTTAACATTAATTTTAAATACTTAACACTAAAATATATAATAATAACTGGCATATCATTTAATTGGATATAAATATTTTTTAGTAAAAAAAAATATATATATATATATATATATATATAAATAAATAGATGCAATTAATTACAAATTTTATTATTTTCATATTCTTAATAGTCATACTTAACACTAAAATATATAATAATAATTGACATATCATTTAATTGGATATAAATAGATGCAATTAATTACAAATTTTATTATTCAATGCATTGGTATTATATCAGCATTATAATGTACTATATTATTGTTTCAATTATTACTATTAATGTTAAACTATCCATTTAAGTTACCGACAGTGGCATGAAATTACCTTTGCTTGCAAACTCTTCAATCTCTCCCCACCTTAACAATCTCTCCCCACCTTATGCATTGAATGTAAATTGAATGAGGAAAAATTGAGTGCAATGTTAAAATATATATATATATATATATATATATATATATATATTTATTCATTTAATTTTAATTGGATGTAATCCAGTACACGCTTTAATTTTTAAAATACAGATTAGTTGCATATATAGTTGGTTATTATACAATATGTGAATATAATTTATGCACATGAGCAAATATAGTTTTCATTTTCCTTTTTGTTCAATAAATTAGATGGACACATGTGATTGTACTTGTAATCATTGTTATAGATAAGAATGAACCAACCCAAAAAAAAAAAAAAAAAATACAA
The DNA here is from genome assembly GCA_028017165.1 of Herpetospermum pedunculosum. NCBI lineage: Eukaryota > Viridiplantae > Streptophyta > Magnoliopsida > Cucurbitales > Cucurbitaceae > Herpetospermum > Herpetospermum pedunculosum. The sequence goes on from CM051522.1 coordinate 87,492,338, forward strand.
AATCGATCTAAACCTACACTAATCGAACAAAGTATGAGAAATAAGAGACGGCTGACCCGCAACAGACTAGTTCAAAGCCTAAACGGCCTTGGAAATGTCCATGATGGACCTAGCCTCAAATACGCAAGATCGGTCCAGGACAACTAGGCCGAGACCAACCTCACCTTAATTATAATAATTATTCCAACCCATAGTTCAAGTAGAGATCTTATAAGGAACACATCATGGACCAAAAGACCAAAGACTATGGTCGGCCAGACCGAAACCAACTATGCTTTGGACTTTGAAAACCGAACTTAGATTGAAGTTTAAAATAAATAAATAAATATAAATCAATTTGGGGCATGCAATTACAATATACTTTCCTTTACTTACATTGTGGGATGTGATTAAAATTTAAAACTATAGTAAGTCTAAATATTTTAATTATACTTGGACCGAAATATGAAAATATATATAAAGAGCCTTTAAAAAAAATATATATATATATAAAGAGAAACAAGACAATCATTTGAACAAATAATGTTGTCTTTCATCTCATTGAATTTAGACTTCAATATACTAAAAAAAAAAATAATAAGACCCATAATTTTATTTATTTATATTTGTTTAAGTCAATATTTTCCAGTTCATCGTGCCACAGCATTGGCAAGCCATATAATAGATTAATATATACAAATAATTACAAATATGTGCTCTGCACGTTCGTCACCATGGACCCATGCATTATATATTTAAGCTTTAGAAAGAAAAATAAATTCCACGAACAAGCTTCTTTTTCTTCAGTCCAGACCAAAAATGGCGGTTTCTTTGCCCAAAAGAAGGTCAATTATGAAGCAATCCAAGAAAGTGAACAGCGAAAGAAGAAAGCTCTGTCTTTACGGCACCGTTTTGTTCAAACTTCTGTATCGAATTCCAGCTGCAATTTTCTTGATATTGGTTTTGTTTTTATGGTCGTCTTCAACCACCATTATTTCTGGAAGATTTGTTCATGTTTGTGTTTCTTCTAGAAAGCTTACCAATCTTTATTGCCTTTCTGCTGGCTCTCAGCCCAACTTTGAAATTCCCGTCCAAGTAGTTAATAGCAGTGGTTCAGACTCCGCGGTTTGGTAATGTTTATGTTTTTGTTTACGTTAAATTACAAATTTTTGTCTCTCAACTTTAATTATTTGACATTTTTTTTAAAAAGCGACATTAAATTGAAGTTTGTTTATAATAAAATCTGAACATTTTAATTTAGGTCCATGTCTAGACACAACATTCTCGTAGGTAAAAGAATGAAAGTTTTAAGGACTTATAAAAAAAAACCAATAACTTAAGTCTTACATAACCATTTGTTTTTTAATTTTTAGTTTTAAAAAATTAAGCATATAAATAATGCATCCATCTGTTTCTACGATTTTCATCTTTAGGGTTTAGAATTTAGGGTTTAGGATTTATCCAAATTTCCATCTTTCTTCCAGAAAAATTAGAATTTTTATCCAAATTTTAAAAACAAAACCAAAATTTTGAAAGTTATTTTTCTCCCCAAAATTTTGTTTAGATGTTGAAAAAAATTGTAAAAGATAGATAATACAACAACTGATTCATAGATAAATCATAAATGTATTGTTTATAGGAACTTAATTTTAAAAAACCAAATGATTATCAAATGAGACCTTAATAATTAGAAATAAAGCTGAATTTTTAGAGGATTGTTAGATTTTTTTTAATGTTTAGTAACCTATTAAACAAAGCCCTCAAATGTGAAATAATGAATTTTTAATTTAACTTTGATTATTATAATTTTGACTTTAATTTATTTTGGTTTACAATTTATTTTGGTTTACTTCTCTCCCTAAATTTAAAAGCGGGTAGGGGAATTTATAATAGTTTACTTAACATTTTCTTGACAACAAAGAAAAAATAAGATTTTACAAAATTTGGTAGAATGTTAAATTTCATTTTCCTGGTATATATTGTACAAATAAATATATAATCGATACCTAAACATTTGAACTATATTACATTCAGGAAATCAGAAACGTCAACAACAAAAGAAATAGTAAATTCAAGTTCCAATGGCTATATAAAGGAAATTATTGAAGTTCCAGAAGCTTCCCAGCCTTCATCTTCTATAAGCAACAACAATGACACCTCCATTTCTGCAGAATCCATAAAGGAGATTAACCAACAGCATTCCATCTCCAACGAAACCAACGACAACGGTCAAAATTCCACCGGCGGCCAGCCGATTACGACGGCCAAAAACGACGACGATGAAGACGAGATCGTCAATGCAATGAAGGACATTGAAAAGCAGCTACGGCGACACCGGTCGTGGACGTGGGTGTCACCGGGGAACATTGGGGCGGCGGAATGCGGCGGAAGAGGGATTTATGTGTACGAACTTCCGGCGAAGTTTAATAAAGAGTTGGTGGCGCAGTGCAATGAGATGGTTCCGTGGATGGATTTTTGTAAATATTTTAATAATGAAGGTTTGGGAGAGCCAATTTCAAAGCTTGGAAAAGGATGGTATAATACTCATCAGTACGCGCTCGAGCCGATTTTTCATTCCAGGTAATTGCAATAAATAATTTTAGCTTAAAAGTTCAATTTTTACGCTTGAATTTAAGTTAGTCGTTTCTCTATTTTACACTCAATATTCAATGCCTCTACAATTATAACAATGCCTCTACAATTATAAAAAATAATATTTTACACTCAATATTCAATGCCTCTACAATTATAAAAAATAATAGGAGACATGAATTTATAGTTAATTTAAATTTCAACAAATTGCACCGAGTGTCAATCTAGAATAAAATATAGCATTTTTTAAAAAATATTTACAAATATTACAATTTTTATCCCTATAGTCTTCTGACTATCAATAATAATTATTGATATACTTCTATTTTTTTTTTTATAAATTTTTATCTATCTGTGTTACCCGTCTATCAGTGATTATCATTAATTTTTTTTTTCATATTTGTAAAATATTTTATATTTTGTTCTATTTTTGACATTATTTTAGACTTTATTCTTATTTATGCAACCAACCTTCAATTTTTTATAATTAGGTTATTTAAAAATAATTATTATAACGTCGAGTTTCCGTTCGACATTCTTATGGATTTTTACTCCAATGATAATTTTGAAACGTTTATGAAAAATTAAATGTAATAATATTGCAACGTGTTTTGACATAATAGATGTTTTTTAAACAAAGAACAAAATTCAAGAATATTCGATGTAATTTAGCCTACATTTTATGCAAGTTAATTTGAATCTAACAAGAAGTCCTTTCTTCTTTGGTATGTCTGTCCGGAGCCCAGGGTTCTAAAGCATCCTTGTAGGGTTTACAAGCAAGACGAGGCCAAACTTTTCTACGTACCCTACTATGGTGGACTAGACATTCTCCGATGGCATTTCAAATCCAACATATCCAATGCTCTCAAGGACTCATTGGGCTTACAACTCGTTCAATGGCTCGAAACCCAAAAACCATGGACCCAAAATTCAGGAAACGACCACGTTTTCGTTTTGGGCAAAATCTCTTGGGATTTCCGAAGAAACACCAACGGTAATAACGGTAACAATCCCACGTGGGGCACAAAGTTTCTAGAACTCGACCAATTACAAAACCCCATCAAACTTTTAATTGAACGACAACCCTGGCATCAAAACGACGTCGGAATACCCCACCCTACATTCTTCCACCCTCACTCAGACGACGACGTTTTCACCTGGCAATGGAAAGCCCTCCGATCCGAGAGAAAAAATCTGGTCGGGTTCGCCGGGTCAGCCCGACCTGGCTCTCCGGATAGCATACGGTCGTTGCTAATCGACCATTGCGCCGCGGCGGAGGACGGTCGGCTCTGCCGACACGTGGATTGCACGTCCGGCAACTGCGAGCAACCGGAGGCGGTGATCGAGCTGTTTTTGGAGTCGGAATTTTGCCTGCAACCGCCCGGGGACAGTCCGACGAGGAAATCGGTTTTCGATTCGTTGATTGCGGGTTGTATTCCGGTTTTTTTCGACCCGTTTACCGCGTATTATCAGTACGCGTGGCATTTACCGGAAGATTATGGTAAATATTCGGTGATGATTGATAAAAATGAGTTGAAGAAAAGCGGTGAAAATGTGGTGAAAAAATTGATGGGAATTTCTTTGGAAAAAAGAGAGGAAATGAGAAGCTTTATTGTTTATGAACTCATGCCTGGCTTGGTTTATGGAGATTCCAATAATGTGATTCAGAAGTTCCAAGATGCTTATCATATAGCGATTAATAATTTGCTTCAAAGGGTTTCGATGTTGTAATGAATATTGTGTTTCTTTTGATCATTTTTGGTTTGAAGAGAGAAAAATCTACACAATGTATACACAGAGATTATTCCATACATTATCTAATAATGTCACAGAGATTATTCCATACATTATCTTGTTTTTTTTAGAATGAAATTTTCGATATCACCGTTCTAAAAGAAGTCGATTTTATGTTGATGTATTAATTTATTTAAACCATAAATTTTGTTTATGAACATTCATGTTTGTGTCTAACATGTTCGTGATTTTATTAAAAAAACATCTAATAAGTTCATGAACTTCCAATTTTACTTAGGTCGTTCATGAATTTTTATAAGTCCTTAGTAAATTCAATATTTTTCAAAATTAATTAACGAATCTATTAGACATAAAATTTAATCATGTCTAATTGGACATTAAACTTCAGTTTTTTGTCCAATAAATTTATGATTTTTAAAATTGTCGAATATGTTACTCATCTATTTAAATACAAAAATTATATTAAATACTTATTAAACACAAAATCGATAGTTTATGGACTTATTAGAGAGTTGTTAAAGTTCATAGACCTTTTAGTTACAAAATTTAAAGTTCACGTACATATTTGATACTTTTTCAAGTTTAGAGAGACTTATTTAACACAAACTTTAGAGTTGAGCGACTAACTTAATTTATTATTATTTTTAGATGTAATTCATCCTAATTTATTTTTATCAATTATTAAAAATAAATAAATGGTTATTATAAATATGATATGACAAATTGCTAGCTATAACCTAACTTAACTAGCATAAAACATGTGTTATCTAAAAGGTTAGAGGTTCAAATATCTGATTCCATATATCGTCTAAAATTAATTGATGATGTTAATTTGGATCTCTCAAAAATCATATTTTCTTTAGTATGTACATTATTGAACTCCAAATCTTTCTTTAGTTGGCTTAAAAATCCAAGATTATAACCTAATTAAAATCATCTTTGTGTAAATGGGCCAATAATTTATTGTGAAGTTTCTAGCAGCAAGCTTTGATGGGGTCCCATTAGTACGGCAAGATCTTGTGATATTCTTTTTAAGGACATGGCCCTAAGGTAAGGGAAATTTTGGTCAATAAAGATATTGATTTTTTTAAGTGCATTGCAAGGGGTCCCCAAAATGACTCTCCAAAGTCAATAAAAATCACAACAACAAATGCTTTAGTAATGGGGATATTGTGCAAAAATTCAAAAAAGAGATCAAATTAAAGAGGGGAATTTGCCAAAAATATATGCCTTTTGCTTTTGGAAGAAAAAATAAATAAACTAAAGTTTACTTTTTTTTCTTTTTATTTTAGTTGGATTTTGAGATATTTCCCTTTACATAGGAAATTTTGGTACGTAATCAGATCTTTCCTTTTTCTTTTTCTTTTTAAATATTTTTTTTTTAAATATTAATGTCTAGTTAAGTTAAATGTAGGATATATTATTATTTTACTGTCAACAAAAATATTCCAATTTTAGAGTGACGTAATTTACAAAGAGTGATTAATGATTAAGAATATATAGCCTCAAATATAGGTTAAGCTTAAGACTACAATATTCCTAATAATATTTCATTTCACTAAATTTCAAGATTTCCGTTGATTTCATGCTCCTACTTATAAAGAGTCCCATAATTTCTTCCCTTCTCATCATTTTTTGCATTTTTTTGCATTTTTTTTTCGGCCAAATATCAAATTGTGGTTTTGCTTTATTGAATGGTTAATTAGTTTCTAATTTTAGGCTTACAAGATCTATTTTTTAAGAAAAGGTAATTGACAGGATTTTGAGAAGATTTGGCTGACTTTTGTTAGAAATAATATAGCAAACCAATGCAAAAAGAGAAATAGCATGAATAATCTTTTTAAAAGAAAAATAATCCATATGGAGTTCTGATCATCTAGTGGAAGTAACCAATGGATGAGGGGAAAAAGAGGGTGAGATATGGAGATAATTTATTTCATTGGTTATTTTTTTTTTCACAAGATGTGGGGTTGAACATCGAACCTAGGACCTCTAGTGGCGGTAGATCATGTCAGTTGAGTTATGCTCTGGTTAACTTCAATCAAACTTAATTATCATCCAATCTAAATTAAAAAAAGATAGCATGCGGACTAATTTATACTTTACTTTATTATTTATACGGATTTTATTAGCAAGTAATATATTTCCAATTAACAACAAGAATTATTCAATCCCAGTTCAATTGTAACATCTACTCATCTTGAGAGACAATAATATATGATTTGTGTTGTGTTGTGTTATATTTTAGGTATTTAAAGGACAATTTTATAAAAAAAAAAATAAAATTAAAAGTCGATATGATATGATTGCATTTCAATATTAAACAACATGGTTACCTTCCATAATCCTAACAAAAAAAAAAAAGCCATTTGAAATATATATTTCAACCTTTAATGATCAATATACAGTAAAGATTCGAGTTGTTTAAAAAAAAAAAACACAATAGAGATAATATAATAATTGTCAACAATTAATTATTTGATTGCTAGTAAAAATTAGTTAGTGTCTATGATCTATATTAATTTTATTAAAGATGACATCGTTATAACTATAATAGTGGTGTTTGAGACAACAACTTAGGATTGGGTGGGTTGAGTTATTATAATTCGGTTGACTTTTTACTGACTTCAATAATATTTACTATTCACAACTATTATAACGACCAACTATAATAATTCATTCAGCGCCTCATACAATCTCAATGTGTCTATGCCGATCTAGTCTCTCATTTGAAGTCGAATGCTCAAACTTCTCACCCCTCTTCTTTTTCGTACTACGACAAAATATATCACATTCATTATTTTATGGAATTATCTTATTATGCCCACGGGATAACTCAACTAACTTTATGTATCAACTAGTGACTATGAGATAAGATTCAATCCCCACCCACATGTTGTCATATATATATATATATATATATGAATAAATAAAATGAATTAAGTAAATCATAATTATAATTATGTAATGTATGTTTAGAAAAAAAGTGAAATTTGAAATCCGAAATTTTACTTATTGACATCATGACGGTGACGAAAGGGGAAAAAAGAAGTGCGAGATTTTCCTCAGCAAATCAAAACAAAATCCGAACCGATTGGGAAAAAGGCAAAAAAAAAAAAAAAAAAAAAAGTAGAAAGAAGGATGAGTTGTCGTTGTAATTAGAAGGGATATTTTCTGATTGTACAGAATCTAAATGAGAAAGAGATCACACAACAAACACCTTCTTCTTCTTCTTCTTACTGATCTTCATTAAAAAGCCATAGATTTTAATTTTCTCCAAAAAATAAAAAACAAAAACAAAGAGAGAAGTTAATTAATTTAATAATGGGTATGAATAGTAGTATTGGAGATCATGCAGAATCGCAAGAAGAAGAAGAATGTTTTCATGTTTTGGCAGTGGATGATAATCGCATCGACATGAAGCTGTTGGAGAGGCTTCTCAAAATTTCTTCGTATCATGGTCTGTAATCTTACAATAATCTCTCTCAATTTTACCTTTTTTTTTATTATTTATTTTTTACATAGGTATGATCTTTTCATTTTGATGGTATAAAGATGGATTGGAAAAAAAAAAAAAAAAAAATTGACTCAGTTTGATAATCATTCGGGCACGATAACCATTTCGTCATTTCGTTTTTTATTTTATGTTTTTGAAAATTATGTTGTTTTTGATACTTCACATTTTATTTGTGAAAATTAAGTATATAGACTCATTTAACCTGTGAGTTTTTTTTTTTGTTTCACTTATGTTAAAAGTGTTTTCAAAATTCAAGCTTAAATTTTGAAAACTAAAAATATTTAAAAACTGGTTTTTATTTTTTGAATGAGGTTAAGAGTACAATATATATATATATATTTTCCAGTTTTCAAAACTTACCTAGATTTAAAAAACATAAACATGTATGTTTTTTAAACACATGAAAACTAAAAAGTAAAAACTACTAATCAAATGTGATATCAGGTGTTTTTTTTTTTTTTTTGTTATTTGTTTTTAATATTAAACTTATAAATATTATTCTATATTTTAAAATTGTTTTCAAAATATAAGCGAATTTTAGATTTGTTTTTTAAAATTAACTGAAAATTCAAATATAATTTTTTTAAGAAATGTTAGATAAAAAATCAAAGAAATTGTCAGAAATGAAGCCTAATATCTTAAAAAAAAAAAAAAAAAAAAAAGTAGATGGTTATCCTTATCTCACTTCAGTTTTTGCTGTTGCCCTATTATATGTATATAAATATATATATTTGTGGATTAATTTGATGATGAAATTTTGATGTGTTAATTTTTTTTTTTTTTTTTTTTTTTTTTTTGAGTAAATTGGGGGTGGGGGGATTCGAACCACAGACCTCGTGGTCGTTAACACATACATATGCCCGCTGAGCTATGCTCGCTTTGGCTTTTGATGTGTTAATTGGGAGCAGTGACATGCGTAGAATCTGGAGATAAAGCTTTGAAATATTTGGGAGTGTACGATGAGTCTTCATCTGACAGTAACAGCCTTTGTTATGGAGCTGCTAATTGCTGTTCTTCGTCGTCTTCATCCCTACAACAGGAAGTATTGACTATATATTGTCTATAACTTTCTTCCTCTCTCTCTTATTTTTTTTCTTCTTTCTTTTGTTGAGAACTTGTCTATTTTTCTATTTGAGAAAAAATTAATTTATACCCTTAAATAAATTATTTTGAATTGTATATTGTATCACTTAAAATCTTCAAATTAATTCGTATCAATTAAAATATCTATTACAATTAAATCAATTTACATATTTTTTTTAAATACAATAATTAACGCAAATTAGATAAGTGTTGGAATGGATACCTATCACAATTAAATTAATTTACACACTTTTTTTAAATACAATGATTGACGCAAATTAGATAAGTCTTGGAATAGATAAGAACAAGTTTTTCATAAATATGAGCGTCACCTTTCTCTATTTTTCTCTACTTAGAAATAATTATGTGAGTTTTTTTTGTTGTGCTATTTTTTCTCTACTTAGAAATAATTATGTGAGTTTTTTTTGTTGTGCTATTTTGAAAGGGATTACATTATTTAAGTGATTTTGAGTTAATTTTAAATTGAACCATTTAAAAATAAATATAAATCACTAATAGGTGTTTTTTTTTTTTTTTTTTAATTTACTTATAATATAAAATTTTAGGAGTGTTTGGAGCATCAATATGTGGGTGTTATAAATTGTTATAATTCAGGCTATGTTTGATTCATCGACTATTATTTTAACACACCGTTAATAAAATTAAGTACACTGACTTAATAATATTTATCAGATACATCGTCAATAAAAATAACTACACTGATTTAATAATATTTAACAAACTTATATTATAGAATTACCGATTATTTTAACTCATTCAAAATTTCAAACAATTTTATTTTTTCTAGTAGGATAAATTGGGAAGGAGATTCTCTAAGGAAGAAGAATATGTTAATTATTGTTAAACTATGCTCAATTGGACGGTTTCAACTTTGAAGTTTAAATTAATATAACCATGAAATTAGTTAATGTGTATAGATTTTTCCTAAATTTAAACTCATATATTGTTTGAATAGAAAAAAATAGTTATTTTAATTAAATCTCTCTATATATATAAAAATAAAATACTTAAATTAATCGAATGTACTTTTTTGCCACGTGTAATTAATTTCATTCACTTTTTATTTATGTGCAGAGATCAAAAGTCAACTTAATCATGACAGATTTTTCCATGCCCGGAATGAGCGGCTATGATTTACTTACGCGTCTTAAGGTTTTTTTTTTTTTTTTTCATCTCTTTTTTTTTTTATTTTTTTTTATTTATATTTACTTGAGGCCACATGAAAGCCATAAATAACTACTGCATAAATAGGAAAAAAAAATTAAGAAAAAAATGACTTTTGAAAATGAAGGCTTCAAGCAGATTCCATATGACTATTTTAATAAGTTATTTTGGTAGCGGCTATATATTGGGTTTTTCTTTTTAATTATTTAATTTTAAATATGTGTCCCTTGAAAAAAACGAGGTAGAACCATGGAAATGTATATGTTCTTTTGAAGAGATGACATTCATTTTCAGACAACCAATTGAATGTCATGTTTTTAAAAAATAATAAATACATTCATATTACGACCTCTTGTTTTTTTTAAGATGGTTCTCTATTGCATCTGTACACTACAAAATTTTGCCATGTCAATGGATGTCGTCTCTTCAATAAACTATATACATCCGCATAGTTGTACCTCGTCTCTTCCAAAGACGAAATGTTTAAAACAACATCATTTTTTAAAAAAAGTAATATTAAAATAAAAAATAAGTATATGTTGAGAAAAAACGATTTGTCGTTTTGATTCTTGATGATATTTTTCTTTTATCTTTCACTTGCAGAAATCACGTTGGAAAGACGTGCCAGTGGTAGTGATGTCATCCGAACACATACCTTCGAGAATCAACATGTAAACAATAAATTTGATTAAATTATAAAATTTACTTTAAATTTTCATGTTTTCGTGTCTAATAATGCGTTGTTAGATTTTGTATTTAACCAGTAAACTTTTAATTTTATATCTAATATAATTTTAAATTACTTAAACAAAATTAGATAATTTAAAAAAAATGTGATTCATAACCTTACGACATTAAATTGAAAGCCTACCAAATACTTTTAAAGTTTAGTGCCTGCAACACACAACTATAAAAAAAGCTTATTTAATTTTTTTTGGATAGAGCAACATAATCAATTGAATTGCAGGTGCTTGGAAGGAGGCGCCGAGGAATTCCTTTTGAAGCCTCTTCAACTATCCGATATGAACAAGATTCAAATTCATCTTCTCAAATCCTCCTACCAGAAATTCAAAAATACTGTACAAGATTTCAACGTAAACATGGCCAACGGTAATAATAATATTGCTACCAAAAGGAATAAGGTCGTTGTCTCTCCGTCTCCACAGCCTTCCGAAAGGATATGGAACCCCACACAAATCCACGGATGTACTACTTTGTGAATCAATTTAACTAAACAAATATTTTCCCAAAATTAACTGTGTTTAAAAAAAAAAACTATGTGATTGAAGACATATTTAGCTAGTTGATCCAATGTCTTTCCCATAGTACCCTTATAATATTTCAGGGCGTTCATGAAATTTGTAGTTCACTTACATATACCTGAGAGGCTGAGACCAACAAAACCATCAGTGTGACGACTAATAGTTAAGGGATATTTTATATAATTTAGTCTTATATGTTTATTATGTAACTTTCGTTTTCCTAGTATTTTTATTTATGAATAACTTATTATTTGTTTTAACCTTTAAAAATGATTACCATTCTTATAATTAAAATTATTGACATTCGAATCTTAGTGTATTTTTTTTTCTTTTTTCTGAAAGATATTTTAATTAATGCGGTGATTAAACTTATGACTTCTTCGTCAATAACGCAACCTTATGTCAACTTCGGTTTGGAAAATCTTCATATATTCGTAATTTATTTGTTGTATTAAAAAATATTTTTATATCAATCTATTATAAAACCAGGTTAACTTATAAGGTAATTACATATATGACAATCCAACTCAAAATAATAGTAAATATGACACAGTCTACAAGTGTTTACAAATATAATAAATTGATAGACTATAAAAATAATCTATCGGTGATAACGGATAGACTATCAAAATGATCCCAATGATACACATAGTTTCATTAGAACTCTATTAAAACTCAAACTAGTCCAAGTCTAACACTACATGGAGACTACGTAATTGATACAATAATCTTAAATACATTTGTACTTGCATCATGTTTTATAAGTCGGGCACGCTATTAATATTTAATATGTATATGATTATGTATACATATATAAACTAATGATTTTTTTTTCTTCCTAAACATGTCAATTACAATGGAGGTATACTCATTTTGACACGTCATAAAAATATAAAATTACAATTTATACATTTATTTAAGAAAAATATATAAATATGATTAGTCATGAATGTAGGTACAATATAGTGGGTTATTACGAAAGTTAGTGTGACTCAACTAACCTAAAGTATGTATCAAGAGGTTTGTGCTTTCAATCTTTCCACCCCTTCTAAAAACAATATGGGGGCGTTTGACCCCTGTTTTGGAATCAGAACCATGGGGGGTTTGTCAGGGCGGGTTCTGAACCCTGAGAATCTAAAAACTGTGTTTGGGGTGCTGGGAAGCCTCAGAATCAGAAACCAGTGTTTGGGGTGCAGTGTTCTGAAACCCGGGTTGAACAGTTTTTTTTTCTTTCTTTTTTTCTTTTTCTTTCACTATTTCGTTTCTCTTTTATACCCTTATTTTCTAGTGGTGAATTGTAAAACCCGACCTCACGTAACATGAGCAAAATTTTTTTGGAACTTAAAAATGAGCATTTAATTTATGTTATATTCTAAGAATAAAAAAATAAATTGATCAATTTTCATATTTTGTACTCGTAAAAAAAAAAAATTTATGAAATATGATGAAAAAATATACCTTTTAAAAATTAAGAAAAACAAAAAAATAAAAGGAAAGGAAAAAAAGTTTTTACAACATGTTGGGGTTACGCTCATGGTCACTAAGCAATATATTATGTCGTTGGGCTACGCTCTTGTTGACACAAAAGAAAAAAAAAGTTATATTACTATTGATGAAATTTTTTTTATGGAAAAAAATATATTTTAATAAAATATTAAAAAAAAAACATTTAACAAAAACAACAAAAACAAAAAAACAAGAAATAGAAGAAAGCAAAAAAAAAATACATTATTGATTAAAATTTTGTATATTCCAATTAAAAAAATATATTATAAAAGAAAAAAAAAAGTTACAAACACAACATTAATTTATAGAATACGGTTGAAAAAATACATAAAATAAACAAATAATAAAGAAGGAAAAAAATTGAAAAAAAAACCTTAGTTCGGATATAATGTAGATTTCAATAATTCCCTATTATTAATGAAAATTTTGTAATAATATTAAAATATATTCATATTAGAAAGTAGTAAAAAAACATTAAAAAAGAATATCATTTTTTATAATAGAAAAAAAATATTTTAACTAAAAAAAATTACTAAAACGGTTAGTTAATGGAATAAGATGAGACAAAATAAATAAATAAATATATATATATATATATATATATATATATATATATATAATATAAAGGAAAAATGAATAGGCATATAACAAAAATTAATGACAAAATTGAAAAAGAGATAAAAAAAAAAATTTGTTGGTGTTGGTATCAAATGAATTAAGAGAGAGATAAAATTGTTTATGTGACAAAAAGAGAGAAACAAAATTGGAGAAGTGAGGGGTTTGGGTTCTAAACCCATGACTTTCCAATACATTCATTCCAACATGGGTTTGGCTTCAAAAGCCAAACCCACCCAAACACAAGATAGGGGGCCAAACGCCCCCTATAAATTTTGTTTAGGGTTGGTTTGAAATATATATATATATATATATATATATATATATATATATTTATTATAAAGATATATTTTATATCTTACATATTTAAAATTTTGAATTAAATAACATTATTTATTATATATATATTTTTAATAAGAATAACAATTTTTTTGTGGCACTATAATAGTGCCAATTAATTAAATTAAACACCAGATATTGGTATTAATTTATTTTTTAAATAGTTAAACTTAAATTTACGGAATTTCCAAAAAAGAAAAAAGAAAAAAAGGTAGCTTACTGATGAAGCATTCACGTAAAATACACGTTTTGTTCGAACTATAAAATACAACGAATTGGCGCGCTACTTTTCATTCATCTGCATTTTCAACTTCAGTTCAGTCGAAACCGAAAGGCAAAACCAATTTATTCTCCCAATCTCCCAATTAGGGTTTTGGATTTTCTAATTTCTATCGTAAATCGTTGCCTATCCCTAATTGAAATCTCAGTCGACAATGCCGTTTCGATCGATCCTTGGACTTGAACCCTAAATGCCGTTCACCTGACATAAATTCATGGATTGATCGCGTCGTTTAACGTTTTTGGATTTTCTTTGCCTTCGTATACAGGTATGTTCATCTTCTCTTCTCAATTTCTGCAGTTAGGTCAATTGCTTGCTGGTTGATTATTGATTCATTTGTACATGATACTGATACTGATCGTGAAGTTACAATCCACTGCCCATAGTATTAAGAATGTTATAGATGTTGCGAAAAGATTACAGAGAGAATTTTACATCTCCCTCTCAAATTTCCGCGATGAAAGCCTTGCCGAACATCTTGGAATAATAAGTAGATGTGGATGAAAGCATTGAAAATTTCCTGTATCTTCCGTTGTGAGGTTGACATCCATATCTAAAGATTTAGAAAAGCAACCATACTTTGTATGATACTCTGTTTCCATTCTGTTCGTCTCGACATTAGCCCCTGTTTTTTTTTTTTGACAAAGGCAAGTTATAAAGAGCATGCTTGAGAGTAATTTTGGAATGAATAAAATCATTTTTGTCGTATTAAGAATCACTCCAAAACACATTATTAAATAATTCAAAAACATTTTAACGTTTGATTTACACTTTTAAAATTGATTTGTGTATATTAAAATTGATTTTGAATGATTAAATGCATGTTGAAAACGGCCTACTGTAGCTCCATCGCTACCTATCTCCCGGCACCTAGCAAAAAACTTGGGAGAAGATGAGTGAGACAACCACACATTTGAACTGGGTTGTATCTAGGAAAAGGAATTAATCTTGGACTATGGGGAACAGGGGAAGTAATCTAAAGTAGCCTTCATTCTGCTTGACACTTAGCCATCCACTTCAGAAATCTGTCAATAATATAGGACATTGGAGGAGAAATCCCTCATTAGATGAGAAGAAATGACTGTTTGACGGGAGAAGTTCAATCGAATTATGATCTTCTATTGACCCTCCTCATGCTTCTAATCCTATCATTAGAAGTTTTTTTTTCTAAAGACCTCTCAACGTCAACGGCATTGAACAATAAATTTGCAATTGACGTAGGCATGAGTCAAATTGTTCGGAGGACTAACATTATCCCTAATATAATTTTTTTTCAGATCATGATATTGGATTGCCTTTGAACATTGTTATCTGCACGATTCCTAGAGGAAGTGGAGGAACTTGCAGCCATCCTTTTTCCGATCATGACCTTTCTCTTTAGGGCGTGTTAGCATTCTATGGATCTTTGATACCATAATAGATTTTCAACTGAACAGGTGAATACTCAGCAGAATTTCATTATATTTTCATATCTTGATTGCATATGGTACACTATTTATGATCTCTGTATTGTAGTTGATAATCCATTTAGCAGTAAATCACATCAGAACAACTGAGATTAAACTAATTCAACTAATTCAGTAACTAAGGGCCCGTTTGATAACCATTTGGTTTTTGGTTTTTGAAAATTATGCCTATAAACATTACTTCCACCTATATGTTCCTTTATTTTGTTATCTACTTTTTACACGTGTTTCCAAAATCAAAGTTGTGTTTTGAAATCTAAAAAAAGTAGCTTTTAAAAACTTGTTTTTGTTTTTGAAATTTAGCTAAGAAATCAAATGTTGCCTTGAGAAAGATAAAACTTATTGTTAGGAAATGTTGAGAAAACAAGCATAATTTGATTTTCAAATGGTTATCAAACGGGGCCTAAGCTATAACAAAACAGTTGGTCTAGTCGTTTAACTGTTGAAGGGTGAAGGCTAAAACAACCATCAATGGGCTTCCTTAACATGGGAGGGAACTGGATGGAAGATATCAGTGTTAGTTTTATGTCCTAGGAGTTTACTGGGCATCATTTGGTTTGCTTTTTCTTTTGATAAGAAATATTGGGCGCTTATCATTTGGTTTTGGAGCACTTGTTCATACATGCTAAAATTTACTTCAAGCTTTAACGTTGGCAGATCCCTCCACGATGATGGAGGACTTGATGGTGGGATGGATGTTGAAGGGATGTTTTTTCAGAGAAAACATCAACTGATTAATTGGTGTGTTTGTGATTGCTTTTGAAAAATGTGCTTTTTAAATAAAGTTACTTTTTCTATATATAGTTTGAAGAATAACTAATTTGAAATTTTCTAGAAAGTTATAGTCGTGGAGGCATTACTGTCCAGATAAAAATTCATATGAAAGAGTAATTTTATGCAAAATTAGTTCATTTTTATCTCTTCTACCCTAACATTATAGTTCATGTTTGTATATATATGTATATATATATATATATATATATATATATATATATTTTAATTTCATCTGCTCTTAACTTTTCTTCTCTTTATTCTTTTATACTTCTGTATGGTTAAATTTTTATTTGTTTTCTAATTTCTCTTAATAAAAACTAATACCCTTGCTTTACTAAATGAATGGTGTTGCTTGTTCTTATATGAATTCAATGGAGTCAACCGAGTAAGTTCAAGTTTATTTGAAAGATTGTGTCATTTCTGAACGAATGTAAGTTATTGGTGGCCAATTAGGATCTAGATTACTTATTCATATCATATTTACCTTGCAAACATAATCAATACATTCATATCATATTACCTTGCAAACATAATCAATACATTTTTAGGTCTTGCACATTCGACCATGCAGATATTAGTGTGATCGGGAACATTTTTAGAGTTACACTTTCAAATGAAACATTTTCTTCTTCTAAATTTGAAAAAAAACACCAATTAAAGTACCTACTCAAGCTTATTATTCTGAGAAAAAGATGTGTGCATGTGTTAATAGGCATTTGAAGTTTTCCTTCACTCAATGTGGATCTCAAAGGGGAACATATTGCATGGTTCGAACAGGATCTCAGTGCTTTGGATTGATTACTTTTCTAAGAATGAGTAAGTTCAACTTTCAACTTTCAAGTTTATTTTTATTTTAATTACTGTTGGTTTTTTAATATTTCGTTCTAACTACCATAATTGTCACTAATTTGCATCAAATGTGTGATTCTCCTTCCGCTCTTGGTATTTAATCTTATGATGCACCGTTGTTCTTTGAATATATAGTATTCTCTTTTTGTGTTAAATTTCAATTATCCCAAAAGAGTATATAAATTTTGGATATTAGGATTTTTGCCTCAGAAGTAAATGTGAGGAATTCAATTTATTTAAAAGTGTACATAAATGGAATCTGAGATCAATAGGGGAGTTTTGATGGTGTAGAAAGAAGTGTATAAGCACCTGAAGAGGTGAGAAATAGAGTTGGTATTTACTTTGTTTTTAAAATATGGGTGTGTGTTATAAAGGTACAATTGGGCTTGTGTCAACGTTGTGCGTAATTGATTTTTGGAGGGATCTGAGCTTTTCTAGGGAGGAAAACCTCGAGATTTTCTTATGCTTAGTTGACTCTTTTATGGGTGTGAAGGAATTCTAATTTATTATTAAAATAGTTAAGCCTTGTTGGATGAGGGAATTTTGAGATCAACAAGGGGTTTCCCCTGGTTGTTTTTCTTCCCTTCTTGCAGGTGTGTCCTTGCTTCATTTCTTTGCTGGAAATGAGAATTCATTGATACAAGTAAGATGTAAGGAAATGAAAGGACATAGGGAGTATATACCATTTGATACTAGATGATATGGTCCAGTGTTAAAGATTCTAACCTAATCGGGGTTGACATTAAATTGATGAGTGTTCTAGGGTTTGAAGATTAGCGGAAGATGATCTTCAAATCTTTATGGACTTCATGCAATTTTTTCAAATCTTTGGTTGAAGATGGTTTTGCCATATTTTTAAAATTATTAGTCTCATTCCTAAACCTTAGGGTCGATCTCAAATTGTACGACTGTTTTTGGGTTTGAATACTAAGAAGCCTTTAATGCTAGGAAGTATATACCATTTGGTACTAGATGATTTGGTCAAGTGTTAAAGATTCTAACCTAATCGTGGTTGACATTTAATTGATGAGTGCTCTAAGGTTTGAAGATTAGCAGAAGATGATCTTCATACAATTATTTCAAATCCTTGGTTGAAGACGGTTTTGCCATGTTTTTAAAATTACTAGTCTAATTCCTAAACCATAGAGTTGATCTCAAATTGTTTGTGGGCTTGAATACTAGCATGAGATGAACTTTATATCCCTAGGGATTATTCACCATTTGGTACTAGATGATTTTGTGACGTGTTAAAGGTTTCTAACCTAACCGGGGTTGACCTTAAATTGATTAGCAGAAGATGATCTTCAAATTTCTATGGACTGACTTTATATAATTTTGTCAAATCCTTGGGTGAAGACGGTTTGCCATGTTGTAAATAATTCTAGTGTAATTCCTAAACCTCAAGCCTCAAGGTTGATCTCAAATTGTATGATTGTTTTTGGGTTTGAATACTAGCATGAGATAACCTTTAATTCTCTAGGGAGTATATGCCATTTGGTACTAGATAATTTATCCAAATGTTAAAGATTTCCATCCTAACCGGGGTTGACCTTAAATTACTTAGAGGTTCTAGGGTATGAAGATTAGCGGAAGATGATCATCAAATCTTTATGGACTTTATACAATTTTGTCAAATCCTTGGTTGAAGACGGTGTTGCCATGTTTTTAAAATTACTAGCCTAATTCCTAAACCTCAGGGTTGATCTTAAATTGTGCGTTTTTTTTTTTTTTTTTTTTTTTAATATTTGTGAGTGTTCAGACCAGCTTACGCGCACCTCGACTAATCTCACGGGATAGACCACCTGAGCCTACAACACTTGGCTGCCAAGGAATTTCATAAGAAATTAATTCCTAGGTAGGTCGTCACCAATGATTGAACCCATTCCATCTGAGAGGGCTTTAAAAATTGTACGATTGTTTTTGAGTTTGAATACTAGCAGAAGATAACTTTTTATGCCATGGAGAGTACAAACCATTTGGGACTAGATGATTTTGCCATGTGTTACAGATTTCTACCCTAACCGGTGTGACCTTAAATTGTCAAGTGTTCTTGGGTTTAAAGATTAGCGGAAGATGATCTTTAAATCCATATGAACTTTATACAATTTTGTCAAATCCTTTGTTATAGACCGTTTTGCAATGTTTTTAAAATTTCTAGCCTAATTCCTAAATCTAGGGTCGATCTTAAATTGTACGATTGTTCTTGGGTTTGAATACTAAAAGGAGATAACCTTCAATGCCCTAGGGAGTATATACCATTTGGTACTAGATGATTTGGTCACGTTTTAAAGATTCTAACCTAATCGGGGTTGACTTTAAATTGATGAGTGTTTTAGGGTTTGAAGATTAGCGGAAGAGATCTTAAAATCTATATATTTATACAATTTTGTCAAAACCTTGGTCGAAGACGGTTTTTCCATGTTTTTAAAATTACTAGCCTAATTCCTAATCCTTAGGGTTTGATCTCAAATTGTCCGATTGTTCTTGGGTTTGAATACTATCAGAAGATAACTTTTTATTCCCTAGGGAGGAGTATATACCATTTGGTACTAGATGAATTTGCCATGTGCTAAAGATTTCTTACCTAACTGAGGTTGATCTTAAATTGCTCTGTGTTCTAGGGTTTGATGATTAGCGGAAGATGATCGTCAAATCCATATGGACTTTATATAATTCTGTTAAATCCTTTGGCGAAGACCGTTTTGCCATGTTTTTAAATTTTCTAGCCTAATTCCTAAACCTTAGGTTAGATCTCAAATTGTACGACTCTTCTTGGTTTTGAATACTAAAAAGAGATAACCTTTAATGCCTTAGGGAGTATATACCATTTGGTACTAGATGATTTTGTCACATGTTAAAGATTCTAACCTAATTGTGGTTGACTTTAAATTGATAGAAGATGATCTTCAAATCTCTATGGACTTTATTCCGTTTTGTCAAATCCGTGGAGACAATTTTTCCATACGTAGTGTTTGAAGATCAGCTTGAAATTCAATTCCATGGCAGAGTTCATATCATTTGGTAAGAGACGATCTTGATATTTGTTCAACATTTCTTGCCTAACACTGGGGTTTGTGATGCAAATTGTATGAACATTTTAGGGTTTGAAGATTAGCGGGAGAAAATCTTTATTTCTCTATGTAGCTCATTTGCATTGGGTGAGAGACGGTTTTGCCATGTTTTTAAGATTTCTAACCTAACCATTAGGACCATTTGTCTCATATTTAATGAATTTTCTAGGGTTTGAAGATTAGCTGGAGATTATTTTAAATTTCCTGAGAAGTTCATATCATTTGGTAAGAGATGATTTTGCCTTGTGTTAAACCTTTCTAACCTAAACTCTGGGGTTGTTTTCAAAATTGACAAGTATTTTAAGGTTTTAAGTCTAGCCTAACCTTTATTGTAAGAGAATTAAACAATGTTTCTTTTCGCCACGAACATACACATTAATGAGCACGTGCATTGTCTCACAAAACTTGATTCGCATATGTCATTGATGAGTTTAATTTTTTTTCAAAATGCTAGTTTTTTTTTTTTTTTTTTTTTTTTTTTTTTTTTGTATTTAAATAATGCAGAAAGTTGGAACAGCGGTAATTGTACAGCTTGGAAGTGATTATTGGTTGGTTGGATTGGGAACAGCTTCTTAAATTGCAATCCCAATTAGACAGATAATTCTTGAGCTCTCCCTCTTCAACTTCTCTTGCAATCGTGGTTTTAGGTAATTCTGTTCATCAGTTTTGGGCTTGGACAGATGGCAATGACTTGGAATTTCTAGAATATTTTACCCGAGCTGGATTGTTGCCTGTGTGATTTATGTTTGCAGGTATGCTTTTATATTATTTGGAAACACACAAAACAAAAACTTTCTTTTATGTTCTCGCTCGTGTTCTAATATAAAACAAAATTGGCAGAAATGTGGAAAGCCTCACAAAGACAGCCCGCTCTCGTGGAAAGAAGTTTCTATGATGATATTGGTACGTACGGATCTCCCTTAATTCACTCCCCTGCTATTTAAATATATACTTTTTGAGTGGGACATTTTCAAACAAGTATTCATTATTTCCAGTCTGCTTCCTAAGTTTCAATTCCAGAGGGTTCTGATTTTAACTTTAAAAGACAGTCCTGTTATTATTATCATTTTTTTTTAGGGAAAAAATCAATTTATACTCCCCTTAAAACCCCAAACTTTCATAAGTGAATCAAATTTATACTGTTTGTTATAATTTTGTTTTAACTTTCACATACAAGAATTCCTCAAATGCAAAGATTAACGTAAATTAGAGTGAAATGTTGAATCAAATAGATACTAGCGATATTTCATTATTAAGATCAAGAGTTTTCATCTTCTCGTCTTCCTCTATTTTTCTCTACTTATTTAGGAGTAATTATGCAATATTTTTTCTTGTTACTTCACTCTTATCTTTTTGGAAAAAAGTTTCCAGTTCATTAATTATTTTGACATAATACAATAGGCTTTTGCTTTATTTCTATACATTACTTGTCTCTTCATAGTGTTGATAATGAGTTATATTACAGTTTTCTGATCATCACTCAAAATTTAGCAGCATAGAAGAAAAAGAGATGATAAATAACAACAATAAAGAAACGTAACAATGAAATCTCTTGGACTAATTATTTAACGAAAATTGAATATGCTTCTAAAATTCAACACCTAACTTGATTTCCTTGTTTCATTAAATGTACTTGCTTTATAAATCTGTTTTATTATTTTGTTGGGATATGCTTCTAAATTCGACACTTAACTTGCGACTCATGCTGCTATTATTTATTTTTATTTTTTTATAAACAGATTTGCATTCTTAGCCAAATTATTAAAAATGAAAATGACTTTAATTTTCTGTGTAAGGGTACTAATAGAGAAATAATATAGGGTATAAGTGGGGAATATTAGTAAGGACATTTCGGTAATTAGATAGGAAGTTTGTTAGGGTTATGAGGTTATAAATAGAAGGCGAGGCTCCTGAGGAAGGCATGCTATTGTATGGGGAATTAAGGCTTGCGAGAGTGTTCTCAAGAGGGAGGGTGCAAGTACCTCGAATACTTTACAAGTAGTGTTTATAAGTTCAATCTTCAAAATAAGAAACCCCCCAGATAAATGATTATGAAATGCGGCCCCTATTGTATGGTTAGCCTCGTACTTTTCAAGATTTTCTTGCAAACAATTCAAATATTTTCATCCTTTTGAATTTGAATGCCTTGTCCCAATGTTAATCTAGCTAGTTATAAAGTTACTAAGTTTCTATTTTATTCTCTACAGTTGCTCTTCCCCATCAAAATTGAAGTTGATATTCCATAATCTTCTTCATCCTTGCTTTCCCTGTCTTCATTGGAAATTCTTTTCAATGGGATGAACTTTTCATCATCCTTTCAGGCCTCTAGAAAACATAAAACCATTGATGTAATAATGCCCTAGGTTAAGGTCAAATGGAGAGTAGGATACAACTATTCAAATTCCATAATTAAAGCCTTAATTAATGCACAGCTCATCCAACGACAAACGAATTTGCCCAGTAACAAGGAATCAATTGAGATCCTTAAAAATTAATTAATAAGCAACAAGTGCTTTCCCTGGTTATTTTTCTTCCCTTTGCACGTGTGTACTTGCTTCATGTCTTTGCAGGAAAATATAACTTATAAGTAGTAGGATTTAGGATGTAAACATATGAAACGTGTGGTATGGCGTGTGAATGTGGTGAAATAAACTAGCTAGTATAGGAAAAAGTAGAAGATTCTGTCATTTTCATTGAACCAAATCTATTGGGAGAATGGAAAATATCCTAGGGCATATTTCAGCGCAATATTTGACTCATTAACGGCTGTTTTGGAGTGTATATCAAACTTTAGGACATTGGGGTGTGAATGTGAAGAAATCAACTTGCTAATATGTGGAAGAGTGTTGGAAAAGAACTAGTAATTTTCATTTGACTGGTTAATTGTTTGAGTTAGTAGTTGGTTAGTTGTTTACCTAGTTAAGTAGGTTGTAGGTTAATCTTTTGTACTTGGCTTAGCTTTTAAATCATAATAATCTTTCAAAATCATTCCTTCGAGGATCCTTGGAGTTTTTCTCTTCAATCACTCAAGTTATTGGGCTTCAAATATTGGTTACCTTGAAATAAATATTTGTTTCATTTGATATTGGTTGTCGAAATATTGGTCCCTCTAGATGTTTGTTGCCTCAATATAGTTTGCCCTTTTCGATATACGTAGCCTTGAAATATTGGTTTTCTCAAAATATTGAACTCTTTAAGTATTTGTTGCCCTAAATAGTCCCCCTTGAATTATCGGTTGCTTCAATATATTAATTTCTTGAAACAGTGGTCTTTTGAAATATTGGTTGTCTAGAGATATTTCTCAGGTATTGGTTTCTTTAGGATATTAGTTCCTCGAAACATTGATTGCCTTGAAATATACTAGTCGTCTTAAATATTTGTGGCCTTAAGATATAAGCCCATAGAGGTGGTGTTGTTTTAAGTATTGGTTGCCTCGAGTTTTGAAAGAATAGTTGTTTCAAAATACTGATAGGCTTGGGTGAAATAATGTGGACATATGTCCCCATATGTAGAGTTTGACATAATTTTCTCGGAAGAGAGTATTGTATTAAGGACATGTTTAGGAGTGATTTTGACATGCTTGAAATTACTTTTTACGTATTTAAAATCATTTAGAATTAATGCAGGAATTGAACTCATGACTTCTTAGTCAAGGGCACAACCTTATGACAATTGAGCTATGTTCAGTTTGGTTTCAAAATCATTTTTGATGGGATGTAAATCACATTTAAAAATGTAAAATTAAATATTAACATGATTTTAAAGGATTAAATGCATAATTTGGAGTGATTTTCAACATTTCAAATTAACACTCAAACACACTTCAAATAATTTAACCTTAATTGGTAATGGATACTTAGCTTCATGCCAAGTATTCAAATGAAATGTATTCTTAGTAGGGGTGAAGCTATGTTGGGGTCAGGTGCCGTCCCCTCAAATTATTGATTTTATATATTTGGGAAAAAATCAGTTTATACCCCTAAACTTTGAGGTTTGTATCAATTAAAACTCTAAACTAACAATTGTATCAATTTAAATCCTAAACTTTCATAAGTGTATCAATTTACACCCTCTAGTATAAAAATGTAAGCTTTTACATGTGTGGAGACTTGTAAATTCTTAATTAAATTCTTAAACTTTTATAGAATTGATTCATTTATGAAAATTTATAGGTTTAATTGTTAAAATCATAAGTCTCCACCCGGTTAAATTAATTTTTTTTTAAATAAAATCTAACAGAAGGTGTAAATTGATACACTTATGATAGTTCAGGGTTTAAATTGATACAATTGTTAGTTTAGGGTTTTAATTGATACAATCCTCAAAGTTTAGGGGTATAAATTGATTTTTTTCCTATATATTTTTATCTAAAAATTCAAGATATATAACAAAGCTTTTCTCCAATCGGATGGTAAGGGGCATGTTAAGAGGTGTCCATGGGGTGGGGCGGGGCCGGATAATGCCTTCCCCGCCTCCGTCTCCGTCCCCCATTTCATTACCCGTCTCTGCGAAATTTTCCATTTAATGTATATATATATTGGGGGCGGGTATGCTATTACCTGTCCCGCCCCGTTTAGCTTATGGGGCAAAAAAAATTCTCCGCTTCCTGCTCCATTCGCCGTTTAATCGGGGATTCTCCGTCCCATTCGGGGCAGAGCGGGACAAATGGACACAAATGGACATCTCTAAGCATGTATCATGTATGTGATTCTGTTGCCTTGTAGATTCATTAATTTTATCTTTAACAAAACATTTCTTGAAATTTATGCTTGATCTATTAAGCACATTAATTATTTCCAATAGATCTTAGGTATATTAATTATTTTTTAGATGATCCATTAATTTTACTCTAACAAAACATTTCATTTTTAAAAAATTTTAATGACTATTGATCTATTACGCACCAACTTATAAATATTACTTTCAAATCTTTTTTACGGTTAGTTTTTTGTTTTTGAAATTTATGCTTGTTTTATTTAATTTAATTTATTTTTTTTTTAAAAAAAATGATAATTGAGAGCAATATTGAAGACGTAGGAATTATATTATTATAGGCTCGAGGACTTTTCCAGTCACAGAATTTCGTTCACGACGAACAAGTGGAATAAATCCATCTTATTATTATTTATTAATGGAAGTAAGTCTTCAAAAGCACTCAACCTGTACATGAAAAATAGCATATTCAAATAATCTAAACAAGAAAATAAAAATACATTAAAAAAAATCATCATAATTGTAGATCTCATCAAATTGTTGTTACTTAAGTGATACCAATGAGACAATATTTAGTTTGGCCATGTGCGTATCAGAGAAATGGGTTCAACATAACAATGCTGGAGAGTTCAGGGCAATTCATTAGAGAACTAATAATCCCTCTAATCGGCAGCGGTGAAGGGATTTGATCCTCTAACTTTGTAGTCGAGAGCTTAACTAGTTGAACAATGCTAAGATTGAAATAATGGGGCAACCTTACAAGTTTGACAAATACCTCATTAAAGTAAATCATTTTGATCTTTTAATTTTTTTTTTGACAATATGTCGGGTGGGGATTGAACTTCTGATTTCTTGGTCACCAGTTCATACAATATGTTTAAGATTAAAATGATTTACGTTTGTAAACTCTATGCTAACTTTCCAGGGTAGATCCAGCAATGTTACGGATCTGACCCATTTGATACCAATAACAAAACTATTGTAACATGAATAGAAACATAGTATATAGAAAATGTACAAGAACGCAGAGAGAGAGCTTACCATATCTTTAGAGCTCATCCTTTACATCCAAATCTTTATCGGCAGTTTTAGACCTATTCTTTTCAATGAAATCTCTCAAGTCTTCCTTTGTTGCATACCCGGTGTATTGCGATATGTTCCCATCAGCTGATTTGAAGTAAGCCGTAGGGACTCCCCGTATCTCAAACTCATGTACTAAGTCATTTTCAAAAATATCCTGAAACGCATTAAAGCAAGAATTTACAAGAGTTAGTGGGCAATATTATTAGCAACCTATAGTTCAGTTATGCATCTTACATGAAAATAGATTTTGTGTTTTGATGATTATTATTTTTTCTTATATGGAGTGTCAATCCATTTTTTAGCATATGGGCATGACTAAATGTAGCAGAGAAACATTTAAAAAATAAAAAAAAATATATATATCTTACGAATTTAGCAATTATGACTTCAGGATCACTTTGATATGAGATGGCAAGATCCTCAAAGACTGGAGCCAGCTCTCTGCAGTCTTTATGCCCAGGAGCATAAAACTCAAGCAGAACTGCAGCGAAGCGCATCAGTGATGTGCCAATTCTATTGTAGACGTGCAGTATACAACTAAGAAATACAAACTGCATAGCAAAGTAAGGTAATTTTTTTTCTTTTTTTTTTTTCTTTTAACAATATCCGGGGTGGGGGATTCAAACATTTGACTTCTTGGTCAATAGTTCATATTTTATGCCGGTTAAGTTAATCCATATTGGCAAAGTAAGGTAATTTCCAATTCGATATTTCGTGGTCATCCCAGCCAATTTCATGTTCACCCTAATCCCTATTATCACTTGAGAGTTGAGAGATTAAAATCGAAAACAGCATATGTACTAAACATACCATTCTTCCCTGAGTTGAAAACTATGTCCTGAAATGTGTGAGCTACCACCACTTTCACTGGTTCGTCATTATGCTCTGGTATACGTTCAGATTTTATATATGGTTCTAATTCTCCGTTCTGCACTAATGGAACTCGGTCACCAGAAAATCCCAGAGTAATTGATATGAATTAATTAACCTTCAAAACTGAGGTTGGAAAACACTTGAACTGAAGGAGAGGTATCACCTTATATTTTTTCAACCAATGAGAAATTTCAGCAGGCTCCACATTGGACTTCAGATATTTTGTTTTATCACTTAGTAGGATAATGAAGGGTATTTGATCAGCCTCAACTCCATATTGCTGTAATTTACAAGAAAAATTGAACAAAGAACATTAAAGTTTTAATTCTTCTACTTCACTGTAGTACAATGTGTAAGAAGTCATTTACTACCAATTAATGTGTTCTTACTTCTTCAACATTTCTCTCTTTTGGGTAAAATTGGTATTAGCTGCTCGGGGTGCCGAACAAATGATGAGTCTCAAAGACATAATTTTACACGAGAGAGAAAGGTTGAAGAAATCACAATTCATCAATTGGTATAAATGACTTCTTAGTTCTTACACAGTGAAGTCCAAAAATATTTAAATAAGAAAAAAGGTAACTGACTTTAGTTGCCATTCAACTAATTATGGTTACATAATAAAACAACCCAGGGTAAAGATACCATATATGTTCAATAACTTTTTTCAGGGTAAACAACTGAAACCAACAGAAGCAAATAAACTTCTAAGTTACAATGATAATAAAGGGATACTGAATTATGGACCTTAATCGCATGAGAACTAACTTCAATATCTGCCACCAGAAAACTGAGGCTATCTCCTTTGTACAGCTCAGCAAGTTCGCGATACTTGTATTTAAAGGAAGCAGCTATCTCGCTGCTAAAATTTATAAACAACATGACCTACAAATTTAGAAACGGAATTTTAATTAGTTAGTCCTTCAGAAAAGAAGAACTTTAGAATATTCTCCAAACGATGATTGATGTACATTTTGCTCGGAGAAGTACCTTCTAAGATTTCATTTTAAAAGGTACTTCTCCGAGCAAAATGTACATCTCTTTCTACTTGTACTAAATCATTTACATAAATAAACCAACAAATAGTTCATAGTTTCCTTCTAACCTTCCAATTTGAATTAAACATGAAATTGTCAACCAAACGTTGATTGCTTTGGTCACCATCCAAGATAGTTACTGTAGGTACAATTGATTTTACAACAAATTTCTCGAGAGCATCCACGTCAAAATCCTGAAAGTGTATCTTCCATAAGAATCCCAGGTTGCAGCATATTGTTAAATGTCAGGATAATTGGTTTACAAGAAAACAGAGATATGGAGAATTCTCAATTACCCGAGTATCAACAAAGAGCTCATCGAATGGCTTGAACAGCCTCATTAAGGGACCAGCGACGGATGATTCACCACGAGGAAGAAGTTTGGCATCTGAAGTATGAAAAAATTCCTCAGTAGGACGCAATCTCTTGGCTAGGATGGTATAGTTTTCAAATTCCTCTGCAGAAAATTGAGGGAATATGCCAACCTGCAAGTAAAAAAGTTTTAAAAAGTACCATGCTTAAATTATGATTGAAAGAAATGAGATAAAAATAAAAATAAAGAGACTAAATTTGTCACATTTTAAATGGAAATCGACTAAAATGAACCAAAACCAAAAGAAGAGGGATCAAAATAGTATTTAAACCTATAAATAAAAAATGAAAAATCCAGCTGCTTCACCAAGAAATCAGAGGAGAAAAATAGAGTACTCACAATGGCAATCTTATTGTCAGATATGAAACTTTGGGCATCCTCCAGAGTGTTTATTTTAACAGAGGGAGGCCCATACTGTCTCTTCACATATTTAATGATACCATCTGCATCATAAGGGCCCTTGAACTCTTGAACATTCTTGCCTCCTTCTCTCACAATCTTAATAGAAATGGTGCCATCGGATTCAGCTAGTCCTTTGTTTGCTTCATTTAGAATGTTGACTTTTGCTAAAGTTAAAGGAGGATTATGCTTACTCAGGATATTTGCAGCCTTTTCATACTACAAAATGTTTTAACAAGTCAGTCAGAGTCAGCTACGGCACCTAAATTCTCGAGAGTCAAAATCAGTCCAATAGCACTCCGAAAATCAGATTACAAATTACTGATATTAGGAGCAGAAATTTACACCTCTGGTGCCAGCTTCTTACAACGTCCACAGCTGAAAGGAGAGAGTGACATAATTATCAACAACAGAATCATTGTAAGTTGTAATTAAACGCCAAAACAAATACTCTAATAGCCAAAAAAAGAAGAACACGGGAGATTGCTTTTGACAATTGTACAGATGGACCAAAATACAAGGAATCTGAAAATTCTACAACGAAGAAGATGAAAGAAACGTCAAAACCAATGGCAACACCTAATTCACATACTTCATTTTAAGATAGAAACAAGTGGTGAGAAAATAGTAAAAGCAACAAGCAAGAGTCGGACGTGATCAATGAATGAACCAAATTACACAGTCAAGTTCAACAAACGAGCCACAAATTGAGATAAATCAGTATACCTAGGTTTGTAGAAGGAGACGACGAAAGAAATCTAATAACCAGAGGCATCTAGTTCACATACTTCAACTAAAAGAGAGAAACAAGTAGAGATAAAAATAGCAAAATCAACAAGCAAGAATCGGACCAAATTACACAGTCAAGGTCAACAAAAGAGCCACAAATTGAGCAGATAAATCAGTATACCTAGGGGTGTAGAAAGAGACGATAAATGAGACAATCTACGATGAAGATGACGAAAGAAATCTAATAACCAGAGACATCTAGTTCACATACTTCATTTTAAGAGAGAAACTAGAAGAAGCAAGAATCGGACGTTATCAGTGAATGAACCAAATTACACAGTCATGTTCAACAAACGAGCCAGAAATTGAGCAGATAAATCAGTATACCTAGGAGAGTAGAAGGAGACGATCAATCTACAACGAAGATGAAGAAAGAAATGTAATAACCAATGGCAACACCTAGTTCACATACTTCATTTTAAGAGAGAAATTATTACAAGTAGAGATAAAAGAGCAAAAGCAACAAGAAGCAAGAATCGGAAGTGATCAGCGTATTAACGAACTAAATCACACAGAGAAGAACCACAAAATTAAGCAGATAAATCAGTGTATACCTAGGAGTGTAGAAGGAGACGATAAGGAAATCGAGGTTGCTTACGAAATCGGTGAAGTTAGAATGGTCCAAGTCGAGGACGAACTCCTCGGAATCGGAGGTTCCGGTGACTGTGTGCAAGAGGAAGAAAGAAGAATGTAAAGCAAAAAGAGTAAAGAAGCAGAGAGAAATGGCGGACGCCATAGCCATTGATCAGAGCTCTGCTCTCTCTGATCACAGTTACGGCATTATTGATTGTAGAGAGAAGAGAATGTGGATAATGCAATTTACAACCACGTGCTTCGCATGTGCTTTTGGACGTTTTCACCTGTCACCTCGAATAGGCTCTTTTTTAAGACAAACATGGATGGGCCACTCTCAGCTCTTTTGTACATCTATAATTCATTTATTTCATATTTTTAAACAGCGTTTATAATGTGAATTTATTATTACTATTATTCTGAGTATTAAAAAAAAAACTCTAAATTTTGTCACTTATTTCAAAAATACATATATATTCTTTCAAAAGTTATAAAATATTACTCTTCCACGTAAATGTTTCAAAACTACCCTTTGAGTAGGAATATGTTAGAAGGTTGGACGAAAAATTGATGTGGCGGAACATTATTGTTTAATACTTAATCTAGGTAATCGTCATAGTCACCCTGACGACGTTTTAGGTCACTGCCATGTCTATTTTTCGTTACCCATTCTAACATATTTCTACTTTCATGGTAGTTTTTCATTTTTTATAAAAGGTCAAGGATAATATTGCACAATTTTTAAAAGAATATGAATATTTTTTATACTTAACATTTTTTTTTTGGTATTACAAGTCAACTGTATTTAGCAATTATTTATGATTAAGATATTTAGTAGCGTGTTGAAAGATTCAAATTCTCACCATATGTAACGTTATATTTTTTTTTTCTTTTTTCGACCACAGTTGTAATGTTATATTTCAAATTCATAAGAAATTGTAATGTTATATTTTCAA
This sequence comes from Herpetospermum pedunculosum, assembly GCA_028017165.1. Taxonomy (NCBI): domain Eukaryota; kingdom Viridiplantae; phylum Streptophyta; class Magnoliopsida; order Cucurbitales; family Cucurbitaceae; genus Herpetospermum; species Herpetospermum pedunculosum. The sequence goes on from CM051522.1 coordinate 87,523,407, forward strand.
AAAGAAACGAACTATAATAATATACAAATAATCAATCATCTACTTACTAATTTAAGCATAGTTTAGTGATAAAGGCATTTAACCTGCTTTAAAAAATCGTAGGTTTGAATCACTTTCGTATTAGTGATAAAATATTCTAATAGAAGTTAAACTCATCTACTGTCAAACTATGTTAGCACTGTTGCCTAATTCATGAGGTGACTTTTAAAGATAAATTCTAAAACTAATTTGGCAAATTGTACATATTATATCCTTTACCATGTTGTTTTTATATCATTTACCATGTTGTTGGAAAAGTCAGTTTTCTTAATGGCTAATTATTATTATTATTATTTTTTTTTTTGCAACGGTAATAATTATTAATCATATAATTATTAATTATTAATGAGAGGATTGAACCTATTGTTTTTTTTTTTTTTTTTTGGCTCATTATTGACATTGAAAATAACATTAAAGCCTAATCTAGCCCAAGTAATAACTTTTTAATGAAGGATTATTCTTAATTCAACAATTTAGTTATTTAAGAGTGAAGGATCAAACCATCACCCTTTGAGATGATAACCACTACCCAAAGTTCATTAAGAAAAACATTAATTACTACCAACTACAAGTTTATACCTCCACTCTCATGATTAAATTGTAATACTAGAAAAAAATTCATAACTTCCTTCAATCTCATTTCAATTATCAGTATTTTTAATTAAATGAACCACTTAAATACATTTCAACACATAATACATAAATAGACATTTTATAAGAATAAATAAAATTATAGAACTTTTCTTCAAAAACATTTTACAAATAAACTAAATAACATAAAATATTATTAATTAGCTCAAAACATTTTCCATCCTTGTAAAAAGAAACTCCAACCAATGAGAATGCTATCTTATTTTAGCAAGTCAGTTCTTAAGCAAATTGCATGAAATAGTTGCCACAATTGACTAACATAACTCAATTAATTTAAAATTATTAGTTCAATTCAATGTTAGTCCCTAACCCTAGTTGTATCTTGTCAAAAAGAAAAGAAAAAGGAACAAGAAAAACTAACAGGCCTCTCTACTCCTCTCTAAAACATAGATTAATCAAAATTTGGGTTAGTTCTTCTCCATCTGGGCAATCTAGAACCTAATGCAACTTGCAACAAATGCACCAATAAATGAATTTCTATACAAGATTCTTGTTCCTATCCATCCAAATGAAGGTGCACCATCTTCACAGCTCTCCAAGGCACATCAATAACCATCATCAATACCACAGACCTCTATAATCTCTATGTTCTCTTTTCAAAATTATAATGCAACTTCCTGTTCCAAAAATCTCACTTCTAGCTTCTCTTCTTCAATTTTTTTTTTAATCTCAGTGTTTCTAATCCTTTTTTTTCCATGGCTTCCTTCTGCTAGCCTAATAATTTACATACACCAGGTGATCTCATTGGCTTATATACATGTACATGAAAGGGAGGGGATTTTTAAATAAATGCCTACCGGGATTTGCAAGCGCCAGTACGTCATAGTGTATCTCCCCCGATCGCACACAACCTGCTATAATACAATCCTATGCAAGTTTGCAACCCAAAGCCTGATACTCAGAGCCGAATTGTATTTCAGGTATTAGCCTCAGTTTTAAAGTCTGACTTCCTCGTGAGCTTTCATGACCTCAGAACTGAATTTTTCCAAAGCTTCAAAAATTGGTACCAAGCCGGCCTGTATGCTATTTGAAGCAGCATTGTGAACCAGTTTAATGGCATCCTTGTGTTTTGCTCTCTCGTCGTATAACTTCTTCCTCAATGAATCCAAGTTAGCTTTCAGATCATCCGGTGGTGAAACTCCACTTTCGGAAGGAACTTTTGAAAGCACAGTTCTTCCCGATGCCTCATCTTGGTCAGGTTTTGCCCTCTCCATTTTTAAGGTTCTAAGGTGTTCTTCAAAATCCTTGTAAAGAAAATTGGCTTTGATTCTCTGACGTTGTTCCTCATCTTGCCTTTCCCATAACTCATGCAAGTTTAAAGCAAAACCATGAATGGCACCAACCACTTTATCTTCTGAAATTTCAAGCATAGCTTGGTGCCAATCGTTGCAAATAATGAAAATCGGTGGAGCTCCCATCCGACCTGGTGAAAAAGGAGCAACGCCATCGGCGGTTTCTTCAGGCTCGTTGTTAAGGCACCGTAGGAGCCATCCATTTAATGATTCAACATAAGCTTTTTGGGTACGGATCCAATTGTTAAATCTGCTGCACCAATTGACAAGTTCCATTTCAAGATCCACAGTAGCTTTCAAACTCTCGTCTCTTCTAGAGCCAGTTCTGGCTTTTAATGAGCGAATCTTGCTTTCCATGACTGCTTGAAATTGTTTCTGGTGGCATTTGAGAATAGATCTCCACATTTTTATCCACCTGCATGTAACGAAGGGGTTTTAATAATGAAGACCAAAGATCTCAAGATGTGTGTCAAGCTATAATGATACGAACATAACATGCAAAATTCACTAGTTCATGGTCAAGCTACATTTTTTATATCCATGAGTATTGGGGACAGCTTGCGCACACCTTGACTATTCTCATGGGATAACCATATGACCCTACCACATTTGATTGTCAAGGATATTAAATCCTAGGTAGCTAGCCACCATGGCTTGTTGAACTCATTCCCACTTCATGTCAGCTACTTATAAACAAAAATGCCTTAGCAACTGCCAACACTAATTGGCAGGTTATATTTATATGCTGTTTGTGGTGATTTAATCCTAGCATTTAAAAAGTATCATGTGAAATGCCTTGTTAAAATAACTCGTGTACATTGCATCACTCTATTTCATTTTTAGCAGAAGAGAAAATCTCATACAGTTCCCTCAAAAAACGATTAACTATGGATATAAAATATTTTCACAAACAATTGCAATGACAGACTTTAAAGGAATTGACTAATCAAGAACTGAAGTGTTTGAATACCCATGAATCAGCTCAGTTAATTGAGGCTGCAATTCTTCATCCCGTAACTTATGTATCCTGCTTGATATAGCATCAGCGGCTTTGATACAGACGTCAATCTTGGTTAATAATTTTCTAATAGAGGCATGAGTAGCATCAATTTTAGTGGAATCAGCTCCCTGGTCATCTAACCTTTTCAACTTCTTGCAAAGTTTTTCATAAATAACACGTAACCTTTCTTCCTCCTAGCAAAAAGTATAAAACAGTAGTCAGGAAAGTTATTTACTATCCAAACACCTAACTAAAAGCAATGAGGCTAACATGCACCAATCCTAGAACATCACATTGGAGATTTGTAATGAATAGAATAATGCTCGACATCACTCAAGCCATTTTCTAATCTACCAAAAAATTCATAGCTATCTTTACCCCATGAGTTCATAATGTGCAGCCATCATTAAGGGTCATTCATATACTTCGGAAGCTAGAACCACGGAGATAAAATATTAATAGTCAAGCAGGAGGGAAAATAGCTTAATGAATATTTTTTAGCGTTAGCATGTTACTAGCATAATATTAGATATAGTTTCATTTAGAATTTTTCTAATTCCATTCTCCCACACTCATTTTTATAGTTTCAAGGAAGACAGTAAAATGAACGAGGTCAACACATACAATTAGTTGTAGTATCTTGCATGTGTCATGTCTAAAAAGGTTCCTTCAGCTCGATCCTAGACAACTTGAAGAATCAACAAATAATTTTTGTGCAGGGGTCATGCTAGTCTTCTCTATATCGTTCCAATTGTATCGTATGTCCCCGACGGAACAAGAATCATCAAATAATTAACACAAAATAATTAATTCAATGTCACTTGTATACTTTGAGTTTAAATTAAACACGTCAGCCACCTAACTAGAAAGCTCTTTTTGCAGCAGCTGGAACTTTCCAGCAACAAAACAAGAGCCAATTGGCAAGGATCACTAAAACAATTGCCTCCCTAATAACAGAAGACCAAAAGAAAGTTGCAATGAGAATGAGCTTGGGTTCTCTTCGGCAAAAGTAGAGTATAAAAATCATGTTAATTGAAACAAAAATCACGAACTTTGAATGCATTTATTGAGAAACATCTCTGGAATCGATTCGACTCCATAATCAAGAAGCAAAAATTAGCATAAAGCTTATACACATCTATAACTCTCTCTCTTTTTTTTTTTATAGGAATCAGTAACACATGATGAAAAGGTAACAAAATACAATCCTATCGAGATAAAACTTAGATAAAATACCTCCATTGAGGGAAGTAAAGATGTAGAATCAATACCTTAATTTCTTTATACAGTTTCTTCTCCCATACATAAAGCTTCTCCAGTGTAGATGAAAGGCTTCCAGATTTCAAGTCAAACTCATTGCCAGGACTGCCAGACCCAGAGTATGCTTTTGCCATTTTCACTGTCTTGGGATCCAACAAAATCAATGGCGGCTGAGAAGATACCGAGGAAGGGGCTACCAAGTACTGGATCCGAGAAAGAATAACTGCACAGTAACAGGAGTTTTTGTAACACCGCAAACTAATTTGATCAACACCACTAACAAATGGGAAACAAATATTCACCAATATAAAAGCAGTAGGAAATAAATAGGATCCAATCCATAAGTAATTAGAAAAACCTTAATATAAGGAAAGTTCAGTCCCAAGGTTACTTTGGGATCAAACTTTTCAAATTCCAATAAAACCCAAAGCAAGCAAGGAAATTCAAACTTACAGTTTTAACTTGTTGTAAACCCAAAGAACTAGATAAGAACACGGGAAGCAATAAAAAAATTCCGTCAAGTTTTGGATGTGTTGTTTTTGGAGTTGCATCCCTTCATTACATTTTACTTATCCATGTAAAAATGACGATTGTTTCAGTTTTTTTTTTTTTTGGGGGGTGTTAATAGAAATTGTTAAAGCTTGGTGCAACAAGAAGCCACAAAAGTGCAGTTAGCAGATTAATTATGAAAGGTGTTCGTTTAAAAGAGAGAGGGGGAGAGAAAGAAAGATGTTTCAGGATGTAATCAGAAGAAGAAAAAGTTAAAGAGCAGTCCTTAAGAACCAACCTTTGAGTACAGTGATCTTAGACCGATAAGGCAATCTCCCCACTTCAAGCAACATAGCAACCTCTTTCCCATAGCTAGAAGCAGCTTCAAATTCATCCTTAATTTCATTCACAACTTCCTGGAGGTCCCTTGTACCATAGGCAGTGAATGTGGCTAAATTACTTTTCTTCGAAGATTCAATATCTAATGTCGAAGTCTCCTCAATCTCGAAACTCACCTCTTTCTTCTCAACTGGCTCCTCCCGTTCCGATTTTTTCGACACAATTGTATCAGGACTGTTATCTATTCCCTTTTCCTTAGACACCGTTGAGCTACCACTATTTGGCAATGGCACTGATTTTGAGCTGTCCTCGCCGCTCTGAGGCGGAACAGACTTTGAAGTCCCCTCCCCTGAATTCATATTCGTCTCCACATTCAATTTCTTCCTCTCTTTATTTTCTTTCTGAGCCTCAGGCTCCGTTTCATCTTCCAACTCAGGTATCCCTTCCCTCTCCCTCACTTCATTGGAATCAGGACTGCTCTGAATGGAACCATACCGATATCTATTTGCCGAATTATAATCCTGGTAACCATTATCATAGCCATCAAAAACATTCATAAAATCCCAAGCAGATACCTTCGGGGGAGAAGGCGGAGGTGGTGGAGTCGCAGGGCGCCTAGGTTGCTGATTATGCAAGTTATAATCCGGTGGTGAACCCATTGGAAACCCATAGAACCCTCCATTTCCATACTGTGGATATGGTGGATAACTGTACGATGGATCAGGCCATTGTCCATCTGAAGCTGTATGTGTTTCCGGTCCATCATACATTACCGTCGTCGCCGGAGTGGTTGACCTCTGCATATAATAAGCGTATGTATTCGTCTGAGAATTCCAATCCCTTGGCATCGGAGAATTCCAATCCCTTGGCATCTGAGAATTCCAATCCCTTGGCATCTGAGAACTCCAATCCCTTGGCGGATAAGCATAAGGAGGAGGAGGATGGCTATAACCTTCATTTTGTACTGGACTATCCTCGATTTGAATATGACCCGAAGAGTTGTGTTCAGATTCAGAGTCCGATCCAGACGAAATATGCAAGTGAGAATCGTCAATCTCGTCCTCGTGAGAACAGTGCTCATTTGAAATAGAAACAGAATGCAAATTCGAGGAAGACGAAGACGAGTTTATGTGATTCTCACCCGATTTCGGCTTCTTCCTCTTCCCTTTCCCTTCATCAGAAGGCAGTGTAAGAACAGGAGAGCCATGAGAATCCAATGATTCAGCACCAGAGATCACAATCTCTTCGTCGACAAATTTGCGAATAGCTTCGCCAATGTCTTTGAGAGACTGAAAATACGTAACGTGAGCTGCAGCAAGAGCATAACGATGGCGAGACGCGGCTTTGATTAACTCCTTCCGCTCTCTGCAAAGAGTCACCAATTGAAGCTCGTCCACCTTGGATCCTCCACAGCCCATGGTAACAGAAACCACAGAAAAACCCCAGAGCAAAACCCTAGGTCAATACCACCACAGAAAACCCGCATAACCCTGAGAATCATGGCCGCCATATCCATCCGATTCCAAATCGATGGAGATGAAAAACAGGTAGAAGCATCATGAGCAACATCAACAACCACTCCAGATCCAGAAATAATCTACTGGACAAGAAAAGCAAATTTCAGAACAAATCAAAGAACACACGATACAAATCGAATGCGGAGAGTGAAACAAACGGGTCGCGAAGCAGATCATACAAAAAATCGACCCCAACAGGAAATGCCGAGCTCCGATTCACACACATTACAGCAAATCTCCAAATACGAACCGAATAGCTAAATGAAACCCCATAGAAAGAGAGGGAAATCTCGGAGAAGTCAAGAAAGAAGAACCACTGACCGTTGAGATCGATGAGAACGCGTAATAGCCGTCCATGCGAGGAGCACAGAATCAGAGACAGAGAGAGAAAAGGAACAGTGTAGTTTCGGATTAATTACAGAAACCCCAATTCTGAAAATAAAAACAAGAAGCCGAATTCATTCAACAAATTGGCAGTGATTTGATTTGGATTTTGAAGTTTGAACATTAAAAAGAAAAAGAAAAAGAAAAAACCAGACATGGGAATGCGTGAAGAAGGTGGAGATCTGAGCAAAATTTGTCCAGTGAGTGGGTCTTCTTCTTCCTCGATCTTCTCGCCTGATTTGGTTGTTTGTTTGTCTGTATGTTTCAGAGAAATTGAATTGAAATTCAGAGTCGAAAAGAAGAAGATGAAGAACAGAGGAACACGAGGCTCGTGGAACCCGCCATTGTTAACCGATTTGTTTTTGTCATTATTGCATTGCCGCTTTCACCCTTTTTTCCTTTTTTCTTTTTTCTTTTTTTCTTTTTTCTTTTTTCTTTTTTCTTTTTTCTTTTTTGCAGCCTGTTGTTTATTACAATGATTTCAATTTGCGTGAAAAGTAGGAGGTGGACCTTTCGTTGTAATTAAATACCCATTTTTTTGGTTTACAGAGTCTACGGAGTTTATTTCCAAATAATATTTTGCTCATTTTAATAGGACTTTAACCTTCTTTCGCTTTTTAGTTTATTTTATTTGCTTTGATTAAAAAATGTAATTTGATGTGTTCGAGGTATTTTTTTACTTAAATAAAGTAATGTTTGGAAGTGTTTTTTAAATCATTCTAACACATATTTTTAATTATTTCTTTCAAAATTAATTTCAAATATGGCTTCCTTAAATTGAACTTCAAATGAATCAAGAAAATGTATAGTACTCTCGTATATCTACATTTATTTGCTCTAGAAAAATTTCCTTTATAAATAAAAATTGTAATGGTGTTTTTTTTTTTTGAACATAAAATTGTAATGGTGTTGGACCTACATTCATTTTTATTTTAATATTCTTATAAATGTTTTGCAAGTGTTCTTTATTAAACATTTTTGGTACTCTACAAGTATTATCACTATCAGTGCTTCAATTTTTCTTAAAGCAGTATTATGTTCCTCCAAATATGATCGATTTTGAGGGATACACTTTTTTTCTATTTGCTTGTGCTTCGAGTTGAGAGGTTCTATAAAAATTTGCAGCAGCAAATAAAAAAAAAATGTAAAATATAAATGTTATGACAAAATCAACAGCAAAGAAAATAGCGATCATCAACACAAAATTTACGTGGTTCATTAACGTTGTGATAGATACGTCCATAAGGAGAAGAGAGACATAATTGTATTACGTTTAGGATATAATGATATATTACATATTGCAAAACGAGAGACATAAGTCATTAGAAAATTTATATATGTCATTTTACTAATGACCTAATTCATAAAATGAACTAAGACGAGTTTCGATACAGATATAGAATAATGAAAGTCAAGAACAAATTTAGCTTCGGGGGCATTGCCTCCAAATTCCCATCTAAACTCTCAATGATTTGTAGCAAATAAACAAATTCAAAACATTTCAATAATAAATAAGTCACCAGAAGTTTGAAGAAAATACAAATTTTCTTAAGAAATCAATTGTTTTTGTATTAGTGTGTTTCAATTACAAATGTATTTGTTAAATAGTATAAAAAAAAATATTATATTTGATGTTTGAGATTATATAAGTATTTATTTTGTTTTTTTGCTTCCCCGTGAGATAATATATAAATCTATATAGTGTAATATAAGGTTAAATAAATCTAATGAAAATGACATTATGAATATTTATATGTTTGTTGATAAAAAAAATGAAGAATGAGACATTGAAAATATATAAGATTTGACATTGAAAAATAAAGGATGAGAGGAACGCGGTTGTTTGGTTGGGCAGAATGTCGTTGTTCATGGTTGCCCTTTATGCCAATCTTAATTTTTTTCAATTGACATTTTTTAATGTTTTTTTTTCTATTCGTTTGTTTATCTTGTCAGATGAGTGAAACACAAGCAAACAATAAAAATCCATAGTTTTAATTACATGCTCTTTTTTTCAAACATAATTTATTAAGAAATCATTTCGACGTTCTTATGCATTATTAAGAATTAAGTTTGGTATATATTTTAGTTTAGACACTTTAAAAAAAAAAAATCGTATAATATTTTTAATAAAATATTTACGCGCTTGTTTAAATTTTCTAGAAATTGACATTGGCTAGGCTTGTTTGCATTACATATACAAGTGTTCTACAAATGTTATATTATTATAAGTGATTTTAGTGGACAAAAATAATTTTGAAAATTATGTAAACAATATACATGATTGGGAGTGATGGTTGAATTAGTGATTTAAGTATAATTAATTTTATAAAATTGAATTAGTGATTTAAGTATAATTAATTTTGTAAGATTGATTTTCATACCATCATTTTCATGTTTGGTTGAAGTGATTTTCATAGAATGAAAAATGATTTTAAATTATTTATGTTTGGTTTCAAAATTGATTTTAGAATGGTTAAATTATTAAAAGAGCACTAATTAAAAACATTATTTAACTAAAAATTTATTTAATTATTGACTAACCAATTTATCTTTTCATATAATACTTTAAGGCAAAATATTTCCAAAAATTACTCGCCTTTTCGTTTTTCTATGCCTTAAGCCTCATCATAATCCTAGATAACAATGTTTCAATTTCAACCTTCAAAATTCATCACCCAAATCGGAAAAGAAGATTTTTCCCACCATGCATCCTCGTAATTAACACTACAACAATTCAGATATTTTTCGACGCAAAAAATGTGTCGGAAAAGCCTCAAAATGCGCTCGATAAAATCATTCTCGATGCATACGCGCATTGAAAAAATGGTGTTGGAAAAGATCAACCCAAAACCATGCATCGAGTAAAGTAGTCTAAAACGACGCACTATATGCATTACATTAGGTACATTTTACCCAACGCACGAAATGCATTAGGATATATTTGTTTCAATGACGGGGATTGCCCGTCATCAATAGTTCACAAATTTTCTCTCAAATTTGTTTCTTAAATCGAAGGGTAAATTTGTTTTTTTACATTTGAATAGAATGAGGGCAAATTTGAGTGGTGATTCTCGGTCCATCCCCTCAACCAAAATTAACTATCAACTAATGCTTCAATAATCAATTTTAAATGATTTTAAATTTAGCTAAAATCAATTTTGTCTTTTGCCAAACATATTTATTTGAAAGGAAAGTGATTTTGGCAATAAAAAAATTGTTTTTGGTCATGTCAAAATCACCCTCAAACATATGCCCTAAATATTTATTGGTCCAACACTAGAACAAAATCACTATTAAAATGATTTTTTTAGTTAGTTCAAACAACACTTCTAAGTGATTTTAACGTTTTTTTTTTTTTTTAAGAAACACTTTTATGCTAGCTTCTATGATTTTTCTATCAATATTTCGATTATTATTATTATTATTTTTTTTTACAATATGGTGGGGTGGGAGATTGAACTTAGGACTTCATGGTCACTAGGCGATACATCATGCGGTTGAACTATGTTCTTGTTGGTCAATATTTCGATTTTCAAGATGTGGAAGGCACAATCTATTTTTTAATTTTTGACGAATAAATATTTTAGTTTTGGTTCTTAACTAAAAATGAGACTTATATAAATAAATGTTAAATAATCAAAACATATTTTATTTCTTCAAATTTAAAAACACAAACCCGTGGAATGGTTTTAGAGAAGTATTTAATAAGCAAGCAACTCAGTTCTCATAGACATGGTATCATAGAAAGTTTTAAGTGTGTGATAGTTTAACATACAAAACATTCATAACATTAAGGTTAAAAGATGGATTTGTCACTCAATATATTTTTTAATTAAAAATAAAATAAACTTTTAAGTAGGACATTCATTACTTTGGGGCCGTTTGGCCCACGGAGTTGGGAGGAGTGGAGTTGTAGTTACTCCCCGTTTGGCCCAAGGAGTTGTTTAACTCGGACAAAAAATATCAACTCCCCAGACTTCTACAGTAATTACTATTCAACTCCCCAGACTTCTACAGTAATTACTATTCAATTCTCCTTCATTTTCCTTTCTTTCTCTCTCTTCTTTTTACAATATTTTTTAATTATTTTTAAAAAAACATAATTTAGACAAAAGATGTAAAATGACTAAAAATGCAATTCAATCTATTTTTTTATTTTAAATATAAATTAAATTGTTGAATTAAAATTAAAATTGGTACTTAAACAAAATTTAAAATGTAGTATTCAAGAAGAAATAAAAATATAAAAATATAGCTTATTTGGATTCACTTAGATTAATGGATTAATTTTTTTCAAATTCACACGTAATAGTTAATCGACTATTGTACGACTATTTGTTTTATTTCAAAACTATCCAAATAAAATGAATAATTAACATAAAAAAAAAAAAAAAGGTGAAGTATGGTAGTCAAAGTTATTTTGGTTATCTTCGAATAAATTTGTAAAGGATACATAAAATAAAAAACACAAAAATCGTATTCTTAAAATTTATTGGAAGAAGTTCTTGATAATAAAAATATGAAAAATTATAGAAAATAGATCCTAGGTGTAGTGCATATGAAATTATGAGTTTAAGTGGGTGGAAGCGAGGAAGAACGTGTTTGACACATAGATATGTTTATGTGTTGTTTTTTTTTTTCTTTAGAGAAATTTGTAAAATATACTTACACTAAAAAACAAAAACAAAATCTCACTTCTAAAATTCATAAAATTAAAAAAATTAAAGATTGAGTCTTAAAAAAATAATAATAAATATATATTATTGATAATCAAGGTGAGAGAGATTAAAAAATTAATGTGAAGGATTGTGTTAAAAATTATTTTTTGTCATCTTCAAAGAAATTTGGAAAGTAGATAAAATAAAAATAAAAAATTGCATTGTTAGAATTTATTAGGAAAAGTCCTTAATAAGGAAAATTAGAAAGTTTGTAGAAAAAAAAAATTGTATCGAAAAAACTAGTAAAATAAACTCAGATTTTAGAACTTGAGGTTCAACAACTCTCTGTCAATGGGAGGCAAAGAAAGATGTGTTTGACACATGAATAGACTATACTTATGGGTAGACAATCTTATAATTCATAAAATTAAGGATGAGTCTTAACAAAATATATTTATATATATATATATATATATATATATATTTTTTTTTTTTTTTGATAATTAATGTGAAAAAATAATGTCAAATATTGTACTCAAAATTATTTTTTGTTGTCTTCAAAGAAATTTGTCAATGATAGATAAAATAAAAATAAAATATTTCATTGAAGTCCTTAATAAGAAAATTTTGAAAGTTTGTAGAAAAAAATTGTGCGGAAGAAAACAGCTAAAATAAACTCAGACTTCAGAACTCCAGACTAAACAACTCTCTGCTCCAAACACACCACAGACTTCAGAACTCCAGACTAAACAACTCCCTGCTCCAAACACACCACAGACTTCAGAACTCCAGACTAAACAACTCCCTGCCCCAAACAGACATACCTCAGAACTCCCCAGACTAAACAACTCCTCAGACAAAACAACTCCAGACAAAACAACTCCAACTCCCCCCAACTCCTTGGGCCAAACGTCCCCTTTAAGGTTAAAGTTGAAAGTCGATTTGTCACCGAACATTTTCTTTTTAATTTTTAAAAAATAAACTTTTAAGTTTGTTTGTAACAACATAAGAAGGTGTTTTTTTTTTTTTTTTTTTTTTTTTTTTTTTTTTTTTTGAAACAATAAGAAGGTGTTATTAAACAACAAGTGCAATGGCTTCACATCGCCTAATTAAGGCGGAGTGAGTTTTTTTTTTTTTTTTAACATTGGGGTGGGGGATTCGAACCACAGACCTCTTGGTCATGAACACATACACGTGTCAGCTGAGCCATGCTCGCTTTGGCTCCAATACACAATTCTTAAACCAACTATAAAATTAAAAATTCATACAACTTTAATATTCACGTTTTAGTACAAGAACTAAAATAATATTTAGTACGAGATAATTCTAATAAACCACTTGGCACTACGCTCACGTTTGACAATTTTGAAAGAATCGCATGGGTATGAAAATGAGGAAAAATTTCTAGTACATCCTTGGTAAGAAGTTTTCATACAACTGTCTTTAAATATCTAACACGGGGCAATTCTTTAAAATTTTAAAATAGGTTAATTTTTATGTGGGATCCACCAATTTTTTAATTAACAAATTTTATTCTCTATTTTATGTTCTCCTCCTTCTCTTCCCTTTATTTTCTCTAATTGGTTTAGAACAACAATATCAAAATTAAAAATCATTATTTATTTATTTTTAAATTTAGGAGATAAAAAAAAAGAAGAAAAAAAAAGAGATAATTCATCCATTAACACGAAAGTATTTTAATTTTGTTGGTTTCTAAATTCAAAAGATAATCTAGATTTTCAATGTCAAGTATTAATCAAGTTAAATACTGTAATGATTACCCAATACAGAAAAATTACATGAATATGAGGAAAAAATTATTAAATTTCAACTCATAAAATTGTTTAAATAACAACTATGTAACTCTGTTTGGAGAACATAAAAGAGAGAGGAAGGAGAATGAAAAAAAATATGAAAGAGAGAAAATTGTTAATTAAAAAATTGGAGATGATGATTTGATTTATTTTGTTATTCTAAACAACTCCAAAAAATGAAGATAAAAGTGGAGGAAGAGAACAAAAGAAAGAGAAGAAAAATTGTTAATTAAAAAAATTAGTGAACTTCAAATAAAAATTAATATTTTTTTAATTTTAAAAGAATTGTCACGTGTAAATCATTTAAAGGTAGTCAACAGACATGTACTAAAAATTTTCTCGAAAATAGGCACACCGAATCTGTGGTCCGGGGGTTCACGAGTCACGCCTGGACTTGCAGTAGGAGCTGACCAGACTATCCCATATAAATAAATATTAAATTTTAGTTACTGCTTCAGACATTCATTTTTTTAGAAGAATTTCTAGTAGTATGAAAAAAGTTCATACCATTGCCTTTAAAAAAAATGACACATGGCGAAATAATTGTTTAACTGAGACCATCCTATTAAATATATTATTTTTTTAAATCGCTACGTGTCATTTTTTTTAAAGCAGTGGTATGGAGTTTTTCCATACCACGGATGTACTAGAAATTCTTCCCATTTTTTTGGTATGTGACCGCTTCGGGCATTATTAGTTTTTTTATAATTTTTATTCAATCACAATTGCAATACAATACCCATATACAATATACTATCAAACAGAAAAAAGAAAAAATTACCATACACAATACATTTCTTAAAATATTGGCATACTTACTTTTTTTTTTATTAAAAGATTTTGCAACTAAATATTTTGATATACATGTACTAGTACTGGACTGGACAAAAGTTAAATATATATCACCAAATTGAATATTTGGAAAGTACAAAATATCAAGACTAACATGAATATAAAATTAAGATATAATATACATACTCATTTTTTTTGTTAGGACGAAGTTCAAAATCTCACATACACGTATATTGTATTGAAAAAAAAAATTGAACACGATTCAAGAAGCACTATATATTTTATTAATAGGTACAAAACGTGAACTCTCACTCCCACATTGTCTTTTAACTTAAAAAAAAATAAGAGTTCCAATCCTAAACTTTTTTTTTTTTTTTTTTTTGATATTGTTCCAATCCTAATCTGAAACTTAAAAAAGTGTTACCATTTCTACTTTTAATAATTTTTTATTTAAATCTTCATTTATTATTAAAATTAATAAATGAATTAACAAAAATTAAATACAACATAGAAATTACAATATTTAGTTAGCATTCAAGATAATTTATGTGTATTTTTTTTTTTTTTTTGCAACAATGTTTTAATTAATGTCATGATTAAACCCATGATCTCTTAATCAAAGACATAATTTTATGTCAATTAAGTTAGACTCGGTTTGATAATTTATGTGTATTTTTTCAAGGAAACATAAAAGTTAAAAAAAATCAATAAATAAAAGTTTAAAAGTGCAAAGTTGGAAATGCACATTTCAAATAACAAGGTGAATAAATCAATTAAATCAATTATATATATATATATTTTTTATTATTGTTATTTTTGACAAACAAAAGTATATATTAATTGAGACCTGATGTATTGATCTAGTCATCACAGTAATAAAAAAAAAATTATTAATTGATGTATAGGTATTATATTTGATTCACACACTACACTACAAGTATTTTTTTTTTTTTTTAGAGATAAACTACAAATGTTGTGAAACGGAGACGAGTGCAGACAAAAATATTTAATTACGGTGGTCCCTAGTCGTGCATGTTGCCGCGTGGCATCTGATGCGCTAACCACGTGATAGAGCATTGGATGCATGGCCCCGATTTGTCAAACGCGATCAGAACTTACAACTCAGATGTTTTTGTTTTTTTTCTTATCTGTCTTTTTCCTTTTTTTTTTTCTCTTTATATGGAATAAATTTTACTCATATTTCATTTTCAATACTTACTTAATTAAATGGATTTCTGTGTTTTTGTGTCAACAAACATTAATGATTCAAACTTTAAACTAGACTTCAGAAAATTAAATAGTCTTTATTACTTAATTATGTTTATGCTAATAAGTAAAATGGTTGATACAATACCATGAAAGTGACTAATAATTTACCCGATAATTAAAAGATGCTTAGTAGTTAAATGATCCCGATTTGCGAATTAAGAATTATTTGAAAGAAATTTTCTTTCTTAATAAAATATTTTGTAAATATGATAAAAAAAAAAATTCAATTACAACCACTCACTCCCACAATTCATATGCAATAATAATACTCGTTCACAAAATTTTATAAAAAAACAGAAGTACTAATTATTGATATGCAATCAATGATATGACTGATGTCATATTTATAAATTTTATTAAAAAAATATTATATTTTAAATTATCTTACTCTAAACTCAATTTAGATGAAAATTTTCTTTAAAATATATTTACTAATGATATTAAACAACTTTACATTTTAAAAAATATTTCAAGTATTCGGAGGATTCTCACAAAAGGATAATTTTTTTTTTTTTTTTTTTTATTTTTTTTTTTGGGGGGGGGGGGGGGGGGGGGAAGCGAAATTAAAAACCAACCAAGTTGCTTTAGTAGTTCAATTGTGACCCAAATCAGATTGAATTGATATATTAAATTAAGAAAGAAAACTAATGTTGAAAATGAAAATTGAATGTGTTAAGAGTTATATTTATTACTTAAATCTAAAATAGAAAGAAAAAAAACTAGTTCAACAAATGTTTTGTTGATTGAAGACTGCACCAGTTGAAGCCCAACCATACGGCAAAGAAGTTTTGCTTTCGAATGGTTAGATTTCGAGAAATCGGAAAGTGATTGTTGACTACTTTGAAAGTAAAATTCGACACACGATCTCGATGTCAATCGTTTATGGTAATTATTCTACAAAGTTAACACAACGTCCCACTCGAACGTCCACTCGTTAGAGAATGATTTAAATCAAAATAAATTTATTTTGGATCTCAAATTAAATTATGTAACTTCTCAAGTAGGCTATTTTTTCTTTGATGACTTTGTATGTCTTTGACGTTTTGGTTTATATGAGGAGGATAGTTGATATTTATTAAAATCAATTATAATTAATTAAAAATAATGGACATATTGTAGTGTTCATCAAAGTGACAATAACAACATATAAATTGTAGTCAAACAGAGCATAACTCAATTAACATATGTTTTTGACTAAGAGGTCAAGGGTTTAATACCCACCGACCATTGATCTGCTATGAGTGACTATCACTTATAGAAAATGATAAAAAAAATTGTCATATTTGTAAATCTCTAAAAAAAAAAAAATGTTATAATTATTTTACTCTAAATTGATGCAATTTTCTTATAAACTGGAATGAAATAAATATATAAAAATCATAAATAAAATTCTCTCTTCATCCCTCTCCCTCACGTAGACTTATTGTCGACTCCCTCTACAAATCTTCCACCGCCTCTTATGCAACTTTTGTTGTGATGGTGTAAACCAAATCGTGGTGGAAAGAAATCAGTTCTCATTCGCCTTCGAAATCAAAAGTATTATGATTCGTCGCTGTCGTCCAATCGCATATGCCGTTGAGTTATGTTTCTGTTGACTTTGACATTTTTTTATTTAATGGTATATGTCTTAAGGTGGCGGTCCGCTATATACTAAATTATTGAAATGAGAATTTGATTTTACAAGTATATAAGAGAATGTATTGATGTGGTAACTAGATACATCATGTTTATGCCCTATCCACCGTACATATTATTCAAACAGATTGATGGTCAATGTCTTTTATCTCCCTCGCACAAGACATAAAAGCTTCCAAAGAATATAAGGTGATGAGGCTGCTTCCTAATTGGAAGCAAAACTTTTCAACATATCCCTTTCAATGTGGAGGGGGCAATAAAGTAAAATTACTTTTCACAATTTCAAATTCAAATCCCAAGTGCCCCACAACTCAATATCTATGGTTACTCAAAGTCTATTATTTTATTTTCAAATCTATCCTAGCTTCATAAATGTCTACAACTTTTTTTTTATATAAAAAAAATGGTGTACATCATTTTGAAAATAAATGTTGAATATTTAAAAAGATTTCATACCCCCAAAGTCTTGTCTTGGAAGAAAGATTCCAAACCCCATTATCAATAATTTATTTTATAAATTTAAAGTTTGAATAGCTGCTTCCAAAATCATAAATGTTATATATATATATATATATATTTGTTTTTAAATAGTCGATACAAACAGAGTTCAAGTGGTTAGGTATTTGTATTTTCTTATGATAGCGCAATTGTAATACCAGAAAAAACAGCCATTAAACGAAAAATACTTGTAGTCTTTTAACTTTCACGACATTTTTCTTTTAACTTCCACGACATTTTTCTTTCTTCGAACATGATCTCTTAATCAATGGTAGAATATGTTAATTGAGCTATGTTTAGTTTGACAAAAACATTTTAATCTTTAAACTTTAGTTCGTAAAGATTTAATCTCTAAATTTTACTGTGTAACAATTTAGTTCATGTCGAAACATATTGTTAGGATTTAATATGACTTTTTACATATGTAGATCAATAATATGATTAACGAAAAACATATGTTCATGAACTATAAATACAAAGTTTTTTTTTTTTTTTTTTTGTTAATATATATAAATAAAAAAAAAAAAAAAAAAATACTAACTCATTACATACTAGAGAGTGACACTTAACTTTGGTGAGATTTTTCAATTAATTTGTTGCAATTTTTATATTACATAGATTAAATTGTTGCATATTAGAATTTAGAGATTGATTTATTAGTTCTCACATAATTAAAAGTACATTGACTAAAATATTACAAACTTGTTACTCACATAAAAATTCGGGATGCAATGTATTTTTTAAAAAAACTTAAATTGAATATATTTTAGTCTATGCATTTTTTAGAGCGGATTTGACATTCTTACATCTTATTGATTTTGTCTTCCAACAAAATTTATTTGATTTTTTATTTTTTAAAAATAAGTCTATAAACCTTAATTCTACATGGAAGTTTATTCGTTTTGATATTTACTTTCTATCACTGTTTTTAAAAATCAATCAAAATTTGAAAATTAATTTATTATTATTATTATTATATATATATATATATTTTAAGAATCCAAATATTTTTGTATGAAAAGTGAAAAATAGTAAAAAATTAAGAGACAAACCTAAAATTTAAAAATATAAAACTAAAAATAAAATAGCAAACGGGTCGAATGAATTTTAACTTTGTTAAAACCGATTTTTATTAATCTATTTGATTTTACTTGCAAGATCAGACATATATACAACTTACTTAAAAGTCTTCATTCAGCCGTAGCTGTGTAGCTCCACCATTGGGCCAGTATATATGGGCTCAACGATCCGATTCCTTTTGGGAATCTGTAATTGCGGGAGCCCAAACTTCTCAATATATGGATCGTTGCATCTGCATTTTGCACACTTTTTTAGTTAAAAAAAAAAAAAAAAAAGAGAAAAAAAAAAAAAATTAAGAATAAAAAACTGAATTGAAAAATCAAACAAAAATGTCTACGATAAATAATCTAAAATGAAAAATGTCTAACTTTTTAACTTTTTTTCACTCCATATCTAGAGTATCCTTAAGGTGAACATTTTGTTATACCCATAATAACTCACTTTTTAATAATTACTCCTTATTTTATAATTAATTAATCTTAATCTTAAAATAAATCAAAAATCAAAATATTTTTGTGCCAGTTGAAGTCTTTCCATTAAGTGCAGGTGGTGTTAATTTTCCGTTAAGTGCAAACTATACACTTTCAATGGTTGTCTCGCGTGTGTTGAGATGTAGACACATATATACGCATATTGATTGTTGTATATATGCGTATATACTCCATTAAACACTTATTTGGTTTTAGATTTGCAATAAAAAAAATTGGGACTTCAACTTCTTCATAAACAATATTTATGTTGTTGTTCATGTGCTTCAACATTTTATTTCTCACCCCTATAGTTCAGCAACCTCTCAATCGCAGTCCATTTCAGCTTCTCCTCCTCTTCATCTGTCGTCGTCTCCGTTGATTGCTCCGCTCGAACACATTAGCCTACCAATACAGCTCCAACTGCTCATTTGCCGTAAACACTCGTCCCCGATGACAAATAAATAAATGGGTCTTATAATCGGGGGTTTCAAATTTTGTTGCTAAATGTACAAGAACACACCTTACAACTAAACCGAGAACAAAAAAAAAAAATGAGTTCTATATTCGAGTGGTTTCAAATTTTGCCAGATTAAAAAAAATCCCTACAAACACCGTTGTTGTTTTTTAAATCTAAAATAAAATCCTTAAATCTGAATCTTTAACTCTCTCCTAATCAAAGTATCATTCTTTTCGAAATCTAAAATAAAATCATTAAATTTGAATCTCTAATCCTCCCTAATCACAACATTTAATTAATTAAATATGGTGGAATTTGAAAAGTCGATATTTAAAATTTTAAATCATTCATGAATTCTTTTGGTAATGAGGATACCTAGTTTGTTTTCAAATTTCAACATTTAGAAAATAAATTAAAAGAATAAAAAAAAATTGTTTTAAAAATTAAATACTCAAAACAAATTATATTCTTTTTCTCTCTTCGTTTTTTCTTCATTGGCTGCTCCCACTCTCAACTCATGACTCCTTCTCCAATCGCCACCCCCTCACGTCTCCCTTCCTCTTTGGTCTCATCTCCGACAACGCACCCATGTCCAACGGTGATTTTTTTGGTTGCATCTCCTGCGAGGGTGCGACGTGGCAGCGGGTAAGTCTTTTTCTCCTCCTCCGACGATCTCTCGTCTTGGTTGGTTGGACATCGATTTTAACCCGCAATCCTTTCGATTTCAATTTTTGTATATTCCAAGCGTTCTATTCAACTTTGAAAGTCATCACTCACTCTCTCCAACGCTAAATTTGTGGGATTTTGACGTAATTGCTTACTGTCCAACATTGAATTTTGAGGTAGATTCAACATTTGACGAGTACCCAAACGTTGGGATGGGTATTTAATGAACTGCATACATGCCTATATACAACCTCGATGGACCTAGACGTGAGGGTACAAAAGTATGTTCGCAGGTATACAATATCTGTCAAATGCAATTTTTCATTGTTCCCTTTAACTTTAGTTGTCAATTTCTTTATTTTAACGTGTCATTTATTTTGTCATCCATTACCTTTCTCTCTCATCCTAACCATTCCCTATTTAGTATTTTAAATTGTAAAATATAGTAAAAGGGTATTTTTGTCCGCTTATAGGTTTACTTACTAAATTTAGCTTTTAACATTTTTCCAAAATAATGGTGGTTTAGACATTTGACATGACTACCCTCTTTAAACATTCTTCTTGTTACTATTTTTTTTTTTTTAATGCAATATTTTTACAAGTTTTCGAGTATTTTAAAATTTGATTTATATTTTCTTACTAAATATGTTCTTAATATTTTATTCATGATTCAGGGATATTTTCAGGATATTTTTATGTTATTATTTTATAAATGTTAAAGAAATATGAAGGGTTTATAAGTAATTTGACCTTATTATTTTTTTTTTGTATGAAAAAATCTCTAAGGTCATTTGTGAAAAAAATATGGAGTAGGAGCATAAATGAATATCGGTCTTGATTTAAGGGGTATTTATGTACTTATCCTTATGTGTTTTAACGATTACAAGTGTTCAGACGAATCTATGTAATATAGTTTGGGGCAAAGAAACTTCAATAAGGTTAATTTTGACTTAAAATATTAATGACAAAAAAAAAATAAGTTTCTAAAATTCAGGAACCAAATATAAACTAAGTTTAAATACAGGACCAAAAATGTATTTGATTGAATAAATTTACAAAAATAATAGCTAAAAAAAATAATTAGAAAGTCAATATAAATTAAAATACACAAGTTAGTTATTAGAGTATATTAGAACAAAATAATACATAAGAATAATGAATATATAATTTAGTCGGAGATTCTTATGGACTATAATTCAACAATATTTTACACAAAGGAGGCAAATCTTAGGTCCAAGCGTTGGCAATAATGGTGGCAAATAACCTATCAAATAAAAACAGTGGAGTGATAACTATCATTGGCCACTTGTTCCAGTACATCCAGACGCTACCTTCAAATGGAATCTAACTCTTACCGACTGTTAGAAGTTGAATTGTAATGCTTCATGGAGTGCCAAACTCAAACGCGGTGCTATAGTGTGGATTTGTAGAGACTCGAGTGAGACGTTAATCTCAACAAAATGTTGATCGTCCAAGGAAAAAATAATTTAAGTGGGTTGTGATTTCATCCTTAACACTTGCAATAATTGCGTCCTCACTAAATCAGAGTTCTTGGAGGTTATCAATCTCATGAGGGGAGAAGTTGAAGATGTATCTGAAATTAGTTTCATTGTTGAAGAAATCCTTAGCTTCACTTCAGATTCTAAATCTATCATTTTTTATCATGTTCCTATGATTTAAAATGACGTTGTTCACCTTTTGGCGCAATGACGATCTTACAAGTTGGGTCTCGGAAGAGTTGAGAAATAGTCCATCAAAGTGGCTCTCTAAAATCATGTCGAGTCTTCAATTGCTAGTTTGTTATATGCTTCAAACAAAAAAAATAAATATTATAGTTTCCCAATATATAATTAATTAGTGATTTTTATGACTACCATTACTTAATATTTAAATTAATAAAAGAATATATATTGTAAATAGACTCAATACCTAAATTTATCAAACACGTGACCATCATATAAAATTAAATTATAGCAATTACCATAATCTAAGTTTATAATTTTAAAAGATGCTATATTAATTAAAAAAAAATAGAAAATGTATCTTTGTAATTAGATTTAAGAAAATACGTACCTATATAATTTTTTTAAAAAATAGAAAATGTATATTTGTAATTAGATTTAAGAAAATACGTATCTATATAATTTTTTAAGATGAAGTTACCCATGCATACTAGGTAAACGTGTTAAAAGTTAATCAATACATTTTTAAATAATACATATAAAAAAATAGAAAAATTGTAACATATATCAATTTAGAATAAAATAATTAAAAATATAGCATGTTTTTAAAAATTTTGCGGGTATGGCAATTTCTATCGCTGATATTTTGTGGCTGATAGAAGTCTATCGCTGATCACCTCAACTTTTTATAGATTTTTGTCAGTGATATTAGTCTATCACTGATAGAAGTAGTGATAGGATAAAGTGATATAGAAACAATTTTTTTTACCATATTTGCAAAACATTTTAAAGTTTGCTAAATTTGCAATTAGTTTGGGCCTGATTGCTATTTGTGCAACCAATCCAAAAAAATATTTAGAATGATGATTAAAAAAAAAAATTTAAGAAAAGACCATAAATCATAGGGCTGGTTGCACAAATAGCAATTAGATCCGTGCAAATTTAGCAAACTTTTAAATGTTTTGCAAATATGGCAAAAAAATCTGTTTTTATCACTGATAGACTTCTATCAATGATAGACTATTATGACAAAAATCTATAAAAAGCTGAGGTGATCAGCGATAGACTTCTATCAGCCATAAGATATCAGCGATAGAAATTGCCATATCCGTAAAATTTGTAAAAACATGCTATATTTTTAATTATTTTATTCTAAATTGACATCTGTTACAATTTTCCATAAATCATATATATATATATATTTAAAATATAAAATTTGGGGGACCATGCCCCATTAGCCCTCTCTAAATCTAAATTTGCTCGTCGACAGTAACACCTAAATTTTATTCGATGTACAGACGTTAATGATATAAGTTATAAATATATACTCGTTTGTCAAATCGAGCCTAGTTCAATTGACATAAGATTATGACCTTGACTAAGAGATCATGAATTTAATCAATATATAAATTTGTTAAAGTTTAAAGATATAGTAAATATAATATGAAAACTACATTGACTAAATTTAACCTAAAATTAGGATAACTATTTTACCTATCCAATGTATATACATGTCAACATTAGATAGATTTTAGGCAAGTTAACATAAAGTTATACCAACACTATATATATATATATATATATATATATATATATATATATATATATATATATATATATATATATATATATATATATATAAACCCAATTTAAAGTGTTAAATGATGTAGATGTCAACATTATATTATTAATGTCAATGATATAGACTATATAAAAATCTAATTGAAAGTTCAAAATATAATATTTCTTAAATAAATAAATATATATATATAAAAATATAATATTTAAATTATATCGACTAAAATTGATTTAAAATTGTCAACAACAACATAACTCAATTGATATAATGTATGTACTAATGACTGAAAAATTGTCCTAGGTTCAATTACCCATGTTGTCAAAAACAAAACAAAAATCACACATGTCCTACCTACTTTATAAAAAAGTATAAAATAAAACGAGGATGAGGATTTAAAAAAAAAAAAGATTGGACCATGAGATTAACATAGAAACTTAGGTCGGTTTGGTCGCTGATTTGAACACATGGAATTTAATAAAAAAAACTGTATTTCATATTGTAGATATTTGTTTGGTAACCTATTTGAAATTTGAATTTGAATTTAACTAATTATTTAAAATGTATTTGATATAAACCATAAAATTGGTTGATTTTTATAAACCATAAAATTAATTATACTTATCAATTAAATATTGAATTAAATATAAACTATTATTAATTAATTTATAAAAATATTATAGATTATAGATTTTGTATAACTATTATTTTACGATATCATATCATTTATAATATATTATATTATACATATTTAAATCTAATTCAAATGAATTGGATTTATAACATGTTATATTATATTTATTTAAATTTTTATTTATTTAAATATAATTATGAATTTTAAAATTTTAAATTCAAAATTTTAAATTTTTTGAATTGATATGATTTGGATGACATAATTTATAGAATCTAGACAGAATTCAAAAACAATTTTAAAAAATAGAATTGAGATGACCGGTTCAATAAATTTTATTTTCTAAAAATAAAAAAATAATAACTATACGACAGTGTGATATTTTGAACGTTAAATCTTTTCATCATACCCAATAATTATCCAATAATTGAAAGTTGGATAATATTTTTTTTTTTTGGAATCATTCGTCAAATAATTAAGAAAGACAAATTCAGCCACGTTTAATCATTTATCCTCTGTCATTCTAAGCTTATGACGTGAAAATTTTAAATTAAAAAAAAAAAAAAAAAAAAAAAAAAAGAGTTGGGTAAGAATAATAGGGCTTTGTTGCAATTACGAAGAAGGAACAAAACAAACAGCAACATTATTGCATTTACAGGTAGAGTTTGTTACACCCTCCTTGCCTACATTTCATCAACCTAATTGCTTTTGCTTTCAAACCCACTTCTCTTCCAAATCATCTTTTAACTTTTGCATAAGACTATCACTAATTAGGATTAGGGATATGGACTAATTGATTGGTCAAGTGGTTGGATGGGTGGATTAAAATTAGGGCTAAAACATTATAGTTGGTCTATGCTCTTTCGGTAAAATCTGTAACCTTCTTATTCATTTACGTATTTTTCGAAAGAAAGAAAAAATTGTAAACAAAGATTTTTTTGAGGAAAATTGTAACGGATGTCAATTTAGAGTAAAATAATTAAAAATACAGTACTTTTTAAAAAAAATTGCGGATATGACAATTTCTATCGCTGATAGTATGGTTTATCGTTGATAGAAGTCTATCGCTCATAGTAGTCTTTTTTATAGAATTTTGTCAGTGATAATAGTCTATCAGTGATAGAAGTCTATCACCGATGGAAGTCTATGAGTAATAGTCATAAAGTCTATTAGTTATAAAATCTATCCATGATAGTCACTGATTTTTTGTCATATTTGCAAAATGTTTTAATTTTTTCTAAATTTGCAATTATTTTGGACGGGTTGTTTGTGCAACCAACCGATTTTTTGACACGTCTAAAATAATGAGAAATATATAACAAAATATAAAATATTTTATAAATATGACAAAAATAAACTATACCCACTAATAGACTGAAATAGAAGTCTATTGGTGATAGTTATTTATAAATTAAAATTTTATTAAAAAAAATAGAAGTGTATCCATAGCTATCACTGATGATCTTTTTAAAATGTGTTATATTCGCTAATAAAGTAATAAACTCCTTAATTGACACTTGGTGTAATTTTTCAAGATTTTTTTCATTTTCCTTTCCAATTATTTGAGAACCACCAAACATCTAGGTTATTTACAAAAAAATAAAATTTAAAAATTTGATTGAAAAAAAAAACCTTAACTTTTTGTGTCACACGATCTTTTAAAGAGACAACATCAACTTGTCTAGGTGGCAATGTCGCCTATTGAAGAGACGACTTGCAGCCACGCGTGGTGTAGTTCGCCTCTTTCGGCCTACTCTCAAAAATTAAAACTATAATATTATAATAACAAGATTAACCAATAATATATTATAAGAAGTTTTAAAATTTACAGTATTAAAAAAAAAAAAAAAAAAAAAAAAAAAAAAAAAATCCAAACAAACACTAGAAGCCTATCCTATATTTTCCATTACTATACATATACATTTAAAAAAATTATCATGCGGAAAGCATTTTCTTATCTAAATAAAACTTGCAAGGATAAATTGTTTTCAAAACAATTTTCTATTTTTCATTTAATATTATGATTTTTTGAAGAGTTTATTGATTGTTTGGTTGGTTAATGTTTATTTCATGTAAAAAAAAAAAAAAAAAAAAAAAAAAAAACTTTTTTTTCTGTGCAATCGATAAACTTATATGGTTTAAAATTATTATTTTCATTAATTCAAAAAAAAAAAATATATATATATATATATTTTCATACTTCTTTATTTTTCGAAGTTCGAATTTCCCCCACTTTGTCGAACTAGCTAGAAAAAATCATCATCAAATATGTGATTTATATAGTTCCACGATGATTCATATTGACTTGTGAACAGATGGAATAATCATGTAAAATAAATATAATAATTGGCATTCCATATTTTCTTTTAGTTAATCAACCTGGTTAATGCTCATTTTATCAAAATAAATAAATAACATAACATAACATAATTAATGCTTAACCAATAATTTGGCAGTAGGACGCAATCTTCTAAAGATTTGTATATTTTCCCATTTGTACAGCTATTTTGAAAATGATTGATCACAACACAACATTGCATGTTTCTTCTTTCATTTTTTTTTTTTTTTTAATTCACCCTTTTTTGCATTCATAAATATATTTGTCGGGAATTAAATTGATAGGGAATATACACAATTTAACTTTAATAATATTTTTATCTCAAAAAAAAAAAAAAAAAAAATTTAATAATATTTATGTTAGAGGTAGATTTTTAAATTAGACTATTTTTTTTTAAAAAAAAAATTAAATTGCTTTATTAACAACCAACACCCAAACAACAACCAGTCTAGAAGAGAGCAGAGACAACTTAGTTCGAAAAATCTGAACCCCAAAAGAAAATCTCTTCTCTTTGAACATACGAAGAAGAACTAAATAAAACATAAGAAAAATCAAGCGAAAAAAAAAAAAAAATAATCAAAAGCATTATTAATAACTGAAAAATACAATTAAAATATTTTTAATATAAACAGTTTTCATATATTGTTAAAGTCACGACTATAATTGACATTTATTATTTCAAGTCCAAAATTTAAAAGCACGACATAAAAATTAGTTTTCATAAATTTATTCTCTAAGAGTCAAAGTTTTCAAACAAAATCATTATGATTTTTCTTTCCATTAAGAATGACACTTAAACTATGAATGCGTTTAAGTTAGCTTCCTAAGTAATATTGGAGGTCAAACATTTTTTTTAATTAAATCTAGATTCTTTGATAACATTTTATCTATTTATGTACAAGTCTTTTTATTTATTTATTTATTTTGTTCTTTAAGTATTAAATCTAGACTGTTTGTACTTCAATTATTTTTTTTTATCTAGACGGTTGAGAATATTTTATGCAAAAATATTTAATTAATGTGAAAATTGAACCTTAACTTCTCAGGGGCGTTTGGAGCGCATGGTGAATTATTATAGTTTGTGGGTTATTATAATTTGTGGGTTATAATAGTCTGTGTTTTGGGTGCAAAATTATATAGTCCGAGTTTATTAAGTATGTGTTTGGGGTGCATAGTTGTTTAATTTGTGTTTAAAATACAGTTTTCTTTAACATGCAGTTTGAAATATGTGTTTATGTTCGTTTATTTTTTTTCTACAACTTTTTGTTGTATTTGTATAGTTAAATGTATATTACATATTAATTTTTTAAAAGTTAAAAAAATAAATATTATTTAGGAAATCACAAATAATCGAAAATAAGAGGCTCGGTGGAGAGAGAAATTTGGGATGAAATGAAAGATAAAAAATCGTGAGGTGAGGAAGACAAAGAAAGAGGAAAAATGGGTAAATTTGGTGAAAAAAAAGAAAAAATAAAAAAAAATAAAACAAAGAAGGAAGAAAAATCGACAAATTTGATGGAAAAATAAAACAAAAAGAGTAAAAATCAGGTAAAAAAAATGTTACAGTGAACACTGTACCAAAACACGGTTATAATAACCCAGCCTCAACTTATATAAGGGAAATTTTCAAAAATAACTAGAAATAAAAAACTGAATTGAAAAATAGCTAAGAAAGTTTCATATTTTCATCTCATTACTACCACAATTTTAGGGAATGAAGTTCACAATTATCATCCAAATTATACCCCTATATATACGCTTATTTACGGACAACCAACATAACTAATTTTTTTTTTTTTTTATATTTATTTTAATTTCTAACAATCAGATTCATTTATCCATTTTCTAACAACTAGATACATGAATTTTGAAGAAAAGAAAAAATCTCAACAACTTAGATTTGAAAATCCTTAACAGCAAAAAGAAAATACAAATCTATCTCACTAAAACCCTCCTAGATTACCCTCCAAGATTCATGCATTTTGAAAAGAGGGGTTAATTATTTTTTTTTCCAAAGTTGAAACGATCACAATGTACAGAGACGAGAGTGGAGAGAGACTAAGATCCTTACTCACTTCGAAATCATTTTGGGAGTCGAAATTTTCAGCCAAATTCAAACATTCAACGATGTAATAGGTTGACGTAGATAGTTTTTTTTAAGGTAGAGAGTTTCAAAGCTGAGAATCGATGGCTGTTTCAAATCGATTTGGAGGAGGGAAGATTTACAAATCTCCTAATTCAATGTTGCAGGTAAAGATACAATTGATTGAACGTTTTCCCGGGTAAACTCAACATGCATACCAATTTTAATGTTTTTTAGTATCATTTGTTCAATGCTCATGGATTAATGGTTTATGGTGTGTACATACACGCATATATTTCATATGATATACTTACATGTACATTGTTATAGATGTAACTACAAATATATACCCACACTAGAAGTTATCGAGAACCCTCATTTTTATAATTTTCTTACAACCGTCTATGAACATTTTAAATTTTTTAGTATCATTTGTTCAATGCTCACGGATTAATGGTTTATGGTTACGCATATACTTCATATGATATACTTACATGTACATTGTTATAGATGTAACTACGAATATATATCCACACTAGAAGTTATCGAGGACCCTCATTTTTATAATTTTCTTACAACCGTCTATGAACATTTTAAATTTTTTAGTATCATTTATTCAATGGTCACAGAGTAATGGTTTATGGTGTATATACACACATATACTTCATATGATATGCTTATATGTACGTTGTTATAGATGTAACTACGAATATATACTCACACTAGAAGTTATCGAGGGTGTCATTTTTATAATTTTCTTACAACCGTCGAGGTGGTTGTTATCTTTGGTTTGACCCCATCTTAATTTTTTTTTATTATTTTTTACATGATTCTCTTAAAATAAATATTTATTTTTCTCCTGGATTCTTTTGAATAAATCCTTATTTTCTCCTTCATTTTTCCTCGGAATAAATCTTTCTTTTTTTTGTGGGGTTGAGTTCAATGTTTTAACGTTCATTTTTTTTTTTTCATTTAATTCTGTGTGATTAAATCTCTCATTTTTTGTAGGTAGTTCAACAGTTAATTGACTGGAGGGTAGTTTCGTCCAACTACATTCTAAAAAAGTTTCTAATTATAGGAATTAGCTATTTTTCATCTTGCATAGTCTTGTTTAAGCTATTCTTGTAGTTGCCCCTATTATATAAAGAAAATAATTTCTTAATTTTTTACCAATCCTTTCAAATTTGATACTAAACACCTATTTTTTTTCTTCATATATATATACAAAATAATTTATAATAATTAAGTTTATATAAAATTTAAAGAAATACTTACAAATTTAAAAGAATTAACATAAGATAAATATAAAAATTTAGGCACAATAAATAAACAATAATATTTTACTATATCTAGAATTAACTTTATCTTTCTATTTTGTCTTTTTTTTTTTTATCTCTCATTTTTTTTTTATAATTAAAAACGTAATTTTAAAATTTTTAGAATTTTAAAATTAATTAAATATTTTAATTTCATTTCAAATGGTTTAACTTCTCAAATTCTAGCCAACAAAAACATAAGTCATATGATGTATCCCCTAGTGAGATCTTAAGTTCAATCAATCTCACACCCCAACATAACTCCTCCAACTCTCCTCATACTCTCCTTATCATTAAAATGATTCATAAGTTTGGTGGGTTGTTAATGAATGGTATTTTTTTTTTAAAAAAATATATATATCTCAACACTCCACTACATTCATTTTAATTAAAGGAGAATTCTTTTATGTTATATTTTTTATTTTTTAAATTATTATTATTTTAATTCTTAAAAAATACACGAAGTAGTGGTTATATTTTTTACTTTTTAAAATTTATTCTCTCAAACCCTTTTTTTTTTTTTTTTAGATATAATCCTTTTAAATATAGTTCTTAAAAGATACTTAATAGCCTCACAATTTAATAAGATTTTTTTTTTTTTTTGGTTAACATCAATTTAATAAGATAAATGAAACACATTTTTACTAAACAACTTCCTATCCCAAACACACATTCTTCATAACTCCTCAGACTAAACAAGTCAAACTCCCCCAACTCCTTGGGCAATTTCATTCAATTATTGGAATAAATTAAGAACCTACAAATTTAATTCTTAGAAATACTAAAAGGTTCAGCGTTTCATAGAAACTCAAAAGTCTTACAATTATTAATGTTAATGGGATCCATAAATAAAAAAAAATCCTATTTTTTTTGTACTATCAAATCATGTAGTTTTTCACTTTTTCTATAGGGTGTGTACGAGAATGAGATGATTGAAAAAGTAGGAGAGTCAGAGATTTGGAAGAGAAAAACTCATGTGAGAATTATCGAAGTGAAATAACACTACAAACAAGGTAGATTGTTTACCCACACATTTTGCTTTATTAATTTACGAATTCATATGTTATTATCTCTCGTTTTTTGTTTTATTAATTTTAATATTTAATTATTTAAAGATGTTGTATATATCCTCTTTTCTTTCTTTTATTTCATATTTTTGCAGTTGAAGCTTATGATTTTAGAGAAGATTCATTTTGGATATCTCACCATTCATATGAGAGAAGAGGTGACAAAATGTTCACACTGAGGAAGGAACATGCAAGTATTTTTTTTTTTGTGAGAAATTGTTCATGGCATGTGAACGACTTTTAGAGGAAGTTCTTCTCAATGGAGGAGTCTTCTAAAGACATGTAACAAATACGGACTCACATGGACGCGACTCTTCGAGTGTATAAATTGTATAGGTGCAATTGATGTTGACGAGATGCGACTGTCGGGTAGGAGGTGGTTACATAGTGAATCGGAACATCTATTAACGTAGAGGTACGATCCATGTATAAAAAGAAAAAGAAAATAACGTGATTGTTAATACATACTTTTTCTATTTTTAAATGTCAAAATGTGTCAATCGAATAAAAAATATATAATTTGCTCTTCATTTGTTTGGTTGAAATGAGTGTATTTGTTTTCAATTTTTACCTATAAAAATGTATGATACAAATAATATCTAATTGTTTTTCATTTGTTTGGTTCTAATGATTTTTTTTTTATTCGTTATTGATAACCTTTTTATCTCCCATTTCAACTTTCTAAAAGTTTCTACTATAGACATCTTTTGGTATTTTGATCTAGGTTTAATTTTGAGATTCCTGCTCTAATTTAATTTACACATTTTTCCATCTATTTGGATCCTTTACACATTTTTCCATCTATTTGGATCCTTGTTGTATGCTTAGTATCTTCTTTTCCCGCATCCATATCCCTAGCAAGGCTCGGGTGCAATTTGAAAAAAAAAAAAAAAAAATCCTTTGGTCTATTCCAATCTTTGGTCTATTTGTGCAAAATTATTTAGCAGAAAAAATTGGAAATTTTAGTTATTTTTTTATTCTTTTTTATGTGATTGGATCATTTAATTCATCCAGTTTTGTAATTATTTCACATTTTTGGATATCTTTTTTCTCAATCTTCAAGTATAAATTGAAATTCTCTCCAATTAACCACAATTGATTAATGATACAAAAAATCTCAACAACTCATTTGTCATTCGTGTATATATATAGACATCTTAGAAGTACATTGGGATGGGGGATTCGAACCACAAATCTATTGGTCGTCAACACATACATATGTCAGCTGAGTCATGCTCGTTTTGGCTAAATATTTGAAATGTTAGACATATGAAAGCACTAAACATTAATACTACATAACCGCCACAATTATCTAAACAATTCAAAATATGTTTTTTACATAAATATTTATACTTATACTTGCACTACTTACAATAGTTTGATTACATTAAATATTAATAAACTTATTATATACGTGCTGAAAACATATTCTTAACAAAACGATAATTTGTTTTTATTATATAGATAAATGAAACTATGGTAACTATTGCAAAGTTTTTTTGTTTTGTTTTGTTTTTTTTTGTTTTTTTTTTTTTTTTTTTTTACATAAATCATTTTAATATTTTAAAATAATCTTTTACTATAATTTTTTTTAATATATATATATATATATATATATAAATCACCTTTAAATTTAAGAGAAAATTGTACAAATTATCCCTAAATGATGAGGTTGGTAACAATTACACTAGTGGACTTTTAATTTGGTCAATCACCCCTAAATTTGATAACAGTTGCAATCAGTTCATATATTGAATATTTTGAAAAGGACAAATTTGACATTTGACAAAAAAAAAAAAAAAAAAAATATATATATATATATTATTTTAATATTTTAAAAATTAATGCGAGCATTGAACTGCTTCTTCCTTAATAATACAATCTTATACCAAATCAGGTAGGCTGGATTTGAGAAATTACTTTAAATTTAAACATCAAGTTTTCATGTGCAAAACACGTATTTTCTAACTAGTTTTTTTAAAAAATACAATAAAATTGAAGAAAGTAAATTATGGGCCAAAATTTGAGTGATAAGTTGACAACTTACTTTTATTTATTTGGCTTTTCCTGTTTTGTCTCGGTTCTCTGTTCTCATCCTTTATAATATCTCTTCGGTGGAAGTACAGGGATCAGAAAAATTCCATTATTTCTAATTTCTAATTTCTATTTTTCTGAGTCTCTCTCTCTCTATCTGTATTCTGTTATCGAGATTGGGGCGATGGCGGCGGAGAGAGCGGTGTTCGACGGAGAAGCGGCGGAGAGAGTGGTGGCGGAACTGAGGGAGAGCTATAATTCCGGCAAGACGAGAAACTACGATTGGAGAGTGAAGCAACTGAAGAATTTGTCGAAATTGATCGATGAAAACGAGAAGGAGATGATCGATACGGTCCATTCGGATCTTTTCAAACCCGAATTCGAAGCTTTCGCTCATGAGGTTACTCGTTTTTTTTTTTTTTAATTTATTTATTTATTTTATTCTCTCTCCAAATTTCTTTCGTAAATTATATAATTTTGATTTTTTTTTTTTATTATTATTTAGTTCAAATTTTGAACCTATAATTGATATTTAATCAGTTTAGCTAAGTTTAAATTTTCTCAAATGACATAAATTCTGCCTACCATGGTTCAATCCCAAATGCTTGAAAAAAAAAAAAAATTATCGGCATTTTAATTTAACTTTTAGTTAAAAATAATCTCCTGGGGCTTGAATTTGAAGAAAGAGAAAATAAGAATTGAAATTTTAGTTTAGATATAATCTCAGTGTTGTAGGCTCGAGAATTTGCATAATTTCCATTTGTTAGGTGATTATAATTAGTTGTACTAAAAAAGAAAGATGATTATTAATTAATTAATTATATGAGTTATAATTTGTAGTAGGATTTGATGCGTGGAAGATATTTTAACGTCTCCAAAATAAATTGATAGATATATTAATTAAAATAGTTATTATGCCAATGCCTTGGGTTGGGATAACCATTTAAAGAGGAATACAAAGCAAATATTAAAATTCATTTTGAACTCTGATATGTCACTAGTTCATATATATAAATCTCTAAATTCAAATTTTTATTAAATATTATTTTGCTTTTATTAGAAGGTTCAATTTTTTTTTATTCTTAAATAGAAATTTCTCATTGGTAATTAATCATTTAAATAAATAAAATTATCTTATTTAATAAAAAATTTAAAATAAATAAAATAGATTAAACGAAGAATAATTCCTCATGAAAAATTTATGTTATGAGAATGTGGATGGGAGCATAACAAATTGGTATTGTTAAATATTTTTTTTATTTATTTTTTATTTTTTGAATTTGAATCTCCAAAGAATATACGAATTTATGTTTTTTTTTAAAAAAAATATTTAATTAATGTGAAGGAAAGACATGACCTCTTAGTTAAGGGTATAATTTTTTTTTTTTTTGCTAATTGAACTATGTTCGGTTTGACTACATGAGATTATGTTGACATAAAATACATAAAAATGCAATATTGAATCTAGCTCAATTGACATAAGGTTGTGATTTTGACTAAGATGTCATCTTTTATTAATTAAAATATCATTAAAATATTGTTGAAAAAGAAAAAGAGCTAAATTTAGAATTGAAACCTAAGTTTTGAATTAATTACAAAATAAAAATAAAAGAAATCATAAACTATAGGAAAGCGCCAGAGTAACGTCCAGCTTGACCCTGAGGATAATAAAGCCAAAATAACGCGCCATACCTAAGCGCGTGAAGTACACGCGCTTCCTTGGTCACATCGCAAATGGAGAATGATTGATGAGCGGGGATGCCGAATTGCTAAGACGGCAACTCTATCCTAACGGTTCACCTGCTCCTTGAAAATCTACTCCTACAACTTCTCTCTCTCTTCGTATACTGATTTTGTCGGCGGCGGCGGAGGCGATGTCGGAGGCGGAGGTGTTCGACGCGGCGGAGTTGGTGAAGGAGCTGAGAGGAAGTTTTGGCTCCGGCAAGACTCGGAGCTATGAGTGGAGAGTGTCGCAGCTTGAAAGTCTCTTGAAGCTCAGCGTTGACCACGAGGAAGAAATCTGCGATGCGCTTCACTCTGACCTCTCCAAGCATGTGTTGGAATCCATCGTTCATGAGGTCTTCTCGTTCTTAAACTTAAACTCCTTCACTGATCTCATGCTCTGTCGGTTCTTTCGTTCGATTTTCAGCGTTTTCGTTAATGATTTTTGTTTTTGTTTTTTGTGATCAGAGTCTCGTCAGATTCGTAATTTCTTGTGTTGTTGGATGTTGTTCATAAATGTTCTGTTCTGTAATCAGTGGTGCTTTCTGGTGGTTGAATTAACGAACGGCACCTGTTTGTATAAATGTCCAATCCTTCGAATTCCTTTTGCCTTTTCTCCTTCTCTCTCAGTCTTACTCAAATCCACCAAATACAGGTAGCCCCTCGCAGTTGCAGTCTGTGCGGGACCACGTGAGCTTTGAAGTAAACTCACTGCTGCCATTAATGGAAGATATTTATTAATGCTTAGTCTCTGATTCAACTACCTTTCAAAGTTAGAGTTTCTTGTTTATTAGGTTCGATGTCATGTCTTGTTAGTTGTCAAGTAGAACTCTCTCTATATTTAATAACACATTTCTTCCGTTTTTGGTATGGAACCACGCTTTCATTGGGAAAAATGAAAGAATTCGAAGGCATAAAAAAAAATCAACCCCAACAAAAAAGGAAATCCGAATTAACTGGGTTCGAAAAAGGAGTCCAATCCAAAAGAAGAATACAAAGATTTTCTATTGCTCCCTGTTTGCTTGTCTTCTCTATTTCCCTTCGCTTCTACTGCAGAAAGTACCAGTACTCCAAAATGGAGCAAAGGAAATGAAATCAGTGGTCAGATGCTGATCAATTTAAACTATGACCCTGCACTTCTTTAAACTGTAGGCTCTCCACAAATTTAAGTAATTTATTCTGATAATTTTAGTGGAAGTTGCAAAATATTGATGCCAAAAATCGAAATGCAATTTAGATGCTACAACTGTTGCAACCTCCAGGGGTTGACCCAGTGGTCGATTTGGAGGGAACTAGTTCAAGTCATGGTGGCCACCTACCTAGGATTTGATATCCTACAAGTTTCCTTAGCAACCAAATATAGTAGGGTCAGACGGTTGTTCCGTGAAAATAGTCGAGATGACACACAAGCTGGCCTGGACACTCACGGATAAAAAAAAAAAATGGCGGTTGCTTGTCCATTCAAGTTGTATGGGCATTTTCAGCTTTCCTTAAATTTTTATAGAGACTTGGTCATAAACTATGTCGAGAGTAAGATCCACCTACTTCCCCTGTTACAGTTAATTATTTCACGAAGGCTCTTTCAGCTACATTTTTTCTCAGATCAGTTGAAGTTTTCTTCCCTTTTAAACTGACTGTGATTTGTTATGCAGATAGCTATGTTAAAAAGTTCGTGTAAATTGGCACTTAAAGACCTCAGGCGTTGGATGACCCCAGAAAAGGTATTTGGTATTACAAACTTCCTGTTGATGGGACATCTATTTTGATTTATATTTTTCATTTCCATTCCCTGAGTGTGGATAACATTATGCTCTATTATTGCAGGTTAAAACTTCAATTACCACATTTCCTTCGTCGGCTGCAATTGTACCAGAACCTTTCGGTGTTGTCCTGATCATTTCTGCTTGGAATTATCCATTCTGTACGTCAGCTTCAATATGTTTTATTGTCATATTTTATTGAAAATCATTTGCAGCCTTAAAACTATCTTAACAATCGATATTATAGACACTAACCATTGTTGTCCACATTTCCTAGTGTTATCTCTTGATCCAGTTGTTGGAGCAATAGCAGCTGGTAATGCTGTGGTTCTAAAGCCATCAGAAATTTCCCCAGCAACATCATCTTTAATGGCAAAACTTCTAGGGAAATATTTGGATACTTCTGCTGTAAAAGTTGTTGAGGGTGCTGTTTCCGAAACTAGTGCTTTGTTGGAGCAAAAGTGGGACAAGATATTTTACACAGGTTTGTTCCCTTTAGCTTGAAAATACAAGGGCAAGTTTACTTAACATCGGAGATATGATCATATTGTCTGCAATCTACTTTATAAGTGAATTTCTTTTGGTTTCATGTTCATCTCATATAATTATCCATATTGAGCCGAGGAAGGTATGATAAATTCAATGAAAGGCCAATAAGCCTCTAGTTTGAGACTCGCGTAACTGCAGGCAGGATTGAGTGACTTTAATAGTAAGATGAAGAAAGATAGTTAGGCCCAATTGATAGAGATGAACTTGTAGTTCCCTTCATTCAGAATATTACCCGTAGTTTTTCAGTTTTGGCTTCCAGGTGGTGAAGAGTTAAAAAAAATGTTATTAAGCACTTCAAAAGTCGTTCCAAACTGGTCCGAAGTTAATCTGCCAGTCAGGCAATGCTTATAAAAATAACCTCTGGCAAATACAGGATGGTGTATAGTGATGGCTCTTCTCCCATTTCCTTTTGCTGAAATCAGCTCTTTCTTAAACTTGTGTCTTCTTAACTTGCAGGCAATGGAAGAGTGGGGCGAATAGTGATGGCAGCTGCTGCCAAGCACCTTACACCAGTTGTTCTAGAGCTTGGAGGAAAGTCTCCAGTAGTAGTTGATTCAGAAATCAATTTGCAGGTACTTTTTCCCCCTCCCATAGCATCATTACATTTCCAGCCGAGTTCAATTAGCTACTAATGCTACCATATCTTAGTTGCTAGCATCTTATAAAAATTCAAATATATCTGTTTGTCAAAGGTTGCGAGTAAGCGAATTGTTGTTGGTAAGTGGGGCTGTAACAATGGACAAGCGTGCATTGCTCCTGATTATATCATAACTACAAAAGAATTTGCTCCAAAATTGGTAAGTTCCATTTCTTACACAAATACGTTTGGTTTATTGCACTTGTTCAATTTGGTTACCTTCTAATTCATGTTCATATCTCTAGGTGGAGTCTCTGAAAAAAGAACTGGAGAGATTTTACGGAAAGAATCCGTTGGAATCGAAAGATATATCTCGCGTTGTGAATGGCAACCACTTTGATCGCTTGACAAAGCTCTTAGATGATGACAAAGTTTCTGGCAAGATTGTGCATGGAGGTGAAAAGGACAAAACCAAATTGTATGTTTAATTACAACACTGGCCTGTTCTTTTGTTTCGTTCATCAGTTAGAATATTGACTGCTAAGGAACTTGAACTATTTCCATGATGCAGACAGATTGCTCCCACCCTCTTATTGGATGTCCCTCGAGACTCCCTGATTATGACGGAGGAGATCTTTGGTCCCTTACTTCCCATTATCACGGTAAACCTAATACACTAAAAAAATGTTCATTTTTTCTCAATGAAAGCTCGATACCTTATCTAACAAAAAAAAAATAATAGTTGTACAGTCAAAAAGTTTGACTGTAGGCATATGATTGATGGACTGAAACTTGGAATATTAAGAAGTTGCTCTTTTTTGTATGGAGAACTATAATGGATGATGGATAATACATAATACATAATACATTCATCTTCTTCTTCTTTTTTTGTTTGGCTGGAGCAGGTAGACAAAGTGGAGGATAGCTTCGACGTAGTGAACTCGGGCACAAAGCCGCTTGCAGCATATTTATTTACCAACAACAAAAGGCTCAAGGAACGGTTCGTGGCTCGTATCTCTGCAGGGGGTGTGGTTATCAATGACATCGCCTTACATGTAAGAATTCTTTCTTCAGCTCATAATCTATACTCACCGTCACTGGAGTTAATTTGATATCTTGGTGTAGAATGCGTGGGATTTAAATAGAATACCATAGCTAATCTTCATAGGGTTAAAAATACTTGGATTATATAAAATCTGTCTTAAGCTTCCTGATTATCAAGGTGATAATTGAGATTTTAATCATAGAAAAAGAGAGATTCTACAATTACATAAAAAAAAAAAAAAGGTCCATAATTGCTATAGAAGCAAGTGGGCTTGCGCTACCTTGACCAAATCTGTTTTATAGGTTGTACAACTTGTCCTCGAGTTCTAAAGAAGCAAGTTGGCTAGCATGGATAACCTTTTTTTCTTTAGGATTTGACGACGTTGATATAGAGTCTTGAGTTCTTATTTTGGAATTTCTTTTTATGATTAATTTTGTTGTCATGAGTGAAATTCTTCACGGTAGCTTAAAACCAAAGATTCGACGTAGATCAGTTAACTAAAATGCATCTCGCATCGATCTCGACCCACATTGCTTCCATATCGATATGTTACTCGACCAATCTAGAAATGCAAACATTGAAGAGACTGCAAATTGGTTTGATCATATGTGCAGCTGACAGTTAGCACACTACCATTTGGAGGAATTGGGGATAGTGGAATGGGAGCTTACCATGGGAAGTTCTCATTTGATGCATTCAGCCATAAGAAGGCTGTTCTTTATCGAAGCTTCGCAGGCGATGCGGCGATGAGATACCCGCCATACACGAAGGGAAAGCTGAGAATTCTCAAGGCTCTTCTTGGAGGTGGCATAATGGGAATCATTCGTGCTCTTCTTGGATGGTCGTAAACAGATTCTTAATCCTTCAAGTTTTTCTTTATTTATGTCTTCTTCCCTTGTGCTGCCTCGTCATTTTCTTTTTCTCTCCTTGTGCCATATTTTACAGAATTGTGTAACTCGTAAGAGAATTTAGAATAATGTTCAATAAATAATTCTATAAATTGATTGTTTTATAAGTTATTTTGAAAATATGAATCTCGAGATTTATGCAAACTGATTTGAACACATACAAATTATTAAAAAAAATTATAATAAATAACTAAATAAAGAAGTGCTTATGAAACTGTTTTTTTTTTCCGACATGTGGTCCACGTCTCGGGAAGATAAAGAACCTCACTCACAATATAACATAGATGAACTACTACTCTTATTACCAATTTCAATTGCCAATTGATTTTAGGATGGAATCCTAATTTGAGTGACCTGCAAAATAGACTATATTTAATGACCAAAATTTGAAGAGGAAAAATCTAGAAAACAAGGAAAAGTGTATGTTATATTGTGAAGAGGAAAAATCGAGAAAACAAGGAAAAGTGTATGTTATATTGTGAGTGAGGTTTCTTCATCTTTTCGATGTGGGAGCCTCAATAGGGTTGAACCTGTGAACCACTTATTGGTCACTAGTCTATACAATAAAGTTATCAAAGTCTAGGTCCCACATTGATATTTGTAATCTCATTATCTCATTTCTCTATCACATGTGCTTAGTGTGATTACCATTGAAGATTACATGAGTCTCATCATTATTTTATTTTTTATTATTTTTTTTTTTTTTGTCCATTTTTGTCTCTTCCTTGAAATGTTTTTTCATCTCCTTCACTTTCTTCTTCCTTTCTCCGGCCAACTTTGTTGCCGCCGCCCATCTCACTCCGACCAATCTCGTCGCTGCCGCCCATAGGTTAGAATTTCTTTTTCTTTTTTTAAGAAGATCGGTTTTCTTATTCTTTAAAAAAAAATGAGTTTTCTTTTTCTTTCTTCCAAGGAGTGAGTTTCATTTTTCTTTCAACAAACTTTTTCACGCCTCATCCCAATCTCATTTCTCTTTTTTCTCCACAAGTTTTTTAATCCAAAATTTGTGGAGAAAAATAGAGAAACTCATTTTGATAAAAATATGAGCAAAATGTGGAGAAAAAAAAGAAACTCATTAGTTTCTGCAGTCTCAAGTTGTATTGATGTCGAAGCATTGCAGTGTAATAATCAAAGGCCTCGTCTGGGGACTTGGTGCGAATTAGAGCGGCGATGACCTCCCACCGGTTAAGCGTGCCCACAGGCACCAACAAAAAAACACGTCGAAAGGAAGCGTGCTCCTCCTGACTCCAATGACTAAAATCTTGGGGAGGAGAAGAACCAGAAGATGATGTCGTTCTTTCACCATTGAAGTTTCCATAAGGAGGAATGTCCGCCATTGAACAACAAAGCTTCTTCCGAGAGAGAGTTTTAGTGGCTGAAAATAAAGAAGTCTCAACTCTTAATGTTGAAACCTGTGAGAATGGGGGTTGTTTTTTGTTGAGGAAAACCGGACCTCCACAATGATATGATATTGTCCACTTTGGCCGAAACCCGCATGGCTTTGCTTTTGGTCACCCAAAAGGCCTCATATCAATGGAGAATATTGTCCCTCCTTATATACCATGATCTTCCCCCAATTTTAACCGATGTTGGACTTTGGTCGCACCTCCCCTCAAATCGTCATATTTATCCGTCTAGCTCTTATCTAGGGCAAACTCCTTCCACTGGAGCATCATCGCAACCGATGTTGGCCTTTGGTCGCACCTCCCCTCAAATCGTCATATTTATCCGTCTACCTTTGGTCGCACCTCCCCTCAAATCGTCATATTTATCCGTCTACCTTTGGTCGCACCTCCCCTCAAATCGTCATATTTATCCGTCTACCTCTTATCTAGGGCAAACTCCTCGCTTTTATCGTCATATTTATCCGTCTAGCTCTTATCTAGGGCAAACTCCTTCCATATTTATCCGTCTAGCTCTTATCTAGGGCAAACTCCTTCCACTGGAGCATCATCGCCTTTCCGATAGAACGCTTTTATCTAGGGCAGACTCATTCCACTAGAGCACCATCGCCTTTCCGATAAAGTCCAAACCACGGATGATCTACTATTGGGAGATTCCTTTATTCGATACTCAGGATTTTTACAAACATGATTAAGGGCATGGCTCTGATACCACTTGTTAAGGAAAACCGGACCTCCACAATGATATGATATTGTCCACTTTGGGCCGAAACTCGCATGACTTTGCTTTTGGTCACCCAAAAAGCCTCATATCAATGGAGAATATTGTCCCTTCTTATATACCATGATCTTCCCCTAATTTTAACCGATGTGGGACTTTGGTCGCACTCCAACAATGATATGAGGCCTTTTGGGTGACCAAAAGCAAAGCCATGCGGGTTTCGGCCCAAAGTGGACAATATCATATCATTGTGGAGGTCCGGTTTTCCTCAACAAGTGGTATCAGAGCCATGCCCTTAATCATGTTTGTAAAAATCCTCGGGTGTCGAATAAAGGAATCTCCCAATAGTAATCCGTGGTATGAGCTTTATCGGAAAGGCGGTGGTGCTCCAGTGGAAGGAGTTTGCCCTAGATAAAAGCACTCTATCGGAAAGGCGGTGGTGCTCCAGTGGAAGGAGTTTGCCCTAGATAAAAGCGCTCTATCGGAAAGGCGGTGGTGCTCCAGTGGAAGGAGTTTGCCCTAGATAAGAGCTAGACGGATAAAATTTGAAGGGAGGTTCTCGGTGGTACTTTGTTCGAGGGGAGGATTATTGGAGTGCGACCAAAGTCCCACATCGGTTAAAATTAGGGGAAGATCATGGTATATAAGAAGGGACAATATTCTCCATTGATATGAGGCCTTTTGGGTGACCAAAAGCAAAGTCATGCGGGTTTCGACCCAAAGTGGACAATATCATATCATTGTGGAGGTCCGGTTTTCCTTAACATTTTTCTTTTGTGAAGAAGAAACATAAATGGATTAATGGAAAATGGAAGAGATTGAAGAAGCTCCAATGGCGAAAAACGAAGAAAAAAGAGATAATAAACGGAGGGAAGTGAAGATTCATGTTGAAAAATGAGTTCACGAGTAACGTCTGGAAAACGAGTCAACACACAATTCTGAATACGATTAAAGTGAAAAAATATTATGGTAAATTCACGAATGATTACGTGCAATTAAACACCATCAAAATGCACTATCGACTTGTATTTATATTGATTTATTACGATTGTTGGAAAAAAATTCATTACGAAATGATAAACATATCTTAAGTTGGTTGAACTATGTTCATGTGCTTAACTTGTATTTATATTTATCAAAATGCACGTTAACTAAACTATTAGAAAAATATTATTACTTAATTTTTTATTTTATTTTTGATAAAAATCAATTGGACAAAGGTTTTTGGCCCTGGCTGTTTTTTTTTTGGTCTTTTGTCTCGTTTCTTGATTTGGAGAATTAGAATCTTTGTCTCGTCTCTTGGTTTGGAAAATTAAAGTGAGGAATATCCAATTCAGTTACACAGGTTCTCCAAGGAATAAAAAATCATATTTTTAAAATTAAACACATTTAAATACATTGTTTTTTATTAGTATAGATAGTAATAATGTCTATGAATTAAAAAGTTTTACAATAATGATTCAACTTCTATATATTATGAATTAGCAAGATCTATGAAAGTTGAGATTAAATTGGAACAAGGTTATGAAGGAATAGTAAGACCAACTAGATCACCAACTAGATGTAGCTCAATTGGTTAAGAAGTTGGAATGAGTTGTTGAACTAAAAAAAAAATTGAGTTTATTCTTTATCCCCTGAAAAGAAACTTCTAAAATTTTGGGAGAAGAAGTTTCTTTTTCATGTGGGTCAATATTTTCGTCTTTTGTTCATGGATAAGAATTGAAAAAATATATTTTGCCAACATAAGTATCAGTGTATTACTACAATAATTATGACTTCTCTCGACGATTTTGAGAACCCCACCCCTGTATATTATGTATATTGTTGAACTAAAAAAATTGAAATATATATTTTCTAAATTTTGTTTTTCAAACTAATAGGATTAAATTTGTTTCATAATAATTTTTCATTTTTCATATGACTGACATTTTTAATTCCATGGAAATAGATTAAAAAAAAAAAAAAAAAAAAAAAAAAAAAAAAAAAAAAAAAAAACCTTAAATTAATTAATTTGGTGTTAATTTGACATTTGAGTTTAACAAATTTGCAAATTAAAAAACTAAATTAATAGATGAAACTCTAAAAGATAAACGAAGAGATTGGGATTAGCAAGTCCTACAAAACGAGAGAGAGTTGGGGTTAGAGGATGATGATTCCAAGTAAAAGCCCTAATAAGGTAAAGTTGAATGAATAGTCAATTTGATGTTCTCATGTGTGAAAACGAAGATTAGTGGTTCAATTCCTAAAA
This sequence comes from Herpetospermum pedunculosum, assembly GCA_028017165.1. Lineage (NCBI taxonomy): Eukaryota > Viridiplantae > Streptophyta > Magnoliopsida > Cucurbitales > Cucurbitaceae > Herpetospermum > Herpetospermum pedunculosum. Next base: position 87,567,377 of record CM051522.1, read on the forward strand.
AAAAAAGAAAAAGAAAAAAAAAGATTAGTGGTTCAATTTGTAAAAAGCTTCTTCTACCTAAACAATAAAATTAAATCAAATCAAGTAAATGGGGGAGGTCCGTCTCTCAATTAAATGCAAATAATGCAATTCTCCTTCTCTTTTTCACTAAAAACCAAATTACAAACCATCCAACGAAAGAAAAACATATGTCAATTCTAAAAAAAAAAAACTTGTACCATCTTTTTTAGCTCACTCAGTTGTCCAACTACAATTTACAACGTGATAAACATTTTTTTTATAAATATTATAAGTTTTTTTTGTGTGGTTGGGGTGAGCCGCAAAAAGATGGGTGTAGTCGGGCTACACCCAAGTCTTGCCCTTCCTAAAATCCAATTAATTCCTCAACTAGAATAGTAGTCAGAGTCCTCTAAAATTCGACAAACGTCATATCGTTGTTGGTCAGTTAATTTAGTTGGAAACTCAACCAGAAACTTAACTTTCAAGTTGCCTCTCTTGTCATCATCTTTAGGTTTTGGCATACCTTGGCCTTCAATGATCTTCTCGTACCCAGGCCAAACGACGTCGTGTATCTCTAAACTCAATGCTTCTCCTCCCAATAGAGGTACTGAAATGGTGCAACCAGTTAGAGCTTTGAGCAATGGAATCTCCACTGTTAGCTCCAAGTCGTCGCCTTCTCTTTTGAAATATGAGTGGTGTTTCTCGATTATCATGAACGCCATGTCGGCCGGGTAACTACCTAGTCTCTCGCTCCCCATTCCTTCGAATGTTATCTTCGTCCCCTTCGTCCACCCTGGCTTTACGTTTATTACCAATGTTTCTTCTTCCTCCATCATTTGCCTGTCAATCACAAACAAAATCTCTCAAGATTTATAATTAATATTTTTTGAATTGTTTTTTTTTTAAAGTTCCACAACATATGACGTGGGAGGATTTAAACCTTTAATCTTCTTAATCTTCTTATCGAAGATATATATCTTAACTAGTTGAGTTATGCTTAGGTTGACGTTTTTCAAATTAAATTGCTTACTTCCAAAGTTCTTCCTAAATTTAGGAAGGGATAAAAATGTCCACTCGGCTTGTTTTAGATTAAAAAGATTATATAAAATGAAGTTTGGTTATTAAAACTTTGCGTTTGTTTGGTCCAAAATTTCCAATATTAGTTCCTTCACTTTTTTTCATAAGTTCAAATTACTAAGAAATCAGTAGGTCATATAATTTTTAAATAATATCGGTTAAGCAACATGTCATATAGTTCATTAGGACATCAACTTGAGGTTGAAGGGGTCAAATCAAGTAGAGAATAACTATACTCTTTAATAGTATTTATTATTCATTAACTATTTAAATTCTACGCTTCAAATAACTCTCTAGTGTATCATTTAGAGGTAAAGAATCAACAATGCCAACAAGAACATAGTTTTGTTCAAATTTTCACACTCATATTTATTGTAATAAAAAAATCAACAATCACTATAAGTAGACACTAAATTAAAAAATTCCAAGGCAGGTTAGAAAATTGAGTTGAGGTACTAATTCATGTTAGGAATTGGAGTTTAGAGACTAATTCGTGTTAGAAATTTGAGTTTAGAGACTAATTCATGTTAGAAATTGGAGTTTAGAGACTGATTTGTCAATAGTCACTCTCAACCAAAGCGGTTGAAAGATCTCTAAAGATTATATATATTGAAGAATGCAAGTATTGAAAGAAGAAGAGGACGAACCCTGTGATGGAGAGGACGTCTCTTGTGATCTTGATTTTCTTCGTACATCCAAAGCAGAGCTCCTCCAGCGTGCATTCAAGCTGCTTCTCGATCGGCAACGGCTTCAGCACGCCGGAGGAACTCGAGTACATGATCGGCGTCGTGCTAATCCGGCTACCACTTTTCGACAGCTTTGGAGAAGAAGACACCGAATCGACGCTGCTCACCCGAGACGGCAACGACGATCCCGTAGTCCTCGGGCTCGCGCTCCGAAACAGAGACGACGACGACGACTGCGGATTTTGACCTCTCCGACTCGCATTTCGAGACAGACAAGAGAATCCGCTGTCATAGCTTCGAGGTCTGAAATTCGTCGCATTAGTCTCTCTCATGCTCCGAGTTCCATATCTTAAGCTATGAACGCCTTTCATCGTCCTCGGACCTTCTTTTTTAACTTCTTCACGATCCTGAAAACAACGATTAATTAAACGCCTAAATTTCTTGAAATTAGGGCTTCTTCATCGTTTTATCAATTCGATCAAAATCAGCCGCAGATCAAATCAAAACAATCAAGAAAAAGAAAGAAACAACAACGAGACGAATCAAATCGAATTCGAGATCTCAAATTCACGCTTAAGTAAGTAATCATGCATCGATCAAAAGCTTTCACAAAATCCGCGAATAGATCAGAATCGAGAGCAACACATCAAGGATTCAAATTACGTACCTTAGAATGTCCATTGTTATCATCGTGTTTGGGATCACGATCAACAACATCGGAATTACTATCCTTCTTGGAATTCTTAGCCTTAGAATGCCATTTTTTGAAGAAGGATTTGTAGGATTTGCAGAAGTTACGAAAGGAGATGCCAAGAGCCTGGGGAAGATCCACCATGAATGAGAGATGGAGAGAGAAAGGAAGAGAGAAAGAGAAAGAAAATAGAATTTTTCGACGCTGTCCACAAAAAAAATGATAGGTTAATTAACAAAATAACCAAGTTTTTCTTCGGGATTCTGTTAATTCCCACCATTAATGACGTGCCATCCTTTCTCATTAAGCTGTCTCCCAACAAAAAATTAAAAAGAAAAAAAATAACAGAGAGAGAACAAATCCTTTAATTATTATATTATTTTGAATAATTTATTTAATTATAATTATCATTAGAACATAATTTTTTCCTTGGACGCCAATATTGAATCTCCACTCCTTAATATAATTTGTATATTTAATATTGATTTAATTACTATTTTAATCATTTAACATTTGTCTGTTTTTTTCCTTTAAAAAAAAAACATTTCTGTTTTAAAATATTACCGTAAGCTGATAAATTATTCAAACCAAACGGATGATTATTTAAATCAAATCGAACCTAGTTGGATTGTAAAAAATATTTGTCCCCTGGTTAGAGATTCAAATTCTTTATCTTTAAAATAGAAATTATTAAAAAGAAAATCCAATTAAATTATCAACTTCACATAAACAAACAAAATTGGCAAAAATATATATTTTTATAACAACACAAATAAATCTTATTTCCATATTTCATAAAGGTTCATATTTACACTTTTAGGAAAATTTTGGAATTTTCTTTACTAAATTACACTTTATTAATATTGTCTTTTCGTATTCATTGGGTTGGTTTTTTTCCCTATTATCTTAATTCATTTAAGTCAATTTATGTTTGACATTTACTATAATTCTAATCTTTTAAACAAAAATGTACTTAAAAAAAAAAAAAAAAACAATATTCTCCAATTTCATTATTCATATTAATTACACATTATATTTTTTTTATAACTAAACAAATTATATGACAAAACGAGCATGACTCAATTGACATATGTATGTGTTGACGATCAAGTTTGAATCCTCCACATAAACTTTCTACACTACATTAATATTTATCTTTACTATGTCAACATGAGTGTAACTTAGCCATTAAGAAACTATTTTCTTGCCAAACTGAGCAATGAAATCATCAGTTCAATTCTCACATTAATATTTAACTTTTCATATTATTTTATAAAAAGAAATCATTTTTTTTTAAGTTTTTTTTTTATTCTCTTAAACTTTTAATTTCTCTTAAATTTCTGAGAGCTATATTCAAATGGATTTATCTTTTCAAGTTTTAGATTCAAATCTTTAATTCTCTTTCTTATAATTTGTATGTAATAATAATATTGGTTTAGTTACTATTTTAGTCCTTTAATATTTGTTTGTATGGTCTCGTTGACATAAATTGTCATGGCTTTTAACACAAATACCACCGCTTTTTTTTTTTAACAAACACAAAAACTACTTTTGTCATTTAGTCATCGTTGTTAGAGACTTAGTTGTAATTTGAATTATATTTCATGTTTTTTAGATTAATTAAATCCAACAAATATGTGTTGGACAACTTGAATTTATGTTTTTGAAAATTGTTTATGTTTTTGAAAATTGTTTTCGAATTTTATGATCCAAAGATTAAATTTTTTTAAAACAACATTTTTTTTTCTTCGATGTATTCAGATTTTAAATCTCAAATTTCAAAATGCATAATTAAAAATAAATATAGTATTTGATGTTATAAACTCGTTTCATTTCTGATAAATTAAAATATATACAATATAATATTTTATAAATTATATGATATTGTAAAATAATAATTATACAAAATTAAAACATTAAATATGTTTGTAGATTAATTAATAATAGTTTATATTCAACTTAATTTTAGTGGATGACTACTGCTAGTTTTATGATTTATAAAAATCTTATCAAAATAAATGGTAAAAATTAATTAAATTGAGATCAAATTTTTAAATATGCTATAAACACATATGTTTGTAGATTAATTAAACATGCTCTCTCTTATGCTGGTCGTCTGCAGCTTATTCGGTCTGTGCTGCAGAGCTTCCAGGTTTACTGGGCGAGTGTGTTTATTCTACCTGCTCGTGTAGCGAATGAGATCGATCGCATTCTCCGAGCTTATTTATGGCGGGGCAGCTCTTCTGGTGGTGGTGGAGCTAAGGTGGCCTGGGAGGATGTCTGTGTCCCTAGAAGTGAGGGTGGTCTGGGTATTCGCCATGTTCGTTCTTGGAATGTGGCAGCTGTCATGAAGCTGCTTTGGCTTCTCTTTACTCGCTCTGGATCATTATGGGTTGCCTGGATTGATGCTTATGTCCTTCGTGGTGGCTCTCTTTGGTCCGTTCGAGTGTCAGCTAGGTGGTCGTGGTGTACTCGGGCCATCTTACGTCTCCGTGAGCAGTTCCGTCCTCTTGTACGGATGGCCATCGGGGATGGACGGCGTTGTCATGTTTGGGATGACTCTTGGCTTCCAGGGGGCCCTATTGCGTTACGGTTTGAGGAGGGGTTGGCTAGTGTTGCAGGGAGCACTAATGCTGCTCTGGTGTCGGACTTCCTCCTCCCCGATGGGTCTTGGCAGTGGCCTTGTATGACTTGGGAAATGGAAGAATTGCTTCCTCTGGTACTTGCAGTCGTCCCCAATTTGGATCAGCCTGATCGAGTTATTTGGGACCCGGGTAGGTCTGACGTCTTCTCAGTGGCTAGTGCCTGGGAGACCCTTCGTCCCCGTCGGGATGTGGTGAGGTGGGCGTATTTGTTATGGTTCGAAGGTAACGTTCCGCGCCATTCTTTTATTGCATGGTTGGCGGTCAGGGACCGGTTATATACTAGGGTCCGGCTCCATTCCTGGGATTCTTCGATTCCAGCTAGTTGCGTTTTGTGCGCTGATGCCGTAGAGACGAGAGATCATCTTTTCTTCGATTGTCCTTTCAGTAAGCAGCTTTGGTCGGGGCTTCTTCGGTGGGGGCGCTCCTCACATCGTGTAGCCGTTTGGTCTACGGAGTTGTCCTGGATTTGTTGCATGGGTCGGGGAGTCTCTCGTAGGCGTCATGTTTGGAGGCTTGCTTGGTGTGCTGCTATCTACCATATCTGGAGAGAGCGTAACTGTCGTGTTCATGGTGCTAATCCTAGGTCTTCTCAGGCTGTGCTTATTAGTGCCCAAGTTGATTTGGCTTATAGGTGTGCCTCTTGGTTAAGGGTGCCAATGGCCCCGGTGTCTATTAGTGTTCCTCCTTGGGATTTGTTTCCTTGATGTGATCTCTTGGTTTTCCTTTTAGTGTTCTTGTGTGCCTTGTCCCCGGGCTGTGGGGTCCCCTGCTTGCTTTTAGTTTATATACCTATTCAAAAAAAAAAAACACATATTTAAAAACATGAAATACGACTATGTTTTCGTTGAATTTATTGTTTTCAAATTTCATCAGCTTAATTATTTTTACAAATTATTTTCAAAATTTAATACATAAGCATATCTATTTTGTTTGTTTGCTTGATTAATAGAGATTTATATAAATAAATACTTAGAAACCAGTGGTTGATTTGAAAATGAGATGATAATGACTAAAATGTTTTTTTTTCCATGCAAACTTTGGAATTTTTTATATTAATTAATAACGTACTTTAAATAAATTATTAGAAAGTAGAATTACCAACTTTTACACGAATTTTAAAACTGAATGAGACAATAGACTTGCATCACTTATAGAATATAGTAGTTTTCATTATGGATTAACTCGTGTCCATGGAACACGATGTACGAAGTAACTCGTGCACTATAGACATAATTTATATATAAGTTATGGGATTTTTTTTTGAATTTATATAACAAAACTCGTGTACATGGTACACTAGTTTCATCTAACGTGGTAACATGTGCTGGACACGTCATAAAACTCATATTCATAGTACACAAGTTACGTCATAAATCGCCAACAAGAGCGACATGATATATCGCTTAGTGACCATGAGATCTTAGGTTCAATCTTCCACCCTAACATGTTGTCAAGTTACGTCATACGTCATAAATCGTATACAAATTCGTATCCATGGTACACGAGTTAACACATTAAAATTATTCTTAAAATTTTTCCTACGCGTATGGGATCATTGTAAAAATGAGAATACATACATAACATCATTTAACACTTTTCAATTTTTTTTTAGTTCAAACGTGTGAGGGTTAACACTATTGTCTAATCTTAATTAAAATTTACTTTTTTTTTTTTTGACAACATGTTGGGGTGGGGGATTGAACCTAGGACCTCATGATCACTAGGCGATACATCATGCCGTTGAGCTATGCTCTTGTTGGCAATTAAAATTTACTTTAACAACATATATTAGTCGATAATGTATATCTTAACCAGTTGAGCTAAGCTCATGCGTACAAACCTCTGAATTTTTAGTTCGAGAATATATGTTGGACCAATTAAGTCATGCTCAAGGTCCCTAAACTTGATTAAAATTTGAAAATTTGAAATTGTTCGGCGGGAGCCAGTGACCGACAAGCGACAACCAAGACGGTGAAGAGGAGGGAGAAAGAAAAATAAAAATATTGAAAATATTTTTTATTGTAAAAAATTAATCTTTTTTTTAATAAAAACATTGCATGTAAACTTCTGTCCGTTAGAGTAACAAAAATTAGGACCGATCAAAATGGTACTAAACTCAAATTGGAGGGACAAAAAATGTAATTTATCATCTATTTTGGGTTGAATTAGCGGCCTCACTTGACAATCTAAAATGTTTGTTGTATGCTATTTTTTTTTATCTGTAAGTGTCCGGGTCGCAAGCTTACGCGCATCAAAGAAACACGTAATGATTGAACTCATGCCCTTCTGCTCTTCATGACCATTTTTTTTAATAGTGTCTTCATGATGATTAGACCAACTTGATAGTTCATTTCTTTTAGAAAAACAAGATTATTTTTAAAATTGTGAGCGAAAAATTTAAACTTTTATCTTATAAGAAGAATTATTTATGTATAAACAAGTTAAATCTATATCTATACTATATATATAAAAGGCTAGGAAGAGTTTTTTTTTTTTTTTTTTTTTTTCTCTTCTTTCGTTTTAACTATTTTCACTATTATATTGGTGACAATTTTGTAATTCAACCATAATTTCTTTCTATTTATTAACTCATTAAAGTCAAAATAATTTTAAAAATTTATTTAATTATATTAAAGTGGAAACATAAGCCTAATTTAATTGACATATGTTAAGGATAAAATGAATTATTAAGGCTCACAATTCAAAAGTCTAAAGAACTGACCCCACGAAGGTCAGGTCAAAGAGTGAGGTTGACCCACATGAGAGTCTGCTAAAACAAGACGAGAACGTTCCTTAAGGATCGACAAAAACACAAGTAACGACAATCCTACGGGGTCAGGCATGCTTCAATTTAGTCCCGATCGTTTTTTAGACCAGACACGTAATTGTTCACTTTAATGAGACATATTCAAATAATGACATTTAATATCATGATTGCAATTACGATCTCATCCACTTTTTATAGAGAAGAGTTTGAAGGAAATGGTAAGCTAAAAATCATTCCGACGGACTAGCACCACATCGATGTTACATCACCTTTGGGCTTTGTTTGTAGCATATTTCCGTTCCACATGGATGTTAGTAAACAAATTTATCGTTGACCATTTTTCATTATCAACAACATGTATTTCTTTTATTGAGGTTTGAGGTTGAAATCTTTGTCATACAAAATAAAAAAAAAAACAAAAAAAAAAAAAACTGTAAATTGGAGAGGGGCAGTTTGGACATTTTAAACAACACAAATTATGAAGACCAATGGGGACCCGCGTTCTAAACATGATCAAATTATCTCTCTCTTTCTTATCTGCATCTTCGTCTTCTTCTCCGATAAGGACCTGAAAGTCGTCGGTAGAATTTCATTCTCTCCGTTTTGAATTAACTTCTTCTCTACCTTCCCCTTTCGTTGTCATTCTCATATACGCAAATGTATTCTCACTTCTATATATACGCTCAAATTTCACTCTCCATAGCCACCATTGAACTCCTCGCTGTTCTGAGCTTCCTCTGTTTACTCCACCGGAAGCCCTATTTCTCCGTTCGGAATCGAATCGAACCGGAAAAAACGAAATCGAGCTTTGTTTCAGGATGAAGAAGAAGCGTAAGCTGATTCTGTTGCTGGTCGTCTCGATTCTCTACTTTGCGAGTTTCTCCGTTTCCTTGTCCGACTGGGAGCAATTGAGGTCCATTCGTTTTGGTTCGTCGATTGTGTTTCCTGTTAAAGGAAATGTTTACCCTCTAGGGTTTGTATTTTGTGTTTTGTGTTTTGATTTTTATTTTCTGTATGATAGATTGTGAAATTTACTCGATTATGCGTTGGATTCTGCAGGCATTTTACGGTTTCGATCAACATTGGCAATCCGCCGAAGGTGTTTGAACTGGATATTGACACTGGGAGTGACCTCACTTGGGTCCAATGCGATGTTCGATGTACTGGTTGCACTCTGGTAAGTTGAATCCTAATCGATTTTCATTCGATTGTTGTTTTGTTACCTTCTGATTTCGAATCGTCGGTACCAATTTCTAGCGTAATTTAGTGTTATCCATTACTTTTGTAGCCTCGTGATGAACAATATAGACCGCATAATAACGCTGTGAGTCGTGAAGATCCATTGTGTGCTGCGTTTTCCTCCCCAAGCAAGGCTCCTTGCAAGAACCCAAATGATCAATGTTACTACGAGGTCGAATATGCTGACCATGGATCATCCATGGGTGTACTGGTTAAAGATCTTGTTCCAATGAGACTTACTAATGGCAAAGTCATTAATCCCAATTTGGGCTTTGGGTGCGTATTCAACATATCAGTCTCCTTTGACATTGCTATTTCTGCTTTATTACCAAGACCCTGTTTATAAACTGTTTATGATAGATTTGGTTTTCTTGTTTTCGGTTTGTTAGAATTATGCTTGCTTTCTCACCATTTATTTGGTTTACTTTTCCATGTCTTAAAAACGTATTTGAATTGATGACTTCGATTTGAAAACTGATTTTAAAAAGTTGAAAAAAAAAATATATATATTAGTGAAAGTAATGTTTATAAGCTTAATACTAAAAAAACATAGAACAAAAAACAAACTCTCGTTCCAATACTTGTTTTTGAAATTTGGCTAAGAATTCAAACATTTCTTTAAAAAAATATAATCGCCGTTGTAAAGAATTTGGGAGTAAATAAGTACAATTTTTAAATACAACAAACTAAAAATAAAATTGTTATAAAAAATGACCAGAATGATTATCAAATCGGATCTAAACTTTTGGCCCTTAATCTAAGAAACTTGATACCAATCTCTCTTTCCTCGGATTCTCTTGTCTGCAGTTGTGGATATGATCAGGAAAATGGTGGTTCGCAACAGCCTCCTTCAATAGCTGGTGTCCTTGGCCTTAGTGGTAGTAAAGCTACAATTGTATCGCAGCTAAGCGACCTTGGTCATGTAAGCAATGTAGTTGGACACTGCCTCGCCGGACAAGGGGGAGGATTTCTATTCTTTGGAGGAAACCTAGTCCCATCTTTACAGATGTCGTGGACGCCAATGTTACTCAATTCAGAAGGGTCAGTAAGGACATGTTTGGGGTGATTTTAGAAATTGTGATTTTAATGTTTGGTTTTATACTTTTAAACACAATTTTCTACTATCAAAACTGTTTTTGAATGATTGAAGGCATGTTAGAGAGTGATTTTGAAAATGACATCACTCTCTAACATGACTTGAGCAATGAGAAATCAGATGATTACTTCTTAAACCTCTGTGTAGTTGACTTAACATGTATTTGATCTCATTCATTCTCAGGAAGTACTTATCTGGACCTGCAGAGGTCTACTTTGATGGAAGGGCTGTTGGAATTAGAGGCTTTGCCCTGACTTTTGATAGTGGAAGCTCTTACACTTACTTCAACTCCCAAGTCTATGGAGCAATAGAGAAACTGGTGAGATGGTAACAAGAAACTTGTTTTATAGTTATAAATGTGTTGATTAGGACGATATTATCTGAAATAGTAGCTTGTACAAAGAAGATAATAATCTGTTATGGCATTGATATCCCAGTTGAAGAATGATTTGAAAAGACAGCCTCTAAAAGAAGCTAAAGATGAAACTCTTGTACTGTGCTGGAAAGGCACCAAACCTTTCCAATCTTTTGATGATGTGAGAAAGTTTTTCAAGCCTCTTGCCTTGAGGTTTACAAACTCCAAGAATATTCAATTTCAAATACCGCCTGAAGCTTATCTCATACTCACTGTAAGTACCTCAGACATCTCATTTATACCGTGGGATAATTATTTGGTTTTTAATTTTATATATATATTTAAATTGCATTCGTTTTCTCACTATTTTTTATAATAGTTTTCGTTTTCTCACTATTTTTTTTTTTAAAAAAAACTAGTTATTAAAAACTATAGTTCTTCGATAACTATTTGGTTTTTCGTTTTTGTTTTTTGAAAATTAAGCTTATCAACTTTTCATTAGTGTTTTCAAAATTCAAGCCAAATTTTGGAAAAAACTACCTTTTGGAATTTGGCTAAAGGTTCAAATGTGGCTTTAGAAAAGATGAAAATCATTGAAAAAAAAAAAAAAAAAAATTAAGAAAACAAGCACAATATTCAAGAACCCAGTTATCAAACGAGGCCTACTTTTTTTAGTTTTTAAAAGTTAACTTGAATTTTGAAAATACTTATAAAATGTAGATAACAAAACAAAGGAACTCACAAGTAGTAGTGTCTATAAGCTTAATTTTCAAAAACAAAAAACTAAGGCTCCGTTTGATAATCATTTAGTTTTTAGTTTTTGGCTTTTGAAAATTAAGCCTATAAACACTACTTCTACCTTATAATTTTTTTTTTGTTTTGTTATCTACTCTCTACCAATATTTTAAAAAATCAAGCTAATTTTAAAAACTAAAAAAAGTAGCTTTCAAACAACTAGTTTTGTTTATGGAATTTTGCTAAGAATTCAAATGTTTCTCTAAGAAAAGTGAAACTCACCGTAGATAAATTAGGAGAAAACAAGCATAAATTTCAAAAACAGAAAACTAAAATCGAAATGGTTATCAAACGGGCCTAAAAAATTGAAAAAGTCAACATGAACATAACTCAGTTGTAGTTACTCCTTCCCTTGTGGTTAGAGGTTTGAATCCCACAAAAAAAAAGACTAAAAACTAAGGTCCTATTTAGTTTTTAAAAATTAAGCTTATAAATACTACTTCAACCTATAAATTTCTTTGTTTTGTTTTATACTCTCTAAAAATGTTTGAATTCAAACTAAGTTTTGAAGATTTAAAAGATAGTAGTTTTTGTTTTTTGAATTTGGCCAAGAATACACATGCTTCTTTAAGAAAGTTGCAACCATATATTGGGGGACAAAATAAGATTTGTGGAACAGACTATAACAAGCTAGCTCTTCCTTCTTTTACAGCAATATGGCAATGTGTGCTTTGGGATTCTGGATGGAACCAAAGAAGGATTAGAAGATGTTAACCTAATTGGAGGTAAGATGAAAAACACTGTTGGGTCAACAAAGAACCACTTTCAGATTCTTTTCTTTTACATGCTTTCTTCCAACATTTCAACTTCTTTTTTGTTTACCTTTTTTACCTTCCTCAAATCCATTTACAGATATCTCTATGCTCGATAAGATCGTAGTCTATGACAACCAGAAACAGAACATCGGCTGGGCTCCTGCAAACTGCAATAGACCTCCCAAAAATGAAGCATGGTATGTGGCATTTTCATTTTTAATAACTACACTACAAAGTGCTTTTTGAACATCAACTTTACTTTTCATCATGATCTTGTATTAATAGATTTTCCCGTTCTAGGTGAGCAATGGCTAACTGGAGAAATTCTTATCATCCATCCTACGCCTACCCAAGAGATGGATCAATAATTGGGGAATTATATGATATATAGTATATAATATAGCTTTGTATTTGAACTTGAGGGTTTACACGTTGGTTATGATAAATGGTTTTGTTAAAAATCAAAATCTGCATAATATTTCAATAATGAATGTTAGGTTGATATTTAATTTCAATCGATATAAAAATTACAATATTGTGTTTAGTTTAGATATTTATATATTTTGATAAGGAAAATAAAATAGTGCCCCTTCCTCTAAGAAAAATCTCTCTCTTCGTGCTCAGTCAAAGATACGAATATTCTTTCAGAGTAGTGGGCTTGCTGATCACGACTCACGAAAGAAAGAAAAAAAACTTGCATTTTAAAATATGTGGTCATTTGACATTAAGACCCCGAAGGGGTCATCCGTGCAAATATCCCAACTTTACTGTTTAATCTCCATTGGTGTTTTAAAATATCTTCAATTATCTCTAACAAAACTGATTTTAAAGTTTGGGGTGTTCGAATATAAGTATGTTTGGATTATTTTAAAGATGTTAAATTAGTTTATATGTTATTCAAGAAATTGACTTGAAATTTATTAATCATAATTAAGAAGAAAATAAGTCAGTAGTTTACCAGACAGGTAGGGAATGAGTGAGGCACCAATTTAAGCCAAATAAAAAAGTAGAAGAGAAATGGAATTTGACGAAAGAAAGTTACGTTGGAAATTATTTAAATTTTAAGCTATAAATTTGAAAACTCTCACGTAATTTATGCTTACATATTGTGGTCCGTGGAGTTGGTGATGACTAATTCAAAGAGTATTATATATATATATATATATTTTTTTTTGTCGTTGTAAGAAACCTAGTAATCAATTAACTAAAAAAAAATGCTCATAGATGAACAATCCAACTAAAGCAAACTCAACAACCATGAGGGTGGACAAATCACTCAATCACACGACCCAACATGAATAAAAGCATAGCCGACTAAACTATGGGCCACCTTATTCATATATCGAGGGACAAAAATCAACCCTTTCACCATAAAAGAGAGCATCAACGCTCGAATTTCACCCAAAACGGGACCTTGGAGATAATTGAAAATAAGTATTATGAATCGCCTTCACCACACTTTGAGCACCAGATTCTACCCAAAAACACGTGAAACCCATGGCGGTCGCCAACTTCAAACCACAAAGGAGAGGCAGTGCCTTCGCTGAAAACGGATCAATATTCCCGACCATATGCTCTGATCGGGCATCAACCAACCCACCTCGCCAATCACGTATCACTACACACAAGCCCGCACCTCTGGTCGTTGGGTGGCCAGACGCATCCACATTAATCTTAAGCACCCCAACCTCCGGCGGAACCCATCCATTCATCCACATCTCCTTTGTTTGTCTCATCGTCCTCCCGACCAAAGGAATCGTCGACGCTTCCTTATACGCCTGAACATAGCAGTCTCAAATCCAATCCACCTTTGCCGGCACATCCAAGAGCACTTGTCGTTGGGCCTCGGTGTTCCGACCCGACCATAGAGCCCAACAAGTAGTCAATAAGAGCTTCAGATCCAAAGTGGACAACAAATCAAAAGACCCAAAAAATACATCATGGATATCCCTCTGGCTCGATGTCAATCGCGCCACCGAAGGGAGGATCAAAGTCCAGATTAATTTCGCGCTTACATAAAAACAATAAATGGAGATTTGTCTCCCTATTCTCCTCACACATAACACACCATGAATGCACTGGAACGCGTCGAGACCATAAGCTATGATTCATGGAGAGGATGTCACCGTAAATCTGCCAAACCAAAACCTTGATTTTGTTAGGAACTTTTGCTATCTAGAGACCAACCCACCACGTGGAGAAGTTTGATACACAACTTCAAAAATAGTGAAACCATGTATCAAATTGAAGGTGTTAGCTTTTCAACCATACTTTTTTCGAAACTTTTGAATATCTGTCTAAAAAGATATCATTTTTTTAATGAAAGAAATGTAGATGCGGAAAAAGATCGTATTTTCATCCATGTGGAGCAAGATCGTCTTTTCAAAAGACGACTTTTGCTAGCGTGTAGAAGTCGTCTTTTGAATAAAACAACATTATTATTATTATTATTATTTTATCTTTTTATTTTTTTTTAGAGCGAAGAAAGGATACATGAAAACTCAAACCTCAATCATCTCCCTAAAAATAAGAGATTCAATTTGAGGAGGAAAATCCTTCAATCACACTATATCGTGACGAAGGGCCAACGCCATATGCGCCACCAGATCCGCCACCATATTGCCTTCTCGATGAGTAAAGTTACACTGAGCCATGAAAGACAGAGGGAACTGTAAACGCAGTTTTGTTAGATCCACCCCATCATCTCGAAACAAACCACAAATCCGAGAGGAGTCCATCTCCAAAACAACGGGCTGCAAACCCGCCTCCCAAGCCAAGCAAAGCCCCTCCGAGGCTTCAAACCCCTCTGCCATCACCACATTTCAAACATTCAGGACCAGAGACATTGCGGCTCACCACATTTCGAACATTTAGGACCAGAGACATTGCGGCTCACCACATTTCGAACATTCAGGACCAGAGACATTGCGGCCAGCATAACCCGTCCCCTCGCATCTCGAACCACCACGCTCACACCTGCCACGCCATCATCACTCTTGTTGTGAAATAGCACACAAAACTCATTGCTTTAACTAAATCCCAGCAAACCAATTGGGATAAAACACTAAACAATTAAAGAAAAAATTAGAGAAGAAACCCTGAAATTTATAGTGGTTCAATCGAGGAGATCTACATCCACTGTGCAAGGCAATATAAATTTTATTGCTTCAACGTCAAGAACATACAATCGATCGAAATCGAAATCAAAAGACGAAAGAGGGATAAATTCCAACAAAACTCAAAACTCTCTCACAAGGATGGCGAATGTGGAGTCTTTCACATGGGCTTTTAGACCCATTCATTTAGGTTTTCTTCAAACAATAATTTGAGCTCAAAACTTTTAATAACTATTTGTTAGATATGAATTGAGTCAAACACCCAAATCAACAACTTTGAAACCCCGCATCAACATTCACCTTATACATATCATTAAGCGGGGACTTCCAAACTGCCCCTGCTCGATCTCCAATGACGAAAGGAGGAACCTCAACGCCCTCATACCCATTAATCTCTCGATACGATCGCAGATAGCCCGAGATCCAAGAATTCAGCTCAATTAAAGGACGCACCTCCGAAAGGTGAGCCCTATTCCAACCACTCCACACCGCCCACCATAAACAACATTATTTTTAAAAATACTTTCAACGTGCAATATTTTTATACAAAAATTTACAAATTACCATATAAAAAAAAAGCAGCCATTTTTTCTACCCAAAACATATTATTAGTCAATAATAGTAATAAATGATAGCTCGGTAGCTATTTTTAAATGTTTGGCTTTTCGACGCCCAGTTTTGAAAAAAAAAATAATAATAATAATAAAATAAAATTTAATGAAATTAAAAGGAAAGAAATATTTCAATGTTCTTTTCTTTTTTAAGTAGGAGTGTATGGAGTGAAAAGTGTTTCTTTTTAGTTATTATTTCTTAAATTAAGTTTAGTATCTCAAGTTTTTTAATATTTATGTAAAAACTTGATAAATTTGGGTTTAAGATTAGGGAATGAGTTAAACCAAAAAAAGAAAAAAAAACTAATTAAACAAATATTTATCATTTAGTTTATTTCTCGTAATTATATGTCAATCTAAACAAAGATAAGGCATACTTCATCAAGCAAGTGATTCAAACCTAAAAAAAAAAAAATTAATTATATTTTCTTTAAATTTTTTAATTAAAATATACTTCAATAACTATATGCATAACATCAGCGTCAATCTGCCAAGAAAAGTAAAACTAATTAACTAACCGTGTCCAATATTAGGTCACAGCAAGACCAGCAAGAAACCCATTACTTAAAACATTATCTAAAGAAGTTGCTTCTAACAACAAATCATTATTTAAAGAAGTGAAAATTTAATAACAATATTCAGTTTCATATATATATATATATATATATCTTTTTGTCTTTCTGCCTGGTAAATATCCCATAGTTTAAATTTTCTTTCAATGTTTAGTCATATATATGACCTCACAAATCATTCTTATTAGTGCAAAATGAATTTGTATTCAAATGGAGTTGTAGCCAAAGCGAGCATGGCTCGACATATGTATGTATTGATGACTAAGAGGTCTGTGGTTCGAATTCCTCACCCCAATGTACTCAAAAAAAAAAATGGAATTATATAAATTAAAAATTTAAACTAATAATTAATTAAAATTTAGGAGTACATGGCAATATGTTAATTGTCTATTTGTATGTTTGAGACTAGTTTTGAAATGATTAAAATCAATTTTATCAAATTCAAAATTAATTTAATATTTTTAATTGTCATTTTTATACTGTCAAATTAATTTTAAATGATTAAGAATATGTTTCAAAGTTATTATGAATCCGAAAAAAATAATTATAATCATTTTTAAAAAAATTCTAAACATGTCTTGGTATAAATTAGACTTTAGATCTATTGAGAAATAGGGAGAAGAAAGGAAAAAAAGAAGATTAGCTGTGAGATTTGACTAAATTATAAAAATTAAACTGATTTTTTAAAAATATCAAATTTAAGCTTCTTAAACTTTCCTGGCCAATTAGACACAAGAAAATTTCTATTATGTTCATACTCACAGTATTAAAAAATTGATTAAATTATAAATTTAGTCCATAAAATTTTTAATTTATTTTTATTTAATTTTTAAACTTAAAAAAGTATCTAGATTTATAAAATTTTAAGTCTATATCTATTTGGTCTCTGAACTTAAAAAAAAATATTTAAGAAGTGATTCAACTTTCAATTTTGTGTCTAACATATGATTGACATATGTGAAATTTTTTAAAATTTACAGACTAGACACAAAATTAAAAGTTGAGAGTCATATTACTATCCAACATAAAATTTAATTTTATAGACTATCAAACTTTTTTTTCTTTTATGAGGTAAGAGATTCGAACTTATAACATTTTAGTGGATTGCACGAATTTATGCAAGGTAACCCGGGGTGGGGGTAATTTCGACCTTTTGTAGAGAAAGTACGAAGACCAATGGCGTCCCGCGTTTTGAACGCGGTTAAACATAAACTCTCTCTCTCTTTTCTCTGCGTCTTCGTCTTCTTCGTTTCTTCAAAGTCTTCGGTTGAGAATTCCATTTCTTCTCAGACCTCTAAACCTCCAAGAACCCTCAGTCCCTTTCTCGCAGATTCCTCACTCATCTCCAAATCTTCATATATATATATATATATATATGGTTCACTTTCACAATCCAAAGCAGCCATTAATCTTCTCATTCCTCTGAGCTTCCTCTGTTCACTCCACCTAAACGATCACAGAAATCGGAATCGATTTCTGTTACAGGACGAAGAAATGCATAGGCTGAATCTGTTGCCTCTCTTCATTCTCTTCGCCACGTTCGCCGTTTCCTTGTCCGACAAGTTTTGCGTCGCCGACCGGATGTTATCGGCGACCAATCGTTTTGATTCCTCGATCGTCTTTCCCGTCAAAGGAAATGTTTACCCTCTAGGGTTTGTATTTTGATTTTGATTCTCTCTCTTTCTCTTGTCTTGTCTTGTTTTGTTTGGATCATTCATTATGATAGATTGTTGAAATTTCCCAGGCATTTTACGGTTTCCCTCAACATTGGCAATCCGCTGAAGGTTTTTGAACTGGATATTGACACTGGGAGTGACATTACTTGGGTTCAATGCGATGCTCCTTGTACTGGTTGCACTCTGGTTAGTTTGATTCTAATCGATTTTTGTTTTCTTTTTCTTCTGATTTCGAAGAGTTGTTACTTAGTTCTAGCGTAATTTTGTGTCATCGATTACTTTTTGTAGCCTCGTGATAAACTCTATAAACCGCATAAAAACGTTGTGCGTTGTGGAGAACCATTGTGTGCAGCACTTTACTCCCCAGGCAAAGCCCCTTGCAAGACCCCAAATGATCAATGTCATTACCAGGTCGAGTATGCTGACCAAGGATCATCCATTGGTGTATTGGTCAAAGATCTTGTTCCTATGAGACTCACTAATGGCTCTGTCTTAGCTCCCAATTTGGGCTTTGGGTGTGTATATAACATAACATAACATACCAGTTTTCTTTGACATTACTCATTCTTTAACTAGTTCTTATGGCCCTTAATGTAGCAAAGTTGATACCAATCTTTCTTTCCTCTGGTTCTCTTGTCTGCAGTTGTGGATATGATCAGCATAATGGTGGTTCACAATCGCCTCCTTCAACGGGTGGTGTCCTTGGCCTTGGAAATGGTAAAGCCACTATGTCAGCACAGCTAAGTGCCCTCAATCATGTACGCAACGTAATCGGGCACTGTCTGAGCGGACAAGGGGGAGGATTTCTATTCTTTGGAGAAGACCTTGTTCCATCTTCCGGGATGTCGTGGACGCCGATATTGCGCAATGCAGGAGGGTCAGTTAGCCTTGAGCAATCAGATAACTTTTGAGATTCATCATTGCTTCTTTCTGTGTAGTTGAGTTGACTGAACTTGTATTTGATATCATTCTCAGGAAGTACTCATCTGGACCTGCAGAGGTCTATTTTGGTGGGAAGGCTGTTGGAATTAGAGGCCTTACCTTAACTTTTGACAGTGGAAGCTCCTACACTTACTTCAACTCCCAAGTTTATGGAGCAGTACTCAATCTGGTGAGATGGTGACAAGAATTCCTTTTTACAGCTATAAATGTTTTGAATGAGATATTATCAGCAGTAGGAGTTTGTAGAAAGAAACTAATAATGATCTGAAATGAAAATCCCAGTTGAGGAATGAATTGAAAGGACAACCTCTAAGAGATGCACCTGAAGATAAAACCCTTCCAGTGTGCTGGAAAGGCTCAAAAGCTTTCAAATCAGTGGCCGATGTGAGAAACTTTTTCAAGCCCCTGGCCTTGAGCTTTCCAAACTCCAAGAATGTTCAGTTTCAAATACCACCTGAAGCTTATCTAATTATCAGTGTGAGTTTCCCAGACACCTCGTTTATTTATCCTTAGTTAACTAAAAGAAACCATATGTTAGGGAACAAAATAAGGACATGTTTGGGAGTGATTTTGAAATGGTTAAAATCATTGTTGTCAAGTTCAAATTCACTCCAAAACATGTTTTTAATCATTTAAAATCATTTTAATGTTTGGTTCTACACTTTTAAACGCAATTTACATACCATCAAAATTAATTTTGAATTATTAAATGCATGTTTAGGATTTATTTTGAAAATGACAAAAGTGATTTTAACCATTTCAAATCACTCCCAAACATGGCTTGGATTTGTGTAACAGACTGTAACAAAGCTCTTCTTACTTTTACAGAAATTGGGTCATGTTTGCTTGGGGATTTTGAATGGATCCCAAGTAGGATTGGGAAATGTTAACCTGATTGGAGGTAAGATATTGAGAAACACTGTTGGGTCTTTTCTTTCACATGCTTTCTTCCAACATTTCAGCTTCTTTTTACCAAAAACAATTCGTCGAATTCGTGTACAGATGTCTCTTTGCTCGATAAAATTGTGGTCTATGACAACGAGAGACAGCAGATCGGTTGGGCTCCTGCAAACTGCAGTAGACCTCCCAAGCAATGAAGCATGGTATGTGGTGTTTTCATTTGTA
This sequence comes from Herpetospermum pedunculosum, assembly GCA_028017165.1. NCBI lineage: Eukaryota > Viridiplantae > Streptophyta > Magnoliopsida > Cucurbitales > Cucurbitaceae > Herpetospermum > Herpetospermum pedunculosum. Next base: position 87,587,525 of record CM051522.1, read on the forward strand.
TAATGCATTGCATAGTGATTTCTAAACATGATTTTTTTGTATTTCATCATCATTCAATTGACAAGTTTTCTCATTCAAGGTGAGTAATGGCTGGAGAAGCTGTCTACTCAAGAGATAGATCAATAAAACTGGCGAAAGGTATAGAATAAGCTTTTGTATTTGAAGGGGGATACATAGGATATGATAAATGATGATTCACCCTTATTATAAGATAGAATGTTGTTAAAATGATGTATTTGAGGTTATTCTCAAACTGCAGAAAGTTAACAATACTTAATACATGTACGTAGTTGAATAAATAAATATGAAGGAATTCAGGCTGTAGGTTCTTAAACATCAAAATTTGAGAAATGAAAAATGGTTAAGTTCTACGAATGAACTTCATTTTTGGTTTCGAGAGAGAGAGAGATACTTGAATGGGGAATGATGGTTTATTTCGTTTGTTGATTTTTTTTTTTTTTTGCTTTTTTGCTTTAACATATGAGGTCAAAATTTGAACGTTGGACGTTTTGATTAAAGATGAGGAAAAACAAAGACTACTCTGGTTAAATCTTGCCATGGAAACCATAAACAATGAATCAAACCGAATTGATTTATTTTTTTCGAAGGTGAAATTTTGTTTTTATATTAATTTAACAATTGCGAAGCGAAAAATGAAGACTAAATAATAATAGACATCTTATCATGACTTAGAATCGATTCCATTCCATGTTAATTTTGGCTAAAATTAAGTTTGAATAACTCCATTTATACCCCTATTTTTTTCAGTCGACCCCACACTAAAAGGAAGTAAGATAATTTAACATTTTCTATTGAGATCCCTTCCAAAGTCTCTTACTAAAAAACTTTAATTTGTTTTCAAATTACAATAAATTTATACTAAAAAAAAAAGTCATGTAATGAGTTATGACGTATCTATTCTACGTGATAAAACCAAACCTACCAATACTAACCAACTCTTTTATGGACATATTTTTCCTCTTTGTTCTGATTGGTCAGTTCCGGACCTACTACAACCAACCTCTACCCGTTGCACTTGCACTACAAATTTTAATTCAACCATTACTTTCAAATATGCAAATTTAGTTACCTACTTTCAATAAATCTTGATGATTAACTCTTATTAAAAAAAATAGTTTATATTAGCCTTCTCATTACCGAAAATTTTGAATGTCGTAAATTTTGGAAAGACATTCATTCACATTATGTCTCTTGAAAGTAAATTATTACTTTTTTATACCAGATTCAATAAAAACTAGCTTCATAATAACAACAAGGACTAATTTTAACTTTATTTAAAAAAAAAAAATAAAAAATAAAAAATAAAAAAAAAAATAAAAAAAAATTATAGAACAAAATGAAGATAGTTCAACCGTAATTGACATGTATTACCTCCCTTGAAGACTCAAATTCCTCATTTGTTGTATTAAAAAAAATCAAGATTTATTGAAAGTACAATAGACTAACTATTTTTTATTGAAAGTATATAGACTAAATTTCAACATTTGAAAATATGGACCAAAATGAAATGAGTCCAACTTACAGGGACTAAAATAATATTTTAACCTTAAATAAATGAATAGAAGGAAGTTACAATTACAATAGGGCAGAGTAAGATGTATGATTTGATGTCCCTTGTATCATTGACAAAGCATAGCACCTTCGTGCAAAAGCTGAAACAAATTTTCATATGTAGATTCTTTGTAAATTGTAGCATTCTTTTCTATAGACTAAAAAAAAAAAAGGCTGTACAACAAAAACTCTAAGTACACCTCTCTCTTACTCTTCTTAGAGTTCCCTTTCATCGTGGGAATCCCCTTCCTTCCTTCATTCATTCTTTCTCCACACAAATTCTCAGGAGATTTAAGACACATATAATTTACACTTACATTTTAAGGTAGTCTTCTTTTGCTACAAAATTGAAACTTCCATATCACATCAATAATTACAAAGCAACTTACCTCCTCCTACACTCATTTAAGTAGAATTTCTATAGCTTCATTCATAGTTCCTCGTCTGATATTCTGTTTGACCAAATAATTTCGATTTCGAGTGTCCGAGAAGAGCCATCTTTGTCTCCGTCGTGATTTAGACTGAATAATCCACTGTACAATCCCTCGGTTACAATTTTGTCGATCTGGATGGTCACTCTTCCCAGAGTAGACTGCAAAGGGACCAACATTCTCAAATTAGAACAAAGGTAATGAAAGGTTGTTGCTTTAGGATGGTGCCCATTGGTTCTGAGGTTATGAGCAACAACTAAACAGAGCCCAATCAATTCAAATTACTCTTCTTTTACGTCCCATTGATGAAAATTAAAGAACAATTTTAATCAGCAAGGGAGGACTAGCATCAAAAATGTAAAAGAAGAACGAAAGAAATCAATAAACCTCTACAAATGTATTGAAAAACGATTAGTGTCAAAGTGCGGAGCAAAAGAAGGAAGGAAAAAGTTGAGATAAAATCAAATGGTCAATTCATCTTTCAGTAATAAATATTTGAGAAAACAATTTGATGAGCTCTTATCATCTCATACTACTACTACAGGAGGGATTATTACCTTCCCAAAAGTGCTTTTGCTTTTGCAGATGATGTGCAGCTTTTGCCCCTTTGGAGGCACATCAAATGCCCACGTAAATCCTTCTTTCCATTCAGGAGATGTACTGTGGCTAACAACCTGACCATGACCAGAAAAAAACTTTAGCTAATCCCCACAAATCAGAAGATAAAATTATGTAAATTCTAGTTTACTTTATAACTAGAACTGAGAATACAGCCACATTTGACTTGGGCATCACATGGAAACAAGAAAATAAAAGAATTAAGGGATAACAAGTATAAGCCAAACATATACTCGGAAGAAAAAAAATGGTTTTAAGAGAGTGAGTCCTAACATAGATTACTTACCTTCGTTTGTCGAGGAGGGCCGTTCCCGATAGACAATCGACAGAAAGCATTTGTACTTCCCATCGTCTGTTTTAGGTTGTTTCCGCGCTTAATAATAACAGTCAGACAACCTGGTAAGCAATGCAAAAGGCTATCTGCTCTGTCATGAAAACTAGGAGGGCAGGTTTTCATCAGCATTTGCAATATAGGAATAGCCTCAGCTGCAATCATAGCTTGAGACTTCGCAATGTCTATCGGCATGGTCGACCAGGAATGCTTTAGCAAACATAAGGTATCCAACACAGTTTCCTGAGCTGCCTCGTTACCAGATTTTAGAGCTCCGATCAGATGAGGTATGGAAAGAGTAGCTGCTTCAGAAATATGAAGTTTGGGAAAGTTGGTGAATATCACATTCAAGGTTCTTAAAACCTCTTCATTGATAGTTGCTGTAGACCACAATTCCCTCTCTAGTGCAGCTGCATAATAAAATATTCAATGTAACTCATTTTCAATATTAGAAACCAAAGGGAGAAAGGAATAAACTGAGAAAAAGATCAACATCCCCTTCAACATTACCAGATTTTTCCCGTCTTTCAAGAACTTGATCTCTAAACAGAATTGAGTGTAAAAGAAGATATAAAAAAGGAAAAAAGTTTCAAGACTTAAAACTTCCAGCATTAAACTACCTGTCAAAGATCTGATGAGCTCATTTGATACATATTCCTGTAATGTGTGATTAGAAAACAAGAATTTTATCAGCAATGCTGCTTGACCAGAAATTTCTGGACTTGGAGACAAAAGAAGCTCCTGAACAACCAATATTCCACCCGCCTCAGCAACTGCTCGCCTATTTGTTCTACTGTGCATGACAAAGTTTTGCAAAGCACAAATAGCCACCATTTTCATTTCTTCTGTTGCCTCATCTTCAAGCAAGCTTATTAAAGCACGACAGGCAGAAACAGAGTCACTGGCTCTTGCATGTCCTGCATGCTGCGACAGATCTCCCAGGGCCAAAGTTGCAAGAAGCTTGCCAGGCTGTGATCTGGTCTGTGGATCTAATAAATACTGTGATAAGGGTGCTATTGCATACTTGGAAACCTTCATCTCTCGCACCCTGACATTATTAAATAAAGTTTCAAGCAATCTTCCAGATGCTTCTTCACATTGATGAGATCTTAGAAGGTCCACCAATGCATCTATAGCACCAGCTTCCGCCATCTGTTCAGCACTTAACGTATCGTTACCTTCATGGTTAACTAAAGCACTGAGAGCCACCGTGATAGTGCTCTCCACAGTTGAATGCAACATTTTCACGAGAACATCCACAGGAACTTTAAAATAGTACTTGGCATTGAATCGCAAAACATTTGACAAAACCATGGCGGCTGACTCCCAGAGAGCATGAGGAGGCTGAGGGTCCTCTTGTATAATAACCTTCGAAAGCTCAAAAATGCCTCCAGCATCAGCAACAGACTTGGGCCAGCTAGTGGATATTTTTTCCAATGCCCTTATAGCTGTTTGCTGTAGATTCAATATTCCAATCCCAGCAAGCTGTACAAGCGGTACGACTGCATTTTTAGTTGTAATGTCTTGCTGGAAGTGCTCTTGTGCAAGAAGATGAGATAATAACTCTGTGCCAAGCTGCTGGACAGCACGGGATGGGGATTCAAGAAATGAAATCAGAGGCTCAATAACTTGGCTAGGAGTAAGTTTTAGAGTCAAAAGACTTTGCGGCTTCTCCAAAATATTTACAAGAGCTTGTAAGGCACTGTGCTGCCCCCACAGATTAAAATCTGGACGAAGCAAAACCAAAAAAAGAGGTTCCACAATTTTTGCAGCATCTGAACTCCTAGCAATTGCGTTACTATTTGTTAAAATGCGAAACAGTTCCGCCACTGAGGAGCAAAACGAACTAGGTGCATCTGGAAGTAACTCGAGGCAATTATCAATGACCCCAACTTTAACCATATCCATTTTGAGTTGAGTCCGATCTTTTCCCAACTTTATGAGAGAACAGATGCTAGCTTCAATCAATCTATAATTTGTTCCAGAGACCAAACTAACAAGGAGGTCCACAATGTCATAGGGTAAAGTGAGCTCTACTTGTTGTTCATCATCCAACAATCTTTCAAGTGCACATACCCCAGACTCTACTGCTGCACCTGAATCTGACTGCATCAGCAATATGAGTGGCTGTATGCATTCAGAGACAATTGGATTTGTTCTTACTTTAATATTACCAAACAGCACAAAACATAGTTCTGCGGCATTTGTCTTCAGCTCCAAGGATGACGAAGAAGTTAAAATTTTGCATAAATTGTCAAGCGGTGCTCCTTCCTCATCATTCAATAAATCTGCTTTTGAAAAAAGTCCTGAAGTCAATCTAATTAATGCAGCAAGAGCAGCACCTTGCTCACTTTCTGATGTGGCATTGAGCATGTCAACTAATGGATGGAAAGCCTGCTTGGCTAGCTCAGAATCTCTAATGTTATCACAGTCGAAAAGTTCAAAAAGGGCCCTTGCAGCGCTGAATCTTGCACTTCTTGACCCCAGACGTAGGACAGCTATAAGTTGATTCAAGGAACTGGCCGATGCCTCATAACGAATAAGATCAGGGTTGCTAAATAAAATTCTCAATAGATCAGATATTATGGCCTCTGTTGAGTCTTGAGGACTCAAAGACAGGTACTTTGTCAAAGCATCTACAGCTCCAGCTTCAGCCATCAATAATTTATTTGCATCACTTCCATCAGCAATGCGAGTCAAGAGCTGAACAGCAACAGGAGGAGCACCGGGTCTTTCTGGTAATGGTCTCAAAAGATCCACTAGAAGAGGTATAGTTTTGCGTGCAGTTGACCCAATTCTAACATCTTCAATTTCAAATAGACGCTCAAGAACAACTTGATCTGGTTTCCGTGTCAAAAAAAACTCATCTGCCAAAGTAACAAGGTTTGGCATATCCGACTCTACAAACCCAATCAGAGTAATCAACCCAGCAATTGCACCAGAATTTGCAATGGCAAGATTTACTCCTTTGCTACCATTACAAACAAGACTTGCCATTGCCTGTGCAGCAAAGAATTTATCATTCACCTCCTCAGATCTTACCAGAAAGGCAAGTGAAGGTATAATCCTCATGGTTGCAGGGGACGAGGCAACATTTGCATCTTGGAACAAGATGGCGAGGAGCAGGGCACTGATCCATATACCCTCCATATCCTCCAATTCTGCCTGTTACAATGATATTCACATATCAAAACTGTACGAATCCAGTCTAAAAGGAAAACATAGCGGCAAGACACTTCATGCTAAGTACGTGCACCACTCAGGCTAGGATAAATAGATTGTTGGTGTTGTTTATGATTAAAGCTCATCAAAACAGACATCCCATCACCATCTCCGGCAGATTTTAACATTCACTGCATACCCTAGCAATGATAATTTTGTTTAAAAGTTGTTCATTTTAAGTTGTTATTCTGACTCCACAGGAGATGATGGAACGGAAACTGGCAAAAACTATTTACAAGGAAATACATTTCCTTGAGAATTGTAGTTTTGGTTTAAAAGAGCTAAGAAGTTTAGATTTGATGTAAATGCAAGCATACCATTAGTATAAAATCAATTCTTCCGGAAAAGAAGGAAAAAGGAAGACTATAATATTCCTTAGATAAGCATATTTTCTCAAAGTTTGGGTACCATTGAAAGCAATAATAATAACTTCAGTTTTGAATGAATATAAAAAGTCTGCTCATCTACACAGTAACATCAGAAACACAGGAGGGAGAGAACAATTTGAAATAAATAATAATTTCTAAGGGGAGTGAACAATGTAAGTTAACAAATGACTTGCCTGTGAATTTGAAGTATAGCTACCAAGCTTGTCAGACAGGGCCTCAAGTCCTCCAGCTTCCAGAACAGCGACCTTGTTCTCCACATTAAAAGAAGCAATTATTGACAACAACCAGAGGGCAATAGTACCTCCCATGACTGTGGCTGGGTCAGGAGCATCGAACCTATCTCCTTCTAGGAAAGTAGTTCGTTTCATAAAACCTCTAGGGGTCCTAACTTCAATGTCTGAAGAGTAACAAGTAGAATTTTGCTTGATCAAACCCACTAAAGCATGTATAAGCGATTTAAGACATCCAGACAATTCTAGTGCTTCCACTGACTGCTGTTTATGCTCCTTCATAGCACAAATGAGTAATGCAGCCCCTCCTGACTTTACTTCTGGACTTGAAGAGTTTATTATTTTACTAGCAAGACAATTAAGTGATTTTGATCTTGCAACTAACAAATCACCTAAAATAACAGGTTGGTCTCCACACAGTCTTGACAAAATTTCTATCACCTTGTCCTGCTGCGGAGATGGTCCCTCAGCAAGACAGTATACAAGTGGTTCCAAGCTTGAAGGAACCTCAGCAAGGGTAGACCATGGTGCATAAGTCAAGCTAGCTCCTAGCTTGGTCCTAACTAAGAGTGAAATTACTTCTAAAGCATCTGCAACATTATCCCCATCCAGATCCATAGACCTTAAGGAGTCAACTAGAGCAAGGATAATGAAACGACACTGAGTTTCGCTTGCAAACACTTCACCCACTGGAAAATGGTTCAACAATTGATGAAGGGCTTGAGCTGCACTCTTCTTACCAACTGTAGTTCCTTCTCCCAGAACTCTCGTTAGAGCTGAGACAACATCTTCTGCCAGAGCTTCTGCAGCTATTTGAGGATCAGACAGAAGATTAGCCAGGGCAGCAACTGCAGTTTCGGCAGCATCAACAGAAGATGTTTTAGCCAACTTAATCAGGGGCTTGACGTCCCCTTCAGCAATATGGCACATCTTATTCGTCGCTTTAGTCTTGCTGGGCCGGGAGAGGGCAGCCAATGCCCGAGCTGATTGAGTGGCAACTTCAGTATTGCTGGCCAAGAGCTTCATGCAAGGAAGTACAATCTCATCAGTTGCAAGACTATCGGAAATATCTTGCCTTGTGTTAAGTAAGTCGGCTAGAACAGAAGCAGCATGGGCTTGAGTTTCTTCATTTGATGAGTTAAGAACTTGAACAAGTGTTCTCAGTCCTTTACTAGCTGCAGAATCTCTATGTACAAAATCCTCATACGGTGCCATAGTAAGCACGTGACCTAAAACTTGAATTATATTAGCCTTTTCTTTTGGAGAATCCCCTATGAGCATAGCTAATAGCTGATTTATAGTAGCAGAATCAGCAGTTTGGACAAGTTTAGAAAGTGCCATAGCTGAGGCTTCCTGGCCCCTTGATCCACCACTTTTTAAGAGCCATAAAAATGCTGGGATGGCACCTGCACTTTCAACACAGGCTCGAATATCTTCACTGTGGCAGCACAAATTCCACAGAATATGTGCTGCATCCTCCCTTGCCTTGTGGGAACCTGTCTCTAATAACTGAACCAACGGAGGAATTCCACCAGCAGCAGTGATAGCCCACTTGCTGTCATCTACCTGGTCAGTCAAGATTTCCAACAACTGAACAGCATACTCCTGGTGTTGCTCACTTGATAACCCAAGCAATGATATAAGTAACTGAACTCCTTCTCTCTTGCCAATGGCTTCCCAGATGTCAGCCCCATTGCAGCATAAGCTAGCCAGAGAGGGTATTAGGTACTCTTGCACATCAGGAACAGCAGTGGTTACAAGTCCAATAAGCACCTTTTTCGCTTCTGCGTGATTTAGACATTTTGAGAAATATATATTACCATATAGACTAGCCATAGCTTCAAGGACACGCTCCTGAACTAACTTATTATCTTGAGGCTTTAGTAGCGTTACAAGAATATCTTCTATCTTGGTAGCATTAAAGGGTTCCTCATCACAGGACTTCTCGAAAACCATTAGAGTGTATGCAAGTGCTCCAACTATATCAGCAACTGGTGCATAAAGGTGAGGGGACTGTGAAAGTTCTCCTAGATAAAGTATTAATGCAGACATCCCACCACAAAGATTGGACAGTGCTCGTGTTGCATGCTCCTGCAGAGACTGGCCATGCTTACCCTGCATACACTCTTTAGAAGGGGCAACTATTGCCTTGATAAGTACTGGAAGACCTTCCTCATCCACAATTGCTTTTTTGGCCCCAGTTGACTTTGATGAGAGAGCCTCCAGAGCATCAGCAGCACTTGCACGGACAGAAATATCATTTTTCTTACTTATAAGCCCAAGCAGAGCTTTCACAGCTCCAGATTCTATAACCTTAGCTATGCTATCACTGAAAGCCAACATTAGGCGTGCTAGAAGAGAAGCTGCATTTGACTGAACTGCAGCACTGTCAGAAGAGAGAAGATCAACAATGATATCCACTCCCCCAGCCTCGAGTGTGGCTTTCCAATAACTATCCTTGTCTCCGCAAAGATTTCTTAAAGATCCAGTAATGAATCCCTCTACAACTTTGTCCTGCCTATTGTTTGGATTTAGATGGTCCCATAAGGTGGGTATAACACCTTCTGTGACAAATATCTTCATACCAACACGATCATTCAAAAGCCCACTTGAAGAAACTTCATAGATTGCCTCAGCTGCTGCCTTTCTAGCCTCGACCGATTCAGATTTCAAGAGTGAGAGCAATGGCGGGATGCACCCACCAAGAAGCACTTTCAAGCGTAGTTCGTCATCTTTGCATAGAACACTTAAAGTTCTAGCAACATTAACTTTTGCCACAGAGGACCCACTTCTGAGGACATTGATGAACAATGGCATAGCTTGAGAATGAGAACCAATAATTGTTCTAGCATCCTTTTGTGTTCTAACAATTCCCAGAAGGCGTGCCGTAGCAAGTTCTTTTTCGTGTGACGAAGACATGCTTGCATGAAGTTGCTCAATAAGCTGAGCAACAGTAGCCATTGTAGTTTCTGGATCATCCATAGTTGCTGCTCCATTATTTTCCCTGATAATTGGAAATTATCCATGCTCAGTATCTTAAAACCACAAGGTTCATTTTAACAAGAACGAGATATATTTTACCAAGAGATGATAATCATCGCTTGCCTAAAGTTGAGGACAAATTAACTGGTTAAATTCCATTATTTATTTACTTTAACACAGTTTTGAGAGGATTATAAACATTGCGTGATTCTATTACCATATTTTCCATTAATAAGAGCAACTGTTACAAAAAGAAAAAAAAGAGGATAAATGAAGAAACCAAACCTACCGAGAGCTAGAAGTAGAAGGTGATTGGGAATCAATTTGTTCTGTGGCAGGGGACTTCGACATTTCATGAATTCACTGCCTCAGATTTCAGCCTGGTCGCCTGCAAGTTGAACCATAAAACCTCAAAACTTCTCAAATTATTTTCTACTGAAAGTACTAGTTACAACTTACAAGGCAGTGATAAACTCAAAAACGAGTTGAAACTACCAAATATCTATCAGAAATAACTCAAAATCCCAATTTCAAAATAGTACATGCACGCACTATTAAAGATCAAATAGTTAATCTTTTGTAATATCCCAAATCCAGAAATGTTAAAAGATTTTCTTTGTTCGATCTGAGTGACTGCCAATTGCAGAAAGCTACATCATACTTGCCAAAATTACACTTTAATAGCCATGCTTAACAATCTTGAACGTCAATAACTTCAGATCCGTAATTAGGCCATATGAACATCTCGACATTAAAAAGGAGAGCTTCAACTCGATAGCAATCAAAAATTTGCAGAACGGAGTTCGAGTGAAGAGATAACAAAACAAACGATTTAGCAAACAAAACAATAAGAAAAAAGAAATTAACTGAGACGAACCAAGTAGTCGAATAAGCAGATGCCCAAAAACTGGAGCTCGCTTCAAAACCTCAATTAACGCAGTACCCACCTCAATTCCATCTCCAAATAGCCCAAATAGCGCTACTTCTTCCAAAATCCAAAAAGGAAGCAACCAGCAAACTCAGTTGAGTGTGATCTTGAAGAAATCCACTGCAAAACCAGCAGCCGCAGCAAGCAGATCAAAGCTGAATCAGTAAAAGATCTTCAAATATGAGTAACCCAATTACTTAAAACGGGGAAAGGAAGACGAAATTGAGGAAAGTAAGGATTTAAAAAAGGGAAAATGAATAAAATAAAGTACGGAGATCGGATCAGAGGGTAGCGTCAGGAAATCTAGGGCAAGAAAAACGTCATTTTCGAAGTGGAAAAGGAATAAGAGAAATTGAAAATGTACCTCAATGTTGCGCTGGTGATGATGATGAACTTGGAATTTGGTATCTGTGAACAAACTGAATCAGAAAACAAAGAAGAAGAAGAAGAAGAAAAAACGGCAGCGAGAGAGAGAGAGAAAGAAGAAGTCTCAGTTCTCACAGTCTCAGTCTTTTCGCTTCCACTCCTCCATGTGTGATGTGTGCAGTTTTTTTTTTTTTTTTTTTTTTTTTGGGTATTCTTTTTAATTTTGTGAGAAAATAAATAAAAAAATGTAATTGTCATAAAAGCGCGGGTGATTGGGAATCGGTTGGAAGAGTTGAAAAAGCAAATGACAATAAGCCATTGCCCCACTTCCACACAACAAAATGAGTTCAAATTTAACAATTTAATGCAAATCTACTTAAAATCAATCAATTAAATACAAAATATTACTTCATACGTGATAGTTAACTACCGTGTATTCAATTTATTATTAACTACTAATGGTAGAGATTATTTATGAGATTTTATCAAACTAAGGACAGAGTTCTAACTTTTAAATCATATAGATTAAATTCTAACTTTTTCTTAAACTATATGTAGGGACTAAATTTGTAATTTAACCTAAAAATATATATATAATATGTTTCGTTACAATTTTATTTGTATCTCTATTTTTTTTTCTTTTTCACTTTAAGTAAAAAAAAATATGTACAACAGCATGCAATAATATATGTCTTAATCGTTAAGCTATATGTTGGCTTATCGATCTTTTAGAAAAATAAATATGTTGGTTTAAGTAAAAATATGTTGCCGGTACAATTAATAGAAATGCAATAGTGAATTTATCGTGTTTAGTGATTTTAAGAATGTGTGGTTGCTGCCAAACCGAGCATAGCTCAATTGGCATAAGATTGTGTCATTGACATGAGTTCAATTTCGGCATTAATTAAATATTTGCCAACAAGACATGTATCGCCTAGTGACCATGAGGTACTAGGTTCAATTTCCTACCCCAACATGTTGTAAAAAAAAAATGTGGTTGCTCTCTTTACCTTTTCATTATTTAGACCGTGCATAGTTAGAGATCAAAATCTTAGAAGAGGATGAATCCCCATTAAAATTTAATTTATTTTCCTCAAACTATTATAGGTGAAAATATATGTTATGACTTAAGTGAAGGAGGTCGACTCCCACAGGAGTCGGACAAAGCAAGGATGATCGACCCCGTAAGAGTCGGCCGAATAGAAACTAAACCGACTTCTTTGGTCGATTACGTAACAATAATATGTCGATCGTTCCATAAAGAGTAATTAACACATCATATTAGCAATGTCTATATAAAGAGAGGTTGATAGAATGAAAATAGTAAGAGAACATTCCATACAAAAATATTCTTTCCTTATCTAAGTTTTTGTCTTTCTAACTTGATCGAGAAATTGTTTTGAAGACAAATAGATTGTTGACCATATTTCGGTATCAATAGATACTAAAATTTTCACCTTTTCACTTCTTGTGTTTTTCATTTTTTATCTACAAAAACAACATAAAAAGTCGAATATGACAATTTTTTTTTTTTTTTTTTTTTTTTTAAATAAAAAGCATATATGTAATAATTGATTACTTTCCCAAATCAACTTTTTTTTTTTTTAAGAAACTCTCCAGATTTATGTTGTGAGTTAATTAGAGAGGAAGAAAATATTAAAAAATTATAAAATAAGAATTTAAGAGCAATGAAAAGAATAATGAAAAGGTAGAATAGGAAGGGAGCGTTTGTATGAGCTTTGCGTGCTATAAAATAAACTCTTGAATGGACAACGTCTACGGTCTACCATACAATAATATCATATTAATTGCCCAATTGACTAATAAATTATATCAATTATTTCCATTTGACCAATGTAAAAAAAAAACACTTTGCTTAGCATTGAATTTCATTATAGGCCAAAAATGGGTAATAGCCCAGCGGTTGTTATTAATTATTCCTACCTCTATTTGTTATACTAAAAATATATAATATATATTTTTTTTATTCACTGTATTTCTAAAATAAATAAATAACCCACTATATTGTTATTATTGTTATTATTTTTGTCCTAACCATCAAGATTGTTGATAAAATATAAATTGAACAACCCTTTTTTAAATTCTAACAATATGTGTGGGCGGAAATTTGAACTTCTAACCTCATGTTTTAATCAGTTGAACAATACTTAGGTTGACAATAAAATATCAATAATTAATTAAAATTTAATTGTCAAAATCATATACTATGGTTGTTTTTTAATGAAAAATACCAAAATACCCTCACACTACTCCTCTAAATTTTATCCACTCATTGGTTGTTGTTGGCGACCATCTCCGACAACTTTCGGTGATCACCTCCGGTCACCTTCGTCGATCTCCGATGGCCACTTCCGACGATACCTACGTCTGAACTCCGACAACGAACTTCAACCAACATCTGACGACGACCTCCTCGACAACCACCTACGGTTGATCGTCAGCAACTTTCGACGATATCAACTGTCGACGACTTCCGACAACTACTAACTACCCCACTCTTATTTCGTCACCGACCATCAACAATAGTCAACGTCGGTCGAAGTTTTTAAAATATAAATTTAAACTTATTAATTCATATTATTCTTTATAATAATTTGATATTAGGAGAAATATTTTGAATGTAAAACAAACCAAATAAATTTGTAGATAAAAATATTTTAGAAAATGTAATCAAATATATAAGTGTTTTAATTATAAATATTTAGTTAAAAAAATGCATTATTGAAGAATTTTTTTAATAGTGAAACCTTAAATTGTTCCTATTTTATTTATTTATTTATTTTTATCATTTTAGAAAACAAGAAAAAAGGTTTTTAAAATTTATAATTTTGGATACAGCATATTGACGTTTTTAAAATTAAAATAAAAAAATACTTTAAAATAGTTTAGTCAAATCAACATCGCTATCTCGCTATTTATATATTGATATATTGACTTTTTACAAAATATTTATTAAATAGACTCGTCGGCAAACATAATTTGAAACATTTATAATAAATTATGATAATTGAAATACAAAAAATCAAGATATATTAATATATATTTTTCTGGGGGCTAAGATATATTAATATTTACTTTAAAAACAAAATAAAAACACCCTATCCTCACAAAATGGACTTTTAATATTCCATTAAAACAAAAAAAAAAAAAAAAAAGAAAAAAAAAACCAATAATGATATTAGTTTGCAATCATAGTAATTTGTAGTAATGACAATATTTTTGGGTGGTGGCAATGAAATCAAGAATTAAAAGATAAAAAAGGAGGATAAATCATTGATAAGAACCACCCATGTGGTCAAGATTTAGTGGACCCTCCACAGATACCACCACATGATGTAAACCAAAAACCATTAACCATTGGATTTAAACACTTCAAATCTTAACACCTCTTAAGTAAGTCTCCTGTTGGCGTGGGAGGTGGCCTGAGTTCGATTATATTAGAAACAAACTTCTTTCAGTTGTGCAATTTATTTGAGGGGTGAGTGAGAAAGTAGCAGAGGTTTGTATGGTAGTTGCGGACGCGTGTGTGAGATTCTCTCGTGCTTTCAGGGAGCGTTGTTGCTTCATCCATAAAAAGGAGAATGTGCTTGCACATGAGCTAGCGCAGATAGCTTTGGGCCTTCGACAGCGTGTGATTTGGGTGGAACATGTGTATTGAATCTTCTTGTTTACGTGATTTGATTGTGGTTTAACTTGTATTGATTAATGAGCTTTGCTAAAAAAAAAAAAAAAACCTCTTTAGTAGAAAAGGCTTGAATACTGTTTTCCAATTTTGTAGTCCAAATCCGATCAATTTTAAAAATAATCTTATTTTGTTTTGAGTATATCAAGATTTTGAATTTATAATTTTAAAATTCAAAATTATATTTAAAAAAAAAAATATAAAAATATAAATTTTCATGGGAAATTGTAGTAAATGACAATTTAAGACTTATTGTTTGCAAATATAGCATGTTTTTAAAAAATTTGCGGATATAGCAATTTCTATCGCTGATATCTTATGTTATTTTTTATAGATTTTCGTCAGTGATAATAGTCTATCAGAGATAATAGTCTATCACTGATAGAAGTCTATCAGTGATATAATAAAGTCTATCAGTGATAGAAACGAGTTTTTTTGCCATATTTGCAAAACATTTTAAAGTTTGCTAAATTTGCAATTAGTTTGGGCCTGATTGCTATTTGTGCAACCAGCCCAATTTTCATATTATAAACTCAATTTATTTTTGTTAAATTTATATATGTTTAATATAATATAATTTGATCAATTTTAAAAATAATCTTATTTTGTTTTGAGTCAAGATTTTGAATTTTGAATTTTAAAATTCAAAATTATATTTAAAAAAATATATATAAAAATATAAATTTTCATATTATAAACTCAAATTATTTTTGTTAAATTTATATATGTTTAATATAATATGTAATATACTATATCATATTGTAAAATAATAATTATATAAAATTTATAACATAGAATATATTCATAAATTAATTAATAATAATTTATATTCAACTTAATATTAAGTTGATAAGTATTATGGTTTAAATTTTTTTATCAAACACATTTTGAAGAATTAGTCAAATTGAAATTCAATTTCTAAATATGCTATTAAATACATTTCATTGAATCTTTCCTTTTTAAATTCCTATTTTAATGAAGTACAATTATGTTTTCATTGAACAACTCTTGGTAAAGGTATACAACTTTATGTAAATTGAGATATGTTTCATTTAACAAAAACTATATTTCTTAAAATACAACAATTCATTGTTTGGTTGGTAATATAGTTGTATTTTTAATATTTATGACTGTTAGGAGGTTGATTTTGTAAAAAAAAAAAAAAAAAAAAAAAAAAAAAATGTCAAACCGAGCATAGCTCAATTGGCATAGGGTTGAGCCAGTGACCAAAAGGTCATGGGTTCAATCCCCGCATTAATTAAACTACCTTTGCAAAAAAAAAAAAAGAGAAAAAAAAAATCATGGTAATCAAAACAGTTTTACTTCAAAAATAAAAGAGATGGAGGGAGGGAGCTATATTTGGTTATTGTTTAGAAAATACATATTTTTGTAAATATGTCAATTTTATCTCTAATAATCACTTATAACAATTTTTTTTTTTATAAGTGTGGTACTTGGTAGTCATTAATTTTTACCATATTTACATAATGTTTTATATTTGTCATTACTCTAGGTCTAATTATTATTTATGTAACCAATTCTGATTTAAAATTACTAATTTACATTTATAAGAAAGGATATAACTATTTTTTATTTTTATTGCAGTAGTATTTTAATTAATGTGAGGATTGAACTCATGACCTCTTAGTCAAGAGCACAGCTTTATGTCAATTAAGCTATGTTCGGTTTGACATTATTTTTTTTTTAAGTAATAACTATTTTTTTTTTTACAATATGGAGAAGGGGGATTCGAACCTGAGACATTTTGTGCATAATTCATACATTATGTCGGTTGACTATGCTCTTAGGGAAGTAATAACTATTTCAATTTAGTTCTTATATGAATAAAATCTCAATTAATGATTAATATGAGACATGTACTCGTCTCATCCTCTTGAAGTCGAAAATTCAAATTCTCACATCCTACATTTGTTGTATTAAAAAAATTCAAATAATTATTTCTAAAAAGTTTTTTTTTTTTTTTTTTTTTAAGTACAATTACAAGTTGAATTTTAATAGACTACAATTAACATCCACATTAATATAAATACGAGTTTAGTTGATTTGATCGAAATTGAATGTAGATCCCTAAATATAGTTAGACAGCATAATGAATCCACAGCAAATTAAGTACAAAAGAGTTGAGAAATATTCCCTAAACAAAACAGCTTGTATTGAAAAACGTGAAGTATCTGCTATGCTAAACTCTAAACCTATAAAAAAATAAATATATATGTTATTAGACATAAGGTACGATAGTGTTATTTCAAACAAAATAAAATAATAATAATTTTTTAAAAAAAGTACAGATAGTGAATGTACAAATGTAACAGTTCCATCAGCAGGTTTTTTTTTTTTTTTTTTTTTTTTTTTTTTTTTGTAGATCTCTGAAACTGAATTAACATTTTGAATATTTGAGAATCCCAAGAGCACATGTCAATGTTGGACAACCATCCACCTTAATAAATTTATTCCCTATATATTAAATTACTTTTGACCACATCCAATATCTAACAATACAAATAAATAATAATCAAAAAATAAAACCCTCCTTTAAGTTTTTAGTTTAAATTTTGTTCATTTACCCATTTTATATTATATGGATATTGTTTATTTTAAAGAATTTCAACACACGTTTTTTTATCACCCATGTAAAAATCACTTGCATTTAAGTATTCAAATAATAACATTTATTTCTTCTTCTTAAAAAAAGAAAAAAAACTAAAGTTGCCAAGTACCATTTTTCTCTCGTTTTCAATTATTTTGGTTAAAATTGAATTCTCATTTTTTTTTAATCTTAAATGATTCATTAGTTGCCAACAAGAAGATAGTTCAATAACATGATTTGAGGTCCTAGTTCAATTCTTCACCCCAACATGTGGTAAAAAATAATAATTCATTGGTTGACATTTTTTAAATTTTCACAAATTTGCTAAAAAAATCTTAATACTTACCAACACTCTAATGAACTCATACAAGATAATTCAAATCTCACATCTACAAAGACTTGCAGTCAAATAGTCGAGTTATATTTAAGACTACACCAGCCATTAAAACTTCGAGATCGAATCTCGACCATCGACCGACCCAAGAATACAAAGATAAAAGATAGCTTTTTTTTTCCCCTTGTGGATATTATTTCACTAGGATAATAAAAAGGGGTAAGAAACAAAAGGGAATGAAGCAAAATGGAGAAAAAATAATTAGAAGAAACCAAACATGGAGAGGGAAGAGGGGCCTTTGATTTTCAGAAAGGGATGTCCTGTCGACTGTCGACTGTCCCCCCAATCGTATTGAACAGTGTGGGCCCCAATTAAGCTGAGTCCTTGTTTTGCAAAACGGCATCGTTTCCCTTTCAACTGCGACATTTCCTCCCTACAGTCTCCACATTGGAATTTTCCCTAAACCATACATCTATCAATGTTTTTCCTTTTTGTTTTCTTTTTGTTTTTTTGGTTTTTTTTGAAAATGTTATGTTCTCTCTATTTTGTTATAATTTCTTCTAATTTATGAGTGTGTTGTTGAATGAATTACTCATTATTATAATATATTTTTAGTTTGTGTCCGTTTTATTAGACAATTGAGGGTAGTTTGTTAAAGTAGCAACTATTCAAGAGCTGAAAAATAAAACAACAATAAATATATATAAATTAGTGAATAAAGATGTGTTTTTGTCAAATTCAGACGAATCTCTCTATATATCTAACTTATATCTCAACACTTGTTAACAGTTTTCGACCATATTAAGTCTAAGATTTGAATCTCCCACTCCAAGTTGTATTAAAAATATATATAGAAAAATAACAAAATAGGGTTTAAATGATTCATTCATATAAAAATTTAAAATATCTATTTTTAATTTTTATTTTGTAAAGAGAGTTAAAATATATATTAATTGTTAAAATTGTAATAAAAAAAAATAGCTCGAACAAGAATGCCACGGAAACATAGGAGCAAAACCCTCGTGTGGCCACCAATCCATATAGCATATTGGGCCTTTTGGGCCTATTCGCACCTATAATATGACATGCGAAAATGGGCTCTTATGTTTGAAAAGAGAATTAGGGAGAAATGACACAAATCTTCTAAAAAAATATCTCCATAATTCCAAAAATATAATTACCAACTAGACCTATTAATATAATCTTTTTATTTTTTAAAAATATTAATTAATTTAGAAATATGAAAAAGAAAAAAATTGATTGAAGGATGTTTAATGATCAAAGTCTTGTGGTGCCTTATTATGTTTATTTGAATATGGAACATTCCATATTCATGATTTTAAATTATATTTAAAAGAACAAAAAAAAAAATGGAAGTTTTTTTTCTTCACAAAATAGGAAGTTAAAAATGCCATTCACGCAAAAGCTTCGACCAAAGAGTCGGGAATTTCTCAAAAAATGTTGAAACATAAAAAAAAAAAAAAATGTTACAATTTAGAATATGGATTAACTTTGATATTTCTGGAATATTAAAGTCAAATTGATAGTGTTTCTACCCAAGTCAAATTACTATAAATGGCGACTATTAATAAACAATATAAATTATTAAGTTCAAATTTGTATTTTAAAAACTATGACCCACAATGACTATTATTGATAGTCAGTGATGAGGTAAGAGTGGTTGTCTTTAGTAGATGTCAAAGATTGGCAGAGGTCAAAGGTGTCGTCGAGACGACGGTCGACTGGAGTTTCCACCGGAGGTTGGTGGCAGTGGAAGTCGGTCGGAGGTGTTTCCGATGACCGGTCGAAGGTGTCGCTGGAGATTGACGACAATGGCCAGAGGTGATGTCAGAGATTGGTCGGAAGTGGACACCGGAGATCGATGGCGGTGGCTGAAGGAGTTTGCCGAAGATGAGCAGTGGTGGTTGTTGAGGATCCCACATTGAAAAGATGAAGAGACCTCACTCAGAATATAACATCTATGGGCTACTCCTCCTATCACCAATTGGTTTTAGGATGAAACCTCACTCATAATATAACATCTATGGGCTACTTCTCCTATCACCAGTTGGTTTTATGATGAAACCTCACTCAGAATATAACATCTATGGGCTACTCCTCCTATCACCAATTGGTTGGTTTTAGGATGGAACCTGGTAGTGGTCGCCAACGACAACCATGAGGGAAGAATTTAAAGATTTAAAGAGAGAGGTCACAAGTTTGATTCCCCACCCTATATCTTGTAATAAAAAAATTGATACATTAATTTAAAAATTAATAGATCTAAACTTTAAAATTGTCTAATAAATTTTTAAACATTGAAGTTGTTTAAAAAAAATGATGTATTATATAACAAAATATTTGTTTGCATCTTAAAAAAAAACACCATCTTTCAATGTTGTATACAGTAAATAAGTGGATTAAAAAGCTGAATAGATCATCGTTTAAAAAAAAATAGAAATTTAAAAAGGCTTATTAGACAATTGACACTGTAATTCATCAAGATTTTATGCAATTCTGTGCGTTGCATTCTGATTAGTCTCAAGTAAAAAACGAAGTATATCATCAATTTGAATGTCATGATCATATAATTAATTAGGAAATTTGTACTGAAAGAATGTAATAATGATTTTTTAAGTTGTACAGTAATAATAGACATTATACAATTACTTTTATTTATAAAACACATTTGACATACATGCCGTTATTTTTGTTTCTGTGAATTTTATTTTTATTAGTTTATTAACAAAACTCATACTTATTATTGCGTACTAATTTGATATCTTAACTTGTAAGCAAATTGTTGACTCAAAAAGAAATGCGAATATTCAGAAACAACAGGTATTAAAAACGTTTCTCGATTGAGTGGCACGTTTGACACAATATATACATCGACAACACACGTGCTAAAATCGCTCATCGCTCATCGCTACAAAATACAAAATACAACTCGGCTCCGACGACGAAACCACCGTTGAATCGGAAGGCTTTTTCAAAACCGAAACCGGCGTTGTTGTTGGATTTGATCATTTCAAAACGGCTTCTGAAGATACATGAACATATCCTGCAACGGCGACATCTGATTTAGCGTCGGAAATTGAGAACAAAACGCGTTCTCCACTGAAGCGTCCATGTAATTGTACGGAGATTTCGATCTCGGCTGGCTCTGTACCTCGCACGTGAACTCCGACGACACCACGTGATCCGAACAGCTCGAATCCGTGTGAAGTCGAGGGACGGAATCCGACGGCTCGAAGTACATGTAGTCGTTCACCACGCCGGACGACGGGATTCGCCCGGAAAATGCTCTGTCGTTCAGAATTTCCGGCTTCTCCTCGAATTCTTGATCTATGAATCCTCCGATTTCCGGCGGATTCATTGAAATCTGTTGCTGTTGCTGCTGTTTGTTGATTCCGCCTTTTTTGTTGTATATGCGGCAGAGTACCCAATCGTCTAGCTGCAAAATTAGACGTTTTTATTAATTTGGGTTTTAAAATTCTTCCAAATTTGTGGTCGTAATTCGTTTATCTTTTGTACAACGGATTACAAGGAATCTTTTTCCTTAATCAGTAACTAAATATTAAAATAAGCCATATTGATTTGATTAGAAAGTATTGATTAAAAACAAAAAACTTGTTTTAAACCTTCGAATTCGAATTTGTATTAATTGATTAAGACACAAAGCTAATAGGGTTTAGAAATTTAAAAGGGTAATTTAAAAAAAAAAATCGACCATTCTAGTCTTAATTTAATTAAAATAAAAAGAGGAGACGATAAAAAAATTTAGAAAAAAAAAGTTGAACAATATGAAGTGGTGAGTGAGAATATACCCTTAGATTATTCTTCTTGCGAGCCGAGCGGTCCACGTCAGCGAGCCGGTACTCGTGCATGATCCAATTGGTTTTCTCTCCCTTGGGAGCTTTCCCAGTGTAAAACACCAAAGCCTTCTTAATCCCGACCGGCTTCGGCCGCCCTATCGGTTTATCAGCTCCGGTCGCCTTCCAGTACCCACTTCCGGCCGAACGGTTCGGTCTCGAACCGTTCGGGTATTTCCGGTCCCTTGGCGAGAAGAAATACCACTCCTTCTCTCCGTACCTAGCCTTTCCTGTAATAATAATAATAATAATCAAATTCCGATCTCGAAATCGATTAATACAAATTAATTCCCTTCGAATTTGTAAGAAAAATTACCAGGCAATTCCCAAGGGTCGTATTTATAGAGATCAATTTCGGCTATAATCGGCACCGATATCGGCTGCGACGCGCATTTTCGACACAGGTAATGCATCACGAGCTCGTCGTCCGTTGGATGAAATCTGAATCCCGGCGGCAATTGTAAATCTACGGCCATAATTCTTCTTCTCTCTGCTTCTGTTTTTCTTTTTCTTTTTTTTTCTCTCTGCGGCGCTTGAAACTTAATACGCAAGAGAAAGAGGCGGGTTTTATAGAGGGAAAAAAGAGACACGTGTACTGATCATAACACAGTTTCTAGAAGACACGTGGGCGGTAAAGAATTTTCCCGTGGTCCCATGCGTGCCACGTGGCAAAAGAGAAAGTAGGGCGCGTGCGTGGCCGTGGGAAGTGATTTGGTCATTACTTACGATATTTGTTTTGGACTGTAGCGATTGCCACGTCATCCGGGTCGGGTTGTTTTGGGGACCGCTTTTGTGAGTTCGGTAGGATTACGAAAAGATCACGGGTTAAGTCGGCCGGTTGTTTTAACGGTGGATTTGCATGACACGTCAGCCATAATTTACACGTGGTCTATTGCTGTTGGATTAAATTTTATCCAGTATAGTAATGATACAAATTATTTGAATTGTTTTTTTAGGTTAGGTTTCTATTTATATTAATTATTGATGATATATATACCTAAATATATTATTGTTCGTGTAGTTCTTTTAGTGAAGCAACGTAGAGTATCAATCATTTTCCACTTAGAAAATTACAGATATTTAATTTCCATTTTGAGGATAATTTTTACTTTATTTTTTGTTCAACCTAAGTTTACTTGGTATAGATTTGGATTTATTTTACACTTAGTCCTTTTTAGTTAAAACGATAATCATTTGTTTTGCTTTCTCATCTTAAATAAATACGTTTAGTTTAATGGGAAGAAAATTAAATATTTATTTTTAACTTTAAATTGAATATTTATTTTTAGAAAAAGTCTTAGGATGGTATAAGCTCCAAATGGACAGAGTCAGAAATAAGTCTGAAGCCAACCCCACTTTATAGGATCATACCAATCTAGGGCCCAACACTGCACCCCATATGACAGATGAATCTGAGCCAATCTACGAGAAGTCATCTTAGGTCAAACCTAAGAGAAAAAGACTGAACCCCATATGACAGATGAATCTGAATCAATCTACGAGGAGTCATCCTAGGTCAAACCTAAGAGAAAAAGACTGCACCCATATGACAGAAGAATCTGAACCAATCTACGAGGAGTCATCCTACCTAAGAGAAAAAGACTGCACCCCATATGACAGATGAATCTGAACCAATCTACGAGGTGTCATCCTAAGGTCAAACCTAAGAGAAAAAGAAAATACCCAAAAATGATTATGAATATTTCTCAATTCCAAGGGATAAAGTAAATTCATTCTAGTGTACTCACTCAAACCTAAAGTTTACTACTAAATTTTGATATTGACTTAAGCACCAGATTCATTGTGGCAGACACCACCGATGTTTTATAATCTTTATGTTGTAGGTCATTTCGTCCCTCAAAGTCTACAAATTCTACGGTTGAAGTCACGTGAAGGTTAAATAACATTCTCATAACTCAAATGACAATATTCTGTCCAAATTTTGACATCAACATATTAAATAACCTATAATGCTCACGAGGTCAAGTACCCACATATTATTAAACATCAATAAATAAATAAAAAGGAGGAGAAATCATTGAGGCTAATTTCCTCTCACGGACTATATATCAATCATCACTTAAATTGTGAATGAGATGATTAGATAATTTATAAACTATGAGCACGTGTATCTTAAATTCAAATCTCCCTCCCGATCAACACTAGAAAAAAAAAAAAAAAAAAAAACCTCATTTTTGTTTAAGGTTTTTTTTACATTAATTGATTACTGTTTTCCTAATAGCTTACAAATTTGTCAAAAAAAAAAAAAAAAAAAAAAAAAAAAAAAAAACCTTTTTTTAATTACACACGACAAAAACCTGTGGGGGAAGTATACTGAAAACAGAAAAATAAAAGAGATAACGCGTGGAATTGCGAGAGCCTTACGTGGCAAAATCGATATCGCTTTCGGTGGCCGTTGCATGCATTATTTTTGTCTTTGCCGGAAAAATCATTCCAATAAGTAAACGACCAATGAGATCTCGCCACGTAACAACCTCTTTTACCAAGTGGTGGTGACAAACACCATATCAACCACGAGATAAATGCGAATCTCTTTTTTCTATTTCCTCGTGATCGACACGTGGCCGGTGATGGGATGACGGTGACCTGCACAATTTGCCGGTGACAGTGATCCAATCACGAACACCCTTTTGTCGTGTACCTAATTCAAACTTGCAATTCTGCCGTAATCGTGGCAAGATCTCATTGGTCTTTGACATTAATAAAAAATTGTATTTTCCGTACAACTAGAAGGTGACTTGTCACGATATGTTGTTACATGTTGATATCACTTTTGGTGTTTTTAAATCTTATTAAATTGATTTTTTATTATTTTTTATTTTGTTAAATGGGTGATGATGCACCCGACTCATGTGATTATATTATATACTTGGAATTTTATATGCTTTTGTATTAAGTTAAGTAATAATTAATGATCATAATAGGTTTTTTGAAATTTCATGTGAAGAACCCAATTTCGAATTTATAATTGTTTTTTTTTTAAATAAAAAATTTATTGTATTGATTTGGGTGGTTTCATACTTATTTGATGAATAATTCATTTATAGGATTAAATTAAGTATTTATAATAATTGAGAAAGAGAATTCTTAGTTCTGAATATGGATTGAATTAGAGATAAGATCGAACGACAATCTTTCCTCTATCGCTTATTTTATTATTGTGATTTGGTAAAATAATATAAATCACATGGTATATGTTATTGACATACTTTATTTATACGAACTAATCAATTCGAAAAAGTAAAAAGGTATTGGCTCTAGGAATTCATCATTAGCTAATTACAATATTATAGTAAAAAGGTATTGGCTTTAGGAATCCATCATTAGCTAATTACAATATTATAGTCTTATTTTGTCGTAAATTTTAATTAATAGTATTATTATAAATAAACGAGTAACTTGCAACTTCATCTATAAAAAAATAAAAATAAAACATTTGACTCATTCCCCATTTTTGTTTAGAAAACAAAAGAAAACGAATATTTGGACATTCTTGAAGGCAATCAAATGAGATTAGGTAATAAAAAAAAGAGTCAAAACTTGAACCAATGAGATTTGACGATGACCTCAACTTGGCTTCAAAAGGTTTGTTTTGATTAAAAAAAATGACACAATGGGGAATATAATATGAGAAGAGAAGATTAGCCAAATTAGTGGACGTGAGGATATGTTACGTTTCCAAGCTAATATCAATTTTAATATATACAATTATTACAATCATTTTGTCGTTATTATTATTATTATTATTATTATTTTATTTCATTTTCGTAAGTGTTTTTTTTTTTTTCGTTTATGCGTATTTTGATTAATCTCACATATGAGACCGTCTTACCCTACAATATTTAGCCGTTAATTTGAACATAACTCTATTCATCGTAACATTATATTAGCAATCAAAATATTAAATGTTCAAATATTTGTCATGAGATTACAAATATTAATTAAATGTTCTGATTCAACTTAATTGCTTTAGAAATTGTCTTTCTACTTGCTCTTTCTTCCTCTTCAAACTCGGATGTTCGTTTATAATATAATGCACGATATTATATTATTATATTATTTGAATTCACACAATATAGGGTAAATTTAGGGTGTGTTTGGATGAACAACTAAAACAATATTTTTCAAAGAATGCATTTTTTTAAAAACATTTTTTCTAGAAATGTTTATAATCAAAACACTCATGTGTTTGGTTACATTTTCTCAAAAGTGTTTATTTATCTAGTGTGTTTGATTTCCTATACCCTAAAAGTGTTTCTCTTAATGTCAAGTTACTATAAAGGAAAATTATTAAAAAATAATATGAATTAATAAATTTAAATATATATTTGCCAATTTAACTAACAAATCAAGTTGAGCTCAATTGACATAAGATTATGCCTTTGACTAAGGAGTTGAGGTTCAATCCATCCATCTCGCATTAATTTCAATATTTTCTCAAAAACAAAAAAAAAAAGTTTAAATTTGTATTTTAAAAATTATGACCGTTTACTATTGATTGTCAGACGACTTTGCCGGTGAGGGGCGATGGTCGGAGTGGGGCGATGATCAGAGGAGGTTGGTGGGCGGCAGTTGTCGGACGACGTCGCCGGTGAGGGGCGATGATGAGAAGGTTGGTGGGTGGAGAAAATTTAAAGAAGTAGTGTGAGAGTATTTTAGTAATTTTAATAGAATATGAGAATTAGATAGGTTTTTAATTAAACACCAAAAAACGGTAGTTATTTTTCTTTCCAACTAATAATTTCGTTTATCGTCAACATGAACATAGTTCAATTGACACAAAATGTCATTCGACTAAAAAATTAGAGGTTCGAATCTCTCACTTTACATATTGTCTCCCTTCTCCTCAAAAAATAAATTACATCATACAAATAAATGCGTCAAGAAGATAACTATAAATACTATTAGACTTATTAGGCTTGTATAATGAAGTATGCTACACTTTGTGGACTTTTTTTTTTTGACTTAAAAAACAATAATTAGATGCATGAATGTAACACAAAAAGTTAGGTAACAAATAAGTCTACAAACACATGTATAGATTATTTTTGTAGTGGATAAAATAATAAAAAGGTGCAAGCTTGCAATGTCATCCTAAAAACCCTTTTTTTTTTTTTTTTTGAAAAATCATCCTAAAAACCCTTAGAATCTATCTATTCACCTAATTCTATTAATTCCATCTCTCTCTTTTTTTGTTACTTTTTTTCACAGTCAATTTGGTCAATTCCATTTTCCAACCCACTTTCTAAAATTAAAATATCATACTTATTACTCTCCATTTTTTCACCTAAAGGAGTATTCAACATTTATTAATAATCCAATTACATATTTTTTTTAAAAAAATGGGTCCTTTTTTTTGGTAATTTTCCTTAAAAAACACACACATATATTCTAACTATTTATCCAAAGTTATAACCTAGTGAATTATGTCTCAATTTGATAAAATTCATTCTGTTGGTTGTGGTTGGTGGGTTGAATAAACTTTCCCAATTATTTATTAATTTTCATGCCTAGTTGATTATTAAAATATTTAAATTACGTTTGCTCAAGCTCACTACATAATTTAATTATTATTAGGCGGTTTCGAGTTTTTGTATTGTATGCAAAAATATGTTTTTTTTATTTTTATAATCAACGATGGAAATTTATGGATTACGACATTCTTTTAGACATTTTGAGTGTTTGAATTCATACCTCATTATTGTATATAATTGTTTTTAAAAAAACATCGTAATCTACAAATTTACACCGTTCATTAAAACAAAAACACTTATAAAAAAATACTTGTTTTTGTATGATATACAAAAACTCGAAACCGCCTAACAATAATTAAAAAAAAAAAGTAGTTGAGCAAACGTAATAGAAAAAAATATTTTAATAATCAAGTAGGCATGACAAAAATAATAAATAATTGTGGAAGTTCATTGAACCCAAACCACAAACCAAGATATTTTATCAATTTGAAAACATAATATTTTATCAATTTGAAAACATAATTTAAGTAAGTTAGAATGGTCAAAACACTTGACTTGCAAAGAGGAAGGAAATTTCTTGGTAATTTTCCTTACCAAAAAAGAGTAATACTTGGTCTTGGGCTACACCCTCGCACCATTCTTTTATATTTAACTTTCAAATTTTTATTTGAAAATATGTTTTTTCCTTCAATTTAAGATTAATATTTAGAGTTTTAGATTTTTTTTTTCAACATTATTTTAATTAATACGATGTTTGAATTCATGACCTCTTAGTTACAGACACAATCTTACGTCAATTGAATTATGTTCGGTTTGACATAGTTTTAGATTTAATATTTAGGGTTTATTAACATTTAAGGAAAATCCTAAACCCTAGACCATAATTCTTAAATACTAAAAAAAATTGCTTTGTCATGTGACAACCTATGGTTATGCCACGTGTCAGATTGTAGAGGGTTGTTGTCTGATCCGCGCCATAGATATACTTTTTTTTTTTTTTGGTGGAACGGGTGGAGATCTTAAATTCTTCGCTGGTAAACAGGCCTCCACTGAAAATAAGAACTTCCGGTTCTGGATGGAATTGGAAAACCAGTTCCAACAACTATTTTCACCGACGAAGGGTTCATGTAGGTGGAGGCCAGACTGCTTGGTTCGAGGACCCGTTGGTCAAAGGAAAAGGAAGGTCCTGATGCCGAGACGGAGCCGTATGACAGAAGAGTGAGATACTCTATAACTCCGGGAGCGAGACCCTAAAAAAAGTTCAAGAAGCTATGAATAGTGGTAAACTTTGAAAAGAAAGAACAGTCACGATTGCGTAATATAAATTTATCGGCCTCGTCATCGAAAGCCGCTTATCCATCAATTATTACTCTTTTTTGGTCAGGAAAATTACCAAGAAATTTCTTTCCTCTTTGCAAGTCAAGTGTTTTGACCAAAACTCAGCCATCACCGATGAATGTTTGAGGCTGCTAAATTAAGTTGCTTCATCATAAAAAGAAAGTAGGAAAAAACTAGGACTATGAAACGTTTATTAGAAGGAAAGATTTTTCTTTTTCTTTTGGTTTTTTAGGAGAAAAATTGTTATATTCCAAAATTATATTTTTGAAACATGAATAATCTTTTTAGGGGAAGAAAGTAGGAATACTTTATGGATTGGGTTGAAATAAAAGTCGTTTAAAACAAACTCTATTATTGAGATTCTAAACTTATCCGATCTAATGACCTAATGATTTAGATGATTGATTTATGCTACGTACTTGTTAAAGTTACTAAAAAAAAAAAAAAAAGTTAATTATTTAAAGATGGAGTCTCATATCAAGTTAATCACCATGAGCGTCACTAAATTAGTTATGACATATATAATAGGTTCGAACCCACCACACTCCACATATTGTTGAACTAAAAAAAAATAAAAAAAAATTGACAACCTATGCAATTCAACTCTTTAATGCATTATATTGCTGACCAAAAAATTAAATGTTCGAATCTCCATCCCAACACATTGTTGAACACTTTTTTTTTAGTTTTTTTTTTTATAAAAAAACAGTTGGGATGTAAATAAAAACATCAGAGTTATTGAGTGCATGGAATAAAAAAAGATCGATGATAACCATTTGATTTTTTAAAATTGTGCTTGTTCTTCACAATTATTTTCATATTTATTAAGAAAACCTTTGAATTCGTAGTAAAATTCCAAAAATAAAAATCAATTTTTATAAAAAAAATTACTTGCCCGGTTCGATAACCATTTAGTTTTTGAAAATTAAGCTTATAACACTACTTCGATCTAAATTTCTTTGTTTTGTTATCTACCTTTTTACCAGTGTTTTCAAAATTCAAGCTAAATTTTGAAAACTAACACTACTTCCATCTAAGTTTCTTTATTTTGTTATCTACCTTTTTACTAGTGTTTTCAAAATTCAAGCTAAATTTTAAAAATTAAAAAAATAAATTTTAAAAAACTTATCTTTGTTTTTTTTGTATTTAACTTAGAATTAAAATATTTTCTTCAAAAAGATGAAAATCATTGTAAAGAAATTTTAGAAAACGAGCACAATTTTCAAAAACCAAAATTTCAAATTCAAAATCCAAATAGTTACTATTTAGGTTTTAGTTTTCAAAATTTAGCTTAAATTTTGAAAATATTTATAAAAAAATAAAACAAAGGCATCTCCAACTATTATAAACTTAAATTTCAAAAATGAAAAAACAAATGATTATCAAATCAGGTCTAATATATACAATTTTTTAAGAAAATTTGATTTCCGACAAAATTTAAACATCAAAACAATCCAATTACAAGCCACTGCGAATTGTTTTAAAAAAGTCATAAAGCTTGTTCGGACTGGATCGGTTGTATCTAATTAAGTGAGGACCACAAATATTAAGTAAATAGAGTACGCTTTGACTGATGCTTATATTACTGTCAAATTGTGCTCGAAAAAGTAAAAATAACTTCACATCCAAAAACGTCTATTCAATCTTTAACACATTAATATTCTATTTAAATTTTCAAATCTAATAATATATACTACATATAACATAAATGCATAGTGAATTATTTAACAAATAAACTTGAACATAGACCAACCCTCGATGTAAATGAATATTGTTCTACACACATGATTCGAACTGTTGAAAACACAAAATACTTGAAATTTGAGGAACCTCTTAGACAAGTACAAACCCATAAAAAAAAAAATATATGATTTAAGGGAGGTTTGAGAGTGATTTTGAAATGGTTAAAATCACTTTTGTAAAATCACTCTAAAAAAAAGCTTCAAGTTGATTTTGAACCCGACAAAAGTAACTTTTTAGTGAATTCAAAATAATCTCTCAAACATACACTTAAACCGAGAAAAACAACACTCGGTCTCTTGGACCAAATGGCAATAATATAATATGACAACCAAAACACAAAATAACTTGATTCTAGGCAAGTGAGGGTGACGGAGCAGGAGCCAAAAAAAAAAAGAGAATTTTTTAGGAAAAAATAATGAAGTAAAATGGCGTTAAAAAAGGCAACTAAAGAGAAAGATAGCGTTGAAAGACGCCAGAGGATCCTAAAAACTCAAATAAAAGAATACTCTGTTCGACCAAGAAATTTTTAAAAAAAGTAAAATACAAACGTCAAGCAGCTCACCTAAATCTACAAGAAAACAGAGTCGCCACCCTCAAATAGCGGCTCTTTCAAACACTTCAATCTAATTATGACCCCAAAGATTAAAAATAAGAAGAAGCCAAATTCCTACTGTTAATATAGTTGTCCTTTGCAACTACCAACTAAAACAAGAGAAAAATCCTAATGATACATTAAAGGAGTCATCCATCATATTGCATAAACTTAGGATTTTAAACCTTTCAGCACCTCATGCAGCCGCTTGGATCGGTCCTCCATTAGTCCTGAAACCACGGCCCCTTCCACGAAACCCACCCCTTCCACGCCCACGCCCTGAAAAAATTAGCAATTCCATTGTGACCACGAGCTCAAAAGAAGGGTTGTGGTAGTTTATACAAAAAAAAATGAACGAAAAAACTTCAGATCACAGACAAGACAGTTTCCTCCTACTTCCATAATCTTTAGAAAAAAATGACCTAATCAAAGATCAATTAAATAAAGCATACTGAAGAAGGAAATAAGAAAATACCACGGCCTTGAGGTGGGAAGTCTTGGTTATATCCTCCATCTTGCTGTGAATCAAATTGAGGTCCATTGTATCCTCCTCTTCCACGGCCACGGAAATTACCACCAATCCTGCCTCGACCCCTCCCTCTTCCATAACCACCCCTATTACGGTCCCAATCTCCATTACCACCCCTATTACGGTCCCAATCTCCATCATCATATTCATTAGCCACAAAGCCATTACCTGGGGGCCCTAAAACATGTACAATAAAAAATAAAAAACAAATTGTTACAGGGGCATACTCACTCTCCTTAATACAAGAAACTGAACAAATTCCAGCCAGATTCCAATTCCTTGTGTTAGTACTGAAAGTCTGACTAACCATAACCTTCCATACACAATAACGTGACAAGGGGCTTAAGAATGATAAATGCAATCCAATTCTACATACCTCTACCCCTGGACCTTCCTCTGCCATTACGGCCCCGTCCTCTACCTCGTCCTGGACCCTGATCATGAGGTGAACCTTCTGCAGTATGGCAAAACAAGAAATTGTCGACTTTGCAATACAAAAAGTTCAATAATGAATACATATGTTAGGAGACATCAATACCTCCATCATAGTCAAACTCAACAAATGTTTTCACCAAATCAGCAGGAAGTGGAGGCTGGTACCTGCAGCAACAGTAACTTGTGAGACAATTGTTCATTTGTTGGAGAGCATTACCACCACTCAGAGATGCAGAAGACTAACAAATCTAAACTCAAAAGTTTTATTCTCAAAATTATTAGTTATAATAATTCAACCCACAGAACCTACATAAGTAAAGCCCTGCATATCTGAAAATTTATAACAAATGAATCTGAGAGAGAAGATGAACTTAGGGTTTGTTCATATTTAATGCCAGAGACCATCAGATAATAAATCAATGAGAAGATATTCATGCAAGTTCAACAATCTCTTAATTCATGAAAAT
This sequence comes from Herpetospermum pedunculosum, assembly GCA_028017165.1. Classification (NCBI taxonomy): domain Eukaryota; kingdom Viridiplantae; phylum Streptophyta; class Magnoliopsida; order Cucurbitales; family Cucurbitaceae; genus Herpetospermum; species Herpetospermum pedunculosum. The sequence goes on from CM051522.1 coordinate 87,619,713, forward strand.
GTTTATTTCAAACTAAAAAAAAACGACTCACCCCACAGAGGCTGTATTTAATTCCTCCTTTGAAAGGGTTATCACAATCATCGAGACATGCCTTGTTGTTTCCAATCTGTAACAACAATCAAAAACTCCATGAAACCAACGCCCAAACTACAGGAAAATTTGCTAGATGATAAAAGACTCGTGGCACTGAAATAATCAATATGGTAATATAAAGTAAAAGGCTAGATAAAATAATCTTTGCATGACATATTGTTTAGAATACTCTTACGGAAGAAGGCCTTCCTCCAAGGGCTCCCATGTGTCAGTGATGTCTGTGGAGCCAATTGAGGTATTCTGATGAAGACCTACAATTCGCCTCTGCATTTATCAACAGACATACTGTCAAGCCCAATCTCAAAAGTAATCAAGTGGTTCGGCATTAGTAATCATTTATTACAGCAAACCTTGATTAGTTCCACGATAGTCACAGTCTTGTTTATAGCCCTTCCCATTGCCTTGAAAACAATTTCGTTAGAACCTTTTTCCTGCAAAATGTTTTGGAAAGGGTACGTTATAACCAAAGGGTTCAACAAACCCAATTGTCAAATTAATGAAAATGTTACCATCCAATAAATGTAATATACATAATATAATATCATACATTTTCCTCTAAAACATTGAGAATATTTTTTTGATATCCATGAGTGTTAGGGCCAGCTTGCACACACCTCGACTAATCTTATCCATACGATCCTACAACAGTTGGTTGCCAAGGAAACTCGAGGATATTAAATCCTAGGTAGGTGGTCAGTGCCACACCATAAGCCCTTTATCTTTTTAATGGCCCTTATATATAGACCACTAGGCCAACTCATTTTATATCAAGTAATTAGAAAAAAAAATAGAAAAAAAAATTGAGGATCATATTTTCATCTCAACATGTAATGCCTTCCATAATTCGTAAACACTTACACCTTCATTAGGACACATAAAGGTAGTCATCATGTGCTTTATTGTCTCTTCAGATAACAAAAGTCAATTTCGTATGTAGATCAAATACAACATGAATTAGCATTTTGTCCCTCATTACTTTTACCAAAGCATAAAAAACACTGAAGCAGCAATTAAAGATTAGGTAAACTCTACTAGTGTGAACGATGATCACATGATCAATAGAATCTCTATTTGAAAAGGCGGACATGGTTTTATTGAACTCTAAGACAATCATAGTGTTTCATTATACATAGCTTTCCAGCCATGACATCTATTTGCGGGGGGATAAAAAATAAATAAACTGAATACAGTACTTACACCTCCTCTCTTCACGAGAAAATTCCCTAGGCAGCCTTATGTTTTCAAAACATACACACGTTGTCGTTGAATCGTGAAAGAGATAACCAGCAACAAAATTGATTTAAAAACTCCAGAATTGGATATTTCAAGTTAGCAACCACCTAAATCTATACATTATGTGAAAAGGACTACAAATTTTGATAAAATTAATAGTCATAACATATGTGTTCCACTACCTATGGCAAATCAATGAGAGCATATACTACAGTGTGATAGTATGAAAACAAGGGAATTGGAATTTTTCTCACTGCAAAGACATACAATGAAAAAAGATCTCAAACTACTCAGATTTTTGCACATAACACAGTGAAAATAAGGTAACCATCTCTTAGTACACAAACAGTTCGATGATGAAGCCAACCCAATTATTATTATTATTATTATTATTAACGCTCCGAATGACAAACAGAAACCACAATTTTTTAATTTCATTTTGAGACAGCGTTTTACATCAACAAATTCACAGCACGCATTAAGAGTTGTAGGAAGACAATTAAGCTCAGAGAAAAGTCAAACATATGAAAATCATCTAAAAGAGAGAAACCTGAAGTAGGGTCATGGCATATGTGATATAGTTGCGCATCCTTCCCTGGCTTGTAATCCGAATCTCATTCTCGTCAATTGGTGTATCCGCCCTTGGCTTCTCAACTCTGTGGTACCGATCCATCTGCACAGCCAAAACAATTATCCGATTATACAGATTCAAAGAAAACGAGTACTCTCCCACTTCCAGAGGCAACAAAACAAACACAGAGCTGAATCGAGGAATCGTAATCGATTAGAATAGAAAAGGAAAGGTACTGAGCAGAATGAGAGAAGTAAAATAGAGAAAACGAAAGAGAAATTAATGGAAGCATACTTGTTGAAGGTATGAGGATGATGATGAGGATGGATCTTGAAGAACTTACAGCGATTGAAAATAAGGATAAAATACGCTCCACAAAAGAGAGCCCTCTTCTACGGCTTGTTTCTTCTGTTACGCCCTAAATCGCCAACTCTGCTGTTTCGCCCTTTATATAGTAGCGGCACTATTGCGAAAACTACCCTAACCGACTCCTTCAGCCGGTCCAATCAACCTTTCCTCCCTCATTTTCTCTCTTAATATTCTCTTTTCTTTTCTTTTTTTTTTTTTTATATTTATTAGAATAATATTTTCAATGCTAAAGAATAACTCTTTTTTTTTTTTTTTTTTTTCTCATGTTCTTAATAAATAAAATTTAATTTCGCTAATAGAATATTAAACTTTCATTCATGTGTTGAATAAGCTTCTAAATTTTTAAAATGGAAAATAGGTCAATAACCTAATAGACATAAAATTAAAAATTTGTAAAATTCGTAAACTTGTTATACACAAAATTAAAAGTTCAATAGTCAAACTTATTTGACAAAAAAACTTGTGTAATTTAACATAAATTTAATTTAAAATGAATTGTTAAATAATTAATTGAATATATCGTAAAGTCTATAACCATATCAACCATATCTTTCACCTTCTAACTTGAGCATAACCCAACCAGATTTTTAGGGATGGACTTGAATATCCAGACCACATGTCATTAAACTAAAATGAATAATTAAATATATAGTGCACCTACTAGTCTAATTATAGTTTAGTTGGCAACATTGCCTGAAAGTTGTAATTATATACTATACAAAATCTATGAAACTAACACGATTTTTATCGCCAAAACAAGTATGACTCAACTGACATATGTATGTGTTGACAACCAAGAGGTATGTGGTTCGAATTCTCCACCCCCAATGTACTAAAAAAAAAACACGATGTCTATTAAATGCATTTGATGCACAAGTCAATCTTGCGTTCAAAATTGATAAAGTTTCAAAACGATGCGAGGGTTGCATCTTCCCCTTGCAAGTATGTGTAAAGTCCATGATATGTGCACTATTGGATGTCTAGTTTAACTAAGATATACCCGAGAGATGATTTGATTTTATGCAATCACTTTGTCTAACCGCAACCTTCATGGTTCGAACATGTTCGCCTCTATTATGTGTATGTTAGACTTAGCTAATTTTAACGAACTCACTACATCTATTCACTTGCTCTCAACTAGACTCACTTCTCTAGTATTTGCACTAGATGGGTTAGCTATTACATTGCTTGTTATTTCACACTCCATAAATTATCATAAAATTGAAGAAAAGTCTTGCAATAAACATAATTACTAAAACATATGAGTAGCTTTTGTACTTTTTAGAAGTATAACAATAACTTAGTTATTGATATAGAAGAATTGTGTAATTGCACCAAATAAATGATCATATAATTGAATAAAATTTATATTGTTTATATATGAATACCATTTTTGTTTTGATGTCTTACTACCATAAATACAGAAGACTAAATAACACAAGACTTAGACTTTAACCTCATTACATGTAATTTTGATGTAGCAAGAACCAACATGGCAAATCCAATACTCATATTCAAACAAATGTTGGAAGTTGAAAAATCTATTACAATTCTATAAGATTAAAGATTTGATTTCCCATTTGTTGAACTAAAAGAAATTAATTGAGTGTAAAACTCCGTTCATATTCAAGTATTTCAACTTAAAATTTATTAAAAAATAAGTCCATATCAACTCAAACCAATTGTTGGTTTGTAAAGCAAAGAAAATCATAAGAATTAATTACATAAAGTTGAAGAATAAATCTACCAAAATTAGACAAATATAGCTTCTCTCGCATATAAAGATATGAATGGATATTCAAACGGTGAACATAACTCAACCGGCATATTGTATAGATTAGTGATCAAGAGGTCATCACCGGTTCCATCCAAAAATATATATATATATATATATATATATATGAATGGATATTGTAAATAAAAGGCCGAAATTGGGCCTGCTTTATTGGAGCAATTAAGTTGGGTCACAAAGTCCGACTTTGCAAATTCAACGACCCTACAGGAAAAATAAAAGCCCGTCATAGGAAAAACCAAAACTTCAAACAAGATTGTGGTTTGGAATTGAATGTTGAGAATTTTTAAAGAATAGATAGAAGGAAAATAAATATATTTATTTTTGATAAAATTATATTCAGGGTCATAATAAAAAAGTGCTAAAATAGAGATAATAATTTATGTTAAATCTAAGTAACTCAGAACAAGAGAGCCCAATATAGAAAGAATGGAATAATGGAAGAGGAATGAGAAAATAAATGTTTTTTCTTTAAACAGAAAGCTTGTTTGTTATTAGAACAGAACATTCGAATTTTAAATCAATAAAGGATTATATAAATGAACTACATTTTATACTTGCATATTCCTAAGCTTCTAATAGTTTCATCATGATAACATACCACGCTCAACTTCAAAGTCCACGATATATCCGTAAAATATTCGCGAAAAATCCACAGATATAGACCAAAAATCCACAAATATCCATGATATCGGCGATTTTTTGAAATATGGGCGATATTTCCGATATATCGCCGAAATTTCGGCGATTTGGGGTAAAAAAGATTTTACCCCCAAAATTTCTATCGACCCTTCCAAATCAGCGAAATTTTGGCGAGACGAATTTCGGCAATTTTTTCATCCTTGATTATATTAATGTTGGTTTAATGCGTCATCATCTTATAATTGATCTCACGTTTTCATATTTGACTTATAATTTTTGAAATATATACTTAAAGTAATAGTGTATTGCTTAATTAAACTTGTTCTGAAGTTTCATAAAAAAAAATTACAATATTTTTATCAATTTTCGTGATATCCGTGATTCTTACTGAAATATCCATCGATATATCCGTGAATCTGAGTTACCGATATCGATATCGATATCGATAAAGATATTTTCGTCATTGGTTTCATCATAACATACCACGCTCAACTTTACCATTACCTAATTTTGTTTCATTCAAGGTTAGGATGACAATCAAATTAAAATCGTAGAAACAAATCAAAATCATTTGCATTTCATATTTTTAGAAACATTTCAACCAAAATTCAACAATTGTTTTTTTAATTTTTAAAACTTAATAGATATCTCTAATATCTTTTATAAATAACAGTAAAACATAAAAAATATCATACATTAATTCCAATATGGAAATAGATACTAATAACTATCTATAACTTATTTTGAAAGTATAAATAACTTAATTAGTAATTTAAATAAATTTTAAAAAAAAATTATTTACAGAATTACTTGTCAATATTAATATTTCACCGATATATACATTAAAATTGAATGAATTCCTTCTTCATTGGTAAAACGTAGTAGATTACAAAAATAAAATCAAAAATAAAAAAACCCATTAAATAAGGATTTGATTTTATATTTCTAATTTTCCTATGGTATGTTATATACTCTTCCTAGTGCTTTCAAAATCCAAACTAAATTTGTAATTGAAATAGGGCTAAAAATTATAATGTTTCTAAAATGATGAAAACAAACGTTAAGAAATGGTATGAAAAAACATATATAATTTTAAAAAATAAAAACTGTTATTGTTAGGATACAAACAATATCCCACATTGGCTAGAAAAGGGAAAGATCATGGGTATATAATGGGTGACAATTATCTCCAATTGGTATGAGGCCTTTTGGGTGAAACCAAAAGCAAAGCCATGAGGGTTTAGGCCCAAAGTGGACAATATCATACCATTGTGGAGATGTCTGGGTTCCCGTTGTCCTTAACAGTTATCAACTAGACCAAAATGATTATCAAATGTTTGGGAGTGATTTCAAAATCACTTTTAACTTCAAAATCACTCCAATACATATATTTAATCATTTAAACCAATTTTAAGTTTGATTTTACACATTTAAATCAATATCAACTAAAATAATTTTAAGTTATTAAAATCAGGTTTAAAAAATGAATGTGAACATGACAAAAGCTCAAACATGTCCTGGCCAAGGTCCAAATCACAGGAACAATTTAACAACCAACAAAAGAAACAAAATTAAACTATCGCGCCTCAGTTTCCGACGCAAGTCTCCTCCAGTGAACTAAAATTCATAAAAAATCACACAAAACATTCCCCAGCAGAAGGAAAATGGGCTATAAACGAAGGTCTCCAACAGTGAGTGACCATCAGTTTCAAAAGCCTGTAGGAAACGGCGGATTGATGACACTCACTGTAAATTTCAGCCACGCGCTGCAGCAGATTACGAGAAGTCAACAATAATCCCGCCCCCTACGGTATTCCCCATTTCTGCTGGACCACAAAAAAATTTCCAAAAGGACAAGTGAAAGACGGTTAATGCATAAACCAGCAAAAAGTACGCAATTTCAAAACCTCCATTTCGTTCCTGATACCGAGTTGAGCAATTTCATTTTTAAAAAATTCAAAGTTTCTTGAAGAATGTGTACACAAAGCAAGCACTCATCGATTAACTACATTATCCATTAAAAGACGATCCAGGAAATATATAGTACTGTCAAAAAACAGGAAGCAGCCTGCCGATAATAAAAGCATGACCAAAAACGTCTGCTGCAAGCGTTTACAGAATGCCTAAACAGAAAGGCAATGGTCCTGAGCTACGTATTTCAAAAGATTCTACTTACCGCTGAACCTAACAGCCTAAAAGCAATCTTATGAGATCGAAACAAAAAACTACCGGTTAGGTAAGGCTAGATGCATAAGTTAGGCTTCGACGACGGCGGTTTCCTTCGCCTTCTGAGCAGCGATGAGCCAGACGAATCCGAATGGATCCTTCAGCTGAACGACGCGACGACTGCCGTACGGGCCTTCGCCTTCTGCAATATCGGACTCTACAAGTGCTCCAGCACTCATGGCCTTGATTAAAGCGGAATCAATGTCCTCTGTTTCCAAGAACAGCGCAACTCTGGATTCGACAGCTTTTTTTTCGCTGAATTTTTTGATAAAACTATAAATTATATGTATGAAATGCTTGAAACGTTAGAGAATCAAACAAGGAACTCTGCTAAGAAAAACAACTACCGATCTACTATACGAAGAATGATAGATGACATGCAGATAGTGAAGAAAAACATATGAAACAAGTTTATAAACATAACCTTGAGTACATCCTGAACAGTTGCTTCCGGAGAGAATGGCCGGAGTAATATTCTAAACAACGCGACTCAGCAATGGACAAATATAACAAATACATGCAATACAGACTGATTGTTTAATTATTTCAAAGAATCGCATAAACGAACAGAGAAATAAAACTGAAGGAAACAAGAGACTCACGCAGTATCAGAATCGTCGAAAACATCAGAGACGAGGAAGGAGAAATCAGAAAGACTGAGCTCAGCGGAGAGGATGGCTGGAGCTTCTTGCTCAGCCTTGCGTTTCGGATGCAGAGTGCGGTTCACCTCCTCCGCGCCGAATGCAGCCTTGTAGAAGATGACGGCGTCGTTAGCCTTCGGCGCCTCCACGAACAACTGAGGCTTAAGAGATTTGAAACTCAAGGCCTTCTCAGCTTCTCCTCCTCCATTTTGGGCCTCTGGTTGCGCCATTGAAGAAGAAGATCAAAGAAATGAAGAGGAATGGAAGCAAACCCTGAGAGAGAGAGAAAATGAAAAGAAAAACAGTAATGGCGTGAGGAAGAGTAATCGGTTAATGAGACTGAATTTATAGAGTACGAAAAGTTAGCGGGAAAAGGAAATGAACGGGAAAATCGATGAGTCTCGTTCCAGAAATACCCCTATTCTTTCAAGGAAATTACGATACGTACCCCACAGCGCTTGATATGACCGCAGTGCAAATCGTTGTAAGAGCTTGTTTTCATCTTTACTCGTCTGAAAATGTATATACATACTTTTGGTTGCTGCCGTCAACTAAATAAAAAAATAAATTTTAGTTCTAATTCTCAAATTATATCAATTTCTATCATCACATATCAAATTTATATAAGACTTGAAATCTTCACATTAAACTTTAAAATGTATTGTATTTTTTTTTTTCCGAACAAAAAAATGTATTGTAATTTAAACCATCGTATAAGTTTTCATTCCAAATATCGTAAAACAAAATAATAGCGTTGAGTGATTTATAACATACGTGTATCGTACATCATTTTATAGATTTTCAATAAATGACATTAGACAAGATTATTCAATGGTTAACTTTTTTTTTTTTTTTTTTTTTTTTTTTTTTTTTTTTTTTTTTTTTTTTTTTTAGATAAATTCGATGGTTAACTTGTATATTTATCAAAAAAAAATTATCTTTATATAAAACTTGATTTTACTCTAATTTGTAAATTTATGGAGTTTTTTTTTTATTATTTTATTTTTTCCTAAAAATTATGGATGAATTAATAGAAATTAAATAAAGTATACAAATTACGCTACTGACCTACGTTTATGTATATGGTAAATTTTGATGAAATTGAAAATCTAGAGTACATATGGATACAATTGACAAGTTTTAGAGTACAAACAAAATTCGTAAAGCTCTTGTTTTAAGTATATGCAAATGAATATTATTATAGTTTGTTCTAAATTGCAATTACATGTAGGGTGAGGATTCTCTTTATTTTTTTAAAACAATGTACGGTGATGATTCAAATTTCGACATTTCGGTCCAATATATAATTTTTCAACAAGTTGAGTCATATTCTAGTTGTTTTGTTTAGCTATTATAAAACATTGTTAGTTCATTTTATATTAGAGTAAGCGTATTTACATAAAATATCTTTTTTTATAAATATTATGATATATTCAAACATTTATTTTTAATCAACCTGAGCAGAGTTCAACCAATATATTATATCACATTTTATAAAAAAAAAAAAAAAAAACATTTATTTGTAGGGTGATAACGTGAAAATTATAACTGTTTAGGCCAAGAGCATGACTCAACTGACATATGTATGTTTTGACGATCAAAAGGTCTGTCGTTCGAATCCTCACTCCAAATGTACTAAATATATATATAAAACTATATATAACTGTTGAGAAATCCAATTGTTTCGGGTCGAAGTTTTAAATGACTGAGATGAACCCACCAAACCCATTTACTTACCTTCTACGGCCCAATTCCGAATAAATCCACAAGCATGGCCCATTGGCGTTCTTAATGGTCCAGAAGGCCCATGGCGAGCCTGCTTTATTAAAGGCTCAACATGACGTTCTCTACACAGTTGGGCCACAAGTCCATTTCAGGAGAATTTTAAGCATTAATCTATTTTAAATTTTCCCTTTCATGCATATTCCATTCCAAGTTACTTATTGAATTTTCCCTAACAATAACATTAGTTATATTGATAATTTAATTCATCAATTATCATCTCAAAAATTGATGGCATTAAACTAACAATTTAACGATTGTGCCCTAACAAGTAGCTCTCTTTTATTTCGAAGATCTGCAACTATCAACGCTCCAACTGAATCTCTGATGATCCACGCGATAGCATCTCGGTTGAGGGAGACACTCCACGAAGCGTCGCAGTTGATCTTCCAACCCCCTAGAGGAGGGGGGTCCACTGCAAAATCTTAGAGGTTGTCGGCTGAATCGAGGCTTGAGGTTTAGATTTTGTTTTATCTTGAGCTCATTGATCTTGAACTCCTTGATGCACCTGTTTGCTAAAATTGACAATGTTTTAATTTGAGGCTTGTTTCCACTATGCAAAATCTGATTCATATAGTCTCAAATCTTCAACAGAAGCATTAAAGTAACCGCCATTGTCCCACCATCCGCTTTCTCCCAAATTCATTCGCAGTAAATCCATGTACTCCATTCATTCCCGTGGACATCAAAATAATTCAAGTTAGGAGTAAGAATAGACCCCGAAGATGCTTTGTGAATTTGCATTTCCATATTAAGTGAATGTTAGTCTCCTTAAACACATTATAAAAAACACATCCCTGTTGAATTTTGAGTCATTTTTTGGACTGATTATCTTTTGTGGGAATGATATCGTTATACATCTTCCATGCCTTCTAGCCACTGCGATTTGCGTTGGTTTAGAATCTCTCCCCCCGTCATGTGGTTGTAGAATCCGACTGTCTATACTTGATTAAACTCAGCAACAAAGAAACGGAGGACCTCACAGAGGTCGGGATGTTTGTCGAAGAAATTCAGCGTATGACATCGAAGTGCAAAGTCATTTCTTTTGTGTTCAATTGGCCCTGTCAAAATGGTGTTGTCCATGAGATGGTTCATCGCTTCTGCATGTTGGATCTTTCGGAAGAATGGAAAGGGAGTCCATCGGAGTGGCTCTCCAATATTCTGATGAAGGATTCCTTAGCTACTCCTGATCTTTAGTTCTAAACTTCTAATATGTTTCCGTTTGTTTAAAAAAAAAAAGTAATTATTTTTTTATAATAATAATAATAATAAATTTTGCATGTGAACATGAACATAACTCAACTAGCATGGAGTGTGTACCATTGACCAAGAGATTAAAGCTTATAATCTCTTATTGCGATGTTGTTGAGCTCAAAATAAAACATATAAAGTAAGAATAATTGTCCTGTTTTTCTTTTTTTAATATACGACAAACTTTGAAGGATGTGATGCGAGACATTTCGTTTAAAAAGCTTTATGAGAATAAGTATCGACCGTAGAGCACTTGGAGGGGTGCGAGAGACAAATGTTTTTTTTTCTTGTATGTGCACGAGACAATTTTAGCTTAGCTAATTAGAATGGAGTGAAATGTGAGAGGACGCCAAGTATTTTTCCAATATTAACATGACTTATCAATTTTAGAGGTGGATAGTTCGATTCTCCACCCAACAATTAAACGATTAAATATCTAGGAAATAAGTAAAAGAAAATGAATAAAATGAACCCACGTAAATCCAAAAAACATATTGAATACAATACTTAGTACTTGTATTTTATCATACATACACAATTGAAAGGTTTATGGAGATTCAAATAAAGAATAGTTGGAAGAGTTATTTTAATGCTTTAATTAGTTGATTGGTAATAATTATAATGTTATTTGATTTTGTGTAGTACAAGAATTGTGGGGAGAAAAAATAAAGAAAATAAGATATATTAGTTGTGTTAGTTACAACTTACAAGCTTTTCAGTTATTCTAAAGTCGCTCGAAATTGGAAACAATGTGGGTTTGGAGTCATATCACGGTTAAGAACATGCCAGAATACATACTCTTTCTTCAAACTATAGTTTTACCTTTAAAACATTTTTGTCTTTTTGGTATGTCTACTTTCACATTTGTTTTATTTTAGTCATTCTATTTTTTTATTTTCAAATTTAATCCTGGTGTTTTTTTTTAAACTATTAGTTAAGGTTTTGAAACATGTTGATGTTGTGTATTTTATTAAAGGTGACTTATTATTATTCTTTTAAAAAGTTCGATCAAAATAAACTTTTAAAGTTATTTGAAATTTTATAGAATTATTCGACACAAAGATATCCATGTGGAGGAACTTATTCTACTTCTTTTTTAAAAATAAAAAAATTAAAAAATTATTCATAAACTTATTTAGACATTGGGAATTACAAAGACTAAAATAATGTCAAATTTATTTGAAAAAATAGAATAAAAATAGAATACAATATATTTAATATTTATTATTATTTATGTTTTAAAACTATTTGGCAGGTAGGTTTAGAGATGCTTACCATTTATTTATTTATTTTATAAAATAAAGCTCTAATCATTTTAAAAGGATAGTTTTCTATATATTTGTAAATCAGTAAAAGTAATAACATTTTAAACTATATATATTGAGATGAACAAAAATATTATTATTATTATTATTATCTTTTTATTATTTTTTTTTTTATTATTTTTTTCATATTGATTGTCAATTTTGTAACTAAAACATTTTAACTGCATTTAAATGCCCAATAGGTAAATTTGAGGCGGATGTCACACAATATATATTTTATAAAAAAAAAAAAAAAAAACTCCGGATCAGAAGAAATTCTTATACGATCTAAGATTCGGACGCGATCGTGAAGGGGGCTTGATGCGAGTTTTTCACTGAGGTGGAAAGAAAATTTGAAAATTATAGTCTATGGTAAAATTAAGGGTGGTGTTCGAGCCCCAAGTCGGTTGTTGATCCGCCCGTGTACACAATCATAAAGCTCGAGGACGATTAAATAAATAATCATAAATTTAATATTAAAGAATTAAAATTAAATTATAAGTTTAGTCTCTAAACTTTCAAATAAAGTATATATTTAGTCTCTAAACCTTAAAAAAATGTCTAATATGTAAATCTAATTTTTTAATTTTATGTCTACACAAATATATAAACTTTGTTCAATTTTATGTTAGACGTATAAAATTTCCATATCAATTTAATTTTATATTTAATACGTTTGTAAATTAATTTAGAAATAAGCTAAAATCAATATATAATTAATAGGGTACCTATCGTGTCGTAGATTTGTAGCGATACGCCACGTGTAAAATAACGAGAGGGACACGAGGCGAAAGGCCAGCTGGATGGCAGGTCACGAAGTTCAATCAAGGTAGCTTTTTGTGGTGTGCGCAAAAAGCGAGGGGGTTGGGGCTATGGGGCCCTTGGGCTTTTGGTTACTCTGCTCCCACACGGCATATACATTGACACGTGTCGTTGGATCCCTTTATGGTGGGTCCCGCTGGATTCGTAATTGATGTTGTTGCTGCTCGGGCAACCCTTTGCTTTTCTGTACGGCCCTTTCCCTTCCCGCCATTAACACGTATACCGCTTATTATGGAATTATATATATATATATATATATATATATATATATATTTAAGTTTATCTACTTCAATGTGGTTCTCTTTTTCAATTTCTTACCCTTTTATTATTTAATCTTAAGTTTGGTAATGGTAGCTATTAAACTTCTAACTATTTAATACATGAATAATGTGCTTCCAATTTATGATAGGTTGATATAGAAGTCACCTATGATATTATATAAGTTGGCTAAATAAGAAGTAAAATGCAAGAAAAATTTAGGTTATAAAATAATAACAATTATGAAAATGATGTCAAACCGAACATTGTTAAATTGACATAAGGTTGTGTCATGAACTAAGAGCTTAAAGGTTTAATCTCGCATTAATTAAATATTTTTGCAAAGAAAAAGAACAGAGCGTCAGCATTTTGTATGGAACGCAAATACCGAGGGAGATTATGACGCATTTCGAAGCAATTGAGTTGAATTCCCATAGAAATTTCGTTAAGTCGATATGATTCGAATGAGAGAAGGTAGTTGAGATCGGATTTGAAAACGACGTCGTGGAGTTTGGATTTGACGCGAGTTTCTAAGAAAGGAATGTCGTCGTCGTTGCAATCGATTGTGAAATCGACGTAATTGACGCGATCGAAGAATTGGATATTTGTCACTGCGGTGTCAAAAACGTCACGAAGGAGAAGAGAGCGAAGATGATAAAGTAGGAGAAGAAATAAATGACGAAAATAGAAGAGAATGAGCTTAAATCTTGAAGAGAGGGAGGGAATAAAAAGAGAAACTTTTTCCTTTTTTTTTAATGAACAAGTGTCCATGTTTCATTGTCTCGTTCATAACCATTTGATTTTTTAAAATTAAGTTTATAAATACTATTTTTATTTTATAATTTTTTTTTTTGTTTGTTTGGTTATGTACTCTCTATCAATATTTTAAAAATGGATACTTAGGGAATTTATCCTTTTATATCGCAATCAAAACACAATTATAAAGTTTTGATATTGATATCAAGATTAATGAACATTATAAAAAATAAAAAAAATGTAGGTGCGATGTACCATCAGATGGGAAATGAATAGCATAATTCAGTATTGCAAGATCCCGTTTCCTTTTTGTTGCATAGTGGGCCCATTCAGAATTTTAAAAATAAAAATATAATTTAATACAATTTGTTTATATTACTTTTTCATATTTTATTGCGATAATTATCTAGTTTTGCTTTGCATCTTCTAGTAGTCTGACGCTCGACGTCACGTCACAGTCCATTAATAGTTCGCGCTATTCAAACATGTTGGAAATTGGAATTTGTTTCTCAAAGTTTTTTTTTATAGTTCTTAAATGTTAAATTACACATTTCTTCTCCGATTTTATTTTAAATTTCGTGTATTTAAAAAATAAAAAAATATTTAATTTTTATAATTTACCATTCAGTGCGTCCATTAATTAAAAAAAAAAAAAAAAATCAACAATCGTAATCTCTTAAATTCATAAATTGTATTTACTTATTTATATTGAGTTGTAATACAGTTGATTACGTATAATGCTCTTACTAAATAATAAATAAATAGATTTAACGATAAAAAATTGTTCATGTTTTTTTCAAAGTCTACATCACCATCTCATTTGAAAACAAAACCAACAAGAGTCTAACTCAATGACATGATGTATCGCCTACTGATTATGAGATCCTAGGTTCAATCTCCTACTCCGACATGTTATAAAATATATATATATCATTTGGAAACAAAGAAATCTCTCATTTTCGTCTCCCTTTATATCCGGTCTGTTTCACTTGATTTATGACACTCAACTAAGGGATAAAAAAAAGGGTACAATCTTTACGACAGAAAGTCAAAACATCACAATTTATAGGCATCCCTATGTTATTATTTATACTAGAATTTTGGGAAGTAAACAACCTGTCAATCAGCCGAACAGAAAGTTGAAACATCACAATTCATAGGCATCCCTATGTTATTATTTATACTCATCATTGTCATCACAATAATTTCATCCCTTCAATTTGCAAGAATCTGTTGGGAAAAAATGACAACAAATGAATACTCCTCCTCCTCCTTCAACTGGGAAGCATACATGCAGACCACTAATAGCATTTGTACATTCTCGTTTGATGTGGATCGAAAATCGAACACAAACGAAAGATATTCTTTATTACTTCTACCCGAATGAAGAGAAGACCTGTGATGTTGATGCCCCCAAAAGTATAGGAGGAATCTTTCTACAACGTGAACCAACCATCTCTCCCTTATGTGAAAGACATTCCAAAAAAAGGAAAATAAAATGTTGAAATGGGTGAATGAGAGAAAAAAGTTGGAGATGACAACTGGAGTAGAAGATCAGTTGAAGTTGGTGAACCAAGCAGGTTGAGAAAGAGATAATTTTTTCTTAATTTTATAAACCATGCAAAGGATTAATTTAACATTTTTCTATTGAGTTGCTCGTTAGTTTTTTTTTATTCAGTTTCTTTTTAATGTAATGAATCGCATGACTTTTTGTAAACTTCTTTGTTATTATGTTTTAATATTCATGACTTTTTGTCCACATCATAAATTTTTGCATGAACACGTTCTTCTCTGTTTCGCTGCAAATCGAATTTCTAATAACGCGATACTACTCGTTTGAATTCTGATTTCATTTTATATTCTTTGTCTAAATGAGCGACGAATCTAGTACAAATCTGGGTATAAATCACAATTTTTGTCTAATGTAAGGAAATAAGACATAGAAGAGATAAAAAGGTAAATTGTATAAAGTAAGATAAAAAATAAAATTGATAGAACACATATCATTCCTTATAAAAAAACACAATGGGATTGAACACATAATTTTGAGTTCAATAAAATGAATAATCTCAATGTCAAATTATAGTTAAGTCCCACATCTCATTATATTTGTATTTGCAGATTTGTATAAATAACACCAAATGACAGAGCTTTATGTCACGAACCACAGGCAGCAAAATAGAGAAGAGATAAACACCCCTAAAAGTACTTACATCAAAAAATTATTTTAACTATTTAAATAAATGAGAGAATTTTTAGTACATCGGTGGTTCGAAGTTTTTTCATATGCCACTGTCTTTAGTAAAATAGTTGTTTGACTAGACTCATCCTATTAAATGTATTATTTTTTTAAATCATTTTACCACATGTTATTCTTGTAAAGGCAAATATGAAAAAACTTCATACCACCGAGAGAGAATTTCTAGTACATCCGTGATATAAAGTTTTTTCATACCACTGTCTTTAAATGAATGACACGTAGATAGTTTAGAAAAAATATTTATTTAATAGAGTGGATCACAGTTAAACAACTATTTCGTCACGTGTCATTCATTTAGAAGCATTGGTATGAAAAAATTTCATACCAGACCGATGTACTAGAAATTTTGTTATATCACGGATGTACTAAAATTTTTCCCTAAATAAAGTACTAAAACGTGAGAATACTAAAATTAAAATGACTTTTTCCAAAGTCCAAACAGTCATAATATGGGACAGGGCTTCTGAGATATAACCAAATGGAGCTGTTTGAACCGTTGGATCAAAAGAACCTCGAGATCTGATATTCCGTCACCCCACCATTACACCTCACCTCGTACGTAAATTCCAACATTTTTCTCACCCAAAAAAGAGAAAATTAAAAGATAGGGAGAGGAAGAGACAGGTGTCTCCTTAGAAGTCTTTAATAAATACACGGACCTCACCGGGAAATAATTATCTGCATTTCCCACACCATTTCGACACTGCACCCTCACTGGAGAATCGCACATCTGGCAGTTTTTATCCACGTGACGGAATCACAGAAATGGACGGTGGAGATTGAAGGAGTTGTAATATATGGGAGGAGCAGAGGATGGTGATCTCGTGAGTGCTACGTGTTGGAGAGAAATGGTTTGTGAAAAGGAATATAAGAATGGAGTGGTGAAGCTGCTGCAGGAACTTGGTGGCGGACGCGGTGGCCGGAGTTTGTTTTTAGATAAAAAGAAATGAAGGATGGAAATCGAGGTCTGACGAACGGTGGGTCTTTCAATTCTTCCATGGCTTCACGATTCTCCACTCTTTTGGCTTCTGGAGATCGTGACTTTCTTCTCTCTCCCACCGGAGCTCAGGTACCATTTTTTTATTATTTCATACTTACGTTATCAATTAGAGAAAAAGGAACGAAACAAAATCATCGTCCCATCGGAGGGTAGAAAGAATTAGAGAAAGGTGGGAAATCATCGTCCGTACTGATTACTTTTTTTTGGGGAAGAATACTGAGGACATATGTATAAATATATTATTGAATGTGTTTTTGTCTGGTACAAAATCAAATTAGTTATATTATTCGGGGTTTAGGGAGATGGTGGAGTCGGAGGTTGGTGTTTTGAAAAAAACGTACATAAAATCATACAATAACGAGCAACCCATATATCTTATGAATCTTACTGTTGTTACTGTTACTGCTACTGCTTCACCGACGGTGGTTGTTATCTTTTGGGCTTTGACACGAGCTGCACGTGGCAAATTCGGTGTCCAATAGGATTCCCCTTTTGGTTGGTGCAGGTGGAAGTCTCGAATCTGGACGGCAAGGTAGTGGGGCTTTACTTCTCTGCGAACTGGTACCCGGCGTGCCGGAGGTTCAACCAGATTCTGGTGGAAACCTACGAGGAGCTTCAGGGAAATGGGTCGAATTTTGAAGTGGTTTATGTGTCCTCCGACGAGGATTCCGACGCCTTCAATGAGTACCATGGGAGTATGCCGTGGCCGGCGATTCCATTCTGGGATTTGGAGACAAAAATAAGTTTGAACAGGAAATTTGAGATCGAAGGAATTCCGTGTTTGATCATATTGCAGCCGTGTGAGAATAAAGATAGGTTGAATGAAGGAGTGGAGATTGTTTACCGATATGGGGTGGATGGATTTCCGTTTACAAAGGAGAGATTGGAGCAGCTGAAGGAGGATGATAGAGAAAAGGAACAGAATCAGACTTTCTTTACTTTGTTAACTAATCACTATACAGATCATCTCTTGGCTCATCATCCTATCTCTAAACAGGTTAGTCGCTATGATTACTCAATTAAGACTAATTAAGTAGTCTATATATAATTAAGGCAATCATTAGTGACATTTGATGATTTTTTTTTCTCTTTTTTCTTAGTACAATGACTGCTTGAGTACAACAATCTAGCTAGTGGTCAGTAAACTTTGAAAATAATAAATGATTTAGAGGGAATAGTTCAAACCATGAGGGCCACCTACGTGACCATGTACTAGTTTTAGACACATGTCTTAAATTAGTCGAGATACGTGCAAGTTGATTGGGTTATGCTCACTTTGGGGAAGTTGTGTTTGTTTAATTCATGAAATTAAGTGGATTAAAGATTTAACTCTTGAATAGATTTCAAAGGAGGCCACAAAATAAGAAGAGGGGTTGAGAAGAAATCTTACTAAAAGATTTTAGTACGATTTGATTTGAATTTAATTAGGCCCGTTTGATAATAATTTGATTTTTAGTTTTTGATTTTTTTGAAAATTACGTCTATGAATACTACTTCCATCTTTTAACTTTACTTGTTTTATTATCCACTTTTCTACAAATGTTTTTAAAAATCAAGCCAATTTGTAAATTAAAAAAAAAGTAACTTTGAAAAAATTAGTTTGTTTTTTAAATTTGGCTAAGAATTCAAATATGTATCTAAGAAAAGTGAAACTCTTACCAAAGAAATTAGTAAAAAACAAGCATAAATTTAAAAAATAAAAAATAAAAAATAAAATAGTTATCAAAGAGAGCGTTAGTTATTTGTTTATTAATTTTGTTCTTAGAGAGTGTTGGGATAGATTTTGTTTTGTTTAGGCATGCATTTGGCCTCAGAATATACTTTTTCTATTGACCCTTATCATAATGTCTACAAAATTGTAAGGCCATAGCGCCATTCGCATTTGTCATGAATGTTGTATGTATATGTTTTTGATTGTACACGTGGATCCCATACATTTGATATTATCGGACCAATTGCTGTTTATTTGGTGTCGGTCTCGCTGACGCAGATGGACCCCCGACACTCACCATTTCCTGCTGTAACCTCTAACATTATCCATTTCTCTCTCTTCCTATGATCAATCCATTCTTTTGAGCCCATTTTTCTTCTCTCTCTCTTGCCATGTCTTGTGATCGATGGGAATCCTTTCTTGAGTTCACTGCTTTTTCGATTCGGTTGAAGATTCGATCTTCTTTATTCCATCTCGTCTTTGTCAGTTGAGTTGTTCTCACTCGACTTTCGAGTCAAGTACTCTTGCTTTGACATGGTACACTTTCCATTAATCTCTATGAAAGGCCATTACAATTTTTGAAGTTTTATTGGTGGAAAAAAACTGCTCGTCATTTGAATGAATTCAATTGTAGATTCAAAAAATTTGTTATGACCTTATAGTTGTTAGGATTAGATGGTCGATTATAGTTCCACAAAGATGATTTGGAAGTTGAATGTGACAGGAACTTAATGAATTTTTGTGAAGAAAGGTGTAATTAGAGCACCCCATTAAAACCCACGATGACCACCGACGTAGTTCAGATTTAATATTCTACAAATTTTATTGGCAACTAAATGTAGTATGGTCAGACGGTTGTCCCATGAGAATAGTCGAGATGCGCGCAAGCCGACCATGACACTTAGAGAAAAACAATGCCTCCATCATTTTCGGGATATTGTAAATATTCTAGACCATTCTTTTCATTGTAGTTTGTAGATGGATCTTGACTTTGGATATATTGCGCATACAACTTGAGCAGAAATACTGGTGTGGAAGATGAAGTTTTTGTGGTTTTTTTTTTGGACATTTGATTGAATGCTTTAATTTTGGATGTTCATATAATTAATATAATCACGGATGCCCTTTTCTTCTCACAATTGTGCAGGTGCCGGTTGCTTCATTAGTAGGCAAAACCGTGGGGCTCTACTTCTCGGCGAAATGGTGTCTTCCTGGTGTGTTCACCCCGAAGCTGATTTCAGTCTACAACAAGATAAAGCAAATGGTAGAGATGAAAGGCGAAAACGAAGATTTCGAGATTGTTTTCGTGTCAAGTGACCGAGATGAAGATTCGTTCCATTCTTATTTCGGTTCCATGCCCTGGCTAGCCTTGCCATTTGGAGACCCTATGATTAAAAAACTTGCCAAACATTTTGACGTGAAAGGCATCCCTTGTTTGATAATCTTAGGTCCGAATGGCAAAACAGTCACCAAACAAGGTAGAAACCTAATAAACTTATACAAGGAAAACGCTTATCCGTTCACAGAAGAAAGATTAGAGGAGTTGGTGAAAGAAATGGAGGAAGAGGCGAAGAAGCTCCCGACATCGGTGCGCCATGTCGGGCATCGACACAAGCTGAATTTGGTGTCGGAAGGAAACGGGGGAGGACCTTTCATCTGCTGCGAGTGTGACGAGCAGGGTTGCAGATGGGCTTATCAGTGCCTCGAATGTGGATTTGAGGTGCATCCAAAGTGTGTCGAGACGAGCAACCACGACTCTCCCTCGATGGAGGGTGATGCTTAAGGTGATCCTTTGCTCTTTTTCAACCAAATTAAGATTTAATTGGTTAGGTTATTTCCTCTGTTGGTTTGTTCTTTCTTTCTTTTTCAACTTCCTAATTTATAACCTCTATCCAAGTACAATATGCAGCTGGAAAACAATTTGATCTGTAAATTATTTTAGCGAGGGGTTTACTAATTTCCATTTTCAAATGATTATGGATGTGTTCCATAATGCTTTGATGAGTATAAGTTGTGATACTCAATACTCAAAGGAGTTATGAGTTGGGAATTTTTTCACTCAATGGTAAAAGTATGTGTTTGATGTTGTAAATGGAACGAGACTTAATGGATCAAGATCGCACCTACAATAGATTGAGAATAATAATAATAACGAAGAAGAAGAGAAGGAATAACACACGATGATTTTACGTGGAAAACCCCTAAACAAATTAGGGTAAAAACCACGGGCAAGGATAGAAGAATTCCACTAATAAAAATAGAAGTTACAAATTTTCTCTCTTATGGTGGAAGTACAAACTCTCCAAACTCTCTCATAAGAAGAAACTCACTTTCTATTTTTATCTCACACTCACTTTGGATTTGGAAGTTTTGGGATGATTTGCCAACAATGGTGCTCCACCTATTTATACTTAAAAGAGCCTTGATCTCCAAGCAACTTGTATGGCTATAATTTTGCCACATATGGTCTTTGGATTTAGTGTAAGAATTAGTGGCCATAAATCTTCCTTAATCTCCAAGCAAATCCTATGGTCACAATTGTGCCACCTACTTGTCTTTGGATGAAGTGTATGATCAATGGCCATAAATCTTCCTTGATCTCCAAGCAAATTCTATGGACACAATTTTGCCACATGTTGTCTTTGGATCAAACTTTATTATTTAACAATCTCCCACTTGGAGATTTGATTGATAATCAATCACATCTCCACACTCTTCTTTCTACCTTGCCAGCTTCACGTTGCTTATGTTTCTGCTAGGCCATTCGAGGATCGACACCAATTGAACTTGTCCGCATTGACTGCCTTTGTCAGGTAATCTGCTAGGTTTTCTTTTGTCTGAACTTTACGCATATCCACTGTTCCTTCCTCCACTTTCTCACGAACGAAGTGATATTGCACTCGAATATGTTTTGACTTGGAATGAAAAGCTGGATTCTTTGCAAGATACAAGGCACTCTGACTGTCGCAAAACAAAGAAATATTCTCGTGTTCTTGCCCGAGTTCATCCAATAGCATTTTCAACCATATCGCTTCTTTACTAGCTTGTGTAGCCGCAATATACTCTGCTTCTGTTGTTGACGTAGCCACAACTGACTGCAGTTTTGAAGCCCAACTTACAGCTCCGCTAGCAAGAGTGAACACATATCCGGTGGTGGATTTGCTTTTATCAAGATCACCTGCATAATCTGAATCAACATATCCTCGAACAATAAAGTCTGATCCTCCATAACACAATGCAACATCTATGGACCCTTTAATGTATCTAAGGATCCTTTTAGCAGCATTCCAATGCTCTCGACCAGGATTCGCCATATACCGACTAACTACTCCCACTGCATGTGCAATGTCTGGTCTGGTACATATCATGGCGAACATTAAACTTCCCACTACTGATGCATACGGTACTCGAGACATCTCCATCCTCTCTGCTTCACTGCTAGGGCTCATACTAGAGGATAACTTGAAATTAACAGGAAGAGGGGTAGACATTGACTTACAATTTTGCATGTTGAAGCGTCGTAAGACCTTCTTCAAATAATTTTTCTGTGATAGCCAAATCTTCCTATTATTTCTGTCTCGGTGAATTTGCATCCCCAGAATCTTGTTTGCTGGTCCCAAGTCCTTCATTTCAAACTCCCTAGCCAACTGTGCCTTCAATTCTTTGATACGATCTTTGTTGGGGCCTGCTACCAACATGTCGTCAACATACAACAGCAAGACAATGAAGTCTTTATCACCAAACCTCTTGACATATGCACAAGGGTCTGCATTAAGTCTGTTGTATTCAAGGCTCATGATGAAGGAATCAAATCTCTTGTACCAACACCTCGGCGCCTGTTTGAGACCGTACAGAGATTTGTTTAACCTGCAAACCAAGTTCTCTTTTCCTTTTACTTCAAAACCTTCTGGTTGGAGCATATATATTTCTTCTTCAAGATCTCCATGGAGAAAAGCAGTTTTAACATCTAACTGCTCCAATTCTAAATAAAATGTAGCACACATTGCAAGGACTATTCTGACAGTGGTAAGTCGAACTACTGGAGAAAAGATTTCATTAAAGTCAATACCTTCTTTCTGAGCGTATCCTTTTACCACCAATCTTGCACGATATCGTTCCACTTGATCATCGTTGTTGCGCTTGATCTTATACACCCATTTGTTACCAATGGGCTTTCTCCCTTGTGGTAGAGTTACAAGTTCCCAAGTCTTGTTCTTATGAAGAGCTTCTATCTCTTCCTGCATTGCTGTCATCCACTGAGCAACATCTGAACTAGTCATTGCCTCTTGGAGGGTTGATGGCTCTCCATCCTCGGTTAGAAGACAATATGCAACGTTGCTCTCCATAATATAATCAGATTGCCAACTTGGTGGTTTTGTCATCCTACCAGATCGACGAGTCTCTGGTACTTGTGACTCAACTGTTTCTTGGATCTCGTGCATTGGTTCAGCTTCCGAAGAGTTGTCTTCAGATTCTTTCTCCACGTGTACTGTTGTTGTATCCTCTGAGCTTTCATTTATGGTGCTATCATATGATATTTGTTTCTTATCTTCCATAAAGATCACATCCCTGCTAATGATAACCTTGTGGGCAGTGGGATCCCACAGGCGATACCCCTTCACACCATCAGCATACCCCAAGAACAAACATTTCCTGGATTTTGGATCCAACTTTGTAGTTTCTTGGGCATTGTACATCACGTACACCGGACTTCCGAATATATGGAGGTTTGAATAATCAGTTGGCTTGCCAGTCCACATCTGCATTGGTGTCTTCAACTCAATTGCAGTTGATGGAGCACGATTCACTTCATAACAGGCGGTATTGACTGCTTCTGCCCAGAAAGTTTTATCTAAGCCTGCAGCTCCTAACATTGCTCTTGTTCTTTCTAACAAGGTTCTGTTCATCCGCTCTGCCACTCCATTTTGCTGAGGAGTGTAAGCAGTAGTGAACTGCCTTTTAATACCTTCCCGATTGCAGAATTCTGCAAACTCATTGCTTGTATATTCTCCTCCATTATCTGTCCGTAAACACTTCATCTTCTTACCAGTTTGAAGTTCTATTTGCGCTTTGAATACTTTGAAGACTGAACACACATCTGCCTTCTTCTTGATAGGATACACCCAACACCTTCTGGAGTAGTCGTCTATAAAGGATACAAAGTACCTTGCTCCTCCCAAGGATATAACTGGTGCTTGCCATACATCAGAGTGAACCAATTCTAGAATATTTTTACTTCTAGAATTTGATGTGTTGAACTTTAATCGATGTTGCTTACTTGTAACACAATGCTCACAAAAGGGTAGAGACACCTTAGTGAGTCCTGAGAGTAGATTTTGCTCTACAAGAACTTTTATTCCTTGTTCGGACATATGTCCAAGTTTCTGATGCCACATCATTGACAATTTTTCACTTGGGCTACTTGAGGCAACTGATGCTTCTCCTCCTTGCAGAGTCTCTCCCTCCAACATGTACAAGTTTGTATCCACCTTTTCTCCCTTCATAAGTACAAGCGCACCTCGAATCACCTTCATGATTCCTTTCTCAACTACGACTTTGCAATCTAGGTCATCGAGTTGACCTAATGAGAGCAAGTTCTTTTTCAGGCCCTCTACATGTCGCACTTGTTGAATTGTACGAACTGTATTATCGTGGAACTTCAACTTAATAGTTCCAATACCGACAATCTTCAAGGCATGGTCACTACAGCTGAACACAGATCCTTGAGAGACTGGTTCATAATGATGAAACCATTCTCGTCGAGGAGTCATGTGATAAGTGGCTCCTGAGTCGATGAACCATACATCAGCAAAACTTTTCCTGCCTTCAATAGTTGTCGCTGCTTCACAAGACAAGACACGATCTTCATTTGAGATGCTTGCTACATTTCCTTGAGGATTGGAATCTTTCTTGTTGAGATTCCAACAATCCTTTTTCAGATGACCCTTCTTGCCACAATGATAACACTTCATGTTCTTCTTACTTTTGGATTTTGACCTTCCTTGATTTTGGCTCCCACTTGAGCCACGTTCCGTTGATCTGCCTCTTGTCACCGCCAGAGCTTCAGCTTGTTGTGAGCTTGCCAACTTATCTTCTTTGTTCTTGCGCCGATTTTCCTCTTCCAAGACAGCAGCTCCAATATCATCAAAGTTTAGATAGTCGGTGAGAACATTATTTGTCAGGTTGATGACAAGTTGATCATACGAATCAGGAAGACTTTGAAGTAGAAGTTCAGCACGTTCATTTGGCTCTATTTTATGACCCAATGATGTGAGTTGAGAAAATAGAGTATTCAACGTGTTCATGTGCTCTGTCATTGAAGTAGATTCTGACATCCGAAGAGTATAGAGTTTCCTCTTAAGGAAAATCTTGTTGTGAAGTGACTTGGCCTCGTACAATTTTGTGAGATGATCCCAAATTTCCTTTGCGGTTGTCTTCTCCTCTATGCTTGACAATACTTTATCTGCAAGTGCTAGATGAAGATTTGCAATAGCATTCCCGTCCATCTCGTTCCACTTATTGTCATCTGTGATTTCCGCCGGCCTTTCATTGATGGCTGCAAGGCAATTATCTTTTCTCAAGATAGCCTTCATCTTCAACTTCCATAACGAGAAATTAGTCCCGTTGAACTTCTCAATCTCGAACTTTGCCGCCATTACTTCTCTCAAGAACGACAAACAATCTTCGTTCCTTTAAATAAGGGTGAAAAATATCTAACTTATTTTCTGATGTGGAGGATCCACTTAGTGGCAACCACAGAGCATACGATAAGTAGATATTAACACCCAAAATCTGGCTCTGATACCACTTGTTGTAAATGGAACGAGACTTAATGGATCAAGATCGCACCTACAATAGATTGAGAATAATAATAATAACGAAGAAGAAGAGAAGGAATAACACACGATGATTTTACGTGGAAAACCCCTAAACAAATTAGGGTAAAAACCACGGGCAAGGATAGAAGAATTCCACTAATAAAAATAGAAGTTACAAATTTTCTCTCTTATGGTGGAAGTACAAACTCTCCAAACTCTCTCATAAGAAGAAACTCACTTTCTATTTTTATCTCACACTCACTTTGGATTTGGAAGTTTTGGGATGATTTGCCAACAATGGTGCTCCACCTATTTATACTTAAAAGAGCCTTGATCTCCAAGCAACTTGTATGGCTATAATTTTGCCACATATGGTCTTTGGATTTAGTGTAAGAATTAGTGGCCATAAATCTTCCTTAATCTCCAAGCAAATCCTATGGTCACAATTGTGCCACCTACTTGTCTTTGGATGAAGTGTATGATCAATGGCCATAAATCTTCCTTGATCTCCAAGCAAATTCTATGGACACAATTTTGCCACATGTTGTCTTTGGATCAAACTTTATTATTTAACATTTGATTCTTCGAGTTTTCGAGTTGAATCGCTAGATATTTTGGGGCGAATGGTTGTGTTTCGTCAATATTATTCGGACTTGGAAGTAAGAACACAAGTCGTCTTGGCTCGGCTATTAAGGATGGAAACCGGCCTCCCTTGTTCAAGAATTGGTGAAATTAGATGAACTTTTGATTGAATTATGGTTTAGTTTTGGATTTTCTTGTTGATGCCATATGAATATAAGTGTTTAATAGGCTTTTCAACTTTGAAGTTTTATTTTGTGTTTAGTAAAATTTTTAGATACAAGTCTTATATATTAACTATTTTGGTCATTAATTTTTTTTCTTTTCTTCAAACTAACATAAAACTAAAGTAGTATTTCAATTTGAACTTTAATTTTTCCATTTTTGCGTCTTCAAAGTGGCAAAATTATTATTGTGAATTATGTTTGCGAATTGCTGCCAAATTATGTGTGCTCACTTAATAGAAAAAAACATGAGAAGAGTGCTATTTCTTACACGCGAAGTTATCTATTACTTAAATTTGTAAATTTAATCCCATGTGACTTAGATTTTTTCTTCAATTTTAAATTATTATTCTCAATATTGTTTACACAATTATTGATATAATATGTTGATTGAGGTGTTGAGGACAAACAACAAAACATATTTAGATACATGTTAAAGAATATCGTGTACTCCATCCTTTGTCTTCGAAGCTACAATTATAAGTTTGTGTGTCTCATAAGTTAGATTTTTTTTTTTTTAATTTAACAATTATGGTGGTAAGGGAATCGAGAACCTCTAACCTTAAGTTGATGGTATAAATTTTATGTCTTAGGCATGTTTATTTTATAGTGTCTAATAAGTTTTTGAATTAAAAAAAAAATGTATAACAAATTCTTAAAGTTTTAATTTTGTGTTTAATAGGTTTTTGATACATTTTTTTTTTATTTTTTTAAAATTATCGGATCACTTAGATAATTAAGTTTTTTTCTTACTAATAGAACTCTAAATATTTCAATTAATTGATTTTTTTTCTTACTAATAGAACTCTAAATATTTCAATTAAATATGTTCATGACCAACACTAAATTGAAAGTTTAAAAATTTATTAAATTGTGATCTATTAAACACAGATTTAAAAGTTTATTAAAAGTTAAATTTATAATCTAATCTTTTATAGTTTAACTTTATTTATAATTTTTTTTTCAAAAAGAATACAAACATCTCAAGGAGAGTGAGTATAACTAAGTACAAGCTTAACAAATACATGCGGTGAAAGTGGATTCAACATATTAAGCCAAGCCAACAAGAGCATAAACTCAACCAACATGTAACGAGTAAGAGACCAGGTCTCTCACCCCTACATGTTGTAAAAAAAAAAAAAAAAAGCCAAACTCACACTATCAAAAGGTATCAAATTTCTATATCTAATGATTATTAAAAGTAGTTCAATAACTTAACAATCTATTTGTTTCTTAACTTTTAAAAGTGTTAAGTTGGGTCGATTCTTAAATGTAATTTTGTGAAAATTTTAGAGATATTTGGGACAACAACTTAAAGTTAAGTGGAGTGATCATTATACCCGGTCTACTCACCGACTATTATAATTCACCATCAATAAAATAACTATATTGACTTCAATCGTATTTAATATTCACAATTATTATAATACCGAGTATAATAACTCACTCATTGGCTCAAACAACTCATTTTAAATTAAAAAGTTTAGTCACTTAGTTATCGATTTGGTTTCCAAAATTTCAAAAGTGTCTAGCGAGGTCCTGAAATATCTATTTGATCTACGAACTTTCAAAAACAGCATATCAAACAACTTTGAGAAACTTGCAGAGTTAGGCTTTGTAGTTTGTAGGCTTTTTACAAAAGAAACGAAACCGAGGCTTCTCTCTCTGTATTACCCATTTTCTATATTTTTCCCAAAACAACAAAAAGTAAGAGAGAATGATTCTGAAGAGGAAGACTAACCCAAATGCTAAAGCAAAGCACAGAATAAAGCTTACAAATCATCTTCTTCTTCCCTTCCCATCTCCGGATCCTTTCATAAATTCCCAGCAGCAACAAAAACCTTTCTGCATTTTCTTCCCGCCATCGCCATGGGCCTCTGCTTCACCAGAACCCGCGACATTCCGATCGATTCCTTCTCCAATGCCTCACACACAATCCCCCAAACCAACTCTCAATCTCTACCTCCTCCAAACCCGCTCTCGATCCCCTCCTACAAGTCCGTTCCGCCGTCGCAGATTGGCCCAATCACCGCCCGTCCCTACATCAACATAACCACAATCTACGACCTCCACAAGGAGCTCGGCCGGGGTCAGTTCGGGATAACCTATCTGTGCACCGAGCGGGCCACCGGTAGGAAATACGCCTGCAAGACGATTTCCAGGAGGAAAATGGTGAATCCGAAGGATATAGAGGATGTGCGAAGGGAGATTTTGATCCTACAGCATTTGACCGGGCAACCGAACATCGTGGAGTTCAAGGGCGCGTATGAGGATAAGAGGAATTTGCATCTGATAATGGAGGTGTGTTCCGGCGGAGAGCTTTTCGATCGGATTATCAAGAAGAAGAGCTACTCGGAGAGGGAAGCGGCGGGGATTTGTAAGCAGATTTTGAATGTGGTTCATGCCTGCCATTTTATGGGGGTTATGCATAGAGATTTGAAGCCGGAGAACTTTCTGATGGTCACTCAACACGACGATTCGCCGATTAAGGCTACGGATTTTGGACTCTCCGTTTTCATCGAAGAAGGTCGCTTCATCTTTTTCAACCTTCTTTCATTATTGGATGGAATTAATTACGCATAATTATTTCGGAATTTAGTTTAGGAATCAACTTAGAACTGTATTAACCATTTAAGCCGTAAGGATTACGTTGAAAATCACTGTTGACCAAGTCAACGAAGAAAAAGACTGGTCAATCAAGTCAACCATTTCATGTAGGGATAAAGGCAGCCAACATGAAGCTTTATTTATTATTATTATTTTTTTTTTATTACATTAGAAGGTTAGTCTCTAAACTTTCGAATTTTTATCTATTTATTCTCTAAATTTAAAAAATACTTTTTAAAGAAATCTTTAAAGTAATTTTGTTGTGTTGAATACTGGCATAGGTTGCTATTATTTCAATTTTGTGTCTAATAGGTACATGACATATTAAAAGAAAATATATATTAACTGATCTTGTAAATATAAAATTAAATTTTATGTCTATGTGATCCTAAACTTTTAGTTTAGACACAAAATTGAAAATACATGTCATAACCATTTAGATTTTGAAAATTAAGTACACTACTTTTATTTTAAGTTTGTTTTTAATTTAGACACAAAATTGAAAATACAAGTTCATGTTTAATAACCATTTAGATTTTTTCCATTTAGATTATAAACACTTTTGTTTGTTTTGTTATCTGCTTTCTAAAAATATTTTCAAAATTGAAGGCATTTAAAACTTACAAAAATAATTTTTGTGATCAATAGAGATTTAATGTTTTTTTTTTGTAAGGATATTTAATTAATGCAAAAATTGACCCATGAACTCATAGTAAAGGGCACTATACCAATTGAGCTATGCTCGATTTCGCTTTGTTTTGTTTTTTACTCATAACCTTTCATAAATACTCTGATTAATATGGTTAAAATTTTGTATTGCATTTAACAAAAATCTCAAATCTCCTATTTCCAAATTGTTTACTAAATTCCCTATACTTAGAAAGTTTAGACAGATAACACAATGCATGCTTCACATGATATTAAGAACCAAAACGAAGTTTATGTACAGTTCTTTACATCAAAATATTACTTACCAAAATCAGATTTAACATTTTTTTCAATTAACTATATTAGTTTTGTCTTTGGGCTAATGAGTATGGGGATTCTCAGGCTTCTTAACAGCTTTTGTTTGAATTAAAATGATTTTGCAGGCAAAGTATACAAAGACATAGTTGGAAGTGCTTATTATATTGCTCCAGAGGTTTTGCAACGGAATTATGGGAAGGAGATTGATATCTGGAGTGCTGGAGTTATTCTTTACATCATCTTATGTGGGGAGCCTCCCTTTTGGGGGCGTAAGTACTTCACTTCTTCAAATTTTACTTTTGTTTTCGAAATTTGACTAAGAATTCAAACATTTAAAATCACACAGAAAAAAAAAACTAAAAACGAAATTGTTATCGAATGAGTCACTTAAAATTGTAAGTTCAAGCTTCAAGATTTCATCTAGACTTGTTAGCTCGCAAACTCAATGCAGTTGATTTTGGTTTTAGTATTCTGCATCAAGAACGAATCTAAAGATTAGACTTAGACTTGTTAGCTCAATAATCTGCTTAAAAAAGAACATCTATTCTAAACTTAAAATCGAGCTAACAAGTCTAATCTTAGCTCAGTTTAGTATTCTGCTCTTAGGATTGGACTTGATGCAGTTATTGTCTTTGTGCCTGAGTTTTTCTTCTAATGATTTTGATGTTCGAATTCCGTCAGAGACCGAGGATGACATAATAAAAGCAGTTCTGAAAGGCAACCTTAAAATGGAAGACGCTCCATGGCCTTCCATATCCTCTTCTGCCAAGGATCTTGTCTCTAAAATGTTGACAAGGGACCCGAAGAAGCGGATCACCGCTGCTGAAGCACTCGGTAAGATTACTTACCTAGTTTATAATGATCTCGATTGCTCGTTTGAATAACTCAAGCTTTGATCTTTCGAATAAGATCTTGGTTACTTAATGTAAATGAAAATGCAAAAACAAGAATTATTCTCTTCTCATTTTCAATGCTTTGTGTTTATCAGAACATCCTTGGTTGAAGATTGAGGGCGAGGCCTCGAGCAAGCCCATCGATAGCGCCGTGCTCATTAGGATGAAGCAGTTCAGAGCAATGAACAAGTTTAAGCAACTTGCTCTCAAGGTATTTTACACATAATTTACATTCCCCCCCTCCCCCATTTTGAATGAGTTTCACTGGACTGATCTAAAATATGCTGAATGTTGTTGGTAGGTAATGGCAGAAAACCTTTCAGAAGAAGAATTAAAGGGTCTGAAACAAATGTTCAAGAACATAGACACTGATAGAAGTGGTACCATCACATTTGATGAGCTGAAAACAGGTTTGACAAGGCTCGGTTCAAGGCTTTCCGAACACGAAATAAAGCAACTAATGGACGCGGTAAGTAGCGAAAATCTCTCTTATATGTTCATGCATTGCCTTTTAGCTTATACATGAAAAAAGTTACACCTCTACTTTGGTCAGGCTGATGTCGACAGAAGTGGGACGATCGATTATGGCGAGTTTATAACCGCGACAATGCATCGACATAGAGTTGAGAAAGAAGAAAACATATACAAGGCCTTCCAGTTCTTCGACATAGATGGAAGCGGGTTCGTAATGAAGTATTTATAACCAGTTGCATCGAAAAGCTGTTTGGATTGACAAAATGCTGAAACTTTGTTGCTACATTTACAGATTTATCACAAGAGATGAGCTTAAACAAGCGATGACTCAGTATGAAATGGGAGATGAAGATAGCATAGATGAAATTATCAACGATGTCGACATCGATGGAGTACTTTTTCTCCTCGGATTTTTACAGCTGAATGAATATTCTTGCAATGTCTGATAGATTAGCAACTTGAAAGATTTAACTCTGTTTTTTCTTCCCTCTTTCAGGATGGAAAAATCAATTACGATGAGTTTGTAAACATGATGACAAAAGGGACAGTGGACGCAACAAAAATGAACTAGATTACAGTTTACAGCTTGTAAAAAAAAAAAAAAAAAAAAGTAAGTTTGTTGTGTATAGATATGAAATTTATGGATGCAATGCAATTAGAAAGTGTTACAAAGTCAATAATGTCCATTATATTATACTAATCCAGGATCCTATCAAATCTGTTTTTCAGTCGATCTCAACAAAAACAAAAAACAAATATCATCAAATATATAAACTCATATTGTTTTATAGTAGTGGTACTTTTTCATTTTGTTTTTTTAAAGTCTTGTGGAGATTCGAACTTCGGGCCTCATAATTTTTCATCTCTATTCTTACTCTTAAATATCATTTTATTGTCACAAGAATGTTTATTCGACTTATAAAACAAAGAATGTTTATTCGACTTATCAATTTGTTTTAGTGAATTTCTAATTTTGATTTTAAGAAAGAAAAAAATATAATTATTATTGTCCGAGTGAGTATTTTTTAACAAAAATCCAACTCTATTTTTTTCAATTTCTCTGAAATTTCATGAATTTCATACATTTCTAATTTTTTTTTTTTTTTTTTTTTCTAAATGTGGGGTGGAGATCAAACCTAGGACCTCTTGATCTCTAGTCTAGACCATGCCAGTTCACCTATGTTCTTGTTGTCAATTTCTAATCCATTCAATGTATATAGAAATATTTTTTATATAAAAAAAATTACATTTATTCAAGCATGAAATTCAAATGAAAGTTGACTAAAAAGAAAAAAAAAACATCTACTATCACCTAAAATGTCAAAGATTCGAATTCCGGCGACCACACCACATATTATCTAAGAAAGAAAAAATTAACAATCAATGTATTTATAAATAATAATAATAAAGACTATTAAAAAAGAAGAAAGAAAAATAAAAATAAAAGACAATTTTTTTAATTTAGTTAAATAGGAGCGAGTGAAATAAAAAAATTAAAATTTAGAAAGCATTGTAAATAAGATAAAGTTAGGGCTTTTAAATGAAATTTTGTATGAAGCGCAATACGGTAGCTGCTAAACCCTGCAAAAACCTTCGTCTCTGCCTACCGGAGCAGAAGACCAAAACCTCATCGGAGAAGAATCCATTTATGGCGTTGATCAAATCGAAGCCAAATCTTCCGCCCTTTCTATCATCTCTCTCGCAGCGTATACAAAACCACCGTTCGTTTTCATCCTCCCCTTCCATTTCAGAGTCTCGCCTTCAAGAAGAGGACGCGAGCGACAGTCCTCCAAATGCTTCAAAGCATGTCCTCTCGCCGGAGGAAATCCAGTCCGCCGATAAGTTCCACGCCCTAATCAAGGAATTCTATCGAAGAAACCCTAATCCCGATCCCACTCCACCTTGCCCTAACTTCACCATTTCTGCTCTCTCCAACGAACTATCCCAAATCTCATCCGTCCATTCCGTCTCTCCGGCCATCGTTCGTTACGTCATCGAGAAATCTGGTAGCGTCCGCCATGGCATCCCGTTCCTCCAAGCCCTCGCGTTCTTCAACTGGGCGACGGTGGCCGAGGGTTTCGAGCACTCCGCACAGCCCTACAATGAAATGATTGACCTAGCCGGCAAGGTAAGACAATTCGGATTAGCGTGGAATTTGATTGATTCAATGAAAGCTAGAAATGTAGAAATTACTGTTGAAACTTTCTCGATTCTTGTGCGGCGGTATGTGAGGGCTGGATTGGCGGCGGAGGCTGTTCATGCGTTTAATCGCATGGAGGATTATGGTTGCAATCCTGACAAGATTGCTTTCTCCATTGTTATTAGCATTCTGTGCAAGAAGAGAAGGGCAACTGAAGCCCAATCGTTTTTTGATAGTTTAAAACATAAATTCGAACCTGATGTTATTGTATACACTAGCTTGGTTCATGGTTGGTGTAGAGCTGGTGATATCCCAGAAGCTGAGAGAGTGTTTAAAGAGATGAAGATTGCAGGTATTAGCCCTAATGTTTATACTTATAGCATTGTGATTGATGCTTTGTGTAGATGTGGTCAAATTACTCGTGCCCACGACGTTTTCTCTGAGATGATTGATTCTGGTTGCAATCCCAACTCTGTTACATTTAACAATCTTATAAGAGTTCATGTGAAAGCTGGTAGAACAGAGAAGGTTTTGCAAGTGTATAACCAAATGAAGAGATTGGGTTGTGATGCTGATATAATTACTTATAACTTCCTTATAGAGACTCATTGTAGGGATGATAATCTTGGAGAGGCTATAAAGGTCCTCAACTCGATGGCTAAGAAAGGTTGCACCCCGAATGCGTCGACTTTCAACCCTATATTTAGGTGTGTTGCAAAGTCGCAAGATGTAAATGGCGCTCATCGGATGTTTGCTAAGATGAAGGAACTGGGTTGTAAGCCAAATACAGTGACGTACAATGTCTTGATGCGTATGTTTGCGGAGTCAAAATCTGCTGATATGATTTTGAAGTTGAAGAAGGAGATGGACGAGGAAGAAGTTGAGGCTAATGTGAATACATACCGAGTACTGATATCGTTATATTGTGGGATGGGGCATTGGAACAATGCATACAAGTTCTTAAGGGAAATGATTGAGGAGAAATGCTTAAAACCCAGCATGCCTATCTATGAGATGGTTCTGCAACAGCTGAGGAAGGCAGGACAGTTGAAGAAACATGAGGAATTGGTGGATAAGATGGTTGAGAGAGGATTTGCCTCGAGGCCCCTGTAGAATAACTGGCTTCTTTTACATTCAAAGTTGTATTCGGTTTCAAAGTTTCGCAAAAACTTCGAGACAGGAAGTGATAGTCGTTGGAAATCGTTGTCAATGCTTCATGTTGTATGGTTTGTTTATGTACAGACAGTGGCTTCTCATATTCTTCGGGTCATTGCTGGTTTAGATTTGTTATTTTATCCAATTTTTAAGCTATTTGGAGGATTTTTTTTGTAGCAGGTTGCATTGATTGGATCCTTTATGAACCAGTTATGATTTTGATAAAGATCCCAACATGAAGTGACTGATGAATTGGTTTGAGGGCTGCAAACTCGTCTGGTCTGGGAGAGCTGTTTACAGCAGAATCAGAAAGCAAAAGCTTCCGAGATTAAGATAACTTTGAACACTAGTTTTATTTCAAGTGAGAAAACATGTTTGGGATGATTAACTTTTTAAAGTTATATAGATGATCTCACAGCTGCTTCATTTATAATTTGGGATTCATAAATTCGTCACTTAATAAGTGAACTGATAGTATTCTCCAAAGTAAAAGTGTATACTCGATCTCTGAATTTCAAAACTACTATTGCTTTATTACAAATCTGTTCATTTCCTTTTATATAAACTGCACCAACTTTTTTTTAGAATCACTGAATCATTTCAATGTTAAACTAAAGTAACAGAAAATCTAAAAGATTGATCATCCCAATAGCTACAATTACTTGATTGATCATCACTCATGGTGATGACAAACTTAAGTCTTCATCCTAATTTCACTCGAAAAATTAGGCATCTTTATGGATTACCCTGCATATCCAACATCTCATCTAAACGCTTCAATCTCTCTATTCCTTCACTCAGCAGAAATCTAACTTTCTGTCTGTCATTGCAGCTGCGGTTGTTTTCCATTTCTTGTCTGATCGTATGCCTCACTTCCTCTGTTTCAAATAACACATTTTCAAAACTTTAAGAACCCAGATGACAGAACTGGCACTAAACTAAAACAACACCTTATTCAATTATGCAAAACTTTTCAGATTTTGTTTTCAAGCGTTGTTAATGCACAAAAAGCTTAACCTCGCGCGTTAACAGGAGCCTTTTGAGCAGTTCTTAAGGCCTGCCTGTACAGTTTCAACACTCTTGCCCGGAGAATAAATTCCTGTAAATCAAGGGAGAGAACCATGGCGAGTTCTCTTCTCCTTCCTGTACAACCTTTTACATCGTTAGATATAGCGAAAGAATACGCTTAAATAGCTAATTCAAACCATTCAGAAAAGAAATCACAGAGAGATTAAGATTATCGAACAAATAATTCAGCAGAATCCGATCAAATAAAAGCTAGGGCAAAACGTAAATTTCTTCGAAAGTGTAGGAAGTTACCTTAGAGAAGAAGAAGAAGAAGAAGAAGAGGCAAATACAGTTCGTCCAGTGCCACTGCGGATTAGAGTGAAGTGAATTCGATCTCTGATTGAATCGGAGGTATAAACTATTTATGTCGTTCAGTTTGGAGGTAATGAAGGAAGACGACGATCTGGAGATGTCTGGTATTCCAGAAGAAGTGGGCTTTTGGGCCGAATCGTGGGCTTCTGTTAAAAAACACTTCTTGGGCCATCCTTGTCTAAAGGCCCAAATTTGTAGCCCATTTTTTACAATGTTCGAAACCTTTGACCACGTGCTCAGTGGATGTGGAAGGAATTCGATTAGCACTGGAAACATGCATGCTCCACTCCGTGCTAGGTGGAAGTCGACTCCAAAAAAATATATATATATACATATATAAATAATGAGAATTTGGAGACTAATTATAATTTTGTTAAAAGATAAAATTTGGTTTTTTAAGCCACCGACCCATTTTAATATATATATATATATATATATATATATATATATATATATATATATATTTTTTGACAACATATGGGGTTGTGGATCGAACCCGTGACCTCTTGATCACTAGTCTCTAGGGTATGCCGGGTTAACTATTCTTGTGGCCGTCACAATTTACTTAAAATAACAATTCAACGTTGATCATTTCGAACTTCTAAAGAAAAATACCATTTATCATTTCGCAATCATCTTCATCAAAATTAAATTAATTTCCTTTGACAGCTTCAACCCCAGGGCCCACAGGAGAGGCCGGAGCTTATCAATAGACAGACCTCAACATTTTCTAAAATTTCATGCTTTATTAGAAATTTTCTTTAGTTTAAAGTTCATCAATCAGAACTTAGCTTATAAAATAAGTCAATTACAATATCAAAATATCAAAATATCAAATATGGATGGTTTGATCTCTTATCCTATACTTGTCGATTTAAAAAAAAACAAAATTATGCGAAATTTTAAGAAAGTTTACACAAACATAGAGATTGAATTAAATTTTTTAAATCTTCCATTAAATTGAAACAAATAAAAAAGTTGTAGAAATTGTAAAGTAATTATACATATATATGAATTTGTGAGTAAAATCCAAACAAAACAATGATTTGCAACCATTATTTTCATTTCATTTCTTTTATTTAACAACATGTGAGAGTGAGAGTAAAGATTTGAACCTCTAATTCATTGATTAAGAATAATATGCAACTATAAATTTATATCGAATTATTTTAATAGTAATTAAAAATCCAACCATAGTAACCAAAAACGATAAATTGATTTAAAATGAGCAAATTATAAGTATGATTTTTTTATAAAATTTTTATATTAATAATGTATTTTAAATAATTATTACAAAAATAGGGTAGTTTTTAAAATATTTACAAAATTATGGTACCTAAATCGTGTACCATTGTACACGATGTATGGGTTAACTCGTGTTCATGGTACACGATTTATGCGTAATCGTGTACCATGGACACGATTTTTATGACGTGTCAACCCGCTTAATTATCTGATACATGGTGCTACGTTAGATGGAACTAGTGTATCATGTACACGAGTTTTGTCAGCAACTCGCGTACATAGTACTTGAATACATAAGCAAGTGAGGTGGTCATAACTCGTGAAATCGTGTCTGATGGACACAATTTAGCGAACTTGTGTCCATGATATACGATTTAGGTACTCTAAAGTAAATTATTAATATAAAAAAAATCTTGTTTTTCGAAATATCAACGAGATGTTAAATTGGTATTTTAATCAATGTTTTTTTTTTATTTATTTATTTATTTTAGAAGAGCAAGTATGATTTAAATTGACCGAACCAATTCAATTTTGGTGCTTTGGTTGGTTTTTCCATCAGCCAAAGACTAATAAAAAAGATATTAGTAAGATAAGGTGAGTCAGTACAAAAATACAAATACAATGAGTCAAATAAGTGAGTTGGAATTGGCTCCTCTTTCATTAATTACTTTACTTCCACTTTAATTTTAAAGATCTAAAACTTAATTAAAATGTGGCGTTACATTTCAGGAGCTTGCCACATCACATCTCATTTAATACACCGACTAATTCCTCCCTATTAACGATTTTTTTAATTATAAAAACATGTCATTTTAATACATTCAATCTTGCCTTCTTCATTATTGAAATAACAAAAAGGATTTTTTGAACTCTTAATCCAATTGGCAAAATCACAAAAACCCACAACTAAATAATTAAGGCCTTTTGTGTCGTACGATAATATTATAAATAAACTTGAAATTTTTATTTATTCAAACATCCTTTAATTATTTAGAAGTTATAAATGCATAGTTCAAACCAAAAAAATTAGGAAATTGGGTAGTTTTGAAAAACTATAGGGGCTGTTTGGCCAGCGAGTTGGGTAGGGTGGGGTGGGCTTAAATAGCCCACCCCATGTTTGGAGCCCCAACTATATAAGTTGGGGCTGAGGGTTATTATAACCCCCGGGTTGCTACAGTGTTTACTGTAGCAGTTCTACGGTAGTAGTTTTTTTTTTTTTTTTTTTTCATTAAATTTTTCGGGTTTTTTTCTCTCTTTGTTTTTTTTCGAGTTTTTTTTTTCTATTTTTTTCACTCAATTTACCGATTTTTTTCTCTCTCTTTGTCTTCCTCACCTCACGATTTTTTATCTTCCATTTCATCCCAAATTTCTCTTTGTTTGTGATTTCCTAAATAATATTTATTTTTTTAACTTTTAAAAAATTAATATGTAATATACATTTAACTATACAAATATAACAAAATGTTGTAGAAAAAAAATAAACTAACATAAACACATATTTCAAACTCCATGTTAAAGAAAACTGTATTATTTCTCTCTCCACCGAGCCTCTTGTTGTCGATTATTTGTGATTTTCTAAATAATATTTATTTTTAAAATTTTTAAAAAATTAATATGTAATATACATTTAACTATATAAATACAACAAAAAGTTGTAGAAAAAAAATAAACTAACATAAACACATATTTCAAACTTCATGTTAAAGAAAACTGTATTTTAAACCCACACTATACAACCCTGCACCCCAAACACAGACTTACTAAACCCAGACTATACAACTCTGCACCCCAAACACAGACTATTATAACCCACAGATTATTATAACCCACCAACTATAATAACCCACCAACTATAATAACCCACCCTGCGCCCCAAACGCCCCCATAGTGTTCACTCATGACAAATGTTGTTGAATTTAAATCTTCGAATGTTTGTAGCATTTGAGCATAGCGAAGTAATTGTATGAGCAGAAAAAACTCGTGGAGGAATGTTTTTGTAATTTTATCATTATTAATCCGATAGCCGGAGATGTTTGCTTGGTCAGACCATTCATGTTTGACCAAACCAACGCCGATGGAACCTTTCTTTTTTCTTCGATAAATAAATAAAATGTCAACAAATTTTCCAAAAACCAACGCCTACGTCTTTAATTGTATATATATATATATATAATATATAATCACATCGTTAAGCAACGCAAAATTTAAATTTGCTGAAAAATTAATGATGGACATGAAACAATCCAAGCCCAAAAGCAAAATCATGAAGTTTCTTCCAAGAGCGGCCTCCGCCGTCACTTTCCAAAACCCGCCGATCAGTCCCGGCAGGGAAAACCGCCCGCTCCCCGGCCGAGGATTTTCCGGTCCGATGAAGATCTCGATCATCCCACGCGAAGCGCGACGCTCCAAATCTGATAACTCCGGATTCGAAACGCCGGAGCCGACTTCCCCTAAAGTGTCGTGCATCGGACAAATCAAGCACAAGAAAAAGAGTAAGGAATTGGCGAAGAAGAGTACTCCGGCGCCGGCTGCTGAAATTTCCGAGCCTAAGAAGCGGCATCCCACGTCGGCGATTAAGAGGATTCTGACCGGCGTGAAGGTGAAATCGAATGTTGCGGCGGCTCCGGCAGGGAACCACCGTGGAGGTGGGAAGCCGCCGCTGCCGGAGAGAGTGCCGGGGTTGAATCAGATGAAGCGATTCTCGAGTGGACGTGGGGCTTTGGCGAATTTTGATTGGACGGCGCAGATTGCACCGACTGACGTGGAAGGAGAGGAGGTGGAGGGAGTTGGCGGCCGGAGCCCGGTGGCGGTGGCGGTGTGGATTGATGAAGAAGTGGGCCCACTGCAACCAAGAAAGGAGATGAATATATGGAAGAGAAGAACCGTAGTTCCGCCCACACCTCTTCAACTTGATTCCACTACGGTCAAACAAAAATAATTGATTTTTTTTTTTTTTTTTTAATTATTTTATATATATATATATTAATGGTATTTTTACGCCAAAAGAAATGTAAGAATATTAGATTTCTAGTTAAGGTTTGTAAATTGAAGGGTAAAATTACCCCTAAACTTATATAATTTCATACAATTAGATTCTAGACTTAGTTAAATGTGGAACATTATTGATAAATTATTATTTCTTGGCAGTGGATTTTAAGAATATTTAGTAGTTAAAGCAATTAATTTATTTAATTGCTCCCAACAAAATTATTTTATGTAAACCTTATAATTATTATGAATATGTATCCTTAGATTTATTTTTAATTGATGAAGTTTGTGGTTGTCTCTAAATAATGACAGTTGAACGTAAATTTTAATGAATCATTGTCTATAAATAATGACAGTTGAACGTAAGTTTTAATGAACCATTGTCTATAAATTTGAGGTATTTTTATAATTTTTTTCTCATAAATTATATAAGGTGTGTTTGAATTGACTACTTAAAAAATGTTTTTGAAAGAAGACATTTTTTTTACAAAATATTTATAATTCAAACACTTATGTGTTTGATTACATTTTTTCAAAAGTGTTTTTATCTACAAGTATGTTTGGTTTGATCTACACTCGAAATATTTATCTTAATTTTAAAAGTTAATATAAAGTGTTTTTTCTAAAATAAATTATTTCAAAACTTCATTCTCAAAAAAAAATTATTTTAACTGCTGTGAAACACCCAAATTTATTCTAAATTTTTTATTTTTTTTTAAAATTAAACAGGCCACCCTTAGCCACATTGGAATGATTTTTGGAAAAAATAATAAGTCAACAAGTAGTGGGTATATCCGCCCTTTCACTTAGAATGAGACTTGGGAAATTAAATTAATGGAAAAAAAGCATATATTTAATTACAACGGATAAACAAGACATTTTAGAAAGCATGTATGTATTTTTCTAAAATTTCATTGACTTTTGTATTTTCATATTAATGAGAGAGGGACACTACTAAGTACCTCTTCATGGATGATATTTTTAAATATTTATGGTTTCATTCTTTTGTATTTTATTTTTCTTAAATTTTTAGTGGAGCAACCACTTTTTACTTTAACTTGGTAGCATTTTTTTTTTTTTTTTTTTTTTTTTTTTTTTTTTTTTTTTTTTTTTTTTAAGTACATTGGAGTGGGGGATTCGAACCACAGACCTCGTGGCCGTCAACGCATACATATGCCCGCTGAGCTATGCTCGCTTTGACCATCTTTCCCCATCTTTAAGTCAATATCAGAGTAGTAACAAGTTTGTAGGATTCTTAAAATTAAAATGAACTTACTTTTTTTTCTTTCGTATGAGGTGATATTTATAATAGTTTATGGTTGTCTTCGATTTGATTTAAAAGTGATGATTTAGGCGTGTGAGAAGCTCTAGGTCTGTGAGCTTCTGGCCCACAAGAGTCCCTTACTGGGCCTCTAATTGGAGCCTTAGACTTTGATAAGT
Source organism: Herpetospermum pedunculosum (assembly GCA_028017165.1). Lineage (NCBI taxonomy): Eukaryota > Viridiplantae > Streptophyta > Magnoliopsida > Cucurbitales > Cucurbitaceae > Herpetospermum > Herpetospermum pedunculosum. Next base: position 87,661,333 of record CM051522.1, read on the forward strand.
CTTGACCATGCTACTTTGGGCTGACCCTATTCACCTTAGAGTTTTTTCAATACCAATTTGAGTCTTCGACTTATCTGTGGAGTAGATTTACTCATTTTTTATTTGGTCTTTTTTATCTGTTCATTTTTTATTTTTACACACAAAAATAATAATAAAAATAATATACATAGTTTAGGGGTTAAAGGTTTGCATACAGATATCGATTTCTCAATCATTTTTTTTTAATTGGGAGATTTGAATCTTTCTATCATGTTGATATATGATGTAATATATTATAAAAAAAATAAATGTAAAATAAGTAATGACTTTTAAATAATAATCTTATTCATAATCGTAACTAGACTAGGCGTGATTCTCGGAAATCACAACGCCATTGAAGATTAAAAGATTGATAGTGTTTTATTCTTTAACAAAATTATAACACTTTTTTTATTTTTTTAATATTAAAAAAAAGTGCTATGTAAACTGCAAGTACTAAACTCTATTCTAATTAGTTGAGATGTTATACATCTAATTCTTAATTCTCAATTTTATGTTTGAAAAATTTATGAATATTAAACTTTAAGAAACATTTCGAAAACTATATATTAAAGTTGTAAAAACAAAAACCATGGTCTCTAATTCTTATTTCTCGTGTTTGATTTTTAAAATAATAAATAAATTACTAATTCTGTTGATTTTGAATCCCAAATTGCATAAACAAAAACACAATTTCTAAATTTTTTACCTTATAAACATTAATTTAGGAGTCACATTTTATTTAAATGTAAGAGGACATAAGATATTTATTTTTTTACCTTATAAAAAAGTCACTTTAAAAAAGATGTAAATAACAGCTCTCATTCTTATCATATTCACTTTTTATTATACTATTGACAACAAAGCCATCTTCAGAAAGTTTCAAAAGCCACTTTCACAGCAATTTGACATTGAGAAAATGCTCCCCATTTTTCTTCACTTCTTTTTCTTCTAATATTATTTGTACCAAGTCTTAAAACTTTTATTACATTAATTTTTTTTTTTATCAAAAATACCCGTGAACTTTGGGTTCAGTTTCAAAAATACCGTGAACTATGAAAAACTTTTCAAACATGTCCTCACCATTAAAAAAAAAAAAAAAAAAAAATACTAATATTTTGATATGGATAGTTAAATTCTAATTTATACTCGTGTGATATGAAAAAAATGAAAATGTGGACTATTGAGAAGTTTAAAAAATCAAAAAAATGTAGACATTTAATCTATTCTCCATAGATTTTGTCTTATTTTGAATTGTTAAAATAGGATTTTCATGTTTTTTTTTAATACGTCAAAAGTTAGATTTAATAGTCCACATCATCAGAATTAAGGTGTGGTTAATGATAAGGGCATTTTTTATTTTTTATTTTTTTTAATTCAAGAGTATTTTTTAAACTTACTTTTGAAGTGCGGACTATATTTTTAAACTGAAGCATAATTCATATGTATTTTTTATAATTTATCCTAAATATATATATATATATATATATAAAGTTTAGAAATATGTTGGTTTTGGATTTCTAGTGGGTATTCTTCTTTCACATGCAGGCTAGTCAGCCATTCCCCACTTTGGTTATGCTGTTGATCTTGTAAAAGGAATGGTGGGACGGAGGCTAGGCATACAAGACATTTGTCGATCTCTTTTACTAAATTTTACTTTATTATTTTGGAAAAATAATAATTTTAAAACAACTTATAAATTTATTTTTTTTTTCTTTTTTTTTTAACATGTGGGTAGAGATCAAACCTAGGACCTCTGAATCTCTAGTCGTTACATCATGTCAGCTATGCTCTTATTAGCTTGAAAAAAATGAGATTATAACTCCAAATGAATAAATCCACATTATTTACCATCATTTTGTAGAGTGGTACATTTGTCCCTCCGTAAGTTGGGGGATTTTGGGCACTAGATCATAAAACTGAAAAAAATAGTCAGTTTGAATAATTTCGCCCATTTCGATTAATTTGATCGAAAATGAAAATATTCGGAGATAGCCAATATCTTTAACAAAATCTCTAATTTAGTTAGAAATATCTATCAATAAAGTATAGAAATTAAAATAATTATGAAAAAAAAAAATAGAAAGAAAAAGTGCAGAAGGAGTGAGGAGACAATGTAGAAGAAGACACGTTGTTTTTCCGTGGAAGTCATGTGCAAAGGTTGGAATTTGGATCTCTTTTTAGTCTTCAGCGCTAAGAAAATATTTAAATATATAAATAATCGTCAGATATCTTTTTTTTTTTCTTAATCCCCAAGATTTTATCGGAATCTTTTGACAGCTCACAGTTTACGTGGACAAGTGGGTCGATTTCTTGATTAAATATTTTCTAAATATAACCAAACCCTCCTGATCTACACAATTATTATATTTCCGTATCTTAATTTAATCCCAAACCTATCATTTTCTTTTTCGAGCTAACCTCAAAAAATTAATATTAATACAGTGAGGGGGAAGCCATGTTTAATTAAATCTAAACAGAAATCGAATAATTCCATACCAAATACATATATCTAAACAACCATTTTCCAAATCAGTTTTCTTTTTCCAAAAATCTAAAACAACAAAATATATATATCCCTATGAAATCCTTTTCTTTATACCAAAAAAATAAAAAATAAATATATCTGTAAATAATTAATGGATTTGTCGTATTTCATTTGTATTTCTCAACGACTCATCCAATAATTAAGGATTTAAAAACAAGTGGAAAGAATTGCAGTGTATGCCAACCAAGCCTCGAGAGACAGATTAAAATACAAAAAAAAAAATACAAAATACAAAATACAAAAACGAAATGAAAACCCCTTCTTTTTTTCTTTATCAATAATTCCAACCACAGAAAGCTAAGGAGAAAAATATAGCGGACGACGACGAAAACAAGAAAAATAATAATAAAAAAAAGGGGAAATAAACAGCAAGATAGACATGTGAAACGGCGCCGTACCGGAACCCTGACTACTCTTAACAAGATTTTGACGATTCGGGTTTTCTACAGACGATCAAATGCATCGGCGAGAAGATTCCCACCTCGGCGCTTCGAGTCAAATAATCGGCAGCCTCCACCAACATTTCATGAACATCCAAAGTTCCTTTGGGAGCAAGTCTCAAAGCGGTCAGAATCGTCACGAGGATATGGTTCCTCCAGTACGCAACTCGGCCCATTTTCAACCGCTCCCACCACGGCAGCGCCGGCGGCTTCGCTAGATCCTCCTCTTTCAAAACCTCAAATCCGACCTTCTTCGCCGCCTTCGCCACATCCAAGTACGATTTCACACCCGGCAAAGCATTCCCTCTCGCGATTTCTTCAATAATCTTCACATGCTCTGGATTTTCCAAATCGTATTTGTCCGTCGAAACCCACTCCAAGGAAACAAACAACGAACCTGGCTTCAAAACTCTGTAAATTTCGGAGTATACATCTTCAAGCTTCGGCGCGTGACACGTCGCTTCGATGGCGTACGCGCCGTCGAACGTTGCTTCCGAAAACGGCATTTCGAGGAAGTTTCCGCAGACGACTTCACAGAGTGAGTCCAATCCGGCTTTCTTGTTGTGTAATCTGGCGCGTTGGACTTGGTAGTCGTTGATGGTGATTCCGACGACATTGGCTTTGGAATGGGCGGCGATTGACCGCATTGGACCACCGACGCCGCATCCGACGTCTAGAATTCGATCTCCGGGTTTCCCCTTGACCAGATCGGCGACCATTTCTTCGTGGGCGCGTGTGGCTTCTTTGTAGGACTTTCCCGGAATCGGACGGGCGAAGTGGAAGGACTGGCCCCATCCCCACTCGTAGATGTCGGTGACCAAGTTGTAAAACGTATCTACGAAATCGGGGACTTTCTCGGTGGTTTCGATCTTCTCGGGGCGTTGGAAAAAGGACCAGTACTGTTTGTACTTGTCCTGGATTTTCTCGGAGGCGATGGAGCCGCCGGAGAGGTTGAGGGCGAGTTTGCCTTGGCGTTCGGCGGAGCCGTAGATGAAGAAGAACCAATAAAGACCGCCGGCGAGTAGAGATCCGGTGAGGAATAAGGGGAGAGAATCCATCTTCTTTTTGGGGGGAAAGGTGGGGAATTGTGTGAAGAGCATCGGCAGCCTTGAAATTGAGACTGTTTTAATGTGCTGTCAATGGGAAGAGCACGTGATTAGCGCCTGCCTGGGCTTCACAGGCGTAGAAATGTTTTCTGGGTGGGGTCCACTTTTGACAACACAATAATAATATAATAATAAATAAATAAATAAAAGAAAGTAAGTGTGAAATTGGTAACTGGCCTTGCCCCTCCCGAAATCCTTAGTGCATCTCTCGTTTTAATAAATGTCTTTGATTTGCCAACAATAACATATATATTTATTTACTATATGATTTAACTAACGAAAAAGAACATAGTTAATTTTTTTTGTATTTTTTTTTTACAACATGTTGAGATAGAGATTGAACCTAGGACCTCATGGTCACTAAGTGATACATCTCATTGAGTTATGCTCTTGTTGATTATGAACTAGTAATTATGAGGTCTAAGATTCAATCATCGTCTTCACATTTTGTCATAAAAAAAAATTAAATGGAGATTAATTCTCTAATTCTATAATAATTTGTTGATCCGAAAGGAACGTTAGAAGATTTTATTGACGCTATCATTTGATGATTTAAGGTTTCCTTCTTATTAGTCGGTATTACAATTTTTATGACCTTGTTTGACATGCACGTCTATATAAACACTTAAAGATATGGATTGAAGACCACTCATCGTGTGAGCAACGACTTTAATATTTCTTAGTTTTCTGTCTGTCTCTAAAAAAAAGAAAAAAGTGACTCATAACAACGATTCTTTTAGAATGAAATTTCTAAAAAAATAAAAATCAGATGGTGAACTAGATATTATAATTTATGATATATAGTGATAGTGATGCATCTTGCATAGTAGTTTTTTTTTTAAAACAACATACAAAATCAAAAGTGTTTTTAATCAAATTAAAAAATAAATTAGATAGAAGTGAAGATTGAGAGTGTTATGGAAATGTAACATCCAAATAGAAGTACTTTTGGCGTTTGCACCATGTTGATTAAACTTGTTTAGATTTTATTAAAAGACAAAAAAAAAAAAAAAAAAAAAAAAAAAAAAAGGTTTAAAAATAAAACTAATGAAAAGTGTATTTACTTTATTAAGACACCAAGCTGGTTTCATAATCATCTTTTGTTTTTCAAAATTTAGAATTGTTAAAGAATTTTTTAAAATAAAAAATTATAATGAAAATCGGTTTCCATTTTTCTCCCGTTGCCAGCTCATCCACACGTCTTTCCAGTTTCCATTATTTCTCTTGTTACATGTGATTTGTGAATGCTGCTCTCTCATTTTTTTTCTTCCCTATAATAAGAAACTTTTGAAGAGTTTGCAATGTTTTGTTTTCTTCTTTGTTGAGAGTTGTTTTAATATTTTCTAATATATTATATTTTAAAACTACATATAATATAATACATTTTAATACTTGCAACATTTGTTAAGTTAATTTTTATTTAACTCACTATTATCTTAGTACTCAACTATTTAAATCAAAATTAGTTTAAATATTTTTAATACTTTGTTTTATTTTTTAATAGTTAAAATGTATTTTTTTTTAAATATTTTGTTGATACGAGTTTTTAATGAGTTAGGTTTTTAAGAAATTAGGAGTTTCATCGGGTAGATAAATATATCAAAATAGTCTTTTGAATTTTTAAAAATCAGTAGTCAGGACACTCACAAATATTAAAAAGAAATAAAACATTATGAACATTTTTATGTTTTTTTTAGTTCACATTAGGGTGAAAGATTTATATTTATTTATTTATTTATGTATGGTACGTTATTTTTTTTTTTTTTACAACATGTTGGGAGTAGGGATTGAACCTAGAACCTCATGATTACAAAGCGATACATCATGCCTATACTCTTGACATTTATTTATGGTACTTAGATGGGAAAATATTGTAAAAATAATTTACTTTTATTTTTATTAAAAAAATATATATAATTAAAAAAAATCTTATTATTATTATCATTATTATTATTATTATTATTATTTTTTATTTTTGATAAAAAATATCATTATTATTTTAAATTGTTACCATAGGTATATAAATATAAAAAAAATAGTGGTTTAGATTTTTAAAATGGGCCAATAAGATATACTATGTTTTAATAATGTTTAACATGACTTTTTGTTAAATTCAGGTTGGTGGGTACAAAAATAAAAAATGAGTTAATTAGTAGATTTATCTTTATAACCACACTATAATATCTTTTGCGTTTTTCTTTAAAAACAAAAAAATACTAAAAAGGAACAAATCAGTTTGATTGATTAGAAATTATTTTCTTAAACAAGACTTATTGAATATGAAAGATGTTCATCTCTGATACGTTTTGGCCGATGTCGGATTAGGGTTGAGCAATATTCAATATACATATAATAGCACATATATCGTATATTGAAGATGACTGAAAAAATCTATTTGATGTTCATAGATGAGAGGTGTAAAAAAATAGTGGGAAAAACATATCATCGACGATGTTGGGGTGGCGATGGTAGGTACGATGGTTAGAAACCACCAACTAAAAATTCATTTTGTTGTCCGACGACAATTAATGAAGAAAATAAAGAAAAATTGATGGATGAAATACGTTTATTTTCAAAAACCATTTTGAAAATAAAGGAAATTTAAAACAAATACATTATGATATACTAAAAAAAAAACGATATTAATTGCGATTTATAAATGTCATAAATAATTATACTATCAAATTGATTTTTAATATTAAAAAAAATAAAAACGAAATAATATATGTTTTTTTTGGATAGCTAATATATGTTTTTAGTTCGGTAATAAATTAAGGACAATTTGATAATAGAAATTGACAATAAATGCACAAAATAATAAAAAGATCCAAAGAAAATTATAACGAATAAAGTATTTTGCAAAAGGGTTGATTGCATGGATAGCATTCAGGCCCAAACTATTTGCAATTATAGCAAATTGTAAAATATTTTGCAAATAAAGCAAAAAAAAAAAAAAAAAACAAGTAATAAAATGCTATCAATGATAGTTTATTGATATTATCAGTGATAGAATGCTATAAATAGTTTTTCTTTTAGTCAGAAGAAAGATGGCATTACTTGGTAAAATCGGAATAGTACTATTAGTGATAGTATTCTATCAACGATAATACTCTTTTCTATCAGTGATAGTATTCTATCAACGTTAGTACTCTTTTCTATCAGTGATATGATATGAAAATTTCTTATTGTGCAAACATTATTCTATCAGTGCAAAAACAGAAGAGTACTATCAGTAATAGAATATTATTGTTGATAGTCTATCTGTAATAGAATGCTATCACTGATAGTACTCTTCTATCACATGACTTACATAATACAGGTGCATTCGAGAGTAGAAACATTCAACTTGATTCATCAATCATAGCTCAGTAAAAAGTAATAAAGTATCATCCCCAATATTTCTAGTTAATACCAAACCAACGATAGGCTTCAACCCATGCATGTTTGATTTATAAATAAGAGATTACTATCATGGCCATAAATTGAAATGATATAAGTAGAAGAGTATTAGCCTATTCTTTTTGGTATCATACATGTGTACTTACTTTGACAGATAACAAGTATTTTTAAACACTTGTCTTCTTCCTTATTGTTCCTTTGTGGAAAAATTGAACAATAAGGAAGAACACATAAGAAAAATCATGGATACTCAAACTTATTTTGGCAATATCTGTGATTCATCAATTACCATTTTCCTAATTGATGGATTGTTGTCAGATTTAGAACATATAAAAATTGCAAATCGCAGAAGTAATGTCATTTTGTCAAACCGATAAATCATCAATCAAATTAAACTTATCACATCTCTACGAAGAAATAAGAATTGGTCACCACCTGACGCCTGCCATAAAGTGAAAAGCTTTCACAAATCCATTTCCCCATAAAATATGATTAATCACTTTCACAAATCCATTTCCCCATAAAATATGATTAAACTCCATCTTCCCTGCATAAAGCTTCATGTCCAACTCCATCTTCTTCGATGGCAGTTGACACTCTCCTCCCTTCCCCACGTACGCCTTATCTGCCGCCATTGTTTCTCCTATTAAACGAACCACACTGTCAACACCCTTCTCTCCCTCCTTTGCTTCTTCAATTCAACACCGCAAACTCGTGAAAAAAGAAAACGTAGATCATAACGCTATCCACAACGAACAATCACAATAAATTAGAAGGGAACAAGAGCATCCAATTCTATTAATGGCGCACAATCACGTCTTCAGAATGTGCAGCACCGTCAAAGATTTCGTTAATTTCTACACCAAAGTCTTAGGGTTTATCCTCACCAAGAGGTGACAAAGCTTCGTCGAAAAGAGTTTGGTTGTTGGATTTTGATTTTGGAGTGTAAAATTAGATAAACCAAATTAATTAAGTAAGGGTAATATAGGAATGACAAAAAAATATTTTACAAATTTTTCATATTTGTAAAATTTTCAAAAAAATGATATATTTACAAAATTCTAATTATAGATTGACATCTACTACGATTTCTCTTTGTGAAAAAATTGTGAAAAAATGATTAAAAAAAAAAAAATTATGTAATTATCTCTTTTAAAATTAATCGTTAGGGGTGGTGTAGACACACAAATATTTAAGAAAAAAAATAATTATGAATATTTATATGGTGTGATTTTGTTACTTTTATCTATTCAATAAGTTTTTGTTTTACTAAGACAAATTACTACCATTTACAATATTGATATTGTTTAATCAACATGCCATTTAAATAACAATAATCAAATAAATTTTTATATTTATGGTACATTAGATGGAAAAAAATATTGTATTCCTTCCCCCCACACAAAACCAAAAAAAAATATATATATATATATATATTTTAAAAATAGTTATTTTTTATTTTATAAAAAATATAAAATTAAGTTAACATGAACCTAACTTAACCAACATATATGAACTACGAGCTCTCAAATTCGAATCCCTCCTCATATGTTGTAATATATATATATATAATACAATTAAAACATTCATAAAATATTATTATTATTATTTTAAATTGTTATCAAACATGTATGATTTTTAATTTTTAAATTGAAAACTCAAAACTAAAAATTAAGGTCTGATAACCATTTAGTTTTTAATTTTTTATTTTTGAAAAATTAAGTCTATAAATAAATCATCCAATACCTACCATAATTTTCATCTTTGTTAATAAAATATTAGAATTCTTAATTAAATTAAAAAAATAAATCAAATTTTTTTTTTTCAAATTTTGACTTGAATTTTGAAAGGATAGATAACAAAAACATAAAAAAATTCATAGATAAATGCATTATTTATAGGCTCAATTTTCAAAAATAAAAAAATTAAAGTCAAATGTTTATCCGTGCTAAAGAATCAAAAATTGAAAACATAAATTGTTATCAAGCTTGAAATAAATTAGAAGTTAAAAAAAAAAAAAAAAAAAAAAAAAAAAAAAAAACTCAATGAACAATACATTTAAATGAAATATCAAGAAGATATAACATATTTTGAAAATATTACCTAATAAATGAGAAATTGTAATTTTTTATTTTTGAAAATTAAGTCTATAAATAAATCATCCAATACCTACCATAATTTTCATCTTTGTTAATAAAATATTAGAATTCTTAATTAAATTAAAAAAATAAATCAAATTTTTTTTTCTTCAAATTTTGACTTGAATTTTGAAAGGGTAGATAACAAAAACATTAAAAAAATTCATAGATAAATGCATTATTTATAGGCTCAATTTTCAAAAATAAAAAAATTAAAGTCAAATGGTTATCCGTGCTAAAGAATCAAAAATTGAAAACATAAATTGTTATCAAGCTTGAAATAGATTATAAGTTAAAAAAAAAAAAAAAAAAAAAAAAAAAAAAAAAACTCAATGAACAATACATTTAAATGAAATATCAAGAAGATATAACATATTTTGAAAATATTACCTAATAAATGAGAAATTGTACATGTGTCAAATTATGAATTATTATAATATATTTTAAAAATATTTATAAATATAGTAATTTTTATGTGATAGTCATTGATATCAGTCATTTTTTATCGATGATAATTATAGTGATCGATTTTTACCTCTACAAATATATTTGAGTAATTTTTTTTTTTTTTTTTGTTTGTTTAATTAATATGGAGATTGAACTCATGACTTCATAGTTAAAAGTACAATCTTATGCCAATTGAAAGTTATGCTCGATTTGTCTGCTTAAATTTTCTTCTTCAAAGGTATCTCACTCTGGTAGTTTGGTATACTCATTTCACACTATCTCCAAGTTTTAAATATTTCATTTATGTTTTGACAAATTTCTTAATAAAATGAAATATTTTGTTTAGTGCTAAAATAATAATTTAAAATCTAATTCATTTTCACTTAACTACAAATATTAAAATGATTTTCTACTAAATTTAAGATTTAAGAGTAGATTTTTTTTTTTGTTTTTTTTTTTTTTTTGGTCTAATCCAGCTTGTGTTATTGATTAAAAAATTATGGGATATTAATTAAAATAACTTAAAAAAAAAACAAATGATTTGAAAATATAAATATATTGTAACTGAAATCAGATTTAAACCTAACAAAGTAGATGTAGAACGTTTTTTTTTTATTTTTTTCTTGAAGGACAAGTGGAACGTGTTTACATGTTATTCTTATCTTGTAAAAAATAAATAACATTATTATAATTTAAAAACTTAAAAAATACATGTGCGATGACTGACAGATCACAACCTTTGCTGCATAGTTGGGTTCAGTAAATCAAACCAATACAAAATAAATCCACAAATTATAATTTAAACAATACCAAATATTTTGGAGGGTATTTTGGTCGAAGCTTCAAAAGTAGGTAGCGTATGTTTTGATTTTCCAAGTAGATCTTGTAATCTTGTTGTTCACTGTTTTACACACTTGAGAATTGTTTTGCTTGGCCTATTTCTTCTTCATGTGTAGAAGGAGAAGAGATTTTCTTTTGATGTTCGGTGTTCACGAACTGGATTGCCTCTGTTCTTCATGAGGCAGGTTGTTGTCTGAGTATTGATTTTTAATTGAAGCGGGTTTTTTTAAAAAAATATATATATATATCATTTAATAATTTATTCGCGATAAAAACGGAGCGTTTTATATTATTATTACTGATTAGATTAGGCAGTGGGGGCAAAATGGTTTAAAAAAATAATATATTTAATAGTGTGGGTCCCAGTTAAACAATCATTTTGCCACGTGTCCTTTTTTGAAAGGCAGTGGTATGGAAAAACTCCATACCACGGATGTACTAGAAATTCTCCCGGCAGTGGTGACGTGGATGAACGGCTGGACTTTGATGGCTTGGCAGTCACGTGTAAGCTTCTTTGGCAAAGGTTCCCTTTTTCTAATTTAATATTCTCACGCTAATTTTAATATTTCTCAATTAAATATCTTTATTTTATGCTTTAAAACATTAAATTCCGACTTTGCAAAATAAAATAAAATAAAAAAAACATTAAAATTCCTTTAGTCTCAATTAAATTCCATCGTTTCTATAATTATTAACAATTTTTTAAATAGTGACTTAGTGACGAAAATGTCAGAAGTTTAAATTTCCTACCTCACATCATACATGTAATGTATATATATATATTTTTTAAACGAGATGAAAAATAACTAAAAAAAAACCTTTGTTCGAATGATTTTAATTAGCTATGTTCACAAAATTAATTAATAACCAACATTACTAGTAGAGCTTGATAACTTCAACCAAACTGATTAAAAAATTAATCATCGACTATTCAAACTTAATTAGCGCCAAAACAATTCTTAATTATACGAAAAATAGGGAGAAAAATATTTTTTCATAATTACAAAAATGCATTTATTGTGACTTGTGAGGACCATTCTAGCCTTGGACCTACCAATTTTGCTTGTTGCATATACCGACATTTTGGGAAGATGTAACAACGATTGGGCCAGTTTCGAGAAGAAATAAAGCCCATTAACCGTATACTTGTAATTGGGCCATAAATTCTAAATGGGCCTATAAAGCCCACGAAGAACAGAAAAGACATCCATTACATTATTAGTGGTTTATGAATCTCATATATGATGGAACGGAAAAACCGAACACATTAAACTTAATTTTAAGAACATTACAGAGAAAAATGGGAAGCAGAAACGGAATTTAATTTAAAAATTTCAGTTAACGGTGACTTTTCCGACCATTCCAGCTCCTTGATGCGGCGAACAGTAGAAAGAGTAGCTTCCTTTTTCAGTGAGCTTGACTTCGTAGACTTCACCGGCGGCATTGAGAAGATCTTCTTCGCTCATCGAGATCTTTCCGGCGTCCACTCCGCTCGGGATTTCGTCCTCGTCGAACACCACGTTGTGTGGGAATCCCGCGTTGTTCTTGAACACGATGCTCTCGCCGGCCGCCACCGAGAAATCATTCGGAATGAAGGCGAGGGCTCCGTCGTCGCCGCCCAGCTTGATCTCGATGGCCAAGGCGCTGGTGGCGAGGAGGGCACTGGCGGCGGTGGCGGCGACGGCCACGCCGAGGTCCTTGAGAGAGGCTCTGACGGTCAGCTTCGGGGCGGCGGGGGAGGGGACGCGGACGGCGGCGGTGGGTTTGGTGGCGGTGGAGGATTTGAGACCGGTGAAGGAGGGGATGGCGACGGCGGCGGAGGTGACGGCGGCCATGTGTGGAGAAATGGGTATTTTGTTGTGAGTGAAATTGAGGGTAATCAAAGAGGGGAAAAGTGGTTTATAAGGAAGGAGAGAGAGATTGAATTGTGAGATTGGATGAGGGATGAGTGGTCGGATAATGAGTGGCTTCAAACAAATGGATTATCTGTTTATTTTGCTCATTCTCATTGGCTCATTTGGATTCCACCCTATGACGTGGCATGGGATAACATAACAAATTATTGAATTAGGTCTACACAACCCTCTCTAAAATCTTTATATTGGTCACTTCCTTTGCAACACATTCTCTTCATTTTTTATCATGGCTAAAAAATTTTAAAAAACCATTTTTTACAACATGTTAGGGTGGGGAATTGATCCTAGGATAACTAGGCGATCCATCATGAGAGAGGTCTTCTGGACCTCTTATCAATTTATACTCTCTTTTTTTACAAAAATTGTTTTCACATGTGCGAAGATTTATAATTGTATCAATTAAATTTTAAATTTTCATACCATTGATTCATTTATGAAAATTTAGAAGTTTAATTGCTATAATTATAAGTCGTCCCATGTTTATATTAACATTTTTCAAATAAAATCTAAAGAATGTAAATTAATACATTTATGAAAGTTTAAAGTTTTAATAATTAGTAGTTTATGATTTTATGTAATCTTCAAATTTTAGGAGTATAAATTATTTTTTTCTAAAGAAAAATAAAAACATCAAGGGTTGACTTAGTGCACTACCCTGAAATCGAATTTTTTTTCTAATAATCTTTAGCTACGAAAAAAACACGTCGCTAACAAGAATAATTATATCCAGGAGTGAATTAAAGTCAATTGAAATTTGAAATAGAAATTTAATTAAACTCACGTTGTCAAAAAAAGAAAAAGAAAAAAGAAAAAAAATTAAACCAAGGCAATGCAAAGTTATGATTGATTTTATGTCCAAAATAGAACCAATATTATATCATACTATTGTGGGAATAATAGAGAAGTATATTGTTTTATTAACTGCTACCAAAGTCATGCTCTAAACTTAATAATGTAGGTAGAATTTTCAAGTGACGAATCTCAAATACTAGTGTGCAAAATTATGGATGAATCTACAAATATTTTTTTTTTAATATATTGGGAGTGGGAGATTCAAGCCACAGACTCTTGATCGTTAACACATACATATATATCATGCTCTCGCTTTGACGATGAATCTACAAATGTTGGATAAAAGATGGTGAAGAATTATATTTCATTTTTTTGCAACAGTATTTTAGTTAATGCGGAGATTGAACCCATGACCTCTTAGTCACGGACACAGCTTTATGTCAATTGAGCTATGCTCGGTTTGACAAGAATTAAATTTCTTAAGAAAGCAACGATGCACAAGGCAGTTGCTTCTTTGCGTTATTGGTGCAATTTCATTTATATCAAGGTTATTTCACTGAATGCTGATTCTTTCAAAAATAAAAAAATATTATCAATGAAGCATATAATATTTAATTAAAATGAGGTTATAAGATCATAAATGTAAACTATTTATTTTGAAATGTTAAATCATATAATGAAATGAACAATGAATTTTGGATTTTTAATCTATATTTAGTTTTTGTTATTAACACTACAGGAAATTATCAAAAAATATGGTTGTAAAAAAATAATCAAAAGTATAGGATTTAAATTTATAATTGGAAATTTAAAAACACATAGAGAAATGACAGTAATTAATTAAATAATTGATGGGTAGCTGTGAAATAGTGTCTTCTGTGGATAGGAACTTAGTGCATTAAATTTTATAAACTATTATATATTTTTTTATTTTTTTTTTAAAACAATTTTATAAACTATTATATGTTATCATATGAAATCTTTTATGCACCTGCCAGAGTAGTAAATATTTGCAAATATATAAGCCAGTTATTTCTTTCAAATTAAATGCAATAGTTAATACATTCCATTTCCTTTTGTTTCAAATATGAATACATTTCATCCCATTTTCAGTGTAAATTTTGAATTTTTCAAAATAAAAAGAAGCAGTTGTCGAATTATGGGGTTGCAATTTTTTTTTTCTTTTAAAAAAAGACAATTTATATGATTTTGAAATTACTAATCTAAACCTTGGTTTAAGTGGTCAAATCAAATATATATCTAAGTAAAAAAAAAAAAACTGATATTGAAATGGAAACTGGATTGGTTTGTGTGTGTATATATTAGAATTTGGGATTAGTTTACATTTAAATAGTTGTATCTTGTTTTATTCATAAACCTTATTCTCCTCATTTGCTAGATTTTTTTTTTATTTAAAAAATATATTTAATTAATGCGAAAATTGAATTTATGACCTCATAACAATTACACAACTTTATATAACTTTATATAATTGAGTGATTATCTTTATTTGTTGAGAAGTATAATTTTACTAATCATATAAAAGGCAAAGATAATTTATATGATTTTGAAATTACTTAAACTAGGTTTAGATTAGTAATTTCAAAATCATATAAATTATCTTTTTTAAAAGAAAAAAAAAATTGCAACCCCATAATTGGAGAAGTGCTTCTTTTGATTTTGAAAAATTGAAAATTTACAGTGAAAATGGGATGAATTTCAATAAAACTTTCAGACATCAGTTATTTGAAGCAAATCAGGTGTTAAAAATGGTTGACAAAAACATAAAACAACTGGTTAGTCGAAAGAATAAATTCGGAGTCTACATGTGCACAACAATATTATATAAGAGTGAGACCAGAGGGGAAGAAACAAACCTGGGATTGATGGAATTTGAGAGGTGAGAATTATAAAACGAAAAAGCATACCGAGATATTGGCACGACTCAATCAAATACTGAACAAAAGAAGCTAACAAGGGTGAGCATATTGAGGATCTGAGTGACCCGGGCCAATATCAGAGTAAACTATTTCAGCGTTTCAAAAGAGAGAGATGAAAGTGAAGAATGAGAAGAATATTGTGGGTTTAAAAGAGAGAGAGAGTTAGGGTTTTGGAGTGGGAGAAAGTTAGGTTAGGTTAAATATTAGGTTGCATTAAAAGCGCTTTCACTATCAAACTTCAACGCACAGCGGACCAAAGCATTCAATTCTTTTGTTTTAATTTTGGAGATGAGGAAATTAAATATAAGGGAATCTGTTGGTTGGGCAACACGCAGCGCCATAACTATTTTCAAACATATCGGTGCCCATAGTTTCAGACCTTGCATGCCTTTTGCAATAACTGCGAGTGGAAACAAGAGAGGGTTACGGAATCTGCCGCCAAATTATTACATCAAACCGCCTCAATATACTCCATATTTCACTGTGCGGTCATAAAACAAAAATTTCGAATTTGGTAGGTAATTCGTACATGGATTGAGTTGGGTCGGGGTTGGAGTAGTTTTTCTATTCAAGATTGCAACCCAACCTATATATTTTCGATTTGGGTCACCGGGTTGTTTGGTTGTCGGTGAACGAGAAGCGAGGTGACGACGATGTTTGCATTGAAAGAGAGTATTAGACATCATGGGGTTCCATCCTAAAATAAATTGGTAATATGAGGAGTAACCCATGTATGTTATATTGTGAATGAGATCCCTTCATGTTTCCGATGTGGGATCCTCAACATGCCCCCTCAAGATGGTGCCTCTTTGGATTCACCATCTTGGGTCGGGATCCCATTTTTGGACAGAATACTCGTTTGAGTTTCGTGGGCTCTGATACCATATTAGACATCATGGGATTCCATTCTAAAACCAATTGGTTTTAGGATGGAACCCCGTGGTGTCTAATAGAGAGCGACAACGGTTGTTGTGAGTTTCACATGAGAACGAAAGAAAATGAGATGCAAGACAACAACAACGATTTAATATGAACAATGAAGTCGCCGATGACAAAGGCGTACTGGGGAATGAGAAAGAGGTGTCTTGCTTGAAGCCTGCATGAGCGTGCTAAGAAATGAAACCCTATAAAAAATACATATTTATACGTTCGGTTCACGTTGACCGAGCCCAAATAATTTCAATTCGCGAACCGAATTGAATTTTCGATTTTGCAAAAAACCAACCCAACTCGAACCAATTTTTTTCTTAACCCAACCCAACCCTTCGAGGAGAGTGATATAATTGGCAACCATTGTGAAAAAGCAGACTGAGAGATTCACACCCCTATTTGTAATACATGTTTGAGAGTGATTTTGAAACGGTTAAAATCACTTTGTCATGTTCAAAATCACTCCAAAACACATGAATTTAATAATTTGAAATCAATTTAATATTTAAATTTACATTTTCAAGCGCAAATTTAGTACATTAAAAATTATTTTGCACAATTAAAAAACATGTTTCAAATAAATTTTTGAACATAACAAAAGTGTTTTACTCTTTCAAATCTTAATTTTATTTTAAGAGGCATACATATTTTTCAAATCCACATCTCACAGTTATTAAGAAACACATTAAATTAGAAATTTGATGTATGAAAGGGAAACTGCGAGAGACATGCGTATTTTTCAATTCGCATTTAACCATTATAAGGAGAGAGTAACATTAAAGCGAAGATATTTTGTTATGTCATCATTACTTCCATGTATGTATCCTAATGAGCGTATTTCTTATTGTGTGTTTGTATTTGGAGAGTGGAGAATTGATCCTTTCTCGATCGGATGAAATGTTCTAAGTTTGTTGGCATGAGCTTAAAGTTTGAGCCCAGGTTTTGTGAGGACTTCTAGATTATTTATTTATTTTTATTTTTATTTTTTTTGGGCTAAAATAGTGAATAAATTGTGCTGTGGGTGTTTGGTGTGAAGAACTAAACAAAATAAATTAAAGTGTTAAAAAGAACAATAATCAAAAGTGGTTTAAGAGTTAAGTTAAATGCTTCTTCTAAAAACACAAAAGTGTTTGTTATACCCTTTGAACTACAAAATTTACTTATCATGCGAAGTACACACTTAATAAAGAACATCCAACTTAACTCTATCTTAGCTACAAATTTTAATTGGATAAAGTGAAGCATATAAAATAACACGCTCATAATTTATTTATTTTTCCTATTTGATGTTATGTGATCAATAATTTATTTATTTTTTATCAAAATATTTTGTAGTTTAAGCTATTATTTTGAATTGGTCTCAGGTTTGAATCTTCCACTCACATCTAGTCAAATTGTACTAATTTTTTTTACCAGGAATAAATCGATTTTTATCTTTAAATTAATTCGCAATATACACTGATGTTTACCCTAAAACTTTCTCACTCATTTGAATTAAATTATTCAAATTTTAATTCTACTGAATTAGATAACTTTAATTATGAATTGGATAAGTGTTGCAATTTGTAGTTTTGAGAAGTTCCAAACAAAAATACTCATGTATATCCAACTAAATATACAGATAGATCTCGTACGAAATTCGGACCTTTTATAGAAAACTAAGGGAAAATTTTGAGTTTTTTTTTAAGTTTTATTTAATAATTGATTTTGTGCATTTTGAAATATTTTTACATTGTTCTTTTTGTGCGGGTTAAAAATAGGTTTTTTTTTTTTTATTTTTTTTTTTTTTAAATAGGGATGTTTCAAACTATTTTAAAAAATATGGTTGTGAAATCGTTTTGGAAAAGATTTACCTAGCGCCCAAAGATGTTCTTTCAAAAACCATCTTTTTTTTTTTTTGGCTCACACAATATTGCCTTTTCAAAAAACGATTTGCATACACGAAAATGTTCTTTTAAACATTAAAAAGTTGATCTTTTTATTGAGATATTCAGAAATTTGAAAAAAAATGTAAAGTTGAATACTTGGTTTCACTATTTTTGAAGTTGTATATATAAAAAAATCTTTATCTTTGGGGTTGTATATCAGATTTTTTAAAAAAATTGTATGGTTCTGCAAATTTTAGAACTGTAGCTCAACTTCAACGATCTTATCTTTCGATATACAACTCAAAAAATAGTAAAATCATGTATCAAATTAGCTCTCGGTGTTAGTTTTCAAACCATATATTTTTTTTTTCGAATTTTTTGAGTAAAAAAATATCGATCTTTGAGGTACATTGTTCGAAAGACGATGTGCTGAAAGCCACGTGAATGAAGATCGTCTCTGACCGTCTCTGGCTATATGTGTGGGCCTAGAAGAAGATCTTTTTTTCAATTTTCATCCTCGTGGAACGAGATCTTCAATAAAAACAGTACTATATTAAAAAATAGTTTGAAATATACAATATTTTTATAAAAAAAATCGAAAATTATAATATTAAAAAAAAACAAGCCTAAAATGAATGTAGGCGAATATAAAAAAAAAAAAAAATAGTCACATAATCTTTTTTTATTTTTTTGAAAAATGAACTTCATTAACTAAAAACAAACACAACACCTTCAGAAAGGGTCGAGACAACCTACAAGGAGAAATCACGCCGTAAAAAAAACTCACAAATCTTCAATCACGAAAGAAGTAACAAAATTACAAGCTTTATGACAAAAATTAAAGGATACCGCTTGAAATGATGGATTCCTCTCCAATAACCAATACAATCTAAAATATTTTTGGTTTAAGACATATCCTCATTAATTCAGAATTCCAACCACCCATAGAGTCAAACTCAAAATACAGATAAAAATTGATATACATTATTGTTAAGTCGAGAAAGAATTGATCCCTCGAAGAATCAAAGACGTTGAAATAGTCTCTTCAAATTTAAATTTTCAATGAAGTTTTTGAAGAAATTCCCAAATAGCCCCTGTAGACAGCGCATGGGTCTGAATCGGCCATTAATGAATATTCTACCATTGAGATGTTGCCGGATTTGTGGGCCTCCCTAGATAGTGGATCCGCATCACACCTCACAAATGCCCAAATTAATTTCTTCAAATTACATTTTTTTTATTTTAATCCGGATAGTTTATATGTAATTATCCTAAATTATACCATTCATAATTATTTAACTCCCGTTTTAATTTTTAAAAATTAATATTTATAAACACAACTTTTTATTGTTATGAAAATTGGTTGACAGTGAAGTTATATGTTTAGTGGGGCTAAAGTCAACAGCAAAATAAATAGATGTGAATTCTCGCACGGGTGTGGTGTTAAACTATCGAACTCCAACGATCAAGTCAATAAATCGTATCTTTGGAGATTTGAGAGAATAGTCCGTAAATAATATCTTTTCATTTGGTCTCACCTCTCTATTTGTAGTAGATTATTACGTAATCTAAATTGGTGTATTCATTGACCTCCATTGGTTGAGTTTTCAAGCGTTTCACTTTGAGAGGGGTCATGACGAATTCATTGTCGATCGTAATGGTCTAACTCTTTGGTTGTCCCCTACGGGGTCGAGTTCATGTTGTTTGGCCGACCTCTAAGGGGCCGGTCTCATATCTTAAATCTCACACTTTATGCCTCACACCTCATGTCTTAGGCCTTTGGTGGGGTTTTAGGGAGTATCTATATTTCCACCCAGAGCAACTTCTATCTCATAGGTTTTTTGTTTTGTTTTTTTGTTATCAATTTTTTACTTATGTTTTTTAATTACAACCCAAGTTTTGGAAACTAATAAAAAGTAGTTTTTTTTATTAAAAAAAAACAAATTTTTTTTTTTAAATATTTGAGAGGAAAAAACTTGTTTTGTTCTGAATATTAAGTAATCCATAAAAATACATTAAAAAGAAAAAAAAATTTGTAATTTGTTTGTTTTTACAAAATTAGGCGATTGTATTAGTATTAGCATTTTGTCAAAATAAAATTTTGACTATATAATTTAAATTATCTATGCTTTTTTATAATATGTGGATGGAGTGAGAGAATCGAACCTTCTAACTTCGAGATTGATAGTACATATTTAATGTAAGTTGAAATATATATATATATATATGCTGATTTTAACTTAAATTATCTATGTTTTGTTAATGGATTTGTACATTTTGTAAGATAGTATTAACATTAGAAATATGTATAATAATTCCCCAAAAGAAAACTATAAAAATGATTTTCAAAAAATAATTATTCAAACACATGATATTTACAACTAATTGATGTTCTAAAAATGGAAAAGTTGGCCAAACCGAGCATAGCTCAATTGGCATAGGATTGTGCCGATGACCAAAAGGTCATAAGTTCAATCTCCGCATTAATTAAACTACCGTTGCAAAAAAAAAAAAATGGAAAAGTTAGTTTAAAAACCATGCACGAACAATCTTAAAATGTTTCCAATACAATATGAAAAAGTTTCATAATGTGATGAGCAATGAACATATACCAGTAAGGTTTAAAAAAAAACCTGCTAAAAAAATCATTTGTCACAATTTTAATCCGCTTGGCTTCTACAAATTTGATAAAGTATAGTTTTCTTTTAGTTCATGTGAGAAGTGAGAGTGAGGGGATTCAAACCACCGACCTCATAGTCGAAAGCAACCTTGACCAATTGTGTTAGACTTAGATCGATAATTTTAAGGTGTATTTTAATAAAAACAAATTAATTATTAATATTAAAGTTATAATCAATTCGTGACGAGAGTGACGAAACTCTTTACAATAAAATATACTACAAGTTGTAAATACCATATATTGTAATAACTCAATGATTCAAACACTTTGTCTTAAAGAATACCAACCCAATATACTGTAAGCATCCATTATTAAAAAGATGCGCAGTAATAAATTATCCTATAAACAAACTTACTCCGTTCATCTAAAATATAATCCTCTAACACAAATATTTGAAATGTGATGATCTGTAGAGTAATCTTTGATGGAAAAAAAATACACAAAAATATGTTCTAGTTTTTTTTTTTTTTTTTCTACAACAAATATGATGTATAGAGGTTTGAAACTCGAACCTCAAAATAATTGAGTATACTACATGTGGGGCGATGAATCAAACTCGTAACCTCTCAATCACTAGTCTAAAAAATATGTTGATTGAGACAAAATAATTGATTTTTTTTTTTTTTTTTTTTACAACATGTTGGGATGGGGGATTGAACCTAAGATTTTATTGTCACTAGACGATACATCATATCATATCGTTGAGTTATGCTCTTGTTGGCTTGAATATACTAAATTATTAATTAATTATTAAATTAATGATATAATGCCCCCACAAAACATTTACCATCAACAAAGTGATGTGGTGATGATGTCATCCATTATTAATTATTTTTTGAAAAAAAAAATTTAGACCCTAAACTTTTAATTTATGGTTCTATTTTTGATGAAATTGAAATTAAAAATTCATAATTTAAATTGTTAATTTTAAATGCACAAATTTTGAAATATTTAAACCGATGTACAAGTGCAAGATTGAACTCCACCTTAAAAAGTACTCCATCAAATTAATTATTGTTTTATGCATGTTGATTGTTGAGCATACAACTACGCAATTTGGTGTTTATTAATTATTTATAATTTTTTTTTTATAAAAATATTTAATTGAGATAGAGATTAAACTCATGATCTTTTAGTCAAGTGCACAACTTTATTCCAATTGAAAGTTTGAGCTATGTTTGGATTTGAAAATTACTTATAATCTTACGTGAATCTTATTTATGTTAAATAATACAATTGGCCATTGCCACTTCCAATAAACAATTGGCATCACGTAGTTTATTATAAAGTCGGGCAAAATAAATAAATAAAATAAATGACAAACTGTGCCCCCATTCTGTGGGAGAGCCAATCCAATTTGAGGAATTTAAAAGAATAAAAGGTGTATCGGCGAGGTTGACAACGTCACCAGCAGTTGAGGGCTACTTTGGTCATTCGTCACACCTTCCGTCCGATTCCATTATTGCGAATATTTTAATTTGATGTATTTAATAAAGAAAATCCAATTTTATACTAATTTTTCAATTACAACAAGGTTGGGTTTACTTTTTGTTTGAGTTTTTGTTATATTCACTTCTTAATTTTGACAAAATGTATAGGAAGAATCTGTCAAATATCCATAATTTTAATGAAAATTAAGCTATAACCATAGCATAGCAATATACAAAATTAAGCTTGAACAAATCAATTCACAAGATTATTAACTATTGAATAAATTTATAAAAATCTTCAAATTTCAACAAAAATCCAAGTTCAAAATGGTTTATCAAAACTTTACCATATATGTTTTGTACTCTATTCAACCCATATTATAAATTATAATATTTTATCTAACACAATTCTTCAAATAAAAAGTTTAATTAATTTAAGGTCTCGTTTGATAATCATTTAATTTTTTATTTTTTAGTTTTTCAAATTTGTGTTTGTTTTCTCCCAATCTCCTTATCATGATTTTCATGTTTGTTAAGAAAACATTAGAATTCTTAACCAAATTCTAAAAACAAATTTTTCAATTTTTCAATTTTTTTTTTTTTTTTTTTTTTTTTTTTTTTTTTTTTTTTTTTTTTTTTTTTTTAAGTTTCAAAATTTACTTTAAATTTTATAAAAAATATATAACACAACAAAAATTTAAAGGTAAAGGTAGATATATTGTTTGTAGAATTATTTTTAAAAATAAAAAATTAACTAATTATTGAAGGGACTTAAACTATAAATATAATATTTATCCAAGTTTAATGGGATGAAGATTGAATTTTGTTCTCTAAATTAGATGCAAGACTTGTGCAAGTAGAGATGGCGAGATAAATATGAAGGAAAAAAACAGTGGGACCTACAAAGTTTGAATGAGGACAATATTCTTCTCCTTTATTTAATTTATTTTAATTTTAGAATTTTGGTCTTAAGGAACTAAGGATATTAATTTTTATGTAAAAATTATGAAATAAAATAATTTATTGGTGAGGATCCCACACAAAAAAGATGAATGAATCACATTCACAATATAAGATACATAAATTACTTATCTCATTATCAATTAATTTTGAGTTGGAACTCCATGATATCGAACACTAATAAATAAGTTGTGAAAGATGGGTTAGATAATTGGTATGTATAATGATTTGTAATTTATAATAAACATTAGTATTGAAAAAAATAATAAATGATTTCTATTGTAAAAAAAAAATAAGTAAATGATTTTCAAATAGATAGTAGTTTGTTAACTAGCTAATTGACATAATCGAGATCATAAAGTCCTAAAAAAAATAAAATAGTGGTGGGAATGATCTTGAATTTAAAAAATGCATCTATAATATTATTTAATATTAATTCCCATAAAAAAAAAAAAAAAGGTTGAGTTTTAGGGAGAACTGAAATCCGAGGTGGATTTATCCATGTCGGATTTATTTTTTGGGTTGGAAGTTGGAAGAATCCTATTTTCATTCCTTCCTTCTAGGATACGGCTTTAATAAAATACATTACGAATCTTTACTTGTTTATTGATGATGATTATTAAATATTATATATATAAAAAACAATTTTGTGGATGATGATGTAATCTATCTTATGGGCACTCCCACTCACTAATGCCACTCAAGCTTATCAAACAATAGATCCATCTAATTTTTGACCCATATAAGTTGCTTAATCCCCCCTAAAAGTTGTCTTTTTAAATTATTTAATTAATATACAATATCTAAATTAGCATTACTTAAATTCGTTTTTTAAGTGTTCAATTAACTGAAATTATCCATTTTGAAAAATAATTAAATTATTTTAACATTCCATATACAAATTAAATCATAATCTTTTAAATCCCAACCAAATTCATTCTTGCCTCCTTAGTGGCCTCCTCTCACTGCACAATAAGAATGGTCAAAGAAACATCAACTTCATGATTAAGAGCCAATGTTGATTTATAATAATAATAATTTGAAGACAATATTTTTTTTATTTTTTATTTTTTAATTTGAAGGTCTTCATTATATATATATATATATTTTTTATTTCAATTCTTTTTACAACAGTAGGATGGTAAGATGCATAATTCAATCCTCTTATCTTGGATCGTTGACATTAACATATTCATATTAGTTGAATTATGTTCATACTGATTTTTTATTTCAATTCTTAAATTTCAATATTTTTATTATTATTTTATATATATTTTTTTAATTCATACTCAACTTTGCGTCCTGTGGTTCCTTTAGATATGATAATATAAATATAATGAAGGAAGATACAGCTACAGATAAATATAGAAAATTGGTATGATTTGGAGTGAATACAAAATTTAATAAAACTTGGCATCTAAGTTGAGACGTAGAAAATGAGAGGGTTGAAATTATAGTTTGTTAATGATAATTGATTAAATTTGAAAGCAATTTGATTCAAATATATTATATATTTAAAATAAAACATAATAAATAATAGTTTCTAGAAAATAACGAATGAGTAATGTGAAGTCAAATTGTATTATTATTATTATTATTACTTGAAGTTAATGGGAATGACGAAACTGAGTGGATTTATAAAAGCGGTGATATAAGCAAAGCACGGATGGGTTTTGTTAGAATCCACGTCGACAAGCGCAACCAAGGTGGAAGCCCAATGCGCCACGACCTAACACCTATTACTTTTTTCTTTTCTTTTCCATTTTTCAAATATTAATTTCAATTTCAATTCATTACTTTTTTTTTTTTTTTTTTTTTTTTTTTTTTTTTTTTTTTTTTTTTTTTTTTTTTTTTTTTTTTACGAGAAAGTTGCACAAATTACAAACGAATTTTATTATCACACTCTTAAACTTTAAATAAGTTTAATCAATAAAATTGATGTAATTTATTAGGTGTTATAATTTAACTTATTCTATTAGTTGATGTTAAATTATCATTTAATTAGACTTTAGATGTAATTTATTGAGTGTTATAATTTAACTTATTCTATTAGTTGATGTTAAATTACCATTACCCTAAACTCTAATTTTTATGAAGGTTCGTGAAGTAAACAAAAATGCATATTTTCAGGTTGTGTCGAAAAAATCATTCACGTGCCATGTAAAGTCCAATTAAATGATGATTTAATTGAAAAAATAGATGAATGAAATTGAAAATTTGAGGAGAGTAGCCATATCAACCTAGCCCAACCGACTTATTATTGTATATTAAAAAAAATAAAAAATTAAGACGATTGTTTGTGGCATTTTGAGTTTAAATATTTATAATTTTGTATATAGAGAGGAAAGAGAGGGAAAGAAAACGAGTAAGAGAGCGAGTGAGGAAGCAAAGCAACCACATCGGCACCAAATTCCTTACCAACTTCCATCGTTTTTTCCTCTTATTTTTTCGCCTCAATCGTCACTGTAATTCTCTCTCGCCATTGTTTCTTCATTGGAGCGATCGGTGTGTGTTCGTTGAAATTCCTGCACCGAGCTGATCTTCCTCCAGGAGTTTTGGATTTCTCCAACGCTTTATTTCGATTTCGTTTTCGTTTTGTGCGGCTCTTCTTTCTCGCATGGCTATGGACGATACCGAGAGCTGTAGTAGTAGAGCGGTAGACGATTTTTCGTTTCAGACTTGGAGACAGAAGCAGAAGGTTGGTGTTTACGACGAAGTACTTCGTCGACTCAGGCTGTCGCACGAGGCGGAGACCAGCGTTCCTGGTTTTGAGGATGAACTTTGGGCTCATTTTCATCGCCTTCCTACTAGGTACGTTACTTCAAACCTAGTTTTAACTCCTCTTTCTTCACGCCAAAGCCGAATCCGTTCAACTCTATTTTCTCCGTCCTTAACGACTGTGCTATTTTTCGTAAGTGCAATAAGATAAGAGCAAAACTATTTTTCTTGGACTATGCCGATCAATATCGCTTCCCGGCGATTTGATCATCGAGAAAATTGGAGGATTGAACTTCAAGTAACGCTCAAGTTTATTTTAATTTTTAATTTTTTGTATGTTATGCTAATTTTTCTTGCTTGTCATGTGTAAGGAGATTATACTTCTTGGATGTGCTTGTGAAGAAAAAGGAAGAAGCAGTAATTATTCCATAATATTCTTGTGTTTGTGTGCTCGCGTGTGTTTTTGTTTTATATAAAATATATATTGGCTGAATCAATACTGTACTTATTTGTTCAAGATATTAGTCTAGAGAGATGACAATTTTATCTCTTATATCCAAAACTTCATAGAATTAAAGTTCTTGAAATTTTGAAGAGGCGTGAAAGCAATATCTACATGGTCATTGGATATTTCTGTTTTAGGATATTGACTCAAAAAGTCATGTCAAAATGTGGTCTCAATCGCTTGTCTTAAGAGAATAAAAAGCACTAGTGTGGTCCATGTGGAACTTTGTTCGGATCTGCTCCAAAAAGTTAGATTTAATTTTGCCGTGTGAGAATTGTTATGACTATAGTGGTAAATATAATGTCAAAGGTATGCTATGGACGTTAACGTAGAGAGGGCTGAAGATGTTCTCGTGCACAAAAATCTTCTCTATATGGCACATGATCCTGCTACTCGACCTGCGATTGATGTCCGTCTCGTACAGGTAATGTTTTCCATGATCTATTAATTATTGCACTAGATTTTGATATTACAGAAGAAGAAATGAAATTTCCTATTACATCTCTTGCTTTTATGTGATCAAGTAATTTTCTTTTTGATGAACTTTTTGCTGTATTATTTTGATTGAAGAGTATTTTTCATTTAACTGTCCCAAGTAAACCTGAGAATTCTGTCTTGTTCTTGCCTGCAAAATGCTAATATAAAAAATGGTCACTTTGTTGCAGGTTCATTCATCTCCTGGTGCAAACTCTGGCAAGCCTGTTCATTCAAACTTGAAGGAAAAAGTGGACCAGCGGTTTTCTGATTATGACAGCAATCAGAGGCATGGTTAAGTGAAGATTTAAACATTGCTGTATGTTTGGGACTTCAAGGATATTACAACTACATATTGTTTATTTTCATTTTTTCTGCATATATAAGCAGACACCACCCACCACCAGCATTTGGTTCATCAACGGAGGTCGAATATGGTTATGAGACCAGCCAATTACATGATATAGATCAGCCTGCCACTTTCTCCTGGTAAATAATGTTCTGAAATGTGCGTAGTTTTTTAAGAATATGAATCTATGGCTCTGTTTCTACAGTTTGTCCTTTTTTTTATCTGTACTATAGATGCTTCATATCTTAGCCTTAAAATTATATACTATTAGTCTATTACCACCGAAATTTCATTGATTCCTCCATGTCAATTTGATAAGAATATAATGGCCTCCCCCTATTCTTAGTACATCAATTTTCTCCTTGGGAACAAAAATATTATCTTTTCCCCCTTCTTCTATTGGTAAAGGGAAAAAAAGTTTCAACTCTTCTTTCTTGGAATAATTTAATGTATGCTGCTTGTGGATTGGCTAACAATGAAAATTTTATATATTCCCTTGCTCTCAAGCTACATTCCAATACTTGCAGGCCAATGCATGAAATTACAATATCAACAATTGACAAGCCAAAATTACTCAGTCAGGTAGCCTCTCTCCCTCAATTAAAAAAAAATGTTTTTATATAGAATCAAGTTGCTTCTTTTAAAGGATTTTCCTGCACATGTTTTGTAGTCTTTAGACTGCTCTAAGTTCTGTGATTTAGAGATCCACCCTTCAAATGTACTCTAGACAGTGGTGAAGTGTAGCATCCATACAGGTGAAGAACATACACTAGTAAAGATGGTCATTACATTATTGTTGGAGGAACTAATGTACTTGGTTAAGTGTTTGTGCTTTCTGTTAACGTTGCTTATATTTGTA
Organism: Herpetospermum pedunculosum; assembly: GCA_028017165.1. Classification (NCBI taxonomy): domain Eukaryota; kingdom Viridiplantae; phylum Streptophyta; class Magnoliopsida; order Cucurbitales; family Cucurbitaceae; genus Herpetospermum; species Herpetospermum pedunculosum. The sequence continues at coordinate 87,689,690 of CM051522.1, forward strand.
GCACAATATTTTGAAATCAGTTAGTTGTGAGTAATACGATTTACTGAACTTAGTTAAATATGTGATCAGACGTAATACATTCATAACAGAAATAACTGTTTCAGTTGACGTCCTTACTTTCTGAGATTGGGCTGAATATTCAAGAAGCGCATGCTTTTTCAACAACAGATGGCTTTTCCTTGGATGTTTTTGTAGTTGATGGTTGGGCAATTGAGGTAATCTGGCTCCTCTTCCAAGGATTTTCTTTCTCATTTTCACATAACATGAAATAGATTGTGGAGAGGAGATTGCAGATGTTTTTAGTTCAAAAGGATCCGAGTTATTTTTAAGAACATCGTTACCTTTCCACTCAATACAAATTGATTTTTTACATGGAGTTTTGACATTATAGGATACCAAGCAGCTAAAGGATATACTGGCTGAAGAAATATCAAAGATTCAGGTAGTTCCCGATATTCTCGTTAAAGGTTACATTCCTATGGATGGTTCTACTTCGTCTCAGATCATGTTTGAATTCTAATTAGTTAATAATAATAGAATAGCATTTCATATGTATTTTCTCGTTTTATCATGCACATTATGCATTTAATAAGTTGGGTTATACAGAAAAGGCATCCTCTTTTTACACCTTGGAGCATTTCCCCTACTGGGAAGAAAGACAAAATTGGAGTCAAGTTCATCACAACTTATGTCAACATTCCAAGGGACGAAGTTGATGTATGGGAAATTGATGCGAGCCTGTTAATCTATGAGAAGAAAATTGCGTCTGGATCTTTTAGTGACTTGTGAGTTTACTCATAATTTAGGTAATGCACCCTTTGTGCTTGGATGCTTGTTGAAAAGTGTTATGCTAATGATGTAGGTATAAAGGCACTTTCTATGGTCAAGATGTGGCTATTAAGCTTCTAAAAGATGAAAACTTGAATGAGACTGTACGGCGGGAATTTGCTCAAGAAATTCATATCATGAGGTTTTTATATCCTAGCTTAATTTTCCACAATGCTGCTAACTGTTCTCTCATTTTTCTATTTTTGCATCTTGTATGTTCTCTTCATATACATTATTGTGATTTGATAGTTTTCTAATTAGGTGATATTTTCGTTAAATTTTATGTTATTCCAATAAATATGATTGCTGTGTAGGTTATTTTCTCCATCCTTTAGTTTTAGTTTGCTAAATACATTGATATATGCCACCACTATTATTAGTTTATCTTTTTGCTTTAAAATCTAAACTTGTGTGAAGAGTTCTTCAATTTACCTAGGTCAAAAAGTACCTGTTGATCTCACCCCCTCTTGTTTCTAAAATTTGTAGAAAAATTCGGCATAAGAATGTTGTCCAATTTATTGGTGCATCTACCAGACCTCCAAGCTTTTTCATTGTTACAGGTAATCTAATTACACATTTTTGTTGATATAATGCCTGATGCAGTCTGATTTGCATGTATGATAATGGTATAAACTATAAATTAAATGCCCATTAATCGTAGAATACATGTCTGGTGGAAGCATGCACGACTTCTTACATCAACAAAAGAGAGTTCTTAGTTTTCCTTCCTTACTAAGAGTGGCAATTGACGTGTCCAAGGGAATGAACTATTTGCATCAAAAGAATATCATCCATAGAGATCTGAAAGCTGCAAATCTTTTGGTGGACGAAGATGGGGTAAGAATTTTTTTTTTTGCATTAACTTGGCGATCTTGTGATTAGTTGATCAATAAAGACGTACTTATTACTTCCCAAGTCATTCTGGTTTAATTGTTTTCTATTAGTTTCCAAAATCATGGTTACTACTTTTCAATTTGGTGGCAATATTGTGCATCTTCACTTCATAACCATTGATCTGGTGCTTACAATTTCCGGTTAGATTTAAAGGCAATACTACTAATCTTTCCCATGTAATATTTTCATGTTATTGGTCACTTTCAATTTTATGATGAATACTTATTTACCTGTCTGGTTCTCTACGATTTATATGACAATGATAACCCCTTTTAATGTCAATAATAGAATAACAACAAAATATTGTTCTGATCTTTACTGCTGTATGTAATTGATTTTTCTCCCTTTGACATGAAGTAAGAGTGTGAATAGTATTGATCATCCATTCTTGTTTCTCTTGATCAACCCGGAATCATTTCCAGTTTCCACGTTAAAAGTGTAGTGTTGCATGAGTATTGATGAAAAAAAATATATCATCACTGTAAAATTCATCATTTTCTTGGAAGTTGTTTTGGGTGAAAGTAGAGCAGGTGCAAGGTTGATGAGCCTTTACATGGTTCAGTTGACACATTGGATGTCATTGCTCTGCTGTACTGCAGGCTTTGAACTACCTTTTGATTCCAATGATTTTTCTTTCCTATAATAAACATTTATAGGCATAATCATTATTTGAATTTGCAGAGTAGCTTATGTCAATCCTAGTGTACTAAGTCATCTCACGGGATACCCTTTCTTTAAGTGTGCCTCTGTTTTTTTTTTTTTTTACTCTATCAGATTGTTCTCCATTCCAGTCCCACCTTAAAACCAAATTTTTTGGCAGGTTGTCAAGGTAGCTGATTTTGGTGTTGCCAGAGTGCAAGCTCAATCTGGTGTGATGACTGCAGAAACTGGAACATATCGTTGGATGGCTCCAGAGGTTTGTATTCTGCAAATATATATTATTCTCAGGTCGTTGGATTACTTTTGAACTTGGGATCATAGAACTCTTCAAAGTCGTGTTTTCACTCTCGATTCCTCGCTATTTCATGAGGAAATGAAATTGGCATATCATCCAGCCATGGTGCCAATAATCTAACTTTTTCCTCCACTTGGGTCTTTTATTTGGACTCTGTAGTTTGTTTATGCATTCGTTATCGATGTGGTAGTTTTTCCTTGATCTTCGACGTCTGATGTTTGTTGTTGGTGAATGGAAGGTTATTGAGCACAAACCATATGATCATAAAGCTGATGTTTACAGCTTTGGGATAGTGTTGTGGGAGCTGCTTACAGGACAGGTAAATCCTTTTCTTCTGTTTTAAAATAGAACAATTTTTCTTATTTCCTTTCTAACCATGTTGTGGTTGTACCAACGACTTTGTGTCTGGAATGTCCAGCTTCCTTATGATAACCTAACTCCGTTACAAGCAGCAATAGGCGTGGTCCAGAAGGTAAATTTCCTTATTCATACAATATTTTAAAAAAATGAAAATGACCCATTTTGGTTTCGATTCTTCCCCTGCTATTCATTCTCATATTGCCGTTCTCTTTTTACTGCCTTAGTAAGCATAACATTCAGTTTTGAACTGCAAATTGTGCGTGGATCTTGTACGAGCCGAGAGAAATAAACTGCACTAACCCTTGAGGGATATTATTAAGGCCCCGTTTGATAACCATTTGGTTTGTGATGATTTTTTGTTTTTGAAAAGTAAACTTATAACCACTACTTTCACTTATAACCCTTGAGGAATATTATTAAGGCCCCGTTTGATAACCATTTCATTTGTTTCCAAGTATGCTAGCTTGCAATTGTAAGTAATTAGAATTGACATGTGTAACAGTAAAAGGTATGTACTCTAATTGAACATATTCTGAATTTAAATACGTACCTCGAAAGCTTTTTAAGAATATTGGTAGAATAATGTAAATTATATTTATTCAAGTGCACTTGTCTCACCCACATGACTTCAAAATTTGAACTTCAGGGTCTTCGGCCTAAGATCCCGAGGCATGCTCATCCAATGATGGTGAATTTGCTCGAGAAATGCTGGCGGCAGGATCCATCTTTGAGACCCGAATTTTCTGAAATTACCAAACTTCTACAGCAGATGGTCATCAAGGAGGTACGGAAAAGTTCTGCTGAAACCGTTCAAATTTATTGCTTTAAAGAGGGGTCGTTTTCAGGCACCTCTCTTTCCTCGAATAGATTACATAATAAGAAAACTTCCGGAGTGGCAGGAGCCATCGGGAAGATGATCAAAATTTTGGGCAGGAGGCAGGACGTTCTATGGAGGAGTAAGAAAGAATACAGTTTGTAAGTGCATGTAAATATGATCTTTTCATATGTTGTGAATTCGCTTTCACATAGTGTAAAGTATGAAAAAAAGTAACGACAAGGTGTTGGATATCTATAATTATGGGTATACAAAGTGAAGGATAGTATTGTACCATCACCAACCTAATTATGGGTATACAAAGAGAAAATTATGGGTATACTAAATACGAAAGTGAAGGAGAGTGTTTTTTTTTGTTTCTATTCACCAAAATTAATTTAGCACAATTGGTGTTGAGTGTGTGTTTGGTTCTTCTCATAAATAGGTTGCAAGTAAAGTGTTTTTTTTTTTTTGTTTCTATTGATCAAAATTAATTTAGCACAATTGGGATAGAGTTGGAAAATATAACAAATTTGTAGCATCTGTTTAGAAAGGGTTGTATTACAAATTTATGACGGTTCGAGGACGAGTGAGAAGTATATAATTTATTACAAATTTGTTATATAATTCGATTTGGTACTATTTTTTATTTTCGTCTCATTCGAAAGTCTCATTTGAAAACCTAATTCTCAATCGTTCATTTACTTTAAAGCCTTATTATTTGTTGAGATAATTGAAAGCCTTATTATTTGTTGAGATAATTCTCTCTCCACACATCAATCTCCAATCTTGGCATCATATTTCAATGGATGATAGAACTCTCAACGAGCTTCATATAACATTTTTTTGTTTTGTTTTGTGGATCATTTCATTCATTTGTCTCAACAAGGTGGTCCAAAGAAAAACGAGCAATTCTCACATAGGACTAAAATTAATATACAATGTCATTTTGACCGCAGTCCAAATAGACATTATATTCACAAAAAAAAAATTAAAAAGAAATTTAACTTTACCAAGAAATATTTGAACGAAAAAAAAAATTAAAAAGAAATTTAACTTTACCGAGAAATATTTGAACGAACCGCAAGTAGATTATAATTAGAAGATTGGTAACTCCGCACAATATGGAAGAATTCATGGTACAGTTGATTGATTAGTATCTTCGTCAGAAAAATCAAAGTAGAATTGAGATGAATTTTCTAGACTAATCTAGGCCATAATTATATGAGTTGAAAGTTCACTAAAAGAGCCCTAACCACCGTTTAAATACTTAATTACAAGTTTTCTGATATAAAAAATATTTCAAATTTTGTCACAACAAATTATTATTTAAATTTTTTAACATAGAATGATGCAGTTTGGATTCACTTATTTGATCTCAGAAATCTCCTTCCCACCCACTCTTTTTTTCTCAACTATGTTCCTGTTTACTCTCTTTTTTCTTATTCATTAAGTCTAGGGGTGCAAGCAAAAATCGAAAAACAAAAAAAAACCCGTTCAAACCGACCGAAACCAAAGTCGGTTTAAGCTGAAATTGGTTCGAATTTTCATTTCGATTTTCAAATATTAAAAACCGAATTGTTTTTTCAAGTTTATTAGTCCTATGCCAAACTCAAATATAAGTATTTTATGGCAAACACAAATAAAACCAAACGAAGACAAATACCCAACATAACTCACCGATTTTTATCAAAACCAAAGGAAGACAAATACCCAAAATAATTTACCAATTTCTATCAATTCCAAAACCTAATTCATGATAGAATTGATAGAATATATAGAGGCTACATTACATTGTATTATAATGACTTAATTAAAAATACATACATATGGACCTATTTATACTAAAATAGAATAATAATGCAAAAGACTAGTCTACACTTACACAAATAAACCTTAAAACATAACACACCTAAACTAAACCTTACACACCGATCCCCAGAGTAACCTGATTCTTTAAATAGGACAAAGAGATTTCGTAAAACACTAGCCTCGGGTGAAATTTGGAATTATCAGAATCCACTACAATATTAAGAAAATAAAAGTAGTATAACCATTAGATAAATTAAATAGGACTATCCATATATCTATCTCGATGATGGTCACCATATACATCATACACACGCTACAAACACTAGATAAAACTATCCCTAATATTTGAGAGGAATTGGGAGTATTCTCGTCAAATCTAAACTTGTTTGAATTGTAGAAGAAAAACAACAAAAATGAAACGAGGATTAAACCCGGAGCAACATATAGTTATATATTTCTTTGGAACCATGGGAAAATCGAAAATAAAAATGTACCTCGATTAATACGAAGCAAGAAAATAAAGGTCAATGTAGTTGTATCTACTTTGTTTTTAAATGGCCGAGAACGGAATCTCAAAAATGTTCCATCCATGAACTTCCTTATCAACGAGGACCAACAACGACTTAGACGGCTCATGGTTAAATTTGAGAAAGTAGTGAGAAATGAAGAATATAGGTAGGATATATATATATATATATATATATATATATATATATATATATATATATATATATATATATATATATATATATATATATATATATATATATATATATATATATATATATTAATGATTAAAACTTGTTTACAGCCCGGGCTACAAGTATATTTTGCAGCCCAATATGTGTCACAATTTGATTGACTCAATATTTATATTATTTTTTAAATAAAAAAAACCCTTCACGCCCGTTTACTTATTTTTTTCTTCCGTAACTTTCCCTTTCTTCTTCGTCACATAAACAACTTCTCCTATTTTCTCTCTCTTTCCTTCATTTCTATCTTCCATGACCTTTGTTTTCAATTTCATCTCTCACTCTATCTTCCTTACTCTACAATAAGTATTTTTTTTCTTTTTTTTTGTTAACTATTTTTTAACGCAGTAAGATTTGCAATACTCTAAAGGATATCTCTAGACAAATAAAAGAAACATTGTTATCATTTTTTTTTTTTTGGGAATTTTTCTTAAAAAAAAATCCAATCTACCTTCACCTTTACCAACCTTAGCCAATGAAATTTTCCACTCTTTCCTTCACTTCCTCTAAAAACCCACTTGAAAACTTATGTCTATATAACACACAATCAGTCCTGGAAATTTCAAATAACCCCAATTGAAATTTTATGGCCTTGAAATTGGAGTGCAGAGAAATGAAGAGAGAGAAAGTAGGAGAAATTGTTAATTTGCTCGAATAAGAAAATGAAAGTTACTGACAATAAACGGCGTGAAATATTTTTTTATTATTTAAAAATGATTTGAATATTAGCCAATCAAATCATGAAAGGTGGTTGGGCTGCAAGAGATACTTGTAGCCTAGGCAGCAAGCAAGTTTTACTCTATATTAATTAAGGAAAACTTACATGCCAATCCTATCAATGAACATCGAAATATTGATGTTGATGCCGATGCTGTGAATTCCAAGTGCCAGATGCAATTGTTAAACGGCAGATTCCAACCAATGTCAAATTGCAAAATCAATCTCAGTTGCAGATTCCAACTGGTGTCAATGATGAAATCACAGCTGCAAATTCCAGCCAATGTCAATGCCGCAAATTCCAAATGTTGATGTCGATGTTGTGAATTCAAGTGCCAGATGCAATTGTTAAACTAACAGGTTTCAACCAATGTCAATGCTGAAATCTCAACCAATGACAATGCTGAAAATTCCAAATGTTGATGCCGATGCTATGAATTCCAAGTGACATATGCAATTGTTAAACTCCGGCCGCAGATTCCAACCAATATCAATGCTGCTGTTTTCAATTGTCAACGCAATTGCAAAGTACCAGCTGCGGATTCCAACCCATGTCAATGCTGCAAATTTCAAATGTCGATGCTGTGAATTCCAAGTGCCCGATGCAATTGTTAAACTCTAGCTGCAGATTTCAACCCATGTTAATGCTGCAATTGTCAACGCAATTGCAAAGTAACCGCCACAAATTCCAACCAATGTCAATATTAATTTATTACAATTTTTATTATGTCGTTTTTATTTTTTTAATATTAAAAATCAATTTTGTAGTATATTTCTTTATGACATTATAAATCACAATTCTTTCCGTTGTACCATTGTCACCACAATACCGCCTTATAGTCCGCGGACAACAAAACAAATTTTCAGTCGCCGGTCTCTAACCATTGTCGTACCATCGATCTGTTTTTCCCACCGTTTTTTACACCTTTCATCCATGAGCATCAAAGATACTTTTTCAATCGTCTTTCATATACCATATATGTTACTATATATATATATATATATATATGATATTTAAGATTGCTCAACATATATGACACAATATACAACGTGGCTGATTAACTTTCTATTTGGGTCTGCGATGAAATCCTCAAACATCGCTAGTTTTTACGACCAATATGATTTAGTCGCTATTTGTTTGTCGCTAAATGTGTCGTTTTTTGTAGTGGAGTATTAGTAAAAATTTCTACATACACACTTCGATCCCCAAAATAATCTGATTCTTTTTTCTAACCCCTAGCCTCCAAAGACTAGGGACAAAGAGATTTCGTAAAACACTAGGCTCACATGAAATTGAAGATTATCCTAATCCACCACAATATTAAGAAAATAAAAGTAGAGATAAATTAAATAGGACTATCCATACATCTATCTGTATCGATGATTGTCATCATATACATCATACACGCTACAAAAACTAAGATAAAACGATCCCTAATACTTGAGAGGATATATAATAATGCTGATTTGTTTTTATTTTATTTTAATTTCAAAATAATTTTTGAAAAAAAAACGTGATTTTCTTCATTTTCTCCATCCATTTTCTATTGTTCCATTGTCGTATTATCGCCGCCGATCTGTTTTTCCCACCATTTTTTACACATTTCATCCACTTAGCTGAACATCAAAGAGACTTTTCCAATCGTCTTTCATATATATATATATATATATATATATATATATATATATATATATATATATATATATATATATATATATATATATATATATATATATGATATTCAAGATTGCTCATACGGTACAACATATGACATTATATACAACGGTCGCTGATTTTTGCAAACTTTCTATGAGGGTCTGCGAAGAAATCTCCAAACGTCGCTAATTTTTACGACGAAATTTCCAAACGTCGTTGATTTCTGCGACGAAATCATCAAACATCGCTGATTTTTGCGACGAAATCTCCAAACGTCGCTATTTTTTGCAATCAGCGACGAATATATAATATTTAAGATTGCTTATACGGTACATATATGACACTACGGTTGATTTTTGTGAACTTTCTATTTAGATTTGTGACGAAATCTCCAAGCGTCGTTAATTTTGACGACAAAATCTCCAAAAGTCGCAGATTTCTGCGACGAAATCACCAAACGTCCCTGATTTTTGCGACGACATCTCCAAATGTCGCTGATTTTTGCGACGACATCTCCAAATGGCACTGATTTTTGCGACGACATCTCCAAAAGTCACTGTTTGTTTGTGCGTCCTTTTTTGTAGTGTTAGGCAAAGTTGAAATCAGTACCCCAAATTTAACTATCAGCGGTCGAAGTCGTTGCTGGTCATGCTTTGTGAGGAAAGTTCATGGATGGAACATTTTCCAGGTTCTGTTCTCGGCTATTTCAAAACAAACTTGTTTCTGCTAAATAGGGTTTACTGGATTAGCCACAATGTTGAGAAAAAAAGAAGATTCATGCTTTGTGAGGAAAGTTCATGGATGGAACATTTTCCAGGTTCTGTTCTCGGCTATTTCAAAACAAACTTGTTTCTGCTAAATAGGGTTTACTAGATTAGCCACAATGTTGAGAAAAAAAGAAGAAGTAAGAATTGGTTAAATTAAACAAGACAATCCAAATATCTATATATTGAGTGTACTATAGATATGAAGAAAATCATGGATGCAACAAAAATCAGAATAAAAGCATCCCTAACACTAGAAACAAACCGATAAACCTCCCATAGGAAGTGTCCTCATTAAATACTCACCCTCCCTTAGAACATAAACACAATAAGATTGCTTGGATGGATAAGGAAACAAAGCCAAAGAGTTTGATAGAATTATCCTTGTGGCTAAGAGTAATAGGAAATCTTATTGTGAGGTGCTCAAATATTAAGACAGTAGAGAGAACAACAAAACACATGGCTAAATAAATGGGACGAAATCTCCAAAAGTCGCGGATTTCTGCGACGAAATCTCCAAAAGTCGCGTTGTGGGTAAGAGTAATAGGAAATCTTATTGTGAGGTGCTCAAATATTAAGACAGTAGAGAGAACAACAAAACACATGGCTAAATAAATGGGACGAAATCTCCAAAAGTCGCGGATTTCTGCGACGAAATCTCCAAAACTCGCGGATGTCTGCGACGAAATGTCCAAAAGTCGCGGATTTCTGCGACGAAATCTCCAAAAGTCGCGGATTTCTGCGACGAAATCTCCAAAAGTCGCGGATTTCTGCGACGAAATCTCCAAAAGTCGCGTTGTGGGTAAGAGTAATAAGAAATCTTATTGTGAGGTGCTCAAATATTAAGACAGTAGAGAGAACAACAAAACACATGGCTAAATAAATGGGACGAAATCTCCAAAAGTCGCGGATGTCTGCGACGAAATCTCCAAAAGTCAATCCAAATATCTATATATTGAGTGTACTATAAATAAATATGAAGAACATCATGGATGCAACAAAAATTAGAATAAAAGCATCCCTAATACTAGAGACAAACCGACAAACCTCCCATAGGAAGTGTCCTCATTAAATACCCACCCTCCCTTAGAACATAAACACAATAAGATTGCTTGGATGGATAAGGGAACAAAGGCAAGGAAGGGAACAAAGTGAATGAGTTTTATAGAATTATCCTTGTGGGTAGCAATAATAGGAAATCTTATTGTGAGGTGCTAAAATATTAAGACAGTAGAGAGAACAACAAAACACATGGCTAAATAAAGGGGACGAGAATCTTTAAACACATGGCTAAATAAGGGGACGAGAATCTTTAAACACATGGCTAAATAAAGGGGACGAGAATCTTTAATGAGCTTACCACACAGATTTGAGAAATAGTCATCCATGATTCTATGGAGAAAAAAAGAACATGCAGAACTTGTCATCCATGATTCTATGAGGTGAGCACTAACAAACTCTGAATAACTAGAAGGTTCTTCACCTACTTGATTCATGAATGAAATTGGCGTGAAGGCTTTCTCCAAAAATCGCTGATTTCCGCGACGAAATCTCCAAATGTCGCTGATTTTTGCAACGACATCTACAAACGTCGCTGATTTCAAAATCAGCGACGAATATGACTTCGTCTCTATTTGTTTGTCGCTAAAGGTCTTTTTTTTTTTTTTTTTTTTGTAATATTCTCCAAAAAAGAAAAAAAAAAAAACAGAAAGAAAGTTACAAATGATTCATATATTTTAATCGAATTAATTTTAGAATAACGTTTCCTAAATTTAAAAAATACTATAAAATAGTATAGGGTGAATATTAGGGTTTACTGGATTAGCACAATGTTGAGAAAAAAAAAAAAAAGTAAGAGTGGGCTAGATTAAACAAGACAATCCAAATATCTATATATTGAGTGTACTATAAATAGATATGAAGAACATCATGGATGCAACAAAAATCAGAATAAAAGCATCCCTAACACTAGAGACAAACTTCCCCATAGGAAGTGTCCTCATTAAATACTCAGCCTCCCTTAGAACATAAACACAATAAGATTGCTTGGATGGATAAGAAAAGAATGAATTTTAGAATAACGTTTCCTAAATTTAAAAAATACTATAAAATACTATAGGGTGAAAATTAGGGTTTACTGGATTAGCCACAATGTTGAGAAAATATAAAAAGTAAGAGTTGGCTAGATTAAAACAATCCAAATATATATATATTGAGTGTACTATAAATAGATATGAAAAACATCATGGATGCAACAAAAATCAGAATAAAAACATCCCTAACACTAGAGACAAACCGATAAACCTCCCATAGGAAGTGTCCTCATTAAATACTCACCCTCCCTTAGAACATAAACACAATAAGATTGCTTGGATGGATAAGGAAACAAAGGCAAAGAGTTTTATAGAATTATCCTTGTGGGTAAGAGTAATAGGAAATCTTATTGTGAGTTGCTCAAATATTAAGACAGTAGAGAGAACAACAAAACACATGGCTAAATAAATGGGACGAAATCTCCAAAAGTAGCGGATTTCTGCGACGAAATCTCCAAAAGTCGCGTTGTGGGTAAGAGTAATAGGAAATCTTATTGTGAGGTGCTCAAATATTAAGACAGTAGAGAGAACAACAAAACACATGGCTAAATAAATGGGACGAAATCTCCAAAAGTCGCGGATTTCTGCGACGAAATCTCCAAAAGTCGCGGATGTCTGCGACGAAATGTCCAAAAGTCGCGGATTTCTGCGACGAAATCTCCAAAAGTCGCGGATTTTTGCGACGAAATCTCCAAAAGTCGCGGATTTTTGCGACGAAATCTCCAAAAGTCGCGTTGTGGGTAAGAGTAATAGGAAATCTTATTGCGAGGTGCTCAAATATTAAGACAATAGAGAGAACAACAAAACACATGGCTAAATAAATGGGACGAAATCTCCAAAAGTCGCGAATTTCTGCGACGAAATCTCCAAAAGTCGCGGATTTCTGCGACGAAATCTCCAAAAGTCGCGGATGTCTGCGGCGAAATCTCCAAAAGTCGCGGATGTCTGCGGCGAAATCTCCAAAAGTTGCGGATTTCTGCGGCGAAATCTCCAAAAGTCGCTGATTTCTGCGACGAAATTTCCAAATGTCGCTGATTTTTGCAACGACATCTACAAACGTCGCTGATTTCAAAATCAGCGACGAATATGACTTCGTCTCTATTTGTTTGTCGCTAAAGGTCTTTTTTTTTTTTTGTAATATTCTCCAAAAAAAAAAAAAAAACAGAAAGAAAGTTACAAATGATTCATATATTTTAATCGAATTAATTTTAGAATAACGTTTCCTAAATTTAAAAAATACTATAAAATACTATAGGGTGAATATTAGAGTTTACTGGATTAGCACAATGTTGAGAAAAAAAAAAGAAGTAAGAGTGGGCTATATTAAACAAGACAATCCAAATATCTATATATATTGAGTGTACTATAAATAGATATGAAGAACATCATGGATGCAACAAAAAATCAGAATAAAAGCATCCCTAACACTAGAGACAAACCTCCCATAGGAAGTGTCCTCATTAAATACTCACCCGCCCTTAGAACATAAACACAATAAGATTGCTTGGATGGATAAGGAAAGAATGAATTTTAGAATAACGTTTCCTAAATTTAAAAAATACTATAAAATACTATAGGGTGAAAATTAGGGTTTACTGGATTAGCCACAATGTTGAGAAAATAAAAAAAAGTAAGAGTTGGCTAGATTAAAACAATCCAAATATCTATATATTGAGTGTACTATAAATAGATATGAAGAACATCATGGATGCAAAAAAAATCAGAATAAAAACATCCCTAACACTAGAGACAAACCGATAAACCTCCCATAGGAAGTGTCCTCATTAAATACTCACCCTCCCTTAGAACATAAACACAATAAGATTGCTTGGATGGATAAGGAAACAAAGGCAAAGAGTTTTATAGAATTATCCTTGTGGGTAAGAGTAATAGGAAATCTTATTGTGAGGTGCTCAAATATTAAGACAGAGAGAACAACAAAACACATGGCTAAATAAATGGGACGAAATCTCCAAAAGTAGCGGATTTCTGCGACGAAATCTCCAAAAGTCGCGTTGTGGGTAAGAGTAATAGGAAATCTTATTGTGAGGTGCTCAAATATTAAGACAGTAGAGAGAACAACAAAACACATGGCTAAATAAATGGGACGAAATCTCCAAAAGTCGCGGATTTCTGCGACGAAATCTCCAAAAGTCGCGGATGTCTGCGACGAAATGTCCAAAAGTCGCAGATTTCTGCGACGAAATCTCCAAAAGTCGCGGATTTTTGCGACGAAATCTCCAAAAGTCGCGTTGTGGGTAAGAGTAATAGGAAATCTTATTGCGAGGTGCTCAAATATTAAGACAATAGAGAGAACAACAAAACACATGGCTAAATAAATGGGACGAAATCTCCAAAAGTCGCGAATTTCTGCGACGAAATCTCCAAAAGTCGCGAATTTCTGCGACGAAATCTCCAAAAGTCGCGGATTTCTGCGACGAAATCTCCAAAAGTCGCGGATTCTGCGACGAAATCTCCAAAAGTCGCGGATGTCTGCGGCGAAATCTCCAAAAGTCGCGGATGTCTGCGCCGAAATCTCCAAAAGTCGCGGATTTCTGCGGCGAAATCTCCAAAAGTCGCTGATTTCTGCGACGAAATTTCCAAATGTCGCTGATTTTTGCAACGACATCTACAAACGTCGCTATTTCAAAATCAGCGACGAATATGACTTCGTCTCTATTTGTTTGTCGCTAAAGGTCTTTTTTTTTTTTTTGTAATATTCTCCAAAAAAAAAAAAAAACAGAAAGAAAGTTACAAATGATTCATATATTTTTTAGAATAACGTTTCCTAAATTTAAAAAATACTATAAAATACTATAGGGTGAATATTAGAGTTTACTGGATTAGCACAATGTTGAGAAAAAAAAAAGAAGTAAGAGTGGGCTATATTAAACAAGACAATCCAAATATCTATATATATTGAGTGTACTATAAATAGATATGAAGAACATCATGGATGCAACAAAAAATCAGAATAAAAGCATCCCTAACACTAGAGACAAACCTCCCATAGGAAGTGTCCTCATTAAATACTCACCCGCCCTTAGAACATAAACACAATAAGATTGCTTGGATGGATAAGGAAAGAATGAATTTTAGAATAACGTTTCCTAAATTTAAAAAATACTATAAAATACTATAGGGTGAAAATTAGGGTTTACTGGATTAGCCACAATGTTGAGAAAATAAAAAAAAGTAAGAGTTGGCTAGATTAAAACAATCCAAATATCTATATATTGAGTGTACTATAAATAGATATGAAGAACATCATGGATGCAACAAAAATCAGAATAAAAACATCCCTAACACTAGAGACAAACCGATAAACCTCCCATAGGAAGTGTCCTCATTAAATACTCACCCTCCCTTAGAACATAAACACAATAAGATTGCTTGGATGGATAAGGAAACAAAGGCAAAGAGTTTTATAGAATTATCCTTGTGGGTAAGAGTAATAGGAAATCTTATTGTGAGGTGCTCAAATATTAAGACAGAGAGAACAACAAAACACATGGCTAAATAAATGGGACGAAATCTCCAAAAGTAGCGGATTTCTGCGACGAAATCTCCAAAAGTCGCGTTGTGGGTAAGAGTAATAGGAAATCTTATTGTGAGGTGCTCAAATATTAAGACAGTAGAGAGAACAACAAAACACATGGCTAAATAAATGGGACGAAATCTCCAAAAGTCGCGGATTTCTGCGACGAAATCTCCAAAAGTCGCGGATGTCTGCGACGAAATGTCCAAAAGTCGCGGATGTCTGCGACGAAATGTCCAAAAGTCGCGGATGTCTGCGACGAAATGTCCAAAAGTCGCGGATGTCTGCGACGAAATGTCCAAAAGTCGGCGGATGTCTGCGACGAAATGTCCAAAAGTCGCGGATGTCTGCGACGAAATGTCCAAAAGTCGCGGATGTCTGCGACGAAATGTCCAAAAGTCGCGGATGTCTGCGACGAAATGTCCAAAAGTCGCGGATTTCTGCGACGAAATCTCCAAAAGTCGCGGATTTTTGCGACGAAATCTCCAAAAGTCGCGGATGCGGCGAAATCTCCAAAAGTCGCGGATTTCTGCGGCGAAATCTCCAAAAGTCGCGGATGCGGCGAAATCTCCAAAAGTCGCGGATGCGGCGAAATCTCCAAAAGTCGCTGATGGATAAGGAAAGAATGAATTTTAGAATAACGTTTCCTAAATTTAAAAAATACTATAAAATACTATAGGGTGAAAATTAGGGTTTACTGGATTAGCCACAATGTTGAGAAAAAAAAAAAAAAGTAAGAGTTGGCTAGATTAAAACAATCCAAATATCTATATATTGAGTGTACTATAAATAGATATGAAGAACATCATGGATGCAACAAAAATCAGAATAAAAACATCCCTAACACTAGAGACAAACCGATAAACCTCCCATAGGAAGTGTCCTCATTAAATACCCACCCTCCCTTAGAACATAAACACAATAAGATTGCTTGGATGATTAAGGAAACGTAGGCAAAGAGTTTTATAGAATTATCCTTGTGGGTAGGAGTAATAGAAAATCTTATTGTGAGGTGCTCAAATATTAAGACGGTAGAGAGAACAACAAAACACATGGCTAAATAAATGGGACGAGAATCTTTAATGAGCTTACCACACAGATTTGAGAAATAGTCATCCATGATTCTTTGGAAAAAAACAGAACACGCAGAACTCAGAATGTTAAATTTGAAAGAAAACAACACATAACACAAGCACAACCAAGAAATGGAGGTCGAGAAATTATAGGATAAGAACATGTATATATAGTATATATAAAAAAATGGGGAAATAAAATATTATCGGTTTCGAATATAATGAAAATAAGAAATTTATTTTCATTATCTACTAAATTCTTTGTTTTTGAAAACAACCACGGGACCTACGTTACAAGGAGTATGGGTGTTCAAAAAACCCGCAACCCACGAAATCCAACCCAACCTAACCCAACCCAACTTTTCGGGTTGGCTTGAGTTTTTTTTAATATGGGTTGGGTTGGGTTGCTATTTTGAAAAACCGAATTTTTGGGTTGGTTTGCGGGTTGAACCAAATTTGACTCGGTTCAACCCGAACCAACCCGAATTCAATATATTAAAAAAAAATTATATATATAATAAATTCAATATATTTTTTAAAAAAAAAAATCAGTGATTTTGAAAGAAAAATCAAGAATTAATGATGATTTTGAAAGGAAAATAAAGATTAAGGAATTTCATTAAGGGTGATTTTGAAGTTAATTAAAAAAATCAATATTTATTAATTAAAAAAAAAGTCCAACCCAACCCAACCCAAAAATTGAAGGGTTAGGTTGGGTTGACAAAAATGTTGGGTTGGGTTGAGAATTCACCAACCCGAAATTTTCGGGTTGGTTTGAAAAACCCTCCCACCCAACCCAACCCATATAGATGCCTAACAAGGAGTTTGAAATCTACACTAAAAAAAATAGTGATATTCCTTAACATCATGCTCATTTTTTAACTATTGTACTCAAATATGTAAAACGAGTTCTCTATTGCTTTTTTTTCTAAAAGTATATTTATTAAAAAAGGAAAGAAATTATTTAATATTACAAAAACGAATTATGAGAATTGAAGAATACTGTTTTACAATCTACCATCTTACCAGCCGTTAAAAAATAACACTAGTTGACTCTTAAATAATTATTAAATTGATAATAAATAAAAAGTACACGATACAAAATTACATTACTATAAACTTATAAAATCCTACCCTACCATCTGTTGAGATAATTATCTCCACTCTCAATATTTCATCATGAAACTTTGCATCGCATAGACAATGGTAGAACTTTTAACGAGCTTCGGACAACATTTTCTGTCTGTTGATCAATATTTCCCCCTTCCAAACTACAGATACGGTCAACCAAAATATTAATAAAAAATAAAATAGATGTATACAGATATTGGAAATATTTATCTATTTTCTGTCTTTTTACCCCTTTTGTTTTTGTATTTTAGGTTGTTGTGAACCGAGTGCTACACATGTCCGAGGCAGAGCGGGATTTTAAGGATACAGAGTTGTCTCGTAGACCTATTTTTGTACCACCATCTCCAGATGAGGCGGTTGGTAACCCGTCTAGAGGACAAACATCT
The DNA here is from genome assembly GCA_028017165.1 of Herpetospermum pedunculosum. Taxonomy (NCBI): domain Eukaryota; kingdom Viridiplantae; phylum Streptophyta; class Magnoliopsida; order Cucurbitales; family Cucurbitaceae; genus Herpetospermum; species Herpetospermum pedunculosum. The sequence goes on from CM051522.1 coordinate 87,707,464, forward strand.
GGTCTAGGTTCTGTAGATACAACTGAAATGTCAGTTGTTAGCCCTAGGATGAGACATAATGATGGTGTAGATTTTTTTGAAGGGATTGAAACGGTAGGTGCGACCCTATTTTCGGAAGAAACAACTGAAGTGGGAGGTGGTGACAATTGAGGTTTGATGGAGGAAATGAACGTGGAAACAATAGAGGTGGGAGGCGGTGACCATCGAGGTTTGATGGAGAAAGTGAACGTGGAAACTATAGAGGTGGGAGGCGGTGACCATCGAAGTTTGATGGAGGAAGTGAACGTGGAAACAATAGAGGTGGGAGGTGGTGACCATCGGGGTTTGATGGAGGAATTGAATGTGGAAACAATAGAGGTGGGAGGTGGTGATGCCCGGGGTGGGATGAAGGAATTCAATGAAGAAAGAACAGAAGTGGTGGTGACATCCCCACCTATGCAAAGTCCACGAATGTCACTCACTCACAACCGGGGTGGGATGGAGGAAGTGAGGTCGGAATTGCATTCTTTAAACATGGGTGTTGAAGGGATCGATGACCAATTGAAAGACATGAAGAAGGTCGTGAAGAAGGATATGGATACGGTGATTCTCATGTTAACCCGATTCTGTAAGGTGTGTGTAGAAGTGTAGACTTCTTTATTCTTATATTATTATTATTATTTTTATTTTTTATTTTTTTATCATGAAAGCTAATGAGTACCACTGAACTTGAAGAAAATCAACCAAAAACATTTTTTTTTTTTTTGTGATGTTTTCATCAACAAATTCAGGTTTTTTTTTTACTCTTTTTTTACAATAGTTGTTTATTATTATTATTAATTGTAAAAACAATATTAGATTCTTAGTTTTATAACGGTGAAAACAAGTTTGGATTCCAGCTAATATTTTGAAGTAAATTTAATACGTATGTATGATAATGAAGCTTTGAATAGTGAATAGATATCTAATTTTCGACTCCGACTCATGTAGTTCACGAGCCTCACGAAGTATCTGCTGTGCAGTCATCTGAATTGGAGTCGGATTCTTGTTCTTCACCCTACTCTTATTGGGTTGAGTCAGGTAGCCTACTCTTGGTTCCGTCCACATTTTTTCACATTTTTCAGTGTATTCTAATCTACCTACTGAATTATCTCTTAGGAAACACTTGTATTTATTTATCTATTTTCCTTCTTAAATATGGAATAATATAAATACTATATAGTTTCCTTAACATATATTAGATTAGATTCAACTATCCTTCTATTTACTCTCTTTTTTTTATTCAATAACTATATTACTCTTTATCCCGATAATCTTTTATGTTTCGATAATTGTAAAAATAATATTATATTCCTTCAACTAGATTGGAGATTGAAGGGATAACTTGAGAAATGCTTATTTTATTTTTATTTTTTACAACATGTTGGGGTGGAAATTAAATCTAGGACATCATAGTCACTAGGGGATACATCATGTGTTTGGTTATGCTCTTGTTGACAATGAATGCCTATTTTTAATTGTTAGTTTTGAAAAATGGTCAAATACACCTCCGAATCTTAAATTAAACATTAAATCCTAAACCAATTTTAGCTACTTTTCAATAAAAAATATATATTTTTTTTTTTAAACCTACCTTTAAATGACGTTTAGAAAGCTTTACCTATTTTGGAGTAGCTACAACAATGTCATTGCTGCGTTGCAATAGCCCACAGAAAACGGCTAAAAAAGCCACTATACAATTTCCCTATTGTGCCAACAAATGAAATATCTTAAAAAAAAAAAAAAAATAATAATAACAAGAATAATGTCTAAAACTTAGGAAGCCAACATAAAAATGGTCTAACCCAGCCAAAGCGAGCATAGCTCAGCTGACATATGTATGAGTTGACGACCACGAGGTCTGTGGTTCGAATCCCCCATCCCCAATGTACTCAAAAAAAAAAAAAAAAAAAAACGGTCTAACCCACTTTTTTTTTAGTTAATCTATCCCGACAAAACTATCATTCTACAATTTAAAAATTAAATAAAAAGATGCTAGAAATTGGTAATTGTTCGGAGGAGAGAGAGAGGGAAGTTTTTTTTAGTACATGGGGGTGGGGGATTCGAACCACATACCTCGTGGTCATCAAGTCATACATATGTCAGCTGAGTCATGCTCGCTTTGGCGAGAGAGGAAAGTTATGGATGAAAAGTTAATAGAGAGCATTGATATCTAATGAGCAGTTTACATCAGTTAAGTGAATTGTACATCATTAAGTGAACTGATTGAATATTGCATATAATGAAGATGTATGCATGTACACAAATTATTATCAACCACGACAAGGTCTACTCATCATGTATATAGGCTTATATATCCTAAATTCATATACTTGTGTTTGCCAACAACTATCGATGTTGGAGTGATGGGATTAAACCAAGGTAAAGGGGGTTAAATAGAGTAAAAAGATACTCTTCTTGATTATACTTTTGGGATTCGAAATTATCAACCCTTCCAACAAAGGTTGCGGCTTAACGTCTTCCATCAACTCCCTTGAATACCTCCAGGACAATCGATTGAGTACTTCATGTCTGCCTAAATAGACGAATTCAAGTTTGTTGAGATTTGAAGTTGTCGTGACTCTAACTCTAACTCTCATCCCAAAACGATTCATTGACGTTATCATTACGACCAGGGGCGGACCTATAAAAACGGTTTTTATTGATTCAAAATATATTGAATTTTTTTCTTAACAATAATTTAAATTTGTATTTTCTTTTATAAATATGAATGATATATTTTTTTTATCTCTAAAAACAATATTTTTTAAAATTTATTATTTCCAGCTTTTGGTATATAAAATTTCTTTATTTTAATCATTACAATTTTAAATATCCAAATTTAGTTTTTTTTTTTTTTTTTGCAACGATATTTTAATTAATTCGAGGATTGAACCCATGAAAGTTTTAAGAGATTCATTACAAACAAAATTGAAAGTTTAGAAATTTATTGGACACGTTCAAAATTTAAAACTTATAAGATATTAGATTGAAAGTTCATGGATCAATTAGAGACTTTTTAAGGTTTATGGATCTAATAGAATCAAGCTTTCAAATTCATGGATTAAACTCCTAATTTAATTTTTTTTTTTCCTATTTGATAAGACGAATGTAATTTATATGATAATACCAAGTTTATTTAAACTTAGTTAGAAAGTCGTTAATACACTCACGTATTCTCGCCTATAACCTTTTTTTTATAAGATCAACATAAAGTAAGAGTTTTGAAATTATTATTATTATTATTATTTTATTTTATTTTGTATATATAACATCATTTTCCGCCCCTGACTAAGACCATTTCATTCTCTCTCTTAAATAGATGGTCAGCTCTCCGAAATAACCACTATTATACGAAATAAATGAGTTTGATGTGTGAAAAGAAGCAAAAATATATCCGCAAAACTAAGCTCAATTTAACATACTATATATATATGTGTGTGAGAGGTAGTTTTTTTTTTTTTGCAACTGTATTTTAATTAAAGCGATGATTGAACTCATAAGTCATAACCTCATAGTTACAAGCACAACTTTATGTCAATTGAGCTATGCTCGGTTGACTATGTTTATTTCACTTATTTATTTTATTTTATTTTAAGAAATTGCAATTTAAAGATATTACGTCAATATTAATTAGAAAAAAATAAGTTTGAAAATTAATTAGACATGTTTAAAAAAAACGTGCTTTCTTTGGAGCCCAATAACTATGAACAAATAAAAGAAGAGAGATTGAAACAAAATTGTGTGCAAAATTGAGTTGAGTTGAAAGATGAGAGTAGGAATGAAGGAGGAGGGAGATGAATCAATGAAATCCAGCAGCAAAGAAGAAGAGAATGTGGTAGGTTACCACAGCAACAACGTCAACAAAGTTAGGTTAAATTCAACTCTCGCTGCTCTGCTCGACGATCCTATTCTCGCCGATGTCCCCAACAATCCGACCCTATCGGACGTCGATACGCTCATCAGCCTCGAATTGGGCAGCGCCATGCGCATCTCCGTCCTTAAGCTCGACGGCACCGCCATTGGTACGCACACTTCTCTAATTTCCTTCCTCTTTCTCTCTCTGGCATTTTCACAAACACTTTGTTGTATATGAACTACTGAAAACTCGATTCGCGATCTTGTTCGTGCTTTAGATGTGGCGATGATGAATTCCGCGACATTGAAGGACTTGAAGCTTGCGATCAAGAAGAAAGTTAACGATATGGAGCAATCCAAGATGGGGCATCGCCACATTTCATGGTACTCTTTCTTGATCCATCCTTGGTAATTTCAACCATAAAAAGTGATTTGTTCATCGATTAGAAGTCTTTCTCTTATGGGTTTTCAGGAAACATGTATGGGCAAATTTTTGCCTAGCACATCACAACGAGAAGCTTCTTGATGATAGCTCTGCACTTCAGGATTTTGGAATCCGCAATAATTCTCAGGTTATTTGCCAGACCTTTTATGATCTGATTGCTTTATTTTTTACCAGCAGAAATTATTTCTGAGTATTAGAAGTTTTATCCAAGCTAAAAATTCAGTCAATAATGGACTGAAAAGTGAAAACAAGAACTTGTTGCAGGTGCATTTTGTCCAATACGTCATGTCAAAGAATTCCAGAAAGCATTCTAGAAGGAGAAAACACCGTTTCTTTCACGGTCTCAACAAGTGCGCATGAACAGACACTTCAGAGGATGTTTCTCAAATGCAATTTTAGTAAGCTTGAGTTCGCATTACAATTTTTGTAACTGGATTTGAACTGTATTAGTGAATGAGTTATAGGAATTTGAGGTTATGTTATATATGTATTATGATTCGTAAAAAAGATATGTAAAAAATGTGTAGCTTGCAGGATGAAGAATTTCTATATGATTTGCAAATCCATTTTTCATTTTAGATTTAGAAACCCAAATCCTAAAACTTAGACCCCGTTTGGAAACTATTTGGTTTATGAAAATTAAACCTATAAACACTACTTTCACCTATAAATTTCTTTGGACAAGTGTTTTCAAAATCCAAGTCAAATATTGAAAACTAAAAAAAATAGCTTCTAAAAAGGTTGTTTTTGTTTTTGAAAACTGGAAGAATTCAAATGTTTACTTCGTAAAGAAATTGTAAGAAATCGAACTTAAGTTTCAAAAACCAAAAGGCTCAAATTTCACAACCTTAGATTTTGTAAACTTGAACTTATGAACATTTTACTCTCTGCCTCACTGTTTATGTAATATTTAACACTATTGTACGACTTTCTTTTATTTCAAAACAATCCAAATAAAATGAATAATTAATGTGAGTGATATTGAAAAAAGAATGTGAAGTATTGTGGTCAAAATTATTTAAATTAGATTCTTCAATCAAAATTTGTATAGACTTAAACCAAATTCAAAATGTAGTATTCTTACAAAGAAATAAAAACATCAGCTAATTTGGATCCGTTTAAATTAATGGATTTAAATGTTTCAAATTTTTAACACACTATCACTATCGTACGACTCTCTTTTATTTAAAAACAATTCAAATAAAATGAATAATTAATGTGAGTGACATTGAAAAAATATATTAATGTGAGTGACATTGAAAAAATATTGTGAAGTATTGTGGTCAAAAAAAAAATTGTTATCTTCAAAGAAATTTGTGAATGATACATAATATAAAAAGAAAAAAATGCATTCTTAAAATTTATTGAAAGAAGTCTTTAACAATAAAAATATTGAAATTATAGAAAAAAAATTGTACAAAAAAATAGGTTGAGATGTTGGTTTTTAAGTGCATGGATTTAGATGGAGTGACAAGTTTAGGAGGGTGGAGGGGAGAAAGATGTGTTTGACACATATAGATGACTATACTTATGTGCCGTTCTTTTTTTTCTTTAGGGAAGTTTGTAAAATATACTTACATTAATAAAAAAAAAATCTCAATCTTATAATTCATAAATTTAAAGATGAGTCCTAACAAAAATGAATATATATATATATATATATATATTTTAATAATCAATGTGGAAAAATAATCTAAAGTATTGTGCTCAAAATTATTTTTGTTGTCTTCGTCATTAATAATGAAATTTTGAAAGTTTGTAGAAAAAAATTGTGTAGAAGAAAACAACTAAAATAAACTCAACCGACTAAACAACTTCAACTCGCCAAACACCCCCTAATTTGAAGTTAAGTCCATCTTAAGTTAGTTTTATGTTTGTTAGAAAATGTTAAGTCCATCTTAAGTTAGTTTTATCTTAAGTTGATTTAATTAGTCTTAATCAAACTCTTATCAAATCTTATAAACTCCGACAATTTGTTGAATTATTTTTTTAGGATACTCTGAAATGTTGATTAATTGCTCCATTTACATATAGTAAAAAAATCTTTATGAAATAAGCTCCTCATTAAGAGAGAAAATATATATACTAAATTATTAATTTTTGTTTTTTTTAAAGGAAATATAAAAACAAATACTAGAAAATAATTGAAATGAAAGTAGGAAAAAAAAAATAAAAAAAAAAAAGTTACAAATGAGTCATATATTTCAATGAGTTTTAGAATAATGTTTCCTACTTTTTCAACTTTTAGAGAAAAAAAAAAAAAAAAAATTAGTCTCTAAATTGTTTGTCTTTTAGAGAGAAAAAAAATACATTTTTAAAATTTTGTCTCTAAATTGTTTGGCTGAGTTCTAATCTAGTTGGAAACCAAACTTCTATTTTTTTTTTTAATAAAATAAAATAGGGAAATTGTAGTAAATGACAATTTAAGACTTATTGTTTGCAAATATAGTATGTTTTTAAAAAATTTGCGGATATAGCAATTTCTATCTCTTATGACTGATAGAAGTCTATCGCTGATCACCTCAGCTTTTTATAGATTTTTGTCAGTGATAATAGTCTATCAGAGATAATAGTCTATCACTGATAGAAGTCTATCAGTGATATAATAAAGTCTATCAGTGATAGAAACGAGTTTTTTTGCCATATTTGCAAAACATTTTAAAGTTTGCTAATTTTGCAATTAGTTTGGGCCTGATTGCTATTTGTGCAACCAGCCCAATAAAATATTCAATTTAGTTTCAATAATTTAATTGAAATTACCCAATTTCCCGATAAAAATATTTAATATTATAATATTTTACCCACCGTTTGTATGTACGAAAATTAATTTTATAGTAGGTTGTTCCGGTACCGTAAGATTAAAAAAAAAAAAACTTTTTTTTTTTAAATCTCCTCTGTTTTCCCTATAAATACTGCTCAATCTAAAATGGTCGTCAATATATGTTATTTACATATTTTTCATTATATGTATATTTATTTAAAATTGATTAATTAGGAGAAGTCAAACTTAAAAAAATAAATTGATAATAAATAAAAAGTACACATTTTTTTTTTTTTTTTTTTGCAACGGTATTTTAATGTATTTTAATTAATGCGAGGATTGAACCCATGACCTCTTGGTCACGAACACAACCTTATGCCAATTGAGCTATGCTTGATTTGACAATAAAAAGTACACATGACATGATAAATCAAAGCAAAATTACATCATAAAATGATATAAAGCGTTATTATTTGTTGAGATAATTTCCTCTCCCACACTTCAATCTCCAATCCCCAAACTTTGCATCATAGTCCAATGATGGATAGAACTCTCACGAGCTTCAAATAACATTTTTTTTTGTTTTGTTGATTTGTCTAAAAAAAACGTGGTCCAAAGAAAAACGAGCAATTAAGTTAAGACAAAATATGTTCCGTAGGACTAAAACTAATATACAACTGATTTGATTGGAAAAAATTTAAAAAGAAATTTAACTTCACCAAAAACTACCCTACCAGTCAATATTTGATTTGATTGGACCGCAGAAAATTGGTAACTCCGCACCATATTGAAGATTTCATGGTATAGTTGATTGATCTTATAGTGAGGTGATGAATCAGGAGTACCGATGTTAAGTAAAGTCCAATAAACAATATCAAACGAAGTGATTTTCGTTGAGTGCAAGGATAAACGATAAACGTTTGTTAGAAATAGTATTTCATAAGCCATGAGTGTTATGAAATTCTCTTGGCCAAATGTTTGTAAACTAAGGCTAAAAAAATCAGTATGACATAAAAGAAAATTTGTCAAATAAAAAATAGAAATGCTTCCCATAAAAAATAAGGTTTTCCATGGAAGATTGATTGATATCTTCTTCAAGTGTACAAAGAAAATGGAATGGATCAATCTCGGCCATAATTATATGAGTTTCACTAAAAGAGTCCTAGTCACGGTTTAAATACTTAATTACAAGTTTAATATAAAAAATTATTTCAAATTTTGTCTAAACAAATTATTATTTAAAATTTTAAAATAGGATAATGCAGTTTGGATTCACTTATTTGATTTCAGATTTTTTTTCCCATTCACCTTCTTTTTTCTAACTATCTTTGTGTTTACTCTATTTTTTCTTATTCATTAAGGGCCGTTTGAAATCAAAAGAAATACTTTTGATATCAAATGAGGTATGACATGACATACTGGTTTTGAAATATTTTGTGAATCAAAAAATTTATTATTTTTTTTAGATAATATTCGTTCAGGGTCATTTATTTATTTAATTATTATTATTATTTATATATATATATATATATATTATTATTATTATTTTTTTTTTTTTTAGAGACATCATTTCCATATATTTTGTTTATTGTCATGAAAAAGATTTTTTTTGGTTGTAAAACTAATAATAATTTCAAGAAATTGAAACATAAAATTTGCATCGAAACTCTTGTTTCCATCCGCTTTATAATTTATGAAGATATCGTGGAATGAAGATTATGGTGTGGATTTTTTATTTTCAAAACTATGAATTCTCAAATTTTGAACCATATATTTAAAATTATTGCACAAACAATTGTAAAATTATTTTGAAAAAAACATTTTGTCATGGTTCATTCGATTGTACATGGGAATCAATTTTGGGAGATTGTGTTTGAAGTCAAATATTTATTTTCTCTTAAATTGATTTTTATTATATTTTCTAACATTTTGTTATTACTTAAATTATAAGTTTAGTCTATAAATTTTAAAATTCATTTTGGATTTTGAAATCAACCATCCGTTTGTGTAGAGAATTTTTTTAATCAAGCAAAATTTGAAAACCCTTAAGTATAGGACTCATTAATTTATTCGTTCTCGGTTTAGTAATAATGCAAGCGAGCATAACTTGACATATGTACGTGTTAACAACCAAACTAAGAGGCATATGATTTGAATCTCTCCACTCCATTACCCATTGTACTACAAAAATTGTCTCCATCCTCCCTAAAATCACCTCAGACACAGAGACTGAGAGTACACAGTTTAAATTGTTAGATATTTTTCATTTATTTAATCTAAACAGAACAATTATTAATTTTAAAAATCGAATTTTGGTTTGCTTTTATGTTTATAGCAAAAATAAAAGTACAAATTAAAAACAGTCAACAAATGTTCATATGATTTTTTAAAAACAAAAAATTATTTTTAGTTTTGTTTATAAAAAACAGAAAACCGAAAACATGATTTAAATAACTCTCACCTTTTCAACTTTTTAATACAATTTTTAAAATAAGATCTCTAAATTGTTTTATGTGACCGGAAAATCATTAAAAGTATGAGATTTAAAATCCCTGACCATAGTGAGTGTTTTTTTTTTTATATATATATATAGTTGATTGCTTATCATATGTATATATCACCGATAGGTATGATGGACTAAGTAAAGAAGATGAATAAAAAAAATCGATATTAAAAAATGTTTCAATAGAAAAATGAAAATGATAAATTGCATTAAAAATTCATAAACAAAGATTGCTATCAAGCAGCAGATTGAGAGACAAGATAATTAATTAGTTTTGTTTTAGAATTGTGTTTTGGTATTATTCTTTATTTTTGTCTTACTCGAAGACCTAATTCTTGGGTTCATAAGAAAATACCTACAGTGGCAGAAAGCTGAGGAAATATTTTCTACTTCTGGATTGTTCAATTTTTTTTTTTTTTTTTTTTTTTGACAGCACATGGATAGGAAATTGAACCTAGGACATGGTCACTGTAGGATACATCATGCCGTTGAACTATGCTCTAGTTGGCATAAAAAATATTTTGTTAACAAAACTTCTAATTAATTAAGTATTTAAACCATATTAATTAAGTGGCTACAACCCATTTCTGTAGTTAGCTCTATCAGATGAATGGAAAGATATAATGGTAATTCTGAGATGCATTTTAAAATTTTAAAATCTCTGTTAGTCTTATTTTGGTTGTTTCTGTTTTTGCTTTACTGCAAAATTCAATGCTTCCTTTCCATTTCAATGTAACACTGCAATATGCATGTCGGCTGTCTTTGCTCCCTTTCCATTTCAATGTAACACTGCAATAATGTTGATATGCATGTAATACTTTTTGTCGTGATTATTTCATATGCTTTCTTTTGATTTCGTTATACATACAAGTCAATCCTTTATTTTCATGTATTCTCTCTACTTTCTTCCTAGTCCTAGGTATATATTATATACTATATATATACAAGTTCTTACCTTATAATTTCTCCACCTCCATTTCTTCTTTCACTTTGCTTTTCCCATCCTAAACAGAACAACAAAGATGGAGCCATATATCATATATGATATATCCATCTCTCATTCATTCATATGCTCCAAACTCTCATCACAATAATATTACTTTGGACTCGTTTTCATTTTAGTCTTTGAACTTTCAAATCTTTAAATTTAAACATTCCGCTCTCAATAAATCTTAAAATTAATCAGGTTACTCGTTTGAAGTTAGTTTTTATCTAACTTAATAATTAGTCATGTTGCTCGTTTGAAATTAGTTTTTATCTAACTTAATAAAACAATAACAATAAACCTTAAAATTAATCTTTGTTACTCGTTTCAAGTTCATTTCTATCTAATTGAAACAAAATAATAATAATAATAAAAAATTCGAGAAACGACACAATGTTAATATATTTACAAAATTTATAGAGAAGCTAAAATAGAACAAGATCTTAAGTATAAAGACCAAAATGATATTTTAACAAAAGCTTTACAAATTAAATATCAACTCGAGTATATATAGTTGAGTGGTTAAAACTTTTACTTGTGTTGTACACGTAAAATTATGTCAAAATGACATTGTATATTAATTGTGACCACTTTTGAATTATTATTTATAGACTATTTAAGTCTTATATTTAGTTTTTTTTTTAATATAATGCTTACTTAAATAGCTGTCAAAATGACATTGTATATTAATTTTAGTCTTTGAAAGAATTTGGATATATATTTTTTAGTTTTGTTTTTTTATTTAAAAATAAAATTTTGGAATAAAAATGCAGACGTTTTCCGTTGTCACTACTGTATTTAATTTATTTCTTTTTTTTTTTTTTTTATGAAAGAGCTTTTTGATAAAATAAATTGACGAAGAATAGAAAGGGAAAGAAAGTAAAAAGAAAATGATGGAGTTGGGATGAATTTTCTGGACCTCAACCAAAATTATGAATCGATGACTCACGGAAAGAGCCCTAATTATGGTTTAAATACTTAATTAATTAGATATTTTAAGATTCTAAATTTTGTCTTAACAAAATATTATTTTATTATTTTAAATTTCAAAATAGGATGGATAAAGGTTTGGATACAATTAAATCCTCTTTCCACTGGCACTTTTTGTTTGTTTGTTATTTTTGTTAATCTCTAAATGGAAAATATTCCCTCAACTTTTCTTATTTCAGACATAGGGATACTATTTTTATACAAGTTATTATTTATGAACCCAAAAATAAAGAATACAAAACTAATTCATTTTCTTGGCTGTCACTGCAATTGGTTTGAAAAAAAAAATAAAAAACCGAAAACTGATTTTCAAAAGTTTTTTTTTCTTTCAAAATTTTAAAAATAAAAAACTAAATTAATTATCATATACCTTTATTTTTTAAAAATGAAAAACAAAAACAGGAAAAGAAAAGAAAATGAGGAAAAGAGCCATAAATTATTAAGATGAATATATTTTTGAACATAAGAAAAAACAATACAGTGAAAAATGGTAGTGACACATCAGAGTTGTGAGAAAGAGGAAGCAAAGGCCCCACAATAATTATATTCGTAATGTTTGCATAACAAATCCATGACGTTGTTCATTTTTTTCGCAGACGAAAGATAAAAACATTATTAGAAGGTGAAATGAAATTGCATACCTAGCTTCTTCATTTTTGGTGTGAGCTGAGAGCACTAACAAACTCTCTAGAAGGTTCTTCACCTACCTTATTCATGAATAAAATTGGTATATATATATAAGTTTCTCTTCCTTTTCTTCATTCACCTCTACAGTCTCTCCTACATTATTCACTATTTTTCCTTTCTCATTTTCTTCACCTCTCTCTCTGCAGCTTTCTGAAATTTAAGTATGAGTGGTCGAACTCCTTGCTGGTCATCCTTTGTGAGGAAGTTCATGGATGGAACATTTTCAAGGTTTTGTTCTAAGCTTTTTCAATCCAAACTTGTTTCTACTAAATGGGCCATCTTTTTCGTGATTCTCTCTATGGTATTCATCCAACTACATCTCTATTTTCGATTTTCTTACCGTTTTGAAAAAATAGATTTCCCTATGATTCTACTAGGTCTAAGCCCTGCTTTTGTCAAAGTTGTTTTGTTGTATTTCTCCTACAAGGACAAATTTAGATATGACGATAATACTCCCAATGCGAGATATCTCTCAAGTATTAGGGAATTTTTTATCATAGTGTTTGTAGCTTGTATGATGTACATGGTGAGCATCATAGATACAGACAAAATTGACATATGGATAGTTTTATTCAATTTATCAAATGGGTACTATTTTTATTTTCTCAACGTTGTGGTGGAGTCTGATAATCCCAAATTTGAACTAAGCATAGTGTTTTATGAAATCTCCCTGTCCCTAGTTTTTGGAGTCCAAAAGTTGACAAAAAAAAATCAAATTATTTTGGGGATTGGAGTTTGTATGTGGGGATTTTTACTTATACTCTTAAAAACATACTACAAATGGATTAAATCCCTTTCTAATCTGCCTGCCAAAAAGATTACAACCTCAAAGAGTGTTTAAGAAGATTGATTATCACCGGAAGAAAGCCATTGAGCAGCACTGCGGTTGTACGTTCTTCGTCCACAAGTTTCGCCCTTCTCATTCAGCAGCACTAATATTTGTTTTCGTTTATGTTTAATTTCAATTTCAGTACTATTACGCTTTTCTCTTTTAGTTTTTTCTGTTCAACAACCCTGATGTAATAGTCCTTAATATGAATGATAGTACGTACTCATCTTTTTTATATGTTTTTTCTTTTTCTTTTTCCCCTTGTTTTATTACGGACTAATCATTACATTTTAACGCAACATGCATTTTTTAATAAAATAAAAATATTATAAAAATATTATCAACAGTAAGCATATGACAAAAACCGAGAATGCAATGCAACATATAACCACAGACATATGAAAGGAAGCATAAAATTGCAATACTAATCAATAATATTCGTGGAGGGAAGAGGAGCAAAACTTTCATTAGAGGAGCAACAATGGCCGAGGGAAGAGGAAGTGAAAACCAAAAAGAAAATAAAAAATATCCAAGAAGATGAGGAGACTCACAAAAGTGGAGAGAACTAAAAATCATGATTATGGTCAAATCACTATTTTTTCTTATTCCAATTCTCACTTCTTTAATATATTATCTTTCTATTTTTTAGGGAGGAGAGAGAGGAGAGAAATTAAAAAAATTAAAAATATCATCATTAGCATTAATGAGAGAAGACAATAGGAAGAGCAAATTTGGGCCATCACCTTCATTCCTATCTCTGCTTCTTCTTCCTTATTTTCGAGGAGTCACAGTTGTATGATCAAGATTCATTTAGATTATCAAATTTATTATTATTATGTCAAGAGTTGCACCAACGTTTGATATATTTTTAAAGTTAAGAATACATCGGTCCGCCGATTTTTTGTGTTTTTTAACTCCGACCGGTTTTATATCTTGCAAAACCGATGCCGACCGCCTTGTCCTCGTAATCGGCCGACCGACGTCGGTTCGGTCGATTTTTGTCGATCGGGTCGGTTTTCGGGGTTTCCTTGGTCACCCCTAATCAATATGAGGTGCATTTCAATGAAATTGAAATTCAATATAAAAATTGGTTTTATTTCCCTTTTTTCACAGTATTTCCAACCCTCTTTCAATTTCTAAAAATATCTTCATACTTCCTTATACTAACAAAAAAAATATATATATATTAAATTGTTATATCATCTACTAAAAGATTAGAGGCGGTTTGAATCTTTAGTCTCACAACTTCTCACACTATCATTTGGATTCTTTAATTGATGACATATTTTTCGACTTACAAGGTTAAATGCTTCAAGCATAATTTTAAGTTCAAATATTCATCCATGTATTTGTAATATATATATATAAAAAAAGATGAAAAATAAGGTAAGTCTGGGCAAACTTATGATGTTTTGGAGCACTACAAGAAAATTGAAAATGCTTATTGAAAAAAAGTTAAAAGACCTGAGACATTTTTCGAAGAAAATCACTTATATTTGTTTTTCAACCAAGTGCTTGACCATAAAGCATTGCTGAGAGTTTGAGATTACACATTAAAACGTTTTTTTATCAAACAATATTTTTTGATCATACTCATTATCCTTGACAATTATTGGCTGCATATATTTGAGTACAAATACTAAGATGAGCATGACTTGAAGGATCTCAAAAAGTTCATGGATAAAAGTGTAATATTATTTTAAAAAAAGAGAAAAGTTAAAAAAAAAAATATTGAGATATCTTAATTTAACCATTAAGTTGTCAGTTAAAAAAAAAAAAAACTAAATTATCTCAAATACTTCTAAACTATGAATTCTTTTTAAACAAACACTTCTTTAAGTATGAATTTTGTTTCAAAAATATCTCCCAACTTAAAAAAAAAAAATAAAAAATAAAAAATATTCTTAAACTATGAAAAATGTCATCAACGTTAAAACACACACACAAAATTTGATATGAACGATTAAATTATTACTTGTACGTACTTGTGTGTCATGAAAAAAATAAAAAACGCAAACACCTGAAGTATTACAAAATCATGAAAAATCATATTTTATCGATTTAAAATACAGAGAATAAAACAAAATAAGAGTAAAATAGAAAATATATGAGATGGTAATTTTTTAATATCACACATGTTTACATTTTCATTTTTTTTTTTTCAGGTAAAAAATACAAGTTGAAATTTAACTGTCACCATCATAATTGGTTTTTGTAAATATTTTGTTATTTCTATAATTATTAGTGGGATCAAATTTTGGTAACATAAAAATTTAAGGTTAAATTATAAATGTAGTCCATAAATTTTTAAGTTTGTGTCTATTTAATCTAAAAATTTTAAAAACTGTCATCTCTAAACTTTAAAAATTATCTTACAAGTTTTTAAATTTTTAATTTTAGGTCCTTCGTCACTTTATTTCAAATAAACCAGTTAGTTTTTTAAATTTTCGAATATGGAAAAAATCTATTAAATATAAAATTAAAAGTTTAAGAATTTATTAAACATTTTAAAAATGGATGATAAATACAAAATTTAAAATTTAAAAACTTAAAAAAATATATACTAAACTTATAATTTACTTTAAAATTAAATTAGCTAAGAATCAAATAGCTATGGCGTGCATGATCATAGATGACAAAAAAAAAAAAAAAATATATATATATATATATATATATAATAATAATAATAATAATAATAATGCAGTATCATTTTACAGCCCTGTCGAAAGATATTTGCAGAGCCGGTGCTCTTAAAAACCACGACTTGAGTACTTGACACATTTATTATTATTTTATTTTATTTTATTTTACTTTTTTCTTTTCTATCGAAGCGAACGTCTCTGCGGTAAAAGTTTTGTGTAAAAAAAGAAATTGGACGAAAATTAAATTGGAACTTTCAAAATTATACGACTAAAATTGTAAGCCAAACTTTCTGAAAACACTATTAAAATATTTTAGTTTATGTCAAAATACCTTATAATTTAATCATTTTTTTAAAAAATTATATGTCCAATAAAAATGTGATGATATGTTTTTTCAAATTTTGGTAACATATAAATTCAAGATTAAATTATAAAGGTAGTCATGAACTTTTAAATTCGTCTCTATTTAGTCTCACAATTTTAAAAATTAAAATTGTTCTCACTAAACTTTAAAAAATGTCTTTGTCTAATAATTTTTTTAATTTTATGTCTCTTCATTTCCAATAGACCAATAGACCAGTTAGTTTTTTTTTAAATTTTCGAATATGTGAAAAAGTTTAAGAATTTATTAGACATTATAAAAATTGATAGATTAATGATAAATACAATTTTAAAACTTTAAAATTTATATACTAAATTTATAATTTACCTTAAAATTAAAGTAGCTAAGAATCAAATAGCTATGGTGTGCATGAAAAGATCATAGATGACATAAATAAAATAAAAAAAAAAAAAAAAAAAGATTGCGTATCATTTTACAGTTGTGTGGAAAGCCGATGCTCTTATTGAGTCCTTCGCACATTTATTATTATTATTTTATTTTTTTTTACTTTTTCCTTTTGGGTATGTGTCTGCGGTAAAAGTTTGGTAATGGTGTGTAAAAAAAGAAATTGGACGGGAATTAAATTGGAACTTCCAAAATCATAAGACTAAAAGTGTAAGCCAAACTTTCCAAAAACACAATTAAAATATTTAGTTTATGTTAAATTACCTTCTAATTTAATCGTTTTTTAAAAAATTATGTCCAATAAAAATGTGATGATATGTTTTTTAAATATTAACTTAAAAATACTTAATTAAATAGTCGATGGATTTCCTTTTTAAGAGACATAAACTGAAAAAGGCGACACAACAAAAAAATTGACACAAATTTAAATCTAAAATTTGAGAAAATAACACTTTTGTCTCTTAAGCAAATATTCTTGAAGTAATCTGCTCTAGTTTTTTTTTTTTTTTTTTTAAAAAAAGTCACTTATTATTATTATTATTATTGTAAATTTTATTTTTTTAAAGCAAATTTTAATACATTTGAGAGGATGTAAAAGAATTGACAGCCAAGAGAATTAATTAGTTTTGCTCTAGAATTCTAATTTATTAGTGCTCTAGAATTTTAATTTGTTATAGATATCTTTTATAAATACTCTCATATATATATATATATATATATATATATATATATATATATATATATATATATATTTATATTTTATAATGTAAATTTAAATATTAATAAAAAAATATCATCCAAAAAAGATGGAGATAATAATAGAAGGATTTTGATAATTCTTTCTCTACTGTCTTCTTTTTATTATTTTATGCAAAAATAATTTTAAATTCACAATTAAACATAATTTTTATTTTATCTTCAAATTTAAACCAAACATATTTTTAAATATAATGAAAATAAGAAGAAAAAAAATCATTATCAACTAAATTCTTATTTTCGAAAATATTTTTTTATATTACGAACTAAACAGGCATTAGATTAGGATATATAGTGATATCCTTAAAAGTCATGCTCATTTTTTAACTATTGTGCTCAAATATGTAAAACTAGTTCTTTATTGCTTTTTTTTTTCTAAAAGTATATTTATTAAAAAAGGAAAGAAATTATTTAATATTATAAAAACGAATTATGAGAATTGAAGAATACTGTTTTACAATCTACCATCTTACCAGCCGTTAAAAAATAACACTAGTTGACTCTTAAATAATTATTAAATTGATAATAAATAAAAAGTACACGATACAAAATTACATTACTATAAACTTATAAAATCCTACCCTACCATCTGTTGAGATAATTATCTCCACTCTCAATATTTCATCATGAAACTTTGCATCGCATAGACAATGGTAGAACTTTTAACGAGCTTCGGACAACATTTTCTGTCTGTTGATCAATATTTCCCCCTTCCAAACTACAGATACGGTCAACCAAAATATTAATAAAAAATAAAATAGATGTATATCGAACTTCTTTCCTAGTACTAAAATTAATATACAATATCATATTGATAGCTATCGATATAAACATTGTATGACCATGTAACTTATTCCAAGTTATAAAAAGTCGACATGGCCGATATAATATGAAAACGATAAGACCTAAAGTACCACAAAATAGTAAGGTTTTTTTGTTATAGGTCCTTGGTTCTGCAATGTCTACCATATGCATATCATCGATAGGATGAATTAAATAAAGAAGATGAATTATGAGTAACGATATTAAAAAAATATCAATAGACTGAGGTAACCAAATGATAAACCGAATTACACCGTCATAAACAAAGATTGTTACCAAAGGCATCACAGCCTCATAAACAAAGATTGCTATCAAAGTATCGATTTGACCAAATGTTTGTAAACTAACGATTAAGAAATCGGTATGCCATAAAAGAAATTTTGCTAAAAAAAAAGTAAACACATTCGTGATTGCATAAAGAATAAGGTCTCTCATGGAAGTTGCATTGTCTTCATTTTCAAGTGTAGAAAAATAAAAATCAAGGTAGAGTTGGGATGAGTTTTCTCGATAATAGGCCATAATTATGAATTGACGACCAGCTAAAAAACCCTAATTCTAATTATGGTTTAAATACTTGATTAATTAAAAGTTTTAAAATATTTATTATAAAAGATAGGGTGAATACAGTTTGGATTCTGAGAAATCTCCTTTTCACTCGCCCTATTTTTCTCAACTCTCTTCTCTCTCGTTTACTCTCTTTTTTTTATTCAACAAGTCTTTTACTTGTTTTCCAAATAGATTTTTTAGAAAGAAAAAAAATGTAAAAACAATATTAGATTCTAGAAAAGACTTAGCCAAAATTTGGGGAAGATGGACGTTTTTGTTCATTGAAAGGCCAACTAAAATAGCTTCTAACTCCGTTCAAAAAAAAAAAAAAAAAAATAGCTTCTAACTGGAGGGAGGGCATTTGTGAATTTATCTATAGTCAAATATATATATATATGCAAATTAGGTTTAGCTTTAGGTTACAAAGCTACCATAGATATTTTATTGGAAAGAATTTTTAGAATAATAATTTTCACATTTTCAACTTTTAAAAAGAAAGAAAAAAAAACATTTTTAAAATAAAGTATCTAAATTGGTTGTGGAAAATCATTACACGTAAGAGATCTAAAACCCCCGATCATAGTGAATTTTTTTTGTTAGTTAATTATTGCTATCATATATGTATATATCATCAATACATATGATGAATAAAAAAATGTCAATATTAAGAAAGTTTCAATATAAAACAATAAACTAAGTGGATCTAGTCGATGGCGAGTAAAAATGACAAACAAAGATTGCTATCAAATTGTGGATATGGCAAAATACGTTGTTTTTTTTGTTTTTTTTTTTTAATTTTACTTTTTTAAAGCAAATTATAATACATTTCCATAGTGTAAAGGAAAATGATGAATTCTCATTTTAGAATAAATTGAGGTGTTGGGCAATACCGAAGTATGGTCTAACAGGGCTACCCCATCCTATGCATTCCAGGTAATGTAACTTGTGTAATGTATGTATTTGCACATTATCTATAGCATGATTTGAAAATGTATATGTTGTTGACAGGTTTGGGCTTACGAAGATGCGTTTACTTGTATGCTTCGATGGTCGTGCAACCACTCACACTACAACAAAGTTGGTCTATTTCGACCATTTTTTATCGAAGGTTATAAAAAACCTTCGAAAAAGATAACATTTATCGGAGGTATTTTGAAGGCCTTCAAAAAATATATACTCTTTATCGAAGGTTATTAAAAACCTTTGAAAAAGATATACATTCATCGGAGGTATTAAAAAGACCTTCGTAAAATATTTACTTTTTAGCCAAGGTTATAAAAAACCTTTGAAAAAAATATACATTCATCGAAAGTATTAAAAAACCTTCGAAAAATATTTACTATTTATGGAAGGTTATTAAAAGTCTTTGACTAAAATATACACTTATCGGAGGTGTTAAAATAACCTTTGAAAAATATCTATTATTTATCGGAGGTTATTAAAAACCTTTGAAAAATATCTACTATTTATCGAATGTTATTTAATAACCTTCGAAAAATATATACTTCTTATCAAATGACATATAAAATCTTTGAAAAAAATTAAAAAAAAAAATCTACTTTTATCAAAGGTTGTTAAAAACCTTCGAAAAAGATCTACTACTTTTATCGAAGGTAAAAAACCTTCGAAAAAGATTTACTTTTATCGAGGGTTATTAAAAACCTTCGAAAAAGATCTATTTTTATGGAGGGTTATTAAAAACCTTTGAAAAAGATCATCTACTTTTATCGAGAGTTATTAAAAACCTTCGAAAAAAATCTATTTTTATCGAGGGTTATTAAAAATCTTTGAAAAAGATCTACTTTTTATCGAAGGTTTTTAAAAACCTTCGAAAAATATCTACTTTTATCGAGGGTTTTTAAAAACCTTCGAAAAAGAAAATTTCTAAATTACAAGGCCATTCAAAATCTTTGGAAAATAGGTGTATATTTATTTCGATTTTTTTAAATAAATATCTACTTTTATCGAAGGTTTTTAAAAACCTTTGATAGAAGTATATATATTTTATTGAAAAAAAATATATTATCTTATACATTCATCTCTTTCACCGGTAAAACTTTAAATCCCTAAAATCCACACTGCGCGAGCGTTCCTCAGGCGATCGACCACGCATCTCGAGGAACCACCGAACCGAGCAATGCAAAGGTTCCGGCCGTGGTGTTGAGTCCATCCTTGGTCGCAATGGTATCCTTGAGCAACACTGGTAGTCGACGATTCAGCGGAATGAATCCCGCAGGCGTTCCTCGAGAGCTACAACGAGAGCTGGAGTTGAAAGCCAACGATCACAGCAAGCTACAAAAAGGCAAGTCTCTAATCGATCTTCGTTTCCTCCTTGTTTATTCGATTATCACGATTTATTGAAACAAGTGTAGAAAGCAGATGACTACTGCTGGTGCTGATTTGTATCTACAAAAGCTTGTTGAAATGAATGTTGAGGGGTCAAAGAAGCTGTTGGAAAGTCTTGGCCGTGGTAAAATCTGGGGTGTTTTTGCCAGATCTTAGCCCTGTTTATTGTATAGAAACAGAAGCATGATTCACGAATCTGTATGTAACAATAGATGTGTCTATATTTTTAATTAATGGGCCTTGATTTTAAGTTACAAGTTAATAACTTTTTGCTGTTATATGTGGTAGAAATGTCAAATGCTTGCACTATGCCAGCTGAATTTGAAGATCACTTTTACAGACACGATCTAGGTTTGATGACCCAACTTGATTTTGATTCTGTGATCATTACTGCAATTATTTTGAGAATTGCTCTCTATTATATTAGATTCTGTAGTTATCATACATACTGATGTTATATTATACTACTGCAGAAAATCAACGTTCAATATCAGGATGATTGAACTGAAACTTAAAGTTTTGGTTTCCATCTGAATTTTTTCTTCAATTCAACTGGTGGAGGAGAAGGTTGCAAGGCCTGCTCTGAGTTCCTTGGCGATAAACTCAAGTATGTATCTTTTACTATTTACGTTCAATCTGGCAAAAACACCCCAGATTTTACTTGGTTTTGCCACCCCTTTCACTTATCTTTATTCGTATTTTGTGTATATGTTTGTGCATAGTTAAGTAGTGTGGAATTAAAGGACAATAATGTTAGAGCATTGATATAATTAAAGTATGATGCTGATTAATTAGTATTTAATTTCACTCTCATATTGAATATTCAATCTGATAGCTCCTTATGAGGTGCATCAATATGATAGTTGGGACTTAAGGGTGAGAAGAGGTTTGTTTGAAAGGGAGATGGAGGAATGGGCTAACCTTGCTGCCTTGTTGGAGAGTAATAAGCCAACTCAATGAATTGATGCTTTAGTGTGGAGGCTGGAAGCCGGTGCCCGGTGGTTAGACTTCGGTTAAGTTCGCTTGTTAGAGAAGGAGCTTCTTGTGGACTGATGCCCATGGTGGTGTTAATACTTTTGACAAGATGCAAAGGTGGTTACCCCAGGATGTGTGTTTTGTGTAAAGGAAATGAAGAGTCTTTATCTCACCTTCTCCTTCATTGTAGTTTCAGTTGCAAATTTGAAGGCACAACACAAAAATATATCACAAAGGACATCATCAACCAGAAACAAAGTGCAAATAAATAAAATAGTCTTGCTTAACAGTAAAAAAAAACAAAAAAACTATAATATATTTAGAAGGAGCTCATAGGAGAAACTTTTGATTTTCCCTTTTGTCTTTTTTTAACCAGTATTATTTTAATAATAGTGCTTTTGTTATTTAATATAATTATTAAATAACAAAAGATCGACAAAATGCAATTTTCAAAATGTATTTGAAGATAAAAAAGTGTAGCTTTTAAAAGATGCAATGGATGGGCTAGAGGACACCAACATATAAATGCAAACAATTTTTGTTTTCATATTGATGCACCTCATAAGGAGCTATCAGATTGAATATTTGGCCAATTGTTGAAAAACTGGCAAAGAGAAACTTAAGGAGCTATCATTTTTTTTTTTGTAACTATGCTGCTTCACTTTGTATGTGCTCTATTTCAATGTATAAATTTTAATTTTTCAAATTCTTCTTAATAGGGTATCTGCCTGATGATAACAGTCTTGCAGATGGCCCGATTACCTAATATTAAGGTATCCCAAGAAGTTCATCCGTTTAATTCATATACTGCTTCAAGGCCCTTACAATCTTAAGTATCTCAGGTAGCAACAGTAGTTCATATCACCAGTAATATTCCATGAGTGTAATGATTGCGGTAAGTATATACGTTTTTCCTGTATATCTACTTGGATTTAATTTTAATTCAAATTCTAGTAATTTAATGATATATACTCGTAAGAGACTATGAAATGAACATAATGTGGTTTTGAGTAGCATGTTTTGGATGTCACCTGTGTTTTAAACCTTAAGTTTTGGGGTTCTCTTGTTGTATGTGAACTTGTGAAGTATTTGTCTTGTTTGGTTTTACTATTTTTTTCTCTTTCTGGCACTATATTTGGGAACTGACTTGTTGGTTGTATCTTCCTAAGATGTCTTATCTAGCTAGAAAATAAGCATGACCAAGAAGATAGCTTCCTTAATTGAATACGAAATAGATTTTCCTCCACATATTAGGCTTCTGAGAAAAAAATTTATTCTTCTCCTTTTTCTTCTTCTTTCTTCTCTATCCACCTTACTTTTGTTTCACAAAGATAAGAGTTTTTCTTGTTTCAATGCTTATTGAGACTTATAAACTATGATATATTTTTTTCTTATATTAGCTGCATAATTTTATTGCCTATAGGTCAGGCCAGTGGCCTAACTTTCCGTGATACTTTATCGAGTTTTTCCTGTCATGCAGTGTCGAACTTCTAAATTTTATTTTCTTTATTTTTTTTTTCATAATTTTTTTTCATAATATGTTTTGGTTTAGTATTTAGAGTTTACGAATTAGGTTTAAGGTTATAATAAACTGTAATTTTTAAATATTAAAATTTTAAACCATAAATTTCAAATATTTATGAATATTAAACTTTAAATTTAAAGGAAAGCCCATTCTAAAAAAAGATAAATTATAAAAAATCAGAAAAAAAGGAAGGGAAATAATTCTTTCAAATAAGAAGTCTGGGACGGAAATACCACTCTTTGAATTTGGATTGCATTCTTTTTGTTAGTCAAAAAATTAAATTGGAAAGTTTTGAAATAGCAATTAATGAATAGCTTTGAAGAATTATTATTGATTTGGTAATTGTTTGATTGAATTTGAACAGCTTTGTTTGCAAGTAGAAGGGGAGATAGAAAGGGAAAGAGAGATGATAATGGTTGAGAAGAATGAGAAGAAGCCTAAGAAAAAGAACAACTTTAAACAACTTGTTCGACACTGCATGACAGGACAAGGAAGACGTGAGTCATAATGGTCAAATAAGTACTACTTTTCGTGATACTTTATCGTGATACTTTATTCTTTTTATCCCCAATTGAATGTTAGGCTGGAATGAATGCGATTCGGGATGGCTTCACTCGCTACACGCCCAATGCAGGAACGTTGGAAGTCCGCAAAGCAATTTGTCATAAGTTGGAAGGTTAGTTGTGTTTAGGGGAGGAGTTTCTAGAGATGTGGTTGAGTATACTAGCTTCATTTCTTAGATGCAAACTCTCAATACTCTTTCTGTTTGCAGAGGAGAATGGGATTTCGTATACACCAGACCAAATATTGGTCAGTAATGGAGCCAAACAGAGTATTCTTCAAGCAGTTGTCGCTGTTTGTTCTCCAGGGGATGAGGTAAAGGTTTTCTGGATCTTGTGATGGATATAATGAATGTATACTACTCTGATAGCCGGTTATGAAGAGATGTGATTAGGAGGCACAATAGTTTTTATTTTCTTAAACCTAATTCTCTGCTAAAAGGTAGGCTTATTAAATTGATATGTGGATTAATTACGGATCGAAAATAGACATATGGAGTGCAGGGTCATTTTATACATCTTGTTGTGGGGAGTTCCTCCCTTTTGGGTTGGTAATTAATTTCATAGTGTCCTTGTAGCCTATAATTAAATTATTGATGGATAATGTCTGATTACTTCGCTTTCATGTTCCAAGGATTAATATATGTAGCTAATTGAAATCAAACGCTCTGTTGACTCAAGTGTACTTTGTTCATAGAGACGGTGCAAGGGGTGGCTCAAGCTATTCTCCGTGGAATGATAGATTTCAAACGTGATCTGTGGCCTAGTATCTCATAGACTGCTAAAAGTCTTGTGAAGCAAATGTTGGAGCGAGATCCAAAGCTTTGGTTGATTGCAAAGCAAGTTTTTGGTAATTTATATATTTTAACTTCTGACAGGTTGCATTATCTTGGTAATTTAGAAATTTTAACTTCTGACAAATTGCATTATCTGGCAATAGGAATGTTATTGTTAAATGACTATATTGTTGAAAACTAGGATGATTAACTTGAAAACAAACACAAACTTCTCTTTTATTAATGTGTTAAAGTATTTAAGATATTACTGTGTAATATTTAGTTAGGTCCTTTGTTGGAGATTTGATTAGACTTTGGGTTGTGTTGCTTCATTTTTATTTTTGGTTTATTTGTGTACAGATCATCCTTGGCTTAAAACTATTAAACAAGCTCCAATTGATTTGGTTTATTTGTATAGATAGATAAAGAGGCTCTTATATCGCTTTTGCACGTCGATAAAACAAATTATTTTCGAAGGCTTTTAAAATCGTTGAAAATAGCATTATAAGTCTTTGAAAAAAAGACTCATTTTCGAAGGTTAATGAATCCTCGAAAAAGACTCATTTTCGAAGGTTAATGAACCCTCGAAAAAGACAAATTTTCGAAGGTTAATGAACCCTCGAAAAAGATAAATTTTCGAAGGTTAATGAACCCTCGAAAAAGAAATTAATTTTCGAAGGTTAATGAACCCTTGAAAAGTATTTCCCGACGGAATTTATTTCGACACTTTTCGAAGGTTGAATTAACCTTCGAAAAAGGCTTTTTTGAAGGTTCATTTAGGGCTTTTTCGAAGGTTGTGACCTTCGAAAAAGGTCAAGTTTCTTGTAGTGTCATTGTCGGCCAAGGTTGGAAGAAGATGTCTTCAAATCCCATAAGGTTAAAATCATATTAGCAAAATTAATAAAATAGGTCTGTATTTTAGTAATAACATACCGAATTTTTGTATTTTAGGTTGTTGTGAACCGAGTGCTACACATGTCCGAGGCAGAGCGGGATTTTAAGGATACGGAGTTGTCTCGTAGACCTATTTTTGTACCACCATCTCCAGATGAGGCGGTTGGTAACCCGTCCAGAGACAAACATATGGTCTAGGTTCTGTAGATACAACTGAAATGTCAGTTGTTAGCCCTAGGATGAGACATAATGATGGTGTAGATTTTTTTGAAGGGATTGAAACGGTAGGTGCGACCCTATTTTCGGAAGAAACAACTGAAGTGGGAGGTGGTGACAATTGAGGTTTGATGGAGGAAATGAACGTAGAAACAATAGAGGTGGGAGGCGGTGACCATCGAGGTTTGATGGAGGAAGTGAACGTGGAAACTATAGAGGTGAGAGGCGGTGACCATCGAAGTTTGATGGAAGAAGTGAACGTGGAAACAATAGAGGTGGGAGGCGGTGACCATCGGGGTTTGATGGAGGAGTTGAATGTGGAAACAATAGAGGTGGGATGTGGTGATGCCCAGGGTGGGATGGAGGAATTCAATGAAGAAAGAACAGAAGTGGTGGTGACATCCCCACCTATGCAAAGTCCACGAATGTCACTCACTCACAACCGGGGTGGGATTGAGGAAGTGAGGTCGGAATTGCATTCTTTAAACATGCATGTTGAAGGGATCGATGACCAATTGAAATACATGAAGAAGGTCGTGAAGAAGGATATGGATACGGTGAGTGTGTAGAAGTGTAGACTTCTTTATTACACTATACTATTTTGCCTAACTATTTTCTCATTGTCTAGGCAACAAACGTAGTAGTAGATGATGCTACAGAAGGCATGGAAAATGATGCAAACAATTGTGACAATGAAGGATCGTCCAGTCCATCAAACTTGAGGACAAAAAAACTGGTTGTGACATTGGGGAGGTTCATGACCAGATGCAATTACGAACTATGGAGTCTTTATCTCATTATGAAATTTCACCAACTATATTATTGAATGACTATCAGGCTGAAAATGGTCGTCATGAGTTTATGTCTGCAGCTTTATCAAATGTGAAATTTTACTAAACTTGAAGTTTTCAGAACTGTAGCTCAACTTCAACAATCCTTATATTATACAACTTCAAAAATAGGGAAACCACATATCAAGTTGAAGCTCCCGGTGTTGGATTTTCAGTCATATCTTTTCCAAAATTTGTGCATATCTGAGTAAAAACATATTGATTTTTCAATGCATACGACTGAAAAGAATCTTCAGTTCTGAAATTTGCAGAATTATAGTCTAACTTCGATGCTTTTGATACACAACTCCAAAAATAGTGAAACCAGGTATCAAATTGATAGCTTTCCAACCATACCATTTTCAATTTTTTTTTAATATTTGGGTAAAAAGATATCAATTTTTTAATGGAGAAGAAGACCGTCTTTTGAAAAGACAACCTTCATTCACGTGTTGTCTTTTCAAAACATGATCTTGCTTTAGTCGTGGTCGTCATTTCAAAGGATGACCTACCAAAACAACAATATTTTTAAAAATATTTTCAAACCTGCAATATTTTTATTAAAAAAAATTAAAAATAACAATATTAAAAAAAAAAACAGCCCTCAAAACAACTCCATTGTGTAGTAATGAGTATATTCACAATTTTTTACCATGCATATTATTCAGGGCTGGTTGCACAAATATCAATCAGGCCTAAAATAATTGCAAATTTAACAAAATTTAAAATATTTTGTAAATATGGCAAAAATTTAAAATATTTTGTAAATATGGCAAAAAATTAGTGGCTATCACTGATAGACTTTATCGTTGATATAGGACTATCACTGACTATTACAAAATTCTATAAATAAAAACTGAGGTGATAGATTACTATCGCCGATAAACCATACTATCAGGGATAGAAATTATCATAACGAGTAAACACTATTTTTGTTTCTTAAAAAATAAAAAACGAGAACAGAAAATAGAAAACGATAACCTTATCAAACATGCTCTAAATTGTTTGGTTGAGTTCTAATCTAGTTGGAATGGTTTAAATAAATTAAAAAAAAAAAAAAAAAATATTCAATTTAGTTTATTTAATTTAGTTGAACCTACCCAATTTCCAGATAAAAATATTTAATATTCTAATATTTTATCCACTTTTTGTAGGGATGAAAATTAATTTTATAGTAGGTGGTTCCGGTTAATCATTATGAACGAGTAAACACACATTTTTTTTTTTTTGGAACAATCATTAAAGCATCACATAATCATGAATGAGAAGGTTCAGTCCATTCTCCACTTTTGCTATTGGACAAGGCCCACCCTCCAATATTGTGGGCTACTTTGTTCTTTGTCCTCTGAATAAAATTAACCTCTTTCACATTCAAAGAAGCCAAGCTCTAATTTCATCCAAAATAATCCTTTGAACTCCTCTCGTTTATAGCCTGCATTAACACTTGAGAATCTGAGGTCTAAAGCTCCCCACCGTGCACCTAATTTCAAACCAAATAGACAAGTCATCGCCTATAAAAAGTGGTAAAATACTCTGAACATTAAATCCTAAATCAGTTTAAGGTATTTTTTCAATAAAAAAAATATTTGTAACCTTTTTTTCAAAACATATCTTTAAAGAGATTTTCCTATTTTGAAGTAGCTACAGCCTACAACCTTGTAGTTGGTGCGTTGGAATAGCCCACAAAAATGGTTCAAAAAGCGTGAAGGTCTACCCATCATGTTAATGGGCTTATATATCCTCTTTTTGGCAACCACCGTAGATGTTGGAGTGATAGGAAAATTGGTTTAATAGATTAAAAAAAAACTCAACCATGCCCTTCCAACAAACTAGGAGAAGTCAAACTTAAAAAAATTAAATTGATAATAAATAAATAAAGTACACATGGCATGATAAATAAAAGCAAAATTACATCATAAAATTATAAACCCTTATTATTTGCTGAGATAATTCTCTCTCCAATCCCCAAACTTTGCATCATATTCCAATGGAAGATGGAATTCTCAACCAGCTTCATAACTTTTTCTTGTCTTCTTCATCATTTGTCTCAACAACGTGGTCCAAACAAAAACGGGCAATTAAGTCACTAATACAAACTAAAATAAATGTATATCCAAATTCTTCCATAGGACTAAAACTAATATACAACGTCATTTTGACAAGGGTCCAAGTACCCATTATATTTATAAAAAATTTAAAAAGAAATTTAAAGTTACCAAAAACTATTGTACCAATCAATATTTGATTCAACCGCATGAGGATTATAAATAGAAAATTGATAACCCCGCACCATATTGAATATTTCATTGTATAGTTGATTGATCGTATAGTGAGGAGATGAATCTGGAGTACCGGTGCTAAGTAAAGTCCAATAAACAGTATCAAACGAAGTGATTTTCGTTGAGTGCAAGAATTAGTGATAAACGTCGTTTGAAATAGTAATTCAGAACTCATCATCACTGTTGTGACTTGGCCAAATGTTTGTAAATTCATACTCAAAAAATCAGTATGACATAATAGAAAATTTGCCAAATAAAAAATAGAAATGCTTCTAATTGCATAAAAAATAAGGTCTTCAATGGAAGATTGATTGGTATCTTCCTCTTCATTTTGAAGTGTAGAAAGAAAAAAATCAAGGTGGAATGGATCAATCTCGGTCATAATTATATGAGTTGGAAGCTCACTAAAAGAGCCCTAATCACGGTTTAAATACTTAATTACAAGTTTAATATAAAAAATTATTTTAAATTTTGCCTCAACAAATTATTATTTAAAATTTTAAAATAGGATGATGCAGTTTGGATTCACTTATTTGATCTTAGAAATTTTCTTCCCACTCGCCCTCTTTTTTCTCAACTTTCTTTACTCTCTTTTTTCTTATTCATTAAGGGCCGGTTTAGAATCGCTTATTCATTAAGGGCCGGTTTAGAATCGCTGTGAAAAGATATAAAAACTATTTGGTAAAAATTACAACTGTTTGTAAGTCTGATTATTTTAAAATTTATATAAAATTACATTTTTAAATTCTGTTTGGTAAGTCTGATTATATTAAAATTTATATAAAATTACATTTTAAATTTTTTTGAAATCTTTTGATTTTTAAAATTTCTTCGATAGTAATTTTAGATTTTAGTTTATCGAATTACCAGGTGTGTTTTTTTAGCAATTTATAAATGACAATCTAATTTATAATTTTTTTTTTTTTTTTTTATCATGAAACCTAATGAGTACCACTGAACTTGAAGAAAATCGACCAAAAACATTTTTTTTTGTGATGTTTTCATCAACAAATTCAGGTTTTTTTTTTACTCTTTTTTCACAATAGTTGTTTATTATTATTATTAATTGTAAAAACAATATTAGATTCTTTGTTTTATAACGGTGAAAACAAGTTTGGATTCCAGCTAATATTTTGAAGTAAATTTAATACGTATGTATCATAATGAAGCTTTGAATAGTGAATAGATATCTAATTTTCGACTCCGACTCATGTAGTTCACGAGCCTCACGAAGTATCTGCTGTGCAGTCATCTGAATTGGAGTCGGATTCTTGTTCTTCACCCTACTCTTATTGGGTTGAGTCAGGTAGCCTACTCTTGGTTCCGTCCACATTTTTTCAGTGTATTCTAATCTACCTACTGAATTATCTCTTAGGAAACACTCGTATTTATTTATCTATTTTCCTTCTTAAATATGGAATAATATAAATACTATATAGTTTCCTTAACATATATTAGATTAGATTCAACTATCCTTCTATTTACTCTCTTTTTTTTATTCAATAACTATATTACTCTTTTTATCCCGATAATCTTTTATGTTTCGATAATTGTAAAAATAATATTATATTCCTTCAACTAGATTAATTGGAGATTGAAGGGATAACTTGAGAAATGCTTATTTTATTTTTATTTTTTACAACATGTTGGGGTGGAAATTAAATTTAGGACATCATAGTCACTCGGCGATACATCATATCGTTTGGTTATGCTCTTGTTGACAATGAATGCCTATTTTTAATTGTTAGTTTTGAAAAATGGTCAAATACACCTCCGAATCTTAAATTAAACATTAAATCCTAAACCAATTTTAGCTATTTTTCAATAATTTTTTTTTTTTTTTTTTTAAACCTACCTTTAAATGACGTTTAGAAACCTTTCCCTATTTTGGAGTAGCTACAACAATGTCATTGCTGCGTTGCAATAGCCCACAG
Organism: Herpetospermum pedunculosum; assembly: GCA_028017165.1. Taxonomy (NCBI): domain Eukaryota; kingdom Viridiplantae; phylum Streptophyta; class Magnoliopsida; order Cucurbitales; family Cucurbitaceae; genus Herpetospermum; species Herpetospermum pedunculosum. The sequence goes on from CM051522.1 coordinate 87,738,428, forward strand.
AAAACGGCTCAAAAAGCCACTATACAATTTCCTTATTGTGCCAACAAATGAAATATCTTAAAAAAAAATAATAATAATAATAACAAGAATAATGTCTAAAACTTAGGAAGTCAACATAAAAATGGTCTAACCAGCCAAAGCGAGCATAGACATATGTATGAGCTGACGACCACGAGGTCTGTGGTTCGAATCCCCCATCCCCAATGTACTAAAAAAACAACAACCGTCTAACCCACTTTTTTTTTAGTTAATCTATCCAGACAAAACTATCATTCTACAATTTTAAAATTAAATAAAAAGATGCTGGAAATTGATAATTGTTCGGAGGAGAGAGAGGGAAGTTTTTTTTAGTACATGGGGGTGGAGAATTCGAACCACATACCTCGTGGTTATCAAGTCATACATATGTCAATGGAGTCATGCTCGCTTTGGCGAGAGAGGAAAGTTATGGATGAAAAGTTAATAGAGACGTTAAAAAATGAAAAAAATAATTGACACTTAACACGTTACAGTTACATGGTTATACACCTAGGCAACGAAACTGAATTAAACGTCTTTGTATACCTCAGTAAATACTAAAGTATAAACGTCCCTGTATACCTGAGTAAATACTAAAGTAAATGTCCCTGTATACCTGAGTAAAGACTAAAGTAAATGTCCCTGTATACCTGAGTAAATACTAAAGTAAACGTCCCTGTATACCTGAGTAAAGACTAAAGTAAACGTCCCTGTATACCCGAGGAAATACTAAAGTAAACGTCCCTGTATACCCGAGGAAATACTAAAGTAAACATCTTTGCATACTTGGGGAAATAATGTTGTCACAAAAGAATTTGTCTCAGTCAGTTGTATACAAGGAAGTACACAACGTCGTAATAAAAGAAAAACAGAGGGTTGGCCAACCGCCTGTAACCGAAGGATGTGATGACATGAGTTAATGTTGCATGTTGGACTCCTCGCATGAGAGTGGGCGTTTCCTCAACCAAAGCGATTCTTCTCCGCAAACGCATACACAACCATCCCCCGAGAACCACCGCCATTCGACGCAGCGTTCAGAGGTCCATCCGTCGAAGTGTTCGCCGCAATGATCTACCTCCGACAGATTCCACAAACTTGGTAAGCGTTTGTCCTCTCTACCATTTTTGTTGGTGTCTGGTTTCTAAACGCATAACTAGAAGGTTAGAGTAAGTTTGGTTATGGAGGATTTAGGTATATAAATCTAGCGTTTAAGATTTCGAGAATTTGAATAATGTAATTTTGAATCGGGTGAAAAGATTTAGGACAGTTACAAAGTTGGATATGGTTTAGGGTAAAAGATTTTGAAACATGATTGGTTACTCTAGACATAGAATGAAAACTATTCTTAACTTTAGACATTTTTCATTGTCCCTTCTTAAAACTAGACATTCTTCTTGTTATCCCAAAAAAAAAAATAGATCAACTTCAAAAATGTCTAAACAACTTAAAATGGATCAATTCTAATTTTAGTTAGAAATTTTAACGGGATAGGACTAAATTACCTTCTTACTATATTTTTCAATATAACTATAAATGAACCAAATAAAAATTATTGGAGAAGAGATAACTAACCGATGGAAGGATAAAAAACACATTAAATTTAACATTGATATCTAATGAGCAGTTTACATCAGTTAAGTGAATTGTACATCATTAAGTGAACTGATTGAATATTGCATATAATGAAGATGTATGCATGTACACAAATTATTATCAACCACGACAAGGTCTACTCATCATGTATATAGGCTTATATATCCTAAATTCATATACTTGTGTTTGCCAACAACTATCGATGTTGGAGTGATGGGATTAAACCAAGGTAAAAGGGGTTAAATAGAGTAAAAAGATACTCTTCGTGTACGATTATACTTTTGGGATTCGAAATTATCAACCCTTCCAACAAAGGTTGCGGCTTAACGTCTTCCATCAACTCCCTTGAATACCTCCAGGACAACCGATTGAGTACTTCATGTCGGCCTAAATAGACGAATTCAAGTTTGTTGAGATTTGAAGTTGTCGTGGCTCTAACTCTCATCCCAAAACGATTCATTGACGTTATCACTACGACCAGGAGCGAACCTATAAAAACTGTTTTTATTGATTCAAAATATATTGAATTTTTTTCTTAACAATAATTTAAATTTGTATTTTCTTTTATAAATATAAATGATATATTTTTTTTATCTCTAAAAACAATATTTTTTTAAATTTATTATTTCAAGCTTTTGGTATATAAAATTTCTTTATTTTAATCCTTACAATTTTAAATATCAGTCTTTTTATACTTTCAACGAATCTTAAAATTTCTACTATTGTTTATTAATTTTTTCAAAAATAATTTAGTTTATATTAAAATATTCTCTATAATTTTTTAAAAATATTTATATTATTGTATTTTTTTTTTTTAAATTATTGTTTTTGAACTTTTAATTTTGTGTTTATTTCCAACTAAGATATTATAATAAGTTTTCGAATTTTCAATTTTAAGTTTAATATAGATCTAGTTCTATTCGACATTTTTTAAATTTAAGAGATTCATTACAAATAAAATTGAAAGTTTAGAAATTTATTGGACACGTTAAAAATTTAAAACTTATAAGATATTAGATTGAAAGTTCATGGATCAATTAGAGACTTTTTAAGGTTTATGGATCTAATAGAATCAAGCTTTCAAATTCATGGATTAAACTCCTAATTTAACTTTTTTTTTTCCTATTTGATAAGACGAATGTAATTTATATGATAATACCAAGTTTATTTAAACTTAGTTAGAAAGTCGTTAATACACTCACGTATTCTCGCCTATAACCTTTTTTTTATAAGATCAACATAAAGTAAGAGTTTTGAAATTATTATTATTATTTTATTTTATTTTGTATATATAACATCATTTTCCGCCCCTGACTAAGACCATTTCATTCTCTCTCTTAAATAGATGGTCAGCTCTCCGAAATAACCACTATTATACGAAATAAATGAGTTTGATGTGTGAAAAGAAGCAAAAATATATCCGCAAAACTAAGCTCAATTTAACATACTATATATATATGTGTGTGAGAGATAGTTTTTTTTTTTTTTGCAACTGTATTTTAATTAAAGCGAGGATTGAACTCATAAGTCATAACTTCATAGTTACAAGCACAACTTTATGTCAATTGAGCTATGCTCGGTTGACTATGTTTATTTCACTTATTTTTTTTTTATTTTTTTTTTAAAAAAAAATTGCAATTTAAAGATATTACGTCAATATTAATTAGAAAAAAATAAGTTTGAAAATTAATTAGACATGTTTAAAAAAAACGTGCTTTCTTTGGAGCCCAATAACTATGAACAAATAAAAGAAGAGAGATTGAAACAAAATTGTGTGCAAAATTGAGTTGAGTTGAAAGATGAGAGTAGGAATGAAGGAGGAGGGAGATGAATCAATGAAATCCAGCAGCAAAGAAGAAGAGAATGTGGTAGGTTACCACAGCAACAACGTCAACAAAGTTAGGTTAAATTCAACTCTCGCTGCTCTGCTCGACGATCCTATTCTCGCCGATGTCCCCAACAATCCGACCCTATCGGACGTCGATACGCTCATCAGCCTCGAATTGGGCAGCGCCATGCGCATCTCCGTCCTTAAGCTCGACGGCACCGCCATTGGTACGCACACTTCTCTAATTTCCTTCCTCTTTCTCTCTCTGGCATTTTCACAAACACTTTGTTGTATATGAACTACTGAAAACTCGATTCGCGATCTTGTTCGTGCTTTAGATGTGGCGATGATGAATTCCGCGACATTGAAGGACTTGAAGCTTGCGATCAAGAAGAAAGTTAACGATATGGAGCAATCCAAGATGGGGCATCGCCACATTTCATGGTACTCTTTCTTGATCCATCCTTGGTAATTTCAACCATAAAAAGTGATTTGTTCATCGATTAGAAGTCTTTCTCTTATGGGTTTTCAGGAAACATGTGTGGGCAAATTTTTGCCTAGCACATCACAACGAGAAGCTTCTTGATGATAGCTCTGCACTTCAGGATTTTGGAATCCGCAATAATTCTCAGGTTATTTGCCAGACCTTTTATGATCTGATTGCTTTATTTTTTACCAGCAGAAATTATTTCTGAGTATTAGAAGTTTTATCCAAGCTAAAAATTCAGTCAATAATGGACTGAAAAGTGAAAACAAGAACTTGTTGCAGGTGCATTTTGTCCAATACGTCATGTCAAAGAATTCCAGAAAGCATTCTAGAAGGAGAAAACACCGTTTCTTTCACGGTCTCAACAAGTGCGCATGAACAGACACTTCAGAGGATGTTTCTCAAATGCAATTTTAGTAAGCTTGAGTTCGCATTACAATTTTTGTAACTGGATTTGAACTGTATTAGTGAATGAGTTATAGGAATTTGAGGTTATGTTATATATGTATTATGATTCGTAAAAAAGATATGTAAAAAATGTGTAGCTTGCAGGATGAAGAATTTCTATATGATTTGCAAATCCATTTTTCATTTTAGATTTAGAAACCCAAATCCTAAAACTTAGACCCCGTTTGGAAACTATTTGGTTTATGAAAATTAAACCTATAAACACTACTTTCACCTATAAATTTCTTTGGACAAGTGTTTTCAAAATCCAAGTCAAATATTGAAAACTAAAAAAAATAGCTTCTAAAAAGGTTGTTTTTGTTTTTGAAAATTGGAAGAATTCAAATGTTTACTTCAGAAAGATGAAAACCGTTGTAAAGAAATTGTAAGAAATCGAACTTAAGTTTCAAAAACCAAAAGGCTCAAATTTCACAACCTTAGATTTTGTAAACTTGAACTTATGAACATTTTACTCCCTGCCTCACTGTTTATGTACTAAACTCGTTTTTATGTTTTACCCAGTGAAGAGCATGGCAACAGTATTCATCATTTTGATTTAAGCTCAAGATCAAGTCAGATAATTCGTAACTGAAACAAGCAAACTTTGGACTGAAAATGGAGTTGTCGATCGTTCTGAAGCGATCAAAATGGAATGTCACTTCCCCCTAGCGAGGTAGTGGGGATTCAAGTGAAAGCCTCTTGGCAGCAGCATCCCGTTCGCTGAGTGTTCCATGACACGACGCTAATGATGAAAGACTTCTACAACCCCCATTCTTATGTTCTTACACATAAAGAGATGATTGTATCTAATATTCAGTCCTTTGATAATGTACCTTTCCTTTTTCTTTTTTTTCTTCTAACCATGTTTGTAGATATTTTAATATTGTAGCACGGACATGAGATAGAAGATGCCTCTCTCGAGCTCATTTAGTTGGCTTCCTCATCCTCGAATGGAATGGACTTTCTTTTCAAAAGAGTAAAAGAATTTTCACCATCCCATAGTGAAGAAGAAACAAAAAAGCCCTTAAAGAAGCACATTTCTCTGGCATTTTAAAGCTGAAAGTTTCAACATTCTTGACATTTGTCAATGCAAATGGTTTAAGAAACCATAAAATGCCAGTTCCAAGAGTCAACTTTGTAGTGTGTAGCAGCAGCAGTGGTTGTAAAACTTGTGGCCACAGCACTTTGGATATGAGCAGAGACGTATGGTTTGGCATGTAAAGTTAAGAGGATATCATATAACTATAGCAGATCCCAAAAAGAACCTTAACTGCTGAATTCTCTTCCTCGTCTGCTACTCTCCATGTTTTGAATAGTTAGCTGGAAGATTATCAGTTGCCTGCCTTAATTTCTCCTTGTACTCTTTCAACTCTCGCTTGTATCTTTCCTTGTCTTTCAGCCCAATGTTTTGATAAACCTATTAAGAAAAGCAAAAACACCCATTTGATTGATCCAACCACAAAAGTTTAGAACTGTTGAAATTTTGAGAAAAAGGCTTGACAGACAGACATACCATCCTTTCATCAGGGCCGAGATTGTTCCAAGACTCTCCAATCATCTTGGTGAACTCCCTCTCTCTGTTTGGGTACAAAGATTTGAGCTTGTAATGCTTCTCTGCAAAGAAGAAATTGTACCCACTTCTGTTTGGTTTCGGGTGGTTCGGGTCTCCCTTTCTCCGGCTCCTCCGGTGCCGTCGACCAGCATGTCGATGTCTACCACCGGTGTACGGTACAATGGCATTGGTAGACTGCGGCCGTGGATCCGACGGAGCTGGCTGGTCTGGATGGTAAAGCACTCCTCTCAGAACCTCAGACCCCACTTTCACAGTCACCAAATAACCACTGTCGAATTTCCCATCAATTGTTCCAGTAACTGAGAAACATCAAGTGATTTACACAAAAGAAAACAACCTCCACTTCAAACTAAGTAGAACCTCAAAAAGAACACAGATTTCCAAGAGATGAAACATGGGAATGAGACAAAAGTACATGAAAAACCCACAAAAAAGAGTAGGGAGAATTTATTTGGTTGGTTACTCCCAATAATTTCTTGAACAGAGACAGTTATATAGAAGCCATTGGTGGGGAACTGTTTTTCACTTTTACTGCTTTGTCGACCCCACGAAGAAAAGAAAGGGAATTAAAAGGATTTGTCTCACCTTCAGAAGGCGGACCAGGCGAAAACGACGTTGTTTTGGGAGTATATTCTACCAGAGCCAATTCGTTTTCGCTTGTAGGGCTACCAAAAGAAAATGTTGCTGTAGAAGAAGAAGAAGAAAACAAAAAACCCAAATCAGATTTACAGCAAAATCCAATGTGTGAAAAAAAAAACGGATAAAGTAAAGTAAAAAAAAGCACCTTGGGGAGAACAGATGGGGCCCTGCCGGCCGAACATGTAAACTTGCTCGTAATGGTAAAGAAGACTTAGATAATGTTTCCTCAATACAAAAGAAGCACTTGTCGTCGTAGGAGAAAACTTGAAAACACTTCCAACTTCCCTCCATTTCTTGTCTGCAACAACCTACACAAAAACAAAACCACTTCCATTTCTCAAAGAAACAAAAAAGCTTTCTTGAGAATGGAAAACCAAAAGCCAAAACTTACCTTTTCATGGCCTCCCCTTCTTGTAACTTCTGAATATAAAACATGCAAATCTAGTTCCTTCCCTCCAATCACAGGAATCCTTTTAAAATATTCAAAGAGTTTAAAATAAGGAAAAGCTATTTTATTTCATTTACAAAGTGAAAAAGAAAAAAGTGATTCTCACATGAACTTTGTGTTCATCATAAAATGGAAACGCCTCAAAGTGTCCCAAAAAGCAGTGGGGTCGGAAATAACTTCATCGTGTGTGGCCAAGGCCGGTGGGTATTGCTTATCGAGGCCGCCGTTCCAGGTTTTAGTCTTCGCCGGCGGTGACATGTCCGGTGAAAACAGAGAAAGCTCAGGGAAGAAGAAGAGGAAGAAAGGAGAGAGAAGACTAGTAGAGAAAGAAAGAAAGCGAAATAGAAATAATAATAATGATGGTATTAAAGAACATATGATTTCCAAGATAAAGTAATTAAATTAAATGAGAGTGAGAGTGAGAGTGAGAGGGGGAAGCTGGAATTAAAGAAGATGGTTGGAAGCGTGAAAGGCAACTGTTATGCAGAATTGGCTTTTTCTGAGAGGGATTTGAAAAGAGAGAGGGCAAAGGCAAAAACCACTGAACAATAAAATAAAAATACTAATGAGAAATTAAATGTATAATTTTGGAGTGTAATTAATCTTTTTATTTATTTGTTTGGAGTAGTGTCATTCGAAGTCTGCAGAATTGTAAAGGGAGGTCTGCGACCAAACGTTGACATGCACCTGGCTGAGACTCCTTTTTGGGTTTCTGAAGCATATCTCTGCACCAAAGATATTTCAAAACAAACACACTTTTTTTGGGGCTACGAGTTTTACCATCCGAGTTGACTCAAAACTACCCTCCCTTACACAATATGTTTCCCTACCATTTCATTGCTAAATACATATATAAAATCAAAATCAATTATCTCTATAGTTTCTTAATTCACGTGTGACTCACGCATGTGAAAGTCGTGAAACTCAATTATACGGGTAAATAACCACAACTTTATAGAAGGAGTTGAATTTGAACCCTTAATAGAAGAGACCTTTGAAAATTTTGTCATTCTTTTTAAATATCTCTATTATTTCAAAAGTTGCAATGTGTTATCCATTGGCCTTTCATAAATGTTTTAAAACTACATCTGAAAACTAAATCAATTATAGTATTGAACGGGAAGTCGATATGGTGGTGACTGAGAACAATGTGACGCTTGTCTTGTTACCTATATTTCGTCCACCATTCTAATGAAATTTCTATTTCAATGGTAGTTTTAAAACATTTGTAAAATGTTAAGGCTAATATTACAACTTTGGAGAGAATGAAGGGTTGGTTGCAAACAGCAATCAAGCCCAATTATAAATTCATCCAAATTTAAAACATTTTGCAAATATATTAAAAAATCAGTAGCTATCACTGACAAAATTCTATAAAAAACTGAGTCTATCAGCGATAGACCATACTATCAATGATATAAATTGTCATATCTGCAATTTTTTTAAAAAAATATTATATTTTTAATTATTTTACTTTAAATTGACATCGGTTACAATTTCTCAAGAATGAATACATATATAATTTAACCTAAAAATAATAAAATGTGATGAGATGGGTCCTTTTGAGATTTGGTTGCTTTCCCTGTCGTCTGGGTGTGAGTTTGAAGCGTGTTTGGACCCTCCATGCATAACCTGCACTGAGTGGTCTATGTTGGGATGTCCTTCATCTCTCATTTATATTCTATGGTTGCTTTCCCAATTTATTTCAAGTGTTTTTCTTTTTTTCGAAATTATTGAAACAAATTTGCATGATATAAGGATATATGGCATCTTTATTCTGTTTGAGTAAAACTTTGTATTCACCTATAACCCTGACAAAGATATTAAGAATAATTATTTCAATGTCTATATCTTTTGTTCTAAAATAAATGTAATTAAAATAAATACACCTTTTTTTCTTCCTTCAAATTAGTCTCATTTATGACTGGTGAAAGAGAAACATTTGACGCATGAATTTGTTTTCCCTATTTATTCAAAATACATATATATTTCGTACTTGGGTTTGTTTGCCCTAAGTTAGCTAAGTAGGTTGTGAAATAACACAATCTTCCGTACTCATTTTTATGATATATTACTGTTCGAGACAAGAAATTCTGATTCAATATAAATTCTGTTTTTTTCATGAGTATCCTCATCTAGTACATCCACCCTTGACTATTAAGAAAAAACTTACTAAAATTTGTAATAACTTAACATATATTTCAAAAGTAATATCCTTATTTTTTTTTAAGTGGAAAGTTCAAATTCTCATAATATAATTGTAAGGTCATCCAACAAGAAGTCAAAAGTTTGCAAATATTTAATTAATGCGAGGATACATTTTAGTCAAAGGTACAACCTTATGTTATGTCAATTGAGCTATGATCGATTTGGCAAAAAAAAAAAATTGGACAGTAATAATTTAAATTTTTGCCCCGTTGTTTTTTGCAGAGGTGCAGGACCAATCAACCCCCAGATTATCTAGGTGTGTTATCCATTGCATCAATTGGTTGTTTTAGTTCATTCCCCTTTTCCCTGGTTGATTGCATAGGTGCATCATCAATTAACCCCAGATTCCATTGCACCAACTTGGTTGTTTTGGTTCATTCCCCTTTCCCTGGTTGATTACATTTTTTACCCAGATTATCTAGGTGTGTCATTGCACCAAGTGATTGTTTTAGTTCATTCCCCTGATTGATTGCACAGAGGTGTGTTACTCATTGCGGTGTGTTACCAAGTGGTTGTTTTAGTTCATTCCCCTTCCCTGGTTAATTGCACAGGGTGATGCGCTCACTCACTCGTTGCATCAAGTGTTTGTTTGATAATTTTTTTGAAAAAATGTCCTAGAGCAAAATCGAACCCTCACTTTTTACTATCTTAGACGGAGCACTCACCCACTTTATCAGGTGGTTGTTCATATATATATAAGAAATTTTGATGTGTTATCCACATATTTGTGGATGAAACTTGTGTTTGAAAATTGTTCAAAGGCATGGATTATATTTTACAGAAAATACGTTAGACTTTTGGAAACCATTTTATTTGTTTTCTACAAATTACCGAATTCAGAAAGTACTACACATAAATGCATGAATACTTAATTATCTTTTCTTACAACAAACTGTTCAAAATTTGAGCTTTCAAGAAAGTACAACAACCACATTCGTATCATAAATATCTTAGACTCCCCTCCATTTTTTCCTTATCGTCCAATGGATAACAACAACTACAAGTCATTCCAACTAGCAAGATTCTATTACAATCGAATCAAACCAACTAGAAAAAAAAAAACGATAATAAAATACTGAAAGATTTTCCATTTTAAATTATATGAACTTAAACCCAAAATAATACAACAATACAATAAAGAGTAACTCGTGTATCTATATCTTATAAATAGTGTGAAGATAATACAACAATTTTTTTTTTTAATGTAAGATTATCAGCATGCTCGTTCAAAATGGTGCATCTTTAGATTCATCATTTTTGAGTCGGAACTCATTTTTTTTAGAAAATGTTCACCTTTATCCAGTTGAGCTTCATGGACTTTTTTATATCATTTTATCATGAGATTTAATATTAAAATCTCTTAATAATAAGAGAAGTAGCTCAAGTATCTTAGAAAGAGTGTGAGCTCTCCTCATTTTTTTAAATATGAAATCTTAACACTAATACACGTGAGGAGACGCATAGAAGATGCACGAAACTTTGGTCTTATTTCATTAATGTTTTTTTTTTTTTATGTAAATATATTAATATTTTTTCATTGTGAAACTATAATTTCTGCTTAAAAAACAGTAATAAAAAAAAAAAAAAAAAAAATAAATAAAAAAGTAAAAACAAATGTAGGAGTAACTGCTGATAACTAAGGCAGCTCTCATAATTTTGGTAACGACCCACCAATGACCATTAATAATTCAAATTCAAATTGTAAGTAACCGTTAGCACAAGGTCCGTTCCCCATGTACCATAAACTTCAACCGTTCTCTTCTGTTTCCAACCAATAAACTCCACGTGGCATTATTATTAAGTATAAATGATATTAAAAACATAATTATACTAATTTTTAAACATGGGCATTTGGTCTAGTGGTATGATTCGCACCCAAATTTTTCAACATGGGCATTTGGTCTGGTCTAGTGGTATGATTCTCGCTTTGGGTGCGAGAGGTCCCGAGTTCGATTCTCGGAATGCCCCTTTTTTTTATCTTCTTTATTTATAATTAAATTTTAGATTTTAGATTTTAGATTTTTATAACGGTGCAGGCAGGCACTTAATAAAAACTTGGCTACCACTTCAAAGAAGTTTCTTCGTAAATGCACATTTCTTTCTGACATGCCTAATTATCATTAATATTATTTATCTTAATTATTATGGGAAATTAAAAACACATTAAATGGACATAAATGACTGACCTTCTATGCAGAAGAATTACACTACGAATTCATTTTTTAAAGTGCCATTCCTTTCTATTAAATCTGATGGTAAGTTTAAGTTTAACATTTTTTTTTTCTTTCCTTTTTCGAAACGAATGGTTGGTTGAACTTGAATGATATTCTTCATTTCATCTTCCAATTATAGAGTGCTTGGCATGATTTTAAAGATAAAGTATTTTTACATAAAAATATAATTTTTATAAGCACATTTGAAAAAAAATTTAAAAATATAATTTTTATAAGCACATTTGAAAATTTTAATATTTTAAAATGTGTTTAGTATAGTTTATAACATTTTCGAAGTGTTCAAGCTTTAAAAACTAAATAAATAGTTTTTATTTTTAAAATTTAATTAAAAATTTAAATGTCTACTTGAAAAGGATGGAGATCATTATAGAGAAATGATGAGAAAATAAACATAGTTTTCAAAATTTAAAAACCAAAAACCAAATAATTATTGTACCTTAAAAACATTGGTTTTGAAAAAAATACTTGAGAGATGAATTATCCAAAAAATCTTTAAAGTGATTAACCAAAAATTATCAAAATACGTACTAAGAAATAAAAGCATATTTAATGTATATTTGAGAATTATTTTGAAATTGCTTAAATTATTCGTCATGTTCAAAATTATCTCGAAACATACATTTAATCATCCATAATCAATGTGATTTTTTATTTTACACTTTTAAACATGATTTTCGTAGAATCAACATTGATTTTGACGGATTGAAAGCATGTTTCACGGTGTTTTTGAATATGACAAAAGTGATTTTAATAACTTTGAAATAACTCTTAAATAGACCTTATAATGAATAGAATCTAATAAAATAAGTTTATTATTTAAAATATTTTGAAAAAATGTAAAATATAATAATATTTTTATTGAAAACATATTTTTCTAAAGTGTTACTCGAAAGTATTTCAAATAATGTTAAATCGAGTATAGCTCAATTGGCATAAGGTTTTGTTTGTGACTAAAAGGTCTGGATTCAATCCATGCTATTAATTAAAAATATCCTACCTATTTATGTAATTTTTTTTCAAATTGACAGGGAAAAAGGCTAATTATTCGTAAAAACAAAAGAATAAAATATAAAAAATCCCACTTGTAAGGATTCTGTATTAAATTTTTATATGATATAGATTTAAATATTGTTTTGGTCCTTTTTTTTTTCTTTAATTTATTTTTGTCTTTATACTTTTAAAATTGAAAGTTGATAAACCTATTAGAAGAAAATATCCATCGATATTCGTAGTATAGATATTAAGAGTTAATCAACCTCTCTAATATATTTTATAAATATTTATAAAATATAAAAATATCATCTACTAGTCTTGTTATGAATATTGATAATAATAATAACGTGATCTATCCAAGTTTAAAAATATAAATAACTTAATTATTAATTTAAATATTTTTTTTTTTAAAAAAGTTGGTTTACATAAATATGTTGATATCAATATTTTATCGATTTATATCCGTAAAATTGAAATGTCGATATCAATATCGATATTTTTATCATTATCTATTAACACCTTTTAAAGTTTAGAGTAGACACAAATCTTAAAAGTTTAGGGAGTAATTTATAATTTAACCTATAGTGTTAACAAAAATGGCACCATTAACCTACCCCTTGAGGTCTTAGATTAAAGTACATACTATAACTATACAATTGTAATGCAACAAATATGTAATAGCCTAAAAGAAACCATAAATTATATATGAACATGAATGATTGATTGTCAAACCGAACATAACTCAATTAACATAAGTTTGTGTCATGAGGTCCTAAGTTCAATCCTCCACCCCAACATGTTGTCAAAAAAATAAAAAAAAACATAAGTTTGTGCACTTTATCCCTGCATTAATTAAATTTCCTTAAAAAAAAATGTAAAAAATATGAATAATTGTTTATATTAATAGTTCAATCCAATTATTTATCAACAACAACAAAATATAAGAAAGATGTCAACTAACCAACGATACGGTTTTGTCGATATGTCCAAAAGGTTCGATATAGATATTAAGGATATATGGATATCTCCAATATCTTTTATAAATACCTGTAAAACATAAAAAAAAATATTATTTATTAATCTTAATATGAATATGAATATAAATACTAATAACAATATCTATAACTTAGTTTGAAAGTAAAATAAACTTAATTATTAATTTAAATATATATATTTTTTAAATTGATTTACAGAATTATTCGTCGATATCGATATTTTACCGATATATCCATAAAATTGAACTACCGATATAGATATCGATATTTTCGTCATTGGGTACAAATACAACTAACTATTTACATAAATTCTTTCTAATTTACTCTTATTTGTAAAACTCCTCGAATAATTACTCTTTTTTTAGATCTTGTTTGTATTTGAATTATAACAAAAGCATGTTTGATGCAATTTTTTGTAACAATTATTTTTATCCTAATATATTTTAGATCTTTTTTGTATTTGAATTATAACAAAACCATGGTTGATGCAGTTTTTTGTAATAATTATTTTTATCCTAATATTTTATCAAATAATTTAGAATAAACAAAATAATTTGCAACTTCAGTCATAAATCATAATAAAATAATTAAAATAATATATCTACTGTGACCATTAATTTAAGTGAAATTAGAGATTTAAACCTAGGACTAGCTAAGCTAGCTAGGTTCATGTTGATAAATTCAACATTTCTAAAATATAATTATTAAAAAAAATGACAAATTTTATTTAGCTGGGACATTCTTTATAAATTTGTTGGTATTTTTTTGTCACTTGATTGAATCGGAAAAAATTATAATAAACCAACAAAATAAAAAGTATGAAATAAAATCACATTGAATTTAGCAAGGATTGGGAGTAACCCAAATCGGTGGAAGTAAACACCGCCGGGAATGGGAGCTGCCGGAATAATACGGCAGAGGCTCGACGCTTCCGTCACACAATCGAAAAATCCCCATGTCCGGTTCTTCACCCTCTCCTTGGTAATCGTTTTCCGAGTAATCATCCGTATAATATATACAATTCCCTGAAATTCCAGCAAAATCCGCAGCACAGAAAGAAATCGAAGAATTTTCCCCCAAAAACAATGTCATTTCATCCAAGCTTTCAATCTTCTCCCATCGCGGCCCTTCCCAATCCATTCGAAACACCTCAAATCGCACCGTCCGATAGATTACAGATATCAGTTCGTGTTCGTCATCCATGGCGCCGTTGACGATATCCAAATACCTCGTCACCAGTAGCAATTCCTGCCCTAATTTCACCAGATATTGTATATCGCCGGCCAATTGCCTCTCCGTCGTAACGACTGAGACTTGAGATCGCGAAGTGCGTAGATCGATCATCGAAACCACGCCGTACTTATCCACCGCGTAGAATAGCCCATCGGAGTATATAACATCTTCGCAATCGGACGGTGCGTCGTCTACGAAACTCCATGATCCACCGCCGCTCCGGCAAAACGCCAAATCACCGCTGTGGTTCAGAATCGCTACGGCTGAGAAACCGTTTTGATTAGATGGATTTGAGGACAGAACGATTTTCTTGACAAAAGTATCGCGCATCTGCCGCAAATTTCGGGTGTAGATGTGCCCTGTGGGAGTACGGATCAGGTATTCCCGGCCAACCCTGGAGTAATCGAAAGAGACGACGTTGGGGAAAGTGGAGAGCGGCGGTAGACAGAGCTTGGCCCTGGTTAAGGGGTTTAGGAGGAGGATCGACGGAGTTTCGTCGAGGATGGCGAGCCAGCCGTGAGAAGAACCGCAGCGGCGCTTGCCGAGAGAAACCTCAGGGAGGTGGAGGAAGTGGATTTTGTTGTCGGAGAAGTTGAATAGGCCACAGCGGGAGTCGTGGTACAGAGGAATTATGAGCCAAGGGAGCTGCGGAGGAAGACGGTGAGGGATTTTGGGGACCGATGATCGCCAGCTCTGACAGACGGCTCGAAATCGGATATAGTCGGAGTAGACGGTGAGGTGATCGGAGATGACTTGTAGGAGATCGGGCGGGAATTTGGTCCACTCGGCCATTTTCTGTGGCCTTCTTCGTCGAGGAGATGAGCTTATGAGAAGGCGTTTATTTTCTCGATGAATTAAAGGAGACAATAATGTTATTTCTTGGAAATAAAAAGTAAAGTCGTAGTGTTTTTATTTTTCTAAAAACAATGAATTCAATTTATACAGCTAAATTTAAAATTTATAGATCCTCGTTAGGGTTCCATTTCTAAAACGTAGTAATTTAGCAGAAGAAAAAAATGAAATTTATTTAATTGATTTTGAGTTTATTTAAAATCAAATCAAGTAAAAATAGTTAAGAATATGGATAACCTAGGTTCATTCAGTTGTGATATTTCAGATTTAATTGATTCAAATTATAAAGTTAAAAGAGTATAAATTGATTTTTCTATACAAATTTGTTCTTCTTTTGTTTAATTCCATTAATTTTACTGATTGTTTAGTGCTGGGGACATCCAAACATTATATATAACAAGCAAAGCAAATGTACCAGAAAGAAAGAGACGTGCAAACTAACTGATAAAATCCATTAATTAGTGTATAAGCAGATTTAATAGAAACTATATTCCAAAAAAAAAAAATACAACATAAACTAATTGATTAAATGGACCACAAACAAAGTTGTCAAACACAAACCGAACATAACTCAATTGGTATGCCAAACCGAGCATAACCTTATGTCAAGGTTGTGCCCTTGACTAAGAGGTCAGAAGTTCAATTCCCGCATTAATTAAATGCATTTGCAAAAAAAAATAACTCAATTGACATAAAATTGTGTTATTGACTTAGAGGTCTGAATACTGACATTAATTAAATAACTTTGTAAAAAAAAAAAAAAATCTTAAATATATACTTATTACTCTTTACCAAATACACACCCACAGGCCACATACATACTTTTTACATATTCAATTCATCATCTATTCTTAATACAATGTTTCATTAGAAATCTTAATTGTCTCTAACTTTTATCAAAACTTATAATTTGTTTAACCGTACGACATTCAATAACCTCGTGCTAAATTTTAGTCAAATGTGACATTTCTAAGTTTGAACTCTAAATAACATCTCTTTGGATCATACATCACAGATTCACAGTACAACAAATACTTGATCTTTACTTTAAACATTCATGGTGTTCTTGACCACTTGTTCCAGTTTGGAGTGTAAACACTTTTTTTGCACTTAATTTTTTTTTTAAACACTTCGAAAGTCCCTGAAGTTATTTGATCACCAAGGATTTAACAGTAACAAGCCAATTGAAAATAAAATACAAAACCATTCCATTTCTCAAGTAAATCTAAGCTAAAGTCGATGAACAACTGCAGAAATTATTCGATGTAACCATTATAGTGAGGCTATCACTCTGATCATAACCATTAGATGCATCAACCAAAAATATGTTTAATTCCTCTTTCGTACATCAATCTAATATAGTAGAAGTGACTACATTGTGTGGCCCTATTAAACAATTTTCCCAAACTATCTGTACGAACCCTCGCAGGAGTATATAAGAATAATATGACTCAGAGATAGTAATCAGAACTTAACATAATTAATGGATTTGCCTCATTTGCTTAATCAAAATTTATGCATAATCTGATTACAGAGTAAAAATGAAACAAGCACTAAATCATCAAAAATAAATATTTTTTGCTCGAAGCATCCAAATGGCAAGTTAAAGGAAAGGTAGAAGAAGACCTTTTAAGTTTCAGTTGGTGCTTCCATGTCAGCACTTGTGTCCTTAGCATTATCTGCAACCTCGTCGGCATTAACAACACGTAAATCTGGATAATTGCGATGGTTTAGAGAATGCAACCATAAGGCCACAGCTCCCTCTTTGTGCTCTGTGGAAGCAATATGAGTATATATTTGCTTCATTTTGAAATCTTCTGCTATCTCATTGTATGCTTTCATAGATACCTCTTCATGAGTGTCTTTCCACTTCTGATTATATGATGTGAATAGGCACTCTTCCAAGAAAAGCCCAACCTCAGGTGCAGTGGGCACAGTGATATTTACATCCCTGAGTTTAAATTTTGGTTACCAAAAGTTGATGAAACTCAATTTAATTCTATTAACTAATGAAAATCAAATCAAATTGCAGTTGGAAATGGAAATTCTGATTATATGATGTGAATAGGAACTCTTCCAAATACAGCCCAACCTCAAGTGCAGTGTGCACATTGATATTTACATCCCTGTGTTTGAATTTTAATTACCAAAAGTTGAGGAAACCCAATTCAATTCTATTAATATGAAAATCAAATCAAATTGTAGTGGTAAATGACAATTACTTACTTTTGCATAGCATTTTCGATCAATGACTCAGGAGCACAGTTCCTCATGATCGCCACAGCAAGACCCATCATCTTCCTGATCTGATGAAGCATGAAGCTTTGTCCCACAACCTCACATTTCACAAATTCAATGCCTTCAACCACGACGGTGGTTGCCGCATCAAATGAAATAATGAAGCGATGAGCAGCAGGGTCCTCTGCTTTCATTCTGGTAGTGAAGTTATGGAAGTTATGAGTTCCTACATAATTCTTCAAAATCCTATTGAACCTTGCTTTCTCCTCCTCGCCATACTTGAAGCTCTCCGAGGGTTTCTCGTTCCCATTAACGACCTCTTTGCTTACAACAATCTCTGCTTCATTCCCTAATCCAGATATTTCACTGCCTCGCCTTTTTGCAGTAGCTTCGCTTCCAACATTGAGTTCAGATTCACTATTTTCGACTAAATCGCTAGTTTGTTTGTTAGATTCAGAGGTCGTGGCATTGTCCCCCAAAACTCCATTTGCCTGAACTTCAGAAACTTCAATGGCGTTTCCAGTGTTCGACGAAATGTCTGACTCAGTTGTCGCAGTTTTTACTTCAAAATAGCGTTTTCCCATCACGCCTTCAACCTTGCGTCCTCGTTCAGAGCACTCTAAGCACTTCGCAAGCTCGTTATCAGACCCTAAACTAGCCTTCACACTTTCTCTATCACGATGGCAATTAGGATCGAGAGCAAAGACAGGAATTAAGTATACATACCTTCTCCGATCGCAGAACTTTTTCGCATTAAATGACGCTGTGACGCGCTTGTACCCAAAAATTCGTATCTGAGGCGAGAGATTCGAATTGAGACGATCAATAAAACCTGGCGGATCGATGTAGAAGCGGCCGGAAACAACCTGACCCACGGCGCTCACACCCTTATCAGTGCGAGCAGAGCGGGCCCAATCGTAGCGCTTCGAGAGCCCTCGGTCCTGCTCTGGGACTGCCCCGGCGTGATATAGGGCTTCTTCGAGGTCGGCTTCGATGGTTTTAGCGCCCGGATTCTTCTGCATCCCTTGGTAACCGACGCCACAATAGGCAAAGAAAATGGCGACCTTGCGGCGCTTGTACCTAGGTTTCGTCGGTGCCGCAGAATTGGAATTGACATCTTCGTCGTCGGAGGTGGTGGTTGTGGACGACATTTTGAGCTTCTTGGGATCTGGTTCTTCGATCGACGGTTGTGGCGGTGATCTTCTGGTTTCCGTTGGCGGTTTTTCGTCCATTTTACTCAGGCAGAGGAGTAGACTCAAGTGTCTCCATTAGGGTTTTAGAGTCCGTTCGACAGATTTTAGAAGTTGCTGCAATTGCATATTTTTTTTTTTTTTTTTTTTTTTTTTTTTTTTTAATCATTATTATTTTAAATTTAATTTCACATTTTGCTGCTTTTCTATTTTCTTTAAATTTAAATACCAGTTTTCTATTATTATAAGTAATTTAATATAGTTCAAGTTTTCATTTATAACTTTATATTTTTATTCCCTTAAAATATATATACAAAAATATTTAATTATGGTTATAGTAGTGATTAAACCCATAACCTCTTAGTTAAAAGACAATTTTACGTAACTAGGTTCAGTTTGACAAAATATATATATTTTTAATTTAGTATAACACCTACCAAAATCACAAAACAATTAATAAGTCTCTTAATAAGTCTCTAAACACAAAAGCATTGATGGCATAATTTTTTTATTTTTTTTTAAATTTGGAATGGAGATTCAAAACTTTAGGGTCCGTTTGATAATGTTATTGTTTTTTTTTCCCTAATTTTTTAGAACCAGAAACAGAAACATGTCTGATAGCTCCTCATGTTTCTTATTTCTTGAAAAAACATGGTCATGTTTGATAATTATTTTTTGTTAAATATTTATTTTTTTCTCTTTATGTTTTTTTTTATATACATATATATAGTTTAAATAGAATTAAAAAAAAAAAAAAAAAAACTATCCAAAGTTTACATAATCGAATACAGATAAGTCTCGATGCAAAATTAAAAAAAAAAAACATAAAATTGTATTTTATACCTCAAATGTTATCCAAATTTGATTTGATTTGGTATATGTTTTTGTGTGTTGACAGGGTAATGAGACGTTTATTTAAGAATAGGGAAGCGAGTCTCCAACACGCGGAAACAACGTTCAATAACATTTCGCAGTGAAAAAATGTTGATAGTTAAACACTTTTTCCTACCTCGAGGATGATGCCTTCCTTGCTCTAAAATCTCGAAGTCGGTGTCTTTCGTCATTGTTTGTTATGGATCGTGTTTTAAATTTTCGTTGACGTGTAGACATTTCTACGTGTCAATGAGCTCAATATCGACATGAGAGGTGAATCGACATTTCAATTATATTATAGATAGTTTTATGTTATATAACTAAAATATCACTCTTTGTGAACCTAATATTTAATAGTGATAAATTTAAACTAATTTAAAAATATTGAAATGCTAATTTGCAAAGTTTAAAGTGTTGTTGACATTAGTAATTAGTAATGTGTTCTAAAAAAAAAAAAAAGTGTTAGACCTCATAGGTGAAAAGCTTATTTGAGTGCTTCCCTTGCCAATGAACCAACATTATTTTATCAACAAATTAGGAACAAAGTAATATAAATACAAACGGAACTGAGAGAAACACATTTTTTAGGGCCCGTTTGGTAACGTTCCTGTTTCTTGTTCCCTGTTTCCCGTTCCCTGTTTCTTGTTCCCTGTTTTTTTAGAACCAGAAACAGAAACATGTTTGATAACTACTCCTACTTCTTGTTTCTTGAAAAAAAGGAAACATAAACACATATTTGTTTGATAACGTTTCTTGTTTCTTGTTTCTTGAAAAAAAAAAAATAGAAATATCGTCATGTTTGATAAATTTTTTTTGTTAATTGTTTTTTTTTTTTTTTCTCTTTATGTTTTTTTATTTTTTTTTTATTTTTTATAGTTTAAATAAAATTTAGTATACATAATATAAAAAAGATATAACATGCATTAAAAAATAAATAAATAAATAAATAAATAAATAAATAATAAATTGCAATTTGATTTGATTTGGTATATGTTTTTGTGTGTTGATAAGGAGACGTTTATTTAAGAATAGGGAAGCGAGTCTCCAACACGCCAAAACAATGTTCAATAACATTTTGCAGTGAAAAAATTTCGATAGTTAAACATTTTTCCCTACCTCGAGGATGATGCCTTCCTTGCTCTAAAATCTCGAAGTCGTTGTCATTCGTCATTGTTTGTTATGGGTCATGTTTTAAATTTTCGTTGACGTGTAGACATTTCTACGTGTCAATGAGCTCAATATCAACATGAGAGGTGAATCGACATTTCAATTATATTATAGATAAATTTATCTTATATAACTAAAATATCACTATTTGTGAATCTAATATTTAATAGTGGGAAATTTAAACTGATTTAAAAATATTGAAATGCTAATTTGCAAAGTTTGGATACTTATTAAAAAACATAAAAAATAAAAAAAAGTGTTATAATGAGGATTTGAAGCCAGGACATCATAGGTGAGGAGTTTATTTGGGTGCTTCTCTTGCCAATGAACCAACACTAATTTATTATCATTTTGGGAACAGATTAATATAAAGAGAAACGAAACTGGGAGAAACACCTTTTTGAAGTTTCTCAAATTTTGCCTTTTTTTTAGAAACGTTTCTCAAAATTTAGAAACAAGAAACGGGAATAGTTATCAAACAAGTCCGTTTCTTAAAAAAAGAGAAACAAGAACAAGAAACAGGAAACGAGAACGTTACCAAACAAGCCCTTAAGTTTCTCAAAATTTACCTATTTTTTTAGAAACGTTTTTCAAAATTTAGAAACAAGAAACGATAATAGTTATCAAACAAGTCCGTTTCTTAAAAAACGAGAAACGAGAACAAGAAACAGGAAACATGAACGTTATCAAACAAGTCCTGAATTTATTGGTCTAGAGTTATACTCGACCAAATAATTTAAGGTCATGGCCATAATTATTTAATTCATTAATTTTGAAAACTCTTCATTCTCATCATACACTAAAAAAAAAATAAAAAAAATGTTAAAATATCATTTTTATTAAAAAAAGAAATCATCAAAATTAGTTAAATAATAATAATCATTTTCATGTAAGAAAATCTACAGAATGTACTTTTAAAATTTATGGAGAAAAAAATAATGTAGTTTACATTATTTAAATAAATAAATAACAGTAAGTTAATAAACTATATTTAATACTTATTAAATGTTTTTTTTTTGCAACGGTAGTTTAATTAATGCGGGAATTGAACCCATGACCTTTTTGGTCACCGACACAACCCTATGTCAATTGAGCTATGCTCGATTTGGCAATACTTATTAAATGTTTAGAGACTAAATTTGGACATTTGAAATTATATCAACTAAAATAGAAAAATTTCAAAGTAACGGACTAATATTTTATTTTAACCCATAAAAAGTATATAATTTGAGCATAATTCAATTAGTGGGATAAATGATGGTTATTTGAATACAATGTATTAAATAAATAGTAGCAATATGTGAATGATAACCAAGGAGAGTGGTACGCCATCTAGAATTTAACATGTTGTTTAAGAAATACAGTGAATTACGTGTGTTGTTACTGCATTATTTACGACAAATGCTACATATAAGTTAAAATGAACATAGTTGAACGATAAATGTCATGTACTTATTTTTATCGAGGTCGAAGATTCAAATCATCACATTCGTTTTACTCAAAGAAAAAAAAAATACTACATATAATGTTGACGTGTATTATTATCGAAAGTTTAAGAATAAACATAAAAATTGTAATCAGCAATTGCATATATATTTGTAAAAAGTATCAATAACAAAACAAACATAAAATTGTAAACAGCAATTGCATATATATTTGTAAAAAGTATTTGTAGATATAAAACAATTTTATCATGTAATGTTGATATACAGAGTACATAAATTGTCTATCACAATTTTACTAAAAAAAAAATTAAAAAAAAGACAATTTTATGGTGACAGATGTGCGAAAAAATAGAGAAAAAAAAGGTTGTAAAAACAAAAACGACAAATCACTAGTTGTTGTTGAAAATGGGCCACGCCAATCTGCAACTCAGCATACATCCAATCGGACGTCCTACGGCTAGTCTTCCATGAAATCGACAGTTGCTTAACGCTTAAGCCACTGCAAAATGGTTAGCGACGGAACACACGGGCCAAGGTACGCATCCCACTCCCCTTCGATCGATTTTAGCGAAGAATCTCGAGCCCACGCGTTTGCAGAATGCAGATCTTTTGGCCTTGAAACTTTTGAATAGCAATCATTTGATTACAAATGGTGGATCGGATAACACCCGATTCCATGAACCAGCCAAAAAAACCAGAAACGTCGAAGCGTGTAGTGTTCTTGAACATGAAACTCGCTGAGGTCATTGTGTAAAACGCCAATTCGTTCATTGTTCATTCTGCGAGATTCTCAGCAGTCGGAATTGATTTGCGTTCCTGGTAGCGTTTCTCACTTGTTTACGAATTAATTTCATTCATTGCTTTATCTTCTTACGGGGTCGAAATCCGGAATGATAATCGCACGATTTAGCGCAGCATTTTGGTTGTATATATACATATTTGTCCATTAAATATGTATAATGGATCAATCTTAAAGCATCCGTCCTTGCATTTGCGTTTTTTCTTCCATGCCATCTGAATTGGAGGTTTTTGCTGAAAGAAGCACTGCTTATTTATATCGTCTCTTTCTTGATTTCATCGCTTGATTTGAATTCCTCCTAAATGTCTTCCCGCCAATCTGAATCTTGTGATTTTCACCTGATTAACTCGTATTATCAAGGTTGATTTATCGCATCTGCTGATTGTTAGTTTAAACTTAGGACGAAGCTGATTTTGGACAGGTTTAACAACTGTTAATGTTTTATCCAATTTCAAATTTAGGCATAGATTTTCAAAATAAAGCAGGTTGTAATTTTCAGCTTACTGAATTGAGCTTCACCACGTCCCTAGCTACTATGTTATAATTCTAGCTCGTTCCCTTATTTTCCTGTAGTGAGCATGCTGCATAATGAAGTTTTAGACAGGAAAATATGAATGAGGTTACACTTTACAGGGTGTGATGCTTTTTCGTCTTTGATTGTGGTTGCAGGACATCCCTATTATCTGCAAACTAAGACGTCAAGGGTTCTTTCAAGTTTATCTCCACTATTATGGGTGACTATGATCATGTATGTTTCTTATTTAATCCATATTTCCCATAGGATTTATAACAGATTATTTTTGCACGTGGACGAACAAAGATTAGCTTAAATTTGGCAAAATTTTGCTTGATGAGTTTGCTGCATTGCTATTAGATGCTTATAGTCACAAATTACTTATCTTGGAATTCAGGGTTTTGATGACAGCTACGAGCAAACTGATATTGGTACGTTTTTTTTCTTTCTATTTTGTTCGTTTTGGCATTAAATTTCACTTCATGATATGCTCACGTTAATCTCACGTTAATCTCAAGTGTTTGTCAAAAGATGATATCCCGTTGGAAGTGCCTTCAAATTCTTATACATGTACTGTACTGGTGAATATGCATAAGCGCCTAGCTAACCTAGAGGAATGTTTGATGATGCTTAAAATTTGACTCGGGAATGAGAAGAGATTTAAAAAGACATTATATGCTTCTTAAGTATGAGTACGATGAGCAATATTTGATGTTTATGAAAAGGATATACACATACGCTTGAAATTAAAGTTGGTTTTCTGCTATGTAGATTTTTTTTCTGTTTGAAATTATCTTATCATTTAAATTTTTTCCGGTGTCTCTTTTTGGTTACTTGTAGGGGCAGTGATACGCAATGGAAGAGAAATCCTTTTCCAGGTAGAGGTTACTACAATTGTAGCTTTTTGATTTCTGTAGAGCAGAGGTGGAAGATATATTGTTGCTCTTGAATGTTGTATCTTTTAATGTATCCAATCAGTTTGAACTCGAGGTGGGAGGACTTCACTACTGTCAATATTTTAGTCAACAAATCTCCCTCAAATCATTTTACACCCGTGAGAGAAATTCAGTACTCAGGTTTAATTGGATTTTACAGGCATTCAACTGGGAATCTCATAAATGTGATTGGTAGAGGAATCTTGAGTGTAAAGTTCCCGATATCGCAAAATCTGGATTTACCTCTGTATGGTTGCCACCTCCAACTCATTCCATTGCTCCTGAATTCTTCATATGGTTCTGAGGAAATGCTGAAAGCCTTACTTCAGAAAATGAAGCAGTGCAAGGTTAGAGCAATTGCTGACAGTCATCAATCACCATGTTGGGACTATTCAAGGACACGGAGGAATGAATAATCGTTTTGATGGAATACCATTACCATGGAATGAGTCTGCTGTTACCTCATGCTCTGGTGGCCTGATATTTCTTTGTTCCAAATTCCAAGTGAGCCCATAATTATCAGAAAACCTTTGATCCTTAGACTGTGGTATCTGTTATAGGGCAATCGTAGCACTGGGGATAACTTCCATGGTGTTCCAAACATCGATCATAGCCAACCTTTTGTCCGTAGTGATATCATAGCATGGCTGAAGTGGCTACGCAGTAGTGTTGGCTTTCAGGATTTTCGTTTTGATTTTGCAAGGGGGTAATATTTTCCTTCTCTGTTTTTATTTATTTATTTACTTTTTCCCGAGGGGGATTGCCAAGGGTCAAGAATAAGTCATTTGGTTTTACTCATTATTTGACCTTTTCATCATCACTGGATTTGTGAGATTTTGAGGACTGAGATGGCACATAGGATTGGTTTCAAAAACGAACTTTTGATTCTTTTCCAAAACAATGAAAACGTGAGATACAATGAAGTGTGTGGGGTTTACTTTTTCCACTTCTTCCTTTAAAAGGAAGCAATTTCAATTGCAGGTAAAATTTGTAAAATTTCCATTTCTGGAAATGACAAGATGGCTCTTCCTTGTTTCAAATCTTCACTCTCTATCATCTTCTTCTCAAATTTCATCTTGCCTTTTCTTGTAACGAGTTTTTGAACTGCTTCTGATATACATTTGTCTTTTGCTTTTATCTTTGACGTTTTAACTCAGTTATTCTGCAAAATTCGTGAAAGAATATATTGAAGCAGAAAAGCCAATGTTTTCTATTGGAGAGTATTCAGATTCTTGTAATTATAACGGTGATGTCTTGGACTATAATCAAGGTAAGATAAGAAATCTTTGTTTTTACTATGTATTATGTTGATCAGTTGGAATCATGGTTTAAGCAATATCCCAAACAGTTTAATGAAGGTTTCTGGGGTATTTTTGTGAATAATATCCTCTGTTATTTTTTTCTCAATTTATGTATTCTATAGTGATGTTCACAACTCTAAATGCAGATAGACATAGGCAGCGGATTATAAATTGGATAGATAGGACAGGAAAACTTTCATCTGCTTTTGATTTTACGACTATTTCTTCAGGTATTGGTGTTGTACATGAGGCCATTGCTAACCCCCTTCCCCCTCCAAATAGTAATACCAAGGGCATCAAATTGTAATTACTTAAAATAGAAAGGGTCAGGCGACGACAATGTCATGGATTTTTCATTTCCCTTTAGATCAGTAGATCTGCAATTTTTGGCTTTTCATTCGGTTGCCATTTGCTTCTTGTTCTTTTCTCATTAAGTGAAGTTTGGGTTGTGTTAATATTTGCGTTTGCTAGTACAATGATTAACCAACAGGCATTTGTCTCCTTGTTTACTGCTTAATAGACATGATTTAATTAATTTGGCTTTTAGGAAGCTGTTGAAGGACAATTATGGCGTCTGCATGACTGTCAAGGAAAGCCACCAGGTGTGATGGGATGGTGGCCTTCAAGGGCCGTAACATTCTTAGATAACCACGATACTGGTTCGACACAGGTACCATATCTTCATAATTATTTGTGAAACTATTGGACTGTTGGGGAATTGATACGAATTTCAACATTTGTGTTTCATCGCTCATTATGCGTGATAAAATGGTCTCAATTTGACCATATTTCTTGCTAGCCATTATCCTTTTATTTGGATTAATATTTGAAGACGCATGTTTGGAAGTGTGATGCCCTGCCCTGTAGTGCAGATTGAGTGTGACCAGACCATACATGAAAATGTCCTAGAAAGCAATGGAGAAGTGCATCATTGATGCCTGCCTGAATGAAGTTATAATGTGTTGTGCATGCGGCAACAACTGAGATGTATGAAGCCAAACTCATAGTATATTTGAAGTCTTAGTTTTATTTTTTACTTTCTGTTTGAATTTGAACTAATTAAAATATAAATAGTCCTAGCAATCCAACGCAGCAATTTCATGAGTAGATAGCTTCGGGTTATTATTTGGAAACTCGTATTTAACTTCTTTTTTTCTAGTTTCTACATTGGTGGTTGTATGATGATACATATTATATTTGGTTACATTTCTGAGTAATGTTTTGAATCTTACCTATCAAACATCAACTACCTTCTCCTCCCCTTACTATGAGAAGGGTTAATGTTGAGAGCAAGCATTAGGCGTGCTTTCTCTTATAGCAATGGACTAAGCAGACCGCAGCTATTAGTGCAGCTCTACTTGCTTGGCAACTGAACATATAATTCTTCATATGTATTTTCTGGAAATATATTTAGAAGGTGAATTTATACCACTCATCATGCAATTGTTCTTGAAGGCCCATTGGCCCTTTCCTGCCAACCATATCATGGAGGTATGCAAAGTGTGTCATCATTGCATTTGCAATCTCTCTTTCTTTCTTGCATTCTAATTCTAGCTGCGCTGTGGCTTTCTTTCTTGCTATGCCTGTCCTGGTTTTATAGTAAAGTCTAAATACGTAATCACATGTTCATCATCATTCGTGGTGGTTTTTGGGAACTCTCAATTGTTTGTTCCAACTAATCCTATGTATGACTCCAGCCCCATTTTCCTACATTGGATGTTTTTAAGCAAGTTATTCTAGGAGATTTTGACTACATCTTAAGTTAGTTTCCAACTTTTAACTGCAAATTTTAAGAGTAAACTGTTTAGTATGCTGAGTGACCAATATTTGATGTTTCTGGGTGAACTGCGTTAGAAAAGCCTTAAATTGATTTTCTCATCTTACAGTTGCTACCGCAACTACTTTCATGCTCGATCTAGAGTCGTCGTATTCCAATAATTAAAATATCATCATGCTTCTAATTCTGTTTTCTCGAGCTTTGGTTTATTACTGCATAATTTTCTGCAGGGCTATGCATATATTCTCACGCACCCAGGGATACCAGCAGTATTTTATGACCACTTCTACGATGGGTGTGACTCGGTGCACAGCGAGATAGTAAAATTAGTATGTTGCATGATTAATGCTTTTATTGAGTTTGTTATCCTCTCTTCAAGTCATGGTACTTAATTCTATTTTTCTTACAGATAGACATTCGAAAAGGTCAAGATATCAACAGTCGGTCATCTGTGAAGATCCTTGAGGCACGATCAGATCTTTATTCTGCAATAATTGGGGAGAAATTGTGCATGAAGATCGGAGATGGTTCTTGGTGCCCTTCTGGTACGAAATGGACTCTTGCAACCTCTGGCCGCAGATAATGCAGTATGGCAGAAATAAGGTTTGAAAGTTTTACCTTCTTTGTTTCTTTTTGTGCCATCGAGGACTACCTGTAAACTATAAATTCACGAATTAAGTTGGCTACTCATAGTATATAATCATAAATAGAGTCATTGTGGATGAAATTAACGCATTTTTACATAGTCTAGATTATATCTCATCGCTTATTTGACTGACTCTTGCGGAACTTTAAATACACCACAGTCAAGTCTGATAATTGAAAAGATTACTCTCTTCATGCAAACTATGTGGAGCTTTGAGTGCTATATATGGTGGAGTGACTCTCGAACAAATTTGAATGTACTTGGAGGATAGTTATTCATAATTTGGATTATGTAGATTACTTACTCAATATCTCTTTATTGATAGATTTGTCCGTTCTTTTATTGAGTTAGAGTAATGATAAAATGGCGCTCATCATGAAATTGTTCAATAACATTGCTAAAGCTTATTGTCGTGGAGGTGTATGCGACTTGGAGGAGTATGATGATTTATAAACTTATAGTTGGAATATAATGAAAAGGAACCACTTTGAAGTCCACTATGAGATTGGGCTCATGTGTGGAATGGAACTATGAAGAAGTTTCAGGAGTTACATTGGAAACAGCAGTATTTAGCGCTAGAAACAAGCAATGTAAGGTTGTCTTATTCTTGTTTGGGAGCTATCCGCAAAATAGTTTTTTGTTTTTTAGAACCAAATCTAGTGAAATCATATTCGAAGAATTTTTTACAAAGTTTCACAAATGACGTTTTTTTTTTCTTTTAACAAATGAAATGATTTATTAAAAATTACAACCTTGTAGGACTTTCCCTTCAGTAAGTATCAATTTTGTTTTTTCACAAATTTTATGTTGTTTTCAAGTTTATACTCCATAGACATGGATGTCTTTACATCTGGAGGACATTTTATACGTGTGTAATTACTGAGCAATCATCGAATCTTTGAATGACTCTTAACTTAAGGTGTGCAGGAAGACTGAAGAGAATTTGAATGTGCGAACCTCTGTGAACAAAGGGGTCCAGTGTATTAGAACTCTCAATTTGGTAAATATGTATATTGATTGGATGACTTCAGTAAACGGATGGAATTTGAACATCCGTTATGAAGTGCCGAACATGAGAGAAGTAGGGAGAGAGTTTAGGCGCACAAGCTAAAAAAATCAACCATGGTTTGATCGGTTTAGTTTTATTTAGTTGGTCGATTCAATTCGATTTTAATCAGTTTGATAGTTGTTTGTTTGTTTTTTTTTTTTTTTTTTTTTTGATAGTTGGTTGTTATGACTTATGATATATCTGATATTTCAAAACATTAATTTTGACTATAAATCGAGTCGAACAGACCTGTTTTGCACTTGCACTCTTAAAGTGTGTGCCACATGGCAGAAGAGCAGGAAAGATACTACCAAGCATCACCATCACAATATCATGGTCAATGTTCTCATCATTTTTGCTTTGAAACTCCAAAAGATGCACAGAACAACACCACCCTTTCCAACCCCAACTTTGTGAAATTAGTCGAGGTGTGCTAAAGATGACCGAAGAATTTCTAGTACATCCGTGGTATAGAGTTTTTCCATACCACTGTCTTTGAATGGATAATTCACTCTATTAAATATATTATTTTTTTATACTATTTCGCCACGTGTCATCCATTTAAAAGCAGTGGTATGGAAAAACTCCATACCACCGATGTACTAGAAATTCTCCCTAAAGATGACCTCGACACTCATTAAAAAAAAAAAAAAAAAAATCTTCATTGTGTATGTGTATGTATTCGTTGGGCCATTGCAATGTTTATCAACAATGAATCTCTATATGTAAATATTAATTGTTATAATTTTTCTCTTTCTAAATTTCTGGGGTGAGCTAACCGTCCCTTGTGGACACTACCTTGTCCCAGTCATCAAACTTGGGCAACTTTGTTTTACTTTTACCTGCCACTTGATTATTGGATAGACTGATTAATTTATTCTCAAGAGGTACTAATTAATCTCAGCTAGCTAGTTTGCTTTTATATATTTGACAAATATATTCATGATTCATCTACAAGCAGCACCACTAGCACATTCTATATGCCTACTGGAAATTATGATTTTTAATCAGGAAGACATTCAAACAACTGTCCGAAGCAGCAGTAAGCCAAAAAAAAAAGGGAGTTTGCTGTTGCTGTTCATGTGACTGAATATTAGCTAGCAGCAACAGGGCTGATTGCAGCAAACTGAGTCTTCCTTTTTTATACCAAGCACTCATCTTTTTGTTCTCTAACTGCCTTTTCAGATTCTCTACATGCAGGATTGTAAAGTAGATTTGCTGAGGACTCCAAATGCAGCAGCGATGAACACTTCTCTCTGACTCCACCGCCGGACCATAATTGGGGATTCTCAGGTACACTTAAAAAAAAACTGTTGATTTTTATTGGCTTTGAGACATTTTCATTACGGCAGATATCCACTTTTTAACCACAACGGCTCGCAATCATTGAAAACAGTGGGAATCCCATCCACCGAGCTGTGCGGTCAGCAAAAGTGTAAGGCCCACTTTAACAATGTTGTTGGTCTTGCTGCTTGCTTGTTGCCCGTTTTTTTGAATGAAATTCAACTTGTTTTGGTCAACCATTCTGAATTTTAGTTAAGAAAGACACAGAAATTAGCTGCTTATAGGCATGCGTAGTGAATTTTTCTAGTGGTCGTCCCTACAATGGCATACACGTTTCCCTAAGGAAAATGGAAGTTGTTAAGAGTTGCACCAAGGCCAAGGAACGAACCACATGAAAGTCATTTCCTAGATGTAAGACCTTAGACTAAATCAAGTGTAGTGGGGTCATTTAGGGATGTTTGACTCATTTGAGACGTGAAATCCGCATTGTAGGCTAGAAAATGTTATGTCCTCTGAGGTGTTAAGTGGAGGGTGTAGAAAGCATGGGTTGGAGGTGTTAAGTGGAGGGGAGGGTGTAGAAAGCATGGGTTTAGAAAATTTGTGTTTGAGGTGTAGGTTTGAAATATGAGTTTATGAAAATTGTGTGAGAAAGTGAGTTTGAAAAGAGTAAGTTTAAGTTATTTATGAAACTCATTATTCTCACGAAACAACAACATGATCATATTATATTTGGTTGGTTGCGAAAGAAATTTGGAGGATATTAATTTATAATTCAACATTGTTTAATTAAAATACTTAATAAGTACTTTTGTTAAAACCACTTACAAACTCAACTGGTAAGTTAAATTAAATATTTGTGCTTCAAATTTTGCGACTTTGCTCCTTGTGTTCGAAGTCTAGCAATGATTTGGTCTAAATAGAGGATAATGCTAACG
This sequence comes from Herpetospermum pedunculosum, assembly GCA_028017165.1. Lineage (NCBI taxonomy): Eukaryota > Viridiplantae > Streptophyta > Magnoliopsida > Cucurbitales > Cucurbitaceae > Herpetospermum > Herpetospermum pedunculosum. The sequence continues at coordinate 87,770,128 of CM051522.1, forward strand.
TGTATTACAATGATGTTGAACAAAATTTCTTGCAAGACTCGAAGAATAGTTAATTCCACCATCTGGCGTGGAAAAACCAATTTTAATAATAAAAAGGTTGAAAAACAAATAATATTATGTGGAATATTATCACTTTAGCTAACCACCAACACCAAGCGACCAAGAAAAAGCATGAAGTTTCATTATATATTAATATAGTTGAAAATTATTATATGCTTAAAATGATTATTTAAACATTCGTTTTTTTTTTTTGAAATGTAGATATTACTTTTAAAAAATAGTTGATTGTATATATTCTAATTAAACTTTAGCTCCAATGAATATAAATCATTAAAAGCATCTCTACATGATTGGAATCAGGTGATATATTGTACTAAAAGAAAAAGAAAAAGAAAAAAAAGTAAGTGATATAGACGTTATTATCCCCCACCTTGTGTTGGAAAAATAATATAGAATTATGATAAAATATTGTCTTTTTAGCATTAAACTTTAAAAGAATCAATTACGAATTTTGGAGTACGGTTCTATAAAGTTTATTTTGTTAATGGGATGCTAATATGGCATGGACTGCTAGTTTTTCTAGTCAATTTTATTTAAATTTAGGTTAAATTATTAAAAATATATCTAAACTATGAGGTTGGTTTCAATTATACTATTGAAGTTTGAAGAGTTTTTGAACTATTGAAGTTTAAAACAGTTTGAAGTTTGTTTCAAAACAACCTTTAAAGACTTTTTGTCGTTAAATTCATGGATGAAGAAATTTGTATATGTCTGCTTATGTGAACAAATCTAAACACATATGGAAAGTAAATTTGAGGGTTAGGGTTAGGAAAAATTCATAAACGAAAGAACAAAAAATTGGGGGTGTGGAGTTGAAAGGAAGAAGACGACAATAGGTATGGTTCGCAGATGCCATGTATTTTTATTTTTGTTTCCATGTATGTGTTTAGATTTGTTCACATAAGCATACACAAATTTTTTTCGTCTATGAATTTAATGACAAAAGTCTACAAATGTTGTTTTGAAACAAACTTCAAACTTCAAGAGATAAAATGAAAATTTTCAAAATTTTGGGTATAATTGAAACCAACCCCATAGTTAAGGGTTTTTTTTTTGTTTTATTTTTTATTTTTTATTTAACCTTAAATTTATTCAACGGATAATGTTATGTTGTCATGATATATAAGTAAAGTTGTCATGATATATAAGTAAAGACAATTATCTTAATGGATATGAGGTCTTTTGGGTTGGGTGGAACAAAACACAACCATGAGGGTTTTTATGCTCAAAGTGGACAATATCATACAATTGATACCAGAGCCATGATCTAAACACAGTTGTGTGTCGAAGAAATCTTTAGGGTCCTAATAAAAAAATTTAGTGAGTCTTAGTCCTGCTCTATTTGGGTGTCCTACAAGCCTTGATAAGAGCATAAATAAATTCTCATTGTCAATCGATGTGATTCGTGCTCGTGCTCTATCGATTGTTGCCTTCAGATGATAAGAGCAAGCTCTCGTTTTAAATTGGGATTGTGCAGATGAATAATTGTTCGAGGGAAGACTCAAGTGTGATACTTTGTCCGACGAAAGGATTGTTAGGTGCAAAGTGCAAACAAAGTTACACATTTGCTAGGAAAGTGAGAGGTCCATGATATATAAACGAGGACAATTATCTTTATTGATATGCGACTTTTTGGGTGGAACCAAAAGCAAAGTCATGAAGTTGACAATATTATATCGTTGTAGAGATATGTGAAGGTTTTAGTGTCCTTACCAATGTTAGCATTTCATTAATAGTATCAACAACTAATAACAAATTGAATAAATGTTATCAAAACTTTTTGACATTACTGAGGTATAAAGTGTGTTTAGGAGTTTTTTTTATAGCAATAGTCCTTTAGCATGAGTACTTTCGTGAAAAAGAACTGCTTCACAACATTATCACTTTGTTGTTAGATTCTATATTATTGTATTACTTGGAATGGAAATATGATAATTTTGAATGAAAAGTACTTTTAGCTAAGTCCAAAACACTCTTATATATGTGTGTGGAGTGTAGGAGTTAAATTTATATAGAATAGAATTGTTATTTAATTGTGAAAATGTATAGGATAAAGTGAAGGAGAGAATAAAATCGGGCGTGGTGATGATAAGATCTGGGCAGCAATCTTGAGACAAGATGGGCGTAGGAAGGGGATGATAGGGCAGTGTCCTCGACGGTGGGAAAGGCAAAGGGAAGGGTAAGAGGAAGGGAACTAAGCGAAGGGAATCTCACTTAATTAATCACACACTATTTGTATTTGTTTATATATCTTTTAGTTCATTGCAGATGATGGAATCGAATATCCGGCTGAAAAGAAAGAGTACATATTTACCTCTGAATTGTGATTATTTTGGTATTTGGTATTTGGTATTTGGCATTTGGTATCCCAAATGAAATGGAAAACTGCATTTGGAGCCATCCCCATCCCCGTGATTCAATCATGGCTTCTGTCAGTGACTACAGCACATCTCTCTTCTCTCTTCTGTGCTGTGCTTTGTGCATCAGACAAAACCGAACCGAATTCCAACAATAGAGTCTAAAAAGAAAAAAAGAAAAAAAAAAACCATTCCTTTCCTCTTTCCATGATTATTTTGAAACTGCTGAATTCAATGCGAGTCGTTGGGGGGTAGATTTCAAGCCATTAAAATTCTCAGAAAGAAAAAGAGAAAATGGGAAGATGGGGGATGTTGGTTGCTTTCATTAATGCAGGGCGTACAGACACACACTTATACATATTGGTGGGACTTTTGTTTTTTTTCTCAAAATTGCTTCCTTCTTCCTTTTCATTGGTATAACTGTAAGGTTTTTCCATTTAACTATTGCTTCTGATGACTGCGACCTTTCACTCGACAAAATGGACCATTTTTCCCCCCTCCCGCCCTTCTCTTTTACTGTGCCTCCTCTCTTTCTCTCTCTTTCTTTAACCAACTATCCCCCACTGTAACTTTGAATTGTTGACCTTGCTATTTCATGGAGAGGGAAAGAGACTGCCTCACCCCTCTTCAATTCTTCCCAGACTTCCCACTTTTTCCTTCTTTTTTTTACCCTTCACTCCCAAGTTTTCTTTTCTTTTTTACTTTCTCAATTTGAGTCCTCTTCAAAGCCCTATTGGACAGTAATGAATTTTATTAAATGGTAAATTTGTCATGATTCATAGGTGGAACTGCAACATTGTTCTTTTTTGGAGACCGGTAGTTAAAAGGGTTTTCACTTTTGTAACTGGATGAAACTCTTTTTATGGGGGCTAGATTTTGTCATTGGGTATTTGTTTCTTGTAAGATAGGGTTATTGCTGTTGGTTTAGTTGTTTGTTTGGTTGCTGTTTTAGAGTGATTTTAAAATGATTTAAATCAATGTTGTCATGTTGAAAATCACACGCAAACATGTCCCAAGTTATATTGGGATTAGTTTGTTAAGTTATTTGTTAGTATATATTTTTTTGAACTTAATAGTTAGTGTAGACTTGGCAAAACTTTGTGATTTGTAGATTGTAAGTATACTAAACAATAGGAAAATGTTAAAAGTATTTTTAATTAGTGTTTTAAACATGGTGAGAAATGGAGTTTTAATTTGAGAAAATGATTTAAGTTGATAGCTGAAATGGAATCACCCAAGTGGATGCAGAACTGACTTGGCTTTCATATTCCCCTTTTGTTGTATGTGAAAACACAAGAAGTCAGAAGGGGGAATTGTAGTTTTTGAAAATGCATTGTGAAACGGACCTAAGATGATGCCACGCAGCTCATAGCTACAAGTGGGACCCATTCAACAGCGACTTGCCTTCCTAATTCCCATTTCCCACTTTTTCTTTCCTCTTTTTCTCTCCTCTTTTTCTTTAATCTATTTAACAATCATTTTCTCATTGACAAATTCTTATTTCTCATAAAATATATATCATCTATGATCTATCTGTGTGTGCTTCCAAAGACTCTTGTCTTATTATTAGTGACCTAAGATATTATCAATAGATCAATATTTAGTTTGATATCCACATTAAAAATCAACTATTGTTATTGATAAAATATATAAAATTATATATCAATAATGTATATCAATTAATATGAATATGAATATTAGTAGTTTTTTTTTTTTTTTTTTTTTACAACATGAACATGGGGTGGGGATTGAACCTAAGACTTCATGATCACTAGGCAATACATTATGTCATTGAGCTATGCTCTTGTTGGCAATACTTATGAATATTAGTAGTCACGTGTAAAATAGTTTTTTTTTTTTTTTCTTTTTTTCTTTTATGGTGTTTATAAATTTTAGAAATATTTGTCGAGATTCACATTATATCAATATTTGCGTATAATTCAAATCTGGTTGTTCACATGATATTTAAGACTTTGGTGTTTTTTTTTTTTTTTTTTTTGGCATGAACGTTTTTTTTTTTTTATTGACCATATTTTCAATTTTTAATTATTTGTTTAATATTTTTACACCTTTGAATGTTGAAAATCCTTCTAGATTTTGACTAAAGATGTTGATTAAGTATATCATCATTAATTGTTTTTAGTAAGTCATTGATCCAATTTGAATGGAATATTTGGTTGGAGCTATTGCAAATAAAGCAATGCGTCCTTTGGCACGTTGGTTCTTCCCAATAGTCAGAAATTTGTGCAATTTATGTTGACATGTATTAGATGATCTCTTTACAAGTATCTTATTAATCTTTGTTTGTCAATGATCTTGAAATTTAACAACAAAAATAGAGAAGCTTTAAGGAACATTTGATTTACTGAATTTGAACATTTTGAATTTAAGTTTATAATATGGTAATGTGTGGAAAAGTGTGAACTTGGGAGGCTAAATTTCAAAAGCTTGAAATTCCAAAGTTTGTTATTAGTCTATATTTCTAAATAGCCAATGAAATACTTAGTTTCAAAAGGATCCATATGGTGCTTTGCTCTCAAATTTTGGGTTTGCACAAGTTGTGTAGCCACCAATGTCGCCTCCTTGGTAATGCAATAGGGCTTTCACCTCGGATCTTTGGCTCTTTTCTTCACGTGAAATGTGCTATCAATCATAATCTTTATTTTATTCCTCAAATTGTAATTTGTATAAAAGTAGCTCACCAAATGTGCAATCAATCATAATCTCCAATAGTATTTGAACTTGTGAGATTAGCAAGTTCTATAGTTTTTTTTAGTGTATTTTAAAGATGATTTTGAGCTGTTGTAAAACTAGTGTATAATATTTGTTTTATTCCTGAAGTAAATAATGTCAACCACCAATATGAAAAGTTGCATGCTCTCTCCAATGAAAACCCTAGGGGGGATGGGTTGTGTAAAAAGTGGTTCTTTTTGGTATGCACAAGTAAAAGTAAATAACTTTATAGAGATACGGCATTGAGTTTGGTGTGTGAAGTTAATAATTTCTTTCGACACGGCCGTTGAAAACTATTTCTCAGGCGCGGAGGCATATGACCTACAATCCAATGCCATCATTTTTCTTCTTTTTCCATTCCCACTAAATTTAAGGGTTTTCTTTTTACAAACATTTTTTTTTTCCTTTCTGTTTTTGGTCTTCATATTGTTTTTCCTTTTAATAAATTCAATTTAATGCTTTTCTTTTTTGGATTGATATTTCTATTCATATTGAAACATCATTTACAAATTTTCAATTTTTAAAAGAAGAAAGAATTATGAGTGAAGATAAACTCGATATATATATATACATCTTAAACATTGTGATTTAATGGTTAAATTATTAGAGCTTAGTTCTTGAACTTTAGTTTGCGTTTAATAAGTCTCTTTTAACTTAAAATGTCTAATAGACTACTTATCTTTTAATTTTGTGTGTATCTAGACTAAAAAAATCTCTTAATTTTTAATAGACTTTTGTTAAAGTTTAAAAATCTATTAGACACAAACCTAAAAGTTTAGAGACTTTAAATTTATAATGTAACCTTATTTAAATATGTTTTCATTAATCTTAAACAAAAATCTAATGAGAATTTCAATTTGATATATATAGGTTTGGGAATAGAAATGCTCGTACTTGTTTAATTAACTTATTAATTTATTGATTTATCATTATAATTATATCATATATATTTTTTTTTAATTTAACAAATAGTGGGGTGATGATTCAAACCTCTAAGCTAACTGATTTGTTTCGTTAACTAGTTAACTATGTTTAAATTGATTAGTAAAAGTATATTTTTTTGTTGGACAATATAAGGTGGATGATTCGAACGTTCATCTATTAGTCGAGCATACAAACTCGTCGCTTATAAAAATGAAACTTGTGACAATAGATGAAATGAAAAGAGTTGGTAGTTGGAACTTGGGTAGTGGCCTTAATAATTTTGTTGAGCAATTTGGGGTTTAATGAAAGAGAGAGATTTAGAAAACTAGGAATGGAGAAAGAAAAGACAGATTGATGGAGGAGTGTTGGTTTTGTTCATTCATCAGAGAGAGAGAGAGAGAAACCCTCATCATTATTTCTTTGATCCCATTATTCTCAATTTGCACCCCAAAGCCACCAATCATCCTTTTCCCATTAACCCCTTCTTCCTTCTCTATTATTATTATTATTATTATTTTTTAAAAAAATATAAAAAACCCTATTCTCTCTCTCTCTCTGATCCCTCATGCATTTCTGTCATATTAATTAATAACTCTTTTTTTTTTTGCTCTCTCTCTCCCTTAATTACTGTATATTCACTTCTTTTCCCATCATAAATAGAAACCCCATCTGCTTCCCTTTGCCCTATAATCACTTCTTCATTTCCATTTCTCTCTCTCTTTGCTTTCTCTCTTTTGGGGTTTGGGAGATCCTTATTTTGAGGTGTAGAGGGCAAAATGAAAACCTAATTTTCATGTGGGGTTTGTTTAGCAAAGAAATTTTCCCACAGAGTTTATTGGCATTCTGTCCACCTCCCCTAATTTCAAGCTTTGATTCTATTTTTTTTTTCTATATATATATATTGGGGAGAGGGAGGTGGGCATACTGCCAACTGAGCTCTGTTGGATTCTCTTTGTAAGAGCCCTCATGATGCTTCTCTCTTTCATCATTTCCATTTCTTTTTTTCTTTGAGAAATAAGTTCAAATGTAATAAACCCATCATTATTATTTGTTTATTATTCTCTTTTTTTATCTGAAGATTTTTCATCATTCTGTTTTTTTTTTCCCACAGCCCACGATCATGAGGGTTTCTTCTTTCTCAGGTTTGATTTCATCGCCACTTTTTTATTATAAGAAATTCAGATCGCGATTTAGGGTTTGTTTTTTTTTAAGGGGAAAAAGAAACCCAAAAAGTTTCAATCAAGGCTTTTTAGGTTTGAAGAAACATTTGGGTCAAATCCCTAATCTCGAAATCTCGAAATCTCAGATCTCAAAACTCTATTTCTTTTATGAAAATGAAGTTATGTGAAGTGAGATGAAAAAACATGCAGTTCTAATCGATAAAAAGAAAATGATTGAAATGATTCACTTTTTAACCTTTTGAGCTTGTGGGTTTTGCGATCGAGAATGATTTGTTATTATAAGGCCAACAAAAAATAGTGAAGATTTTTCAGATCATCATCATCAGTAGTGTGTTTGTGTGTGTGTGTTCATGGCCTTCATGCATGCTTTGTCTTCTGTCCCCCATTTTTAATTTTACTTTCAATTTTTCAATGTTGCTTTAATTATTATCATTATTGTGTTTGGTTAATTAAATCGCTTGTTTTTTGTTTTGAAAAATGTATCTGATTTTATTTTTTGCCCAATTTCCCAAGCCTTGAATACTTCGCAGTTCTCACCATTGTCCACTGACAAAAGAGTTCAAGCTTTTTTTATGCAAGCCAAAGATGCTTCCATTATTACCTTCTCCTCACGGCGGCGCGTGCGTTTTCCAGCCAGCGTTCCGCGGCAGCGCTCGAGAGGCGAACGGGAATGCGTTTTGAAGCTGGTGTTTATTTCTTTATTTCTTTATTTATTTGTTTTAGTGGGTTTTTGGTATTGGCATTTGTGCCTATGAAGATTTGATATGATCTTCTTCAAGCTTTGGAGCAGCTAGGGTTTGGCGTTATAATTCTCTGCCTATGACAGTCGTAGCGTAGGGAATGTATTCTAAGTACAATTTCAATTTAATCATTTTATTAATTTACTTTTATTTTTTTAAATATAAATTAGGGTAAATTACTGTTAGTCATAATGGTTTTTTACTTTTTATTTTTTAGTTTCATTGAAATTAGTTTATATAATTGTTAAACGGTATACAATGCAATACTCACATATTCAAAAATCAATTTAGCTATGTGATTTTATTTAATGGCTTCCAGCATTTCTGACCTAATCCAAAGTTTATAACGATTTTCCATTGCCAAAAAAAAAATTGATAACCATGTTATATGCAATAGACTAGATAGTGTTGGCTATGAATTGTACTAAATTATTGTATCAAATAAATTGTTTTTAGCCAAATCGAGCATAATTCAATTGACATAAGGTTGTGTCCATGACTACTTTATGGTTCAACCCTCGCATTAATTAAAATATTGTTGCAAAAAAATAAATAAATTATCTTTTATCTTTTTTATTATAAAATAATTTTAACTTTTAAAAAAAAAATATTTGGTAAAATTGATTATAAATTTATTTATATAAAAGTATTTTTTTTTTCACTTAATAGTACTTTGTCAATTTAGTTTTTTTCTAATGGTTTTTCTAATTAACTACTTATCTTCAGACTTAGCTTTCCTAGTTGTCTAAAAAAAAAATAGCTTTCCTAAATATTAGTTGGGATTTTAAACTAACTATTTATTTTTAACTTAGCTTTCCTAGAAATTAGCTTAGTTTTCAAACTAACTATTTATATTTCCATATTTCTAACTAATTAGTTATCTTCAATTCAGCTTTCCTAAAAGCATGTGGAATTTCTAACTAACATATATCCTCCATATGTGCATGTTGTTAGACATGATTTATCTTCAATTCTCATTTTTTTATGTTATTTTAATTGAATTGAATTGAATATTTTCTTACTTTTTTTTACTTAAATTGGAACAACAATTTTTTTCTATCTAATTTTCTTTATAGTAATTCTCTTTCTTATCAAAATATAGAAATATGTAAACTAAACTTTGTAATTTTTGTTTTCCAAGGTATTTTAATTAATGCGAGAATTTAACTTATTTAATTTAATCTCTTATAAAAACTTTGAAATTAAATATTCACATAACATTATACATTATCGAAATATAATGCATATATTTGTGATTATATTTAGATGTAGAAATATATTATTAATTTATCAAACTTTTAACCTATTTTTTCATCTTTAAAGTTAAGTTTTTTTCCTTTAAAAAAAAATTGAGATTTTTACCTCACAGTTTTTTTTTAAAGCACAATTATTTTATTTTAGATGCTAGTATATAATTTCAAACTAAGTCAATCAAAATGAGGATGGATTGAAATGAGTAATTTATCCCAAAGTTTTAGAAGGTTTTGTGAAATTTATGATTCAAGCAATGAAATTGCCAAATTAATCATCCATTTTAGGATTTTTGTAATATCTTTAAAATCAAATTAGTTTTTATTTACAAAATCAATATAATTTAAAAATTGAGGGTATGAGGAATAGAAGCAAAGGGATTCTATAATAAAGAAATAGAATGAAGATGGAAAGTAGGCCTTTTTGTAAGATTGTCAGGAATAAGAAGGGCTTCTCAATTCTCAATGTAACTTTATTTTGATTTCATCCTTAGTTGGCATTTTGACTTTCATTAAATTTGAAATCCTTTTAGTAGTATCTATATTTGTAATTTCTTTTTCATTAATAGGAATATTGATAGGTAATAATGTTAAATTTAAGTTGGTACCGGAAATAAACTTCAAATTAATCATAATAATAAATAGATTTAAGTCATTATTTTTTTTTTAAATATAATTGGAGTATGAGCATTTGAAACTCTGATTTAAATAAAAAGAGTAGTAGTCAATTAATATTCAACTAAGGAGGATTGCAGCTTTATAATCTGACATTTCTTCAATATATTCTCCTTTCAAAAATTAACACTGAGCTATGTTGATGCTTTGCGTATGGCAAAAGGTAATTTTTTGAAACTTTGGATAGGAAAATTGAAATGGTAAAAAATTCATCACGACCCAATTAACAAAATATTTTAATTTCAATAAATAAAATCTCACCTGTTGTAAAGATAAACCAAAGATTTTTATTTTTAGAAAATTATTCATAAAAGCATTTGGTATGATATTAAATTTTCATCGACATGAGGGGTGAATAGATTACGGTAGAAATTCAATGAAATATTAAAAAAACAACAAAATGTAAGATAACGTGAATTAATATTCTAATAAATATATTTTAATTCATTTAAGAATGCAAAATGTTAATTTATTAATTTAAATATATTTTTTAAAAAAATATTTTAATTTTTTTTATAGAAATATTCATCGACATTTTATCGATATTTTCTTGTACAAAATATCAATTTATGGTAAAATAATTAAAAATATAGTACTTTTAAATTTTATATCACTGAGAATTGATATTGGTTAGGTATTTTGAATCTGATTTTTTAAAATCTTATTGGTTAGTTTGTTTTTTCATTATATTCCTGAGTATGTGGGTCAGCTAAACTAATTTCACGGAACAACCGTTTAATCCTAAGCTTGAGCATCATGAATTAAACTCATTCCCTCTAACATTCGGTTATTCTCAAGCCTTTTATTGACTATTCATCTTTTTCAGTTACATGATAACCTAACTAAAAAATTATGAGTTGAATTCAGAACTGTGAATAGTTTCTGTACTTGAAACTTTCTGAACTATTTTATTTTGAGATTCTTTGTTGTGAGAGGTGAATGTTTAGTATAGGACTAGCATTTGACTAGTGCTTATGCTGTTACACTCTTACTTTGGTAACCAGAAAAAGGCAAACTTATGAGTTATGAGACATTGGATGGATGCCTTTTACCCTCTACAATTGGATCTTCATTTTTCTTGCCTTTTACCTCTTCGGGATTTCAACCCTAATCTACCCTGCGTTTGGAATTCTTTTTTTTAAATTGACTGATCCAATATTTGAATTTTATGTTTAATCAGAATTTAAATTTTCAATTTTTCATATTTACCAAGTATTATTATATAAATAAAATTACTCTATATCTCAATAATCCATTGTCGTCCAGCGGTTAGGATATCTGGCTTTCACCCAGGAGACCCGGGTTCGATTCCCGGCAATGGAATATTTTTGTTTTACGAAAAAATCTATTCAACCCAATTGGTTTCCTATTAGCTTTCCCACTCATCCAAATTCTACATCCTAATTTTTCAAATCGGTTAGCTCAATGGGCCATGGAGTTGACTAGACACGAGGATAGCAATTTACATGGTATCTCTTTTCCATTTTGTTTTATAATTTTTATGAATTTTGGTTGATTTGATGAACTATGAAATTTTCTTTTGAACTGATATATGATTCTTACCTTTAGATTATGGCAATACAATAGAGGGCTTGGACCTGTGTCCATTAGGGCCACCTGAACATCAATCCTTCAATGCTTCCTTGCTCACCTTTTGTGAGTAATAAACATGTCTACTTCGCCAAAGCAAGCATGGCTCAGCGGCATATGTATGTGTTGACGACCAAGAAGTCTGTGGTTCGAATCCCTCCACCCCCAATGTACTCAAAAAAAAAAACATGTCAACTTCATGAGTATTTTATCTTTTGAAAATTCTCAACTACTTCCTTCACAATAATTCTTTTTCAGCTGATAATTATGGATTAAATATTATTTTGCGCCAGTTTTCAGCTTTGTGATTAAAAATAAATAAATCAAATGATAGAACTCTAAATGAAGAAGAGGCCAAGTTTGTGGCTTCTTAAGGATGCAAACACCTCATTCCACAAGGTCAACGAATACTATTTTGTGCTTCGTGGAGCCACATGTGAAAAAATGTAATTCATTAAAGAGTCACATACCATTTATTCCAACATTATCATGTCGTTAACTTAAAAATAGTTGAATAATTTTTTTTTTTTTTTTTTTTTTTTTTTTTTTTTTTTTTTTTTTTTTTAATTCAACTCGAAAGGAGGGATTCGAACCTCAAACTTCATGGTCGATGACATATCTTTATAACAATTGAATTATGTTCTGTCTCACAAAAGTTCAACGAGCTAAACCATATATCATCAACATAGAAATAAAAAATTAATAATAATGATGAATGAATGAAACTGTCATGTCCAATTGAAAATTGGACAGAAAATCATATAAAAGATGCCTATCTTGTTTAATGTGTGCATACTATATTTGCCGCTCATCCATTACTCTTGCAAATGTTGTGATCTTTTCTAACAAAGAGGAGGATTTTTTGTTTTTGAGAAAATTAGCTAGAAATGACTTTTGCTCTATATTAGCTTCAGTTTGTTCATCATTTTCAAATCTATCTATGGAATTTTGTAAGAATATGAATTTAATAATTACATTGATTATAATCGTTAAAGTCTAAATTTTTGGATTAAGTAATGGTTATTCAACATTAATACATCAATTTCAGCACTCTAAGATGACTTTCAAAATGCTTAATACATCAAATCTGCGGTATTATATATATATATATATATATATATATTTTTTTTTTTTTAATTTTTTTTTACAACATATCGAAAGAATTAAACTTGTATGTCCATCGAACTATGTTGATGGTTCAGTCCCAAACCTATTTACTATATCCATGGTCTTATCAATATAATTGCCAAATGATCTAGAAAAATCCTATAACATGTATTTATCTTCATATAATTGGATCTTGAGCAAAACTAACAAATGGGCTTGACAATAAAAGCCCAAACATGAATATGCAATGGCCGAATAATCCCAAGAAAGACCAGAACCAAATATTGAGGAATTGTGACAAATCACTAGTTTTTTTTTTTGACAACTCAAATGACTTGTTTTTTTTTTTTTTGAAATGGCTATAATGAACTAAAAATCCAGAGTATATTGATAAATGTCTACAGATTTTTTAGGAAGGAGAGTTAGATACTTTTTTTTTTGTACCATTTATACCCCTAGGTGTATACCCAGATTCACAAGGCAGCCCCTCAACTAGGTTTTTTTTCTTTTCATATACCGAGTATATACGAATATTAACCCTTAGGGGGTGTTTGGGGGAGTGAGTTGGGTAGGGTTGGGTGGGTTATTATAACCCACCCCATGTTTGGGGCACCGATTTAGGAAGAGGGCGTTTGGGGTTATTATAACCCCCGAGTGCTACAGTAACACTGTAGCACTCTGTACTTTTTTTTTTTTTTTTTTTTCAATTTTTTCACTCAATTTGTCGATTTTTTCTCTATTTGTTTTTTTTTTCACCTAATTTGGCAATTTTTCCTCTATTTATTTTTTTAACTTTTAAAAAATTAATATGTAATATACATTTAATTATACAAATACAACAAAAAGTGGTAGAAAAAAATAAACTAACATAAACACATATTTCAAACTCCATGTTAAAGAAAATTGTATTACTTCTCTCTCCACCGAACCTCATGTTATCGATTATTTGTGATTTCCTAAATAATATTTATTTTTTAAAATTTTAAAAAATTAATATCGTAATATACATTTAACTATACAAATACAACAAAAAGTTGTAGAAAAAAAAATAAACTAACATAAACACATATTTCAAATTACTCCATGTTAAAAAAAAAAAATTATTTTAAACCCACACTATACAACTCTGCACTCCAAACACAGACTTACTAAACCCACACTATACAACTCTGCACCCCAAACACAGACTTACTAAACCCCCAGACTATTATAACCCACCAACTATAATAACCCACCGACTATAATAACCCACCCTGCGCCCCAAACGCCCCCTTAGCAACATTAAATAAAAAGCTCAACCATCTACAACTAAATTTGTCTCCCATTCTCCTGGATTTATAGATTTTTAAATTGATTGTGTTCTTCTTCATTTTTTAATCCATCAATCTTTAAATACGTTGAATTTTGTTTCAAATCGAAGATCAGTGGTTTGGGTGTTCGTCCAAAGAAAGTAAAATTGATATTCAAACACTAATTTCCAGGATAAAAAAGAAAAAATGTGTACATTGAGGTAATCGGTTTCTTTGTTACTTTTATTTTTGCATCTCTTTTCTTCTTAATATGCTTTATTTTATATAGATATTTGTTTTGTCTTGAAGATTCTATTAAAATAAAGTATGTTTAGCTTTTTTTTTTTCAAAATTAAATCTATTTAGTCATTTTTCAAGTTAGAGTTTTTAAAATTAGCTATTCCTCTTGTTAATACAAAAATATTTCAAATATCATCACTCGAAGTGGACCATAGAGCAAAACTAACAAATGAACTTTGACAATAAAAGCCTAAACATAAAAACCTTCAACGTTCCTAACAAAGCCACAACCAGCAAAAAAAAAAAAAAAAAAAAAAAGAAAAAAAAAAAAAAGTGAAAGGAGAGTCCATAGTTAGGTTGAGTTTGGTACAAATTGACTTGTTTGACAACCACCCAAAATTATTTATTTAAGAATGAATTTTTTCATTTTGAGTGAAACTTTATATTAACTTTTACAAAAAAATAAAAATAAAAAATAAAAATAATAATAATAATGGAAAAACCTACCCAATTTTCATAAGGTATTAAAATTACCAAAATACCTCTACACTACTCCTTTAAATTTTCTCCACTCACGATTGTTGCCGTCTCCGGCGATCGTCTTCGGTTACTGCTACCGATCTCCGACGAGCCACCGCCCACCACTCTCCGATGATCACCTCCAGCCACCGTCGTCGATCTCCGACGACCTCCGGTGACCACTTCCGGCTGATCATCAGCAACACCTCCGGTGAAACTTCGATCGATCTCCGACGACAAACCACTCCGACGAAACTCTATCCGGTCTCCGGCGACTCTTCCGACGACCACCACTCGGCCGATCTCCAACGACAACCGCCAAAAAAAACTCCGGCTGGTTTCCAGCGACACCTCCGACGACAACCACTCCGACGACCTCCGACAACTAACAACAACCACCACCACCTCTCTTGCCTCGTCACCGATCATCGACAATAGTAAACGTCAGTTATAATATTTAAAATATAAATTTAAATTTTTTAATTCATATTGTTTATTAATAATTGTCTTTTATAGTAATTTGACATGATAAGAAACAAGAGCAAACCAAACACACTAGATAAAAACATTTTTTAGAAAATGTAACCAATCATATTTCTACCTAGTGTTAGTGTTTAACCTTTATAGAAAAAAATGTCTAAAAGATATGATTATTTTAAAAATATTTTTTTTAGTAGTCAATCTAAACTAACTGTAAATATCAGCTTCAAAGTGGAATCCATTTTTCCACTCGTATTTCTACGGAGTGTTAGTGCAAAGTCTCTAGTCACAAGTTCAACGTAAGTCCGTAGTCAATATGTTGAAATGAGGCATAAAATTGACTTGCAAAAAAATATTCATATTTATATGCCCAACATTCTATAATAGTTAAGTCAATGTTTAGACTCAAATGATGTCCACTTTAGTTAGACTTGTACTGCGTACTTTGTTAGTACAATAAATCCTTATGTTTATAAAGTTCATAGTAGTTTCGTAGCAAGTTTGTACGGTATTTGATAAAAGTATTCGTTCATGTTTTTACTGGTTCACATCTTTTTAATGAAAAACATAAACGGGTTGGGAATGCATTCTCCATTATTACCGTGTTTTTTAATTAAATAATTTTTTTTTAAAAAAGAATTATATTTCAATTGCTAATTTCTAATAAAAAAAAGTTAATTTAATGGAAGTTTTTAAAGACTTTTTTTTGAATTGACTAAAAAAACAAATTAATATTTCATAAAAGTTTAAATTTAAGATATATATATATATATACCGGGCCGAGACAGGGAACGGAGCGGGAATGGGGTTGGAAATGCATTCTCCATCACCCCCTCGTTTAGCTCACGAGAATTTGTTTCCCCATTCCGTCCCGGTAGAAAAAGCGAATATTTGTAAATGTGACAAAAGAGATATCTGTTAATCTACACAATTAAAACTATTATATGGAGTAAATTTATAATCTAACATATAATTAAATTAGTTTTAGTATAAGTTTTATAATTTCTTGAAGGTAGCTAAGTTTGTGCAATATTTGATCCTGAAACGAAAAGAATTGTGGATATTCCAAAAGGGAGGGTCTGTATCATCGGCGAAAAGTACGTAGTGAGTCTATCTAGGAAGGGAAACCAAAGTTTGTGTCGACATAGATGTTGCCATCATGCTCTCATTTCAATTTCATTTCGCCTTTCGTTCTTCTTATAATATCCCGTTATCTTTCTCCCCTCTCTTCGCGCCTCGCCTTCAACGTCTTCGTCTTCGTCTTCCTCTTCCTCTCTCTGCATTCTCCTCTCTTCAACCTCCTCCTCCTCCCTTTTCTTCATCCTCTCGCCGTAGCATGGGATCTCTCTCTGCCCTAGCCGATCCATTGCACTACCCTACTGCTCGCAGAGATCACTCTGTTGTCGAGGATTATCACGGCGTCCAGATCGCCGACCCTTACCGATGGTAATCTCGCTCCAATTTACGCTTCATTTGCTCTTTCTGCTTTGAATTGTTGTTTTCTAGTCAATGAATGTCTGTGGTCTTTGTGAGTAATTTTGTTAGTCACATGGAGTCTTCGCTGTTTCATCGGTCTTCTTTTCACGACGGATGTTATGAACTTGCGTTTCTAAGGTTGCAATAGCTATTGGACTTCGGATTAGATTATATATTCTTCTGTCTTTCTGTTTCTTGTTCATACTTCTCGCTTTTGGAGATGCTGATTGCATTGAGAGTTGATACTTGTTCGTAGGCTTGAAGATCCTGATGCTGATGAAGTCAAGGAGTTCGTGGACAAACAGGTGAAATTGACGGAATCGGTGCTTCAGAAGTGTGATACAAGAGAAAAGCTCCGCGCGAAGATCACTGAACTCTTTGATCATCCGCGATATGAACCGCCTTTTAAGCGAGGGAATAAGTACTTCTACTTTCACAATACTGGCCTTCAAGCGCAGAGCGTTCTCTATGTTCAGGTTCGTGGACTCCGCATTCAGATTCGTCATTTCGGTGTGCGATCTTTAGCTAGCTAATGCATGCATCATGTGTCTTCTTTTTCTTTCCTTTCTATACTGAATTTCAGGATAGTTTGGATGGAGAACCTGAGGTTTTGCTGGATCCTAATGCGCTAAGCGAAGACGGAACAGTCTCGTTGAGTTATCTTTCCGCCAGCAAGGATGCTAAACACTTGGCTTATGGCCTTAGCTCAAGCGGCAGCGATTGGGTGACAATTAAGGTCATGCGAATCGATGATAAGAAAACTGAACCGGATACGTTATCATGGGTGCGTAATTGTCGTATGTTTGTTTTTTACTCATTGTTTAGCACAATGAAGAAAGTAATGTGGTCTAATGATCTGATTTATGGCTATATGATGTTTCAGGTGAAGTTTTCAAGTATTAGTTGGACAGTTGATGGCAAAGGTTTTTTCTACAGCCGCTATCCTGCTCCCAAGTGAGTAACATGTAAAGTGCTACTTAGGTTTGTGGCAGGATTGTTCAATCAACGATCTTATGTTTGATTGAATTTATTACACTACGGATTCTTGTCAAAATTTATGAAACATGGATTAGTGATATAAATATTTGAATGTAGGAAATTAGTAAGACTGCCAATTTAGACTGAATGGAGACAATTTTTTTGATCACCTAGTTCAGAAGCTAGGCAGTTTAGTCTGCAGGGTTGATTTGAACTTTTTTTTCCTTCTCTTTTAATTTTATTACTGATAATGAATTATAAATTTTGGTTTTCTTGTTGGTACTGTAGAGAAGTAGGAACTTTAGATGCTGGCACTGAGACGAATGCAAATCTTTATCATGAATTATACTACCATTTCTTGGGAAGCGATCAATCCGAGGATGTTTTATGTTGGAGAGATCAAGACCATCCTAAATACCTCTTTTCAGGCATTGTTACTGATGATGGAAAGGTGATAATCCCCTGTTTCGTGTCTTATTACTGTTATAAATTATAATCATTTTATTAATTATTGGTTTCATGCCTTCTGCACTGCTGCCTTAATTATGGCCCTGTTGTTCATGTCAAGCTCTCCCCATTATTTACTTGGCTTTTGTGAAAAAAATGCAAGTGTTTCTTTGATTGTTCCCCCAAATCTCGAACAACTTAAGTTGGCTCCTGTTATAGGCTTCAACAGTAAACTATAAGAGTGATAATGCTATAGCATAATGTTTTATACACTATAAGTGACCACTCCGTAGTATGCCCTTGTGTTCTTTAACTTTTTTCCCCAATGGAAGTTCGGTTTTTCATCCAAAAAAATGGTGACCACTCTGTGTGACATGTGTCATCTTAATCTACCTAGCTTGAAATATATTTCATCCAAAAAAAAAGTGACCACTCTGTGAAACGTGTCATCTTAATCTACTTAGCTTGAAATATATTTACTTTCGTGTTATATCTCACTGTCATCCTTACAGAGTTACAGTTTAAATGATCAATGTAAAGGTTGAACACAACTCTTTTGCCAGTAGCCATATTAGGTATAAAATGTGATTGAATTGCGTCATAATGAATCATAGAAGATTCAATGAGATGCTAAGGGTTAAAGAACTTATAATAGTGTTGTTTTTGTTATGCAAGATTTATCCTATAGAGGATTGTCTTAAACTCTACAGTATTGACATATGTTTGTCAATGCTTCAATTCAAATTTACCCTCAAGTGGTTTTTAGCATGCAAGCTTGTGTTCAATAAAAATATTTCCCTCTATATTTCCATTCTGATTGATTGTTATCCAGTTGTATTTACATCTTTACTAACAGCAACACCATTTTAATTTCCAGTATGTCCTTATGACAATTGATGAGGGTTGTGATCCAGTCAACAAACTTTACTATTGTAACATATCGGCACTTCCTAATGGACTTGAAGGCTTTAGGGCGAAAAATGATCTGCTTCCTTTTACCAAGCTTATTGACGACTTTGATGCTCAGTATCATGCCATTGCAAACGATGACACATTGTTCACCTTTATAACAAATAAAAATGCTCCAAAATATAAGCTTGTAAGAGTTGATCTGAAGGATCCTACAGTATGGACAGAATTACTTCCAGAATCCGAAAAGGATGTGCTAGAATCTGCGTGTGCTGTTAATGGTGATCAAATGATAGTTAGCTACTTGAGTGACGTTAAATATGTTCTGCAGATTAGGGACTTGAAGTCAGGTTCCTTGTTGCATCAACTACCCATTGATATTGGTTCGGTTTCTGGAATTTCTGCTAGGCGTGAAGATAGTCTAATTTTCATAGGGTTTACTAGCTTTCTTACACCTGGAATTATTTATCAGTGTAATTTGGAGAATGGGACTCCAGATATGAAGATATTCCGTGAAATAGTTGTTCCTGGATTTGAGCGTTCAGAATTCCACGTTGACCAGGTAAGAGTACTTTATATGTTGAAAATTTAGTCCAATTTTTCTTCCTGAGTTATCATTGTCAATTGTGCATGTTTATCTTAGCTGTTTGGCTATTTGTTTCTTTAGTCAATTGAGTCCAACCATTGCATTGTTTCGTGTAGATTCCAGAATTAGTATTTTTCTTTTCATCTTTTCTTCTGGGACTCCAGGGTTTGGGTCTCTCTGTCAGCACCAAGAAATATGCATCATCTCATATGGATAGTTTTCTCTTCAAGATCGTTTACCGTTCTTCATATGTCTAGGTTTTTGTACGTAGCAAGGATGGCACAAATATACCAATGTTCATTGTGGCCCGAAATAATATTGTGTTGGATGGATCGCACCCTTGCTTGCTATATGGGTATGGTGGATTTAACATTAACCTGACACCATACTTCAGTGTGAGTCGTACAGTACTTGCAAGGAATTTAGGTGCTGTTTTCTGCATAGCTAATATTCGTGGTGGTGGAGAATATGGGGAGGAATGGCACAAAGCAGGTTCTCTTGCAAAGAAGCAGAATTGCTTTGATGACTTCATTTCTTCTGCTGAATATCTTATTTCTGCTGGTTATACCCAGCCCAGTAAGTTATGCATTGAAGGCGGAAGCAATGGAGGGCTTCTCGTCGGAGCTTGTATTAATCAGGTATGAAATGCGGTTTCTATATTATTTTACGCATTCCCATATCTATAATTGAACCAAGTTTTCATTATGCCTTCCTGTGGCAGAGACCTGATCTTTTTGGTTGCGCTTTGGCTCATGTTGGTGTAATGGACATGCTGCGATTCCATAAGTTTACCATAGGTTGGTTCACATCCTATATCAACATTGATTTTTATTCACGAGTTGCTTGTTTAATCAAGTAATTGTGTTTTAGGTCATGCCTGGACTTCTGATTATGGTTGTTCGGACAACGAGGAAGAATTCAAGTGGCTAATCAAGTGAGTGAAGTTTTATTCTTTGTATAGCTAAAAAACACGTGTTGAGTACCCGATATGTATCAGAATTATGAGTCTTCATTTACTCGCTTTTATGTTGAACCCTAACATGGATTGATTGCGCCTTCTGTTTACTAACCTGATTAATCAAAAGATTACAAAAAGGAAGATTGCACCTGCAGGCACTTAAGTTTCAATGCTTTGAGCTTGGTGTGGGGAAAGGCTCGAACTCTGCTTAAGCTCTTTATAAAGACTACTCTTATTGATTGGTCTTTTTATTTGCTGTTGGTTATAATTCTGTTACTGTTTCCAGGTATTCACCACTCCACAATGTCAAGAGGCCTTGGGAACAGCATACCGATCGACTTTTGCAGTACCCATCAACCATGCTACTAACTGCTGATCATGATGATCGTGTTGTGCCATTGCATTCGTTGAAGTTATTGGCGGTCAGTCTTTTTCTAACACGACGAAAATTTGCATTGTTTACTTTACTTTCATATTTATCAACATATTTTCTGGTTCATCTTTGCATCTTTGAAATTTTGAATGGTTTATTTTGCTCATTTTTACTTCATTTTTGTTCAAATTTGCTCTTTACTTTAATATATATATATATGGATATTTTCAGACAATGCAACATATTCTATGCACGAGTTTGGAGAAAAGCCCCCAAACCAATCCCATAATTGGTCGCATCGAATGTAAGGCTGGTCATGGAGCTGGTCGCCCTACACAGAAAATGGTAACTTTCACGCGTGTTTTAACCGTAGATAGTTAATTGAACTACTTACTATTGAACAATAATGGGTTTCAACTTCGTTTAATTTTACAGATAGATGAAGCATCTGACCGTTACGCGTTTATGGCCAAGATGTTGGAAGCAACATGGATCGATTAGATTATATTAGGATACGACAATCAGGAAAAAGTTGCATCTCAAAGTTATTTACTTACAAGAACTGTGGTGTAATAAACTATTTAGTTGTTTCCGCCCAGTCCTAGAAAAAAACAATAAATTTTCCATTATTCATATCCATTTGTGTATTAATCTTATACAATTTTCTTTTTACAGGCATTAAAGAATAATACCCTTTGTGACGATTGGCGACTAATAAATAGAAAAAATAAAACATAAACATCTTGGGGATTTAGAAATAAACAATTTACTTAAATAAGTTCTTCTATCATTTGAAATGTAAATTGATATATTTTATTTTATAAATTTACTCGTTATTTTTGCAATTATTCTCTTTTTTTTTTTTTTTTTTCCTCTGAAAACTTAAACAAATGCTCTTACTCAAAGCTGTTTGTTCTAAAGAAGAAAAAGAAGAAATAAATAAATCACAAACTATTCTGAAAGACCAACATTGCCATAACTTAATTTCGAATAAATGAAAAAAGTTTCGGTTCTTACAGAAAAAACTAATTTAAATTACCAAATTGAAGCACCAGGAAGACGCCATGCGAGAACTTGAGCACCAATTTTGAGTGATGAAACTAATTCGATCTCGAATCCAAGAGAATGAAAGGCAGAGTTAGAGCAGGAAGACACCTTTCATTCAGTGAGATGGCAGTCCATTTTTATATCTGTAACGTCAAGTTGCAGTATCTCTGCTCTGCAACTAAGCATAGATCCTATACTGTATAATACAAAACAAATCCAAAAATAAAATGCGAACACAAATTAGCCTTCTTACTAAATCAGCTTAAAAAAACAAATTCAAGTGTTCCTCATACCTGGGATGTGTGCGACCAAGATCACCATGGACAAATTCTTTAATGTATGTTCCAGCCTAGTTTACACAGAATCGTTAGTATTTAGAACTTTATTATATATCTGATTCAACCAAGCGTTTATCAAGGATTCCTCATTCATTGAGGTTAGTACACCAAGCATTTGTTCTCTTATATTATATAACGGGGCCTCTTCTCTTGTATAACAACACCATTGGTTTTCTCCAAAATCGGGTGTTAAATTATACATCTTCATAGACTTTATGCATCCTTAGTTAAGTATTAAAAAAAAAGTTTTTATGCACCTTGAAAAGTCATTCCAAACAAATACAAAGTCTAGTTACTTTCATCCTTTAGATTACGACTTTTAAGTAATTCCAATAAATAGGCTCAGGAAATTTAGCCCTAGGACTATTTATCCATTACAAACTATGGTACTCATTCAACGTTAGAAATATACCTGGGTACACAAATGCAGGAGATAATACTGCGAACTTTCAGCAACCTTCTCAATTTTCATCCTAAAATGAAGTAAGAGAACATCATTAGTAATCCTCAGTACAAGCATTAATGGATTATAGCATCACTATACAATTGGAAAGGCTCCAACCAGTGGATAATCTTTTCACGTTCTAATGGACTCCGTCGATGAAGCACTCTTATTGGTGTTCTCTGCAAAATTTTCTGCAACAATAAACAGATTTCCGCACAAGAAAAACTTTCATAAGCATATTTCCCTAAGAAAACACCTATAAGCATGCATTCAAAATATAGCTCCCTGATACTTAAAAATGTTATGCATTCAAAATGAGCTAAATAAGAGAATTAAGCTTGCTGAACTCCTCACCAAGTCTTTGAGTGATGATATTGACAATAAATCGTCATCCTCGAGTGGGCGAGATGTCCACACAAGTGCAGCATATTGCTTCTGCATGTTTAACAGAGTGACCAATACAGAATACAGCCTCATTATTCCACCATTAAGCACACGCCTCGCTCTATATAATTTGACAAAACTTCATAATTGTAATCAACAAAAAAAATTGTTCATTGAGAAAACCTGCTTCTCTGCTTCTCCTTCTTGCACAAAGGCCCAACCCTCGCTGCCTACAACTTTCAGATTTCGTATGCCAACCTGTAATTATAATGTGATTGATATGCAATTAACAGTAATTTAAATCAGTGGAAGAAGCAACACGATATGAACAGTATGTTACCAATTTATTTTCTGAGCTATTTATCTTTGATTCTATTTCATTTATAATCATCTCAGATGGGATAAGACGTGCATTCTGTATCTCAACCAGGAAAGGTCTACCCGAACCCAACATTCGAACCTGACAAGAAAATTGAAAATTAAGTAAACAGTAATTGAGCTTCCCGTTTGTCACTTAAAGTCAAATCAGATATTCAGTACATCGAGATCCTCTCTGCCAGCAGCATGGAATTTGTAACTATCCCCTCTACACAGGGGAAGAGTACAGTTGCCAAGAATCTCCTGCAGACACCCATGATACAGTCAATTTTTTCTTGCTCAATAAACAGTTATCTAATAGAACAACCAGTCACCAAAGAAACAATCACTACCTCGACAGATGCTTCTCCCATTCTCTCATCATCGATTACCCACCGTGTTTGACTCACATTTCTTGAATACTACAATAAAAGTTCATAATCCAGGGAGTTATGAGTCGGTGAAATACCCAACCAAGAAAGGAAAAGTGGTATGTAAAAATAAGTTACCTTAATGTATCTACCAACCAAGTATATTGGAGGCCTATAACAAAGTAGAGCCAAATGGCATGGTTCATTGATCTATATAGAATTGATTTTGGGGGAGAGAAAGAGAGTACCACCATTAGTAACCAGTTAAAATGTAACAAAAATCTGAATGTGAAAGAAGCCTCAAATTACTAAAAAAAGATTTTCAATATCTTGAAGGACATGAAGATCAAAGTTCATTCCATGAATGACCTAATCTTTTTAATCATTTATATACTATACAACAAACTTACCTCTTCTTTAGGAAACTCAACTTCAGCGATAGAATTGGCATCACAGTTTGAAATATCAGAGGGTTCATCATTGCCAGCTGCAACAGAATCAACACTGGGCTTTAACAGTCATCTCAGTTCACATGTCAAATTAATTATCAACGCTGGGTTTCTAAAAGTATAGGAACTGATCGCAACACCCCTTTAGGGTTTAGGACGTAGAAAAAACAAGAAGACCTCTAAGAGAAAAGAAGAGGGCATATGAACTGGTATTGGGTTCTCCTGTACAACTTTATGCTTTACATAAGACATGTTCTACTATAATAGTTACTTTGGAGGAAAATGTTCAAGTCCAAATAGCTAATGAAAGGAGACGAAAGTACTAATTTCTTCCACAAGTTGGAAGCTGAACAAAGAAAAGGCTTTCAATCTTTCAACTTTCATTTCTCAACCTCTACAGAAGAGTAGTGACAATTTGATAACAAAGATTCATTCAACTTACAAATTTTTCTCATTTTGCAGCCACCCTGGTTTCTTTTGAAGGAATTATCATTGCCGTTTGGAGCTTTAGGATGACTATAAGTTAAACGGATGCGCAAACCACTTGAACTAGATTTGCAATCCTGCATAACTTCATGGATAAATATTAATCAATGAACTTTCCCCTTCAAACACCCAAATCATAAGAGAAAAAAACTACTAGAAGAATAGTCATCTTTATGATGAGTGGCTCGTTTGCATCATTTTCCATAAGATAAGCACTTGTCTTCAGTAAACAATGGAGATGCAACTCTACTCACCAGTAAAGTTTCAAGAGGCTTTGTTATACAGATTTTTAATGCATCTTTTGCCGAAAGACACATGGGAGGAGGCTTGCCCTGAAACCAATGTTCAGATCCATATTTTCTTTTCAGATACAGCCTGAAAATAATAACTACGAAATGAATTGACACATTAAAATGGACTATTGAAGGTCCAACACAAACAAAAGAGGTTTCAAGAGGATCATTTTCTTCAGTCATGTCTCATATGAAATCACCCAATAAAAATAACTTTCAAAAGGTGATGCGTTTTAGAACTGAAATGATAAACATTTTGTTTTCTTCGGTTTTGAACATGAATTTTTTTGCTAACACTTTTGCTCTCTGTTTTTAAAAAATGCTTCTAAAAAATTACAGCCAAATTTAAGAGCTAAAACAATAGTGCACAAAAAAGATTGTATTCAGTTTTTTGTTTCTCAAAATATTTGTTAGATAATGATGTAATTATAAAAAAAAAATTCATTCCCTCTAAACACAATTTATTTCATTAATCTTTGCTTTTACTTTCTCTCACTAATTTGTTTCTGTATGTTTCTTTTCACATGATATCTCTGTTAAATCTCTTTTTACACACATTCTCCTAATTTATTAGCACTAAGTATCCTTTATAATTGGATTTCTTTTTAGAATACAAAAACCATAATAAAAAATGAATACCAAACAGTTTTTATTTTTATTTTTTAAAAAACACACACAAAAATATCTAACGAAGAGAAAACTTATCAGTCTCTTACCAAACACGCTTCTCATTCTCCAGAATGATTGAAGGAACTGACACCTCAAGAGAAAAGCTATCAATCTGATGGCCCTCTTTCTTTACCATCTCGGAAAATGAGACAGCTAAATCATCAACTCCTTTATATTTTACAAAGTTACCTTTGTCGTCAATGTAACTGAACTGCAAAATACCTAAACATAGCCTGCAAATGTTCCTATCATTATCACCATCAATTGCTTCCTTATCAGAACATAAGACTGGTGCCGACAGTGAAAAAGAATAATTGTGTCTCTCGATGCCAGATAGGCGTATGATGCAAGGGACGCATACCTGCAAAGAAAGTATTGATCACACATCAGCTGGCGATCCCCGAGGCAATTCCAATACATACCAATATTATTTCTTCAAACAGTAAGAACATGTCAACGAGACAATTCCAATACATACCAATATTATTTCTTGAAACAGTAAGAACATGTGAATAAAAAAGCAAAAAAACACCACCAAACACATCCTAGAACATAATAGATGCAGATCAGCTGTAGGTCATTATTAGGTGCAGTTAAGAAAAAATTGTTGTTGCCGATGCTACTCCTATCGTTGTATTCTTCTTCTTTGGATTTATCATGACAAAATCATTATCATCAGCATCACGCCCTTACAAAACAGACGTTATTAACTTTTTTAGAATTTAATAGAACTTGTACAACTGCATATTGCTAATTGGCAAGCAAAAACCTAAATAAAACGGTATGCATTTACTGTATGAATATATAAACAGAACACATTAATCTGAAATTTGGAAACATAAAAGATGGATAATCATGTTAACGATGTCAACGGATAATATATACATATCAAAACCCTAACTCAAGAATGCCTCCAAACTACAGACTATCAAGATATAAAGTAATGTTCGTTATACTAATCGCCCTCCTATTGACGGTTCTATGAAATCCTAGGTTCTAGTGAGGAAAATATTGAGGATAGCCATCAAATGAAAAGTCACATCAAACAGAACGAAATTTCCTCCAAAATGCAAACTGTCAAAGTTATGAAGCGATAGTAAAATCGAACGCATTCCTAATTAAGTATGAAATTTTAGGTTGCGAGGAAATACTAAGGATATCAACCGAATAAAGAAGCACATTCAAAGTTCAAACACAACCAGAATTTCCTCCAAACTGCAAAGTATCAATCAAGTTATCAAGTGATAGTTTCATCGATCTCATTCCTAACGACGATTATTCTGAACTATGAAATATAGGTTGAAGTGAGGAAAAATTCAGAATAGTGACCAAATAAACGGGCACATTCAAACACAACCAGAATTTACTCGAAACTGCAAACTATCAAGTTCTGAAAGAAAGTAATTGATCGCATTCCTAACGACGGCTATTTAGACTACGAAATCCAAGGTTCAAAGAGAAGAAAACGTACTCCAATCGACAACAGGTCTTTCATCGCGCGAGACGGCATCTGCGAGACGACATCGTTAAGCACCTGCAGTTCATCATCCGGAGAAATGGCGGAAGTAACTAGTGTTGCCTCAGGATCAGCTTGTAGTTCGTCCCGTTGGTTCGCCATAGAAGAACTCCAGAGAGCAACTCTCTGCAGATTTGTTAGTTTAGTTCACTTTTACATTAGCGGCACGGAATGAAAATTTATATAGTTTTTAATTGGCACACACTTGGCGGCAGGCTCTTCAGTAAAACGTCGACGTATTGCCTATATAATTATTGTTTCCCTGCTTAGGTTAAAATAATTTTCATTTTAATCCCTAAATTTTAATTTTATTTCATTTGGTTCGATGAATATATCTTAACCACATGTTTACCAACTTTGTTAACTTCTAAAATACCAATTTTAATTTTAAAAAAATATACATTTCATTCACTTGCCCATGAGACAAAAATGTTTTTTTTTCTTTTTTTTTTTTTGTGTGTGTGTGTGTGTTTGACAATATTGTTTTCCAAGTGTTTGCGTAAGTTATCCACAACCCTCCTATGCAAAAAAGTTTGAATCTCTTCCTTCACCACAATATTAACATTCAGGCTAAACATAATTATTGATTTAGAGAAGTTTACTGACTTGAAGCCTTCTCATATATTTGAAGGATATCTGCAACTAAAGCACATTCATCCATAGATGCTTTACAGAAAATGAGGTTTTCGTCAGCAAACAACAGATGGAAAACAGTTGGACCTTGCCTAGATATCTTACACTCGCTAACTCACCCCGGATCTGAGCTGAATTTAACAAATTGGAAAGGCTTTCAACACATAGAATAAAGAGGTAGGGTGATAATGGGTCACCCTGCCTCAGTCCTCGCTGGGGATGCAGAAGACCGCGTGCCCTACCGTTGATCACAACTGAGAAACTGACTGTTGTAACACAATTCATAATCAAAGAAATCCAGAATGAAGCAAAACCCAATTTTTTCATTATGTGTTCGAGAAAGCACCATTCAACCCGATCATAGGTTTTACTCATATCCAGTTTGATTGCAACCAGGTCATTTCCTCCACTTCTTCTATTAGTATTGGACACATTCATAGCTTATCAAAATATTGGATGTTATCAGTACCGACACAAAAGCACTCAAATGTATATAATATATTTTTTTTTAAGCTTGAATCTCCTCTTGATATTGTAATTTAAAGAAGTATGTAACTTATCTAATAAAAATAAATGCTTTGTTTAATACAAATGATGGGCTCTTGCAAGGTTGAATTTTATTTTGAGATATGGGAGAATACAACTATTTCCTATTTTTTGATTTAGTAACCAGTAAGTAAATGTCACTAAAAAAACGTTTGTACTCTTTATTTTCCTCAATCAGTATAAAATAAAATTCAAAATGACATGTCAACCTTAGCATGGTTGAATTATTGAATTTCCAATCCCCAATCTCAAATGTTTTTTAACTAAACAAATAAAATCAAAATGACACACGTCTTAAAATTCTCTCGTCGAAATGAAATGTAAAGGTGATGTTCATCCTCAGACGGTAAGTTTATTACAATCAAATTCAAATTGTCGTCATTAGTTAAAAAAAAATTGTTTCTTAAATGGAGATGACAACTCAATATCGATATGTAAAATCAAATTATTTTATCAATTAATACTATACTTTTCAATTTTTATAGAGTTATAAAATAAAGGATTTACTTGTAACAATTATATAATTCAAATATTAGATTGTAACATTATATTTCAATAGTGATGTATGTATAGAGTTTACAAAAAAATAAAAGTGATGTATGTATATGTCTACTAGGTTAAGAAATATATTGTCAAGCTTTTTTTTTTTTAAACGGTGGTCTATGCATTTTTTTTTATTGAATTCATGATCTTTTAGTCAATGATATAACCTTATGCCAATTGAATTATGCTCGATTTGGTTCGTCTGTTCATTTTTTTTAACAAGAAGTACATTTTATTTTATTTTTTTTATTTTTTTTTTGCCTGTTTTCCAAAAAAAAAGAAAACTCGATCGGAGATTTCAAATCATTTTCAGTCATGTTCTCAAAATAGCATCTATTAATATAATATGCTCCATTCAAAATACTGATAAAGGTCAACAATAAATATCCATTCAAAATACTGATAAAGGTCAACAATAAAATATTCATGTCGCATAAAAAATATTTAAAACTTAAGAGAAATTATTAAAAATATAGCATTTTTAAAAAAAAATTACGGATATGACAATTTCTATCACAGATAGTATGGTCTATCGCTGATAATAGTTTTTTTTATAGAATTTTGTCAGTGATAATAGTCTATCAGTCATAAAAGTTTATCACTCTTAGAAGGATATCAGTAATAGTCATAAAATCTATCAGTGATAGCCACTGATTTTTTGTCATAATTGCAAAAAGGTTTTAAACTTTGCTAAATTTGCATTTGTGTTGTTTGTGCAAGAAGCAACTTATTTGAAATCACTTTTTAAATGTTTAAAAACATCTTTTTAAGTAATTTCAAAGAGACCCTTAGATTCTAAAGGAACAAGAAAAGATTACGGACACATGTAATTTTGGAATGGTAGATTCTATCCACGCCTCAAAGCAAAATGATCTGGATAATAAATAACATTGATAGGTAACAATATCATAAAGAAAAGATGACCGAATGGGGAAGGAAATCAAATGATATCTAGCAAAAGAATGTGACCCGACCCCGAGCTGGGGTCGATTGGAGGACCTGGCGGTCTAACTATAGATATTCCTGGCTACAACAATATGAATGCAAAGAGACCTTGCTTTTTCATCATATACTAAAAAGCTAAGATAGACTTTTACTACCTTGTGGGTGAAGTATTTGGAATGGTTACTGATTTAGAGTGGTCTGGTATGTCTACCACTTGCCCTGCCACACAGAAGAGCATTCTTTGGAATGGGGAACTCGTCCCTAAGTGAAGTCGATGGCGTGTAGACGCGGAGGTAGAATTGTTGTCCGAGATACTGTCTAGCCCAAAACTCCGACCTCACATTCCACATTCCTACGTTATCGAGGGCGACATAAATTGCAGTCCACGAATAAGGGTATACCTGCACCAAACACCATCATTCAGGCCATTTAAACTGAGGATTTGTGGGGCACAAAGCCAGAAGGGAATCAAAACTTGACGCTCACCTGAGTCGTGCAACGAGCTACTGCGTCCCGGAGATTGTACTGGTTTCTGCTAGACTGCGTCCATTGACCTCCATCCATGCTGAAAATAAAACACTTTCAGAAATTGAGTTTTTGAACCATAGACTGATCATCATCAGATATTAACATAAACACCAGTGTCATAACAAAGGTGGCAGCCATTGGAAGTATGCGAAGAGCTTACCCGACGACAAAGAAAGAGTAGCCATCAATATGCCAACTTTGGACAATGTTCTCATTGTTCTGGAACACAATTTCAACAAACGCTCTATAGTCTGCACCCATCACGGATGTGTCGGGATAGATTCCTCCACCGGAAGGCCTATCGGAGATGCTTCCAACACGAAAAACCCCTCCAATTTTGAAGAAGTCCGCAAGTTTCAAGGGAGTGTCAGCAGGGACGAAGGACACGCTGTTAACCGCGTACCTTTGTTTGCGGTTGACTTGACCAGCAGAACTTGCAAGTATAATGGTTTTGGTTGTGTTTATGAGACCATAGTGATATGATCCTTGTGGGTTTGGCCTTGGTCCACTGGCTGTAAGATTGGTCCTGCAAAAATTAAAAATGTCATAATCAAGACTATACCAAGATGTGGAAAACCTAAACATTTGGTCTGATTAAGTGAGAATAACAAAAAAGAAGGCAATAAAGCTTTTATTGCAAAGTTTATTAAATTCCCCCAACTTCAAAAGTTTAATCCCTAAGTATGGACTCGAATATCAATTCGGTTCTCAAAATTCAATATGTGAATTATTAGTATTAATTAAAGCCCCATTTGATAACCATTTGATTATTTAAATTTGTGTTTGTTTTCTCACCATTTCCTTACAATGGTTTTCATATTTCTTAAGGAAACATTAGAATTCTTAGCCTAATTGCAAAAACAAAAACTACTTGTTTTTAGTTTTCAAAACTTAGCTTGGATTTTGAAAACAGTTGTAAAAGGTAGATAATAAAACAAAGGAACTCATAGGTGTAAGTAGTGTTTATAGACTTAATTTTCAAGGGCTTTAAGCTCGCAGATTGTTGGTTAATGTTATAGCGTTACTACTACTCAACTCAAGCTGAAAAGGATAATGAATAGTAAGTATCTAACCTAATAGAGCGGGCTTGGTTGAGGGACCAGTCGATTTGTATCGTTGGACCGCCGGGAGGGGGACCTTTGACAGGGCCAGCAGAGTTACTGTAACGAAGAACGCCAGTGGTAGTGAGCACCTGAGAAGTGAAGCGAGTGGAAACAACAATGTAGTAGTCCTGAGCTGGCTGGTCAGCCGTGACAAGCACAGAGTAAGACTGACCAACATGAACATCGAGCGAGGAGTAGGTCGTTTGAAGGGTATGTGTTCCCTCCACCTCTACCAGCTTCATTTTATGACCTTGAATTCGGAAGTTGAGGGAATGCTCTAGCCCCACATTTGAAATTCTCAACCTGTAAGTTTTTCCTGCAACATCAATGAAATAACTTATCATTTCATTTCCATAGTATATTCATTTGCATTTGAATCAGTAATCAAATTAAACAGGGAAGTTACCTTGTTCAACGCTAAACGAGGTGTCGTTGCCACGGCCATTGATGAGGATTCCATCCGGAAATGGAAGCTTCTTACCACGATCCAGATGAGCCTTCAAGGTCTATTCACCATGCCCAAAATTTTAAAGATCAGATAAGAAAATGCTATTTATAATTGTAAATTAAACAATAAATAAAAAGCATTTCACCCATTTGGAAAGAAGAAAGATATACCATATACTTAGGTTTTAAGATCCTACTAGATCATAAACTTCAATCTGTTTTCACCAATTTATTTTTCAGCTCTAAACTTTCTAAGGTTCTATTCTAGTACCTCAACCTTCCCATATTCTATTTTAGTTTCTAAATTTTGTTTTATCACCATTAAATTTTCATTAACTCAAATTCATTTAGATACCCAACACCTAACTTAGAAGCATTTACATAATCAGCATAAAATCATATACATTAATTTACACTACATAAAAAGATTGAAAATATTACAAAAATAGCATAGTTCAAATCAAATTCAAATTCAATTGTAATAAAAAGCACAAATGAAAAGTTGTAATATTTTTTAAAAGTACATGTTAAACTTATGCTATCTAGTGAAAAGAAATCAAAATTTCATTTCATGCGGTTTTAAAAGCTTTTCTATATAGACATGTATTGAACGAGATAAATAAACAATTTTTTTATTAAATAATTTATTTATAAAAAATATATATATTTAAAAATTATTTTTGTTTTTAAAATATGGTTATGAATTTACCAAAGATGAAAACTATGGTAAAGAAATGATGAGAAAACACACAATTTTCAAAAATCAAATGGTTATTCAATTAGGCCTTATTTTAAAAAATTATTGGCCACTAAAATGATTCTTAATGCAAAATTTCAAACTTAAAAATTAAGGCGGAGTTGAATAACCATTTGATTTTTGAAAATGGTGTGTTTTCACGTCATTTTCTTACCATAGTTTTCATATTTCTAAATTCATAATCAAATTCTAAAAACAAATTTTTTAAAATTTTTTTTTTAAAAAAAAATCAAAACTTACCTTGAATTTTGAAAATATTTGTAAAAGATAGATAACAAAACAAAAGAAACAATATGTGGAAGAAATATTTATAGACTTAATTTTAAAAAGTCAAAAACTAAAAACTAAAGCCTCCTTCCATAATTATTTCATTTTTAGTTCTCTGTTTTTTAAATTTAGGCTTGTTTTGTCCAAATTTAGTTACTTTGGGTTACACTTTTCTTAGGAAAAACATTTGGATTCTAAGTTAAATTCAAAAAACAAAAACCACTTTTTGAAAGCTACTTTTTTGTTTTTAAAATTGACTTAACATAGAAACTAGATAACAAAACAAAGAAAGTTATAGGTAGGAATAGTATTTAATAAATACTATTTATAGACTTAATTTTTAAAAATAAAAAACTAAAAAAACAAATTATTATCCGACAAGACCTAAAGATTATGTGACGTAAATGTTTGAAAATTTATGACGAAATACCTAATGTGCATCTTATCTTAATTCCAAAAATGAATGAAAGTCTAGTAATAATTATTTTCAAAGTTTTGGGTACGACCATTCCCAAATCATTAAACCCCACCGAACGAAAACATTTGATTTGGTCGCCAATAATTCAAAGTCACGGAGTGGACCCCACAGTCTACCGACGCAAAAAGCAAAATAGAAGTAGCGAGAATGCCAATGCCCATAATGCGATCCGCATTCACATTCACCGCCCATTCCCCACTTTCCAACATTTCATTTTTCAATAATAATTCTCCGTCGCCGGAAAACGCCGGAGAATATTAACATTTAACGTACCGTGTGATTGGACTTGTACCAGTCGCCGATGAGGACGGTGTAGTCGCCGTCGGGATCCGCGAAGGGGACCGGAATCAGAGGGCGGCTGAGGATTCTGATGGCGCCGAATCCGCCGGCGGCCTTATGGAAGGCCAGTGACGGGAAATAGTAGAAGCTTCCAATCTGATCCTTCACTTGCAGAATGTACGTGAAGTTCTTCCCCGGAGGAATTGGGCACGTTGTTCCATAAACACCATCTTCGTAGGAGTTTCTTCTCTGTTGAATCCCGTTCCTGCATTGTAGATTTCAATTTCCAATGTTAGACAATTAACTTCTTTTTTTCTTTCTAAAATAGTTCTAAAATCTAGTGAATAGCAGCTTTTTTATATTAGTATTTAAAAAAAAAATAAAAAATGGTGCCTCTTCTCACCAATTTTTTAAAATTCCCATCTTATATACTTTTTTTTCATGTTTAAATTTAAATTTAAACAACAAATATTTTACATTTACTCTATATAATTCCGATTCTAAAAAAGTTGGGATTTTGAAATTTTAGATAAAAAAAAAAAAAAAAAAAAAAAAAATCTGAGGGACTTAAGTAGACGTTCTAAAAGTTTCAATGCAGGAAAGGAAGAAAAAATGAAGGTGTTGAAATTTTCTTTGGTGGGCCAAATATCCCAATCAACCC
Organism: Herpetospermum pedunculosum; assembly: GCA_028017165.1. Classification (NCBI taxonomy): domain Eukaryota; kingdom Viridiplantae; phylum Streptophyta; class Magnoliopsida; order Cucurbitales; family Cucurbitaceae; genus Herpetospermum; species Herpetospermum pedunculosum. The sequence goes on from CM051522.1 coordinate 87,804,542, forward strand.
ACTCTACTCTGCTTTCTGGTACATGTATCATAAAAGCACTCAGAATAAAGTGGACCACAAAAAGAAAAATAAAATTATCCAAATAATCAATGTTTCTAACGGTGAGCTTCTTAATTACTCAAACAGCTTCCATTAATCATGAGATAGAAGCTTTCTCAGCAAACAATCTTCCATTCTCCATCATTTAGCTTAGAATGTAATCCATACCAACAATTAAAAACAGATGGTCGATATGGAATGATTTTTTAAGTGCTTAAAAATACTTTTTTAAACACTTAAAAAGTCTATATGACCCTTAATTACAGTGTTCAACTATATAACAAGTCCTCATCAAAACAAAAGCACACCAGCCAGTTTTAGACAAAAGAACAAAAACATCAAATCAAAACACAAACAAGAGCAGGCAGATCCAAAAGAATAGTGAAATAGTGAAGTAGAGAATATGATAATGACAAGTTCAAAGACATCACAACATGCTTAAAAGTAAATAAACCCAAGTCAATGGATGCTTGAAGAGTTAGATCTCTCTAATAAATAAATAAAAAAGGTAATTACAAGTTTAGAAAACGACAAACACTCTAGCACTGAGCTCTATAGTACAGTGTAAGTGGGGCGGTGGTTGTTGAACTTTACTTTTTTTTATTTTGCCGATTGAAATTGAGATGAAATAACTATTAGATTACCAGGAAATGAGGAAGGGTTCATCCAAGCTATTGAAGACATTGATGATGAGATTGTCATTGGTGACGCACTGGATATCAGGGCCTGGGAATTTGCCGTCGATGAGTATTCCCTGCAGAAGAAGAACAGATCAAAGGCGCCATTAAGGATCAGATCAAAGAAAATATATATATATATAAAAAAAAAAAAAAAAACGAAAAGCAACCTGCTGGCGAATGCCGAGAGGGTAAATGTCGCCATAGGTGACATTCCAGGAGAAGAAACGGTAGGGATTTTCAGCAGAGACGGCGGCGAAGAAGAAGAAGAAGCAGAGGAATGCAGAGAGAGCAAAGCAAGGTGAAGTTGGAAGAAGCATTTTGAATTATGGGAATGGGGAAGAAGAAGAAGAAGAATTTAAAGTGGGGGAGGAAAACGGTGGGTTGGAAGAAGCCGCAAAATAAATAATAAATGAAAATAAAAAGAAAAAAGAAAAAGAAAAGAGAGGGAAGGGAGTACACAAGTCATACAAAACAAAACAAAACAACACACTAGTTTTGTTATTAGAGAGAAATTAAATAAAAAAGAAAAAAAGAAGAGAAGGAGATGTGGAGTGTCGGTGGTGGGGTCCCACATTAGCATTTTGCATGTATGTCTCTCACATGGCTTGGTTTTCTTTTGATGCCTGAGATAGATACCATCTGGTTACTGCTCACCGGTGAATTTATAATTCAGTGAGGTCATTCCGTCTTCTTTTTCTTTTTCTTTTTCTTTTTCTAAATAAATTAATGAATCAAAAGTTTCATTCTCAAACTTATAAAATTCTATGTAATAAATTCTCAAATTTCTGATTAATAAGTCTTTATTATATCCAACATTTTTTAAAATTCACAAACACTCTTATAAATGTTGAATATGACAAAATACTTAGCTCACAGAAAATTGAAAATTCAAGAGTAAATTAAGCTATTTGAAGATCTATTAGACTAAGCATGTAATAATTAAAGCAAAACATTATAAATTTAGTCTGCCTATATTATTAACTTTACATGAACAATATTAAATTGTTAAAACATCCCTACCCTTTTTTAAAGAGCTTTAGATTTCAAATACTTAAATATATACTGTATTGCAATATTCTAAGAAAAATATGTTTCTAAAATTTATTTTATTTTCATTAACATCCAAAATGTAAACAGAACCATAATCAATAGAATAACATGCCAAGTTGTTTACCATATCAGGTCAATTTAGTCAATACTCACTCATGCATTTGATGACAGCGTTAAAAAGAATTTAGTCAATACCTCATCTGATATGCATTTGATCTGGCAATGTTAAAAATAAGAAGTAAATTGAAATTAAGTTATAAAAAAATTGAATAAACATTCAATCACCCCCACTGGGGGAAACTACAACTTTCTCTCGTTGTTGAACTTACTCTAATTAAAAAAATTGAATAAACATTCATGCGAGTTTCGAATCTCCGACCTCTAGTTGTTGAACTTACTCTAATTAAAAAAATTAATGTATTTTGAAGGTAAAAGTTCTTTAGCCCAGAACATTAGTACAACAAAGTAGTATATTTCTACATTTACAATAGAACAAAACTCTTAGGAGGGTATTTTATCCTCCAGGTATTTTTAAATTCACATAAAGAAACAAATCTAAAGGCAAATCTTTGCAGTAATTAGGCAACAAAAAGACCATTTTGAGGATAAAGAGGTCACACACAAAAAGCAACAGAAAGTAGGAAACTACTGAATGAATTTAAAAAAAAAAAAAAAAAAAAAAAAAGGAAAGCGTCAAATCTGGAATTTGAAAACGTTCCGCAATAGGCGCTAAAACCATATAATAAGATCAAATTATCAGTATAAAAACAACGCTGACCCACAGACAGCTGCCAACCTTCCCTTTTGCTGCATGTGGACACTCAACATTATTGAAACCTTACCTTACCCACATAATTATGCAATCGAATAAAACCAAAACGCCAAGCCAAGCAAACCTGATACCCCAAAACGCGGCAAAGTTACATAACCTGTAGCATTGCAACACTCCTGACTTAACGCGCCATTGGATTTTAAACTCAAGGGCTACCTACAAGTTATTTTCAAATCAAATCTTCACTATGACAAGGACCATCTTTTCTCAACAGAAAGAATGGAATATACAAATTTTGATTCCTAATTTGTCCCATCTTTCGACCAGATCTCCCTAAAAACCGTACAGCAGTCATTCAAAGCCTCCTCAACGGGAACTTCTACTTCTTCCCGTGGAGGCAGATCGAGATCAATGTCCCACCAAGGGAAAGAGTTTGAGCTTGATGCGCCCGAAATGGCAGAAGACTTCACTTGACCAGGCATGCCAGTCCATACAAAATGCATCTAGTTGAGAAAGAAATATGATCAATGCTTTTGATGAGCTCTAGAAAATGTGTACTGAGAAAAGAAGGCTAAGCAAGAATAAAGATCATTGAATAGCTCTATAGAGTCCTATGGATGAATGTAGAGGTATTGAACTATATACAGTAATGCTCAAATTCAACCAGCTGTATGGAAAATTAGTTTGAAGTAGCTTCTCTCATGACCATATGATGCCATCCATCACCTGGGGAGGGCAATTTGAAAGTATTTTTTTTCCCCTCCCAAGTAGATGGGACCGATTCCGAACAGAAAAAGGTTAGTGTGAACTGTGAATGTTCTCGTACTAGGTCATGAGTGATGTGAAGGACAACTGCAACTTTTGAGAGAATTAGTTCATATGTGATATGTCCTACATCAATCGGTATATACTTCGCAGTCCATGTTCAAGTCCCATAGGGTGCACTCTAGACTCTAGAGGGAGTTTTTTCTAAGACAAAGATAATGATGCAGGCATCACTAGAACATGTGGGCACAAAACGAACTCTCTCTTATTAATGGTGACTTTTAGAAGAATCGGCACATCTATTCTACCCTAGACATCTTGGTATTAGGACTGGGAGTCCCATCACTTGAACATGAAAGTGGACCCTTGGCCATATTTCCTCTGGCTCGTTGGTGCGCACAATTGGTTTTTTAATACAACAAATGAGGGTATGGGGATTTGAACCTCTAACCTCAAAGGAGGGAGTACATGTCAATTAACGTTGAGCTATGCTCACTTTGGCGGGCACAATTGGTTTTATATGCGATGTCTTTTGAAGAGATGGGTTCAAAGTTCAAACAGCTCTCTTATCTGCTACAGCTCTTAGGAGAATGAATTCGTTTATCCTACGTCACAATAATAGCACACCATAAGCTTTGTAGTATCCTCGTGCCAAAAAAATTGCCAGAAATTACACAATCATAAGCTCTATCATTAATGGACACATATTTGAGTCGAAGGTAAAGGAACTAGATGTTTCACCATACGGTCATGGCAACTAGAAGACTTCCTGTTCTCAGCTGCCATTCTTTCCAAGCCTAGCGATCTATCAGTCTAAATCGATATCTAAATGCAAATTTCTTTAATAGCTAAGGACCTTCCAAACTCCGTAACCTGAAAAGTATATGACCCGTTGGATAACCATTTCGTTTTTTGTTTTCTTTTTTTGAAATTTATGTTTGTTTATCACAACCTCTTCACAATAGTTTTCACTTTTCTTAAAGAAATATTTAAATTCTAAGTCGAATTCCGAAAACAAAAACACGTTTTTAAAAACTACTTTTTTGTATTTTGAAAACTTGAATTGTTTTTTTAAAACAACTCTAGACACAGCCAACAAAACAAAGAAACACGTAGATAGAAGTAGTGTTTATAAACTTAATTTTCAAAACTAAAAACCAAATAGTTATCAAACGGGACCGAAAGCACTTTTCATATCTAGAAATCACAACACGAGAAGATCAAAATTATCTCAAGTAGGAACAGGACGCTGGAATGAGTATAAATCATCGAGTCAGCCAGGAAGAACAATTTCCTACAGGTACCCGGAAGTTTCCAAAAACGTCAATAAATTGAAATTGTATCATCTATGTTTTGTTGAGCGTATTTTTACAGAGCTCGAAGCACGATCATCATTTCTATCTAGCCCTGAGTGGTAAGAATGATGACACACAATAAATCAGCAGCGTGGAGGGAACAGAGTCTATGAGAAAACGTAATGATCATTAAAACCCTAAATCACTAGGGTTTTGTATTGCTTGAATCAACAAATTCAACCAACCAATTCAGAAAAACCAAGAAACAACAGAACAAAAAAACTCAATCAAAGATTGAATTGTCCTCTTTATTACTTAAAAAAAGAAAACGAAAGGCGTCACCAAGCATTCTGGAAGGTTACAAACCGCAACAACAAAAAACGCAGGGAACATTCCAAAATCTAGCAAAATGGGTACACAAGCATGAAGCAGCAAATAACAACCAAGACTACAAACTCACAGATTGAAGACTTAACAATGTCAATCTTGTTCGCTGAAGAGAAGGCGAAGCCTGGATGCGAAGAGGCCAGAGGATTCGAGGGATGCCTCATGAAGGAGACTGCGCTTGATGTTCTTCATACGGTCAATTAGGGTTTCATGTTCTTGTTTGAGAGCCGAAGTGTCCTCTTGAAGGTCGTGGATTCGGTACTTCTGACCCAAAGATCGGACGCTTAGGAGCAAAATACCAGTCATGGCGAAGAACTGGATGAAGCTATCCTTGCGTTTTAGGGCGTGAGCGAACAAACTGAGTTTTTTGGGTGCTTGGAAGTCAGGAGCTGAAGGCGCCATGGATTATGGGGAAGAAGAAGAAGAACTGGTACAGCCAAAACAAAACCCCCAATACGAAGGCAGAGACGAGTAGGCGGATTCTCTCCGTCGTAATGGAGGGAAAATGAGATGCAAATACTAAATAGTGTGTATAATCTTCTACGGGAGAGAACATTACCTACAACTGCAACCAATTGCATCTATCAAATTTGTACTAATTACTCCATATTTTCGCTATATTTTTAAAATAAACCAAATTTTAAAAATAAGTCAAATTGACATTCTATATGTAAGGATTCCTCTAGTTCTGAAAGATTTATCAGATCTCAAATTTATTTTTAGATTTGTTAGATCTATAAAAAAAAAATATGGTCTTCTAATCGTCAGGACCGATGAATAAGTGGGAGAAAGAAAAAACGTGATGGAGAGAGAAATGAAATGTAGGAAGAAGAAAAAGAAAAAATACGATAGTAGCAGAATGTGAATTTGACTTATTTTTAAAATCGGGATCATTTTGACACACGGACCAAAATTTCAACTCATTCTTAAAATTCCTTCGAACTTGGTTAATTTCTTTGGATTAAATTAAAAGTATAATCCTTAAACTTTTAAGTCTAGATTATTTAAATTTTACTGGTCATTAATAGTTCTATTAGAAATTAAATTAAAAAAAATATATATGATTAAAATATGTTAGATAAAAAAAATAATAATAATAAATAAATTTAGAAATTTATACACTAAATTGGTAGTTAAAGCGTTTTCTTTAATTAATAAAAACACTTTTTTTACCGTGAAAAAAATATAAGATGGAGATTTAAACCTTGACTTTTAATTTTATATTATACGATGATCTATATATATCTTAACTTAACAACTCTTGCTAATTATTTTGGAACCAATTCATTGCATTTTTTTTATTTTGAAAAAAAAAATATATGTATATATCCAGTCATGTAGAAATTCAGTGGATTGAAAAAAAAAAGATCAAGTTGATAGATATGAAGAATAGTATAATTATTTAGCACTAATTTGATATTCTTGTATATCGTTACTATCTTAAGAATAGTCGTACCAATAAAACAAAATGAAATTCGGTCATAATAAATATTAAAAGAATAAAAAAATAAGGCAGATCGTTTCAGCAAAAATGTATTTTACAGCCTAAAGAATCTACAAATAAAGCAAAATTAAAAGCATCATAAAAGAGATTATAACATAACATACTTTAGAGCATCATTTGTTTATAAAGACAAAATGCACATGGAAAAAAATTAAAAAAAATAAACATTATACCAAAAATAAACTTGAGAAAGCTAATTATCCAATCGCCATTAGCAAATCTGGAAAATACTTCCACCCACAAATTTGCAATTTCCTTCGAGAGATGTATTAATTTTCCTGATCTGAAGAAATGCTTTGTAAACGTCGGGTTATATCAGTTGCTAATATCTCTAAATATTCCTACAAAAATTCACAACAATAATCCTATAACATCATGGGTTTAAAATATTGTTGTAAAAAAAATAAAAATAAAAATGCACAAATAGCAATTAAATTTAAAACCCAAGATCATAAATTCTTAAACTTAAATTCTCCATTTTGTACATTTAGTCTCTATGTTTTCTTTTTAAAAGTAACTGTTTTAGTCCTTCCTAAATTATTTTTCCATCTAATATGTGCTTACCTAAAGCTCATCATGTCAGTATATATACATACTTAAAATTTATGTAATTAATTTGTTAAAACCAAAATAAATGTAAGCACAAAAATAATTATTTTTTGAAAGCTCAAAATAGACGTTTTAAAAGTTAAAGGAACAAAAATAGAACAAACCTAAAAATTCAGAAAAGAAAATAGACATTTTAAAAGTTTTGAGAACATAATTGAACAAAATTCAAAATTCAAGAACTAAAGTTGAATTTAAACCAAAATGATTTGGGTAGAAAATAAATATAGGAACTAAATAGATGCAATTTTGAAAGCTCGAAAATCAAACTTGGAAGAAAATATTAACCTCAGCAAGTGTGTCATCGGTGCACAACTCATCAGCAATATCATCACTACTACTTCCAGAAACTTGAGCTGAACTCTCTACCACAGCACGAAACACGTCCATAGGAGAAGTGGTAGATGTAACCCTTCGAGCAAGATCTTGGAAGTCAATCTAAAAATATAATCAAATATTTATCGTAAAAGTCAACTAAGGCATAGCTTAACTGGTTAATGCATACATCCTCACTTGAGGGAACGAAGGTTCGAATTTCCACTTCAAATGTTGTTAAATTCTAAAAAGAAAAGCTTACGGTTGATTGTTCCAAACGGAGCGTCAAGATTGAACCACCAAGATCGAGAAGAAGTGCTCCGAAATGTTGCATCCTAAGTCCTACTTGTACTAACTCTTCTTGTATTTGACCCCTCACCGTGGGATCAGTTGAAGAGCTATCTTGCTCGAATCGCTCAACAATACACTACATGTTTAAATGTTTTTTTTTTAATATAGTTTTTATTATTTAAAAGTTTTAACTAATGGGAAGATAAAAGGTTTGAATCTCAATTTTGTTATACATTGTCTATATATGAGAGACTATGAACTATTAAATTTCAAGTTTAATTTACAACCCAACACAATAGTTTATGATTTTTTTTTTTTTTTTTTTTAGAAGATATATAGTTTATGCATTCAAAGTCATGAATAATTAAATATTTGGGACATCCTCGTAAATTCATAATTGAGTCACTTATGCAATTCATTTTAGTAAAAATCTATAAGCATTTCTCATCATAAAAGCTTAATTTTTACCCATAGATGGTAGTAGGATGTTTATAAGCTTGAAAAAAAAAAATTGGTTATCAAACGGAGCTAAATAATTCATGTTTCGAGAAATCTACCGGGACAAATTTATATGAAGGGATTGGACAAGGCAGCATGTTGGACCAAAATGTAAGTTAGATCCATTACTTACAGGTAGTGAAGATGTTGCATAATCACTTAGGAGCAGTTGTGCATTTCGCAAAAGAACACCCAAAGATTCAGGAGTTTGCAAATCTTGAGGATTGCTGGGCAATTCAAACCTTGGTAGATTTCCTACATCATTAGAAAAATGTACAAAATTTCTAATCGATCCAAGAAAAAAAAAAGAGCAATATAAATTCAAGTATGACAATTCAACCAAACAAAAAACATAGTGCTTAAATAATTTACCACCATTTTGAGATATTGCACGCTCGAAACGGTTCATGAACTCGGAATTGTTGACGAAGAATGAGAGGAGATGTTAAACAAACGATGAATAAGACACCAAGAAACCAATTGAATCGAGCAACAGAAATCAGAATTTGGTCAGGAGAAAATGCAAGAATATGATTGTTAGAGAGTGGATGTTCATCCTTTAGGATGTTTCCCAAAATCAAACGATGTTTTGATTGAATAATTGAGGTTGTAAGGAAAGGCTTACAATTTTGTGGTTCATTTTTGCATCTCACAGATTAAGTGTTCGATCATTTTGCCTCTCTTCGAGGTCAATGAATTCTCCGATTAAAAAGGATCAAATCGTGGCTAAGAAAACTAGAAAATTAGTTTTTTTTTTTTTTTTTTTTTTTTAAAGATTTCTAAATTCTAACATTTTTTCCGCTCTAATATTTTATCGGAGTTGCAGTCTCCACGTGTTAGTATTTTACGGGAGAGAATATTGGCCCTCATAACCAATTACGTCCTGCCACGACTTAAATGTAGGAAATGGACTTTTCACCCCGGTCTTTTAATAGACTTGCATTTCAAATATATATATATATATATATATATATATATATTTCTTTTTTCCTATTCCAAAAAAGTAAGTAAATAATTTTATTTTTTTAAAAAAAAAACATCTCTCTGAAGTCTGAGTACAAAGAACATTGAGGTTGTTTGTTAACTTTTTCTGTAAAATAAAAATAATATTAAAAAATTGTGAACTTTTTAGCCAATTAATTAAAAAAGAAAAATTGTGGGGGCTATTTCACTCTTCATATTTGGAAATATAGCACATTTAAAAAAATAATTATAAATATGACAGTGTTTTTAGTCTATCGCGATACACATTTCTATTATCATGGAGTCATTTTTGGTCTTTGGTCTAGTGATATATCTTTATGACTGAGACCATTTTTATAGTCTATTAGCAATAAATCTTGGTGATTTGGTGATAGAACGTTTTTATAGTCTATAAATGATGTATTTCTATCACTATAAATTGTGTTATATTTACAAATATTTTTAGATTGTGTTAGATTTTTTATTATTTTGTGTTATATTGTCATATATGCAATTGTCCTATTAAAAAAATAGATTATTTGTCAAAATAATGGTTGAAATGTTATTCTAAGAAGGTAGGAAATAGTTTTATATTTTGATTCCAAATAAACTTGTAAACTTTCTTCAACAATTGTTTGTAGCTAGGATTTAATAATCTTGACCAAACATGTCTATAGAGGGTATCATAATCTATTGAGATTGTTTGGTGTGCTGAATGAGTTAAAATAGTCCGTAGATATAATAATATGTGAATAGTAAATATTATTAAAGTCAATGTAGTTACTTTATTGATTGTGGTTTATAATAGTCGGTTGTCAAACGTGAATTGAGTTATAATAACTCAGGTCATCCAACTCAAACTTAGTGCTCCAAAGAGTAAACACCACCTAAAGGATTGTTTGGGGTGTTGAGTAAGTTAAAATAGTCGGTGGTTATAATAGTTTGTGAGTTATAATAGTTGCTAGTAATACTATATAACTTTATTTATCCTAAATAATTGGTGGGTTAAACATAAACTGAACTATAATAACTCAGTTCACCAAACTCTAAGTTAGTGTCTCTACCCTCGTATCGTCTTACTTAACTTTCTTACTATACCACTATAGGAGAAGTTATCATTGATTTTTAGTTCAACAATATTTGAGAACGAGAATTCGAAAATTTGATCTTTTGGTTGAAATTATAATATTTTAACTAATTAATTAAAGTTTAAGTTGGTTAGGTGAAGTTATCCAATTTATCAACTTCAAGATAACAATGTGCAAGTGAACCCATTTGATCATTGAGATGAGACAGTATCCTCACCGGGCTGGGAGGAAAAAAAAATAAAAATTGATGCATTTAAAATGGAGATACGTATTTGAATAATTTGTTCTTTTAATTTATTAATTTATGTTAATTGTTTTGCCAAACAATTTGATGCAGAAAACATTAGTTTATACTGAATTAGTAAAATATTAGTTTTATTGGTCTATACTAATTGATATTTTAGATGCCATCGAGTCATTTACCCAAACTAGCTCCATCACAATTAAAATATCCAAAAACAAAATTAGAAGCATGCATATAAAAGTCTTTGAAGACATGACGAAATCACCTTGATTATGAGATAAGATTAAAAAAAAAAACTTGAAAATCGATATTAATGGTAAACAAATTTCCATCCCAATGAAATTATGAAATCACCTTGTACCCGTATTAAATTTTCGTCGATACTTCCACATGCCACTATGCCAGCAACATAAACACAAGACATAAATAGAAGTCGACATTTTTATTATATCAATAAAAAATGATGAAATAAATAATAAAAAAGTCCCAACATAATATTACTTATGTAAATACAATATTAATAAATAGAAAGTCAACGTTTCCATTCAAGCTCTTAGGTGCACAAGAATTGAATTTGAAATGTTAAACCTTCAAAATTCAGAGAAATGAAAAAGAGAATCAATCAACCAGATCCATAAGGAAGATTTGTTTTGCACTTCTTCGATATCATCATGCCATTGTAAGTCCACATCTATACTATATAGTAGCACATCACCAATAAAACAATATGGAATATCATAATGATTTAATGATTTTAAAGTAGTCGAAAATATGTCATCATATGATATCAACAACAACAACAATAAATTAAAAAAAAAAAAAAAAAGTATTTTACAACCCTAGAGAATCTACAATTTAAGCCAAAACATCGTAAAAGAGATTATAATGTAACATATTGATATAATATAACTTTATACCACCAGAAAGAAGTTGAGAGAAATCTAATAATGTCCATCCAATTCACCAGTACCAGCCAAGCCACGAATCTACAATTATCCTTTCCTTTCACAGATATGTTTTACTTTTCCTGATCTGGATTGCCTTGTAACCGTCGGTTTACATCACTTGATAACATCTCTACATATTCCTACAAAAATCCACAAAGATCCTATCAAAACTCATACCAATCAAATTCTCGACCAAACACGATAATGTAAGAATTATATTCACCTTGGCAAGTCTCTCATCGCTGCACAACTCATTTGCGATATCTTCGCTACTACCTCCAGAAAGCCGAGCCGAACTCTCAACTACAGCTCGGAAGACATCTCTCGGAGAATTGGTAGATGTGATCCTTCGAGCAAGATCTTGGGAGTCGATCTAAAAAACATGAAATAGTTAGTTGCGCTTGAAAAGAATAACTCACAATACGTATGTGTAAAATAATCAAGACAGGTATAGCATTACAATTTACAAAATGATACATAAGAAAGAATAATACAATAGACATGTTGAATGAACCTGAAAATTTTGGTCATTGGATGTTTCCACTCCACTGCCAGACCTTGGCTCTCTTTCGACGTTTGACGAAGGTGGTTGCCATGGCTCTCGTTCAACGTTTGAGGAAGACGGTTGCCTCGGCCCTCCTCCTCCAAGCACTTGAGAGACAATAGGCATCATCTGTTGGAACATCCTCGACAAATCGATTTCCCCACCGCCTTGGCCACTTCCCGACCCAGCAAACATGTGCTCAAAATCCCGAGGGTCAACCTGCTGAGCAATTTGATTGACTGTGTTTCTCATCTGAGGGCTTTGCGTGAGCTGTTGCATCATGTTCCTCAAGAGATCAGGAGAACCAACGCCAGCTTGCTCTGAAAGCCCTGACAATAGTCCATTCAAAGCAGGACTCTGCAAAACTTGAGACATACTACTTCCTAGATCAATTTGGCTGCCAGAACCCGGCCCATGCAACGATCTGCTACCGACAGTTGGGCTAACAGTCGATTGTAGACCTGAGGACCTATTCATAGAAGCACTAGAGGCTAGAGATTGTAAAAGCTGCTGGCCTGTAGGACCCTGGCTGTGGCTAGTTCCACTGTCACCCTCCTTAGCCGGTGAACTTTGCTGCCTGCCTCGCCTCTAATCAACCAATACCAAAAGGAGGAAAAACAAGAGGAAATAATTAAGAAAGAAAGAGAGAAGAAAGAGAATTGTGAATTAAAATCCAATAAAACAAGAATGTATCCATTAAGTAGATATGAAATCCCCTCTTAATATAATTGATGCCCTATAACGCTTCTACGAGTGTGTCATCGACACCAACCATAAGAGGATAGAGCACAATAGTGTCCTCCTATGTAACTAAAACAATTAAAGCACAAGTCCAAGAATAGGCCACCAAAACAGAAATCTAATATTACAACCAACAGGAATGAATATCAAAATCGAAAAATAAAAAGCTTCATCTTACCGGTCGATCCAAACCTCCTAGTCCAAGTCCAAGTGGAACCGCTTGAGAAGACCCAGCTCCCGTACTCTGAATATTTTCATCATTTCTTCCAACAAATTCAGAGCCCCTACCGCCAGAGCATGTTGGTAAATCAGTTGTGTTTACAACCCTTCCTGTATCTCGATAAATATTGTCTGTGTTTACAATCTGTGGTCAGTTAAAACTAGATTTAGCATTTTATCTAATACAAGGACAAGCTTAAAAAAGGACTGGGGAGGGTGAGGAAAAAATTGTACTAAATATCTACCTTGTCACTTCCGATTTCAGGGTTGCGCCCAGGTAACGACTCACTTGACTCTCCACCCATGTCCCGTTTCGTATCACTTCGCTGTTCACTCCCTGCTCCAGAAGCAGCAGAAGAATTCCGAACTGACGTTGACACTTGACCTGAATACAAGATGTTCAGTAGAAGTGAAAAATGCAATGTACTCTGGTGGTCAAACAAGCAGTATACCTGATTCAGTAGGGCTAACCCCTTCAACATTACCAACTAAATCTCGAATTCGCAAATTGACATCAGCAATAATGGAGGATAATGAAACAGAGTCAGGAGTAGGGTGGAGAAAAGAAACACCTTCACCAGGTTGCACAGCAGCAGCAATCGGAACGCCCAACGGATGTGGAATGGCAGTCTCAATAACACTTCTCACAGGAAGTGCCTGTGCTACACCTGAATCAGTAGAGTCACCAACACTGCGCTCGGCAGGTGCTCCCTCCCCATTGTTTGTCCTGGTACCAACTGCAGAAAGGGTAGCAGAACTTAGGAGAAAGCACATTGCATTGCATGAGGATAACACAACATCAAAACACTATGATCCTCACCAGCATGTATGTGAATGTTGATGTGCCTAGGGGCAGCTCCAATACCAACTGCACCAACAGCCACTGGATTTGATGGTAGTACAGCACCACCCAGGAGGGGATTAGTTTGAAGGGGAAAAGGCTGCAAATGAAGAAGATGTGATTTGCAAGGAGCAACACACTCACAAAAGCATAGAACCTGATATTGTACATAAGTGGGATGACCAAACAATATCTATAATACATTAAAATCTATATCTATGCTTATATCTATAATCTATATCTATATATAAAATATGGGAGAATGTTTGAAAAACATTTTGTACTACTATAGGACCTTATTTTAATTTTTAAATTTCCAAGCATGCCATTAACAAATTGTTTAAATATTCTAAGCGCAATTTCTCTTGCATTATTTAATTGTTTTTTTAATTAATTATTTAAAACTCAACCAGTTAGCAAAAATGGCAATTGGTAACTAAAAGCCAAAAGGGTTATCATTCATTAATTACATATTTACATAAATGTGATTTTTAAATACAAATATTATATTATGCCTTAAAAAATATATTTTTTGTGATATACTTATTTTACCTTTGATTTTTTTTTTTTGTTATAGATAAAACAATAGTATGAAAAATTTGAAGTATTATTTAATTAAAAGATAATATATGATATTTTTTATTACTGGATAGTTTTTATCCTCTTTTGATTTCATTCTAATGTCACTGTTTCTTATCAAATATATATATTTTTTTAAATAAATGTAATATTTTGATGCATGATTAAAATTTAAATTAATAAAATAACTTTCTTAAATGAAAGTATAAGAATCTAAAATGTTCCACTGATTTAATTTTTATAGATTAGTGACTTTAGATTTAATTCCAATTAAATAAGTTTTGGAATTTCAAGAGTTCTGCAATCTTCTTCGACTCCTAGCTACAATACTACAACAGTATAAAGAGCTTCCCTACTTTCTTTTACAAAAGCTTAAGTCTCTTCTTCTCAGTTTGTTTTTCTTCCTCTCTCAAAGTCTTTATATTTGTATGAATTGTAAAGTAGTGTTAAACACCAATGAAAGACAAGTATGTGCTTCCACAAAATGCTCTCAAACGTAGGTATCATTTCCTCCCATAATGTTGTCAAGTTATGTTATAATTAATATTTGTTACTGTTTATATTCTAAACGCTTAAGAATGGCTATATTTTTATAATATAATTATGATTGATTTTTTCATCATAATCAATCTAATGTGATTAGTAGTTGATTTTCACCTTTTTCCAATCATAAGTAGTACTATTCTTTTTTTTAGAATTTTAAATTACATAGTTTAGGGTATGTATTAAATAAAAAAATTAACTAAAAAAATCTTCAATCTCTTTAGAAAGATGTTGTTTAAAATGAATAAAATTTATTTTAAGTTAATATTAAATTTAAATTTTTAAAAAGGTTATTGAAACAAGTAACTTTTTTAATTTATTACTAAGATAAAGTGTATTTTTAAAGTATTTGATATAATTCATTTTAAACAACATTTTTCAATCTCCCTAGAAAAATGTTGTTTAAATGAATAAAATTTATTTTAAGTTAATATTAAATTTTAAATTTTAAAAAGGTTATTGAAATAAGTTACTTTTACAATTTAATAAGATAAGGTGTATTTTTAAAGTATTTGATATTTATTATTAATGTGTTGTAAAATTTTAAACATGTATTTTCTTTATCGAATACAATAAAAAATTATAAAAAGCTAAATTTATATGATAAAAAAAATTGCATTTACAATGAACGTTTCACATTGTATTTTTTTTTTTTATCGAGGGCACATGCTCCAATTGAACTATGCTCATGTTGGCCCAAAAGCATAATATTTTCATTTACAATGAACGTTTCACATATTTAACAAAATACGAGAAGACACACAAAAGCAAAATAATTTGTAGTTCATTCAGCCAGGGAAGCACTTGGTACATGACGGACACCCCAAACATATTTTGCAACAAAAGAAAAGACTATTCCAGATAAGACAGAGAAAGAACAGAACTCGGATTTTAACCGTCCAGCGTGAAAATGAATCGATCAACTATGCTTACTAAGTAGATTCCCAATGCACATAAACGAAGTAAGTAAATTCCATAACATACATTTTAGAAATTAAGTAGATTTATCAATCCGACCTTAGCTCAGTTGGGAGGATTGTAGTGGGTATCAAAATTCTAAAGATATTACGTAGATTCCTAACCTGAACCATCAAGGGATTTGGCCCCGTAGGAGATATATACACTGCTGGGCCAGCATTAACACTCGATTCAGCCTGCAAAAGCAAACATAAATATTAATACAATTTTCAGATCACAAATTTTGAATTACGTATATATATACTATAAACCAGAATAAATAACAATAACAACTTACAGATGACTGTCCCATGCGGAGTGTCAAGATTGTACGGCCAAGTTCCAGAAAAAGTGCTCCAAATTGTTGCATCCTAAGGCCTACTTGTACCGACTCTTCCTGAATTTGACCCCTCACAGAGGGATCGGTGGAAGAGCTTTCTTGTTCCAAACGCGCAGCAATATGCTAAAATGTTTTTTACAAATGCATTGAGAATAAGAATCGTGTGATGATGATATTGATTATAAGCATAGTGCAGCTGATTGTACTGTGAAGAAATGCATAGAGAATAAGAGAAGTACTGGGAAGGGAATTGCAAAATTTAATAATTCCACCAAAGTATAAAACTCATCCTATATTTCATTGATGGCAGAAGAGAGAATCCGAAGAATTAAATTCCAAAACCCATCCGAACTCACGTAGCTAGATTTATCAAACGCCAAATTCATAAAACACATCAAAACAAGCAAGGCTACAACTGTCAAACAAAACAGATAAAAAATTCATTGTCCACATGTACAACACTCTATGTCCTCAAAACTGCCAGCAGCTGTCAATTTCAAGTAATATAACTAGATATAGTACTTACGGATAGTGAAGATGTGGCATAATCACTTAGAAGTCGTTGAGCGTGGCGCAAGACAATGCTCAAAGATTCAGTGGTTGGCAAACCTTGGGGATTGGTAGGCAGTTCCACCCTGGGTAGATCACCTGTGTCATTATAAAATGTAAAAAAATTGAGCAATATAAATTAGAGTATGAAGAAAGGTGTTCAAAATAAGCATTTATTTTAAGCAACAAATCAATGATATTATGCTTTAGAGCTTACCGCCATTCTGAGACATTGCATACTCTAAACGGTTCATGAACTCGGAAAGTGTTGTCAAAGAATCAGGAATGGGCTAATAAAAGCAGAAGGTAAACAAATAGTCAATAGGAGAGCCAAGAAACCAACCCTACCAAGCAATATAAATCACAATTTAGCCATGGAGAGAAAAAGTATGCTACCACATGAATGGAAGGAACTGATACGGCTGCACTGGCAAGTGGAATTTGAATCATGTGAGGAAAACTTTGTGATGGCTGGCCAGGAAATGCCTGTCCAGTTTGTGCCTGACTCGTTGCTTGTCCTCCAGCCCCAATATTAGCTCTAAATGTTTCATTTCCTTGACTTGCTGTGCCACGATTGTTAGGCTGCAATGGTATAACCACATCAGCAACTGTTATAATTTTATACGATATTTAAAAGAATAAGAAACTGTAATTTAAAGGTCAGAGGTTACAAATAATAGACTGCATACTAGTTGAGTTTCAAATTTAAATTTTGGATAGTGTAAACATAAAAATATTGTTTTAACATTTCATATTTTGGATTGCAGACTCCAAAAACAGTTTTAAAAAACAATTCACTAACTCCGCTTGAATAAATGAATTTGAAAACAAAAAATAGAATCTGAATTGCATACCAAACAGACCCTAAAATATCTCAAACTTTCCAACAATTCTTGATTGATGGAAACATACACCATTTATCATTTAAAGATAAAGAACTCCTCACTTACCAATGTAGACTGCATACCAGTTGGGAAGTTCGAATTTTGGCTGTTTAGTCCAATAGAATTCAGAACTGCTCCAATAACCTAGAGAAGGGGAGGAACAAGAAAAAAATTCTTTCATTTGCCAATGGCCTACTGGGCAATACGAAATGAACCAATGTCCATCATATAACTTGGGAATGGAGAATATATTATATAAGATGAGAGTTCATGATGAGTACAAACAATAATAATAATAATAAACAAAAAATTTGAAGGAAAAAAAAAGGAAAAAAGAACATTAAACTGTATACCCGAGAAAGATCAGGAACAACGCCTTCACCTTGATCCCCAACATTAAATGTTCCTAAAACCACGCTGTGTGCAATTTGCCCAACACGATTTCGAGGGGCACCAGCTCCAGCTTCGTTACCGGTTGAAGAAGGTACTAAGAAGCAAAAACAAAAAAAGATTAAGAAAATGAACAGTATCCCACGTGTATGTAAATTCCCAAACCTAGTAGAAATTTGGCATACCATTTGCAGGTCTGTCGCCTGCGCTAGTATCAGATGCTGCATGTTGCTGAGTTGGTTGTCTTTCAACTAAATGCAATGTATGTCCATTTTCCAAATCTTAAAGGGTTAAGAAACTACAGTCCAAAATCCAAATCCATAAACAAGTGCACTCAATTGCACAAAAAGAAGCATCAGGCAGAAAAACTAAGCAACAAATTTGCCACGGCAGCAAATCTGAAAAGACTTGTCAATCAGACGAATAGCATATGCATACAAAGTACATTACTAAGTATTAGGGCTGTTATATAAATTAACCAAGTAAAATAAGAATCACAACTCTAGTCAAATAAAAATGTCATACTTTCCTCTAATATTACTAGACGGAACTTCTATTCGCATTATGGAAATATCAACTCATAGGCTATTAAAGTTTTTTTTTTAGTTCAAGTTCAACAACATATAGAGTGGATGAACTCGAAACTCTGACTTCTTGGTCGAGGGCATATGTCTAACCATTTGAGTTATGCTCAGGTTGACTATGCTATTAAAGTTTTCAAGATCAACATATTATAGAAATAAATTATCTTGTACCACCAACACGCCTAACAATCATTACCATACTAAAGATTATACCCAATTAATTTGAGATCGAATATGCAGGTCAGGAAACAAGTGCACCCTACATGAAAAATGGGGCAAAATTGTTTGCAACTAAGAAAACTAGGACACGTGGTGGGAAAAGAAAAAGAGAAAACTACGACAAATGTTAAGGAGAAATATACATTAAATGTAGAAAATGGTAGGATACGATACTCTGAGAGAGAATGCTCATCCTTTAAGACCTTTCCCCTGAATATCAAACGTTGCTGATTCACTGGGATTCCTATTTCATTTGCGATTTTCTCCTTGAATAATTGAACCGGCATCTAATAAATTGACAAGCAAAGAGAATATGTAATGAATGTGCATGAAGAGGAAACAGACTTGAATACTAAAAAGAAGGGAAAGGCTATGAGTATCAGTTTCCTTTTCTGGTACATTTTGGTATCTCATAACTGAAGGTTTTTTCTTTTTAATCATTTTTTCCCTCCCCTCTTCAAGAACAATGAATTCTCCAAGTAAAAAGCATATAATCACGGCTAAGAAAAGAAATTTCATTTCTAGAAAAAAAAAATTGATTGCTTACATCTTTGTTCACTTGAAAACTGTAGATATGTGAATCTAAAGTCTTGATGTTCAGCTCAATAATTGAAGTTGCAGTCTCCCCGGAAATACTGCTGGTGCTGGAACCTTCATTTGAATGGTCTGCCATGCTATTCAACTGCAGCTACCGTCTAAACAAAAAGGCGCATTCAGAAACGAAATCCCAGTATCCCTCTCCTCCTCTCCATGAATAAAGATCATAAAAGAGATATAAGACAATAACTAACAAGTCAAAGCAGATATATTCAAATTTCATTGCCCATTAGCGAAGCTATAATGTGAGAGACCTCTATTCGCGCCAATAGTAAATGTGCAACAACAAGATATTAAGATCTAAAGTAACACCCTCAATCTACGCAAGCAGCTAGCCAGATTAAATCGTACGAGCACTGTTCTTGAGGAAGAAGTTATTATATTCACTTAAGTTCCATTGAAAATGACGGTCGAGGAAATGCAACAGTTGAAGAAGATGACAGAAAACAGGAAGAATCGTCCATGAAAATACAGAAGGCAGAAAAAGGTGAGGATCCAGTAAGGAAGGAAAGAATCGTCCAAACAACGTAAAGAAGACCCGACGATCCCGATGAAAGTGAATTCAATAAACAGAAAGATATCATCCGCCTAGGGTTTTCGGGAGCTACAACGAAAAACGTACCTCTTCAGACGAAAAATGGTACAAGAACCGGCAACGACGGATGTGAATGTCGTCGAGAATCACAATACAGCACTGGAGAAATCTTTTCTAGTCGGAGTTGAATTCAATCCAATCGCAGGACTGCAGTTTTCCGAAGGCGATGGAAGGGGCGAGGCAGATCAACGGAGGTTAATTATGAAAATGGCTTCCAGAAAGATCTAGGACCTTCCCGACGGCGAATTGGCCTTTATCTCTAGAGAACGGAAAAGTAAGAACGGACCCGGAGGTGAGAGAAGAAGCACGCCAAAACGGTGCGTTTTGAGTCAGATGTTTTCTTCACGGGTCTTGTTTGGTAATGGAAATTGTGAAATTATGCTTTGCTTAACCCGCGCTCGAGAATAGCTGTTTTCGTTTGCTTTTTGAAACTTAAGCCAGGCCCATGAAGCCCAATCAATTTGCCTTGTCGGCCCAAAAACCTTACGCGCCCCTTTGATATATATATATTTTTTTTTTCTTTTGAAAAATACTTGTAAAAGGTTTCACACGAAGTTGTTTAGTCGGTGGTTTAGTCTTCTATTTGGAATAGGGAGTTGTTGAGTCTGAAGTTTATGGTGGTGTGTTTGAAGTAGGAAGTTGTTGAATCTAAAATTCTTTATAGTTTTCTTCTACACATTTTTTTCTACCAACTTTCAAATTTTTATTAGTAAGAACTTTCTCCAATTTCAATAAATTCTAATTATATATATATATATATTTTTATTATTTTATCTATCTTTTACAAACAAAATTTGAAGACAACAAAAATAATTTTGAAAACAATCTCATATTATTTTTTTACATTAATTATCAAATATTTATTTTTATTTTTATTATTTTTTTTTTTATTTTTTTAAGAATTCATCTTTAATTTTTATGAATTTTAAGTTTATTTATTTATTTATTTATTTAATTAATGTACGTATATTTATGTAAAGAAAAAACAAAAAGAACAATACATAAGTTATTACCCTAACCCAGGTGTCAAACACATCTTTCTCCGTCTCCACCTTCTTAAATTCGTCTTTTCATCTTAATCCACTGCACCCGAAAACTAGCATATAAGCGGTTTATTTTAACTATTTTTTCTATAATTTTCCATATTTTTATTGTTAGGGATTTCTTCCAATAAATTTTAAAAATACGATTTTTTTTTTATTATTATTTTAGGTATTTTCACAATTTTCTTTTAAGATAACAAAAAAATAATTTTGACCACAATACGTTACTTTTTTTTTTCAATATCACCCACATTATTTATTCATTTTATTTGGATAATTTTGAAATAAAAGAGAGTGTGTTAAATATTATCGGTGAATTTGAAAGATTTTAATCCATTAATTTAAATCCACTAATTTAAACGAATCCAAATAAGTTTATGTTTTTATTTCTCTAAAAAATACTACGTTTTGAATTTGGTTTAAGTATCCTTCAACAACCTAATTTATATTTAAAATAGTAAAAAATAAGTTGAATTGACTTTTTAACGAGTTTTTTTAAAATTCAAGCTAAGTTTTGAAAACTAAAAAAAATTAAAAAAAATTGATTTTGAAATGTGGCTAAAACTTACAATTTTCTTAATAAGATTAAAACTATTGTAATGAATTGGAGAAAAAAAAAACACTTTTCAAACATTAAAAATCATATGGTTATCAAAAACGACTTTAGTAATCGATTTTATAAATTTTCATTATTTTTATATTTTTCTTTAAAACATGGTAAATATATTAATTCTCAAAGGAAATGAGAGTCTTGTCCTCTGTAATATTTTATTATTGAACTCGATATCAACTCACCTCTTTTTTCCGCACGTGTCTTGTCCTCTGAAATAATTTATTATTAAACTCAATATCAACATAACTCAGCTCGATGAGCATAAAACGTGTATCCTCAACTAAAAGGTTAGAAATTTAAATATTCCCCCCCACATATTATAAAAGGAAACTCATTTATTTTCTTCTCCAATTTTTAATATTTAATTCAGTGTAGCTTTTTTTTTTTTTTTTTTTTTATCGATATTTTGTCATTGATCATGGTGAAATAAACAAAACGATGGCATGTATATTGGATCCCTATTAAAAAGTTATTGATGGAACAAACAAAAAGAGTTTAATTACCAAAATATAATTTAAACCTCACAGTAATTACCAACCAGATGACATGTATAAGGAATAAAATAAGACTGGTAAACTTTGAACGTGTAATATATTTGTTGTCATGGTTTGTAATAACATTTTTTATCATGTTGATTTTTTGTATTCAACAAATGCAAGATGGGAGATTGCACCTTCATACTTTAAGTACATTGGGGGTGGGGGATTCGAACCACAGACCTCTTGGTCATGAACACATACATGTGCCAGCTGAGCCATGCTCGCTTTGGCCACCTTCATACTTCATCATTAATCGATAAAAATATACATAGTAAATATTTGAGTTTTTTTGTTGGTGCAAAACTCGACCCAACAAAAACATAGTTTAACGACATGATATATGTAACCATAAAGTTTTAGGTTAAATAAAAAAAAATAAAAAAAAATGAAGATTTATAATAGAAAAGTAAAAGCACCAAAACGACATCGTCCCAATCTATACGAGCGAACAAAAGCAACTCCGACTCGAGGTATCATCAAGGGTCCAGATTGTTGGAAGAGCATTTGATTCAGAGTTTGGAGGTTGCGAGCTTTATGAGATCCTTTCTCAGAATCTTACCGGACGGATTCTTGGGAATGGACTCCACGAACGCCACCCGCCGGATTCTCTTGTACGGTGCCACCTGGTGTGGACCCATCACACTTTTTAAATTATAATTATAGGAAAACACAAAAATATCCAACAATATTATATACACTTTCCTATAGTGATAAACTGATATAGTACACTAGTAATCTAATTACTCACCTGTTTTGCCACGAATTGCATTACATCTTCATGTGAAATGTCACTTCCACCCTTTCTTACCACGTAAGCCATTGGATATTGCCCAACCTCTTTGTCTGGAAATCTGGAATTTTAAAAGGGAAAAATTAAAAATCTCACTTTATGGGGAATTTTGTTATTTTTCAAAATTTGTCCCAGCCTACCCACTGTTTTCAAAAGATTATCCCACTTATGTGGCCTTTTTGTTTTATCTTCAAGAGAGAGATGTCCTCTCTCGAATATATAGTTCTAATTATTTAAAAAAAAAAAAAATGAAGTTTCGGAGACTTTTATCTATCCTGTTGGTTTAAAATATTTTTATACTATATGCATAAATCACGTCATGAAAAATTGTTCTTTTTAGTTAAAATTTTACTATTATTAATTAAAATTTTCCTAAGCATTTTGTCGAATTCAAATCTCGTATTAAAAAACAAAAATCCATGGAATTTTTGAACTTACGGAATCACAGCTGCATCAGAGATATTAGGATGAGTAAGTAACAGCGCCTCTAATTCTGCAGGAGGCACCTGAAAAATAATATTGAATAAACAAAATAAATAAATGTATCTGCGAGCATAAATTAACGGTAATTAACATTTACTTTCGATTTAAAGGTGGTTCACTCTCTCACATAGTTAAATTATTATTAAAAAATATATATATTAAAAACAAAATCCATATAAATTACCTGATAACCCTTATATTTGATGAGTTCCTTGAGCCTATCAACCACAAAAATAAAACCATCTTCATCAATATAACACAAATCACCAGTTCTCAACCATCCCTCTGAATCAAGTGTTGAGGTTGTGGCCTCCACATTACCAAAATATCCTGCAACAATCAGAAACAAATATGTATTGTTTGGTAAATTCAATCCAATTTAACATTTTGCAATTACAACAAAAATTAAATAGTTTCTTGATTTTTTATTTTTTATTTTTTATTTATCCACTTCCATCTATATTTAATGTACAGATTTTTTTTTAATAGAATTTGAAAGAATAAATTGAAACATAAATTATAAAATTAATATATATTAACTGCCAGTCAAATAATTAAATACTATATATTAATTGATATTTTGATAAATTCAAATTTAGTTTTAGCCAAGGAAAAAAAATGTGGGTCTAACTCACCTAACATACAATTAAATATACCATTTGGTCAAAATTATCCATTTTTTCCTTCCAAACAACTATATTTTAAAACTACATTATTCTTTTAAAAAAATCCAAGTTCTCAAAGATTATTCTTAAAATTATTGAAACTAATGAAAGGTAACATTCTTAAAGTCAGCATATTTTTAAAGTTTTTTTTAATAGATTGCAGTATCCAAACAAGACGCATGTGACAAACCCAATTCAATTATGTCGGCCAATGACCACTTTCTTTACCTTTCATAACGGTGGGCCCTCTAAGCCAAAGCTCCCCGGTCCGGTTCACAGGTAGAGCCTCGCCGGTTTCCGGGTCAATAATCATTCCCTCAGTACTCGGCGACAGAAGCCCCGCCGTGCCGTACCGGCGGCTCTCCTCCAACGAATCAGTGGAGGCCCCAATTCCAGTGGACTCCGTCAATCCATAGCCCTGAAGAATCGCAACATTCGGAAACTTCTTAACAAAACCCTCAATCACTTCCTTCCCCAGCGGCGCTCCTCCGGACAGCGCCGTGTGCAACGACCCCAAATCGTACTTCCCTTTAATCTGCTCGGCGGCGTTCACCAACGCCACCAGAATCGGTGGCACAAGAGGCAAATATGTCGCCTTATACTTCTCAATCGCCGACAACATCTCATGAATTTCGAATTTCGACAGAACGACAATCGTCGATCCGGAAGAAAGCAGCCCCGTCGCGAAAGCTACAAGCCCATAAATATGAAACATCGGCACCGTACAGATAAAAGTTCCTTCTCCTTCGCTCAAATTGAATCTCGTCACGACGACTTGAACCATCGCGATTATATTTTTGTGAGACGACACTACGCCCTTGCTCGCACCTGTCGTTCCAGAGGAATAAAGCAGAGTCGCTGTGTCGTTTTGCTCAATCCGTTCCTTAATTCGACTCCCGCTTGGTTTTTTCCTCATCATTTCCGTTAAATTGGAGACGATTTTGACTTGTGGGTTTTGAGATTGGCCGTCGATTAGGACGATTGGCAAATTAGAACTCGCGATTTTGGGAATTAATTGTTGGGTCGTGAAGGCTAAGATGGGTTTTGAATCGGCGATCTGTTTGGCGATTTCTTGAGAGGTATTTAGGGGATTTGTGGTGGTGATTATGGCGCCGAGGGACATGACGGCGAGGCAAATGATGGGGAAGGAAATGGAGTTCGGGGAGAGGAGGAGGATGACGTGGCCTTTTCGGATGCCGATGTCGGAGAGAGAAGCGGCGACGGAATCGACGGATTGCCAGAGTTGGGAATAGGTGATGTGGTGGCCGGTGGTGGCGTCGATGAGAGCGATTTTGCCGTTGTGGGGGCGGGAAGAGATAAACGACGTCGCGTCGAGGGATTGGTTTGGGGGAAGTGGGATTGGGCGGCGTTTGCTGTGGAAGATTTTTGTGGAGTGGCAGAAGCCGCTTCTTGGATCCACTTCGCCGCCGTGGACCGCCATGTTGTGGAGGTCGGAAAAAGGGAATTTTTAGAGAGTGGGAGTTATGAGATGGATTTTGGCAGTGGAGGTTTTTGGGTTCGCTTGTATAGGAGGGGTACAGCCGCCGCCGTTGACTGGTCTGACTGGTTTCCTTTTAAATTGAAATAATAATTTAGTTTACAAAAATGAAAAAAGAAAAGCACGTGGAGAAAATAAGGTAATGTTTGCGACCCGTGTCAAATTGAATTGTTTCTTCGGTCCATTTTTGTGTGGGTATTGTTGGATGTTTGGACGGTAAGATGTTTATCTTATTTAATTGAATTATTTTGGGGGCGTTTGGGGCGCAGGGTGGGTTATTATAGTTGGTGGGTTATTATAGTTGGTGGGTTATAATAGTCTGTGTTTGGGGTGCAGAGTTGTTTAGTCTGGGTTTAGTAAGTCTGTGTTTGGGGTGCAGAGTTGTTTAGTCTGAGTTTAGGAAGTCTGTGTTTGGGGTGCAGAGTTGTTTAGTCTGTGTTTGAGATGGTTTATTTTTTTTTACAACTTTTTTTTTGTTGTATGGTATAGTTAAATGTACATTACATAATAATTTTTGTAAAACTTGAAAGAATAAATATGGTTTAGGATGCACAACAAAACATTGCATACAAAATTAAGCAAATCGTCCGTTGTTTTAAGCAAGTTGCAAAGTTCGAAAAACAACTTTGATCAATTCTCGTGCTCTCGCACGCAACAACATAAGTCAGTCAGACTCCCGTATGACTCGTAACAATGTTACTTGTCTAATGTGGTGTCTAAGGTAAGTTGAATGGTGTTATATTCCAGGCTGGTGACTAGTTCTCGTGAGTCAATATTGAAATTTGAATTATTTTCCCTAAAAAAAAAAAAATTGAAAAGAGCAAATGATTGAAAAATTAAAAATATTAAGCATGGTTTAAAATAATTGATTTTTTGTTCTACTAAAAACTTCTTTCTTTCAAAAATCATTACATCTATGGATTGATTTTAATCTATTTTCACTGACATTTAAAAAAATAAAAAACTGCTCAAGTTTTGAAAGAGGGAAATATAAAAATTTAGATGGCTCAGTTTATCACAGAATATCAAAATTTGAATCATCACAGTTGAATTTCAAACTTATGGCTCTTAAGAATATGCTCATTTAAAAAATAAAACACAAATAATCCACTATATTTGATGGCCATCACAACAAAAGTTTCGATGAGAGTAGTTAAAACATAGCATGGAGTCGAACATAAACATAAAGATGCATTCAATCTCTTCAATCCTACAACATTTTTTTTCTTGTCAAATTCAAATAAACTGCATCAACGACATGAAGCCATCAGAAGCCATCAAAGTTTCATATAAAGTGTGAGGTCAAGGTGTTGAATCTTGCACAAAATCGATGCAGGCACGGCAATGGCAGTCCAAGAAGCGGCACCGAAGGCATCCGAAGCACACACAAGACTTGCAGCCCCGGCAACTCTTTTGGCTCTCCCGCTCCTCGTCATCA
Source organism: Herpetospermum pedunculosum (assembly GCA_028017165.1). Taxonomy (NCBI): domain Eukaryota; kingdom Viridiplantae; phylum Streptophyta; class Magnoliopsida; order Cucurbitales; family Cucurbitaceae; genus Herpetospermum; species Herpetospermum pedunculosum. Next base: position 87,831,637 of record CM051522.1, read on the forward strand.
TCGCACGTTATTCTGAACCACAGGCATATATAAACTAGTATCATCAATAATACATGATCTAACTATAAGAAATGCTTGTAGTATTTAAGCAAACAAATTTTTCACAATGGAACCTTCAATCCTTTAACTGATACCCATATATTGCTCTTCCATTTCTTGATCCCTTTCTCTCTGTGAATGCTTCTCAAACTCCTCTGGTGTTAGCTTCCCTAATATTCAACCCCAAAAAATCAACAAGATCAATAAGATATAGATTCAAAAATACATTTTTGTTCTTGTACTTACTCTATTCATTAAAAAATATATATATGTAACATTCTGAATAAACTCTAGTATATATAAAAAAAAAAAAAAAAACCCACATAAAAAATTTTAAAGTTCAAAACTTCAAACATGTGGGGTGATCATAGATAATCTATTTCATAACATCAAACTCAGAACCACATATGACATAACCATACCAAAACACAAGAGATAAACAGAAAGAAAGAGAAAAAAAACACAACCGATCCCCAGTACCTGGATAAAACTACCACAAAACACAGCTACACAACATTTTTATTCAAGTTTTTTTTGATGATATGACCCATCACAGACTCGGGGCTTCTTTTAGTTAATAATTCTCTTTTCTTTAATGCAAGCTATTGTTTTGTTATAGTCAATCTCTTTTCTCTTTCCCATAACAATAGCCATATTTCCTTAAATTTCTACCATTTTTCCACTTCCACCTAACCAATTAACACCATAAACAACTTTAATCTTTATCCTCAAGGATTGAACATCAATAGTAGTTTACAAGTAAAGAGAAGACAATCCTTAAATCCATCTCTTTTAATGAAGAAAAAAACTCATTTCTTTTCAATTCTTTTCATGGTCCTCAAGAAAAAACTTACCAAATTCCTCTCATTCAATTAGGGGCTCCTTCAATTTGTCCTTGAGTCATCTTCAAGAAAAATCCATAAGAAAACCTCTCCAATTGTTTGTTCCCCTCAACCATTTCTCTCCCTTCAATTTCTCTCATCTCCTTTTTCGCTCTAAACAAAACAAAACAAACATCAACCACATTACTTATCCTCATACACCACACTAAACACTTGTAAGTCCACAAAAATCCAACGCCTCTGGGGTTTTGAATTAGTTCCCGTGACAATAAAACAATAAAGAAAAATCATGATCTTCTTCGATGGCATTTTCCATTGATACAAAGTAAAATAATAAACAGAATTAGCATATTCTATTTTATCTCAAAACACTGGGATTTACTTACCTACTTCGTTTGATAATCACAGAACCACAATTCTCTCTCACTCTCTTGTCTCTGTGATTCGATTTTGTTGCGACCTCCATAGATTTTTCTACAATGCTCCACCGAAAAGAAAAACAAAACTCATTTAAGATTCATTCTCATAAATGAACCCATCAAAGAGAAAATTTAAAAAACCACGTGAACTACTAGCAAATGCCAAGATTTAGAGAGATATACAGAGAGAAAGAGGCGTAAAATAGTAAGGTTAGGCTATAGAGAGAGAAATAACAAAAGGGTTTAAGAGATAAAGCGAAAATAGTAAGGTTAGGCTATAGAGAGAGAAATAACAAAAGGGTTTAAGAGATAAAGCGGGCGAGAGCGCTAGGGATAAATTTACAACGGGAATTCTTCTTCTCCGCCACTGATTTTGGGTTGCTTTTTTTTTCTTTTTTTTTTTGTAAGGATTTTGGTTTCAAGTTGTTTGCTTTTTCTCTGCCAGCGGTTGTTTGAAACAAAAACCTAAATAAAGTTTCCTCCTAAATCAAACGAATTAAGTTCATGGTTTCTGATATATTGTGATTATCGCACCGAACCCACCAAAATTTGGGTGAAATTAAGGGGATTGAAACATGGGAATCAGATTCGAGAAGTGAAAATTTGGAAGAATATGAACAAAACCTGTGCTGAGAAGAAGAGATGAAAGCGTCGATTTTAGGAGCAGAAATGGTGGCACAAACGAAGAAGAGTAATTGTTGGAGAAGACGATCGATTGAGCGCGTTGGAGAAGACGATAGATTGAGCGAAAGAGAGAGCAGAGAGCGATTGAGAAGCGTTGGAGAAGACGATCGATTGAGCGGAAGAGAGAGCAGAGAGCGATTGAGAAGCTTGAGAAAAGAGGGAGGCTTGCGTTGAAACTCCCCCAAACCCACCGTCTTCTACAGTAGTATACTGTAGCAAAACGGGGGTTATAATAACCCCCACGCCCGTTTTATTAAGTTGACGCCCCAAACGGTGGGTGGGCTATTTAAGCCCACCCCACCCTACTCTACTCGGGGGCCCAAACAGCCCCTTTTAGTTTAACATGTTCATTATTTTTTTATAGTAATTATTGAATTATATATAGATATTTGGATGGTCTTCAACAAAAAAAAAAAATTAATAATAATAATAATAATAATAATAAATAAAAAAAATTTAACAGAAACATAGTTTAATGGCTAAGTATAAACTAATACCAAGAAATTAGAGATACAATTATTAAATATTTTTGTTACAAAAAAAAAAATTGTTCCTTTGTTTGATTGAAAAATTATGAGATTGGATTTGCCATAGAAATAAGTCATTTGTCAGGTGTATTTCTATAATTAATGGAATTTCTTTTTTTTTTTTTTTAAGGGAATCATTTCATACCCTTTGAATAGTTGGATTTTCTCTAATTTTGTCAATAGTAAAAAGTTACTTCATTTATTTCTATTGATGCATATATATTTAAGAGCAATTGCATGTTGGACTACAATTTTTTTTTTTTTTTTTTTAAGTCCAGTTGTGTCACAATTCAATTATTTAATTTTAGTGTTTTTATTAATTTTTTCACCCCCGTTTAAAGCATTTTTTCTTATTATTTTTTTTCGTTTGGATTAAAATTGACTAAGTTTTTTCTTTCACGCTTCCTTCATATCTTACCTCAATCAGTTTTCTTTTAAGTTTTCTAGGTTCATTCATCTTTTTTTCTAACCTCTCTTACCTTAATCAGTTTTCTTTTAAGTTTTATACGTTCATTCATCTTCTTTTCCGACCCTAAATTGTTTCAACTAAAAAAAATATATTATAATAATAATAATAATAAATTGTAGTACGAGTAATTGAACCAAGTTCAGGTGAAGAAGTAGAAAAAAAAAAAAAAAAAAAAAATCTCAAATCTTTTTTTTTCTTGCGTTAAAATTGTCTAAGCTTCCTTCATCTTCTTCTCCAACCCCAAATTGTTTCAACTTAAAAATAATAATAATAATAATTCAAATCGTGGTACCATCTCAGTAATTGAATCAAGGTTCGGTGAAGAAGTAGACTAAAAAAAAATCTCAAATCTTTTTATTTTCTCCGTATTAATTAAAACTACTTAAGTTTTCTCATTCATGCTTCCTTCATCTTTTTTTTTTTTTTTTTTTTGGTTAAATCTGTATAAGCTTTTTCTTTAAGTTTACTTCATCTTCTTCTCCAACCCTAAATTGTTTCAGCTTAAAAAAAAAAAAAAATAATAATAATAATAATTCAAATCGTGGTACCATCCTAGTAATTTAATCAAGGTTCCGTGAAGAAGTAGACAAAAAAAAAAAAATCTCAAATCTTTTTTTTTCTCCGTATTAGTTAAAATTGCCTAACCTTTCTCCTTCACTTCTTTCATCTTCTTCTCCAACCCCAAAACTGTGTTTTCGTGATTCAGAAAAAATATTTGATTTTTTTTCTTTTGATTAATTTGATTCAAAGGTAGATGAAGGTTTAATTTCTTTGCTCCATGGATGTGATTTCTCCCTTCTTTTTGTGTTGTTGTTTTTTTATGCATGTGGGGATTAAATAGTTAAAATTGAAAAATAAAAGAAAAAGAACCTTGTTGTTGATATGGATGTGGTAAAACACTAGTGAAACGATTTGAAGTTGGAGAAGTTTGTGCATATGGAAAAGAAAGAAAAAAAAAAATGAAGAAAAACAGTGAAAAAGAAAAAAATAATTTAATAATTAAAAAAATAATCTAAAGTTAAACAAATTGATTTGTGACACATGATTGAGCTCCAAAAGATACTGGTAACGGAGCAAGTAAGTTTTGCTCTATATTTTATGTGAAAACTTATAAAAAATAATAATAAATAATGTGTTGAACATATTTAATGTAAGTTTTGCTCTATATTTAATGTTTTGCTCACTCGGGAGTGAGCGCATCATCTAGATAGTCCAGAGTGGCGATTGATTGATCCTGCACTTGTGCAAAAAACCATGCACAGGGCAGGAATGATTTAAAATTTGCACCTGTAATCACGCACGGGGCATGAATTTAAATGCATTATTACCGCCCAATTTTTCATGATGTCTTGCGATGAAGAATTTGTTTAATTGCGGTCTAGGTCGATCATAACCATTCTGATCATCATATGAAACTAGTAGATCTGAACTTGACAATTTATTTTCTTTGTCAAATCGAGCATTGCTCAACTGATATAAAGTTGTGCCCTTGACTAAGAGGTCATGAGTTCGATTCTGTCATTAATCAAAATACCTTTGTAAAAAAAAAAAAATATGGTTAAAATACTATTTTTGTTCATATAATTTGATTGCGGGAGGGGATCAAGTCATCCATCATCCACCTTTGAAATGGTAATCGGTGTTTTCTGAGTAATGCTCTGAATATATATTCACACAAAGCTCTGCTTTAACCTTAGTAGCCACCCTTTTTTTATCCATCTCTTCGAGGTTTTTTTTTTTTAATATACCAAATGAAATATGTAGATTTGACTTTCGACCTAATAAAAATGAGTACGTGTCAATTACGGTTGAGTTATGCTCGCTGTAACGATTTTTTTTTTCTAGTTTAGTCATTATTATTTGGTGTGTTTTTTATCTCTTTCTAAAAAATTTCAAGATTCCCAAACCTAGCTTCTTATCTTACTTTATGAATCAACCAAAATTCAATGTCATGCAACCCATATATTCCTCTGTTACCATTGCAAATTCCTTTATTTTTTCCAATCCCACAAATATAAATCAGAAAGGAAGTAGAAGAAAAAAAACAAAATACACTTGGTCATGCCCAATTTTGAAAACTAATACTTTTAGTCATTAATATTTAAATTTAGTTTCAATTTCGTTATGAAGTTACAAAGGTGACATATCTGGTACTAATGTTTGAATTTGAGATTTAATTAGTCTATGAAGTTGTAGTATGTATTTTCATATATATGTTTGGTAGTAGATTTAGAAATTGTAATTCAATTTAAAAAGTTGTTCAAAATATGTTTAGTAATATATTAATAAATAATAAAAATAGCAAAAATAATGTCAATCATAACTCAACTAGTTAAGACGTGTACTATCGACCAAGGAGTCGTGGTTCAAATCTCTCAAAGAAATGTCGTTTGAAAAAAATAAATAAAAAAATTAGTAGTTATTGACTAATTTTTTATTTGAATATGAAATATTATAGATTGGTTTATTAATGTTGTTAGGGTGGATTTATCATCCAAACCCACCAGGTGCACAAGCCGAAAGGCCCACAAGCACCGACCCGAGGTGGGGAGTCGAACCATCCTAAAGGGATCGCTCTAAGCTCGAGTTAGGTACGACCGAATCGAGGACCCAAATCTTTCTTCAAGGATATTTGTAGTTCAAATCGTATCATCTTACATTGATGTCAGGATTTGAAGTCTATAAATAAAAGGGTGAACCCGATCTCATCAAATGTATGCAATATCATTCTCAGTTGCTTGACACCACCCTTACCTAAACACCGACTTAGACAGAACCACTACACTTGTGTTGAATTTAACCTTGCATGAACAACGCACTTCGGGTCAACGTCTGGACACTGACCCAGGCACACCACCTAGGTCATATTTACGCATCAACAACCATATTATTTTTATAAATCATGCACATTTTGATCGCAAAATTAAAAAATATATTTCTTCAAAATCAAACTCACTAAGCCAAAGCGAGCGGCTCAGCTGATATATGTATGTCTTGATGATCAAGAGGTCTGTGGCTCGAATCTCCCAATTTTAATGTTCTAAAAAAAAAAAAAAAAAAATAGACTAAATCTGAAACATCTAAATGACATATTAAACAGACCTTATTTATTGCAAGGTGTGGATGATGTACAAAACGACCCAAGTGAGTCTAATTCCTCGATAATTGACATCTAATAAATTTATCTATAAGTTTTGAAGGGCGCTGAGACTATTAAAACAATCCTAAAATGAATGAGTTCAATTCTTGGTGGCTACTACTTAGGAATTAATTTTCTATCGATTTTATTGGCAACCAAATGTTGTAGGGTTAGAAAATTATCCCGAAAGATTAGTACCCGGAGAGGGATATAAAAAAACAAATGGACATGTAATAAAAAAAAGAAAAAAAAAACTATGTGCGAACTTTGGATATCATCAGAAATGCCAGGTAGGGTATGGGCCGAAGGAAAAAGCCCATTTACTGGAACAGCTCAGTTTGGAAGGCCACTTCTCAAAATTAAACTGTGATCGGGTCTTCTTCTTCTCCATTCGATACATTTCTGTTCTGCAATCAGATTTTGCTGAGCAATTGAAAGTTCAGAAGCCAAATATGGGAGGTGGTGGGCACGGAGCTGGTACAACTTTCAAGGGCGTCACCATACACCAGCCAAAGCGCTGGCACACCGTCACCGGCAAGGGCTTGTGCGCCGTTATGTGGTATAAACCCTAGCTTTGTTAATTTCCGATCAACCAATTCTATTCGACGAACCTAAATTTGATTCTCCGGTTGTAGCCATCCCGCGCCATTAGTCATCGGATTTACTTTACTTTTTTCGTATCTTTTCCGATCTGTGTCTCGCATTGTTCCAATTAATTGCATCGCGATCGAGTGGAGTCATAAGTTTTATTTATTATTTTGATGTTAGATGCTATCTCTGAATACATTGTATACAATTTGATGTCTCAGTGGAAAATTTGAAATCGATCAGAATCAGTTGGATTGGAAAACTGGTGTTCTAAGCGGTTCGAAATCTGAGTTTTGACCAAATGATTTATTGTTATCTTTCAGGTTTTGGGTTCTATACAGGGCGAAACAAGATGGACCTGTAGTACTGGTAACAGTCATTGCTTTCATATCATAGATTACAACTCTACATATAGTGCATGTTTGAGAGTGATTTTAGTATCACTTTTGTCATGTTCAAAATCTACTCGAAACATGACTTTATTCATTCAAAATTAAATTGTTGTTTGATTTTACACTTTTAAATGCAATTTTCATACAACCAAAATTGATTTTGAATTATTAAAGTCGTATTTTGGAGTTATTTTGAATATGACAAAAGTGATTTTAATCATTTTAAAATCACTCCTAAACATGTCCTTACTTTCTATTCCGAAAAGTCTTACTTTTGTGATATTTCTGTCAAATAGGGTTGGAGACATCCATGGGATGGCCATGGTGACCATGGGCATGAGCATTAGGTACTCTTTTCAATTTCCCCCCAATTAATTATCTACTTTTATAGATACAAAAGTCGTAACAAAATGTGTAGCTTTCTACTGTAATTGTAACCCTGAACTGTTAACCAATTGTCAATTCGAGCATACCTCAGGGGATGTGGTACCAATTTTGGTTACTTCCCTGGTTTGGTTGGTGAGGTCGAAACAAATTGTGTCCTAGCTTTCTACTGTAATTGCAACACTGAACTATCAACCACTTATCGATCCAAGCATAGCTTAGTAGATAGGGCACCAATTTTGGTTACTTCTTTGTTTGGTTGGTGAAGTCAAAACAAAATGTGTCCTAGCATTATATTGCAATTGCAACACTGAACTATTAACCACTTATCAATCCGAGCATAGCTTAGTGGATAGGGCACCAATTTTGGTTGCTTCCTTGGTTTGGTTGGTGAAGTCAAAACAAATTGCGTCCTAGCCTTCTACAGTAATTGCAACACTGAACTATTAACCACTTGTCAATCCGAGCATAGCTCGGTTTATATTTATAGGGCACCAATTTTTGTTTCTTCCTTGTTTTGGTTGGTGTGCATTTTTATTGATAAGTTTTCCAGGTCCTTTGTAGGCTTACTGTCATGGTGGGCGAAAGGGGAAATAGCAAGGCTTCAGTTGCAGGTTCCCTATTTGAATCTTACGAGTACCATATTTGCTAAGTTTTGTTCAAATAAGGATATTGTGATAGCCAAAGTGGACAGAAACATCACTACTTCATCATTTTACTTTGTAATCATGAATTCTTCGGATGTGTTTTGAGTATTTGATTTGTGTTCAATCACTACTGTTGTTGAATTGAAGCAAAAGATCAATGCCTATTTCTGAATATAGTTTGTTCTTTTGTTGCATTTTGTCTACCTTCCTTTTAAATTAAGGTTATATCGATTGCTCAGTTGCTTTGCACCGTATTCTTTTGGCTTAATTTGATTGGCTCAAACTGAAATTCATGTAACCAATGGTGATGAATCGTTCGAGAATGTCTATTTGTCATTGAATAGAGGGTCATATTTGCCGTGAGACAGTTATAGGCACTGTACTAGTTTAATTTCTTTCTACTGCAAATAAAGAAGCTTAATTGAAGGGAGGGATATCAAGAATGCTTAGAAAGATCCACTTCTTACTTGCTGCAATAAGAGAATTAGTAGATATATGAAAGAGCATTCCAGTCCCTCAGCTTTCTGAATGCTACATTCCAAAGCCTCAATTCAATGCTTGTGCTTGGTTTTTTTGTATGACCGTCTATCTTTTCATTGTTCTATTCTTATCAAGTAAATATACCAATTTCAATGAACTCAGTGCCTGTTTGCTTGCTTGGAGACTTGGAGTAGCCTTGTGAAGATTATTTTTCTAAAGCACATGGTACAAAAAACAAACAAACAATATTTTTTAAGTGTAGAAAAGATAATCTTGTTAAGCACTTCTTTCCAATCATGTCATACATTATGGGTAAATCGTCTTTTCACTTAAGTATACCATTTCCCACAACAGCAATGCTCTTGCTACTAGTACTAACCACATAAAAGGAGAGTGGAAGTCTAGATACCACAATGCTCAAATTTCGAATGCATCTGTTTCTCTTATCATCAGTCATACTCAGAACAACCAAAAATTGGGATAATATCAACCTTATAACTATAACTTGTAAGAATGTGGATTGAATTTTGAACTGCTTCTGTCAAAATTACCGGTCCTAATTGTAGATGCGGAGTAGCCCAAACAATACACTTTTTTACAACATGTGGGATGAAGAGTTGAAGCTCTAATCGATCACTAGTTCATACATTAAGTCAATTGAACTATGTTTATGTTGGTACAAATTATTGAGGTACCTGCGGTGCTCATGCCACTTACATTCGAAGCAAATGAAAAAAATAAATAGAAAAAGGAAAAAAAACAATTACGCCCACCGTGGGGCTCGAACCCACGACCACAAGGTTAAGAGCCTTGCGCTCTACCAACTGAGCTAGACGGGCTGTTGTTATCAAATAATCCAAATTACATTATATAATATATGAATAAGCTCTCTTTATTCCCACAAAACATTGCTTTCATAAACTCCACGATGCTTAAATATAGCAAAATGCACAATCCAACCTTTGAATTATAATTTTTTTTTACCATTAAATCCACATTATTTACATCAAATTTTTGCTTTCTTAAATCTAGATGAAACTTAACATCAATAGAAAAAATAACTTTTTTTATAATTATCAAATTTTATATTGTTAAAAGTTATTTTTGGGTTAAATTGTAACAATTTTATAGTTATATGATTTTTTTTTTTGTAATAATATATATGCTTTTATGAGTGTTTGTGCATTTTAACATAATTATCTTATTTGGAGGGGGGATTGATTGAAAGTTTGATGAGGATCGTAATAACCTCTATAGTTTTTTTTTCTTTCTCTTGTGAGTGTCCGAGTTAGCTATAACCTGTATAGTTCAAATAAAACATCTCAATTGGTTTAAATATATATCCTCAAAGAGTTTGAAATTTGAATTCGACCCTGGCATATAAAACTAAAAGAAAAGGTGATTTTTTCTAAAATTTACAATTTGTTATACTACATTTACTCTCTTTATTAAATCCATTCTCATTATGTAATAAATAGTTAAGTTGAGTTGAATTCGATCAATAATATTGATTATTTATCAACCTAATTCAACTAATTGTTTCCATCTGCTTAACATAATTTTATCATACTGTCAACTTGAACATAAACATAATTTAAATGGTTAGAGATCTTCACTAGTCCGTTTTTGTTGTTGTTGACCCAAAAGTAAAAAAAATCTTTTAATCCTAGAATGAGAATTTCAACCACGTTCGTAATACAATATAATAACAAAAATATATAATACATAAATATTGTGACATTCTTAGGATGCGACAAGAGATATTTGAGAAGAGTTTATAGAACAAAAAAAAAGAATGAAAATTGGTAATCGGAGTTTAAGCATACACGTGGACGAGACGGCAACACTTAGAATCTATGGCGAGGATTCAAAGATGAAACTCCTCACCCATTTCCATTCACATTATCAAACAAAACAAAGTGGATGAAATTTCTCCAAATCTCTCTGATTTCTTCCTCTTCCTTTATATACTCTCTCATTTGAGCTTCCTTTTTCAAGCAATCGACTGAATTTCCGTCGGAATTATGGCTTCCTCCGCCACTAATCTCCTTCTATCCTCATCCTTCTTCGGAACTAATACCTTAATCTTTCCTCCGACCCCCAAAACCACCAGATCGACGACGCTTTTCCCGTTCAATTCGAAGAGAAATTCAGCTCTTACGCGAAGCATTCTTAGCGACAAACCCAGTTTCGAGCCCTTCAAATCGATTTCATCGCAAGCTACTTTGGCTGCCCTAATTTTCTCTTCGATTGCGCCACAAGCTCTGGCCGTGGATGATGCTAGCCCCCCGCCGCCTCCTCCTTCGGTAATTGAAGCTCAGGCGGTGAGTCCTAGTACTTCAACTTCCTCGCCCTTCTCTCAGAATCTTCTTCTTACTGCTCCGAAACCCCAATCTCAATCGGTTTCGGACCTTCCCGAAGGAACCCAATGGCGATACAGTGAATTCTTGAATGCGGTGAAGAAGGGGAAAGTTGAACGAGTTAGGTTTAGCAAAGACGGCTCTGCGCTTCAGCTCACTGCCATTGATGGCCGCCGTGCCTCTGTGATAGTTCCCAATGACCCTGATCTTATCGACATTCTTGCAATGAATGGCGTCGATATTTCTGTTTCTGAAGGCGATACTGGAAATGGGTTGTTCAGTTTCATTGGTAATTTGTTTTTTCCGTTATTGGCCTTTGCTGGATTGTTCCTCCTCTTCCGCCGTGCTCAGGGCGGCCCTGGCGGCCCAGGTGGACTGGGAGGGCCGATGGATTTTGGAAGATCGAAATCCAAGTTCCAAGAAGTGCCTGAAACTGGTGTCAGTTTTGCTGATGTTGCTGGAGCTGACCAAGCGAAGCTTGAATTGCAGGAAGTGGTTGATTTCTTGAAAAACCCTGATAAGTACACAGCTCTTGGAGCTAAAATCCCAAAAGGATGTCTCCTTGTTGGGCCGCCCGGTACCGGAAAAACGCTTCTGGCCCGGGCCGTGGCCGGTGAAGCTGGTGTGCCATTCTTCTCGTGTGCTGCCTCAGAGTTTGTAGAACTGTTTGTTGGTGTGGGTGCTTCGAGAGTGCGGGACTTGTTTGACAAGGCCAAGTCCAAAGCTCCTTGCATTGTGTTCATTGATGAGATTGATGCTGTGGGGAGACAGAGAGGGGCAGGTCTTGGAGGTGGAAATGATGAGAGAGAGCAAACAATCAATCAACTCTTGACTGAGATGGATGGATTTTCTGGTAATTCTGGTGTGATTGTGTTGGCTGCTACAAACAGACCAGATGTTCTTGATTCAGCACTGTTGAGGCCGGGAAGGTTTGACAGACAAGTCACCGTCGACCGTCCCGATGTTGCCGGTAGAGTCAGGATTCTTCAGGTCAGTGCATTAGAAACTCTTCTTGGTTTAAGTTCTAAGAAATTGCAATAGTTAAGGGTATTGTTGTTATACTTTTATCAAGGATCTATCAACCTAAGAAACAGAGTCAAAGGATGCACATTTTGGTTTTTGTTGTGCTAGTGTTGCATTCTTTGTTGTTAATGTTTTAAGTTCTCTATATTCTTTCTCTAAAATGATTCACCGATCTGCTGCAGGTGCACTCAAGAGGGAAGGCCCTTGCTAAAGACGTTGACTTCGATAAGATAGCGAGGAGAACCCCTGGTTTCACTGGAGCTGATTTGCAAAACTTGATGAACGAAGCAGCCATTCTCGCAGCCCGGCGTGATCTCAAGGAAATTAGCAAAGATGAGATATCAGATGCTCTTGAGAGGATCATTGCAGGACCAGAAAAGAAGAATGCCGTTGTCTCGGACGAGAAGAAGAAATTAGTTGCATACCATGGTATATTAGAATATGATCATCATTGTTCTGTGAACTTAAATTCTCTGGTTTCAGTCATTATCTGGTTTTGCCATTTTATTAACAACTCATTTCTTTTCCTAATGCAGAGGCTGGACATGCTCTTGTTGGTGCTTTGATGCCGGAATACGACCCTGTGGCGAAGATATCAATCATTCCTCGTGGCCAAGCTGGTGGACTTACCTTTTTCGCTCCAAGCGAAGAGAGGCTCGAGTCTGGATTGTACAGCAGAAGCTACCTGGAGAATCAGATGGCTGTTGCCCTCGGAGGAAGGTATATAATTCAAACTTCATCCTTGCAATGACCCTTATACTTTGATTGTCTGGCCTCAACAGTCTTTTGTGACAGCTTTTACAAGTATCGCTGTGATCATTCCTTACTCCAACTTGACTTTTGAAATAGTGAAAAGTATTTTTTAGCCGATTGAATGTACAAGTACTTTTCAAATTTGTTATAGTGTTGAGTTATGTAGAGCTTATATGATACTCAATTTGCATCTAATGGCTAATGCAGGGTGGCCGAGGAGGTGATATTCGGAGAAGACAATGTGACAACGGGCGCATCGAACGACTTCATGCAAGTTTCTCGAGTAGCAAGACAAATGGTCGAGAGGTTTGGATTCAGTAAAAAGATTGGACAAATTGCAATTGGTGGACCGGGCGGAAATCCCTTCTTAGGTCAACAGGTATGCTCTAATAATGTCACTGAATTCAGGTTTCAGGTTACGTTCATATTTTGACAGACAGACCGACTTACAAGTTATAATGAATGTTTTTGAACTTGCAGATGTCATCCCAGAAAGATTACTCCATGGCAACTGCAGATATTGTGGATGCAGAGGTTAGGGAGTTGGTAGAGAAGGCATATTCAAGGGCTACGCAGATTGTCACAACCCACATCGACATTCTTCACAAGCTTGCACAACTCCTTATCGAGAAGGAAACCGTGGACGGGGAAGAGTTCATGAGCCTCTTCATCGACGGAAAAGCTGAGTTATTTGTTGCATAGAAACATATCGACACAGCATTGTATTATAAATGTTAAATACACAAAGATGAATCAACTAATCCTTTCACTTGATTTCACAAAATTACATACTACTTGTGATTGTTAACTTACAGATCTCATGGTATGCCGTTTTGCCTGACATCGACGACGCCAACTGTTTTGTTACAACTTAAAAAAAAAAAAAAACATACAAAGAATTTGAGAGAATTTAATTCTCAATACCCTCTTCCCCCTCTTTGCCTTTTCTTCTCTAATGTTGTTGCTTCATTCAACATGTCAGCTGCATCCTTAAGCATTCCAAGCTTAAGAAGGGCAACAGCCTGCAAGTAAAATGCAGTGGCCCACTCAGGGTGAGCCAATTGTGCTTGCATTGCATCTCTAAGTGCAAAATCTGGTTTATCGCAAAGCAGATGACAAATACTTCTTCTTGCATAGACTGTTGGAGAAAGTATATTTCCCACATCAATGAACTGCACATAATACCATAAATAATTGGTCAATCTTGAACTCCAGATGTTTGGAAAATTCTGATCTTAAAGTTCATATACATCATCAAAAAATATAACTTACCGTAGTATATCCGTCTATTGCACCTGTAAAATCTTTATCTCGGAACGCCATGTCGCCTCGCTTGCGTGCCTCCAACATATCTCTTATCTGTTGCGTCCATTCTTGGAAGGACAGCTACATAAATCCAGATGAAGATAAAAAAAAATTAGGATCCAATAACTATCAACAGTAAGTAGTGAAAAAACTTCCAAGAATCAAGTTTCAGCATTAGAGATGGTTTACTTCGCAGGAACCGTCATCGTCCTTATAGTGTGACATAAGCAAAAGCTGATGAATGGCTGTAAGGTCCACTCGAGAACAAGCATCACCCATTGCAGTGAGAGATTGTTGTGGCACCACCGGTATTACCTCACGTTTTGGAATACCCAGCAATTCATATGATGGAATCTATAAGCAAGAATTTATCATATTACAAGTTAGAATACTAAATAAATAGAAATACGACTGAATTATCTTCTCGAAAAGAATATCAGGGGAGCGAAATGGATTCAGGAATCAAGTATATTATGCATGTAGGGCAGTTTCCTTAGTTATGATAATTGGAATATTATGGAGTCTTCAACTTCAAAACAGAACAAGCCAAAATATGATAGGAAGCAAATTTTCCAAAATAAACATGAATCAGAATCAGGGTCTACAGCATTTAAGTAGGCATCTACACATTAACTTGATGAATTAGATCGACACCCATATTTGTTAAAAATGTTGAAAATCATATAAGTGGAAAAGCTTGCACCATATTCATTCAATCAACTAGTTGTGATTTAATTGTATGAAAAAGCATATTTTGGCTTACATCAGCTTGATTTTGCAGGGGGACGAGTGCTGCAACAAGTTCTTTAATACTTGGTCGATCCGTTGGTTCATATTGCAAGCACTGTGAAGCAAGCTCAAATACTAAAGTCGCTTCTTCAGTTGAAAAATTCTCCTCTAAATGTGAGTCCATCAAGAGAGCAATGTTTTTACCTCCAATCATATCAAGTGCCTGCATACAAGCCGATAAATAATTGAATAAAATGTAAAGGAATTGTATCCTTAACAATATATAATGTAACCTAAAAAGAGTAGTTGCTATTGAGACTCATAAAATATCTCAAGAAAAACCCAAATTCTTTGATAAAATTAAACATTGTTATTTATATGTTTAATGTTACATGAGCTAAATTAGACATTGGTAAAAAATATGAAGTACTTACTTGATTTGGAGGGACATGCTTTCCACTAAGAAGGTCTAAAAGGATAGTCCCAAAGCTATAAATAACGCTTTCAGGAATTACAGTTCCTGAAGAAAAAAAAAACAATTATTACCGCGACACAATTCAAAACAAATGGGAAAAAAATAACAAGAGATAGTCCATGCCAGCACAATCTAGAGTTAGACCTTCGTTAAGGGAGATTGAATGAATAATTAACTAGATAATTGAAGATTATAAAATTCTAATAAGCAAGTTTGATAATAAAAGAAGATGATGTTTTCAAGTTACCATCTCTTAAATACTCTGGAGGTGTATAAGCAAGATTAGTACTGTAACTTTTCCCGTCCATGCTGTTTTTCATCAATCCAAAACATGATAGCCGAGGCTCACCATTCTGCAAAATCTCTACAAATCAGCACAGTAATACAATATGAAAAGGGTAAAGATCCTCATACAAATCCAAAGAATATGGACAATTTTTTAAGAAAAACCACAAGTTTTCTGTCAATTCTTATCATACATATCAAGGAAATTGTTCTTATTTTCTTTCTAGCAAAAAAAGGGTTTGTTTATTGATACAGCACCTCGTCAAATAGAACTCTATCTGCATTCAAGTCGTGGTATAATGGACGTTCTGCTTGACTACAATGTTCTAATGCTTCAGCAATGAATAGAGCAACTCTCAAACGCATTGCCCACTGAATGGTTTGTTTCTCCCCTGTCAATGAAATTATTGTAAACTGATTAAGTTTTACTTGAAAACAAAAGAATGCACTAGATATCAAAGTTGTATGGATCAACATGCATAATTTCATTATTTTACTCATTGAAGTTTTCAAGAACAAGAAGAACAGAACAAAAGTAAACCTAAATAAAAATAGAACGGAATCAACAGATTGAAACGAAGCTGAATCATTAACAGCTTCGCCTCCATTAGTGAAGAACAAAAAAAAGCCCTGGGAATTCTAGTTTACTGCGATTCTACGTCTTCCATAGACAGATTAAACATCTAAACCATAAAAGAAGAAGAAGAAGAATTCTTCGTTTGATCTGATAAATTCGAGAAATGATGAATCACGAATGAATTCAAAAGACTTACAGTGGAACAAATGCTTTGCTAGGGTGAAATTGGGCATATACTCCGCAACAAGCAGCCGTTCGTCGCCCTCGCAGCAGTAACCGATTAAATTGGCGAGACTTTTGTTTCTCAATTTCTCCACACGAGAGGCTTCAACCTGCAAAAGAATTCAACAAAAACGATTAAAACCTAGGGGAGACAGACAATGGTGAAAATCAGAACCCTAGAAATTGGAAAAAATGAAGAAGAGTGCGTACGGCGAACTGTTTGATGTCCGGCCACGCAGCTTTGGTGAATTTCTTAACAGCAACACAGCGTTGATTGTTCTCCTTCTGGAGCCGGCCCTTGTAAACGACATTGGAAGCTTTATCACCGCCTTCCGATACAATGTTATCGGAGCTGAAGTTGTTAGTCGCCGTCTTGAGGTCGACGAACGAAAACTCAACAAACGACGGCATGCATTCAGCGGCCGGCGGGGCTTCTACTACATTCTGATCGTGGTGGCTCTCCTGGCGTTGAGAGCTGTCTTGGCCGTCGATATCGTCAGAAGGTGTTTTCAGTTTAAGCAAGGACGATTCACAACAGCCCATAACTCAGTCGATTCAAGTGAATCCTACAATTGGAAGTCGGAAATCAAAAGCAGAAGCGATCAGACGGATTTGTGAGAGAGAGGATTGAAATCGAAGTTGCAAGAAATGATGGAGTTGGTTGGTTTGTGAGAATGAAGGAGAAACAGAGCTAATTTGCAGCTTCCATTTCTCCTTCCTCCCATAGCCGTCGTTGTCACCTAACAGCGGATAACAGTGACTTCGTCTTCTCCAAATGAGTTGTCGCAACTCGTAAGAGATAATTTTGCGAACGTTTGTTATAACTTCCCTTTGATTTCTCGCGCCAGAACCTCGATTTGATATTCTGTTCATTTCTTCCCCTCCTCAGCGTCACCATCAACAGAATTACTGAACATACTTTTATTTATATTATTTATTCTATTTTAGCTAAATTATCAAAAAAAAAAAAAAAAAAACTAATCCCTAAACTATGTTTCATTTTTTCAAAACTACTCGTCCACGATGAAAAATGTTTAAAAAATACTACTAAACTATAAATTAAAAAATGTTTCAAAAAATTCTTAACAATTAAACAAAATTATAAAATGAATAGTTAAATTTTAACATATTAGATAGAAAAATAAAAATGTAGACTCCACCTAAACGGGCCGTTTGGCCCACGGAGTTGGGAGGAGTGGAGTTGTGGGGAGTAAACTTACTCCCCGTTTGGCCCAAAGAGTTGTTTAACTCAGACAAAAAATATCAACTCCCCAGACTTCTACAATAATAAATATTCAACTCTCCTTCATTTTCCTCTCTTTCTCTCTCTCCCTTTTACAATATTTTTAATTATTTTAAAAAAACATAATTTAAACAAAATGTGTAAAATGACTAAAAATGCAATTCAACCTATTTTTTATTTTAAATATAAATTAATTTGTTGAATTAAAATTGGTACTTAAACAAAAATTAAAATGTAGTATTCAAGAAGAAAAAAAAATATAACTTATTTGGATTCACTTAGATTAATGGATTAAAATCTTTCAAATTCACACGTAATAGTTAATCGACTATGGTACGACTATTTTAATTCACACGTAATAGTTAATCGACTATTGTACGACTATTTGTTTTATTTCAAAACGATACAAATAAAATGAATAATTAATGTGAGTGATATTGAAAAAAGAAGGTGAAATATGGTAGTCAAAGTTATTTTGGTTATCTTCGAATAAATTTGTAAAGGATACATAAAATAAAAAACACAAAAATCGTATTCTTAAAATTTATTGGAAGAAATTTTTGATAATAAAAATATGAAAAATTATAGAAAATAGGTTCTAGGTGTAGTGCATATGAAATTACGAGTTTAAGTGGGTGGAAGCGAGGAAGAACGTGTTGACACAGATATGTTTATGTGTTGTTTTTTTTTTCTTTAGAGAAATTTGTAAAATATACTTACACTAAAAAAAAAAAAAAAAAATCTCACTTCTAAAATTCATAAAATTAAAAAAAATAAAAATTGAGTCTTTAAAAAATAATAATAAATATATATTATTGATAATCGAGGTGAGAGAGATTAAAAAATTAATGTGAGGTATTGTGTTCAAAATTATTTTTTTGTTATCTCCAAAGAAATTTGGAAAATATTTAATTAAAATACCGTTACACAAAAAAAAAAAAAATATTTAGAAAATAGATAAAATAAAAATAAAAAATTGCATTGTTAGAATTTATTAGGAAAAGTCCTTAATAAGGAAAATTAGAAAATTTGTAGGAAAAAAAATTTGTGTCGAAAAAACTAGTAAAATAAACTCAGATTTCAGAACTTGAGGTTCAACAACTCCCTGTCAATGGGAGGCGGAGAAAGATGTGTTTAACACATGAATAGACTATACTTATGAGTTATGGGTAAACAATCTTATAATTCATAAAATTAAATATGAGTCCTAACAAAATATATCTATATCTATCTATTATATATATATATATATATATATATATATATATATATATATATATATATATATATTTTTTTTTTTTTTTATAATCAATGTGAAAAATAATGTCAAATATTGTGCTCAAAATTATTTTTGTTGTCTTCAAAGAAATTTGTCAAGGATAGATAAAATAAAAATAAAATATTTCATTTTTAGAATTTATTGAAATTGAAAGAAGTCCTTAATAAAACAAATTTGAAAGTTTGTAGAAAAAAATTGTGCAGAAGAAAACAGCTAAAATAAACTCAGACTTCAGAACTACAGACTAAACAACTCCTGCTCCAAACACACCACAGACTTCAGAACTCTGGACTAAACAACTCCCTGCCCCAAACAGGCATAACTCAGAACTCTCCAGATTAAACAACTCCTCACACTAAACAACTCCAGACAAAACAACTCCAACTCCCCCCAACTCTTTGGGCCAAACGCCCCGAAAATGTTAAAAATTATTGTAAATTTTGCTAACATGAACATGACTCAACTAACCTAAAGTATGAATTAATGACGCGTCAATCGGTGGAGACTATATGCTAAAGCGAGCATGGCTCAGCGGGCATATGTATGTCTTAACGACCACGAGGTCTGTGGTTCGAATCCCCCCACCCCCAATGTACTCAAAAAAAAAAAAAAAAATCGGTGGAGACTATATCAAATGTCTACTTTTTCATAAATTTTTTAACACCTTAAGTGTTCATATTAAATAAAATTATTAAATTAATTTTTGAAATTAAAAATAAAATTCAAATCTCAAAAGTCTAAAGTCAAAAAAAGTTATTTTTTAAACTTTCAATGATCAAATATCAATAACCAAAAGGTAGTTTTGAAAAATGGAGAACCAAATATTTAAATTGGTTAATTTTTATATTTATAATATTATAAATAAAGAAGTATATATTATTTACAACTCAGACTTAACAATAATATTACTAATACATGAATGCAAAAGAATTTTTTTTCCTTGCAAAAGTAATGTATTACCAAGAATTGAAGAGATTGACCCCACAACTCGAGGACAAGGTACTCAAGAACACATCATAGAAGAGATTGACCCCACAACTCGAGGACAAGGTACTCAAGAACACATCATAGAAGAGATTGACCCCACAACTCGAGGACAAGGTACTCAAGAACACATCATAGAGAACAACGAAACAAAATTCAAAAAAATAAACTTATTTCTATTTTTCCTACATATAAATAATTTATTTTCAAACGTCAATATTAAATTAAATTAAAATTAAAATATATAAAAAAATTCATGTTTATTCAAAATTAAATTAAAATCAAATGAGCAATTAAAATAAAAGTTTAAGGTCTCAAACTACATTTTAGAGATTATCTTAAATATAATTCAATTGGTTAAGACATATATCTTTAATAGGAGATAAGATTTTTAAATACACTATCCACACATGTTATTGAAAAGTAAAACACTACATTTTAGAGTTCAAGTTTGTAATATAGTATTGCTACTATCAATCATATTGTTGACCACAATATTCATGTTTATTCAATTTTGACTCATGAAATTTAAAATATTTTATTTTAGTACCTTAACTTTTAAATATTCATTATTTTCTAATACAAATTATACTCCTTAACTATGAGTTTTATTTCAAAATTATCCTTAAAGTTTTAAAAAATATCTCTGAATTATGAATTTCATTTAAAAAATACCTCTAAACTTTCAAAATAATTAAAATTATTCTCGAACTATGAAAAAAGTTTTAAAAATACACCTGAACTATAAAAAACGTTTAAAAAAATATCACCAACGTTAACAATACATAAAATTCTGATGTGGACGGTTAAATTCTAACTTTTACTTGTGTGACATGAAAAAAATGATTATGTGTGACGTTTAAGGTGTTAAAAAATTATGAAAATCTTATTTTATCAATTCAAAAGATCAAGAGAATAGAACAAAAATAGGAAAAATCGGTGAATAATAGATTAAATGTCTACGTTTTCATGATTTTTTTAATACCTCAAACGTCTCACACATATTCATTTTTTAAACATTTTTTTTAGTTCAGAGATATTTTTAAAACTTTTGAAACTTGATAGGTATTTTTGAAATTGAACTCATAGTTTAAGAATATTTTTGATAATTTAACCATTTTTAATTCAAAATGTATGGTAAGGGAACGATAAAATATGTTAATATAGATGTCTTGTCTAATTGGCATTTTAGTTCTTAAAATTTGCATAAATACATAAGTCAAAACCCAATATATGACTTATTTTGTAGATATTTTTCCATATAGGCAGATAAATATATATGCAATTCATTGTAAACAATATTAATTTTTATATTCGAAAATATGTTACGAATTTAATATTAGTTTATTTTCCTCTTTGATTTTCCATGTGTGCATTGTGCACTATGCAGTTCAATATTATAATCGTATATTTAATTTTAATACCCCAAGTGAACTACAATCATATTCTATATGATATTATTCTACTTAAAAAATGACATTATGTATGTTTGACATTCTTAAAGTATTTTTTTTTAACTATTCCCATGTTATATTTTTATTTTATTAGTTACTAATATAGATTTTTCTATTTGTTAAATATTGTAATTAATAATGTTTATGAGCACTTGAACTGCTGTCATAATTATTAATTGAATTAGAATTTTGGCACATCTTTAAATTTTTGAAAATGAGACAATTTTGATTGTTTTCTTAGCTCAAGGGATAAGGTTATAATACAAACTTATAAATCTTTTTAGCTAAATTATAAATTTAGACCATGCGTGTTTAAGTATACTGTGAACTTTTTAATTGTTTTTTTTTTTTTTTTTTTTTTTTTTTAACTTTATTTGTGAATTACGGATTATACTATTTGGTTAAAATATAGGCTTGTGCCCTAGTCTTCTACCCATTTTTCTTCCTTTTCAAAATTTTAAAGTTTTAAATTAAATTACTAAATTTTATATGCCTCTAAATATTATTTTAGTCCCTACACTTTAGCCTTTGGTTCATTAAGACCGATGTACTTTTATAATTTTTGTTTATTTTAGTTCATGTACTTTCAAAACGTCTCTTTTTTGTCATTGTCCTTTAAAAAAGTGATTATTTTGGTCTTTTCATTTTCATTTTTATCTCATTTTTTTTATCATAATTTTAGCATGATACTTCACTTACTAAATTTCTTTAAATGTAACCATAAATTTGTATTGTGTATAATAAATTTTAAATAAAGACTAAATTGATCATCTTAAAAGATGTCAAAATTAAAATAGATATTTTAAAATAGAAGAACTAAAATGAAAAAAAAGAAAGTAAATAATGAAGCGTCAAAATCAACTTTTTTAGAGCACAAAGACAAAAATCAACCCAATAAAAAAAAGATACCACCAAAACAATACTTCTTTTACCCTAATAATACTAACAATGCTTGTTTTTAGTTTGTTTTTCCTTCCAAAATTACTCTATTTTTCTTAGTTTTTTAAAGTTATAAATATGAATTTGTTAAAAAATAAAATTTAATCATTTTAATGTATAACATTATAGGGTTGCCCATATATTATGGACTTGGAGTTAAAAACACTTCCAATTTCTTAAAAATATGTTTAACCAAATAAAAATATTTAACGGTGTTAGCGTACCTAATAAAATTTAACTTGAGAACACTCAAAATGAATTGAGCCAAATTTAAATAATTCAAAGTATGAAAAATAATTGGATTAAGTCCAAATGAGCTAAACTCAAGAATTTAACTAAAATCAACTAGACTAAACTCAATAAATAGAGAAGATTATCATTCGACATTTAACATTGAATTAGAATTCAGGAAGATTCAAAAATTAGATTAAAATTACAGTCGAAAAAAATCAATATTAAAAACCATAAGACTTACATTTTAAAAAAAATAAAATAATAAAGTACTAAATTAAAAACCATAAGACTTACATTAAAAATAAATAAATTAAAGTACTAAATTTTTTTTCGATAATCTCGGAACAAATAGGTATGTTTATATATATATACATATTTATATTTTTACAATATGATGAAAACTAATTTTTTTATTACTAATCATACATCATACTAATTGGTTATGCTTTGTTGACGTATATATCTTTTATAGGAATAATGATCTTGTTGACGTATATATCTCTTGTAGGAATAATGAATGATCACTTTAGTCAACAAAAGCATAGTTTAACTGACATGATCAGATCAATCATGAAGTCTTAAGTCCAATCAATATAGTAAATAAATAAATAAATAATAAAAAAAAATCAATTTAATACAATACAACAACAGTGTCGGCAAAATCTATTTATCTTTTTCCAAAAAACAAAAACACACTAAAAAAGGTACAATTCAAAACATATCATGTTCTTCGACAAGGTCACGTCGAACAAAATATATATTTATATAATCTTACGATAATTTCAAAAAAAAAAAAAAAAAAAAATCATATTCAAAGATTGCCGCCGCGAATTTTGTAACTTAATTAATTATGCACACAACTTGACCAACAAGAGTGGAGCAGACGTGTGAAAAGCATCCGAGCCACGTGTGGTTCTAACTCTAAGCCTAAAAGCTAAAACTAAGGCTTTTTACAATATAAGCTAATATTTGAAACAAAACTCGATTTTAAAACAAATTCTAAATTTAACACGAATGATAAATCATGTTCAATGTGTGATATTTTTTTGAAGTATATTACATAAGTTAAATTTTGTAGAAACATTGACGTGCTCTTCAAATAGAGCCCTCTCTAGAATCTTCTTTCATCGACTCGACTATTTATCGTTAAGGCTGAATTTTATAGCTATTTTGTCTATTCGATATACAACATTATAATACTATGAACACTACTAACCACGAATAGCACATCCTACAAAATATATTGACGAATTAAAATAAATTTTAGCATCGTATGATGTAGAGTTGTCATCCCAACTAGCTATTAAGCATCATCATTTTCTTCAACAAAACATCCAATTTAAGTATATATCTAGATTTTCGACATTTATATATATTTATTTTGAAATTATATTAAAAATAAGAAGAAAAAAACTTTTTTAGTCTTGAGGTTTGAGTATAGTTTCTATTTGGCCTCTAAATTTCAAAATGTTACATTTTTACTCTTAAATTTTAAATTAATTTCTATTTGGTCCCTACATTTCATAAAAAATTATATTTATACCCTTAGTTTTGAGTTTAATTCTCATTTGATCCTAGATTTATACCTATAGTTTTGATTTTAGTTCTCATTTGATCCCAAGTTTTAAGATTTTACATCCTTATCCAAGAGTCTTAACTATGAGACTTTAGTTAATTGAATTAATTAAAATGAATGAAAAAATTGTAATATTAAATTAATTTTCACTAATTTTCTGTCATTGTTAAAATTAATTATCTAAAAGTTAACCCAAGGATCAGAATTGAGTGAAAAATAGTGAAAATTTTGAAAGGGAGGATGAAATGAAAACTAAATTCAAACTTCAAAATAAAAATGTAATATTTTAAAATTTTATGGTCCAAATAGAAAATAAATTTAAAATTAAGGGTAAAATATGTAACATTTTAAAACAGAAGGACCAAATAATTTTTTTTATAAGAAAGTTAAATATATATAAATAAAAAATTGAGAGGAAATAGACAAATATATATATTATTTGGTATAGACAAATCATCACATCCTAATCTTTCTTTTACACAAATACAAAGAATCAAGAAACCCAGCTCATCTGTACAGAACACACCTTATATATTTGTAATTTTTGTTTTTCTAAATTAGATCTGTTTCATTTTTCACCACAAATTTTCTTTTACACCCTTTATTTTCTTTAACAAAGGGATTTAAATCTGTATATCATGTACATATTTAATTAGTATAATAATTTCGTTTTTTTTTTAAATTAAAATTAAAAAAAAATCCCCCTATTTTTCCTACGGTCGTTGGTGCGACAGAGCGTTAAGCAACGAAACTCTGGCAGTGATCAAACTTCTGAAAACCTTGTGGCTTCGAGTTTCAATGTCGTTAATCCAATCCTCCAAATCTCTCATCTTCTTCATCGCCGATTTCGTTTCCTCTTTCCCTTTCTTCTTCATTTCTCTCAAATTCTCCGATCCAACTTCTCTGAACTCTCGAATCCCTCTCTCTTCCTCCGCCGATTTCTTCGAAAGCCGATCCAATCCTGTCCACGCCCATACCTTCCTCGTCCCGAACGATTCCGCGATTCCGTTGAACACTGCGACAGAAACCGCCATCGTCACTCCGACGACTTCTTCGATCACGCCGGAGAGTTCGGCCACCGCACCGCCTTCCTCCGCCGTCCTGATCTTCCGAACCGTCGAAACCAGCTTCGTCATTTGCCTGGCTAATCTCTTCCTAGATTTAACATACGACGCGATCTTCTCCTCGTCTTTTCTCCTCATCGCGACCTGCGCGGCGGAGTGCTCTTCTTTGAGCGCCAGGATCAAAGTCTGGAAGATTCCGTACACGTCGACGAAGCGTAAGAAATGTTCGAGAAGCTTGTCGATCCAGTGCGGCTGGTGGCGGAGGGATTCTTGAGTCTGAGGGAGGTTGAGAATGTCGTCGAGTTGGTTGTGGAGGGTTTTGAGGTGGTTCAAGCCGTCGCAGATCCAGGCGGCGGACCGGGAGTCGGAGTGGAGCGACCAGGATTTGAGATTGGAGATTTGGTCCTTGAGTTGGAAAATCAAGGGGTGAGATCTGCAGGGAAGACTGATGGAACGGACGTGATGAGAGAGGGAGGGCTTAGCCGGAGACTTGTTCGGGAAGGAGAAGGATCGCCGGAAAACGCCGACCATGGCTGTGAAGAGGAATTGGAGAATTAGGGATTTTTTTGATGAGGAAAATGAGAAGGGAATTTTGAAGTATATAAAGAGGAGAGAGAGTGAGGCGCACGAGGGAAGGTAAAGTGGAGAACCAAAAATGATCCAAACCTGCCTGCTTTTTTTGTCTACGTGTCTAAGGATTAATTATTATGGCGGTTTTTTTTTTTTTTTTTTGAAAATAATGATTATGGCGGTTTTTAATAAGTAATAACCATTGAATGTGATGTGATACTATTTCATAAGTTTTTTTTTTTTTTTTTTTTTTTTTGACAACATAGTTTTTCATAAGTTTAGTCCCAAAAAAAATTGTGTCTTACTTTATTCAAGGTTTTTTTTTTTTTTTTTAGTTGATGTATTTTTTATACACAAAATTTGGCATAAAAATCAATTTTATAACTAATAAATCAATTATTTTTTTTTTTTTTTAATGTGCCAAACAACATATTAAATATAAAATTAATTTTTCTAAAATTTATTAGATATTTATAAAGTTGAGTCTATTAAACATATTTTAGAGCTCTTAAAGATAATTTTTTATTTTATTTTATTTATTTTAATTCTCGTGTTTGTATATATATTTTGAAAGGTAATTAATTAAATGCAAGTGAAAAACGAACATCTAACCTCTTGTTGAAAATTTAGAGATTAAATTTGGATGCATCCTTGAAGTTCATATACTCTTATAATAACTGATGTAGATTATAAATTCAATTTGTAATTTCTCCTAACAAAAATCTTATAAAGAATATTATAATCAATGAAAGAAATGTAAATATGTAATATTTCGGTGAAATAATTTTATTAAAATAATGTGCAAACTAAGTAGTCACTTGATCTAAGATGAAAAAGATACATATGATAAGTTAAAATATGATTGTCTCATCTAACTTGAGTACATAATGTTATTTTTTATTAGACAAAGACGTGTTGTTATGTTAAAAGGCAATGCATCTCTTAAGTCGAACAAGATCCAAATAAACTTATGTTTTCAAAGTGTCATCTAATATATCAAATAGTGTTAAGTGCTAACATAACTTTAACCCATTACATCGTGGAAAAATTATTTAACCAATCACATCAAACATACAAACATCAAATAAATGTAGAGAGAGTGTCCATACATTCTAAACTTTTTGGATTATTATAGTTTGATGTTTAAGTTTTAAAAATGTCTATTTAAAAAATTTCAAATTTTAAAAAACAATCATTTAAGTCTAAGTTTAAAAAAAATGGTTCAATGCTATAATTTTGCTATCTAATATTGTGATAGTGTCCACACATTTATCACCTTAACTGACCTATGTGATCCAATATATACATATTAATATCGACACGTTAATTTATCTATTCAAAGTCATATAATATTAAATATAAACTAATTATTGAGGGTTAATATAGTCACTTATTAAAAACTATTAAAAAATTATAAACTTAATGAAACAAACGAGAAATTTCATAACTAAAATCTAATCCTATTTAATACTCGTGAGATTTTGATCGCTAAGTTTGGTAATTAAACTAATTAATATCTTATTCTTGGTTTTGCTTAGATACAATTAAAGAAATAAAAAATAGAGCAGGGCAGCGCGAAGGTGGGCCCCGCAAAATAACTCCTCCAGCGTGTCAAGCCACATCATTGGTCGTCCCCATGCCTTCAATCTTCATTTTAAACTTATTCGCGGATCCAGTGCCCTTTCCCTACCACCAAAAAGAAAAATACTATTACCTTTTGCAGTTACTATATATATTTTTTTTAATTATTTTTAGACATTTATTTATTTATTTATTTTATTATTATTTTAATCATTTTTCTCTCTTTTTTAAATGTTGATTCACTTTTTTCTTCCTTTCATCTCTTTCTTCTCCTCCTCTCTTCTTTCGGCCAATTTCGTGGTCGCTGTCCACTTCACTCCGACAAATCTCGCTATCGTCGCCCACCTCATTCCGACCTGTCGTCGCCGCCCATATGTTAGAGTTTTCTTTATTTTAAAAAATGAATTTTCTTATTATTTCTCCTTCAAGCAATAATATTTTTTTTTCTCTTTCAAGAAGTGAATTTTCTTTTTCTTTCAACAAATTATTTCACGTGCCAATCTCATTTCTCTTTTTTCTCCACAAACTTTTTAATACAAAACTTGTGAAGAAAAAAGAGAAACCTATTTTAATAATAATAAAAAAAAGATAAACAAATTGTTGATATTGGATAAAAGATAAACAAATTGTGGAAAAAAGAGAGAAACTCATTACTTTTTACTATTGAAACCCTTGAAAATGAGGGTTGCTTTTCTTTTGTGAGGAAGAAACAAAAATGAGTTAGTGGATGAAGCAAGAAATTGAAGTTTCAATGACGAATAACGAAAAAAAGAAGATAGAACAAACGAAGAGAAGTGAAGATTCATGTTGAAAAATGAGTTCACGAGTAATGCTTAGACAACGAGTCTGCGCACAAGTACTCGAAAAACGAGTAAACACAAGATTCGGAACACAATTAAAGCGAAAGAGTATTATGATAAATTTACGAATGATTACGTGCAAGTAACACTATCAATATAATTCAAATTACGTTTGAATTAACCTTAAGTAAATACTAGATAAATCGAGTATTATTAAAGCTCTAATTTATTACAATTGATTTTATTACGATAGTTGGAAAAGATTTATTACGTAATGGTAAACATTGTCTAAGTTTTTTTTAATTTGATAATTGTGAGGGAGAGATTATTGAATTAATAACTTTTAGAATAATAATTGAGATGAATCTATTCAACTATGCTTGAATGAATTATAAGTCACTAACCTTATGGTGAGAGTAGGTTTGGGACAATATATACACATAAATTAATTGAACATCTCAAAATTTATGCAAGCTGTCGTATATCCATAATAAATATTTTGATGTGATTAAATTAGAAGACTATTGAAATGAAAGCCATGAATTGCAATGATGTAAGAACATTAAAAAGAACAGATTCATTAATGAATGAACACAGTGGAAATTGATATTTCTTTGACTAACAAAAAAATGGTAATGGTTATGTGCAGCTTTCTTTGTCGTCTACCAAGTTGTTCACTACAAGACAACCAACGTTGGGATTTTATGAAACAAACTGTGCTTTTCCAAATAATTCTAACTACAATCCCACATCTTAATTAAACTCTCTAATTATTGCTCCCATACTTACTTTTAATTTCTCCAAACTTATTGTACCCTAACATATAACATATATTGAGTCTCAATAATTCAGTTAGTATTTTATTTTAATTCAACATTTGTAGGTTTGTAGGAGAGTGAGAGATTAAATCATCGATTTTTGAGTGGTAATTGATGTCTTATCCATTAAATTATTTTTTGATTGACAAAATTTCAATAATCCTTACCATAGTACAACACGTTGACTTTTCAAATAGTCACCCAACTTAGTATGACTCTCACTAAACATTAAAATTGAATCATTAACCACATTAGTTACTTTTATTTAATTATGATATACTCAACAACATTGAAATTTAGTATTAAGTAAAAGAGAGAAAATATGGTGAAAAATAAATTTAGGATGATTTAGGAAGTTTATATTCAACTATTTTTTTTTTACAATATGTGGGGGTGGGAGATTGAACCTAAAACCTCATGATCAGAAGATATATCATATAAGTTGAACTATGTTATTGTTGGCTTATATTCAACATTTATTTTGTATACCATGAATTTTTTTTATATATTATTGTAATTTTTTTTTTGAATAACTCTATATTAAAAAAAAAAGATATAAAAAAAAAAGAAAGGGAGAGGTATATATTCAACCTAGAGAATTATATAATTGAAGCAACCATTCAAAGATTCATTAAATAAAACATAAATAATTAAATTGAAATGTGATGGGACAACTCATGTTCTTTAAAGAAAATTCGAACCATTGTAACTATAACCTCAATCAACTTTTAACATGACTTGTTCAAAAAAGAAAAAGAAAACTTTTGTTTTTAATTCTTTAAAATAAATCATTATTTTTTTAACATTACTAGCAAAAATAGTTGAAAATTAGGGGCGGTAATCACAATAATTATGAATTAATGATACGTTTTAATAACATTTTTGATTAATAATGAAAAGGCTAACTTGACTTGCATCTGCATATATGCAAGCTGTGAGACGTGTCCGTGGATTATCGCAAGATCTCCACCGTTGAATCCCAGTTTAGCAGATGATATTAAATGCAATAATTAAAGACAATCAGAAAAATTAATATGGAAATCCCCAAAGTTTCGGATCTTCGAAGTTTGTTTAGGTCAAATAAAGGGAAGTTAATTTTGATTAAGAAATAAGAATTAGTGTTTAATTAAAAGACGTGGAATTGAGAAGTGAGTGAGTGATTGGATAGAGAGACAAGACAAGTAAGGGTTGGAATTAGGTGTCCGTTGTCTCAAACAAAATAACAAATAATAAAAAATGTTATGATTCTTAAAGTCAAAATTAATTAATTAATTAATTAAAATTGGAAATGGCATTTCCTTTTGGAATTACAGCGAATCTTGCAGTCTCAACTGGACTCATAGCCCATCGTCGCTTCTCTTTTTCCAGTCAAACTTAATTATGCTATAAATTTCTTTTTGTTTGTTCTATTTTG
The DNA here is from genome assembly GCA_028017165.1 of Herpetospermum pedunculosum. NCBI lineage: Eukaryota > Viridiplantae > Streptophyta > Magnoliopsida > Cucurbitales > Cucurbitaceae > Herpetospermum > Herpetospermum pedunculosum. The sequence continues at coordinate 87,861,932 of CM051522.1, forward strand.
ATGGACAAACTTTTTTGATGTCTACTTTTGTTTTGTTTCGGAATCTTAAAAAGTTAGGTTTAAATTGTAAGTTTCATTTATAAAATTTTAATGTTGTGGGATCTTTCTACGTTGAAAATTTTTCTAATACGCCTCGAGATTCTTAAAATTGTGTCTTTCGAGTTCTTTTACGTAATTTTTGTAAGGATGATCTATAAAATTGTGTGGAAATGATATTAGACCTGTTTTTTCAAAATAATGTTTTCTAACATTTTGGTTGTATCGGCAAACATTTTGGCTCCTTATTTTCGCTATGGCTCTCTCTCTCGCACCATGTTGTTCTCTTGCTTTCGCTCCGTCTCTTCCTTATCTTCAACCTCCCAAGCTAATGAAACTCATACGATCTTCTTTTGTCGTGTAAACAGGATGATTAATTGTGGTGTTTCAAGCAAATTTTGATCATAAAAAATCAGACAAAATATCTTGAAACCAATGAATATTTTGTCTAGACATTTATATCTCTTCTAGGTTAAAAATTTAACCTAGCAATATAAAAATAGAAATTAGTTACAACTAAAAACTAATGTAGTATCAAAGTGTTTGACACAATTAATTTATATGCCTCGTTTTATTCTTGGAGTTCAACACATAACAATAATGTGTTTTAACCGGTTCATTTGAGTTATGCTCAAGTTAACAACATGTTGGGATGAGAGATTGAACCTAGAACCTCATGATCACTAGGCGATACATCATGTCATTGAGTTATGCTCATGTTGGCAAGTTGACAACCTAGTTGTTATGTTATAATTTTTTTTTTTTTTGCAAAGGAATTATTATGTTATGATGTCAAACCGAGCATAATTCAATTGACATAAGGTTGTGTCTTTGACTAAGAGATCATGAGTTCAATCTACGCACTAATTAAAATACCTTTACAAAAAAAATGTTATAATTGATACTACTTTATTATTATAATTGAATGCATCATATTACTTTTTTTTATCATCTTCCATTCAAATCATACATCTAACCACTATATAAGAAAGTCATTTTTCATGATATGGTAAACAAATATGATAGACATAGTTCAACGATAATTGACATATACTCCTTCCTTTAAGGTAAAATGTTCAAATCTCCAAACCCCATTTGTTGTACTTAAAAAACACATTTTCAAATCAAAGGGAACAAAACTCAGTAGTAATTAACATGTACTTATTTGAACATAGTTTAACTAGTGAATGATATATTTGATATGTCAATAAAATAAAATAAAAATAACATTGACATTTCTCCTAATGATGGTAGATTCGAACTCATTGTTTATGGAGAGAAACTCATCGTTTATTTGAATTGTAATTGGAAGAAAAAAAAATCAAACTAACATGAGCTTAACTCAACTGGTTATAGAGTACACTTCAACTAAGAAGTAAAAGATTAAAATTTCTCAAAACATATAGTAAAAAAAAAAAACAAAAAACAAACCTAAAGTACATTTCAACTAACAAGTAGAAGATTAAAATTTCTCAAAACATATAGTAAAAACAAAAAAACAAAAAACAAAAAACGTCTTAATTTTTAAGAAAAAGCTGGTCCAATGTAGAATAAAAGAACATGTAATAATGAGGCACCCCACACAACATAAGGAATCTAATAACTAACTAGAATTGCCTTGAAAACGTGATGTATTGAACATAAAAAAAAAATAGTTTTTGACAAAAAGAAGAATAAAATAAAATAGACATAAAAAACAAAATAATTAGTTAAAATTGGAATTTTGTAATGAAAGGGGCGGTTTAGATCCATCCCCCTCTTCAATGTCCTTTGCCTTTGCAAAAAGACCCTCAAACTACCTCTCTTTCTCTCTAGCTGTCCCCATAATTTGGTTATCATTCAAAAAAGTTCCATAAAAATAATATCAATTATTGATTATTTAACCTATAATGCATTACAGATTACATTAATTCAATTACTAAAATGCTTCTTACGACGTGTCACATAGTTTTGTCTTTCATTTTTTTTAATTTTAAATACTCACCAACAGGAGTGTCATTATTAGTTAATTGATTCTTGAGAAAAATAGATAAATAATAACAATACCATTGCTAACAAGTGCATAGCTCAATGACATTATGTATCGTCTAGTAATAATGAGATCGTAGATTCAATCTCTCACTTCAACATGTTGTCAATTTTTTTTTTATTATTATTATTATTATTTTTTTTCCTTTACTTTTCTTCGATTTTCAAAAAAACGCCACAAGTTTTCATCATGATCATTCCACTTAATCGATCAAGTTGGGTCATTTTGCAATTGGACTCAAGATCAAATGGGTCTAAAAAGTTATTTAAATGGTAATTTGGCCCAAAGCCCAAATTCATAAACTGGGCCCAAAAACCCATTATGTTCTCGTGAGAACTCTACAAATAGAGAGTTCATCATTCGTTTGCAAGGTTCAGAAAATTTCTACTCCAAAAAACTCGGAGAATTCACAAGCAACGAAGACTCCTTGAATCCTTAGAAGACTGAACATTTCTTGAATATCAAACACCTGAAAGCTTCACCGCTACGCGAAGCTGAAGATTCAACCTCGAGAATAAGTTGTGAAGCCCTTGAGTACATTTACATTTAAGAGAGAGAATCAGAAGACTTCACCGCTATACATAGCTGAAGATTCAACCTCGTTAACAAGCTGCGAAGCCCTCGACTACATTTACATTTAAGAGAGAAAATCAAATGATCATACATTAGAGATTGTAATCCACTACGCATACATATAAATTAAATACAAATCAAAGTTCATATTACACGTGTTAAATTTGTTTCGTTGAAATCTTCGTGTGAACAATGACAATTTTCTATTGAGAATTAAGATTAACTATTTAAACATAAAATTTCTCAAAAGAAATTAGTTTATTTAATTAAAATTAAAAATAAAATAAAGCAAACAAAAATTTCCGTCCCAATCCCTACTAGGGGTGTACATGGGTTGGGTTGGGTTGGAGGATTTTTCAACCCAACCCGAAAATTTTGGGTTGGTGAATTCTCAACCCAACCCAACCCAACATTTCTGTCAACCCAACCCAACCCTTCAATTTTCGGGTTGGGTTGGGTTGGGTTGGGTTGGCGAGTTGGGTTTTTTTTTAATTATTATTTTTTTTAATTAATACATATTGATTTTTTTAATTAACTTAAAAAATACGCTTAATGAAATTCTGTAATCCTTATTTTCCTTTCAAAATTACATTAATGGAATTCCTAATCCTTGATTTTCATTTCAAAATCATCATTAATCATTGATTTTCCTTTCAAAATCACCAAATGAATTTTTTTAAAAAAAAGATTGAATTTATTATATATATAATTTTTTTTTTTTTAATATATTGAATTCGGGTTGAACCGAGCCAAATTTGGTTCAACCCGCGAACCAACCCGAAAATTCGATTTTTCAAAATAACAACCCAACCCAACGAATATTAAAAAAAAAAATCCAACCCAACCCGAAAAGTTGGGTTGAGTTGGGGTTCGTGGATTGCGGGTTTTTTGAACACCCCTAATCCCAACGAAACTAAGCGAGGTGTGAGGACGAGGATGGGATGAAGAAACTCTCGCCATGAACATTCGTATTTATTAGACATTTTATTTAAGTACTTATAATGATAACTTATGATATGTCAAACTTGGATCAGTTAATTTAAGATAAAGTATCAATTTGGTTTATATAGTTTGAATTTAGTCCCGATTGAATTTATAACTATGAATTTAGTCTCATGGTTTAAACAATATTTATTTGGTCATTATTGTTCGAATGTTTGGTTGATCTCACAATTTGTTCACACTGTGTTGAATACATGACATTGTGTTACAAGTCTCACAATTTGTTCACATTGTGTTTCAAGTCATTGTGTTGAATACATGACATAGTTTACATAACAATGACTAGATTTTTGCATGTAACAATGTTTAAAACAACATGGGACAAAAATTGGAGTTAAACTCAAATCAAAAGACTAAATTTGATTAATAGGAATAATAAATCACAAACTTAATTAAGTTAGTACCGTTAACCAAGATGGTAAGGGTTCAAATTTTCTATCGTCAAAAAATAAATGAACTTAATTAAGTTATTCTTATAACAATTGCTTTCTTTATAAATATTTTAAAAATTAATCCGTTGGTAAATGTACTCTAGGTTTTCATCTTCGGCCTCGGCCCAATGAAGTCTTACAAAATGGGCCTTAATCATAAACCCGGCAATCAAAATCCAGGCCCATATGTAAACCAGCAATTATCGGCCCAGCCCAAAACGCAAATAGGATAGAAATGAAACAGAACCAACCGGCACATGACATGGCACGTGGCGATTCATAAAACTGCCATGAAAATCATATAGACAGGTGGCTCCAAAATAAACGATTTAAAAGAAAAGGAAGAAGGAAACGATTGAGGGCAATTAGGGTTTTGGATGAGAGCAGAGAAATGGAAAGCAATCAGAAGATGGAGAAGGAGAGAGAGCAGCAGAGAAGAGAAGAAACGAAGAAGATTGAGCAAGAACCGCCGCAGTTTGTTTCTCCGATGCAGCCGTTGACGGAAAGTGCTTACGGCGGAGGAATGTACGGCGCCGATGAAGAAGGCGAACAGCGAAGCAAGCAGAAGAAACCTGCGAGCGACACGCAGAGCGCCGATGGACCGGTTGAAGTCGGAATGAAGCCGAAGCACGCGCCTCCGCCGTCTTCCGGCGACAGAGACATCGATATCACCGGCCAGTCGTATTTCCAGTAGATAAAGGTAGTTCGGCGATTGGCTTTTGTATATATATGTGTTTAATAATGGCAATAAAGGTAGTTGAAGTTCGTATCTTATTTTCAGATGAATCTATGAATGATTGCAATAGCTATTCCCAAGTTATGATCTTAATGGGGGAGAATTTCTAGTACGTCCCTGATATGGAAAAACTCCATACCACTGCCATTTAAAAAATGACACGTGGCATGGTTGTTTAACTGCGACCCACACTATTAAATATATTATTTTTTTAAATCATTTTGCCACGTGTTCTTTTTTTTTTTTTATAAAGGAAAGGCAGTGGTATAGAGTTTTTCCATACCACGGATGTAAAGAAATTTTCCCTTTTAATGGAAACTAGTTGTTCATCTTTAATTTATGATTGAAAAGTATTGTGTTTGTTTGTTGGGAATGGGGAGAGACATGATTTATTTTTAAGTTTATTCATTATTATTTTTGTTTTCTTTCTAAAAACAAAATAAAAAGAATTAGAAATTACTTTTGGTGGGTGGAAGGATCAATCAACCATGCATCTGGTTGCTTCAATTCCAAGTTTTACCTAAAAACCCTTCTCATAATTTGGACGCATCTCTTCATAAACCAAACCAACTAAATCGATCCCTAATTCTAATCAACTACTATTATGAGTCTTCAATAATTACACAACACCCGACTTGACAGCATGAACATAGCTCAATTGGAATGGTATGAATTATGAACTAGAGTTGATCTCAAGATCCCAATCAAACTCAAAAGCAAGGATGATCAAAATAAACAAAAATTGGAGACCGATAAACATCTAACTATCTATATTTTGTTCTAATCTTATCTTCGGTATTTCGGGATAAATTGGAGATCGATACAATGTGTGGATGATGTAGATCTAAGAATATATGTCTGTCACCTAATAACTCAGCTTTTGGATACAAAAGCGAACTTCAGGTCTCCTCAAATAATTTGTATCTTTGATGTGTTAGTTTACTTTTAATATCTAAGCCCTAACCTACAAATACCCTCCACAGCCGGAGCTTCCCAAATCCCACTACGCCTTTTCATTTCACTAAAACCATCACTACATTCACTCATCTTCATCTTCTGTATCCTCCAACTTTCATCCGCCATTTCTGCCCCAACCAGATCTTCATATATCTTCTCCCATCCCATTTCCCAATCTCCATGAGCATCACAAAGCGCCATTGTTCCATTTTCCCAATTCGTCCAACTCCATCCTTTTTCCAGCGTACCCATTACCCTCTCCACGCATTCACCCTCACACGCCGCCCTACATGGCCTGCATTTCGTCCCACTCAGCGGCCCCGGACTCGACATCGCCGCCACCGGAACTCCAAACCCCCTCGGCGGAAACTCGTACTTCCGCTCCGTCACTATACAAAACGGCAACCGTTGTGTTACAAAAGGGACGCCTCCGGTGGTGAGTTGAGCCTTGAAGGCGGTTTCCGAGTTCAGTTGCAGGAGTCCGGCGGCGTCCAGTTTGGGGATTAGTGCAAGGCGAGAAATAGCGACGGTGGATGTCTTGAGGTCTCCGACGCCGAGCCGGTCGTTGAGTCCGCCGTAGGAGGATCCCGGTGGCACCACGTACTGGCCGGAGACGAAGTTTTCGGGTTGGAGCGGGGCGGTCCAGAAACCGTCGACCCGAGTCCGAACAATCCAATCGTATGTAAAGTTGTTGCGTTCTTGGTACGTGCGGATCATCGTCAAGCATCCTTCTACCAGTTGGAAATACTGCAAAAGCCCCTGCAGAAAAACGCATCTTTTCATATTTGTAGGGGTACCGTAGAACTTTTCACTAAAAGTGTTAAAACTGGGACCCAACGTATCCTGGACTGACACGTGCTCTTTCGTGAAAACCATTTACTTTAATATATATTTTTTCTTTTGAAGAACAATATTGTACTTTAATGTCACACTTCTGAAACCCGCACTTTTCAGAACCGTCAAAAGACCATGTATATACAGAAATTAAATCATAAATTTAGTAAACATCTTAAACTTAAAAATTCAATTATGTCGTTTCACTTTAGGTTATGTTTTGTATTTTAAATTTAATTCGGGTCGTGAACTTAAAAATATAATCTAATAAGTCTCTAAATTTTAAATAGTATTTGATAAATCTTAAAAAAAACACGACCAATTCAACCCTGCTTCTTGGAGGATATTAATAGTCTCAAAGACTTTATCAAACCCTAGGTTCTGTGATGATTTTGATAAATCTTTAAATTTAGGTCTTATATTTCAATTTTGGGTAGACCTTATTAGACATCAAATCAATTTCATAATTAAGAAACCAATTATTTTTAAAAAAATTGAATAGACCAAGAACCTATTTAATAGAAAGAATTTATTTGACATTTTCAGGGATAGAGTTTTCTAAATGCAGGGATAAAGTGAAGGGACTTATCTTTATCCTAATAAAAAAAAAAAATGATTAAGGGACCCAAACTTATAATTTAAAAAAAGATTAAGGAAAATTGTAACAGATATATGACAATTTCTATCACCAATAGTAGGGTCTATCGGATGATAGACTCATTTTTTTTTATAAAATTTTATCAGTAGTCTATTAGTGATAGCTAAATATCAACCAGAGAGTCTATGACTCTATTAGTCATAGAAACTGATTTTTTTTTGCCATATTTGTAAAATGTTTTAAACTTTGCTAAATTTGTAATTAGTTTGGGCCTGATTGCTGACAAGGTCAAAAATTAATGTAGAAAAGATTAAAAAATCCAATCATAAGACTTGTTTGTATCAAATAATAAATATATGATCATTTAAAATATATATATATATATATATATATATATATATATATATATAAAATAAAATCTTTTTTGTTCCTTTTTTGGTTGATCTGATGAAGAAAGAAAAGGAATGAATTAAAAGGCAAGCAAAGGCAACGAAAGAAATGGTTGAGTTTGAGAATTATAAAAGAAGCAAAAAGAAAAAGAAAAAGAAAAAGAAAAAAAAGAGAAAAAAGAGTAGAGTTGGTTACAGTACAGATACAACAGCCCCTTATGCTTCTTCCAAACACCTACCTAAATCCAAATAACGTTTCAACTTCAAATTTGACTAAATAAATCCAACCTGGATGCCGTTAGGCGAGTTCTTCGCCGTCAGGACTCGGAGTTGCGACTCCGTCTCCCGAATCGGTTTCGGCTCGAAGATTCTGACGCCGGCGAGTTTCGGCGCAATTTTCAAGTACGATAACTTAAAACTGTTCCGGTCAAGCGGACTGTGCAAGAACAAGTCCGCATTTGGATACTCCTTCAGAATCTTCTCCATAATCGACGGTCCGGTCACTTCGAACCTCCTTGCTCCCCCGACTAAACACACCGCCATTTTCGATTTCAGTAACTCCGACTTCATCTTTTTCTCTCCACCAGTCCGATGATTCGGTTGATCGTCAGGCTGTTGAAACATACCGCCGATGATGAAGGATCGGAGCGGCGCAAAAGTGGAAAACGGAATCTGAGGGACGGTGGAGAGGGAGAAAAAGGCGATGAGAGAGAGAGGAGTCACGATTAGAAAGAGGAGACGCCAATCGACATCCATAGCCAATCGTCGGAACGCCATGGACGAAGAAAATGGAAGAAGTGAGAGAAATAAATGGCGGAAAATGGGTGGGAGGATTTGGTATTTGGAGTGTGATGAAATTCTGCGTTTTGTTTTCATTTTGAAAGAAAATCGGTTAGGTCAGGCATTTGAAGAAGATGGGTCCGACCTTTTTGGCGTGATAAAACCAAACGTACATTAATCCTCATATCATTGGCATGTGCCGTAAGTAACTAATTTATATCCCATTTATTTAATATTTATTTTAATTCAATGTTTTATTAATCATTTTTAACTTTTTCATAACTTGAGAAAATAAAATTATAGTGAAACATAAAAGTTTACTTTAAGATGTATTCTTGAGGCTCAAGTCATTGGTGCAAGTTTACGGGTTGAAATTTCATCCTAATTGAATATGATTGTTTGCAAATAATTAGACTCATCTAAGAAAAATTACCAATCTCATCCAGGTGAGCTTGTTTATTATTGTGTTGTTCATAAAGTGGCTCACCGTGCATGCAAGGAGGGTTTATCGATATAGTGGGTAAGGAGCCTGCCTGTGTGGCTCTCTCGGTGTTCTACAGCATACCTTCCAATTCCCTATCATTTTGTTATAAAAAAATGAATTTATATTTGTTAATTAATGACATAGTTTTTAGTAGACTACTTTATACACCGAATCATAATTCAATTAGCACAAAAATGTGTCATCCATTATGATTCTAAATATGGAATCTCTAGTCCACAAATTGTACTTAAAAAAAAATAGTTTTTTTTTTTTTTTTTTTTTTTTTTTAAAAAAAAAAGAAGAGTTTAATGTTATTTTTAAAAAAAATATACTTGTAAATATTAGAAATTTTACAAAGTTGTCTTTGGTTTGTTGGGAAATTTCCTGAACATCCATTGTCGTCCTTTCTTTATTTATTTATATATATATAGAAATTTTGAAAATTACCATTATATAATTATTATTTGAAGATCTTAATTGATACATCCCTAAACTTTAGGATATAAATTATTTGTTTCCTTAAATTCTATTACTTGTGTTTTTCTTGGTCATTTATTTGAATGTTTTTTCTTTTTTCTTTTTTCTCTCGCATGCAAATATTTTATTTTTATTATTTTATATGATGTTTGAATTTATCATATATATTTTTTCGGATTTGATAAATTATTGAAAACTCTTAAAGTTGTAAAAAAAAAAAAGAATAATTAATGTGGACCAGATATTCATTTTATTTTTCCTATTGAGTAGGCTCGTTTTCAAAAAATATATTTATAAATAAATAATTTTCTAAATATAATTACGATAAACTGTCTCTTTTTTTCTTTAATTTTTGTTTTTCTTTTTAAGGATAACGACAAAGTACCTTTAATTAATTGAGTGGCGTATACTTTTTTAAATTCTTTATGAATCGAAGTCCAATCCAATGTCTCAAACAAGAAGAATAAAATCGACTCAATGAAACATAATTAATTTTCTCAATTTTCATTTATGATTTACTCAATGAAAAAAATCAGTTTCTTTTATTTTTATAGTCTTTTTAACTATTGTAATGGTTTTAATTAATTACATAGTAATGTGCATTTTGCCGTTACATTTAACATTATTATGGGTGGAGGATCTTAACCCTCAATTTATCAAATTTTGGGATGTTAATGTGATATCTTTTCTATTATGTTTCTATCAAAAATCCATCATATAACATTTAAGGCATTATAAATGTGTAATGTCTTAATCAATTGAACTATATATGTTCAACTGATTCAGTCTTTCATGCACACATTATTTTAATAATTTTAAAAATTATTTATAAATTAAGAAAGTATATTGTGGTTTTTTTTATTTAAAGATCGACAACGAGTGATTGTATTTGATTTTTTTTTTTTTTTGCAACGGTGTTTTAATAAATGCGAAGATTGAACCCATGATCTCTCTTAGTCACGGACACAACCTTATGTCAATTGAACTATGCTCGGTTTGACTGCATTTGATTTTTGTAAACTACTTTAATTAATTTAGTTATATTAAAGTTGACAACTAAAGAATAAATAACAAATAAATGGAAATGTAAAAAGACGTGGGGTTGAGGATTAAGATTAAGATTAAGATTTTTTTTTTTAGTTCAACTGCATGTGGGGTTGAGGATTTAAACTTTTAAATTTTTAATCGAAGGTATATACCTTATCAAATTGAGTTATACTAAAGTTGTCAAAATTTGAAACGTTCAATTTCTTAGCTTTAGACTCTCTTGTATTTAATATTTGTTGGTTTGTATGGTTATATTATGATGAATTTATGTTTATTGAAACTTTTATTATGAAAATTCAATGACATTCAATTCAATCCGGAGGCTTTCGAACTCTATGGGGAAAATATATATCGTCTACCATAGAGTTCTATAATTTATTTATTTCTTCTAATAATTGGCCAAGAGGTGAATAAAAAAGGAAAAATCAAGTTTAGAATGAAAATTCATAATTAACCTTTGGATTGCATTCTTAAGTGTTTAATTTTTGAAAAAAAAGTCATTTTAGAAAATATTGAGGTGTTTGACAAACACCAATTTAAAAAAAAAAGGTTTTTGATATAGAATTTAAAAACATTTACGATATCTTTAAAAAACTTTTTTTTTTTTTTTTTTAAGTAGTCAATCCAAAAATACGCCATTTATAATTTTATAGAAGCCAAATCCAACTAATCTACCGATCACTCTACTATTTAGGGCAAACCTAACTTTTGAAGAAATTTGGCATGTTTGAATTGTAGAAAATTCATACATGAATTGTGTAGATAACTTCTAAATTGGCGTCAGAGAATTCATATAGAAATTTCCCTCTCATCAAATCCAAATATTATCGAATCCACAATTTTTTATTTTTTATTTAAAAAAAAAATATATTTTAATTAATGCGATGATTCAACTCATAACCTCTTAATTAAGGACACAACCTTATTATGTCAATTGAGTTATGTTTGATTTGACAAATTTACAATTTTCTATTTCAACTTAATATGACTAAAACATAATAATTATAAAGTTAATTGGGAGGAGAACTGAATCTAAGATTTCATGGTCACTAGGTGATACATGGTGTGTTTTTTTTTTTGCAACGATGTTTTAATAAATGCGAGGATTGAACTCATGACCTCGTAGTCACGGGCACAACCTTATGCCAATTGAGCTATGCTCGGTTTGACGATACATGGTGTGTTGAGCTATATACTCTCGTTTTTAAATTGTTGAGAATTATAAGTTTTGTTTTTTTTATTTTATCCATTTTGCACTGCCATCAAATTATCTCAAATTTAGTTGACAAACATAAGATTAGACTTTTCAACTCTATATTCCAAAAGCATCACCCATAAGAAAAATTCCTCATTAGACAAAATATATTAATGTCACATCCATTGACACAAAAATTTAGGCTTGTTTAATACATGATTTGAATACAAAAGATTTAATGCAAATAAAGTTGTATTCATGTATTTGGTAGAATATTTACAAATTGAATCTCAATTTAACAATTTTTTTTTAAATATGTTAATTTTTTTTATATAAACCATAAAATTGAGTTGTAGTCACTAACTCAATATTAGATTGAATATAAATTATTATTAATTAATTTATTAACATATCTTATGCTATAAATTTTGTATAATTAATATTTTATAATATCATGTAATTTATAGGACAGTATGTTATGCATATTTTAATTTAACAAAAATATTTGAGTTTAAAACATAAAATACTTTATTTATTAAACATTTTATCATTTTAAATATAATCCTACATTTTAAAATTTTCAAATTCAAAATTTGGATACGGTGAAAACAATTTACACCATTTGGATCACAGAATCCCAAATGCATATTTGTCTGATTCAATAAAACTGAAAACATAAAACAAAATTTGAATTCTCTACCAAATTAGCTCTTAGAACTTTGAAAAAATAAAAGGCCACCCAAGTATTTATATCAATGGAATAAACTCGAATATTTAAGTTATTATTCAATAGCTTATTGAATAATATTAATAATTAATGTTTTTCAAGTACTACATGAATTATGTTTATACTCCCATATAATTAAAATATAAAATTACCGTGATATTTTAGGATATGTTTGTGAGTGATTTTGAAAGGGAAAAAATCACTTTTGTCATAATCAAAATCCCTTCAAAACATGTCATTCAAAATCATTTTAATGTTTGGTTTCACAAACTGAATTTGAGATTAAAAACTTATTTGTGAGTGATTTTGATATGATACAAGTGATTTTAACCCTATAAAAATCTCTCCCAAACATACCCTAAATGGCTGGTTTTGTACACAAACTTTTGTGTACATGTTCAAGTGATTGCTAGATCACATCACACCAATGGAGTGTTGTATCAGCATTTGATCAACAAATTTTGAGACTAAAATTAAGTATAGTTCAAAGTCAAGGACATAATTGACATCATTGAAACTTCCAAGACTTTAAACATTAAATAAGATAGGAAAAGAAAAAACATGTGTACAATGTTGTCAACAACCAAGACAATTGAAGTTACCAGCTCTACTCTTAACTATTATTAATGTGCAACAACACATTGAAAACACCAGACACAAAGGTTGGTAAACTTTTTTCTCGGCGATTATCAAATCTACAGAACTTTTGTATCAAAGTGACCATAACTCAACAGTCATTGGTATGTATTCCATTCTTTAAAGTAAGAGATTCAAATCTTCATACTAAAAAAAAATCTACGGGACCAGAAGTTAAACAATAAATGAAAGACCGGATTTTTTTTAAAAGGGATAGTGTATTCAACTAGAAAACTATCCCTACAAATAAAGAGAATGCAAAACCCAATTAACAACTTCACAAGGCAAAATCAGTTAAGATTAAGAATATAAACCACACTGAAATAAATGTACAGCCAAGGTTTCAAAGCCCAGCCAAGGTTTCAAAGCCCTACACCTCAGAATCTGACAAAGCATTTCTCTGGTTCCTGCAAGCTCTCTCTTAGCCCCCTACCCAATCTTGCTTGCAAAAGCCCTCCACACCCCACTTTGTTGAGATACTCAAATTGTTGTTACAAGATCTGATTGTTAAAAGCCGCGACCGAAAAACGCTTAATGATTGTTCATAACATGGGAGACAATTTCTTGGCTCTGGATGGGATGTTATATACAGGATGACACACACAGGCACCAAAATCTACAGGTCTTGTTTGAATGGAAAAATATCGTGTGGGGATCTCACTCTCAATTCGTTTCCAGGTTGGGGGTGCAAAGTTTACGGGTTAGTAAAGTACTAACATGAGTAAGGATCAGCATACAGCTTGTTTAGTCCGAAAGCATCTCTTCCAATTCAGGCTCCTCAGAGTTAACTGCGTCATAATCCAAACTTGTTGCGTTGAACGGACCTTTATCTTGAAAGTCGTGTTCTTCCTCTTCTTCCGAGTCGGGCCATTCTGGCTCATAATCGTTGTTTTGGTCATCTACTGGCGCAGGCTCCTCTCTCCTTGGTGTAATATCACTCTTACCATATTTTCTGGATCCTGAATCGGACTTCATATGCTTGGCATCTTCACATATACAAGGCGATGGGTTTTCATGAAATTCACCCCTGCCTGGCCTCACCTCATTTGGCTCCCCCATGAAGCCTCTCTGATAAGTTCTAACCCTCGAGGAAAATGCTCCCCATGTCATGTTGGCTCTGTTCAAGAACAACCTATAGAGTTTTTTGGCATTTGGACGAATCGTAGGTTTGTGCCCGAAGTATCGTCTGCAATAAAATTAAAATTATTCATCAGATAAGAGTTTCTAAAATATATATATATATATATATGGTGTGTGTGTGTTCGCGCGGGGGGAAGAAAGAGGGAGATTCCGCACCTTCTTCCAGCCAATATCTTTGCCATATTACCATTATTGTTGGTGACAAATACATCACTCTCATCGCAGACAATGAAATCAAGTGCAGCCATGCGAGAGGAATATGAAGAAAAAATATCCAATTCATTATTGGAAGCTATGGTCTCTTTCGAATGGAAATTAGGAAAAAGCGCTTTCAAAGGGGCTAGTGTCTCTTCCCCTCCATATACTTCTCCAGATGCCACATAGATATGGACATCCTGCCCATATCCGAGTCCTCTGAGCATCAAACCAACCTCTTCTGGAGTCAGTGGACATTTTCCATGCCTCCTTTCTTTATCAGGATTGCTTACCTGCTGAAATAAATTCAAAGCAATTTTATACAACAAATCATATAGACGTGTTACTGGTCGCCATCTTGTGTTTGAATTAGTACTTAGAAAATGGACTCATCTAAATATCAGGAAGTCTCATTTTGTCTCATTTTGTAGTTCTGAGTCTCCTTTTGTTGGGCTTATTTTCTGTATGCCCGTCTATTTTTTCATTATTCTCAATGAAAGTTCGGTTTCTTACCCAGAAAAAAGAATTGAAAATTTAAATATCAGGAAGTATAGATATCTGAGACAAATTTTTGCTCATGAATTCTCTATAGAGGGCCCACTATTGTCACGCTATCTACTATATTCCCCAAACAAGGATTAATTATAAAAACCAATACCACGACCCCCAATATTGCCCACATAATTATTCAAACATAAAAGCCATTGGGCTGGTCGATTTCACTACAATTGACTTGCAAGAATTCGTGATAAGCATTGGATTTTCCGTACATAAATCAAACGACTGGATTCACAAGAATTATAAACTAGAGCCTTACATGTAATGTTTTCCATCGCCTTCTAATTGCTCCAAGTTCTCTCCTTTCCTTTTCACCGCCACCATAATAGCAACCTGAGAATGCTAGCATGTCTGGTTCAAACCTATGGTAATACACAAATGGCTGGATCAAAATCACAATTGATGTCCAATTCTACAAATAAGCTTTGGTATGCATTGCATGGCATCGAATCAAGAGTAAACAAATTATTATTCTACTTTCTACGATACCATATGCACATTAGAATTTAGAACCTTCACTCAAACCAGAAAATTTAATTGTTTACAGAAATTGAAGTTGATTGTATATTTTGAGCTACAAGAGACTATAAAAAAACCTGCCACCTACAGAACATGTGAATATCTTTGTAAAATTAAATGTGTTTCCTTTCTATGCATGGAAATAGGGGCATTAGCCGGCACAAAAAATAATTGTATTTCATTCCATCAAAGCAATTTCTGATAAACTATTAAAATCTGCAATCCATTTACTAAGTAAATCATTTGAGAACAGCATAGCTGTAAATCATTTTAGAACAATACACCTGTGAAACAAGTGTATGCTATAATAACTATCCAATCAACATACTATTACTTCATAACTCTCAATGAAAGTTTGGTTTCTTACACCCAAAAAAAAAAAAAAAAAAAAAAAAAAACAAACCAATCAACATAAAAGACTAGCAATTAATCGATAATAAATCCATAACGAAAATTACAACAATTTAGGACCACATACCTGAGATGCAAAGCAATGTAATGCTTGCTTCTTGCCCGCATTCGATGGACCAAATTTTCACCCATTTTCTGTATTGGATCTGTGAATTTCAAAGCATGGTAGTTAACTCTACATCTCAGTTTCTGTAAATCTGTCTCCAACTTGTTTGCTAGTCTATAATCGAACTTGGAGAGCTGAATAGCCTGACACATTATGAATACTTCTGAGTATATATTTAAAAATTAATCTAAACTTGAGACATAGCAAAAGCACAAACATGAGCAATAGCAGGCTCAAGTTTCTAAGAAAGGCATGCAATTGAAACAAGTATAAGAAATCTATACTTGTGTTGATAATTGGAAGCTGAACAATAAGAAAAGTTGCCTGTCTATGTAATCAAAAGGGTTGTAGAGAACGGAGAACTTACATGCCTTTTCAAAAGAACAGGTAATACACGGGTCTGATAACATCTCTCACTACATTTCCTGGGGACACGCATTGAGTGTGTATTCCATGTTTTCCCACCCCTTTTTGGTAGCTGATGAATAATTCTCACATCTTTTGACAGGAATGATACAAACCAGTCAACATCGAAGATCTCTGAAAAGTTGCTGTTGAGAAACAACAAAAACATTTCCATAATATAATGAGGATAACTAAAAGTAGAAGCTACTTTTATTTATAAAATGTAACCAACCTGGAATCCCTCCAAAAGGACTTCTGATCAAGCTTAGGCACAACAAGGGTAGCATTTAATATGCGTGCTGCAACAACTGCATCTGTTATCTGCCATTGGGAGCTTTAGTCAGCTTGAAAAGAGCTAGAACTAAAGAAATCAATTCAATTTTAACACCAAAATGATAGGCAACAACATAATTATCTGAGAACATTTGAAAGGAGGGCGTTTAAGCTATGGAAGGAATACACAACTCATACGACAATAGCCAACAGCTGCATAGCTTAGCCTACTCTATTCAATATAAATTATGACCACTCACGACACTTCAAATTCAAACTAGCATTTTCCCTGTGGTCATTTATATAATGTCCAGTTTCATTGTGATCCTCCTAATCAATCTTTATCAGTTATGAATAGCAAGACAAATACAAAATCCTCAACAAGAAAAATGCAAACCCGTGACATTACCCCAGTTCTTTGTTGATTTAAGCCTCCACTAGTTGCAATCACCAAGTAACGATTTGAACGTGTAATAGCATTAGCTTCTGCAGAAATGTGGGAAAACATTAGTTCTTCTGCTTCTCAGATGAAAAATTAAAAACCATATTCTTTATGATCTCAGTACAACCAGGTTTTAACATGAATTCGTTTCTTTCTCTTTTATTTTCAAGATCAATAAAATAAAATAAAAACTGGAAACAACAGTATTTAAGAAGATTAATTTAGGGATTTCATCATCTCTAAATCATTAGAAGAAAATACGGTAAACTTCATTCCTTCCAATTGCTAAACAGATAAGAAAGTTAACTTCTGAATGCAACATAAACTTATATTAATATTAATTAGCAGTGTAGAGGGCAGGGAGGAGCTTGAAATTCCTCAGAAACATACTCTGGAACTTGTTGCTAGCATTACTACATCCAGAGTAGAACTTCGCATTTCTGGAAGTCCAAAGATCACGACCGGATCTCGCTCCATTGCGCTGGTTACAAAAATCAAGAAAATCACGTCAAGGAAACAAAGATCTGTCAGCTCCAGCATCAACTAGGAGAAACAGTAAAAAAAAAAAAAAAAAACTGAAGTGGCAAATTCCAGAAAGCCCTAACCGGAACGCGAAAACGCGAAACTCCAATCTCCACGTCGGAAGCAGCATTGAACTGAACCTATATCCACGAAACAAAATTCATCAATTATTAGAATCGAAACGAATCAATCAAAACACAAGAAATAGAAAAAGTGGGAGAGGGACATACCGGAGGAATGCGGCGGGGATGATCGGAATCATTAGGAGAAGGAGCAAGAAAAGAGAGAATAGCAAAGAAGAGAAGCAGACCACCGAAAATGGCCGAAATGAATGGGATCAAGAATCTAAAGCGATGATAATAGTGGTTGCGCCGGCGCTGAAAAGCCATAGCTCCTGGTGACAGTGACCAGGGAAGCTCCTGTGATTAGTCCTTCCTCCACTTTGATTGGGGAAAATTTGGCTGGAGAAGAAAGAGAGAAAAAAAAGGGAAAAAGATGAAACGAAAATGGATCTCTGTGAGCTACGGCTTCAGAAAAAGGACAATCTAATAACGACAATGGAATCGGAGAAATCAAATATATAGCTAACGATTCGTCGGCGAGTTGTGGGCCGGCCGGCCCATTTTGGAAACCTTTTTTTGCCGTGTATTTCCCATTTTACCCTTCTCTTCCCTTTTGGTTTTGCCCTTTAACAATGCATGTGACTTTCCGTACTCTGCAATTTCAACAATTTTCGACTTTTATATTCTTTACTGTTTTTTCTGTTTCCCTTATTGTTTGCTTTAATTGGATAATATGGTAATACTTTGTTGGCTAAAAAATATTGTTGTAATAATTTGTTGCTTAAAAAAATAGTAAAAAGTAACAATTTAGACTTTATATTTTCAATTTTCAATTTTGTAACAATAACCATCAAAATTAGGTGTCAACCTAATTAATTTAAAGTAGTTTCTTTCCCATAACAGAATCTTTTTTAACCTAATTTGTTTGAAGTTTCAACCAAGATGTGGTGGATTTCTTCTGTGGCCTAAATTAGGATTAAATTAGGATAATCATTGTTCACTGCCTACACCTCACTCAACCAAATCTTTACAGTCTATCTTCATGTGCTGCTAATCTCCTAATTAATGTTGATTTTTTTTTTTCAAAGATATTTAATTAATGTTGGTGTAATAATTGAAGCTCTAACCTCTTTAGTCTAGTTGAGCTATATTCATGTTTGTAATTAATATTAATTTTGCAATACAATTATATCAACATATCCGTCAAATAAACTTTAATTGAATTGGTGAACAAAATATAAATAACAAAACAAAAGAAAGGAAATCTTCTCCTAAATTGAAGAAGTGTTTAATAGACTTAGTTTTCATTATAACACAATTGACTTTAGAAGTAGTAATAGAAAATATTCACCGTTAAACAGTACCAAAACTATTCATACCATTACAACAATTTCCATCCCTATCCTACAATAGAACTAAAAAAAACAGGCATGGCCTTCCCCCTTACGTAATCAGACTCATTTTTTGTTCTTAATTTCATCGGCAGCTGTAAAGTACAACAAGATTCAATGCCATCGAAACAGAGAAGATTTGTAGGCCTATGCACATTTATGGAGAGCTATAACTAATACATAATCAGGAATGATCTAATGTAATCACCATAGCCTTCCCTTACTTACAGTTTGCTGATCCTTTTGGGAAGGCTACCCATGGCCTTGGCCTCCTCCTTGAGAATAAACTTCTGAGTTTTCCCTGTCGAAGTTTTTGGCAAATCTTTAAACACGACACTTCGCGGAGCCATGTAACGAGGTAGATGTTCTCTGCAGAATTTGATAATCTCTTCTTCACTAGCACTGCATTCATCTTTGAGCTTCACAAATGCACATGGAGTTTCTCCCCAGTGATCATCAGGCCTTCCCACAACAGCAGCTTCAAGAACTGATGGATGACTGAAAAGTACAGACTCAATTTCAATGGAGCTAATGTTTTCTCCCCCAGAAATTATAATGTCCTTCGAACGATCCTTCAATTCTATATAACCATCGGGATGCCGAACCCCCAAATCCCCGCTTCGAAACCATCCGCCATTGAAAGCTTCCTGTGTAGCTTTAAGATCATTCAAATATCCACTCATCACAGTGTTGCCTCTGAACATAACTTCCCCCATGGTTTTTCCATCAGCTGGAGCACTCTCCATGGTGACAGGATTCTTTATGTCTACTTCCTCCATCCCAACGTGCTGCAAACCTTGGCGAGAATTTAGCTTTGCCTGTTGATCTTGAGGAAGTGAATCCCATTCAGGTTTCCAAGAGCAAACTGTTCCTGGCCCATATGTTTCGGTCAAACCGTATGCATGGACAATAAAGAATCCCAGTGCCTTCATCTTATAGAGTACATGAGAAGGCGGCGGAGCGCCACCAGTCATCATAGTTACCTTCCCGGGAAGCGGCTTTTGTTCGGTAATTGGTGCATTGATAATCATGTTCAAAACAGTTGGTGCACCACCCATATGAGTAACCTTATGCAGAGAAATATTATCAAAGATTTCTTTGGATGACACATTTCTTTGGCAGATGTTTGTGCCGCCCTGTGCAGCCACAGCCCAAGTTAAACACCATCCATTGCAGTGAAACATTGGAACAACCCACAAATACACAGGGAGTGAGCACATGTCATTCAGAAGAACTGCAGACAGAGAATTGAGATATGCACCCCTATGGGAGTAAATAACACCTTTTGGCCTTGATGTTGTGCCTGAAGTATAGTTAAGAGCAATCGGATCCAATTCGTCTTTAGGTCGCCTGATCTCGAAATCGAGTTTTCCAGATGCTAAAAGGCTCTCAAACTCTAGATCTTCAGAAGCGGAACCGGTTCGATCGAAGTCGGAAGGTGGCTGATCAGACTCTTGAATAATGACAACAAGAGGCAGCTTTTCTCTCTTCTCGGACATAACTTTAATTGCCCCCTTCACAACATGTTCAAACTGGTAGTCTACAATAATGATTTTAGCTTCCGAATGGCTTAGCAATGTAGAAACCATGGTCGCATCATGGCGTATGTTGAGGGAGCAAAGAACTGCACCAGCCATTGGAACAGCAAAATGCAGCTCGTACATAGCTGGAATATTCGGTGCCATAGCAGCAACCTGCTCGAGACAATCGAATTTCACCGCAAAATTATATCGAGAAGAAGTAATGAAGAAAGAGCTTAACCTAATCAAATGCCTCGAAAACTTTGAAACTACAAATTGAGAAGTGACCATAATAAGAATGAAACCAGAGTTCATCGAATCCAGCCCAAAATTAGATCTGTAAGCTTAAAATCGACTAAAATAAAAGTCAAAATCATAAACAGTAGCATCATCGAAGTAACTTGCAGATAAAATAATTTCCAGTTCTGCATAAACAGCCAAATCCAGATAGTGAGAATGAAAATGAGAGAGTTGTGAATACATACCACATCTCCACGAGCGATTCCGGTACGAACAAGAGCAGAAGCGAGCCTGGTACATCGGTGAAGCGTCTCTCTCCAAGTGTACTGGACAGGTCCATAGACGAGAGAAGTCCGATCGCCATAGACCGCAGCGGAGCGTTCCAAGAAGGTGATTGGAGTGAGAGGAACGTAATTAGCATAGCATCGGTTGAATCCGTCCATGGATTTTGCAGGAATTGAATGCTAGGGCGAACTGGAAGGGAAGAAGCAATCAGTAGGCGATTGTCCTGCTCTGGAACTGCAAGATAAGTACAGGGGATTCGCCATGTGAAGATTATGAAGATGATATGATCAGACAGGGAATCGGGATATGGATATCTTACAACATACAATCAATAGAAGAAGGTAGAAGATGATGATGCGTTTGGATTGGATTGAATGGGTCTACGTCTGATTATGCCATGCCTC
Organism: Herpetospermum pedunculosum; assembly: GCA_028017165.1. Lineage (NCBI taxonomy): Eukaryota > Viridiplantae > Streptophyta > Magnoliopsida > Cucurbitales > Cucurbitaceae > Herpetospermum > Herpetospermum pedunculosum. The sequence continues at coordinate 87,883,336 of CM051522.1, forward strand.
TTCCGACTCCTCGTTTTGCCATGTTCTTCAATGATTCGACGCTATTTGAATTTTTTTTTTCTCTCTTTTTTCCGCAAATGTATTTAATTATAGAGCTCTTAATTATATTAATGTGACTTTTTTTTTTTTTTTTTTTTTTTTTAATGTGTGGGCCGTACCTAACCGCTTCATCATTGATTCATACCTTACGTCACTTGCCAAAAATTGAAAAAATCATTTCATATACCTCAAAATTAAGATTATCAAATCAAAGTCAGCATAACTCAGCTGTAATATATGTCTTGACGATCAATAAGTCTGTGGTTCGAATTTTACCCCAATGTACTAAAAAAAATTAAGATTATTAAATTAAGACAACTTTCTTACTCTTATTGAGCATAGCTCAATTGACATAAGAGGACAAAGTTTTGAGGTCATTCTAATTTTATATATTATAGGGGAAAATATTTTTTTGTCCAAACTTTTGGGTTTAATTTTCATTCGAGTTTAACTACGGCAACTTTTAAGTTTTTTTTTTTGTCAAACCGAGCATAGGTCAATTGGCATAAGGTTGTGCCCGTAACAAAAAAGTTATGGGTTCAATCCTCGCTTTAATTAAAATATGATACTTATTTTTGCCAAACCGAGCTAGGCTTAAGGTTGTGCGTGACTAAGAGGTCATGGGTTCAATTCTCGCAATAATGCCTTTAATGTTAACGACACACATAATCCTGATGTGGGGATTAAATTATAACTTATACTTGTGTGACATGAAAAAAAAAAAAAAAAAAAAAACGTATAGAACAAAATTAAGGCAAAATCGGTGGAGAATATATGATGTCTACGTTTTCATGATTTTTTTAACACCTTATACATCCACATTTTCATTTTTTTTCTATGTCACAGAAGTACCAGTTAGAATTTAACCGTCCACATCAAAACTTGTGTATTCTTGTTAACATTGAGGACATTTTTTTAAAATATTTTTCATAGTTCAAGGATATTTTTTAAACTTTTTTCATTGTTTAAATGTGTTTTTTAAACTTTTGAGAGTTCAGAGATATTTTTTATAATTTCACCTTGATTTTTTTAACTTTCAAAATGTTGTACACTTTTATCGGTGAATCTTCACTAATATTTGTTAACTCGAAATTTAGAGACAAATTAATTTATTTACTAAATTATACATTTGGTAGAGACGTAATTCACTAGTCTTCTAGAACTCTCAACTAGTGGGGAATGGATCATATGAGTTGGGCGCACGAGCTTGACGTAAGAATGGAACAGAAATGATGTTACACTCGTTGATGCTCACGTTGAGGACGATCACATGTAGATCCTTGAGAGGGGAAATGTGAAGGTCAATTTGGTCATGTCGTCGCCCCACCATATCACCGGTGTCATCCACCACCATCACATTCTTTCAAGCTGGACTTAAGAAGCATATATCATTTATTTTTCTATTGGATTGGGTTCAATCATTAAGAACTCGTATGACGAAACTACGCTTGATTTCTACGATATGCACGGATCTATCGAACTTGCAAAAGTGCGCATGATGGATATTCAAAAGCCATAAAAGTAGGTTTATACCCTTTTAGGCCGAAGTTGACTCTTTGATCATATGGAAGTTAGTGACTGAAAAAAGTTCGTTATTCAAATGAACTACACATGTCTTCATTGATGCTACCAAAACACATCATTCTAGTGTGATTTCATCTTGGGTTTCATCCTCGTTAATATGAAGGCCAACTTCGTTGTCCATATACTTTGGCTTGTCATTTTCTTCGATACAATCACTCCAAAATTTGGATGGAATAACACATGTTATAGATAACTACGGTCTCACATTCTTAATTTATTAATTTGTTTTGCCTTTTTTTAGCTCAACCTTTTGTTCTTGTGTACTTAAAATAATATATATATATTTTATACTTTGAATGTCTATGAACTTAAGACTTAAAAAGAAGGAATGGATGTCTATGAATTATTTAAACTTTCAAAATATTATTTTTTGAGAACAAACTAATGAATTAATAAGCTTTTATTCTTCATATAAAAATAAATTATATCATATTTTATAATGGATCATATTTTATACTTGTATAATATTATATTTTTTTTTTATAACATGTGAGGTGGAGAATTCGAACCCGACCTATTGGTCAATAGATTACAATTGATATTAATCGACATATTCTCATGACTATAATATTTATATATATATATATATATTTAATGCAATAAAATGAAATAAACTAGAAAAGTACAAACCTTCATCATGATGGTAAATAACAAACTATTAAATTAAAAAAATGAGATTATTGAAAGTATTTTTTTTACAGTGTAATGTTGATTTTTTTAAAATGTATTTGTTTTCTATATAAAATTTAAAACTTTCAAAAATATTTTATGAGCTGTTTTTTTTATATTGTAGTTTTTAATTTTTTTTAATAAAAATATTGCATGTTTTTAATTATTTTTAAAAATATGGTTGTTTTTATTAGAGATTTTTTTTTTTCATAGAGTAAATTAAGACCGTCTTTTCAAAAGACGATCTTAACTATTTTCTTCTAGGTTCACACATATGTTCTTTTCAAAAGACGGTCTCCATCTACGTGACTTTCAACACATCGTCTTTTGAACAATGTACCTTCAAAAGATCGATAGGATTTTACTAAAAAAATTCGAAAAAGATATGGTTGTATAGCTAACACCGACAACTTCATTTAATATTTGGTTTCACTATTTTTGAAGTGATATATCGAAAGATAAAGAACGTATTTTATACTTTGAATGTCTAATTGTATCATATTTTATATTTTGACGGTCTATGAACTTACGACTTAAAGAGAATGAATGTCTATATTTTGAATGTGTCTGAATTATTAAAACGTGAAAATATTTTTTGTAAGAACAAAATATTGAATTAATAAGAAATCTTTTTTAGGTCTTTTTGCTTCTCTCTCTCAGCGCCGCCAGGGGTCTTCTTCGCGTGGGTTTGGCTGGGCAGCAGCGTCGCCGGCGGGGGGGGGTGTCTTCTACGGCTGGTTCAGGTGGGTCGTAGGTGAGGGTGGAGGCAGGTTTGATGGGGAAGAAGGGTAGGTCCAAGGATCGGCCATTGGAGGGGTCTCATGAAGCTATTTCAGGTGGGCTATCGAAGAAGGTTGTCCCCGGTAAACGACTGACGGAAGTGAAGAACCATCTGAGGGCTCGGGGTGGCGCTGACCTGGGGTTGGATGGTTTCCCGGAGCTCGGCGGTAGGCGGGGGGTGCAGACGGCGGGGTGGGGCTTGGTCTCGGAGAGAGGGGGCGACGGGGGGGGTTATGTTGCTGCTGATGGGTTTGGTGAGGAGATGCAGTCGGAGGTGTGGGGGGTGGGCTCGGAGGGAGGGGGCGGGAGTGTCGGATTCGCAGGTGGTGGTGGAGGAGGGGGGGGGCACGGTGGTGCTAGCTGGGATGGATGGTGGGGATTTTGTTGCCAGTCAGTTGAGGACAGGACCATCTGTTGAGAGGTCACTTCAGACCGATATTGGGGCAATCCGAGCTGACCAATCGTGTGTTATAGATGGGCGGACTGTATGTACTATTCTGCCTGACTCAGGTATTGGGGTGTCTAGTCCTTCGAGAACTGATAATATGCTTCTTGGTGTTGGCCAGTCTCGTGGTAGTGTGTTGGGGCCCATTGGACCCAACGGGGCTGCGGGTGGTGGAGATGGTACAGGAAGGGGGTCGGGCAATCCCTCGTGGGTGTCGCTTTTTGGCTCTACAAAGGCTTCTGAGGAACCTATGGTCTACACTCCCCTGCAGGTTATTGATGGGGTGCGTGTTGTTGTTCCCCCAGCTGGTGTCTGTGAAGAAGGCATTGCATTCTGGCAGTATTCGATAGTGGGGCAGTTTGTGGAAGGGCGTATGCCGTATGCTGTTCTCTCTCGGTTAGTTAGCCGCATTTGGGGTCGAATTGAGGAACCGACCATTTCTATGCTGGATAATGGTCTTATTATGTTTCGGTTTCGTTCTGCGGCGTCCCGCGACTGGGTGTTGTCTAACGGGCCGTGGCATATAGGAGGGCGACCCATTTTACTTCGTCAATGGTCACCAGGTATTGCTCCTGAAAATTTTGTGTTCGATTCTGTCCCTGTTTGGGTTAAGCTTTTTAATGTGCCGTTTGAGTTATGGTCCCGTAAAGGGTTGGGCACTATTGCTTCAGCTGCTGGCAAACCTGTTTGTTTGGATCGGGCTACTGCAGAATGCTCCCGTCTTTCCTTTGCCAGAGTACTGGTGGAGGTCGGAGTGAATAATGAGCTGCCTTCGTCGGTTCCTGTTAAGTTGGATGAGGGGGTTGTTGTGGTTAGACTTGAGTACGCTTGGAAGCCGAAGCGGTGTGTTCATTGCCAAGTTTTTGGTCATTCTAGTTCTAATTGTAGTAGCCAAGTGGCTCAAAAGGTGTGTGAGCCCCCACCTGTGGTCCTAGATGGTGTCCCTTGTGGTTCCCTCGTCGGCAATTCTGTTGTCTCCCCGTCCATGCCTGAGGCGGGTTTGGCTCGGGATCCGGTGGATCGGGGTGTGTTTTCGAGAGTTGCTAAAAACCGCAGAGTGGGTCGGGTTGCGGCCTCGTCGAGCTCCCCTCGAGTGTCTGCTCCTCGTATAGTGCTTCCCTCCGTAAAGGACCCGTCAGTGTCTAATTCTTTTGCTGTTATTGCGCCTAGCGATACTGATGCGATGGTTGAGTCGGGTATGGTTCTTCCGTTGCCTTTGCGTGGGGAGCACATAGTGGGTAATGTGGCTATTGTACAAGATGGTCTGAATGGTATGCTCTCGAACGTTTCTGCTGTTGTGGCGAATGAGGAGTGTGGTGATCCCCTAAAGGATCAGGGTATTGGCTTGCCTTCTAACCCTGTGGTTTATGAATAGGTGGTGTTCTTGGAACGTGCGGGGTTTGGGGAGTCCTGTAAAGGGTCGTGTTGTGCGATCCTTCCTTAAGTCGGCTAAAGTGGGCTTCTGTGGTCTTTTGGAAACTAAGGTTAAAGCTCCTCAGTTTCAGTCAGTTTTTCGTAGATTTGGTGAAGACTGGAAGTGTGTTTGTGGTTATGGAGTTAATGGGTTGAGTCGTATTTGGGTGTTGTGGCGATCTTCTCAGTTCTCCTTTATACCTACAGTTATTGGTCCCCAGATGATCTGGGGTACTCTAGTGGATCGCTCTTCTCAGCAGTCTTTCCATGTTGCGTGTGTGTATGCAGCTAATTCTGAGGTTGAGAGAAGATTGGTTTGGAATGAGATTATCTCTATGTGTCAGTCTTGGACCCTCCCTGGGGTAGTGATGGGTGATTTCAACGCGATTCGGGCTTCTTCTGAGAGCTTTGGGGGTACTTTGCTTGATTCGGAAATGAATGCTTTTGATGGTATGATTGCCCAAGCGGATCTGGTTGAGCTTCCCGTTACGGGCAGTTGGTACACTTGGACTAATTCGCCTCAGGGGCCGGCTGACATTATGAAGCGTTTGGATAGGGTGTTAGTCAATTCTGAGTGGATGTCCTCTCAGCCGGTTGGTGAGGTGTGCGCCCATGGCTGGGGTATTTCAGATCATTCTCCGTTGGTGTTTAATGTTGGGATGCACGTCCCTCGGCGGCCTCCCCCTTTCCGGTTCTTTTGCCATTGGGCGGAGGATCCCCGTTTCTTGGACATTGTTGCTGGCAGTTGGGTTAAGTATTCGGGGGTTTCTCCTCTGGTTAACTTAACGAGGAACCTTAAGGCTCTTAAGCTTGCCCTTCGTCAAACGTTTGGATGCTCTTTGTCGTCTCTTAGTATGCAGGTTTCTATGGCTCGTGTTCGTATGGAGGAAGCCCAGTTAGCTTATGCCGAGAATCCTTTTTCCCCTACTCTTCAGGCCCGAGTAAATAGCGCGTCTCAGGATTTCTGGGCTAGCGCTCGAAAGGAGGAGTCTTCTCTCAGGCAGAAATCCAGGGTACAATGGCTGGCTCTTGGGGACCGAAATTCGACTTTCTTCCATCGTAGTGTCAAAGCCCGGCTTTTCTGCAACGGCATTTATTCTCTGACTAGTGGGGATGGGCGTAACCTTTCTTCTCAGGCTGATATTGCTCAGGAAGTGGTAGGCTATTTTCGCAATATCTTTGGCACCCAGTCGATTGGTTATAGGGACCTTACTGACCAGCTGGCTTCGATTGTTGATTTTCGCTGGCCGGTGGAAAGTGGAATGGATATGATTAGGCCTATCTCGTGTGAGGAGGTCAAGGGAGCTTTGTTTGCCATGAGTAGTAGTAAGGCCCCTGGTCCTGATGGCTTCTCGGTTGGGTTCTTCAAATCTGCTTGGAGTGTTATTGGAGATGACTTTTGTGCTGCGGTCCTGCACTTCTTCGACTCTTGTTACCTTCCTCCTGGTGTGAATGATACAACGATTACTCTGGTGAAGAAGAAGGAGCTCCCTACGGGGCCTGGTGATTTTCGCCCCATCTCGTGTTGTAATGTGGTGTACAAGTGCATCTCGAAGATTCTTGCCAATCGTTTAGGTGCCTTTCTACCTGCTTTTGTAGGCCCTAATCAGTCTGCTTTTGTTAAAGGTCGGAGTATTGTGGATAATATCCTCTTATGCCAAGAGTTGGTAGGTGGGTACCACCTTAATAAGGGGCCTCCGCGGTGTGTTTTGAAGGTCGATCTCCAGAAGGCTTATGACTCTGTCCATTGGGATTTCTTGTTCAGCCTTTTGTTGGCCGTTGGGACCCCTCTCCAGTTCGTGAGTTGGATTCGGGCTTGTATTACGTCTCCTACGTTCTCTTTCCTTATAAATGGTTCTCTGGAAGGGTTTTTCCCGGGCCGGCGTGGTCTTCGCCAAGGTGACCCCTTGTCTCCTTACTTGTTTGTGATGGCTATGGAGGTGTTGTCCCGGTTGTTGAATAATCCGCCTAGTGAGTTCTCGTTTCATCATCGGTGTGCTAAGATTCGCCTTACTCACCTCTGTTTTGCTGATGACTTGATGATTTTTTGCGGAGGTGATTGTGCCTCCCTTGCGTTTGTTCAGGCTACTCTTCTCGAGTTTCAGGGGTTATCTGGTCTCTGTGCTAATTCAGCTAAGAGCTCGTTGTTCTGTGCTGGGGTCTCCCCTCCTGAGGCAGTAGTGTTGGCTGGTTTGATGAACTTTTCCCTTGGGACCTTGCCAGTTCGTTATTTAGGTCTCCCGCTCGTGTCGGGTCGGCTAACTTATGCGGATTGTAAGCCTCTCTTGGAAAAAATGTTGGAGCGAGTCAAGAGTTGGTCTGCTCGTGCCCTCTCTTATGCTGGTCGGCTGCAGCTTATTCGGTCTGTGTTGCAGAGCTTCCAGGTTTACTGGGCGAGTGTGTTTATTCTTCCAGCTCGTGTTGCGAATGAGATCGATCGCATTCTCCGAGCTTTTTTATGGCGGGGTAGCTCTTCTGGTGGTGGTGGAGCTAAGGTGGCCTGGGAGGATGTCTGTGTCCCTAGAAGTGAGGGTGGTCTGGGTATTCGTCATGTTCGTTCTTGGAATGTGGCAGCTGTCATGAAGTTGCTTTGGCTTCTCTTTACTCGCTCTGGATCCTTATGGGTTGCCTGGATTGATGCTTATGTCCTTCGTGGTGGCTCTCTTTGGTCCGTTCGAGTGTCAGCTAGGTGGTCGTGGTGTACTCGGGCCATCTTACGTCTCCGTGAGCAGTTCCGTCCCCTTGTACGGATGGCCATCGGGGATGGTCGCCGTTGTCATGTTTGGGATGACTCTTGGCTTCCAGGGGGCCCTATTGCGTTACGGTTTGAGGAGGGGTTGGCTAGTGTTGCAGGGAGCACTAATGCTGCTCTGGTGTCTGACTTCCTCCTCCCAGATGGGTCTTGGCAGTGGCCTTGTATGACTTGGGAAATGGAAGAATTGCTTCCTCTGGTACTTGCAGTTGTCCCCAATTTGGATCAGCCTGATCGAGTTATTTGGGACCCTGGTAGGTCTGACGTCTTCTCTGTGGCTAGTGCCTGGGAGACCCTTCGTCCCCGTCGGGATGTGGTGAGGTGGGCGTATTTGTTATGGTTCGAAGGTAACATTCCGCGCCATTCTTTTATTGCATGGTTGGCGGTCAGGGACCGTTTATATACTAGGGTCCGGCTCCATTCCTGGGATTCTTCGATTCCAGCTGGTTGTGTTTTGTGCGCTGAAGCCGTAGAGACGAGAGATCATCTTTTCTTCGAGTGTCCTTTCAGTAAGCAGCTTTGGTCGGGGCTTCTTCGGTGGGGGCGCTCCTCACATCGTGTAGCCGTTTGGTCTACGGAACTGTCCTGGATTTGTTGCATGGGTCGGGGAGTCTCTCGTAGGCGTCATGTTTGGAGGCTTGCTTGGTGTGCTGCTATCTACCATATCTGGAGGGAGCGCAACTGTCGTGTTCATGGTGCTAATCCTAGGTCTTCTCAGGCTGTGCTTATTAGTGCCCAAGTTGATTTGGCTTATAGGTGTGCCTCTTGGTTAAGGGTGCCAATGGCCCCGGTGTCTATTAGTGTTCCTCCTTGGGATTTGTTTCCTTGATGTGATCCCTTGGTTTTCCTTTTCGTGTTCTTGTGTGCCTTGTCCCCGGGCTGTGGGGTCCCCTGCTTGCTTTTAGTTTATATACCTTTTCAAAAAAAAAATATTGAATTAATAAGCTTTTATGGTTAATAAAAATAAATTATATCATATTTCATAATTCATCATATTTTATATTTATAATTCATCATTATTCATCGCACTTTATAGTTGTACGAAAAAATAAATTTAGTATTTGCAATATATAAAATATATATTTAATTAATGCAGTAAAATGAAATAAACTAGAAAAGTACAAACGTGCATCACGTGGTAAGTAACAAAATAATATATTAAAAAATGAGATTTTTTTTTTTTAAATGTATTTGTCTTCTCTATAATTTTAATTTTTCAAACATGTTTTATGTTATGGGTAAAAATGGACTAGCATTATAAACCGAGAAGATAAAGGATCCCAAAACTAAAATCCGAATGGAGGAAATGGATTTTGGCCTTAAGCCACCACCTCGGCCTCGACAAATGGAGGTCGAGCTGGCCGAGGCTACAAGAGGCCAATGTGGGCCTTGAGATTACGTGCCCACGATTCAGAGAAGCCTATGGAAAGTTCAGATTTTATCTCCACGAGAGAAACCCGAGAAGGAATGAGAGAGTCCAGATGACCATCCATATAAGAAGGACACCATGACTCTAATAAAGGGTCTTCAAACAGTCTACTAAAATACTAGTTTTCTCTAAGCTCTAAACTAACTTAGGCATCGAAACATGTGTGACTAGCACTATATTGGTGTTCATCTATTATCTCTTGCAGGTGATCTTGTCCTCAAAATAATAAATTCACAGTTGATGTCACGTGAAGGTTAGGTGCATCTAACCTACCCGAATTTTGGCATCAACATTTTCAATAATAGAAAATGTGAAGGTCAAACTGTCACGTCGTTGCCCCACCATACAACGCTCACCAGTACCATATCCTCAATCATCGCATTCTTTCAAGCTGGACTTGGACGCATCTATCATCTATTTTCCTATTTGGATTGGGTTCGATCATTAAGAACTCGTTTGGCGAAACTAGGCTTGATTTTCACGATATGCACGAATCTATCGAACTTGCAAAAGCGTGTATGATAGATGTTCAAAAGCCATAGAAGCAGATTTATACCTCTTAGGCTAAAGTTGACTCTTTAATCATATGAAAGTTACTAACCGAAAAAAGTTTGTTATTCAAATGAACTACACAGAACTTCATTGATGCTACCAAAACACATCATTGTAGAATGATTTCATCTTGGGTTTCTTCCTCGTTAATAGAAAGGTCAATTTTGTTGTCCATACTTTGCCTTGTCATGTTCGTGGATACAAACACCGCAAGATTTGGATGAAAGAACACATTATGATCGACTACTGGGACCTCTTACATTCTTAAATTTCTTGATTTGTTTTGCTGTTTTTTTAATTCAACATTTTGCTCTTGTGTACTTAAAGTAATATATATATATATTATATTATATTTTGAATGTCTATGAAATTCGACTCATACAGAAGGAATGAATATCTATATTTTGAATGTCTATGAATTATTAAAACGTGAAAATATTATTTTTTTAGAAAAGAATATTGAATTAATAAGCTTTTATTGTTAATAAAAATAAGTATATCATATTTCATAATTGATCATATTTTATACTTGTATAATATTTTTAATTTTTTTTTTTTTACATGTGGAATGGGTTCGAACCTTAATCTCTCGGTAAATAGAATGCACTAAATATATGCTCATATTAGTTATAATATTTATATACATATTTAGTTATAATATTTATATAGGTGTATGAAAAAATAAATTTTTTATTTGCAATATATAAAGTATATATATTTAATGCAATAAAATGAAATAAACTAGAAAAGTACAAATCTAAATTAGGCTGGTTTGATAATTTATATATCATTGTTTTCACTAATAGAAATTTGGAAGAAAAAAAAATAGGCTGGTTTGATATCTATGTTGTTTTTATTTTTTATTTTTTAGTTTTTGAAAATTAAACCTATAAGCATTATTCTCATTTATGGGTTAATTTGTTTTGTGATCTACTTTTTATAAGTGTTTTCAAAATACAAAGAAAATTTTAAAAATTAAAAGTAGTTTTGCTTTTTAAATTTAGTTAAGAATTCAAATGTTTACCCGAGAAAGATGAAAATTATTGTAAAAAAATGGTAGTAAATAAGTATAACTTAAAAAAAGTAAAAAATAAAAAACCAATGGTTATCATATTGAGCCTAAATTGTTAGGTAAGGATTCTCGAGTTCAATTACACAGTGTCTTGCATGAATCCCCAATATAATTTTAATTAAAATTTTGTGTTATGAGCATAACTAAAATTAGCCAAAGAATATTGAGCCTAAATTGATTTCATATATTTTTAAAAACAAAGATTATCATGGCATTTGTCAAACTCACTACATTTAACTCTTCTCATTCTCATGGTAGTTTATTTGGTTTATTAGTCTGTTTGGTAATTTGTTCTTAAATAATTATATTTTCAATCCCTTTGTAAGGCTGCCCATAACCTTGGCCTCCTCCTTGAGAATGGACTTCTGAACTTTCCCTGTTGAAGTTTTTGGCAAATCTCTAAACACAGCACTTCTTGGAGCCATGTAATGAGGTAGATTATCTCTGCAAAACTTTATAATCTCTTCTTCATTAGCACTAAAATCATCTCTGAGCTTCACAAAAGCACATGGAGTTTCTCCCCAGTGATCATCAGGCCTTCCCACAACAGCAGCTTCAAGAACTGATGGATGACTGAAAAGCACAGACTCAACTTCAATGGAGCTAATGTTTTCTCCCCCGGAAATTATAATGTCCTTCGAACGATCCTTCAATTCTATATAACCATCCGGATGCCGAACCCCCAAATCCCCGCTTCGAAACCATCCGCCATCGAAAGCTTCCTGTGTAGCTTTAAGATCTTTCAAATATCCACTCATCACAGTGTTGCCTCTGAACATAACTTCCCCCATGGTTTTTCCATCAGCTGGAGCACTTTCCATGGTGATGGGATCCTTTATGTCCACTCCCTCCAGCCCAACATGCTGCATTCCTTGGCGAGATTTCAGCTTTGCTTGCTTATCTTCAGGGAGGGAATTCCATTCAGGTTTCCAACTGCAAACTGTCGCTGGCCCGATTGTTTCGGTTAAACCGTATGAATGGACGATAAGGAATCCAAATTCTTTCATCTTGTAGAGTACATGGGCAGGCGGCGGAGCGCCGCCAGTCAACACGGTTACCGTCCTGGGAAGCGGCTTCTGTTCGATAATTGGTGCGTTGATGATCATGTTCATGACAGTTGGTGCACCGCCCATGTGAGTAACATTGTGGTGAGAAATGTTGGCGAAGATTTCTTTGGCTGTGACGTTTCTCTGGCAGATGTTTGTGCCGCCCTGTGCAGCCACGCCCCAAGTGAAACACCATCCGTTGCAGTGAAACATTGGAACAGTCCACAAATACACAGGCATTGAAGACATATCAATCAGAAGGATTGTGGAGAGAGTGTTGAGATAAGCACTTCTGTGGGAGTAAATCACACCCTTTGGTCTTGATGTTGTTCCTGAAGTATAGTTGAGAGAAATTGGATCACATTCATCTTTAGGGCGTATGGTTTTGAAATCAAGTTTTCCAGTGGCTAAGAGGCTCTCAAACCCTAGATCATCTGAAATGGAGTCGAATCCGTTGGGGTAGGAAGATGGCTTATCAGTCTCTTCGATAATGATAACACGAGGCAGCTTTTCTCTGGTCTTGGACATAATTTCGATTGCTCCTTTTACAATGTGGAGAAATTGGTAGTCTACAACAATGATTTTAGCTTCTGAATGGCTCAGTAATGTAGAAATCATTGCTGCATCGTGGCGCATGTTGAGGGTGCAAAGAATTGCACCGGCCATTGGTACAGCAAAATGAAGCTCGTACATTGCTGGAATGTTCGGTGCCAAAGCAGCAACCTGCTCGAGCGAATAGATCAAGGATTGTAGCCAAGAAAAAGCTTGATGATCAGGGAAACAATTAGAACAGTACCGAAGATTCAAATTAGATGCTAATTAGAGAAGTCAATATCATATAAAAAATAGAATCGAAGTGACTCGCGGTATTGCAGACTACTCCAAAAATCACCATAAGACCAATTCAGAATAAAAAAGAAACAAGAAAGAACAACAGCAAGAATTTAGCGGTTCCGTTTCAAAATGCTATCCACAAATCTTCAGCGATTTAATAAAATTAACTAGCTCTGATCGAGCTAATCTACTAATCTTTCATAGATCAAAATGCATTGACAGAACAGAGAGAAATAACATAACCTAACAGTATGAGTATTGAGTAGAGTAATGTTGTTAATCTGCTGCAATTTACTCCGACTCGATTATTTCCAATTCTACATAAACAGCTTTATCCAGATACTAACGATCAAATAATTAACAGCAGAAAAAAAAATGAAGGAAATGGAAGAGTGATGAGAATACAGACCACATCGCCGCGAGAGATTCCGAGGTGAACTAGGGCAGAAGCGAGTTTGGTACAGCGCTCGAGCGTCTCTCTCCAAGTGTAGCGGACAGTTCCATAGACGAGAGAAAGTCTGTCGCCGAAGACGGCGGCGGAGCGCTCCAAGAAGGTGATCGGAGTGAGAGGAGCGGAATTGGCAGAGCATCGGTCCATTCCGTCCATTGAAATTGGAGTCTGACTGAAGAGAGATTGAAAGGAAGAAGCAAATGCAATTTGTTGATTCTCCTGCTGCTCTGCACTCTGCAACTTATATAACAACCAACAATGAATGAACTGGAGAAGCACAGTCAGTTTTGTTTCTCAAATTTATACTTTTTTTTTTTTTTAGAATATTGGTTACAAGTAAATAGAATTAAAAAAGAAAAAAATTACTTAAATAAATATTAAGTTACTAATGAATATGATTAAGGAAAGAGAAGTATAACTTATGAGTTATAAGTTATAACCAATAAATATAATGGAAGTTTTGTTGTTCAATAAATAGAGAGGTGGCGATTTCAATATCAAAATAAATATTTCGCTTTCTTATTTTTTATTTTTAGAAACTGAACTTGTTAATTTATAATCTCTAATAGTTAACTTAAGATGTATTTTTAGTTATTAGTCTTTAAACTTCTTGTCCTAATAATTAGTTTAAGTACTTTTTATAACGTGACATTGAATTCTTAGTGTTGGAAATATTGTTAGAACCAAACTATATGAATGGACACATAATTAAATTATTATTGATTTTGCATCATAGAAAATTCATTTGTTTCATTCAGTTGCTCTATTTCATGCCTAGGCATTTTTTTCCAATAAATTTTGTAATTAAAAATTGAAGTTACTTTAACGGCTACATTTGTTATATAAATTAAATATTACAAAATATGATAAGTAAGACATTAGAAGAACCGGAGTATGTTGATTACAAATATAATTAAACTTCAATGAACTGTTTATTCTCTATGAAAAATAATTTGAAGAGATTAATGTTGTTAGCAATTAAATTGAGAACTATTTAGTGGGCTCATTAGTCAAATAGTCAATAAAATTTTGTGGTTCAATCTTTGGATTCCCCCATAGGCCATACATATATTGAGCTCATTTAAGCTCATTTTGAGCCAAGTTGCAGTTTGAATCCATGGAACCACGACCTGCTCTGCCTTCATCTTAATTTCTTCAACGATCTAGAAGATTTGGATCAAATATATTTGTTTAACAATCAAGCTTCGGAGTTGATTGCTACCAGATCTCATGGGCATATACACATAACTTATCTCTCATCGTTATCAAACCATGTGAAAATTTAAATCTTATCCGTATGGTGTTGACTAAAAATTTTTTTTTGTTTGACAACATGTCGGGTGAAAGATTAAACATACGACTTCCTAGTCACTATTAGATACATACATCATACCAATTGAGTCTTTTTTTTTTTTTGACAACATGTTGGAGTGGAGATTGAACCTAAGACCTCATGGTCACCAAGCGATACATATGCAGTTGAGTTATGCTGTTGTTGACACCAATTGAACTAGACTCTTGTTGGCCAGTTAGTTCGCTTCACGAGTTAGTTCGCAGTAAATAATTTTATTTTACAAGTAAAAGTCATTTATTTCCATCATTTTTTTTAATGTTCTTGATCATGGAATTGCCAATTGCAGAAAACTGAACAGTATTGTCTTTTTATGCCAATAAAGTTATGCTCAGGTATATATATATATATATATATATTATAAAGATATAATATAATATTTGGATGGCTACATTTATATTTCTGGACGTGTACGAAAAAAAACTATTATAATAACATGATATTCTGATAATACGCAAATCTGCTGTATTTCTCTTTGAGATTCATAACTTTATTATATGTATTTGAATTTTGATGTGTAATCATATCATATATCAATCTCTATGAAAGACCAAATACATTCATTGAAGTAAATAGATTTCATCAAAGTAAAAATAACTTTGATTTCATATACCAATGAATGTAAATTAAATGTTGTACAATTTTATCTTGAAAGGAGGAAAAAAAACCCGCCATTTTGTTAGACAGTCAAGGGAGGTACCCTACAAAATAAACATTGGAATACAATACCTGAGTTATGAGAATGGCACCATGATCCAAATTATGCTCCCAGTTGTGATTTGAAGGAAAATTGCGGGGAAACCCCTAATTTATGAAATATTTCCTAAGCAATCATCTCAATTTTACATAAAGAAAAAAGCCTGGGGTGGTGGGTAGCTAACTAGAAGTCGGCAAAGGGTTGAAATAAAACAAGTAGTTTACCTGCAAATTCGATAAATTCACTATTTTTATGTATCATTGTATCATGTGGTGACCAGAAGGTACAAAAGACCTTTCAAATACTCTACAATTTCAGATCCTCCAAGCTTGGAACTTCCAAACACTCTATCAACAAAGGTAATTGGAACCTGTAGGCCACAATGAAACACAAATCATCTCAAATTTCGACGTGTGTAATACGGTTCATATGGAAAATGGCTCAAAAACAGCAAGAAAGAATAAGGAAAAAAACAAGACAAATTGAAAAAACATTCCATTCAAACACACTTGACTAAGGTGTTTGAGATTCCGTCATAGGCAAACTAGCTAAGGGAAGTGTGTTCTGATTCAGGAAAAACAGTAGGTAAAAGTTTGTAAAAGCAAAAGGGAAATCTCAGCAAGAGGTGGACAAGGATTCTAGATAAGTAACCTTTCATTAGTACACAGTACCCACCAATTAAAGTGTTGTATCTATTCCAGGTTCCTAAACGTTAATAATTGGCAGTCTTAAATAATGATTCTTTAAATTCAGCAAGAAATTTAGTGTACTCGTTTTCTCTCAGTCCAAAAACTAGAAATATTGAAGAGTGGGGTTTTTTAACATAAGAGCATGGCGGTCAGATATGACGACATAACTACACAAGAATACTTCTATAAAAAGGAAGCCACTGGTGAAGAACCAATTGAAATTGACATATAAACATTAATATGCACATCAATGTTTTTTTTTTTCCTAATAAAAAATGAAGGAAAAAATCATGTAAAACAACAATTACATTGTCACAGGGCTTAACTCTACCTCTTCAATGTGATAATTTTTTCTCGTAGCTCGAACAATCATCTCCATTTGAAAGACATATCCCTTGCTAACAACTGAGCTAATGATATCTTCAAGCACCGATTTCTTGTACAGCCTACAACATAGGAATAAGTCATAAATTAAGAATTGTAGAAGTATGAACGATTGATTCAATTGTTAAATTGAAAATAAAAATAAAAAACTGGAGTACCGGAATGATCCAGTTAAATCTGATACACCAGGCCATAAAAGTGTTTGGGCAAGAACATTAGCTCCTCTACTTGTTAGTTTGCGCATAAGATTCCATCCATGTACACCGCCACCTTTTACATATCGGGTTCCTGTAACTATATCGGCACCAGTTTGTAACTGTTTCCTAAAAAAAGAAGGAAAATAAGTAATCATTAATATCTAGGGTTTAATTATTTTGACTCTGAGTTAAGGAAATGAAGTGAGGTAATGGAAAGAAATCTGTCTTACCGAATGAAGCTTGGTAAATATTTTGGCTGCCAAATAAAGGCGCAGAAAGAAAGAAAAAAACAAAGTTAATCCATAGAGAAGGCATCATAAGAAAACTACAAAAGAAAATACAACACTTGGAACTCCAGTAAACATGCGTATGGACGTTTGTTTGCAAATTCAGCTTTAGAAGTGAAGATATGCTTGAAGAAAGTAGAAGTTTGGATGATATTTTCCAATTTGATGACTAAAGTGGCAATCCAGAGGCACAAACATATTAAAAAAAAACCTTGATTCAGTCCAGACACTTGGCATTCATACGATTGAAGGGAGCCTGGTTTTCTTGTCCCAACAATACAACAGTTATTCAATAGAAGCCCAATACAAATATACAACCCTCATTCTACTCTTTTGTCACTCGATTTTCAATGTTAAGAAAAACCTCATTCCCCGCTAAAACTGATATTATAAAGGGCCATTTATTAAAGAAATCAAACTATAACACTTACATGGTGAGATAAATCAGCATCCATTATAACAACAAAATTACCAGTTGCATACTTGAGACCATGACAGTAAGCCGTTCCTGAAATCAATCATTCATCAATAATCAGATCAGTGATATTTTCAAAATAAGAAATCTTATTACATACCTAAGCCAAGCTTCCTAGGTCTGGCTCTCAATAGCTGCATAAAAATAAAAAAACAAAAAACAAAAAACAAAACAAAGTAAGATAAAGAGTAAACCTATACAGCAACAAATGCAGAAACCAAGCACAGTGAACTTACAATGCGATCTTCACCATATACCCCTTGCAACTGTTTCACAACTTCTTGAGTACCATCCGGACTTCCATCATCAACAACAATTATTTCAAAATCAACATCCCTGATAACGTCAAGAAAATATTATACTACATGAATTCCAATTTCCTATTCTTAAAAGTAGTTATCTATTACCATTTCAACTCCCAATAGTGTAGAAATGAACAGAAAATAAGAATTTGACAATTCTCAGTTACGCTAAACAAAATCGATACAATTGTGCAAAGAAAATAATAATTCGATCCAAAGACAGAGAAACTTCCTCATCATAATGTTTATTTCACTTAAAAAGAGTCAAGAAATTGAACCACAAGTGAATCGTGATGAATTACAGTTCTATACAAATGAAGAGTCGCATAGGAAAATCTACCTGATCACGTAATAATCCAAAAAAACAAGAAATTAAGTAGGATCGTAAATAGAGAGAGGGATACGTACGGGAGGTGCTTGAAAATGAGGTAGACAATGAGAGCAATATTGAGGCGCTCGTTGTAGGTTGGGACAATTAAACTGTACTTATTCCTCTCCTTCTCCTGCTCCGCCATGAATTCGCTTGGAGATTGCTCTTCGACCAGGAGTTGTTATGATCGGCGATCGAAAAATCAAATCGGAAGGTGATCGGCGGAAACTTCGATTCGCTCCCTCTAGATTCTGGGCGCAGCGATGAACGCTCAAGAGACAAAATCTCCGACGAACAGAAGTCGTAGTTTTTTTTCTTTCCAGTGGGCCTAGCTCGTGGGAATTAGCTGTGGGCTTTTCTAAATGTCCACTTTAGTGGGCCTAAGTAACGACGCCCTTTGATTTTTCAAAAAAAAAAAATAGTATATTGCCCAACGACGTTTTAATTAAAGAAGAGCGGGAACAAAAGCATCCTAGCGACGCCGTTTAGCTCCGACCGACTGAACTGACTTCGGGCGGTAGGTTTTCGGCCATAATCAATCGGATTCGATTTAAAAAATAAAAAATAAAAAATTAATTTTTCGATCGGTTGGTTTACACCATGCAGTCGAGAACAGACCGATCCAACACTAACATTTTATTTTGATTTTAAAAAAAATCAATTTTCGATCTATCGATTGATTTTTTTTTTAAAGGTAATTTTTTTTTAATTAAATTAAATATAAAACTTAAAAAAAAAAAAAAAAAAAAAAAGACAAAAATTATAATTATAATAATTTGGAAATAAAAAATATAAATTATTAAATTTTATTCTTATTAAAAAACAAAACCTGACCGAAACCCGACCGGTCGGTCGGTCCACAATTTTTCCCCACAGAAAACCGTCGATTTCTATTTAAAGAAAACCGATTTATCGGTTTTCGGGCCCGGTTTTCTCCCAAAAGCGACCCCAGCCGACCGATGGCCACCCCTGTTTTCTTTAAGTTGGCTCGCGAAGTGGAAGGGTTAAAGAAGGTGGGGAACAGAAGCGTTAGGGTTTTAGAGGGAGATTTGAGATTTGAGATTTGAGATTTGCAGAGTAGCCATGAGCAGAAGCTTAGGAATTCCAGTGAAGCTACTCCATGAGGCCGCCGGCCACGTTGTGTCGGTGGAGCTTAAAAGCGGCGAGCTTTACAGAGGAAGTATGATCGAGTGCGAGGATAACTGGAACTGCCAACTCGAAAACATCACCTACACTGCTAAGGTACCCCTCTTTTCTTGCTTTTCGTTGTTCGTCGTAAGATTATGTAATTTCTGTTTGTTATTCGAATCGCTACGTTTTGCGGTGTTGGGTTTAGTTCATTTCGCCCGTTCGGCTTCTCTATATCTAAACCTGCCCACTTCAATATCTAGTTCAAGTACTTTTTGAACTTTGTATAAACCCTAATTTCGAATTTCTAACTTCAAATGCCGTGATTGTTTTTTTTAATACAAAATCTGTATAGATAATGAAATTAACATAGCTCTAACGCCATAAAGTAACAACTGGTTTAGTCGGTTTCATTGCTGCGTATGCCATGCTTCTGGTTATCCTGAATATCCAAAACGAATCTGGGATGGCGGGTGAGAAGTATGATCGAGTGCGAAATCGGGATTGATTAAATCAACTAGGGACGAAGGTTAATCGTGCACATCAGTTCCACTGCTGAGTGTGCTGTTTAATTGCAACTTTCTTCCTATGCAATTCACAATCACCAAATGGAATAGGAGTGATTGGCATTTTTAATAGATTCATATTTTGATTGATTGGGAAGCAAACGGTTTCTACAAATTTATCGAATGCATTGAAGTTTACTGATTTTCTTTGTTTCGCATATGTTATAGTTATTGTTCAATGACTCTTGAGTTTTTTTTTTCTCCCTTCACTTGGGTCTGTATAGTTGAGAGTCATGTTCTTTGGGTTCACTAATGTGTTTTCTTCTATAGGATGGGAAGGTCTCACAGCTTGAGCATGTTTTCATCCGAGGCAGCAAAGTCAGGTATCCGTGCCATATCTTGTATTATAGATTATCCAATCACTTTCTTAGTTCTTATTCAAGGTGATTCTTTTAGGATTTAGTTGTCATGCTGACCTTTGTTTATGCATGATAGGTTTATGGTCATACCAGACATGCTGAAGAATGCTCCAATGTTCAAGCGTCTTGATGCTAGAATTAAGGTATCTCAACTTAGTTCCTGTGAATTTTAATTCTGATGAAATCCTTGCTTGCTTTATCTTTTTCCTAACCCATGCTTTCTGGATCTTGAAGGGTAAGGGCGCCTCACTTGGTGTTGGCAGGGGCAGGGCTGTTGCTATGCGAGCTAAAGTAAGTCCCATTGGATCTTAATTTTAGTATGGTGATAATTGAATCAGTATGAAGATGAACATACGGGCCTTTTGTGCATTTTTTCCAAGCATCATAGAGAAGGATACAATCGCTGCTTGTGTGCAATATACATAGGATTTACTTTAGTTGACAGGTTTTTGTTAGGGAGTGTTTTATGGCACTACGAACTTCATAATTCTCTCTTGGAAGGAATACATAATTCAGGTTCCTTCACACAGCATTAAGGATCCCACAGAGAGTTGGGGGATGGTTGACTTGTGAAATTACTTGTTAGTATATATTTTTAAAAATTAGGTTGATGATAGATTAAGATGGAAAACAATTAAAGTGCTTCACAAAATATTGTGTACATTTCCAAAAATTAACACTGGATATCCTCTCTTCTCCAGGCTCAAGCTGCTGGCCGTGGAACTGCACCTGGTGGTCGGGGTGCTCCGCCATCTGCCCGAAGGTGATAAAACCATGAATATAGTTTGGTTTTGTCTTTAGTTCAAGCCTCAATAGCCCTTGGAATATCCATCAGGTTTCATTAGTTCCGGTATTTACTTCCTCAACACTGAAGAAAGCTATGCGTCACCATTTTGTCGAAAGCGGGCGATTGACCCTAATATCTTCAACTTCATAAGCTACTTTTTACTTTCGCCCATTTTATGTTGAGATTGAACTATCCGTTACTCACCACCCTGTTCATCTTTGTTATGTATGTATCGAATGTTCTTTGCATCTTTCAATAGTTATTACTATAGGAGTATTGTCTTTGGTGCCATCTATTCTACTCCGATCGTTTCGCATATATAATCACCTTAATAGTCTCGTTTCCTCTTAAACTTAATTAGAATGAAATCTCTGATTTTGAAGGGTTTACTAAAGATTTACGGTAATGTTTCCCATTTATTTCTCTGGCCAGGAGGAGGTTCTCTAATGAAGATAGTCAAATAATATCGTCTATTTCTGATACTCTTACCAACTGTAATGGTTTGATTCTTGAGATTAGTAATTAATAAGGTTAAATTACAACTTTACTTTCTAAACTTTAATTTTTTTTTAAAATTTACCGATCTATTTAACACAAAATTAAAACTTTACATAAATATTAGGAGAAAAGTTCTCACAAAATTAAAGTTCTCCCAGATCTATTTAACACAAATTTTGTGTTGAAACTTTAAGATTCCATATAAATTTAAATTTGTATATGATAGACTAATTAATTTAAAAAACAAATGAAATTGTCATAGATTTATAGACTACAAAATTAAAAGTTTAGAGATGAATTAGAAAAAAGTTCACATCAAGACTCAAACCTCAAAATTAACTAATTTAATTACAACCCATTAGTAATCTATTGAGAACCAATTTTCAACCTACCTGAATCAAATATTGCTCCATTATGCTTTGTTAGCTTTGCCAACTAAGTGTTTGAGGATCGAAGGAAGAAAAAAAATTGAAAAATCAAACCATAAGTTAGGATTATTCTCATGCATAACCAAAACATCTAAAAATACTTTATTTCTAAAGATCTGATTTCAAAACAGCAGGTTTCTAGACAATCCTTACAAATACCTCAAAACCTTTTTATTCTTTATTCTGCGACAGAACCTAACCGCTCAATTTGCAGCTCGAGGAAGAAATGAGCGTAGAAGGAAACCATATAGCAATCTAGAGGAAGTATCCATACAGTTCCAAGAAGCAAATGCATAAGTTCCATGGATTTGAAGCATCAGTTGTTGGGGCTGTGAGAAGAACGCGGAAGAATCTAAATGGAAGTAGAGCATTTGGTCCAGTTACTGGCCATGATGCAAACTGACCAGGTTTGCACACCGTCTGATCGTTCTCATGTACTCGCAAATTCGTCCAAGTTTTCCCGTCGAATGACCCCTAAAACAAATGCATGTAATGACATTGTCTAAATTCAAGCAACGAGAGGGAGAAAGAGAGAGAGAAAGAAGATGAGCTTTACCTGGAGATTCCAATATCTGATGAATGCTCTAGACCCATCTTGTCTCAATGTATAGTAGTTGCACATCAGCTGCATCCCAAAGAAATATCTTTTGATAAGAGTACAACTTAAAAACAATGGAAGCGAGAGGCTGCAGTCTCTTTAACTAAGGATTATAGTGAACTTATCACTTGAATACTCTTGTTTCTTAAGGATTATAAATGGGTTGTTTCAAAAAGGAAAGCTTTGGACTGATGGCCAAAGTGAGCATAGTTCGACGGTTATTGGCATGCACTCCCTCCCTTACGGTCTGAGGTTCAAATCCCTCATTTGTTGTACTAAAAAAAAATTAAAAACTATGGGATGGTTCACAATTCATCTGCTCACTCCAAAGTACATAGGTGCCCGGTCTAGTATTCAATTATTTTTTGTGTGTTTCCAAGGCAAAAAGCTGTAATCCATGCTTTATTTAAATTTTAACACATTTCAATAGTTCTACAGATAATAGAGAAAAACCTGATGATCTTCGCCAATATCCACCATCCACCATGAATAAGTTTGCCCATCTTCCAGGCGAGGGCCGGCAAAGGAAGTTCCCTAACAAGAAAAATCAACCCAGTTAACAGAGAACTCTCCACTGCTATAGATGTTCAACGCAAAAGTTTTGAACACGGTCCACATTACCTGATAAGTTCTTGATACCAGAACCTTTGGATCTGTATACCTTGAATGTGGACTGCTTGCTGTAATAGTAATTTTCTGAAAAGTAATAAGGAACAGTAGATTTTCAGTGACGAATTTACCAATACTGAGAAAATGGCAGGGAACAAGAACGTCGAGAAGCTACCTTTGAAAGAATAGGATTTACCCACTGGTGTTCTCCATATGACGTACCGGCGAAGAATAGAACTCCGTTGCTGTCCCCATCACAGATGAACTGTAGTTCCTTATAACTAGACCGTCTGTGTTGAAATCTCACACTGCAGAATAGTTCAACAAGAAAACTTGATACAATACTTTTGTCCAGGCCACTTATGGAGTAACGGAGTATATATTCTCTAATGCAACTTGAATCCATAAAAAAAAACGAGGTAGCTTGGAAAAAACTATAAATGAATGTTCATATGCTCATATGAACAAACACTCTATTTGACAAATTGCCATCAGAAGTTATAACAAGAAAAAGTTAAAATGATACATATGCCTACTCTCATACATTGAACAGGTATGGAAATTTTACTTTAAAATACCGACAAGGCGAATCTAGAAATTTAACCAAAAAAGTAATCTCGTGAAGAAATAAAATAACCCCATCAGATATTACTAAGTAGGTTTAAACATGTGATTAGTCCCAGTATTTTGATTCTCGTAATGTTTTGATCCTTATACTTCTTTTTCTTATGATTATTATTATTTTTATTTTAAATTTTATGATTTAATCTTTGTAGTTTAAAAAATGTAACGATCGAGTCTTTGCATAAAAAATCTTGTTATACGAATCTCATATAAGGAGGCAGTGAACAAGTTCAACTAGATCTCACTAGCACACCGTTATTTCCTTTCACACATCACCAGATAAAATACTCAGATTTTATGATGAAGAAACATGAAATCATAAACAAAAAAAATAGAATGAGCAGTCAAAAATGAAAAGGCATATTACTTGTTCTTTTTCCTGTCCTCTAGCCTTGATGGTTCAAGTTTCACAAAGTCGATAGCCTCCTTCACCTGATAAAGTTCAATAGAAAAGAATTGTTAAGTTTTGAAGGATTGTTTTTGTCTTCTCTTATTATTATCGAAGTTTACACCATTATTATCGAAGTTTACACCAAAGGAAATGATTCACTCACAAGATTCTTAAAGGTATTAATCTTCCTGCTAATGCTGCTGTTCTCCAACTGCATGATCATTATATGAAAGCAAAAGTGAGAAACTTTTTATATTAATCACGAGCCAGAAAATCTATTTAACTGCGACATATATACCTTCTCCAACAAGGCATATGGGAGTAATGGAAATCGCACTAGAGAAAGCAAATCCCGAACTGATTGAAGTCTCTCACCAAAAAGGATATCAGGGGTTGAAAATGTCATAAGCTCATCTACCGCCATCCACCCACACGATTCACTTGCTTCTAAACCCCACATTAAGATTGCATTGAGAACTTTTTCCTCAGATGTCACTGTCAAATCAGGACACTGCAAGAACCACTTCACTTATGACGATTGATGACTAAAACATCTAATAGACATAAAAGTATTTTTCAGGTTTTCCTTTCTTGTTCATATGATGATTTTCATAAGAGTGTAAATACATTATTAGGGCGAATAAAATGGTCCATCTCTACCTCAAAAGAAAAAAAGGCCCATCTCCACATAAATAAGCTTCTTAATAGAGAAAACAACTATAAATTACAAAAGTCTTGTTGGGCTTCACAGACAACAGCTTCAAGTAAGAACATATTTTAAAGCAGGGGAAGTATAGGGATAACAATTTGACTTGATAATTTATGATTTCATTGCTAAAACTAGATGATAATGAAGAGTTTAGTTGAAGCACTTCTGTAGATCTAATTGACACATTCGGTCAAGCTTCCGCCTGATTAACCGCTCATTACCGCACCTGCAAATTTTAATCAAAAACCAAATACCCCTTCTACTGAACCTAGAGTTGTTTTAGAGTTGCTTTGTGATAGAAGATGCTCCAACGTAGCAATTAATACTCATCCTAAGATTCTTAACCATTAATATCCACACCAGAAAGCAGTAGAAAAAGTGAGCACATACCTGAAGGATTTTGAGGAAAGTTGACTCATCTAATATGACAAATTCAATGTTGGCAGTTGTACAATAATCAAAGTGCATTGAAAACTTCCTCTCACAAATTTCTTCAATGAGCTTACAGCATGGAATTGATGAAACAACTTGTAGGATGGAACATACTGAATCCTGCAACAAAGTTCATCAGTTAGCTTGGAAGAAAAGTCCTAAAACTTTCCCAAAATTGTCTGCTTCCTCGTCCATTAAACTTGTGCATAAACAAAAAATCTTGATGTATGACCATCTTCCAATAGGAGACTCCGTCCCTGCATATAATATGTACGATATCAATACTTCTATAATTCATTATCATAAAAGGGATCTCTTCTTTTGTTCTCAGAACCCCGAAACTGCATGACGCTCCTCCTTTTATCTTCCAGTCATACAAATACAATAGCAAATAATGACAAATCCAAGTAAAAATTAACAAAAGAATTAAATACATCCTCTTAACAAGCATACGAGATAAGGGTTGCCACACTACCTCTGAAAGACATTCTAAAAGAATTTTGCAGCATTCTTGATGGAGAAGAGTGACACCAAATTGATCAGCTAAAAACAGTAGTTGAAGTAACAAGACGTCAGATTCCATTGTAACATCTTTACTCAGTTCTCCACTATACATGAACTTGATCATGGTTTGAAAAGCTTCTGGCGACACATCCCTAATATAAACCTCAGAGGACGTTGTTTCACTCATTCCATTGGTAAACATCTGCCCATGTACCACCCGCATAAATTTTAAACAAAAGAATAAAAAAAATATATGTACACTAACCTAAGGAACAGAAAGTATACACAGACAGCAAATTCTAGTTGAAATCATCCTGACTCAAATATGTTGGAGACTCAGAAGCTATGAACCAGGGGAAACTCGGTAGCAAACAACAGAAGAGGTGTTATCAAACCTCAAATATTAAAATGAGTCTGATTTTCTTGTCTATCTCCATTATAAATTACAAGCCCAGCCTTTCTAGTTGCATTTCAATTACTAATTCGTACTCCGTAGTCCACTATCAAATAAAATCGTATAATCACAACAACAACAACAAAAAAAATCCAAAAAATTAATGGTATAAGCATATTAAGTATCAAGGAGCCTCTTTTCTCTTAGAACATCAGAAATCTAATATATGTTGAACAACAATCGTATCAATGAAAAGAAGAAAGCAAACTAAAAGAAGTATAAACGTATATGATTAAGAAAACACTATACAGGAAAGTTTCCCCCAATAATTTTGCTGTAAAGATTTTTTATTTTTTTTCTTCTCATGAGAAGAAACATTGTGCTCAACGTACAAGAACACAGAAAAGCAATACCAAAACCACATAAGATGAGATGCAGCATCAATTGCTCACCCTTTCAAATGGCATGCTCCATAAGCTGAGAATGATTTTGTGCACATGGGCAACAAACCCGTGACCTTGTATATAGATGGATACATCACTGAACTCGCCGGTACATCGTAATTGTTTGAGCCTCTGCACGTTTAATGGAAGCCCAGAGGGGAAGACTGTACTACAACGGGGCTGAATCCTTGGATATGATATTTCCACCCTCTTACCCGAGTCAAACAACGTTTTGTTCAGTTTTAATCGTTCCATCATGTCATCACACTGGTTCACTAATGCTATCACTTCAAATTGTAAGGCTAGATCCCTCAAGGAACCAAGTTGAGACTCTAGAATCTGTAGTAAATAAGAAGCAACAATCATTATTCTATCAAACTAAATATTAACTTAGTTGTATCTTTGTTGAGAATAAAATCGCCTACTTGGTGCAGCTCAGCATACAACAGAATATCAAAGTAAAATCAACACAATCCAAACACATTAAGCAAAAAGGGAGTGGCAAAGACAAAAGACAAATGGGGCCAGAAAGAGGTAAGACATGGAAAGTTTTCACGTCAAAGTCATTTGTATGATGTCAAAAGAAAACCAGCCATGGACATAATCTGACAAATAATTGTGCATTCAACCATATCCGGACAAAAGGAGAAAAAAAAAAAGAAAAAAAAAAAGAAAAAAAAAAGTAGCAAACAGGAAACGTATGGAAAAACATATGATTGGAGAAATTACCTCAGTTTGACCTGTGTAGATATATTGAAGAAGAGCATGGAGTACTGGATATGATACTCCATGTAGCTGTACAACATCTTGCGACAACTTCAAGGGAAAGTTGCCTGAAGCAACTAAGATAGCCTTGTGAGCAGGTACAAGTGTTTCTCCAGAATCTACACTGAAAAGCACATCTGATAAATCCCAATTTTCTAGAAAATGTTCGAGACCCCAGTTCTTGTAATCTGTGTATTCATCTTCTAACTCGAGTTCCACATCTTCCTCCCCTTCATCACCATTATCCACATGCTTCCACAAGGAAATGTGGTCCTGCGTCAGCGGCAAAACATGAACATTTCTATATCCCACATGTTTATCCCAGCTACTAAGCCCAATATATTGAACATTACAGTTTGGATTTGTATCAAGCCATTGAAAGACCAGATTCTGAAAAGGGTATCTCCCCTTCCCAATGCTGATCAAACCATCGTAGACACTGATCCAATAGCTCTGAAATGCAGAAGAACTACAAAGAGCAACACCCTCTACATCAACAACAGTTCTCCCATCGGCTATAATCCTTAGACGTCGATTTCGGTGACTACCTAATATAACCGTATAATGGGGACTGCTATCTCGTCTGTAATGGTAATGTTGACTCCCCACATTCTCTCGGAACACCAACGTGACATCGTTCTGAGCAGAAGCTTCAAAAGCCACACAACCCCGTCCTGCTTCCCGAAATCTTAAATCCTTGAGCCAAGCACACTCGAAAGGAGCTACCGTGAGGGAATTTTTCTCCTTCTTATCCATCGTCACACCTTGACAATGTTCGAATATCCCAACTTACCAGAACACCAAAAATGGTTGAATTGATAGGAACCTCAAATAATTATATGGATACCAAACTTGTCTACCTGGTAAGAAACATACGATCGCAGTTTGAGTAAATGATATGCTTCAAAGCACTCCTAGTTAGAAGGAAAAATAAGCTCAAATCGGCAAATAAGAACATACTAGCCACTGGCCAGTGGAGATAAATTGGGAACCTGATTTTATTCAACACATATCCCATTATCCAAAACAATCTTAAGAGGACAAAAATAAAGATCTACAACGATTCAAACATCTCTATCACAGGATATCCAGAAATTGCTAGAATCTGAACTCGCAACAAACGACAACATCACTAACAAACGCAGGTTTTATATTCAACTTCGCATAGATATCCCGGTAAGATGCAACGACAAAATAATGGAGAAAAATAAAAAATTACTCCCCTGAAAATCTCGAGAAAGAGGTTTAATCTCCAACATAAATTTTATGAGAAAATACAGGCAAAAGGAAAAACCCACCTCAATAATTTCGGTTCATATTGAAACAAATGGATTGATTCTCATCGCAGGACTTGGGTTGGCGCCATTAGTATTTATGGAGTCGAGTGTCTGCAAGTATATCTAAAGGGAGCACGAAACGAGGACCATTACTTAATCCAGATATTTGCACAACTTGCGATGTAGACAGCCTGATCGAGTGATGATAACATCGAATCGGATATATTTTTGTCAATTTCTCCTATTCTCTTTCCAATTTTTCTATTGAAATGGAATAATTTAGCCCAATAGTACCAAGTTAATCCACTCAACTACAAAATATCTTTGAACATCAAGTGCGTGGCATCTATAGGACGATCAAATCCGATTATCCAGAAATCCGACTCATGATTTCGTGTAAATACAAAAAATTATAATCACTTACAAATGTTTTTTGAGTTTCTTACCGATTTTAATTCTTCCAAAGCTTTGCCCTCATTCAGAAAGAATCAGTTAATTCAGCCGGCTCTGTTATCCAAAGAAGGAAAATCGCCGGTTGATATGGATCCGATTTATTGCAGTCGGTAATATAATATAAATATATAAATGTTTGACCTGATCCCGAAATTCATTCGAGCAGCGTTTAATTTTACTTTACACGGCCAATTAAATATTTAAGGGAGTCTAATTAAATATTTAAGAATCTAATTCTTAAATTCTTGTACTTTTTTCGTACATATCTTATTTCATAATTAATTTTTTTTTTTTTTTTTTTTTTTTTTTTTTTTTTTTTTTTTTTTTTTAGTATATTGGGGTGGGGGATTCGAACCACAGACCTCGTGGTCGTTAAGACATACATATGCCCGCTGAGCCATGCTCGCTTTGACATCATAAACATAATTCAACGAGCATAATGTAAAGATTAGTGTCTAAAAAATCTTAATTGTTAAAAGAAAAAAAAAATATATATATATATATATAAATTGTAACTGATGTCAATTTAGATTAAAATAATAAAAAATATAACACTTTTTAATTTTTTTTTTTTTTTTTGCATAAGACAATTTATATCCCTAATAGTATGGTCTATCACCTCAGTTTTTTTATAAAATTTTAGTCTATCATTAATAGTTATCAACGATATCTTCTATCAGTGATAGTCACTGATTTGTTGTCATATTTGTAAAATGTTTTAAATTTTGCTAAATTTGTAATTATTTTGGGTCTAATGGTTATTTGTGCAACCAACCCTCTATATATATATATATTTGACATTTTTACCTAAAAACAATATATCAGTCCTTTTATTTTTATTAAATAATTAGCAATAAAATTAAACACTTATTAGATATATGACATAATCTTCCTCAAACATGGGTTCCATTTTTCAATTCAACTAATTTAGTTTTGAATATTTTTCATTTTTATGTATGTGGATTGAGAATTTTTGTTTCTTGTTCTCAAAAAGTAACAAGTATAGTGTCTATCTAAAGAGTTATATTAAAAAAAAAAATTAGTATAGTTTGATGAAATTTTATTACATTTAAAATTGACTCAGAAGATTAAGTATTGAAATTATAATGATGTTTTTTTTTTAGGATTTGAATCTTTGAATATTTACAGAATCTTTTATTTTTTTTCATAATTGATGCCCAAAATGAAAATAGCTATGATTAAGGTACTCCTCCCTCCACAAGAGATCACAAGTTGGAAAGTATAACAAATTTCCTTACACATATTTCATTCAAAACTTTTCATACAACACAAAGGAAAATCCAAGAGCCTAATTAAAAAAAGAAAAAAAAAAATGGATTTTTATCCAAATTAGAATCTGATTCTTAAGAAGAAGAAGAAAAAAAAGGCAGGGGCAACTTGTGTTGCTCTTTCTACACAACATCATCATCCCATTTTCCCCCAACCCAACCATAACATTTCAGCAAAGGTTAGCAAAGCAGCCACCAGAAAAAATTAACTCAATTATTCTTAGACTTAGACACACACTAAAAAAAAACATGTTTTTTTTTTGTTATATGCACAACAACAACAAAATCACAATGTTTTTATAGCCTTTCTTCCAACAGAAATCTTGCTGGCTCACTCCTAGCAGCATATCCAAACTTGGAAGTGCAATATTTTCTGTGAACTCCTGTCAATTTCCCTGTCCCTGCTGTCTGATGTAACTCCACCATCAAACGTGAACATTCCCTAAAGAACACACAACCATTTTCCCAATTTGTAAATAATAAGGAACCAAATCACAGACAGAAATTAAAAGAGAGGTTTATCTTTACTTACAGAAGCTGGTCTTGAGAATATCCAGTGTGCCACTCACTGGTTTTACTCCATTCTGTGAAGCCATTGATTGTACATTGAGCAGTGAAGACTGCAGCAGCAGCCATTAATGAAGGCCTATACTTCAGCATTCCACATTCCACTAGACAAAGCTCCACCATGAAGAATGACAGCAGGTCCATCTGGTAAAAAACATCAAGATGCAAACCTCAGTTCTGCCTTTTTAACTGTGATAGATTGTTGTTTTTGTTTTCGAAAATTAAGTTTATAAACCTTAACTTCCACCTATAAGTATGTTTCTTTGTTTTTTATCTACTTTTTAACAATGTGAAAACGAAATTGTTATCAAACGAGAAACTCAGAGTTCTGTTTTTTATTTACCTCTCTATCTGATTGAGCAGCTTTGAGAAACCTCTTCATGAAGACATAAGGTGTTGGAACAGACAGATTGAACTGTAAGGTATTTATCATCAACTTCTCCTGCAAAACCCCCATTCAAAAAATGAATCTCTATAGAAAACAAACATCCTCGTACCCCAGATTTTACAAATCATTAGCCAAAGAACAAAAAAAACCAACCATGTCCAGAACTTCTTTGCGGCTGTAGGCCTTGTCAGATATGAGAATAAGATCATCCACAATAGGAACAGAAACTTCTTCATACTTGCAGGCAATAAGCATGGCCGTCACTCCAACAAGCTGGAGCTTCTTCCTCACCACCGAGTGAACCGCTAAGAATCTATCGATCAGGTTGACTGTTAGGTACAATGTCTCCTCCATCAGCTCAAACTTGTAGTGTACCTTAAAGCCATCATCATGTTATGTTTTGTTAGTTCATTATATATGATGGTTCTGTCATATGATGGTAAACTTTATATTTTATTCATATTCTAAGCCATTCTTCACTCGTGCACTTGAAAATTAGCCCGCGCCCTGAATTCAACATGTGGAATAGTGAGATTCGAACCTGTAATCTCATAGTCCAGAACATGTCTTAGTCCTTTAAGTTACTCAAGGGTTGAAAGTAGCCCACTCCCAACTATGTGATAGTCTTTTCATTTTAGTTCAACAACACGTGGTCATCTCTTAGTCTTAGTCATAGTATATGTCAACCATATGAACTATGCTCATGGTCGAAAATTAGTTCACGCCCCGATAAGTGATAATCAATATTAGTTAGGAAGTAAATCATAACACATAACATTTTGCTTGATATCATGTTGAGCCAAAAGTTAAAGTCATACGTCATTACTTCTCTCCCTAAGTTACTACTAAAACTAACCTCAATTAGCCAGTCAATAAGAATCCCTCTCATTTTCTCGTTAATATCTGCTTGCTGAGCCATGTAGGTTGGCGGGACACAACCAGAAACCTGCAATTAGGAACATCTTAATCAGAAACAAAGAACATAAAGAACAATAACAAGAACATGAAGGTTTATGTTTCAGACATCGGATTGTCTTGTCTGGAGGATTCTTACCTCAGCTTTCCTGTAGTAAGTATACAAGTCATCAATGTACTCCACAACAGCTAGTGGATCCTTCTTATCGCAGCCGTCTATGTCCATGACTTCCTCTTCTTCTATATCTTCCATTTCCACTTCCTCCTGTGGATAGGTAATTCTATCAATGGCAGTTCCAAGGAAAGAATTAGGAATGATTTTGATACAAAAAGAGAAGGCCTTTTAATCATTACCATTCTGTCAATTTCGTCCAACATTGCTTCTGTGTGTTGAACGAACATTGGCACTGCTGATTCTGCCATAGAATCATCTTCCTCTATGATGGGAAGATGACGATGATCTGAAGACTCTGTTCGAGTTGGGGCAGATTGTTGCAGTATCTTTTTATCAACCACAGGGACAGGTGGCGGCTGCTTATTGGCCAGTTGAGCTGCAAACTTCCTAAATCAAACAACAAAAGAGCAGATCAAGAAGCAGTGGGAGAAAATACACACAGGATAATTAAGGGCTCGATTTGGAACGACTGTTCCAAGTGCTGAGAAATAGTTTGTAAGCACTCAGAAAGTCATTTTAAACCGACCCTAGGAGGCTTGATTACTAACCGAGTGATCGGACGATGAATCGGAATCGGTGGGTCTTTTTTGTTGTTGAGAACAACATCAGTTCTGAGAAATTAAGAACAAAGCCACTCAAACATGAGATCTAGCGTTGAGACATAGAAAGAGACAAGAAAGAAACAAAAGATACAAGGGATATTTTCATTTTCCTCAATTTTCTTAAAAAGATCAAAGAATTACTCAGTTAGGCCTCTTTTGAGGACTGCACAGGGATGAAGGGGAGGAGCTGCTGCAACATTGCCATTAATATTGCTCAAAGCTCTGCGGGTTTGACCAGCCCCCACCACAAATTTGCCACCGCCACCACCACCAATTCGTAAACCCCCTATAAAATTCATCCAAGAGACACAAAAATTCATTTCCACTACAGCCTTTGATGAATGAAACTATAATTTCAATCAAAATAGCCCATCATGCTAAAAAAAAAAAAAAATCATTTCTGATTCAATTACCATGGAGATTTGCCCGTCCAATCACACCCGGGTTGTTCTCATCCGATCCAGCCATTTCCTTCACCTACAGATCAAACCCCCCACAAGATTTCAGAAATCAAATCCCCATAGCCAATCAAAGAACTAAGAAGATCGAATGACACTTCAAACTATAGTGGGAAAAAAATTCAAATTTAAAAAAGAATGTGAGAAGAAGAATCCATCAAGAAATGCAATACCCAGATCGTAAATCGTGAAAACCAACCTTCTAAATCAAGAAATCTCAAAATCTCCTTTCAGGGTTTAGATCAAACAGGTTACAGTTGCTATTGGGTGTTAGCCGATACTTCCAAATTCAAACAAGCGAGAGAG
The DNA here is from genome assembly GCA_028017165.1 of Herpetospermum pedunculosum. Taxonomy (NCBI): domain Eukaryota; kingdom Viridiplantae; phylum Streptophyta; class Magnoliopsida; order Cucurbitales; family Cucurbitaceae; genus Herpetospermum; species Herpetospermum pedunculosum. The sequence continues at coordinate 87,916,819 of CM051522.1, forward strand.
AGACAACTTCGAAAAACTCCCATTAGTAGCCGGAGCGATCTCTCTCCCTCTCTCTCTCCGCTGTCTGCCGCCGATTCTCTCCGCCCCCACTCTCACACACTCGAAGTGGGTCGGTCGCGTTTCTCTCTCTCTCACTCTCTGGTAAAAGAAAAGATGGGAATTATGAAATCCGAATTCCAAACTGCATAAGCGAAATTGATACGTAAACAGCGGATATATGTCCGCACATGGTCCTGCTACAAAAAAAATTTAAATCTAACGGCTAGTGAACAATAGCCGTCGGATCTATCTGATGAAAAGTCGCGTGGTTCTCTGCGCTCCTCTAACGGTTACCTCTCCATGTGTTTTCAAAATTTCCTCCCGTTCGGTCCTAACAATCCATTTTAAGGGTAAAACTGTCTTTTTGTTCCCTGTGGTGAATGCAACCCAACGGTGTTAGCGTTCGTCTTGTCAGCCCAATAATAATTTCACAATACATCCAAACTATATTTTTTTTTTTAAAATCAACCTAATTTAATTTAACCTTCATTAACTTGTTCATTTTATATATATATTATTTTTTTTAAAAAAAAGATATTTAATTAGAAAATTTAAGCAGTAAAAATACATTTAAATTTAAGCGAGCATGACTTGACATATGTATCTGTTGACGACCAAGAGGTCTGTAGTTTGAACCCCACCTCTGATGTACTTAAAAAAAATTAGGATCGAATCCATTCTAGGATTTTTTTTTTTTAGTACTTAATTTTTATTTTTTATTTTTTTTTAAGAACAATTGAATTAATTTTATTAATTCTTAGGGTAAAGATTTTTTTTTTTTTAGATATTTTAGTCATTAATTTCATTAATTTTGACTAAATGAATGAAGCATGACAAGTATTTTGATAGATTAAAGAAGGAAAAAGAAGAAAAAAGGTATGTACATTTTATTATTAATAGTCTTACATTTTATTATTAATAGTCTTAACAATTTTGATTGTGGAGATCACATAACTCAATTAGTCAATGTATTTTTATAATTCTCAAAAGAAATAAAAAATAGTCAAGTCATTTACGTTTTTTTTAACATCATGTGGGGTGCAAATTGAACCTACCGCTTCTTGGTCACTTGTCTATACTATATATTAGTTGAGTTATGCTCTATCACTTATATTCTTAAATATTGGAGTTTGAATCATTACATTTAATTGATCTAACAATATTTTGATTGTCAACAACCATGTAGATGTAGTGTGATCTTTTGTGGAAAAAACCACAATTTTCTCAATGATTAAAGATGGAGTTGGGGATATATGTCCTAACGAGTTCAAGTTAAAGTTCAAGTTGACACATAACTTAACTAATTAAGACATTATATAATTGTCTAAAAATCAAATATCTAAATTTACATCAAACATTTGTTAAACTAAATAAATACATTTGTCAAACAGAATAATTCTAAAAATAAAAATTAATTAAATAATATTTTTTTTTTGAATGAACCGAATTTATAATTCAAACTCCAAAGAATGTTAAATTTTGATTATTTTAAAATAGTTTTATTATGCGAGTATATCATATCTCAAATTTCAAATCTCAAATTATGTATCATAAGAGGTTAAAGATTCTAAAAAATAATTAAAAAAAAAAATTAAATTGTTGTCATGGTCTATTGATGTTTTTTTAGTTGATTAAATTATGCGTATCGTACAGCAGCTTAACTTTATGATATTATATTCTAAATAAAATAATAATAATAATTTTTTTAAAAAAAAACTTTATGATATTTTAAATTTATGCATCGCAATTATTTACAATCTTTGTAGATCTGTCGTTGCAAGAGTAAGAAACTTTCTTTATTACATTATTCTTTAAAAAATATATATATATACATAACAATTAACAACAAAAGGTTGTAGAGAGAAAAAAAAATGAGTGAGGCAATTTGTTTTTTATTTTTGAATTTAGGAAAGTTTTGAATCTACCACCACCATATACATCTCCAACAATCATTTCCATATTTTTATTTCTAGAAAGAATATTTTGGTAAATTATTATGTATATAATTATATATTAATTCGATTCTTCTTTGTTGCGACCTCGAGGCTTGCAAGGACAGAGGTACGAGTGCAATAAAAGAAATTGATGTCTAACAAATTTAATTGTATATACAACTTACAAGATCAACAGAAAAATATCAATTAAATTATAAGTTTAATATTGTACTATCTGAGTTTCAAAAAAAAAATAATAAATAATAAATAAATAAAAATATTGTACTATCTCTGTCTTACCGTTTTCTATTTTATTTTAAAAGGTCTAATAATGAGATTTTAATTTTGTTTTAGGGAAATTGTAGTAAATGACAATTTAAGACTTATTGTTTGCAAATATAGCATGTTTTTAAAAATTTTGCGGATATAGCAATTTCTATCACTGATATCTTATGACTGATAGAAGTCTATCGCTGATCACCTCGGCTTTTTATAGATTTTTGTCAGTGATAATAGTCTATCAGAGATAATAGTCTATCACTGATAGAAGTCTATCAGAAGTCTATCAGTGATATAATAAAGTTTATCAGTGATAGAAACGGGTTTTTTTGCCATATTTGCAAAACATTTTAAAGTTTGCTAAATTTGCAATTAGTTTGGGCCTGATTGCTATTTGTGCAACCAGCCCTTTGTTTTATCTAATTTATCATCTGAATTTAAATAATGTCTAATGAATCCCTAATATTTAAGGTTAGGGTTGATTACATAAATAGCTACATGGTCCAAAATAATTACAAATTTAAGAAAATATAAAATATTTTGTAAATATGTCAAAAATCAGTGACTATCACAAATAAAAATTAACTGCTATCAATGACTATCACCGATAAAAATTGTCAAATTTACAAAAATAATTAAAACATGTTATATCCGTTAAATATAAATCTTAAATTGACACCGAGTGTAATTTCCTTAAAATTTATTTATTTTGAAAACCCTAAAATTTAATTTTATAATAGCTATTTGAATTTTCATTTTTTTTTATATATACTAAGTCATTAATCTATTCTTGTGTTTAAAATTTAATGGCTTATTAGAGGGCGGACCTCTGAAGGGACTAGGGGGGCCACGGCCCCCAAAATTTTTTATTTTCTTATACTCGTAAGCAAAAATAATGCCTTAAATATATATTGTTGTTATTAAATATATTTTGGCCTCCCAAATTAACAAAATCTCATTCTGGTGCAGTGGTTATTGTGTCTGAGTTCGAAACTCAACCATAACAATAATTTATTTACTTTACATTTCCTTTCATTGTATATTTTTTTTAAAAAACATTGTTCTCTTTTAATATTTTGTTTATATAGATTTAAAAATATATAAATTTCATTCTTAAAAATAATTAAGACCTATTTTTTTTTTTAGTATTTACTTCTATAAGATTTGTTTTTAATTGAAATGTCATTGTAGTATCTCTACTTATATTATTTTAATCATTGTAATTTCAAATATCTAAATTTAGTATTCTTTCGTACTTTAAAAAAATCTATTACTCTTAGTATTAGTTATTAATCTCCCTTTTATAAATTTTGTAAACAAATTTATGTTATATTGTGTTTTTATTTAATAATTTTTTTTAAAAATGTCTAATAAATCTTTTTAAATATGTGTTTAATACACCACGAACTTCAAAAAGAGTTCAATATATTTTTTAACTTTCAATTTTGTATTTAGTTGGTCCTCAAATTTTCAAGTTTAAGTCTAATATATCTTTGTATTTATTTGAAATTTTTTAAAATTTTTTAAAATCTAGGAATTCATTAGAAACAAAATTGAAAGTATAGGGATGCATTAAATACTTTTTAGAGTTTAGAGATTTTTTTTTTTTTTTTTTTTTATTATTATTATTATTTTTTTTTATGAGCAAAATTATATGATGGTATTAAGTTTATTTAAACTTAGTCCGTAAGTCTTTGATACACTCACATATGTTTATCACTGATAATTTTTTTTTAATGTCAACATAATTTGAGAGTGTGAATTCGAACCTCTAGATTTTTGGCGATTTTTTTTTAATATTTATATACTCTAATTTTTTGGCCCCCCAAACATCAATGTTTGGATCCGCCCCGGGCTTATTAGACACAAAATTGAAAGTTTGTGATATATTTTTACACAAAATTTATTTTGTTTCTGTCTAATAGAACTCTTAAATTTTAAAATGTTTTTTCGTGCGTGGATTTGGTGAGCGGTAGGCAGCTCGGTCCTCGAGTCTTTGTCCTAGCTAGTCGATGGTCGGAAGTTTCGGTTATTGAGTCCTCGTCCTAGCTAGCCTGACCTGCAAGACAAATTCGAGAATTCGTGTGATGTTGTGTCCAACATGTTCCAATGTCAAAGTCAGTGCAATAGTTAGAGATGTAGTAAAAGAGAGCACGATGAATAGTTGCATACTTTAAATTAGAGATTTTCCTTTGTATTTATAGTGATTTTACCCTGACAAGCGTGATAAAGTCGTAAGATAAGTCATATTCTCTTTTGTGGTTGGTCGTCCTCTGAGTGGTTGAACAACCTCATCGATTTATTCTCCTTAAGAAATATGATCCTCTTGGGCCTTTTATTTTTAAGCCCAGTGAGTCTTATTTTTAGATCAGACCACAACAATGGTGGAGACTTAATAATCTATTAGATAAAATTAAAATTGTAGGGACTTATTTATACACAAAGTTTAAAAAGTAAAAATTTATTAAACATAAATTTAAATGTTCATAAACTAAACTTGTAATTTAACCAAAAAAAATTAATTGTCAAAGTGAGCATAGTTCCGTAGTAATCGACATGTAATACTTCTCATATTCTATATTTGTTGTACTAAAAAAAATATTAACCCAAAAAATTATATTACTACTGCAAAGGATTTTAAAGAAAAAAGTTTAGAAATAAGTCGAGTTAGTATTTTAAATTTTTATAATTAGTTTCTATAAATTAACGTCGTCTTTAAATGATTTTTCATTACTTTTAATTTCAATGTTTAGAGGAGTTATGGATAATTAGTCGTTGTTTAGAGAAATGTGTGATGTAAATTTAGTCGTTGTTTAATAAAGCATCATTCTCTTTGACATTTCATATTATCCACATTAGTGTCCCTTGACGCCATTTTTGTTTATTAATTTTGTCTTTTTTATTTCACATTTATATTAATTTATGAACACAGCACGATTAGATCAAATAAAGTTCTTGTTACAAGGGCTAATGAATATATTAAAAAAAACAAATATGGAAAATGATAAAAAATAGAAGTTTGTTTTATGTTTTTTTTTTCCCCCCCTTGAAAACTGTTTTTAAAAATGATTTTACCAAATAAGTTTTCTACAGTTTTAAGAAGAAAAAAAATAATAAATAACAACCGGAAACTACTTTAAAAGTGATTTTAAAACAGGTGAATCACTGAATGTGGCTTATGCTAGAGTCAATAAAAATATTCCTTTCATTATTATGCGTGTTATTTATTTATCATTAATCTTTTTATATTACTTCACGTTGAGGTCCAGTCATCAGTGAGATGCCCGCTCCACCACTGAAATTTAGAGTGATGTATGAAACGTGGCAGGCTTTGATTGCGTTAAATCATGCGTGGTTTGACTTCTGAATGCCACGTAGGAATCCTCTATTGCGTCTTGGAATAAAAAAGGAATAAGAACCGTAGGATCGTAATATGATGAATCGGACGGTAGATATTGCGTGTTGATGGTATTGGCGACTGTAATTTGTTTTTTTTTTTTTTTTTTTTTCAGAGACTGTAAATTGGTTGTTTTCTAATCATCTGCGCAATTTGCCGACATTATGGGCTGTTTTGCAGTGCCCTTGAATCAACTTTATATAATTAAATAAATTACTGTTTTAAATTATTATATTTTTTAAAAAGAAATAGGATAATTTTTTTTAAAGGTAAATGTTATTAAAAAATCACAATTACAAAAGGAGGAGTCCTCACTTGCTAATGAAGTTTAGATATTTTTTTTCTTTTTTTTCTTTTGCCAAACACATGAGAAGAGACATCGAATCTAGGAACTTTTAGTCATTAGTCCATATATCATGTCAGTTGAACTATGTTTTATTAATCTAATGAAATTAGTCGGAGGAAAAGTGACAAACCACAAACGAGAAAAAAGAGAAAAACACAAAAGATGTCAAATGAAAATGGTGTCAAAATTGGAAAACACGCTTTTGCGTCTTCAATTTTGATACTTTGATGAGGAAGCTTTGATAATTTAGGATGTGACTCTCGAAGTAAAATTAAATTTGTGAATTGTCAATTTAAATGTAAGACTAAAAAGATGAGTTGAAAGTAAAATTAAATTTGTGAATTGTCAATTTAGATGTAAGACTAAAAAGATGGTTCAGCAATTAGAGATCTTAATACTAAAGTGGAAACAAAAATATAGTTTAGAGTGCATGAGATACTTCAAAAAAAAAAAAAAAAAAAATTGTTATCTTGTGATCAATATTTGTTTCACTTTATATATTAAAATGAATGGAGATTATGATTTTTTTTTTTTATTTAATAAAAATACATAACAACCAACAATAATTTATTGTGAATGGTTTGGTAGTTTGGTCTTAAAAAAATGTTTTTGAAAATTCTTATAAAGATTATTATACTCTTTGACTGACTTTCTTAGTGAATAATAAATTCACGTGCTATTGATAAAACGTTAAAAAAATAATAATAATATAGTCATGAATGGTTTGGCAATTTATGTTTTTAGTTTTTAATTTTTATTTGGTAGATAATATTACTATTTGATAATCAATTCAATTTTTTGTTTTTCAAATTTTGAAAACGTTTTTACATTTCTTAACAAATTTTTAAAACGAAAAAAAATGTTTTCAAGAACAAGTTTTTTATTTTATATACTTTTTTTTTTTTAATTATTTATGTAATTTCAAATCAAATATTTATTTATTTATTGAAATTGATTTGAAATTGGAATCAAATTGTCTTTAATATATTTTTTTTTTCCAGAAATTATCATTAATATTATTATTATATTTTTTTAATATAAATATTATTAATATAATATATTATAATTTTATTCAAATAATTTTTTTTCTAGTATATTATACTTTAATATTATTGTGATGTTACACCAATGTACCTAACCACTTTCTTCAATCAACATATTTTATTTTTCTAACTTTAGGGATGATGAATGTCAACTAAAGATTATCTAATATATTAAACTATCGACACAACAAATACTTTTTATTTTAGAAAAAATCATTTTTTACCCTAAAATTTCAATTTCATCAAATAATTGTATCATAATTAAATTTTGTTAAATCTTGCAATTCTTACATTATAATAAATTAACATTAGCTTAGGAAATTAAAATTTTATTTTATAAAAAAAAATTACGAAACAAATATTAATTATCTAAAATTTCAACTTTGGTTGTTTTGAAAAACTAAAAACCAAAAATAGTTATAAATAAGTTTGGTTTTTTTTTTTTAAAAATTGAAAACAAAAAACATGTATGATTTTTTTTTTTTAGAAAACAAAAAAACAAAATACATAAACTAGAAAATTCAAAAACAAAAAACAAAAAATTGAATGCGTTATCAAACGGGGCCTAAACATTTTATTTTCATAATTTTTTTCCACCATTTACTATCATCAATAAAGAAATAAGAGGTTTGAATCTTCACCAACATAATATCAAAAAAAAAAATAAATAAATATTTTTTTTAAATTGTCTAAATTAATATTGTTGGAAATAATTTTAGAGAATAATTTTTTTTTTATAATAATCAATACCATTTATTTAAATAAAATTACAATAAATTAGGAGATAAGAATAGCATGTGTAATTTGTGGATTGAGGCACGTCGATAAACGTTGTCCATAGAGAATATGTGCTCCCACTACACTGAGTTATCTGACACTCCACTCCGAAGATACAACAATCCTTCAATGTTTAAGGCAATGCTTAAATCATAGTAGTGTCGAAGTTGAGCTATGGTAGTTTGCGTACCTTATTAGTTGGATGAGTTCCTTCTATTTTTATATTTATTCACTACCTCGTTTGTTAAGGTTGTGTTCGACTAAAATTAAGAAGATAAGGGACACATGTCTTGACTTAGTTAGGATCCAATTTGGTAGGCCGCATCCTCTTTTAGCAGTTTTATAATGTGCCAATCGTATGAGCTTCGAGTCACCAGTAACAAGTAGTAGTAAGTAAATCTACGTTGACGAACACCAAGATAACTCAATTAATTACTACATCCAATTTAATCTTTTTCATCTCATCATTGTTCAACAAAAGAAAATAAAAAAATCAGTGTTGGCAACTCTTTGATCAAGCTGGACTCACTGCTACAAAAGGGCCTTATTGGCCCATAAAATAAAGGTACCCGATGGACTATTTTGTTGTCAAATTCTAATGCACTACTGTCCTATTAATTTTCTGTTTTAAAAGAAAACAACTATTTTAGTTTTAAAATAATAATGGGTAAAAATAATGCCCTTAAACTTTGAGAGTTGTATCAATTAAAACTTTAACTTTCATAAATGTACCAATTTATACCTTCTATTAAATTTTATTTGAAAAAACTTAATTTAAACGGGTAGTTTCATTAGTGTATCAATTTACTCACTCTATTAGATTTTATTTGAAAAAAATTAATTTAAACAGGTGGAGACTTATAATTTTAGCAATTAAACCCGTAAATTTTTATAAGTGAATCAATTGTATGAAAATTTAGGAGTTTAATTGATAAATTACAAGTTTACACTTATGTGAAAACTAACATTTTCCTAATAGTGAGTGTAAATTGATACACTTATGAAAGTTTATGGTTTTAATTTATCTAATCCTTAAAAGTTTTAATTGACAAATTGATTTTTTTTTTAAATAAATAAATAAAATACCCATTCTATAAAACACAAATTGTTCTAACTACAAATTTACATGCTTTAGAATTTATGAACCTTGTTTTTTTGTTAGTTGAAAAATAAAACTTCATTTTTTTAATATTTAGTTAAAATAAAAATAAAAATAAAAATTATATATATATATATATATGAGATTGTTGTAGCCTACAAATTCACAGCACTTATAATTTATTACAGACTTTTTTTTTTATTGAAAAAAAAAACTCTTTATATAGGTAGATGTGCAGGTGAGTTTGTGCACCGTTCAACTAATCTCACAAGACAACTAAATTTTCTATATTTATTTTATTATTTTTCTTTTGGCAACATGTGGGGAGTGGGAAAGTGAACATACAAAATTTCATACAATAAGTTAGTTGAGTTACTCTCATATTGGTTGAACCTCTTACATTTAATTGCCAAAAAAAACTTAATAATATGTATTAATCTCAGGCTTTACCCTGTTCTTAATCACTTATTATATATAATAGTTTTGTAACACCTTATTTAGATTAAAAACTAATTATTGAATTGCATAAACTTTATATTTTATATGTTCTAACAAATACCATTTTTCTATGTTTTATAATACGATTGTTGTCATCCATTAACTTTTCAAAAGATATCGATGATTTTCTTAATCAAGAAAAGTTGTTTAATTAGTGTTCAAAAGCATTCGTTAAAGTACATTAATTATAGGTGCATTGCACGTGAATTTTTGTTCTTCAGTAAAAATAGTAACATTACAAGAATTTGTCCAAAACTAGGTGTTACATTCACTATACACGATAACAATGTCAAAATATTCAGAATTTACCAAAATAAATCGAAGTGAATATATTTACTTTAGGCTCAATTTTTGCTAATTTACTCCCTAATTAATTTTAACAAAAATCAAAGTAAAAACCTCCCAAAACTAACTAATTTCAATAAAATCAAACTCAAGGGTGATTAATAAACAAATTAATCATTGAATAATTTAGCAAAAACTCACAAATTTTAATAATTTCCTAGTTTTAATGTATTTTTGTTTAAAATACTATCAATTTTGTATCAAATATATGTTAGATAATTCATTGAACCGCAAACCAAAACTTATTATAGAGTAAAAATTGTAACATTTTTTTTTTCAAGTGTAAGATTAAGATTGCATCACTTATCTAAGTTTGAAGTACAAAGTAATGAAATCGTAAGTTTATGATAATTTTGTTATTCTTTTTCCTTATAAAAATTATCCACCGTGCTCTTTTTTTTAATATTTATATATAATTATAGAAATGGCAATATAATAAGATAAAAATAACTTCAAGTTTTTGTCTATTTAGAAAAGAAAAAAAAATACTAATTTTTTCCTTTCATTTGAGAACATTACATGTGTGAAACCTGATTTTTTTTTTTTTTTTTTTTTTTTTTTTACATATTAGATAGAAGATTCAAACTTCTGACCTCGTGATCAATAATTTATATATTATGTCAATTAACTATGTTCGGGTTAAGGTGAGATAAATGAATTTGAACCTAATTAAATTGTCCTCTAAATAAAAAAGTTTGAGTGGTGTTATTATTATTATTTAAAACAATAATCCATGTTTAAAAATGTTTGTTAAATTTCAAGTAAGAAAGTATCCATTTTATAATATCATAGACTAATTAGTATTTTAATTTCACAAAAATTCGTTTGAATAGATTTTTCATTCAGATTTTCTTCCGTCCCATGAACAAAGGCCACAAGTATTTCATGTCCGTACAAAACATTTATTTTCAATAAATAAAAAATAAAATGAAACGTAGCCTACCCTACACCATATAATTAAATAATAATGTCAAAAGGAATATTGAGAAAACCAGAATAAAAAATATTTTAAAAATATTGAGTCAACAAAAAAAGAAAAAAAAAAACCATAATTTGGATGGAAATGAAATGGCATTGAGGCGACAGCTCCATCTAACTCATCCAATTAAAATGCGTGGTTTGAAGAAAACAAAAACAATTTCCTTAAACCCAATTTTCAAAAAAGAAAAAAAGAAAAAGAAAATGACAAAGAAGGTATGTCGTGGGCCCATGTGGTGTGGCTAAGCTCGGCCCAAGGCCCAAAAACCGCCTTATCTCTATTTAAGCATCTCGGTATGTTCACACACAGCACACGAATCAAGGGCTTCTACCTGCAACGTGGCGAAATTCTAGTGGACCATGTCACTCCCTTGCATGCGTGGCTGTGAGCCAATTTACGCATATGACCAAAATTGGGGATAAGGAACCGCGGTTCTATGGCGTCCCTAAATTATCTTCCGAACTTCGAATATTATCTCAACTGTTCCTTCACAATATTTTAATATTTTTCATCATAAAATCACCCGCGGGTCCCCTACCTGAAAGCGAAATTCTATATCACGGCCCAAAATATCACCACTTTCGATCGCGAGAAATTGCGCACTCTCAGTCCTCAGACCCATGATTTTTTATTCATTTTTTTTCTTAGATAAAGTTATTTGCTTATTGTTTAAATCCGTTTTTTTATATGAACTAAAGTTTAAAAAATTGATTATTGTCTCTCTTTATAATGTTTTTTTTTCTCAATTTTTTAAAAATTAGTTGAGATTTCGAGTATCATTGAAAGGAACGTTAGCTATGGATAAGCATAGTGTGTGTGACTTTTTTTTTGGGCAAGAATTGCAAGAAAGCCTAAGTCTATTTTTTTTAAATAGGCTATGTCTGATTAAATAAATAAGTGACTACCATTTTTTCGTCAGCATTTTCTAGTATGTACTAGTAGGTAAAAGAGGCCCACCTCAATATTTCTCAAACCAAAAAAAAAAAAAAGGAAAATGAAAAAAAATGGGCATATCTTAGCAACAGACAGAATGAACCTAATTCAACCATAATTGATATGTACTTTATTCTTCTAAGAGTTAGTCGTTCAATTTTTCATCTAAAAAAAATATAATAATTAAATTGATTGTTTAAAAAATGTAACTAATAATATGTCTTCTAAATAAAATAACTGGAATGGATAAATGTGATGTTAATGGTTGTCATTTGTAAGTATAACTCAAGTTGAAAGAAAAAAATACTCCCACATTCAATGCACTAAAAAAAAAAAAAATTGATGACAATGATTTTTATATTTATATTACTGCCATAGTACATGAACTTTTAGTAAAAGAAATGAAAGAAATAAAATAGTTTAAAAAAGAAAGAAAGAATTAAGGACTAAAATAAATATTTAGAAAGTTTGATTATTGAAAAAAACAATAAATCTAAAAAATTTCAAGAACTACAACATATATATTAAAAGTATTGGTATAGGCTACCTCGATGTGATGTCACCAGTTAACGTCACAGACCACCTCAGCGTGAGGTTACAGGTCTGACGTCACGTTGCCCTTCCCAAGGACCTAAGACTGACCCCTAGAGTTCGATCAAGAGTTTTACGGGATCCTCCTCCGGACCGTTCGGAGATCCTTGGTCACACCACAATCGCCCTCCTCTGAAATCAAGACGAGGAATGTCCGGACATTCCTACCTTGTATTACGGGCGACAATACGACGATCCTTCCGAATCTGCATGAAATCAAGGACCGTTTCGCCTCCATAATGAAGAAGTGTACAGAATGCCACCAACCGTCTTATTCATCATCTTCTATATATACCCAAGTCCACCTTAACCAAAAGGTACGCAATTCGCACTACTTACACTCCAACTTAAGCTTAGAAACTCAACTTAATCATCAGAGTACAGTGGATACAACCCCACATCGATGCAAGTTTTTCTCTCTTTGCAGGTCGACCTCGGACCACACAACTTACCTAACACCCAAAGCCCACCTCCCAAGAGTGCAGATTCCTACATCAACAAGTATGAATCAAAATAAAAACAATCTTAGATGGTTTAGGCTCTAGTGGATACAAATTTCGCTTTTTCAAACATTACTTTCACCTCTTCTATTGATAGTTATTTTTTAAAAATGGTGAAAGACCTGCCAACAAGAGCATAACTCAACGACATGATGTGTAACGCCCAGTGACCATGAGATCCTAGGTTCAATTTTCCACCCAATATGTTGTAAAAAAAAAAAAAAAATTGTGAAAGACCTGCTAATAAATTTATTAGAAAAAAAAGTATAATTTAAAAAAATATAAAACAACTCCATCGAGGATATATGCAACCAAAACCTTATTTAATAATTTAGCGTTTCTTGATTTTTTTATTTTATTTTTTAAGAATAAATTATAAAAAATATCTTTGAATTATGGTTCGGTTGATAAAATACCCCTCAACTTTAATTTGGCGTTTGAGGTGTTAAAAGAATCATGAAAGGGTAGACATCTAATTTATTCTCCATGGATTTTGTCTTGGTTTTGTTTTATTCCCTCATATTTTGAATGGATAAAATAAAATTTTCAGATGTCTCTATTCTTTTTTCATGTAGAATTTAACTATCCACAGTTTAATATTTTTTAAACATTTTATTTTTCTTTTTTAATACTTTAGAGATATTTTTCATATTTTAGAGGTATTATTAAACTTTTGAAACTTCAAAGTTATTTTTAAATGGAAGTTGAGTAGTATTTTTAATAATTTAGTCAATAATAATAATAATTGAGTATACATTTACTTAACACGTTGCTAAAAAACAATTCTTCAAAAAAAGAAAAAATCAGTTTATCGCGAGAGCGAGACGAAAAATAGGCGAGAAATTGAAGAGAAGGGGGAAGAGGGTGAAGGTTATCGGGACGTGTGGCAAAGAATAAAATGACGATGAAATTAAAAAAATAATAATATAAAAGCGAGAAGAGATGGGGTCGCCATTAAAAAAGCGTAATCCACGGGGGTAGCTTGCTTTTATAAAATCCTCCTTCTTAGCATTTCTCTCTTCGTTGATCGTTTTTCTCATTTCAGATTCTCAAGGTCGTCTTCTACTTTCTCGATTCGTCTCCTCCAATGGATCCTTACAGGGTATTTCCCTTCTTCACGCCCTAATTTTTTGGATTCAAGTTTCATGTCTTTTCCTTCTTGTCAATGGGGGTTTGACTTCCTTTCTTCAAACGTTGCGTTTTTTTTGTTCTTGATTCTATCCAAATTGCCCCAAGATTTCTCCTCTTGATTTCATTGATTTTCGAACTAATTTTCTCACCGAGTAATGGGTTTTCTTTGTTTTTATTTCCGTCCAAGGAGGTTTTATCGAATGAAACGTTTATTATTATTCATTTTTTTCTTCTTTTTAAAGTTGATTTTAGTTTTTGGATATGTTTATTCGTCGACAAACAAAGGCTATGATTCTATTGACGATGTTTATGGAGTTGGAATGATATTGAGTTAATTTCTTTGTTGTGTATATTTCGGCTGAGTTTATCTGTTCGTACGATGCAGCACCGCCCTTCAAGTGGTAACAACACCCCTTTCTGGACTACGAATTCTGGTGCTCCAGTATGGAACAATAACTCGTCGATGACCGTTGGGCCCAGAGGTATGAATTGGTTTCTGATATTACTGTTTTTTGACGTAGTTGTTCAAACATTAGCAAGTGTGCGTTTATTATTATTTGTGTTCAACAGTGGTTTTGATATTAGTTGTGGAAGTACTGTGTTTCCGTGCTTACAATTTAGTAGGAAGGGCTCGAGATGTTTCGAGATACCCTCAAAGCTTCTTGTCAAGCCTCACCCTGCTTCTCCCGGCGAAGTCTACCGGGAATTTGGGGGGTGGGCCATGAGTGCAAGGAGTGGGCCCTTTAATACCCAGTTATTAATAATGAAGCATGTTTTCATCATGAGAGATTTGGTGACTTTAGCTCTAGATTTATTTACAATTTCTAGCTATAAGTTGAGAAGGTCATGAAGATTTGTTGGTCTTATCTGCTATGGAAGCTATTCATTAAATTGTGGTAAATTTGGTAAGATGAGTAAACTAGTTTTGCCACTTATTATTCATGTGCTGCATTTCTAATGGTAATTAAGATCAGATGCTAAAAGATGATGGCCCATTTTGTGATTCTTCTCGTACTCATGTGGACAATTTGATTGTTCTTGCTTGACCAATATCTTCTGTATATCTTAATTCTATAAATTTTCTGGCCAAAAAGTTTGAAATCTTGTGCCACTTGTCTTTGATGGAAAGCTATAGATGAGAATACCAAAAATGTTGTCGTTGATCCTTTGTATTTGATTGATGATTATCGATGACAATACTTGAATATGTTTTATTTGGCAGGTCCTATTCTCCTGGAGGATTATCATCTAGTGGAGAAACTTGCTAACTTTGATAGAGAGCGGATCCCGGAGCGTGTCGTCCATGCTAGAGGAGCTAGTGCAAAAGGTTTTTTTGAGGTGACTCATGATATTGCCCACCTTTCATGTGCTGATTTCCTTCGAGCCCCTGGAGTTCAGACTCCAGTTATTGTACGTTTCTCCACTGTTATCCATGAGCGTGGAAGCCCTGAAACACTGAGAGATCCCCGAGGTTTTGCTGTGAAGTTTTACACCAGGGAGGTGAGGCTTTTATTAGTTTATGCGTTATTGATTGCACATAACCTATAATTACGATAATTATGGCAGTTCTAATCGAAAGAAGCCTAAAAATGCAACGGCTGTGATTTTTTTACTTCTATAGGTTGCACGCTAGTACTTTTATCAGTTGATTAGATAATATACTATCATGTTCCAACAAGTTTATAAGTACATAATAGTTTGGTTCAATTACAAGTTTAGTTCCGAACTTTCAAGTTTGTGTCTAAAAGGTCTATACACTTCAAACAGTTTGTAATAGGTCTTTGAACTTTCAATTTGTGTCTATTAGGTCCCCAAACTTTCAATCTTGTGTCTTATATAAGTTCTTGAACTTTTCATTTTGTATCTAATAGGTACCTAACATATTAATTTTTTTTAAATATTAATTGATTTGTTAGATATAAAATGAATTTGATGTCTAATAGGAACCTAACTTTCCATTGGTAACCAAATGTAGTAAAGTCAGGTGTTTGTCCCATGAGAATAGTTGATGCGTGCAGAAGCTGGCTCAGACACTTGCATTTTTGTGTCTCTAAACTTTCAATTTTGTGTCTAGTGGGTCTGTGATTTTTTAAAAGCATCAAATAGGTTTATAAGACCTATTAGACACAAAATGGAAAAGTTAGAGACCTAATGGACTCAAAATTTCCAAATTGCAAGTTTTAAAACCTATTAGACACTTTTTAAATTTCAGTGGCCTATCGGACACAAAATTGTTTGACACTTTGTAAAGTTCATGACCAAATAAACATAAATATGAAAGTTCAAGGACTAAACTATCTAATATTTTATATTTCTGTTGGCAAATTATATGATGTGATTTTATTAGCATAGAATTTGCATCTTTCGTGCATCTATCCTTTTGGTATGTAAATACATGTTTTTATTTTATGCTTTGTTTTTATGACCTCCATGATAATTCAAATTTCAATCTTCTTTTTCCTTTTACTCTCAGGGTAATTTTGATCTTGTGGGCAACAACTTCCCTGTATTTTTCATCCGTGATGGTATGAAATTTCCAGACATGGTACATGCTCTCAAACCGAATCCCAAGTCCCATATCCAGGAGAACTGGAGGATCCTTGACTTCTTTTCTCACCATCCCGAAAGTCTGAACATGTTCACATTTCTATTTGATGATATTGGCATCCCACAAGATTACAGGCACATGGATGGTTCCGGTGTTAACACTTATAGTCTGATTAACAAGGCAGGGAAAGCACACTATGTGAAATTTCACTGGAAGCCTACCTGTGGAGTCAAGTCTTTGCTGGAGGAAGATGCTATCCGTGTTGGAGGAAGTAATCATAGCCATGCTACTCAGGACCTCTATGATTCAATTGCAGCTGGCAACTACCCTGAGTGGAAGCTTTTCATTCAGATTATTGACCCTGATCATGAAGATAGATATGACTTTGACCCACTTGATGTAACCAAGACCTGGCCCGAGGATATCTTGCCCTTGCAGCCAGTTGGTCGCATGGTTTTGAATAAGAACATCGATAACTTCTTTGCAGAGAATGAACAACTCGCTTTTTGTCCTGCCATTATAGTTCCTGGAGTCTACTATTCAGATGACAAATTGCTTCAGACCAGGATCTTCTCCTATGCAGATACTCAGAGGCACCGTCTTGGACCAAACTATCTGCAACTCCCTGCTAATGCACCCAAGTGTGCTCACCACAACAATCACCATGAAGGTCTCATGAACTTTATGCACCGTGATGAGGAGGTATTGCGTACTTATTTTTTGTTGTCTCATCTCTAAAAGCTGGCGATGTTTCTTTTATTAGTTGTCTTTGATGTGCATGGTTTTAAGTTAATCATGCTCATGGCCTAGCACATTGAGCATACCAGCTGATACCATACTGCTGCTTTGTAATTTGATTGTTCTGATCTTTGTCTTTGATTTCGCTTTGCTTCAGGTCAACTACTTCCCTTCAAGGTTTGATCCTGCTCGTCACGCCGAGAGGTACCCTCACCCACCTGCTGTCTGCAGTGGAAAGCGTGAGAGGGTCAGTGATCATTATTGTATCTTTTTAATGCTTTAACATCAATTGCTTTTGCTATTGTTCGATCAACGAGTATGCTAAACCTATTGAGATTACTCTTGCTGTCTTTTGTTACGCTAGTGCATAATTGACAAGGAGAACAACTTCAAGGAGCCTGGGGAGAGATACAGATCTTGGACACCAGACAGGTAAATTTTGTTAAATCAATTACTGTTATTGGAAGATGCGTACATTGTTGTATTTTCATGTAACTAGGTTGTGAGGGTTATGAACCATGGGTTTTCTTCGTTTATATTGCAGGCAAGAACGATTTGTCCGCAGATGGGTTGATGCTTTGTCCGACTCCCGTGTGACCCATGAGATCCGCAGCATCTGGATTTCTTACTGGTCTCAGGTGCGTATCTTCGATATTACTTGCGACCCTGCCCTGATGGGAGGGAAGACGTTTATTTAGTATGTCGAGTTGTATGGAGATTTAATAGTATTTTGGAACAGGCGGACAGGTCTGTTGGTCAGAAGCTTGCATCTCATCTGAACGTGAGGCCAAGCATTTGAGGGTGTTCGTTCAGTTGTGGTTGTTCAGGTCACAGAGTTTGGTAAATTATACGGAAAGGGGGAGGCATTTGAGATTATGAGTAGTCAGATGTTAATCCATGCTGTTTTATACCATGCTTTGATATTTGCATGTCTCTCATGTTACTGTTGGACTTAAATATGTCAATCTAATAAAGCTATTGTTTGTGATGTTCAGTAATATATCTATATCTGGTTTAGTTACTTCAAGTTTTAAGTATGTTTAGTACATGAGTTAGTGTGTTAACGTCAGTTTAATTTTGACGAATCATAAACTTACAAATTAACATAAATGGAATAAGAATGATATAGAGTATTATATAAATAATATGTTAATTTTTACTGTAGGAGATGTTTGTTTTTAATAGCGGTAAAATTATACTTCTTTAAATGTGGGTTAGGGGATTATTTTATTTTTTCTTTCATGTGTAGTGAACTTCATACTTCAAGTAATAGATTAGTGGGTTATGTTTGGATTCTCAATTATTAGTAACTTAAAATCATGTTTTAAAAGTAAGCAATATCATTTGTTTTGTATGTATTATTCAACAAGGTTTTGTTTGATCATTGATTCGAGTTGAGTTTCATATACCTTCTCATGTAAACATTAAAAAAAATCTTATTTTTATTATTTTTTTACAAAACCGAATTTTAATTTAAATATTTTCGTGTTTGGTTATATTTTCTTAAAAGCGTTTTTAATTACAAGTTTGTTAAGATGTAGTATACTTAAAAATAATCTAAATGTCAAGTCGATAACAATTTTTTTTTTTTTTACAAAGAAAAAATTTCAAGAAAACAAATCTCAAGGAGTAACACTAATCGAAATAGGGGTCAACAATACTCTAACCACGAAAAAGCACACTTATAAGCCGTCGACTTAGGCATTAATAAGAGCGGAGAAGAACGGGGACTAGTCCCATGAACATGAAAGTTTCGTTTTCTCCAGATATGGTAGATGGTCGGGCACCAAGCAAGCCTCCAAACATGAAGCCTGCATCGATTACCCCACCCTATGCCACAAATTCAAAACAACTCAGTAGACCAACCAACAATTCGATGAGAGGAACACTCTCACCGTAAAAGTTATGTCCACATCTGCTTACTGAACGGGGACTCAAAGAAAAGATGATTCTTTGTCTCCAAGACATCTGAACACAGGGTAAACTCGCCTAACATACACAATCTCGCTGATCCCGCACAACCTCCCAAGCACTAGCCACCAAGAAGATATCAGACCTACTAGGGTCTCAAATTACTCGATTAGGCCGCTGCAGGTGGGGAACTACTGCATGAACCAAATGAAGCATTCCTCCATCTCCCAAGTCACACAAGGCCAGTGCCAAGACTCATCCGGGAGGAGAAAATCCGACACAAGGGCACACTTCGAGCTTCCCACAAGACCAACCTATCCTTCCTCAAACCGCTGAACAATGGGGCCTCCAGATAGTCAGGAGTCCACCCAAGCATGACAACACCGACCATCCCCGGTGGGTATCTAGACAAGCGGACGAAACTTCTCCCGTAGATGGAATATGACCCGAGTACACCGTGATCAACTAGATGACACCCAAACAAACCATAAAGAACGACCTCAAAGGATATAAGCATCAACCCAGGCAACCAACAAGGAACCATAGCGCGTAAAAAGAACCTTGAAAAACTTCATAACAACTTTGCACACAAACATCCTCCCAAGACCGAACATGACGAATGCTGCTTTTAGGTACACAAACATCCTCCCAAGCCACCTTTGCACCACTCATACCAGCAGAGCTCCCTTGCCACAAATAGGCCCGAAGGATACGACCAACTTCATCCGCTACGCGAGCAGGCATCACAAAGCGAGGGGCTTACAGTCCGCATAAGAAAGTCGACCTGAAATGAGAGGAAGACCCTAATATCGGACAGCCAAAGGACCGAGAGAAAAACTGGTCATACCAGCCAAGCCTGAAGCCTCGGGAAGGGAGACCCTGACACAAAACATAAAGCTCTTCGCAGAGTTAACACAGAGCCCAGACAACTCTTAAAATTTGAGGAGCGCGGATTGGACAAAAGCTAGGGAGACACAATATTTCCCACAAAAGATCATCCGGTCATTTGCAAAATAGAGGTGAGTCAAGCGGATCTTCTCACAACGATGATGGAAAGAGAAATCCTCAGGGGGAACGTTCAACAGTCGAGACAAAACCTCCATATCCATAACAAACATGTATGGAGATAAAGGATCACCCCGACGAAGCCCTCGGTGACCCAAAAAAATCCCCTCCAACGAGCCATTAACTAGAAAAGAGAACGCGAGGGACGTGATACAATCCCGAACCCAACTCACAAACTGGACATGGGTCCCAAGGGCTAACAGAAGGTCGAAAAATATAATCTCAATGGACTGAGTCATATGCCTTCTAGAGATCCACCTTCATGACGCACTAAAGGGGCTCCCTATTAAGGTGGTAACCACCCACCAACTCCGGGCACAAGAGGACATTATCCACGATCCACGGTACTACGACCCTTGACAAAAGCTGACTGGTTTGAGCCTACAAAGTCATGTAAGCAGGCTCCCAAACGATTCACCAAGATTTTCGTGATGCAGTTATATACCACATTATAACATGAGATGGGCCTATAATCCCAGGCTCGATAGGGAGATCATTCTTCTTGTTTTTTGAGAATTATTTAAAGGAATTCTTCAAATAATAATTTTTAACAAATCTTTTTTTTTTAAGTACAAATCTAATTTCCTCAAAACTATAATTTTTTTTAATTGCGAAACTGTTTATATTTATAAAGGAAGTTAAAAAACACCATTGAATTTGAGTTTCATTCTCTTTTAGTGATGTACTTTAAAAGTTCAATTATTGTACTTCCTATAAAGCTTAAAATTTGTCCTTGTTAGTTTGGACAATAACATGCGAGAATTAAACTATGCTCAAGTTGACAAATATACAATTGTTTTTTTTTTACAACATGTAGAGTGAATGATTCGAACCTCTTAGTCAATAATTTATATTTCCGTAAGGTAGTTGAGCTATGTTTCCGTCGACGAATATAAATTTGAAGTAGTTGTGTAAAGAGGGAGATTGGCATTGGGTAAACTGTCGCGTTGGTTTTAAAGTTGTCTTGACGTGCAAATTACCACAAATTTGGTTTATATATTAAAATAATGAATAACTTATAATTCTAAAAAGAGAAAACTTTTGTTTGATTTGACATGTAATGTAATGAGGCAATTATTGTGTTGATATTTGGGTATGTTGGTTAGAAACTTAGAACTTTAGTGCTGCTCTGCAAAATTGACTTGTGGCCACTGCTTGATTGGGACCAACCTATCTCGCCCATTTCTAGATCAAAATTTTCCTATTTCCAAAGTCAAACTTCTCGTAGTTATAGAAATCAAAGGCCTTGATACACACTTTTTTTTTTTTTTTTTAGGTCAAATTATCATTTTAATTTATGTGGTCTGAGCTTGATTTCAATTTGTCGTTTATAAATGTAGTAGAGTCAAATGGTTACGGTGAAATTAGTCGAGATGTGCAAATGGTCCGGACACACATATATCAACAACAAAAAAAAACAGAAATGTTTTCTCATAACTCCTATCTTTTATAATTGGATTAAATCTTCTAAAGCATCTTACTATTACCAAATGTTTTTTTTTACTTCAACAATAAGTTGGGGCGGGGTATTCGAATCTCAGACCACATGATTCAGGAACACATGTTTTATGTCAATTAAATTATGTTCGGGTTCGGTTTGACTATTACTACTAGATGTTGATAGTTTCTTGTGTGACATATTTTCTTTAAACGTGATAGAGAGATGTGATAAGGTGGTGTTCACTTTTAAATATGTGTAAAAGTTAAATTATCCAGTAGTATTAGGGTTTGAATTAGGTAAAAGTAGAGAAAATTATAGGAATTTTTTTTTAGTAAAAAAAGAATGGGTTGAAGCACAACTTTATGTCAATTGAACTAGGTTCGGTTTAATATGAACAAACATATTAAAAAACTCGATTTTCAAAAAATACTTGTTTTAAAGAAAAAGAAAATCCAACCTATTAACAAAAAAAAAAAAAAAAAAAAAGAAAAAAAATGCCAACATTTAAGGACAAAGAGGCATTTAGAAAGATTTGACCAAGCTATGTTGGGGACTACAATAAAACTCTTTAAATTATAGGGATTAGATTGAAATAGAGCTTGAATTATAAAGACTAAACTTAAAATTTAACTTAATTTTTCACATTATAACTTATTTATTTGACAACATAAGGAAGGAAATTCGAACGTGAGATTCGTTCCTAAGTTACATTACAAAATTTAGTTTCTATGGTCTCACCTTATTTTCAAATTAATACCTATAGCTTATTTAAACTTTAAAAATCATCCATGAATCTTTTTTTACCCAAAAAAAAATGTAGCATTCTTTTTTATTTAATTAATATATTTAACTACGTAAAATTTAGCCAACAAAAACATAGTTCAATTAAGATAATATATAGACTAGTGATCAAGAGGTTTAGATTCGATCCTTACCTCCACATGTTATATAAAAAAAAAAAGTGTCAAATCTATTTATTTTTTAATTTTTTTTTGATATAATTACAAACATGTAGCATGGAGATTTGAACTTTCAACTTAATATTGGTTGAATTATGTTATATTGAGGGTAAAACATATTTGACTACCTAACTAGTCAGGGCTATGTAGATACAAAAGTGAATGTATTTTAAATGGTAACCACATAAATAATTTAGAAAGTTTGACAAAATTACATGGATCCCATTAAACCTTTTAAATTGCTAAAAATATCCAATAAGCCTTTTGCAAAAAAGAAAAGAAAAGAAGATCCAACGGGTAATTTAAAGGCATTTAATGTTGGAGTTTTGTACTTTGTAGGCTACGGAAGCTTGGGTTGTTCATGATTTCGTTTAAGAAAAAAAAAAAAAAAAAAGCTTTTATTTAAGAAAGGTGACATCACTGTGAAAGCAAATGAAACTTCTTCTTCTTCTTCAAAGCCGCCTGTTTTTGAGTGTCGCATTGCAGGAAGTAGAGAAATTCAAACGGGACTCCAGTAGAGTGAAATTACAGTTTTGCCCTTATTTTGATTCTTTGAAATTCTATTGTCCCTGTGTTTTGAAGGTCAAGAATGAGAGGCTTTAAAACCACTTAACCCCACAAACATCCAACATTATCATGTCCACCACCACCTCTTTTTTATGATTATGACATTTTTCTTCATTTCCTCATTAAAATAACATCCCTTTTTTTTTTTAATTTTTTTTAAACACATTCAAAACCCAAACAAACCAATATCATAATTATTCAACACCAAATGCAATGATGTCAAAACCATGTGATCCATACCAAATCTATTTCTATAAACAAAACCCAACAAAATCACGAGAAATTATTCGGAGAGACCATTACTAATTATATCATGTATGAGAGACAATCTGTAAATATATGCAACTAACAGTTCTGCACCATTAAATATATGATAGAGAAACGGCAAAAATACTTCAAATTTGTATCCATTAGTTATTCACAATATGATGTCTCATTGTTGAATAATTTGATCAAACCATCCATCTCACATAATCTTCTATATTAAGAACAAAGATCCATGAAGTATCATAAATCTTCTCCAATTTTGTATTTATATCTAAGAGTATATCAATTTTCGATTCTACATCCAATAATTATTAAGAAGCAATCCCTCAATCTCACAAAAATCTCACAAAATCTTATATTTTATTCTTAAATTTGAAGAATAAAGATCCATTAAGTACCTGTATTAGTGATTAGAGCAAAAGTTGAAATTAAATTAGGAAATGAATTGAGATAGAAACAAGGATAAGAAAGCTGAATACGATTAGTGTTTAAGAAGAGAGAATATAAGAACGAATTTGGTTGTGTCAGCAAAGGCCACATGGAGCAGTAGTCCGAACAAATTTGAACTCAATTTTATAATGCAAATGGGTGCTGAGCTCATCTTTTGATGAACTTTCTTTAGATTTTTTAATCCCAATTTTTAATCCTTTTTTTTTGGTGGGTGTGGCTGACGTCTGAATCTCAAACTCATTAATATCATATTAAACAAAAGCAAATGCTTAATAATGTTGTTTAGTAAAAAAATTATCTAAATTTCGTTTAGTGGGAAGTCCATTGGATGCAGCGTAAACACTCAGATTTCTGCACATGCCACTAAACTTTAATTTCCATTTCATCTCTTTCTAGAAAAATTATTACAAATTTGTTCTTTTTCAGGAGCCTCGAGATTGCAGGTTAGTTACTGAAGAAGAATCAGCAACTGGGTCATCGTCTTTATCGTCCAATTTTAAATTTCTTTTCCCGTTTTCCAACTGGGTTTTGTTAAATAATTATGCCCATCTTCATCATTTTCTTCTTCAGTTCGTCCAAATTGTTTGTGTGGTGGATAATCCGAAGGGTTAAAGAGAAGGGCAAACGTATAATTATGTGGGAATTTGAAGTGGGGGGATAGTTTATAGTTTTAAGCCCTTGATTTGAAAGATTCTGATTCTGATGGATACTTTTGAATTTAATAATTCTGCTTACCCAAATTAAAATAATCGAAACAAGCATTCAGAGATTTATTCTTTAATCTCAATGGGGGGAAAACCCAACTCGTTTTCACCCCCACATCATATAAGCGAGAGAGAAAGCTCTGTTTTCCATTTCTTGCTCATTTCTATTTTTTTGTTTCTCTCTATCTCTCTCTTTAGCGAGTGTTCAAGTTGACTTTACAGCGAGAATTCCAAAGCCGGAAGCAAAAGGGGGTGAGAGGGTATATGTGGGGTCGTGCTCGAACTTCGACGGAAGAATCTTCAGCATTAGAAATTTAGAATCGTACTGAATAAAGCAGTTATAAACTTGGAGAAGGGGGCCGAAGAGACTGAGAGAGAGAGGTTATTGGGAGAAGGGCCTTAGCCGATTTTGTGGCAAAAGCTTTTTGAAGAGATCGATCATTTCATTCTGCAGAGCTCTCTCATGTTCCTTTTCTTCAGACACTTCTTCTTTCTGAGCATTTCAGGAACAGTGCAGAAATAAATACCCACTTGGGAATCTCTTGGAATCTTTCAAATTTGTGAGTTACCCTCTTTTATTCTTCTCTCTTTCTTTCTTTCTTCTTTGTTGGGTTTTGGGACTGTTTTTCAAACCAGACTGCTTGAAGCAGTGTTGTGTTGAGGTGTGTTTGGTTGTCTTGTCTTGTCTTTCTGTCTATTGGTGGGAGAATCAGTGCAACTTTGGCAAATATGATTCTGAAATGAAACCACGGATTCATGATTGTATTTTAATCCTACTTTCTTTTGTGGGTTAGTGAACACTGAGCTTTTTTGACTGTGGGATTTCTTTGTGTTTGTTGAAAGTCTCCTTCGGTGGCTAACTTGTTTTGTTCTCTGAACCTGCCTGGTTTCATATAGAATACACTGAATATGTTTCTTGTAATATTCAACAGGTTGATTCTTATTAAACATGGACTGGAATTTCTTCTTCTGGGTTTGTATCTGATATTGAATCGGTTTAGGCTTATATCTGATTATTCAGTGCTACAAGGTCTTATTTATCTTACGCAGCTTGGAGTTTTTTTATTTTATGGACGATGGTATGTTATCACCAGTTACAATGCTGGATGCTTCAGCTGATACTGCCATGGATTTGGACTACATGGATGGGCTGATTTTGGATGGTTGCTGGTTAGAGACTGCAGATGGTATTGAGTTTCTTCATCCTAGCCCCTCAAGTTTTGGTGTCAACTTAGACCCTTTAATTGGATGGCCTGCTGCAGAGATGAATGGTGATTTTAACATGAGCCAGATTACGAGGAGTAATCAAGAAGAACCGAGGAAAATCTCGACCGATGAGGTGTCTCTGGGGCGGGGAAGAATTGATGTGGGGCAAGAGGGATGCTCTGGTCAATCAGAAAACAATGCGTTTGAAGGTTCTGAATTGTGCAGAAGATTGTGGATTGGATCTGGGGAGCATCTGGGTTCTGCATCTTCTGTGATGGAGAGATTAATTAGAGCAGTTGGATATATCAAAGATTTTGTGAGAGACAAAGATGTCCTTGTACAAGTATGGGTGCCTATAAACAGAGGGGGAAGAAATGTTCTCATCACAAATGATCTGCCATTCTCTCAGAATTCCAGCTGCGCAAGACTTGCAAAATACCGGGACATC
Organism: Herpetospermum pedunculosum; assembly: GCA_028017165.1. Classification (NCBI taxonomy): domain Eukaryota; kingdom Viridiplantae; phylum Streptophyta; class Magnoliopsida; order Cucurbitales; family Cucurbitaceae; genus Herpetospermum; species Herpetospermum pedunculosum. Next base: position 87,943,014 of record CM051522.1, read on the forward strand.
TCTGTGACATATGAATTCACTGCTGATGAAAATTCTGAAAAAGCTTTGGGATTGCCAGGTCGGGTCTTCTTAAGAAAGGTTCCAGAGTGGACTCCTGATGTTCGATTCTTCAGAAGCGACGAATACCCGAGAGTCAATCATGCTCATGAGCACGATGTTCGTGGAACTATAGCATTTCCTATTTTTGAACAAGGTAGCAAGAATTGTTTAGGGGTCATTGAAGTTGTCATGGTTACTCAGCAGATCAAATATGGTTCAGAACTTGAGAGTGTTTGCAAAGCCCTTGAGGTCAGTCTCCTTTATATTTTGTCTTTGAATTCTTACCTTTTACCTTTTTGTGCTTCTTCTTTGTTACATTCACCTCAACGTTTGGATTTGTTAGAAGAATTGTATATCATTAATTTTGAGCATCATCAAAAACCAACTTAAAATCTCATTAACTCACAAACTTACAGGAAGTGTTATTTTCTTTATCAATCCTTGGATGTTTAATGAGAGAAAAAGAGGCTTGCTTACTAATAGGATAGCCTATAACTGTAAGGACCTTAGTGAATTGGTTTGAATGTGCTCCTTTGTAGTCTATGAAGTTAAACAGAACAGTTGAAAGGTAAAGAGTTCCTTTAAAACACTTCTTTATGCTGTACTCCATAAATCAAAATTATGGTATCTGTTAATGTGGATTTGGATTCCTTGACACTGAAAATGAATCGGGTCTTAGAGATAACACCTGGCGGAAGTTCGATTCGAATTATACTGTCTAGAAGCTAAACGATGACGCCAAATTACTATATACTCACTTTTGGTTCATGAATTTATACATGTGCTTTAGGATTGACATTTTTGTAGTACTTGCGGAAGCTTAACATGCTTAGTTCACTAATCCTTTATTGATTGGAATTTGGAAAATTTTGTTCTGACTGCAGGCAGTGAAGCTTAGGAGCTCTGATGTTATTGGCCACCCCAGTAAAAAGGTGATTGAATGAATTTCAGTTGACACAATTGAATTATGAAACTCTTTTCCTGCTGTTCATTTGAACAACATTGAGATTTTTGTTTCCACTGAAAATGAAGAATACAATTGCTGCTTTTTTTTCTTCCCTTAAAAGTTATTTCTAGAATCTCTCTTGCAGCAGGTATTCAACAGGTCCAATGAAGCTGTATTATTTGAGATTCAAGACACATTGAAATCTGCTTGTGAAACGCATGGCTTACCCTTGGCACAAACTTGGGCATCATGTATCCAACAAGCTAGTGAGGGTTGCAGGCACTCTGATGAGAACTACATTTGTTGCGTTTCTACGGTAGACCGGGCTTGCTTTGTGGCCGATCCTCGAATTCGGGAATTTCATGAGGCATGCTCTGAGCATCATTTGCTAAGAGGCGAAGGCATTGTTGGGATGGCATTTAAATCTAACGAACCGTGTTTCTCAAGTGATATTACATCCTTTTGTAACACGGAATATCCTCTCTCTCACCATGCCAAGGTGTTTGGATTACACGCTGCGGTTGCAATACGCCTTCGTTGCATTTATATCAGTAAAACTGATTTCGTGCTTGAGTTCTTCCTGCCTGTAGATTGTAGAGATCCTGAAAAGCAGAGAATCCTGCTCACTTCGTTGTCCACAATTATACAACGATGTTGCAGGAGCCTGCGTCTTGTAACAGATAAGGAGTGCAGGGAGGAAAATTTGCAACAAATTCATTTAGAACATCATCAGTTAGAAATGAATCATCCAACAAATTCACTGTTAGCTTCATCTGTTCAAAACATCCAACAATGTAGTGGCTCTGTCTCATTATTCCAGGAGGGTAAAACAACGGAAGTCTTAAGTCCCTCTGGTTATCAGCATCATGAACTAAATTACGATCTGAATGGAGTTGTCGAGGACAGCGAAGAGTGCATGACTGTTAGTAATGGTAGCTTTTCTGATATAGGTATGGGAAGAAGCGGTGAGAAAAGGCGAACCAAGGTGGACAAAACTATCACCTTACAAGTTCTTCGGCAATATTTCGCCGGTAGCTTAAAAGATGCTGCCAAGAGCATTGGAGGTACCATTAGTGCCATAATCTGAAAGTATCTTACTGTTTTTTGGTTAAGTTTTAGTGCAAATAATATGGATTTTCCCCATTCAGACATTTTTCATGGAAATGTCCTTCTGTATATCAGTAACTAAATATCTTATAGCTTGAAATTAGCATTTGGAAGTGGTGGTGTCTATATCTTTCCCTTAATAAGTGTTCAGTCGACTATAAGTATCATAGGCTGCTTTGCATTTTAGTGACAGATAGATGTGAACCAGTTGCATTTTTTCTACCATCAAACTGTTCATCTAACCCATTTTCTTCCTATTTCAGTTTGTCCTACCACATTGAAAAGGATATGTCGACAACATGGGATTAAACGTTGGCCTTCTCGAAAAATAAAAAAGGTCGGTCACTCATTGCAGAAACTGCAACTCGTAATTGACTCCGTGGAAGGCGCATCTGGTGCTTTTCAAATAGGCTCCTTGTATTCTAATTTCCAGGAGTTGGCCTCTCCAAATCTATCAGGTTCGGTTCCACTTTTAAGTGGAAAGAGGGGAGATTGCCTGAAAATATCAAGCAATCAGAATGAAGTTGGGATGAGTAACCTCCAAGGTGCAGCATCAAAATCTCCATCCTCTTCGTGCAGCCAGAGCTCGAGTTCGGGCCAATGCTTTTCTAGTCAGAGCCATCCAAATCTTCCCCATTGGAACGAAACCGGAAGTGAAGATCAAATGGGTGGAGAGAATCCTTGTGATGGAGAGCTAAAGAGGGTCAAAAGTGAAGTAGAGATACATGTATCAGTTTTAGAAGGATCAAACGTCCCTCGACGATCCCAAAGCTGCAAATCTCTCTGCAAACATCCTGCCACTGAATGTCTAATGCACTCAGCAAACGAAAGCGATCGGATAGCTGAACCAATCGAAGTTCAGAGAGTAAAAGTCAGCTACGGGGAGGAGAAAATCCGGTTTCGAATTCATAACTGCTGGAGATACGAAGAGTTACTGAATGAAGTCGCTAGTCGATTTAGTATCAGTGACATAAGTAAATTTGATCTCAAGTATTTAGATGATGAATCTGAATGGGTGTTATTAACATGTGATACAGATCTGCAGGAGTGTTTCCATGTTTACAAATCGTCTCAGGTCCAAACAATAAAACTTTCGCTTCAGGTTTCTCGTCGTCATAGGAGAAACCCTCTTGTCATCAGTGGCTTCTCATGAACTTGCAATGACAACATTGCAAGAAGCTATGAAAGCTCTGCCTTTCTCCCATTGATTCTAAAAGGACTCAAATTTTACAAGAAAGTCCACTCTCATCTCAACTATTGGAGGCATCTTTTTGTGCCTCTGTTTAAGAGGCAACCAAGAAGCCAAGTTTGTGTCCTTTGAGGTTACATGTTGGCAATGGCAACTACTACCTCATATGTAATGTAAAATAGCTCTCTCTTAGCAATTGGAAAATTAGATTTTTTCTTTTGTATTTTTTGACTTTTGGGTTTGTATGTAAATTTGACTTATTGAGGGTGACATAATTGTGGCTGAGCTGGGAAAGACTTTTTTCAAGAAACAAATATTTTATATGCTCTGACGTCAACTTCTTTGTTGGCATTTGGCAATAGATTCATCAATTATTGCTTTATTATTATTATTATTATTATTTTTGCTATTTAAAAATTCAATGGAAATCCTTCATTTGAAGATGGGATTCGGATGGAATCAATCCAAGTTGATATGGTGCAATGGGTGGCAGCTAAGCCTGCGATTCTATTCTCTCTCTCAAGAATCTCTCATATCCAATTCACCAGACTGCTACCCTACCAATATTCTCTCTTTTTTATTATTAAAAAAAACGTAATAATTAGCTTCTTAATAAAAAGTACTAATAAAAACTTTTGGAAGTGATTTTCCATAAAACACTTTAAGAATTTTATATTTTTCCATATATACTTTTATGTTGCTTTTAAGTTTTAAATAGGATGAGTTTGAAGGAGGAGCCTTATTTTGTTGAGTTATTGGAATCTTTTGTAAGGAAATTTTAATTGCTCCATTAATGTTTGTATCTGATTCTAATCACCAATATGTTATACAAAAAATATATTTTCTGTAGAAGGAATCAAATGGAAAGCAAATAAAATAATTGATTACATCCACGGCGTGTGTTGCGGCTATTTATTTTTATAAGGAATATTTATTCTAGTCCGATCAAATAAATTTATCTTATTTTGCCTGCAATTTTTCAACAACTATAGATAATCATTTAATGATGCGAATAGATCAAACACGAATTTTGAATATTATGAAACTGACGCAAGCAAAAATGGTCTATTCAATGTAGAAAACATGTTTGTTTTTTATTCATTGGGTTCCATTGATAATAATTATATCTCATTATGATTATAATTAAAGTAACAAAATTGCCTTACTTTGTTAAAAATAATAATAAACTTTGCATATTGGACCAAATCATCAGAGAGAAAAAACATTTGTAATTTCCTTTACTTTGAGGTTATACTATGCATATTAAAATCATTACTTCTTAATCCATAAGAAAAAAAAAAAAAAAGTAACTTCAGATTATAGCTCAACAATTAAAGTACATTTGAAAAAAAATAAATATTAAAGAGGGAGGGGGGGAAAAAAATCAATTTTAAATAAAGGTATATATATCATCACAGTTATACAAACTATTTTTCACTAAAATTTTATGCTAAATAACGGAAAACTGGTTTCAAGATAGTTTATCAAAGACCCTTTTCACCTCCCTTCAAAAAAAAAAAAAAAAAAACCCTTTTCACCTCCTAAAATGCATTATCATTGCAAATTCATGATCTTCAGAAGGTGAAATTCTACTTGGGAGAACTTTCCAACCTCTGCAGCCATGGATCAATGAACATCTCATCACAAAAAAAAAATAATCTCCAATTCTAAAGACAATCCTGCACAACTGCTTCGGATTTGCAACATTATCAACAATTATGAAGTGAAGGATCGAACCATACCATAGACATCGACCTTTGTGAGTTACGACTTTAGATTTGCAACAATTACAACAATAACAATATTCATTAACTTGATTGATAATCAACGATATCAGAGTTGTCTGAAACCGTCAACTTAAATGTCGATTTCTGAACACAAGGAAGCAACACCTTATACAAAATACAAATTACAACGAAAATAACTAACACTACCTGGTAATGGCAATTTTACTTTACAAGTTAGAAGCTACTATATATTTCCTCTTCCCTTTTATTGGCGGTTAAGCATGCATGCCAATGAATGTGCCAAACCTTCAAAAGCCTACCGAACCCTGTTCATCTGGAGCAGCAAATTAAATTAAAACTCTCACGACTGTGACGAAGTAGAGGGCCGATTGTCTTGTTGCTCGATGAACACACATCTTGAAGGAGGACCGACCATGCTCAATACTACCTGCAATCCATGATCATTTCACAAATTCATGTCATATTCGATTGGATGATTACGCTATGGAGGGTACTGTGAATTTGGTATTATTACCCATGATATAGTTGAACCATGGTACAATGAGGCAAAAATATCAGAGATCAAAGAGAAAAAGAATCCAAAATGGTGTAAGAATTTAGTTACTAAAACTATTTTTCATGGGAAAAAGTGGTCGTATGAGAGAAAAAATGTCGAAAACCATCGGTACAATAACAAGACTACAAGTATATAGAGCGGTGTGCTATGGACTGCATAAGAACATCTGCCCTTTTTAATGAGTATGCTCGATTATGAAAAGGATAAACTCGCACCTAATAACCTCTTGTACAGAAAAAGCATGTCTATACTTGCTTACCGGCAAGAATACGAGGCCATGCAAAAATCCAAGAAGTACTAATGCCAAGTACATTTTGAAATAATAAACCTGCAGAATATAAGAGTGAAGATATTAATAGACCTGCCGTATGGATTACTTAAAATTGAAGTTTAGGGGCGTGAAATGAATACCACAAAAACTTCAGATCTAGAGAAGCAAAGTACAAGGACCCCGACTAGCTTTGTTAGTGTGATTCCACTGCAAACACCGGTATAAACGTAAATAAAATAATTGAAAATTGGAAAATAAATTTGATACAGAAGGAAAGTAACTACGCGAGGTTAATTTTCCAAGATTTCAGATCTAAGCTCAGCACCACTATAAGATATGGAAAATGGTACCTAAGAACAGATGCTCCCATTGTACTGAGAGCCTCCTTCATGCGTTGGTCTCTATCTCCACTGCTTACCTATGAAAAGAAACCACACATATGACTGTGGCGATAGTAGTGCAGAACCAATTACAACAGGAAGTTTGTGGCAATGGTATGATAATTATGGGTCTAGTCACTATTTTCGGTTTCGTTTAGCCAATGGTTTTAAGCGTTGATACGTAGTCTAGTAATTAGAACGTTAATTATGATTGATCATGCAAGCATATAATCCGACTAGTTGGGGCTCATTTGTATGACACTTATCGCTGAGTTATGGATTTTATTACACAGAAAAATTCCTATGAAAATATTATAACTATGGCTGATTTTAGGTAGAGTACATTAATGAAAAAAGAAATCATGTATCAAAGAACGATACTGACCGAGAATGCATGTGTCAAATGAACACAAAATTCAACAGCAATTCCCACAGACATGATAAGATTGACAACAGAGATTGCGTTCAATTGGATATTCAAAATTGCCATCACGCCCTGCAAAGTATTATATTCTTGTTAGCAGGGGGTAAGATTTGTTAAAAGAATTAAATTAACTCCACTATCATATTATCGTAAGCGTTCCAGAGATAATTAGGAATAAAGGAAATACCATGAGATCCACAACAATCATTGCTAACACCAACAAAATGATAGCCGAAGTCCAGAAGCTAAACAAAAAAAATTAAGCACGAGGAAACCTAGTTAGCACATTTGAAGAAGAGAAGAATGTCTACTTCAATAACAGAAACACCATCACTAACCTGCATGTGATGATCAGACACACAATAAACACCGCACCTGAAAAACAGTAAAAGAATATAAAATCAATGCTTTTCAGAACCACCAAGACACCTTTCATACCTTTATTTATTGGGGATGAGAACTGCCCTTAAAAAGGTCTTTCAAATGAAAATAAGAGCCAAAAATAAAATTTAATGAGGATCTCTGGATAGCGAAAGCACACCACAAGAATGGAAGACATATCCTCTCTCTCTCTCTCTCTCTCTCTCTCTATATATATATATATTAGGACACGATCTCTTCTAATCTTCTTTATCATTAAAAAATGCAGAAGCACAAAGCATTTGCTAGAATCATCATGGTAGACAAACTTGTATTACATGAAATGCTTCATGTATGGTAGCCTTCTACACTGTGTATTAAACAATAAGGGTTGGTCTAGTGGTCATGAAGGGTCTTGGGACTATTAAAAAGTCCTACTAGAGGGAATAAGTTCAATCTTTGATGGCCACCTACCTAGGAATTAATTTCCTAGGAATTAATTTCCTACGAGTTTCCTTGACACCCAAATGTTGTAGGGTCAGGCGGTTGTCCCGTGAGATTAGTCGAGGTGCACGTAAGCAAGTCCGGACACTCACGGATATTAAAAAAAAAAAACTATATATTAAACAATGCACGTGCAAATGTCCTTAATTACTGACCCATAGCGATGGCAAGGTTGATCAATGCTGTTCTCCATATATTGAGGTATTGCTCAAAAAACATGTAAAATATAGAGTACGGAAAGACCTCAATCTGCAAATGACAAAAAGGGTCAGTTCAAAGATCAAGCTGATACAACAGAAGCAAATAGTTTGAAGAAAGAATTAAGGGGGAAAAAGTGTTCAAAAGCAGTTCGCCACTCTCCTATTCAACCAAATAGTGAAACCAAGATGCAGGTACGATCATTATTGGTTTAAAATAACATAATAAGAAAGATAATCAAGCAAAAATTACAGTTGAAAATTTTACCTTCAAAGAATCAGAAATCCTTGAACTCAATTCTTGAGCAGCCCTCATCGAATTAATATAGTCAGCCTGATAATTTTAGTCATTTACAAAAATAAAAAACGATTCTTTTTATTATATTCTTTAAATACAACTATCTAAATTCCATATATTAACTAGCCACACCACACCTGCTTATTCAGGGGAGTATGATATGTTCTGAAAGAAGATGCTTGAATAACACCATTTTCATAGCCTGATGAACAAAACAAGTAAATAGAAGTGATACTTAATTTAAGGTTGCAAGAAATCTTCCACTCTGATTTAAACATATTATTATCAAATAATGCAACAAAAGATATTCAATCCTGCAAACCTTTCAGTTCAACACTACTAGTGTATGCCCCATGACCTCCTTTAGCACAATCAGCAGAAGGTAGAGCACTGAGGAACCATGGCAATTTCTCCTTAAATTGTGCAGTAGATGGCCTACCACCATGCAGATCCGAGTGAAGAAAGCACTGCATAACTCCTAAGCGTTAGTGTTTGCAAATTCTAAGATGAAAATTAGGACCCATGACTCAACACTGACTCATAATTTAGCAAAATACTGAAAATCAACCAGGCAGCAGTTTTATTTGTTATCTGCCATCCAATTTAAAGGGAATTGTTACCGTCGTACAATCTTTGCATACTCCATTCAGGCCACAAGAACCATCATTTGAAGCACAGCAAGGAGGCTGAAAAAGACTAAATTCAGTAAGTTATACAGGGCATAGAATATATAACAATTCTCAAATATTTATAAAAATAACGGACCAAGTGTTGTTACTGATATCTTAAAATTGGTAAAACATAAAACAACATAGTTACAGGTAAAATGAACTGAAATCAAGTAAGTCGTTGCATTAGAAGGAAGAGAAATGAAATCAAATATAGAAAATCAATCTAACTGTGGAAAGAACAATAGTCTGTCTATGATATTGGTATTACAGGTATGATGTTATTTCACAAGAAAAAATCCAAAGGAACCACATGACCTGATCATCAGGGGGGCAATAGCTCTCATTTCTGAACTTCCGACAGCATCCAAATGCTTCTGGAGATATCCACACAAGATAATCATCAAGCCACGAAGCAGCTGGTTTAGCAATGTAACTTGACTCTGGTATTAGTGAAGCTTTTGCAAGCTACAGGAAAGGAAAAAAGAAAAACTCAAATATCGTTGGTTGTTTGAAATGAAAAAATAACGTGAAATAAAGCCAAGCTAAAGCAGCAAGAATGTTATTCTCCTACACATGTTGGGAAAGACTTGGAGCGCATCAAGAATATTGGAAAAGACGTACATTTTCCTGTGAAAAGAAAGTGGAAGATATACATACCTCATTTAAAAGAGAGTCTGAGTCACATTGGCTGATGGAGCATAATTGGTTCGTCTGTCTTGATTCTGAGCTGAGCATAGTAACAGGATGGTAAAAAAAAAAGTGATGCAAATGGAAAAGACTAAAGATGTCTATGATTTAAGAGCCAGCAACTCATTTTCTCCACAAACGGAAATATATATATATATGAAAACAATCCATCTTCGATAGTCCCACTTCCGTATCACAGAGGTTTGTAATAATTTATATGCTAGTTACCACGGTGTAATTTGTACAGAATTCATATAGAATATATATTATGGTAGTATCAAAATAGGTTGGCACAGTATTTATTAAAAATTAAAACCATAATTCTCGGACATTTAGTGAAAGCATACCTTCAATAACTGATAAATTATAAAATAATTCATCTAACGTTAAGTTGCCTTTGCATATAACAAAATAACATGAATAAACTTTACTAAAATTCACTTGAGGATATAATTTTAAATTCTTCGGGCAAAATATAATTTGAAAGCCAAGGATCGCAAATAAGGGAAGAGGTAGGAATAATATGCCTACAGCCTACTAAAAGGCCCATGGTAAAAGGCCCCATATTCTTTCAGCACTTCAACTACTAAATACTCAAAATTGCGGAACCCACTATAAAACATAGAGTCGAGAATAATACTTGGTCCCAACCAACTCTAAATGTTATAAACTAACCACAAGATAGAGTGATTCTTGTACAGTTTTACCTGTAATTGTAGTTCTTTACAACGAAATATACTGGTGCACCTATTCTGAGATGTTCTGAAATGTTATTGAAGTACCCCTGCAGAAGTAGAAAGCAGCTTTAACATGCCAGGCAAAAAATCATGAAATAAGTGGTTTGGGGGTGTAACTTTAAGACTGAAAGAAATCCCTTGAAAATATGTAATGAAACGAATAAAAATAAAAACCTGAAGATAAGAATCTTTGGGGAGGACAATCTTTTGTTCCAAACCAGGTTCAATTCTGGTGCATAGTGCCTGTCAAGTTTAAAATGATGGAAAATTAACTTCACATATAACAAGCATGGTTAAGAAAACTGATAACCTGACAAGAGATGGAGAACTCACAATGCTTGCCAATGTGAACCCAATAAAGATGGATATGACAACTATTTTGACTCCCCAGATGCTAAGTGCTGGTGCATGGATCTCCTGGATAGACAAAACATGGGGCGTGAAATAGAAAACAGCCAGACAATGAGATGACAAATATTACGCAGACATTGTCATTAGAAAAGGATAAATGCTTCAAATAAACTGACAGTGTAAGAGGAAGACACCAATGTGAAGCTTGGACATTTACATCAACTCTAGTGAATTATAACAGAACTAATGAAACATACAGCCATCTATAGTAGGTTTGGAGTATGATTGGAACAAATGAAAGTGAATACAGATGACAGTATGACACCTAATATTTTGTTTGCCTTAGATTCAAAGCAGTAATCAAGTTCAAGGAAAGAGAGGAAAGGAATGGTAAAAAGACAATGGAACCCACATAAAATTGAAAATAAGATGGACTTATCATTCATTCCAAAATTAGTAATGTTTTTAGTTTGAGTGTGGACCACAGGAGTCGGAAATAATAGCTAGATGCCTAATTTAATTGAGTTTGGACTACAAATATATGCTTGTTGAATTATTATATGCTTTCTGAATTATTACAAACCAATTAGTCAGATTCATATTTTATCCAATCTTCCGTTTCAGAGCCCAATGCCATTAATAAAGAAACCCAGTAAACAACACCATGAGGATGACAAGAAAGGCTCAGATGTTACACACCCATAAAAAAATACCTATCTAAATGATATAATCCCAATTTTATTTTTTCTTCTAAATATCATACAGTTCTCTTAGACACAAGTGAAATTCCCCCGATCATAAGTTTAACTGGTGGAAGAGAAAAAATGTAGCATATTTGTCAAGGGTACAAATTTACATGGTGTTACAGTATATAACATCCAAGTTAATGTACTATAGCGGTGGATTGAGCTCTTTTTTTCCCAAGGAACAAAGAAAAGTTATATGTTTAGAAAGTTACCTTCATGTATCGGGATAACAAGCCAGGATTCCTTTGAGTGATGCCTAAACAATATTCATCAAGAAAATGCATCACCGCAATAAAGTGCAATAAATTTGAACAAAGATATTAAAAAAAAAAAGGAATAAGAAGAGGAAGATATAAAAAGTATGTAAGATACTACCTTTATCACTGCCAGCATATCCTGAGCTCTTAATACATGGAAAACAGTCAACTCTCTTATCCTCAGTCCTTAAAAAATCAAATACTATGAGAGCAACAAAAGCTGTAACTTGCAGCAGGAAGTCCAGAAGAACAGCCAATGCTGTATAAGAAAGTGAAAATGGTGATTGGAAAACTATGCCTCTCTCAATTAAAATATATAGCCCAAGCATCGTTGAGAGCTTTGCAAGGGACAAAGACTCAAACCTGCAAACATGGAAAAGACACGGCATGCTGGCATAGGAATGAAACTTCCAACTGCAAATGCAAGAACCTCAGATAAACTTGCTAGTGTTATGGATGGTCCAACTTCTACAAGTGCATTGCTAATTCGTCCTTCTAAAGGCAATTCTACTGACTGCCGTTTAACAGCATGTACCAATATACACATATTATCCACCCCAACCTGATATTTGGATGATAAAATTTATTAGAAATGAAACGTAAAAAGGACTTCAAAAAAGAGTGCATCAATAGTTACAGTTTTGACAACATATCCAAGAAGAATGCTAACCATCAAGATTTTAAAAATACGTTAGCCTACAGTGGATATACTTTTCAAGAAAGATATAGATCTTATATAAGCTACTAATAGTCTATCATGTTTAACAAGACATTGATCCAACTTGTTCATTTATAAATAAAATTGTGATAAAATGAATACAAATTTGGATAAATAGAGCTGTCAATGTAAGACATTTTCTGTTCCCAAAATTTTAAATTCTGAAATACTTGCCAATAGCATGTGAATGAGTTGACAAGTAATGTGAAAATCTCCTTTTTTTTTAGCTGAACCAACATCTTCTAAGGTTCAAAGTTTGAACAAAGTTTTTAGGTTATACAAATAACAACCCACTCCCTTTATCAGTCTTCAAAAAACAGAAGAACAATTATGAAGCAACGAAAGTATAATCCTAGGAAAAATTGTAGATAGTATTGACCAGATTGTCCATTGAGCATATAAAAAGGCACACAAAAGTTAATTAGAGTTTGAACAGGATGTTGAAAGTTAGAAGTTAACAAAGCAAGATTGAACTGATATGATCTTCCGTGCATGGAGTCCAAAACTATAGCAAGTAAACCATCCAGAATAAGAATATCAATACTAAATCATAATCAGGAGTGCAGTGCAACGTGGAAAAAGGCAGATGAAGATAGAACTTACTGCCAGAACAAGGAAAGGAATAACTTCCATAATGATCAGTGTAGATTTAACTCCAATTGCACTGAATAAACCTACTGATCCAAGAACAGACAACATGACAAGTAGAACTCCGGAGAGACCAAGTAATACCTGTTCATAGAAGATAATCACAAGCTATTAATGCAGAAGCTCCAATGGTTGGGAAGAAACATCAGTAAATTAGAGAATAATCTAACTAATGAGAAAAATGAAATTAAAGATGAACGGCCAAAGTGGAATTAAATAATTAAATAATATAAAAGTGTCCATTAATTACCTTTGATGAAACATAAAAAGTAGATAAATGTGGTCTATCTCCCAAAGTAAGAGATATGTAAGCAAACATCACAAGATAGCTGATCTGCAGTTTAATTAGGTAAACAGAGTGAATTGGCAATTAGGAAGAAAAATGGGACGATGTGAAGCCACTCTCACACTATCAAAACTATCAAAAATACAAAAATACAAAAATGCAAATATCAGGAGAAAAACTAAAATAAATCATAAGTAAGGACAAAAAATGATAACTCAACTGTATGACATATCACATAACACAAAAGATTATCTCTAAAAAAGAACTAACCAAGATTGTGATGACATCTGCAGTACTCTCTCTTTTTAATTCTTCTTCAATGGAGCTTTCCGAAGAAAAAGAGACCGTCAAATTTTGAGATTGCACCATTGTCAATAACTCATCCTATCACAAAAGTAGATTAATATCGAGAAACTCCATTCACTCCTAGATGAAGGACAGGCACCATAGCAATAAAATCAAATTATAAACAAATGAAGGAAGAAACTAATATATAATCCAAATAACTAGAGCCCGGGAGTTATAAAGCCCAGGATTAAGAAGAATGAGATTAGTAAGAAAAGCATGAGTTGAAAGCGTATGTATTGATATGATTAAATTTACCGTAACCCATTAGTTTAAGTTTTTGGGTTGATTGGTGATTTAACAAGGTATCAGAGCAGGAGGTCATGTGTTCAAAACCCCTGTAATGTCATTTCCTCTCCAATTAATATTGATGTCCACTTGTTGGGCCTTCTACAAATTTATAAGCCCACAAGTGAGGAGAGTGTTAAAGTTTTGATATAATTAAATTTACTTTAACTTAAGTTTGGGTTGATTGGTGGTTTAACATATATAACGACACATTTTCACATGTTTCACAGTGAAGGTAAAGTATAATAAGAAAACGCAATTTAAAGAAAGGAAAAGTCACTGTACAGAAATAAAATAAGAGAGAAACCTTAGCCAACTGAATGAAGGCTTTCTCCCAAGCCACAGCTCGACCAGATTCATTCCCTTCTTTATTAATAGCATTGTTCACTGGATATGTTATTAAGAACGCAGAAGCCTGTCTTGAAAAAGTAATGGTAAGATAACTATGGAGATTAATTTGTTCAAATTCAATTACCAACTAACGAGCAGTCAAGTATGACAAATTACTTCTGAATAATTGTTCCCAGAGTATCCCCCTAATGCGGTGCTTGGATCAAGAGGAGCTTTAAATGCACTCCTGCAGCTGTCTGCAGAGGAGTAATGCTGAAATAATAAGACATACAAGAAAATGAAAGATTGTCAAATGAGCCGACAGGAGAAGACAATACAAAGGATTTCTCTAATCGTTCTAGTTTAATAAGTCACAAGAACTCTAATATGGCTCATGGATTTAAATTCTCTACCTTCTAACAATAAAACCGGATCAGAAAATGGAACACATATATATAATACCTCAAAACAATATTCAAGATGTTGGACTCCTCCATAGTTATCAAAATTTTCTGGATTCATCTGGAAATACTGTCAAATAGAGTGGATATTTCAGTATTAAATATTAAAATTATGCTCTATAACCTAAAACCACAAGATTGATGATCAAGTAAAAAAAAATGTTTTTTAAATTGAAATATTTCAGTGGACGTGTATTTATTTTTATAAGATAAGATCAAACTAGCAAACCAGAATCTCCACCTGCAGAACACTCTGAGTGGCACAATCCCGATCCAGTGGCTTCAAGCAAATGTCACTTAGAGATATACTTGAACCAGAATAATTAGCTCGAATACCATCTATCTGTAAAAATTGACACGTGGAGTAGAAATTCTGAGAATGACACCATCATATGTAAATAATACATTTAAACTATGGGAAGTAACATCCCAAGTAATACAGTCTAATCCCATAATATAGAAATCAATCCTGAAGTGTTCTTCTAGCCACAAAAATACCTTCTTTTGTATGTCAAACAGTAACTTAAGATTGTTATCATTCAAAATACTTGGCGGCTTTCCATGCACGGTATCTGGAATTGTGGCTATTATAATCTAGAAAATAAATATGGCATTAGAAGTTGTCTGAAATCAATAGCAAACGGTAATTCCTTCTCCAACACAGCTTCACAATAGGTATGATAATCCAATATAATCTTCGAGAGTAGTAATTGACGCGATTTTAATAGTTTGTCGAATTATTAAACAATAGTCTCTACCTGTTCAATCCTATAAAAAGGGGCTAGATGTGTATCAAAAAATTCTTTCTCTTGGGATGCTTTGCTTCCTGGTCCTACCCATAGCTGAAACAAAATACAGAAACCATCAAAAGGCCAACAACTGACATCTGGCTAGAAGTATAAAATAATTAATAAAAGAAAGGATTTGAGGACGGTTATAATTCAAAAGCTTTCATGAAAACTATTGTAAACAACTTGAAGTCAAACATGATAGCACGTTTTACTATAAAAGGCAACTAAAACTTTCTTCACTGAATTATATAATAAATAATATTGTAAGTTCACTAAATGTTACCCAGACTCTGACTTTAATCAGGACCATTATGAGCGGTTAAGGTAAAAGAGGTACCCGGTAATAGCACTAATCCAAAACAAGGAAGACTAACAGCAATGAAACAAATAGTAGTAAATACGCGAATATATTCTGCCACTAAACTATCTCCATATCACATCACAAGTGACCCTCTGTTGCCCTCATGCAGCTTAGAAACACTGGCCACCTGATTCGTAACATGACTCACTGTTTCACACCGTTTTAATTACAACCAAGTAATTTATTATGGTCCGCATGTTTGCATCTTTCAATGACAAAAATGGTCATATCAGTTCCTTTCCCGTCACATTAACCCATAAATGAATAAATAAAGATATATTAATATTGCCTGGGGCACATTTGTATGTATGCAAAAGAAAAGCAACAAATGGATGGCCTTAGAAGGAAAGAGGAGTTATGAAAACGTAGTACTTCAACTGAATACACACACATATATGAATGCGTGCATGCACAGGAAAAGAAAAGAAAATAATAAAAATAAATAATAAATAAATAAATAACATATGAGCAGCCTTAAAAGGAAAAAAATGGATTATAGAAAATAAAAGGTAGCACTTCAACTGATTGAAACATGACTTTTCCTCGTCATTCATATGAAGCTGGTATCCACCATATTATACCTTCTCAGGCCTTGTCTCCACCTTGAAGCGAATAAGACCTAAACACAGAAGTAGAACAATGGTGACTGATGAAATCAACACCAATGTTGGATTTCTAGCCACCCATGCCCCATATTTCCTGAGAAGTCACATGAACAAAAATAATCATAATGTTTTCTACAGATGAACTAGTAAAGCAGCATTGACATTTAGGGTTACCTGTAAAAATTGGACATGTATCCCTGGACAACTGAAAGCTGAATCCTACTTTTGATTTGAGGAGCATCTTCAAGCATCTGAAGTATATGAACAATGGGCAGAAAAACATACAAGAAAAACTTCAGTCAACTAAATTGCAAAATTAATGTTAATTTATAATTGAAAGAGCTGGTTGAAATCAAAGGCGAAGAATGACTGGCAGCAGCTAGGAGCTTGCATGATCTATGGTTAGCATAAAAGATGGAGTATAGTTCAGTAACTATAAAATATTAGCAAAGAAAATGCTTATAGTTAGCCAATGAATCAGTATAACTCCGCTACATCAACAATTAATAAGTATTAACTAAATAGCGTATACAGAGTTCTTTGAGAGGAGACTTGCGAAGCATGATAAACATCACCTTATTAACAATATACTACCAACATGAAGAGCAGGAGGGTTAATGGCAAATTAATCTAAGATGGTTTATTAAGTTAACCGAAGATGTCATTACAAAAATATCTAATTTTTTTTTTTTTTTTATATCCGTGAGTGTCTGGGCCAGCTTACGCGCACCTCGACTAATCTCACGGGACAGACCGCCTGACCCTACAACATTTGACTGCCAAGGAAACCCGTAGGAAATTAATTCCTAGGTAGGTGGCCACCAAGGATTGAACCCATTCCCTCTATGAGGGCATTGAATTTGAACAAATACAAACCTGCATCGGCAAACTTTCATCCTTTTGCCTAGTAGAAGAATGGAGACTACTCCCATCCATGATATTTGGCATTGTTTTTGTTCCAGGACTTCTTTGAGATTTGCGATAAAACAAACTCCATCCAAGAAAAGCAGAGGCAATTATAATGTACAGGATACACAGAGTGAAGTCAACACATTTCACCTATAGTAGTCAGAAAAATAAATCTTTAAATACAAATATGCAAAAATAGCACACAAAAGAACAAGATGGCCAATTGATGAGGTATTTTCTCACCTTAAGAGACCCAATTCTCACTGAACAAGAACTTTTTCTATGGAAATCAGGGGTTGCAGTACTACTGCAGACTGGTGCTGAAGGGCAATCACCACAAGAACATCCCAGTGAAGTATCTCCACAAGAATAAGCAGATACATTCATATGCTCCATTCCAGATGATACAGCCATGGTAGATGTAAATCCAATGGGATATGGTGAACCAGGCATGCTGGGGCTAGCTCGTTTACCGAGAAAAGCAAACCACTCTGCCCACAGTTATACAAATGTTCAAATTTTAGAAGGAAGAGAGCACACCATAAAACTAGCCTTTATATATCTATAAGAGATGATTCGTTCACAATACAAAAGGTGAAAAGAAAAAAAAAACTAGAGGCCAAGGTAGAGAAAACAACCCCCTCCACAGGAAACTTCATTTTTTTCACACTTGAAATACTCTACTTCTTCTTCCCCTTCAATACTTTTCTTTGATTCCCCCACTGGCCACTCCACATAAAACTATTACGAAATAACTTTCAAATTTGGATATATAAAACATGTAGAGTAATCTCCATAGTATCAGCTTGTCCAGCAACCAAATAAATAGTGTATGAATGTGCACATACATGCATGAGAGAAAGAGAGGGTGTTAACCTTTAAAATTTTGAGCACCAGCACCAATAAATTGCATGGCTCGAGTGTTCATCGTACCAAATTTTACATCTTTGCAGGACTCAAATAGCCCTTCACCAAAAGCATCAGCTATATAATAATCAATGGCATCAACTGTAAAGCTGTTATTAACCTAAAAATAGAGACAAGGCATTAAAATTTAATGTGGTCTTCTAACTGCTCGATACATGCAGAGATCTAACATTCAGCTAAAATAAGGGGAGAAAATCATAAAGCAGTCAGCGTTGGGAAAGAGCATGCAGAGGAAATGCATGGAAATTCTAAGCAAATGCAACAAATATTTGGTAAAGTAAGAGAGAAGAGGAAACCCATTCTATTTCTCTCTCTTCACCAACTTTAAAAATGCCCACTCAATTCTAATTGCCATGAAAAACCCACATGACTTTTCTTATTTAATAACCACTAATTAACTAATGACAAATGAGGGATTAAAAGGGTAACTTAACTAAGATAATAAACGAAGGTTAATTTCTATTAAATTGCTAAACAACTTAAATAAAACTAACAAATATGCATAGTGATTCCAGATAGGTGTTTTTAATTGAGCTGTAATTTGTCTAGTCAAAATTGGAATTTACTTGCATACAAGCTCTAATCTCAAGTAAGAATAATCAGCTTATAATTTATTGACAAGGACTGCTGGGAAGAAAGGGAAGCTCAAATCTCTAGTAAGAAAGATCACCCGAAAATTTGCTGAAAACTAGACTGGAATATTGAATTAACAGTTCTATAATATGAAAAATAAAAAATGTCATTAATCATCGTTTATATTATAAAGTGAACTACATTATAACCTTGCTCTTACATATCCTTATCTTTTCCAAACATCTACGTGCAATTGCTTGGTAAGTGGGTGCTTTTAAGTTTTATGACCTCTTACTAGTCTCACGAATAGAAGAGATAGATTCCATGGGAAGAGCAACTAGTATCTGCCTCTCTAGCAGGTTCATCTTTGCTTAGAAATCATGACAAACAAAGAACACAAATGCATGAATTTCTAAACAAATACGACTTACTAAGCGAATTGCATAACTATGTGTAAGTGTTATAAGAAGAAAGTGTTCTAACCTTTAAAACAGAAGTTACATTGATGAATAAACTCTGATTTGGAGAACAGGTAAGCTCACAGAACAGGTTCAAAAAGTTTCTTAAGCATGCTGGACAACCTACAAGAAATGGAATAGCCTGCATAAAATACAAAGAACATATTATGGGCCAAAAAATAGAAGTAATTCCATCAAAAGATGACACGAGAAATCAGAAACTTTAAAATTCCTTTTACATTTCAAAATGTAACCCATTGCACATAGGTAATAAACAAATAATGGGCACAGTCTCGTACAAAAATCAAAAGTAAGGTTGATTATTGATTCTTCTTTGCAGGAGAATTAAAGTAATACCCAGAAAAGGGCTGTACAGTGTGTATTTGGCATTCAAAAACACAGGAGCATGAATTCTACTACTTTACATGCATTTTTTTTTTAATAAGAAACAATTTCATTAATAAATGAAAAAGAGCTAAAGCTCGGGCACCCAAAGGTGAATTACAATAAGGCTTTCCAAATGCATTTTAATCAAAGAAGAAGCAACATATAGAGTAAAAATGATCATCAAAATTCCCATGATGCATAATCTGACCTGCTATCAGTGTGCAATTAGTAACTCTGAAATTATGAACGGCAGTATAAATAATACGAGCCAATTAGAGATCTTACTTGCATAACTTGTGCTCGTAGGGTGTCAAATTGTTCTTCTGTGCAACAAACATTGCCAGTAATAGTTGGACATAGACTTTGGATCTTTGATGAAAGAATATTATCTGGCTGGGAACACAATAATTTGTGATCATAAAGAAAAACCGAGCGAGCAAAACAAACGTTAAGATTTTGATGGAAACAAAAAGGCAGACCAGCTACTCCTGCATATTTTATTTTAAAACCACCACCATTGCTAAAATTATGGATAGTGCGACAACAGGAAATCAAAAGTGTACCTTCACAGATGGGGTACCAGTAGGACAGTTCAGCACTTTACCATCAGGTCGTTTTCCACAGGTATCATACATTGCACAATATCCTTCAGAATGTTTTTCCCTTTAAAGGAGGAAAAATATAATGTCATATTTAGAATTGTATTGTATACGCCAAAAGAAATAATGCACAAATTCTCTTCAAGAATTATATATATATAATAAATAAAAAATGCACAGATTCAAGCTACCGTATTTGCAGCAATAAGATAGGGAATAAGATATGTGTATGCAAAAAAAAAATAAGTATTATAATCAAACGTAGAATGGTCAATCTAAATGGACTGCATACCCGGATGTGCCATTCGTAGATAAGAGCAACCGTACATTAGACCTCTCTGCATACGCTAGGACAAAATATAGAACCTGCACATATCTCGAGTTTTAGTAAGAAATCAAGGTCAGCGATCGCTTCTATGAATCTCACAATGAATTAGTGAAGTTCTCAAACAAACGGCGAATACCAGAAGAAAAGCTAATTAGTGAAGGGTAGGTAAAACACTAGACAACTTTCACTCCGATTTCATCGGAATCGACACATGATTGCAGGTTGCCGCTATTCACAAAAGTTCATACGGATAAGCGATTTAAGAAGCAAAAACTCCAATTCTGGTCAATAGTCCATAAACCACTCAAGATGCTCACTAAACATTCGTCTAAACATTTTCGGATGCCCCTGTAAAGCAGAGCCGGACAATTTACCCTGTTCACTGAAAGTATTGATTCAGTATAAAATTCATTGCGAAGCTCGTCCAATCTGCTCCATCGTATTCTTTTGCCGAATAAGGGAAGTAAACACAAAACTGAAAAACGGAGAGAGAAACAGTACTAGACAACACACTTTTTGACGATTCATAATTTCCATTTCGCAACATTTCTTCAGCAACCAATCACAGAAACAGAGCATGATGGAGACAGAAGTACAGAGAAGAATTCACCAAATCCTAGACGAAAGCAAGTAGCAGAGAACATAGAAAAACGGAAGAAGAAGAAGAAGACAGAAGCGATTGAATAACCAAGACGTTACAGCTAGAGAGTTCTTGCCTGGAGGAGATAAATTGAGGCGATAAACCCTAGATGAAGCTTCATTGTGGTGAAGATTGAAGATGATGAGTAGAAGATGAGTTCAGTGCGAAGAAGATGGAAACCGCAGGGAAAGGAAAGCGGAGCCACAGAAGTTAAGTGAGAGTCAAAGCAGGCGTATTTATAGTTACTGAGAAATGAAAAGGAAAAACTCTAATTGTTGGCGCTGGCAGCAGCTTTTTTGCGGTTTACGAGACAGGTGCAAATAAAATCGGGATGTGGTTATTTACGTGAATGCCACTGCTTTCGGTTTGATTGTCAAGCGGGACCGAATGACAATGATTTTTGTGTTCCTTATATAATTCGGAGCCAGCCAGAGGGTGTTTCAGTAAATGTGATTTATATATTAAACGGCCACCTTTACTCACAAAACGACAGAACCCCAAGCCTGCCAGGGTGGCTTTTTTTTACCGTAGGTAAATTATTTTAATTCAAATGAGTACCTACTAAAACAATAGTACTTACACCTATTCAGGTAACATTATTAATATTTTCTCACCTTAAATGTATATGAGTTGAGTGATAATTGACTTTTTAACTCTCCTTTTCTATTTCAACTCATTTAAATATGTATAAAAAAAAATGCAAGTTTAAATATTAAAATATGATTTTAGAGTGCAAACCAAACCTTTTTTTTCTTTTCTTGGAGTACTCAAACGTAACCATTTCCTATAATGTAATAAAGACACAAATAATCTGTATATGGTAAAAATCTATTGTCACAGAGTAAAGTAGTGATCAAGTTGAGGATTTAGTCAAACAAAAAAAAAAGTTTTGAGGATCAAATTAGCGATGAAATGGCAATTTGATAAACATAATAAATAAATGTGTTTGGGTTTGAATTAAAAAAAATTGTGCTTTTAATCAATAGTAAAGATTATAGCAGTTGGTTGTGTTGATGTAAATAACCACATTTGAAAAGGCATTTTCCTAAATTAGGTGAAAGGCGTCGGTAAAGTTATAATAAATTGGGCTGGTGTATTGCAAGTTTACAACAACTGAATTAATTTGTATATTTATGGTGTTTACTTTTCTTTTCTATTATTCTACTTTTTCTTTCATCTATTTTAATAAATGGTAAATGTTAGTTTACTTCTTTACAAGCACGGAATTGCAAAAATATAGCATAATATATTGTTTTTTTACAGTGGTATTCTCGTTTGCCATACATACAGGTGGTCCTAGGTTCAAGTTACATTCAACACGCCAAACTGAGCATAGCTCAATTGGCATAGGGTTGAGCTGGTGACCAAAAAGTCATGGGTTCAATTCCCCGTTGCAAAAAAAAAAAAAAGTTACATTCAACACATAACAATTATTTTTTCCTTTATTCTAATTTTTTTTTTTTTTGAAAAGAAAAAAAAACCCTAAACTCTTTATTCTAATTATTTGAGTTTATTCTAATTATTTTTGACTTTTTTTAATATTTCTTTATATATAATTAAAAAAGGAAATTGTAACCGATGTCAATTTAGAATAAGATAATTAAAAATATAGCATATTTTTAAAAAATTTGCGGATATGGCAATTTCTATGATAGAAGTCTATATCACCTAAATTTTTTATAGATTTTTGGCAGCGATAATAGTCCATCAAATAGAAACGGATTTTTTTTTGTCATATTTGCAAAACATTTTAAAGTTTGCTAAATTTGCAATTAGTTTGGGTTTGATTGCTATTTGTGCAACCAACCATTTAGAAAATGTAACTATTTTTATTATTTTAATTAATTTAAAAATATAATTAAAAAAATAATTTAGACCTGTATTTTTTTATAAATATAAATAATAAACAATATTTCTATTTTTTATTTTTCATATTTAATATTTAATATTTAATTTTAAAAGAAACTATACTTATTCCAAAACGAAAAAATATATATATATATATATATATATATATTTTTTTAATTTTAATTTTTATATATTTATATATTTATATTAAAAAATATTAAAATGTTATTTTAGTCTATTTAATTCAAAAATTGTTTTATTTTAATCATTGTAATTTTAAATGTCCGAATTTAGTTATTATATTTTCAACAAATCTTAAAATTAATCTCTACAATTAGTTTATTTGTTAACATTTTTTTTAAGAAAAAATAGTCTATATTAACATCTCTTCTATAAACTTTGGAATTGTATTCATTATATTATGTTTTTTCTTGAATATATTTTTTTTCAAAGTGCCTATAAATCTTTGAATTTTAAATGATGTATCTAGTAGATCCACGAACTTTAAAATTTGTTTAATATATTTTCCAACTTTCAGTTTTGTATCGAATAGGTAATCGAATTTTCAATTTTAAGTTTAATAGATCATTGTCCTATTCAACATTTTTTTAAATTAATAGTTTCATTATAAACAAAATTGAATGTTTGGGGGCTTATTAAACACGTTTAAAGTTTAGAAATTTATAAGATAGTAGATGGAAAGTTTAGGGACTCATTAGACATTTTTTTAAGTTTAGTGATCTAATAGACTCGAGCTTTAAAGTTCATGACTAAACTCGTAATTTAACATTTTTTTTTTCTATTTGATAAGACATCAAAATGAGCTAAATTAATATGATGATATTAAATTTATTATCAGGAAACATTTGATACACTTACCAATTTTTATCACCAAAAAAATTATTTAAGGTTAACATAATGTGGGGTGTGGATTCAAACTTTTAATATTTTTGTGTAATTAATTTTTAATTTTTATTTATATAACATAATTATTTAGCCTCCAAACATCAACATCTAAATCCGTCTTTGGGTGGGTTGTTTTTTAATATAATCTTACACAAATATAGAAGTGATAATTTATTTAATGACGGTACATGTTTTATATGGAGTGGAGAATTCTAACCTCTAACCTTTTAGTCTAAGATACATGTTTTTATGTCGGTTGATTTTTGTCTATTTTAACTTAAAACTTTTAATTTATTGTACAAGTGATCCTACTTATTTAATTATCCTAATTGAATATTTATGGGTTAAAGAAAAGAGAATTAAATAAGGTAGTTTAGAAAATGATATGAATAGTTTGATTTGGAGTTGTAAGTTGGAAGAGAATAATGGTGATCGGGTTTAGTGAGAAAATAGGAAAAGTGTGGGAATGTAAATTCCAAAACCCCAACCACCGCACTTTCAAAAGCCAAGCCAACACGCAACAAAATTCTCAATTTCTCCTTCGCACTTCGCATTACAAAACTGGATTGTGGATTAACCCACCAGATAAAATCCACTCACCCCGGAATCAATTTTTTCTTTTACCCCTTTTTTATTGTCTTTCTGAAAACACTTTCAAATGATGCTCAACTAATTTTGATAACCATTTCATTTTTAATTTTCGATTTTTAAAATTTATATTTATTTTCTCATAATTTCTCTACTTTGATTCCTCTTAAATATTTGGATTCTTAATCAAATTCTAAAAATTAAAAGTTAACAAAAAAAAAAAAAAAAAAAACTAATTAATGAAAATAATATTTATAGAATTAATTTAAAAAAAAATAAAAAATCAAATTGTTATGAAGCTTATTCTTTAATTTTCAGAACTTTAGCTTGAATTTTGAAAGCAATGTTAGAAAATAGATAACAAAACAAAGAAAGTTGGAATGGTTATGGAACCTGACTTGATTTTAAAAAATTCAAAACACTACTTTAATTTTTAAGATTTTAAAAAAAAAAAATTAAGCTTATAAATACTACTTTCTCCGTGATTTTTTTTTGTTTTGTTATCTATTTTTTATAAATATTTTCATAAACTAAGTTAAGTTTTGAAAATAAAAAATAAAAAATAAAAAAATGGTTAGGTTTGATAACCATTTGATATTTTGTTTTATGTTTTTAAGAGTTGTGGTTTTTTTTTCACAATTTATATATCACATTTGAATTTTCAGATAAATTCTAAAAACAAAACAAATTTTTAAGATTTTGTTTTTTTAGTTTCTAAAATTTAAATTTAATTTTGAAAATATTTGTACATGAATAATAATATTTATAAAAATAATTTGAGTAGATTAAATAGTCATCCAACAAGAGGGAGGTCTACTCCGAATCACAGGAGGATTGTGAAGTGGAAGTAAGAAATAGAAGGAAAAGAGAATTGTGAATTGTGGATTGTGGATGGGAGAATTTCTAGTACATCGGTGGTATGGAAAAATTCAATACCGCTGCCTTTAAATGAATGACACGTGCCGAATTAGTTGTTTGACTGGACCCACTCTATTAAATATATTATTTTTTTAAATTAATTCCCCACGTGTCATTCATTTAAAGGCAGTGGTATGAAGTTTTTCCATACCATCGATGTACTAGAAATTCTCCTATTTTGGATTGTGGGTAGGACTTAGGAGAGGAATTGGAGTGATTAATTGAGAGGTTGGGAAGATGCAAGGGAGTGGGAGTAATGATGACAGTGAGGAAATAAAGTGGGTCCAAATCCGAACAAATACAACCAATTTAGAATTTACTACACACGACACGCACCATTTGGCTGATGGCATCAAACAACCTGTTTGGGGACTTTTCTCAAACAGCTGGTGACCCCATTTAACCTCATCATTGCCACTCATTTGACGCCATCATTCTCATCGGCGCCACGCCGAGATCATGCAAAAATTCCTCTTCCCCCTTCCTACTTTATGATAACTCCTATTAATACCATTCCAAATTTGCATACCATCCTCCCTTAGTCACTCACTACAATTATTTTTTTAACAAACAAGAGTCATAATAAACAAATAATTCTAATATTCAATTCACATAAGGTACGAATTAAAGACTAAAAGATCGCACGATCCAATACTTCACTTCACATGGTATCAAAATAAAAATATATATATTAGGAATGATTTGAACATAATTTAATAGATAAGACATCAATTATCATCTTGTTCATCGATCAATCTACTATGCAATTATTGAAGTAAAAGAAATGGTGTTACATAAATATAATTAACAAAGAGAATAGTGAATCCATGGTCACACACTCACACCATTGGCCGTCGGAATTATGTAGGACCATTTTAAGTTTATTCTCTCTAATGGTGGGGCTCCGATCTGAGATTATTAGCCATTTAAGAATTGGATTAGGGCACTTTATCAAAAGAAGAAGAAAAAAACTGAGTATTTAAGAAATAGAATAAAGTGGCCTAGTAACCTAGTAGAATTTTTGTAATGCAATCATTCTTTTTTCAACTTCAATTGTGGCTTGATAATTTGGGTCATATTAACTTAGGTATAATGAGACTAAAATTTTAATTTCATGTTGAGTAGATCTGTGAATTTAAAAAACGTTGAATAAGTCATGTGGTCTATTAGACACAAAATTAGAAATTTTATGGATTTATTGTATACAAAGTTAAAATTATAAGCATATATTATATACTTTTTAAACGTAATTTTAAAAGTTTAAAAATCTATTAGACACTTTTTAGAGTTTAGAGACTTATTATAACAAAAAAAAAAATAAAAAAAAATTGAAAGTTCAACACATATTAAACACTTTTAAGAGTCGTTTGTTTCGTGGTAATTCGAGATTCTCATGCGATGAATATCTAAATTACCCCGTTTGTTTTGCGATAATGTGAGATGTCCATACGGAAGACATTTATCTCATTTTGGATGTCTTCTTGCAACATGAATTTTTAAGATGCCTATACAGGGGAATGACACTTTTGTCTTTTAACTTTCTAAGACTTAGTTAAAACACAATCTTATGTCAATTGAGTTATGCTCCGTTAACTCAATTGGTAATGTAATCATTTTTTTAGTATAATAAATTAATGCTTTCATGCACTAATAAATAATAATATACAATTAACTATATTTATATTTTACATTCATATATAAAAAAACAAAAATAAAAATTTTAGTTAAATTGAATGATATCTCAATTTATTTTGAATAGAAATTTAAATAGTGATGTTCCTTTTATTTTATAGCTTTTTAGCCGCGCACACAAATATTTAAATATTTAGTGAGTTTTCACATATACAAACATTAAAACAATTTTTTTTTAGTTATTTTTACAAATTAAAATAATAAATATCATAACAATATTAAATTATCTAAATATTACTAAGGATATTATTGATATAACATAACTATAAGACATTTTTCCTACACAAATCTTTAAAAAACAAACATAATTATTTATATATTCTTATCATTCTCATAAATCTATAATTTCATACATCCAAATATTTCGATTATCAAGATTTTTTAAAAACAAATGGCCAGACCTACCAACTTAAATTTTTTAAAGATAGCCAAATAATATATATAATATAATATAATATGAAGTAATCAACTACCGTGGCACTCTTTGGTGTTCACTTTCCGTGTGCGGATGCCACGCAAAAATGAGCTTTAGCTGAAAAAGTAAAAAGAGACATATTTTTGTTCGAGTTTGGAATTTTTTAATTTGCCTTTCTGTTTCCGTGCCCTATATTTTAAGGAATTACTTTTTTCTTTTCTTTTTTTTTAAGCATCTATTTTTTTTTTTTTTTTTTTAGTACATTGTGGGTGGGGGGATTCGAACCACAGACCTCGTGGTCGTCAACTCGTACATATGCCAGCTGAGCTATGCTCGCTTTGGCTTTTAAACATCTATTTTAAGGAAGTCTATTAAAGCCTAAAGCAACCAATATAAAGTATTTTAAGTATATTTCTTTTTTTTTCTGGCATGTGAGGAAGCAAAATGACCAAAATGCCCAAGCCTACATTTTAAAAATGGTGGATATAAATCAACATCAAGAATCTTGCTGACCGTTATTTCATACCAATTATCACCTCAAAATTGCACTCGAGTATCTTGAATGTTAATTTTATAGCCGGCTAAAATTTAAATTTTCAAAATATATTTAAGGCGATTTAAGCAAAAAGTTTAGAGGTTTAAATATTTATACTTCCACCAAAATATTGTAGGTTTTAATCTTACCCCACATGGATAGGATAATCTTACAAAGAATATATATATTATTCACTTTAAAAGAAAACTATATAATCTATATTAATCTCACACACATACATTTCTTACATTTTGATTTAACCAATTAAGTTATGCACATGTTGACATTCTTATTGTTTTTTGTTTTGGAAAACATGTGAGGTGGGGAATCGAATCTATGATCTCTTTGTCACTAAGTCGGACATTATCTGTTGAGATATGTTCATGTTGACATGACATTCTGTTACGTGTTCAATTGTTCACCAATACATCTAATGTTTGTATTAACATACTAATACAAGCATTGTATTGAAGTTATTGTAGATTAACTTGAAACGTGGGTCTTTGAGTGGATAAAAATAATAAAAAATAAAAATGGGTGGGACGAAGAAGATGTGTGGTAAATATGTAAGAGAAGAGAAACGCATTGATTGGAGGCGGAGAGAGAATTAAAAGAGATGGGTGCAGCCTCCATAAAAGGTGAGATAGATACATACACTCTGGCAATTTGGTTGCAACTGAAACCATTAACAAAAACATGACATCGAGACAAATTGCAGGCATCGCAGGTTGGAATTTCGATAAATTTGTTACAAAATTCAAACCAAACCTCGTAACCTAACCTTGGTAAAGTAAAACGCATGTCCCAGTTTGCCGCTCCTCGGCTCCTTTGACTCGTGCTCCTCATGCAACGCAACCCAAACCTACCAAATATGTAATATTTGTTGTTCATTAAGCAAATAATGGCCATAACTCTATTCATTCATTAATTATCAACTCAACTCAACTATGAACAAACCTAATTAATATTCTTTTAAATACTTGTCCATTTACTTTTTATTTTGGTTGGGGAGAGATATGAGGAGGCTAAACAATACACTTCAATAAAGTTTTCACATTGTATTTTCAAATATTAAAGTTTGAAAATGATAGGTTGTATTTAATAGATTCAAAGTAAGGGAAAATATTGTATATTCTCCAATAGGGATCTCATGCATTACTATTTGATTCGTTGATTAATTGACAGTGAAACTTTGTTGGAGAGGTTAGTCCTTACTTGAATGTGAGGGAAATGTCAAATTTAATTTTGAATGAAGCTCTCGGTACACTTATCTTGTCGAGCATAGCGTACCGACTCAACCTACCTTACTCTACTAATTTGGAGAAAATTAGAAAGTATACTTAATTTAAATGGAGGATCTCTCAATTGGTGTATAACTATTCTTAAATTATATTATTTAAGGGATAAAATTTTGGAACCAAAAAATGGAATATAGCAGAATTGAAAACCAATTATCCTACTCCTATATCCTATAGATAGACAATTGACATGCTTAAAAAGCTATCCAATCCACAATCATATCACCATTATTATTTATTTATTTTGGTTCAAATCTCTCTCTATATGGGCATCTAAAAAAAACTCTTTTTTTTGCAATTTAATCACAGCATGATGGGAAGGAAACACTACTCAAATTAAATTGGAATAATAAATAGTATTGTAGTTACTTTATTGACGGTATGTTATAATAGTCGATGGTCCAAACGTGGTCTGAATCCATCCAATTTCAAGTTTGTGTCTCAAACACCCCATTATTAATTGAATGAAACCACCACACGTTACCATGAAAAAACAAGAACAAAAAAAAAGAGAAATAGGAACATGACCATTTAAACGAAAATCATAGTAAATAAAACAATTGAGGTTCTATTCATCTTTTACATTGAACAATGAAATATTGATGTAAAATAATTTTTTTTTAAAAAAATAAATAAAAAAAATATTGATGTAATTTTTTTTTTTTATGGATAAAAGAGTGAGAGAAGTTTGGAAGAGAAATGAAGCAAAAGGAAGTAGGTCATAGCCACCAAATCAATCATACAATTAAAAAGGAAATTAAAAAATAAACTGATAGGGTGCTGACTGCAAATGGGCCTGTTGGCGGGCCCAATCCAATTATGATGGAGAGTGGCTTTTGTAAAAGGGGGTGGTGTTGCTGCTTCAAAAAGTCTTCCCATTTTGGTCAAAGTTTTTTTTTTTTTTTACAAAGTCCATTGCTGCTAAATATCAAGTTGTCTTGCCTCTTGAGTTGGGTTACTCAAATGTCAATCACTCCATTATATTATTATTAGGATCAAATTATAAGTTTAGTCTCCGATCTTTTTAAATTTGTGTAATTTATGAAAACATATCCTTTAACAATTTTATGTCTAATAAATTTTAAAAATTAATAAGTCTATAACATTAAATTTTTTTAACTAATTTATTAGATATAAAATTGAATTTTATGTGTAATAAAATTTTAAACTTTTAATTTTATGTCTAGTAAGTCCGTACATTTTAAAAGTTGACGAATAAGTCAAAACCTTATTAGACACAAAATTGAAAATTCAAAGGCACATTAGATATTTTTTAAAGTTCAAAATCTTATTAGACACAAAACTTAAAATCAATGACCTGACACTTTTTGAAGTCCATAGACCAAATGGATACAAATCTACAAAAATTGTGAAGCATATTATTTTTAGTTTTTATCTTGATTTCAATTTTTGTATATGTTTTTTTTGTTCTTCAAGAAGAACAAAATTATTAGGTATATTTAATTTTTATATATTATATGAGTTAAAGAAAATCCAATTCTTTTACTATTTTCTTCAAAAGTTGTGTACAATTTTGAAGGCTTTTCTTAAAAATGTACCAGAACAAGCAAATTCCTTCAAACCGAACATAACTCAATTGACATAGAATTGTCCTCTTGATTAAGAGATCATGGGTTCGATCTCTGCATTCATTAAAATATATCATATTTGTTTATTGCCCAAACCAAATATAGCTCAATTGACATAAGGTTGTACTCTTGACTAAGAAGTCATCAAGTCATCGGTTCAATCCTAGCATTAGTAGCGTTTATAAAATAAAAGGTTATAAACAAGGCTAATTTAGAACCTAACGATTAATTTAAATTATGCAAAAATAATGATGAAAATCACAAACATAAGGTGTGAAGGATCTGCCACGAGTAAAACTACTTGATCTAAGTCTATATTGCAGTCAAAAAAAACCAAATGGTTATGAAACTATTTGATATTCACATATTACCTGAGATACGTGCAATGACCACAAAGCAAAAAAAACAAATGGTTATGAAACTATTTGATCTTCACATATTACCTGAGATATGTGCAACGACCACCAAAGGGGAGATATAGCCATTCAAAAATGCAGGTGGATTACTTGCATATTTAGATATTTATTCTACAATATTAAACAGAAGATTGGAGTTGGCCGAGTTTTGCTAACGCCAACAACTGCAAATGACACTGCAAGCAAACACACCAAAGGCAACAACTCAAACCATATTCAGATTCAACGAATCAAAAAGGAGAAACAAGAAAAAACTAAATGAGAAGAGTGGGAGGAAATAATGTGTTCATACTAAGTATATAACTTAAGGAATATATGTAAAAGAAGAATAAATGTTCGAATGGCTTATCATAAACAAAACAAAAAACAAAAAAAACTATGTACTTTCTGATATGATTAACTATATATGTAAAAGAAGAAAATGCTTGAGAATTTCCGATGATATTGATGTGGAAGGACAAAGAGCTGGATTGCTTCTGGTTTTTTCCTTTGGACTGAAGTTTGCTTTAGAGTCTTAGTTAAATACTTGAATCCATGCAAACAGTTATGATTGTGCTTTCTATAATCTTTGCTAAAAGAGAAAATGAGCATTTTTCTCGTGCGGTGAACGATACCGAGAAAATAATCCGAGATAATTGATTTGATACCTTACAAAGCTATACCAGGACTTCTTCTACTGCAGCCACCCTTACTTGAAGGTTGAACTCTTTCCATACCTTGATTCTTGCACATTGGTACTCCTGTCCTTCTGAGGAGATAGTTTGGAGGGACTAGGCACCCCGTCCCACTGTTGTTCTGATGCGAAACTCTGAGAAACTAAGTACTCAAGAGCCACGACGATATCACTGATAATTGGCCGGAATGTTGGCTGCTCCTGGAGACACATTGCAGCAATTGCAATTGCATGGTGTAGACAACGAAGAGGGTAGCGTCCTTCCATGAGTGGGTCGACTAATTGAATGAATTTCCTCCGGTCTTTTAGAAAAGGGCGAGACTGCAACGAGGGACGGGGGAAATTTTAGTTGTCAGGGCCAGTTCATTTAATATGTAATTCAAAACAACAAGCAGAATCCAACCACGGGGAATAGTAGTTCAAATAATATTCTTTAAACAGGAAAATCCTGAAACAATTCCTTTTCTCTAAGATTATGGAAGGACATCAATAATTTCATTTACACATGACATCATAAGCTGATAAAGGCAGCCCCTAGCATTTACTGGAACATACAGGGTCGGGAAAAAGGCGATAGACATTTTCCAAGAACAATATGACAACTTACCCAAGCAACCAGATTTTGCTCTCCAGGTTTCTTGGTGGAATCAATAGCTTTCCTACCTGTAATTATCTCCAAGAGAACCACACCAAAGCAATAGATATCAGATTTAAGTGTCAGTTTCCCGCTCATGGCATATTCCGGAGCACAATAACCATATGTTCCCATCACTCTAGTGGAAACATGAGTGTTGTCACCGACCGGTCCTAACTTTGCCAGTCCGAAATCCGAGAGCTTTGGATTGAAGTCATCATCCAGTAAAATATTTGCAGATTTCAAGTCACGGTAGATGACTGGTGGATTGGCTGTGCAGTGAAGATATTCAAGGCCCTGGGCTGCACCAAGAGCAATCTTGATTCGAGTGTTCCAACTCAATGTCGGTCGCTCGGGGGACAAACCTGAAAGAAAAATACAGAAATCAAGAAGGAAAGGAGCATAATCAGGAATCAAGTAGAATCCCTCATTAACGTTTAGATGACAAGTCAAACTATTCAACCTTAAAATTTGAAGTTCAACTCAACCAGCATTACAACCGAAATACATTTAAAATTATATCGAAGTTATTCTTTTACGGTATCAAAAGCCATTAGTCACCACTCCCATCAATCCCTCAGGCTAAAGAACAAAACAATTTCGAACGGACCTAATATATTTTGGTTCAGCATAAGCACGGGGTAAAGATAAATAGACATTTACCAAAAAGATGGTCTTCCAAGCTTCCCATCGACATATACTCGTAGACCAACAGTCTTTGATCTCCATCAGTACAATAACCGATCAATGTGACAAGATTACAATGATGCAATAAGCTTAACATGAGAACTTCAACAATGAATTCCTGAAATCCTTGAAGACCGTCGTGATTGAGTTGTTTAATCGCAACAACCTGCTCAAGCAAACCAAATGACACATAGCATAAACAATCAAACCCAACTTTACAGAAAAACAAAATCACATTGTGTTTTTCACCGAAAGAACAACCTGGCCTGATTCTAATCGGCCTTTGTAAACTCTTCCAAAACCCCCTTCACCAATCAAGTTCACTTCATTGAAACCTCTTGTCGCTGTTGCCAGTTCGCGAAACGGGAAGCTTCGTGCAGCCCCACATTTCCGGTTGTTTCCACTTCTGGTTTGTAATTCCTTCCCCTTTCCAGTTTCTGCACACAAATTCAACAACCATATGATGAAAATTCAAAAGCTTGTTACTGATACGTTTCTTTTAGAAACAAACAAGAGCCAGCATTAGCCATTTACCAGTCGAATACGATTTCCCCCTCCCACTCCCTGCGAATTTTTTAAGTTTACAAATCAGAAAACATCGAAGATTCAGTGATATTTGACCTCAAAATAAAGTAAGAAATAGATAGAAAGCTTAAAATTCGATGGAGTACAATACCATTGTCAATTTCGACCTTGCTGGCGTCTTTACAACGAGTACGAATGCAAGAAAAGCAACTCATATCTCCAAAAAGCAGAGCAATTGAAAATTGAAATTATCACTCACAGAGAAAAATCACCAAAACCAACGAAATCCCCAAATCCCAAATCGACCCATCTGCACATTTCAATTTAATTTCACTCTAAACCTGACCAGAGTGAGAAAGCTTGGTCCCATGAGCCTCCCCCTCCGAATCAGGAAGATTCAAAGACAAACCCTACTAGGGTTAAGCACGAGAAGAATCGTTGCAGAGAGAGAGATAAAAAAAGATATATTTTACAAAAAAGAAAAAAGAAAATAAGGAATGTAGCCTACATACTCTCAAAACCCAACAAAATAAAAAAAGAAAATAAATAGAGAAATTGGATCAGAAGTATTGGCGAACATGATCTTTGAAAGGGCAAAAATGAGAGAACAAAGCTAAATGTAGTAGAGTGAGTTGGCCGGATGGGAGTGCCACCGGCGGCGATCGGGAATCAGATTCCGGCGAAGTGGGAGGAGAAGACCGATGACAGTGGCTTCAAAATTCCTCCTAGAAAAGGGAATTGAAGTTGGAAAAAAATATGATTTTTTGTTTAGGGTTTGAATCTGGGGGAATTGGTGGGCCTTAATTTCTTTGCATTTATGATTGTGGGCAATCGTCACAGGTCGCTCTCTCTCCCTCTCTCAATTTCTTCTTTCTTCTTTCATCTTTCCTTTGCCCGAATTTAAACGTTCCGGTCGGCCGGTTTCCGCCACTGCCCTTCATCACCACTGTTATTTACGAAACCAACACTGACCGAGCGGTTCAGATCCGGTTCGAATGGTGAATTGCCGTGTTGACTCTGTGTTTTCATTACAAGTCAACGCCTTTCCTCCATTGACGGACGTTAGATCTTACCTAACGGAGACTGTACAAATTGGATGAGTCTCATCCACATCTCAAAATCACATGCAATGAATATTCGAGTTGAAAAATGGCATTTGATTAGCCAACTGGATTGACATAGATAGAAGCAAAGATGTGGTTAATGTCGACAGTGACATGATTTGGTTTAATTAAAGAAAAAAGGGGTTTTTTTTCTTATTGTATTATAAGAAATAAGAATATGAAACTGACGCGTATATGAATCTAATCTATAATTTCTACCCAGAAAAATGAAACTAGGGTGGGCCCCATAAAAAAAAGAAAAGATGACATGATTGGATTTGGACCAAAATGTAAGAGCAGAGGAAAGGCTGTCTGCTTCTTCTTCGGCATTCAATGTTTGGGACCAGAATTACATCGGAGCTCCAATAAATCTCAACCCATTTAACCAAAACACAACCAAATAAATTAATTTAAATTATATGAAATTAATTTTACATAAAATAAATATGTGTTATCGACCAAAAATAATCAAATTATGAACTCTTCGACATAACGATGGAATCACTTTTTACATTAACCGATATCGTTTATCGATATTTGAAGTAAAAATTTAAACCAAATCTTTATCAAATGAAAAATGTTGCTTGTAGATTATTTTTAAATAAATGTCAATTGAAATAAAATATTTTATTTTTGTTTGTCCTACATTTTCTCTTGATAGCACAATGACTAAAAAATTCTTTTACACACCAATTGTCATTTAATAATAGAGAAAATAGTTGATTGATTTGAGATACTAAGTACCGCCACCAAATGAGTACTATTATATTTTTATTTTTATTTCAAATTATGATATTCATTAAAGCTGTATTAATATAAGGATAATTGTATTTTTTTTTTATCAAAGGGATAATTGTATTTTTATTTTAGTTTGAAGCTGAAATAATAGACTGGTTGCACAAATAGCAATCCGACTCAAACTAATTGCAAATTTAGCAAACTTTAAAATATTTTATAAATATGACAAAAAAAAATTATTTCTATCACTGATAGACTTTATCATATCACTAATAGACTTCTATCAGTTATAGACTATTATCACTAACAAAAATCTATAAAAAGTTGAGGTAATCAGCGACTTCTATCAGCCATAAGATATCAGCTATAGAAATTGTCATATCCGCAAATTTTTTAAAAACATGTTATATTTTTAATTATCTTATTCTAAATTGACATCTGTTACAATTTTCCCTGTTCGTTTTTTCTACGATTATAATATTCATTAATGCTGCGTATTTTTTCTATAATTGTAATTTTTTCATAATCAAATACTTACCTTGAAACTTTTTAAAAAAAAAAAATTCATATCATTTTTTTTTTTATAAATATAGTTGTAATCCTATATATCCAACATATTATGTTCCTTAATCCTTCGGGACCAGGCTCGAATCCCTTGTATGCCTAGTGTAGTAGGACTTGTAACAAGGAACTTTTAGACGAGGGACATATGACGGATTCGCAATGATCGATCTATTTTGAATGACAATGACCTATGGTTTTCGAGGTAGGGATAATGGTAGATTGTTTTTTCTTCCCACTTTAGTCCAACATCACTTGTTGAATCTTTGATGTCTGACCTAATTGGGCAGTGAGATGAAGTTCGAGTCCGAAGGTATTTCTACCAATTGATGCAGAGGTTATCCTTAAGATCATTATTCATCCAAATGGTGGTGAAGATGAATTCATTTGGAACACGTCAAAACACGATTTTTTTTTTTTTTTTTTTTTTGTTAAATTTGTTTATCACCTTGGTTTAAGTTGTGGGAACAAGAGATAAGCTTTGTCCTCTAACGTTGAAACTCAAAGTAAGAGATATAAGTTTTTCTGGGGTTCGCCAAAGCGAGCATGGCTCAGCTGACATATGTATGTGTTGACGATCAAGAGGTAGGTGGTTTGAATCCCTCTACCCCAATGTACTAAAAAAGAAAAAGAAAAATGGGATTATAAGGCTCCACCTATAACCAAAATGGTCAACAAGAGTTAAACTTGTTGACAAAAAGAGTTAATTGTGGCGCTTTGTGTGTGTTTTGCACCTCTCGTGAGGAATCTTCCTAGCACTTCTTCAGACGGTGAGATAATAAAAAATTGTTGGAGTCAATTTTCCGATATTGACTTCAGTTGTTTGTGTTATAACATGAACAACTGGAAAATTTAGGAGCATTGGAACTGGTTATTAGATTGTGGTTTCACATACGACATTGAAAGAGTCATGACTTTGGTGAGCATGAATTAAGAGATTAGGAATCAAATAATCTTAAAAAAATTACAAGTGAATGACCATTACATCAACTTGAAGTTATGTCTTGCTATTGTTTAGATTTTAAATTCACATAAAGACTCTCACTACAAGAAAAAAGACCTACGATAGCTTCAAAAAAAAGTTATTATAGACATTTTATAGCCTTTTATGCATAGTCCTAACAGCCCATGCTATAAAAACTGTAGGGACATTTTATAGCATTTTAGAAAGTTCTAAAAAGACTTACTATTTATAGTCTTCTATAAAGGCTCTAAAAAGTCTTTCTTTTTAGAGCATTTGAAAAAGGTTATAAAAAGTCTTTCTTTTTACCGCCTTTTAAAAAGGTTATAAAAAGTCTTTCTTTTTACAGCCTTTTAAAAAGGTTATAAAAATCTTGCTTTTTATAGCAGTTTTTAAATGTTATACATATTCATTTATAGTTTTTTTAAATGTTATACATATTCATTTATAGTTTTTTCATGGAAGCTATAATAATCTTTTGAATGATCCACTCTTTTACAATTTATAGCATTTATAGACTTTTTATAGCATGGATGAATGTTATTATTTTGTCTTTCATAGCTTTTGAAATTGATTTATAATTATGTCATTGTATCTTTCATAGATCATTTTACCATATTTGGAGATAATACAAAACGTAAACTTTATCAATGTAATGTTCGTGGATACTTTATACAAAACGTAAACATTCATATAGTAATGAACATATCATTAACTTTGGGATGACAGGCCATTAACTTGGTCAATCCACTACTTATTAATTACAAAATGTGTCCCTATGTCAAAAATCCAAATAGCTCAATCTAGTCGTGTTTGTTGCCAAAAAATTCCATTGATATTCCCTCATCAACCTACAAAAAGTTATAAATAAATAAATAAATAATAAGGATATTTATTCAAATAAAAAAATAAATATTGACTAATAAATAATTTTTATTTATAAATAATAAATAAATGTACGTACTCATCATAACTTTGTCAAGAGGCCACTTAACTGCACTACCAACAGCATCTTCGATGTATGTCATTTCTGAGTTGGGCCTCCATAAGAATGCATCAGGTTTCATTGGCAAGTCCACCCAAACTCTTATAGCTTGCGGACCGAGAGGGACATGATGAACAATAACTTTTGGGTCATTTGAAGATCATCGACCTTCAGCAACTACCTTTCCTGTACCACACCAATCTAGCAACTTGCACTTGCAGAGAGTGTTATTATTGTCAATACTCTTTACCGACAAGGCAATATATAAAATGCAACATATAACATAATGAGAATCTTGTAAAAAAAAATGTTCATCTAAAATAGTTTATTAAATTCCTAAAATAAAATTATAATATAAGAAACGAGTAATAAATACTTTACCGAAGGTGAAGATGCAACATGGTTAGTAGCAATGTTGTTATCCATGGATTTACTTGTAGCATTAGAAAGTTGTTCACTTGTATTACTCTAAAATTAGAAGAATTCAAAAAAATATGTGTTAAATAATAAGAAAGAATGAACATAAACCTAAGTTAATGTTACCAATACTTGCATACTTGAAATTTGAGTATGTGAGAGATCAAAGATCTCATTTCAGACATTTCTCCCTCCATCTTCTTACACTTTCCTTCAAGTTTGGAATAATTCTCATCTCTTTGCAACAATACCACAAATTTGAAAATGTCACTCCAAATCCAAGTCCTCTAATATGACCACGATCAGGACCAAGAACTTTACTTATTGCATCACTTGCCACATTATTAGAAGTGTTTGTCCTTTCATTGTCAATTTGTTCAATACGCTCCTATAAATAAAAATTTCATTATCTAAAGTCTTTTCAACAACCACAATAACTGAAGTACCTCGAGAACACAATTACGACCCTCCAAATCAAACTTACAAATATCAATAGGTACTTAATGAGGTTATACCATTTTCTAAGATACATTTACAAGAAAAGAAAACTATAGATATTCTAGTATATTACAGTAGATAATATCATTTGTCAATATCCCAAAGCCACCTTCATGCTTAAAAAATGGAAGAAAAATTGGGAAACTTACTCCAATAACTTTCATCTATTAGTCCACTACAAATGGATGCATATGATACTTCAATATTTGAACACAATTCTTCAAACAAAAACCTAAGAGAGGAAAATTTCAACATTTATTCGAGATAAAAATTGCAACACCCATCGGGTTGAATTTGATCATATTAGAAGTTCAAAATAAAAGTTGCTTCACATCACCAAATTTAGGAGTAAAAAATGATTTGTTTTCTTTTTCCGAATAGAAAACAAGAAACAAAAACATTCAACCCCTCAATTTCTTCACCTAAAAACATGAGTTCCCAAAACAAAAATTTTAAAATCTTAGAACTCCTAAAAAATGGATTATATTATAACGTGCCGCAGTAACGTGCAACATAACCCTCCTACAATATGCAACAAGAGAGAGAGAGAGAGAAAATGTCTTGAAATAATCGACCATTTGTTTCACTCCAAAGGAACCAAAAGAAAATTCTATTGAGAGCCAACCAAAGGATTTTTTTTTTCCACGGAAAGGATGATGAATTAAAATGGAGACCATAGAATCAAAAGTATTGTTTGGTAAAATCATGACCAATAAAAGCTTAAAGATTGTCATAATTTTAGCACAATGATACTTCATTTCTTCAAATATTGTCATAATGTTATATGGAAAGTGTTTTTTGTTTTTTGTGTATAGAATTTGTACTTAGACTTTGCAAACAAGGACTGCAACCATCATTTTTTTCTAAGTACAGGAACTAAACTGAGTTTTTTTGTAAGTATAGGTACCACAATGAACAACATGGGTGCAAAACTGAAGATGAAGGGAAATTGGAGTCATCTCTTAAACTTATATGGTAGTAAGTGATCCAAATACACAACTCAATTTCAATTGGTTTTATTATTGAACAGCCTCAATAGTTTTCCCATTATTCTCCAAATCAACCTTCTTCTCCAAAAACTCCCTTTTGCAGTCATAGAAATAAACCATAAGAACAACCCACATTACAATATCCCCACACACATCAAACTCACAGACACCACATTCCCCCAAACCCCACAACTTCCCTCATTCCACAAGGTATAAATACATGGCAGTCCAAGAGCCACCTTCAAAACAAAGAAAACCATCATCAAACTGAACCCTAACGTCCTGCTGCCTCTCTGATTAGATATGTTGCCACTCCAATTGGTATGTAGCCCTCCACCCACAGAATGCATGATTGGATTCTGGATTACCTTAATCTCTAAAAAACTGTTGTGGTTCCTATGCCTTTCACTACATATACTTACATTGCCGACCCTGCCAATGTTCAGCACATTCTGAAGACCAACTTTGCTAATTATCCTAAGGTATGTTTTTGTATTTTTTTTTTTAAATTTTGAAAGGATGAAGGGACCTCACTCACAATATAAAATACATTTGATCGCCCAAACGGGGAATTGGTTTTATAAAAACATGTAGTAATTAAATAATGTAATTTTGGTGATAGGGATTAGTATATCATTCGTACATGGAAGTGCTTCTTGGAGATGGGATATTCAACGTAGATGGAGAGTTGTGGAGGAAACAAAGCAAAACTGTGAGCTTTGAATTTGCATCGAAGAATTTGAGGGATTTCAGTACAATAGTTTTCAGAGAGTACAGTGTGAAGCTGTCACAAATTTTAAGTCGGGCGTGTTTAGAGAAACAAGAAGTTGACATGCAGGAATTGTTGATGAGAATGACTTTGGACTCCATATGCAAAGTGGGATTTGGTGTTGAAATTGGAACTTTAGCTCCAAATTTCCCAGAAAATCGCAAACCAAATCCCATTTTTAACTTGTAAATCGTAAAACTGGGATTTGCTTTTGCCTACAAACCAAACACTCCACTCCACCCCTTCCCCTTCAAAAGCTTAAACAAATCTCATATTTAACTCATAAGAAGCTTCCTAAAAAGAATACAAAATAACACAGAAAAAGAAAGTTAACCAATAACCCTTTTTTATTTTCTTTTCTTTTCTCTAACGTTTCAATATTTAAGATTCACCAGATACCCTTTCTCTTGCCCCTCCCTCTCCTTTTGAGGAAGTATTGTTTTTGTCTCCTTCTTCATCTCATCTTGTCTTCTTTTTCCACTCTAAATTCTCAGCATTTTGAATTTTTAATATATAAATATATATAGATAGATAGATATAGATAGGGAGAGAGATGGCTTGGCTAAGCTTGGCTTTTGCAGGCTATCCCATGTGAGTAGCTGGTTTTTATTTTTTTTACCCATTATTCCAAAGTAGTCAATGCTTTTGGGTTGGGATAGTGAGGAGTCTGTTTGACTGCAAAAACAGTCACTTTCTTATGGCTCAGTTTATTATGTGTTCTGTTGTGGTGTTTGCTCCTCTGATCCATGGCCGACTCAACAGAGCCATGAGATCAGACGATAGATCTGAAGAATGGGGATATGTTCGAGTCCAATCCAAAAAATTAATTATTTTAGGAATTATTTCCAGTCTTTTAATTTTCAAGTCCTTCAAAAAGAAAGGGAGTGGAAGAAAATGACCATTCAAATCTATAAACAGTGGAGGGCATCTTTCCATATGAAACTTCTTAGAAAAGCCCCACAATTAATAGGATAATTTATGTTTCTATGTCTCTTTCACAAATCATTTCATATTTTAAGTTACATTAAATCTTATGATAAATCTTATGATAATCTAGCAGATTGTAGAATCAAGTTAAGAAATGATTGCATTAGTTGACAATCAAAAAGATCCTTTGACTAAATCCCTACCAGTTGACAACTCTCAAGACTTATGCACCAGATAATTACAGCAAATGGTTATGTTGATAGCTCATAATTAGAGGCTAAAATTTACATGGTTCGGTTTTAAAAGACCTCACAGTCAACAACTATCCAGTACCACAACTCTCCTAAAGCTAATACAAATTTTTCTAGGGAAGCAAATAGAAAAGAAAAGAGAAAAAGTATAGAATAAATACAAACATGGAGTGATCATAACAGAAATAACAAAGTAAAATGCAAAAGAAATATAAAATGAAGTTGATATATTGCGTAAACAATTTCACTATTTCACTACCATATAATTGGTACCAATCTAGATGTGTTTGACATGCCATTTAAAGTCATTATGGATGACTAAAAGTGTTTTCTTTATAAATTGGTAAATTTTAGAGTGGTGAAGAGTGCTTTTGAACAATTAAAAGCATTTTAAAAGTTTTCAATAATCAAAATTCAAAAGTAGTTTGAGAAATTCTAGAAATAAATACAGAGTACTTAGAGCGGAAGCATTTGACTCATTTTCTTCCAAAAATGCTTCCGTCATACGTGCTTCACTTAATAAACACCTCTTTCAAAAGGCATGCCAAACACACCAAGTGTAATTTACAAAAATTTAAACACAAAAGTTATAGCGCATTGTTGGTGTTGGTGTTGACAATACTGAACTTATTTAGATTAAGAAAGTTATTAAAAAATCAAGTCAGGTGCATATAATTTTTAATTATACCATGGCAAGAAGAAGGGAAAACAAAATGCAAAACAAATAACCCAACCAGACACAGACTCGGAAGGAAGTGACATGAATTTTTTTATAACAAGTTAACTTACCCCCTATTATTATTATTTCTCAAGACAAAAACAAAAAATGAACACAATCTCAATAATACAAGTTCATTCTCCTCCTTCCTTACATCCAAAAACAGGGCAAACACTTCCCCCTCCCTATTATTATTTATTTCTCAAGACAAAAACAAAAAATGAAACACAATCTCAATAATACAAGTTCATTCTCCTCCATCCTTACATCCAAAAACAGGGCAAACAGATTACGATTATGAGAAATTTTAGAAATGACCTAATTGATTATGGTGTTTACTTCCTCAACCAATAGCAGATTACAGTAATACAAGTTCATTCACTTTCACTAAGTTTAAACTACCTCATATCTTCAATTCTCTTAAACTACCCATACAAATGAAGTGAATAATCTGAAAAACCAATAGCAGAATCCAAATTCACCATGTTAATAGAGTAGGGTTAGGCGGAATAATCTGAAAACCCAATAGCAGAATACAAATGAAGAATTGGATTCTGAAAAACCAATAGCAGAATCCAAAATCACCATGGAAGTGAATAATCTGGCCATTAAAACAAGAATGAAGAAAA
The DNA here is from genome assembly GCA_028017165.1 of Herpetospermum pedunculosum. NCBI lineage: Eukaryota > Viridiplantae > Streptophyta > Magnoliopsida > Cucurbitales > Cucurbitaceae > Herpetospermum > Herpetospermum pedunculosum. The sequence continues at coordinate 87,986,406 of CM051522.1, forward strand.
TCATACCGATTACGAACCAACGGGATGATGAAGACGACAATGAAAACTCTCGTGACTTCTTCTCCGTTGATTTTCCCGAGAACAATAAAGCATCACATTACAAAATTTCTTGATTGATTCGTCGTTGATAGTCGATTTTCTAGAGAGATATGGTGAAGGTGAAGAAATTTGGCGTGAAATGAGAGATGGTGAAGAAATTTAGCATGAAATGAGAGATTCTCTCAGTTTCATTCGTGAAATGGTGAACGCGACCCTGCCCTACCCTATTTTTTTAGCATAAACCCTTTTTTAGCAAATAAATTGTATTTTTTAAGATTTGTTTTTTTTGGATTTAATAACCTATTTTATAAAAGTTATTTTACAAAGCTATAATAGGTTATATTTGTTGTTGTGTCTAACGTCCACTATAAAGGAAAAATCACGTTACCGATTGGCTTAGGAGGTTCGATTGGCATTATCGTCCACTCCAAAGGGAAAAACACGCTACCGATTAACTTGGCAGGTTCAGTTGGCATCATCGGTGACAATTGGCTCCCCTCAACGCCAGACAGGCTAGAACTGAACGTTCATGCTTCCGTCTAACTTTCCAAGTCCATGTCAGACTGTCTTGAAGTTTGCCTTCTTTCGAACCTAAGACCTCTGATTCATAATTCATACATTATATCGGTCGAACTATGTTATTATTGGCGAGACGCGAATAAATTTCTTAACCATAAACGAGCAACTCTTGGAATAATATTTTAACATATATATTGGATGTGTAGACAAAAATCAATGAGTAATTTGATATATATATATTATTATTTTAAAAAGAAAATCAAGTATATATTATAATTTTGAATATTCGTGACATTTTTGAAATATAATAGAAAAAAAGATCCATCAATCATAAATTATTAAAAAGAAAAAAAAAACAATCTTTTGATTTCAAGGCCCAATAACTTTCCAAGCCCATTTAAAAAAGCCCATAGTCAGACAAACTATCTACATCAATTCCCCGTCTCCGACGACGTACGAGTTAGGTGGGTTTTGGGAGAGTAAAGAAAACCACGCTGCCTTCAAGTTGCAGAGAGAAGCCCACGCCGCCGCGCCATTTTTTGACCAACAACTGCATCAAACTTGACTCCGACGACGACGATCATCCCTTCGTTGCCCATCAAAGACGAAACTTTTTGGTAAGAGATATTTAGCCTTCTGACCATTTTAACTTTTGAGACATTTACAGATTTTTTCTTCTTCCTAAAACTATTTTAGATCTATCGAAGGAAGCTTCAAACGTGGGTAGATCTATTCGGATCTGAAATCCGAAAATCATCAGGAGTAAAATATTCAGCGAGGTCGGATTCGTTGAAGGCTGTGTTGATCTGCAGTGTAAGCGTTTTCTATAACCTTCTTTAGAATTTGTATTGGAATGCGTTTTCTGAATTCCTTTTTTATGTGATGTACATCTGCGTCTGCTTTATATTTTTGGTTGCTGATTTCCATTTGTTTTGTATTTGTGCAATCTTGTATGCCATTGCAGATTAAAATCAATCGTACAGGGCAATTTAGATATTTCCAGGCAATATAGTATAAACAATTTCAAATGGACGGTTCCCTAAAATGTCTTCTTTCTTGATGTCTAGGTTTATTAAATTTTTGGGGTTGTTATTGAAGGCGTTATTGTGCTTGTAAGTTACCTCCTGTCTCTGTTTGGACCTCCACTGATTCCCAATTGTTTTATTAGCCTTCTTATTAACTCTACTGATATTTGTAAATCTTCCATACTCCTTTGTATCCACAGAAGTTTTTGTCTGTCACCAAGCGATCGGCCATAGCTTCTAGAGACATTTTCTTTCGCGGTTGTTGATCAAGTACTGCTATTTCAAACTCGTCACTGGGTGGATTTGAATCGTTGGGCCTAAGTTGAATGCCCTGATACCAAACCTATGCCATTAAGCATATTGGCAAAGTAGGTAGGCGGTAGGAGAGAGTTGAGTTTAACTTAAGTCACTGTTGGTTGTCGCTGCTCTGCTTCATTGTTCTTATGGCTCTCCAAACCTACACCCATTCCCAGCTCTCAGGCCCTTGCCTCCCTGCATTTTCCTCCCCTCCCTCTTCCTACGCTCTTAGTGTGATTCGACTCCCCCAAATTTCTTCCACTCCAAGACGACGCCATCTTCATCTTATCTGCTCCAGTAGTGACGCTAATAGTAGTAAGAAGGGAGTACCCAATTCCAACTATGTTGTTCCACTCAATAAATCTTTTTCCCCAGCTAACTCATCCTGCATCACTCGTCCCCTTGCTGAGATCCTCCGCGATCTAAACAAGAGAATCCCTGATAACATCGCTCAGAAAGTCCCTCACTCCGACGCCCAAGATCGTCCTCCTGCTACTTTCATCCCCTGGTTTCATGCCAATAGGATGCTGAGTTTCTATGCCCCTGGATGGTGTGGAGAAATACGAGATGTCATATTCTCTGATAATGGTAGTGTGACCGTGGTTTATCGCGTGACCGTAAGAGGATCTGATGGAGAGGCACACCGTGAATCAACTGGAACAGTATCAGCCACTGATAGCAATATTGAAGATCCTGTAGCTGCTGCGGAGGAAATAGCTTTTTGCAAGGCTTGTGCAAGATTTGGCCTCGGTTTGTATCTTTATCACGAAGAGTGAATGCAGCGAACAACAGAAGAATGCCATGCTTCCAACAGTAATGTAATAAAGTTTTTTAGTTCAATAATTTGTAGAAATGGTGTATAATGTTGGCCTTGACACTTTTGAGGTGTACATTCGTAGTTTTAGATAATTCTGTGGAAGTCTTGAACTTTAACAAAGTCATATGTTGGTGCTTCCATGTTGCTGAGTTATATCTATAAAATAAAACAAAATTACACACGTACTCTGATTTAACAATATACCTTTTCAATTTTACTCTTTAAAATGATTTTTTTTCATGATTACCCTTTTGTTGTTGGTTTTCATAATAGATTTTAATTTCATAATTTCAAATGCATCCTTTCTTTTGTTATTGTTGTTTTTAGAATGTGCAGTTATGAAATGGTGTATAATGGGTTAATTTTTATGGGTTTGCTTATATTATATATATCATTGATAAGATTGATAAATAAATATCATTAATTTGATCTATACACATCACATGCAATGCAAACTAATTGATCCAAGTCCTTTTTAAAAAAGGTTTCAGTTGAAAAGTGGCACATAAAACGGGTTGGTTTGTTAGAAGTTTGTTGTTTGTTTGTGTTAAGTTATAAGAATATGAAACTGAGGCGTAGATGAATCTATTTTCTACCAAAAAAAAAAACTGGACTGGGCCCATAAAAAAGAGACAGAATTTGAAACAAAAGATGGGAACACAAAATCATTTCCAGCTTCAGTGGACTATAAAGACTCGCAAACTATTTAATAAGGAAAACTTGTCTGGTTCTAGTTTGGCTGTCTGGGACCAGAACTACATGGGAGGTCCAATAGATCTCAACCCACATAACCAATAACAAAACCAAGAAAATCAGATGAAATAAATTTATGAACTCTTCAACATGGAGATGGAATCACTCCTTACATTACCATCAAAATTTGAATGAAGAACAGTATAGGTAACACCATTAACTATTCAACTTCGGTTTCAAAAAAAAAGAAAAAAAAAGTAGCAACATTTATCAATGTTTGTGAAGTGAGAATTGTAAGCAACTTTTGGCATATCAATCAAATGCCAAAAGTAAATGAGAGTTAAGACATCATTGTTATTAAAAATTTAACTGTATATTGATTTTGGGTTTGGTTTGTCCACGTAAACAGATAAATGAGGTCGGATCTAGACAATAATTGCACACAGGTCGTCCTCCCTATGGTCTAGATCGACAAAATGAGATAAACTGAAGTTACTATCTGTACAGAACTACAACATTACTTGTATTGTATAAATCCCAAATAACATGTTGTCCTCAGAGCTGCAATACTAAATCTGGTTGAATTTGCGAAAGAATCTGCAGATTCGAACTGGGTGCAGGAGATAAGCCTAATCCAAAATTAAGGTCAGGATTAAAGGTGATTGGATCTAGCACAGGATGAGTTGATAATTCTTGCCAACGTGCCTTTTCACCAACCCCCTCCTCTTGTTGTGTTTTGATCGACTCCTGAAAGTATACACGGGCCAGTGAATGCCGCTGAAAGTGTGACTGAGAGCCATCTTCTGCAAGTTTTGGCATTTCTGCTTGGCTTAGGAAATCCATATCACCAGCACCAGCAGGGATTTGGAAAGAAGCATTGTTGAAAGCTGAAGATGTACAAGGCACTGAAGAGTCGTCTGAACAAGACGTCCCTCCTACAATGGCATCAAGTCTTACCATTCTCATTTCTTGTGAAAAATGGGGGAAAAAAACACCATTTGTGCGGTGAATGTTTGAAGGAACTATCGTTTTCTGCTCGTTCGGTATACAAGTTGTAGATCCTATCACACCTCTACTTCTGTCTATCAACATTGTCTCGCTTTGGGAATTTCTCACTCTGTTCATTTCAGCATCTTCATCATGTTTAGAAAAATTATTTGAAATACCAATGTTAAAGCCAGGTATGCTTCTACATGGAAGAATACCCGTGCTCTCCGCCACTGTTATCATGTCAGATGAGCCTTTATCCACAGGCAACATGCGTTGCTGCTGTAGCATTTCCAATTCTTGTATCAATACTCGCCCCAGCTCCCGACTAATACTTTCAATTTTCTTACAAGCAATCTTCCAAACCACAGGACCAAGATCGGCTGCAAAGAGAGCTAGGCTTCTTGCATAACCATGCTCAGCATGCAAACCTACCTGCTTGGTATTGACAAAAATTAGATTTACTAAAACTACCTCCTGATCAAAAGAACAACTCCTTCCCCTACAACAAGCTAAGAAACTCACCCTAAAAAAAATAAAATAAAATAAAAAAAATAATAATTAATAATAAAAAGAACCACCCCACACTCGTCCCCCAAACTCCACAGATTTTTTTTTTTAATATATATTTGTGAGTGTCCCGACCAACTTACGTTAGTAACTCCACAAATCTTCTTCAAGACAATAAATGTAGTCTTACTTTTCAATATCAATACATATACAAAAACATTAAACACAAACAGAGAATGAGGAGTGACACTACATACAGTAATTAGTTGCTTCAAGTTTCCATCAAGGTTACCAAAGACAGATGGCCAATTCCCACAAGACAGTGAATGATTATAGGTATCACGTCGATTCTCATCCACAGCCATATTAACATTCTTTCCACTTTTAAGAACACCCTTGAAAACTGAAGCTGAAAACAAGTGGATAGAAAGAAGTCTCAGATATGTTGAACAAAACTCTAAAGATGGCCATAACATATTTCGTAGGAATATTATGAAGTATAAGAAACCTGGAAACTCATTTTTCCATTCAGGCAACCAGCTGGCCAAAGTTTCGCCATGTTGAGCTGTGGATGTCCTAACTAGAGGATCTGCAGGCACGGGCCGAAAGGAAGAACGTGCTTTTCTCAAATTGTAACCATTGACGTTGTTGGAATCATCACATCCAGAAGCAAGAGTAGCACCTGAGCAAAACTCTGCCCCAATGCTTTCAATAGGGTTATCAAGACCTAGAGATCTCTTCTGGCTCTTTCCTGGTGGCCTACCTCTCCTCACAACTTTCTGTTCTGGTTCACTTTCAGAACTGCTTTCTCGCCTCAAATTCTCAAAATCCTTCTTCGCAAGTTCTTGTATGGATCGTGCCTAAAATAAAGTAATCTTTAAACCATATAAACAGTAAATTCAATAATTATTCTAATCAATATAAAAGCCTTAGCATTCATAAACACCAATCCAAATTTGTCTAAACCTGACGGAAGAAAACTGAATCGGGAGGGTTATACTTCATTGCATTTGAACATATCAAAAGAATGTCTTCCTGCAAGATTAAAATGATAAAATGTCAATACTTCACTCTATATTCAAGCATCCCAATATGGTGACAAATTACTTAAAAACCAACAGAAAGTATATTTTTTTTTTCTAGACACAAAGGTTATAGAGTATAAAAGAAGGTCATCCTGTGTCATGAGAAAGTGAATCTGTCATATTAAAATATAAGAAAATTCTCAAGCTCCAAGTACATCATACAGAAGAGAAAGCAACAAACACGTCATAGCGGTTTTTCAATATATTATGAGAGGTCATCACAGATCTTAATCAAAACCCATCGAGATTAAGACATTGCATATCAGTGACTTAAACTCCAAACCACAGTTCATACAAAAAAAAGCAACCATGCACTTTAAGGTGCTCAAAACTTCTTGGGAGTGTAAAAACTTGTGGTTATGGCATCAGATAGAAGATTCTGAAAACATAGGTAGGGTAAATAGCTGAAAATTCAGCAGCCTTTTGCATTTGCATTTACATTGACATGGATGTGGTGCAGGCAGCTAAAAGAGTTCCACAAGTCAAATATCTTAACAATTAGTTTGCAATGGGAAAAGAAGACAGAGACGTGGGCAATCAGAATGCCACAATCTACTAGTCAAAAAACTTCAAGTCTTAGATAATTTTAAGAAGCATTCATTACACTTAAAATATCATGGGTTAACCTAGTCGTCAATAAGGGCCTTGAAAATAATAAAGATTTAAAAGGGAATGGGTTTAAACCATCGTAACCACCTACCTAAGATTTAATATCTTCCGAGTTTCCTTGGCAACCAAATGTAGTAGGGTCATACAATTGTCCCGTGATTAGTCGAGCGCGAATATTAAAAAAAAACATACACTACACAAAAATTAGTAAATGTATGCATCGTTGGAAGTCTATCAGGTGGGTAATACTTAATAGTCGCACATGGTCCAGAATTTAAAAAATCAAAATAAAAAGTAAACAAAATTGTTCGACCATAGATTAAATAAATAGAGCAATCATAAAGCACAGGTACAAACCTCAAACTGTTCGAAATTTGCGTAGGCTCCTCCATCTAATTTCGTCCTCACAGTCCCAAAATCCATAGGATTCTCAATAACAACATGGTAATCAGGAAGCTGCAAACATAATGACAAAAAAAATGAATCAAATTCACGCCTATATATCTAAAAACTACCCAATCTTGATGGTAAAAAATGAACCTCGTTTGAATCCACAGGTTCGGAAAATACTCCATGGGTATCTTTCCTGGAAGAAAAGAGAGAGCACTACTTAAAACGATTATTAAATGGGAAAATATAATGAAGGAAAACGATAAGAAACAAATGAACAGTCGCACTTTTGAAGTCTATCAAGGATGAAAATCAACAACTTTTTGTCTGGCAAAGTTGTCGTGGGACCAGACTCCACCTGCGACCCTACCCACACAACATAAAATAGTATCAGCAAATAAAGTTCAAACAGCACCTTCTTAAAGAACAACAAACACAATTGAGCTTCGTTAAGAATGAATTAGATACCATGCGCAGTGTCTGTCGCTTTCAAACTTTTTTCACTCTGCAGATCAAGTTAATATCGAAGTTAAAACAAGATTAGAACTTTGGAGATAATATTTAAGCAGCAAAGGGGTTCAAGATACAGCTTTAAATACACGAATAGAAAATTCAGAATTGTTTATAGAAAAGACAAATTCATTCTTTTCAAGTTGATGCTGTAATGTTTCATAAAGCTTCTAACCAATTTATTAATTATAAAATAAAGAAAGGAGAGCTCCATTAAGTAATATATCCAAAACTACTATCCTCCCAAATTTCAAAAATAAAATAAAATAGAGACCAAACTTGACTGAGTCAAACACATCCCCACAAACTTCCGATCTGACAGAAAGTTTGCCAGAATCTTCAATTTACGCGCGAAATTCAACAAATAATTAAATCTTGGATAAAAACGAAAACTTGTTGATTTTATAAATCATCGCCGAAGGGTTTTTCTTTCCCTTTCTTTTCTTTTTTTTTTTAAAATATTTTTTGACGAGCGAATAGAGACAGTTCATCACCACTTCATAAGATCCAAACTGCGCAGCGCCGATTCTGGGACGCTTGAGGGCCGCCTCGGAAGCTTCGCCGTAGGAGGCCGATTTACGTAAAGAATAAGCGGACAATGTTGGATAGTTTTGGCGAGAAGTTAAACCGAGCAAGGGCTTATGCTTCTTCTCAATGCGCTCGTCGTCGTCGTCGTCACCGCCGGTAAAACAGTCTGTCGCCGGGACAACATTGCGATCCCGACAAGAGGAGGGGCTCCTAGGGTTCGAGGCAAAGTCGAAAGCATTAAGCGGTTGTTGATCCTGTTCCTGCAACTTTTGCTGCTTGAGGAAGCGCTTTTGGAGATCTAAAAGAGAAGGGCGCCCCTTCTTCTTCTTCTTCTTCATCGTCGTCTTCGAAACCTCGCCCATTGTTGTTCTTCCCTTTTTTGCACGAACCAGGCAAATTGATTTCAGTTACTTTTCACGGCGGATGATGCTGGGATTTCTAGGCACGTGCGAATCGCATGACGGTATAACGTGCGTGCAAAGGGAAAATAAACGCAGTTAAAATTGGAACCGTTAAAACAAACGCGATGACGCCGCAAATGGGCCCTCTTCAGGACATGGGCTTTCTGTATTTTCTGGCCCATATCCTCTTGGGTTATGAATTAGGGATAATTAGAGAAACGTTTTTTTTTTAATTGTCAATTTTGAAAAAAAAAAGTCAAAACACATTATTTATTTGAAACATCGTCAAATACTATAATTTAAGAGGATGAAATCCTAAATCTCACTGATAATATAAAATTTGATTCCATTTTTTTCATAAAACAAAAAAATAAACGCAATGGATGAGGGAGCATCCTGCTTTGTGGAGAATTAAAAAAAAAAAAATGCATTATTATCGCAAAAAATTATCAAACAACCACCAACTGTGTAGTGAGTGAGCGTTGCCTAAGATAACTCAATGTGGGAGTTTGATCCTGCCTTTGTGTAGAAATTATCATGTCTTAGTCCAAATTTTTTAAAAATGATCAAATAACTATGAGTGGAGTTGTGCCTAAGAACATCGCCGACCGTCGTGGTGCTAAGTCTGAACCACTCTGGAGCTTAAGTTCATGCTTAAAGTAAGTGTAGTCTCAAGCAAATCAAAATGTGTATTGGATACATGAACTCGATTTGCCACGCGAATATGCTAAAGAAAGATTATGGACCTTGGCTTGATCGTATCCGGCTCGAACTTAGACCCATCTTATTGGAATGGTCAACTCCATCGCCTTCTGTTGGTGCCAATACCTTTTAGTGATAATTTCATCCTCATATTGATGGGCCCAAGTCTATTTTCGTGGATTTCTCAGCTCGCGCTTTGTGGGTTCGAGCAAATGTATTAGTCTAAAATATAAAATTGTAATAGTTTAATAAATATTGTTGTCAATTTGATTATGAAATGAGTCAAATTTATTATAATTCTTTAAGGGTTAGTGGTAATAAGACATATATCACCTTCCTAATGGTTGAATGTTGGATATCCACTTCTATAAATTGTTGGGAAAAAAACTAAAAATAATTACGAAAGAAATGGAGAAGAACCATAGTTTAAAGTTAAGAGAGAAATTTGATACAAATAAATGTAGCGGGGCATTATTGAAGCCTACTCAAAATGAAAGGGTCCGTATGATAAAAGGCTATAGGCCGGGTTTGATGTCAGGCTAAATTTAGCGGGCCAAAAGTTAAAAGGCCTAATATATGAAAAGACACGGTCCAATTCGGGTTTTAATTGGGCTTATTTGTCGGGCTAGATTAGGTTTCATATTTGGGCCTTATTTTGAAGGCCCAAATCTGAAAAAGACGGTCTCTCTGAGAGATGCTCCCGCGGGAGTCGCACGGCCAAAGAATATTAAGAGAGAAAACACAAAGAGGCGGAGAGATGGGGATTTGATGACGTGGACGAATGAAAAAAGAGTGCGCGGATTATTGAGGTGGCAATAAATTTAGAATCCCGCCTAAATCCCAGGTTTCATTTCGTGGGCAATTGAATTTCAATTTGCCCACCTCTCAGGGACTTAATTGAAATCCCCTTTTTACTCTCTTCCTTCCCCTTCTCTCTTTCTCTATCACATTCCTCCCTCTTCAAACCCTAAACCTAACCCTAACCCTAACCTCCCTCCGGAGCTCTTTCCTTCGGTATGTTTCATCGATCTCCTACGATTTCTGATATAATTTCACGTGTTTTCTTTCTTTTCTCTATTTATTCTTGCTGATCCGATCTTATTACTGCAGGATTCGACATGAAAGGCGGTAAATCGAAGTCGGAGACGAAGAGAGCAGACCCGAAGTGAGTTTTTTTTTTCTTTGTTTCTTCCGTGCTTTTTCTGGCCGATATGTAATTTTTTTTTAGGTTTGATCGGTCCTAGATCTAGGAAGCTTCGTTGTTGTCAATTACCCCTTGTAGCTAGACCTTTTTGTTTCTGATGATTTGATTGTTTTTGTCTAGGCTTGCTGTGAAGAAAGGTGCAGCCACCGCTGGCAAAAAAGGGATTAAGAAGGCAGCAGCTGGGAAAGATCCCAACAAACCTAAGAGGCCCTCCAGTGCCTTCTTCGTTTTTATGTAATATTATCTCTTAATTTACTATTCGATGGCTGAAATTACTTGATTGTCTGGAATTGTTTAATTTGGGTTGTTGTAAAGTGTTAACAAGGACGGAAAAGCTACGAACTTGGTTTTCGAGTTTTATTTGGGTGTATCGAACATTAGAAGTAACTATATTATAAATCATTACTAATACCATGTGAAAATATAATTGGATGTTTAAACACCAGACTTTCAACAGAAAATTTCCTGTGTTTTATGTGTATTTTGCAGTAGTTTTCTTCCTACAGGTTGAATACGTATCTAATCTGTTTGTTGTCATTTTCTTGTGTTTTTGATATTCGAAGGGAAGAGTTCAGGAAGAAGTTCAATGAGGAGAATCCTAATAACAAATCAGTGTCTGCTGTAAGCTGTTTTCCTTGCACTAGTCGTACTTTTATTATTATTTTATGGAAAAGAGCGAAGCTAATCGACCTACAATTCAAACAACCAGGTTGGCAAAGCTGCTGGACAGAAATGGAAATCGTTGACTGATGCTGTACGTGTTACCTATCATAGTATTTCTTAAACTTCTCCTGGTATTATAAACCCTGTCTGAATTACTGTTTATAATATCAGGAAAAAGCGCCTTACATTGCCAAGTCTGACAAGAGGAAGGTTGAATATGAGAAATCCATGAAGGCCTATAACAAGAAACAGGTATATTTTCTTCGAAAAATATCTGAAGTATTTTTTAATGCAGCTCTATTGTATTATTTGAATTCAATTTTCATTCCCCCTTGCGTTCAGGCCAGTGGAGCCAATGCTGCGGAAGAAGATGAATCTGAGAAGTCGATGTCTGAGGTTAATGATGACGAGGAAGGAGATGAGGGCAGCGACGAGGTAGTTTGTTTTAGGATTTAGTTAAATTAGACATTGCCATATGAATGTTTGAGGTCTTTTCTCATTTCATTTTTTGTATTTTGATTTTGATTTTGCAGGAGGATGATGACGAGTGATGAAGATGTAGATGATAGTAAAGTCACTTAGGCCGTCAGTGTACTTGATCTTTCCATAATGATGGTCTGATCATTTCCTGTTAATTGTTTTTTATATCATGAATATATATTAGTATCTCCCTCGTATTTTGTTTGCGCATTCTGAAACGAATGGTTGTAATGGGAGATCATCTGTCATGTACCTTACAATGTTAGTTATTCCAATCCAACTATGTTTTTTAATTTTTCAACTGAAATGGCAAGAACATTCCACTTAACTTGAAAATTGGATCTTAATTTGGTCACTTTTCGTTTGTTCGCCTCTCTTCTCTGAAAAAAAGTATTATTGTCATGTACCTTATCATATTCATTCTTTTATTTAAAAAAAAGGTAAATTGTAGACTTATGGAGTGAACAAGAATTTCTTCATGCCCATTGCTTTTATTGTAGAAGATACTTTGACATACTTTGTCATCCTTGGCTTGACCATGTCAAAATATGATGAAGGATGAAGTCATTCATGCGTCGAACTTTCTAGCTATGTTGAGAGTTTGCTCTTTTCTAGGCTCATTTCGCCTAACATCAATCTCCATACCAATTAGATGTATGTCTCGCAGTCCATTTGTTATAATTAAACAAGAAATAATATACATGATTTTTGGACTACTTTGTCGTAACCCAGATTATAACAAAGTTCTTAATAAGAAATGGGAATTGGATCAAGTTTCGTCATGTGCTGTGCTTTTCTGCTGCTGCATTCAACCTTGGTTCTCACTTTTCCACAGTCGTGCCGGAGTATTGTTCTCGGCGCTCAGTTTTCCACCTTTGTGTCGGATTATGGTTCTGGCCGGAACGCGTTGAACTTGGATTGATCCCTAGTCTTTTAACCACACAATTGAATTATTTATGTCCACAGGCCTACGACTTTATTGCCAGTGAGAGTAAAAACTTTCATTAATATGTCAGAACGGACACTATATTTACGAAAACATCATTGAAATTGAAAATACATAATTACATTTGAAAAAGATTATAGTCTAAAGATTATAGTCTAATTATTGTCGGTTACTTTTCCGATTTCAAAAGAAAGTAAATTACACAGTTGGAGATGAAAAATTCATCAAACATCTGAATTATTGAAAACATATGTATAAATCCTACTTCCAAACAAAGTGAAACCATTACGAAATGACTCAATTCATGTCAAGAAATGGATAATCAGTGTACCCAATTACAGGGTCATGAGAGTAGAAAGTAGTTCGATCGTAGTCGTTAAGAGCAGCATCAATTTCAAATCTTTTGGGTAAATCTGGATTCGCCAAAAACAACCTTCCAAAAGCAACAAGATCAGCACCACCATTTCCAATCACTTCCTCTCCGTCTTCCTTGTTGTATCCACCAGCCACAATGAAGGTTCCCTTAAAAGCATTTCTCATCGCCAACAAACTTTTTTCAGTATCCCTTTTGTCAAATTGAGTCACCATCCTCGGCTCTATCATGTGGCAATACAATATCCCATATTTGTTCAATGATTTGCACATGAACTCGCCTAAAGCTTCGGGATCGGAGTCGCCACAGTCGTTGTAATCGGCAAATGGCGACAACCGAATTCCAACTCTGTCACCACCGATTTCTTCGCTCACAGCTTTCACTACCTCCAGAGCAAATCTACAACGCTTTTCTAAGCTTCCTCCATATTCATCCCTTCTGTCGTTCACTTCATCTTTGAGAAATTGATCGATTAAGTAACCATTGCCTCCGTGAATCTCAACTCCGTCAAAACCTGATTTGTTTTGATTAATGATCAATCAACTAAAGCGGAGTTAATGTAAATTTAATTATATCACTACTTTTAGTTTTAACACCCCCTAACAAGTGAAAATCAATATTAATTAGGAAGGAAATGACATTAAAGGAGTTAAAAAACAAGACCACATACTTTGATACCATGTTAAATCACGAATCAACTAATTTTTTTTTTTTAGTTCAACAATTGTGGGGTGAGATATTGAACTATCCATTGATACCTTATCCACTGAGCTATGTTTGGATTTCTGATTGACGTCAACCCAAAACCTCAATTGGGGTGTTTTCTTTTTCTGATAAGTTATAATAATCAAATAGTGGAACTTATCTTACCAGCTTCTATGGCATTTCTGGCTGCAACTCTGTAGTCGTTGACCACTTGTGTAATCTCCTTCACCGTTAGTCGTCGAGGAGGGGGATATTCCGGTACATTGAATCCGCATATCTGTTTTTCAGTTGCCGGTGACTTGTCCGTACACGATATTGGAGGTTGACCATTCGGCTGAAAAGCTATAACACAGCTGAGAGAGTTAAATCAATAAACAAAAACCAATCTCTACAAAAAATCTTGACGGTAGCAATTCTAGTGTTTGTATCACAATTTGAGCTTGGCTAATAGTTGATTTTGCGGTTAGAAACCTCTCCTATAAGAGATTCAAACCTTTGCATAACCTTTATTTGAACTCTGTGTACGAGAATTTGTATGACAATCAATTCAACTCATTACATAAAGCGAAAAAAACAAAAAAGAACCAATTTTTATCCGAAACTTTCAAGTTATCAAATTACACCCTAAACTTACACAAGTGTTCCAATCTCTTTTAAAAATATAGAGAGTGGAGTGAGAGGCTCACAATGATAGGAAACTCTTCCAGCATGCCAGAGTTGACAAAAAAAGATGCCACCTTCATCATGAACAGCCTTCACTATTGGCTTCCAAGCTTCCACATGTTCTCTCGTCCAAATTCCAGGAGTGTTTGGGTAACTTTTCAAATATATATACATATACATTAAATTGAATTAGGCAAGTAAAAGAAAACCCAAAGAATTAGAAATTAAATTACTTACCCTTGAGCAGTATCAGAGATTCCAGAGGCTTCTCCGATCAAGAAACCGCCGTTGGTTGTTCTCTGAGAGTAATACAGAGCGGCGTGCGGCTGAGCAGTGAAATTGTAAGACCTTACCCTTGACAATGGCGCCAACACAATCCTACAAAAAAAAAACAAAAAAACAAATTACAAAAGAAGATTAATGTTATCTGTTATGTTTTTGTGGTGTAAATAAAACTGACCTGTGAGAAAGAGAGAAGCGTCCCATGTTGTAGGGAGACAGAAGAGTCGCCATGTAGTGAGAGTCACAAGACATATTTGATGAAATTTAATTTATAGGTAGTCAAATAACAAGTGGTGGGTCCCAGTTGTCACAATATAATATATACATCTATATAAGACATGGTGACATGATGTAATACGACAATTGTTTAAGGAAAGGCTGAACGTAATACACGTGTTATTATTCTTTTTAATCCTCTACGGACAGGTGTACAGTCAGCTCAATTAATGAGATTATTTAATTTACCTTCAAATGATCGGACAGACAAAAGGAAATTTAAAAGAAAATCCCTGTGATTACGTTTGATTACGTCTGGAGGTTGAATTTTCAGTCGGTGGTTTATGCAGAAGAAAAAAGACCAAACCTTTTGAATTGTCTCAACTCTAAAAACCCAACGTTGCATGGAATATTCAATGAGTCGGTTTGACGACAAAACAAACCAAACCAAACCAGTAGCCTCATTGGCTCGTGGAACCCACGCGCTTCACCTGCGAGTAGAGAGACATTGCCGTCGTGGCAAAGAAAATAAACAGAGATATTCTGAAGACCCGCCGCGACCCGCGCAATTACTGATTTGAGTGCGCATCCGACGTGGCATGTTCAGTAGGCTGACCGCGCTTTTCTCGCATTTTCCTTTTCCTTTTTATTTATTTTTTTAATTTTAGGGTCCAATCCAATTCTTCTGAGTTGCTTCCAATTGAGTGCTTTTTTCCCTTTCCTTTCCTTTCCTTTCCCCTCTTTTTGCTTTGCTTAGAGGAGAAAATAGAAATGGAGAAATGGGTTAGCTGAGAAAAGAGACGTAGAACCAAGAAAGTGAAGAAGAAGAAGAAGATGATGATGGAGTGGCAGAACAACCAAACTGAGCAATTGCAAATGGAAATGCAAATGCAAATGCAGGTGGAGCAATTGAGCAACGGCGATGGAGTTGGTGGTGGGCTGTATGTCAAGGTGATGACAGATGAGCAAATGGAGCTTCTCAGGCAGCAGATCTCCGTCTATGCTTCCATTTGTCAGCAGCTTGTGGAGATGCACAAGGCAATCACCGCCCAGCAGGACCTTGCTGGTCTCTCTCTTTCTGCACATTGTTTCTCTGTTTCTTCTCCTTTCCTTTGAACCTAAAAGATTAGTTCCGTTACATCTAATTGTTCTGTTCTGTTCTGTTCTGCTATTGCTGAAAACTAGAATTCTAAGATTAAGCAGGACCTTGCGCTGTTTGTCTTTCCTGTTTTTAGTTCCTTTGATGCTCCAACATCACTGGAGAAATGGATTGGAAAATCAACTTTGCTCCTTCACAGCTTTAATGTTTTCTGGTTTTCAGGAATGAGGCTAGGGAATCTGTACTGTGATCCAATAATGGCATCTGCTATTGGCCACAAGATAACTGCTAGGCAGAGGTGGACGCCCACTCCTGTACAGCTTCAAATTCTTGAGCAGATCTTTGATGAGGGCACTGGAACCCCAAGCAAGCAGAAGATCAAGGATATAACTCTACAGCTGACACAACATGGTCAAATTTCGGAAGCAAATGTTTATAATTGGTTTCAAAACAGAAGGGCTCGTTCAAAAAGAAAGCAAGCAAATTCACTACCAAATAATGGAGACTCAGAACCAGAGACAGAAGTTGATTCTCCAAAGGAGAAAAAGACTAAACCAGAAACCTTCCATACTTATGAACAGTTTGTTTCGAAGTCGAGCAACATGTATTCTCAGAGATCTGATTTAGATTCTGAAATGCTCTCCTTTGATGCCCAATCAAATAAAGCGGAGCCCATGTTTCAGTCTTTTGGATCTGGTCATATCAGTCAGATGAACCCAACACAGAATCATAGTATGTTCTTTCTGCACTCTCGTCTTTCCTAGAATTCTACATTTGAGCATTTCTCAAATTTTCTTCATCCAAGCATTTCATAATGCAGCAATTATATTTGAATGTCCTGGCATCTCTGAATAACTTGTTACTTTCTACGTTTAACTTGTCAATGTGCAGGAAATAATCTGTCAAATGATAAAATGAACGTACCAGACTACACTCCTTACCCACCTTGTGAAGGATATCAGTTGGTTGAGTGATGCCTCTGACATTCCGCAGATGTGTTGACTGCTTGTACTGAAGCTCATCCTGGGGGAATGTTCGAACCACATCTGACATAGTAAATATTATACTGCATGTAAAAGCAAATCAAATTTTGAAGATGCTTGCGAGGCATTTTATATACGTGGTTATGAATGATATATATAGCTTACAATACTGCTTGAAACCAAGTTTTGAAGGATTTAGTTACATATTATACTTCGTGGTATAAATTGTTTTGTTTTTTAACTGCAATTTTGGTCATTTGCTTGATTGAGAATGAATTATAAATAATTCTGCACCTGAATCATAAGCTTAGACTCAAGATTTAGCTATCAAACTGAAATTTGAAAAGCAGACGTATCAGACTGTCAGCTCACCTAAACCTGCATATAAATTATAAATAATCAAAAAATGGTAATCATAAACAATGAATTTATAACGGAAATCAACCCCCCTTGTATTTTACTCATCTCCCTGAGAAGTTGATTTGTACTCTAGGAACTGCAAAAGATCTAGTAGAACTCAAATAGATCTCAAGTTGCGTCTGATGAATCAGCCAGCCAAATGGGTAGAAAACAGTACATAATGCAACTTCATCCAGTTTCCTTCCTGATCAATATTCACGGCAAAGTTTTTTCTCCTTAAATTATAAAGAACGTTTACAAGAGAACCTGGAATTAAACAAGAAACGCCAAAGTTCACTAAATTCCCTATTGAGTAATGAGTGCAGCAACCATATATCCTTAGGCCATGGATTCTTCAACTACGGTCAATACAATGCTATCCTATCTAAAACATCATGACAGCGTGACAAAGAATCATGTAGAAACTATACATAGGGCTTCACAACCCGTAAACAAATGATCAAGATAAATATGCAGTCAACTTTACAATTGTAGTACAAATGAACATAGATTAAGAGACTTTTGTTCAAACATCCACCGCATTTCCGCCTCAGCTGCATTTCTTCAGTGGTGAATTTGAACAATCAAAATGGCCAGGTCTCCCATTACACCACCAAGTCAAATGCAGACAATTTGATTAGTTTGGACTGCAGCACTGTGATTAAATAAGGTCAATCAGAATGAATCTTGATGAATATTTCTATGAAGTTCCTTTCCTTCTCACTTTCAATTTTGTAGACCTCCAGCCTCCTGAGGTTAGCGGGCTAGGGGAGTACGAAAATTTTTCAATGGATTCCATGACGGCAAACTTATTCTTGGCTGAGCTACTAACGGGTAATAACTCCTGCAATAGAGTTTGGAAATCTTAAGTAACGAGCCATCATACTGATTTTAATTCATGCCTATATCGTGTTTCTCATCAACCTAATAATTCTCTTCCACCAACAAGTTTACTTTTCCCCATCAGAACATGAATTTCTACTGCATCTAATTAATCATTTTCATATGAAAATTAAATCACAATCTAACCTTGTTTACTGAAGCCTTTTCTGTATGCGCTTTTAGGTCTGGGATCTCCAAACACTCCAAGTAAAACAGCATCTATGCAGGCAAAATGATGGGGAAAGAGTAATCAGAAATGTAATTTAAATATATATATATATATATAGCGGGTCAAACTGTATAATTAAGTTTATGATGTTGAACAACCACAAAAATTCATCTTCGCCTTCAAGAAATTGAATAAAAATTGAATAAAACATACCTTATTAAGTAACTGCATATTTGATGCATCAGCCGCCATGATCTGTAAACCAATACAATTGTCAGTCCGACAGAAGGGGCAAAAGACACACTTGAATACACAACCATCCTCCTCGCTCCAGATACCACGTCCTGCATCCTTTGAAGACCTAACTAGGAGTCTCTGGTTAACAAACAAGATGTCTGTCATAATAACTGGTATGCTTGTCGGTAAATTGGCAGTTTGAGGTTTCAACCTTTCCTTATATATAGATATTAAGTGTGTTTTTGATGATACTGTTAATGAGCACGTTACATTTAAATGGTTCTCCGGACGACCCAGTGGGCTTCTACAAAGTGCACAAGACAGATGCAACTTTTTGTCCACTGGAGGGCCAGATGGCAGACAAACAGGAACGGTGTCATTCAGCTCGAGCAATTGAGGAACATTTGAACTCTTAGACTTCCTTTCTGTGGGAAGAATCTCATAACTAGTATCTTTTGGGCTATTTAAATTTCTGTTGATTATTGAGCTTCTGTCCACACTGTTGCATTCGGCAGTTTTGGTTTCGGGATCAGCAACAAACTCTTCTTGAGCAAGTTTCGAAATGGTTAAACCCATAGATTTCCTTCTTTTCTGGGTATGAGAATTTACACTCATATTCAAAGAAGATTCTGTTTCTGGTGCAAAGCTGTAGGCACTTGCAGCAACATTTCTTTCAGGTGTATGTAGCATTGAAGTTTCGGATGTAAGAGGAGATTTTGTTGATTTGGTTGAAGGTAATGAATGACTAGAAAATAGATCAGGAAACTCAGAATAGGCCTCAATTATGGTTGAACTGGATCTTTCATCTTTGGAGTCTCCTGGACTAGTGATGCCTCCAACATCAACACAAGGAGTCTCGTGCACAATTGGTGAATCTGGAACTTCAATGACGGTTTCCATAGATAGAAACTCATGGTTCCTGCAACAAGCAATGGTTCAAGACCATTGCAAATGAAACATGCATACTGATTGCTGAGTAGGAAAATAATAAGAACATCAAATTTATAAGGGGCACGATAGCTAATCAACTGCCTGATTACACTTCCTAAACAAATGTTTTTAGTGTTAAATCAAGTTATCCACCAACATGGGAAAGCTAATGAATTGTCAGCTCTTCATAGATCTTGGCATAAAAAATATAAGCAAAGGGAATCCATATTTACCTCGTATCTGTTTCAACACTGCACTCCAGATCAATTATACAGTTTTTAGCAACCTCGTGAGCCTGAAAAGAAGCTTAAACTTCAACATCACCTTGAGATTTCAATTGAGGAAAACAGGTATCATACGTTATTATTTTAATACTAACTTTCTGCCCACAATAATTGAACTCGTCAAATTTCTCTATCGTCTTTTTTCTAAAACTACTAGGGTCTGTGGAAGTGATGTGTTCCTCCTTCTCAGATTTCTGCAAGTCACTTTCTGTACTTTTGCTAATGCGCTCCTGAAATGAAGCCAAACAATAATGTGCCACGTGATTTCATTGGCTGACCATAAGTATGTAAAGGAAGAAAATAACACAGAAGAAGCAAGGAAAATATGTTCCAGACCTTAACGTGGCTGAAAAAGGATTTCAGCCCCTCCATTGACTGTTGAAAGTTACCAAATTGTTTAATGGAATTTCTTAGCCACTTTGAAATGTATATCCTGTTTCTCTCTTCCTGGAAACGCTCATCTATTTGCAAAAAAAAAAAAAAAAAAAAAAAAAAAAGTTGAAAAGCTATGAGAGATATGTGCATTAGATAAGCTTAAGCGTCTACTAAGGGTAATACTTTAAGAATGACATGGAAAATTTTAGATTTATCACTATCAGCATGGCAAAAACAGTAGTATCGAAACCCAAAACTATCGAAAAATGTTACAGCCAAGGAATGGCAGTTTCCAAGCAAGTTTTGGAGGACTTTTGTTCGAGTTAAATATGTGGATTTCTTCCTCTACCCCACACAATCAATCATACGCATACATACAAAATTAGTGACCAGTGAAGCTCATAGTTTTAATAGACAGTGGAACAAGTGAAATTAAAGCAATTACCTAATAGGACAATGGCACCATAGTCAAACTTGTGTCGAATACAACGTCCTACGGAAAGAAAATGTTACACAATTTAACAAGGCTACTTTGCATGACGTCACTCCACATAAACCCCAAGAAAACGAAAAGAAATGAGAACAGTTACGAGTCATACCTGCGGCTTGATTTAAAGCTCGGAAGGCCTGTTGACAATACCACTCATTTCCACTTAAAAGGTTTTTGGACATTTTATATGTGTCATTGAACTTTTTCTTCAATGCAACTTGAATATCATGTCTGGCAGGAATTATAGATAAATAATCAAAATATGATATAGTATATTATTTTCCAAAAAATAAAGCAAGGATGAAATTCTTACATATTTGGAAATGGAATACCAACAAGTATCTGAATATGTTAGTTAAGACTTTCTATATATAAAAAGCAACCATTAAACTTGACTGACACTGACTTAACGATTTGCAACTCCAATTCATTCATTAATAAGACAATGGACCTAAGGCATTCCCAAACACACAAGGAAACGTAGATGTTCAAAAGAGAAAAGGATACAACCACTCTAGCATTATCGTCAGAAAAGTCTATTCCTTCGGAAACCTGCATGCACAACAAGGCAATTTAGGATATTAAAATTATATCATAAAATCAACTTATTGGATCATTAAAGGTCATAGTTTTATTATTTCAAGAACCAAGCTGAATCCAGATCATACTGTAACTGGAAAGTTCCACCTATTGGATAAAGTTCTTACATATTTCTTTCTTTTACAAAAAAAATATAAAAAAAACGACTGGGCATCCTCAACTAGGCATTAGGAAGGGCTGCAAGTGAAAACCGAGAAAGAAAGAAAAAGCGTCCAAACCGACCAAATTTATATCGGTTTGGTTTGAAACCAGTCAGTTAGGCGGTTTTGGCTTTCAAATAAGGAAAACCGATTTTTTTTGTCGGTTTGGTTAACCGAATTGAACCAAGCCGACCGATAATATAATAATAAAAACTAAATTAACTACATATAGCCTGGTGGTCAGGTTGGCGTTCAATTTAAGTTGGCAATTCCAAAGGTACGAGTTCAATCCCGCGCAGCAGCTTCTTTATATTTATATTTATTCTGACCTTCAACAGCCCACTTCAACGTCAGGCCCAACACCCGAGCGTCCCTTGGTTCCTCGGCCCAGACCCAACCCGCGCGTATTCATAATTGGCGAACCGCGCGCCGAACCGACAGAAACCGACGGTTTAAGCGGGGGGTTGGATCAGTTTCAACATCTCACCGGTTTGGCATCGGTTTTCTTGTTTCCTTCGCCGAAATGGTCGGCTCGGCGCTCCGATTTTGCAAGCCAAACGGAGCCGTTGCACCCCTAGCATTAGGCATGCCTTTTAATTTTTAAATCAATGTTTCTTGCTCTCCTCCCCTCATATCTGCGATCTGATTTGGAGTCTATCATAGACTAAGGTTAATGGTTTGGGCTAGCTGCCAATGGTGCCTTAACATGGAGAAGTCCGCCAAAGAAATAAATACCTACAGTACTACTCATCAATATAACTGATGTTCATCTCCATTCAACCAAATAAAAAGTGGACTTCTACAAAAATGTATGATGCAGCAACGCTTAGCTCAGATACAGGTTAGCAAATTTCAGAGCTAAGTGAAACTTGAGAAAGAATATGATACATGGTTGTGATAGAAATATTAGGAATGGGTCGTCTAGTCTGGATCTCTAATGCTACCATTATGTCAAATTGTATAAACATTACCTCTAGTTTGGACAGAGTTTAGGCTGACTAACTAAATTAAGAGATCCTTGGTATTTAATAATATTACCATTTACCATCATGCACAAAAGAAGCATTCATGTTTAAAATTCCATCAGTTATATCAGTTTAGGCAACAGCAGTCCAAAATTTGTTCAGATAAGTACAGCAAAAAATAAATCACGGGTATCTTCCAAACTGGAAGCTGCATATCAACATTCATGGTTGTTTTATGCCTTCAGGACAACAAGGTCTTGATGTTTTTTTTTTAACAAGATACTTAAAGGTCTTGATGTTACTATAAAGAAACAAGGAAAACCAATTGAATTTTAAGTAATCAAAAGGAACGCACCTTTCCTCGAAAAACTGCAAAGAATGCTGCACCTTCCTTGGGATTTTCACAGCCAGTCACATACGGGTGATTGGGTTTGACCTTCTTACCTTGCCTCTTCTTCCCAACTGCAGAGTTATCACCGAAACGTATAGTATCATAATAACCTTTCAAAATGGAATCAAAATCCTCTTGAATTCCTCCTCTTGGCTCTGTACAAAACCATTGAAAACATTCTTAATGCAACACGGAAAAAAAAATTGGTACGCATGACACAAGCAACGTAATGTAATTCAACTCATCTTGAATGACAAAATACCGACAGAAAGTAAATAAACTAGCCTAACATAAATTTTCCAATACGCATCTTACCAACAAAAAGGGACTTCCTTGCATTCAGTCGAGACCATTGACCAGTTTCAGACCAACGATTTTGGAGTTTCTCCATCAGCTTATAACTAGGAAAGAACACAAGACAGCCACCAGGAGCGATAAAAAATATCTCCTCCAGAGATTTTCCTAGAGCATCCTTTAAGAAAACGACCAATATAAGACCCGAAAATCCTATATAAGTTACACGTCAATCATGAGATTCCAAAAATACCTGGAATGCATATCCATCGGCTGTTTTATAACTTCCATTCAGTGGATAGTTTCCTGGACCAGTTGATATAATAGTTGGCCACACCTGCAGTACAGTTATTGATAGTTCAAAATTTAACAGTTGCTGGAATAGACAAACCAGAAAATAGGAAAAGTCTATTTGAACCTGAGATTCCACGTCGATTACGTGAGGAGCTTCCAGTGAAGTTCCAAACTGAACTCCTAGTTCAGATGAAAAGGAATTCATAGGTGACAGGGTCCTAAATAAGTGAAATCAGAAGTGATTAGAAAGTCGAAATCCCTTCTTAGGCACCATATATATAATATATCCCACCAAAAGAAAAAGATGTAGGGAAGAGAGAAAGCACTTAGAAGTTAGAAGCATCTCAATTTTCATACTGTCAGCTGAGTATGATGTACTAGAAGTCTGTTAACTGACTTATAATCAATCTAAAAACTCAAATCAATGAGAAACTTCAACTTCAAGTTAGCTTATTATTCAGAAGAAAGGAGGATGTGTTAAAATTGAATTTAATATGGCTGAATAGAATGGTTGTAGAGGCAAAGAATGAAAGGGATATTTTTTTTATTTTATTTTTATTTTTTAAGAATGAAAGGGATATTTTATGGTTTCCATAAACTATAAGATACATATTCCACTTTTCAAGTCTTAGATGCTCACCCAGATGTCAAGATAACTGATAAGGAAAGATGGGCAATGTCCTTAAACACAACAGCTGGATTCAAGCACCACAAACTTAAAGTATGCGTCCAGCCAGCACAAGCTTTTCCTGAAATAAAAAATATAAATATAAATTATTTTTTTTAAAAAAATTAAAGGGTAAAGCTATTACAACAGAAACAAAAAGGTGCCAATAATTTACTTTCTTATTCTCAAGATATAAGATTCAGACAATTTTCTTCACTGGAGCCTAAAATAGCAAGTCAGTTCTTTCCAGATAACATCAGACAAACTTCACCCCTCCCATTTTCCCTCAAGTGATTAAAAGTCAACTTTCAGCATAACTAATACAATATAAAGTCAATTATTCTAGAAATTTGCATAAACAGCACTAAATAAAGATTGAAAGGAATGTATTTCTTCGATATTTTCAGGCAACAATGAAGACTCGGGAACAATTAACAAACAGCATCATATATGAATTGCTTCTCGATGTTGAAAAGCAAAATAAACAAATCGAACTAGGACTTGAGTTGTATATTCAATCAATACTTTCCAAGCTTTTATTGTGACATGTATATTTCTGATCCTATATCATTTCCTTTTGAGTTTGAAGTGGTGCAATTAAGGCTTTATTTTTGGAATTTCAGATGAAACATTGTCGGACATTTGATGATAATGTAAGGATACCCCTTACTCAAGGTATTTTATTAGACAAGAGAAAAGCCTTTAGACAAGTATAAGTACTCCTACACTCTGTAGGATATCCCTAATCTCCTAGAGATTTTACTAAAACAAAAGCTACCTTTCATTACCAAGTAAAGAGATATATATACATGGTATATAACCGAAACTAAACAAACAAATGAAACTGAAATGAAAACAGATCAACAACTAACTGCCCTTAACTGTTTATTTAGTTGGTTTACCTCTCCTACTATAATATTTCAAGGGAGGAGGTTTAGGTGATCTTACAGATAATCATAGTATAGGCATATGGATTGAGTTAAGTTTTTTGGCTTCCGTGTGGTGTGCTCCCTTTTAGTAATTGTTGCACCCCTACTCCTTTTTTTTTATAGTTCTCATTCAAAGCTCTTTATGAAAGCTTTATCAGCTCCTGGGAGGATGGTTTTTCTCCTTTTTGTACTTCTAGACCAATGGAAGTTTGTTTCTTTAACTTAAAAGGTACCAAGAGTTGACTGAAAAATCTTGTCAGGCAGTGCTATGAAAAGAAGACTAAGACACTGACATGTGGCAACCATTTCTTGATCAAAATTTACCAGAATCTCTTTTAACATAGCGTTGTAATGCAAGCTGGTAATCTGACATGTGGCAACCATTTCTTGAGAAAAAATATGTCAGTGAAGAGAATAACCCTGCATTGTGTAAATTGGAAATAGTCAATATTGAAAGTTTGACATAAAAATAAAGCAAGCGATGTACCCTACAGCCTCCTACCTTCCAGCGTTATCACTGAGAGGCCACTCAAATGTGCGGTATCTAACTCCTTATCTGAAGCTGCTTTAATAGCCTTAAACAAGCATATGGTGAAACTTTAAGATAATATGAATAAAATGAAAGGTCCCCCAAAATTATTCAAAGAACCCAAAGAGACCAGGATACCTTCGTTGCACATTCAAGCAAAATTGGGAAGCACTGTTGAGTAATATTAGATTCTTGGAGCTCCCTTTGAGCATGATCGCCGGTCCAACTACAACATTCATGAACGTAGAGATGGGATATCTCATAGACAGATATTGTCAAACTGATATCTACTACTAGAGAGGTAATCCACCATTTTTAGGAGAGAATAAGCGAAACGTGCATGTTTATTGAAGGGCTTGAAGTGTAAAAAGAAACACACTTAATCTGGATTTTGCACCCAAAATGCATAAAACACTCTAGCTACATCAAGAAAAGCATTTTAAATTTATTTCTTCCTTGGATCAAGGAATCTAAAATGACAAAAGGTGAATTATATGATACTATGTTTTAAATACACCAATATGATGCAAAGACAAACTAGATGCAACTGAGACATCAAAAGTTATAGCAGAACCGGAAAAGTTTTCTTTCTTAACTCACCAGGTGACATAATGCTGAAACTCGCGCTTCTGCAGAGTGGTCTTCCTCTGGTCAATCCAACTTATGAGATCCTAAGAAATGAGTTGGACTTCTAAATCTCAAAAAGATCTTTGAAGGCGTTAAGAAATCATTCTAAATAATTATAACTAATTACCTGTGTCATTTCATACAGTGGCTTGTAAACCAAAGAATCAATATAACATAGTTGCTCTAACTCCATCTGCAATTCTTTGAAAGATGTGAAAATGCAAGTCATAAGAAAAAAAATCTTTCTCAAATCGCCAAACAAAATAGTATAATTTCAATAACCTACTATTTAAAGTATCCTCTTCAACATCCACACTACCAGCATGACGGGCAATATCCTCTATATTGCTGAAAAGTGAAAACATATTAAACTAATTAATTGCCTGCATTTGCTAGCTATCTCCTGAAGTTACCAAAATTCCAACCGAGGTAAAAGGAAACACAAAATTTATCGATGCTAGTACACATACTGGGCTTCATCAAGGATCACGATGGCACCCTTAATATCTACATCCATTGCTCCTCGAATAACTGGATTGATAATATAGCTATATGGGCAAAACACCAGCTGCGCATCGTCTGCCATAGAACGAGCTGCATAATATGAACAACCTAAAAAGGATAAAGAAACCAAGTTAAAGATGTGATGACAACATAATATATGTTAAACACCTGAAAACTCAGAGATGAACCTTTTACAACTTCTCCAACTTTCACCAAATCTTCAATGTCATGAACCTCATGACATCCTCCTTTCTGAAGAGATGGATGACTTTTAACCTTGTTTGCGTTTCTGTTTGTTAGAGAAATGAAGCACTATTTATCTCCCTTTGCTAGTTGCCCTAAATTAAGTAATATATGAGATAAATAAATTCAGTTGAGGAAGAAAAGGGATAAAGATGACCCACTTAAATTCACAGCATCCTGCCTCTTGATCCTTCAATAGTAGCTTGCTGGTAGATTTCAACAAATTTTACAATGAAAAGAAGAATATCAAATGACTTTATTTAAAGGGAAAAAAACAAACAAAAAATAAAAATGTGCATTTGGAGAGAAATATGCACCATTCTTCATCCATGTTATCGTTCCCTCGTACATGAGGATTTGTGCAGAAATGTTTCCTTGATGCCTGAGGAGAAAAAAGGGGGTTAGTAAAATAACAGTAAAGTATATCATACAGAAGACTACCCAGAAATGCATTGCAACTGAACTACAGCTGACAGTAGTGGAAGCCAAGGGATTCTTACAACCAAAACCAGCTTATTGAGATTCACAAATTTATACAATGTACAATCTCATCAAAGAATTATACACCTACAATGAAACAGCAACATGTTAAAGAGGTGGCATACCAACACTGCCATTGGCACTCGATAGGTAGTTTTCCTATACTCACGGATCACTTGGGATATCTGTGAATGTGTCCTCCTTGAATAAGACAACATTATAGCATTAACATCAAATGTAAATGAGGAAAACGATTTAAAAATCACAGCCCTTGTTTCAAATTGCAATAGATTGAAACTTACGAAGCGTAGTATATGGTCGGGGTTGTCTTTTTCTTCTGACTTTTGTTGTTTGGCACTGGAAGAGATGATTCCGTATTTACAGACACTAGAAAACCCAACATATTGCTTAGAAGAAGTTACTGACCCATTATTTCCAAACAATCAATGAGAAAAAATTGACAAATAATAAAAATGAGCAGGGTAACTTTGTTGCCAATTGAGGTCCTTCCATCAGTAGAAACTTCAGTACAAATGACAAAGAACCACATGTAAAACAAAAGCTTGCCAGCATCCGCATTCCACAATATCTAATTTGAATAATCGTTTGAAAGAATGAATTCCATACTGGATTGAGGAAGGGTAATAATTCCTTTTATTTCAAATCAGCCCCAAATCCAATTTTCCGTCCACAAAAAGAGCAGATTGAGATAATGAACATGTTTTGTTGCAGGCAGCGAGCAAATAAAATATATATCATCATAAGAAATCACCCTAAATATATCCCCACTATATAAGTCTAAAGAGCTCGCAGGGTGAATTAAGTTGAACAACAAAATGTCCATTAACTCCGAGCTAGTTTTCTCTATGTCAAGATCTGACCATGCAATAGAATTCGTGGGTTCCATATGTGAAGACATTCAAACTTACTTGACGGCTGCACTTCGGGAATAAATCCACCGCCAAAACCGAGAGGATCCGTCGCCGCCTCTGGAGCGGGCTTCGAGTGACAGGAATTAGCCTCCTGATTCTTTATCTTATAGCTCTTCTGCCAAGCGAGAGTCGAGCATAGAAGTGAAAGCGACTTCCCGGTTCCAGTCGGAGACTCCAGCAGTGCGTGGCAATGGCCCTCTCGCTGGCCGCGATCAAGGGTGGATATGATTCTGCCCATGAATGCGCGCTGCGGACCGTACGGTCGATATGGGAATTCCACTTCAATGCCACCAATCGGATACACATTCTTCGTCGGATAGGGCTTGGATTTAGGGTTCGTCCCCACTTTTGCAGATACCATTTTCACAGTGTTGTGGGAGCTATCTAGCTTTTTTTTTTTTTTGATGGAAAGAGCTATCTAGCTTGGTGAACTAGAAGATGGAGTTCTGTAATCGGTTCGATTTCGTCGGGGTTTTTTTTTTTTTTTTCTTTTTCGCTGGAGTGCTTGGGCGGGAAAATTTAGGGCTTATCGTACTTGAATTTGGCGGTAAACTGGAGGTTTTCTTCATCTTGCAATAGAGGGTGAACCTTTATTATTATTAATAATTATTATTATTAAACCTTCTTTTCAATCTTTTTTTTTTTTTTTCTTTTCGAAACATCTTTTCAATTTTAGTTGCTAGTAAATCTCTCATCCCCATATTGTAATTGTAAAACAAAAAACAAAAAAACTTCACATCTCTTCCACACAAATTAAATTTACTTCACAACATGATTCATTTTGCATAAATTTCTTCTATCTCTCCTATTTGCAACTTCACCTCATACAACATTCCTTCTAGTGGCCGCTCCCTGAATAATTTCTCCAAAAGGAGGCGTTGGTCTGCCCGGCGGTGAACCTACAGGCGCTGGTCTGCCCGCATAGATCAATTCGTAGGTTGTATGGCAATTGGCGCTTCACGGCGTTTTCTTTCTTATCAATTCCATGGCTGCTTTCTCGGACGTCGCAGCAATGGCAGGTATCACTATCGCTTACTTTTCTCGCCTTCGCCCTCGTCGGCTTCATCATACTTATTTTCAACCCTAGATGAACCATCAAATCTGTTTGATGATAGCGTTTTGGGTAATGGGATTCCGAATCAACCCAGAATAGACGAGCGCTTCGTTATCAGCGAACTTTCTGATCTATTACTAGTTAATCCGTACAGTTCGGTTTCTAACTCACTCAAAGAGATTCGTACCGAGAAACAGATGCCAATTAGGGCAGTTGATGGATTTTTACGACCAGAAGAAAAACTACGAGGTGTTTTCCTTCAAAAACTGAATGGTAAAACTGCAATTGAACATGCTTTAGCTAGTATTGATGTGAATTTGAGTCAAGATGTTGTCAAGGAAGTACTGAACACGGGGAGTTTAGGTAGCGAAGCAATGATTACCTTCTTTTTTTGGGCTATTAAACAGCCATCGATACCTAAAGATGCTTCTAGTTACAACATAATTCTTAAAGCT
The DNA here is from genome assembly GCA_028017165.1 of Herpetospermum pedunculosum. NCBI lineage: Eukaryota > Viridiplantae > Streptophyta > Magnoliopsida > Cucurbitales > Cucurbitaceae > Herpetospermum > Herpetospermum pedunculosum. Next base: position 88,016,002 of record CM051522.1, read on the forward strand.
TTAGGTAGAAGAAGGTTTTTTGATTCCATGATGGATGTTTTGCACAACATGACAGGGGAGGGAGTGAATGTAAATATGGAGACAGTATCCATCCTGGTAGATAGTCTGGTCAAGGCTCACCAAGTTTCTAAGGCACTTCAATTATTTAGAAACTTGAAAGAAATTGGGTTGAAATGTGATGCTGAAACCTTGAATATTCTTCTACAATGCATGTGTCGACGATCCCATGTGGGTGCTGCAAGCTCCTTCTTTAATCTAATCAAGGGGAATGTTCCTTTCGATGCTATGACTTATAACATTGTAATCAGTGGATGGTCAAGATCCGGTAGGCTTAGTGAAGTTGAGAGAACTATGAAAGCAATGGAAGTAGATGGATTTTCTCCAGATTGTCTGACCTACACTTTTCTTCTCGAGTGTCTCGGCAGAGCTAATCGAATTGAGGATGCTGTCGAGATCTTTGATAAAATGGATGAAAAAGGCTGTTCTCCAGATGTTGGTGCTTATAATGCAATGATCTCCAACTTTATATGCATAGGTGATTTTGATGGATGCATGACTTATTACAAGCGTATGTTGAATAATAAATGTGAACCGGACATCAACACCCATTCCAATTTGATTATTGGCTTTCTTAAAGCCAAGAAAGTGGCCGATGCACTGGAAATGTTTGATGAAATGGTGGAAAGAATTATTCCCACTACGGGGGCAATAACATCTTTCATCAAACTCAGCTGTAGTTATGGTCCTCCGCACGCTGCTATGTTAATATACAAGAAAGCAAGAAAAGTTGGATGTAGGATATCCAAGAATGCTTACAAATTGTTGCTTATGCGACTCTCTTTGTTTGGTAAATTTGGTATGCTATTAAATATATGGAATGAGATGCAAGACAGTGGTTATGATCCCGACGTTGAAACTTATGAGCATGCCATTAACTGTCTTTGTAGAACAGAGCAGCTTGAAAATGCTGTACTTGTCATGGAGGAATGTTTGCGTCAGGGTTTCTTCCCAGGTAGACAAATACGCAGTAAGCTTAACAACAAACTTTTGGCTTCTAATAGAACAGAGAGGGCATATAGGCTCTGGTTGAAAATCAAAGCTGCTCGTCATCAGGAAAATTTGCGAAGATGTTGGCGTGCGATGGGATGGCATTATTGAAATCTTTTAGGTCATATCAATTCCGAACAAGTTTTTTTTCTTCTCTTGTTTGGTCATTTGAAGGTTAGTAACATTTTACAGAAGTCATCATACTTAATGTAGTTCGTTCTTAGCTCGGGAGAAGGGCAAAATTTGGTGGCATGCTAATTTTTTTGCTATTTTTTGGAGGGTTGGATTGAGAGAAACAATAGAAGTTTTAGGGAGGTGGAGCGGTCTTGTGATGAGGTTTGAGCGGTGGCTAGGTTTAACGCTTCTTTGTGGGCGTCAATCACTAGTCCTTTTTGTAATTATGATCTTCGTTTGATTTTGTTGGATTGTACTCCCTTCGGACATCGTTTGTTGGATTTGTTTTTTGTATGCCCTTCTATTATTTCATTCTTCTCAATGAAAGTTCGGTTTCTTAAAAAATATATATATATAATATATATATATATATATATACGCAGTTGGTTCTTAGCATGTTTTATAGCTGTTGACTGCTTTAAGTTATATATTTTTTTTAACAAAATTGAGATACGGTCGCTGCAATATCTTGGGCTTCCGTTGAGGAAAGTCTACATAGAGTGGACTTCAGGGTCTGTTTATCGCAATCTAGATTGCAAAAAATGGAAGAAATCTTATCCCTACACTTATTGATTTCGTTTTGACTAGAGCCCCATTTCTTAGGTTTTGTTCGTCAAGATTTCGTGGATTTTTTTGTGGGTAGGAAGGACGAAAGTTAGGTAAAGGAGGTATTGGGGAATTTTTCAAGGGGTTTCTTATGTTTCTTATTCAATTTGTTTTTAACTAGATCCTTGTTTATTATGTTTGGTTTGTCAAGGTTTACATTCATTCAATTCATTTTTACATTGCAGGGTTCATTCATTGTTGATGCCTGACTTTGGCTATTCAACTGGTGTGCAACGCCCACATCTCCGGTAACGTGCCAGATTACTTTGGCTATTCATTTAGTCACACGGTCACGTCTCTGAAAAGAGTGTTTTTCTACCTCAAGTTCTGCACCCGATGCAAAGGACTGATGCCATGGTGCCTACCTTCAAATGAGTATGGCTCCAACCTACTTGATGATTTGCTTCTCAATCCTAGCAAATGTCAGCCACCTAGTTCAATGGGATACCACTTGCTTACCTATTAACCAAGGAGGCCTAGTAGGTATTGGCAATATACATACTAAGAACATGTCATTTTTGTCGAGATGTACCTGGAGATTTTCTACCTAACCCGTCACATTGTGACATAAAATAATTTCTAGCAGGTATGCTAGAGTTCATTCAGAATCATTCCATTGAAAGGGAGCTAGAAATAAGCAACATTTCTAAAAACTTCAACCAAACAATGTTCCACCTGTATCACCTCTGGATGATTTTGATGGGACACAAGCTATTGTATACATTGTCCAAATTCTTATTATTTCCTCTCTCATTCATCTTCCAATGAATCTACTTATGAAGGTATGTTTTTTATTTGCCTTTGTAAAATGAATAAATAAAACCATCATTATCGTTTGAGGTCTTTAATGGCTACTACCGATTTCGGTGGCGTCTCGACCTCGATCAAGTTCGCCTCACAACCCCATACTTGAATTGCAAGTCTCCTACATTTGGGAGACATTCTTGCAAATATGTTTTGTATCTATAATGTCATTCTTTTGAATGCATGCTTTTCATTTCTTCTGTGAGAAATCGAATAGAAATGGTATTATATAATAGGAATTAGGATGACCAAATATCTGGCCTTAAATTTTTTGATATCATTGGTTCAACTTCTGGAAGAAAATTAACAGTACCTCTTATTAACAATCTGATTCCATAATCTATTGGTCTCATAAGAGAGTGAAAAGAGAGTGATATCATTGGTTCAACTTCTGGGAGAAAATTAACAGTACGTCTTATTATTCCATTTTTATATAATTCTCAAAAGACGCTTCATCAAGACCAAGATGCAAAACCAACCAAATTTTCAGCTATTTAAACGTTTAATATGATAAGGTAGTATTAAATTGAATTTTTCTAGTATTATTATTGCAGGAGGAATTGGGGAAGGCCAAGAGATGTGGTCAAATACTAAAATCTAAAACGATAATGATGTCATGGATTAAAATATTCTCGAACCCTAAATTCTACACAAGTTAAAATTTAATTTTAGTTTTGAAAAAAAAGTCAAAATTGAAAAAATGACCCTTAAAAAAAGACATTTAAAAAGATTTTCCTAATTTATATCAATGGGATTAATTTTTACTAACTGGTTTATTTATTTTGATAAAAAAAAAATGGTTCAAAAAAGAAAAAGGAAAAATATTTCAACATAAACACATTTTGACAAGCAAAAACAATCCGTCGGGCCCCACCCATAAACGAATTAAAAAGTTGAATTTGCTCTCTCTGCCGCTTCCATCTCCATTTCGTCACGTCTTCTCTTCTCCGCCAGCTCTGCTCTCTGCGTCCAGGTCTCTAACATTGAAGAAAATCTCTAAGTTCCCGCCCGTTGTAGCACGGATTTAAAGCCCTAACTTTTTCTGTCCATTCTTTTGTCTTTTAGGTCCTTTTTTTACCATGGCCGATGACATTCGCAGATGGGTTACCGAATTCTTACTCCGAAGTTCCGAAGTGGATGATCTCTTGCTGAAGAGAGTTCTCTCCGTTATCGACGCTTCCGACTGGGATTTCCGCCTGAAGAAAGCGGCGCTTTTAAAGGCCGTTGAGTGCGAAATCTTGGGAAACACTGTTACTGAGCATTTACTCGAAATTTTTGAGATTATTGAACAGTTCGATAAGGATCAAGGCCATACAATTCCGGAGTCTCTGAAAGCTGCTTATTGTGCCGTGGCTGTGGAATGCACGATGATGTTCTTTCCAGTCAGAGGCATTGGCAAGCAGGTGACCTATTCGGAAGCTGTGAGCAACATTTGGAGTGGGAGAGTCACTGAATTGGAGACAGCCGGGATGAGTGAGTTGGTTTCACCGGAATTGAAGGCAACAAAGAAGGAGCTAGAAGCCACCCTCTCGGATGGTGAAGGTTGGAAGAAGCTGGTGAAATTGAATACCAAATACCAAGCTTTGAAACGTACTCATGATTACCTGATTGAGGCACGAGCTTCTCTTGGCCAGCCATTCCTTGAATTTGCAGCAACAGTGGAATGGCGAGAAACATCAGACGGGCTAACAACGGAAGGGCAGGAAACAACTCAAGTGCAAACATTGGTTGGGACGGAGGTTGAAGTTTTGGACAATCCAGGCTCAAGCCAAGGTGTTTCTGGTATGCATATCCACTCTGTAATAGTTTGATGATGAATGCTCTTACATATTTATATTTCTATCATGTTCGCAATCAAATTGTGATTTTTGTAGTCTTTAATTTCAAAATTTTAGGTGTAAGCATCTTGAATCAAGCTATTTGGCTATGTGTACTCAGAATCAGTTGCAATGGAGGTCGGACTTTTGGACAATCCAAGTCCAAGCCGAGGTGTCTCTGGTAAACCCCTTGCATCTCATAGACGTGTTAGAGCGGCTAAAATTAGTCATCCAGTGGACTTGGAGAATGATGTTTCGTCTGAAAAATATACTTGCCTACATACTCCTGAGGTTAACCGGGCGCGAGAAGCTCTTAAAGCCAGCACTTTAGAGTTGCAAGCAGTGGTGAAAGATCCACTCCCAGATGCATTACGCATTGCAGAATCGGTAGCTCACGATCTTGCTCAAAAGAATAAAATTAGTGAGCATTCGATGGAGGACCAAAATGGTGCAGGTGCCTCTAATCCAGTCATTACCAAGGGTGCTTTGCCTCTTCAATCTGTGAGTTCAGCTTCTGCGTCTGAGGTAACGTTAGCCATGTTTGATGCCATCTTGTTAGCATCACAACCATGCCTTTTCTGCTTTCTGTTTATAGTTGCCTGAGATAGTTTCTATGTGCTTGGTAAAGGCTTCGTTCTTGATGGTGTGCTATCGAATGTTTTATGTTTTCAAGATTATCATTGCTAGGAGGAATGCTGCTGGGTCGGAACAAAATGTTGGATTATCCTTTTTGGGTTAATATTTGGGTGTTGTCAATCGTTTTCATTTTAATCAACAATTATCGTGTTAGCAATATGGTGGCAATTTTATTTTGTAGTGAAGTTCACAAGAAAATAAGATACTCACGAATACATACAGTTTGATACACTTACACCAGATGTTAACGTTATGTTGTATTTTGTACTAAAAGGGAACTTTGGCTGATTCCTTTGGAAGTTTGTAGTTATGATAATGGTTTCATGCTTCATGCTTGAAACTCCTCTAGGGGATGAAATATTGATCCTCCTGAATGAATGTTCCCTCCTCCTAACTCAAGGGTTATTCTATGTTATTAATTGTAAGACTTTTCCATTTGTTGCAGCAAAATAATTCAATAGATAAGGTAAGCAGACTTCACCTCCCGAGTCCCAAGAGAAAGAACTTTTCTCCCCTGAAGAAGTATGTAGATACCAAGTTTGTTCGGAGAAGGACGAGGAGGAACTGGAGCTTGCTTGAAGAAGACACCTTGCGAACCGCTGTGCAAAAGTATGTGTTTTCAATGATTACCATTTTCATTTTTGTTTGTTTGTTTGTTGTATAAGGATGAATAGGAGTTGAGTGTTGCCCCTCACCCAAGCATAAACACTACCCGAACACATTCTTTTGTTAAAAAACTTAAAATTGTACTATGGTTGGTGTTGCCGGTCTTTTATACCATTGTAAAGTTGTACTGGGTGCACTTAGCATGCTCTAAACTTAAAATTTATTGTCTCTTCAGTTAATATCTAGTTAATATCTTGTTTGTGTTAACCATCAAGAGTTTGGCCTAATAATCATGATGGGTCTTGAGACTTTTAAAGCTAGGGAATGAGTTCAATCTTTTGTGACCACCTTGGTGCTTAGAAATTAATTTCCTACGAGTTTCCTTACCAACCAAATGTTGTAGGGTCAGATGGTTGTTCTGTGTGATTAGTTGAGGTGCGCGTAAGCTGGTCGGACACTCATGGATATAAAAAAAATAATAATCTTGTTTGTGTTTGTAATGTAGGTATGGTAAAGGAAATTGGAAGCTCATCCTAAATGCCCATCGTGATGTATTTGAAGAGAGAACCGATGTAAGCGAAGTTTCACATTGTCGTTTTGTCTTTTTAATGTTCATGCCTTTTTCTAAGAGGTTATTATTGGGTTGCTTGTCTCAGGTTGATCTCAAGGATAAGTGGAGGAATATGACCCGGTAATAATGTCTATTGTAATTCCATTGGATTGGAAGAACATCGTTTGGTCTTTTTTTATGGTTTTTCCTGATCTGCTTGTTTATATCCTATAGTTTTTCACTATTTTTTTTTTACCCATTGGGGAAGTCTTTTGTAACCTCCATGGTTTGGGGTCTTTCTTCCCAATTTTGGTTTTTTTTTTTGGTTGTAAATTTCATACACTAATGAAATCTCAAATCTCACTCGTTGTAGATTCTTTTTTCTTCATTTTTTAATCTTGAAATACAGTCTGTTTGTATCATTTTAAATAGTTGTCCCTTAGATTAGATGCTTTGTGTATCTCCCTTGTCACAATTGAAATGCACTCCATCCAAAATATTAAGTCTTTATATTGATGGACACAGACATGGAACAAAGTCAATTAGTACTTCATTTTTTACCATTTATTCTCTTCCAACTAATAACTCAACGAGATACCATGTTTTACAATAATACATGAGCAAATATGGGAGTGAAGTTGCACGCATACATTTTAAAAGTCCGAGGAACTTGATTTTAAACTATTTTTAAAATGATGTAGCTTAACAAAATCGAAAAACTCTCTGTTGCCAAAAACAATATCTCTGACTTCTTAGTGAAGATCACAACTTTATGCTAATTGAGTTGTGCTCGGTTTAATTTTAATGATAAAGAGAGATGCAAGACAAATATTCTAACCGTTCAGATTTTTTTATTATTTTTTTTCCAACTCTCTTTCATACTTATTCAAATATTTAGGGTCGGTTTGGTAGATCATCAGAAAAATAAATTTGAAAACAATGGATTCAAGTTGTATTTCATTTAAATATGTTTTTGGCTCAACTACAATTTCAGCCCCTTTGTCCTCAATTAATTCGTTTGCCAACCCAGGAGGGCAAACACATAGCCCAAAAATAACTCGTCCTCTTATGGCGTGGAAGAGAGGCCCTGAGCAAAAGAAAAAAACTAGATGAATTTGATGCCTCCCGAGCAAGGCGATGCGCCACCTTGTTGATCGACCTAGTGCAATGCGAGAAAGACGAGACTCCCAGAGTTGTCGCAACATCTTCAATCTCGTAGGCTACGATCTTGATCTTTGATAGATCAACTAACTCCTTGTTGAGGTGATTCACCAACACTTTGACTTCAAAACCTTTCCAACTGTTTTATGCCCGACATAGATGAGAGATCTGAGAGAGTCACGAACTACCCATCTCATCCCTCCCACTTCTCGATCTCATCTCCACAATGCATCAAAGTTAAGCTTCCCTTAGAAACTCTGGATCCAAAATTCTATAAACATCTTATTATAAAGTCAAATTGGTTAGGGTCAATACCAGTTAAGTTATACAATTCTCTTAAAAATTCATTGTACCTTAAGTCACTATCTACATCCAACACTCCTAAATAACACTTTCATAATCTCTTTCATTCTCATCTCACACACCACTATCACACACAAAGATGCCGAGACATTTTGCAAAAAATGAGAGATACGTCAGAAAAAATGTAAAAATGATCAATTATGAGAATAAAAATCTGGTTATTTTCACACATGTCTTCTTTGGTGCCGTAATGTCAATTGATCCGATTTTTTAAAACGCATGTTTTTTGACCCGATCACAAGCATGCGTTTATTGAAAACGACCGCGAGAAAAGAATGTGCTAATATCTTTCGCTGAACACGACCGTGGGGAGCGACTATAGTATCTTCGTGCTCACTAAAAAGAATGTGCTAATATCTTTTTCTTTGTGATGATGTTTGTGCTTAACAAAACAAAGTGTTGAAGTCGTCTACCAATAAGAAAAAAAATATTATTTTCGAGGCGGAAATTAAAAAAATATTACAGAATTCAAATGGATGATATGTGAAAATATCCCAAAAAATCTAGGGATTTTTTTTTGGTCATTCTAGTCGGAAAATTATAGAAATTCCGGTCAAACAACTGAAAAATGTATGAATCCGGGCGGAAAAATTCAAAAGTTGTTGGTAAGGTCAAGAAAAGAGAATATTATACATTAGCAATGTAATTGACATACGTGAATATTTTTGTTTTTCATTTTATTGCAGTATATTTGTAGATTACACTTTCCAAATTTATCTCTATACAATTTTGGCCAACCCCACATCTTGTCAAAAAAAAAAAAAAAAAAAAAAAATTGGGGACGAAATGTTATAGAAAATAAGAGAATTAAAAACGTTATTTCTGGTTACCAAGGCAGGGAGATCGAGAGGGGAATTTTGTTGTGGTTACCTGAATTTTTCTTTCCTTTCTTGTTCGGTATATTGGTAATCGGCTCATCTCTCGATCCCACGATTCAGACCACACCTTTATCTGTGCGCTCATCCTTCAACTAACACTACAATTCCTCCATAGACCTAGCATTTTCATTTCTCTGTGTTCCTTCGTTCTTACTGTTGTGATTGAATTCTCTATGCTCGAAGTTGTTTGATCTACTCTCTGTGCTACCGGCGGGATCCAATCCAGGACGGGACTAATATGGATCAGTTCGACCTTTTCTTTAGGAGAGCCGATTTGGATGGCGATGGAAGGATTAGTGGAGCTGAAGCTGTCGCTTTCTTTCAGGCCTCCAATTTGCCTAAAAATGTTCTTGCGCAGGTTCCCTTTTTCGCTTTATACTCCCTCTCTCACATTTTCTTCTCTCGTTTTCTCATAGATCAGTTGCGCCCATGTACTTGGATTAGTCTGCAAATTCGAAATCCATGAATTCTTAGCTTTTCACTTCTTTACTTTGTTTATCGGTATAAAAAAATTGAGATGTTTGCGTTGGGTAGAAGAGTGTGTTTGTGAATTATAGGTGGTTCCCAATATCTCTTAGGAAACTTCTGATGTTTAATTTCCTACCTAGAGTTTTTTCTTTCTTTCTATGAAAAATTGTTTACCCATCGAATTGTAGTGTATAGATATAATTGTAAGTAACGCATTCCACCAGCAGACCTGCAATTGAAATCTATAACTTCCTCACGAGATTGAATTGACGACCCTTTGTGCAGTTCAATTTTCTGATGTGGTTAACGGATGCTGATTTAGTCCGGTTGTACAATACGAGCTTTAACAATCTTGCATTTGTATTCTGTTTCAGCCGCCCTACTTGAACATATAGTCTGTATTGAAGCTATTATGTTGAAAGGCTTGGTCTTCTTCTACTAAATATCTAACTATATAAAAGTCAAAAGATGACGCCTCTAGTTGCATCCATTGTCTACTGGCACCATTTAATAAGAAATGCTAACATGCTTACAAATCTGTTGTTCTGCAAATGGTTTTCCCGATCGAGGTTGTCTTCTTTACTTGCAGATATGGATGCATGCTGATCAGAGAAAAACAGGTTTCCTTGGTCGACCAGATTTTTATAATGCTCTCAGACTCGTAACTGTTGCTCAAAGTAAGCGAGAGCTAACACCTGAAATTGTCAAGGCAGCACTATATGGTCCTGCTGCAGCGAAAATCCCCCCACCAAAGATTGATCTTCCCGCTGTAGCTGCCCCTCAATCAACTTCAGTGCCTGCTGCATCTTCTCCACAGATGAGTATACCTGCACCAACGGCTTCTCAAAATTTTGGCTTTAGAGGACAAGGGGTTCCAAATGTGGGTGTGAATCAGCAGTATCTTTCAGCCCAACCAAACCCTTCCATGAGGTTACCTCAAGCCACACCTGGTGGTGTTGCTTCCAATACACAACTGGTTATTGCTGCTTCTGAACCCTCTGGAGGAGGAAACGTACTGGGTTCAAATCTTCCAAACCCAAATGATTGGCTCAGTGGAAGGTCAGGTGGTGCCCCTGCTGCTGGGCCTAGAGGAGTTAGCCCTTCAATGCCTTCCCCAGCTACATTGTTATCATCAGCTTTAGTGCCTTCACAGCCTATGCCTAATGATAGAGCACCAGCTGTTACTGGTAATGGATTTGCTTCTAAGTCGGCATTTGGTGCTGACATGTTTTCTGTTACTCCATCTCCACCTAGACCAGAATCTTCTGGACTCAACAATGCAGCTAATAATAGTTTTGGCCCATCAGCCATTGTTCCAGTTCCCAGTGTATCCCAACCTTTAAGTAAGCACAACTCAATGGAGTCATTGCAGAGTACATTTGTTTCAAGGCCATTATCTGGTGGACAGTTTCAGCTCTCTCAGTCATCACTGGAACCTAGCAAGGAGGTTAGAGCAACAGGTCCATCACCACTTATATCTTCTGGGATCACATCTGGAGCCAGGAACTCTACATCTGAAAATGCGGCTACTTGGCCAAAGATGAAACCAACTGATGTTCAGAAGTACACAAAAGTTTTTATGGAAGTAGATACTGACAGAGACGGTAGAATTACCGGTGATCAGGCACGGAATCTTTTTTTAAGTTGGAGATTACCTAGAGGTACGGACTTCCTCTGTTTTTTTTTAATTTTTTTTTAATTTTTAAATCTATAATGTAATTTCTCATTGTAGATGAAGCGCAGGTTATCTCATTTACAAGTAGCGATCAAATAATTTAGTGTAGTTTTTGTAATGAAATGGGGGTAAACAGTTTAGAATATAATGTATATGTCAAAGGCATGGCATCATTGACTTTTGATGGCTTACCTCTCAAGTGGAGATTTACTTTTATTGTTCTTTCTATTATTAATCCTTTGAGATTTTTTATTTTAAATATTTTTATTTTATTCACTTTTAGACCAGGTAAGGAACACGTAGTTTGAACCTTGAATATTGTTATTACTTTCATATGATTGTTGGGTTACCATTGTGGAGCCTTTAAGCCGACCCAGTTTTCTCAATCCTAGGTAACAACTGTACCACATTCCATTTGTCGTAACAATGGGCTTTGGGTAACTTATTTGAGCTGGCCTTCTTATTGTCAGAATTCAGATCATATCTGAACAATTACCAGTTTTCTCAATGGAGTTCAATCTAAAGAGCTTATCAAGTTACATGTTACTAGTTTTGAAACACAGCATTAGCATCCAGAGTAAGTTTCATACGGCCTTTTCGGCTCTCCAGCTTCAAAATTAAGACCATGGAGCTGTGGGATGAGAATCTCACTATTTAGAACTTAGGCTGTAGAAGAAACCCTAATGATGAGGAATTGAAGAATGGGCTCGTTTACTTCCCTTGATTGATGATCATTAGACTATGGATAGGGAGGGTTCTTGGTTTGGAGAGTTGATAACTTAGGGTCATTCTCTTGCTCCTCCATGTTCAGCTACATGATCGACAGATAGCAAGTTCTTTCAAAATGAATTTTAAAATTGATTTGGAAGTGGAAGATCCTTGAGAGAGTTGTTTTCTCTTTTTGGACTTTTCTCCATAATACGATTAATACTTTAGATCAATAAGGGATATCTAAATGATAAACGACTTAGAGGGAATGAGTTCAAGCTATGGTGACCATCTATCTAGGATTTAATATCATACGAGTTCCTTTGGCAACCAAATGTAGTAGGGTTAGGCGGTTTTCCCATGAGAATAGTTGAGGTGCACGCAAGCTAATCCGGACACTAACGGATATTAAAAAAAAATCAATACTTTGGATAGAATACCCAAAAATGAAATTTCCAAACTTGTATTTTTTTTTCCAACTGTTCCTCTGCTTCTAATTTATGGAACCTTTTCATTGAATATGACAGAGAATTTCTATGGGTCATATGGTTAGAATGGAACTCATGGATATTGAATGAATAGGAAAGGGATTGGGGAGATGTTTTTGACATAGTTAAGAATAGTTGAGGTGCACGCAAGCTAATCCGAACACTAACGGATATTAAAAAAAAAATCAATACTTTGGATAGAATACCCAAAAATGAAATTTCCAAACTTGTATTTTTTTTCCAACTGTTCCTCTGCTTCTAATTTATGGAACCTTTTCATTGAATATGACACAGAATTTCTATGGGTCATATGGTTAGAATGGAACTCATGGATATTGAATGAATAGGAAAGGGATTGGGGATATGTTTTTGACATAGTTAAGTATTATTGTTCTTATTGGTGTTCCATCTCTAACTGTTTTTGTAGCTAGAGTCACTTTATAATTAACTCCTAAAAGGGACGTTTAGATTTCGTATCTAAAACTGCCTCAAAAAAAGAGAGGAAAAAAAAGAAGCTAATGTTGGTCAGTCTATCCTTCCTTGGGATTCAGTTTGGAATTATCTTTTGGAAAACATATTTGGGATGGCTTTTTTCTGATAAAAGGAAGATCTTCTGGAGGTTATATTGGTGGCTACGTTCTTTTGGGCTATTTGATTAAAAACTTCTCTTTGTGTTTCTAGATGGCCTGCACATTCTAATAATTTTTGTAATTGTTACTCTTTTATCACTTAGGTCAATTCCAGAGTTTTTATAGCTCCTAGTTAGGGAGGTTTCCTCTTTCTCCTGTTTTTGTATTACATGGAAAAAAAGGAAATGAACATATATGGTCAATGAATTTATATCAAAGTTATGCTGCAAGTTTAGAGATTAAAATTATGGTTGTTTTCACTTTGATATGCAAAAAGATTTGGTAAAGTCATTTGGTTGACGACTCGTTTTATATTGGCAACTCCTTTTGCATTTAGACACAATTTGAGTATTTGGAAATATATTTGATTTCTAACGTAATGCCAGGAAGTTAGTTTTAATTGTAAGAAATTGACTTCTACTTTTTTGTAATCGCTAGCAAATATGTTCCACTGAAATATATTTGCTTTCTAACATTATGCCGGGAAGTTAGTTTTAGTTTTAAGAAATTGACATACTTTTTTGTAATCCCTAGGAAGTTTAGCCTATGTCCTAATTTCTCCTTGTTTCACTGAAGCTCTTGTAAAGTTGCTTTTATGGATATTCTTTTAATTCATTATACACACTCAAGCTATGTTTCGTATTCTCAGAGGTCTTGAAGCAGGTGTGGGACTTATCTGATCAAGACAATGACAGCATGCTTTCTCTCAGAGAGTTCTGTTTTGCTTTATATCTAATGGAACGTTACAGGGAAGGTCGACCTCTTCCAGCTGTGCTTCCAAATCATGTTATGTTTGATGAGACTCTGTTGTCCATGACAGGACAATCTAACATTGTCCATCCAAATGCAACTTGGGGTCCTCGTCCTGGTACTTACTAGAGTTGTCAGTTGTGCTTATTTTCTTTTGCCTCTTATTTCTCTCATTTTTATATTTTTCTCTAACTTTAAATTTCTTTGAAATTAGGATTTGGACAGCAGCAACCCCAGGTCACTGCTCGGTCAATGGCACCAACTGCAGGATTGAGGCCCCCAACAAATGTACTTCCTTCGAAGGCCGATGGTGCTAAACCATCCAATGAGCAGAAATCAAGGGCTCCAGTGTTGGAGGATTCATTTCTGGACCAATCTGACAAGAGCCAACAGAATTCAGCTAGTTCAAATGCTCAAGATGCTGCAGCATCAGAGAAAAAGGCATTTCCTTATATCTATGTGTCAATCTTCATGATTTATATATATATGCATTTTTTTTTGGATAGGACCCAGTTTCTTTTTATTTTGAATGTACAATTCTTATGCTTGCTAGTTGATGGGCTTTTTTTTTTTACTCTTTATAAAATGCCCTCCTTATTTCTTGTTAAGCATATATTTTCTTTTCTTGTTTCCTCATGAATTCAACAGGTTGACATATTTTCACCTGCTATGGAGTATTATTCTCTCTAATGTTTTCTGCTCATCCTTGATAGGTTGGAGAGACAGCGAATGTTATTTTGGATTCAAAAGAAAAGATTGAATTCTATCGCACAATGATGCAGGAACTTGTAAGTACTCTTTCCTGCCCCTTGCTTTCAGTTTCTTAATAGTGTGTGCTCAATGTGCAATTCCAAGTCTAATTTAATTTTATAAACTATACAAACGATTTTTTCTTTGTATTGTGTGCTGATAATTTATACTTATATGCTAGAATAGGTATACTTGTATAGTAGTCATTAGCACCCTATCTATGACTGACATTAGTCATACTTGTGCTTAATCATGAACCACCTCAATTCACATGGCATTCCCATGTTTGGAACAATGAAATTATTGTTGGACATGTCGATATGTCATTTCCCTCATTTTTCTATGCCAGAACTAATTGCATTTCAGGAACCTTTTTTTCTGCCTCTTATCTTATCGACCCACTGGATCATGCAAGCTGCTGACTTGTATGATTATTATAACGTCATTTTTATTGATCAATGGAAATAGTTTAGGAATGACTCCCTTTTCAACCATTATAGTTGGAGAATGAAAACCATTTTACTGGTTTGTTTTCCATTTTGGAAAATAAAATTTCACTAAACAGAGAGGATAATACAAAAAAGCGGGAAGGACAAGACATTAACCAACTTAACTACAAATGAAGTATGAATACCTATTAAAGTTACAAGTTCTTATCCAGAGTATATCAGTGGCTAGGAAGAAAATATTGTCTGACTGTATATCCATCGCTACGCACATTGAAGAAAATCTTGTTTCTTCTGCACTAAATCTGCCAAAAAATAGGAAACAAACAGTTGATCCACGAAACTTTGGCTTTGACCTTGAATTTCTGACTTCTGACCAATTGAAGCAAGATGTCAATGATGCTAGGGAGGCAGCTCTGCTGACATTCGAAGAGGAGATGGTTCTAATCTTCAATCCAATCTTTGCATAAAATAGGCCGGTTTGGAGAGAGGTTGCATTAGGGTGCTTTTTTCTGATTTTATCACAAGTGCTTACGTTCTGAAATATACTATCCAGATGAAACATTTCACTTTTTTGGGCAGTTTAGAACTCCTTAAGAAATTTGGTAATGGGCCTGGGAATAATCTCCATATTACTAATGAGGGAAGCATATATAGTTTTACAAGAAAATCTCCCTGTTCTGTCTCAAGCTCAAGTTCTGCCATCAGCATCAGAAATGGGTTCAACTCTATCAAAATATCTTTAAGAGGTGCCCATTCAACTGCTTTGCTATCATTAAGGATCCTTCTATAAATCTAAGGTCTCACCATTATTCCTGGAATCCACAACACCTGGATGTCTCTTTGTTTAGTGTCAGCAAGTCAATCAGTCTTTTCAAACTTAGATTTCTCTACCATCTTCCGACTTGAATCTGACCCCTTGAACAAAGACAAATTTACAGCGTGCTCTGTTTGGCTATGGGCTTCTTTTACTTTTAGAGTTTTGATCTTTGGTGGACCAACCATAGGATTCCATTTAAACATACTCCATATGATCCTTCCAATTTGGACTTTGTTATAATATATGGAAAAGTATATTATTCATTGTATTGAGAGAGAATTACATTGAGATATATATAGAGATTGCTATGACGAAATAAGGAAAGAACAAATACAAATAAGGATAGAATAACCAATAACAAATAAGGGAAGAATAATCCCTAAACTAAACCCTAAATCCTAACACCCTCCCTCAAACTCAAGATGGTAGTTGAGAAACCAAATTGAGTTTGTTAGATAATTTTGGACGAACAAATGCAGATTTGAATCTTCATGACGGAGAGTTTGCGCGAACATGCGGAGGCAGATGCACAACGAACATAGTGAACCAAAATAAACCGAACCGAATCAGAGTAAACTGAATAAGATTTAACGAAACCAAACCGGATTGAACCGGGGTTGAAACGAAACCGGGCTGAACCGGACTGAAACAAAACTGAATCGGGGTTGAACCGATTTGAACCAGAACCGAATCAGAGTAAACTGAATAAGATTTAACGAAACCAAACCGGATTGAACCGGGGTTGAAACGAAACGAACTGGAATGAACCAGGCTGAAACGAAACCGGGCTGAACCGGACTGAAACAAAACTGAATCGGGGTTGAACCGATTTGAACCAGAACCGAATCGGGGTTGAACCGATTTGAACCAAAACCAAACATTGAACTGAAATAAACCGAGACCAAAATAGGTCTTTCATTGGATCGAAGGAAGAGGTGCCAGATGGAGGAGGACTGCGGCAACTAATCTGAAGGAAGAGAGGAAGAGCTCTTTGGTGGTGGCGGCAGCGACAGCGGTAGCCGCGGCGGCATGCGGAGGAAACAACGGCGGTGGCGGACGAACCTGGGCGGCGTATCTAGGCCGACTGCAGGTGGTGGACAGCGGACGAATCTGGGCGGCGGGCAGCAGCTGAACGGCGACAAATGGTGGACAACAAACGAATCTGGGCAGCGGGCAGCGGCTGAACGACGACAAATGGTGGACAACAAACGAATCTGGGCAGCGGGCAGCGGCTGAACGACGACAAATGGTGGACAACAAACGAATCTGGGCAGCGGCTGAACGACGACAAATGGTGGACAACAAACGAATCTGGGCAGCGGGCAGCGGCTGAACGGCGACAAATGGTGGACAGCGAACGAATCTGGGCAGCGGGCAATGGTTGATTCCGGCGCGGAAAGCGATGGGTGCGACGACAGCCGGAGAAAGAAAAGCCAAATAAAAAACTAACGAAATCATATGAACAAAGATCGGAGAAGAACAAAATTGGGCGAGGGGCGACGGCTGCCAAGCGCAAGCCGCCGCCCTAAGGTTTTTTTGATTTCTTAGGGTTTCAGAAGGAGCTCTGATACCATGTTATAATATATGGAAAAGTATATTATTCATTGTATTGAGAGAGAATTACATTGAGATATATATAGAGATTGCTATGACGAAATAAGGAAAGAACAAATACAAATAAGGATAGAATAACCAATAACAAATAAGGGAAGAATAATCCCTAAACTAAACCCTAAATCCTAACAGACTTGATTCAGGATGGTGACTTATACTTGCATTGTGAGTGCTCAAGTTCTAACTTTGGACTTCACAGACCTGATTATGTTTAACTGGCTACTAGAATAGAATTGTTAGGCCTGAAGTCCAGGCAAATATCTCAATACTACAATCTGACCCATAGGCTGGGGAAGGGGGGAGAGTTCATATCAAGGGACTTCAGCTTGTATTCTAAAGTTGGTCTTTTTAGTAAATGTTTTGCTAAACTTTTTTCAAAAATAATGTTCTGACTATTTTCTATTACGTGTAATTAGTTTAATTTTACATGTAATCATTTTGTCTTCTTCTTTTCAGGTTCTACATAAAAGTAGATGTGATAATAGATTAAATGAGATCACAGAAAGGGCATTTGCTGACAAGCGGGAGGTATTTTCTATTCTTCTTTTTTCTGGGTCCGCTACATTTGAGTTTTATTTGCACTTCTTTATGGCTTAATATTACAGGCAGAATCTTTGGGAAAAAAATATGAGGAGAAGTACAAGCAAGTGGCTGAAATAGCATCTAAGTTAACCATCGAAGAAGCAAAATATCGTGATGTTCAAGTAAAAATACACTTCTTGGAACTGTACTTTGATTTTGTACCTGAAATTTTCATGCATATTCTTCAACCTTTTTATAGCATCTACTCGAGCCGGCTGGTTAATCTTATGGCCACTGTCATTATTCTGCGATTAATTAGAAAGTTTATGTGGAAGTTGCATGTGGCTTAAGTAAAGTATTCATCACATATACTAATTGTTTAAGTAATGAAAAATGAGAATAAATAATTTCGAGTGGTACTTTCCACTATTTCTCAAAAGTCAAATAAAAACATTCATTCAATGCAATTATTTGAAGGCAATATATTATTGTTAGTTTATATAATAGTTTCAGTGGATCTTCTACCATATTCACAAACCACTGTTTGTCCTATTTAAAAGTAAATTACAGTTCTCTTTTAAATTATTATCATTCTCAAGTAAACAACTAAAAAAACATTTCAAAAGAGGACACTTTATTTTGTTGTCAAGTTCTTTATATATCGATTCTTGATGTAGGGATATTTATTTACCTTATATTATTTTATTTATATGCGTGTCTATGTTCATGTATATGTGATTTTGCTAAAATTTAGCATATATGGGGATGGAAAGAAAAACCGTACCTCCCTGAAAACTCTCTCTATGATGCTCTCTCCTCTTTCCTCTCTCCTCTCCCCTCTCCTCCACACCTCTCCGGCTTAATCCCTCCGATCTCCATGGCTCCTGCACCCACCACACAGCAACCATGGAACCGTCCCACGCGATCCATCTACATTGATAGGAAGATTTTTGAAATTGCCTTTGATGAATTTTTTCAGGGTAGCCGAGCAAAAATCACTGAGAAAGAACGATACTTCACAAATTCTGTCTCTCTTACTTGGAGATCTCTAAATTGGTTGGTATCCTCTTTCAATTCCTTAACCACTTCACCTTGTAATCATAGGTTTTTTGACAAACTAAGAAGTGAAGAGTATGATCTTTGGTTGGAGAAACTCAACAACAAGAATGGTCATTTCGTTGAACTCAATCAACTCTTAAGTTCAGGCAAGAGGAATCGACTGATCATTCCCTCGGAAATAAACAAAAAAGGATGGATTTCTTTCCTTTCCCTTATCTCGGAGTATCCAAAAAAGAGCCAAGCTACAGTTTCATCATTCCAGCAACCGTACAAAAAGGCTCTCTTGGCACCAGAAAAGACCAATGCCGCCACCTTTTCGGCGGAGCCTAGGCAGCATAGGGTGCCGTTTGTGCCTCCACCAGCCCTTGCCACCACCGTTTCAACTGCACAAAGGCCACTCCCTGTTCTCAAAGAGCATCAATCGGGAGGGGAGTTCATTGTTATTCAACGAAGAAGCCTTAACGATGATTGGCCAAGCATTCGTATGGCACTCCTTGCTAAAACCATCAAGCGTTGTTTAATCAATCCTTTCGCGGATAATAAGGCTATCCTTCATGTTTATGACTCACACATTGCTGCATCCCTCTGTGCCAATATGGATTGGGTGAATTTTGAAACTCACCAGGTACGTTTTCTCCCCTATATTATGAGTTCTTTTCAACAGGACCTTATGATTGCCTCCTATGGTGGATGGATAAGAGTGTTACATCTCCCCCCGTTGCTTTGGAATGATCAAATCTTTCGGTATATTGGTGATGTTTGTGGAGGTTTCATAGAAACAGCAAGTGACTCTGACAGATTGATTACTCTCTCTGAAGCTCGGCTGAAAATCCGCCCAAATGGTATAGGTTTCATCCCTGCGGAGATCTCAATCCCAGCCTCCATTGCCGGCGAAACCATCAAGGTCCGACTGGCGAGTCTCTCCGGCGGAAAAAGCAAAAAAGGAAAGTCTTTAATTGCCCCCCTCATCACGGATGATTTGAATTCGGAAATCAATATTCAAAAATCAGTATTAAAGGCGAATTTATTTCAAGGACCAGCCGATTCATTTGTGAGATCTTTTTCGCCACATGCCAATTCAATTTCGGAGGATTTTCAGGGATCTTTTATGGCTGCCGATATCGCAATCTTTGAAAAATTGGAGATTGCTCCTTCTCCTCCGGATTTCCTTCCCCCAATCAAGCTGCCAAATATTACTATTCGAGATAAAATTCTCCAGCAAGATTTTATCCCTCCCCCCTCACCAAAATTACCTATTATTTTCCCTGCAACCACTTTCCCTAGCCACACTCTTTCTCTTCCCTCGGGGCCCACCACTTTAAAATTTGGAACTAGTTATTCAACATCCGCCAACCTTTTTTTCTCCCGAGATTCAGATACGGAGGCCTACCTATCCAGCCCAAATCCTAATTCCCCACATTCCCTCCTCACCGAACCAACTTCCCCAAATAACTTCGAGCTCACCATCTTCGATGAACCTTCATCAGCCATAAATGACCTCTCCCCGTTGGCGTTTCTCCCTCCCTTATCTCCGATCCCCACCCCTACCCAAGCTGAACCTTCCCTTCCCGCATCACCACTCCAACCCAACCCGAACCCAAACAACCACCCTTCCCTCTCTTCTACTTTGAGCCAACTTGCATCCCTTTTGCTCGAACATGGCCTCTGCCTTACAGCTCTCCCCCCAGCCCCTCAGCAATCAAAAAAAAAAAAAAAGCAAAAGCCACCACGGCTAAAAAACCAAGGGTAAACAGAGAGGTTCAAAATCTTCTTTCATCGGTGAATTATGATAAAACAGCCACATTGAACATTTTGGAGGGCGTCAATGTTGATCAATGAAGCTCTTATCATGGAATTTTAGGGGTTTGGGGACATGGCAGAAGCAAGTAATTAAAATACTTTTTTGCATCCTAATCCAAGTTTTTTCCTTCTGCAAGAGACTAAAAAGGAGGACAATCTGACCGTCCAATCTCTTTGGAGCTCAAATCATGAGAATAAAAAGGAGGGCAATCTGATTCTTCCTTTGATAGGGTGTTAGTTTTTATCTTTTTCAATGCTCTGTATTGGTGTAAATGTAAACACCCCTTTTCAGATTTTAGTTTTTCTCTTTTGACCGTTACTTGGTCCGCTTTCTTGTAATCACCTTCGGGTGCTCGAGCTTTAGCTCATTTTCATTTATCAATGAATCGTTTCTTTTCAAAAAAAAAAATTTAGCATATACAATACAATCAATTAATATTATTCATTTATAGGCATGTTAACCGAACTTAATTAAATGCACAAAAAATTAATTAATTTAGAGTTTACCAAGTGTTTATTAAGTTTATTAAGTGCATCTAATCAATAAAATAAAATCATAAAAGTTTATGTTGCTTGATGACCAGAAGAAGATGCATGCATGGGAAAATGATCATTTTAAGCCACAAGGCCATATGCTCATCTTTCAATAAATTGTTTTTGTCCTTGGCCGCATTTGAGTTTTGTTGTTTCATTTGTGATTTTACATTCCTCTATTATTTGCCATTCTTTCAGGGAAGGAAGACAGAGTTGCATCAAGCAATTATTAAAATGGAACAAGGAGGAAGTGCTGATGGTATTCTTCAGGTATGATTTTGCTAGATAGCTGCGTACTTCAATTTGCCAATGGCTATTTTGTGCAGCTGTCTGATACTGATGCTTTTCTGCTTCTTCAGGTCCGAGCTGATCGAATACAATCTGATATTGAGGAGCTCATAAAGGCTTTAACTGAGCGTTGTAAGAAACATGGATTTGATGTTAAGTCGGCAGCTATAATCGAACTTCCAGTAGGTATTAGTCTCACATTAGCCTGAGATTTATACTTCTGCATCTTCTATCAAGATTCCTTTTGCATGTGTTTTCAATGATTTCTTTTAGTCATCTTACTTCATTTCAAGGATCTTCTCTGCGTTTTTTTTAATCAAGGAAATATTTGGTACATTTGTTCCTGTACTGATTGTACATCATTTGGGGCATGATGTGACCCATTACGCATTCAAAGTGACTTGATGTTATCTTTGTTTCCATTAATGACATTTTTCATGATGGATTTGTTAGGTTGGCAACCTGGAATTTCGGATGATGCAGCTATATGGGATGAAGAGTGGGATAAGTTTGAAGATGAAGGTATAAAAGTAGTTCTTGACAAGTTATTTACTTCTCTGCACTCACAGTGTTGCAATTTTTGGTCTCAATTCATTGTCAGCAAACTTTGACTGTGATGGAGATGCCTCATATTTTGTTGATATGAGTTAATTAATATACCTTCCAGGATTTTCCAATGATCTTAATCTCGATCCAAAAGGTGTTTCTGCCTCAAATCCAAAAATGTCAGACAATCAGGGTGAAAAGGATCAAGCAGATTATAACTCAACTCATGATTCATCGTCAAATGCCAATGGCAAAGTGGGGAACTCCGCGAGTACCATCAATCGTGGCCTTGAGAGTGAATCTGTGTATAGCCACAGTGAAGATGAATCAGCAAGAAGTCCATATGGAAGTCCAGCTGCAAAGACGTCTCTAGAAAGCCCTTCTCATGAATTTTCAGATGCTGGTTTTGAAAAAAGTCCGGAAGCATATAGGTAATAATGGATTCATGTTTTTATACTTGTAACTTCTTGCAGCTCTTTCATAGAACCATCTTTTTATGTTATGGTTCTTTGTTTCTTTCTGGCATCAGAAGTTTCAATGAGTCAGCTTGGGGCAACTTTGACAATAATGACGATGTGGACTCGGTTTGGGGAGTAAAACCAGTTAATACCAAGGTGAGCCTGAAAATTAGATAGTTTATGTTGCCTTGTTGGGTTTGATAAATCTAGAGATCTATTTGTGTT
Organism: Herpetospermum pedunculosum; assembly: GCA_028017165.1. Lineage (NCBI taxonomy): Eukaryota > Viridiplantae > Streptophyta > Magnoliopsida > Cucurbitales > Cucurbitaceae > Herpetospermum > Herpetospermum pedunculosum. The sequence goes on from CM051522.1 coordinate 88,038,424, forward strand.
TATTATTGGAAACTATTTTTTAAAAAGAAAAGATCTTGAGGATAAAATCAATGATGTGTTACATGGAATGAGTATGACTTAGAAGTAGTTCAATCTTTTCATTTTAAGAGGTGAATTGCGGGAGAGGTTTGCCTGTCCCATCCAAAATTAATGGATGCTGTGGGCACCGAAGTAGCCTGTTATATTTGTTACTAGTTCTCGTTCTACATCAGAGGAAATAGCTTTCTAAGTGTTCTTTGTACTTTCCCCCAACTTGTCTTGAAGAGATGACCGATTTTGCTCTCAGAAATTTATAATGGAAACGTATTGATTTAATTGTAAGGGTTGCATGCATGCTTGTTATAGAAGATTCATTATGACGGATGCTTTTAACCTAACCTGCTAGAACAACAATAGAATGACTTGAGCATTCTCCGTGTGGTGTTTGGTTCCTTGTTAGATTCTCTGTTTCTATGTGGGCTTCTGTTGAGAAGTTTTTTTTGTAACTATTCGTTAGGTCTTATTTTGCTTGATTGGAGGTCCTTGTATTCTTTCATATTTTAAAGCTCGGTTAACCAAAAAAAAAAAAAAAAAAACTGCAGAGTTTTTGGGTTATTAATTCCTAGATTAAAATGTGTGATTGCTCAATTTGAGACCTCACTCCAAGAGTCAAGTTGATTGCATATTGGATTTCAGCCATGCCTCAAACACTAATTTCTCTCTTTTTATTTGATGCCATCACACAGGAGCCAGACTCAGAAAAGCACAGAGATTTCTTTGGATCCACTGATTTCGATACGAGCTCTGCTAAATCAGGATCCCCGAATGCAGATAGCTTCTTCCAGAGAAAAAGCCCATTTTTTGAGGATTCTGTCCCTGCCACTCCTCTCTCTAGATTCGGCAACTCTTCCCCTCGTTATAGCGATGTCGGGGATCACTTCTTTGACAATTCCTCCAGGTTTGATTCTTTCAGCATGCAGGATGGCAGTTTTTCTCCTCAACGTGAGAAGTTCAGCAGGTTCGATTCAATAAGCAGTTCTCGAGATTTTGGCAATAATCAAGAGAAGTTTTCAAGGTTTGATTCTATGAGTAGTAGCATGGACTTCGGCCAGAGTAGCAAGAGCCACGCCAGGTTTGACTCCATTGGCAGCTCCAAAGATTTCGGCCAGAGTGCCTTCTCTTTTGATGATGCAGACCCATTTGGGTCCTCTGGTCCGTTTAAAGTCGCATCAGAGAGTCAAAGTCCGAAGAAAAGTTCTGATAGTTGGAGAGCTTTCTAACCATAAGATCCTGTTTGAGTTTTATACTTGTATCAATTCTCTTGTTTTCCCCCATCTTGTCTTGTTCATTATAGTGAGCCAGTTGCCAATTTTTTTTTGTCTATTGTTATGGCTTGGAAGAACATGATCTGGATGGTCATATTTTTGTATGTTATGGTGGTGGTTTATGTATTGATTTCATGACATTGTTTGTTTATGATTACATGTTTTGAAAAAGAAAACATATTTTTCTCTGTTCTCATTTTGCCGGCATGTTAGATGCAAGAACAAGAACGCACAACATATGGCTTCAGATAGAGATGTAAGTAACAAAATTTGATAAGAGAATGTTTGGAATGATTTTTTAAGTATTTTATTTATAGTGTCATTTCAAACAAACACTTTTATTCCAACTCTTGTAAATAGGACTAACTAAAAGCTAGTGGAATATTGCTTACTTACTTTAAGAAAAAAAACAATACGCCGATAATAAAGTAATGTAATATAATACTTAGAAGATGTAACAAGCAACTCAAAATTCTTTCATTGTTTCTGCTACAACTTCTTTGAAGAATACATAGTTTATGTGTTGTGCGCTGCGCGCTGAGGGAGAGTTCCCACAGAAAACCAAACAAATCCATTAATTTGAACTATGAACATCCCACCAAGTATCATTCATAGCGAACTTTAAGGTAATTAGAATTTTTTTTACCATGAGGGATACAAATAATTGTCATGCTTCGGTGCCTTCTAGTTCTTCCTTGACTAATCCTTTCTTGACTTGATCAAAGGAAGATAACATTGCAATACGCTTATTTGCAATTTCCACAATAGTTTCAAGTGCTGCAAAAAAATAAATATTATCATTTACTTGGAACTATGTAAACTCTCTCTGGTACTATAAAACACACACACACACACGGCCCATTTAATGAGAAATGCAGATATTGAACAATCACCATTTTCAAATGAAAGTTGAGCTGATCGGAGTTTGGGGGAAACTAGAGTTCCAAACATTGTAAGTGTTCGAGATCGTTCCTTCTGAACCTGCAATAGCATGATCAAGATACTATAACTCAGTGTCCACTTCTTTACCATCCAAGTACCACTTAGCAAAGTTCTAATTTGAGAAATCTGAACCATAAAAAATGATGAAGGAAAAGCCACAACTAATATATAAAAGGAAAGTATAACTGTATAAGGTCAATGATACGAACAGTAGTGAACACTTGCCTGATCATCAATGATGAGAGCATCTTCTTTCTTCATAGAACTTTTCCCCAGATTATCTTCTAATGAGTACATGAAGAAAGGTTACATACACTCCAAGGAACAGAAACCAAACAGACAATAACTTGGGTAAACGAATTCTCTAAGCATGAATCATTAAAAGCATGCAGTAACGATAACAATGTGGTCATCTTAGTGCATGTTTGAGAGTGATTTTGAAATGACTAAAATCATTTCTATCATGTTCAAGAACACCTTTAATCATTCAAAATTAAGCTGGTGTAATTTTCATACAAGCAAAACTGATTTTGAATTATTAAAGTCATGTTTCGTAGTGATTTTGAATATGAAAAAAGTGATTTTAATCATTTCAAAATCACTCCCAAATATGGCTAGACTAATCTACTAATAATAATAATAGAAAGCATTAAGTACCAGAAAGCTCGGAAATGTTCCGTTGTCGTAGCTGTGGACTATCAGATTTTCTTTGCAATTTGTCATTGTATTTTTCTTCCCCCGAGCACTCTCCACCTTCAGTGGATGTCCATTTCCGCAAGTTAATGAATGGCTGAGTTCCTATAGAGCCACCCGTGGGTGGACAAAACATTAACAAGTGTGACTATATCAACATAGCACGTTTAAACAACATTTATCATTATGTGGAACAGTTAACTAGATCAAGTAGTTACATGATAATCAGAATCTCTCTAGTTTAGGCTTAAATCTTCCATCTATCAGGGAATTGAGTGGTCTAACAGTAGTTGGAAGATGGTGTAACAACTTTCGGAATGTTTATAGAATTTCCTAACTGGTTCAAACTTCAATAATGATATCCAGGAAGGGGAGATGATTTAGATTACCATCGCGTTCGTCCACCCGCAGCGATGTAGCAGCAGAATGAATTTTCAAGTCCAGTAATGCAGTGCTTACGCGAGAAGCACCCATAGAAAGTCGGGCGCTCGCCAAGTCAAACCATCCCTGTTCCTCGAATGGATGCGCGAAGTTAGAGGTAACATTTCCGCACCCAACAGAAAGTAAGAGATCACGAATCAAAACAGTCCCTCAGTATCAGTAGGCCTTCTAAAAACTCGGGTTGAGAATTGTTTATAGCTATGACAATTCAACCATTTCAGAAGCATAATTGAGTCAATTTAATTTGCAGGAATCCGAAATGTAGAAAATCATCGCTCAATGTAGAGATCAATACAATGGCATAGTGCACCGAAAAGTACAATTAGGGTTTAGATCAATTTTCGCGTACCTGGCGGAGTGTTGCGGACAATGCATCTAACAGGCTCATATAATCATCCGTCGAGTCCAGAAATTGCAGCAAAATGAGTTCTTGATCTTGTCGTTTGGGTTTCTGTTGTTCTTGCTGCGTTTCTTCAACTCCATCGTCTTCCTCCGATTCGTTTTCGGAATCCAGTGATAGGTTTTGTATTTCCTTCATCGAAAATTCATCCGATTCTAAAAACACAACTCAGCTTAAACTAAAATACGTCTCCTCCTCCGCCGGCGCCTACTCAAACGATTTTGCTAAATTTCAATTAAACAAAAATTACCAAAGAATTTGCTAAACTAATAATAATGGAAATGTTTTTTTTTCAAGACTAAAATAATGAGAGCACTTAGAGTTCAATCGCACATTAATTAAAGATAATTTTGCAAAAAAAAAAATTAAATTCGGTAAAAATGATAAAACAGTGGAATTCAAATTAATTTTGTAATTATGTTTAAAACATGATAATACTTTTAAAATCAGATAACATGAATGGGCCATTATCAGAGCCTCAGTCGGCCCATATGTTTATCAAGTTTTGAAATTGGGCCTAGAGATATTGAGCCAGGCCCATACAAGTTGGAGACGGCCATTTTCTTGCTTCAATGCTTCGTTTTGTTGCCATTTCAGATTTGCAAACGGAGGAGAAGCTCTGAAGGCGTTCGGAGAAGCTCGTGAAAGCGTTCGGAGAGAAGTGAAAATCAGGACTCGGATTGGACCAGAAGCAAACGACGATGAAATCCAACGCGTGTGTTCTATTGTTATTAGTGATCTACTCCGGCTTCGTCAATTGCATCGATGACAAATGCGCCGCTTGCAATGCTGTTGCCGTAATTTCTCCGTCCTCCTTTGAATTCTTGTTGTTGCATTTCTTGATTTGGTTTTCAAATCTTAAATATCCTTCATATTTTCGCTTATTTTATTATTATGTGGTGCGTGCCTGAATCTGATCACTGTCAATTACTGTTTTCCGAATGGCTTTAACTTTCTAGTCTTCTCTGTTGCATTGCCTTTTAGTTTGTTCACAACTTGGTTGTATGTGTATCTTTTTTTTAGTGGATAGCTGCATTTTCTTATTTGATTGATATCTAAGTAATTTCTCTTTCTGATGCTGAATTTATTGTATTGCCGCTTACAATCGCTGAAGTTAAGCAATAAAGTTTATCAAATGGGACCTAAATTCTGTATTTATGGTACGCAGGAGGAGATAGAACGTGGACTTTCCCATGTAAGCCGATTTACCTTTCTGTAGAAAATATCAACCCCTTTACCCCCCCCTCCAATTCACATTTCAGTTTGATGTGAGTTTATAGTTTGGTCAGTTTTACATGGTCTCCAAGTGTAAAAGTGGCTTCAGTAACCAAACAGTAATTACATATTTAACTAGGAAAAACCCAGGAATCATTTAGATATGAGACATCGGTTGGATTCTAAAGGTCAGCGTAAGGGGAAGGTAATTGATTACAGGTAAAACATCAACATCCCGATTTTTAGGATACTCTTTTTTCATTGCCCATTTCTTATTGATATGTTTACAAAATGCAGTGGTGATAACTGATAATAGATAGATGAACTGTTGAAATGGTTCAGTAGGAATATATGTTGGGTTAATATCGGCACTTGTGGCATATGGGTTGAGTTTTGTGATCGACAGTCAAACTTGACGAGTACCTTGTAGAAAGGCCTGTAAAGAACCACGATGTTTGAAAATTTATGAACTTAATGAAATAAATTTGACTATTGAAATCTTAATGAAGAATGATCAAGGTGAAATCTATACTGTTAGAATTGCAAATAGTCAAGCAATAGATAACATTCGATTTTGATTAAGCAGAACAGAGATTTTGATTGCCATATGAAGCAAAATTTTCTTGTGCACTGTAATTACTGGATAAAGAAGAAAGAGGACCAGTTCGTAGTAATTCTGATTTTAATTGCTTTAATTATATGTTAGGAACTGCTTTAATTGCTTTAATTATTTTGATTAAGCAGAACAGAGATTTTTACATGTAATTACAGTTCCATTTAAGATTTAAATGCAGGATGTAGTTAGGATCTGTTTACATGTCAAGGTTATTAAAACTGATTATTCTTAAATACCGAATGAACTACATATCTGTAAATTGGAAACTTAATTTATGCAGGGTCAGTGAGCTAAGAATTGTCGAACTCCTGGATGGGCTTTGTGAAAAGATGCAAGATTACACTATTGAGAAGGTACTTCTCTTTGAAATTATCTATTTGATCTTACTTAGGTGGATTAGAACAGTGGTTCATGTCTGACATTCTGAGGGCTTATCATTTTAAGAAATTATAGAAATGGATATCTGCATAGAGCAGGTGCTTACACTCCGTTTGATGAAGGTGCAGACAGATTGTGGTAGAATCTTGAATTAGAAATTGTGGTAGAATCTTTTTTTGTGAGATAATTGTTTCATCTCTTCTTGGTGCAGACAGATTCAACTGGACAACATTGGATGAAGGTGGATAACTGGGACAACTTGACAAGTATGTGGAAATTAAGCTACTGTCTTTCAATGAGTTCTCATTCAATAATCTTATAAAAAAAACATAAAAATTGGGCTATTGACACTTGAAATTCTTTCTTAAGTTGCTGAATGTTTGGTAGCTAACTGTCGTGCACTTGATACATAATGTAGTAAAGAAAACAAAGTGGAAACAAGAATCACAAGTGGCCTCTACTGGATTTATTTAGATCTTGATGATACCCTAAATTTTACTTTCTTGTAGGTGACTTATATTTATAGCTTGATACGTTTTCATATGATGTTATTTCTGTTTGTTTGTTTGTTTTATGCTAACATTTAATTGATTTCATTGTAATAGATAAACAAGAAGCTCGGGCTTACTCAAAAGATATATCAACTTATTGTGGGAGGTGAGGCTATATCTCCTGATTATTATTATTCAGCGATCACAATCCAGCTGGTTCATGTAGATTTATGATTTTCCCAATCTAATGTTGTTTATTAATGAGACAGGTTATTAGAGGAAACAGAAGATGATGTAAGTTGACATGTTCTTTTCTTTCCTTTCCTTTCCTTTCCTTTTTTCCTCTAAAGAGATCTAATCAATTTATTGATATTGATGAACCTGCAGTTGGCAGAGTTGATTAAGAAAGGATCTGTTAGTGTAGGTGATGTTAGCAGAGTCCTATGCCATGATTTGAGCAGGCATTGCAGCAAGGCGAGGTATTTTTTAAAGTGCTGTTTGTGAGTCTCTGAAAAGTGCTTTTATATAAAATTTCAAATCTTAACCTGTCTATGAAGTCGATTTTGTGGTAATAATGTTCATTCTGTACTGATTATAGTATTAATTATTATATTTTATTGCTTAACTGCTCCTTCAAAATTGTTTTCTTAAGTAACGAGCTCTTTCAATTATAGATAGTCTTATAGATTTCAAAACAAGTATTCTTTGATGTAGAAAGCAGAACAATTGTTAATTTTTAGAATATCTAAAATGATGATATCAAACCTAAACTACAACAGTATTTTTTTTTTCCTAATAACTGCATAAGGATGAATTTTATTTTTTAAGTCGACATAAACACTACTTACCTCAGAATTTAGATGGTGGTTCCTAGTTGTGATAAAGACTAAAATCATAGCCATTGTTTTAGATTACCTTTTCCTTCTCGTCACTGGACCATTTTGGCAAATTCGTGAAATCTTATGGTTTCAATACGTAATATATAATAGTCACCTTGTGTTATGTGCAGTGGTGTTCAGCTGAATGACGATGATGACGAAGCAGATGGAGAACTATGAAGTATTATTAAGATATACTGGAGAGAGAAGCTATAAACCGTGCTTACACGCTTATTTGCTTGTATAACAGTTAAACTTTGATTGCACCTTCAATTTATAATTTTGATATAAGGCTCAGAGGATGGGGTCATGCTGACTTAAAAGCCTCTAATTGATGTTTTTGTAGTAAAGCTTAGGAATTCAAGGTAGGCTATATTATGGGGCTTCTTTCCAAGGAGTCAGCATCCAGAACTAACCATTTATAATAAGGTGATTCACATGGGATTTCTGCACAATGTTTCAGTATGCTTTTACATGCAGAAAATCCACACATCGCCCAAGTTTGATATGGCATAACGCAGGTCTGTTCTAACTTCTAAGTTCTAAGTTAGTTGATTTGTAATTATTAGGGATATATTTTCGGAAGAACTCCACAGTCCACGGCCATTTATATTCCTTAAAAGTGAATTTCTATTTTTCAAGACTAATTTTGCTATTAATAGTAATAAAATTTGTCTTTTTGTGTTATGATTTTATTATTATTATTTATTAGTTGTAATCTAATAATTAATGAACATAAGATTAATTCGTACATTTATATCTTATTCTTGTATTCTACGTTACATGATTGTGTATTGTCGTATTTGCAACGATTCTAAAAGGTCCTTTTTGTCAATTGCTTTAAGGAAACCCATTTGACATCAAATAGCAATTTCAACCCCAAAAGAAATAAAGTTAAAGAACAGGAACAAAGATAGCCAGAAGATTCTGGCTGCACCAATTTAATGCCTCCGAAAATTCTCATCAATTTCACACAAAAGCATAGGATAGGAAACAAATGAATTTTTGGGTTTCCAACTGTTACAACATTAATATGTACACGCACGGAATTCGAAATTACATTATAAGAAAAAGAAAAAAGAAACAAAGAAAAAAAAAGAAAAAAGAACAAAGAAAAATCGAATCCAACATGACTCTTTATTTTCCTCGTTAAAGCATCCAATGCCAAATAGATAAGGGGCATGGGTAGCTCGGGTGAGAAACCGTAGCCCAGTCTGCTAAACCAATGTTATATATACACCAAACTGTTACATCTCTCCCTTAAGAATCATGAATTGCAGTCCAGTACTCCTTTCAACAAATTCAGCCCTTCTAAAGATATGCTTCTCCTTACTCGAGTTTGAGGAATTTCGATCCGAGGGGGCGGATCGGCAGAAAAACAGACCACAATAACGGTTAAATTATCGCATGTATTGCGCTTTAATGCTTCCCTTACCAGCTCTCTTGAACATCTTTCAGGATCATTATGTAGCATCAGCTCTTTCCTTGCCATTGTAACAGCATACTGACTGCTCATCACATCCCAAAGACCATCGCATCCCATTATTAAGAATTCATCTTCCTCTGTCAAATGCAATTCCTGCAGCTCTGGCTCTGAACTCAGTGGGCAAGCAGAACCCTTGGCGCCTTTCATGTGCCAGTCTCCTATAGCACGCGCAACAGATAACTGCCCATTCAGGTACCCATCATATATCACTCCCCCGAGCTTCTCAATTCTTAGTTTTTCAGATGCACAGTTGGGCTTGTGATCCTTTGAAACCTCGATAGCCTTGCCCCTCCTCCCCAAAACTGCTCGACAATCTCCGGCATTCGCAATAATCATTGTTCTATAACCAACGAAAAGACAAGTCAGCATGATAGGACAATGACTTTTTTTTTTTTTTATAGGAAAAATAAACATTTCATTGATGGTATGAAATGATTACAAAAGAATAGATAGATCAGGAATCTTTGGAATCTAATCTTGGAGGTCCCTACCTTCCAAAAATTAAAGCAGTTAGGGCAGTTGTGCCGGAGGAGATATCCAGAGAACTGGCATCAGCAAATGCGTAATCAGCTTTCATAAAAGCACTCTTAATTGCCTTCTCGACACAAATTGGAAAACAGGAGTCCTCGACTATGAATCTGAGGATGTTCTTTCTAACAAAAGCCGCTGCGTCTGTACCCCCATGGCCATCAAATACCTGCAACACATTAAATCAACCAAATACAACGTTAAAGCAAACATCCAAGAGAACCCCTTTCTGATACATAGTTCACATTAGAATTATGAAAATGAGAAAGTTCAAAAAATGCAGAAGGGATGAATTGGAAGGAGTTTTCCGGAAACTAATATACAAAAAGAAAAATATGGTGGTTATTGGTAACTAAAAGCCATCTCTTCAGAGAGAGAGAGAGAGACTATTATTCAGGTGCATTGAGTGCGTGATGCAAAGGGTCAATTTGCCCAACTCAGGCCAGTCGCAGCAAAGAGTAACACACTTATGTGTGTCTGCGCCTATCTATCCTGTGGAACCAATGCAAACTTTTTAAATCCTTGATTCTGCCACTGTATTTTGACCATGTCGTCTTCTTAAGAGGGTGAGTTTAAATGTGCACTGCTACTAACAAAATTATTGGAAGCCAACATTAAAATCCTTCTAAAGAATCAAATGGGTGTACTGTAATAGGCAGATGAATAATTAGCATCAGACCTTGGCAGCCTTTAAAGGAGATTTTGCTCGTAGAATGTTACTAATTACAGGTCAAAATGTTATCAAGGTGAAAAGTGATACTCACACCATAGAAAGCTCCAGGAGAAGTGAAATCTGCACATGCATGGATGTGTTCAACAAGATCATCTATGCATATGTGCTCATCTTCCATGTACTGTTTAGGTCCCCTTTCTGAACAGCTACCCGATCTCAAGACAGGTAAGAATCCTGCTTTCCCATCAGGCGACTTGTTCCCAAGAGCTTCAGCATCCAAGCTCTGGAGAGTTTGTAGGAAGGTAAGTAGATGTTTATAGCTTTACCAAATTTTACAACAAAAAAGTAAACAAACAAAATCAAAATTAACTAAAAAATTAAAAAATAGATACGGGAACTAGTAACGGCACTGATGACAAGAAAACAAGAACTGGAAAATACATATCTTTCTGAAATAACAAGTTAGGACACCCCTATCCTCTCCCCTTTTATAATTGCAACTAAATGCATGTAATAGGATAGTACAAATTTCAGTGCCTAACGCATCAATGACAATAAAGTGCTACAATAGAAACTTTTTTTTTAGTTCAACAATTGCACGGGTGGGGATCAAACCATCACAACTTTTGGATGGTAATGGGTGCGTTATCAAATAAGTTGTGCTTGGATTGGCTGCTAGAATAGAAATCTGATGGAATATTAAAGCCTTTGAGACTTTGATGGTCATGCTCCTTATCAAAAGGAAAAGAAAGCAACCAGAACTCCATGCCCATAAAACGTCATTGAGCCAGACTAGACTTATATATATGCTATACTATACCTCAATGCACAACCCTCAAACCATCCCATGAAATTGAAAGGACATCATACAGATAATATATTCAAAAGGAAGCTATGAATTGAATCTGCATCTCCGAAAAAAAAAAGAAAATGTAACAATGATTACTCACTAAATCAGCTTGGCCTAGCAGCTTTATGGAGCTCACACTATGCCGCATAACGGAGAGGTGTCGAGGAGGTTTCCCACCGGTCATCTGTTTTAAACTATTAAAGCTATCAGAACTTTCATCATTTGTGGCTGATACATTGTCCTTATTGTATCCGCCGCCTTCCAGTAGAGCGAAAGTAGGTGAAAAATCTATACCCGTAGCCATGTTTCTTCCAAATACATAAATTTACCTATAAAGTTGATTTTGACCCTTATCTCAGAAGAACCACAAAGAGCATCCTATCCTTGGGACCAAGAAATTCTTAGATATCAAAATTCCAAATTTGAAGCTCGTAAAGCAAACTCTGCTGACCAATCAAAAGCATTCAATAGTTGCAAGTTCCAGCGCTGACGGCCAGGGTCTAGGGCACAGATCAACCAAGGAGTAGAAAAACAAACCCACCTCAAGTTTAGCAAATAATTAGAAAGTTGTAGGCTCGAAGTTGAAATCAGCAACAGGAGGAAACCCAGATCGAAGTATGAAATTAGGCAACCTTGGGTTGCGTCTGATGGGGGAATAAAGGGGTTTTATATGAATTGGCTTATGAAGCAAAGGAAGAGAGATGCGAGGAGAAGAAAAGAGCAGAAGGCGTAGAAGAAGTAGGAGAAATTGTGAGAAGGTTTGGCGTTTGTGTTGGTGGTCGAAACCCTAGGAGGAGAAAATGTGAGGAAGACAAGCAGAATCTTTGAGGGAAGCTTTTTTGGAGCGAAGAAAATGAATGTGAAAGGGAGAAAAAAGAGGGAACTAACTTGTATGTATTTGCTTGGCGACCGGCGATTCCAGGTTATCCGGTGGATCTCGTAGCTGTCAGTTACCGACACGTGATCAGTTATTATTGGTTTCTTTTGTGGCTGACGCATGACCGTGGGTGAAATTTGTGGATCGGTGCCGCCACACGCACCCACCCGTTCGATCTCTTAACTGGCAAACCGACGGTTCACCGCTCTCCCTCTGCTCACTACGTGCCTATCTCTCATTCGCCTAAACTGGATGTTGCGGCTAAGATAACGCGACCTGGGCTCGGCCCACTCTCTAAATTTAAGCCCACGCCCAAATTACTCACTAATCTTCTTTTTTCCTTTTATTTTAATCATCCCATAATTCAATATATTTTTCATTACTTTAAGTATCAAATAAGTAGGGATGAATTAAAACTTAACAGATCCAACATTCTAAATATAAAATTAAATAAATATATTTAACCTACTTTTTAGAATAAATCAATTAATTATTATTCTAATAATATTGTTATAGATAATTCTCTCTCTTAAGTTTATGGGTAAAGGTATGGTAGTTTGTGTCGGTTGGATTAGTGTACTGTGATATTAGCGCAAGCACGACTTTAAGCTGTAATAAGTTATTATTTTAATACTTAAAAAAATTGTGTTTTAAGAAGTCAATTTGAAATATGACAGCTAGATTAAAACTAAACAATATGGTGGATAGCATGTTTATGGAATTATATTATATGTAATTAAGATACATTATTTATTATTAATATTGAATTACTTATATTAAAAAAAAAACATGATTGGAGCTAAATTATTAGTATAGTTCCGTATGCCACATCATTTAAGGTGATGTTGTAAAGAACAGTTAAAAAGAGTACACGATAAAATGAATGAATAGTATAGTGTACTTGTAAACACGTCAAAGTTTGTTGTCGGGTCAAAATTAAATCATAAAAGTTTCTCTGTTTAATAGATTTTGCTCCAGCCCCCTTTGTCTTTGTCACACCTTTATTTTCATTTTTATACATAATCACTAAAACTATACTCTACTTGTGGGATAAAGTATGTAATTAAAGAAGCCATATGATAATCACTTCATTTACGACTACGATTACGGGTTGGGGCTTGGGCGGAAGGGCCCAGCTGTGGAGTATCGACGAACGGCTGTAGAATTCGATGGTGTCACTGTTGCTGCACAAAGATTGGGTTTGGGGTTCGAAGAAAAGAACACCCTGCACTCCATAACTTTGAGGAATTTTCTGCTTTTTTGTTGTCGAAATTTTCACGTGGTTTGGCTGTTGTGCGGCTGCCGTAGTAGTGTTTGACAGCCTTCATCAAGTAATTTCTAAAGTTTTTTGTTTCTCTCTCCCACGATACGACCGTCTGATTTAGTATATACTTCGTCTCCCAATCATTCTAATATCCAATCAGCTTCTTCTTCCGCAGGGCTGATTGATGGAGGATAATTGCAATCAAGCTGCTTCTCTAGAATAATACTTACCTTCAGGGATCAGTTTAGTTTCAAATTGTTGCCGTGAACTTAATCTTGGGGGGTGTTTTTTTTTTCAGTTTGTAGAGAGTAAAGAATCGGATTCTGGGTCTACTAACATTGCCAGCTTCATTGTGAATGTTTATTTTTTAAGCTTATCTTTGGTTCCGACCACCACGAGATAATAAGAAAAGGGTTGCTGTTTAAGACCTTATCCGGGCGGGCGGCGGAAGAAAGGAAGAAACAGAAGGTTTTACTGTTTTTATTGGTGTGCTCGTGATTTTCAACTGGATGGATAGATCATTTCTTATTTGTAGTAGCCGTAGGAGTTGATGGATTCATATTATATTTCATTTAGATTTTACTTGTTCACTGGAAGTTTCTTTATTTGTATAAACTAGACGTACATAAAACTCCCTATTTTGGCGGCAGGCCACAGACTTCTTAGGCCAGAATCCTAAATGAGTTTCATTTGGCTTCTTTTGTTGTTATCTCTGTATTGTGGTATTTTCCCTCTTGGGTTTGGTAAGAACATTTCGTCAAGACCATCGGTTGTGAATGTTGGAGCTATTTTCTCTTTTGATTCTACCATTGGAAAAGTTGCCAAGATTGCCATTGAAGAAGCTGTGAAAGATGTCAATGCGGATCCCAGCATTCTTCCCGGAACCAATCTTTGGTTACAAATTCAAAATTCCAACTGTAGTGGGTTTCTGGGCATGGTCGAAGGTAATCCCTTCCTTATTTTCTTTTTTCTTTCTCTTCCCTTTTCTTGCCCCACTTAATTGCTTTAGTTTTCTGATGTTCTTTTTGTCTGTTGTCGAAGAGCTTTCTTTCTAATCCAGGCCTAGAACTAACTATGAATTTGTTGTAGTTTTGCAACTTATGGAGAATGAAACCGTTGCCATCATAGGCCCCCAATCTTCTGCGGTTGCCCACATTTCATCCCAAGTTGCAACTGAGTTTCAAGTTCCTATGGTCTCATTTGCGGCTACAGATCCTACTCTCTCTGCCCTTCAGTTTCCCTTCTTTGTGAGGGCTGCTCAGAGTGATTTGTTTCAAATGACTGCAGTTGCTGAGATTGTTGATTATTATGGTTGGAAAGAGGTTATTGCTATATATGTCGATGACGATTATGGGTGGAATGGTATTGCAACATTGGATGATAAACTTGCCGAAAGGCGTTGTAAAATCACATTTAAGGTGGGTATTAGTCCAGAATCTGCGGTGAATCGAGTCCAAGTTATGGATCAACTTGTTAAGGTTGCACTAATGGAATCAAGAGTTATGGTTCTCCATGTGAACCCCAAATTAGGCGCTTTAGTCTTTTCAGTGGCTAGATACCTTCAAATGATGGGCAATGGATATGTATGGATAACTACCGATTGGCTTTCATCTCTGTTAGATAGTGTTGTTCCTCCCCCTCTCGAGACCATGGAGTCGATGCAAGGAGTTCTTTCTTTACGCCAGCACACAGCAGATTCAGATAAAAAGAAAGCTTTTCTTTCCAGGTGGAATAAGTTAACTGGTGGCTCTTTAGGTCTTAATGCTTATGGTCTATATGCTTATGACTCTATTTGGGTGGTTGCTCGTGCCATCGACAATTTTTTTAATCAAGGTGGGGTCGTTACACATTCTAATAATTCGAGGCTGCATTTTAGTGACAGTGGTAATCTTCATCTTGAAGCTATGACTATCTTTGATGGTGGAAATCGTCTGCTGAATAACATATTGGAGAGCGACTTTGTTGGTTTGACTGGTGCCATTAAGTTTGATTCTGATAGATCCCTTGTACATCCTGCCTATGATATTATTAATGTTATTGGGACTGGATCAAGAAGGATCGGTTACTGGTCCAACTATTCTGGTCTATCAATTGATGCTCCTGAGACACTCTATTCCAAACCACCTAATCGTTCACATGCAAATCAGAAGCTGTACGAGGTTATATGGCCAGGAAATACAATAGAAAAGCCTCGAGGATGGGTATTCCCAAACAATGGGAAGCTACTAAACATTGGAGTTCCACTTCGGGTCAGTTACAAGGAGTTTGTATCACGAATCAAAGGGACCGAAAATTTCCAAGGTTTCTGCATTGACGTGTTTACAGCTGCTGTAAACTTATTACCCTATGCTGTCCCGCACCGATTTATAGCTGTTGGCAATGGCCATCAAAATCCAAATTACACAGATCTTGTGTATGGGATTACAACTGGCGTGAGTACTAAAACATATCTAAATTTTGAATTTTTTAAGTTACTTGAATTGGCTAATTCTTATCTGTGTATCAGAAATTTGATGCTGTTATAGGAGACATAGCCATTGTCACAAGCCGTACAAGGGTTGTGGATTTCACTCTGCCATATACTGCTTCTGGACTAGTTGTTGTGGCCCCATTCAAAAAACTGAACACTGGTGCCTGGGCTTTCATGCATCCATTTTCTCCAGCCATGTGGATGGTCACTGCTAGTTTCTTCCTTTTTATTGGAATAGTTGTCTGGATTCTGGAGCATAGGACAAACGATGAATTCAGAGGCCCACCTAGAACACAATGTATTACAATTTTATGGTGAGGTCCTTTGTCTGAGATCTTCTTGCACAGTTTGTCCTATTAACATATTTGAGTTTGTGACTTACACACTGAGGAAGTGAGAGAGGTACAAAATGCTGCTTATATCTTGCAGTTTTGAGAGGTTAAGAGTCTTTGTTTTACTGGTAAGATGAAAACCAAGTGACAGGAGACTACTTAGACAATTTCATAAAGTAAGCAAAGTTTCTAGCTTTGATTTGGAGAGTTGTTTAAAGACAATCTAGATTATGGAATCCCATGTATCTGAGGTTTTCATGGAAAAATGTGGTGAGTTTGGAACTTAAAATGACATTTTGTGAAAGACAAAGACTTTGCTAAACGTTTGCACTTCCTTTTTGTACTTCTCATGATATATGTATTTGTCTTTGATCTAATGATAGCATCCCAAGAGTTTGAGCATGTCCATACTCTTATCTCGACCTAGACAACTAGGACATGCTGATTATTCTCCCCCATTTCCTGTTGATATCTCATTAAATTGCCTGCTGATCCATTTATTGCTTGTGAACTTTGCAGGTTTAGCTTCTCAACTCTATTTTTTGCCCATAGTAAGTGGAAATATAATCATGCTTTCGACTATTTGCTATTGGTGAAAGATGGTTACTTTCATTGATTATCATCACTATACTGTTATCATCTGTAATTTAATTCTTCTGTACTTATTTTGCAGAGGAGAACACAATTAGCACTCTTGGCCGCCTAGTGCTGATCATATGGCTCTTTGTGGTTTTGATAGTAAATTCTAGCTATACTGCCAGTTTAACATCCATTCTCACAGTGCAGCAGCTATATTCTCCAATCACAGGAATCGAATCCTTGAGGGAGGGTGATGAGCCAATAGGTTTCCAAGTTGGATCTTTTGCTGAACGTTATCTGAGTGAGGAGCTCAACATATCTAAATCTAGGCTTATTGCTCTTGGATCACCCGAAGAATATACTAAGGCACTTGAGCTTGGCCCTGACAAGGGAGGTGTTGCTGCTATAGTTGATGAACTTCCTTATGTAGAAAGTTTCCTCTCGAGACAATGTACATTCAGAGTTGTTGGTCAAGAGTTTACGAAAAGTGGCTGGGGTTTCGTGAGTGTCGATTCTTTCTAGGAGTTGTCGTTCTTATTTAGTATTTGATTAATTGAACACATTGATTATTTAGTAACTGTTCTCCTGTTGCTCCTTTTGGTAATTTAGGCATTCCAGCGAGACTCTCCCTTGGCTATAGATTTGTCGACTGCCATTTTGCAGCTCTCAGAGAATGGCGATCTGCAACGGATTCATGACAAATGGCTAGTGAAAAGCGCCTGCAGCATGGACAGTGCAGAGCTAGAATCAGACCGGCTTCAACTTAAGAGCTTCTGGGGCCTCTTTCTAGTCTGTGGGATAGTTTGTTTCATTGCCCTTGCCATATACGGCTTTCAGATTATCCGTCAGTTCTACCGTTCTGATTCAAAAGAATCTGATCTGTCTAGCAGTACTGGATCACATTCTACCCGTCTTCGACGAATTATATCATTGTTGGATGAGAAGAAAGAACCTTCTAAAAGGGAAAGCAAACGAAGGAAAGTCGAGAAATCATCTGAAAATGACAAGGGCGATGATCATTCCGAGGTAAATCCTTGAGAAGTTGGCAAACAGAAATTGAAGCAACCAACCAGGTTCATTAATTTGGTCTCGATAATTTTAGGTCTTTCCAGACATAAAATACGTTCTACATCCAGTTTGAGAGTTGTAACTGTATAATTGAGCTGTCTGTTTCTATAGGTTTAGAAAAATATATGTGCATTTGTGAAGTATGGGAAATCCATGCCTTCTGCTAAAGCATGTTGGAGGGAAATGTTCATGTACAGCTTGTTTAACTTTAAATGCACATCATTTTCCATGTTCTGTACTCCTAATTTTAGAACAAGAAATCATAGGAAAATATCTAAATTTAAAGAACAAAATGGACCACAAGATGTTGACTAATTTTCGTTCATTTTTATCCCATTTTCAAAGGTTATTTTGCAGGTTTAGAACACTGCCTTCAAATTTTATAAATGGATAGATTAAAGAGTTTCTCTTCCTTGAATTTGAATTCAAAACAAGCATTGTACATTCATGCACAAGAGCAACCTAGACTCAAAACAACCAGCAAAAGACATGTTGCCTAAGCTTCATAAACTTTGCACTCTTCGTCAGCTGGGTTAGTCTGGCAGAAGTCCTCCAATGGATCTCCGCTTTTTACCGATTCCGCTCCCGGCCATTTGGCTGCCACCAAATGAGCCAAGTCGACAACTCTTTGGCTGCAGACAACAAAAAGCAAATGACAGTGAATATACTTTGGTTTATAATGTTGCAGAGAATTGCCAATTTCCATGAATGAAAGTCCTCACCTGTATCCCCATTCGTTGTCGTACCAGGCAACAACCTTGAGCATATCACCCCCCATAACCATTGTTAGTGAAGAGTCAATTGTGGAGGAAACATCAGTGCACTTAAAGTCCACAGAAACAAGAGGGATATCACACACAGCCAAAACGCCCTTCAACGGTCCATCAGCTGCCTTTCTGAAGGCAGCATTGACATCGTCTGCGGAGATGCCTTTCTTCTCAATGTTTACAACGAGGTCGACAACTGAAACGTTTGGAGTAGGCACACGAAGTGCAATACCATTGAGCTTGCCCTTAAGCTGGGGTAGCACAAGGGACACAGCCTTTGCTGCACCAGTGCTTGTAGGGACAATGTTCAAAGCTGCGGCCCTGGCTCGCCTCAAGTCCCGGTGCGATGCATCCAAAAGTCTCTGGATTATCCCAAAAACATGGTGACACAAGGTTATAAGATTTCCTCTTTCAAGAATCATTTATCAGATCAATGCCATGGTGCATTCATAATGTGATCGTCTATATATTTTTTTTACCTGGTCTCCAGTGTAGGAGTGAGTGGTTGTCATGGTTCCCTTCACAATGCCTGAATTCAATCAAATATCAAGTGGTTAAAATCAGGAAACTATGCCGGTTGGCCGAAATGAAACCGATTGCTTACCAAATTCCTCATCAATTATCTTCACAAAAGGAGCAAGGCAATTGGTGGTGCAAGAAGCATTGCTGCATAAAAATTTAAAAGCAAAAACGAAAAACTTTAATTATCAGAATCCCAGTTTAACCATTTCCAGATACGAAATCGTTACTGACCTAACAATGTTAGCGACGTCGTGATTGTAATCTTTTTCATTCACTCCAACAACATATGTTGGAATATCAGCACCTTTTGCAGGAGCAGTGATGATAACCTTCTTTGCACCTGCTTGGATGTGTTTCCCTGCACCTGGGCCATCCACAAACACTCCTGTACCCTGCAAAGACCATGAACACAATCATCAAGCTTAATAATTATTGATGGGGGTAGATAATCTGATAATTGATTGGGAAGGACTTGAAGAAATCTACCTCGATAACGATGTCTATGCCAAGCTCGCCCCAAGGAAGCTTGAGAGGGTCCCTGCTTGAGACAACCTTGATTGGTTTACCATCAACAGATATGGTTTCATTGTCCACAATTTTCACATCTGCTTTGAAAGTTCCCAGCATGGAATCATATTTTAGCAAGTGGGAGGCCTGAAAATTTTCGTATAAATCATTCATCCTAAATGGTGAGACTTCTGCTAACTATGTTCAAGGAGATTAATTCTAGAAAAATGGCACATGATCAATGTATTGAGAAGATACATATTGCTTACATTCTTGACACCGCCACTGTCATTGACGACGACAACGTCAAGAGGTGAGTCTTTCCTGCCATGCCAGCACCGCAGAAAGTTTCTGCCAATACGTCCAAATCCATTGATTGCCACCTTGAGTTTAGCCACTGTTTCTCCCCTAACAGGAGATGATCCTACTACTGCCTGCTATGAAGAAAATGTTTCTACTCTGTTAGTAAGAAGCAAGGTATATTAATATGATTACTCAAACTAAGATATACATTTCTTCAAACTCTATCAATTTTTGCAAACTAGTGTGATTTATTTTTCATCCCATGAAATCTGTCTATATATATTTTGACATTTGTGAGTTCTAGGCCAGCTTGCACGCACCTTGATTAATCTCACGTGACAACCATCTAATCCTACCACATTTAGTTGTGTTATTATTCTCAGACCCTTGTGACCACTAGGCCAACCATAGTTATCAAATCATCTAGAATTTCAAACCAGAAAAAGAAGGGAAAAAGACAAACCTTGGGAGTAAGTTGAGCGGCCACGACGTCGAAGAAAGATCCTTCTCTGCCATTGTTAGAGAAGGTCAGGCAAGCAGATCTAAGGCCATTGAACTCAGTCACATCCAGCCTCTGCACATGGCAAATCCAAAACCAACTTATGAGCACAATTGAATGAACTATCTCAGCTACTATTTAGTAGTTTGAGAGATGGAGAAGAAACCAACCTTGGATGAGCATCGAGTGGGGAAAGTGTAGGAAGACTTGGAGGGAAGCCTTGTGTTGGTGGGGATTCTAGTTGAAGCTAGAGCTGCATGAGTAGAAGCCATGGCTGCTCTAACTCTGGCTACGTGATGACTCCACTTCACAAATATGAAATATTTATAAACTTGTTAAACTCTGAAATTTGTATTTTGGGTTATTCAGAAAGCTGCTCTTTTTTTAATCATACATGGAAGGATGGTGGCAACTTGCAAACAAGTGATCTACAAAGTGTTTTGTGGTGAGAAAGTTGTGAGGGGAAGATACATTAGATAAGGTAGCATTTTTCGCCTTGCAAATTCAGAAAGCCTCTGAACCACAGATCGTTCACCTATGTAACTTTCCAATAATGCCCTCACAGAGGATAGTAGTCCACGCTGGCACCTGTTCATTCTGACAAATCTCAGTTTTTTTTCTCTCTAATGTCTGCCTCTTATTGTTTGATGGCGGAGAATATTGTTCCAAGTCAATGATTCATATTTCATAGCATATCCACGTCATTTTCACCATTGGCTTGGAACAGCAAATAGAGAGAGAGGGGGGGCATTGGTGCATATTTTACACACCCAGTGGCCAACCCGACTCAGGCTTGAATCTCTCCAAAAACAAATTCTAAGAGAATATGAATGTTAAAGTATTATGTTTTTAATCTGAAAGCCCCTAAACGCCTTTTGAGTACCTCTGTTTTCCCTGTTATGTTTTTAGATCGAGTGGCTGCAGTTACATGACAAATTTGGCTGATGGCTCAATTTAAAAAATGCAAATAGAAGGCAGAAGGGATCAAATATGTGGCTTTCAAATACAAAACAATGCATGTTGTTCGTGTACAAAATAGGAAACAGCAAGAATGCTCTTCTACAAATCTATTCAACTTTATATGGAGGAGCATTCGAGAGATCATAGCAACACATTATGCAATGATGTGTAGTCTAATGCACATCAAAGCTCTGATCCAAATGTTCAAGAGAGAGAAAATCGAAGATAATAGCTAGAAAATTAACTATTATTCTGAGTCCCGAAGTCGTGGGCGGTGAACGATACTTTCAAATGGCAGGTTCAACTTCGTCGGAGTTCACGGCCACTCCATTTGAGGGATCATCAGTGCGGAGCTGAGCAGAAACCTCATCAATGGCAGAGTTCAACTGTTCAATCTTCTGTGCCAGCACTTTTCTTGTTTTCTGCAATTTTAATAAAAAACACGTACATGTTGGAACATCAAAAACCAAAAAAAACCAACCAGGAACGGTTTAAGCAAAACATATCATTATATTTATAGATTAAAGAAAATGCAGGTCATATTCATGATCTTTATTAATTTTGGACAAATTTTATTGGTAAGCAACATGGCTCTGTGTTTGGTTCATAGGTTAATTTTGTATAATCTAGATGGGTGTAGATTTGCTTATCCTGATCGACAAGTTTGCTAATCTTCTAGACTACGTCATAAATCCAAGCATATTATACAGCTGATAATCTTATTTTAATTGTGCAATTGAATCAGCAATCTGTATTTGTTTGGTGGGTTTATAATTTGTAAAAATTAGTATGTAATATAGTGTTTTAGATCTATGTACTATGAGTTTATGTACTCCATAGAATTAGCAAACTTTCAAGGATAAGAAAATCCACATAAAACATAGATTTGACTCCTTTTAACCTTAGATTACACAAATCTTACGCATAAGACTAATACCCCTGCAGAATTGTCAAAACAGAAGTTACACAATCACATCTGAACATCTTTGACAAGAAGTTGATAAAGCTGGGAAAGAAAATATATGATTTTTTTTTATATGTGCAAGTGTTTGAGCTAGCTCACTTGCACCTTAACTAATCTCACAAGACAACTATTTGTCCCTACTACATTTAATTGCCAAAAAGTTGGTAGAATTCTAAATCCTATGGAAGTGGCCATCATGATTTGAATTCACTACCTCTAGACTTTTTTATTTCACATACCCCAATTATCACTTTGTCAACTCATGGAGGTTAAAAAGTATATTGGATGTTTGAATTGTTACCAATAAATAAAATAAAGTCCACGAATATCATTACGTAAATCAGTGTCAAGTGACGACGAATTCTTCATCCGGGAGATCACTTGCAACAAATAAGAAGAGACGAGTAATTTCGCACCTCTAAAGCTTTTTCTTCATCATATATGAACTTGGGAAGTTTCCTCATCAAATCCTTTCGGTCTGTTCCAGCAAGTGCCTTGCTAATCTGTAATTCAAATACAAGATCAACTGTCAGTCATAAAAAGACTAGGATTCCCATATGTACAATTTAGTGGTTAGTTAAGAGATGAACAGAAGTTAAAACCTGAGGGGCATATACACAGCCAAGCGTGCCAACTATGAGTCCTCCCAATACAAAACCTCCAACAAAAATGCCTGCATTGCTTGACCGTTCGCCATCACTGTCACAAGACAATATAATAGACATCAACTTGTGGCATGTCCATTTAAAACTTTATACTAATATTATTATTAATTTCTACTCATAAATGCTATAAGGGATAATAAAAATTGGTACCGACTATACATTAATTAATTTTCTTTTTATATATAATAAGACTATACATTATTTTCAACCAAACAAAGATTTTTTTTTTTTTTTTTTTGGGGGGGGAGGGGGGGTGATATAAGACACAATGCTGAGAAAAAGAGAGAAACAACCTAAGGGCAGGGGAAGAGATCCCCTCCGAAAATTAGACCATTAGAGCCTTCCAATAATTAATAATCATCAAAAGACGGTAATAACAAAAGAATTTCGTATAACCATCATGGGTTGGCCTAGTGGTCAATAAGAGTCCTAGGAATATTAAAGGGCTTAGAGGGAATGAGTCCAAGCCATGACCATCAACTACCTAAGATTTAATATCCTACGAGTTTCCTTAGCAACCAAATGTAGTAGGGTCAAGCGGTTGTCCCGTGAGATTAGTCGAGATGCACGCAAGCTGCCTCAGGCACTCCCGGATAAAAAAGAAAATTAAAAAAAAAAAAAAATCAAATAAAAAGTTGGAGCACCACCATGAACAAAGTGTTGTACACTATTACAAAAAGAATCTGCAATGGTCTCCTTATATTTAAAAATCGTATTGTTTCTCCCCACCCAAATCAACCAAAAAAGGAGAGCATGGACAACACAATTCCACAAAATCTTGGCCTTGCCTCTAAACACTGAGCCCCCAAAACATTCTAAACCGAAGTCATACAGAGTTTATAGATCAAATTCAACAACCATTTCATTTGACATCTAGAATATAGTGAGTACATGCATTCATTATGTTGATTTGATCAGTCTTTGTCCATTGTTACATGGGTGATTAATAATAATTCTTTCCAAAAATAGACTCCCTAGGCTGTAACTATATCATATGAGATGACTTAATGGGATTTTGCTTAAGATTATACCTATATGCAGCTTGAACTGAAAGTGGGCGCCTAAATGTAGAAAGCTTCGCCTTTCCCACCCAACCAGCAGTGGCAGTTTTCAGATTTGATCCTGGCAGGATAATTGGCGAGTAAATTTAGTTAGAAATCGGGAGATGATGAGAAGGTAATGAAAGCGATAAGATTGATTGAGCGAGGCTTTAGACAGCAATCAAGAAATAATAACAAAGGGGAAATTGAAGATGCAAATTAGCTCAAAATGGAAATGAAGAACATGAGTAGACGATGATTCCGCCAAATTAAACAGGAAAAAAAAGCGAATCAAATGGAGAAGAAATGAGAGAGTTACCAGATGATAAGTGGAGGTGAGGGTTTTTCGTTAAAACCAAGGAATTAGATATAGCAGTCATCGTTGAGCGCACAGAAGAGAAAGAGTGGTTTGGAACTTGGAAGTGAATGTGAGATGAGAGACAGTTGGGTTATTACGACTGTTCGATAATTTCGATGGCTTCCCGTCGGCTCTTCATGCTTTCAAAGGCCCATTGCCCGAGCCCATATTTCCCTCGCTTTTCTGGGCTTTCTTGCCTTCTTTTTATATTATTTTTTTCAACAAATTCATGTTTTGTGATCATATTATAAATTTCCTTTTTCAATTTTTGTAGCTAACAAAACCTTTGTTACAATGTAATGAAAAAATTATACCCTATGTTTGGTGTTGATAATGTTGTTCTCACTCTTATAATTGTTCGGTATATGTTCAAAATACATTTTAAATTTATCTTTTTTATTTTTTGTTTTTTAATTCAATAATATGTAAAGATACGAAGAATCAAACCTCTAATCATTTCGTGACAATGATATATACTTTAATGAGTTGAGTAATGTTGAAATTAGTTTCTCTAATACGTTTAATGATATATTTTTTTTTTTACAACATCCATTCTATTTTGTTTTCAATTTGTTGCTCTTCAAAAAAAATGATTTATTTGTTTCAACCAACTTGATTTATTAATCTTTAAATCTCATTTGTAGTTTGCAACCGAACATAGCTCAATTGACATAAACTTGTACTATTTACTAGGTTCAATCCCTACATTAATTAAAATATCCTTGCAAAAAAATTAATTTAACTATTAAAATATATATTTATTTTTTTTACTTTTGAATGGAGTTCAACAATTGTGTTTATTGAAGTTGATATGATAATTAATATCTTATCAAACTATATTGTGATGGACTATCTAATGATATAAGTTTAAATCTTGATAATGTCACTTTCATTTTCATTATTCTAATATTTATTTTTCTTGTTATGTCCTTCTTAATCTACAAAATATCATTTTTTTTTTATCCAATTCATTAAAAAATGAAGGTTTAAATTAACAAGGTGAGAAAGACACCTAAATTTTATCACCTAAATTTTTATTAGATACCCACCTCTGAAAGATATTTTTCACATTGTTATTTTAAACTCTAAATTTTGGTAAATTTAATCTTATATTAATACTTCAACATTTTCAATTGTTTAATTAAAAATAATTGGTACGGTGGAGATAAAAGAAAATGAAATAAAAATAAATATAGAAGAAAAATGGATTGTGACCAAACATTTATAAAAAAAAATAGTTGTGTTAATTATAACGGTATGATTGGATAATTTATGAATATAAACATATAAGAATATATTCCTTAATTGAAAAGTTCATAAGAATAGAAAAAAATTATTAAAAAAAAAAAGAAGGCAAAAGTCAGTAAGGCAGTAGGCACAAACCTTTTAAAAAAATAATAATAATAAAAAAAAAATACATTAACGCGTGGCGACATATAAAAATGAACGTGATATTGTCACGAAACATTTATAAAAAACAGAAAGATATGTTATTTATATAAATATGATTGGATAATTTTGGAATATAAACATATAAGAAAATAGATTTATTCATTAAAAAGCCCACAAACCATAAAAATATGAAAAATTATAACACATATCAATTTAGAATAAAATAATTAAAAATATAGTATGTTTTTAATTTTTTTTTTTTTTTTTTTTTTTTTTTTTTTTTGCAGATATGGCAATTTATAATATCTTATGCTGATAGAAGTCTATCGTTGATCACTTCAGCTTTTTATATATTTTTTGTTAGTGATAATAGTCTATGATAATAGTCTATCACCGATAGAAGTCTATCACTTATGATAAAGTCTATCACCGATAGAAGTCTATCACTTATGATAAAGTCTATAAGTGATAGAAACGAATTTTTTTTTGCCATATTTGTAAAACATCTTAAATTGCTAAATTTGTTATTAGTTTGGGTCTGATTGCTATTTGTGCAATCAGCCCTAAAAATATTTTTTTTTGAACAACCACTTGGTGTAGTGGGTGAGCGCTCCGCCTAAGATAGCAGAGAGTGGGGGTTCGATTCTGCCTTAGGGCAGATTTTCTTTACCCTTATATTTTTTTTTTGAGTACATTGGGGGTGGGGGGATTCGAACCACAGACCTCTTGGTCGTCGAGACATACATATGCCAACTGAGCGCTTCTGCCTTAGGGCAGATTTTCTTTACCCTTATATTTGGTTGTACTAAAAAAAAATTATCTGAAATTTGTAATTTGGCTTTTGAATTTGGCCAAGCGTTTTGTGGATAGGGATATAATGTGGGCGCTTTCCAAACACAGCTCTGTGTAGTTCAACCGCCATGGCAGTGGCCATAACGAAGAGCTTGGATTCTTGTCCCATTGATCGCCTTCTTCCTCAAATTCGTTCACAATCCACGGCCAACCAAAGGGAGAATGCGAGGCAAGAATTGTTTTCTCTTCCAATTTCAAGAAGGTCTGCAATTTTGATCTCTTCGCTACCTTTCACTCTCGTCTCTGTATCTTCGTCGTCCGAGGCAAGAGAGAGAAGGAAGAAGAAGACCATTCCTCTCGAGGACTATCTCACCAACCGTTAGTAATCTCAATCCTTCGTGTATCGTTATCTTCTGAATTTCCTCTTAATACTTTCAATAGGTAGAAAATTCTTCAATTTCTATTTCTACATTTTATAATTCTGCTGAAATGAAGTGGAAGTTTGATTCGCTACGAGCTGAGCTTCTCGTGGAATTTATAGTTCTATTCCCAGGACTCAGAGAGATCTGTGATGTTTACTGATAAGAAATACCCATCGAAATCTCACTTTTAATTGTTGGAAAGTCTGGATTGGCATTTTATCTGATTGCAGCAAATGGCCTGAAGTACTATGATGTCGAGGAGGGAAAGGGTCCTGTGGCAGAGAAGGGTTCCACAGTTCAGGTAATCTGTCTGCGAAATTTTGAAAGCTACTTTGTCTCTCTTTGAATTTTAACTTTTCTCTGTATTAGCTTACTATTACAGGTGCACTTTGATTGCCTCTATAGAGGGGTTACAGCTGTGTCAAGTCGAGAATCTAAACTCTTGGCTGGAAATCGTGCTATCGCCCAGGTTCTTACATTTTGCTTATGTTGATTTGGTTTCATCAGATCAGTTGTTATCGAAAAAATAAGTGTGTCCAAACGTGATAATTAGATACATGATAGGATTCATTTTTCTGTAGTCAACAACTTCAGCTTTTAGTTCAATTCAATAACCAAGCATCGGGATGTAGGGCTGTTTGGACTGACTTTTAAGTGCTTAAAAACACTTTTTACTTGGAGAGTCGTGATATCTTGCAGCCCAATTCAATTTCTAATGTTTGGTGTCCCATGGTTTGATCAGCCTTACGAGTTCAAAGTAGGAGCCCCTCCTGGGAAGGAGCGGAAACGTGATTTTGTGGACAATCCAAATGGTCTGTTTTCAGCACAGGCTGCACCTAAACCTCCACCAGCAATGTACTCCATAACTGAAGGGATGAAAGTTGGGGGAAAGGTATGTGCATTCTTCTATTTTTAATTTTAGCACATGCTTGATTTGTCTGCAATCTTCTTCTTCTTCCTCTTTATCATATTCTCTCAAGTCTAACCCTTTTATTTTTTCGAGGATTTCTTTGACTTCATTTTCCTTCTTTGTGCAGCGAACGGTGATTGTTACCCCTGAGGCTGGATATGGTCAAAGGGGAATGAATGAAATCCCAGTAAGTCCCTAAATTTAAGTTGTAGATATTATCGAAGTCTGGAGTATGATATTTTTCCATTACATAAAGTAAGTCCATCATTTACCTTTTCATTATGCGTGACTTTTTGACCCATCAACTATGTTTTTTAAATTGTCTAGTCATATATTTACATGTGAATGCATGAAAACTGGGGACTAAAAAAGTAAGTCCCTAAATTTAAGTTGTAAATGTCATTGAAGTCTCGAGTATGGTGTCTAATTATCCATTACTTAAAAGTAAGTCAATCATTTACCCTTTTTTTTTATGCGCGACTTTTTGACAGATCAACTATTTTTTAAATTGTCTGATCACGTTTGCATGTGAACGCATGAAAACATGGGATTAAAATCTGGTCTGGCTCGTTGGTTTTGTTGTCATATCATTCAATTTGATCTCAGATCGTTGTATACTTGTATTGGAAAAAAATATTTATTTTTATCATGAAACATGTGCATATATATTTTGGTTTACCCTTTTTAGCCCCTCAGTGAATCTATGTTTCAGTTATGCTCTTTAGTTTAAAAAGGTTTCAAATATACCCTTTCATTTTTTAATTTATTTTTTCAAAATAACCTGTTCAAGTAACTTCATTAAGGGAAAATGCCAAACCAAAAACTTATATATACTTCAAGGACAGAATAAGAATTATCATATATTGTTTAAGAGCAAAATTTAAACCTCAAATATACTTTTTAAATGAGTAGTGATTTTGAAACCATACAAAAGTTGTAAAGGGTATATTTCAAAAGTTTAAAAGATTAATGGCAGAATTAAAAATTCATATATAGTTTATGGGCAAAAAGCCATAATCTAGCCCCTTTTTTTGTATGCAAGTGTAAGTGGAGGAATCCAAGAAATGGTCAAGTAAAGTGCCCTTTGGTTTACTTATGTTATTTATGTCAATTATTGCGTGGAGGGTTGAGATAGAGATAAGATAACAACTTTTTAGTTGTATGGTTATCAGATGTACATGTAATCCTGCTTTGTATTGGCAGCCTGGAGCTACTTTTGAATTGAACATCGAGCTTTTAGAAGTGGTGCAGCCTGAAAAAGGTGGGGCCTGACCTGATTCGAGAACCAGATTTTGATCCCCCACAGGACAAGAAGTTGAGCATTAGCTGACTGATTCTTTTGGAAGGACATGGAGAAACACAGCCTAGTCTCTTGGGTAGGGGGAGTATTTTCAACCAAACCTTGAGCTCTTTACTTGCTATTTTTTTTTCTTCCAAGTAAACAAATGGGGTAGGGGGGATTTGAACCTCGGACCTCAAAGGAGAGAGTACATGTCAATTACCGATGAACTATGCTCACTTTGACAGCTCTTTACTTGCTATTATTCTCAATAACATGAAAATGTTAAGATCAGTTGTTGGGTATCGTATCTTAGCTTGACTCGTTACTGCCCTCTAAAATATAACAAAAACTCCACTTTCTTGGTGCCAAGCGCACCAAATATCTACCCTTAGCTTTAGCTTTTGAGTCTGGTTGGATATTAATTTATAGGAGGTAGAGGGCGGCTCTGATAGGGAAAACGTGACAGCCTTATTTGCATATTATTGCCTATTGTTGTGGATATCGTTTTCAGAGACAGAAAACGCAATAAATTGGTGTCGTTGGCAATAGGGATTTTGTGGAGGAGAGAGGAGCACAATCAAGGATTTTCGTTTTCCTTTCTTGATTCGTGGAAAGTGCCTCTGTGAAACCTCTTGACATTTTCTTTTTGGTCATCTATGAAACAACACACGTTGTTGGCTTTCCCCAACCTCGGAATTCAAGTTCAACAACCCCATTTTGCAACAAAATGATGTCGTTTTGAGCCAAATACTGTGTTGTGTTTTACTAGTGATCCATTAAGGAGAATCAGTTCATTGTAAGTTGACAAATTCTAGAAAGTGATGAGACAAATGGGCGAGAGATACGGCGTTTTTTTTTACCTTTTTGTAGCACCTAAATCCAGCTACCAAATAAAGAAAAAGGATTTGCTCTGTTTTTTAGAGTATCAAATCACAACTTACTGCTTGTTTGATTCATGGTTTTGCGGTTTCTTCGATGATTAATAATAGTGGTTTTTATTTTTTTTACAACGTGCAATGGGAGATTGAACTTATAACTTTTTAATCACTAGTCAATACATGATATCAGTTGAGCTGCTCTTGTTGGCTAGTGATTTTTGTTTATGGAGAATACGGTTTGGTTTTGTTAAATTATTTTACTCTTTTGATACGAAACTGAATTTGTCGTTTTTCAATATTTGTCAACATGTGAATTAAATGAGTTATTGATTGATGTTATAGCGTTGGCTGTTCCATGATTCCAGCAAAATTTGGTTTTAAATTGATCACTTCCTTTGAGGAAGTAACTCATACGTATTCTATTTTATTTAATAGATGAAATGAGTCTTTTCTTTCCCCTTCTAAACCCAACTAAAGAGCTTTACTTACTCATACTTCTGCCTTCAAATGTTAATTAATTTTAATTTTGATGGGACCTCATCAAGAAATTGTAGTTGGAGAGTGTGTTCTTGGATGAACATGAGTCCAGAACAAAGATGAATGACTTATTTCATAAATGATTAGTTCAATTATATTTTTAGTCTCCATGTTTGAATTTGGTCTATGATCTAGCTTACCAAATATCATTGTTAATGAATAATATGAATTTTATTATTCATTTTATTGTACATTATTAATAGGATTAGATATAGTTATTTTATGCATTTCAACTAAAATAAGACCTTAATCCAATTTACTTTATTTATTTATTTTAATAATGTGACTTTTTCAAAAGTAAGTAGTTATTGTATGACTTAACAAACGTGTCAATTTGAACATAGATCAAGTTAATTAGTTAATCAAGAAGGTCAAAGAGATGAATCTACAAACTACTACCGACTAATTGTTGGTAAAATTTAAAGGTAGGTGGAGAAGATTTTAGGGTATTAGACTTTTAAAAGAAGATTATTAGAGCATTTAATTAAATAAATTTAAACCGTAATGAATTTACATGGTGGCGTCTGCCGTGTATATAGACAGCGTTAGAATTGAGGGAGGGTCCGTCTAAGTACGAAGCGAAAAAAACGAAACCCGATTCCCGTGTCCAGTATAAAACCCCCCAAAAATCCCCTCGAAACGACAAACGTTACGCCCAAAGTCGATTCAAAACGACTGCCCTTCCCATCTCTTATCTTATAGCCCTCTTCCCTTATCTCGCCGCCCTCCAATGCGTCCCTTCAGGTATCTCGCCGGTGTGAATTCCTCCGCGATCTCCGGCTCAACGGAGCCAGAGAGGTATGACTCCGACTTCGTCATAATCCTCGCCGCCCTCCTCTGCGCCTTGATATGCGTTCTCGGTCTCGTTGCTGTTGCCCGCTGCGCCTGGCTACGCCACCTCGCCGGCGGCAGCGCTTCCAATCGTCCTCCTCCACCTCCTTCCTCGAACAAAGGTCTCAAGAAGAAGATCCTGAGGTCTCTTCCGAAGTACACCTTCACCGCCGAGTTTGCTGCTCAGTTCTCAGATTGCGCGATCTGCCTCGCGGAGTTCGCTGTCGGTGATGAAATCCGGGTGCTTCCGCAGTGTGGCCATGGATTTCACGTGTCCTGCATCGATACGTGGTTCCGATCTCACTCCTCGTGTCCTTCGTGCCGTCAGATTCTGGTGGTAAGTCAGTGCCAGAAGTGCGGCGGTTTTCCGGCGGCGAGCTCGAGTTCGAACGGTGGAACCGAATCCAGAGTAAAAGAGGAAGGAGAAGATAATAAGACGAATAGGTTCTTACCTTAACCCTAGGGTTTTTCTTTAACTACTACTGCGATTCTTCTTCCTTCCTTCCTTCCTTCCTCAGTGTTGTAAATAACTTTCTTACTAAAATTCATGTAATTACTAGAAATTGTGGATGTATTAAAGTTGTAAGCGGCCGATGTGATTTCTGGTAGGTTTTGTTGTGATTTGTGAAGATCGACTTCAAATCAGTCGTCGATTTTCAGCTTCGGAATGTAATTGGAGATGCCATAACTTTAGAGTACAGGCGATGAAATCAAAAAAGAGGGGGAACAGTATCAGTATCATGTGGATGGTGAACATTGTTTATTGTCGACAACAGCCAATGTGATTTCTTTATTTGCATCTTCGATCGCATTTTTCACCACCAAAATTGCTTCAAGAATGCCATTTTTTTCTCTTTCCTCCGCCGTGAAGATGCGAAAAGTTATGAAAATAGAATAATTCTGCCTGCAGGCTGCAACTGCATCTCTAACTTCCTCCCTTTCTAATTAAAAAAAATAATAGCAAATCATGAATCCAAATTTTACCTTCCATACCCATGGCTTGGCTGCTCTCTGTTCTTCTTCTAATTAATTACTATCAAAATCTAATCCGGTTAGATTACCTATTTTGCCCTTTACTTTCAACATAAACTTAATTATTGTCTTTACAATTTTAATTATGCAATTCTTCTTTACTCAATATTAATTATCTCTAGTTTGTGATTTTCGGGCAAATCTAATGCTTGTGGGAGACACCAGAATTATTCTAAAATAATTTTATTTTTAGAAATAATTTTGTTATTTAAGAAAACCTTCCAAAACGTCCTAATTTTTTATTTATTTTTATGTTCCTAATTTTGTGTGTTGTTAAAATGGAATTCATATAGTTTAGGGATAATTTAAAAAAAAAAATATTTTGTAGAAGAAAAAAAAAAGGTAGGTGTAGTGCTATTTATCCATCTAATATGATAATAAGAAATTTGAAGGAATGAAAATAAAAGAAAGGCCACTTTTAAGTCTGAGACTTGCTGCCATTTCTCTCTCTCTCCTTTCCGCTATGAAGTCTGAATTCAGCTTTGTAATATCTGATCGATTCACATGCGTTCTTTATGCTTTCCCATTATCACACTTTTTTCTGCCACTTTTGAACCAACACAATTATAACATGTCCACGACATTTTCCTAACCAATTTATATTTCTATAATATAATTTCAGATTCTAAACTGCTAATTTACAAATTTTACTATTTAAATCTCATTTCAATCCTTCACACCAAAATTAATTTGAGTATGTATACGGTTGGCGCAAGATTCTGGACTTCTCCTTTATTCGTGTGTTCCGCCACGGATCGTCGTCGCTGGGGTCGAGGAATACCTACACGAAGGAAGAAAACGAACTTGCACCGATGTGGGGCTGAGCCCACAAGACTCCGATAGTTAAGTCAGGTAGAGTACTGAGCATAAGTAGGAGGTAGAGTGTGCAAGTGTTGCATAGGGTTACGCGGTATTACGTTACCTCTCCTCATCCCATCAAAAGGAAGGGTATTTATAGGTGGTGTGAAGGAGGAGTTTCCCTCTGTTGGTTCTGCTCGCCCGCCATTATGAGGGTCTTCAGATTGGGGTGGGGAGGCGTGGACCGACCGGGGTTTGTCTGTACTCTTCGTCATGATGGCAGCTGCGTCTCCCAATTCTCGAGAGAGTTGGGGGCAGTGTTGTACCTTCGTCTCGTCAGGTGAGTCAAAAATGTCTTGTCAACCACCCTACACTTTGATCGAGAGACAACCTGACAACAACGGATCCTCGAGCGACCGATTAGGCTCGCACCTTCGGAGCCTTGGGGTTTGTCCCAGGTTGTTGGGATGTTTGATGTTGGGTGTCGTGGCCTCGACTTCTTAGGAGAGCGGGTCGTGACATCATCGGCTGACTTCAGGTTGAGGTAGCCCGTAACATATACTAACATGCTAATAATGACGTGTATTGAAGTTGTAAAATGATAGGTAAAGTAAGTATATAGTGTGAGATGAATATCATGACAAATAACGATAACAACCACATAATGATTATTTTTATTTTAATGTTTGTGTAGTTTAAAATAGTACTAAAATATTGTCCAATAGGATAATTGAGATTAAAAAAAATAGGCATGTGTAGCCCGTTGTTTTAAAAATATATTTTTGACTTGTGGGAGCTGGAAATGTGGGTTAGCCAAAAATGGCAATGAATTATAGGTGGAATTGCAATTGCATTATGTGGGAGCTAACTTTTGTGTCTTATTTTATGTGCAAAGACAAACTGTCAATTGGATTAGATGATCAAAGTTGTTGTTATTATATATGTAATGCAAACAAATTGCAGTTAGACCCACTACCTAATTCAAATTTTTAAAACTAAACCTCGACATAGTTTAATTTATTTATTTAATCATCCAACACCACCCTATCAAATTTTGCTTTTTTCCTTAGCGTCCTTTAAGAAAATTTGTCCCTTAAATACATAGTTTTATATAAAAGAGGTGATTTATCGTCATATGAATTGATAAACAATCTTAATCTTTTGAAGTAGCATAAATTTAGAATGAGTGTTTTTCTCAAACCATCATAGCCTGAAGATTGTGTGCTGGGTTAGGTCAAAACATAAAAATATATGTATTTTTTAGCATAAATTTATTATTCCATCGCATTTGGAGCCGTCCAATAAAAAAAAAATGTCCCACCCACCATACCAATACATAGAGATATTATATATATATCTTGCAGTCATCACATGGGCATCATGTCTTTTAATTTACTAATGTTTTTTTTTCCCACTTCATCTGCACACGTGGCACAATCTTAGCAAACAAATAAATCTCATTAAAATAAAATACAAGAAAATCAGGACTCCCGTACCATAGGATTAACTTTAGAAATAACAACGTAGCTTTAAAAATCAAATTTTAGAAAATAGTTATTTTGAAGTTGATGACAGAATTAATTAAGGTAAGTTTAGCAACCAATTGTGGGGATAAAACTCACCTTACCTACTACTAAAATCTGTCCTTTCGCCAACATTACCTATTTTTGTCATTCATTTTAAAACAACTATGTTATTTACTTAATATTAAACCATGTTATTATTCGACACAATGGATTTGATATTGTTCTGAGTATATATAGTTGATTAGACTCTAAATTAGATTTAGATATATTAAATATTCAATGCACCTAAATATTAAAATTAGAAATTAATTTATTATCAATTTCTTTGACATTTAAATATTGAAGGGTCACATGAGTTGTCTCATGAGATTAGTCGAGGAGCACGTAAGTTGGTTCAGACACACTCACACATATAAAAGAAAAAAGAAAAAAGAAAAGTATTAATATATGTAGAACTAGACTATAATATAACGTCACGTCGTGAGGTATGATATAGAAAATGAGATATCATCAACATATGATCTTTAGCATGCTTGTAGAGGTCATGTTTGGAATTACATTCAAATTGTCTAAAGGGACTTTAAACTCTATCTAAAGCAATTCTATAGGTAAATAGTATGGTTGTACATTCAAAAATAATTTGTTGAAATTTGAAAAACTCGCGATAAAATATCTAGTTTGAATTTAAAATGTTTAAATTCGTGTAGCTTGTACGAAAATTATATAAATATCAACTAATTATAAACACGATTTTGTGTGCACGTCGTATGTAAGTTGGGAAGGTTTGTGATTTATAAAAATTTAATATATATAATATAAAAACTATAGCATGCAAACTCAAAAGTTATAATATAAGGTTTGTGATTTATAAAAATTATATATGTAACTATGTACTAAAAAAAAATTATGTAACTAATAAAAAATAAATTTATAGAACACATTTGGATTAACAAATCTATATATATACTTTAAATACACCATAATTGAGTTGTTATAGACTAGTGGGAAGTATTCGTGCACCTAGATTTAATCCCCTACTATGGTGTTTTTTACCTTTTGTACACAAAAAAGAAAAAAAAAAAACTCACATTTGGAACATATATTCAATTATTCAATTTCAATCTCAAATTAAATGCTTTACTTAAAAAAAAAAAAGCAACATTCTTAAAAAAAAAAAATGTGAGTCAAACGCCACTTTATAAAAACTATTTAGTTTAAGGACCAAAATACTAATGTATCAACATAATTGTCGAAGTTTTTTTTTTTTTTTTTTTAAATTATTATTATTATTATTATTAATGTAGATAAATGTCGAAATCTTAATTTAATAAAAATATTAGACTCTCTACTTAAAACACACATTTAAAATTGAGTTGTTGTAGTATAATGCTAAGCATTTCTTGATAGAGTTTCGGCATGCATAGCGGAAGCAACGTTGGATCTAAGTACTCTTATTTTGTTAATTTAAAAGGAAAAAACATGTAATTTGAAAATCAAAGACAATAATTTAGAAGTTACCTTTGAAGTTCAAATTCTTCTCGATTCCAAACTCGATTTTCGAACGTAACGGTCACGAACCACCACAAGAGTCTTCCTGACTATTCTCCGGCCTTAGAACGGGATTGTGGGATCCTTTGAGTGACTAATTTAAAAGAGAATTGAAGATGGAATTGAAGAGAATGGTAGAGAAATTGTCTTTACAATTCTCAAAGTTCATCAAAATTCCAAGAAGAAGTCAATTTAATTAACCCTTTGTATATATAGAAGACTACATGCAAAAACATGCAAAATTGAGTTAACAATAGGATGCCATGTAGAATCCACTCAATTTAGTGGGATTAGTGGCTTGATGTGGGATGAACACTTAGCAAAAAAGTTTGACTCATAAAACCACCAACAAATGGTTTTTCCCACTAACTCAAGAATTGGATTTTTCCACTAACTTAAGAATTGGATTTTTCCACTATCTTTAGTCATCAAAATGACTCTTAAATTTCAAGGTTTAGTAGAGTCAACATTTCACTTTTCACTTTCAAAGTTTTAGTCAATTGTCTTTAATTTGACTTTTGACTAACTTTGATCAAATTAATTCAAATAATTAATTTTGAATTAAATTAATATTAATATTAAATAATTAATTAAACAATTTAATTAATTCAAATTTAATATCCAATAAATCCAACACTAATCCCGATCATTCCCGATATACATGATTATGAATCCATTGTTCAATTCGCAATTGAACGTTATGTCGTTAAATATATCACATATATTTAACGCTAATTCCCTAATTCGAATTCACTCGTCACACTATTCTAAGGTTTAGTCCGATATGAACTAGCATGGGGACCTCATGGACCTACAGATCATGAGCTCCAACGATCTGAGATTAACTGATTAAACTCTTTAACCCAGTTAATCAACATTCGTTAACTACCAGGACATTCCACTATAGCCTAGTAGTTGCACTCTCCTCACTATAGATATATTTATGTCCACTCGATATAACCATGATTAGTAAGTTGACCCTTCACAGGTTGTTCGTAATTTACGGTCGGGTCAAATATCTGTTTTACCCCAGTAATTACATCTTGCTCCTTAAGTCCCACTGATCCTCTAATGAACAATTGGTTTGTGATCCAATCACTAAACCGATTGGTATGTGATCTAATCACTATACCAAGTCCCTCTCGGGCCAATGAGAAGGTGGGGCCCCTTGTTCAAGGCCTGAAGTCAGCACTTAAGGGAACAACCTATCTACTATCCCTAGAGACGGGTAGAAGTGAATTCCATCTTGCACCCTATGTCCCCAACTATTTATCCAGTCTTACCCATGAAATGGGAGGCTTATTGAGTCGGCGCTGTTGAGCCACTCTCACCCATGCAGATCTAAGGATAATCCCGAATAAACAAGAGTTCATAGTTAGCTTAGGATTAAGGTCAAGTTACCTAGGTCATCGTTTTGAAATAGTCAGTTTTTAAAACAGTAAACAACGTTATAAAGCAAGAGTGACTTATTTCGTAGTCCGGTCTAATGCAAACTCTTTGCATA
Organism: Herpetospermum pedunculosum; assembly: GCA_028017165.1. Lineage (NCBI taxonomy): Eukaryota > Viridiplantae > Streptophyta > Magnoliopsida > Cucurbitales > Cucurbitaceae > Herpetospermum > Herpetospermum pedunculosum. The sequence goes on from CM051522.1 coordinate 88,075,946, forward strand.
GGACGCCCACATTCACATGTCTCCACATGAACGATTCAGAATCACATCGTTTGTACTAAATACAAAATGGGTATTTACTCGAACTTGATCCACTTTTATGTCTCCACATAAAGTTCAAGTACTCATGTTATAGCCATAAATCTTAGTTTATTGGATTTAGGATTTTCTAAAATGAAATAAGCAATTCACATATTCAATAATAACTTTATTGAATAAACCTCAACAACACTTTATTAGTAATAAAATATGTTTATCGTTTACAAACCACGAGTTTTAGGACATAAAATCCAACATTTCTGTCTGACGCGAGTGACTCTAGTTCGTTCGGTAACACTAACGCTTTACTATATAATTTTTTTACACTAAATTATTTTTTATTTTATGTTTTTTAAAAATAAAAATCATATAGGTTTTATAATTGTTTTCTGTTTTCGATTTTTAAAAATAAAAAATCAAACTTGTTTGCTTAATATATTAGACAATCTTTAGTTGTCATTTATCAACGTTAAAGTCAGAAAAAAAAAAAAAAATATTGAACCCGACGTGAATCGAACACGCAACCTTCTGATCTGGAGTCAGACGCGCTACCATTGCGCCACGGATCCACTTTTATTCAATCTATCACAATATATTATATTAGAATATTAGGACTATATGCGTTTGGAATGTTTCTCATTTGGATCCAAAGCGAAAGTAGTGTTGGAAACCCTATCCTCCCCGGCTGGTTGATTTGCTATGGCGTCTGGATGCATTTTCATGTCTCCACCATTCTAATTCCCCTTCTACTCTCTTTCAGTATGTTTTCCTGCACATGTAATGGCATCCAATTGGACTCTTCAGTTGCATTCTCATTCTTTCCAGGTATTTTATCCTATACTTTTCTTCTGATTTCATCACCAATTGTTCTCTGCCATGTTTATCAACTTTTTAGATCATGTTTGCAGCCATCCGTATGGGTTCGAAAGCCTCCTTCTCTGTCCGGCATAATCGAACTTCGAATTGGTTATGAATGCGGTGGCATTAGGTATACACATTTGAATTGCAACCGGAATCGCCATCGAATTGGTCGCAAGTTTCTAATTAGAGCGGCTGAGGGTTCCGGCCGAAATGTCGAAGATGATGAAATGGTGGTCAAGACTGGTACTGCTGCTGTGGCTTCAAAAGATTACATCCGGAAAATGCAGGAGATGATTAGTTCGTCGCCTCCAGGCGTTTTCTTGGTAAATATATTTTGTTTCTCATCAATCAGGAGTTTGTGACTCTTCCTTCTTTTTATGTTTACCTCATTCGAGAATGGCGTTTGCAATGACTCTCTTCATACTGTTATATTCACAATTTACAATTGGAGAACTGTCTCCTGTATGACACTGATACTTCTTGTGCTACGTGCTTGGATATGATATCAATGGAATTTATATTAGCAGATGCAGGTTTTGGACGCAAAGAATTATATGCAATTTTCAACAATGTATCGTGCCTTTTGTTTTAAACCCTGTACTCTGAGCTCAAATAATGTCTTTTGTTTTGGAGTTACGGGTATCTTACTCTCTTATCCTGTTCTGTCTCAGATTAACAAATGTACTGGAAATGGTCTTGCAATTGGGTTTTTCATTTTAACTGCTTGTTTAGCAATAGTTGCAAGAGTGTATTTGATGGGGAAGTCCAGGAACAGTCATTCCGGATCAGTGGCTGATCTAGTCAGGCGTGGTCAGCTAAGATCTGACAGAAGAGGCATGTATGATTTAAATCTTTAGAATCTCTGTCCTTGCGACTTGCTAATATGTTTGTTCTAATCACGTTTCCACTATATTCTTATGGTTTCCTCTATCATCATCTTTTTTTGCAGTTCCAAGCCTTTAATATACAACGATCCCTTTAATAATCCAATGGTGAAGGTTGACAAAAGCAATTCGTCTGTAGAAATGTGTGGAAAGGTTTATCGATTGGCCCCAGTTACTCTTACCAAGGAGGAACAAAGTATTCATCAGAGACGGAGGTCACGGGCATATCAGTGGAAGAGGCCAACCATGTTTCTTAAGGAAGGAGATTCAATTCCTCCTGATGTTGACCCTGATACAATCAGGTGGATTCCTGTAAACCATCCTTTTGCAACAACAGCTAGTGATATTGATGAAGACTTGGCCCAGAACAATGTGTACCAAAAGCATGGTGTTCCTTTCCGTATTCAAGCTGAGCATGAGGCCCTGCAGAGAAAGCTTGAAGCACTCCAGAGTGTGAGTACCTCTGATACTCTACTCGATTCTGTGTCTTCATGCTCATTCCTTTAGTTGATTAATTCATATATAACGTAATGGGGAATTAATATATTCGCTTCATTGTTGAATTAGTGACCCCCCAAATATTTCAGGTAGACAACCTAACACGGCTCTTTCCCTGGTTGGTGTTTTGTGTAGCAAAACTAATGATGAATGCCAAGTCAATCTCTTCATCTTTTGTCCTTTTGAACAATTTTACCATTTATCCTCTCTTTTAATCGGCCAATGCCCTTCCTATTTCCTATAGATGTTAAAAGCATTTCATCTATTTCTTTGAAGTTTGATCCCTTTCACATTCATTGGACACCCCTTCGACTTCAAGAAGGTGAAGATTCTTTGGATTCAATTATTTGAGCCTTTTATGGGACCACTTGGTTGGACAAAAATAGAAGAGTTCTTTTGGATAAAGGAAGATTCTTTTGGCTTTTCTGAGATTCTCTCACTTTTGTTACTCACTTACTCTTTAGGCGGTGAAAGTTATATGCACCTCCTTTGCAATTATTGTTAAAATTCTTTCTGTGCCAACTTGAAGTGTTTTTTTAAAAATATATCTTCCTTGGCTAAAGTTCAGGCTTTTCTCTCCTTTTGTGATTTCATTTCTTCCATGAAATTAATTTAGCTTTTCTCAATCACAAATAGCACTGAAAGATGAGCTTTCTGGTTCCGCCAATATATGTGCCAATATATGAGATACAGATTGTATTTTTCGATGATGTGAATTGTAACCTTCAAGAATTACATCTCATTGGGTTAAGTTTAACAAATATTCTGTTTGCGGATGATAGCTGACCGTGTTTGCACGCAGTTCTTGGTGTTTAATTATGAGAGCTGTAATACACTTATTAAGAAAGGAATTTATAGTATACTTGAGACAATGAAAAAGCACTTCCCATTTATTTGTTAGTGTTCATTTGGCGCTCAAATTCAGGTAATTGTGGATTTATGCATATGATGTCTGCATCCAAACGCTTGTGATGTGTATTGATTGTTTTAATCTTAATTAAATTTGTTAGTGTTCATTTGGCGCACTTCACAAACGCAGTGTGGTTAATCTTCTCTCCCATCTCAGTAAATCTTTAGTTTGTAGGATAAATGATTGTTTTTTTTGTTCTCATTTCCCTTTACCTGGTTCGTGGGTTAGATCAAGGAGAATAATTTATAATAGGAAATTAATTGTTCAAGTGATGATGCCATTTGCCATCTAGATAGATATGGTTACTTGGTAGTAGTTTTTTTTTTTTTTTTTTTTTTTTTTTTTTCCGACAAAATGTGAGGTGAGAGATTCAAACTTCAGCCTAATGCCAGTTGAGGTAACAGGCAGATATGGTTACTTAGTAATAGACTAATAGTATAGATGTCTGTCCACTAAATTGTATTATTAGTCAGCCTTATATATTTATGTTTACGTTTTCTGCAGGAACAAAAACTGAATAATTTGTTTATAGATCCTGGAAGTGTTAAGGATTTTGAGAGGCCTTTTAAGTCAAAATCCAAGGCAGATGAACAAGTAGAAGAAAGTTTTTCAGATCACCAAGCTGGGGAGTCGAAGCCTCCAAGCACAGGACATCTCCCGAGTTCTTCAGCTGATGATGAAGCACAGAAATCCTGAGGTAAGGTTTTCTTCGATATGTTTTTAAATATAATAATTTTACGATCCGAACAACCAATCAAGGTTCCTCTGAAACTTTTGAATTTGTGTATTTAAAATGCAGGTTTGCTGTAAAAAAGTCACCTTGCAGTTTTGCCGTTAATTTTATCTGCAGCGCTTGCTGTATACTGTATAGTATTAGTATCAATGCTTGAAGACTTGTTTCCTTAGGTCATCAATGGTGAATCGATGTATTTTTTGGAGATGCAACTTTTAAAAATATAATAGGGTTAGTCTGGTTCTGCCCTCTGCCTTGTCGCATTCAATTGTTATCTGAAAATTTACTTGATCGGCTAACATTATCATCATGACCCAAAGATTATGGTATCCTCGAAGGAAATTTTGATTTTTCAAACTTGGCATGTATATGAATGAGATTTGGAAAATTTAATTTGTAAAATTATGAGCCTGTTTGTTTGTCCGCTTGAACTACCATAACCCAGCTGAAATTGCTGGGGATTCCGCAGTTTATTATATCAATTAAAACTATGTTTATAATTCAATAATTTTGTTAATGCAGGACCATGTTGAACTCTACATTTCATTATTAGTTTTAATAATTGAGGTTAAGGTTTTTTTTTTGAGAAGTATGGTTTCTTATTAGTTTTAATAAATAGGCCAAATTATAAAAAATACCCTTGAACCATGGTTCCGTTCTAAAAATACCCCTGAACGCTGGTTGATCTAAGTTTAGGTGATCCACTCCGGGAAAATCTAAGTTTACATTTGAATATTATGAATCACACAAAGGAAAAGTCAAATCCCATTGAAAAGAGAACAAGCAAGCATGGAGTTGGAGACAGAGAGCGAGTCAAGTGGGTTAAAAATGAGCTGAATTTTAGGAAAGGATCACTTTGGACATAATTGCTTTTAATAAAAGCCAAGGGTGTTGTGAGTTTTAGTGTGTTTAGGGAGAGAAAGAAATGTCGAATAGCGAAGAGCAGCAGCAGCAGCCGCAAATGATGACGGGCAAAAAAGAAGAGAAGGCTTCGGTACAAGAATTGTTGCCATTAGAGAGCAGTCCGTACGTCAAATACAAAGACTTGGAAGACTACAAAAACAAAGGGTATGGGGCGGAGACGGGGGCGGCGGCGGCACCGACGCACCCACCTTGTCCGGCACCGGCTTCCCGGAGGTGGATCCCGTCGCCATTGACATTATCACCAAACAAGGCCTTATCCTCTCCTAAATGAACAACCTCTCATTTATTTGTAATTTTGTACGAAACCCATTGTTTCAAATATTATATTTCTCTTTATCCTATTGCCGCTTGCCGCTCTATTAATTTCAATCATACCTAAATTATACTCAATTACAATGTGTTCAACTTTTCTCAATAATTTTTTTTATTATTTTACATTTTTATCCATGAATTTTTATTAATGTCCACTTTTAAATTTTGATATTAACTTTTATTGACTATCATGAAAAAGATTAAACAAAAGATAGAAACAAATCCATGTTTAGATCAAGGGAAAACTAATTTAATTCTTTTAAATTAATTAATTAAAAATTAACACAGCGTGAAATTTTGAATTTTATTACCAAATAGAAACTAAATTCAAAGTTCAAGAATAAAAATAAAATATTTTGAAACATATGGATTAAATAAAACTAAATTAAGAAATCAAAGGTCAAAGTGTAACATTTTGAAATCAGGAGACCAAATGAAAATTATACTCCAAACTTGAGACCAAATTGACCAAAATGATATTTCCCCCTCAATTACATCAAAAGGTAAAAAATAATGATATGTAGACAAAAATAGTATAATATTTTGCTAGGTTATATTGGATTCTATGTGTGTGCATAGTCATATCTTTAAAATGCAAAGATGTCTAAGATACATAATTAAAAAATGCAATAACCTATCCTACATTTTGAAAGTTCATAAATTTGTTAGACACAATCACCTAAAATCTTGAAGAGATGAATAAATATAAATTACCATCGAATTATGTGCTCTTGTTGAATATTATTATTTTATATTTTAGAATTTTACCTATTAATTCCAATTACATGCCATATATGGAAATACAAATTTAATTAGTAAAGTAAAAAAAAATATTTTCAGATGTAACATTAGTTAAATATATAAGGGTATTAATTATCTGAAAGGTAGATGGTTGCCTTTTGTCAGACTCAAGAAAGAAAGAAAAAAAGGAAAAAAAACATATTAAGATGTAAATTTAATAATAAAAACACAGCAATTACAACATAAATGGGCTGATTGTTCAGGTTATGGCCCATAAAGTCCAAGAATTGTTAATATGTGGGCCGAAAGTTAAGTGTGAATGGGCCTAATCATACCAGAGGAGTGCGATATATAGCGTAATGGACTGAATTCAATCTGGAGTTTAACTTCATTTGGTGTTGGAACGGAAGGATCTTTCGGTGAAATCTGCAGAAAAAAAATGGCGTTGATGAAGGGAGAGCCGCTGGTGAGGAAGCTCGCCGTGTTCGCCAAGTATTTTGTTCTTCCGGGAGCCATGGCCGCCGCTCTCGTTTACTCTCCTCCCGATTATGCTTACTACAAGAATGACGATAAGTCTTCCAAGTAGGACTCTTTCCTCTTTTCCCCCCTATTCGGTTCGTCTCGATCTGCCCTAACTTACATTTTTCCTCGTTATTCCTATCTCTTTCTTGAATGTTGATAGTTGATTTTGTCTGATTGCTGGATATTGTATCTGAACGAACGTGTTTATTGCAATCAGCAACTACTGTTTCGTGTATCTGATAATCATCGATTACAAAATTGGCAATTGATATAACTGATGGATTTGTATTCGAGAATTTTCTTAAGTAAGAAACTTGCGCTTATACTTCCCTCATCGTAGTGACTCTGGGGTATACAAAATGTATTTTAACTTGTCTCTTCATTTATTACCCTTCCTTGCATAATTTCTAATCGAATATTTTCTTGATAGTTTTTTCTTTTTTGACTCTGCGTGAAATTAGACCGTGTAAACTAGGTTTGGACTGGATGAAAGAAATAAGCCCTATTAGATCCAACTTGCAGAATGTTCATCTTTCTCTAGGATCATCATCTAGATAGATGACCAGCCATTTAATGGACGTATAAGTAGTTGATCTCCCTTGTGGCCACCTACCTACCTAGTAATTAATTTCCTACTGATTTACTTTGCAACCAAATATTGTAGGGTCAGTCGGTCTGATCCGTGAGAAATCGTACGGATTTACTTGGCAGCCAAATATTGTAGAGTCAGGCGGTCTGACCCGTGAAATTAGTTGTGGTGCGCCCGGTCCGAACACTCACGGATATAAAAAAATTAGTAGTTGATCTCCCCTAGCTTCATCTTTGATCCATTGGATTACCCAATGGGTTTGAAGGCTGATTATCTGTGCTGCATGATAATTTTTGATAACTGTTTTCTTGACGTATGGGTTTCAAACTATCACTTAAATTGGCAGGTAGAGGTTTAGGAATCACGTACAATGCTATATGAGCATTATAAGCTTTGGTCTTTGATCTATTAATATCTCCCACTCGATAAGTTGGAATTGGAATTGATATTCTGTTTTATTGTTATACAGGACTCTCAGATCATGTAGGCTTGCGTTTGCAGAGTTGTATTCCTCTTATGTTGATTATGCTGTGTACTGGACTTATTATCACCATGTCTCAATAAATTAGTCATTTGTTTTACTTTTGTGGCTTCGCCTTGGGAGAAAGAATAATCATGTACTTCCTTGAAGAATACTCAAGATGGGAAATATATGTTTCCTTTTCGTTTTCTTTCTGTTTTCTTTTCTTTCCTTGATAAAATTTGAAGAAACTTTATGGGATGCATATCCGTGGAAAAGGAGACTGAACCGAGAGATGGAAGTGGAAACTTTATGGGGTACATATCTGTGAATCTCAAATGCTTATTTAAAATGCTGGAAAAGAAGATATCCCATGATCACTCAAGTATATATTCATTAATACAGACCATATGGTACCATCCTTTTGGTCATGTCCAATGTTGTATTCAAATCAAAATCTCCATTTTTACGTGAGTAGGACTGCTTCAGAGAAAGGCTATTATGGCAAATAACCCAAGCCAGGTAGGCTCCCAACTGGGTCCGGAGTGTTAACAGGGGAAGAAGATCACCATAGGAGCAACTGATCAATCAAGATCAAGTGATTTGTCCATAGTGGTCAATAAGGGCATTGAGGCCAAAGTGAGCATAATGTAGTAGGGTCAAGGTGGTTGTCTCGAAATATTATTTAGTTAGGTGTGCACAAGTTGGGCTGATGGGTATAAAAGAACAAAACAAACGAACTGTATTGTATTATACAGATACTGTGAGAAGATTACCATAGAAGCAACTAATTAAGGGTGGTTACTCTTGGTTTGTGTTTGATTTTTGGATTCTCTCTATGATCCTATAATTTAGTGAAAATTTTAAAAATGTTTTTGTAAGTAATTTGAAGTAACATTTTAATAAGTATAGATGACATAAACTTTGGGTCGCTCTCAATCTTTCCTGCGACATAAAGATGAAGATGGTGAGAGTGACAAGATGAGGTAAGGGGAGTGGTTTATGTAGCTGTTCGACTCGAGCAGTGCAAGGATAATTAATTGGGCTTGGCTTGCATGAATTTGGGGCCTGAAACTGGGTACTTGGGTATTGCAATATATATATGATATGGAGAAATATTGGATGGAATTTGTGTATGTGCAATGATTGAGGCAATGGCATGGGCAAGAAGAAGAGGATAATGGACTACACTGCTTCTGCAAAGTGTGTCAGGTATAAGTATAACTCTGTTTTTTTTATGAATGGGATTGGGGACAAAACAACAAAGGATTTTGGGGTCACAGTTGATTCAAGATTTTAGAAGAGAATCCAAACTTTGATTTTGATGGCCCCATTTTGTCATTACTCCCTTCCTTTCCCTGCTGAGTAGATATTATTATGTCTGTTCTCTGATATATACTAATAATTCTTAGGGGGCTACTTTTCTGTGCCAACACTCCCGTGATTCATCAACAACTTTATTTCTTTGCTAAATCTAAAACCCTTTATTCCCCCCCAACCACACTATACAACACTATACACTCCAACCCTTCAAATTAAATACCTAATAAACTGCAGGTGACGTCAATGGCGTCACATCCCAGCTAAACCTGCCCTCACCTAATTCCGAAGCCATCAACGGAGAGGCTTCCAAAATCCCAAACATAAATTGGTAGCCTTCTTAAATATGCACACGTCTTAAGCGAAGCTGACAGGCAGGCAGCTGATTAGGATTACGTAGAGAGATAGATAATGGTTATTTTTAGAGAAGGGGAAATCCATCCATGGATTTTAAAAGAGATAAATATTTTGGTACATACAGATTGGACGCTACGCTACAGACGCATACTAGTTTACAACCACGTAGTACTCGAGTACTAAAAAAAGTAAGCGAAAAGTTAAAAAATACGAAAAAAGATGTTTTAAGCATCTAAAGGCCAAGATTCTCCATGGGCATGGACGACGTTGATGTGTGGATCTAACATTGTCTGATAGGCTGCGGGGCTGTTGAATGCGATTGAAGTTGATATGTCATGAACAGACACCGACGGGGCTGCTGCTGAATTGCATTGATCCATTTCAAAAAACAAGGGATGGTTTTGATGATGGTAACAAGGGGGATTTGGCTGCTGCTGCTGCTGTTGCTGTTGCTGTTGCATCTTCATGATGTCCATGATGAAGTTTGAGTTGTTCTCAGCAGCGGGCTCCAGCTCCAATTGAGCGCTGTATTCCGCTTTGAACTGTTTAAACACATCGCACTGTTGATAATCTTTTTCATGTGAGAGGAGAGACTTGAAGAGAATGGATGACATTGATGGAGTATACATATTGGCAATGGGGTTTATGTTATTATTGCTTGTAATAATGTTGGTGGATTGGTGCTGCTGCAACGCCAGCGGCTGCTCGCTCTTGACGAGGTCGTTTTCAGCTGGAGGTTGGTGATGAATCTGAAATAATAAAGGGTTTTGGAAAGGCTGCATTATTGCGGCTTGACACTGATCTATTAGTGTTGTTGGAGTCGTCTGATCCAGCAGCGGAGGCAATGAGTTTGAAGTGGTGGACGATGATAAAGCAGAAGACTCCTGCAGCAGATAACTCTGGCACGACAACAACATTGGATTTTTCTTCTCCCCATTCTTGTGAAATATTCTGCAAATAACCCATTCTTCCTGCAAAAAAACAACATCCATGAAACAAAACAACATAATTAAACCAAATTAACTTAATAAGGCGTCGTGCATGGTGGTTGCCAAAAAAAAAAAAAAAAAAAAATGAAACGCAAGGACTAGCTAGGGACTACAGCACATTGCACCATTTTCAGAGATAAACTTAGCAGTGTGGTTAAATCAATCGCATCACACATCAAAAACTTACCCCCAAAGTAAATAATAGAAGAAGAATAGTGTAGAGCGTTTGGAAAGAGGGAGTACTTTTTTTTATTTTTTTTTTTTATGGAATATAATGCAAGTCAACTCGGAAGAGGACAAAAGAATAGTGTTAAATAAGTATTGGTATTGCAGGTTAATAATATATAGCTTGATTCGCACGGTGCGAGAATGCACGTGCGGTACCTTGCAGGCATGGCGGTAAGAGAAATCGCCGTCTAAGCGGTACTCATGCATTACCCACTTGGTCTTCTCCCCACGCGGAGCTCTTCCTTTGTAAAACACCAACGTCTTCTTCATCCCAATCAGTACGCCTCCACTGTAAACTTCCCTGTCTTTTCCGGTGGCTTTCCAGTAACCAGCTCCGGTGGCTCTGTTTGTTCTTAACCCTGTTGGGTATTTCCTGTCCCTTAAACTGTAGAAGTACCATTCTCTTTCACCCATCTTTGCAACATCTGAAATAACCAAACACAGAAAACTGTATATTACTAAAAACCCACCATCTCATTTCCATCTACCTTACCATTTTTCTTCTCTCTCTCTCTCTCTTTAATCTTTTAGCTGCACATTTATTATTAAAGTCTTACCAGTTTGCGGCAGTTCAGAAACTTTTCGTTTTACAGGGAGAGATAGATTTTGTATATATAGAGCGTTGTTAAATGGAAAACCTAATCCCTAGCTACAACCCCACCGATGCATTGAAAAAAAAAAGGTTGAAACTAATTAATTCTGAACTTGAAAATGAAAATGGTGTCGCTTTTATCTGGTCAGCTTCAGCACTCAGTGTGGACGACGTCACAACAAAGTGATGATTATAATTTAAAAAAAATAAAAAATAAAACAAAGACAGTATTCCGGGTAATTTTGACATGTACTGGGTAATTTACATGTACCAACTCTTTTGAGATTGGAAGTTCAATCCAATGTTGTACTAAAATAAACAAAAATATAACGATGTATGTATACGTACCTGGAAGCTCCCATGGCTCACATCGATTGAGGTCAACCTCAGCAATGTCGACTCCGCAGAAGGTGCCTTTGAAAACCTTAGAAGCCAAATAAAATGTGATAAGTTCTTCATCAGTAGGGTGGAACCTGAAGCCTGGAGGTAAACCCTGCTCGTTTAACTCCTCCCCATTTAGTTCACATAAAATTTGCTCCATTGCCAACATGGTAAGTTCTGTCTGCAGAGCCACAGCCACACACACACGCAGAGAGAGAGAGAGAGAGAGAGAAGGGAAAAGACAAAGGGACGAGGAGGAGAGAGTGATTATAAAAAAGAGAGAGGGTAAATTATATAGGGATGATTGTAAAAGCACTGAAACCAAAGTAGAAAGAAAGAAAAATATGAGGAAATGAGGAGGGAGGAGGGAGGAGATATATTTGAGATTCTTAAAATGCTTTCATGGGGGCCTAGAGAAACGCACCTGAAAAAAGGCCTTCCCTTCCCTTCCTGGACTAGGTAGCAACAAAATTTTATATTTTTATATTAATATGTTTTTTTGTTGGGAGAAAAAAGAGAAAGGGAAAAAGGGGGCGGTTTGGTAGGAGAATGTTAAATGCAAAATGTTAAAAGAGTCCGTCTGATAGAGGGATTTATGCGTGTGCGTATATGTTTGTTTTGAGGGTAAAAGTGAGATAATCAAAAGGAGAGAGAGATATAGTGAGATCATCATACTAATTAATTATTTCCCATGCCCTTCCAAAACTACATCAACTTTTGGACCTGTATATTATTATGGATATATATGGTTTCACTTTCATACATACACTGCAATATTAAACAAACAAAAAACAATGAATGGAAACCCATTGGATAATGATATTATGAAATAAGGGCATGGAAAGAAGAAAGAGACATAGATGAAGGAGATGAAGGGGACAGAGTGTAGAATGGAATAGAACTTTAGGGTGGGGCTGTTGATTTTTGAAATAAATGATTTGAATGCTTTGGTGGGCTAATTTGTTTATGCAATTCCAAGTGGTGGACATTGCAATAAAATCAGTCGGCGTTGCACGTGTACGAATCATCATCACCTAATAATAATAGATATAAATATATTAAATGAACACACACAAAAGAAGAGAATAGTTATAACCACTGAGTGAAGTAAAAGATAACACAACTGCAATCTGTAACGCGAAAGATCTACTGATGCATTTGGTTGTAATATAATAGAATAGAATAGAATAGGTAGGTTTACATAAGCCTATTTGGGCTGCCTCTGTCATTGCCTTGCATTGCCTTTCGTTTTCTTTTAAATTTACTTACAGCTGTAATTGGGAATTCTTCACTGTTCCTCACCCACACGTACACCACTCCTCTTCTACTTTGCGTTTTAAGGATTTTTTTCAATATCAATTGTGAGACCAATAGGAATAGAAAACTGGTGTCAGTGTGCGGGGACCATGAGAATTTAAGGCATTGCACACTCCACAGATTCAATGCAACGGCTGCTTATTAATGAAAATGGCCTCAAAATTTCTATGAATGAATGCCATGCACTTGGCACTTGGCACTTGGCACTTGGCACTTGGCACTTGGCATTTGCAGTTGCACGTGCGAAGGAAGGGGGTTTGTGTTGTTGTTTATATTGGGAGGGATGCAAATGAAAAGACAAGTCAATAATGTGTATAAAGGCAACAACAGCTTGCGTGGGGCCTCAAATTCTTCGTGGATTTGTCGTTTTTTAATCAAATATATACACACATGACACAACACAACTCAACTGAAGGAAGAGGGAAGAGGGAAGAGGGAAGGAGAAAAAAGGAGTAACTACTAACTTAACTACTAACTAGTAGTAAGAAGTAAGGATGTGTAGTTCGTCCGTCGAGTGGAGCTGGAAAGGCATGAACCAGAAGAAAAGAGTGCAACTTTTTAGAAAAATACAGGGACCACTCTGCAATAATCTGCATCGATCGAGGTTCAGTTTTTTGAAATAAAATCGAAAAAAAAATCGAAGGAAAGAATGATTGGGGTTTGATTTTACAAATTACATTTAAAAAAAAAAATATATATATATATATGATTGTTGAATATGGGTAGAAAAATTTGAGTTGCAGAAGAAATGCAGAGTGGGTGATTCTCATAAATGAAATTGAAAACAGAAAACGAGAAGGAAGGCGAAGATGATGACGATGTTCTTCAGCATCCGCCCCATTCCGTGTTTGTTAATTAACAACACCGATGCTTATTGCTTACAAGTTACAGCTCAATAGTAGGGGCACACTTGGTAATTTTGCCATGCTGCCTCAGCCTCAGCCTGTAATAATATATACATTATAGACTTGGAGTTGGCAAAAGGAGGAGGAAGAGGAGGGGCATAGTAGGTAATTTGACACTATCTCTTAAAGGGAAAAGAAAAGAAAAGAAAAGAGTGCGTACAGAAGGGAGCAGAAGAAAGGGGACCACGAGCTGAGCTGAGGTGAGGCATAATAATAGGTGAAAACGGAAGGGGGAAGAAGAGAGCAGAGTGAGTGATGTGTGAAAAAGAAAAAAAAAAACTGCAATTATTAAACATTCATCTTTAATTACTCACGAGTCTCTCCAAACTCTTCAATTCATTTTGGGCTCTTTCTCTACTACAACTACAGCCCACCAATATTGGAATTCCACTCCTCTTTATTTCCTCCCTAATCCATATCCATACATTATCAGTCAACTCAATAAAACTAAAATAAGCTTAACCATAAAACTCAAACCTCTGAAACTAAAATCCTTACCGCACCCTTACCACACCCATACCACAATCAACTACGATTAAATATTTGTTTTTAAAAATTAGTTCTTATTTTTTTATAAATTACTGTGAAAAATATTTTATTTATTTCAATCGATGCAAAAGCAATGTTATCTTTATAAGGATTTGTATTTATTTCTCTATGGAAGGAATACAGTTTTTTTCTTTTAGACATTCATCTTTTCGTCAAAGTAATAATATCTTATTGCAATAATTGGATGTCTAATAATTTATTTTACTAGTATATTTCATTATTAAGATACAGGTCAAAATTATATAATTCTAATCATTCATAGTCCCTTAAAAAAAAAACAGTCTGTTAACTATTATACACAAAAAGTTAAAAACAATGCTATCAAATTTTGTAAAAATGAATTAAGTAGTTACATTTTATGTTTTATTTTAAAGATTTCTTAAACACTAAGAATAAAAGGTTATCAATCATTTTTTGTTTTAATTTGAAATAATTAAATATAGAACTCATTAGAAATCTCTTTTTTCTTTTTCTTTTTTCAAAAATAGTTTATCAATATTTTCGATTAATTTATTTGACTTATATACATATATAAATCCAGTATACAGACATATAAACATCTAAAATTTATAATAGTAAATAATTTTATAATTTATTATTTTAACTCTTTCTATAAAAGATTGCATATGTAGTATATTTTCAGGATGGAGATTCTTAAAATGCTTTCATGGGGCCTAGAGAAACAAACCTGAAAAAAGGCCTTCCCTTCCTGGACTAGGTAGCAACAAAATTTTATATTTTTATAGTAATATGTTTAAGCAGTGGCTACCACTAGACCTAGTGTTTATGAAGGGTTTTGAAACTATTAATGTCTTTTTAGAAGGAATGAGTTCAATCTTTGGTGGACACCTACCTAGGAATTAATTTCCTATGAGTTTCCGTGAAACCAGTCGAGGTGCGCGTAAAATATAAAAAAATTGTAACTCTAAAACAACTAAACAACAAAACAACTTGACTTATTACTGAGCAAGTTATAAGTGGATTGCATCTACTTAATAACCCAATTTTTAAAAAAATAAATAAATAAACAATCATCCTCCGATGTGGAACTAATGTTTTTTTTAGCCATTTAGTAAACTACATGAGTGAGAGAGCGTAGATTCAAAGTCAGTTAATACACACAAACCATTCTTAAAGACTGGGTATCAATATTTCTATATATATTATATCAACTTTGCTTGCAAGCAACACTTGGTAATAAGCTGCACACAAACACATTCATTCATCCCTCTCGTACTATAAATGATTCCCTACATCTCTTCCTTTCCATCCAACCCGTTCATTCTGCCTTTCTCCAATCAACAATATTTTCAAATTCCAAGACTATAGAGCTAGCAATGGCTCTGCCTAAGCTACTGCTTCTAGCACTGGGCATGTCCCTTTTTGTCGTATCAAGTCGTGGGAAGGACTTTTCTATTGTGGGTTACTCGCCAGAAGATTTAACTTCCATGGATAAACTAATTGAGCTATTTGAAGAGTGGATATCAAAGCACGGCAAGATTTATGAGTCCATCGAAGAAAAGTGGCATAGATTTGAGGTGTTTAAAGACAACTTGAAGCACATTGACGAAACAAACAAGAACTTGAGTAGCTATTGGCTTGGACTTAATGAGTTTGCTGATTTGACCCACCAAGAGTTCAAAAAGATGTATCTTGGTTTGAAAGTTGATTCGTCTCGAACGAGGCAATCTCCAGAAGAGTTCACCTACAAGGATGTTGTCGATTTGCCCAAGTCGGTGGATTGGAGAAAGAAAGGAGCTGTCAGTCGCGTCAAGAACCAAGGTTCATGTGGTAAGTAATACATCAACTTCCATTTTGCATTCATATATCTATGTCTAATCTGATAAAGAAGAAATGGATATTCAGTAGTAATTTGAATGGGCTTTGAAATTGCACAGGTAGCTGCTGGGCATTTTCCACTGTTGCTGCAGTTGAGGGGATAAACAAGATTGTTAATGGGAATTTGACTACGTTATCAGAGCAGGAACTAATTGATTGCGATAGACCTTATAACAATGGGTGCCACGGGGGCCTCATGGACTATGCATTTTCTTTTATTGTGTCTAATGGTGGACTTCACAAAGAAGAAGACTACCCTTATCTCGAGGAGGAAAGCACTTGCGACAACAAAAAGGTAATTATATTGGATTAGACATATAAATCCAAATATAGTAGGGTTAGGTGGTTGTCCCGTGAGATTAGTCGAGTGGTGCCCAAGTTGGCCCAGACACTCACGGATATCAATAAGAAGACATATAAATCCATATCGAAAGAGCTCTTAAAAAGTCATATTTCTGTCCTGCAGGGGGAACTGGAGGTAGTGACAATCGCTGGCTATAAGGACGTACCAGAGAACAACGAGGCCAGCCTCATAAAGGCATTGGCACACCAGCCACTTAGCGTGGCCATAGAAGCTTCAGGAAGAGATTTCCAATTCTACAGCGGGGTAGGCAAAATTTGGAAATCATAAGAATATTGTTGGTACTACTATTTGGCTCTGACGCAGTAATTAACATTATAACTTTGTGCAGGGCGTTTTTGATGGACACTGTGGAACAGAGCTTGATCATGGAGTCACAGCCGTTGGATATGGGTCATCAAAGGGAGTGGACTACATCATTGTGAAGAACTCATGGGGATCCAAATGGGGAGAGAAAGGATATATAAGAATGAAGAGAAACACTGGGAAGCCTGCAGGGCTCTGTGGAATCAATAAAATGGCTTCCTATCCTACTAAAAATAAGTGAAGAAATTAACTCTGTCTTGTTTCCCACTTCTTTTATTTCTTTGTTTTCTTCTTCCTCCCCCAAATACATACAATTCTGAAGAATATGAATTGACAATGATACTGTGATAGAAAAACAATGAAACATGAAGCTTTGTTTGAAACTGTGTTCTACATGACATTATGATGAATACGCAATTAGATCATATGCGATTGATTGAATGTAAGGCTTGCCAGCAGGGAAAGAATCTAATCAGCTTTAGTACTTGTGATGAAGGGAACTCCTTGAGAAAATATAGGAAATATAGTTTGCTTTAGTTAATTAGTCAATAGAAGTATCAGATTCATGGGCTATTAGAGTTATTCGTTCCTTAATTTGGTTGATATAAGTCGACGCCTCCACCATTTTTAATTACTCTACCAATGAGATTTCTAAGTCTTTCTAACTTCTAAGTCATGCACGTCAAAGAAGAAGACGAAATGGTTGTCAAATTTTGATGTTGAAATTAGTCAAGAAATACGCAAGAACATCGTAGCAATTTCAGGCATAATTGTATTCGTCATCATACCTGGAACAGCAACCACCATCAGAATCACCATCGAGTGTTCAGAACCTTGCATTCCGCAATGAAAGCTCCACATTCCGATTTCCAGAAGGAGGAACCAGAAGAAACCGAACAGGCGGAGACTCGCACCATTACGGCTGCGCCTTCCGCAGAAGCAAAAATCGCAGAATCCATCATCGGCACCGTCAAGCTGCCTGGTCTGATTGAAATGAGGTTATCCGTTCGATGATCGTCGTGATCGGGATAAAACCGAACGGAGATCAAAAGCACCGGTCAAAAGGCTCATTGCGGTAACGACGATAATTTGAAAGGGAATAAGTGAATTTTGGCGGTACGAAAGCAGTTTGGGCGCCATGGATGACCTAATTACAAGACTAGGTCGCCGATTATTTTGATTTTCTCAAAAGAAAAATAAAATTAATAATAAATAAGTTCCAATTACAAGTTTAGAAATTGTAACAATCAATTTAGGGTAAAATAATTAAAAATATAGCATTTTTTAAATTTTTATACGGATATGACAATTTCTAGATAGGAGTTTTTTTTATAGAATTTTTTAAGTGATAATAGTCTATTAGTGATATAAGTCTATCATTGATAGAAATCTATCAGTAATAGTCATAAAGTCTATCCACTAATTTTTTACCATATTTGCAAAAGATTTTAAACTTTGTTAAATTTGCAATTAGTTTTGGTCTGATTGTTGTTTGTGCAACCAGCCCTTTAATCTATGAATTTTTCATCTTAGGTCGTTGAACTTTTAATTTTACCTCTTCATCACTCTTTAAGTCTAAAAAATGTCTAACAAATCCTTAAACTTATAATTTTGTGTTCAATAAGTCTTTAAGGAGGCCGTTTGATAAGTTTCTTGTTTGATAAGTTTCTTGTTTCATGTTTCTGGTTCTCTGTTTATTGTTTCTTGTTTTTTGAGAACTAGAAACATGTTTAATAACTACTCATGTTTCTGGTTTCTTGAAAAAAAAAGAAACCAAAACTTGTTTGATAACGTTTCTTGTTTCTTGAAAAAAAAAATAAACAAAATAGAAAGATCATCATGTTTGATAATTATTGTTTTTGTTAATTGTTTATTTTTTCTCTTTATTGTTTTTATTTTTATAGTTTAAATAGAATTTAGTATACATAATATAAAAAATATATAACATGCCATTATTAAAAAAAAAAAAATTGACATAATCGAATACAAATAAGTCTGCAAAGTTAAAAACAATCATAAAATTGTATTTATACTTCAAATGTTATCCAAATTTGATTTGATTTAATATATGTTTTTGTGTGTTGACCGGGTAAAAAAACATTTGTTTAAGAATAGAGAATCGAGCCTTCTACCCATGAAAACAACATTCAATAACATTTTGGAGTGAGAAATGTCGGTAGTTAAACATTTATGGGATGATGTCTCTTTTCTCTAAAATCTCGAAGCCAATACTAATTTGACATTGTTTGTTATGGATCGTGTTTTAAATTTTTGTCGTTGTGTATACATCTTCATCGACAATCTCACGTGTCAATGAGTTCAATCGACATGAAAGGTTAATCGACATTTCAATTATATTTTAGATAAATTGATGTTATATAACTAAAGCATCATTATTGCGAATCTAATATTTAATAATAAGAAAATTAAACTTATTTAAAAACCGTCGAATGCTTATTTGCAAAGTTTAAAATGTGAATGTTATGTCAAACTGAGCATAGTTCAATTGACATAAGATTGTGTCATTGACTTAGGCTCAATATCTGGATTAATTAAAATACAGTTGGAAAAAAAAATGTGGATGTTGATGGAAATATGAATTTCTCAATTTTATAAAAATATGGATAAAATTACAATGTTGATATATATTAATGAAAAAAAAATTATACTTAAATTAATAAATAACATTTTTTTTGAAATTAATAAATAATCATTTTAATGTAGTTAAATAAGATAAAAGACTTATTACTACTATTAGGTTCACATTAGTCAATTGCTGAATGTATCGCGACCCCATCTTAAATGTAAAGTGCTTATTTAAGTACATCTCTAGCCAACAAACTATCCACACTTTTGCAGTATAAATATGAGTTTATGATTCTTAAAAAATGAGAAACGGAAATAGGAAACGGGAACGTTATCAAACGGACCCTAAAAATTTCAATTTTATGTTTAATAGCTGAGTGACTTATTAATTTTTTTTTAAAAAAATATGTATTTACCAAATACAAAATTGAAAGTGTAAGGTCCATTAGACATACAATTTAATTTTATATCTATGTCTAATGGACTACTTAAATATTTTTTAAATTTTCAAATAAACTAAAGATTTATAGGACATAAAAGTAAAAATTTAGAGATTTATTAGACATTTTTAAAGTTTACAGACATATTAGACCTAGAGGGTGTTTGGCCGGAGAAGGAGTTGGGGGAGAAGTAATTAATTCCGCCATAAACGTGTTGAACTCGGATAAAAAAATAAAACTCTTAGACTTCAACAATAATTACTATTTAACTATCTAGACTTTTACATAATTATTATTAAAGACTGTTACATTTTTCTGTCACTCCCTATAATTCCACTAACAACTAAAGAATAAGACCATTTTAATTAATGTGTTAGCTACTTAAAAAAAAAAAAAAAAAAAGCAATTATAATTTATTTATTTTTATTTTCTATTTTTTATTTTGAGGGGCAGAAATCATTATAATCTAATTATCCAATAAGCTAAAAAATGAAATAAAAAAATTAGTTTCCCGCATCCTGAATAATAGCATGAATCCCGAGAAACTTATATTTCCAAAGAATTTCCAATACATGATATTACAAAAGAAACATAAATTGTTGAAATACAAAACATATAGTATTCTATATATATATATACAAGACCCTAATAGTATACACAGTGATTATATATTAATTGGTGTAGTGCTTTGAATGGAGTTGGAGTTAGAAACACGTGACGACACGTCATCATGTTCCTGAATATTAGACGGACGAGGGCAGCAAGGCGTATTGTGGGGAAAGCATCTGAGAAAGCAAACGCCAGCGTATTCATCTTCGCTCTCATTCTCCTCCAACGACCTTCCCCTTGTTTCTCTGGTGAACAAATACGTGACCACCACTCCCACCAGACTCACCCCACCCAGTATCATCAGCGACGCTTTTATCCCAATTCCTTTCGGGTACCCGTTCTCTTTCTCGTCGTGCGAACCCCAGAGGAACCCCACCGCGCCGATTATGGCCCCGACTTTCCCCGCCGCGCCGGAGATTCCATGGCAGGTGGATCTGAATCTCGCCGGGAACAGCTCCGCGGGGAGGATGAAAGTGGTGGTGTTGGGGCCGAAGTTTGAGAAGAAGAACGTGAGGCAGTAGATGACCATGAATCCGTATCTGTGTTGGTCGGAGGACCAATATTTGTGGTAGGGGATGGCGATGGAGAAGTAGCCGATCGCCATGAACAAGAATCCGATGATTTGGATTTTGACTCGGCCGAGACGGTCGATGAAATAGACGGAGGCCCAGTAGCCGGGAATGGTGGAGCAGACGGCGACGATGGCTTGGAGTTTTGCTTCGTTGAAGGCGTCTCGGAAAACGTTGACGTTTTGTTTGGGGCGGAGGAATTGGGTGTAGATTTTGGATTGGAAGAGGTTGCTGCTGTAGAAAACGATGTCGACGAGAAACCAAGCGGCGGCGCAGGAGAAGAGGTCGCGGCCATGGCGACGGAGGAATTGGTTGGAGAATAAGGAGAAATTTGGGGGTGAAGGGGAGAGAGGGCTGTCTTCTGTGATATCAACCAATGATACATCCAACACTTTCTCCATGTCCTTTGCTGCTTGTGCCACATTGCGCTCTACCAAGGCCGTGTATCTGTCAGATCAATCATAACATAATTCAAGTCAATTTTCATTGTCACGTAGGCCATTTTGGTGCAAGTGATTTCAGAGACCGTTCGTATGATGAAAAGGATATTTTGATTAGTAAATTAGGATGATGATATCAAGATGTATTATAATAATTGAGAATTCATTTAAAAATGAAGAAAGTCAACCGCTTAATAATTCCAGAGAAGAAAGAAGTAGGAATTAACCTGGCAGTTTCCGGCATCATCATTCGCCAGTAATAAGTCATCGCGGCCGGAACGGCGCCGAGCATGAGAATCAACCGCCAAGCAATATCGGCCCCCATCGGCGTACGATCATTTGGCGGGTAATTTGAGGCCCGATCGAATATGGAACAGACGATCATGGTGACGGTGGAGCTGGCTAAGATCCCCAATCCCTGCATCGAGAACACCGCGGCTATGAAGGCGCCACGTGTCTTCTTGTTGGCGAATTCGGACATTATGGTGGCCGACAATGGGTAATCTCCCCCAATTCCCAGTCCGAGAAGGAACCTGAAGAAGCCGAGGCTGAGTAGGACGCAGGACCTCGTGGTGCAGATTGAGAATCCGCATCCGATTGAACTGAGGATCATGAGGGCCAATGCGAGTCCATAGACGCGGCGGCGTCCCACTCGGTCGCCGAGTATGCCGAAGACGAGTTGACCGATGGCCGTCCCGAGAAGGGCGACGGCCAACATAGCGGATTTAACGGTGGCAGGAGTTTCGTAGTGTTGGTCGTGGTAGTAGACACGTCCGACGAGGGTCATGATGGGAGTGATGGTGAAGAGATCGTAGGCGTCGGTGAAGAGACCCATGCCGGCGATGACGATGGCTTTGAAATGGTACAATTGGGTTTTGGCAGTGTCGAGAGCGGAAAGCACTTTGAGGGCCATGATGGTAATTAGTGATTGGGGAAGAAAGAGAGGATTTGTGATATTAATTGAGGGGGACGGAGTTTTTAAGTCTGTAGAGTCGCAGATACCTTTGAATATGCGAATCGGGGAGCAATTCTGGTGTCCCCTGCTGGCTGGCTTGCTTTGGATAAATTGATAAATTTGACTTTTCAAACTAGTGTTTGGGCTTCTTTAGTCATTTTATTTTATTTTTGTTTTAAAAAAAAAGGAGAAAGGGAGGATTGGAAATCCGATGAAGAATAGGGGAATTTCGAGAAGAATAATGAGAAGTTAAAGAAAGGAGTGTTTGTGTTAAAGTGGAAAAATAGGAAACTTGCAATATGGGGCGGGTCTTTTTCTTTTATAAAGATAAAGAAGTGAAGTTGGACTCGTCAAAGCAAATCAATCGATGATTAAGAATGAGAAGGAGAGGGGATTCTTGAATCTTGAATCTTGAATCCAAGACACAACACACAACACAGAGACCAAAAAAAAAGAAGCAAGATTTAGATGGGGGAATTAATCGGGAATTGTTCTTCTGGAAGACCGATCATGGGGCCCACCCCAGATTTGTTCCTCTGTAGATATAAATAAGGCTTCTGCACCCCCCTGGTTTTCCTCTGCAATTTACTACTCAATCAATTCACCATTATTCAGTTGTTCAGACGGGGCATGGAGGTAAGGTATCCTTGTAAATTATATTACATTTTTCTTAATTGAGAGAGAGCTCGACTACTAATTTAGTGTTGTTTTGTTTTGTTTTGTATATCGTCCAGACAGTAGAATTCAAAGTAGACATGGTCGGGATCCACGAGAAAAGGCTAAGAAAATGTCTGTCCAAGTCCAAGTTCAGAGGTATACAATTCCTTCAATAATATTAATTCCTTCCTTCAATATTAATAATAGTAATAATAAAGTTGTAAATGAATCCAGGGGTGGAGAAAGTGGAGGTGGATGGAAACAGCCAGAAAGTGGCGGTGACAAGCTACATTCACCGGAATAAGCTACTGAAAGCGATAAGGAGAAGTGGTCTCAAAGCCGATTTCTGGTCCCCGCAAAACGAGCTCCTTAATGCATACGCCACCACTTATGGACCCTTCAGATTCTCTCCCTACAATACTTTCTTTTAGAATTTCAATTCTTTTTCTTTTTCTTTTCTTCCACCCTATGTGCCAATTCTTTTTACATCTTCCTTTCCTAAAACCATTCAATATATATATATATACCTTTCTATTTTGTGTCTATACATCTATGAATTTTAAAAAATATGGAATACATCAAGAAACTATTAAACCCAAAAAAAAATCAATCCAACCTCGATGATTTATTAAAAAAAAATTAAAGTTCATAAACTAAAATTTGGAATTAAACTTTTAATTTAACCTGTATGTTATAAATAAAACTATTATATCGTTCACATTTTGTCTTAAAAATTTAGGAACCACTCTTCATTAATTTTAAAAGACTCAACAGAGACCTTTGTTCTTAAAAAAAAAATAAAATAAAAAAAAAAACGCTAGGACCAGCCTTCAGCTCGACACTTTAATGCTAATTCATTTCCAGTTTTGTTGAATGAAATTTTCTTCTATATCACTTACTATTACTCAGAGTAAAATTCAAACTCGCGTGAGTGGGTTCCAAGGTTATGCGAACACAATTCCAAGAGATGAAGATGACCCCCTTTGGAAGGAAGGATGAGGCCAAAAAAAAAAAAAAGTTGACCCCCTTGAGAGGAACTTAAAAAATTGACCAACTCGAGAGGAGGCTAAACGATTAAAACCTTGAGAGGAAGATATGATTCGACCATCTCCAATAAAAAGAATTATTGCTACAAAAATTAGAAACGATGAAGACTATAACAAACAACAAAAGCTTAAGTGGACACCTAGAGTTTAGGTGAGAGCAACTAACCTTAACAAGTTGCCCATCAATATGTATAGACTAACAGGGTCAAGTTTGAGAGTGGGAACAATTGTTATAGGTGAATGATAGCACACTAAATGGACTAACTTTCGAGTCTTTATTATGCTAGTTTTGGAGTTTAAATAAATGTTTTAATGAAACACCCAGACAGTTGGTTCGAATCAAGCCCCCAGCGGGCAAACAACTCACCCAAGGAAACACCCAGACCAACGTTGCATTCAGCAAGCCTTGTGATATATTCCACATTCATATAATAAATACCTTTAGTGTCGAGCTATAGCGTCTTGACGCCAACCTTTCAAATCAATTTTCACGCGTTTTTAAGGGCAGCGTCGAGACGTCGTCACGATTTTTCCTATAGATACATCTTATTCTTATACGATTGGGAGAGCTAAATTTTGGGAGATTAACCCTATTTTCGAAATACACTCATTGGAAAGGTTAGGGGACACTCTATAGAGCTGAAAAAGAGATTTGGAGGCTCGGGAACGTGCAAATCACATCGGGAACGAGGCTTGGCACGCTACAAGAGTTTTTTCTCCTTTACCTTTGATTTTATTGCATTATTTTATGGATTCTAAACTTTGTCTAAGCACCATTTTAGTGATTATGAGTAGCTAGACTCTTACTTAGGGGATTGATGTAATCGTTTTAGTTTTCATGTTTGATTAATCTACGTTCTTCATATTGCAACAATTATTCATGTGTTTGTTTGCTTAATGCTTTTATCCTTTTGGCCAAAGTATAAATTGTTTGATTGTTTAGATTCTAGCTTGAAAAAGTAGATTTTAGAGTAGAACTCAAACGCATGACTATTTGTAAATTCTTGCATGAATGTGAAGAATTCTGTTAGAGGCCGTTAGTTTTATTCAAAGGGAAGAGAATTAATTGAGCTCGAGCGAGTCTTTTATGATTTTGTTCTTCTTGGCCTATAATTGTATGCATGACTATTTTTGAATTAATAGATTAATTAAGCATGAATCTATTCGATGAAATCAATTCCCTAAGTTTTTCTCTCCAAAAGGTTTCCCATTACTTTTCAGTCATTTAATTTTCACTCAAACTCAAGGTTTTTTTAATCTAAATAAAATTTGTGGTTAGTACCTACGGTACTCAATTGATCTAGAAAACCAATAATGTAGACGATACTCTTTACTTAAATCACTATATTAAAACTTCACCCGTACACTTGCGGTACCCAATAAATCACGCAATAGTAAAATTATCAATCAAGCCGAATAAAAGTCCAGTCGCTCAATCCAACCCGTGGAAACGACCAAGGCCCAAAGAGTTGAGTCTTAGGTCAAACCCTAAGCATGACATGAAAGCCTGAAGCATGAAACATGTAATTATGGCTATAGATAGAATCGCCTTGGTCTAAGGCCCGAAAGAACAAACCAAAACCCATGAAAGGTACTCGAAGA
Source organism: Herpetospermum pedunculosum (assembly GCA_028017165.1). Classification (NCBI taxonomy): domain Eukaryota; kingdom Viridiplantae; phylum Streptophyta; class Magnoliopsida; order Cucurbitales; family Cucurbitaceae; genus Herpetospermum; species Herpetospermum pedunculosum. Next base: position 88,101,464 of record CM051522.1, read on the forward strand.
CCGGCCCATGTAGGCAGGCCAGATCAAAGAATGAATTAGTCATTTGAGCAATCTAGGGAGAGCTCGATGGGCCGACCCACATGAGTTGACCGAGGCCAGAGGAGGGTCGGCCTATGTCGGCCCATGCATAAGAAGAGAGTCTTTCATTTGGCCGACCCATGTGTAGAAGGGAGGCTGCATTTTGGCAGCCCAGGTAAAGAGAAGGGTCGGCCATTTGGTCGGCCCTCATTAGGCGACTCATGCAAGGAACAAGGGTCGACCAAGCTTAAGAGAAAAGGTTGCCCTTTGGCGGCCTATGCAAATGGTAGGGGTCGACCAACTACCCGCAGAGAATCCCTATTATGTTCCCCACAAAATTAAATGGTGAATTTTGTGGAGATGGGTAATGGAATGGGGCACGGGAAAGGCATCACACGACCTCGCTCTGTGGATATCTCTACCCACATGTTGTCAAAAAATAAATTTTTTTTAGTACAGTCAAATTCACCCTACATGATTAAAAAAAATCAGGTCATAAAAGTAACGTTTTTAAACTGACATATTATATAGACTAGTGACCAAGAGGTCACGGGTTTGATTCTCTATCCCCACATGTTGTCAAAAAAAAAAAAATTGACCGGTGACAGTGGGTCAAACGTAAACTTGATTATAATAACTCAGTCTACCCAACTCCAAGTTGGTGAAAACTCCTTGTATTTTGGCTTTTTTTTTTTCAATTGAGCCCTAGTATTTTAAAAGTTCCAATTTCAATCTTTATGTATTGAAATTTTTTTATCGGGTGATTGCAATCACCATGATCCGTTTGATAACCATTTAATTTTTAATTCTTAAAAATTAAGCCTATAAACACTACTTCCACTCTATAATTTTATTTGTTTTGTTATTTCCACTCTATAATTTTATTTGTTTTGTTATTTCTACCCATATTTTTAAAAAACAAGTCGAATTTTAAAACTAGAAAAAAATAGCTTTCAAAAAATTAGTTTTTTAAATTTGACTAAAATTTAAATTTTTCTCTAAGAAAAGTGCTCATAGTAAAGAAATAATGAGAAAAGAAATACAAATTTATAAAACATAAAATTAAAATCAAAAATTATTATCAAACTAGGGCTAAATGTTAGAATAATGACGAAATGTGAATTTTAAATTAATAATTTTAAGAGGTGGTCAATGATTAGTGGGCTAAATGTTAGAATAATGACGAAATGTGAATTTTAAATTAATAATTTTAAGAGGTGGTCAATGATTAGTGTACAAACAATTTCTATGGGTCAACTTTCTAAAACAAAAGATTAAATAAGTTATTATATGCTAAGCCATATGGAAGTAGTAGGTTTTGTAAATAAGTTAACTTCTTCTTGTGAGCTATTCAGTGAGGTTGGGTCACTTTGCCTCACTATTAACTTGACTCGTTTATGTCATCAAAGAAACCATTGATCGGTTCAAGAACATTGGGATTGAATCCTGAACAAAGAATCGAAGGAGGATGTGGAGTTCTCGATGCTGATACTCTGGAAGATTTGGGAGCTCCGAAACAAGGCATTTTTCAACAATGTCTCAGTGACGGATCAAATAGTTATGGCCATGTATTAGTCCAAAAGGGTTAGAAGTGTCACTTCAGATGGGAGAAATACTAAGGGGAAAGCTCAGGTCAGAAATAATCGGACTTTTGAGGCTGACTGTTTGAAAGTTTGTAAACTTCTCAATGACACTAGAGTTATGGAGGCTCACTTTTCAGCTCTGGAAGGATCATGTTTCTTGAGTTTTATTAAGTCTTTAGCAACTGGTAGCTCTCATGTTTCTTGAGTTTTATTAAGTCTTTAGCAACTGGTAGCTCATGTTTTTTTTTTTTTTTTTTTTTTTTTTTTTTTTTTTTTTCAACATGTTGAGGTGGGGAATTGAACCTAAGACCTCATGGTCACTAGGCGATACATGTCGTTGAGCTATGCTCGGCAAAGTTAACTTCTTGTGACAAAAAAAAAAACATTTATTTGAGTTTAAAGAGTTTTCAATCTTCTACCTTGTTTTTGAAGTGTGTTAATTTCTTTAGTGAGGACCTCCTTAAACAAGGTGGAAATTCTTGTTTGTAATAGGCTGGGGCAGGGTTCAAAATTTCTTTATTTTAAGTTGGATTGAAAGAGTTCTTAAAGTCATCCTAAACAAATACAAACCATACATTTATTTGAGTTTAAGAGTTTTCAATCTTCTACCTTCTTTTGATGTGTGTTAATTTCTTTGGTGGGACCTCCTTAAACAAGGTGTAAATTCTTATTTGTAATAGGTTGGGCCAGGGTTCAAATTTTCTCTATTTTGAGTTGTATTGAAAGAGTTTCTAAATTCATCCTAAACAAATACTTTATTTTAAAGTTAAGTCATATGTGTTTAGCAAAGTTAACTCTTTGTGCCAACAACAACCAAAAAAAAAAAATCTTTACATATATTTAAGTTTAAAGAGTTTTCAATCTTCTACCTTCTTTTGAAGTGTGTTAATTTACTGGGGACCTCCTTAAACAAGGTGGAAATTCTTGTTTGTAATAGGCTGGGGTCAGGGTTCAATTTTTCTCTATTTTAAGTTGGATTGAAAGAGTTTCTAAAGTCATCCTAAACAAATACTTTATTTTAAAATTAAGTCATGTGTTTCACGTCTATTTTTTTACTCTTTTCTTGGTAGAGTGAAGGGAATCGAACCTATGACCTATTAGTCACTCACATGTACATTATTATTATGACAGAGTTGTGTAAATTATAGTTTAACTTATTGGCAAAGTTAACTCCTTGTGCCAACAACCAAAAAAAAAAAAAAAACCATACATATATTTGAGTTCAAAGAGTTTTCAATCTTCTACCTTCCTTTTGAAGTGTGTTAATTTCCTTGGTGGGGACCTCCTTAAACAAGGTGGAAATTCTTGTTTGTAATAGGTTGGGGCGAGGGTTCAAATTTTCTCTATTTTAAGTTGGATTGAAAGAGTTTTTAAAGTCATCCTAAACAAATATTTTGATTTAAAATTAAGTCATATGTGTTTGGCAAAGTTAACTCCTTGTGCCAACAACAACCAAAAAAAAAAAAAAAAAAATCCATACATATATTTGAGTTTAAAGAGTTTTCAATTTCTAACATCCTTTTTGTTAGGGACAACTAACATCCACATTGTAATGATATTTTCTACTTTGGCCAACTAACATCCACATTGTAATTGATATTGTCTACTTTGGGCATGACCCTCATGGCTTGGCTCTTGGTCACTCCAAAAGGCCTCATTATAAGGGAGCCAAAATGCCTCATTACAAGGGAAATGTTGTCCCTTACTTATATATCCATGATCTTCCCCTTAATTTACTAGGGACCTCCTTAAACAAGGTGGAAATTCTTGTTTGTAATAGGTTGTGCCAGAGTTCAAATTTTCTCTATTTTAAGTTGGATTGAAAGAGTTTCTAAAGTCATCCTAAACAAATACTTTATTTTAAAATTAAGTCATATGTGTTTCATGTCTATTTTTTTCCTTCAAGAAATCCTAACCCTTTTCTTGTTGTACGACATGTAGAGTGGAGGGAATCGAACATATGACTTATTAGTCACTCAATTGTAAATTATTATTATTATGGCAGTTGAGTTATGTTTATATTGGCTACATCCAAACCTTTTATGACTTACCAAACCACCACTTTCTTTCTCTTACCGTCTCTCAATTTTGTAAGTAGTTTAAAATCTTCCATATGAGATTCGATCCCGTAATTTTTGCGTAGAGAAGTTTGCATGCGATTTTTTTTCACTCTCGTCCCACCCCATGGACATGCTTACCCTTACTATTGTTGAGCTAATGTTTTTATTTTTTAAATTTGGTTAAAATTCAAATGTTTCTTAAAGAAAGTGCTCATAGTAAAGAAATTATGAAAAAAGAAATACAAATTTATAAAACATAAAATTAAAATCGAAAATTATTATCAAACTAGGGCTAAATGTTAGAATAATGACAAAATGTGAATTTTAAATTAATAATTTTAAGAGGTGGTCAATGGTTAGTGTACAAACAATTTCTATGGGTCAACTTTCTAAAACAAAAGATTAAATAAGTTATTATATGCTAAGCCATATGGAAGTAGTAGGTTTTGTAAATAAGTTATCTTCTTCTTGTGAGGTATTCAGGGAGGCTTGGTCACTTTGTCCCACTATTAACTTGACTCGTTTATGTGATAACAAAAATCATTGGCCGGTTCAAGAACATTGAGATTGAATCACAAACAAAGAATCGAAGGAGGATGTGGAATTCTGGATGTTGTGGAAGATTTGAGAGCTCCGAAACAATTGCATTTTTAAACAATGTCTCACTGACAAATAGTGATGGCCATGTATAGTCCAAAAGGGTTAGAAGTGGCAGTTCTGATGGGAGCAATACTAAGGGGAAAGCTCAAGTCAGAAATAACGGGACTTTAGATGATGTGTCCAATTGAGGTTGAGGCGGATTGTTTGAAAGTTTGTAAACTTCTCAATGACACTAGTGTCGACATCACCACAATTGTTTTCTTCATTCGCGAAGCTCTTGATTTGAAGGATGTTGCTGGAGTGATCTACTTCACCCATTTGCCTCGGCGGGCCTGGCCCATCAGATAGCCTCTAGAGCGATGGAGGCTCACTTTTCGGCTCAGTGGGAGGATCATGTTTCTTGAGTTTTATTAAGTCTTTAGCAACGGGTAGCTCATGTTTTTTTTTTTCTTTTTTTTTTTCTTTTTTGCCCCTGTTGGGGGTGGGGAATTGAACCTAATATCTCGCTATACATCATGTCGAGCTATGCTCTTATTGCCAAAGTTAACTCCGTGTGACAACAACAACCACTATTGAAAGAAAAAAAAATAAAAAAAAATACATTTATTTGAGTTTAAAGAGTTTTCAATCTCCTACCTTCCCAAGTGTGTTAATTTCCTTGGTGGGGACCTCCTTAAACAAGGTGGAAATTCTTGTTTGTAATAGGTTGGGGCGAGGATTCAAATTTTCTTTATTTTAAGTTTGATTGAAAGAGTTTCTAAAGTCATCCTAAACAAATACTTTATTTTAAAATTAAGTCATATGTGTTTCACGTCTATTTTTTTTCTTCAAGAAATCCTAACCATTTTCTTGTTGTACGACATGTAGAGGGGAGGGAATCGAACCTATGACCTATTAGTCACTTAATTGTACATTATTATTATTATTATTATGTCTTATGTTTATGTTGGCTACATCCTAACCCTTTATGACTTACCCAACCACCACTTTCTTTCTCTTACCCTCTTTCAATTTTGTAAGTAGTTTAAAATCTTCATACGAGACTCGATTTCGTAATTTTTGGGTAGAGAAGTTTGCATGCAATTTTTTTTCTCACTCTCGTCTCACCCATGAACATCCTTACCCTTATTATTGTTGAGCTAATGTTTTTAAAAAAAAATAAAAAGAACATCCTTACCCTTACTATTGTTTTTTAAAAAAATAAAAGATGAAGGACTATTTTACATCTTTTAAAGGGTGCAAGTGCAATATCTTTTAAAGGACTAAATTATATATGTACCAAATCTATAACAAGATTTGTCAAGGGGAGGGGCCAACTAATTACTTTTCAAAATCTTGCGAGATTATTTTCTTTATTTTTTATTTTTTTTTCGTTTTTATAGTAGAAAAAAACACATGAGGTTGTGTACGATAAATATTTTGGTAATTTGGAAATTAGTCAAGGAATCGCTTCAAGAGACTTGATTGATTTTAAAGGCAATTGTGATCTGGAAACAAAAATTTGAAAAAATACAATAAAAATTGAGTTATATTTGATGTTTTTAGATATGTGTTTGATAACAAATTTTTAACTAATTTTATGGATTTGATAAGATTTTTGTAAGCCATAAAATTAGTGTTACCAAAACTAAATATTCATTTAAATATAAACTATTATTAATTAATTTAAGAACATTATGTTATAATTTTGTATAATTATTGTATCATATAATTTATAATATATTATATTTTATATATTTAAATTTAATACAAATGAATTGATTTTATATATAAAATATTATATTTAATCAAGTATTTATCATTTTAAATAGAATATTATATTTTAAAATTTTAAATTCAAAATCTGTATATATTGAAAAATAAAAAATAAAAAATCATAATTTAGCGGATTTAAATCACAAATTTGAAAACAATTTTAAAAAACCTGATTTAGAACCAAACGCATGCAGTACTACTTGGTGTATAGGATTCCTAACAAAATTTCTCATTTCTTATCTGACCAAGACAGATACAAATACAAATAATAAATAAAAAATTAAATATAATATTAGCTAGCTTAGAACAAAATTGAATTAATTTTAAAATAAAAGAAGAGTAGATCCTGAGAAATTGCAGAATCTGACCTCAAAGTGAGTAAAAGGTTTGTCAAAATTGACCTTTAAATAAGGTGAAATTCCTATTTTACTCCTTGAAAAGATGTCTCTCCTCTTCGTCTTCTGCACCTTTTTCTCCTTTCCTTCTCTCTCCTCTCTTTTTCTTTCTTTTGCTCCTCTCTGTTTTCTGGTCTGAGAAAGATTTTTTTTGGCATTTCACCCCTGACCTGCATCTTACATTTCGTTTTCGAAAACCAAATCTCAACATTTTTTTTTCTGACCTTTGGACTCCACAGACCTGCATCTTACATTTCGTTTTCGAAAACCAAATCTCAACATTTCTTTTTTGTTAATCGAGAAAAAAAATTACGAGATGTGTGGTACATTTTTTTAGATTTTTTTATTTTTATTTTTTATTATCGTATTATTTGTTTAGACGATAATGAGATTTGTTTACACGATTTGTGTTATTTGTTTACCAGAGTTGTAGATTTTTTTTATTTTTATTTTTTATTATTGTGTTATTTTGTTTTGTTTACACGTGAATAACATGATCTTGTTATTTGAATAAATTTTTATTTATTTATTATCGTGGGATTGTGATATTGAATTACACCATCTTTTAATTTTTTTATGAACCAAGATTTGTTGGTTGGAGGAAAAATTCTGTCATTCCTAAACTTTGGATAGAAGTAGTAATAGAAGAGAGAGAGAAGAGATAAGTATGTTTTGTGATATTGGTTGGAGTAAAATTTCGTCATTCCTAAACTTTGGAGAGAAGTAGTAAAATGAGAGAAGAATGAATAACCGAGGAGAGAGTCAAAAAAAAATTGAAGATTTTTTTTTTGAAGCGATGGTTAAAAAGAGAATTTTCACAACCATGTAAAAATGAGTAATGATGTGAATTTAAAGTAAAAACATTAAATTTGAGGTGAATATTGAAAAAACTTTAAATTCTCTGCAAGTCTTTGCTTTCTCTCATAACTTGAAACTGCAATTCCCCTAGATCCATCTCTCTACTCAATTTTCCCGTCTTCTTCTTTAAATTCTCTGCAACTCTTTGCTTTCTCTCATAACTTCAAACTGTCTTTAATTACTTCGATTTCCTTCCACACAAGATGCATTTGAACGCCAATGAAGGCATCGAAGGCAACACCTTCGCCGTCACCGGCGCATTGGGCTTTGTCGGCTCCGCCGTCTGCTTAGAGCTTGTCCGTAGAGGCGCTCGCCAGGTCCGAGCCTTTGATCTCCGGCCAGCCTCTCCTTGGTCCCACGACCTCAACACTCACGGAGTCAACATCATCCAAGGTTCATCCCTCTCTGCAATTAGGGCCCCCCTTTTACTGTTTATTTTGCTATTAACCTCGAAGATGTGATTATATTCTCTCCGCCTTACGCATGTACTTTGATCATCCATTTTGTTAATTGATGATCATCAATTGGCGCTATTTGTCTCTTTTGATGATTTGCATATTGATATTCAGTAGTGCGGATCTCTTCTATCTCTCTTTAGTAAAGTAAAATTGAGTTCAGCACTAGGTTTCTTTCGACGTTAACTCTTGCAGTGATGTAGGGGATGTCACCTGCAAAAAGGATGTGGAAAGAGCTGTTCGTGGTGTTGATTGTGTTTTTCACCTGGCAGCATATGGATTGTCAGGGAAAGAAATGCTTCAAGTTGGTCGAATTGATGAGGTTAATATTAACGGAACATGCCATGTCTTGGATGCTTGCTTGGAGTTCGGCGTTAGACGGCTTATATATATGAGCACATATAATGTAGTGTTTGGAGGTCAAGACATTGTTAATGGCAATGAGGGCTTACCTTATTTCCCAATTGATGATCATGTTGATGCATATAGTCGAAGTAAATCCATTGCAGAACAGTTAGTTCTGAAGAACAACGGGCGCCCCTTAAAGTAAGTGAATTACAAATATATACATCTAGCTATCTTTGTACTTCCATAGTTTTGATTCGTCTGGTTTGTTTACCTGTATTGGATATCTGCTGATGAGACCGAGAGTTTACAATACCTATGGCATTACTTTCTTGCTGAAGAGTGAGTGTATAATAACATTAGCTTATGGTTTGCATTTGTAGGAACAGGAATGACAAATGTCTTCACACCTGTGCTATACGTTCTTGTGCTATCTACGGACCTGGGGAAGAGAGGCATTTTCCTAGGTTGGTCTCCTTGGCAAAGTTAGGCTTGCTACCCTTTAGAGTTGGGAAACCAAGTGCTAAAACTGACTGGATCTATGTGGATAATCTCGTACTTGCTTTGATATTGGCAAGCATGGGGCTTTTGGACGACATTCCTGGTACAGGAAGAGGCCCGCCGATAGCCGCTGGCCAGCCATATTATGTATCAGATGGTAACTCGACATCCAGACTCTTTCTTACTTTCAATGTAGTTTGCTTCAATATCGTGCTGTGTTGTTTCCGTTATTGGACGATTGGGAGTTGCTGACAATCTATGTATTTTCATCAGGTCATCCAGTTAATGCTTTCGAATTCGTCAAACCTCTGCTCAATAGCTTAGGTTATGACTTGCCAAATTTTTACTTGTCTGTTCCCAAAGCTCTTTTCTTGGGGAAATTTTTTGCTGCATTGTACACAATATTATATCCATGGCTTAATAGATGGTGGATTCCTCATCCCTTGATGCTTCCTGCTGAGATTTACAAGGTTTGTTTATTGCTTCTTTATTTATGGTTGTATCTGCAAACATGCAAATGGTCTTGCTGAAAGTTTTGACATCTAATTCCAAGCAAATTTTGAAGAACGGTTTCACAACCAAGAATTCTCTCCTTGATAATGTGGAGAATGAATATACCAATTCTTAATGAATTCCTCTCTGGATCCTAATTAGTTGTCATTGTTTGCATATGTGGTTGCAGGTCGGCGTGAACAATTATTTCTCGTATCTTAAAGCCAAGGAGGAGCTGGGGTATGTTCCAGTGGTGAGTCCGAAGGAGGGCATGGCTGCCACCATCTCATATTGGGAGGAGAGGAAAAAGAAGAGTCTTGATGGGCCAACAATACATGCCTGGCTGTTTTGTGTCGTGTCACTGAGCATCCTGTTTTGTGCTGGATACCTTCCAGATTTTGGGCCTGTTCCATTTTTCAAAGCTATCTGCCTTTTCTTCTTAAGGTCAATTGAAGTGGTGAGAATGGTGTTTCTTGTAGCCGTTCTACTGCATGCTGGTGAGAGTATTTATGCATGGTTCTTAGCAAGAAAGGTGGATCCTGCTAACTCAAGGGGATGGTTTTGGCAGACTTTTGTTCTAGGTTTCTTTTCCTTACGCTTATTGTTGAAAAGAGCAAAAGAGCAAGTTAATTAAAAGGGACGCCCGTCCTGTGTGTACTGTAAGCAGAATTTGAGGGAAATAAAAACCCATTGTAATAAGGGAGAATTTCTAGTACATCGGTGGTATCGGTGGAATGTAATAAGGGAGAATTTTTAGTAGGTATGTAATAAGGGAGAATTTCTTGTAATAATGCCATCCTTGAGTAATAAATATCCCTTGATTAAATAGTATCAAACTACTACTACTACTGCTGTAATTGAAATAAAGTCGTCATTTTTAATTTGTAATGCCACCACTAATCCCTATCATTATAATACTAAAACAAAACACGACTATTTCACAACCTTCTAATTCCTAACCCAAACTACCACCAGGGTTGATTATCCTTTAAAACAAATTAGCTAAAATTACAGGTGCATCTAAAATAAATTAGAAAATAGAGCACCAGATTCCACTTTGGGGTAAATCAAGTGAGAGTTAACGAAGCAACTAGAGTTTTACTTCCAAGATATGGGGTTGTTATTGCAGGCTCCAGCACTCAGATTAAACGGACTTCCAGGCCCTCCACCAGAGGATTCACTGAGCGTCCCACGAGATGGCGGGCTGCTGGCCCCGGTCATTCCAGCACGGATCGGAGCAAGTTTATGTGGCGCACTAACAAGCGGCTGTTCTATTTGGTTTGCTTGTTTCAATTCCTTGTGCCCCCCATCGGTCACGAAGCTCCCCACCACCACCTAGTAATCCGACAGTAACCGATCACGTCAAAAACATCCTAATAATAATACACACACAGGGCTGTATGGGGAAAGCTAATGTACCTGAACAGGAGCCGCTGCCGTTAGAAGACCAGCCACCCCACCACCTAATACTCTACCATCTGGTCCAGACAATGAAACACTCAGACCCCCACTTCGGCTCCGCTGACCGCCATTCTCGGAGAGGAGATATGACCCAGATAGTGACAAAATCTCGAATCGCCCCTGAAAAACAGATCAATTTCATCTTCAATTCATTGAAACTTTTAACTCAGAAAGAAATAGATTGTGAGAAGCAATTAATTAACCTTGTGAAAACTAGTTTCCTTTCCATTCAAAATTCATTGGATGAAATCTTTAAAAGTTCTCTTATTTCACCATAGTTTGTTGATAACAACTAATCCCAGAAAAGAGAAGTCATACCAAAAGAACCAGATTAACAAACCTCGTAAGTGACGGTTCCACCAGACATGGCTGGTTGACGTAGAGTCACATTGGATATTGCTCCATTTGCAGTAAGGACACAAACAGCTCTAGAACCATTCTGTGAAAATGACATTATTTTCGAAGATACATCCTGAAAACACATGACAAAACTTGAGATTGCAGTCCTAATTAGAATGTGAAAACGATGATAACAGCACAGAGATCAAAATTTCTTCCATGATTAGATGTTCACACATTTATGTGATATAATAATACTTACTAATTCAATTATTCAATTAGGTTGATAAAGAAAACAAAAGAAATCTTGAAATGCCAACCAAAAAGAAAACAAAATATGAACCTCTCCAGCTTTCACGGTGATGACATGTGGGGTAAATCCAACTCCTGCTGACCCTACAGTTATATATAATTATAGAATAGTTAATATACTAATATATCAAACTCGAAATTGAGCCTGACAAAAAAAGGCAGATATGGATGATCACAGCGATCATGAAAGCAATTAACCAGAATTAGCTTCATTAAAAGCATATTTTTTAATATGACCTTTCAAAATAAAATTGGATTACTGTCACTTATATATTCATTTTATTAGTTTGAGGATCCTTTTAACTTTGGAAAATTAAATATATACGAACAGGTCAAAAGTACTTAATTAAGTTGGATAATCATAACATTAATAAATCTTATCTTATGACCTAGAAACCAAAATCAGACGGCATTTAAATACAAAAGGATATGGAATAAGTAGAGAGTTACCCAAAGCATCCAACTGCTGCTTTTTGCTAGAGCCAGGGGGTCTTCCTCTGGCTTTCTTCAAAGACGTTGGAGAGGCTGGTCCTCCCGACGGAGGAGGAGAAAAACCACCACCTGACTGAGTTGCGGAGGCGGAGGCGGAGGCGGAGGCGGAGGGGAGTGCAGGAGCCACTGCCATACTGCCATCTGGCCCATACTTCCTTGGCCTCCCTCTCTTCCTCTTTACAGGCTCGCTTTGTGTATTCATGTTAACGAAAGCTTCACGAGCAGATCCATCGGCAGCGGAGGACTGGTAGGTGGGCTTGTAGACGCCGTCGGCGGCGAAAGGTAAATGCATGCTCTGCAAGACAGGCTGTTGTGAGTGTACTGGACTCTTCTGGTGACCGATGTTGAAGGGTTCGCCGCTGCTCATCAATCCGGTCTCAGATCCCGACATTCTTCTCCTTCGCTCGAGCTTAAATTACATACAGGGAAGTTCCAGTCCCTAACCAAACAAAAATTAAACATAAATTCATCTTCAACTTCTTCCATTAAACAAGATCCTCTTCCAAAAATACACAAAACTAAGGGAACTTCGGAATGAATCGCCATTCACAAGATTTAACAGCTTCTACAAATTCTAAAAACAAAATAATAGTTGGGTTTTTGGCTCCACTCGGTAATAATTGTGATTTTTCCAAAAAAAAAAACTCATTATATATTTATATTGAAAATACCTAAAACACCTACACGACCTTAAATCTCGTAACAGAATCAGTAAAAGTCGAACAAAAACCCTAACAGCGCCAAAACTTTCATAAAATTGCAGAAAAAATTCGTTTTCGACCACAGATCTTAACAGTCGCCACTGAGGAAGAAGAAAACCCACATCATTCACTAACAAATTATTTTCGAGATTTTTCTTTAAAAAAATATAATTTCACAGTAAAAGATTCTCCGAAAATACAAAAAAAAAAAAAAAAAAAAAACAAAAAAATGAGAAGAAGTTGGGGAAAAATCCAATAAACTTACCAATAATAAAGGAAAAATAGCAGAGATGAAAAACAAAAAGGAGAAAAGAATTGGGAACCAAAAAGCAGCTCAGCTCCAAGGGCTCTTTTTTTTTTTTCCCTGCGGAGAAATGCAGGAATTCTGAATATTTCGATATAATTTATTATATTTTTATTATTATTTAAATTCCGTGGATTTTGTAATTATTATTAATATTTTGACAAGAATTCCATGGATCTGTAAAAAGAAACTAATGGGTAATTTTGGTATTTACAAATAAAGATCATTAAATATATTTGCTGCTCTTACGACGGCTCCCCTTCCAGTCTTTTGTATTTATTTCGTATATAGACCTCAATTTTTTTTTTTTCTTTTTTTTTTTTGCGTTGGTTCGGACTATAGGTCGAAATATACATAACCTAACTGATGTAATTAACGTATATAAAATATTGTACGTATTTTTTTATTGAAAAATTCTAAATTTTATTTTAGTTTAATTTCAGATTTATATATATATATATATATATATTTTTAATATACGATTGATATAATACTTAGATATAAAATTGATGAATTTAGATAAGGAAATAAATTATATTTATGCATAAATTTTAAATATATTATTTTGTATTTATTAGATAGAAAATATTTTGTTTTTTTATTAATGGTTAAAGTCATTTTTTATATATTTGGAAAAAAACCCTTTCATTAGATTTATAAGTATTTTTTTTATTATATCGAATCATATTATATTGTACTAAAAAAAAATCATATTAGATTTTTATAAATGGAGGAAAGTATGTATATTTCTGAACTCAATTCCCAATATCTCTCCCTATAATTAATTATATTCTTTTAATTATTTATTTTCCTAATTTCCTAATTGGTAGGCCAAGACCTGCACTGCATGCGCCGATTTGTATGAGGGGTTTTCCGGCATTTGCATAATTATTGTACGTTACATTAGATTTTTTTCTTCTTCTTTCAATTTATTCTCAATTTATAATCTTATAAATAAATAAATAAAAAACAAGCATAGAACAAGGAATATTGTGGAGATTTACGCCTCCAACTTTATATGAATAGCTCTCACCGTTAAAAAAAAAAAAAAAAAAAAAATTATCAAAAATACTCCTTTTGAGTTTCGTTTAAAAAATACCCTTAATTTTTTAAAAACGTTTAAAAAATGATCCAACGTTAACAACACACAAAATTGTGGATGATTAAATTCTAATACAGATATGACATGGAAAAATGAAATTTTGGACGTCTAAGGTGTTACAAAAATCATGAAAACGTACGCATATAATCTATTATCCATCAATGTTTTCATATTTTTATTATATTCTCCGATCTTTTTTTCTTTTTTTTGCAACGGTATTTAATTAAATATTCTCCGATCTTTTGACACTTGTATCTACGTTTTTCATTTTTTTCATGTTATATAAATAAAAGTTAGAATTTAACCGTCACATTATAATTACATGTGCGTTAAGGATATTTTTAAAGCGTTTTTCATAGTTCAATGGTATTTTTGAAAGAAAAAAAATCATAGTTCAAGGATATTTTTTAAACTTGGGAAGAAAACTGTTTTTTTAGTACACAAAAACACAATTAATTTAATAATACAAAAAATCACGAAGGATTATTGTGGCGTGGCACCTATGGCGAGTATTCTTCAAACCAAATTTATGAGTGTTTGTAGCATCGCGTCGAGCATGACAAGCCAAAATATGTGCATCGGAGTTGGATTTCCTATTAACGAGGAGGAAACCTGAGGTGAACCTGATTCGATGTTGAGTTTTAGTAGTGTTGATGCACGATTTTTCCCAAGTGGACTGCATTTGTTTCTCACGTGACCTCAAAAGGTGAATTTGTAATTTTTGGGTCTTTGTCTTTCCCAAAAAGAGTTAGGAAAAAGGATCAACTTAAACCCCTTGGACTCTGCTTACCCCTCTCCCTGTAGGAAAAGATAGAGTTCGAATTGGTCTAGACCTGTCATAACGGTCGAGGAACGTAACGCTCGACCTGGGACTAGCCGAACGATCCTATTCCGAGCTCGAAAGCCCGTTGTTCAGGAGTCTAGCCCTGAATATTTTTCAATGGGTTAAACTCCATTTTATCGAGAGGTGGTCGCTATTGGACTTGGTCGACCCTCCCTCGCCCTGGACCGACCAATGGTCAGCCCAACCTCTTGCATGGGGACTTGACCCTTAGCTTTTTCATGGGCCGAGTCCCCAATGAATCTTGGGTCGAGCCCTCTTCGATGTGTTGGGCATGCGCTTGTTTTAACCTTATGTTGTAGGGGGTCGATGTGACATTCCCTATTGCACCGGACATGATTCAATTGAACGATTTTTCGATCCGATTTTTTATATGTAATTATTTTATTCGCAACAAATAACATCAATAATGGCTTATAGTTCATTTGAATATCATTCTTTTCTAGTTAATAACTTCTAACGAATCAAGAGTCAACTTCGGCCCGAAGACTCCTCCTTTGATGGCTTTAAAAAACCATGACATAAGATAAAGGCTTTTGCTAATTCGATTGATCCGCCCATGTCATGGAAGGTAGTCACGATAACCATAGTTTCGTCAGAAGAGTTCTTAAGGACGGATCTCATACCCATAAAAGTACCGATACGATAACAACGTGATCTCTCTATAGCCATATAATATAACATGCATTATTTGAAAAACACTTTTTTTTATTTTTGATTGTTCAAATGGATAAATTAAATTTTCGATTGTTTATTAGTTTAAAGAAATCAATTTTATGAAAAATAAAGTTTGAAAACTTATAGGTATTCATATATTATGATGCTGGGATGTTTAAAAATTATTCAAAAAGTTTGGAATTATATATTGCACAAATTCCATAATGTAGTTACGGGCTAAATACATGATTTTTTATTCAATGTTTTTTTTTTGCTATATTGGGTAATTTAACAACTAAAGTTAGTTGCGGCAAAAAAAAAAAAACAACTAATGTTAGGAATTATGTACCACACAATTTCTTCATTTTAACTACAGGCCAAATTATAATTTTGTATGTAATGTTGGTCATATTATTAAGTTCATCCATATTTAATTTTTATTATTTTTTTTTTTTAAAAGAAAATCAAGACTTAAAATACAATAACATATTTTGCAACTTAAACAACATTTATTATCAATTTCCATAATAATTCATTGGGTCATGTAATTGATTATTAACTTACATATATAATATAATGATTCTCACACACAAAACTTACAAATATAATAATTTTGAGGGTAAAACTTTTGTGTGCATCCATTAAGTGAAAATTTTTGAAAAAAAATGAAAGAAGAAAAAATGTTAAGTATATTCTTTTACAACACGTACAAAATTGAACGTTTGACCTCTTCACTATTAATGTTGAAAATGAAATTTAATTCATACATTATATAAAATTGAAATCCATATTGATAAGTAAAAAGTTCATGTAATGAATAAATAATTATAGAGATGGATACACTATATAAATACATATAATGGATAAATAATTACAGAACTGAATACACGGCACCAAGGATTTAACACTTTCATTTAAACTCATTGATGAATTTGTGAAAATATAGTTATAATTAAAAAAAAAAAAAAAAAAAAAATTGTTATAAGAATTTGTGAAATATTTTTTTATTTTTTCATTAATAATTTTCCATATATAATCAAATATCATACACTTTATATCTATTTAATAGGGGCCAGTGGGTGTACTAAAAAACAAAAATAGGGCGAGTGTAGATTTGGAGAGAAAAAAAAAATGAAATTGATTGGAATGAGGAGTTTGGTTCATTGAAATATAAGATTGAAACAAATTATTTGTATTTAAAAGAAGGTTTTTGTCGGACTAATTGAACTTTTTATTTTTGGACAAATATATTGCCGCAAGATACCTGTCTTAATCAATTTAAAAGAAGGTTTTTGTCGGACAAATTGAACTTTTTATTTTTGGACAAATATATTGCCGCAAGATACCTGTCTTAATCAATTCAATTTTGTTGTGAGGCATGACTTAACTAGTTAAGAGATTACTTCATTTAGATGGAAAATTTGATACTCGTACCTCTTGGTCAATAGTTCATAGATTATGTTGGTTAAGATATATTCATGTTGAGTTTAACATCGATAAAATCGACATTTTTTAAATAATATTGTTATTTTCGAAACTTGTTATAAAAATACTTCCAATAGAAAACTATTTTTAAAAAATATAGTTGTTTTAATTGCAAGACGATATCTCCGCGAGCACACATCGTCTTTCGATGTACATCCACGCAAAGCAACATCGTCTTTTCAAAACAACGTTACATCCACGTATCTTACAACACATCGTCTTTTGAACAACGTGCATTCAAAAATCGATATTTTTTTATTCATATATGCAAAAAAAAATAAAATAAAAAAATATGGCTGGAAAATTAAAACCGAGAGCTTCAATTTGATACATGGCTTCAGTGTTTTTAGAATTGTATATCGAAAGATAAACATCATCAAAGTTGAGGTAGGATTATGAAATTTAGAATTTTATAAATATTTTTTTTTTTTTTTTTTTTTGCTATATTTTTATAAATGGTTTAAAAAACAACCATATTAAAAAAAATTGTTACCAAGAATGCACAAGAAATTAAAGGAAATGTAATAATGATATTTGTTTTAATAAAGAAAAAAATAAAATCCCGAAATTAGAAGTTGGGCCGGATGGCGAAGACCGATAATTGGGCCCAAAAGTGCGTGGTGAGGACTGAGGGAGAGTCAGGACTTTACAAATTTGAATTTCGAAATACATTGCCGTTGGGAAGTAACAACGGTCAAAAGTCCCTCCCAACGTTTCATACATATTTGACGCTCCGATTGAACTTTCTTTCATTCATTCATTTTCAAAGAGACAAGAGAAATGGAGAAGGTTCCGACCACCAGTGTTTCTGCCATGGATGCGTTCGAGAAGCTGGAGAAGGTCGGAGAAGGAACTTATGGCAAAGTTTACAGGGCAAGGGAGAAAGCCACCGGCAAGATTGTAGCCCTCAAGAAGACGCGCCTCCATGAGGATGAAGAAGGCGTTCCTCCCACCACTCTCAGAGAGGTTTCAATTCTTCGGATGCTTTCTCGAGATCCTCATATTGTTAGGTTTAAAATCCCCTTCTCATTTCTCTCCTTTGAATCCTGTTTTTATCTACTTCCAATTTTAGGGTTTTTCAATTTTCTAGATCTTGAATCGTTCATGCCTTTTTTTCTTTTACACCACTAATTATCGTGTAGAATTTTTGTAGGGTCCTGCGAATCTGGCCCTTGATCTTGTAGTTTCTTTCTTCACTCGATGCCAATTTCCAATTCTCTTCTGATGATCGTTATATACGATTTTTGTACAGGTTGATGGATGTCAAACAAGGCCAGAACAAGGAAGGGAAAACCGTTCTT
Source organism: Herpetospermum pedunculosum (assembly GCA_028017165.1). Lineage (NCBI taxonomy): Eukaryota > Viridiplantae > Streptophyta > Magnoliopsida > Cucurbitales > Cucurbitaceae > Herpetospermum > Herpetospermum pedunculosum. The sequence continues at coordinate 88,119,521 of CM051522.1, forward strand.
TACTTGGTGTTTGAATACATGGACACTGATCTGAAAAAATACATCAAGAGTTTCCGTCACACCGGAGAAGGCATTCCTGTCAACGCTGTCAAGGTACTTAGAAATGCTCTTTTAGTCCCCGATTGATTATCATTTGTTTTTTTTTTTTGTGATCATTAAGCTTAAAAACACTCATTTCATCCGTAAGTTCTTTGTTTTGTTATCCACAACTTACAAAGTGTTTTAAGAAATTTTAAAAACTTATAATGTAGTTTTTGTTTTTGGAATTTGACTCAGAATTCCAATTTTTCCTTTAAGAAAGATGAAAACTTTTGTAAAGAAATGGTGAGAAAACAAGCACAATTTTTCACAAACCAAATAGTTATCAAAATGGGCCTTAGTTTTCATTTTTATCTAGGAATTACTGGTATGTTGTTTGTCAATTGGCCATAGAGTTTATAATTTTCTGTTTTTATGTGAAGAGTTTGATGTACCAACTCTGCAAGGGCGTTGCCTTCTGCCATGGTCATGGAATCTTGCACAGGTAATTCATGATTCTGCTTGGAACTCAAGTAGTGACAGTGGAAAAAGTACACGCAATCTAATTCTCTACTTGTAATATTATATCAGAGACCTGAAACCACACAATCTCTTGATGGACCGTAAGACTATGATGCTCAAAATTGCAGACCTTGGGCTGGCTCGAGCATTTACTGTGCCAATTAAGAAGTATACTCATGAGGCAAGTCATGCTTTTCTCCGAGTTTTGTTTTTTCTAGTTCTTCTTTTACTCGTTGGCGGCATTGTTAGAGTTTAAAACGATCCAATGTTGTGTGTCATCCAGATACTGACCCTTTGGTATAGAGCTCCCGAAGTTCTGTTGGGAGCTACTCATTACTCCACAGCTGTAGATATGTGGTCTGTTGGCTGCATATTCGGTATCTTTCCATCCCACAATTATTAGTATAGCTTTTATGCTTTTTGAGTGTTTCTGAATTCCATACAACATTTTGAACTTGTTTCTTTTGATGAATTCAGCCGAGCTTGCAACCAAGCAGGCGTTATTTCCTGGAGATTCTGAGTTGCAGCAGCTCCTTCATATCTTCAGGTGCTGAATGCCACTGCTTTCTTCTTGAGACTAACTTTGATGAGTCTTTTTTGGGTTCCCAACCTTTGTTAACAAAGAAGATGTTATGGGAATTTTGTATGCAGGCTATTAGGGACCCCAAATGAAAAAATTTGGCCTGGTGTGAGTAAACTAATGAACTGGCATGAGTATCCCCAGTGGAACCCTCAAACCCTTTCAACTGCAGTCCCCAACTTGGATGATAAAGGGCTAGATCTGCTTTCAGTAAGTCATCTGTTGAAATATATGATGTTCTGGAAAATGTTGGTTGGTAGTTGGTAGTGGTTTTCTAAGTAGTAATGTTGGTTTCCGCAGCAAATGTTGAAGTATGAGCCCTCAATGCGAATTTCAGCAAAGAAGGCAATGGAACATCCTTATTTTGATGACTTGAACAAGGAATATCTCTGATGCTGTGTTGAATATCTCTGATGAGAAGAATGATTTGCTTTTCTCAAGCAGAAATTTGGAAGGATGACTATTTGTTGTAACGAAATGATGAAACCAGGTTTAATCAAATCGGTATTTTCTGTGAAGAAATGACTATGTATGTTGCTCTAGTGATTTTGCATTCTCACTTCTCATGAGCATCACCAGTTTTAGAGACAAAATTACCATCTTCTTTTTTTATAAAATTGATGATGTTTGAGATATGCCCTTTATTTCTCTCTCAACTCCAGACAGCTTCTCCATATCATTCAAATTACTTTTTTATTTTTTTTGTAAATCAAACTCTAAAAATCTATTATTATCCACAATCTACAATTCCCCATCAAAATAGATGTTGAGTTTGTCTTAAGAATCGACAATTACTAAAACTTGACCAACTTCATGCCACAAAATTGGTTGATTAGCATCAATTACTCTAACTCGGGTGATTCTATTCATCAATCAATAAGGGGATCATCCCATACCATTTACTCTCATACCCTATTATTATAAATATTATAGCGACAATACTACAAGCGAAAATCTTATAATTTTATTATTATAAACTTTATTATTTTAAATTATGAAAATTATAATCACAAAACTGTTTCTCGTTAAATCCTAGTAAAAAAATGCTCATGTCTATCCTGAGTTCACCAACATGTGGGTTGGGAGTTTTTGAACCTGGGACCTCTTGATCGAGATATTGATATGTTGTAACAATTTGACGATGCTTAAAACCAAAGCTTTTTGTGGTTTAGTGGTAACTTTTGAGTAGGGAATCATCAATCAAGCCACGAGCCACATGAAGAAGGTGGACCAAAGTGTCAGTGAAATTGAAGCTAGGACGTAAGTCCACAGCATAATAACAGAGCATTCAGTCTCTCCTGCTCCAAACAATTGAGTGATTGTTCCTGAATTCAGAAGTATTGTTTTTTGATCAGAAGAAAGGGAATTCACATTCAAAATTAGGCAACCAGCAGGCAGAGTATTTTTATTTTTACCAATGTTCATTGCAGGTGGGACTGCAAATTGAAGTAGAAGAACAAACAGATACAAGGGATCAGCTTCCACCCAACCAAAACTTGCAGCTCCTCTCACAACCAAAATTCCCGTTAAAGGCAGCGCAATATAACGAACCAAAACAATACCGATGACAACGGATTTCTTCAATTCCGAATCCGATCCTCGTAAACCTGGACATTCACCAAGGCAATGCATATAATTCCCTATTCCAGTTTTGACTATAACTGCTGTTTATATTATCTACTCCAGTTGTACCTTTTAGAAGATTCCCTCCTATGATTAGTGTCACAGTTGGGATGGCTCCATCTCTGCAGCCACAAAGGAGTACTTAGAATCCTCAAAAATCAACATATGATAGTCTATAAGTTCTGTACACTGTGTTAACAAGATTGACAAAATTTGATACCCCAACAAGGCAGCCGAGTCATCAATCACACGCAGAGGAGCCTCAGCACCTATCAGCAAGTTTCGAAATAGAGGGATGAGACCAATCGCAAAACCAGCAATCTGTATGAAAGACAAGAGCATAATTAAGTGTGTTGTGTGTATTGGAATGCTGCTTAAATCAAATGTGAGCAGCACATAACATACCGCTCCAGTTGTTGAAGGGGCAAACAATGATTTCAAATTAAGCGATTGAATGAATGTGCTTATCCTGACTGAAACAGGAACCTGCCATTGTATTTGTATTACATGTTAAAATGAGGATGAAAGCAAATGCAGAGATGAAACATTCAATCAGAAAAAGCACCTCATGTTTCACATCAGACGTAAGTGCATCTTCCACTAGAATCGATAGTTTCTTTGAAGAAGAAGAATCATCATGATGATTATGAATGAAAGGCTCCTCTATGGAGGAAGGTTGAGAGGAGTTAGTAGTGATGCGGGTCATTGAAGATATTCTTACAATATTGTATACATATGACCATAAAAAAATGGCTCCAATCTGAAATGCATGACAAACAGAAATATAGAGTAAGTAAAGCGCAGAGAGGTTAGAATGATTTGAAAGTGAAGGGAAGATATACCGCCATTGAAAGTGAAGCATAAGCCATTCCATAAGTGGTGCATTCATCGGAAGCTCCAAAGGGGCTTCCCTTTTCTTTACAAACTGCTGGTATAATAATCAGAAAAATGTTGCCCAAATTCCCTGTGGAGAGTTGGAAGAAGAAGTATGAATTGGAAGAATGATGATGATGATGATGATGATGATGATGATGGGTGTGTTGTGTTGTTTACCAGAGGAGCAGCAACCCAAGATGAGGCCTCGCAGATGAAGAGGAGGATTGGTGAGTTGAATGAGAATCTGTCCAAATAGTGATCCCAACAGGAAAGTTATGAGGATATTAAAGGGCATAAACCACCTGTTGCGAGGAGAGAGTATTTATTAAGAAATGAATCATAGATTCCTCCTTGAATCCATAGTAGTAGTAATAGCTAATAGGCATTTGTATGACAAACAAACAGAGACATACATCTTCACCATGCTGTCGTATGTAATTGTTTCAGCAAGGTTGCTGGCCACGAGTGCCGGATTGAAAACGTAAAAAACCACCTGTTGCAAAACCCAATCATGAAAGGGAAAGAAGAAGAAGAAGAAGAAGAAAAAGTACTAACTTCATTTAAATGCTTTCTGGAGTCTTGGCTCAAAATATTGATGTGTGGGAGAGCAAGATAAGAGCCAAGCGCTGTAATCAGAAGCACTTTGAGAACGGGAATGGAAGCAGCAATGAAGAGGCTCAAGAAGTTCATGGTGAAGAAGAAGAAGGTCCGACCGATCGGAAGTGTAAAATTGGTTAATTAAAAGGAAAATCCGGGTCCCGCGGCGGAAGAGACCACGACCACGACCAAAATGCAAAATGCAAAAAGGGAATTGAATTGGCTTCCTTTTTCCTGTCAATTCGGATTTTTGTCAAATTCTTTTAACCAACAATCAAAATTAATCCAAAATATTTACTTTTGCTAACTCAATATTTATACACCAATCTTATCCTTAATTTACTACTACTTCATTCACCCACATCCACTTTTCATAAGGATTTTATGGACTTCTAACCAATTCTTTGGGTTGGCCAATGGGCACGCTTTTTTACTATATTTGCAAAAGATAAGACTCCTTGCCACATCATTTGCAATATCTTATCAATATTTTGCTCTTTAAAATTTTAAAACATATTTTTTAGTTTATTATTCAAATGACACCACCTCACTTGACGTGAGCGATCCATGACAATCATTAATATGGATTGATCACGATCGTCCGCACCACGCTGCCTATAGATACCCCACGAGGGTCTTCATGAGGTATGTGATTTTTATCCAACACTACACTCCTACTTAACCACGCATAGCTCTCTCTCACTTAAGCATCGAAGTCCATTGGGGTACCCCACACCGATGCAAGTTGTTTTTTCTTCCCTATGCAGATCGAACTTCGGATCCAGCGGCGGCCAAGCTTGCCAGCAATTCGACGGAAGGGAAGATCTGAATTCTTGCGCCAACTATATATATTAGTCTTTCAGCTTCAATTCAAATAATCAACAATCATTTTAGTCATTAGTTTTATGTTTGTGCTTTTAAAAATAGGGTATCTATGTGCCAAGTTAAGCATGATTTTTTTTCACGGATGAACCGTCCCTCAAGGGTTGAAATGTCGTTTTCCTCACATTTTTCAAATGTCTGGTTTATGTCTTCTTGCTGGCGTTATCAACATGTTTATGTTGGGAGTGCGACCAAAGTCTCACATCGGTTAGAAAATGAAAAGATCATGAGTATATAGGGAGGAAGAACAACATTCTTTATTGGTATAATGTCTTTTGAGGTGGAACTAAAAGTAAAGTCAAAATGGACAATATCATATCAATGTAGAGATCATTAAGTTTGTCTCATTCTCAAGTTAAAAAAAATGATAAAATAATAATATACAAATTTTATGTTTTTTTTTTTTAAGAAATAGTACAGAACAATTGTCGATAAGAATCTTTCCTAAAATATCCATATCTACCCGTTTATGAATTATGATCGAAGCCACGAACAGAACAATATATATATTTATATTACTAAATTTATTTACTGCTACACTGCTACTAATGTCCATTAGCTATTTGTTCCGACCAAATATATTCTTGTTCCTGAAAGTTTGAGTTATTTAGTCCTAACATTAACTTATACTTTTAATTTTGAGATTTGAAAATTAACTTCAGTTCGAGAATTGAATTGATGTAGATTATATTAGTAGAGCTATGCTCATGTTGGTCGTTAAGTGAATGGTTGTACTTTCCTGACTTGTCAAAACATACTAATTTAATAATGAGGGGCATTACGTTCGACATTGCCCCTTACTGAACATACATAATAGAATAAAGGATCTTTCCTCTACATCTCAAAGACACTTCGTCAAGATTTGAACGGAGAACCCCATATCTTAACATATTTAAAGGGTTTGCATTCTCCTTCGTTCAAATTTAAACGGATCTAAAATAAAGGTCCTTTGTTCAGAAGAGAGGAACGACGGTCAATCCAGATCTAGAAGTTCTAAGAGCAAGAAAATTACGATGAGAGTTGGCAATTCTTATGAACTAGAAATGAAGGTTTAGCGACAAACATGTGATGAGGGGAAAAGAAATTTGAGACCACGTCATAAACCAGATGATCAAATTAAAACATATGTTTAATTATAACAAACCTCGTAATTTAAGGGTGGTTTGTGTAATTGACCCTTAAATTGTTTAAATAATTCACTTCTCTTATGTAATTAACTTGGTGTTCAATGAGAATAGATGTAAGTTTAGCAGCTGGACCGGTTTGACCTTTCTTCTTTATTTACTAACTATATTTTTCTTTTATATTTTTCTTTTATTAATTACTTTTTTTTTTTGCAACGGTAGTTTAATTAATGCGGGGATTGAACCCATGACCTTTTGGTCACCGGCTCAACTCTATGCCAATTGAGCTAGACTCGGTTTGGCCTTTTATTAATTACTTGATACATATTCTCTCACTTCATAATCTCTTCAATTATTTATTTATTTTTATTTATTTATTTATTTGAAGAGAGAATAATTGAAATAATTCATAATCTCTTCAATTATTTATTTATTTTTATTTATTTATTTATTACAACAAATATGATATATGAGACTTAAAAAAAAAAATAATAATAATAATAAAAAAATATCAATTACGCCAAACCGAGCATAGCTCAATTGGCATAAGGTTGTGCATGGGTTCAATCCTTGCTTTAATTAAAATACCGTTGCAAAAAAAAAAATATCAATTACACTCCTCAAATGTGTTTATGTTGACACTTTCTCCCTATCTCATCTCAAACTGAAACTTTTATATTTTGTTATAAAAAGTATTAAAAGAAGGTAAGATTTGTCGTAGCATAAGCATATAGTCTGCCAATGAATTATTACCAATATAATAATTGTAATTTTATTTGTATTATATGTGCTGATAATAATAATAATAATAAAAAACACATATTTTGATCGATGACAGGAACATAAACATATATTAAAAAAGTATTAAAATAATATGGTAAAATTTGTAAGTATATAATATATGTGTGAATAATTATTTGATGGATTTAGCATCAAATGTTTTTTTGTTTTTTTTATGTTTTTTATTTAGCAAAGGGTGAAAAAGCAAATCACGCATGAGATTCATGAATGAATTATATATAATATATATTAAGATAATCATGAATAATATTCCCGAACATCAATCAATGTATATTAAAAATAAAATTCTAAAAAAAATGAGAAAACAATATTAATAAAAATATCTATATATATATATATATATATATATTTATATAGATGACATAATTCAACTAGATAAAATATTATAATCTATTCTTCGATATTATTCTAATCTATTCTACAATATTCAAAGTTTAAATTTAGAGACATTTCGTTAAAAAAAATAGAGACAATTACATATATAACTTCTAAAAAAAAATAGAAAATTTAGTATAACTTAAAAATATTTATAAGCATGACACAATTTTATACTTTAATTTTTTTTATTTTATTATATATATATATATATATATAAAGTAATTTTTGCAGGGTAATAAAATTTGTTTGGTTAACTCTGGTTGGCGGATAGAAAGTGTGAGTACGTATTAATAAAATTGGGATTGAAAATGAAAAGGCAAGGGAGAGGGATTTGGGGGAGGAGGAAGCAAAATTGAGTTTGAAGTTTGTAGTCATCGCCACCGCCACTAACTTTTTTTATCAATTTATTTTAATTTATTTTTTTAATACAATAAATATAAAGATGTGGATCCATATCCAACATCAAATCTCATAAAACTGGGTACATACCAATTCTCATACTTAACTATGCTTACTTTAGCATGGCTCAGCAGGCATATGTATGTGTTAACGACCACGAGGTCTGTGGTTCGAATCCCCCCACCCCCAATGTACTTTCATATTTTTCCACCTCAATATTTAATAGTTGATTCTTTTTTACTTTAGTGCCAAAACTAAAATTTTATGTGAGGGAGACTTAATGTGAAATATCCACTCCACGAGATAGAATTTAAGATGGCTTCCCCACTTCCAAAATTTTCACTTAATTTTCGAACATCGACATAAGAATTTTCTATGAATACCGAATTTGTTGGGGAGAATTATCTTTGTTTATATTTTTTATTTTTATTTTAAAATTTAATTAAATAATTTTTTTTATATTCATGTAAAATTATATTTAAAGTTTTTTTTTTTTTTTTTTTTGAGTACATTGGGGGTGAGGGGATTCGAACCACAGACCTCTTAGTCATGACCATATACATGTGCCAGCTGAGCCATGCTCGCTTTTGGCTTTAAGTTTATATTTGATATCATTTAAACTTAAATAATAAATTAAAACGAAAAGATATAATATATTTGTAAATATTTTTTTTACTTCTTTTTTAAAAGAGAACCCACAGATAATAATTAATAAACAGAAAAATGAAAAAACAATTAAGGAAATCAAATACAGGGATTCAACTAGTGAAAGGGATGTCCATTTTTCCACCAAGTCATTTACCATTTTTTTTTTTTTTTGTTACTTTAATGTACTTTATAATACGAATAAATAAATGTTTTCCAGCCCTTTAAGCCTACCGTAGATTCACCCCTATATGCAAACATTTTTTTTTTACATATACAAACAATGTTTTTTTTTTTTTTTTTTTTTAAAGTACAAACAATGTTAAACAAATGATGTTATAAAGTCAAAAGAGACACAATGTGACATTAAAGTTTATATTTTTTTTTATAAGAAAATGTCGAGTTTAACTTTCTAACTTTATTGAGACACAATGTGACATTAAAGTTTATATTTTTTTTTATAAGAAAATGTCGAGTTTAACTTTCTAACTTTATTGAGACACAATGTGACATTAAAGTTTATATTTTTTTTATAAGAAAATGTCGAGTTTAACTTTCTAACTTTATTGTTAAAAGTGAGCATAGTTTAGTGGTTATTAACATGCATTTTCTTTTTTGAAGTCGGAAGTTCAAAAACTTCAATTTTGATGTGTTTAGTTTAAATTACTAAGTGTTAAAAAAATATTCTCACATTACTCTTTCTCCACCCACTAACCCGCCATCCACCCTAAAAATTTAAACTTTTTTTTTTGTTTTAATGCAGGATGGAGGGATTGAACCCGGACCTCTCAATTAAAAACATAATCTTATGCTATTTCAATTGAAAAATATATATTTAAAATTATTAATTCATATAGTTTATTAATAATTGTTCTTTAAAGTAATTTTACATTAAGAGAAACCAACCGAAACACTTCTAGTAAAGCAAACCAAACACACTTGTAAATAAAAATACTTTTAAGAAAAATGTAATCAAACATATAAGTGTTTTAATTAGAAACATTTCTAAAAAAATGTTTAAATTTTTCAAAAACATTTTTTTTAGTAGTCAATTCAAACACAAGAAATTAAAAAGGAATATCTAATTTTAAATAGTGAAAATGAAAAATGTCTAAAAATAGGAATGCTCCACTCTAAGTGATTGTAGGGTTTGTTAATTTTTGTCCTCATTATAATCTTATTACTTTTTTCTTAATTTACAATTTAAAATTTTAAAATAAAATGATTGGAGACCAAAATATTGGAGACCAAAATATTTTTGGGTGAAGCGTTTGATTACCGTTAATTACAGGGATTTTCATTTTCCGTTATGTGTGACCGGTGATGTGTACGTGCAGATATACCTTTGGGATAGTGATGTGTACCTGCAAATATACCTTTGTATTGGTGCATCCACACACGACCTCTATTAGTATATACAAGGGTCATACATACTATACGACATTGACTATGAATAGTGTATTCCGAGAAATCTAAAATAAAATTTTATCGGAATCTCTAACCCTCCCCTCATCACAATATTTAATTAATTAAATATTGTGGAATTTGAAGAGTCGGTATTTAAAAATTTAAATTATTCGTTGGATTATTCCAGGATGGTACACAATTTAAAAAAAAAAACAAAAAAATAAGAGAAAAAAAAAATCATTTTTAACTTCTCATCTCATATCGCCTGGTAGGGGTGTTCAAAAAACCCGCAACCCACGAAACTCAACCCAACCCAACCTAACTTTTCGGGTTGGGTTGAGTTTTTTTTTAATATGGGCTGGGTTGGGTTGCTATTTTGAAAAACCCGAATTTTCGGGTTGGTTCGCAGGTTGAACCAAATTTGGCTTTGTTCAACCCGAACCAACCCGAATTCAATATATTAAAAAAAAAAAAAAATTATATATATAATGAATTCAATATATTTTTTTTAAAAAAAAAGTTCATTGGGTGATTTTGAAAGGAAAATCAAGGATTAATGATGATTTTGAAAAGAAAATCAAGGATTAAATAATTTGATTAATGATAATTTTGAAAGAAAAATAAGTATTAAGAAATTTTATTAACGGTGATTTTAAAGTTAATTAAAAAAAAATATCTATTAATTAAAAAAAAAGAAAAAAAACCAACCTGTCAACCCAATCCATGTATAGGTCTATTGCCTAGTAACCATGAGGTCCTCGGATCAATCCAAAATTGTAAGAGTAATTTTGTCTGCTATGTAGATTGAATTACTAAATAGAGAGTTTAGATATTATTAAAAAAAAAGTGTTCGACATTTATTTTATTCCGTATTCAAATTTTGAATTTGAAATTTTAAAATGTAAAATTATAATTTTAATAAATAAGACACGTTTGGTTGTTAATTTGAAAACATAAATTTAAAAATAAAAAATTGAATGAATCTTGGAGGAACAAAAAGGTTACTGCTTAAAAAAAAAAAAAAAAAAGTCGGAACACGATCAATTTTTTTTTTTTTTTTTTTTGAACAAAAGGACCGCTGCAATTAATCAATAGCCACAGGGGCTTGAATGTCTTTACATGCCATCGATAATAACCACGAAGGGAAATTGATATCCCAATTTACGGAGGTTGGAGAAGGGAGCTTCGCTAGGGCATCCGCCAAGCGATTGTTGAGGCGATGGATGAGGGCGATCGAGAAAGAAGAACGATGGCGAAGGAGAAGCCGACATTCATCCACCCAGACAGCTGAATCGTTGAGGAGCAAAGCGTCAGAGGTGAGAGCATGTACTGCTGAAGCACAATCCGACTCGATAATTAGGCGGTTGATTCCCAAGGAACAAGCGAAGGAAATCCCCGTACGAATTGCTTCTAGCTCCGCATGGTAAGGATTTTGAAAGAAATACCCTTTTATAGCAAAAGCATGTTTAATTAACCCTTCTGAATTTCTGATGACTATTCCAATTCCTGCTGGTGTTGAGGTAGAAGTCCATGCAGCATCAACATTCATTTTGAGGAAGCCCTCTGGAGGAATAGACCAGCCGAAAGCAACTGAAGATTTCAACTGCTGAGTAGCCAAAGGGTTCTGGTCTGAAATTCTTTTAGGGGACTCAATAAGGTAATCTGAAATCCACTTAATTTTTGCTTCCACTTCCAAAATTTGCTTTCCATGGATGATGGCGTTTCTGTCATTCCAAAGAGCCCAGCAAATCACACAAGCTAACACTAACTCTTGTTTGTTGTTATGACAGATCCAAAGATTCCAAAGATCAATAAAATGATTATTGGATAAATCTTTGTTGAAAAAAGTTGGGAGGAGATGTTTCCATATTGTTTTGGCCCTTGGGCAAAATATGAGGGCATGTGAGATTGACTCATTAGCTGCTGAACAGAGAGGGCACAAGGTACAACACTCAACTCCTTTACCTCTTAGTATGGCATGAGTAGGAAGATAACCTTTTAATGCTTTCCACATAAAATGTTTTATCTTATTATGCATCTTTAGACTCCACAAAACTTTCCATTGCTTAACCGAATGTTGGTCATTAGATGGACCAGCAGAGTAGTTCTGAGTAAGAGCAAGCTTATATCCACTCTTAACATTATAAATCCCATCTCTTGAATAGTGCCACATCCATCTGTCCTTCCCAACTGTTTTGCTTAAGGGAATAGATTGTATGATGGGAATATCAGCTTCTGAAAAGAGTATGGATAAGAGGGGAATATTCCATCTTCTGTTTTTTAAGATTAGCCTATCCACAGTAGTATTGATAGGACTATTATACTGATTAAAAGGAGTAAAGAGAGATTCCTTAGGGATCCACTTGTCCTTAAAAGCAAAAATATCCCTCTCATCACCAACTTTATAACGAATGCCTTTAGTGAGTAGATCCCTACCCCAAAGAACACTTTTCCAAAAGAAGGATGGAGATTTTCCAAGAGAGGCATTGAGGAAATCAGAATTAGGATGGTACTTAGCTTTAAGAGTTCGGGCAGTGAGGCTACTGGGGTTGGTTAGAAGTTTCCAAGCCTGTTTGGCCAAAAGGGATTGGTTAAAAAGCTCAATATTTTTGAAGTTGAGACCCCCAAAGATAGTAGGTTTACAAAGGTAGTCCCATTTACACCAATGTATCTTCTTTGTTTTGATGTTTGAACCCCACCAAAACCGAGATATTGCTCTGGTGATATCTGCATAAATTCTTTTAGGAAGCTTAAAACAGCTCATCACATATGTTGGGATAGCTTGAGCTATACTTTTGATTAGAACTTCCTTGCCTCCCATTGAGAAAAAATTTGCCTTCCAACCTGAGACTGAATTCCAAATCTTCTCTGTCACATAGCTCAAATCAGCTCCCTTTTTTGATGAAAAGCAAGAAGGAACCCCAAGATATCTGCCTAAATCCTTGACCAGCTTCACCCCAAGGATTTGTTGGAATTGGCCCTGAAAAGAAGAATCAAGTTTAGGGGAAACAAGCAGAGCTGATTTTTTAAAGTTAATGAACTGACCTGAAGCTTTCTCATAGTTTCTTAAGATAGATTTTAACATGATGCAATTAGAAGAAGTAGCTTTAAAAAAGATTAAACTATCATCAGCAAATAGAAGGTGAGAGATGGGGGGGGCAGATCTAGCAATATTTATACCTGACAAGAGATTAGTGGATTGAGCATGATGAAGGGATTGGGAGAGGCCTTCAGAGCAAAGGAGATAGAGATAAGGAGATAGAGGGCCACCTTGTCTAAGACCCCGAGTTGGGTTGATGTGTCCCTTAGCTTGACCATTAATAATTATAGAAAAAGAAACAGAAGTTATACAATTCATGATTAAGGTGATCCATTTTTTACTAAATCCAATTTTATTCATTAAATTTTCTAAGAAAATCCATTCAACACGATCAAAAGCTTTAGACATGTCCAACTTAAGAGCTGCAGAACCCTTAGAAGTAGACTTATTTCTTTTAATATGGGAGATACATTCATGAGCAAGGATGATGTTATCAGAAATAGATCTAGATGGGATAAAAGCCGATTGGAAGGGAGAGATAAGAGAATTGAGAAGAGGTTTCAACCTATTAGCCAAAGTTTTAGAAATGAGTTTATAGCTAACATTGCAGAGACTAATAGGTCTAAAATCCGAAACCTTAGAGGGATTTTTAATTTTGGGAATTAAGACAATATTAGTGTGGTTTAGAGGATTGATAGGGGCAGAAGAATTAAGAATGGCAAGACATTGATCAATAGTAATAGGACCAATAATAGACCAATACTTTTGATAAAAGATAGCAGGAAAACCATCTGGGCCAGGGGCTTTTGTTGGGAACATTTGCTTTAGAGCATTGACAATTTCTTCACTAGTAAAGGGAGCATCAAGACAATCATTCATATCATTTGTAACTAGAGGTTGAATTTTGTCAAGAACTTTAGCCATGTCCATTAAGCCAGGTCTAGAAGAAGAAAAGGTATTATTAAAATGATTGATAAAAGCAGAGTCAATATCATTAGGATCCGAGTGCCAAACATTTGAGGAGTCAAAAATACCTTCAATTTTATTTTTCTTATGCCTTATAGTGGCCTTTTTATGGAACCATTTGGTGTTTCGGTCACCCCATTTTAGCCAATCTTCACGAGATCTTTGTTTCCAATAAATCTCTTCTTCGCAAAGAAGTTGATCAAGATTATCTTCAATTAGAAGAATTTTATTAAAATTGGGATGGGGAGTGGAACAGTAGGTTGATTGAAGGGCATCTTTACAAGAAGAAATCTTAGTTTTAAGAGAGTTTGAGAGGGGGTAAACCCATGAATTCAAATCCTTAGAAACATCTTGTAAAAAAGAATATAGGTCCTTTTTATAGATAGAATTATAGTGATTTTGAGTGGCATTAGTTATAATAGTTCGACAATGATCATGAAGGGTCCAATGTTCCTCAAATTTGAAGGGGCGGTAGCGTTTAGGATTAGAGAAGAGAATAGGAGTATTATAGAGCGATAGTTCAATGGGTCTGTGATCAGATTCAGACCAACCTAAATGGTGATTAGTTATGGATTGAAAAATGTCTTCAAAAGCAGTATTAGCCAAGAAACGATCAAGTCTAATAAAAGTAGGAGAACGAGTTTTCCACCGGTTAGACCAAGTGAACTTTTTCCCTTTAAACCCCAAATCCTTAACCCGACAATCATCTAAAGCAACCCTAAAAGAAGAAAGGAGATTAGGATCACGAGGAACACCCCCCTTTTTTCTGAATTAGATAGTATCTCATTGAGGTCTCCTCCAATTAACCAACCTGAGTCATCTTCATTATGAATTCTTTTTAAAAGGTCCCAAGAGGAAGAGCGCTTATGGGCTTCAAGCTGACCATAGAAACCTGTAAAACGCCAAGATTTAGTTTTCCATAGAATAGAAGAATCAATATGAAATTTAGAAGTGGACCGTATAGTGACTGTGACTTCATCTTTCCATAGTAAGCAGAGGCCTCCACCTGATCCTTCATTAGAAACAACAAAAAAATCAGAAAACCCACCAGCTATCTTGAGTTTGTTCATAGAGTAAGAATCACATCTGGTTTCCGAGAGGAAATCAATGTGAGGTTGACGAAGCTTGAGAATATCTTTGACAGCACGGAATGTCCTAGGATTACACATTCCTTGGACATTCCAACAGAAGATTTTCATGGCCAAGGCCGAGGTTGTGTTACAACCTCTGCCAAAGTGAAATCAATGATGCTCGAATTGCTTGACTTGTTAGGTGGTGGTGTATTTGCCATGCTATTTGATTTTTTTGAATTTGTAACCATAGGATCTTGTAAACTCTTCCTCTTATTATCAATATATGGAATATTTATGTCTAATATGGGATCTGCAGACATCTTTTTTTTCCCTTTTCTTTTGTTACTCATTGGAGATGGTTGATTGTTAAAGGAAAAGGGTGGAGGGCAAGAGGGAATTAAGGGTTGGGTGCTAAGAGTAGGAGGTATGCTGGGGATAGATTCCATTGGAGGTATAGGATTCATAGTTTCTTGGGAGAAGTTAAGTTTATCTTGGTTAGAACCATCAGTGGGAATGAGGGAATATTTATCAGCAAGAGAGTTGGAAGGAGAGTTAGGGGGGCTAGGGTGAGGTGATAGATTGGAAAGGGATGAAGAAGGTGGCTTCTTGTTCTTGGGTGAAACAGGACGAAAAACTCCCCCATTTTTAGAAGAGAGGTTGGATATGGTTGGTTGGAAACGCAGATTTGGGCCAAAGGGGTAATGTTTAGGATGTTTTAGGGTTGGGTTCATAAAAGCAGCTCCACAGTCCTTAACCAAATGTCCAATCAACCCACAGAAATAACAAAAATCTGGAAGTCGTTCATAGCGGATAATAATCCAACTTTTCGGCTGATGATCATCTAAAGACAGCTTGATACCCCTTCTTAGAGGCTTGTTGATGTTGATAGCTATTCGTATCCTTAGACTTGTGCCCCAACATCTGCCCATAACATCATCTTCTACATCAATGAAGGATCCAATCGCATTTCCTAACTCAGTAGCCATCTCTGGTTCTGCAAGCAATAGGTAAATCAAATAAATGAACCCACATGGGCACTGTTGAAAAAACCATATCTGAGGGTTTAATCATGGGATCTGGTTTAGATAAAACAAGTAGACTCTTATCAAAGATCCAAGGTCCTGAAAGAAAGATGCGATTGAGGTCCACAATGTTAGCAAAAATTAAGACAAATAGATTCTTGGAGAGGTTATGAGCAAGAAGATGGGGTTGGTTCCAAATCTTGCGAAAAGATGTTTGAATTGTATCACTTGTTATGAATCTTGGGCATAAAAGTTTGCCTAATAGGTGTAGGTTTAAATTGTCAAAATTGGGGTTTAAAGAGGGGGGTTTAAGGGAGATGATAGTTTGTTCTTCTTCATTTGATAGAGACAAATTGTTCAAAACTGATGCTAACTCTTCTTCTTCCATATAGGTCAAAAGCAAAGGAATCTTGAAAGATCAAGAAGGTTCAAAAATGATACAGGAGCTGGAGATCCTACACAGGGCAGAGGGGATTAGAAGAAGAAGACTTGATGAAACAACAAAACTCAAGATAACAGCCTAAACACTGAGCAAAACAAAAGGGAAAAGGGAGACGCAAAAACAAGAAGGCAGAGAGATGAAGAAAGAGATCGAAAAGAAGCCAATGACAAACTTCAAAGAATCAGCCGCAAGGCGAGAAGAGCCACACAAATCGGTGGAGAAACTCTCAGAGAAAAACAAGAGAAATTTCCTCACTTCTTGGAGGTTTCTTGAAAGATTTGGAAATTCCTTTCAGAGATTGGGTTAGGTTCCACCTGCCTCCTCCTTTTCTAAAAAAAGCGAAAGAAGGTTAAAGTCCTATTAAATGTCTAAAAAGAAAGTCCTATTAAAATGAGCAAAATATTATTTGGAAATAAACTCCGTAGACCCTGTAAACCAAAAAAATGGGTATTTAATTACAACGAAAGGTCCCCCTCCTACTTTTCACGCAAATTGAAATCATTGTAATAAACAACAGGCTGCAAAAAAGAAAAAAGAAAAAAGAAAAAAAAAAAAAGAAAAAAAGGAAAAAGGAAAAAAAAGGGTGAAAGCGACAATGCAATAATGACAAAAACAAATCGGTTAACATGAAATTAGAAGCGTTTACGAGAATGAAATATAGTAGTAAAAAACTCTAATTCTGTCTCTTGAAATTTCCAAGTCCAACCCTCTCGGACCCATGTGGATAATGGGCTTTAATCTCTCTAGGCCCACCCCCAACTTCACTATTGGACCTCATAAATGTCTCCGTTTTACAAAATTTACAAATCTATACAAACT
Source organism: Herpetospermum pedunculosum (assembly GCA_028017165.1). Taxonomy (NCBI): domain Eukaryota; kingdom Viridiplantae; phylum Streptophyta; class Magnoliopsida; order Cucurbitales; family Cucurbitaceae; genus Herpetospermum; species Herpetospermum pedunculosum. Next base: position 88,136,735 of record CM051522.1, read on the forward strand.
ATATATATATATATATATAAACGATTTCAACTGATGTTTTGGTCGTAAATACATACATATATTTGAGTTATGCTCGCTTAATTTTGATAGGATTCGGTGCATCCCAATCAAATATTATAACAATTTTTATAAGAAAAATTATATTTTATTATTTAAAAATATATATATATATATATTAATTTCCATCCTCTACTTAGTAAAATATTAGTTTTCTTTAATTGATTCTCCATTATTTATGCTATAAATTTTAATTGAAATATATACATCATGCTTTTATTGGCTTGAAATATACACTTTGTATAATAATATTTTTTTTTTTTTTTTTTAGTACATTGGGGGTGGGGGGATTCGAACCACAGACCTCTTGGTCATCAAGTCATACATATGCCAGCTGAGCTATGCTCGCTTTGGCCACTTGTATAATAATATTATAGCTTGAATGGTAAGATAATTTATTTATGTTCTACAAAATTATAAATAAATATTACAAATATCAGTAAAATGATACACGTAGTAGTGTATATATGCATATCTAGGTTTGTAGTATTTTATTAGATTATTTTTGAAAAAAAAAAAAAAAAATCTGAAATTCTTTGATATTGAGATGTGAAGGATTGATGAATTAAAAAAATAAATAAATCATAATAATGGTAATAGTAATAATAATTACAATTATTGCCAAATTCAGCATAGAAAATAAAATTGTGCCACCCCACATTAGTTAAAAATCTTTGCAAAAAAATTTAAAATAATTACAATTATTTACTATTTGACTGTTTTTAAATTTCCAAATTTAGTTTGCAAGATCTAAATTTAATTCATATCTAACCTTGAAAATCTAAAACTTTCTAGTTATCTATTTAAAAAAAAAAAAATATAATAATTTTTTTAATTTAATAATAAAAAATTAATGATTTGATCCTAAAATAATGTAATAGTTAGGTGATTGTCAATTGAGATTGACAAATGGATAAGATTGTGTTTGGGACCGAGTTGAAATTGATAAATGATTAAAGACATGTTTGGAAGTGATTGTTGAATTAATAATTTAAATATAATTAATTTTGTAAAATTAATTTTCATAGAATCATTTTTAATTTTTATGTTTGGTTGAAGTGATTTTCATAGAATAAGAAGTGATTTTGAATTATTCATGGTTTCAAAATTAATTTTAGAATTGCTAAATTACCAAAAAGACATTAATTAAAGACATTATCTAACTATTAACTAACCAATTTGTCTTCTCATATAATACTTCAAGGCACATATTTTCCAAAAATTTCAATGTCGCTCGAGGTAGGATTCTTCTTGTTTACATTGATCATATCCCCTGAAGCCTCATTATAACCCTAGATAACAATGTTTGAATTCCAACCTTCAAAATTCATCACCCAAATTCAGAAAGAAAATCCTTTCCACCATGCATCCGGGTAATTCTACAACAATTCAGGAATTTTTCGACGCAAAAATGCGTCGGAAAAGATGAACCTGACGCCATGCGTCGGGTAACGTAGTATAAACTGATGCACCATATGCAGTTGCGGAGCCATAATTTTATGTGAGGGGGACTTGATATACTTTGATATTAGTTGATATACGATTGATAGCGTTTATGTTAAAATACTATTTTGGTCTTTATACTCAAAGTTAATATAGACTATTTTTTAATGTTAATAAGACACCAACATTGAGATTAAATTTAAGATTCATAAAAAAAAAGTAAGTATACTAAATCTATATATTTTTTTGCAACGGTATTTTAATAAATGCAAGGATTGAACCCATGACCTTTTGGTCACGGGCACAATCTTATGCCAATCTAGCTATGCTCGATTTGGCTAAATCTATATATTTGAGAGTACAAAGTCTAAAATAAAACAACGAAAAAATTAGTGATATTTTAAACTATTTTTATACAAATATATAAAGTAAAAATAAAAATGAAAATAAACTTGAAATAATATTTATAATTTTTTATTTTATAATAACTATAAATTAATTATTTAAAATTATTTGGTAGATAGATTTAGAAACGTAGCTTACCATTTATTTAAATTTATATAAAAAAAGCTCTAAATTGTTTTTAAATAATAATTTTCTATATACTTTTAAATCAATAAAAAATAATAACATTTATATTTTAACATGGTTAAAATCTCCAAAGAATAAATTTGAGGTAAATATCAAACTAAATTAAAAAAAAATGAAGATTATGGGATTCGAACGCGGGTACGAGGGGGCTTGGGGCAAGATTTCCACTAATGATGTCTATTTGCCCCGCCCGTATACTTAAATATATATAATATTAATCAAAAGTAAATTATTCGCGGGAATACCCGTCCTGGGGCGGATAATGAAATGTGAGACGGGGGCAGGGAAGGCATTACACGGCCCCGCCCTGTCCCATGGACATCTCTAATTTCCACTGAGGTAAAAGAAATTCTTAAAGTTTGTTGTGATTTTTTATGTACTAATCGAAAGTATGGTTGAGATATATATTTGTTTCAATGACGGTTTGTGCCCGTCATCTATAGTTTACTATTTTTTTTAAGTAGACGGGTAAACATATTTATTTTAAAGGGAAGTGATTTTGGCAATAGAAAAATTGGTTTTGGTCATGCAAAAATTACTTTCAAATATGCCTTGAGATCGTAGTTGAGATTGATATTGCGAGGGTCAAAATTACCATGAAATCTTTACAAGAGCAACAACCAAAAATAAAAAATAAAAAAATAATAATAATAAATATGACCATGAAAGAATTTGACTAGTTTAGCCCATTACTTGATTTCTATTATTGAATTTGGTCATATTTTAAGTGATAGGTGGAATTGATTATAAATTAATTAAATGAAAATCGTTTTTTTAAATTAGGTTGGTCTGTAAAATTTAGTTAATTATCGAGTGGGGGATATAACATCGACCCACGGAGGATAATATGAATTGCATTTGCAAGTAAATTGTGTATTTAATATTTAAGAGAAATATCTTAAAAAATCGATTTTTTACAATTTAAGGAAATATATAAGTAAATTGGGTATTTAGAGTTACGACGTCCCAATCCAGTTTGATGTCCTGGACACGGATACGGATAGTATCACCGCCGAAACAAACAGTCCGAGAGGCGAATTGCTGCAAATATCAGCGCTCTTTTGAACTCACAATTCCAATTCCAATTCGCCGAAACAAACATTGGCGCGGCCAGTCAAAGCCGTATTTAAACTCGTAAGGCAACCGGAGACAAACCCCTCGCCAGTGCCCACACTCATCAATGGCAATCACCTTTCTTCTTCTTCTTCTTCTTCTCCGAACACTTTTCTAACTCCGACCGATGTCGATTGCTTCTTTTGCAGACAGACTGCTCTTCGCGCATGTCGCCGCTGTCAATGTTTCAATGTATATTGCACAAGGATTGAACGCCCTACTCCACCGTCGACGTCTCCTCTCGATACCTGGAGAGTCTTTTCTTTTCAATCCTTTGTAATCCATCTTTCACAGGCGAGCTCCTATGCTATTGTGCCCATATTTTTTTTATTTTATATGCTTCTTCTTTTCTTTCTGTTTCTGGTATTTCTACGCCCTTTCTTTCCAGGGAACTGAAGAAGTTGTAATCTAATATTCGTTTTCCTTCTTTTTATGGAATCGGTGGCATTTATATAATTTGTTTTTCTTGCTTACGGAGCACCGCACAATCTCATTCATGTCGCCATCAATGGAATGAGTTATGTTTTTATTTGCATTTTGATAGTCTTATAAGCAGAATGGGTGATAGCGATAAGGCAGCGCAGGATTTGACTCACAACCAAGTTCAAGTTCAGGAACCAGGATCTACACCGCCTAAGGAGGATCGTAACCTCAAAGAAGATGGGGAATCAGCCTGCCCAACGTTTAACGATGTCAAATTTCACCAACTTCCTTGTCTTCAAAAACCGATCGACGACGATCAGGATATGCTTGATCAGCCTGACGTTGAGACTGCTGCCGATGCAAAAGTTCTCGAGGTTGCTCCTGATGAACCTCCTGAAAGTAAAGAAAATGCCATGGAGACTGATCCCCAAATTGGGAACGAGGATAATCCTTCTGCACCACCCATTTCATCTGAGATCTCCCTGCCTTCAAATGCTGAAAATAACAGTGGGATACCCGTGAAGAATGCATGGACTGATATCGAAGTATGCCAACTGAAAAACTCTTGATTGTGTCATGTTCGCTTTTCTAATAATCAACGAATAACTAGAAAGAAAATCTGGTTTCCACAAGTCGATTGAATCTAATGTGCAAGTTGAATAATCTAATTCTCTCTTTCTTATTGCGTCAAATGCAGATGGCTGAAGCAGACGAACCAGGGACGCCAGAGGACAGGTTGACATTTATGAAGGAGATAGAGAATTTCCACAGGGAGAGGGCTTTGGAGTTTAAGCCTCCTAAGTTTTATGGGGAACCACTAAATTGTTTGAAGTAAGTTTTTAGGTATCTTAATGTATTTGGCTTTCTGAACATCAGCGTATGATGTTTTGGTTTGTATACTTAATCATGTTTTTTTTCTTCTTCTTCTGTGGAATGTAGGTTATGGAGAGCTGTTATTAGATTGGGAGGCTATGATGTGGTAGATATGCACTGCTACATAATGATTTTTTCGCTAACCTTTCCAAATCAAATCTTGCATGTTATTGCTATAGTTGTTTGAATTCAATCAGATTTTCTGCTGTCTCTGTGTCACATGTGAATTTAAATGTTTTTTGTAAGTCTGGACATGAGTACATAAAGCCCCCCTGTGTATTGTGTTTAATGCTTAATGAGATCTTCCACTATTAAACATTGATATAAATTTTACAAGTATAGTACTCTTAATAAAGCTACTAAGTTTGAAGACTTATTGAGTTAGTTAGCAGGTTTTCATTGTTGATTTATTGTTTAACCCTTTAATCTTTATTGTTATAGACTTATAGTTGTGTGGCACGGATAAGGGTTTGGTTTGTATTTTTCTATTTTTTCCATCCTTTTAGGATTATGTGGTTTTATGAATAAGATTTTTAGGTGAAGTAATATTAATTGATATTTTTTTTTTAGTTTAAATATAATTTTTCGTAGCTATTTGTTGTCGGGATAATCACATGTAAGTAGTCTAAATCTGAGTAGTGATTTTCCTAAAAAAAAAGTAGTATAAATCTGACTTTCAGTTTCACTAGGTATTCTTCCTTTTTGCTTCACTCTTTTTCGTTTGGATTTTTCTTTAGTGTGAGCCAATGCTCACTGGTACTATTATTTTAAATAGTATAAGCTTTAAGACGTAGATATAATTTTGCTCTGTTTTCATCAACATGGCTGGACCCCTACTGAGGTCTATATTTACAGGTACCCTTTTATTATATTAAATTTTAACATTCATTTACATTTTGGGTAGGTGACTGCATCTAAGTTATGGCGACAAGTAGGAGAGTCTTTCCATCCCCCAAAGTAAGAAGTAGCATTGATCATTGTCATCTAAGTGTGATTTCCAATCAGCATATTTGAAATACAAAGTTCATATGAAGAGCATTAAGTCCCATGCATACCCATTCTACATTACATATTATTCGTACTTATAGAGGTGGAGGATATCTTGTTCAAAATAAGAATCTTTTTTTACTTCAACTAATGTAATCCTCTTCTCTCTCTCTCTCTCTCTCTCTCGTTCCAGAACATGCACAACAGTCTCTTGGACGTTTCGCATTTTTTATGAGAAGGTGATGTCTAGTTCTTGAATCTGTCTTGATGTTTATACGGTCATTGACCTATGGTTATATTTCTCATTTACTTTTTGTTTTATATTTTCATCTCTCATGCAGTTTGACATATAATTTTTTTTGCTCAAGCGATTCAATTTCGAGTGGTTGGACTTTGAATTTCCATTAATATATCAATTATGCAATAGGAACTGAAAAGTTCTTCTTAACTCATTGCTAACTAATAGGAATTCATTTCACTGGCCTTTCATTTTCTGTATTATATTATAGATCTCTTTAGTTATGTGCTTAACATGTCTTTCCTCTTCATTGGTTATTTTTGTAAACATGCAGGCACTTTTAGAATATGAAAAGCATAAAAAGCTAACTGGCGAACTGCAACTCCCTGTCGGATCCCTTCCTCAGTCTACAACTACTGAAAAGGCCGAGGTAGATTTTATTTCTCGATCTAGTTGGTTGTTTTTCAATTTTAATCATATGCTTTTTTGTTTATGATTTTTATAAATACCCTACAAGGGGGGCAAGAGGCTTAATCATGATTTTAGGAAACTCCTTTGCCTCTCCTATGACTTAGAAATCCAGTTTCTTTATCCAGACTGGCTATTATCAAGCTCCTGGCTCAGGAAGGGCCCGAAGGGATGCTGCAGCTCGTGCCATGCAGGGTTGGCATGCACAGCGTCTTGTTGGATATGGTGAGGTTTCTGAGCCTATAATAAAGGTCTGTTGAGAGTTGAATCATGTTTATATCAATTATTTCACATATTGTTCAGAAGTTGTATGTTCATCTTCAAAAAAATAGTATAATGAGTTGTTTCAGTTTTTTCCTGGATAGGACAAGAACTTGGGCTCTACATCAAAGCGTGATAAGAATCTCAAGAACATTGGTATAATATAATTCTTGAAGATCTTGTTTATCTATGTTTTCTATGCTTCTTTGTATTTTCATGATGTTGATGTCCTGAGTCAGGTTTGCTAAAACACAAGATGCCAACTAATACAGAGCATGCTGGAAGAGATGCAGATTTTGAATCAGATAAGCAGTTAAGATTATAGCTAAAATTATATATTTATTCCTTTGTAATTTGCTTTCTTCATCAATATGCATTGGTCCATCGGATACTAGCTCAGTCTGCTCATTTTTTCAGAATAGGTTAGCTTACAGCAAGTTCTCCTCAATTATTTAGCCAATCATAAAAGGACTTAATGAATTTGTCAACTTCGTAATGTTTAAAGTGCGGAATTATGTTTTCTAAAACATTTCTTAGATATTCGTACTTGGAGCTTGTAGCCATTTACTTTTTCCTGCTTGATTCAGAGTCTAGAATCTAAAATATTTTTTATCTGTCAGAGTGATGACAACAGTTTTGGATGTTGGACCTCCAGCTGATTGGGTCAAAATTAACGTGCGCGAGATGGTTAGTACTCTTTCCTTTTCCATTGCTGAATGATTTTCTTTACAATTATGAAATCATGATCTTCAACTGGACTGGTTACTGTCTCTTCTTGCATCTATGCTCAGAATGATTGCTTTGAAGTATATGCATTAGTCCCAGGGCTTTTACGAGAGGAGGTATGCAGTCAGGAAACTCCTTTTTATCTCTCTTTTAATAGTTCTATTTTGCAGAAATTCAGTAAATTACACTTGCATTCAGGTCAGGAGTCGGACTTTGATTTAAAAAGAATCTTCAGTAATAGCATGTATATCAAGGAACAAAAAGTTGAAATGTCGATTTTTCTTTCAGGTTCGGGTTCAATCCGATCCAGCTGGACGCCTGGTAATTACTGGTCAACCTGAGCAGGTGGATAATCCTTGGGGCATCACACCTTTCAAAAAGGTATGAGTTTTTTTTTTAGGTGATGAAGTAAATACTTATTGGTTGTGGGTTGTTGAGGCATGGTTTCATTTTCAGGTGGTGAGCTTACCTGGGAGAATTGATCCTCTTCAGACATCTGCCGTGGTCAGCCTGCATGGTCGACTTTTTGTGCGAGTCCCTTTCGAGCAAGGATCCAGGTGAGGAGAGAGTCGTACGTTATCTCGTCTTGAGTTGTATTTATGGCTTATTTAGGAAATGATTGAAACATGCTTCCTACATTTTGTTGGAACTTGGAAGAGGTTAGAAGTTGATTCCATTTGTTTACTGTGAGATGATGAGTAAGTTGATTATTCCATACCGAAGAAATGACTCGTAAAGTAAAGGTGTGATTGTAAGTAAGTTCCATACGCAGTCGCAGTGCAATGCCCAAAAAGTACATTTGTCGCATGCTCACAAGAACTTAGAAATTGGAATCCCCACCCTATATTTTATTATTCAACTTAAAAAAGAAATTAAAATTGACGAGGCTTTGGTGCAGTGCAAATAATGGAGGTAATTTGTTATTTACGCTCTTTATCCACACCTATTGAAGTAAAAAAATAAAAAAAAAATGTGAAAATTGCAAACCACCCTTGAGCTATGAGTCTATGAGATTTGTTAGATTAGGTGTTGCAATCATAATACATGTGAGTTGCACATGAATAGAGAAGTATTAACTTAAAAAATTGGTGAAAAAGGGCGTTTTGTTTTATTGATCAATCAACACCATCAAAACTAGGAAATATAAATGTTCTGAACACCCTAAACACCAGTACTAGAAGAAGCCTTATATAAATGAACTTGAAATCTAATTATAAACATTCATTAATTGTAGTCGGACTCGGACATGTAGAGTCTATTATTTCAAAGCCCAGCCCAGTTTCATATAGTTGGTTTTGGGCTTCCTCTAGTGCTCCGATTAATTTTGTTATTCCGACGGGTCGCCGGAGCGCTCTCTCTCTCTCTCTCTCGGGTGCTCGGACGGACAGCTTCTTACATCCATGGCGGCTGCTAATTCACCGCTCCAAGATCCTTCCACGGATACTTCTACTAAACAACAACCTGCACCGCCTTCCCCCGCTCCTGTCACCCCTCCCGTCAAAACCGAGACTCCTCCTCCCTCCGCCGTCCCCGTCCCCGTCCCCGAGGACCTTCCTCAATCCCCCTCCCCCGATCCAATTCATCTTCCCAGCTACTCCAGTAAGTATTTGCATTCCTTCCTTCCTTCGCTACTTGTTTTTTAACTCTTCGCTTTTAGATCGTTAACTCTTCGGTTTCTCAATTTTCTCCCCCAGGATGGTTCTCCTGGAACCGCATTCACGAGTGCGAGGTTCGGTTCCTTCCGGAGTTCTTTGATTCACGGTCGCCCTCTAAAAACCCTAGGGTTTACAAGTACCTTCGAAATTCTATTGTCAAAATTTTCAGAGAATGCCCTTCCAACAAGATCACCTTTACTGATATCAGAAAGACGCTCGTTGCCGATGTAGGATCCATTCGTAGGGTTTTCGATTTCCTCGAGGCTTGGGGTCTTATCAATTACTCGCCATCCGCCCTCAACAAACCGCTCAAGTGGGAGGACCGGGACTCCAAGTCTAATGCCTCCGCCGGTGAACCTGATTCCTCAGCTCCCAAAGACGCTTCTAAGAGACTATGCAGCGGTTGCAAGTCTGTTTGCACCATTGCTTGCTTTGCTTGCGACAAGGTTCGTATCTACTTGCATTGCGAGTTTCCTCTATCTCTTTTCATGTTTCCTCCTCTGCGTATTCTGTCTGTTCAATTGGTTTATTTGTTTAAATAATCTTCAATTTTTCATTCGCATCCTTGTATAGCAAGTTCATAGAAAGCGATGCACGTAAACATTTTTTGGTCTTTAATTTGTCAAAGCCTTCCCAACTGGGGTTTTCATCTCTTCATTTTCGTAATTTTCCTGTTTAGTCTATTAGAATTAATACGATGGTCTTTCTTTTGTACAGTTTGATTTGACGCTTTGTGCAAGGTGCTATGTTCGTGGAAACTATCGAGTTGGTGTTAATTCTTCAGATTTTCGACGCGTTGAGATCAATGAAGAGACACGAACAGAATGGACTGATAAGGAGACTTTGAATCTTCTTGAAGCTTTGACGCATTATGGCGACGATTGGAGAAAGGTTGCACAACATGTTGGTGGCAGAACTGAGAGGGAATGTGTCGCCCATTTTTTGAAGCTTCCTTTGGGGGAGCAGTTTCTTGGTTATCCAGATTCTGGAAATGCCGATCCTACATTGGATAGTATTGGGACCTCTCTTCCTAATAAAAGAATCCGTCTCTCACCTCTGGCAGATGCAAGTAATCCCATAATGGCTCAGGTTAGTGTACCTGAAGCCTGAAATTGGTCATTTTAAACCGTCGTCTATGGTTTTTATTTGCATATTGTTGAAGCCTGAAACTGGTATTTATGCTCTCAGGCTGCCTTTTTGTCGTCTTTGGTGGGTGTTGAGGTTGCAGAAGCAGCTGCCCATGCAGCTGTGATTAAACTTTCTGATATGGGCTTTGAAGGTATTCAGCTTTGTTTCTGTTGAAGCATTCTTCCATAATCATTCCTAACTTATTGAAGTTCCAATAATTATCTTTTTTGCAACCTCATCATCTAATACTTTTCGAGTACATATTAAAGATTTGACTTCCGACTTAAATAGCTAATAGATGATGGGCTCTTCGGTTTGTCACAAAAAATGAAAGATTGTTGACCTTAAGATAGCTTATGAGTTCTCATCTCATTCATATTGCAAAATAAGTTTACTTGTTGTTACAAAGGAAAAATTGTTGATGTTTACTCTATAAATACTTGAGGTCTATCTAATAATCATTTTATCTGCAATTTTTTTTTTTATTATTGAGCATGTTTATTAACTATTTCTTTGTTTTGTAATCTGTATTATAATTTGAGTTGAACAAATGTGGGGATAGGAAATTGAACCTCCAACCTGAGAAAGAATTGATGTTTTAGCCGTTGACCTATGTTCATGTTAGAAGTTCAGGGGTCGAGATTTTGCTGCTCCAAGCTCTAGGAGACTTTTAGGGTCTTTTTTTATTAAGCTTTTCACCTAGAGGCCAGAACTTTGGACAATCTTTGAACATCTTATTTGCAATTTTTCGGTCCTTCAAAAGTTGATATCCAGATGAAGAATTTCACTATCTTCACCCCCCTTCTTTCCCTTTCGAAATAGTTTTATTTTCCTTCATGGCAGAGACAGAGATGAATACACCCAATTTTAAAGTCGTTTCTTCATAACTTTACTTGGCAGTTTGAACACCAACATAAGCTACTTCTGGGGGTAAATGTAGAAGTTCATTTCATTATTCATTAACACGTAAAACTGAGATTCAAGTTTGGTTGTTATTTTTTCAGGAAACGATGTTGGAGGCAGCACTTGGGTGGATGTGGAGAGAGCGATATCTCATATCGTAGACGTCCAGGTAAAAAAAAGTCCTTGGTATTCTGGTAATAGAACACAGTTGTGATGTTTTGTGTTATTTGCTAATATTGGAACTTGTTGCCCTAGTAGATGGAAGAGATTGTAGATAAGCTTGTTCGTTTCGAGGAGGTAGACTTGCAGATGGAGAAGGAATTTAAGCAATTAGACCAAATGAAAAGCATGTTATTTGTTGATCAACTAAATCTCTTATTCCATAAACCTTGTATCCCTACTGTCGAAGACAAGAATAGTAACAATGTAAGAACATAAGAATCACAATTGTAACGTGGCATTCTTATTCTATAACAATCAATACTTTTAAATTTATGCAAGTGCATTGTGCAAAAAGCAATGTAACCAGACGGAATATAGTTTCGTTTATACTATAGTTTTGACCAAGAAAATTCGTTGAACTTTAGTTACTAACATACCATTTTTTTTTCTCGTAATCTACATGCGATAAGGAACTACTTTGTTCATATTATTTGTTAGATTGTAAAAATTGCATATTGCCACGCCAACTAAATATGAAAACGATAATATTCAAGAAGACAAGATGAAAATGCTCATCTTCGATTTTACAAACCCAAACTCCCTGATCAGAAGAATAGAAGTACTTTACATATTCCCAAAACTGCGAATATACCTCCGGGGTACTTATTCAAGAAAAATGTTGCACCATAAATTGAAAACTCATCAGTCATTATTATCATCTAACCCAATTCCGCTAGCTTAAGTAAACTAGGTTTTATAAAATCACCAAACACTGGCATTGTCGCTGGTAAGAGCACACACAGAAAATAAGTTTATTACCCTTCTAATGATGCCTTTCCACTAAATGAAGTCGAAGACATAACCGAGAGAACATCAGTCACCGATGCCATGACGCTTAATGCTGCTTTAAGAACCTCCTGGGAACACCCTGGTTTTACGATGGTTCGGACCTGAAGTGAAAAAGAAATCACAATTAAGTTCTAGACATACCAATATTTGGTTTATTTGGTTTCCAATGAATAGCAGTGGAATTCAAATAAAACAATGATCTAAGAATTTTGGAAGACAACCGCACCTTATCGAGATATTCTTGTAGTTTCTTGATGCGGCCCATGTAATCCTGGTCCTCAACGCACAGAGAAATGGGCTTAGCATCAGCACCAGGACCATCAAACTGAAGAGGTCCAGGGTTTCTATAGAGATCGTCCGTAAGAAACTTGCTCGCATTTTCTCTCAATAGCCTGTAACAAATACAATACAGTGAGTTAAGCCATCTTAGATCGTCAAACCATTAGAATTATGTAAAGCAAATGCATTCTTCTTCTTTCACTGGTTGGAGCATTTGGGGGGGATATGGACTCACTCGTATGCTTTCCCTTTTAAATCTACAGTTGCTGGGTGAATTGCAGGTTTTCCAATGGACGAGGCTCCAGGATTTTGAGCCCAACGCTTCACAGTCATCATGGCCTGTGTTTCATCAGAAGCAATTATATAGTTGGCATTGTCACCAGCGTAAATGGCAGCAAATAAGAAACAAAAATCTAATGATAATTACAATACTATGAAGTTGGTTAAACTGAATATAAACAGCATGAAAGGAAGAAAACCGAACTGCAATCGGGGCAGCACCACAGCGCCATTTGTTCACAGGATTTTTCAGGTTAGTTAAAGTAGCCATATATCCGTTCAAGCCAGCAGCTAAGATATGGTAGCAAACATGCCCAAGAACCTGAATAAAATGTAATATTCAAATGTTAACTAAAGTTCATATTAAAGGGGCAAATGCTCATCAGACTTCAAGACTGTTAATTATCACATACATAGGCATAGTCACAATCGAATTTTGAAGGTAAAGATCCCCGAGCCTGGTAACCAAAGAAGTGGCAAATGGCATTGAATTTCTTCCCCTTGTAGGTCCCTTCTTTCTGTTAAAATGCAATACACAACACAACAATCAGATAATGTCAAATAAAACTAGGCACAGAAAAGAAAACAGTTGGAAGGAGCAAAGCCAATTAATATTGTAGATCAGAGACTGACAACTGAAAACCACATGCATATTTTTTTCCATCCCTCAAAAAAACACTCTCTCAAGATGACAAGTCCAAAAGCCAAGTTGTATTAAAAATCTCCACAGGGGGATGCCCAATAGAGTAAAGTTGCAAAAGTAAATACAAGGATTACACCAAAAGAAAAACGAAACATCATTATATAGCAAAACGTAGCATGTCTTACCAGACGCTTGTTAATTTCAGCCTCCACAAGATGTGCCAAAAGTTTCTCCGTCTCAATCTAAAGAAAATTAAGAACAAAGGACATCACGTATCTAAAAGATGTACAAATGACATCTTTTTATCTAAAACAAGTATCTGAAATACAGTACCTGAGATAATTGAGCAGAATCATCCGATTCGGGGTGAAGTAGCAACTGGAACAATAAAGACACAACAAACATTAATAAGATCTCACAACTTAGAGTGGACAAGATTGGAGATGCCATTGATTTTGAAGATTAAATAAACACTAACCTGCTTTCTGATAAAAGGTGGCATAAACTCAAAAAGCGCTGATGCCCAAGGAGAGAGTTTGGAAGAAATATTATCAACCATAACTCCTTGCCTGAGTAAACTGTGAATTTCCTGAAAGATCACGTACTTATTTAAACAAAAAAGATCAATGTGCTGCTTTCCATGAACTAGAGAAAGGGAGAGAAGGAACCTTCAAGAGGGCATAGATTTCAGGAATACTTTCGATGAGCCCTTCGGGCAATAAGATGACCCCATGGTACTTGTCTGATCATAATAAAATACAAGATCAGATAACCGAAAACTACTAAATGAGATTAGAGGCACAATAAATTGTATGAGACCTTGTTGTGCTCTAGCCTGAACAGCATCACATATCTGTGTCGTCAAATCAAACAGAGTAAGTTTTGATGCAGCCACCTCCTCACCAAGAATAACCTGCAAGCAAATGAGCATAACCAATAATTTTCAGACGATGAATGACTATAAAACCTTCAAAGAAGCAACTGCAGTAAAAACAAAATAATATCATGGAAGAAAAACTAACCATATTTGGATGAGATTGAAGAGTGCACTCCAAAGCAACATGGGATGCTTTCCGGCCCATGAGTCGAATGAAATAGTAATACTGGGGAAAAAAAGGCATACGTACAGATTCTTAATAAAATTTTCAACAGCAGCAATTATCTTTCTTACAAAGCATGAGGATTTTTTTTTTATCATAATGAAGGCAGAAGAAAAGAAAAGAGCAAGATAAACAATGTCAGCCAACATCCATCGAACTGTTGAGCAATGACAACTTCTTTTCTTACCTTCTCTGCAGATAGGGCGTCGATGCATACATTGCTGATTAGCTGAGAATTGACCTGATGATTTTAAAAAATGGAAAATTTAGTTTCTTCAACAAGATCATATGATGCTAAATCAACAATATGCAAGGCATAAAGCGACAGTGATAACCCACATATGTGAAATCAGTCATTAAAATTTACTGCAAAGTATTCCTTACATTCAGAGACTCAAAGGAGAAAAAAAATCATATAACAAAATCACAGTTCAACCTGGAAAATATCAGATAAATTTATACCTTGCATATGGTGTCAAAACCAACATTTGTTTCAACAAACTGGTTCTTGAGATCGCCATTCAAAGTAACAGGAACCCCTACAACCTGCATGGTTGAGTAAAAGTTCAGTAAAAGTTCGAACAATTCAGTGCAAGGCAAAATCACATCGTTGATAATAGCCACAAGAGAACTTAAAAATTGCATTTAAACTATGAAGTATTGAAATTATTCAGTAATTTAAACTATTTCTGTAATTATATTAAATAATAATAATAAAATAGTAATCTGTATGCAACGTTGAACTAATGGAAATTACCTTCGTGGGGCATTTGGCTTCAGCAAATGTTTCGGCAAGCTGAGCAGCATCAGTGTTTGACGTCACTCCTTCATACATACCAGAAATTCATATTTAATTCTCACGTGAATAGAACAGGTAGGCATAACCAACGAAAGAAATTTACCTCCAATTATGACAAGACCATCCAGGTTGAGGTCTAGGCATGTCTTAAGTGCAGCATTAACCTGCTCTTTTGTTCGAATTTGATCTTTGGTCCGTCCCAATAGATCATAACCACCTAAGGAACATGAATCCCACTAATGTAAAGAATCTCTATATAGCATAGCATATCCAAATATCTGCGCAATAGAGTACTCAAAGCACTGCATACCTTGATTTTTGTAGGTTGAAAGAATGTCATCGGTTATCTCAAGAGTCTTCTGGGAAAATAAACCTTCAGAGCCACCTATTTAAAGGAAAAGAACACAAATCACAACAAAAATCAGGATCAGGTCTATAGATGCAGTGCAGCAGAATGAACAAACAGAGTCATCAGCATGCCATACTGACTGACTATTGCATAGCATATCTAAGTAGAGTTAAGTTGAGTGATACATGAATATGGAGAGGAGAGCATTACCTAGAAATCCAAGCAATATACTGTTTGGGTTGTGGACTTTGAGAGCATTATGAAGACCCCATATGACGTTATGGCCTCCAGGGGATTGCCTTCCACAAAAGACTATTCCCACCCTGTTGGAAGAGAAAAGAAAAATGAAATCACGAGATGTATGTCTCTATAGAGATGAGATGCACATGTAGTAGAGGAAATGGACAGACCGGATGGGTGGATGTTCAGTAATGATTTGAGCATCTGGGACGTTGGCAGTTGCCCTGAGGAAGTGAGCCAATCGCTGACCATAAGTGTGGGGAAAGGCCCGAGTAATGGCGGGGACATCAGAAGGATCAACAGCTGTAGTGCCATCTCCGAATTCAACCCTAACTGCGCTTCCCTGGAGACAAGGAGGGAGGGTGGGTTGGTAGAGAGACCGGATCTTCTGAAGATCGGAGAGTTCACGAGGAATGCCGTAATCAGAGTCCATCGTTGATGTTGATGTAGGGTTGGTTGAATCCGAGAGAAGAGAAAACAAAACAAAACAGAAGAGAAGAGTAGAGTGAGGGTTTTGGTTGAACGTCGAAATGCTGCCTTTTATATATGCTTCAGGCCAGGGCGATGATACCAACCAACTTTGTGTTTTGCTGCTCTTCCGCTTTCTACACAAAACAATGTCCATCATTCCGCCTTTTATTACCATAATGCCATTACTGCCAACCTCATTTCCAAAACCACTTTCCCATCACCTTAACAATGTCTCACTCTGCACCCTTCCTCACTCTACACTCACCGCCAAAATATCCCTATCAAAGTTTCAATTCTATCAACAAATATTTATATAAATCAATTTTTAAATTAATAATTAACTTTTTTTTTTTTCTATGTTTTTAATATCTATACAAATTATAAATCTTATTATTATTATTATTTATTTTCTATGTTCTTACTATCTATACATAGCTCCCCTAGCTCCCCACCATAGAAACTTAACGCTTTTAGTCTTTTTTTTATTATAATAATAATAAATAATGTAATTTATATATACGATTGAGCTATTACCTCAGGTTGGCTCACCTTGAGGAAGTAAATACAATGGACTAACACATATTTTTTAAAATAAAACTATGGGCAAACGTACAGTTCTTCCAATTGCAAAAGAGAAAAGGTTCAATTAAATATTAAATAAACAAGTAGAGGTTAAGATGGATAAGAGCGGCTGCAGCCATTCCTTTACGATTACGTCCATGGTTTTCGTTTAGAAGAACCAACCAAAACCACTACAACTACACGCCTATCTATTTCAATCTTATAGAACGCAAGTAAAGTTACGATAATGTTCGTTTATTCATTCACTCCATCCAGCTTAACCCCACAAAACAACACTACCATTTCTAACGTTTACAACATTTAAATATAGCTCCGATATCCATATCGCCTCCAACATACTTTGTTTCATCCTTGTTCTCGCCGCTCTGCATCTCCTGCTCTGTAATAATGAGTACGAGTATCTGGAGTCATCATTTCCTCCCCCGTTGAGCCGCGCGCTTCCTGGACCTTCTTCCACCATTGTTACTCGTGGAACAGGTTCCAGAGTTGATTGTGGGAGTTGAGGAAGAGTGAACAGGCAAACGGTGCCCACTAACCAAAGCAGGGAACCCAACAGCAGGGATTCTGCAGGACAATGGACAACCACGGTTATTTATTACATCATTCATCCGACTTATCAACCTACACTATTGCTCAATCAACCAACAAATCAAGTTATCATCATCTACAAACTGACAGCAAGACTACTGAAAAGAATATGATATGATAGAACACAAACACACAAGAAGTATATTTTTCAATGAAAAGTTAAATGTATATCACAACTTCTAAAACAAACATCGGTCAACACACAAACTTCTAATGAAATGGAAAGAATATGATATGCTACATGAACATAAAAGATACGATCATCTTACTTTGATACTGTAGATTCCAAACGGGTAATAACAGAAAGTAAGTGTCAGATTCATGTTAGGAACACATCTATTAGGTAGTGTATTGTGAATGGACAGGTGGGATGGGATGGATTCCATCGATGATATAGGGATTTCAATAGGGTAGTAGCAGAGATTCATGCTAGGCACACGTCATTGTGTAATGTGTTGTGGATGGATGGGAGGGGATGATGAAGTCTGGAATGGGGATGCATAGATAAAGGGGATGGGGTAAATCTGTTTGGTTTGTAATTGGCTCACTTAGATTTGCCAATTGATTGATTGATCGATGAGTTGGAGAAACGGAGGGCGGATGGACGGACAAACAAAGAAAATAAGGCTTCACATTGTAAGTTAAAGCAGCACCTTCAATGCCTCATACTAAGTACACAACACAAACTTCAAATGAAAAGGCAACATGTCAACATGAGCATTGCTCACCGGTAATTGACATCTACTCCTTTCTTTGAGGTCAGAGGTTAAATTCCTCATACACCACATTTGTTGTGCTAAAAAATAATAATAAATAATAAAATGGCAACATTGACAAGAATATAAAGATACATGAACTTTAAAAATCCTTTTTTTTTTTTTTTTTGACAAGAGGAACTCCGATAGGAGTAATAGAGAGAGAAAAAATTATATAACACTCTAAACAAAAATTGCTTGATGCGAGCGTTCAAATAGGGTGACACAGAGAGAAAATGGGTTTGCATTGAAAACAAATTTAATAGCACTCTAAAAGATAAATTGCTCGCCATACTTGCAAAGAGGATCACTTATATTTTCTCCACCTACTTGCTTTCTAAGAGATCAGCAAGTTAAGAATATGGATGTGGACAATATCTACAATTTTACCTTTTAAACATATCAATTATTTCTCTAACGAATTCATTTGGCCATATATGAAATGACAAGGCAAAACACTATGGAAAAGATAAAGCGTACCCAACAAGAGCACAGCAGACTCCTGCTTGGTCAGTGAAGCACTAGAAGCGCCTCCCATCTGTAGACTAAAGCGTAAGGCCTGATTCTCGGCACAACAACACTGGAGCAAACGCCCCAATCTCCGGCATTCACCTTCAAGAAATTTACTTTTCATCTCTAAATCCTTTACGTACGTCTTTTTCCTCTCCCTAGATCTCACTGCGGCATCCCTATTTCTCAGCTGCCTGAAAAATTGGAATTCATATATTGCATTATTTATGTCAGCTGCTATACTACCCAAAAATAAAATGATCTTCGATGTTGGTTATTAAACTATTTAGTATCCTCCTTTATTAGGAGGTGAGAGAGCAGACAAAAACGGTACATGTCATAGAACATAAAACCCTGTTCTTGGAACTGAAAACATACAAGATATCTTCGAATTAAGAGGCCCAGATGAAAAATAAGGCCATTAGACATAAACTAACGTTAGGCTTGAGGGATGGCCTAAATATACAAGGGGAAAATCAAAGCATTAAACTATAAATATGATTACATATAGTAGAATAGCAAGTCATATTGAAGATTCAGTAGCAATACCTTCTCCGCTTTCTGGAAATAGGATCATCGGCATCTTCATCTCCACTATCGTCGACCTTGACCTTCTTGTCCTTGTGGGATTTGTTTAAGTCGTCACCGCAATCGGAAGCATTGGAGTCAAGGTCGAGTACAGCATGGAGCTCAGAGGACTTAGCATGAGATTCTAGGAGTACTTCAGGAGCGGGAGAAACCTTATCGATTACAGCGTCAACCCCATGAGAGTCGAGGAGTGGGTCAGCGTCAGCCAAAAAAGTATTGCAGCAATCGTCAGTAAGAACGGAAGAAAAGGCCTTATCTTCGTCGTCATTAATAAGGGCGTTCTCGAGCTCGTTGATCCAGGAAGAAATGGATTCAGGATCAGAAGAGTCACCCCCCGCAAATGGGGGTTCCAAGTCGAAAGAATTCGTGCCGTCCTCCGGGAAACCATCAAAGAAGTCGTTCCAATCAATCTGTGCTAATATGTTGTCATCTGCGGAGAATTCCAGATGATCCTCCATGAAATATTTACAGACAGAAGAAGTTGGAGACGACGGGGATGTTAAATGCCCTTATTTGGGATTGAAAGGGAAACTGCCGCGAACAAGTACCGGAACTTAAGCACCAAGGAAAAGGGCGGTGGTGATCTAGTGGATTTGGTACATTGTGGTCTTTATCCATGATTGAAATCCAACGGCTGATCTCTTTACGTGTGTCTGGTGGGTCAAAATGACTAAAAGGATTCTATGTGTGCATCATTCAGCCAATAGGGCGTTTGCACTCACAATTTTATTCCATTTTCTCTAATTTGTTAATGTTCCCTTGGAATTATTATTATTATTATTGAAGAAAGATACAACAATCACCAAAATAGTCTCTAGACTCCAAAAGAGTTGAGACCACCCACGAAGAAAAATCAGAATTTCAAAAGAATAAACCTTCCTCAACAGCCAAAGAAGGCGGCAACTCAATATCCAAAAAAATAGCAGCTCTAGCTAGATTAAGCGCTGCAAAATTACAAATATGCGGGCAGTGTTCAAAGGAAACACACCCAAACAGAGTCGACTCCTCGCTGACGACATCCACAATATTTTTGGTTTCCGATAGATCCAAGCCCGAGCTATTAAATGCTTTAATAATCTCAGCTGAATCAGACTCCACCAAGAGATAACTAAAATCAGTGGCCCTCCACCGCCTCAAGGACCTCAACCCGACGAGAACGACCTCGCCCTTTAAAGCCTTTATAGGTCATTTCCTGTGACAAACTTTAACCCCTGCGCAGATGGGAGATCCCCTAGAGTCACAAGTCACCCAACCTACACCTTCTCTTTGTCTCTCTTCGCTCCAAGAAGCATCAACGTTAATCTTTCAGCTTCCTTCTGAAGGTGGATGCCAGCACTCATGACTCATGCAACCCTCCAATCTTTCCAAGGGCAACTTCGCTCCAACGAACTCTTGGAACTTCAATAAGGATCGATTGATAAGCCTAGCAACAACATCAAAGAAACAGAGGCATGATCCTTCAAGTTAATCACATTTCTGTAGTTCCAGATTCCACAGAGAATGATAAGGGCTTTTGCTTGATCCTCTTTGTTAAGCGAATCATCGACCCACGTCCAAAAATCCATCATGCTCCAAGAAGCCCTGCACACACCAAACAAATCTCGTAAGTGAGGCAAAAACTCCAACCAAATGGATTTGGAGAACTTGCACATCCACGCAATATGGCTAGCCGACCGGTCCTTCTTCCGGGAAAAAAAACATAAAAGATTAAGGTCAATTCCTCTACTTTGAATATTAACTTTTGTGGGGATAAAGTTGTTAATCATTTTCCACACTCCTATTTTAACTCTTGGGAGCCCTTGAATTTTCCAAAATCTTTTCTACAAGTCCTGACACACTTGTGTCTCTGAGGCACCCTCACACTTTTGGAAAATAAGGTTAGTGTCAAAATGATATGCACTTTTAATTGAGAACACACCCTTTGGCTCCAAATTCCAGATCACCTCATCTTTATCATCGATATCCCCCGGGGGCATACTAAGGATATTTGCCCCGTCCAGAGCGACAAAATTGGTCAACACGACCTCTTCTTTGTCCCTAAAATCCTCTTTAACCCACACGGGGTACACATGCCTTTCCTAACTATCCAAGGGTCTTTATCGATCATTATGCGTCTGCCATTCCCAATCTTCCATCTATAGCCTTCTTGGAACAACTCTCTGTCCCACAATGCTCCCTTGGAATTACTTATTGATTCCCTTCATCACCTTTCAATTTTAGATGATGAGAAAAAGAAAATGGAACCCCCACCCATCAGAATCAATCAAAGGATGCCGCTCCCTATGAATGGAATATGGTGAAATAACTGAAGGAGCAGGACGAGAAGCGAAAGTATAGCGATTCCATCAATGACCGCAATGAAGATACACTCTGGAGATCAAAAACAATCTTGAGCAATGAACTGCATTACCTGATTAAGGTATTGTTTAGATGAGGCTCTGGTTCATAGGTCAAGTTATTTACTAAATGGAACATTTATATTCTCTCTCTATGTTTGATGCATGTTTTTTTTCACTCTCTGTTAAAGAAGGCATGCTTTCATTGTTATGCGTTGAATCTGTTTGCTTGCGATGCACTTAAATTTTATAGATTTATTTTAAAGTATAAAAACAAAGAAAAGTTGATTAAATAGTTAGAAATTAGAATACATTTTCACTAAATTACATAAACAAATAATGAAATGAGAATAAATAGCGCTCACGTATTGTGTGGAAGAAGAGTGAAATGAAAATTGGAAATAAAATTTTACTTCCATGAAACATGGTGTTATGACTTATGAGCCTTCAATGATGGACCCATTCCAGTTGAATGCTTTTCTCCAAACTTTTCAAAATTTCATATATTTTATTTTAAATATGGACGATATTGGAGGAAAATCGACTTTCTCCATCGTTGCTCATGTCGATCAACATTTAATACACTGCTTGCAACACATTCAAATTTAAGGTAGAAGTTGCAACATTTTTTAAGTTTATAAGTTTATAGTAAAGATTCCAACATTTGTTTATTTCATGAAATGAAATTATTAGGGTAAATCATCTTGCCAAGTTAAAAGGTGAAAAGTGATTACCGAGGATGCAAAGTGATTCCCTGATCCCTCGGCTTCTGCATATTTGAGGTAAATAAAGAAAAGTGTATTAAAACTCATTTTTAATCACAGGCCATGAAGAATATGATCAGAAATGAAATTCTGATAGATTAAGAAATTGGAGCATACAATAAAAAAAACATATTTAATGAAACAAACAATTATCATCCAAGCGCAGAGGATAAAGAGAAAGAAGCAAATGGTGAGATATGGATCCGACAACATCAACTAGAAAGATATCATATTCATTATCCGAAGAGAAGAGAAGAGAAGATTGATTGATTGATTTCTACTTGGTATTCAAAATTCAGGCACTCACTCACTCACTCTGGTGTGTGTGTGTGTGTGTTGCAATTAAAATATTACCAAACAGGAATGAGGCCAACACGACGTCACTCAATGCTTCTCCTCCCTTTCTCGGTTCCACTGTTCAATACGGGCTCGACGCTCTTCGCTACCTTCTCTGGCGCTGGCGCTGGCGCTGGCACTGATAGGGCTTCTGCTTCTGCTTCTTCTAGGGCTACCACCATGCCTTCTCCTTCCTCCATCCTTATCAAACCGCTCCTTGCTCCTCCGTCCGTTCCCGCGATTCTCACCATCTCTAAAATCCCTCCCTCGCCTATCATACTCCTTCCTCTTCCGCGGACTCATACTTCTACTCCTGCTCCTGCTCCTGCTATATCCCCGGTGGTACCTACCAAACAGCTTCCTCCTCAAATCCTTCCCAATCATCTTCACATGCATAAAATTACAATATCCGCCTCGATTACAATTATTCTCCTCGTACTGCCGGCATGTAGCCTCGCGGAAATCAGTCACCGGAGAAAAATCTGCGATAATCGGTCGACCAGAGTAGAACCTCCCTTGCAGCGCTTGGAGTGCGGCAGCAGCCTGGTCCTCTTCCCTAAACTGAACGTACACGTTGCCAATCATGTGGTCCGCGAGATTATCACAGACGTTCAGGCTCTCGATCTCACCGAACTTTCCAAGTTCCTCGTAAATGTCTTCATAGAAATCCTCAAAGTGTTCCTGAATCTTGCGGGGATCTATGGGCTGGCCCTGACCATCGACGCCGGGGGTGATCATATCGGGGCGCTGGTACATGTTGGATAAGAGAAGAGTCGGGGAAGTAGTGGGCCGGTTGTGGAGGCGAGAGCAGCGATCTCCATGACGGCAGGCGCCGATCTTGAAATAGAAAGGGCAGTTCACACGGTCCTTCTCGGTGCCAAATATTGAGGCCAAGTGTTCAGCCATTGTAGATCAGATTAAGCAACAATTCTCGACCTGGATTGAAAGAAAGGGGTTTCTTTCGAATCGAAATTACAAATCAAAAGAAAACCAGAACCGATAGTGCTATTACAACTTACACAGCCTGAGCCTACAACAGGAGAAAGTAGAAGGGACCCAAAAACCCTAAATTCAACACAGAGATCCCAGATACGTAAATGAGGAGCTTCGGAAAGGCCTCGCTTTAATTTTCCATACCACCCCTGCCCCCTCCTATTTTTAATTTGTTTTTCTTTTCAATTTTCTGTTAATTACAATATAAAACAATCTGTTTTTATATTTATTTTATAGCATTAATAATAAGCTAAATTATCAAAAATAACCCTCTTTTTAAAAGTTTTTAACTTTTTCATGAACTGAAAAACGTCTCAAAATTGCAATATTTCAAAAGTGTTCTCACCATTAAAAAAAAAAAAAAAAAAAACACGCACAATTCTAATATAGACGGTTAAATTCTAAACATCTAATATGCATCTCTTCTTCATCTTCATTAGCTCGTTACTACCAAAAGTCCAAAAGTTTATTTCTCATCTTCGCGTCGAGTGGGTTCGAAAAATAGATTATTTGCATACAATTTTTCAGTCTCCCACCCCTAGTTGTACTAAAAAAAATATATATATTAATATATATAATTAAGGTTGTCAAAAGAAAAAATATACATATATAAAATAAAGAAATGATGAAAATTCTCAAGACGGTCATAGGAAAAGGGGCAAGGAGAGAAATACATTTCGTTGAAATTAAATTGACAAAAAGAAAAATTCCCATCTCTTTCATAGCACACATAAAACTACAATAAAAACAAGGTTATTATCGGGAACAACCAAAACCCAAAAAAAAAACAAGGGATGGTGACCATAACAAACCCAAAGCCACATATTTTTTTTCTTAACTTTGACACGGTTTATTACTACGATAAGCAAGTCAGGGCATTTAGGCATTACAATTTACAACAACAAACAAAGCTGAATAAATGTTGTTTGAGTTTTGTTCATCGGAAGCTGTTAGAAGGAAAGTTGCGCAATGGATTCTGCCTCAGCAAGTCTGTTTCACTGCTCAAACAACATAAAAAATATTTTACTTCATGCGATAAAAAAGAGCACTGGAAATATTGTGGTAATCATTTCTCACCTTTTATAATCGCGTCCATCAACCTGCCTAAGGTGTGTGGTTGAAGACTTGTCACCTTCATCGTGTTCCACTTTATGCACCCTATTCAAAAGAGAAAGAATTAATGTGACTTGCTAGTCATCAATTATCATCTCAAATGTCGTTGGTTCGATTCCCACCCTGTAATTGTTAAACTTTAAAAAAAAAAAATTGTGATTCAAGAGTGTTTGCTTACTCTTCACATTCTTCGTCCACAAACACCTCTATAGGTGCAGCACCTGCACTTGCTCCTCCAACCCTGGATCCAATCCTTTGTGGTATCTGGCAAGAGAAAAGTTGAGAGTCTTATAAACTACATCAACTACACAATTCAATTCAAGTATCGAATCCAGTAAAAGCTTGCGTGTTGATGCCCTTGTCAAACCTTGTGGGAAGTCCATTTGGAAGGAAGCGCATTGTTTTCTTTATTTCTCTCCCTTCGACTCCCTAGTACTGTCCAAGAGTTCAAATGTGTCTTTGACACATCTGGTTCATGCTGTGAAGTAATCACGGCTTTTGAATCATCATAAACATCAAGTGGAGCTAGATATGGCCTATCATTGAATAGCAATAAAGTCAAAAGGAGAGATGACAAGAACCAGAGATTCTAGCTTAAAGCAGCATCAATCAAGGAATTAAAAATCGAAACAAACCAAAATATAATGAGCAACAGTATGTAAAGGTCTATATCATAATTCATAACATACAGAAAAACAAAATTGAAATCAAATATTAGAAATATGATATCTCAAGCAACTTCCCATGTTAGTAGTGATATTCGTACAACTCTGTACTAAAATTTCTCCCAGTGCAAGTACACTCACCTTTCAGGTTTCATCTTTTTCTTGGAAGGATCGAAATTGCCCGAAGTATGCATCCCTGCAACAGATAAAAGTAAATGCCTAAGAAAGTGGAAAGTGAAAAGTTCTAGAATGCAGAAAAAAGCAGTTTGACTTACGGTTCTCTGGATTGGAAAGCACAGTTCCAAAGCTACGAACTGGTAAGTATTTTTCTACGGACTCCTGCACAAAACAGGTACACTGAGTAGTCGTAGGATACAACTAAACTACATTTTACCTAAATAGTTGCATACATTTGAGTTTTATACTGATTCCTACATATAAAAAGTTCAGTTAGTGGTAAAATGACAGGAGCTACATTCTAACCAAAAACTTGCTTACTTCGGCTGCTTTTGGTTTCAGCATTGAGCGTGAAAGAAACTTTCTATAAGCATCCTTCAATTTATCTATTGGCTGAGCATTCCTACAAATCAAAGGAGTTAAAATACAAAAGAAATGCATGTCAATGGAATTTTTTAAAGAAATTATAAAGAGATTTTACTATATTCATAATGGAAAAAATACAAGCTAAGACATAATATCTCAACAAAAATGGAGGAATTCATCAATATTAATTTTGTAGAATCAAATCCAATATGATATTATCGGAGGGGGAAAAACAAAGAAAGGAGGAAATATTCATTGCTGCAGAATGAGGGTACAACAACTAAGTTCTATCCTGTTTATACTGCATTGTGTTTAAACCAAACGAGTCATATCTACCATAAAGAGATAGAACCCACTTCTTCCATTAAATTAACCGAACATAAGTCTGAATCAGACATAAATATTTTGTAAGCAAACTAAGTATCAAAACCAATGCATAAAAGTATTATAAAGGTCACATTGTGGAGTTATAACTTAATTGTCATTTTATGAAAAGAAACTGCTAGTGATAAATTATACCCCTTTTTTTTCACTTCCAGTTTGCACTTGCAATAAGAATCAGTGAGCTCATAATTTAGGACACAGTTTTCTCAATCAGCAAAACACACAGGACTTATTATTGGGTTTGTGTACCAATTAATCTATGCAGCCAGCCAAAAAGCGAGAAAGAATCGTAATCGATTATGTTATTAAAAAAAGGGAAGAAGAAGATGAATGGGTCCAATTCAATAAGAAATGTCAAAATACTAAATCGAAGCTCACCTTGAAATACCAAGATTAAATATGTCATTTGCAGCCTTTGTTTTAGCCTTAGATTCCAAATGCAGAGCATACGAATTGTAATATGCAGAATGTGTCGTCCCAATTTCATTTGCATCCAGAAAATTAAAAATGACTTCAGCATCGAAACAGTTTTCGGCCTGCAGCATTTATTTATGAATCGACAAAGAGTCCAAGTTGAAATAGTATTTAGTAGAAAATAGAAAAAGGGGATCGCACTCACATATTCCAGCCACACTTTCAAATAACGGAGATCGTTCTTGTAGCGATCTGAATGCCAAAATGTGCGCACACATTGTTCGTATATCAAAACAAGTCCGGAGAAATCGCCACCAGCTGGATATGCTTCTTGAACCCATTTAATACACCTTTGAGAAACAGAATGCAAAGCTCAGACGAGAACGAGATGCGAGAGAGTTTGAATTAGTTTATGAAACGAGAGATTAGGAAATGTCCAATGTATTGGTTAGCAGTTCGTGGATCGCAGAAGGAAGCTTTTGGAAATGAGAACTGTCAGTATCTGTTCGGATTTTCAAACGAAGATCTGAAAGTTTAAACATAAAAAATAGATGAATTAGAGCGGGACTCACTGGAGCCATGGCTGGAGGGGATCATCGCCTTTGTAGTCGTCGATAGCCTCAATCAATTTCCTGAAAGAAGAATGAAGAAACGATGAAGGAAAGGGCGCGCGCGCGCGAGAGAGAGAGAGAGAGAGAAAGAGAAAACTGGAAACCTTCGGTGATGAAGGAGGGATTTCTTGAGATGATTATCGGTATGGGATTTGAGGACGGTGTTCAAGATGGTGATATTGCGACCCCTCTTGAGAGGTCTGACGTTTTCTTTGAATAATTCCCAGTCGTTCTCAGTCTTACGCTTGGAGAAAAGGAACTCAGTTTCTGGGTCCAATTCCTGTAACCTAGCGCCTTCCATGGCTGTTGGCTGTTGGCTGTTCCTCCACACTACGCTCCCAAGAAGAGAACTTTCAAATTTCAAATTTCAAAACGCCGAGGGATTTTCCCCTATTTGTATTTGTTTTTTTAAATCCATGAAGATAAATGGGCTGGGCCTAAGAACCCGGCCCAAGATGAAGAAGGTTCATTATATTATAATTATACGATGATTTGATTTGGTACAATGGCGGCTAGTGGCAAGTACAAAAAATACAGAGGGAATAAATCTTCAGACTTGATCTTCATCAAATGCTGGTGCTGCATCTTTTACATCCACCGTGCATGTATATTCCTGGTCGCACCCCAAGTATGAGTCACACATGAAATAAATGGTGTAAGATTTGTTTCCACTATCCGGAGGCGCAGTGAAATCAAGCTTCACCTTCGACTTCCTTTGAGGACAAACCCTTTTAATCCCCAGCAGCTGGTTCCTCTTCGTATCGCCAACAACAACCCACCACCCTTCTTCTTTGGGATACCTCGCCGACAATGGAACACCCCAACACATCGAGCTGCTTATAACACAAACATGAATCCATCCTGCTTCAAACAATTGTGTCACGACTTCTTGATCCAAGCTAGACAATCCCTCGTGCAAATAGCCAACTCCATGACGTAAAATGGCTTTCAGCATCTCATCGTGAATCTTGTCAACAAAAATGGCAGTTTCTCTCCATTGCCTGCACTAGAGTACGTCATTATATCTACTGCTGTCAGTCTGACATGCTCCCTCGTAGGGACAAAGACAATTGCAGGCTTTCCATTCTTTGCGTGCTGAACAATAGCAGTGTATGTCGGCTTTGTCATTGCCTGCATTCTGGCTTCAAAATTAGCTATATCCACCCCCTGAATATGAATCTCCAAAGGTACGGGACGAACACCAGGCGGGAAATTGAAGAGACCTTGAGAAGTAGCCCCTATCCAATCCCCGATATCTTTTGCATTTGCAAGAGAAGTAGAAAGGGCAACAATTCGAATTTTTGTTCTCAATCTGACTTGCAATATATCTCATCCTAGACACAATCACCTCCAATACAGGACCACCTTGACCCCCAATCAAGTGAAGTTCATCAATAATAAAAAGACTGACTTGTTGAACATGTTTGCGTTGCTTCCAACGACCAGATAAAGCATCCCATTTCTCTGGGGTACTAATGATTATTTGACCTTTCTCAAGAAGTTTCAAATCTGTAGCTGTTTCCCCTGTTAACTCAACAACACAGATTCCAAGTCCCTTTCCAAACTTCTTATCCCAGTCCCTGTATCGTTCTTTGGCAAGAGCTTCTATAGGGGCAATATACACAGCACGCAATATGTTATCCTGTCCTTTCTGATGATTCCTTAATATAGCAAACTCGGCACAAATAGTTTTTCCACTTCCAGTTGGCGCCGCAACTAGAACATTGTCAGCTGTGTTATATAGCACAGTAAAGACTTGAGTCTGAACAGGATTGAAATGCTTAAAATCTTGATAAAGAGCTTCATGAGATGGATTTTTTAATGCAGTCACAGGAAGAGGTTGCAAGTCTAACAGCTTCTTTGGTGGGGGGAACTTTTCTGGCAGAATGAGGTGCCTAAAAGGGACAGGCAAAATAGTTTGAGACCCTAGCCATCTATCTGACACAACGCGTATGAAGTACTGTGGGGGTAGTGGTTCATATATTTGCACTGTGAAATTCAAAGTGTGGTCCTCATCAATGTACTGCTTCTTCAACAAGAAATACTCATGATGAAGTATAGATTCACCGTCATTATCCTCCACAAGTACCCAAAATGATTCTACATATCCATGAACCTTGTCCTCCCACTGGAAGTCTGGTGTTATTGTGAGCTCAACTCTCAGAACAGTGCGTGTAATTGGCTGAACATGTGCAGCAAGATTTAATTTTGGGAATTGATGGATGAACTTGTGAAGAGTTCTTCCCATTTTAGGGGCACGTATAAGCTCACCTAGTTCTTGTGATGAGAGATCGTAATACCGTTCCCAAGCCAAATCCTTCTTCTCCAGGTTCATGCGAATATCATTTGAGATACCATGAAATTGCCGAAGAGGTGTCTGGACACTCCACATCCTTTTACTCACCATCTTGCACAAGTTTAAGGCCTTCTCAGCAAGTTGTGCCCATCCTCGTTTCAAGACAATCTCAAAAAGAGCTCGCATGAGACGTCCAGCACTCTGATGGAACATGAAAGAATTTATATTAATGCAAGGGAAGCCAAATTAAAATAGGCCTTAACATAAAGGCAAAGAAATACCAGTACAGACAACAAAAGAAGTTAAAAGAAAAACAACAAATCCTGGCAGGAATCCACAAATTGAGTTGTAAATTAACATTAATAACAAAGGTTCAGCTTTAAGATTAAAGTGAGATAATTCAATTTGTTTTAAATTCACTGAATAAAAGCAAACTGAACAGACCTGAGTTATGAACACCATGTCAGATGTCAATGACAGCCCTTCCAGCTTTAACTGAGATATATATGCTTGCAGCAAAACATTGATCTTGGCACTGGGTTCCTCCAAGCTTTCCTTGATAGAAATTGGAACACGTTCCAACAGCTTTGCTAATTCCATTTTCTCATCTTGGCGCACCGTTACATATTTAAATTCTTCACTCGATGAGAACAAACGACATAGTTCAATATCCCCCATCATTGGCTTCAAATGTTCATTGTAAGTGGATATTGTTCCATGTGTTATATAGTAGTAGCTAGCCATGCGACCCAAATCAGTAACTTGGAAATACCCACTTTTCCGGTCATACCTCACCAGATTATTTTTATCTAAAATTGTAGCAGCTGAATGGATCTGCAAAACATAAAGTATCTTCATAATGAGAAAAATGAAAACATCATCTTACACAACCACTATATAAAACAACAATCATCATTATCAGCCACACAATCAATGTGTTACCCAAAAGATGCAATTTTCAGATATAATTGTAACTTGTAAGGAATCATTGCCCGGCAAATTGCATAGCCACTTTTTTTTAAAAAAAATCTTGTTTTGGTCTTAATTGAAGTGTTGTTTCTTCTCTAAAACAAAGTAAGAAAACATTTCTGAAATAATAATTTATCACCTACGATATTTGCTAATATATTTTTCTGAAGTGTTGAATGTGCTAAGACCTAAGACCTCAAACACATGGAAACAAGAAATATCTACATAAAGTAACAAGCAATCCAGCCAACAACCAGTATGAGTGTGAAGAATCTCACGGCTAGCACTGTCCTCCTTCAAGAATTTGCCAAGTGTATCATTGGCAAGAGCAGCATCTCGTATAGCACCTTCTTCAGCCGCTCTGGTTTCCTGAAGACGACGGCGCTTTCCTTGCCTACTACTACTACTAGTGCTACTAGGCGGAGGCAACGCCGCAAGGGGGGCGAGCTCTTTCTTCTTCCTCTTGGATTTCTTAAGTTTCTCATCCAATTCCGGGGGTCTCCCTCTGTAAGCTTTTAGGATTAATTTTTCCCCAAAGGGACTCGGACGAGAGTCGGTAGTGAGGGCCAAACTGGAGTTGGCTCGGTACTCATATTGCTTGGAGCGGGCGTGAGCCTCAGCACCACCACCCAAATTCGCCATAATAGAAGTCGGAAGTTGCAGAAACTAGAGATTTGAAAGAAATAAGCAAATGCGCAGAAACCATTCACAGAGTAACGAACCGACACTGTTGAATGCGAAAGAGAAAGCCCTGTCCTGTGTTGAAGAATACTACAAGTCATTACTTTGGGATCAAGAAAGTTCTGGTAGCTAGAAAATTAAATTGTCATTCCTTTGGGATCAAGAGAGTTCTAAGTCCATTTGGATATAGCCGGATAAGCTTGGATATAGCCGAATCGGTTCGGGCTTAGGTTCACTTTATGAATAATAATAAAAAAAAATATATATAAAATTAAAATTAAATTAAAACTTTATTTATAGAGGAATAACTTTCTCATCCTCAAAAAGTTTCAACTTCCACTTAACTCTCATTATCCTCCAAACTTCGGAGGAGGAATAATAAAATAAAATGATAAATATTTTTTATGGTTTCTACTCCAACTTTCTTTTAATTTTTACAACTCTTCCACTTCTCAAATCATAAAAGGTTTGGGTCGGGCCGAACCGGTCAACCAACCATGGGGCGAGCCTAGATTGACCTTCGGTTGGACTTGGGTCGGCCTTTAGACTTCTGATGATCCGATGATAAAGCTGAAACGGTATTAGTACCTAGTACCTGAAATAGGAGGATGTTAATATAATCCTCAGTATTCCGATAAGCGGGTGTTTTTTTATTTTACAACTTGTGGGGATGAAGAATCAAACTTAAAATCTCTTGGTCTCTAGTCGTTACATCATATCAATGTTCTTATTGGCCCCATCAGCGAATTTGATGAAAAAGATAGTTAGATTTAACATTTCCATGGTAGAATTAAGAATGGATACAAAAGATAAATTTGAATGTCGGGCAATCCAAACCCGTGTCCAATGATTTCCAAATTGATTTTTCATTTTTTTAATATATAGAGTAAAACTTGCTTCTTGGGCTACCAGTATCTTTTGCAGTCCAGCCACATTTCATGATTTAATTGGCTAATATTTAAATCAGTTTATTGTCGGTAACTTTCCTTTTCTTATTCCATCAAATTAACAACTTTTCCTACTTTCTCTCTCTACATTTCTCTACACTCCAATTTCAAGACCATGAAATTTCAATTGGGGTTATTTTAAATTTGTAGGATTGATTGTGTGTTATATAGACATAACTTTTCAAGTGAATTTTTAAAGGAAGTGAAGGAAAGAGTGAGAAATTTCACTGTTGGATTCATCTGAGATTGTTAAAGAGGGAGGTAGATTGATTTTTTTTTTTTTTTTTTTTTTTTTTTTTTTTTTTTTATAATTATTATGAAAAATCCCCCAAAAAAAATGATAACATTTTTTTTTTATTTGTCTAGAGATATCTTTTAAAAAGACTGAGAGATGAAATTGAAAACAAAGGTCATGGCAGATAGAAATGGAGCAGAGAGAAAATATGAGAAGTTGTTTATCTGACGAAGAAGAAATGGAAAGTTACGGAAGAAAAAAATCTAAGTAGACGGGCGTGAAAGGTTTTTTTTTTTTATTTAAAAAATAATATAAATATTCAGCCAATCAAATCGTGACACGTGTTGGTGGGCTGCAAAAGATACTTGCCCCGGACTGTAAGCAAGTTATATATATATTTATTTATTTGTGGATTGCAATCCTTAGTTTTTTTTTTTTTTTTTTTTAACTTCAACGACCATTTTTTTTTTTTAAAAAAATAAGAATCTCGGTGCTCGATGTTGTTAGGATTGCACCAAAAATTGCAAAAGTGCACTAAAAGAGCTTTAGTCTTGATCAAATAATTGGCATCCTTCATGGCAATAACCCGAGGAAGGTACGGGGGTTGAAACAAAAATTGAATCGAGAGTCTAAGGGAAGGTTTGATAACGAATTCAATTTTTGTTTTTTATTTTTGATAACCAATTCAGTTTTTGGTTTTTCAAATTTTGAAAACGTTTTTACATTCCATAAAAAAAAATTTAAAACGAAAAAAAAGTTTTTTAAAAAAAGTTTTTTAAAAAAAGTTTTTTAAAAAAAGTTTTTTAAAAAAAGTTTTTTATTACAGTTTTTTTTTTTCTTTTCAAGTTAGGCATAATTTATTGAAATTGGAATTATTATTATATATATATATATATTTTTGTTTTTGAAATTATCATTAATATTATTAGTATATTCTAAAAAAATTTATTATTAATATATATATATTTTTTTTTATAAAAATATTACTAACCACTTTACTCAATAATCTATTTTATTTTCCTGACTTTAGGGATGATAAACGTGAACTAAAAATTGTCTAATATATTAAACTATGACACAACAAATTATTTTGATTGGAGAGAAAATCAATTTTTACCCTAAAATTTAAATTTCATCAAATAATTGCACCTTAATTAAATTTTGGTAAATCATGTAATTTTTACATTATAATAATTAACATTACTTTAGAAAATTTAATTTTTATTTTTAGAAAAAAATACTAAACAAATAGTAATTATTCAAAGTTTGAATTTTTTTTTTTGTTATTTTGAAAAACTAAAAACTAAAAACTGATTTTTTAAAAATTGAAAACGAAAAACAGTTATAATTTTATTTTTTTTAAAAAAAATAAATAAATAAAAAATCAGAAAAATAAAAAATAAAAAATAAAAAATAAAAAATAAAAATGTTGAATGGATTATCAAACCTGACCTAAATTGATATAGTTATTAAAGTCTCGAGTTTTCTTTCCCTTAATTTTCTTTACGATTTTTTTTTAATAATTATATTTACCCTAAACTATCATATATATATATATATATATATATATATATATATATTTTTTTTTTTTTTATTAAAATTGATAGCTTGGGATAAATATAATTATTAAAAAAAAAATCGTTAAGAAAAATAAAGAAAAGAAAAATAAAGTAACAAAACACGAACATCCAATCTAATCCAATTGTTTAAACGGTGGCTTAAAAGTGGTGGTTGATGCGCTCTCGCTCAGTGCTCAGAGTGACTGCAATGGCGCTATTTCAGCCACACACTCCACCTTCTCCAATTTCCTCATTCTACGGGAGTTCTCTTCAACAACTCCGTTGGCGCACCACCACAGCCCTTAATCTTCGAAACAGTCACTCTATCCCTCATCGTTCCATTTGCAGAGCTTCATGGCAGGAGGTTTGGTTTGTATTTCTAAGATAACAAGCTATCTGTCTCTATCCAACTTTACCTGTTTTCTATCTCCTTTTCTATTTTCTCCATCTTCCTTTAGCTTGCTGGGGTTTTGATATTCTCCGCAATTCCCTTCACGGCTGTGAAAGCCATCGCCAATAGCCCACTTGGAGACTCGCTCCAGAGCCAATTGGAAAAGAAGAAAAAAGCTGCCGTAGCCAACTCTTCCAACTTCAAGGTCCTTGCCGAGGAGGCTAGAAAACATAGGTAATCGGGTAAGCTTATTTTCTGTAAACGAGTAGTACACTTGAATCTAATTGCATCATATTGTAACCACCGTTTTATTGGTGAATAATTGCAGCTCATGGTATGGAGAAGAGCGTCCTCGCTGGCTTGGTCCAATACCATATGATTATCCCAAATATCTGACAGGTGAACTGCCGGGTGATTATGGATTCGATATTGCAGGTCTGAGTGAGGACCCCGTGGCTTTTCAGAAGTACTTCAAGTATATTAAGCTTCTTTTCAGCAGTTCATCTTTTTCCCCAATATCTGGAATCATAAGTAGATTTATTAGCCCATACCATAAGAGAATATGATTATTTGACTTGTGAGTGGTAGACAAAGGGACAACATAACGATGATCAATGCCAGATAAGCTGGGATTGTAATGAATTGATCCTGCAGAATATAATATAGACACGACCTTAAAATGATCCCTGAATATTTATCCACATATTTGTTAGCTATGATCCATAACTTGCATACTGCACAGCTTGCTATCCATTTTTTAGTTTTTTCTTTTTGAAATTTGCATAAACAATTCATTTATTTACTCTATCATATGATTCATATTTCAGCTTTGAAATACTGCATGCTCGTTGGGCTATGTTAGCATCCCTTGGTGCTTTAATTCCAGAGATCTTAGATATTTTTGGAGCTTTTCATTTCACTGAACCCATCTGGTGGCGAGTGGGCTATTCAAAACTTAAGGTTTGTTTTCCATCTCTTGGTCAACCATCTTTCTGGATATTTATTACATGAAATCTTTCTCGTGTGTCTGCATGTTTTGTTTCTATATTTTTACCCATCTGTCTGCTCTGTTTTTCTTACCGCTCTTAAACTGTTGTTTATCTTACAGCTTCTGTTCAATCTTGTTTTATAATTTAAAATCTAGTTTTTCACATCTGCCTTTATTAATGAAATCAAATTATAATACCTTCGACCTGAAGGTCAGAGGTTCGAATCCCCACCCCCACACGTTGTTGAACTCAAAAATATTGGTCAGTGTCTTGTTCTAGTGTCAGGAATTATGACTTCATGTCTTTCAGTGCTGTGATAAGCTTGAGTTTAGTTGCAGCCTTACTTCTATTTCAATCACTTTTCGTTTTTGTTTCAATAAATTAGGCTATGAGCATTCTTGTTGTGCCATAAAATAGAGTTGATGGGGCTGATGTTGAACACTCAATGCTCACATGTTTGTGTAGCCCCGAGTTTTCTAGGCTAGGTGATTGCCTAGGTGTGCTTTGGAGGGGACTATTCTTTTTTAGAAGACTAGGTTAACGGACAATTGTCTATGGTGAGGAGTAGCACCTTCATTCAAAAGCTGCCTTGGTCACGTTTCAGTTATATTTTTGTTTTCTTTGACCACCTTTTATTATTATTATTATTTTAATTATATTTTTTTTTGACCTCCTTGTATTGACTTTTGCACCTTAATAAAGGAATACAAAATTCTTAAATCTTTTGGGAGGCGTTTGGGGCGCTGAGTGAGTTATAATAGTCTATGGGTTATAATAGTCTGTGTTTGGAGTGCAAAATTGTTTAGTCGCTGAGTGAGTTATAATAGTCTGTGTTTGTGGTGCAAAATTGTTTAGTCTAGGTTTTGTAAGTCTGTGTTTGGGGTGCAAAGTTGTTTAGTCTAGGTTTAGGGAGTCTGTGTTTGGGATGCAAATGCATTTATTAATTTCTGGAACCTGGTATCCCTACAAATTATTTTCAAAAAATGGGTGATCAAAAGATCATCTACCCAAAGTATTTGTTATAGTTTAACCAATATATATAATGTAAACAAATTTTATATAAAACAAGTGTTATTATATGAAGATTTTTTTTAACAACATGTGGGGGTGGGGGATCGAACCCGTGTCCTCTTGGTCTCTAGTTTATAACCCGTGACCTCTTGGTCACTAGTTTATACAATATGTCGATTGAGTTATGCTCATGTTGACTTATTATGCGAAGAATTTGTCTCAATACTTGTGTTTATTTGATATCTTCATACAACCAAGTTAATGAATGCACATTTGGATTCAGTGATGAAATACATCAAAATACATTGAGGAATTTGATTAATAGCATATAGTCCGACTAAACTTTTTTTCCTTTCTTGTTCCTTTTCCAAAAGTGTGAAGGTCAGATTTGAACCTGATTTCAAAATTTTGAAGTCTTAACTCTTTTTTTCTTTATAAAAAAGAAGTCAACTCATTTAATTTAATTTCAACATGCATGTGGATAATTTATAAAAAAAAAGAGTTTATAGAATTTTTCTCCATGAGTATTCCAACCAACTTATGTACACCTCAACTAATCTCATGAGCCAACCGCCTGAGCCGTAAATTCTAGGTATAGTTTGAACCTTTTCCTCCATTTTTTAAAAACTATTATTTTGTCCTAGTTTTGTTCTACTCCCTCTTCTTTTGGAATCAATAAATAGGATTTTCATGATTTTTTTAACACTCGAGACATCCTGGTTTTTTATTTTTTTTTCTTCATATTTTGAATCAATAAATAAGTATTTCCATGATTTTTTAACATTTGAGACATTATGATTCACATTTCTTTTCATGTCACACATGTACAAGTTAGATTTTAATCGTACACATCAAAATTTTGTGTGTTGTTAACCATGAGCATTTTTTAAACATTTTGCATAGTTCAGAGGTATTTTTAAAACGAAACTCATAGTTTAGGGGTAATTTTTTTATACATATAATTTAGCAAAAATAAAATACAAAACTGGTAAGAAATATAAGCATTGCATAGTCCAATCAGAAATACACATAAGTTTGATCACAATGGGCATTACAAGACAAAGTTGATTACAAATCTACAAAGAGCATCTAGCATTGGGGTTAACAATGAGTGTGAGACAAACAAAAAAGAGAAAGACAAAGAAGTTATTCCCAACCAATTCCCACGCTCATTTGGCTATTATACTTCAGTCCCTCCTCTTCTTCTTCCTCCCCCTCTCGTTCTTCTCAGCGGAGTTCTTTAGCTGCCCAATAGTTAAAACAAAAACCATAATTCAAAGCAAAGATTGATCCCACAATCCTGAGAACATAAGTTGTTAGTGCCCATTGCCAATATTTTGATGGTGTGCCTAACTATATGCGTTCAAATATTACCTCGGGTCAATCTAAATAGCCAAATTAATCAAAGGACCAATCGAAGCCCCTTTAAGAAGAGCAGCCCCCAATAAAATAGAGGTCCTCTTTTTCTGAACACAAATACATGTGACACAAAACAAAAATTAGAAGGTTAACAACAGAGAGAATCCATATACAAACAAGACAAATATACCAGAGAGAAAACATGTAATAGAACACAATACCTCTTCATAAGGAGGAGTGACCATTAGCCATGTAATACATCCAATAGATGCAAGTGTTGTGAGGATACCACCAATATTCCAAAGTATATGGAGATAAGCTCCAGCATCATATGCAACTAAAGCACAACCAAGAGCGAGATAAACCTGCAGATTTGAAATACTTGACGCCATTAGTCTCATTGGTGGTTTTTTAAAGCTCTAGAAAATGAAATTAGTTCATAATGAAATTCACAACAAAAGTCTCAAACAACAACATCAAAGTCATAACAAGTGAAAAAAAGACAGGAAAAAAAAGAAAAGAGAAGGAAAAAGAGGGAAGAGAAGCAAATAGAAAAATGGAAATAAATTTATTATAAATAGGAAAAATAGTATGATTGAACGATAAGATGATGAAAAGTTTGAGAAAATAAAGTTTGTATCCGAGATCGTAAGAATACCTTTTCTTCATTAAAAGATTTTTTTTATTAAGGGAGCTTTGAAGCAAGGTATTAAACAACAAAGGAGAGTGAAAAATGGAAAGAGTCCAATAAATCAATTGGTTGTAGTTGGTGCCATTCAAAAGTTCAAAAAGAAAATGGTGAAACCGTCAGATTCAACAAGAACAAGAAGAATTGCATCCTGATGCTAACGATTTGTGTTAAATTTCAAGAATAATGATATCTGAGGTATATTTATCCGTGGCCGAGAAAACTGAAAGGTATATATAAGCATAGGGAGGTCTTCAATCAATTCAATCCAAATCCAATAAAAAATTTCTTCACCCAAATTAATTATTGCATCCTACTCAATCAAACCCTTTGTTCTGAGGATCGAAAGCACCCGAGTAGCCCCATATTTAATAATTCATAAACCATTCAGAATTTTTCCTCCACCAAAAAATACAATTTCTACTAATTTAGATTGTGAATCATCCAATCAAAAACCCTAGAGCAACCCCTTCGTAGATAATTCATCAAATTCTTATCTAAACCCATTCGACAATAACAACCACGTCCACGAAAAGCATAAAACATGAATTCAAAATGTTAATTAGAGACATCGATTGCAGAAAACAAAATGAAATCAGGATCCACGCGTATATATGTATAAATAGGAAGAGAGAAAGAAAGAAATGTTCGGAGCAACTGACCCCCTCAAGATGAGATTGAACGACCGACGAAATCTGTCGGAAATTCTTGAGAGAATCATAGCTCCAACGTCTTCTAGATCCCGATTGAGAATAGAAGAAAGACGAAGAAAGACGAGAATGCTTCCATGGCGTTCGGGATGAAGAGCTGAAGAGCGATTGAGAGGAAAAGAGAACGTGGAGGGAGAGTAATCGTTTGTGATGAACATCGATTGAGAGAAAGAGAGAAAGTGGAGAAGAGAGGGAGAAGTGGAGCGATTGAGAGGGAGACGATTCGTTGGGGAAGAGAGAATGATCGAGAGAAGCCTTCAGATGAAAATGAAACCAACCCCAAACCCTCTGTCTTCTATAGTGGGTTACTGTAGCAAAACGGGGTTATAATAACCTCCAAACTCCGTTTTATCTTGTTGTAGCCCCAAACGGCGGGTGGGCTATTTAAGCCCACTCCAACCCGCCCAACTTGGGGGCCCAAACGCCCCCTTAGTACTTCTGACTAAAAAAACATTTTGTTTGATTCATTATGTCTTGAAGATACAATTGCCCGTCAAAGCAATTTTATAGAACACAAATTTATTTATGCCCAATTGTATGTTTCATTTCGTGTTTATCATGCATTCCTATTTTCTATTTCCTACATAATATATAACTATAATTTTCAATTTCGCACTATGCACCTATTCAGACAATGCCTTTTGTGCACTCTTGCCTCCAGGGTAAGCAAGAAGCTTGTGGCCATTGAAAATATTGGCATAAGTCTTGTTAATAAATATTGGCCCTTATTCCATTCTAGTATTGCTAATTTTGTGTTAGCGTTCCATTCTATTGTTGTAGGAAAAGGAAAACCATACTATTTGCCCTCATCCCATTATTGTGTTGCTAATGTTGACTGTATCTTTCTGGCTGTGACAAGCTTGACTCTAGTTGCGACCTTGCTTCTATTGCAATTGGTCTTTTGTTACTTTCCTCATTAAAATGGGTAGTTATGTTCACTGTTCTGATACATATTTACCAAATTTATGTAAATATGTATAATTTGGTAAAAAACCAAACTTTCATTGAGAATAATGAAATAAAGAAGGGGATACCAAAAATAAGCCCAACAAACGAAGTCCCATAACCTACAAGAAGGACTCTAATCCAACAAATTCAAACCAAGACCATAGTTAAAAAACTTGTCTGGCAATTTAAGAGGTTTGACTATCCCACTCTTTCTCTAGTAGAACTGTGAGTGTCCAGCCACCTTTAATTTCCCTACTCTATCGAACTACTTTGTTAGTAGCCAAGTGCCGACCTCAATAGTAGTTTATTAATTGTTACAAAATGAAAATAAAATCGACAACACATTGAAAATTACATAGAACGTATTAAGACTAGAAACTAAATAGTTTTGTAGAATATACTTGTTACTATGAAAATAATAAAACGAAAAAAAAAAAAAAAAATCTAAGTTTTACTTTTGACGAGCAAAGCAACCAATACCAAAACTTGTAGAATTTAAGAGAAGAAGTTGGGACTTGAGTATCACACAATTTCTTAGGTAGATTCCCGTCTCACCAGTGCTTGATATTGAGCTGATGTTTACTTTTT
Source organism: Herpetospermum pedunculosum (assembly GCA_028017165.1). Taxonomy (NCBI): domain Eukaryota; kingdom Viridiplantae; phylum Streptophyta; class Magnoliopsida; order Cucurbitales; family Cucurbitaceae; genus Herpetospermum; species Herpetospermum pedunculosum. The sequence goes on from CM051522.1 coordinate 88,177,325, forward strand.
TATACTTTATAGGATATTGCAACATTCCAAAGAAGTGAATTGTGATATAATTCTAATACATAGTACTTAGCTCTAGAAAGACGATGAAAGAGGAAGGAAATGAGAGAAGAAACGTATTCTGAGATGGTGTGTTGCAAAAGGTGGAAGAGACTCCTTTATTTGGCTTCAATAAAGGAAAGAGTATTATTATAAAGTTGGAGTTGCAAAATCTTTGAAATTCCAAAGTTAATTTTCATGATATTAATTAATTTTAAAATTATTTTTCTAGAAGTGTAGGGACAAAAAATTTCAATTTCAGCATTTCATATTCCCTTCTTCTATGAACTCCATGGGTGTGTGTAGTCCTCATTCATTCATCCTAACTTTCCAGCATTTGTAACTGACTCTTTCATCTTACTGTTTGTGTTCTCTTTCCACCAGGGAGATACACTCGACTATCTTGGAATACCAGGGCTACATTTAGCTGGAAGCCAAGGAGTGATTGTCATTGCAATTTGCCAAGCCATTTTAATGGTAACCTATATCAAACAATCTTATTTTCTGCCTTCTGACATTTTCTTTTTCTCATATCTATGGGGCACTTCAATTAAATGGTTGGGGGAAGCGTGACATTATAACCTGTCCTGTTCTGGGTTCAACCCATGTTAAGTTGAGTTGATTATCCTCAATCCAATTCCACCCCGCTCCCACCTAAACACAACAAATGGTTTGGTTTCCCGTTGCAGTTTCTACAATGAGTCTTGGCCCTTGATAAGCTTGTTTAAGAATTAGGAATTAACTTTTGCCTTCTGGAGATTATACAAGTTAGAGCGTATTAAACTATCACATATCTGATTGTTCTTACAAAACTGTATGATGTAAATAGGTTGGACCCGAGTATGCAAGATATTGTGGCATAGAGGCATTGGAGCCTCTGGGAATATATCTACCGGGGGATATAAATTATCCAGGTGGCGTGTTGTTTGATCCCTTGAACCTGTCCAAGGATGCTGCATATTTTGAGGAACTGAAGGTAAAAGAGATTAAAAATGGGCGGTTAGCCATGGTTGCCTGGCTAGGATTTTACAGTCAAGCTGCGTTGACGGGTAAGGGACCAGTCCAAAACCTTGTGGAACACATTTCAGATCCTTTCCACAATAACTTTCTTTCCCTGCTCATCAAGTCTTGATAAAGTAGATAATAATTAGAATCTGGAGTATAAAGTATGGTTTCTTCAAATCTGTATAGTGTTCAGAAGGGATGGAGAATCTATCCATCATATGGGTGTTTGTTGGTAGATGATGAGTGAATAGAATAGTTGATGGTGTGGTTGTTATATTATATGAAGTATCTTTGAGAAGCTTATTGCTTGAGGTCCTGTTGCAATTGTGAATTGCCTTTCTTCCTTTCTTGTAACAGCATTTTCATTTTGGTGTTGTTTTGACACAGCATGGAGCAGCCTAGCTTTTTAAGGAATGAGCGAGCATATGCATAATAGTATGTCCCTACAAAATGATGGAAGAGGGAATAATTAGGAGTCTTAATCAGCATGGTTTTTTTTTTGTAAGTCAACTTGGTGTAAATGGATTGGATCCAGGCAATTGGGACCTGGATCTCTGCAAGTGCATGCGAGCCAGCCAAGCCACGCTTGAAAGTTGAACGTGGTCCTTTTTTTAATTTTGACAATATATGAAGGAAATGAATTATTAGGAGGGTAGATTAGATTTAGCAGATTGGAGTTGAGAGTTTTTAAGTTTCCGTGTACGCTATGGCTAAGGATTAGGAAACAAAAGTCTACCCTACACACCTAGTTTTGTAGTTTTCTTTTTTCCCACCGACACTCCAACCCTAACTTAATCTAAATTGGATTATTTTTTGGGAGATCCACAATTAACCATCTCTCCTATTCTATTTTATATATTAATTTTCTTTTTCTTTTTCTGCTTTCTTATAATTATGTTATATTATATTAAAATTACCGACATAGCTCAATTGACATAAGTTTGTGTCTTTGACTTTGACTTCATGTATTGAATCTTCACTTTAATTAAATACCTTTAAAAAAAAAATAGTATAAAAAAAATATGTGTTCTAGAAACTTATCGGTGACGTGTTGTTTTTGTGTGTTTGTATCCCACTTGCTCCACCCCCACAAAATCATATTCATCCAATCAAACATTGTTTTCCTGGAATTGTACATAATACTACAGCTACAATTTATCTTTTTCTGCCATTTTTTGGATATTGTTCAAATTACTAAAATTTGATAATTTTTAAGTTCTAAATATGCTATCAAACAACTTTTAGTTTCTCAAATATATATATATATATATATATATATATATATAATGTTTTGGTGAGGGTGGGGAGTAGAAAACTTAAATTTTGTTGGGATTATTGCTAAAAAAATAATTGAATTATGTAATTTTTTTTTAAACAAAATGCAGATTTTTATAAATTCTGTTACATGATGGGTAGATTAGTAATCTGATAGATTTGAAAATAGACATCTTTAAATTCGTGGACTTTATTCAATTCCACCTATTTAGTTTAGCCATTTTTTTTTTTGGGAAAAAATCAATTTATACCCCTAAACTTTGAGGGTTGTATCAATTAAAACCCTAAACTTTCAATTGTATCAATTTAAACCCTGAACTTTCATAAGTGTATCAATTTACACCCTCGATTAGAAAAATGTTAGTTTTCACACGTGTGGAGACTTGTAATTGATCAATTAAACTCCTAAACTTTCATACAATTGATTCAATTATGAAAGTTTATGAGTTTAATGGTTAAAATTATAAGTTTTCACTCGTTTAAATGGATTTTTTTTTCAAATAAGTTCTAATAGAAGGTGTAAATTGATACACTTATGAAAGTTCAGGGTTTAAATTGATATGATCGTTAGTTTAGGGTTTTAATTGATACAACCCTCAAAGTTTAGGGGTATAAACTGATTTTTTCCCTTTTTTTTTTATTAATTTATGCTGTTTTCTTTATAAAACCAACTCATTTTAAAAAATAAAAAATAAAATAGTAATAATAAAAAAATCCATCCAGGCCTTTCAGATTTAATATGCTAGTTAACTCTTTTGACATACATCTCATTTCAACATTTTGTGAAATAAAGAGAGAGAAAAGCACAAAGGTGTTCATAATTAATATCATTTAACATCACGCAAGATGAATATTAGGCAGGTTTAAACAATTGTAGCTAACATATATTTTTTTAAAAAAAATAATAAAAAATCACATAGATAAATACGGAATTTAGTTTGAATTTAAGAATATTTGAAGAATTAAAAAAAATGAAGTAATATTTGTTGATTTCAAAAAAGAAAAGAAAAAAAGAATAGGGTATTGTATGCGTGAAAAGAAAAGGTTTAGATATATGCTTTCATTTATGAATTTGGGGAGACGACAATGAACATTATTTTAAGAGTAGACCCATTTAATCTATCATTTATTGACTGTCCTCTTATTTTGATTTAGAGTTAAATGAATATTATAATAACGAAAACAAATAGAGAATAGCCGACACTAACGTGGCCCATGTTATGTGAAAAAAGGAAATTAGAAAATAACGCGATTTCATTTATTAAAAAAAGAAAAAAAGAAAAAAAAGAAAAAGAGAAGAAGATTTGATAATTTGATTTGAAATAATAATATTAGATTAGGAAATAGGAAGTAGAGAAGGAAGAGAGCAGTCTCTCTTTTCTTCTTCTTCTTCTTCTTCTTCTTCTTCCCTTGGTCAGGAGCTGTTTGGTTTCACTTTGATCTGAGTGAGTTTGATCTGCATCTTCGATGATCTTCTCTACTTGATCTACCAATTTCAACTCAACCTTACTGCTTACTCCTCCGCTTCCGCTTCCGCTTCCGGTAAGTCTCTCTCTCCTTCGTCTTTTGAGATCTTGCCCTTTTTAGTTTTAACATTGACTTAACTTTTAATCGCTTTTCGCACTTTCTTATACTCCTTTTTATGTTCGTTCATGTTTCTGAATTCGATTCCATTAGCATTCTCCCTCTGCCTCTGTCATTGCCTTTCGGAGTTTTGAGTTCTTTCCTACACAATCATGGCTCACATCTCTGAGCTTAACCACAACTGTGCCTTGGATATGACTATCACTACGCCTAAACCTTCCAATGCTCCACCCCTTCCCAAGGATGATGCCGATGCTTCTTACGTTTTCGTTACCTCCACCGATGCTACCACTACTGATCATCACGCTGCTTCGGATCTCAATGTCGATACGCAGATTAAGCTTCATAATGGGGATTTTACTACTCACCCCGATTCAATTCCCCTTTCTCATGCATTGGAGGATTCCCAATTCTTTTTTCCCGACCATGTCAAAGAGAGTGACGCAATTCAGGATGAGATCAGACTGCCAGATGTTCTTCAATCTTCAGACACCAAGGTGGAACAAACTCCAATCCTGGAGGACCAGCCTATCAACGAATCTGGCGAAATTCAAGGGCTAGAGTCTCCTCCAGAAGTTGAAGACATTCAGAATAACACCGATGCAAATCTTAGTGGAGAAATCGAGGAAGATATTCAAATTCACGAGGATAATGGAATAGTGGGAATCATGAACTCTTCTCATACCGAGGCAAATCATGGGATACACATTGAGGCGGAGTCTTCTTCTCATAAGGTAGACGCCATCCCAATTCACAAGGAAAATGGAACGCTTGCAATCAAGTTTTCTGACACTGAGTCAAACCCTGGGGAAGAAATTGAGGTGGAGTCTTCTCAAAAGGCAGACGACATTCAGAATCATGAAGAAAATGGCATAATGAAAGCCTTCGATTTGTCTGATGCCGAGGCAAATCCTAGGGGAGAAATTGAGGTGGAGTCTTCTCAAGAGGCAGACTACATTCAGAATCATGAAGAAAATGGCATAATGAAACCCTTCGATTTGTTTGATACCGAGGCAAATCCAAGGGGAGAAATTGAGGTGGGGTCTTCTCACGAGGCAGACTACATTCAGAACCATGAAGAAAATGGCATAATGAAAGCCTTCGATTTGTCTGATACCGAGGCAAATCCTAGGGGAGAAATTGAGGTGCAGTCCTCTCAAAAGGCAGATGACATTCAGAATCATGAAGAAAATGGCATAGTGAAAGCCTTCAATTTGTCTGATACTGAGGCAAATCCTAGGGGAGAAATAGAGGTGCAGTCTTCTCCAAAGGCAGACGACATTCAGAATCATGAAGAAAATGGCATAGTGAAAGCCTTCAATTTGTCTGATACGGAGGCAAATCCTAGGGGAGAAATTGAGGTGAAGTCTTCTCAAAAGGCAGACATTCAGAATCATGAAGAAAATGGCATAGTGAAAGCTCCCAAGTTGTCTAATACCGAGGCAAATCCTAGGTCAGAAATTGAGGTGGAGTGTTCTCGGGAGGAGGTGGAAGACGTTGAGCTTAATGGGCAAAATGAAATAGTGGACGCCATCAAATCTTCTGCTATCATGGAAAAGCGTGGGGAAGAAGGTGAAGTAATTCCCGAGGATAATGAAACAGTGGCTATTAATGAATTGTCTGATACCATCGATAACCGCGGTGAAGAAACTGATATGGAATCTTTTGAGAGAGAGGAAGGCATTCGAGAATCACAAGATGCAAATTTGGAGGCTGCCGACTGCCATTGTGTTAATGGCAAAGAGAAGGTTGATGAGATGGTAAATAAAGCTGTGATAAGCGACCCTGTAGGAAGAATGGGAGAATCTCAAATTATAAGTATGGGTGCTGCTAAATCTGAGCTAGATCATCTTGATGATTCAGTGGAGGACGTTAAGGGGGAATGTGAATCAGAGGTTGCCTTAAATGAAGAGAACTCAGAGAGAACTCAAATTACAATTAGTCAGGATGGTGAACAGTACCAGGTTGTTGGTGAGGAACAAGAAAGTTTAAACAATGGGGTTTCTCTTTTAGAGACATCAGAAGAAAACAAAGTGGACATGGAGCCCCATTTGGCAGCAGCTCCTAGTCCACTGGTCAATTCAGAAGACGTAAATGGTTCTATCTCCATTATCACTGAAGATGGCTTGCCAGCTGGTACGGATCAAGATGACCCTTTGGAGACTATTGACGACAAAGACACTGTAGCTAACAGGACCAGCTTCCATGGCCATACTGAAACCTCATCCGGCTCTGTAGATTGTGATATTGCTACTGTTGAAACTTATAAATTATCTCCTACCGTGCTTATTAGTGATCCAAAAGTAGAGTTAAATGAGATTACCGTGAATGAACATGAGGTGAATCATGTGTTGGAACTAGAAGAGAATTCAGAATTGGCTTCCCATCCTAAAGTGGACGAATGTGTCAAGGTTGAAGTTTTGGAAGGTACAGTCTCTAAAAATGGAGATGAGATGCCCACTGCACTTGATGAATCTAGAATTTCTTATGGTGATGAATCTGTTGCTGGCAGTCAATTGATCCCTGAGAAAACTGAACCAGTGGAAAGCAATGAAACAGCAGTATCTGCTGTTGTGATAGGAAATACTTCAATTGAAATAAGTGAAAGATCCTCTACGCACTGTCTTAATGATCCAGTACTGAGATCTGATCTTGAAGTTGAGGATTGTACAATGTCTGAAAATATGGCTTCTGCTGGTGATGATGTCCAACAGGATAAGGAAGTCGGTGAAAATCATGAGATTGGTCTTCTTGGTAACTCTAGTTTTGAAACCAACTGTGAGAATGGTCACATCGAAAAAGATAACCAATTATCTTTCCCTAGTAATGATATGAGATCAGAATCTAACGATTGTACTTCCATTGAATGTGAAGAGAGAGGTTCCATTGTTCCTGAAGTTCCTAGTGGTGTCAATAATTCTTCTGCGATTCAACAGACTTCTGCTGTTGAAACAGACTCAGAACTGCATGATAATGAACGTAGCTCAAGTCCAACTGCTAATGAGAAATTAGGAGATGACATCGAGATTACATCTTCCATAGGAGGTGATAGCAGAAATATACCTGGCGATGATTGCACTGTGACAAAAACTGAAGTTCTCAAGGGTTCTGTAGTAAACGATGAAGGGGATCTGAACCCAATGTCTGATGTTGTCTTTGAAACTGACAGTAAACCAACAAAAGAAGAAACTGAGGTCATTCATGAGGGTTGCCAAAATGAACCTTCACCTATTTCTCCGGAAGGTTCTGTTGATGCTTTGGCGGGGCAAATTGTAGGCGCTGAGGCAGGAACAAGGCCGTTTAACTTTTTGGTTAAGGTACCGAGATTTGATGACGAACATATTAGAGAGAAGATTAAGTGTGCTCAGGCAGAAGTTGATCGGAAGACCAAGGATCGAGATGCCATTCGGGTTCAAATACAGACAATGAGGGTAAGAATGATCATTAATAAATTGTTTTGAAGTTTAATATTTATATAAACATCATTTCATGGCTCAAATGGTTTTCTGATCAGGCTGCATGGAAAGTGTTGAGTGATAATGTTGAAGCAGCAGTGTCAGAAGGAAGAGCTGCAAGAGACTTGTTGAAGTCCAAAAGACAGGAGATGGACTCTGTTCAATCAGTGATAACAAAAGTGAAGAATGCAATGTCTGTTGAGGATATTGATGGCAGGGTAAGCATGCATTCATCTTGTAGTTAAATATGTTTGTATCAATTCCCTTCCCCCCTGCCGTGTATGTGCATACTTGTGACCCTGAATTTATTTTTTATTTCAACACTCTGTGATATCACGCTTTAATGTATGTAGATACGCAACATTGAACACATGATAGAGCATGAAACCCTGCCATTAAAAGAGGAAAAACAATTGATTCGTGAAATCAAGCAATTGAAGCAGCTGCGGGAACAACTTTCATCAACTATGGGTAAGCAGGATGAGCTTCAACAGGCATTGGACCAGAAAGACCAGATTGAAGAGCGCATGAAGGTATGATCTAGGAATTAATATTGTATCCATCTATAAAATATATAATACACTGCTTCTCTTAACATGGTTCAAGTACTTGCAATGCAGCATAAGATTCAGTTAATTCATCTTCAATTTTTTTTTAAAGATGCCTATTCATATGGTATTTCATTTATTAATTGTACCCCTCATCTAAAATATGGTTACAACTACAACTACTTGCAATGCCCTTTCAAATACAACTACTTGCAATGCAGCATAAGATTTAGACAATGCATCTTCAATTTTGTTTTACAGATGCGTATTCTCATGTTATTTATTAATTTTACCCCGCAGCTATTAAGAAAGGAGATGGATTTACTGAGAGACAATGTTCTGAAAGCCGAATCAGTTACAAAGGCTGCCAAGAAGAAATATAATGATGAAAGCGTAAAGCTGGATGAATTGCAATCCCAGTTCAGAGCAGCAGATAAGACTCGCCAAGAAGCATATGCTAATTTACAGAGTATGAGGAAGCAATTGTATGAGAAGGTTTGTACTCGAATTTTTTGCTCATAATGCAATCTACTAGTGGTAAGCATTTTAGAAAGATGCCGTGTTTAAAATAAGTGTTGAAGGTATGAGGACCAGGGTCTTTTTTCCTTCTTGACGTTTGAACGTGCGAGATTGACATCTCTTAGGAAGATAGTTCCCAACGATCTATTTTAGCTGGTATAACATGTTTGTGAGGAGGATAGGTCGGATGGGGTTTTTCATTTTTGTTTTGAATTTTGTTCAGGCTAGTTGAAAAATTGTGAGGTGGGGGTGGGGCCTGGCCTGGGGGGACTATTTTAGCTCAAATAGATCATGTTGCAATTGTACATATGTATCATTTTATGTTTATTTCCATTGACGTTTCTCCACCAGTACAGTTCCTTAAACTATTGTCACCCAGAGAAAGTGTAACCGTTGAAATTTGACCCTTGGCTTGCAGAACAAATACTGCTGGAAGTATCGGGATGACGCAAAGGAGGCCAATGAAATAGCATCAAGTGGAGATCCAGTAGAGAGACTGCAACGTTTATGTGTTAATCAGGTTACTTTATTCTTCCCTTCTTTTTGTTGTCATAATCAGGTTACTCTTTTTGGTATTGAGTCGGTGTTGCTATTTCTGATTTGCTTTCATTTTGGGTGTCAAGTTGTTTCCATACTCTGACTGATCAATATTTTAGGTGGATCGCATGATGGAAGTGTGGAACACAAATGCCGAGTTCAGGGAAGAATATGTCAAGAGCAACATGAGGAGCACCCTGAGGCGACTAAAGACGTTGGATGGCCGCTCCCTTGGCCCCAATGAAGAGCCGCATGTACTGAACCATATTGTAAAGGAGAGACCAGCAAGGGACAATTCTCTTTCAATGGTTTCAACAACGCGGGAACCAGAAAAACTGATACCCGCTGATAATGTGAGAGATAATGATAAACCAGTGACCAAAGTTGTGGAAATGAAGACTGAAACGACACGAAACAAGAAACTTGACACGGTTGTTGTGGCTTTAGTGAATGGCCATAGAAATATTACAAGCGAGGATGAGGTAGAGGAGGCACCGCGAGCAGAGGAGATTAAGCGAACAAGAGAGGAAGAGGAGCTGGCGGCGAAAGCAGAAGAGTTGAGAAAGGAAGAGGAAGCAATCAAGTTGAAGGAGCAACGTAAGTTGGAAGAGAAGGCTAAAGCCAAAGAGGCATTGGAGAGGAAAAAGAGAAATGCTGAGAAAGCCCACGCTAGGGCGGTAACTAAGGCACGAAAAGAGGCGGAAGAGAGAGAGAAGGTATTCAGCGCATGTACATACATATTTGATTGTTGCCGTGAACTAATAATATGGTTTTTTTTTCTTTTTTTGGGTATGAATTACAATTTGATGACGGCTAAGATGTGTTGTGCACAGGTAAGGGAGAAGAGAGTAAAAAAGAAGGAAAGGAAGATGACAGGTGAGACGGAAGCTGGAAATGGTTGCGATGAAAGGGAATCTGCTATAATCACGGAGAGCCCATCGGAAGTAGGACCGAAGGAGGAGTCTGAAAACACAGGTAAACAGGGGACGACAGCGAAGAGACCTCAAAAAGCGTTGCAGTACACAAAGCAGAGCAAGACAAAGTCAATTCCTCCACCGCTACGAAATCGGGGTAAGAGGAGGATGCAACCATGGATGTGGGTTGTTCTGACAAGCCTGGTTGTTTTGGTGGTGTTCTTGGTGGGGCAACAAAGGCTTGTCTACTAGATGTTCTTGGTTTGGTTTCTAAATTTAGAATGCAATTTGATTTTATATATAGTTATTAGTTATGGTAAGGGAAGTGATAGACGTTTGGTTTGGGACATTCCCATAGAATATATATAGATAGAGATATATGGTAGGCTAATTCTTTGGTTCTATTCTCACTCTCAGGATGATACATCATCTCCCTCAACTTCCAAGTTGAAGTTGTTCCCTTTAAATTAACAAAATGAAGTTTTTTTTGTTGTTGTTGTTGTTTCCATTATTAAGGTGAATCAGACGAGGTTTCTTTTTGTTGATTGGGGTATGCTGCTAGGTGAAAAGAGTGCTTGGACTTTGGAGGGCTAAAGGCTTCCAATTCCAATAATATAGATGAGGATGGTGGGTGGTGGGGCTATAATTGATTTGTTTGGTTTATGGATTCGTACATAATAGGGCAGGGGAGGGATGGGAGGGCCCCCACTGGCTTCTGTGCCATCATCTGTATTCCTGTACGACGAATGCCCTAATGGACGTCACTATTTCCAATTCCACCACAGCCCTGGTCAACGCTTCTCCCTAATTTCTTCTTAACCAATTATGAGTAATTTATCTAAATAACTCACACCCCTATTCAACCATCTTTTTTCATACGCTACAATTTCTTTTTAAATATTCCTACTTAAACACATCAAAAATTTACAAAACTCCCACAGCCTTCTTCATAGGGACTTTGGTATGGCTGCCCTCAGTCTCCTGTGACGAAAACGAGAGGCCAAGTCTGCTTTACATATTTTTACAACCGTCTAATATAGTTTTTTTTTTTTTTAATACTATTTATAGATTTTTTTTTTTTAGGATCTTTAATGTATTTATTGTCAAAATTTCTTTTGTGGAGTTATGGTAATTTAAGGAAATTCATTCAAATTGGTAATTAAAATTGATATTTTTCCTCATTTTTTTTATTTATTTAAGAAAAACATCAACTACCTCAACAAGGTAAATCTACTCATTATCCAATTTTTTAATATTTGATGGGCTCAACATGATTATAATAAAAATTTATATTCAACATTTTTTAAAAATATATACCCCTAATATAAAGTACTGGTTTTAGAATAAGTAAACCCAATTTATAATTGCTCCAATCCATTGACTTTATCCCCACACCACACCGAACATCAATTTTGACTAAGCTCCCCACTTGTCCAATTTACCAAAACCAATTGTACAGATAATAAAGTGCAAAATTCACAACATTTTATACGGTATCAATAAGCAAACAAATTAAATATTTTGTTCAATATTTTGAGGAGTGATTGGTGTACATGGTTGGACATAATGAATAATGAATGATTGATATAAAATTTGAATAGTGGTACGGATCCTTTCATCATTAATTTATTTAGATATAAACATATATTTTTGTGAGGAAGTTATTATATTTATATGTAAAGAGAGATGTATGTAGTAATAATTGATACATGTATTAGTTTTAGAAGAAACGTGGTATGAAGGGTATGATACTATGGTATGGATTAAAAAATAGGGGAGAGATGGAATTGAGTTGTGAGATTGGACTGCTTTGGTTGTACGTTTTAGAATGAGCTGTAAACAACAGAACCCAATCTTTTACCCATATCATATGATAGGATGATTTCGATTTCGATTTCAATTTTTAATTTTAATTTGATTTAAACTGCATAATAATAATAATTAATATTATGAGTCAGTGTATGGCCCACTCCTGTACTCATCTTCTCTTGGTAATAATTAATTTTTTTTTACCTTTTTCCTAATTTTGAAATAAATGAATGAATATCTTAGTGAGTGAGTGGGTGTGTTTTCCTTTCATCTGTGGTCGTGTCAGACTTGCACGGACTGAAGGATAAATATATATATATATATATGAAAATAAAAAGAAAAAGAAAAAGAAAAGGATTCTTTGAGGGCGGCCAGGCCAGGTCAGGAACTCTTGTTTAAATTTACGGTTTCTACCAAACTCTACTTGGTTTCTTTGTTTTTGAGTTTGGTACAGCAGACAAGACACAGGCAGCAGCGAAGCTATGAGGAAACACACCCGGTAACTAAATCTTATTACTAACTTCTTCACGACTTCATTTCATATCAAATATCAAGATTCTTCTTCTTCTTCTCCCCTTTACAATTACAGATCTCAGATCCAACTCCCGATTCTTCTTCTTCTTCTTCTTTTACCTAATCTAATCTAATCTAATCTAATCTATGGCCGATCTCTTTCTTCTTCTCTGATCTAACCATGGAGATGGAGGATCTCACTACCCAAGTTGTTCCTCCAATTTTCATCCACCAAACCCTCACCACTCCCTACACTGATCTTTCTTCCCTTCCCAAGAAGCGTCCCTCATCTTATCACCACCACCACCACCCTCAACTCCATCATCCCCATACTTGGAACCCTACGTCTTGGGATTGGGACAGCGCAAGATTCCTCACCAAACCCCCTTCATCTCACCTTCAAACCAAACCTGCTATTCCCCTTCTCCACCACCATGACGACGATCACACCCTTCGCCTTAATCTCAATTACGCCCTTCAAGAGCCCCTCTCCAAACCCCCCAAAAAGCTCCGCCCTGGATCTCCCGCCGCTGCCACCTACCCTGTCTGTCAGGTCGATAATTGTAACGAAGATCTTTCCAATGCCAAAGACTATCACCGCAGACATAAAGTTTGCCAGCTCCATAGCAAATCCTCCAAAGCCCTAGTTGCTAAGCTCATGCAGAGGTTCTGCCAGCAGTGCAGCAGGTTTACTTTTTCTTACTTCTTCTATATGCCTCTTTTTCATTTTCTATTCAATTCTAACACTTATTGCTCCTCCCCCCCAGATTTCATCCACTTCCTGAATTTGATGATGGGAAGAGGAGTTGTAGGAGGAGACTTGCCGGCCACAACTGGCGTAGGAGAAAGACGCAGCCCGACGATGTTACCTCAAGGCTCACCCGCCCAGGAACTAGGGGGGAACCTCCAACCACTGGGAATTTGGACATCGTCGGTCTATTGACTGTTCTAGCTCGGGCTCAAGGTCACCAACTCTCTTACTCTTATCTAATACCTATTTCCTTCTTTCTCACTTTTTATGTTCTAATACATTGATTTCAAACATCAGGAAAAAACGAAGACCATGGTGTGAAAAGCTTGTTGTCAGCCAATAGTGACCAGCTCATTCAGATCCTCAATAAGATCAATTCACTTCCTTTACCAGCAGACCTTGCAGCAAAGTTGCCCAATTTAGATCATTTTAGGGGGAAGCCTACTCCACAAAGTTTTTTGCACCACCAAAACAAATTAAACGGAAATCCACCTTCTCCTTCGACCATGGACTTGCTCACTGTACTTTCAGCTACTTTAGCAACATCAGATCCAGATGCTCTCGTAATGCTGTCCCAGAAGAGCAGTCTGAGCAGTGATAGTGAAAAAACAAGGTCATCGTGCCCCTCTGGCTCTGATCTCCAGAATAGGCCTCTGGAACTTCCTTCAGTTGGAGGAGGAGAAAGAAGCAGTACAAGTTACCAGTCTCCCATGGAAGATTCGGATGGACAAGTTCAAGGAACTCGAGTTGGTTTGCCACTTCAGCTGTTTAACTCTTCGCCTGAATATGATGCCCCACCCAACTTGGCGGCTTCCAGGAAATACTTTTCTTCTGATAGCAGTAATCCTATTGAAGAGAGGTCTCCGTCATCTTCACCTCCTCTCCTGCAAAAGCTGTTTCCCGTGCAAATCACAGAAGGAACTGCCAGTAATGGGAAAATTCCAACCAGAAAAGAAGTTGGTGGAATTGTTGAGGTTCGAAAGCCTCCTAGTAGCAATATTCCCTTTGAACTCTTTAGAGAGTCAGATAGAGGAGCTTGCCCAAATTCGTTTCGAACTGTTCCATATCAAGCTGGTTACACTTCTTCGGGGTCTGATCATTCACCTTCTAGTTTAAATTCTGATGCTCAGGTATCCTGATTAATACATTCTTGTTGTATGTATGGCCATGTGTTTTTTGTGGTGTTTGATATCATTATTCTTTTGATTTGAAACAACATTATTCAGGATCGCACTGGAAGGATAAGTTTTAAACTCTTCGACAAGGATCCCAGTCAGTTTCCAGGGACATTGCGGACACAAGTAAGATTCTAGTTTCCTTATTGCTTCTAATTTTCTTTTATAAAAAAAAAAATGCTGCAATTGCACATGGTAGGAAAAATTCCTAATGTTGTGCTTCTAATGTTCTAGATATACAATTGGTTGTCTAATTGTCCATCTGAAATGGAAAGCTACATACGGCCTGGTTGTGTGGTTCTGTCGATTTATACGTCTATGTCATCCATTGCATGGGAACAGGTGAGTAAAGAGCTGTTATCCAAGATTGAAATTGTACTGCTGAACTTTTTTTTAGCTCTAACTAGTTTCACTCATTCTTTGCCCAGATTGAAGAAAATTTGGTTCTGCATGTTAAATCATTGGTTCATAGCGAAGAGCTTGACTTTTGGAGAAGTGGAAGATTTTTAGTTTACACTGGGAGGCAACTAGCGTCACACAAGGATGGTGAGAACTTACCAGGGTAGTGGTCTTTGTCTTGTTGAATTTGAGCCTTTTATTGCTGGTGATTTATTAAAAATCAGCATCACTACTATTTTTTTTTTTTAAACTCTGATTTTGTTTATGAAGATGTGGATAGTCTTTTAGCGTGGTCCTGGAAACCACAGGTTGTGGATTTGTTGTCGTTCTTGTTTTGAGTTTTGTTTCCACTGATTGGGTTTTCAGGGAAGATTCGTATGTACAAATCCTCTAAAGCATGGACCAAACCAGAGTTAATCTCGGTGTCACCTTTGGCAGTTGTGGGTGGACAAAAGACTTCTTTTTTATTAAGGGGAAGGAATTTGAAAAATCCTGGCACCAAGTAAGTCCAATTTTAGAATGGGATGAATTTAGTTGGTTTTACCTTTTTTTTTTTTTTTTTTTTTTTTCCAGTTCTTGAATTAGCACATGTTATCTAGAACTAGAAGTGACACTTCACAACCTTGTAGGATTCATTGCACATCTGTGGGTGGCTACATATCCGAAGCAGTAATGGGATTAAGTAGGCAGGGAATATACGACGAGATACACTCTGGAAGTTTCAAAATTGGGGATGCATCACCTACTACTCTTGGTCGTTGTTTCATTGAGGTAGATGTTTGGCTTGAATTAGCACATGTTATCTGCTCTACAATTGAAGTTCCTTACGAAATCATTGTTTTAATCAACCGTCTAAACAATGCTGACAGGTGGAAAATGGTTTTAGAGGAAATAGTTTCCCTGTTATCATAGCTGATGCTGCCATCTGTAAGGAATTGAGGCATCTCGAGTCCGAGTTTGATGAGTTCAGAGTACCTGATATCAGTTCAGAAAGTCATTCATATGCTTCTTCACAGCCAAGGCTAAAGGATGAAATTTTGCAGTTCTTGAATGAACTTGGATGGCTATTCCAAAGGGAAAGATTCTCTTCCGAGCTAGATAATCCAGATTTTTTAATAAGGCGGTTCAAATTTTTATTCACGTTCTCAGCAGAGAGGGACTTCTGTATGTTGGTTAAAACACTTCTTGACATTCTGGTAAAAAAATGCTTGATCACAGATGGACTACCAATGAAATCTCTGGAAATGATATCTGAGATTCAGCTCTTGAACCGGGCAGTGCAAAGGAGGTGCAGGCGGATGGTTGACTTACTCGTCCATTATTATGTATCTGGCTTTGGTGATGAAGAGAAAAAGTACCTCTTTCCACCAAATGTTATTGGTCCTGGTGGTATTACGCCTCTGCATTTGGCAGCTTCAATGGAAGATTCAGATGATATGGTTGATGCACTGACAAATGATCCGCTGGAGGTAACATCTAGTTTCTTCTTTTTTATTCAATTATTCCTAGTAAAGAAAACGTATCCTGATTTCCTTTTGATTACTAGATGCACTTTTTGCATTACAGTATACTTTGACGTTGTCCCAGAATAATCTTAGAGGGCTCTGATGGTCTACTTCTTTGTTTTCTGAACACTTTTAAACCGTTCCTAGGTGTTTGTAGTTCCCATAAAGGTGCCACGCCTTGGGCTTTATTTCTCCCCCTAAATAAATGGAGAAATATCTTTAAAAAATTCACATTTTTCTTAACAATATCTTGCTGAAGAATTCGTTTTTTTTTTTTTTTTAAATACATTATCATTCATGATACTAAATTTTTTGTACATAAAAAACCATTTACATTTTTCTTTTCTTTTAAGTCTCAGAAGGATATTGGACTGACTAGCACAGGATAACTGAATTGCTTCGTTGCAGATTGGATTGAAGTGCTGGAGTTCCCAACTAGATGCGAGCGGACAGTCGCCTCGGGCTTATGCTTTAATGAGGGGTAATGATTCTGGTAATGAGCTGGTGGATCGAAAACTTGGCGACAGAAAGAACGGTCAAGTTTCAGTGAGAATTGGGAATGAGATAGAGCAAGTGGAGGTGTCGTCAAGTGGTGAGCGGGGTGGTAGGGGGGTGCAAGGAAGGTCCTGCTCCAGGTGTGCAGTTGTTGCAGCAAGGTGCAGGAGGAGGGTTCCTGGGAGTGGGACACACAGGTTGCTTCATAGGCCGTACATTCATTCAATGCTTGCTATAGCTGCTGTGTGCGTTTGCGTGTGCCTATTTTTGCGAGGTTCTCCAGACATCGGTTTAGTAGCACCCTTCAAATGGGAGAACTTGGAGTATGGGACAATTTAGTTTTGAATGGACTTTGGAGAAAACATGGGGAAGCAAACTGCAGGTGAAGAACACACTACACTGGTTTATAACTTTATAAGATGAGAGAATCTCTTGCCTTGAAAATTAAAGGAGAGAAAGGCTAAGGAAATACAAGTTTAGCTAATGAAAGAGCAAGGAGGGGTCAACTAATGGTTGCTGCTGCTGTGGACAAGACAGGTTTTGAAATTTAACAGAAGGTTCCACTG
This sequence comes from Herpetospermum pedunculosum, assembly GCA_028017165.1. Lineage (NCBI taxonomy): Eukaryota > Viridiplantae > Streptophyta > Magnoliopsida > Cucurbitales > Cucurbitaceae > Herpetospermum > Herpetospermum pedunculosum. The sequence goes on from CM051522.1 coordinate 88,194,411, forward strand.
GACGCCGAAGTTGAATGTGAACTCATAGAAAAGCAGGTCGGGGATGATGAATGGTTTGGTGGTTGAAGAACAAAGGATGGAAAAGAGAGATAATATATGAAAAGGTTTGCTGAAGCTTTGCTTTGGCCTTCCCCCTGAGAGAGACCCCTTCCCTCCCTGTCTTCTGTTTTTTTTAATTATTATTATTATTATTATTATTATTATTTCTTAGTAGCTTGCCGTACAGTAAGCAGTAAGTATGAATATAATCTAAATATAATATATATATATATATATATAAATATTACAGTTGTGGTCTAAAACAACACAATGTAAAGTTGATCCAATCACATTTTATACTTCTACAGACTTTTTGTCAAGAAAAGAGGCCGAACTGCAAGTGCCTATTTCCAACACGTCTTGTATTATCATTTGCTAAATTTATTTATTTGCATCTTCTCATTAACATTCATGAATATTCTACAACTTTATGTGAAATTACTGCCGTCTGCTATCTTCTTCATGCCTTTGCAGAACTTGGATTATAATTTTTCAGTGTCAAATTGTCTTAATAAACTTGATTATTTATTTGTTATCAATTCTTAGTTTATTGTGGATCAAGTTTCCTCATTAATGAATAAATAATTATCTTTGACTTTGACTTTTAATTTTATCTAGTTTAAATTTTTGGTATAAATAATGAAGGAAATTCGGCGAGCATCTTTATTCGTAAATAAAGAAATAATAAATATTTGTGGTGGCGTGGGAAATATATTGGTAAAATGTGAAGTGTGTACAATTCCACGGTTGATAGTTGACATTACAATATAGTTTTGTTTTTCTTTGAAAATGCTGCTAAGTGACAATCCTCCTCCGATATAGATATTCAAATCTCTTCATTTCTATTCCCACACAATCCAAAAATGCTTCTTCTTCTTCTTCTTCTTCTGTTAGCATTTTGTTGTTGTGCAGCAGCAGTTGACACCAAGCCCGGATGCCCTTCCAACTGTGGAAATGTCAGCATTCCGTACCCTTTTGGCATCGGCTTTGGCTGTTCCATTGGCACAGGCTTTGACATCACTTGCAATTCTTCCTATGATCCTCCATTACCCTTCCTTGGCACTACCAACCTTCAAGTCCAGCAAATTTCTGTATCCAACCTCCGCATACGCAACTTCGTCTCTTACACTTGCTACTCCCAAACTGGTGCTCTCATCGGACATTCTAGCTCTTGGATCAACTTAGCCCGCCTCCCTTTCTTCTTCTCCACCACCAACAAGTTCACCGTCATTGGCTGCGACACCTTGGCCTTGATCACTGGCTCTGAGGGCCTCTCCTTCACCAGTGGATGCGTCTCCCTCTGCTCCACAAAGGAAACTGTCATCAATGGCTCCTGCTCTGGCATCGGTTGCTGCCAGACCGCCGTCCCCAGAGGTATGAAGCGCTTCCAGAGCATTATTGGGAACCTGAACAACCACACCAAAACCTGGGAATACAATCCTTGCAGTTATGCCTTCCTGGTTGACCAAGATCGATACAGCTTCGAGGTTTCTGATCTGGCAAATCCCAACTTCCTATCCACCATTAAAAGCTTGCCCGTGGTTCTAGATTGGGTGGTGGGCAACCGGACGTGTGTAGAGGCTCGGAAATCAGGGTACCTTTGCCAGGCCAATTCGGAATGCTACGATTCAGAGAGCGGAAGCGGTTATCAGTGTAGGTGCAAGCAAGGTTACGAAGGGAACCCATATCTGAGTCTCGGTTGCCAAGGTAGTTTTGTATTTGGATTTCGACATATTTGTGAATTGAATTTGTGCATAATCAAAGCTGTGCGTTGCAGACATTGACGAGTGTGCCAACAACCCTTGCGATGGTATATGCGTCAACACACCTGGCACCTATTACTGTTCCTGTCCTCACGGTTCCGACGGCGATGGTAGGAAGGACGGCAAGGGCTGCATCACCAAGACCAAGCAATTTCCGCTTATTCAACTCACTCTCGGTCTTGGCTTCGGTTTTCTGTTTCTTATCGCCGCAACCACTTGGCTTTACTTCACCATCAAGAAGAGGAATCTCATTCAACTCAGAGAGAAATTCTTCCACCAGAACGGAGGATTGTTACTGCGGAAACACGAAGGTGCTGCTGAGTCCACAAAAATCTTCACCGCGGAGGAGCTGCAGATGGCTACCGAGAATTATGCTGAGAATCGGATCCTGGGGAGAGGTGGAAACGGAACTGTGTACAAAGGAATTCTACCGGACGGCAAAAATGTGGCCATCAAGAAGTCCAAAATAGCGGATGAAACTCAAATCGAACAGTTCATCAATGAAGTAATAATTCTGACCCAAATCAACCACCGAAATGTGGTGAAGCTGATGGGATGTTGCCTGGAGACGGAGGTTCCCTTGCTCGTCTACGAATTCGTGTCGAATGGGACTCTACACAGCCACATTCATCAAAGAAACAGCTTCGGTAATAATTCCATGTCTTGGGAAAATCGTGTCAGAATAGCCACCGAAACGGCAGCGGCTCTTTCATATCTCCACTCTGCAGCGTCCACACCCATCATTCACAGAGACGTCAAGTCGGCCAACATATTGTTAGACAAGAAATGCACGGCCAAAGTAGCCGATTTCGGAGCCTCCAGGTTCATCCCAATCGATCAGTCGCAGATAACGACGTTGGTTCAGGGGACGTTCGGTTACCTGGACCCGGAATATTTCCAAACGAGCCAATTGACGGAGAAGAGCGACGTGTACAGCTTTGGAGTTGTGTTGTTGGAGCTGTTGACCGGGGAGTTGCCGGTGTCTTTCGCGAGATCGGAATCCCAGAGAAACCTATCGTCGTATTTTGTAGCGTCATTGCGGCAGAAGAGGCTATTTGGAATAGTGGAGGGGAGGGTGCTGAGGGAGGGAAAGAGAGAGGAACTGATAGCAGCGGCGGAGTTGGCGAGGAGATGCCTGAAACTGAAGGGAGAAGATAGGCCGACGATGAGAGAAGTGGTGTCGGAGCTAGAAAGGTTGTCGAATCGGAACCGACCAGAGGAGACAGAAGTTTTGCTAGAACAGGAGGCAGAGGATCTATACCCCATAGCCACAGCATACGCTTACGACAATGGATCTTCCACTTCCACTTCCACTACTACCCTGCCTTCGCTTCCCTTCCACCTCTCACGATAATAACCGTATATCATCAGAATATGGTTTCGAGGGTCATCCATTACGAAAAGCCTAGTCCCAGAGTGGGAGTGCCGATGAAGAGTAAAACTTATTTGATGTATGGACTACACGTATCTTTTGCAATCGAACACCTGTCATGATTTGATTGGCTAAATATTTAAATTATTTTTAAATATTAAAAACTGTTGACTTGGTTTGGGTTCGTAACTTTTTTTTTCTTATTCCATCAAATTAACTTTGCTATTTTCTCTCCCTTCATTTATCTACACTCCAAACTTCAAGGCTATAAAATTTTAAATGGAATTATTTGAAATTTGCTTATTGTGTTATATAGACATAAATTTTCAAGTGAATTTTTAGAGGAAGTGAAGGAAAGAGTGGGAAATTTCACAGTTGAATTTATCTTTGGTAAAGGGAAAGGTCGATTGAATTGTTTTTTTTTTTAAGAAAAATCCAAAAAAAAAAAATGATAACAAAAAAGATTTTATTTGCCTAGAGATATTTTTAGAGTATTGCAAATCTTACTGCGTTAAAAAATACTTAACCAAAAAGAAAGAAAAGTGAGATAAAGGAAGAGAGAGTTAGATATGAAATTGAAAACAAAAGTCATCGTAGATGGAAGTGGAGGAAAAAAAGAGAAAATATGAGAAGTTGTTTATCTGAAGAAAAGAAAAGTTATAGAAGAAAAAAATCTAAGTAAACTGTGTGAACTGTTTTTTTTATTTAAAAAATAATATAAATATTCAGTCAATCAAATCGTGACACGTGGCTGCATAAGATATTTGTAGTTCACTGTAAGCAAGTTTTACTCCTTTAGGTTTGAGTAGCAGTTAACTTGGGTTGATTTGAGTAAAACTTGCTTGGCGACTCGGCTACGAGTATTTTTGCAACCCGCCACCGGTCATGATTTGATTGGCTAAATATTTAAATCATTTTTAAATAATAAAACAAATTGTTTACTTGGTTTTTATCAGTAACTTTCCTTTCTTTATTCCATTTCATTAACAACTCTTCCTACTTTCTCTCTCTTTATTTCTCTCCACTCCAAATAAGCTGGAATTTCAATTGGGGTTGGGGTTATTTGAAATTTGCAGGCTGATTGTGTGTAATATAGACATAAATTTTCAATGAGTTTTTAGAGCAAGAGAGGGAAAGAGTGAAAAATTTATCGATTGGATTCATCTGGGTCGGTCATGGTAGTGCGATTAGTATTCTTCAATTTCGAGTTCAATAATCAATTTCTTCAAAGCAGTTACACTAACAACGAAATAAGACCACGTGGGTGAGAGGTTGGTAAAGGGAAAGGTAGGTTGAATTTTATTTTTCTAAAAAAAATTCCAAAAAAAATGGAGAATTTTTTTTAGAGTATTACAAATTTGAAGAACTTATTGTGTTAAAAAATAGTTAACCAAAAATAAGAAAAAAGAATACTTATTGTAGAGAAAGGGAGAGAGAGATGTCATGGCAGATGGAAGTGGAGGAAAGGGAGAGAAAATATGAGGCGTTTATCGGATGAAGAAGGAACGAAAAATTACTTGGAAAAAAATAAGTAAACGTCTAAGTAAACGGTGAAGAGTTTTTTTTTTATTTAAAAAATAATATAAATATTCAGTCAATCAAATTGTGACCTGGACTGCAAAAGATACTAGTAGTTCAGGTAAGCAAGTTTTACTCTTTTAAATTAAGGGAAAAAAATTGGGAAAAAATTCATTCTCCTTTTTACAAGTAAAACTTGCCTACTGTCTAGGCTACAAGTATCTTTTGCAACCAAACACTTGTCGTGATTTAATTGGTTAAGAGTAAAACTTAGTTGCAGGCTGGGCTACAACTATCTTTTGTTCAGTGGCAGATTTTGATTGACTATTATGTTATTATTTTTAATTAAAAAATCATATTTAATGCGTCGTCACGTGACTTAATTTTTTTTTTCCTCTTCTCCATGGCTTTTAATTTTCGATTTTGCCCTTCCCTATTCAATCCTCTCCAAAATCTCTTTTTTATAAATGATTTGAAATTTTTTACTAAGATTTGAAAATAGCAAATCATCCATAAAAAAATTATGAGACAATTTTTAATAATAATAATAATATCTAAAACTTCACCATTGTCCAACATCCTATGACATTTTTTAATAAAATTCCTCTTTCCTCTTCTATATAATTTCTTTGTTCATTTCAAGTTTTCAACTCAATTTCACTTCATTTATCATAAAATAAATAATTAACTATTACCTTTCTAAAATTCTGCAATAAAATTCTTCTTTCCTCTTCTATCTAATTTCTTTGTTCATTTCAAAAATTTTAACTCAATTTCACTTCATTTATCATAGAATAAATAATTAATTATTATCTTTCTAAAATCCTGCCAATTTTCGCTATGCTATTAGACATATGGAGAGATTAAAAAATATTTACTAAGATTTGACAGTAGCAAATCATCCATAGAAAGAGATATGGAGAGAATTGAGGAGAGAAGGGCAAAATAAAATTGGAAATTGAAAGTTATGGGGAAGTGAAAAAAATGAAAGAAAAAAAAAGCGTTGAAGTGACATGAGACATTAAATATGATTTTTTAATTAAAAAAATAACATAAAACCTGACCAATCAAATTCTGGCATGTTGCTGGGCTGCAAAAGATAGTTGTAGCCCAGCCTACAACTAAGTTTTACTCATTGGTTAAATATTTAAATCATTTTTAAATAATAAAAAAATGATTTTTCTCTTTAACTTTCTTTTCTTTATTTCATCCAATTAACAACTTCTCCTAGTTTCTCTCTCTTCATTTCTCTCCACTCCATGTAATTTCAATTGGGGTTATTTGAAATTTGCACGACTCATTGTGTGTTATATAGGCATAAACTTTCAAGTGAGTTTTTAGGGCAAGTTAAGTAAAGAGAAGCGTTTTTGCTATTCTTTCTGCTTGAACTCGCGAAATCTATTTTGAGTACTTTTGATAGGAAGTTAAAAACGACTTTCTTATGCGCCTTTCACTATTTCGGATAGTATTTATGGTTCCAACAGGCAGGCTGCACTGACGACGACTAGGTAATACATGAATTTATTTTTTTTGAAAATTTAGAAATTACATTTTTAGTTATAAAAATAAAAGAGAAAGATAAAATAGAAAGGGACAAAATGAGGAGAGAAAATTTCCCCCTTAAGTCTCTTTTAAATATAGTAAGATAAGATAAAATTATATTCGTTCCGTACACGACATTTGTTGATGGAAATAAAAATGAAAATCTTTAGGGGGCGTTTGACCCAAAGAATTGCAGAGAGTTAAAGTTGAAGAGTTTTGAAGTATGTATTTAAGGCATAGAGTTGTTAGTCCGTAGAGTTTTGAAGTCTGGGTGTGTTTGCGGCAAGGAGTTATTGAACTTAGAGTTCTGAGTTCTGAATTTTTTTAGCTGCTATACAATTTTTTTTATACAAACTTTCAAAATTTTATTATTTCAATTTTAATAAATTTTAAAAATATATATATATATATATTTTTTTTATTTTATCTATCATTTACAAATTTCTTAAAAACAACAAAAATAATTTTGAGGATAATAACTCACATTATTTTTCACATTGATTATTAATATATCTTTAATTTTATGCATCTTTAATTTTATGAATTCTAAAATTAGTTTTTTGTTTTGTTTTTACTAATGTAGGTATATTTTAGAAACTTAAAAAAAAAAAAAAATACATAAGTATAGTCTTTGAACTATGTGTCAAAAACATCTTTTTTCGCTTCCATCCTCTTAAACCGATCATTCTACTCTTAATCTACTACATTCGAAAATCAGCATATCAGCAATGGCGGTTTATTTTAGTTTTTTTTTTTTTACAATTTTTTCTATAATTTTTCATATTTTCATTGTTAAGGACTTCTTCCAATAAATTTTAAGAAGGCGGTTTTTGCTTTTTATTTAATGGATCATTCACAAATTTCTTTGAAAAAAAAAAATTGACCACAATACTTTTTTTTTTCAATATCACTCACATTAATTATTCATTTTATTTGGATAGTTTTGAAATAAAAGAGAGCCGTTATTAGGGAATTACCGTATTAGGAAACTAGTTAGAGTTTAGTTAGTATTCAGTTAGTTTTCCCATACGTTTTGGTAGATTAGGGTTGTATAAATAGATCCTATTCTAATGAGAAAACCTAAGATGAAAAACAAATAATTATCAAAGAGAAGGTGTTTTAGCAGCTGTACACTGCGTTAAATAAATTTGAAGGATTTTAATCTAAAACGGATCTAAATAAACTGATGTTTTTGTTTGTCTACTACATTTTGAATTTTGTTTAAGTATCAATTTTAATTGAACAACCTAATTTATATTTAAAATAATAAAAATAAGTTGAATTGTCATTTTCTTAATAAACTCTAAATATTAAACCCAAAATCTAAACCTTTAAAAATTAAACCATAAATCTTAAAGTTAATATAAAAAAATTAGAAAAAAAGTATATATATATATATTTAAAATAATAATATTTCACTTTTGACCCATTGCAAAATGAGTAAAACTTGGTTGCAGGCTGGGCTACAAGCATCTCTTGTAGCCCAACCATGTGGCACATTGTGAATGGCTAAATTTGTATATTAATTTTTTTTAAAGAAAATTTCCTTACTTTTCTAACGTCGTTATTTAAATTATTTTGCTCCACTCTCTCTCCTTTCACCTTCTCTTTCCTCTTTCCTCTTTCTATGATCCTTCCTCTTCCTCCAGTCCTTCAATCTCTTCTTTTTTATTTTCAACCTTCTGCTTCGTTCTTCTCACTAATTTATGTCCAACACTAAAATTAAATTTAATTAAATAAAAAAGAATTTTCTTTAAAAAAAAAAACGACGTTAGAAAAGGTGAAAGGAGAGAGAGAGTGTGAAAGGAGAGAGAGAGTGGAACAAAATAATTTAAATAACGACGTTAGAAAAGTAAAGAAATTTTCTTTAAAAAAAAAATTAATATACAAATTTAGCCATTCACAATGTGCCACATGGTTGGGCTGCAAGAGATGCTTGTAGCCCAGCCTGCAACCAAGTTTTACTCTTGCAAAATATGGTTGAGGCAAGTATAATTAGTCTGATTGATTACATTTGAGAGAGGTAAATGGGCGAAGTGAAGAGATGCATGCAAAGATGAAACTAATAAATTTAGATATATTTATTACACAACACACGAGAGTGACACATATATGGAAATTATAAGAATGAACAGATTTTACATAGAAAATATAATAATAGGATAGGAGGCGAGAGAGAGAGAGAGAAGAGAGAGAGAATAATAATTAAGGACGATAATGATGAGGAGGAAGGGGTGAGGGAGCGGCCTTTCCGTTGATGTTCTGGACGAAGGCTTCTCCAACACCTTCTCCGATGCCCTCCATGATTCCTCCCAAGAACTCAACCACCACCTGAGAAGCCAGTCTTGCCGCCGTCCCTAACACGCTCCCGCCCTTCTCACTTCCGCCCTTCTGCTTGTGCCCGTTCTCCCGGAGACCGTTTTTCACGTTCTTTGCGCAGCCTGCGTGCACGTGGTACTCACACACACTGCAACGGTACACTCTTCCTCCGGACCTCTTGTTCGTCATCCTCTTGCACTCCCCGCACTCTGGTGATGCTGATGCTGATGCTGATGTCGCAAGCATCCCGAGCGGGTGCGGGTGCAGCGACGGAAGGTTGATTTCCGTGGACAGCATGGCACAACAAGGGTGCATCTGGAAGGAGGAGGTAGTGCACACACCGCACCGGAAGGAAAATCCTTTGATGGGGTTGGCACAAACATCGCAGTACTTGCGGTTCCCTGGTGTGGTAGTGGTAGGTTTGGAGTAGAAAAGAAGGTGGTGGTGGGAATGGAAAGGGTGGGCCTTGAGGGCAGGAGGAGACAAGGCGCAGAAGTCGTGTAGCTGGAAATCACATTGTTGGCAACTGAATCGGTTGCCCGCACCGTACTCCTTGCACCCGCTGCAGGTGAATAGGTCCGGAAGGCATATGCGGGATAGCGGGTGTCTAGGATGGCTAAAGTGAACCATTTCTTCACCAAACATCACCTCAGGGAATTCAACTCTTGCCTGCTGCTGCTGCTGCATCATCATCCAGCTTTGGTTCTTCTGCACCACAAAATTACTTCTGCTGCTCTTCCTCAAATTATTATTATGATTATTATTATAATTATTATAAGCTTTGCTGCTTATAACTCCCTTCCTCATTTCTCTCTCTAACTCTTAAAATTCCAACAATGAAGAAAGTAGTGTTATTTATTTATGCTCAATAATCAATAATAATCACTAATAATGCATAATACGTAAAAGGAATAATAAAGAGATACAAAAGTCAAGGTTTAATTAATTGCGAGGAAAACAGAGACAGACACAGGCATGTGGTTGTATCCTAATAATATATTGTTATTCGATTCCCATTTTCAATTTTTCTTCAAATCATTTCTCCGGATTCACGGAAGAAGTTGGATCATTTTTCTCTGCGATATTCCCTTTGCTTTTTTGTTAATGGGTAATGGGTATATTATCTTTTGGACTTTTGCATCCAAACCTTACTTTTAACACCTCAATTGATCACCACGAATCTTCCCTTCTTAATCTCTGCCGGTGCCCACTCAACCAATCATTATTATTTAATGCAAATTATCCACAAATTTAATTTCCTTTTTTAAATTACAATTATATAATAAATTTCATTTTCTTTCTATTTTCTTTCTCCACTTACATAACTATATTCTACTAATTTTTTACTTTTTAAATTCTAATATTTCCTTGAATAGAGATATTGTAGACCTCAAGGTAAGAGTAATTTATTTAATTAATTTTTGTTATCAGACTTTGATCTTATGAAATTGGGCTTTAAAAATAGACTAGGCTTAAGAGTTTGACTAAGTCAAAGTAGACTTGTGGGTTTTGAAAAGTATTTATTTATTTTTAGGACAAATTAACATAATTGTCCTTCAGGTTTGAGTTTGGTAGCACTTGGGTCCCTAAGGTTTCAAATCCAACAATTATACTCCTAAGGTTTGAATTTAGTTCGTTTTTGGTCCCTCCGTCAAAATTTATGTTAAGTCCTAACAAAATGTTGACGTGACGCCTATTTGCTTCCCTGTCAAATTGAGTTTTTGAATGGCAACCTTGTTTGCTTCCCTGTCAAACAAGTTTTGCAATTTGTTTTCAGCTCCTCTAGAATCGGTACTCCAACTGCCATCTCATTCTTCTGCAAATATTGCAACCTGAAAATGTCCCAACCTTTCGTGCCATAGCTCAGTGTCACTCACTTGACACTTGAAAACTATTTGTTCCTTCCCGAGTGGATCCAATAAGAAGCTCTTGTGCTGCATTTTTATTTTGAACAACTATTTCCACTGGAATCGAAAATAAAGCATTTTCCTTCTTCAAATAACACTTTGAATTTCTTCTCTACTAGTTGACCAACACTTAACAAGTTTTGATCAATCTTTGGAACTAGGAGCACATCAGTAATCAACTTGGTTCCTGCACAACTCTTTATTGACACTGTGTTCTTCCCCTTCACTCCTAGATACTTCTCATTTCCTATCTTCACCCTTGACTTGAATGACTTGTCAAGGTCCTTGAACAACTCTTTATCACATGTCATGTGATTGGTACACCCACTATCAACCAACCAACTGTCACATTGAGTGACTGATGAGAAACAGTTAGCCACAAAAAGTCGATCTCCTTCTTGTTGTACTGCAGCATGTGTTCCTCCTTGCTGTTGAGATCTCTTACAAAATTTCTCAATGTGCCCCATTAAATGACACATTTTACACTTCACATCTGGCCTTCTCTAGCATCTGAAGTGTGGATGATTATGCTTCCCACAGTGCTTGCATGCACTACCCTTGTTGGAACCTACACTTCCATCATCCTTTACAGCATAATCTGAGCTACTGCATTCCGACTTTCAGTGCCCCTTCAATGCTTCTTTCTTGCCTCATCAACTTTCTCTGCTCTTGTGCTTGCAAATCACTTACTAACTCTATCACTTTGAGTTTATGGAGGTTTTTAGTATTTTCTAAGGAAGCAATGGTTGCTTCATATTTCTCAGGCACTGAAACCAGAATTTTCTGAACCAATCTATTGTCAGATAAATCAGTTCTAAATGCTCTTGCCTTGTCGGCAATCACAATCAACTTGTCTGAGTACTCATTAATGGACTCAGAATCCTTCATTTGCATTATCTCGAATTTCCTCACTAAGTTCAACACTTTCATGCCCTTAATCCTCTCATCATCTTCATACTCACTTTTGAGGAACTCTCAGATCTCATTTGCTGACTTCAAGGCCATAATTTTGTTGAATATGGACGAAGACACAACTGCATATAGGCAAGCCTCCAGCCTTTGCCTTCTTGGTGACTCTCTCCTTGTGAGTCTTGATCTGATTGATTGTTGAATTATCGGGAAGTGCAACAACCTCATAGTCGCTCTCAACTGCTTCCCAATAATCACAAGTCTTCATGTAGACTTGCATTCTAATAGCCCATGCTTGGTATTTTTCGCCATCAAACACTGGTGGAGCGAGTGAAGAAAGACTGCTTGATCCTGACTCCATCTTACTCAATTCTCAAAAGTGTATCACTCGATTTCTCTAAGGGATATCTTACTAATTCTCACTCACAGACCCCTTAAGAATTTAGCTCTGATACCACTGTTGCTTCAGAGAGAAGAGAAGTGGGGAATACAACTACTACATCTTCATTCAATAATAACTAGCTTTAAATACATCTTTCTTAATGCTAAAAATAACAACTATCTAAGAATAGCCATTACTAAAAATAATGATCATCTTTCTTAATGCTAAAAATAACAATTATCTAAGAATAGCCATTACTAAAAATAATGATTAAGAAACTTGGTAAAGTTACTCACTAATTAGTAAACCCACCATCCTAAACTTTAGGATCAAGGGAAGACTATTCTTCTTCCTCTATTTTAGGCACTTTGAGTTTAACTAACAAAAGTAGTGTTAAGCGCTAGAATTTCATTGTAGGTTGAGACCTAGAGTTTTCATAACAATTTTTAGTCATCTCGTTTGATCTTAACTTTCAGGTAAGTAACCTTACTGCTGGCTAGCCTTCGGGCTAGGCCAAAAATTTCTCTTTGAATGTGGAATATGATTTTGTATTTGTTTTGAAGTGCTTGTTTTATGTGGGAGAAATTATCCTTGTGACGTTGTTGGAAAATTTATGAATGTTGATGGGAGATTGTTGTGAACGATGTCATGAACAAATTATGTCTTTATGGTGATGAGTTGTGTGTTATGGGTTATGTATGATGTTCGTTTATAAGTTTGAATTGAATGTAGCTGAGATGAAGTATTCATGAATGTAAGGCATGCTGAAAGTTGAGATTTATGCATGAGAGAAAATTACTCCATGTGACATCATTTATAATATTACAAACGAGTTAGGTGGGACCCATGCATTTGCGTGATATATAAATCATGGGATTTTAAAATAGATACTCTCATTTTCTATAAGTTTTATCTGCATGAAAGTGATACATGTTCAGATGCACTAATCACATGAAAGTGATGTGCGTAGAGCTGGTGAGTATGAAATTGATACTCACCCATGCTTGAAAGTGATGCATACATATGTTGGGTTTTATGTCCTAAAACTCGTGGTTTGTAAACTGTTATGGTTGTAAATTTTCTATTTAGAATAAAGAGTTATTAGTTTTATTCAGTAAAGGAGTTTACTGGAATAAAGTGAAACGTGTTTACGTTAACCTATACCAATGACCAACACCCATGGCTGAATATGAGTACTTGAGCTTCATGTATGACATGATTGTGGATCAGGCTCAAGTAGTCAGTCAAAACAGTTTATAGTATACGGATAAGGTTGGGTACCTTATCCTGGTAACACTATTGGATGCGGCTCACTTTGTATTGTACAGAACGATGTGATCCGAATCGTTTCACATGGAGATGTGAGAAGTGAGGGCGTCCTGTGTAAAGAGTTTACACAAGATCGAACCGCGTATTAAGTCACTCTCTCTTTATAACTCTGTTTACTGATTGAGACTGACTTATACACTTTGATGGCCTAGGTAACTCGAGCTTAATCCTGAGCTTGCTATGAACTCTTGCTTATTCGGAAGTATCCTTTGACTTGTACGGGTGAGAGTGGCGGAACGCCCGCTCAATAAGCCTATATATATATGTTTGGCTAAACATGAAATAAAAAAGGACGTGAAGTGGACTTTGGGTTTCACACATTTTGAATTTGAGAATTCAATTTGTGTCTCTACCTTCGTGAAGGAGAACCTCAGCCCTGCCTTCAGCCATTCCATCAGTTCTTCTTCTTCCTTTCTTTTCTTTTATTTTCGGAGTCCCACAACTCCGTTGTTCGGCGCCGAAGATAGCGGGACTACCTGGAGTGGTCCTCGAGACATTCGTGAGAAGAGTTCGTGACGAGGAACGTGCAGCGGAGCTTGAAGAAATTAGAACTACAAGGGTATGTATTCTATATTTCTTTTTTTCGTCGTTCGAGCATGTTTTCTATTTGTTAAATTGATGAAATTAGAGTTTCAACGATCCAAAATCGCTTCCGCAACGTGATACGCTCTATCAAAGCTTCTGCATTCATTAAATTTTTATTTGTTTGAGTCAGATCATCTATTTGTTGTGATTTAGAACTAGAAGTTTTGGTTTTAAACTTGTCTTAAAAGAACTTATTTAATTATGTTTTATGTTTTTTAACTAGATCTCGAAATAAATGTATTTGAATTGATTTTGAGATATTTCTGAACATTTATTGTTTCTTATCCTTATTCTTAAATAAAGTTTTTAATTATTTATCGAGGTTCTTACGTCATGCATGTAATAACGGTCCTATAATGATGTCTTACAAAGTCGGGTCGTTACAAATATTATTTTATTTTATTAGTTTAAAACGTTAGAGAGGTTGAAGGGTTTGAAAGTAATTGTTGTCCAACTTTTATGAAAATCGTAGAATAGTTGGACATTTTTTATAAAAATAGGAATTATGTACCTTAATATAAAATCATAGGCATAACGTGATTATTTGAGTATTTATCCTCTCTTTTTTTTTTTTTTTTTTTTTTTTTTTTTTTTTTTAGGCTATTTGAGTATTTATCCTTAATTATTAATAACTAGGTTAGAACATAGATGGACCAATAAGATAGACGATATTAAAAAATAGGATAATGGTCGATTTACCTTTCTAACCCTCATGAAATATGCTTGACGTATTTTTTAAAAGATAAAAAAAAGGAAAAAATATTATGTAATTGATGATTTGAATTTTTTTTTTTTCCTAAATATCAGATTTAATTAGTTATGTAATTGATGATTTGAAAAAAAATTTGATTTTCCTAAATATCAGATTTAATTAGTTCATTGACCTTAACAAGATTTTCAAAAAACAATTGGGCTCTCCATGGCCAATTTTATATCAACCAAATAGCAACAATGTTGTGGGTTTTATCGGTCTTTGTGGGTGTTGTTCGTCTTTCTTGTTTTTCATCTTCTGAGAAAAATCAGCCCAACGTCGTACTTGTTTTTTGAAGGCTCACTAAATGTGATATCTTTAGGGCCTTTATTATGCTAGTTTTGTAGCTTTGGATGCGTTCATGATATTATTTGTCTAAATTGTAGATTTCAAACCTTTAGAACAAACTAAAGCTGTCGTGAGAAATGAGCTAAAAAATGTATTTTGTTGACCAAGAGGCAAAAGAAGAAGAAGGCAAGCTAAAATACACAAAAAATCCTGAGACGCTGTTTCTAGCATGTTGACGCTATAAAGTTCTTGGTCACCAGCTATGTTCGTCATTAAAGCCAAGTGCGCAGTATGTCAGTCATTAAAAGTCTTCTTGTCCGTCATCCTAAGTCACATGCCCATCATTAAAACCCATTTGTCAGCGTCTTCATCAACAGTCACATGCCCGTCATTAAAGCCTAGCGTCTCGATGCTAGTTTTACAAAAATACTTCATGCAATTTCTAGGGCAACGCCCAATAATTTTTCTGTAAATTCATCTTATTCTCATACGATTGAGGAAACTAACTTTGGGAGATTGGAATCCTACCCGAGTTTTCCTCATTTACTTCTTTTTTATTGTTTTATGGATTCTAAAATTTGTCTAAGCATTGTTTATTAAGGAATTGAGAACTCATAGTCGAGGGTATTCTTTGATCCAATTGAGTTATGCTCGATTTGACAATATTTTTCCATCTAATATACCATAACTATAAATTATTATTTATTTAAAAATAAAAATTGAATGTAGATAAACCAACATTAATTTTGTAAGTCACTAATCAAATATCACACTACTATTTGGTGCAACGACTTAACACATTGTCTGGCTAGCCTAGAGTGAAAGTTTGATCCTACATTTGTGTTGCAATTTAAAATATTTTATTATCGCTCAATTTTTTTTAAAGAGTTTGAACATAAATGACCTTATAAGATATATGATATTTCACAAATGTCTAATATAAAATTTTATTATATTCATGTTGAGCCGGTCAAATATTAGAAAATGGGATAATAGGTAGATTTACGAGCCCCAATGTAAGGCATTTTACGTTTTTCTTGAAGAAGAAAAAAAATCAATCACTGATTTTAATCAATTTCTTTTAATCCCATTTTAATCAATCGATTTTTTCATCCTCTGATTTCACTGTCTGTAACGATCTTTAAGCAGAGCACCGCTGCCTTGTTCGTCTCTGGTCTGTTTTCGCCGCCGTCAGACAAGGTTTTTAAGCATAGCGTCTCCGCCTTCTTTTCAAATTGAAGCATCATAATATATCATATATTTGCAGTATATATACAGTATTATATGTAATATATTGCATATTCATATATATACAATATGAGTAATCTTCAACATCACATATATACATATAGAATATCATATATCATATATTTGTGGTATATATTATGTAATATATTGCAGGTTGTATACAATCATATATGTAAAGTATGAGTAATCTTCAATATCATATATCATATATTTGCATTATATATACAGTAGCATATATCATATATGTGTGATATATTGCCGGTTGTATACAATATCATATATATGTATAGAGGCGGCGTTGTAGCGGCAATGGTATGGCGAAAAATGGATGGCGTAAATCATGTTTATTTTCAAAAATATTTTTAAAATTAAAGGAAAATAAAAACAAATCAAATATACTAAATTCCATAAATAGACTAATGACATTAATTGTAATATATAAATGTCATAAACAAATATACTACAAAGTCGATTTTTAATATTAATATATATATATATATTTATTTATTTATTTTTGGTAATAAATTAAGGGTAATTTGGTAACATAAATCGACAATAAATACATAAAATAAAAAAAAAAAAAAAATCCTAGAAAAAATATAAAAATAATAAATAAAGTTATCGAAAACACCCGTGAAAATATGGTTGGCAAAAAATACCTTCGTGTAATTATTTTTTTTAATTAAATATATTTGAAACAAAATCGTTAATCAAATAAGGAAACATATTGAAAATAAAGTAATAATTACCATATTAATATTTATATAAATAATAAAAAACTTCAGAATTTATAACCACGATAAAACAAGAGATATTTGCACAGATGACCTCTCTTCGGGAGTCTTATTATTTTTTTACCTCCCCTCGAAAGTTAATGTTTTTTGTCTCCTTGCTGACATCATCAACACTACACTCAACACGATCGCGAGGGAAAAATATGTAGTATCTTTCGCTTCGCTGAGCACGAAAGCACTATAGTCATCTCTTTTGCTATCGTGCTCAACGAAGGCTACAAATGACTTTTCACAAATGGAGGGAGACTTGCTGATCTCGAAAGAAGATAAAATACATGTGTTTTAAAAAATTGGATCATTTGTCATTAAGACTCCTCGTCATTTGTGCCCCAAACAATTTATAAAGATAAAAATACAAAATTAACAAAAACAAACAATCACTATGAATGATATAACTTTATGTCAATGGTTTTTTGTTCCTCAAATAATTAATAGTAAAGATGATAGTATAATCAATTATTTGTTTAATACTAACTCTTGTTAGTAGATTTTTTTTTTTTTTTTTTTAGTATTTAATTAAGGATTAAATTTATGACCTCTTAATTAATGATATAAATTTATGTCAATTCAACTCATGGATGAATTAATACTTAACACCATTCCATTATTAACTATTAAGTATGGATTGATTTTAATTATTGCATCTAATTAGTATAATAATAAAATTAATTTTATTAGATAACTATCAATTGGTTGAGCTAAAGAAAAACCTATCATGATTATTAAATATTAATTTATTGTTGAATCAAAATAAATTATTTTTTCTGAGTACAATTAATTATTTTATATTTGATTTTACCTCGATTTCTTTTTCATGTTAGTTATTTTACTACTAAATTACTAAATTATACTTTTAGTCATGGTACTTGAGGCAAATTAAATAACTCTATAGGGAAGAGTTATCCTTGATATCATTTGATTAAAACAAATTAAAATACTAGGCATGTCATTAGCATTATTGTCGATGAAAAAAACAAAAACAGAGTGTTACAAAATATTTGTGAATGCACTCTTATTGAAGTTTCAGACATGATGTCATCAATACAAATTTTCATATCTGATGTTCACAAATGAACTTATTGTCATTCACGTATTTATGGTAAAGTTGAACGTGGGCATAAAAAAAGAAGATGAAAGTTTTAAATGCATAAATACTAGAAATTGAAACTAAAGTTAAGTTTGTAATTTACCCAGTTTATAATTAACGAAGGAAGGATTGGAAAAATATATGGATGTATATGAAATGATATAGTTAGAAGTATGAAGAAACATTGAAATAACAAAGTAGGTTGTTTAGAAACTGGCGGCTTCAAGTGGTGGGTGGAACAAATACAAGTTGAAAGTGATGATGAGAAAACTTGGGTTGGCAATTGGCATGTTGAGAATAGCGATGTGAAATATGAGTGTTTACAATTGAAGCCCAGCCCAATAAGTGGCCTCATCCTCATCTGCATCTGCGTGGGCTGCTGTTGGGCTGGCCCATATCTTTTTTTTTTTAAATCCATAAGAGCATAACAGCAGTTGTAACTTGTAATCAGTTTATTGGTGGGAGTGAAGGCTGCTCATTTTATGGTTTTGGTTGGTTTGCTTGGGAAACAAGCTAAGATTAATAATATTTCATCTTGTGTTGACCGTTGACAGTTGACAGTTAGAGGGGTTTTGTTTATTTAGTAAATAGAGGGCGTGGAAAGTTGAAAGGTAGTTTTAATGTGACCAAACTATCCTTCTCTTTCTTCCTCATCACTTACCTCACATGATTATCACATTTTGAGATTTGGGGAGGAAGGAACCATACATATACATATATATAGAGAGAGAGAGTTATAGGAGCTTGCATTCTTCAAATTGCTAATTTGATGGGCGGCTGTTTGTCTGGCTCTGTCTTTGTCCGGGCGCGGGCTCCGGCTCCTCCACCTCCTCCTCCCACCGCCAAAGTCATCTCCATACAAGGCCATCTCCGCGAATACCCTGTTCCCATCTCCGTCTCCCGCGTTCTTCACACCGAAAACTCCGCCTTTCTCTGCAACTCCGACCGCTTATTCTACGATGATTTCATTCCTCCTTTGCCTCTCCACGAACACCTTCTTACCGACCAGATCTATTTCCTTCTTCCTTCCTCCAGCCTCCACCAGAGATTGACCGCCTCCGATATGGCCGCCTTAGCCGTCAAAGCCACCCTCGCCCTTCAAAATGCATCCCCCGGCCCCAACCGTAAAAAGCCCGGTCGTATTTCTCCCATCCTCGTCCTGGATTCCGAGGACAATAACAATATCATATCCAAGAACAACATCTCGGATGCGCCCATTCCTGCGACCTCCTCCGTTAAAAAAATGCAGAGATTGACATCGAGAAGGGCAAAAATGGCAGTTCGTTCCTTTAAACTCAGATTGAGTACCATCTATGAAGGCAGGGTTGTGTAGGGATTGAATTTTGTTGATTTAATTTAATTTAATTTAATTTCTCCTCTCTGTAAATTGTAAAGTAATTAAAGATGTTTAATTATCCTCCTTCTTCCTTCCCAAATCTACTGATTCCACTTATTTCCAATGAATTAATATTTAATTGCGAGATTAAGTCAGATAGGGAATGTGAAGGCATATTATGCCACCCACCCTGCTGTTTTTTTTTTATAAAGTCCACAAAATCCTCCTTTCCTTTTAATCCACCAAATTACCGGTCCATTCAACCCCTTCAATCATGTCTCCCACAAATAGGTATAAATCATCAATTTTTTTTTAGCAAAGTCATCATTTTAAATTCTAGTAGTATTCCACATTTTTTTTTCAAAATATTGTCCATTAAAAATATTTCATTTTGTATCAAATCATGCATCAAAATCAGTCCCATGCACATTGAGTAAACTATTCTACCATATCTACCTTTCATCTAATTCATCATTTTTAAATAATATATAATTATGACCATTCATTCAACTAATCATTTTCGACTTCGGCCCAAAATCAACCTCCATTCCCTCTCCCATGTAAAATAACAATATTTCTACGCTAATTCCCACCACTAAATTTTAGTCACATGACACAATTTTGAGACATGTCAAACAAAAATTTAATGGTAAGACATCATGAGTTAACTTAATAATCAATAAATATTTTGAAAATAATAAAATATTTAAAGTAAATGAGTTCAAATCATGATAATCACCTATTTAAAAATTAATATTTTACGATTTTTTTTTACAACCAAATATAACATGGTGCAATTGTCCTATAAAATTAATTGAAATGCGCGTAAGTTAGCACCTACATCAATAATAATAATAATGATAATGAAGATAAGGAGTAGTATATTCATGAATGGCTTATGATGAAATGTTTCGGATAGTGGAATCAATAATGCTAAAGGGTTGGACCACCAAAGCATTATTGTTGGTTACATTTTTTGTTTTTGTTTTTTATTTTGTTTTTAAAAACCAGTTAAGAGAAATTGGTTTCTTTCTAATAATTTGTTTAATATATATTTTTCACTACATCGTTAAGATAAAATTAAATCAAATAAATAAATAAAGAGTTCAATCAAATATATATTTATATGTTCACGATTAGCATGAAAAATTATAAAAAAAAATATTTTTGGAGTTTTTTTATTATAAGTATAACACACCTCGCCTAAATAATAACAAAATTGTCCCAGGATAAAATAGTTTGAAAAATTGGCACAAATGTAATAAACCCATATATTGGTGATAGAGTAAAACTTAGTTGCAGCTGGGCTACAACTATCTTTTGCAGCCCAACAACATGTCAGAATTTGATTGGTCAGATTTTATGTTATTTTTTTTAATTAAAAAATTATATTTAATGTTTCATGTCACTTTTTTTTCTTTCATTTTTTCCACTTCTCCATGACTTTCAATTTCCAATTTTACCCTTCTCTCCTCAATTTTCTCCACTATCTATTTTTATGGATGATTTACTGTTCTTAATCTCTCCATATGCCTAATAGCATATCGAAAATTGACAGAATTTTATAAAGGTAATAGTTAATTATTTATTTTATGATAAATGAAGTGAAATTGAGTTGAAAACTTGAAATGAACAAAGAAATTAGATAGAAGAGGAAAGAGAAATTTTATTAAAAAATGTCTTAAGATGTTGGACAATGGTGAAGTTTTAGATATTATTATTAATATTAAAAATTGTCGCAGGATTTTTTTTATCGATGATTTGCTATTTTCAATTCTTAGTAAAAAATTTCAAATCATTAATAAAAAAGAGATATGGGAGATCATTGAATAGGGAAGGGCAAAATCGAAAATTAAAAGTCATGGAAAAGAGGAAAAAAAACAGTGAAAAAAAAAAGTTGAAGTCACGCATTAAATATGATTTTTTAATTAAAAATAATAACATAATACTTGGTCAATCAAAATCTGTCACGTGGCTAGGCTGCAAAAGATAGTTGTAGCCCACCTACAACTAAATTTTACTCTCGGTGATATATGTACATTTGTGACGTACTTTATTTTAGACAGTGAATAAAACTTCAATTATTATCTCAAAAATCGATGTTCACCTTCTATAAATTATAATATTATTGAATTTAAAAAAACATACATGTTTAGGAAAAAAACATTGATTTATACCCTTAAACTTTGGAAGCTTAATATTACTCAAAGACGAAAATATCGATATCAATATCAGTAACTCAAATTTACGGATATTTGAATATCTCCAAATATTTCGAAAAAAATCAAGGATATTACGAAAATTTATAATAATATTGTGAATTTTTTTAAAAAACTTTAGAACAAGTTTTGTCAAGTCATAAACTACTACTTTAAGCAAAAATATCAATTATTAAAAGCCAAATATATGCATTAATTCAATAATATATAGTATTGGACGTTGTAAAATAAATATAAATTTAAATAATTTGTAGTTAAAAAATTTGGTCAACAAGTACATGATTCATAATTTAATAATAAGATGATGTTTTTGATAATTGATTTAATAAAGATATGCTCCTAATTCATTGTTTCTTCAAAAATAAATTTAAAACTCATAATATTTATACAAAAAAAAAATGTACATTTTAAATATTATATATAAAAAAAATCATACTTACAAAAAATATTAAATTTATCAAGATATGTTGCTATTATTTTTAAAGATGAAGTTAATTTTCCTTACTATATTAAAAATTATATTTTAATATTCACAAGATATATATTTTATATGTTAAACATGACACACAAAATTATATTAAGTAGAATAATGTTTATGTAAAAAACTAACCTAAATTTAATTAATTCACTAATTAATTAATAGTATGCAAGTTAAAAAATATATTATCTAACCATAATGCAACACTAAACATTGTATTAAAAAAAAAAAAAAAAAAAAAACATGAGAGAATTAAAAAAAAATAACAAAAAAATAAAAGGTGGGAATGTGTGTTGACCGAGAAATTTCGGCCAATCAACGGTCGCCACGTGTCTTCATCACGGCCGGTGGATCAGATAAACTTGACCGAGCAAATTCGGTCACATCGTAATTGGGCTCGAAATCGGGTCGGCCCAGAAAAGATATTCAAAAGACAATTTGGCCCAAATGTCAAGTCCATTGGGCTCAAAATTCAAAAGCTCATGCCAAGCCCATTGGATCCAGGCCCATGAGAACTCTATAGATAGAGAGCCTCATTTTTTATTTTCATTTGCAAGGTTCAGAAAATTTCTACTCCTAAGAGCTCAGAGGGAATTCTCAAGCAACAAAGACTCCCTGATGAACTACTCCTAAGAGCTCAGATGGAATTTACTCCCTGATGAACTACTCCTAAGAGCTCAGATGGAATTTCCAAGCAACAAAGACTCCCTGAATCCTTGGAAGACAGAGGGAATTCCCAAGCAACAAAGACTCCCTGAATCCTTGGAAGACTGAACGATCATCCAACATCGAGAACAAGCTGCGAAGCCCTCGATACAAATCCCAAGCTGTGATACAAATCCCAAGCTAGGAAGCCCTCGAGATACATTGTACTGAACGATCATCCAACATCGAGAACAAATTGCGAAGCCCTCGATACAAATCCCAAGCTGGGAAGCCCTCGAGATACATTTACATTTGAGAGAGAATTAGAGGATCAAACATTAGAGATTGTAATCCACTACGCACTGATACATACAAATATAAATAAAAATTCAAATTCATTTACACGTGTTCGAATCTTCATCCTTCGTCGAAATCTCGTGTGAACAATGTGAAATGGAGAGAGTGACAAAAATAAATAAATTATGTAATATAAAAAAATTGAAAAAAAGAAAGAAAAAAGTGAGAATAAAAAAAACAAGAAAATAGGGAGAGAGAGAGAGGTGAAGTTGTGGGATGGAGAGATAGAGGGAAAAAAGAGAGAAAAAACTTAATAAGTGGCCTAACATTCTCCTTTAGGATTCGAACCCACGTCCTCTCAATTACAGCGGACTATTAAATTGGGGGACTATTAAATTGGTAAAAACGATATTCACCCCAAAAATCTCTATCGACACCTCGATTTTAAGGATATTTTTGTAAATATCGACGATTTTTCCATCCTTGAATATACCTCGAACTAATAATTGTATCAATTATAACTCTAAACTTTCATAACTGAATCAATTTAGAGCACGCCATATAATTTCATTTAAAAATTATTGGATGCATAATTTTCACATGTGTATAAAACGTTTTGCAATAAAGAGATTAGTATAATATTACAAAGAGAAGCTATAATCAAATGGATAGTAACATTTTTTCAGTAATATGAATGATTTTTCATCGTAATAATATTATTAGTTTGAAGTTTTAATTTATACAACTCCAAAATTTAAGGATGTAAATTAATTTCTTCCTATATTTTAAATTAAAGTTAAAGTTTAAATTGGTATAGTGATGAACACCGAACAATTTGATTTCTTCTCAAACAACCGCATTTTCTTTCTTGTATTCAAAGTTTTTTTTTTTTTTGTTTCTTCTAAGTCATACATCATGACAGTTGAGCTATGCTCTTGTTGGCTCATTTTTTAGTGTTAATACTTTATATTAAGTATATTATTGATATAACTAATCTATATATATAATAAAAAAAAGTATATCTATAATGTAACTAATATACTCGATATAAAGTTTAGCACCGGCGTACTTGATATTTGATATTAGGTCTAAAGGATACACTCCACATATACTCCAATTCAAATTAGAGCAATGGCGTATATGACAATCTAACATAATAAAATAATAGTAGAAGAACAATTTTAAAATATTTAGAGATTCGAGAGAAATTTAAGTTTTATTGATCAGTCAGGCTTACATTTGCGGAGGCAGCTCCTGCATGCCAATGCGGCTACATAAGCAGTTCCCATCAAAGCGATAAGCAGTACTGCAATATTGAAGTAAAAAAGCATCACATCACTACTGGTACTGGTACTGGTACTACTGGGTAAAATTTGTCATTTCTAATTCCAAAACAGAATTGCACATTTTAAGTTAACTTACAAGTCAAAGTAGTATAAAACAAAATTGCCAAGCGATATCGGACTATCCATCCCAAATTAACTTCCAGAAGACAATTACTACTGGACAAATACTCGCTGTCGCTGTCACTGTTTCCTGGACGCAATGAACTCAAAGAGATGTTTACACCTACCACGGCAACTCCATTTGTATCCCGCACTTCCATTTTAATTCTTACTGGAGTTGCACCCCAATCAATTTCAACCACTCCAAAATTTGGTTGGCCTAAAAAGGAACCGGAGCTGAAACATCTAAAATCTAAACATTAACTTTATTAAGAGTGTGAGCTGTGCATACCGAACGTGCATGACTTGTATCTGCAGTTCCTTTTCATAACTCTCATTGTAGATGGCGTCAACCACGCAAGAAACCTCACTAGAAATTGTAATGGTCGCGGAAGTACCCTTTCAACTGCTTGGGTAAGACCACTTGAGGTTATGTCATATAGCGGATATTCAACGGCGCAATCATACCGTGAAATTTCTCCAAAATGAACATCTCCACTTATAAAGAAAACTCCTTTTCTCTTAATCCATAAAACACAAAGAAAAAGACATAATGCATGCTCAAACTTCACTTCATATAATATATAAATAAGCTTAAAAAAAAAAAAAAAACTTTTTGGTCCAAGTAACAATCTAGTCCCTAAACTCTAATTTGTAACGATTAACTCCTATACTTTCAAATTGGTAACAATTTAGTACCTATGTAAATAGATAAATTAATGAGGGACCAAATGTGTTTAATTAAAAAAAGTATTTTTTAGAGTAAGGACTAAACTGTTAGAAACTAGTTTAGGGACTAAATCAACCAAAGGTGTTTTTTAAATTATAAATTAGGGAGATCTCTGTCTTACTTTATTCCTTTTGGGTTGCAGTTCGTTAATTTAAAGAGCAGAGTGCTTGAATAAAAAATAGGAGCACAGGCATATGCATTAAAGATTTTTACCTTGCTATCTGCAATCAACTTGAAAAGGAGATCCCTCTCCTTCGGGAAACGTCCCCAAGACTCCAAATAGAACAACGGCCTGGTGGTTGCTGAAAGATTTGATATAACCTGAATAGCAGAATAACTGTGGCATGAACTCATAACATTACTGCTAAGTTACGCAAGAAAAGAAGAGAAGTCTTATGATAAGACCTATCGCTGAACAAGTGTAAGAACAGATCCACAGAAAAAGGTGCATGGGCTAAAAATCCTTGTAGACAAAGTACGCTTGAAACACCTGAATGGATGACCCAATTATTGTAACTGCCGACTCCGAACCCTTGAGCTCTCTTTCCAGCCACGTCCATTGGGCAGTTCCCAAAATAGTTCCATCACTAAACATCGGATCACGGTGATATCTAGTATCTAATAGGATAACCTATAAAACTTCGAGTCACAAACATGGTTGCTGAAGGCTAAATATACAACCATCAATAAAACCAAATTATGAAGATGAGAATCATCGAAAGAGCTCCAATTTGTACCTTAATTTGTTTACCTAAAGGGCCGAACATATATGATGCATACACACCCTGCTGCTTGCGCCTAGAACGGTAAAGTATGGTTAATAATTTAACAGAAAAAATCTACTAAGAAGTAAATTAACAATCCAAGGATTACAGTGCTATAAAATTTAAATTATCACAACGAACCCCAAGGTGTAGGCCTGACCCAACAATAAAGTACAAATCTTATTTAATTTAATATACTCTTCATTATCTATTAATTGTGTTATGTTCTCCTCAAAAAAAAAAATTGTGTTATGTGTACCATTCCTTTCGTCATTTTTTCTGCTAAAAGATGACAAAAAGTTGGTGTGAATTTTAAGCTAACCATTGCAGTAGTAAAATGTTTATTTTTCTAACAAACTATCAATTTGAAATGTCTTTTTTTTTTTTTTTATAAGAAACCAATTGTGTGGGTAGAAGTTAGCAAGGTCATACTTGGTAGAGCTCTTGTTGGGTGTTGATCGGGTTTTTGGGTGGATTTAAAGACGGGTTTTTTGTTAGCGCCTTCAAAGCGGCTTTATTAGACGGATTGGTGTTAATGGCGGGTGATTGGTGATTGTTGAAGGCTTTACAAAGAGAGAGAAAGCTTTTGAAACCAGATTTATTGGTTCCAACAAGGACAATGATCTTGTTTAGACCTCCATTTACTCCAAGTTTCACGATTTCAGCGCAATGTCCCTTCCAAGTGGTGCGCTTTTCCACCCATAGGTCGTAGGCATCAAATCTTTGAACAATGTCTAAACCTATACACAAACGAGACCCTCTTTAACGCGTGTATTTACTTAAACAAGCCCATTGCAGGAGAGAAAAAGGAAACATGAGGTAAAGGCAACAATATGCGGAAATTTGCACAACGTGAATTTCAGCAGCATGCCCATGCAATACTTAAGATACTTTGGGTAGCAAAGGTCGCTAGTCAACCTATGAAACACTTGTTGAGGGTACAGTAATCAAGAGAATTAATAAAATAGATACAAGTTATTGGGAGAGAAGGCTTATGAAGTAGAAAAGAATGTAGAGGAATGAAGAAGAAGATGTAGAAATAGTGGATGTAGTACAGAATAAATGAATAATGGTAGGCAGCATACTATACATTAATGATAATATGAGTTAAGGGAAGTAAGTAGTATGGAGTAATCAAACATAGCGTGGAATAAAGTAGGAGAATTAATATGGAGAAAAAGAGATAAGATAAACGTAAGCTGAAGAAACACAAGGTTTAGAAGTAGAAAAGGAATTCCCATGCCTTGGACTATCAAGAGGTTCATCTAGAAAATCAAGGAGAAGCTTTTGATTAGTGAACTTCTCAGTAAATTCCTTTCCAGCATCATTTAATCCATAATCATGGTCATCCCAGACACCGATTACCTAAAACAAAGGCAGGCAGGCAGGCACCCTCCTTAAAGTGTTAAAATAAATAAATAAAAATAATGTACCAAGATTTTTGGATAAATTTAGGGATCAGGCACCTTGGTCCTCTGTCTAAGCCGAGAATAACCTGGAATTGTCTTGCCCTTGTTGTATTTGAGCATCATTTCCTGGCTAGATGAAGGAACGAAACGTGGAACATTTTTCCATGGTCCCAACGTCCTTTCTGTACCAAGTAGTTTGAAAGGACGCCTAATGTCTCCATAGATGTTATCACCAAGCCAAATGAAAACTTGCGGGTCGAAGTTGATTATGGAATTCCAGATTGGCTGCAGCAACAAACAATTATACCAACTTAATTTCTTTTTATCAGATTCACTCGGATCAGTAGAAAAAGAAAAGAAACCTGAGGGGCATCCTGGTTTGCGCATGATCCAAACGCAATCCTGGATACAACAGGCTGAGGCTCGATTTGTGAAGCACTGCTGCTATGAAACATAAAACCAGCGACCGCCACCACTCCCGTTACAATCAAAACCCGCCACCATCTCCATCTTCTCTCATTGCCCATCTCTCTCTTTCTTTTTCTTTTTCTTTTTCTTTTTCCCCCTCCCACCCTAAATCCTAATTTGGAAGATTATAAAATCAAAACTAAATTGAAGCATAAATATGTTTAAAATATTCCAATCACATATATAAAATAAAAATAAGTATATAATTAACCAACACCAGGCACGATTAGTGGTTAAGACACTATTTTCTTATGTTTTCAAAAAATACAACTTTACTTTCGCCCAACCACAGATCTACATCTACTACTTTCTTTCAACTTCAAATTTGACACTTTCATTCAATTTATTGTGATTCAAATATTATTTCGAAACTTAGGGTGTGTTTGGTTTAGCTTCCTAAGTGTTTAATTTTTGCAAAAAGTCATTTTGGAATAAATTGAATTGTTTGGCAACTATCCAAAATGAATTTTTGGAGAATGAGTTTTTAAAATAATGCATTTTAGATGAAACACTTGATATTAACTTTTGAAAAAAATGTTTTTGAGTGTTTATTTGAAAAACCTACATAATTCTCATAGTATTCAAATTACAAAAATACCCTCACACTCCTCTTTTAAATTTTCTCCACCAACCAACCTCCTTCGACCACCGCCGCCCCTCACCGACCATCTCCGATCGCCGCCGACCACCGCCTCCAAACTCCGACCACCACCGTCCAACTCCGGCCACCCGCCGCAGGCCACCGCCTCCCACTCTTGCCATCCGTCGCCCCGCTCAAACCGCCCGACCCCGGCCACCGCTGCCGCCACCCGACCCCGGCCACCGCTGCCGCCACCCGACCCCGGCCACTGCCGCCGCCACCCGACCCCGGCCAATGCCGCCGCCACCCGACCCCCAGCAACCGCCGCCACCCGACCCCGGCCCCCGTCGCCGCCACCCAACCCCGGCCACCGCCGCCGCCACCCGACCCCGGCCACCGCCGCCGCTACTCTATCCTGGCCACCCGACCCCGACCCTACCACCGCCGACCCGACCCGGACCCCGACCGCCCGACCCCGACACCGACCCCGACCACCGCCGTCCCCCGACCCGACCACCCGACCCGGACCCCGACCACTGTCGTCCCCCGACCCGACCACCCGACCCGGACCCCGACCACTGTCGTCCCCCGACCCGGCCACCCGACCCTGACCAATGGGTTAAGGGATAAACCTTGCCCTTTTATTGCAATAATTTTTATTGTTAATTTCGTTTCAATTTGGTTATTAGAATATAAATTAGGTTTTTTTTTTTTTTTTTTTTTTAATTTTATTTTATTGTGAATGAAATGAGCACACAATTAAATGGGTTCAAAATCTAAACGATTTTAGGAAAATAAGTTACGAATTTTTTTACCTTTCATAAATTTTCAGTTTTATTTTTCTTTTTCAATCTATCATGAATCATATTAATTAAGATACTAAATTTGCAATTCACATTAATTAAGATACAAAATTTGTAATCTTCCGCCAAAGCAAGCATAGCTCAGCTGACATATGTATGACTTGATGACCAGTTCGAATCCCCCCAAAACTAGCATAGTTCAACCGACCTAATGTATGAAATATAAGCAAAAAGTCTTAGGTTCGAATCCCCTGTCCAAATTGTCAAACAAAAAAAAAATCAAATTAAAACTAAACGTTTCAAACAAAATAAATCAATATTTTCTCAAATAATTTTCCTCATCCTCCTCATTCCTTCATATTGGGAGGCTTCTAACAAAAGTTAATTTTGCTGGTAGCAAACTATTATCTTTCCATTTTGTCATTTAAAAAAAATCATTTATAATTATTTTTTTCTCCATTTATTATTTTAACTTTCTTAAAAAAAAATTATTTCATGTCTCCATAGTGGTATGGACCAACAATATACATACTAATATGAGATTCAACTACATTTTAAAATACAATTTTAGTCTATATTCACTACAAGAATTTTGGTTTTTCCCGACGGAAGTTCTCTCGACGAAATTTTTTTCGACGACAAAAACATTTTTCTCGACGTTTTTGTACATCGTCGAGAGATACTCGGCCTGTCTCGACGGTTTTTATAAACCGTCGAGATAACTTGGTTTCTCTCGACGGTTTATAAAAATCGTCGAGAGAAAAGAGGGTTCTCTCGACGGTATATAAAAACTGTCGAGAGAACCCGATTTCTTTAAAAAAAAAAAAAATTAAAAAATTAAAGAAAATCGGGTTCTCTCGACGAGTTTTATAAACCGTCGAGAGAACCCTCATTTCTCTCGACGATTTTATAAACCGTCGAGAGAACCAGATTTAACCTAACATTTATTTCGCTCCCCTCACTGTGCGTCTCTTTCGTTTTGGCTTCTCCCTCTCCCCTGTCCGTCGCCGCCTCTCCATCTCCCATGTCCGTCGCCTCTCCCTCTCCCATGTCCGTCGCCGCCTCTCCCTCTCCCCTGTTCGTCGCCGCCTCTCCCTCTCCTCTGTTCGTCGCCGCCTTTCCCTCTCCCCTGTCCGTCGTCGTTCGCCTCTCCCTCTCCCCTGTCCGTCGTCGTTCGCCTCTCCCCTGCCTGTCGCCGTTCGCCCCACTCTCGTCCACCCTCGTTCGCTTCATCCTCGCCCAACGTCATTCGCTTCGTCTTCGCCCACCATCGTTCGCTTCGCGCTCGCTCTTCGTCTTTAGCCTCTCCTATTTGGTATTTTAAGCCCTAACTTATATGAAGTTTTTTTTTTTATTATTTATTTACTTTTTTTAGATAATATGGTTGTCTGCTTTCAATTTAGGTTACACAGAGTCTCTCCCTTGCTCCTCACTTCTTCGCTCCGATCTCGATCTCTTCTATTACTAGGTATCTTTTCTACTTCAATTCTTTTCACTTTTGCAAATGGTGGTTTCTGAATTAGGCTCAAATTTTATGTTTTTGTTGATTTGATTGTTTGATTCGTCTTGTGGTTGTTATGTTCATTGACGAGTTCCCTTAATTTTTCTTTTTCCATATAAAAAATCATGAGATTGTCAATATTTCTCTTCAACTCATGAGTTCTCTTAGTTTAGTTATGCTTATTTAATGTCCCAAAATATTTTTCAGATTAGTTTGAACAATATGTTTCGTGCATAAATGTGTAAGGCGAAACATCGAAATAAGTATCTACTCTATCCTCTTGTAATCAAATTATTTGTAGGTAATAAAACTTTTTGGTATGACTATCCTGCAGTTATGGTAGTCAATATGATTTTGAATATATGTGTTGAGTTTAGTGTTGTTTTTTGTGTGTTGTGCCTATTTTGTTGTCTTGTTCTTGTTTTTGAAAAAAAAAAAACAAAGTTAAAGTTAATTTAGTTGCTTAAGTTTAGGGTTAATAATTTTGTTGTTTTAGTTGAAGTAAATGTGGGTTGCTTAAGGTTTTTATTTTTTATTTTGAAGGAGTGAGTTGTTTAAGTTTATTTTAAGTTAATTGGGTTGTTTTAGTTTTAATTAATTTAGTTATTTATGTTTAGTTAAAAGATGAATTCGATTCAATAGGTTTATCTGTTCACTATATTTCTAGTTTAGTTTAAGTTTAGTCAATTTAGTTGTTTAAAGTTAGGTTATGTTTAGCTAATCTAGTTTAAGTTAATTTCGGTGCTTAAGTTTAGTTTAGGTTAGTTAATTTGGTTTATGTTTAGTTAAAAGATGAATTGGATTCGATAATTTTACCCTTTTATTATATTTTTGGTTTAATTTAAGTTTAGTCAATTTGTTTGTTTAAAGATAGTTTATCTTTAGCTAATGTGGTTTAAGTTAATTTGGTTACTTAAATTTAGTTATATTTCTAGTGTAGTTTAAGTTTAGTTGGTTGTTTAAAATTAGTTTATGTTTAGCTAATTTGATTTAAGTTAATTTGGTTGCTTAAATTTAGTTATATTTCTGGTGTAGTTTAAGTTTAGTTGGTTGTTTAAAGTTAGTTTATGTTTAGCTAATTTGGTTTAAGTTAATTTGATTGCTTAAGTTTAGTTTACGGTTTTGTTGTTTTAATTTAGTTTAATTAATTTTGTTGTTTATACAATATGTCGGTTGAGCTATGCTCATGTTAGTTTAAAGTTAGTTTCTGTTTAGCTAATTTGGTTTAAGTTAATTTTTTTTTTGAGTACATTGGGGTGGGGGAGGGTTTAAGTTAATTTGGTTGCTTAAGTTTTATTGTTTTAGTTTAGTTTAATTAATTTGGTTGTTTTTGTTTAGTTAAAAGATGAATTGTATTCAATAATTTTACCCTCTTATTATATTTCTGGTTTAGTTTAAGTTTAATCCAATTTGGTTGTTTAAAGTTAGTTTATGTTTAGCTAATTTAATTTAAGTTAATTTTATTGTTTTACTTTAGTTTAAGTTATAATTATCTGTAATTTCTTTAGTATATATAAATAAAGTGCATGATAGTTGAGTTCTAGATGTTATGTTGTTCTTAACGTTTTCAAAATGTTAGGTTAATTAATTAGTATATGGATTAATCTGGTTGATGCATGTTCTTAAAGATTGTATTTGAGTTATGTTGATATGCATGCTCTTCAAGTTTGTATTTGAAGGTGTTAAGTAAATTTAGTTTTTATGCTTTATAAGTTATAGTTTTTAAGTTTATGTTCGTAAGTTATAATATTGTTTATACTATGTTCTAATGTGTTATTGATTTTCTTATTTTTCAGGTAGTTTGAGTCGATGTCATCACAAAGCTGCTTTTGAAGATTAGATGAAGTTGACGAGTTCAAATGACAATTTCTTTTATATTAGTATATACTGAATGTGTTGTTGTATTATACAAACTAGTTGTAAAAACGAATTTAGATAATAATAAATGTATTTTTGTGTAATTTCGTGTCCAATTTCTTTAGGTATTATAAGCTTCAAAGCTTTATGAATTGCGAGGGTATTACAAACGAAAAGGATATTATGAGATTTAAAAAAAAAAAAAAAAAAAAAAAAAAAAATCACCACTTCTCTCGACGGTTTTTCCAAAATCGTCGGGAGAAACACTTATCCCGACGATTTTGGAAAACCGTCGAGAGAAGTGCTTTTCTTGACGATTTCTCCGAACCGTCGAGAGAAACGACGATTGTGACAAACCGTCGAGAGAAGTCTCACTTCTCTCGACGGGCACAAAAAACCGTCGAGAGAAATTCTCCCGACGGGGTTCTCCCGACGGTTTATGCCGACGGTTGTTTTTCCGTCGAGAAAGCTTCTCTCGACGATTTTGGCTTCTCTCGACGATTTTTGTGCGTCGAGAGAAACCAAAATTCTTGTAGTGATTATTGATATAAATGTCTCTTTGTTTATATAGTAAAATAAAATGATAACTTTTACGTGCATGGCACGTGCTTTATTTTTTTCTCCATTTATTATTTTAACTTTCTTAAAAAAAAAATATTTCATGTCTCCATAGTGGTATGGACCAACAATATACATGCTAATATGAGATTCAACTACATTTTAAAATACAATTTTAGTCTATATTATTGATATAAATATCTCTTTGTTTATATAGTAAAATAAAATGATAACTTTTACGTGCATGGCACGTACTATCCACTAGTAAACTCTAAAATTAATTAGGTCCTTTCTCATCCTTTTTACTTTAAATTTTGGAAATAAATTCATACCTCCTTATTTCTCTAATGTAAATTATTATTCCTTAAATTAGATAAAAATGAACTTCAAACAAACTAAGATGATGACTAATATTAAGATTCTTTTTAAAGTGAAAGAACTAAATTAAAAAAATATAATGTATAAAAAATAAAATGAATTATAAAATGGGTACAAATGATATTTGAATTCATTATTATTTTGATTTGATTATTTTTTTTAGAGTAAAACTTAGTTGCATCTGGGCTACAACTAACTTTTTTAAGTCCAGCCACGTGTAACGATTTCATTGACTACATTTTATGTTTTTTTTAATCTCTATGAAATTTAGTGCATTTGGGGTTTCAATTATTATTATTATTTTTTTTTTTTTAATTTTTTTTAATTTTTTGTTTTTTTAATTTTTTGTTTTTTATGCTTTTTGAGTTTTTGGGTTTGGTGGGGGCTTCAATTAAAGTTAATTTTTTTTTTAAATATTTGTTCTATTTTGTTTTTTTTCTCCTCTCTTTTATCTTTTTCAAATTTGACTTTTTAAGGTTTTTTTTACTGTTTTATCTTCTTAATCCATTTATATTCAAAATGAGACCAGCAAATAGGAGAAGAATAGTCAGAAAAAGAAATTGAAATTTTCAACTCCCCTTCCTTTGAAAGTGAAAGGAAATACCTTCATATTCAGAGGACCAAAATTCAAGAAAGAAAGAACAACAATAAAATTACACAATGTTTGTTTCAAAAAAAAAAAAAAAAAAAAAAACAAAAACAATAAAATTACACAGGGTTTCAAAGTCAAAATAAGAGGAGAAATTGAAATTTCAAGGTTCAAATAAACCCACCATTTTTCTTTACATGACATCCAATCCTTCAATCCCTAAATTAAAATTTCATTTGAAGAATTTGTGAAATGGAGTTTTGATTAATTTGTTTTTTTAAAATTGCTGAGATGAAAAGTGAAACTTGAGACTTGCTTTATCTAAATAAAAATAAAAAATAAAAAAATATATAGTTATTTTTTATTTTTTAAAAAATTATCAATGAAAACGTGAGGCTGAGATGAAAAAAAAAAAAAAAAAAAAAGTCTACATTTAGGTATTTTTTATTTTTATTTTTAAAATTACAAATGAAAATGTGACTCGTGGTTGCAAAAAATACTCTAGCGGCATTCAAGTTTTACTCTATTTCTTTTTTTAATGGACGTGGTTGTGAATCTGTGATTGCAGGTGCGTCATTTGTTTTGTATGATAGGCGGTTGGGCTTTGCGGATGAGCGGCAAGTGTTAGCTTGTGGTGGGCTTTGGGTTTCAATTTGCAAAATAATGCAAGGCGCTGTTCTCTTGGCTGCACAACCACTCCGCGTAAAGTTGGTGTGGAGCAGCAAATGCAATACCAGTAGCAGTAGTCGTAATCCGTCCGCCACCGCAGGCGCAGGCAATCCAAGCTTCATGGCGGCCGCTGCTCCGAAGTGGGCTCAGAAGACTGTTACGCTGCCTCCTCATAGGCGGGGCTGTCATCTCATCACCCCGAAGGTGATTAATTGATCTCATGTCCTGGGGTTTAAATGGCAATTATTCTTTTCAACTTTAATGTGCAATTTGTTTTCCTCGTATTGATATTCCTGCTACTGAGTTTGATTTCTATATCAATCAGATAATGAAGGAAATTGGGCAAGACTTGTCAGAATTCAAATGTGGCCTTGCTCATATCTTCTGTAAATCTTCCAATCCCGTTTTTTTTTTTTTGTGTCTATTCCGGAGATTCATGTGTAGTTGGATTTCCTTGTCGAATCATTTGATGTCTTTTCAGTGCAGCATACCAGTGCCTCTCTTACAATCAATGAAAACTATGATTCGGATGTTCGAAGTGATACTGAAACCTTCCTCAACAAGATAGTGCCTGAAGTTAGTTTGCTATTTTGCACTTATCATTTGCAACTCTCATTTTTCTAAACCTATCCTATTTGACCCTTTGATTCTCTCATTTGGGGGGGGTTGTTTGCAGGGGACATCTGCTCCATGGAAGCATACACTTGAAGGTTATCAAAATTTATTTCCTTCTTACTTTATTCTACTAAGAAGAACTTTCCCCGTTTTTAGTTTTCTGATTTTTACTAAGAAACTTTCTTTTTTCTGAAAGAATTACTCTCTGGTTTTCTACTCAACTAAGGTGTTGAAAGGATCTGGGGAATATTGACAAAATTCTCTTGTTCATCCTATTCTGAATGAATGTGCTCATTATGCAGGCTCGGATGACATGCCAGCACACATTAAATCATCAATGTTTGGCTGTGCACTCACGTGGGTTATTCTACGTAGTTTCTGGATTAAAAGCCTAGTTGACCTGCTGTTCTCATTTGTGGTTATTTTTTTGTAGGGTTCCAATTACAAATGGAAAGTTTAATATGGGTACTTGGCAGGTACAGTTTAACAGGTCCTTTTATTTATTTTATGTTGTTTGTCCCTTAAATAAAAAACTAACAATTCTCGTTGATTGTGGGAATGATTAATTGGAGAGTGAAACGTTTTAAATTTCAATATTGATTCTTTAATGAATAATTGGCATTTAGGTTAGGTGTTTTTGGTATATGAGAATGAAGGGGTGAGAATGAAAAAGAGTTTTTTATTCCTTTGTTTGGAACACAATTTGTAATTTAGGTATGAGAATTTTAAATGCTAAGGGTTTGAGTGAATTAGAATAATCTATTTCATTCACTTGAGATATATATATACAAGTGTATAAGGTTAACCTAAGTAGGAGAAAGTAAAAAGACAATAAAAGACATTCTGACTAATATATTTACAATACTAGTATCGACACTCTAACACTCCCCCTCAAGTTGGAACAAATATGTTTATCATGCCCAACTTGTTAGAGAGATAATCTATACGTGCTACATTTAATGCTTTCGTGTAGATATCTCCTAACTGCTCTCCAGTCTTCACGTATCCCGTGGATACCAAACCTTGCTGTATTTTCTCACGTATAAAATGACAGTCGACTTCAATGTGTTTAGTTCGCTCATGAAAGACTGAATTAGATGCGATATGAAGCATTGCTTGATTATCACACCATAATTTAGTCGGTGTTGTGATATCAAACCTCAATTCAATAAGAAGTTGATATATCCACACTAATTCACACACAGACTGTGCCATTGCTCTATATTCTAATTCAACACTTGAACGTGACACCACATTTTGTTTCTTACTCTTCCAAGAAACCAAATTACCACCAACAAATACACAATAGCCTGAAGTTGATCTTCTATCTTCCTTAGATCCTGTCTAATCAACATATGAGAAACATTCAATGTTAGTATGACCATAATCCTTATATAATAAACCTTGTTCGGGAGCACCCTTCAAATAACACATAATTTGTTCTAATACAGTCCAATGGTCAACTGTAGGGGAAGACATATACAGGCTCACAATACTCGTTGAATACGCTATGTCTGGTCGAGTTACTGTAAGATAATTAAGTTTTCCTACTAATCTCCTATACCTTTCAGGATCTTTCAACAATTCCCCCTCTTTTGTGAGTTGTAAATTGGACATCATTGGGGTACTGCATGGCTTATCCCCCTAACTTCCCAGATTCAGCTAACAAGTCAAGTACATATTTTCTCTGTGATAACATAATTCCCTTCTTGCTTCTTATTACTTCAGTTCCTAGAAAGTATTTCAACATTCCCAAATCTTTTGTATGGAATTGACTGTGGAGAAAAGTCTTGAGAGATTGGATACCTAATGTGTCATCACCAGTAATAACAATATCATCAACATATACTAGGGGTGAGTATCGGTCGGTCGGAGTCGGTTTTGAGCTCAACCCGTCGCCGACCACCGACTAGTCGGTTTATGTCGGTCGGTTTTGATCGGTTTGGGCCGAAATCGATTTGAGGAGAGAACTCCGACGAGAACTCCGACGAACTGTGAAAAAAAGAGTAAAAAAGAGAAGATGGAGGCGAGAGAGATGGCGATGGAGAGACACTGTGATGAAGATGAGAGAGATACAAATGGAGGAAAATACTTGTAGGAAGAAAGGAGATGAAAAGAGATGAGAGAGAGGGAGAAGAAAGAAGAAAGGTTAGGGAGAAAGAAATAGAGAGAAAAAATGGAAAAAGAAAAATAAGAGGAATGAGACAAAAATGAGAGGAAGGAGACGAAATGTTAGAGGGGGAGAAATGGAGAGATACAAAAATGATTTAAAAAATATATTTTTGTTTATTATTAAATGGATTCTTGGCAAGAGATGTCTTGGGGGTACTGCATACATCCATCAGTCAATTATTATTATTATTATTTTTTTTTATTTAAAAATAAAATAAAATTTAGTCGGTCGGTTTTAATAATTTTGGGTCAACCGACCGACTGACTGTTAGGTTTTTCTACATGAAAAACCGACCCCGACCGACTATTGGCATAAACCGACCGACCGAAGTCGGTTCGGTCGGTTTCGATCGGTTGGTTCGGTTTTTCGGTTAGTTGTGCTCACCCCTAACATATACAACTAACAGGATGACACTACTCTCAGATCTTCTAGAAAAGAAAGAGTGATCTGACTTGCTTTTCATCATCCCAAAGTCTTCAACCACCTGACTAAATTTTCCAAACCACGCTCGTGGACTCTGCTTTAAACCGTACAAGGATTTTCGAAGGCGACATACATTTTCATTCTCCCTCTGAGCAACAAATCCTGGTGGTTGCTTCATATACACATCTTCTTGAAGATCGCCATGAAGAAATGCATTTTTTAATTTCAAGTTGATGCAAGGGACAATGATGAGTTGACGCTAACGAAATGAACAATCTGACAGAAGCCAATTTAGCAACTGGAGAAAAAGTATCAGAATAGTCAATTCCATAAGTTTGTGCGTAGCCTTTAGACACAAGACGAGCTATAGATCCATCGGGATTGACTTTAACTGCAAATATCCATTTACAACCAATAGGCTTCTTTCTGCAGGAAGAGACACTAAATCCAAAGTACAATTGTCATCTAAGCCATTCATCTCCTCTACCATTGCAACACGCCAACCAAAATGGGACAAAGCTTCACGAATAGTTTTAGGACTAGATAAAGACTCTAGAGATGCAATGAAAGAGCATCTAAGAGAAGACAAATGGTTATATGAAACAAAAAAGGAGATAGGATAAGTGCAGTGACGTTTACCTTTACGAAGAGCAATAGGACGATCATCGCTTGGTCCTGGAGGCTGGATCCAATGACGACAAAGCCTTTGGTACATGGCGTGTAACTGAAAGAGGTTGTCGACGAGAGTAAACCTGAGTAATAGGTGGTTGAGTAGAAACAAGGACGGAGGGAGATGAGTAGAAACAAGAGGAGACAATTGTATAGATAAGAAATCACCATCCTCCTCTGTATGTTCCTCCTGACCCTTACTCATAGGTAAAGAAAAGAAACAAGAATCTTCAAAGAACGTGACATCCGGAGAAACAAAATATCTATCAAGACTAGGACAATAATGTGAGGACCCTAGTTAGGGGTATATGGGCTATATTAGTATATTAGTAAGGGCATATAGGGTTATTACTTAGGAAGTTAGTTATAGTATATGGTTATAAATAAAAGGAGTGGGATTAGAGGAGAGTGGTCAATTGGTTAAGTGGACTAGGGCTTGAGATAGTTCTCAAGATGGGAGGGTGCAAAAACCTATAATCACTTGTAATCTTGTATTTCATATATCTTTTCATATCGATACATTGGAGTTCTTGATCCCGTTAGGTGGTGTCCTAACAAATAACACCGATACCCTTTTTTAACACGAGAATATCCAAGAAATATACATTTTAAGGACTTTGGATCTAGTTTGGTGAGTTGAGAGCGAACATCTCGAACAAAGCAAGTACAACCATATATTTTGGGTGTAAGAGAATATGATGGTTGTTTAGGGCACAAAGTACGATAAGGTATCTCACCCTTAAGAACAGAAGAGGACATGTGATTTATTAAGAAACAAGTCGTCGAAACATCAACCCAAAAATATTTTGGAACATGCATCTGGAACATTAAGGCTCTTGCTGATTCGAGGAGATGACGATTCTTTCGTTCAACAACCCTATTTTGAGATGGAGTATCAACACAAGAGGATTGATGAGAAATTTCATGTGCACCTAATACGAACCAAGAGCATGAGAGAAATGTTCCTTAGCATTATCACTTCGTAGGACTTTAAGAGAAACGCTAAATTGCGTTCAAATTTCAGCATGGAAGTTACAAAAACGAGAAAGCAATTCAGAACGACTTTTCATTAAATATAACCAAGTTACACGAGAATAATCGTCAACAAAAGTAACAAAATACCGAAACCCTCTTTTGGACTCGATAGGACACGGGGTCCAAACATCAGAATGAACTAACTCAAATGGAGCACTAGCTCGTTTATCGACTCTCGGATACAAACTCAAATGATGATACTTAACAAACTGACATGACTCACAATCTAAAGAAGACAAATGACTAAATTGAGGACGAAGACACTTCAACACTGAAATAGACGGATGACCCAAACAACAATGTTCTTCAAAAGGGGAGAACACTCTAGAGCATGTGATGACAGTAGGTATTTGTGGTTCAAAGATGTAGAGACCTCCAGATTGATTGTGCCCGATCCTAAAACAGGAGTGGTGGTTCCATCAGCTTTAGCAACATTAGGCAAAGATGTAGATGGAGAAAGGTGAGAGAGTAAACTGGGATTACATGTCATATGATCTGTAGCGCCAGAGTCAATCACCCATTTTGAAGAGGAGGAAAAAAGACATTTAAATGTGTTACCTATCTTGGCGATGAAAATAATAGGAGTAGAAGATGCCGTCAAGGACTCTTCATACAGTTGAACTTTAGCAAACTCCTCTGGAGAAATTGTAATGGGCTTTTTCAGGGGTATCAAAAGTAGATGCAACATGGGCAGACTGAAGCCTCTGACCCTGACCTTGACCCTTATTCAACAATTTCCTGCAATCTTTGATCAGATGACCGGGCTTATGACAATAATAGCAAACAACATCTCCTGAATTCGATTTCTGAGTATTAGGATATCCTCTAGAGATGTTGGATCCTGCCCTTCGATTACCTCTATACTCATTGGCATGTCGAACGAAAGCACTGTTAGACTCAGATGGTAGGACCACTAGTAACTTCTCTGTATGAAGTATTCGAGTATAAGCATCTTTCAACAATGTGACGTCCGAGCTAGAAAGAACTTGGTCTTTGACCATATCATATTGAGAGTCAAGACCAAATAAAAAACTCGTGATGAACAATTTTTCACGTTGGGTAGTCTGAACTTGTACATCAGGACCCACTGGCAGCAAAATACTAAATTCAACACAATTTCTTTTGCACTCCATAAAATAGCTCAAAAGAGATTTTTCACTCTGAGCAGGTTGGAAGAGAGTCTTACACACATTAAACATTCTGCTGGTGTTTAGGATTTCTTCTTCTATCTTCGGTTTTTTTCTGTTTTGACAAGCGTGTATTATACAGATTAGGAGCATCCTTATATGTGATCCTTTGGTTTTTTGTCTTGTGGTGGTTTTGTATCTTGTTTAGGCGGGATAAAGTTTATCCCTCCTTCTATTTCTTCATTATATCAATGAATAGTTACCGTTTCTTATCAAAAAAACAAAAAACATTCTGTTGAGGTTTCCTTTCCCAGAATAAAGAAATTCCAAGTATTCCACTAATTCTTTGACAGATTCGATTGTATATATATATTC
This sequence comes from Herpetospermum pedunculosum, assembly GCA_028017165.1. Taxonomy (NCBI): domain Eukaryota; kingdom Viridiplantae; phylum Streptophyta; class Magnoliopsida; order Cucurbitales; family Cucurbitaceae; genus Herpetospermum; species Herpetospermum pedunculosum. The sequence goes on from CM051522.1 coordinate 88,235,387, forward strand.
AATCAAGAATTCAAAAGAGATTTTCCACCATTAGTTCTTTGACAGAATAAAGAAATTCCAAGTATTCCATTAGTTCGGTTGAGGTTTCCTTTCCCAGAATAAAGAAATTTCAAGTATTCCATTAGTTCTTTGACAGGTTTGAATCTGCCCCACGACCTCATTCTCAATCGAATTCTTGATTTGTAAAATCATTCTAGAATCGTCCCTCAACCAAGTCTTCTTAGTGGCATCTGTCGGTGGTTCTTCATTCATGTTATCCTCCATTTCAATGCTCCGAATATAATGACGAACGTTAGTTCACCATGCATAATAGTTAGATCCATTCAATTTATGTTTTGTGACTTTCGACACCATCGATATCATCCTTGACATAACTACGGTCTTCTCAGTCATAATCCCAGAAAAAAAAAACAGAACTGAACCTCAAAATTAAAATGGAACCTGAGGTAAATAACACAACCCGAGGCTAATCGGGTGGATTTTGTTGAATCCAAGTACACAGAAAGGTCGAAAATAACAACCCGATCAGAACCAAGGCGGGGGAAGTAGATTCAGACAATTCACGCGCCGACCCATGGCGACGGATGCAGAATAGTTCGGTGGCGCGTGGGACGCACGCGCGACTGTTTCTAACGAATGGCAACGACGATCTTGATCGTCTGGCGGCGGCGCTCCTCTTGAGGTGGGTGGTGTTGACAAACGACCACTCTAAATGATGACCCAAACTTCAACCCTAGCCCCACTTGAAACTTTAACCCTAACACCAAAAAGAAGTTCTAAAAAATCTAAAACCTCAGCTCTGATACCATGTAAATACTAAAGGTTTGAGACCTTTCTGTGTACTTGGATTGAGTGGCTTAGGGATTGAGTGGTATCTCAAGAAAGGAGGTTTCAAGTATCTTGAATACTTGGGGGAGTTATATATATTGTAGTTTCTTTTATCTTTTATATTTCAATGCATTTGATTCCTTTCCTATGCCAACTTTAGGAGGATTTTTTTCAATGTTTTCTCTTCTCTCCTCCTATATTTCCTCCAAACCATTCCTACTCGACCAGATATGCCTTCTCCAATTAGGCATCCGACGACCATCAATATTTCTGGCCATGGCCAGCCATCCTCTACACACTATCACCATAGAACGAAAGACCTACTCTCTTTCCAGCGACAAGAAATTCTTACTCACTGAAGCTACCAAAGAGAGATCCTTCACCCTCACCCTCAACCATGAATCCCACCAATGGTTGACCACACTTTTCACCGAGCTCCTTGAAGCATCTCTAAACCAGAAATTCTTCAAGAAAAGTCGCCTTGATGACTACGACTTGTGGGTGGAAAAACTCACCACTCGGAAGGGACATTGCGCCGAAATCGTGAAACTTGGAGTTAATGGGGGTTTAAACAAGATCATTGTCCTGTAGGAACCAATAAATTCGGTATAAAAAACTTTCTCTCTTCTTAAAGCCTTCAACAACCACCATTCCCTCACCATCAACACAAATCTGTCTTATAAAGAAGCTTTAAAGGCACACACTAGGAACCCATCTTCAAATCCTCCAAAAAAAAACCCGATAGTATCAACACCTAACAAAAGCTCTACCAAGTATGACCTTGCTGACTTCTACACACAAAGCTATCATCATTTTTCGTGAACATTTTCATGATGGATGGTCCGAAATCATAAAAGCCGTACAACTTGACATCACAAATTCCGAAGCTATCAGCCCTTTACAACCGGATATAGCTCTTCTATCTGCCCTAGACAAAGAACAAGGAATCATCCTTTACAAAAACGAAGGATGGCAAAAGGTTGGTCCATACTGTGTGAGATTTGAACCATGGAATGCTGAAGTTTATACTTGAAATCAAAAAGTTCCTTCTTATGGGGGATGGATAAAAGTCCAAAATTTACCTATGGATACTTGGTTCATTGATGTGTTCACGAAAATTGGAAATGCATGTGGAGGATACATGGAAACGACAAACAAGACTCTGGCTCAAATGGACATGATGGAGGTTTGTATAAAAGTAAAAGAAAATCATTTCGGATTCCTCCCTGCATCCATAATCCTTCATACTTCAACAACCTCATCCTTTTCGGTGAACATTGACCCATTTTTTGTAGCAAGCCATCACATAAATTTCACGGTCGGAATCCATGGCAAAAGCTCACCCGTGAATAAGAGCTCCTATTCTCCACGCGCCGTCAAAGATTTGCCTTGTTCCAGTAAGGGAGCCGAAAATCAGCTATCCCACGCGTCATTGGTTGAACCGTACCCTCGAGCAACTAACCCTATACAGTGCATTACTTTGAATAAAGAAAAATAAACTTTCTTACATCCACCAGGTAATAGCCTTGTCTCTTCACCCATTGGTTCCCTCCCTCCATTTAATTAACCTGATGCAGACAAAACCACCACTTGCTCCCATCAACATCAACCAACACAACAACCCCATCACTGTTATTGCTTTATCCAATCAACCCATCAATGAGCCATCCAAAATTACGGGTCAAAGGACTATTGATTTGACCGAACCCAACTTTTTAATCACACCCTACATTTGCTCTCCCCGCCCTACTTATGAATCGATCCCCACCCTTAAATCGGTGATCTTCAATACTAGAAGTTCCCATTTAGTCCCTGGAAAATTTTACTCCACATCCAAAAACAAAAACAAAATCATCACTGATTCGGATGACCTCTTGTCCTCCCCTTGCTCGCGAGATAGCACTCCTCATACCCAAAGAGAAAAAATTTCTCCTTGTTCCCCTCCATCCCTCTCCACATCTTTTGAACAATCTTTACCTCACAACCCAATGACAGATAATGGTGAACATCCTCTAGCTATTGAACCTTTGGTTATTGAGAACCCAACCATACCTCCTGACCAATCTATGCATCCTTTAACAGAAGGGATCCCTGATGGTACCGAAGCAGAGGAAGATCTGAATGATGACCCATCCTCCCATCTATCCTTTTTGTTCCCCTAGTTGATCAAACATGGGATGTGCATTATGCCCCTTCCAGTGTTTTAAAAGGCGCAAGGCGCAATTTTGGTGTCTCGCCTTGAAAGGCGAGGCGCACGTAAGAAGGCGCGCACCTTCCCTTTAAACCCACCATTTATGCCCTAAGGCGCAAGAGTTTTTTCAACCATTAAACCCACCATTTATGCCCTAACAGCGAGACCCCCGTATCGAACCAGTCGTAGCGGGTCATAACAGATTCAAGGCATTCCAACTAATCCTAAAGGTTTTTTTCTTTCTTCATATTTCCACTTCAACCATGCTTTCTCTTCTTTATATTTTTTTTTTCTATACAAAGTGCGCCTCGCAAAATAAAGCCCGCGCTTTATTATGCGCCTTGCGCCTAGGCTCTAAAGGGTCCTTGCGCCTAAGTCCGCCTTGCGCCTTTTAAAACACTGGCCCCTTCCTACGAAACATAGACAACCCACCACTACCAAGAAACAAAGGAATTGGGACAAAGAAGTCATGAATCTCCAATCAACTATCAATTATGATAAATACAACAACAATCGTCTCAAGGGTAAAGGGTCGATCAAGCCTAAATGAACATCATTTATTGGTCGGTCTGATGGGATTCTTTATGGCTCAGCTGAAATAGGTTTTAGTGGTAATTTTACAGCCAAATCCTTCTCTCAGTGATCGATTTGGATAGAAAATTTCATCCTAAAGATCTTTTACCCTTTTGGGTGCAAAGCCAGGTTATCTTGTATTCTGACCGACCATAGATGTTGCTGCGTGTTTTGCTTTCTTTTGTTGAAGTCACACAGTTTCTTCTGATTTTTGTCTCAACGGGAGCGTGTTTCTCCGATTAGGAACATTCATATTGACTTCATTATATCAATGATTGGGTACCGTTTCTTATAATTTTTTTTTTTGAATAATCTATTCCATTCACTTGATATATATATATACATACAAGTGTACATGGTTAACTTAAGTAGGGGAAAGTAAAAAGACAATAAAAGACATTCTAACTAATATATTTACGATAAAGAAAAAGACAATAAAAGACATTCTAACTAATATATTTACAATACAATATCGACACTCTAACAAGAATAAATCATTTCTCAGCATCTTACATACTCATGAACAGGGTAATCCCATACCCTTCCAAAGTAGTGGGTTTTCAACTTTTCTCTCTGCCTAGGATTAAACTTCTCTTCTCACGTCTTCAGTTCTTCTTTTTCTTTTTGTTTTATATATTTTCTTTTTGTTCGTGTGTATTTGTTTATCTTATTTAGTTAGTACTAATTAATAATTAATATGTAAGACTACATGGGTTTGTTAGGTTGTTAGTTCACAACCTTTCTAGTTAATGAAAAGTAAGTTGCTTGTTTCAATTTTTTTTGGCACGTTGTATTTTTTTTGGTTCACTTTATGTTGTATCTTTTTAGGAAAAGTTTTGGAAGTGCATGGGAAAAATACTTTAATGATGTGGTAGGATAAGGGTTAAATTCATATTACTCATGTTTAATCCTTGGTTAATCCTTTTAGTTTCCTTTGGGGTTTTTTTATTTTACTTTTCATTCTCTATAAACTGAGAATCCCTCTCATGTATTCATTAACTTTTGGTTCATAATAAGATTTTTGGATAGAACTCTCCTTAGTCACTTAGGCTGAATTTAACCTTTATCCTACCAATCAGGGTAAGGAAATCAAGTAGATTTTATATCCATTTCCTATCATTCATGACTTGAACCAATAGATCTCGTGGATTTCCTTATAACCTTAATCAGGAACATAACTTCTTCACAGATACCATGTTAACCTTGGGAGAGCCATGTGGATTTACTCATGTTTAATCCTTTTAGTTTCCTTTGGGGTTTTTTAGTTTACTTTTCATTCTCTATAAATAGAGAATCTCTCTCATGTATTCATTAACTTTTGATTTATAATAAGATTCTTGGATAGACTTCTTGGAGAGAACTCTCCTTAGTCACTTAGGCTACATCAAATTGGTATCAGAGCAACCGTCTGGGCCAACGTTGACTGCCGCCGGTGGAAGACCGATAAACTCTTGTTGGTGCAGATCGCAAGAGGGAGCTTCGTGAGCTGTGCTCGTTGCCGAACAACGTACACCTAATTATAAGGGGGAAGCCTTTTAGAGAAGATTCACCAAGAATTTTCAAGAATGGAGAATTACATGACAAGAAAGATTACCAAAAAAGATACAACGATCGATATAGGCAAGAAAACCACAAATACGTTTAAGAACAATGCTGGAATTTTGATTCTAGCGATTCGGAAGATGAATTTCAACATAACAACTCGACCCATGCTCGATTCTTTCAAAGATCCTATCAAGATCTACATTGAAATTCTTATTGTAGTGACTCTAGTGATTCTGAAGAAGAAGACCATGTTGCAATTTTAAGAATGTTCAAGAAATTGCCAAGAACGGGAATTTACAATACAAGAAGGAAGTTCAAGACCAGAAAATTTTCCTTTGAATGTGAATCACGCCCATTGGAGACAAAAAATGAAGGAAATCATGACCGACACTACAACAACCATGATGAAATCTGGCGTGAGGAATTCAAAACGGGAATGGATGAAATCTAACGTCTTTTGGGAAATGTATCTAACAATTTGGATTGTTTTACAACCAAACAAGAAACCGAAAAGGCAAGAATGACAAAATTTTGAAAGTAACAGTCAAGAAAATACAATGGGGAGACCTCTAGAACATCAATTTTCAAGATTCATGAATCAAGATTCTGAAAGTTTTTAAGAAGATTTTTTCCATGGAGATACACACCAAAACTGTGAAGATAGACAAGAAGAAATGCTACAAGAACAGAAAGCCGACCTTCCAAAAAATGTTGGGAACATCTTTTATCATGATAAACTCTAAGCATGCCGAAATGAAGGTTTCTTGGTTCAAGATTCCAATTGTTCCAACGGAGAGGATGATTTTTTTCATGGACTTGAAGTTAAAGATTCTGATTTTTCAACAAAGAAGAGAAGTGTTTTCTAAAATTTAAAAATTATTTTGATGAGAAAGATAAAGTTGAAAAAGAATTGAAAGAAACGATTGATGTTAATGATGATGATGGTATTGCTGGAAAATTTATTCAAGAACTTCAGAATGATTTGTTTGAAAAACATGTGGAGATTCTTTTATTGACCTCAATGATTTACTCTTAGATGATGAACACCATCAGATAAGTTTGAACGATTTGGAAGATGAATTTCTTTTGAGTTTTACTGAATATTTTGACAAAGATGATGAAATGTTATTCTGTTTGGATAAATTGGTTACTGTTGTTGAAGATAATTTTGGGCTCGAAAATTTTCAGAACCATATTCATGAATATCAGGGGTCGAAATTTTTTGTAGCACCTCTTGTGTGCCCTAATTTGGGTCTCTCTGTATAGGTTGGTGACATACAACTGTATTATTGTTATTCATTCTTTATTCTGTATTTCCTCACCATTCTTGTGTGCCCTAATTTGAGAGTCTCTCTTCACCATTCTTGTGTGCCCTAATTTGAGAGTCTCTCTGTATAAATAGGACATTAGACCCTTTGAAATAAATATTGAAAACCTAGCACATTTCTGAATCTTTACTGTAAGATGATTCAACTAGAAAGATCTATGTTGAACACTCAACTGTTCGGATATATTCCCTAGGGAAAATTGGCAACTCCAAATATTCTCCTCTGACTTTGATGCAATCCTTCTCATTGAGAAGTATGTTTGATTCTCCTTGTTCTGTAATCAATGTAGGATTTGTTGCTACTTCATTTTGCTTCTCACTGCTCACTTTGATGCCTCTTCTTGTATGCTTATTTTCTTTAGCAATTTTCTCTATCCGTAAAAGCAACATTGCAGTATTCTTCTCCATCACAAGAATTTTATGCAAATCTCATTGGACCAAGCTAAATCATTTTTCTTATTTCTTCTAAAACTGAACTGAATATAACGTCTCTTCCACTGAGAACTATTTCGTCTTTCTGTTTTCTCGCGTTTGGCATTTCTCGAATTAGCTATAGCTCCAGTATGAAAATGTTTGAAGTTGAAGAACTGAACTGACAGCATTTCCATTGCTACGACAAATGAAACTGTTAGTTTTAAATTTAATGGCTAATTTTGATTGGACTTTTGGATGTTTCAGGGAATATGGCTATGTGAGCATCGAGACCACCCCACTGCACGCAATATTGTGGTCACCCTCAATGGAATTTAGGCATATGGCTTAGAGAGTTTATATCAATGTCAATAATTTGCCTACTTGGCAAAACTGGACCATGTGAAATCTCTTTAAAGTTTTAAACCTTATTTCTCTGCTTCTCTATCTTCCTTTTTCATACCCTTTTCATCAAATTAGACTCTCGACCTTCATAACTGTGACAGTTTTATTTTTATTTTTGCTAATTTATCCACTAATTTGAATGAAAAGGTATTGCAAAAATCTATGTAAACCTGGTAATTTCAGTTTGGCTCATGTGTTTGATTAATTTAGAAATTAACTATTGAATAACATTGTCAAAATCTATAAATTTTAATAAAAATTAATCTCTGACGTCATTTTTTCTATATAGGTTTTATCAATTTTGTATCATTCATATATTTTATAATTTATTAAAAGCAGATGAGAATGTTTTTTTAAAAAGAAACTTAAATGAAAATTTATCAATAGATAAAAATTGCTAGGGGTGGCCACCGGTACGTCGTTTTCGTAAGTTTTTTTTTAATCAGAATTCTCAAGCCAGCAGAGGGGGTGAAGTGGCAGTGAAGTCTTCACCTTCTCTCGCCATAACATCTCACTCAAAGGACTCAACCTAATTTTTTTTTACAACATGTAGGGGTGAGGATCAAACATAGGACCTCATAGTCACTAGTTCATACATCATGTCAGTTGAGTTATGCATGCTTTTGTTGGCGACTCAACATAATTTTTGCTGCGCCATTTTCCTTCGATTTACTTGCTTCAATCTCCATTCCTCCAGCAGCCCATTTACTTGCTTCAATCTCCATTCCTCCAGCAGCCCTCGTTTTTCCTTTCCTCTCTATATACTATATATAGAGAGAGAGGGTGAGAGAAGTGAAAAATTAAAATTGGTGGAATTGGTGAAATGAATACATTGTGAGTTAGACTAAGAAGATTCAGGGGTGAAAAAGGGGAAACTCTGGTGAAATGAGTTGGAAGAAACTTAAAAATTGTGAATTGTATGAGCGATGAAAACTTGAGTTGAATGAGAATAATAAAAATCTGAATTTTCGATCGGTTGGTCGGTTTTCGACCGCCTGGCTTAAATCGACTAACAATTGGTTTTGAAAGTATCAAAATCGATTCCAACGACTGAAAACCGACCGCCCAACTTCGTTTTGGTCGGTCGAGTCGATTTCGGTTTGATGTTGGACATCCCTAAAAAATTGCAACACGTTCTCAAGTTTAAAGTTAAGATTTATGTAAGTTAGAGGGTAAAAATTGATTATTGTTACCTAAATTCTACTATAGAGGTTAAAATATAGACTGTATTTGACATTTTGTAATATTATATATTTTCAATTTCGATGCTTACATCTAATTTTTTGACCTGGTTGAGAGGATATGGTAAATTGTGCATATTCACGACTCTGCAAAAGTAAACAAAGTGGGATCCATGATCCATCCAAATGGGAAAATGAGAATGCTCATGGATTGTTTATTTTGACTATGGAGGGAGGAGCATCCAGATTAATCACTCATTTTGGGACTTCTAGCATCCTAGATCACAATATCTAGTCAATTTTAATACCTTCTCTGAGTTTTGTAGATCACAAGCCTGCCTTAATCACTCATTTTCACCAATTTATACTTCAATAACTTCTTGAGCCTAACGCACCTACTCCAAAAGTCGAACTCATCTATAACTTGTGACTAATCTTTTTTTTTCTTCTTTTTTGAAAAAGTATAACTTGGGACTAATCTTTCCATGATTTGAACCCATGGAAGGTAATGTCAATGAACGCTTAGCTATGCTCACTTTGACAATTTTAATTGTTTGAAAATACTCAAAAGGCCCCAAGGGGAAAGAATAAAACTCAGAGAAGGTATTAAAAATGAGAATTGTTTGGTGCATCTACTTAATATATCATTCCTATGAAGTTCACTCTTTAAATGCAAGCATGGAATCACCATTGACATTAAACTTAAGAATCATGGCATTCTAATTACCAAATGAAGTGTAAGGTGTCAAGGTCAACCGCTGACGAAATCTCCAACAATTATTTACAACGACAGCCACCTGTTTCTGGTGTAACACTCAACTTTTAAGATGATATTTTAGCAATCTTAGATTCTAAAGAAAGCCCGATCAATGACCTCTATGAACAGAAGTTTGGATATGTATAGTGACGAAGGATGCACAAAACGGGCAAGCAAGACTGTACGATGCTAGTATATAATTCATTGAAAAAAGTCAACTTCGTCTACCAAATACAGAAATTCAACCCATTCCATATCTAAATTGGTACGATAAAGAACACAAACTATAATCGTTCATCCATCCAACAACCAAGTCATAACTCAGAGAGACACCAGGTTAGATCATAGGTTAGACATTCCATGGAAACCTGCAAAGCAAAAAACAGATACACAAGCATACAGTAAACTATTTTAGAGATGGCTCCCTTAGTCATGCCATGAAAAATCTCCCTTGACCTCCCTTAGGCTCCTTCCTCTTCTGTAGTCAACTTCTGCATCAGAGCAGGACAAACCGAGATTATACTTGCGACTATTTTTGGATGGCCCTATCCTTGAGAATACATCTTCTGTTTCAACTTGGTTGAAAGAAGTACTTGATCCTGAAATGTTACCAGGTTGTCTTTGCAATTTATTGTCTGCATCAAACAGGTGACAATTGTAACCAGAGGTATGCAATGGAGAATCTTAACTATTTATAGTATCAGAATAGTGGGTCACAGTTTAAATCAATAGCTCGCAGGAGAAGAAAAACTCCCCCCAAGAAAAAAGTATAACATCCTAATGATTTGACATTTTAAATACATTTCCCATATCATATTTATGTCTTTATTTTCTTTTGATTTATCATTTTATGGAAGTGTGTGCTTGTAACAGGGAACAGTGGCTCACCTCTATAGCCATTGCATAATGCCAGCACTTCAGTGCAGGTTTCCTTTTCGACATCAGATGCTGATTTAATACTTCGCTGACTCTGTAAAGTTGTCTGTGTGGATTTTAGTTTTTCACCCAACAATGGAGGTTCAATACTTTCTTCTGCTGACAGACTAGTTGAAGTAAAAGGTCTCATAGTAAAGGAATCCTCCATTACATCAGATATCTCCACATATTGTGTAGTAGTTATAATTTCATCTGCACTGAAACCAAACGATGCTCGGTAAGCTTCTATTTCCTCCACATCTTGTTTGGGAGACTTACTATGCCGGTTTTGGTATCCATTCCCACCAGATGAGTAAACATCTGAATCCTTTGATACACTTAACCTCCCACCAGTATGAGGGAATGGTGGATTGTCCAGATAAAATTGTGCAAATGTAGCAGGGCAGAAGAAATTAGAATCCTGCGATGCCAAAGATGTGCCAGTTTTCTCATGTCCAAATAGCCGACCAGAACCACTTCTTGGATATTTTCCATCTTGGAGAGAAGCTGAAGGATTCCACTGTGGTGGGAAGTCCCTCTCAGGAAATGAAGATGATAAGCAATCGCCGGATGTCCTTGAAATTGGTGACACGAGGCTACTGGCAGGACTTCCAGGGTAGAGAGAATATGCTGCTTGAAGATCATTTGAAGCAATGTAATTTGCCTTTCCAGTTCCTTTGAGATCGACTGATGAGGATAGGAACTGAGCAAAAGGCACATCAGGGGAAGAAGGTGTGGTTAAGTGAGCTAGTTCGGGTGGGGGAGTGAGTGGAGCAGTTGACGGCTCAGTGGTGAAGGCTGAGAAGACAGGAGGAGAAACCAGTTGTGTTTCGTGAGCATATGGCCCTGTAGCAAACATTGTGGATGAAGGACCTCCAGGTGAGTTGGCAGACAACGACAAGAAACAGCTAGGTGATTGGGCTGTGGAAGGGAGTGCAGAATTCGTAAAGGATGCTGGTGAAGAAGGTGGGGCTAGAAGAGATGGAGCTATCACTGTAGCCTGGTTGGCCATTCCTGATGCTTGAGGTCCATTTGGCTGGGTTGTCACAACATTGCCCTCAGGTAAACGAGATGCAGGTACAATGCGCTTTTCTCCTTTCTGAGAGTGAAAACAAGATAATGCACCCCAACATCCACCCCATCTCTTTCCCTGGTACAGAGGAAAGTATTATTAGAAGGCAATCATAACAGCTCATTAAAGGATAGTCAATGAAAAACAAAAAAATTTACAACCATCCCTTTTCACATTTTTTTTGTACAAGTTCGTGCCACAGAAATGGCCAATTCAAAATGATCCATAAAAAAAGTCCAATATTCAGTTTTAGCATGAGTTAAAGTGACTCTAGATCTGAGCATCTTGTTAATGGAAGTAAGCCAATTAAGCGCTTCAGAAGAAGCTGCACAAAAATGAGGATCAGTAAACCAAATATCAACCCCAATAAATATAAATATTTAATCAACCATCATTAAAAGAAAAAAGAAAAAAGAAAAAGAAAAGAAGAAAAATCTAATGCTGGTGTTCAACAAAAGTTTTTCATGTGCAGAATAGAATACCTCGTCCTTTAACTTCTGTCTTCCAAAAATAAAAATACTCTAACCTACAACTTTGCACTGTTGAAATGAAAGGTCAGGAAACTTGAAAGAAATTTCTGAGAATTTTGGTGTAGGTCTTAATTTACAAAACAATGAAAATACGAGAAACAAAGAAAGCACACTTGGTGGTTTGATTATCAAAAACAATGTCTACAACTAATATATAATGAAAAGTTTGGTCTGCTGTTGTTTTCTTCTCTCCTTCTTGGAGTTTGTTTGTATTTTGAGCATAAGTCTCTTTTCATCTTTTCAATGAAAAGTAGTGTCCTGTTTCAAAAAAAAAAAAAAAAAAAACAGCAATTCTTTACAGTCTTAAATCTTCTATCTTTCACATTCTTATGAAATTCTCTCTCATCTTAAATTTGCTTCCTCCTCTCCAAATCTGTTGCTGCTACTTTTTCTTTGTTCTTTTTTTTTTTTTTTTTTTACGATGAGAAACACAATGCATTTCATAGAAGATACGAAATTATATATATAAACATACATAATTGGCACAAAAGAAAAAACAGAGATTATAAGATTGAAAGAAGCAAAAAAAAAAATCACCATCTATAGATCTAGCTTTATTGGTGAAGAGTCCGCAGTTATGGCTACTTCTTCCTCATCTACTCGTTCTTCACATGAGTTTTGATATCCATTTATAATTTATTTACTTATTATGCTTCTTCCCTTCAGATGGTTTCTTTATTTGGTTCTCAATAAGTCTTTCATTTCTCTGACTTATTTTTTATCCTTGAATTTCATCTTTTTCTTCATATATATGTTTTGTATATTCTGTTTCTTTTTTTGATTGAAAATAGGAAAATGCCTATTGAAAAATGAAAAGCACGAGTGTAAAAGAACCGCTCTAATTAGAAAGATTGAAAGAACGAACAAAATAGTGTAAATACAAAAGAAGGCATAACAGATATTGTAAAGAGCAGCCTAAAGTTTCGGTTCCCTCTCAAATGCTATCTAGCTAATATCTAGCTTTTCTTCCAAGATTCTCTGATCAATTTCCAACCAATTCAAAAGAAGGCTTTCACCACCATAAATACTCAGCAATCACAGAGTACCACAAGCAACTTCTCTGAAGGGGAAATGGCAAACCCACTAGGAAAAGCAAGGGCCATTCTTGAAATTACCCAGAAGCCTAACAACCCCTTATCTTAGCGCAACATAACTATATCCCAATTCCCACTTGATAAATTGAGGATCTCACCTTGGTAAGAAACTTAAAAAGAGAAAGGAAGTAGGTTGGGATACTGGACAAGACAGCTTGAGCTACAGCTAAACGGCCACCTGAAAGGAAAGGAACTTTCCACATATCCAATTCATGCTGGACTTTCCCAATTATTGGAGTCCATAAGTCCAACTTCAAAGCATTAACCGCAGGAGGCATCCCAATGTAAGTTAACGGCAAATTGTAGTACCCCCCAAATCCTGTACTTGAACTTCCTGGTACTCCGTATTAATTCCTGAAATACAGTTTTATCTTTGTTAAAGGAGTCTCCAACTCATTAATATTAGTGCAAAAGACAAGGACATCATAAGCAAATTGAAATGGTTTGCCCGATTCTTATCCATATTCACACGGCAAAGGAGCCAGAATCCAACTCTCTAAGATTCTGCCAAGAATATCAGCAACTAACAGGACAGGAGAGAGAAAATCACATTGTTTGTCAACCGCCTCTAGAAGCTTTTAATTCTACCCCTCTGCCAACCATCTATCAAAGTAGAAAAAATGGTTTAGCAATGCAACTGCTTCCACTTTATCCATCTCTCCCTAAAACTTCTCCTAAAAACAACCAACAACAACTGCCAATTGAATCTTATGGAGGCTTTGTCAAATCCTCATCACCCAACCTTACCTTTTTCCTTACTGAAATACTCCACTAGATCATTTAGCAACAAGGATGGGTGTCAGAATTACCTATCAGCTACAAAAGCAAACTTATTAGTAGACACAATACAACGAAGAGAAAGAACTCTATTCAATCAACCTGTTAGAACCTAGGATAGCATATATATATATATATATATATATATATATATATATATATATGGAGAGCCAAAAACCCCAAGCCATGGAAGCTATAAAAAAGTCTTCCAGTTGGCACACAAAAAAGATAAACTATAAGAATTGTAAGGACTAAGGAGCATAAAATTAACACCAGGAATAGGATAATGAAATTTTAAAATCCAATTGACAATGACATGGATCTGAAATCCTCATTCTAGAGGGCTTGTCTTCTTAGCTCTCAACCAAATAAAAGTCTCCTTAAGGCAAGAATTAAGAATGCTTTTCACTTCTACAAGTGTTCCTTGTACAATTTCTTTTTCTTTACAAAATGCTTCCCACTTTCTGAACTGATTTCCAAAGTAAGGGATAGTTCTTAACCATCATGGGTTGGCCTAGTGGTCAATAATAAGGATCTTGAAAAATAACAATGAGTTTAGAGTGAATGAGTTCAAACCATGGTGGCCACCTACCTAGGATTAAATATCCTACGAGTTTCCTTGACAACCAAATGTAGTAGGATCAGTCGGTTGTCCCGTGAGATCAGTCGAGGTACGAGGTATACGCAAGCTGGCCCAGACTTGCATATATCAAAACAAAGAAATAATAAGGGATAGTTCTTCTTTTAGTATTCATGATTTTGCGCTACATGCTAGGATTTATGCACTCTTTTCTCCATCTTTGAGTCACAAGATTACTTATTTCTGTCTTGCCCTTTTGCATCCACCTTCTGGACTAATTTGGTTGCTGATTTCTCATGGACCACGCCTTTGCCAAATCAAGCTCACACTATTTTGGCAACTACTCTATCGGGGACCCCCTTCACCAAAGTGAAAAAACACCTTTGGCACAACTTAATTAGAGCTTTTTTTGGTCTACTTGGAACGAGCATAACCATCGCATTTTCAAAAACAAGGAAAGGAATTTAGTTCAACTCTTGGAAAGCATTACTTACCTTGCCATTTCTTGGTGCAAAATGTTAATTCTATTTGAATCTTACTTTTTTGTTACACTTACTACCAATTGAAGAAGTCTTTTGTAACTCCTTTCGTTTTGGGTTTTCCCCCTCTCTTGTAATTTCACCCATCAATGAAATTGTTTCTTATCCAAAAAGAAACCTCAACAAACTGAATTTTTCAGATGGCCACCACCACTGATCTCCTGAAGAGTTTCCTCGACAAGTTGATTTTTTTTCAGTTTCAAAGGGCAGTGGTTATTTTCCCATCAATTTAGACAGCTGCTCCTACCTTTCATTTGGCGTTTGGGTCTTCAGTTTTGGTGTTTTTCTTTGTCTTTGGCTGTTAGGTTTTGAATCTTTAGACATGAGCTTTGGCAACTTTTTAAGAAACCAAAACTACACACATTTTGATCATAAATCTTCACAAAGTTAGGAAATTGTAAGAAACTCAATCATGAAAATTTTGGAAACATTTACACCTTGTTTTTTAACATATGGGGGAAAAACGAATTCTTAAGTATCAAGTAGGTGTCACAGTGGGTTCCAACTTCTAAATTTATGATTCATTAATTGAGTCCAAGGCCTATTTTACTGCATCTAACCCTTGAGGTTGAATCACCTCATCGCTCCTGACCTATAATTAAGAGAAAGGAATCATCTAATTTATACTGTGAACCAGCATTTTAAGATGCAAATTACCTGGCTGTTCATTTTTTTAGAAAAACAAAAATATTTACACTGAGATTGGAAGAATGATATGTTATCAATAGGGGTGGACATCAGAACCCCGAACGGACGTCGGTCGGTTTAGACGGCGAGTCGTTCGGTGTCAGTCAATCGGTCGGAGTAAAAAAAAGCAAAATCTCGACCGACCAACTCTTAAGTTATAAAAAAAATAGTGGTTTTTTTTTTGTATTTAACGAGGAGGTTTACAACTTTTTAAGAAAAATATTTTTTTCCCTCCTCTCTCCACTCCCCCATTAATTTATTTTCTCTCTCCACTCCCTCGATCCAATCCCCCATTCATTTCTTTTCTCTTTCCACTCCCTCGATTCACTCCCCCATTCATTTCTCTTCTCTCCCTACTACCACGATTCAATCCCTCCAAGTCGATTCACTCTCCCATTCATTTATTTTCTCTTCTCTCTCTTTGCTTTCTCCCGTCTTCTCTCCAATCTCTCTTCTCTCCCTTCCTTCCACCGGCCACCGCCACCATCGTCCACATGAGTCTCCTCCTATTTTCTTCTTCGTTAATCACTCTACCTCTATCTTTCTGCTCTTCTCCTCTCCCTCTTCTTTCTTCATCCCTTTCTCACCTATCCCCTTCTGTCTTCTCCCTTTCTCTCTTCTCCACACCTCTGAACGTGAAAGTACAATGATTTTTATTCCCTCTTCATTTTTCCTCTCTTTTCCCTCTTCATTTCAATTTTTTTTCCTTAAATGAGTTTGTTTTACTTTATTTTATTAAAATGTTAGAGAAATTTTAATATAAAATGTCAGAGAGGTTGAAGGGTTTGAAAGTAATTGCAGCCCCACTTTTATTAAAAATCTTAAATTAGTTTGACATTTTTGTTAAAAATAGGAACGAGGGACATTAATATAAAATCATAGGCATAATGTGGCTATTTACGTACTTATCCCAAGTATAAAAGATGAGCCATATTTGGCTATTATGAGTTTCCTCCATAAAGCATCTTTCTCATGTTTAAATCTTCAAATCCACTTTGCAAGAAGGGCCTTGTTTTCGTCTTTTAAGGAGGAGAGTCCAAGACCACCTTGATTAATCGGATGAAGAATAGTGGACCATCTAACAAGATGCTGACCTTTAGCAAACCCCCCTTTCCAAGGGAAGTTCTAAATAATTTTCCATCTCATTAGCTACTGTGGTAGGCCAGTTAAAGAGAGATAGAGATAGTAAGTTGGAAGGTTTGATAAAGTGGCTTGGAGGAGAGTGAGTCTTCCCCTTTGGATGAGAAAGTGGACCTCCATGTCGATAGTCTACTTTCAATTTTTTCAATGATCAGATCCCAAAAAGAGATAGTTCTAGGAACACCCAATGAGAGGGAGCCCTGGGTAAGAATTGGAACATTCACCCAATTTGCAGCCAAATTTCACAGCGAAGGCTTCAATAATAGCTTGATCAACATTGATACCAATAATTTTAGATTTCTTAAGATTAATGTTATGCCCAGAAGCCTTTTCAAAAGTCGCAATCACATTGAGAAGGTTTTTGAGATATAAATCATCTTCAAAATTCGAGAAAAGAATCGTGTCATCGGCAAATTGCAAATGATTAATGCATAAGCCTTCATTTCCGACCCGAAAGCCTTTTGTGTTACCTTTTGTTTCGGCTTTGATGAGCATACGGCTAAGGCTGTCCATAATCAAAATGAATAAGAAGGGGGATAGAGGCTCCCCTTGTCGAAGACCCCACATGGCTATAATTTTACCTCGAGGACGCCCGTTGATAAGGATTGGGAAATTTGAGGAGGATATACAACCTCTAATCCACATTCGTCATTTGGGACCAAAGCCTTTAACAGCTAGGATATCATCGAGATAATCCCAATCCACTTTGTCAAAAGCCTATTCAATGTCAAGCTTCAAGACCACACCCTTCTTTTCTTTCTTTTCCATTCATCAATGAGCTTGTTTGCCATGAGAGAGGCATCAAGGATTTGTCTCCCCTCGACAAAAGTTGTTTGATTCTCTGTGATGGTAAAAGGAAGAATCTTTTTTAGACGTTCTGAGAGAACCCGAGCGATGATCTTGTAAAGGCATGTGGTAAGACTAATGGGGCAAAAGTCTGCTACAGTACGGGCGTCGATCTTCTTTGGAATCAAGCAAATGTAGGTCTCATTTAAGTTGGCATTAATAATCCCTTTCTGGAAGGAAATAAAGCATGGAACACTCTCTTGATATCGTCTTAGAGAATGTTCCAGCATATTTTGAAGAATTCTGATGTGAAACCATCAAGGGCAGGGGATTTATAGTGCCAAGGAGTTGTATTGCTTTCCATACTTCTGATTCAGTAAATTCAGCTTCCAAATCAGCAGATAGGCGGCTTATCTATGGGACTCCACTCAATATCTAGAGAGGAGGGGATAAATTGTCTTCCTTCGTGTATAATGACGATAAAACTCAATGAATTCGGTGATGATCTCCCCCTCTGGTAACAAGCTCCTGCCTTGAGTAGTTAGCAATTCCATAATAGTGTTTTTACGTTTCTTGGAGGCCATATATCTATGGAAGAAACTTGAATTTGTATCGCCTTCTTCAATCCATTTTTCCTTACATTTTTGCTTCCATTTCTGCTCTTCCTAGGCTGCCAATGACAAAATATTAGCTTTCATTAGTCTATGTGTGTGTTGAACCGCTAAAATGGGGTCGTCTTCCTCCATATGATCATTGATGGAGATTTCTGTCAACAATTGATTACGCTTTGTAGTAATGCAGCCGAACACTTCCTTGTTCCTGTTTTGATCACCTCTGGGGGGTGTTCTTCCACCAATAATCAATCATGGGCATGGAGAATTGATGTTGCAGCCACATATTCTCAAAACGAAAAAAGGGTGGGACCCCATATGAAGAATTTAAGTATATTGCAAGCGTGCATAAGTAAGAGAGGGTTAAACTATGAATAAAAGAAGGGGTCCATAATTGAACTAAAAATATGGAATAATTAGCATAAGGTGGAATGAGCATAAACCAAATCAAGACGAGAAGGTGACGCCCATCAATCAAAGCAGTTAGAGAGTAAGCTAAAAAACTATTAAGTACATGGAATCCACATCTGTAAAATAATTCAGTAGAATAAGAATGGATTGAACAAATTTTAGAGGCTAGGAAACACGAACACTCCATTATAGGTGGAGTGTCCGTTTTAGACACGTGTCGAACATCGATTCGCACGGATACGCCCCGAACACGTGTCCGACACACCAAAATCGGTTGCCTGTTATTTTAATTCTTATTTTTTAGGGCGGATACTCCTGGACTCTTTTTTCTTAAATTTGTGACTGTCCATTAAAAGCCCAATAGCCCAATAGTTAGCCCAACCTTTTAAATTAAAATAACAAACAAAAAAACCCTAAGTTTTTATTCTTTGCTCTTTGCTGTGACTCCCTCTCCCCCCCCCCCCCCCGATTTCACACCATCCCCATTTCCTTTCTTTCAATTTGTATGATTAATTTATTTTGAAGTATTACTACGACAATATATACATATATGTTATCTAAAAATAATATATAGAATATAACGTGTCTCCAACGTATCCGTATCCTACATTTATTTGAAATTGGCGTATCGCCATGTCCGTGCTTCTTAGTTTAGAGGGGTGACAGAGAAAGCAACCCCAGATTTAGGAAAAGACAGGCAGAAAAAAGAATGTCATTGCCTACAAAGTAAATCCAAAGCCTAAACAAGCAAAATGGTGCTTAAAGCATCCTAGATCTACTGCTATAAGAAACAATGCACAAAAACCACCATATTCCCGAGCAATAAACTAAATATTAGCGAAATGATTAGTGAGGGAAGGGACGCATACCCGTTCTGGCTGAGGGAATCTGTTTTGCTCGGACCCCATTCGTACCCAGTAGCTTGACTAAGTCTCTATTTATCTTTTAGTATCCTAATATGCCCCTTCCTACTCGACTCTTGGCCCTCCTCCTGCTGCTCCTCCTCCTGACAAGCAAAAATATAGTTATAGGGAATTGCATTAGTTAGTAAAATGAGAGAGATAGAAAAGAAAAGCTACATGTTTATATCGTTTTAGCTTGAACATAAAGAGGAGAGGAAGGAGGTCCATTACCGTCAACTTCGTCCATTTAAGGACTAATGCGAAACCATGGCATTTCTCAATTCACATAGCTGAATCTGAAAGCATATAGATTTGCTCTCTCAGCGTTGAATAGAGTACCTGATAGAGAGAGAAGATCCAATATACTTTAATATGAATAGAAAAAAGATAAAATATTAATCGAAAGGACAAGGAAAAACAAAAGCGAGACTGCGAGAGAGATAAAGAGGCATAACAGTGAACTATGAAGGAGAAAGATAAAGAGGTATAACAGTGAAATATGAAGTGAGCATACCTGAAAGATGCCTTTTTTTCTTTTTCATTTTATTTTCCCTCTATTTCAATTTTTACCTTTCTTTTGCGGCATTTTTCTTAGTTTTTAGATGCGGAGGTGGGTGCATTAATTTAATTTAGATCAGTTTTCTATCTATGCTTTAAATGAAGTTAAGTAAATCAAATTAGAAGATTGAATTCCATCTTCATGGACTTGTAATTTCCAAAAAGAAATTTCTTTATGGATTTTTTTTTTACACGAGAAACAAGAAAATTCATTGAGAAAATGAAAAGAGACTAACGCTCAAAAGAAACATACTCAGCAAGGGAGGAAAATAAAACAAAAACTAAGAAGAAAAATACATAGAAGAAATAAAAGAAGACCAGTTGAGATTAATATCTTGTAATGATAAGTTTGCAAAGGACTTAGAGAGAGAACACCAAGAGGAAGCTTTCAGATGAGCCGCTTCATAACAATCGAGCCAAGGACGACTTTCGTTCTAGAAAACCCTTTGATTTCTTTCAAACCACAAATCGGATAGAAGAGCTTTAACAGCATTGCGTCATAATTTTTTTTTTTTTAGGAGCCACATAAGGACCAATGAGACACTGAAGCGAATTTGCTTTGAAAGAGCAATAAAAAACCCAAAGAACTTTGAAAACCTCAAAGAGCTTGTTCCACATCTTCCTTGAGTAATGACAATAAAAAAAGAGATGTTGAAGGAAATCTGAGCCTGAAAAGCAGAAAGGACAAACCGTCGGAGATAAGCAATGAAAAGACAACTTATTTTAGAGAACATCTGAACAATTCAAAAATCCATTTAGCATTATCCATAACAGTATGTTGACTCGCTTTGGACTCTTAGTTTTCCAAAGAGAAGAGTAAACTTCAACGTCCACGAGAAGTGAAGAAGACGCGAAGTGACGGGTTAATGATTTAACTGAGAAGACCCCTGATTTCTCTATAGACCATATCCTTGAATCAGGCTGAGAAACAACTTGAAGAGGAGAAATATCGCCCAGAAGCCGCTGAAAATCAAGTATTTCCCATCTTAGTAATCGACGAAAGCATAAATTCCAAGAACGAGTGAATGTATCCCAATAATCACACACTGAGCCTTCTTGAGAAGAACAAATCAAAAACAAACGAGGGAATCTAGACTTTAAAGAAGTATTGTCTGCCCATTGGTCATGCCAAAAGAGAATTCTTTTGTCGTTTCCCAACTTTAAATGGGCCAAGGAGTCCACTTGTTTCCACACCTTTGAAATGCTCAACCATGGGCTTGGCTTCTAAGACTCGGGCCACTCTTACCTTTAGTGTGACAATTATGAAGAGAAGAACCATGAATACTAACAACTATTATCCGTCAATAAGCCTCAGGTTCGTGCATAAAACACCATCCCCATTTTGCTATTAATGCCTTGTTTTTGTGCTGTAATGCACCAATGTCGAGTCCACCTTCCTCTTTTGAATTTGTAGTCAAACTCCATCTCACCAAGTGATTTATCTTACCCCCAACATTGCCTTCCCAAAAGAAAGATCTCAACAATCTTTCCACAATCAAAAAGACATTGGTTGAGCCAACATAAGCATAGCTCAACCGGCATAATGTATGAACTATGAGCAAGAGGTCTCAAGTTCGAATCTCCCTCCCCACATGTTGTCAAAAAAAAAAAAAAGACATTGGCTAGCATTTGAAAAATTGACATGTAATATATAGGAATACAAGAAAGTACTGAGTTACATAATGTCATACGGCCTCCCCGAGAAAGATTGAAACGTTTCCACCGGTCTAACTTCTTTTGTAACTTATCGATTATGAGCTGCCAAAAAGAAAGATTTTTTGGATGACCACCAAGGGGGAGGCCGAGATATGTGAAGGGCAAAGCTTCTACTTTGCAATTAAGATGAGAGGACATTTGTTGAAGCTTGATTTCATCAATATTAATGCCACTGATAGAGGACTTCTCCCAATTTACTTTCAAACCCAAACACCATTAAAAAAACTCTATTGTCTGTATTAAAGTTTCAAACATACCATCATCATACTTGCAGTGTGTCTTCAGCGAATTGGAGGATTGGAACATGTACTTTGTCTTGGCCAACTACAAAACCTTCAAAAGCTCCTTTAGCATAAACCATATCAATGAGGGCACTTAGCACTTCGCTTACAAGTAGAAAAAGGAAAGGAGAGAGAGGATCCCCTTGCCTTAGTCCACGAGAAGCCAGAATTCCTTCCATTAATAAAAACTGAGAACTTTGGGTCCCGAATACAGCCTTGAATCCAAGTATAAAACTTGTCATCAAAGGCTTTTTGTTTCATTACCTCCAATAGGAAGTCCCAATCCACACAGTCGAAGGCTTTTTCTAAATCTAACTTCAAAATCCAACCTTGTTTCTTCTTTACCTTGTATTCCTCCACAATCTCATTTGCTATTAGGATTAGATCCATAATTTGTCTTCCTTCGATAAAAGCACTTTGAGAGTAAGAAATAATTGTAGGCATTACTTTTTTCAATCTTTCGACGAGAACCTTGGCTAGAATCTTATATGTTGATGAAGTGAGACTGATTGGTCTAAAATCCTTCACAAAAGAGGCCAATTCTTTATTTTGAATCAAACAAATAAAGTTTTCTTTCAAGCAAGAGTTTAAAAGCCCATTGTCGTAAAACTCACTGAAAAAACGAAGGATATCAAGCTTCGAAAGGTGCCAATACTTTATAAAGAATTCCATTGTGAATTCGTCCGGTCATGGAGCTTTATTCTTACCAAGAGAATTCACAGCCAACCAAATTTCTTCATGAGAGAAAGGAGCAATCAGAGAGCAATTTTGAGTAACAGAAATCTTAGGCCAATTAAATTGATGAGGAATCGAACGTGTACCTGGAAGCTTTTGAAATAAGGTGGAGAAAAATGTAAGGATTTCCTTTTCAATTTCCTTAAAAGAAAGAGGGGGGCTGCCATTTGTTGAATTTGAATTTAACTCTGAGATAAGAAGCTTCCTTTTTCTTGCTGCCAAAAACCTATGAAAAAAGCTTGTATTTTCATCTCCCTCTTTTAACCATAACAGCTTGCATTTTTTAATTAGATTCCTTTCTTCTACTAAATAAAGCTCCATCAATTCACATTGTGCAACAGATCTAACTTCAAGCTCAAGAAGGGATAAATCTTGTACCTCAGCTTTATTATCAAAGAAGGTTATTTCGGATAATAAACTTTGCTCCTTGCTTTTTCTTCTTTCTTCATATTCAGCAAACCACTTCTTAAGGACTTCTTTCACATTCCGTAATTTCAAATCTATTACAAAACCAGCCCTCCCGTATGAAGAATCTTGGAAAAGACAATTCTCAATAACTGCAAAACTTTCAACTTTATGTAGCCAACTGTTATAGAACTGAAATGGGGATGACCCCCAAACAAAATTCCCTGCTTTAAGTAGAAGAGGAAAATGATCCGAGACTGGACGAGCTTTTCTAGAAACCCATGAGTTATGAAATAAATTAACCCAATCCTTGGAAACCAAGAATCGATCAATTAAGGTATGTGAAGAAACTTCCCCCAACCTTGACCATGTGAATTTTCAAATTGAGAGAGGAATTTCCATAAGGCCTTCAATTAAATTATTGAATTTTTTCATTCCCTTCGTTTGTTTCTCTGAGGGAGCCTCTCATGAGCCCAACGAGTAATGTTGAAATCCCCACCTATGCACCAAGGTGCATCACAGTAGCAATATAAGGATCGCAATTCACTCCAAAGATGTTTCCGTTCACGGTAGTCATTTGGACCATAAACATTGGTCACCCAACAAGAATTCTCATTCAAAATTTGAGAATTTTATCGAAAGGGTGTAACCGCCTTCAAGGTATTCTGAAACCTTTACCTTGTTTTCATCCCACATAATTAATAGTCCTCCAGATTTCTCAATTGAAGCAAGACTGATCCCCCCTACTTCAATAGAGCTCCATATTAATGTCTACTTTGAAAGGGTGGTTGTTTGTTAGGAGAGTTTATTCCGGAACAAGAGTTGTCTTTGGTTGAATTGTTATGAAGCAACTCACCCGAAAGCTTCCACCGGTGTTCTCTTTCTTTTTCTTTTACCTTTATTTTCTTTTCAAGATCTTTTTTCTTATTTGTTTTGTTGTTGCTTTCTTCCTTTCCTTTTTGGCGTTTGTTTGTTTTTTTTAGCATTAGTCTCTTTTCATCTTTTCAATGAAAAGTTCTGTCTTGTATCAAAAAAAAAAAAACAGAGCTCCATATTAATTTAATAAATTGCCTATCAAAATCTGATTTTTTCGTCTCTTGAATTAAAACCATATCTGGGCACTGTTGCTGTAGAAAATTCTTTATTGCAATATGTTTAGTGCTATCCCCCAGACCCCAAGTATTCCATGATATGATCTTCATGAAACACCTTTAAGGGGTTGTGCTAGTTGTGAGTTGGGAGTGATGAGGAGGGAATGTCCCGTACTTGTATTCCACAACGCTCAATAAAAGGAAGTAACTTGCTAGGTAACAAAGTGGAGTTCACAAATGGTTTCAATTTATCACACTCTGTCTTTGGTTGCTCTATTTTTTCATCTTGGAAAAGAATATCGAAGGATTCAGCATGTGAATCTTCCTCAAATGCTTGTGTTTCTTCTAGCAATTGCTCAGATTCTTCACTACTCACACTAACATCAAAATCATCCTCTGAATCTATTGCTGAAGTTGGAGGAAATACAACATTCATGGGAGATGAAAGAGTACCTTTGGTCAAGGTTATGTTTGCGCCCGGAATGGATATTGATGTCTGAGTGAAGGTACTTGTTGCAGGGAACTTTGCTGATTGATTTGGTTTCTCCTTAGATGAAGCAATCAATCTTCGAGTACAAGACTCTTCTAAAACGTCTGAGTTGGCACCTGTAAATTGTGTAGTTGAGAGGGGAGTGAAGTCTGTGTGTTTTTTTCGGGTATAGTTAAAAGGGAGGGCCTCTGTAAAACGTGGTTGATTTCCATCCCTACTATTTGGGGAGATGATGCCTTCAGGAATCTGATTTGGCAAATGTAATTCCTTAATGGATTTGTAGCTCTGAATGTTCTCTTGTTTGATTAATTCTAAAAAGATTGAATTCCATTATTTATATGCAGATGACTAAAATTCCAAATCTTACTGCCATTAGGAACTAGTCAGCGCTGCAATTTTATTCCACAGCTTCCACAATCAACGGTCGGATACAGCCATACAGGGGAAGGGAAAATTTCAAGCTACATTGAAATAAATCAAAGAAATATCAAAAGCCCAGAAGTGATGTTGAAAGAAATCAAACAAATGCCAAAAGCCTAGGAGCGTGGCAATCTTATATTTGTGAAGATGAAGCAAGGGTTATTCAGCTTAGTGCAATTAATGAGAGAATTGGAGGAGCTATTTGGCTTAGGTACGATGGGAACTAAAGGGGTAATTGCTCGAAATAGCACAAAAATGTTTTTACCTTTCATAAATAGCAAAAATTTGTCCTTTCTAGAGACCGGGAAAAAGAGACTTTTTTTCATCTTCTTCCTCTCTGGGAACGAATTTCGTGTTTGCCACCGGGAAAATGGGATCGCAGCCGCCCATCCTCAACGGCAAAAAAAATCCCCAATTCGCGGTCCCAAATTTGCCAAACGGCAAAAAGAATCCTCTTTTATCGTCAGCCTTCTACAATATTATTTGCATATGATTTCAGTCATGTTTGTGGGTCATCTCGGCGAATTGCCCCTCTTCGAGCTTCAATGGCGACTTCTTTTGCATCAGTCACTAGTTTCAGCCTTTTGGTCAGTTTGGTTTCTGTTTTGAACAGTCATTCTTAACTCAATTCTTTTCGTCAGTTTAGCAAATCTAGGACTGCAATTTTTCCCGGTCGGGATTGCCACCGATAAAGGACAAAAAAAAACTAAAACGGTGCTATTTATGAAAGGTAGAAACATTTTTGTTTTATTTCAAGCAATTACCCGAACTACATACGAAGTCTGTCTTGCTCTGTAATGGTGACGCGTCTTAATGCTACCAAGTCCAAGACCACCCTAACAACCAACGAAGTGTTCGACCGGCATATAAGCAGTGGGTAAGCTTCGTTTTGCTTGAATTGACCAATTTGCCGGAACCAATCTGCTTTAGAGAGCCTATTTACAGCACAACTACGTGGATGCGTATTCATCACAACTACGGTCATTTAGAAAGTTGGAGGACTGAGATAGAAAAATTTGTAAAATTAAGGGACCAAAATGAGATTTTTAAAAAATAATAATAATAATAATTACAGAGCAATTATAGATCAATCTTTCTGAGTTTTGATTTGATAAAGAAGAATCAGATGGGTGTAGGAAATCGAAGGGCGTTCGAGAAGAGGAAAGCCTTTGATTCGAGAAGTTTGGGCTTCGAATTTCGATTCTGAACACCCAAGGCCTGAAAATGTGTTGGTCTCTTATTTAAACCCAAAGAAATCCAAAAAACCAGTCCAATTGTTCTCAATTTGATGAATTCAAAGCAACCATCTGAATTTTAGGCTTTTCGGTTTTGTTCTTTTACACTGGAAATAGATGAAGAACAAGGAAAAGTGACTGTAACAGCAATCAGTTCAATACAAAGATGAATCTTCTAAAGGAGAAGAAGAAGTAAGAAGTAGGAAAGAAAAGAACAGCAACAATAACTCAGTTTAAAGTCGGCCAACAATTTCACATCACAAGAACAACAAATTCATTATTGGATCAATTGAATAAATCAGTTTAAAGCCCCTTGTAAGTGAGATTACCTGCAATATCAGCAGGAAAAAAAACCCAGAAGATGGTTTGTTCTTTATGGTTGTTGCGATGGATGGTTGGTTCTTTGTTGAATCACGTTCCTTCTCCCGACTAGCGAAATTACCACTAGGTAGCGACGGCGGAAGGAGTTGACGGCGACGTCTGAAGGGGTTGACGGCGATAACGGCGGCTGAGCGACGGTGGCTGAGTAGTCGACGGCAACGGCGGTGGCTGAGTGTGAGTGAAACGCAAATGCGAGAGACTGACTACTGAGAGAGGGAACGATGGTGGATACTGTCAGTCAAAGGAAGTTCCTAAATTGGAGAAGCCCTAACCATTTGAGTTGGTTCGGTTAAAATCAAGAACCGAACCGAAATCTATCGATTCGGTGCGGTCTGAATAACTGTAAAAACACGAACCGCTCGGTTTAGTTGGGTTCCCCCGTTCGGTTCAATTCCTTTTCCCCCTAATTTTTATATATCGTAAAATGAGTATTTGAAGGTATGTGATTTTTTTACAATACTACAATAATAGTTTTTTTTTTTTTTAAGAAATCCAAATAATAGTTGTGAGCTTAGATTTGTTTTAAAATATATATATTACAATTTGTTTTTACAAATATATTTAATTAATGTGAAAATAAGCTTATATCAATTGAATTATTCTTGGTTTGGTGAATATATTACAAATTTAAAACATATCAATCTATGTATTTATTTACAACTTTTTTATGTATCTAGGTGGATATGGTATTTATTAGTTTTCTACAAAATTAATAATCAACTTCTATTTCTTGAACTAAAGAAAAAAAATGCATGCATACATGTGGACGTGGACTTGTATATTGAATAAGTATTAGTTGGAATAAATAATTAGGACTATTATGTCTTTTTTAAAAATAAAAAATTGCAATTCATATGAACTCAAAATTAAAATAAATAACGAAAGTGGACATAGTTCAGCGATAATTGACACATCCCCTTAAATTATAGGTGTTATATATATGTATAGTGTCTTTCAAATATATTAAAAAAAAATTAAATGTCTAATAGGCAACTTTAAATACGTCCCACGCCTATTGGATACACAATTGAAACTTCAAAGATATTTTAGACTCTAAATTCAAAATTTAATGACCTATTAGACATCTTTTAAACTCTATGGACCATAGAGTTACAAATATAAAAGTTTAAAGACTAAACTTGTAATTTAACCTAATATGAACTTGTGCCTCTGGCATAAAGTTTGGGATCCGTCATTGTTGGCATGTACTTCTACCCGTGAGGTCGGAGGTTCAAATTCTCATACCCTGATTATACTAAAAAAAAGTTTTAATTCATATTATTAGCAATTAATTATCCTCATACGATACCTCAAGAAAAATGGAGTATTTTCTGCTAAGAGTGTTATGGGTGAAATCAGCGTAGGCCCACAGTTAGTTCAGACCCCGGGGCCAACACCTCCATCTCGATCGACCCCCAGCTCGGCCCTCAGCTTAGATGAGGCTCTACTCGATCATACGCCACTTGCTAGGCGTACGACGTCTCCTGACACACGCCACCTCGTAGGCGTACGCGTCAGCACAACAACCAATGTCCATCTCTCCTATAAATATGGAGCCACACCCTTCATTGAAGGTATGCGACATGCGATACGCATCACTCTCACTCCTACTTATGCTTAAGTTTCTCTCTCTAACTTAAGCATGAGTGGTGTGGGGTCAGCCCCACATCGGTGCAAGCTTTCTCTCTCTCCTTGCAGATCGACCTCGGATCACACGGCGAACTCGATCATCCGCAGCCCGCCGGTCAGGAGGTCTAAATCCTTGCATCAACAAAGAGTATTTCTCATTATGTAGGAATGAAAATTGTTAAGTTTGAATGAGACTAGTCCTTCAAATGAGGAATATTCTAAGAATCGGTGGAACACCCTTTGGAAGGCTAAGACCCCTTAAAAGGCCAAAATTTGTTGCTGTAAAATCTATACCATGACCTTTATTCGTGACAAAACAATTTTGGCAACAAAAAAAAAAGGCGTAAAAATTGATCTCTTCTGTGTTTTTTTTGCATAAAATGTGAGGAAAATTCTACCTATCTATTGTGAAAATGTAAGGTAACGATGGATATTTGACCTCGTTTTTTAGTCACTAACGTTGATATTCTTTGTGATAGCATGACATCTTGGAACTTTCAGGACCAGGTGATATCGATGAAGTGGAGAATGAACTTAATTATATTCGCAAAAACTGGGAGATCAGTAAAGACGATGTTTTGGACCCTCCCCTTGTAAGTGTTTTGTTGTTCAAATATGCCCTTATATTATAAATAGTTTTGCACAACAAAGTGGGCAAGTGGTGAAGCAGGAACATGGAGGGGTTGTGTCCTTGTGGAGAAAGGTACCGCATGATCATCATCATTCGACTACTTGTTCTTGGGTTCTTTTTTCATTATCGCGTAACTCATCCTGTTTATGATGCATATGCATTGTGGCTCGTATTTGGTTTGCACTTTCATGGATTCTCAATCAATTTTCAAAGTGGCTCCCTGTTGAGAGGAAAACCTATCTGGACAAATTGTCTTTAAGGTTAACAGATATGAGAAAGAAGGGCAGTGGACATTTTTGTGAGTACAGTGGATCCATTAAAAAATCCCCCATTGGTGACTGCAAACACGGTGCTTTCCATCCTTGCAGTGGATTACCCCGTTGATAAGGTTTCATGTTATGTTTCTGATGATGGTGTGCAACTATGCTTACATTTGAGGTGCTCTCTGAAACCTCTGAATTTGCTAGGAAATAGGTCCCTTTCTGCAAAAACTACAATATTTAGCCTAGAGCCCCATAATGGTATTTCTCTCGCAACTTAGATTACTTCAATCATAAGCTTCTCCCGTCATTTGTGAAGGAGAGGAGGGCCATGAAGGTCGTGATCGTTGCTTTGTAAACAGTATCTTAATAAATGATTTCAAATAACCTACGTTGCGGTGATTATATGAAAAGTAATTATGTTACGTTCTAATAAATTGCAGAGAGAATACGAGGAGTTCAAGGTTAGAATCAATTTTTTGGTTGTAAAAGCTGGTATGGCTCCGAAGGAAGGACGGACAATGCACGATGGAAGTCTATGGCCCGGTAATGATGTCCACGATCATCTCGGGATGATTCAGGTTCTTGACTTGTTAGTTTACAGATTGTTAAAACTTCTAATTTCTATCCATTAATTTAATATGTCGATGTATTTCGTCCATATTTTAATAATTTATTTTATTTTATTTTGGTTGGCCACACATATGATATGATAGGTTCTTATTGGCCAAGTTAAAGGACATGAAAATGAGGATCAAAGTGAATTGCCAGTTGCCACGCCTGGTGTCACTGATACACCCAATATAAGGGGTTTTTGTACGGATGACCCACCCCTCGGGGGCTGCGAAATTTTTTAACCCAATTTTTGAAAATTTATGTTTTTTGACCTTCTCTCGTGATAAGGAAGTGCACAAAGTCATTCGTACCATTCGCTTATCACGAGGAGATCACAGTTGTCTCCTCGTGATCGTGATAAGCGAAGGGTACGAATGACTTTATGCACTTCCTTATCACGAGAGAAGGTAAAAAAACATAGGTTTTCGCGACGAGGGTTAAAAAACCTCGCGGTCCCCGAGGGGTGGGTCATCCGTACACCCCCCAATTATAAGGTACAGGTGTCACTGATACACTAAATAGAAAGTAAATCAGTTGTACACAACTGATACACCAAATATAAGGTAAATCAGTTGTACAACAAATACGAGCCACAATGCATATGCACCACATATAAGGTAAACAAACACTTGATATGCCTTATATTTAGTGTATCAGTTGTAAAATTGATTTACCTTATATTTGATGTATCACTTGTACATCTGGTTTACCTTATATTTGGTGTATCACTTGTACAACTGATAAACCCTAGCTTTGGTGCATTAGTTATATAATTGATTCACTTTTGTATAAATTAAGCGAAAAGTTAGGTAGTTTATCATCCAAATAATCAAGAGCTACTGATGAATATCATGTTATAATCTAAATTATCAAGATGATGTAATAAGTGAAAAAGGAAAACAATACAAGAAGAAAAACAAACAATAATCGGACTTCACATTCATTCAATTTCTAGACAAATAGTAAATTAAAACAAGAGTGATACACCCAAAACAAGGTGAAAAACAAACAGTAATCAGGCTTCACCTTCGTTTAAAACAAGAGTGAATCTAAAGTACAGGTAATTTCAAAGAATTATTTCCTTGTACTTGGTGAGTAGAACACAACAACAAGAGTGAATCAATCGACGTTGAAGGAAGAGGAAAATCGCAATGATAAGAGAAATCGTAAAGATTTCAAAAAGTTACTTCTAGGTTTAACGCATGATTATACAAGTTGATTACTTTGGGGGAGATGGTATTTTTGAATTTTCCATTATAAACGGGCTTCAATTTTTTCATTTGGGTTGAGCTTAAATATTTTGAATGTAAAAAGAAATGAAAAAGTATATGATTAACCTAAGATTAACACGTGATTACCCTGATTTTTTTTTTGCTATAAACATAGTTGCTACAAATGCAATTAGCCTAATTATTTTTGCTATTTTTGTAATCCCCTCCTTAATAATACTACCAAAATTCTTATAATAAATAATAATTTGGGGAGAATTAAGTTGACAAATAACATAGAAAAAATAAATTTAGTAAACGGTTATATCAATTCAAATTAGTTACTAAAATTCGGAGTATTAAAAAACAACATTTAAAAAAAAAAAAAAATAATTTACTAATATTACTGTGTTCTTAGTTGGAATTAATTGAAGATCATACTAATAACAAATACGACATTGAACAACTTCTTCTCAAAGTATATAATCCAAACTAACCGATCACAGTATGCTAGCTTAATAATTTAGTGCTTAATAATTTAGTGTATTTACAAGTATACACCCACGTGATAATTAGAAAATGAAAACACAGAGTTTATGATTTATAATAAAACGATTAGAAAAACTTTTGTTTAATAAAAACTAAGTTTTGACAGCCAAAAAATAGGTGGCTATGAACATCATAGATAATTTATTAGGGGTGGTCATCGGTCGATCAATGTCGATTTTGGAGGAAAATCAGCACCGAAAACCGACCCGTCGGTTTCCTCCAAATGGAAACCGACAATTTTTGGGAGAGAAAACTATCGACCGATCGGCCGGTCGAATTGCGTCGATTTTTTTTTTTTTTTTTTTTATGCCTTTCACGATGGTCGGTGGTGATTTCGGGTTGCTCCGTCTCCAAACGAATGAACTCGTTTGGGAGACTACCGGAGGAGTGAATCGTTGAAGCGATGTCCTGGACTCTTCTGGCTGGACTAAGGCAAAGACGAAGCTTGAAGGCAATGGTTTGGCGGTTTGCATCTGCGAAGAATCGAAGATGAAAGGGCTGATTGCGTCTCCAAAGATCAAGCTGGAAGACGAAGATGAAGGGGTCTGATTTTCAGTTTGCGTGTGGGAAGGGATAACCATAAAAAACCCAACAATAAAGAAAAGAGAGCAACAATAAATGCCAAAATTACAGTTGTAATTCAAATCTCAAGAAATGAGAGTAAATGTTGAATTGATTTACATGCCCTCAATTTATTTTCATATTCCCTTAAATGAATTATTAATTGATTATCAAATGAAAATCTTACAAAAAATTTCATTTGGTGCGGCCAGTACACTTCTCAAGTCATTTGACGTTTTGAATACCTAAAATAAAGAAGTCGGTTGGTCTTCGATTGTCTAGCGAAAACCGACCGAAAATCGGTTTTTAAAACGTGAAAACCGATTCTGACCGATGGTGGCTTAAAACCGTCCGTCCGATGTCGGTTCGATCGGTCAGGTCAAATTTCCGACCTATGATTTATGGTTTGCATCCACCAAAAAATTAGTGTCACACTCTCTTTTGAAATCTTCCGGTTTGAAACTTTGGTCATTTGAAGAGCCCCATTTTGAACATATAACTTTATTCTCATTCACTCACTATGATTAAGAATTGTCAAAAAACTCGTCAATCACCTATCAAACGAAGGGTCTTCTCGTTCACCACCATCGCACCACCATCGTTTGAAGAGTCGTTCATTTTGATCGTCTTCACCACCGCAACACCATCAATCAAACTATTTGAGTATCGTTTCGTCTTAACGCCTAAACCGACATTTGCAATGTATGTCCACTCGCGTGAACTCTACACACCGTTGTTATGAGATTTTGTTTTAAATATAAGTTTAGGATCCCATTTTTATATTGATTTAATTTAGTCTAACTATTTTGACAGCTTGTACAACCCACAAATCTTGGTCATCATTTGGTTAAAATTGATTTCATTTTTATAGGGATTTAATTTGGCTAACTATTTGAGAACAATCGTGGTTGAGTTTACATTTTTGTATTATTTTATATATAGATCGTGTTGTGTATACATTTATATACATATGTTTTGGTGTGTGTGAATTTATGAACATATTAGATATGTAGCGCACGAGTGGTCTGTTTCACTGTATTTTTTATTATATACCCCTCAGATATTTGTTTCTCTTGTGTATGTTTTTGTAGTATGAAGAAAAGAAGACAATGTTGAGTTACTATGTTTATTTTTTATATAATGTACATGAAAATACTATATTTATACGACTCTTTTGGTATGCGTGCGATCACAAGAACATGCGTGATTGAATATACATTTTCTACGATTTTATATAGATTGTGTTGTGTATACATTTATATACATTTATTTTTGTATGTGTAAATTTATGAACAAATTAGATAGGTAGCGCATGAGTGGTTTGTTTCACTGTATTTGTTGTTATATAGCTCAAATACGTGTTTTTTCCTCTATATGCCCTTTGTCCTTTGTAGTATGAAGAAAAGAATATAATGTTGAGTTATTGTATTTATTTGTTTTATATAATGTACCTGAAGATCGTATATTTATATGCCCTTGTTGGTATGCGAGTGATGACAAAAACATGTGTAATTGAGTATACATTTGTACAATTTTATATATAAACCGTGTTGTGTATACATTTATATATGTACATTTATTAGTGTGTGTGAAAAATTATGAATGTAGTGCATGCGTGCTTTGTTTAATTGTATTTTAAAATATTATAAAAAAAAATCGTTTGAATTCACACTCACACATTATATCGACCTTAAAAAAAAAAATATTCGGGATAAGAATGGGTAACTGAATCAATAGTTGACTAAGTTCAAATAAACTTATTATAAAATTTAGCTCATCTGGGCGTCTTATATTTAGAAAAAAATTAAATTACGAGTTTAGTCCATGAACTTTAAAATTTGTGTCTATGAGGTCCATCAACTTTAAAAATTCTTTAATGGGTCCCTAAGCTTTCAATTTTTTATCTTTCAAGTTTCTAAACTTTAAATGTAAACAATAGATTTCAAATGAATTCCTGAATTTTAAAAAAATGTCGATAAGGACAAAGATATATTAGATTTAAGCCAAGCCGAGCATAGCTCAATTGACATAAGGTTGTGCCCGTGACTATGAGGTCATGAGTTCAATCCTTGCCTTGCTTGAATTAAAATACCGTTGCAAAAAAAAAGATATATTAGATTTAAACTTAAAACTTCGAGAAACTATTAGATACAAAATCGAAAGTTGAAAAATATAATCAACATTTTTTTAAAGTTTGTGGATCTATTAAGCACAAAATTAAATGTTGAAAGACTTATTAGACATTTGATTTTTTTTTTTTTTTTTTTTTTTTTTTTTAAAAAAACACAATATAATGTGAATATATGTTTCTAAAATTTATAGAGGGCATGTTAATATAGATTAAATTACATTTAAAAAAATTAATAAATAAACTAATAATAATAATTAAATTTAAGATTTTTTTGGTGTATAAATGCTAAATTTGGACATTTGAAATTATGACTAAAATAATATCATTCTTAAAGTATAAATATTAAAATGAAACTAGTTGTTGTACTAAAAAAAATCTAAAAACTAATGTATCTCCTAGGTTTTGAACCCATGTTGCGAAGTTAAAAGGCTAGAACTTTAACCACTAAGGGGCTGTTTGGCCCCCCGAGTTGGGTAGGGTGGGGTGGGCTTAAATAGCCCACCCCATGTTTGGAGCCCCAACTATATAAGTTGGGGCTGGGGGTCATTATAACCCCCGGGTTGCTACAGTGTTTACTGTAGCAGGTCTACAGTAACACTGTAGCAGTTCTACAGTAGTTATTTATTTATTTATTTTTATTTTTTTTTTTTTTAAAAAAAAATTTCCGGGTTTTCTTCTCTCTTTGTTTTTTTTCGAGTTTTTTTTTTCTATTTTTTCCACTCAATTTACCGATTTTTTCTCTCTCTCTTTGTCTTCCTCACCTCACGATTTTTTATCTTCCATTTCATCCCAAATTTCTCTCTTCACCAAACCTGTCGATTGTTTGTGATTTCCT
The DNA here is from genome assembly GCA_028017165.1 of Herpetospermum pedunculosum. Classification (NCBI taxonomy): domain Eukaryota; kingdom Viridiplantae; phylum Streptophyta; class Magnoliopsida; order Cucurbitales; family Cucurbitaceae; genus Herpetospermum; species Herpetospermum pedunculosum. The sequence goes on from CM051522.1 coordinate 88,270,380, forward strand.
AAATAATATTTATTTTTTTAACTTTTAAAAAATTAATATGTAATATACATTTAACTATACAAATATAACAAAATGTTGTAGAAAAAAAATAAACTAACATAAACACATATTTCAAACTCCATGTTAAAGAAAACTGTATTATTTCTCTCTCCACCGAGCCTCTTGTTGTCGATTATTTGTGATTTTCTAAATAATATTTATTTTTTAAATTTTTAAAAAATTAATATGTAATATACATTTAACTATATAAATACAACAAAAAGTTGTAGAAAAAAAATAAACTAACATAAACACATATTTCAAACTCCATGTTAAAGAAAACTGTATTATTTCTCTCTCCACCGAGTCTTTTGTTGTCGATTATTTGTGATTTTCTAAATAATATTTATTTTTTAAATTTTTAAAAAATTAATATGTAATATACATTTAACTATATAAATAGATACAACAAAAAGTTGTAGAAAAAAAATAAACTAACATAAACACATATTTCAAACTTCATGTTAAAGAAAACTGTATTTTAAACCCACACTATACAACTCTGCACCCCAAACACAGACTTACTAAACCCAGACTATACAACTCTGCACCCCAAACACAGACTATTATAACCCACAGATTATTATAACCCACCAACTATAATAACCCACCAACTATAATAACCCACCCTGCGCCCCAAACGCCCCCTAAGTTTTAATTTATTTGGGGGCCAATATGTATAATATTAAAACAAAATCATATTTTTACCAATATATATATATATTTTTTTTTTTTGGGGGGGGGGGGGCACGGTTCGCCCCTGCCCTCTGATATGTGTACCCTTGTGTATGCTCTTTGTCGATATTCTGGTAAAATATTTTTTGTATGTTGTAAAGAGATACTCGTATTGTGTGCTATATACCCCCATATACGTGTTTCTATTGTGTATGCCACAAGATATTTTAGTAAATGCCCCATATACGTGTTTCTATTTTGTATGTTGTAAAGGCTTCCTCCAACTACTCATGTTGTGTGCGCATTTTATAGACTTCTTTCTCGATTTGAATAAACTGCTAGCACCCACAATTTTTCGGTGTCGTAGACAGACGCACAGAAGCACCATTTCCACGAGTCTTCGATACATTTGACGGTGAATTGCTTTTTGTTTGACCTTGTTGTTTTAAACTAAAAAAATCCTTTCAACGCTATCTGGGAACAACTTTCTTTAAGTTTGCTTTGCTATAAAAAAAACATAGTTGTCGATGATGGACAAATTTTCAATCGGTGAGTCAATTCTGTTTGGGTCAACGAAGTGAAAAATCCTCCTTCTCTATGATGAATTCCTCCTTCGCTTAATATTCACAATATCCACGTTCATACATCAATCGTCGTACATACGTTCACATACTTGCTAGCACCCACACAAAGTTCTTGTGTTCAGAAAGCCTCGTGATCAACGATTTCTCTTCCCAGTCCTTTTTTGGACATCTAGTGCGAGAAGTTTGACAATGAAATTATGGAGTTGTGCAAAGGTTGCATCACGGGTACAGAAACGGTGCAAGCCTATGTTCTTGTCAACACAAACATCATAAAAAATGACAATAATCTAATCAACAACCATTGATCTAATGCTCTTCACAAACCAATTTGGTGGTATGAGGGAAGAGGAAAGAATACATTTTCAGGAGAGAAAAAAATTGATCTAGTAGATCCAACAATAAAATGAGATCAAAACCTTACCTGAGGGTTGTTGAAGATTTTATTATGGAAGATTTTTAAAAAAAATGAAATATGATTCAGGTAGGTGGGCGGAAATACTCATATCTATCAGGGGTATAATTTAAAAATAATTCACTCTCCTTCCTAATCTTCCTATAATTAGGGTAGTTATGAAATCCAAATAAGAAAACATTTTAGGTATTACTTTCGAGTTCGCTTTTTATTCTTAGTTATTCATCTCAATTCCCTAGACAAGCCACACCTAAACCCCAAAACACAGCATGACCTTTAAATGAATATCAAAATAAATACATTTAAACACATTGCATGTCATGTACACTCGTTCCAAACCTGGAAAGAGAAAAGGCCAGCAGGATTCAGATCACTTTCGTCGTCCTTCCTAGGACACACACAACTTTCTATAGACAAAGAACATACACAGTTAACTCGCAAAGGGGTCTGCCAGCTACCATTGAAACCTTACTGACCCATTCTGAAGTCTCATCTTTGAACGAAAAGTAGATCAGGAATGCCACCTCCAAATTCCTCCTTTCTGATGAAGCAAGCTCCCGTGTCAATCAAACTCAAAAGGAAACAACAACAAAAAAAAAGGTGGCAATCCAAAGCTACTGGCGTCTGCATTATAACAGCGAGACAACAGCATATTGTACTGATAAAAGAATTTGAGAAAATCTCGAGGTAGAAGAGAGTAGCTAAGTGACCATAGAGTCAGCTTGTCCGAACTCCTGCGCCACTGATCAGATTGATATTCTTCCTTCATTGAATGTTACAAACACCAAAATTACACATCATCGAAAACTCAATTTTCTGGATGATGAATAGATGCTACCAAGGCTGCTAATTTCTCAAGCCCTAGATTGAAAACAAGTTCCACAGAGATGAAGTGTTTAGGGATATTTGAAAGCTCGTCCTCATGGAAATTATAGATTGGCTGAAGTTTCTTGGCTTCACAACGAGCTTCTTCGCCCTCTGCAAGTAGAAGGTTAGCTTCTCCAGTGTCACCCAACTCCAGAGCAGCAGCTCCTTCTGCTGCTGCTGCACCAGCAATCAAAAGCAACCTCTGGAATCTAGCTTTCGCTACTTCTTTTTCCTTCGACTGAATCAAAACCTCAGTCTCCTGCAACCATTTCATTGTGTCTCTAGTCTTTTCCTCGACTTTCTCCAACTCTAATAAAGCTCTGTCTATGTCAATACAGATGCTATCCTTTTCATTACTCAAAGACTTTGCCTCGGCAGCAACCCGTGCAGCTTCTTTAAAATTTCTACCAGCAGCAGCAACTTTCTTTTCCGCTTCCAACTCAGGAACTCTCTTGTCAATGAAAGATATTCTTTGCTTTGAGGAAACTATGTCTTGTTGGATGCTTGATTTTCTTGAAGATAATTCCTTCAAACAATTAGGAAGAAAGATTAATTGAAGAAAAACAAATACAAATCCTATTACATAAATATAGAAGTCCATGCATAAAAGAAAACCGTTAAAAAAAAGGCATACCAATCCACAGAATTTTGAAAAAAGCACCAATCGTGGAAACTTATGAGAGGAGGGACCAGCGTGACAGAGAGTGCTTTGTAATGAAGATAGTTTGGGGCGAGAATGGCATGTTGTATATAAGGAATAGCTTAGCTAAGGCCTAAGGGTTTTATTGGACCTGGAGAAACTATCTTGGAGAACATGCATCCTCGTGGTATTGATAAAAAGAACCATGACAGGGTCCATTGACTAGAGAGTATGTTCATTAATGGCTTGAATCCAACAGTACAAGCAGCAGTTCGACTCTTATACTCTATTGGTGATAACCCTAGGAATTAGGAACCTCAACTTACAACCACAAAAATCTCAAACCAATTCGGTTTCAACTTTCAACCCCAAGGAAGAGGATAGATGTAGATTACCGTGATGATCACAGATTCAAGATAAGAAAACTAGTCCCTTACCTAGGACTCAAACACTCCACAAGTGTAGGTTTTGATCATTCTCACTTGAATGTTATAGCCGACTAACAAACAAACTAGCTAACCCCTAACAAACTATTCTAGATCATAAAAGAATTTTGAAAAAGAAGTACATGGTATAGGAGTACTTTACTAGTCAGGTTGTGCTTAGTCTTTTGCTGCATTTCTATAACTGGATACCTAATAATTACTAATCAAATAATGGACATTCCATTTGTCCTAAGCATATACAAACTTTTCGTGAAAAGGAAAAGAAAAAAGTTAAAAATCTTACAAGGTATGGAAGTTCCACAGTAGTACCTCCCTCCTCCATCACACCTTTTTTCCTTCATGTGGAAAGTGATAAAGAAGAAGGAAGCCCCTTGGAAAATAGATAGCAGAACTAACCTGGAGAGAAGAACTTGCAGAATGAAACTCTTGCTGTAGCATTTGAACATCCTTGGAGAGCTCATCCTCAGTTTGAGAAAGAGTAGCTTTATCTTTCCGTATTTTCAAGATGGTAGACATCAGAAATTTTCTCAGCCTAGCAACTTCTCGGTATGCTTCTGCATCTTCTGTGGAAAGTTGAGCAATTTTCTTCAACTTCGCTCCTTTTTCCTTTTCCAGATTGAGAAACTCATCAATTTCCCTTCTCTTAACTGAAAGAGCTTGACTTTCTAACTGCATCTGAGAGAGGGTTGATTGTAAAGAATCATATTTTGCATCCATGTTTGATTGCACATGCTGAAAACCAGAAATTGCAACAGAAATTCTTTTCTCGACAGCATCAATCAGAGAATCATTTTCTTCTATCTCCCTTTTCTTCTCTTCCACCAAAGCTAGTAATTTCTTGAGTTCATCTGTCAACACAACCTTTCTTTGACAAAGAACATTTTTCTCTCTTCTGTCATCCTCAACCAACAGTTCAACAGAATCATTCAAAACCATGCAAGACTCTTGATTAATTAGTGACTCGATTTCAGTTTCCATCTTCTTGGCCTCCAAGACTTCATTAGACAAATGCCAGTTTTCCAATTCTTTTGCAGATTCTGCCTCCGCAATATTCAAGGCTAAAACGACATTATTTGCAGCATCCTGCAAAAATGAAAAATAATTAAGAGGTCAATTTCATATGCATGGAACCGACTTCAAAAAACAGAAATTGGTGCAAGAAATGCAGAATGCTGTGGATTGCATATCCTTATAATTTTTAATCAACCTCTAATGGCCTGTTTGTCTTTGCAATGCTCCACAACTAAAGAATTCCACATGTCCCCCTTTTTTTAATCAATGGCAGAATGTTTTTGTAATCTTCCTAACCAAGTTTTTAGGCTTGAGCTTGACCAATTATTCTTGTCTTCAGTAAACCTTTTTTTTTTTTTTTTTTTTTTAGAAATTAGGAAAAAACCTTAATTCATTAATACATAGCTTTCTTGTAATATAAATTATATGTATTTAAATAGGAATGAGTTTAATAGAACAAATGGAGCTAATCAGAACTTCAAAAGACGAGGTTCAGGAATTATTCAGGTTAGGCAGGTCTAGCAATTCCTACCAGTGTCAAGAAGGAGACGATAGATGAAAATATCTATTTCTTTGCTGATCATGATTTCAATGTTCTACATCAATATCTTCTTATAAGTAAGCATATCAATATTTTTCATAATATGAAAAATAAAAATTGGAAGTCTATTCTATCATAGGTTATGATATAAAATAAGAAAATAGAAGATCCAAGAGGCCAGTAAAGATCCATATAGATATGAAATATGAATGGGTCAACTTGGTATTTGAGCATTTTATAACAACAAAGAGATTTTGAGACTTGTTTATCTTCAGAGGAAAAGCTGTAGTATTTTTTCTTAAGTTCCTAATTCCTATAGACATTGAAACTCTATCAACATTTCCCTTAAAAAAAATTGTGAATATATTTCATTTTTATCATTTTACCGACAAGGATGGAAGTCCACAGTGTATTGCTCCTTTAGACAGAATGTGTTGTACGTGTATACTATATGTGAGTATACAGAGACTGCAGACATTAACATGCATAGAAATCCTATTTGAAACTGACCGTAGCAAAAGTTTGGAGCAGAGAATCACATTCTTCCTCCGTCGCAATCAAGAAGTCCAAAACCTCGTGCATTTTGGAATCCATTGCATCACATAAGGCTTCAGCATCTTTCAGTTCGGTGAGGAAGGCTTGTTTTTCTCCCTCAGCAGAAGCTAGGCTCTCGCTAAGCCTTTCTGCGGTTTCAAAATCTTCGGCTTCGCAGGCTTCCTCCAACTGCTTTTCAAGATGGGAGTACCTATCTGATGAAATTTTTAGATTATCCATAATTTTGCGTCTCCGTTGGATAACATCCTTCCTGGAGGCAGATACAGAGGCGACCGAGTTGCGAGCACAACTCAGGTTCTTAGAGGTCTGAATCCTGACTTGCTCCAATTTAAACTCGGGTGAATTGTGCACTTCAACTTCAGCCTCAACGCTATTTGTTTTAGGTCGATTAGCTTCTTGTTGGTTTTGACGTTCTGAAGATACAATATTAGTGGATTCCATGTTGACTACTGAAGAACCATGAGAGCTTAAAGTCTGTGATGGAGAGGCAGATGGTTGGATCTGAGATAAAGCATCAGGGTCCTGATCATCGGCATCGCCATAAGTGTGATTATTGAGATCGGGAGCGGGATTTCGGGCATGGGCATCTCTGCCATAGCCAATTCGCAAGCCAGGTCTTCTCTTCCTTCTCGAACCAGGGGTTTTCCCAATTGTGGTAAGTTGAGGAGGATCGGTGATGAGGAGTGAATTCTCTGTCTTGACAAGCGTGAGGTCGGAAAAGAGATCCTCGTCAAGGGGTTCAGAAAAATGTGAAGATGAAGTAGTCGTCGTTGCGGTAGGGGAAGGTGAAGTAGTGGTAGCCTTATCAGCAGTGGAATTTGGAGCAGGATGATGATGATCACCATGTTCATCTTCGGGAGTGGGAGTGGGAAGGATTTGGATTCGGTACTCGGAAGGGTCGAAGAGTACCATTCCTTCGAAGAGAGAATCATTCTGATTTTCATCCTCCACGTCCATCAACTCCAGACACTGCTTTCTTCAATTCCAGAAACTCGATCACTGCGTAACCCTAGCACTAGCACCCACTCGAATTCTAGGCAAAAAAATAAAACTATACAAAATTCGAGGTTAAATCAATTAAAACCAAAAATAAAGAACTAGTAATTGAATTTTGATTCTTGGATGAACTGGGATTTTGTTTGTATGTGAAGTATTCTGGGTTGTTGAGAAAAAGAGGGGAGGGGAGAGAAAAAAAAACGAATACCGCAAACTAAGCTTCAAGTTTTCATACCCTCGTTCAATTTTTGGGATTCTAAATATTAAATTGTAGAGGTAGTAATGTATTTCAATTTCAACATTGTTAAATTGTAGAGGTAGTAATGTATTTTCAATTTCAACATTAAACTTAGCTCAATTAACATAAAATTATGTCATTGATTAATAAATGAAGTTCAATCTCTCATACCTGCATTAATTAAATATTTTTGTAAAAAAAAAAATATTATGTTATTTATTCTAAAAATATTAAACTTCTCGGTCAAGTTATTATTTTTTATTCTCTCTATTTTATTTATTTAAAATATGTAAAATAATTGTTTATATTAGCTAAGGGACTATATATTTTGGTATTTCAATAATTGCCGGTGCGTTGAATAATTGTTTATCCCAAGGGTTTGTTGAATTTAGATTTTTTTTTTTTGCAAATGTATTAAATTAATGTGGGTGGGACATCTAACTCACCTCTTAATCAATGATACAATTTATGCTAAAAAATTAAACACAATTGGAAGAAAAAAGTTAAATTGAGGTATAATTTATAAACCTACTACCAAACACATATCTCAAATACAACTATGTTTGATTGAATCTCTTGTTTTCAAATCATCAACCAAACAAACCCTAAATTTTGTGGGCTTGATATTAGATCAGGGTCTCCTACTAAAATAAATAGGGATAATAAGAAGAATGTCTAATTTTAATTAGAGTTAATGAAAAATGTGTTAGGAATGGTTTGCACTCTAGGTCTAGAGTAATTTTAGGGGAGGTTTGTTTTATTTTGTTTCCCTAGCCCTAGTTTCATCCATTTTCAAAATCACTGTTAATTAATTTTTAAATTAAATAATTTAATACCAGATTTTGTTTGGATGATGTGGGTGATTTTTTTTTGTTAAAAGCAGCTTCGTTATTTTTTACGTTAAGTTATTTTGGTCGTTGTATACCTCCATGGATTCCTTCAGGTGGTAGGGGTATATATATGGACACACCCCAAAGACTTTCTCTAACCCGTGTAATCGCGATGTAATACTTCCTAAAAATAGGCAACAACCAAACTTCTGACCACCCTACAAACAAGGGTCAATCACTCAACTTCTGATCGTAAACCAACAACCCCTACATTTATGCATTGTTTCACAATTTTCCAAATTTTCCCCCTTAAAACTTCAAGAAACCTTCCGCCTCCCTACTACGAAGTTGTATCGGAATCTTCAAAAACTGGGTTAACCCTGACTATCAGCTGTACTATTTATGTTATGTGGTTGGGGGTCCTGTATACCTCCACGTATTCCTAAGGTTGTGGCCGCATTACACATCTTTGGTAGGGTATAACCATGGGCACACCTCAGCGTCTTACTACAACATGTGTGAGCCCGATGATTTAGTTCCTAAAAATAGGCAACAACAAACTTCTGCCCACCCTACAAACCCTAGTTTTATATACCTAAAAAAAATGGGTAAACCGAATCCCTCCAAAAATGGGTTAACTGACTATGTTTCATAATCTTCTACCCTAAACCATATCCAACTTTGTAACTACCCTAAATCTTTTCAGTCGATTTGAAATTACATTATTCAAATTCCCGAATCTCAAACCCTAGATTTATATACCTAAATCCCCCATAATCAAACTAACCCTAACCTCCTAGTTATTCGTTTAGAAACCAACCGGCAACAAGAAATGGGAGAAAGGACAGACGCTTACCAAGTTTGTGGAATCTGCTGGAGGTAGGTAGGGTAGACCGTCGTTGAGTTTGAGATGCGTCACTTCGGCGAACACTTCGATGGATGAAGCTCTGAACGCTGCGTCGAATGACGAGGGTTGTCACGTGAAGGGATGGCGGTGTATGCTTTTGTGGAGACGAATCAGTTTGGCGCATAGACGGTATACAACCAGTCGAATAATGAGTGGAGTGTTGCAGGTGGTTAATGCTTTGAATCCCTCAAATCCATCATTGCAATGACTTGGGGAAACGATCACGCAGTAATGCAAGGAGTCCAACATGCAACATTAACTCATGCCATTACATCCATCGGCTACAGATGGGGCCAACCCTCTGCTTTCCTTTTATTACGTTGTGTATCGCCTTGTATACAATTGACGGGTGCAAATTTTTTTGTGGCAACATTATTTCCTCAGGTATACATGGACGTTTAATTCAGCTTCGATGCCTAGATGTATAACCATGTAACTGTAACGGGTAAATTATTTTTTTTTTCCTTTTTTAACGTCTTTGTTAACTTCTCATCCATAACTTCCTTCTCTCTCCTCCCAACAATTACCAATTTTGTAGCATTTTTTTAAAAATTTAATTTCTAAATTTTATAAAATTGTAGAAAGGGTAGGTTTGTTCGTATAGATTGACTTACTAAATATAAGATTTAGATATTATTAAAAAAAAAAGTGTGTTAGACATTTTTCATGTTGACCTCCTAGGTTTTAGACATTCTTTTTGTTGCCCCAAACAAATATCGCCTCCTCTGATACGTACACAAACTAAAACAAACATGGCCTCCTCTAGTAGGTACACGGACTAAAACAAACATTGATCTTCATATAACAAGTAAGATGTATTTTGTTATCCTAAAAAAAGTGTGTCCCATTTTTCAAGGCTGTTTTTTTTTTAATATTGTAATTTTTAAAACCTTTTCTAAAAATATTGTAGTTTTGAAAGTATTTTAAAAAATAATGCTATTTTAAAGTGAGGTCGTCTTTTCAAGAGACGACCTCTACACGCAAGCAAATGTCGTCTTTTCAAAATACGATTTCCTATGAAAAAGTTCTTTTGGATTAAAAAATTGATATTTTTTTTACCCAGATATCAAAAATTTCGAAAATGTATGGTTGGAAACCTAACAGAGAGAGCTTCAATACGATACATGGTTTAAATATTTTTGGAGTTGTGTATCAAAAGATAAAAATCATCGAAGTTGAACTATAGTTCTGCAAATTTCAAAACTGAAGATTCTTTTGAGCAATGTGCATTAAAAAATTGATATCTTTTTACCCAAATATTAAAATGTTTTGAAAATGGTACGATTGGAAAGCTAACACAAAGAGCTTCAATTTGATATTTGGTTTCACTATTTTTGGAGTTATGTATCAAAAGATAAAGATCGTCGAAATTGAGCTACATTTTTTAAATTTTCAGCCATATCTTCAATTCTGGGTTTAGTGAAGTTTTCAAAACTGTAGCTCAACTTCGATGATATGTATCTTTTGATACACAACTCAAAAAAATAGTGAAACCAGGTATAATTGAAGCTCTCTGGGTTAGATTTCCAACCGTACATTTTTCAAAATTTTTGAATATCTGGGTAAAAAAATATCAATTTTTTAATGCACACGGATCAAAAGAATCTTCAGTTTTGAAATTTGCAGAACTATAGTCCAACTTCGATTATCTTTATCTTTTGATACCCAACTTCAAAAATATTGAAATCAGGTATCAAATTGAAGCTCTCTCTCTTAGCTTTTCAACCATACATTTTTCGAAATTTTTGAATATCTGAGTAAAAATATATCAATATTATAATCCAAAATAACTTTTTCACAGGAGATCGTCTTTCAAAAAGACGACCTTTGCTGGCGTGTAGAGGTCGTCTTCAAAGACGACCTCACTTTAAAACAACATTATTTTTAAAAATACTTTCAAAACTACAATATTTTTTTATAAAAAATTCTAAAAAAATATTAAAAAAAAACAACCATTTTTAAGTCAACACATTTCTCATTCTCACCCCACAATATTTTTAATTATTTAAAAAAAAAACATAATTTAAACAAAGTGTGTAAATGACTAAAAATACAATTCGATCTATTTTTATTATTTTAAATATAAATTATTTTGTTTCAATAAAAAATGGTAGTTAAACAAAATTCAAAAGGTAGTATACCTACATTTGAGAGAAATAAAAACACCCGCTTATTTGGATCTGTTTAAATTAATGAATTAATTTTTTTCAAATTTCAAACATTTAACCCAGTACGACTCTCATTTATTTCAAAACTATCCAAAATTATTTTTGTTATGAATTTGTGAAGCATACATAAAATAAAAAACAAAAATCGCATTCTTAAAATTGTTTAAAATAAGTCTTTAATAACAAAAATATGAAAAAATATAGAAAAAATTGTAAAAAAAACCCAGCTGTGTTTGACACATAGGTGAAGATAAGACTATACTTATGTGTTAATTTTTTTTTTTTTTAAGAAATTTGTAAAATATACCTACATTAATAAAAAAAAAATCTCAATCTTAAAATTCATGAAATTAAAATAAAATGACAAAAGACGAGTCCTAACAAAAATGAATATATATATATATATATAAACAATGTGAAAGATATTGAAAAAATAATGTGAATTATTGTGGTCAAAATTATTACGGTCGTCTTCAAAGAAATTTGTAAAGAATAGATAAAATAAAAATAAAAAAATTCATTCTTAGAATTTATTGGAACAAGTCCTTAATTATAAAATTTTGAAAGTTTGTAGAAAAAAGTAAAAAAAAAAACAGTTAAAATAAACTCAGACTTAGAACTCTGCACCCAAACACAAAGCGGGGGTTTGGGGCGCAGAGTGAGTTATGATAGTTGGTGGGTTATAATAGTTCGGGACTAATAATAGTCTACGTTTGAGTGCATAGTTGTTTAGTCTGAATTTAGTAAGTCTGTGTTTGGGATCCAAAGTTGTTTAGTTTGAGTTTATGAAGTCTAGGTTTAGAAAGTTTGTGTTTGGGATACAGTTTTCTTGAGTTGTATGTGTTTATGATAGTTTATTTATTTATTTTTACAACTTTTTTGGTTGTATTGTATATCCGTGATAGAAACGGGTTTTTTGCAATATTTGCAAAACATTTTAAAGTTTGCTAAATAAACCATGAGAGATGCTTATTTTTGTTTAAAAAAAATGAAAAAACAAACTCACCTTATTTTTTTCCTTCTCATTCAAGGCTCAACCTCTCGATATATAAATATATTTTTTAAATGAAAAAAAGGTGTATACTTAACAGAGATGTTAATTCATGGACAAAATTGAATGAATTCCTAAACTTGGAGTAAGATTGCAGGATTATGAAACTTAGAGACAAAATCGATGTCCAAACCTCATAGACAAAAAATATAATTTATCCAAATATTTAAAAGCGTTTAAAAATAAAAATTATAATAATTTGACTAGTACTTTTTCCGTGGCCTTAGAACAATCAACTTCATTTAATGACACATTTCCACGGCCTTAGAACAATCAAATTCATTTAATGACACATTTTCAAAAGTCATCCCAAAAGATTAGAGATTCAAATCCTCCACCCACGTATCGAAAAAAAAAAGAAAAAAAAAAACTTACGAAATTTAAAGTTGAATTCGATAAAAAATTGAACGTTAGTGATTACCGAAAGTTTTAAGTTTTTTTTTTTCCCACTAAAACTAATTATACAAGAAATTTGGGCCCAATATCCGAAGTTATTAGAAATTAAATTCGTTCAAGTTTCTCCAACATAACACCAATATGTAGATTATCAAGTATGAGGTTTTGAATTTGAAAAAAGAAAAATATTAATATGTAGATTAAAATAGAAACTTTAATAAATTTTAAATACGTGTAATGCACTTGTTATGGGTCAACTTAGTGGTGATGTCATCCGCGCGTTCTCGAGAGACCCTTTTCAATTCCCTAGAAGCCCGCAAACCCATTTCGCATCGAAGGTCGGTCCACTAAGCCAACCCGACCAATTGGATTCCCTGATGAGGTGGTGTCGCGGCCGACCACCCTCCGGTTACCCCGTTAACACCTGTCGCCTATAAAGGCGGCGCGACCAACCTCTCCTCGATGATTACGCTGACATCAGTCGCCCAAGAAGGTGACAGAGTCGACCTCCCTCTGGTTATTTCGTTGATGCCCATACGACGTTGGTACCACGACCAACGCATTCCTTATAAATATGAAGTCTTACCTTTCATGTTAGGTACGCAATCTATTCAAAACCACTTGAGATTGACTTCCACAACCCTCTAGCTAATTTAATGATCGTGCGTGTTGGGCCGAGTACCACACCAATGCAAGTTTCTCCTACTCTTTCTGTGCAAGTCTACTCGGATACTCAGCTACCCAGATCGACCGAGGCCTAATCGAGGAAGACAGAAATCTGCCATCAACATTTGGCGCCTTCTGTGGGAATAGAAAAGCAATAGTCAAGGCAAAAACCCTACCCCTCAAGTACTGCTCATGTCTAACCTATCTGATTCCAATCCGGAACAAAGGGATGACGATGAACTAACAACGTCAAAAAACCTAGATTGTCAGTCAACGACGATGAAGAACCCTAACCCCAGCTTGCCACTAGACGCGTCCTCCGACCCTACACTTCCAATGCTCGCAAAGTCCATGCCCTGAAGGCTACAATGGCCAAACCAGTCAGTAACAAAGGGGTCATTGCGATAACGACTAGAGATGTCCATGGGGCAGGGCGGGGCCAGGTAATGTCTTCCCCGCCCCGGTCCCTGTCTCCTATTTCATCACCCGTCCCCACGAAATTCCTCGTTTAATTTTGCGGGGACGAGGCGGGTATTCCCCACAGGGAATTCGCATGGAACTGGTATTCCCCGTGAATATTTCATTTTTAACCAATATTTTCTAAGTTTTATTATTTGTTGAGTGAATTAATATTATATATATATATATATTTAATTTAATAACCTTTATTGGCAAGATGTATGTTTTTTTTAAACCAAAGGAGTGTGTGATTATTATTATTTTTTTTTTTATGAAAATAATATACATATATATGTATTATGTATATATATATATAAATATAAACGGGGCGGGGCGAGTATGCTATTACCCGTTCCCGCCCTGTTTAGCTAACGGGGCAAAAATAATTCCTCGCTCCCTGCCCCATTCCCCGTCCCATTCGGGGCGGGGCAAATGGACATCTCTAATAACGACAACCATGCAGGAGGCCTTCCAAACCCAGATGGCAGACTTTATGAGCAGGAGGGAAGTCATCGCAAAGAAGGCCCTTTGCAAACGCAACGACGTTGACGGGTTAGTCGCATCAATTTTGGAGCGCGACCTCTAAAAGGGGAAGGGAAAATCCCGCGGTGAAGGCTTTTCAATCTGACACCGAGGGCTGATTCAAAAAGAGGCCAATAAAATGAAGCTCGAGGGACTGAGTAAAGCTGGATCAACCACGAGGAATATGGACGACCTACACCACTACCTCGATAGCAAGGTCGATAACCGATATGCCTACCCTAAGGGCGACGAGGACACAATAAGGACACAATACTGATCATCAAATCCACCGACTAGTCGTGGAAGAGCGATTTCCAAATGGACGGGGTCAAGAAAGAAATCTGAAAGGAACACTGAGATGAATTTGTTGAAGCACGACACGATGCGCTCCTAAGTCAGGTCCAGCTGGCAATGAATATCTAATGAAACCTTAAATCAAACCACCTATGGATAAAATAAAATTTACTTTCCAACAAAAACATAGCTCAACTTAGCTCAACTTGTATGACGTTATGTATGGACTAGTGACCAAAAGGTACTAGTTCAATCCCACCACCAAATGGTGTCAAAAAAAAAAAAAAAAAATATACTTAAAAGATTAGGACCTATTTATATATTTACTCTATTCATAGATGGGCAGAACAAAAAAGGAAACAATATTTTACATTTTTCAATGTAATTTCATTAAATTTTTTGATAAAAATTTTCCTTGCAGTTTTAAAAATATTTCTTTCTATACAATACAATAATACATATAATTCTTAGGAGTGCACTAACCTTTATTTATAATTTATTTAAAGAAATGGAAATATGTTAATAGAAATACATCTAGTGAAGTGTTTTAAAATCAAGCGTGAATTAGAAATAGTACACGGTTAAACCAATGGAAGTGTTTTTAAATTTGGGGAAATGTCAAACTGGAGGAAAAATTTCCAAACTGAAGCTAATGAAATATAGCTTACATCGATGTGGTGACTGGTGAAACGAAAACACAGTCCAATCCAATGTAATAAACAGTTCGAGAATCACCACCAAGCAAATAAATCATTGAAGTAAAGGGATGCGAGCTGCCTTCTAGCAAGATTTATCCACACATACAGACTGAGACAGGCATATATCTATAACCTTACCTTACAAATACATTAATATAATATCCTACACGATACATACAACAAACAACAAACAACAAACATACTCACTCAATCCCTGCTGGATGACGGATGTCTTTGTGCACCTGGAGGTGCTGTTGGCCTGGGGAAGAAGTTATTAAACTGTGCACCTGGAAAATTGGGAGCCTCCACATAGGGACTCTGCAGTACAATTGTTTTAATTTTAATTAATTGTAATAATGCTACTAGAAATACTATAGAGTAGACATTATGAACATTATTAGGGTGGTAAGGATTATTCAACATTAACAAAGGAGTTTTTTGCATGTAGATTTTAAGATTAGGCTAGGGAAGAGCTAGGCAAAGCTCTTGGGAACTGGCAATTTTCTTTCCCTAATCTCATTTTCGTATTTATACTCCAATTTCTTATCCTTATCAAATTAAATTTAGTATTGAAGTTCCATCTCCACAATGGATCAAAGTGAGGAATATATTGCATAAGGAAGAGATGATATCAAATAAAACCGTAAGGACCCAGAAGGGTGTGGTTGTAACGGCTTTGATTTAGTCCCAAACTAAGCTAGAGAGGGCTAAAACTCAAAAGACCAGCTATTGAAATGCAATTTAACCACAGAAGCAACAAGAAAGTTTAAAATCAACAGAAGAGATTAGAGTTTAGATTGAGAACATGGGAAGAACAATACTATCCCATCAATTGGGTCAAGGACGCAAATCATGGCAATAATACAGTTGGAAGCTTGGGGCAAAGACAGCGCAGGGTAGAACAGGGTAGAGTGAGAGAGGTTGGAGAAACCCTTTGTTTGACTAAAATGGGTCTATTTCCTCTTGCAATCAAGGATGTTTTGAAAAAGAAGAAATGAGGCAATGGGGATGGAGGGAGGAAGAAATGTAAGAGAGAAGAGAGTACTAGCCGGCGGCATCGGGCTTGGAAGGAATCCCCACTTCCCAAAATCCAAAATGAACATTACAATAAAACTGAACTTAACACAGAAGAATAAACTTTCCCAACTCAAGGCGGCGGCGGCTGCCGGCGGCATCGGGCTTGCACCTAATCAAAAGATCATGTGCGACGGCAGTCTCCGTGGCCGAAGGTGGTGGCGGTCGGTCGCTTGAGTTTGCCCGATGGAGATGGCTGGCGGCGTGGGTGAGAACATAATAGTGGCTAGGATTAGTTTCATCGTATGAAAGAGGAATCGTATGAAAGAGGAATGGGCTTAAAAATTATGGACAACCTGGCCCAAATTCTATCTTGTAAAACTATTAGATCTCCTGCCTTTGAAAGACCATGGGCCCTATTCCAGATGTTTAAAAATAGCCCATTATTGAACACTTAATCAACCAACCTACTAGATAGCCTCAGCCCATAATTTTCTTACTTTTGACAAACGTTGGGCCTTACCCTTCTTATTCGAATTCAACCCATTAACCCACTGCTCATCCCACTTTCTTCTAGATTCTTCTCCCAATAATAGATTTTCCATGTGTTTAGGGTTTTGTTTGGCCCACTCAAATTTCAACGCCGTCTCTTCATGAAAGTTGCACTCCGGCCACACACGGTTATTCTTCCGCCAACCACCACGCTCTTCCGACAAGGCCGATGACTTCTTCTTCGTTCGATTTATTTCCCACGCCATCTCGCTTCTCTAACCCACCGACCGCCGACGAGTTCACCCTGCCCTTTGTCCTTCCATCGTCGCCACTCATTTTTTGGAAATTTCAGCATTCTCACCGTTTTCGTCTTCGTTCGCCCGCCGGTGAATTTTAGCCCAACTGTCGTTTTCTTCGTCTGGCCGCCGATTTTCGCCGGTAAGTGTTTCCTCCGTCGTTTTTTCTATGGACTATCACCATGCCTCTTTCCATTTCTCCTTCGCTAAGTTTTGCCATTTTCAGAGATCGAACGTTCTTCCGCCGCTCTCTTCGTCGCCTCTCCAAAACATGGGTTGATTGGTAGATTCTCTTTCACCATTTTCTTTCGCGTTTTCGGAGTTGGCTTCACATAAGCTTGATGCCTTCCGACCATTCTACGACTTGCTTATGAACTTTTTGGACGATTTTGTTGCTCGATCTTGACCCAATCAAATTTTCCTGTTCTCGTTCTTCTCCATTGCTTCTTGATTCTCTCCAACTCGACTACTGTCATCTTCCTCTCTAGGTTTCTGGTCTTTTTCCTCCTCTTGGTGATTGAATTTCTCTTGCTCATTCCTCATTCCTCCCCATACTTGTTTCATTGTCTCCATATGATGACTTCTTCGGCCCATAATTTATGTAGCTTCAACAGTGAATCTTAGACACGATCTAGAATACAAACAAATTCCATTGCACGAATCGAACAACTCTGATACCAATTGTTAGGATACCACCTAACGGGATCAAGAACTACCATATATTGCAATGTACAAATAAAGGAATTACAAGATAAACAAGTGTTTATAGGTACTTGCACCATCCACTCTTGAGACCTATCTAAGGCCCTAATCCACTCAACAATTGCCTACCTTCCTCTAACCTCACTCCGTCTATTTATAACCAAATACTCTAACTAACTTCCTAACTAATTACCCTTATGCCCTTACTACTATCATACTATTCTTGCCCATATACCCCTAACTAGGGTCCTCACATCTTCCATTGGTGGTCATTTCATTTATCAATGAAATCACTCTGTTTCTCTCTAAACAAATCATGTGTTCTCAATGTGTGCAAGATAATTAAAAATGGACACATTTTAAATCAATTCGAAAATATGTTTAGAATGTATTTGTGCCACTGAGTGACATGTGTCTGAGACTGAAACTTCGCTCAAAATAGACTTTCCATGCTTCCTACCTAGACCGCATTGTCATATTCCAAGTTAATGACAAATTATCATTTCGTACTTAATGTTTGCTTAGTTACATCTTCACTTTCCAATAATATTCATTCTAAATATTTTCCTACAGATTCATGCTTAAGAATGGAGATATTAGATACGTTTCATTAAATTCTTACAACCAAAAGATTGAAAAGGTTATAACTAAACAAAAATTTAGAAGATTCCAAAGAAATAGAAACATCATGAGTACCTGTGTTGCAAATGCAGCAAAAGATGTTTCTTCACGGTCAGAAGATTTTAATGTTGAAATTGGGGAAGTATCATGGCTCGATTCACTTCCATTTAGTTTATCTACTGAACCTTTTACCACCGGTTCACTCTCATTCCCATTGGTTGACTTAACCCTCTTCATCGACATACAAATTTTGAAGTAATAACCACTTAGGGAACAAGACAACCAGAATATGTTATGGAGAATTAATCTAGAACAGTACCTGGAAAATTTTACCGAGAGTTTTCAATCCTTTCGCCCGTGCACGGAGCTCCTCCTTCTTGACGTTGTCTTGAAGAACCTAAAACAGATTATTATCATTACTAACAAGAGACGCTAGAATATAGCTGTTCTTAACAAACAGAGGAAAAGAAAAATAAAAAAAAACCTGTTGACAGACACGGGATAGTGTGGCCTCAATGTCAGCCACGTTCAATTTCCAGAGGGAATCAATCATCAATTTCTTATGAGATTGCACATACTCTTCAAGCTCTTCTTCAGTATAATTTCCTTCAGTACTAAGTTGCTTTTTCATGTCCTCCTGCAGTTGAATTAATGCAATAGCACCTAATGCACCAGCACAAAAACCAGTTCAATCAACCTATATTGGTGTTCTTCAAGCAAGCGGGATTCAGAGAATCTTTTAGCTTTTGCATGCACCATATTCTTTGTTTCTAATCAAACAAGGAATCAGCCAATATCATAAGATATGTGTGCAGAAAACCCTAATTTAAAAATACTTGAGGGTAAAGGGAAGAGTGATGACAAAAGAAAAAGAAGTGTTGTAGCTGAAGTAATACCACTGAGTCAAACAATATTAAAAAAACACCAAAACAGAAAATAAACAAGGAGCTAAACAATACCTGTGGCTGCTGTGACCTGAGACTTTATGAAGTGCCCTTTGTTTCTAAACCACTCAGCAACAAATGGCACGCCCAAATAAATTGCCTTCTTCCCAAGCTCTTTAGCAGCCTGTCTGGCATATATATAGCCAATTGTGTTCAACATGTCAACTCCATAGGCTGCAAAGAAGCACACAGACAACAGTAAATAATCATAAGACTCAGAAACTAGGGGGAAAAGTGAATGAAATTGATCATTGTATACTGTAAGATACTAATAGTAATTGTGTTTCCACTATGCTTTTTGTACATACTTGTACCCGATCTATTGTTATGTATGCTAATAAACTGAATGATGTTAGTTTGATTATTCAGCTTTAGTCCAAGCCTATAAAATGAGACATTGAGGGACTGTGAACACTATTATCTCTTAATTATCGGTAATATTGATTTTGAGTAATCTCTTGCAGAAAGTTGGTTCACCAATCACCATTACACCAATTAGTATCAAAGTAAAGCTCTCAAATAGACCAATGGCTACTTATCAATTTTTGCTAGAAAAGATTGTCAACAAAGCTCGCAAGGAGCTTTGAAATATTGTAACCAGTGAGTGAAGGGCATTGCTACCCATCCTTTATGCCCCCAAACAACACTAGAGGGTAGGTTTGAAGTCAACTTTCTTCAGTAACTTGCAAGTACCAAATTTCTTCTGTTCTATCTTGTTATTAGTGCCTACCGAAAATCTTCCGTTCTTTTTTTTTTTTTTTTCTTTAAAAAGAATCAAGACTTTTCATTGTTCTTTATTCCATAAAAAAAGAGGTAAATTCTTGATTTTGATTCATCCTCCAAAACTTTCTACCCACTGAGCCCTACCATGCTTTTGAGGATTCCATTTTTCGAATTTTAGAAACAAACCTCCCACCTTCTGCCATGAATAAAAAAGTCCCCTACCAGCAAACCCATTATTTTTTTTTGAACAAGAAACAACTTTTCATTGAATTTATGAAAAGAGACTAATGCTCCAACGATACAAACTCCATAGAGGAGTGAAATAAAGAAAGCTATAGAGAGAATAATAAAGCCAACATGACTCATAAAGGAACAATAAAAGCTTGCCAATTAAGATAAATATCAAGTATTGAAAAATTTGCAAAATAATTGGAGAGATAACACCATGAAGAGGCTTGTAAACGAGCTGATTCAAAACGATCGATCCAAGAGAGATGCTTGTCTTAAAAAATCCTCTGATTTCTTTCAAACCAAAGCTCCGATAATAAGGCTTTAACCGCATTTGCCCAAACAATATTTGGCCTTACAGCAAATTTAGGCCCAATTAAGAGCTGCAAAACTGTTTCCTTCAAATCATTTGAGAAAATCCAATGAAGATTGAAAAATTCAAAAAGCTTATTCCAACAACTCCTAGAGTAGGTACAGCTGAAAAGGATATGAAAAATGTAATCTCCCTCTAATCGAAAAAGAGGGTACACTGAGGGCAATAGCTTGAAAAAAGGCATCTTTCTTTGCAGCACTTCAGTTGTATTCAAGCTGCCATTTAATAAAGTCCAAACCAGAATACCAACTCTTTTTGGACTGTTGGACTTCCACAATACTCCAAACAAATCTTTAGGTAAAGGGGATGCCGAACCAAGATGACGAGACAAAGATTTAACCGAAAAATTACCTGAGGGCTCAAGAGACCATACTCTTGAATCTTCATTAGAACAAACCTTCAAGTTGTCCAGTATACCCATCAAAGATTGAAAGACAATGATTTCTTCATCCTTCAAAAGTCTTCTAAAAACAATGCTCCAAAAAAGATGTTGGTCGTCCCAAAAATCAGCAACAAAACCATTAGGAGCCGAGGAAATCACATATAACTGAGGAAAGCGATCCTTTAAGGATTTTTCTTCGACCCAAATGTCATTCCAGAAAAAAATACGCTTGCCATTGCCTAATTTAAAGACAACAAATGAATCAAAATGCAGCCAATATTTTGAAATATTCTTCCAAGGGCTTCTTAGACTTGAGGAGTTCTTGCCAATTGTATGCCAATCAAAAGGAGAAAGACCGTGTATACTAGTAATCACCTTTCGCCAAAAAGAGAGTGGTTCATTAATAAAGAGAGTGGTTCATTGATAAAAAGGAGAAAGACCGTGTATACCAACAAACCCATTAAAATCATTCATTTTAAGCAAAGCTTTATCCGCTGAAAATGGATTGATTAAAAAAATTTCAAAAACTTCTTTCTTCAAGATTTCAGAAATATACCTCCAATTACAAAAGAATGAAGTCTTGTTATAACAAAAACTTCGTCAAAGTCTAGAACTGCCACCTCCTGTTGTTTTTTTATCCGAAACTCCTTAGTGGAAGCCTCCACCTTGTTTCCCAAAGAAGCTGAAAAAGCCTGGTTGCTATAACACATTCATTGCTGTCAAGACGTGCCTCAAAATTTCTTCATTCAGCTTGCAAAAAGCCACCGGATTCTTAGATTTTTGTTGGAATTCATCCAACATCTCCCAAAAAAACATCCAACCTCTTTTATGAATCCCTGCTAGAACCATACTGCTATTTTAACACCTCCATAGGCTAAAAAAGAAATTTCTGAAAAGCAACCAAAATTATTATACTTTTTAAGAACTCTAAAGAATCCCTTATCCCCCCTCAACTAATTGAAGAACTTACCTTTCAAAGGACTTTTCCAAAGCTGAGCAAAAGATTGCTCCAACCAATGCAAAAAATCCATTGAATCTTGATGAAGAAAGAACGATTCCTTTTTTTCTCTTCCAACAAATAATTACAAAATAAACGCGTTACCAATGCCTACAAGGAAACATAGAAACTAGCAAGGGACCAAACAACACTATGGTCTCTCTCAGCCCCTCTAAAGGTCGTATTATTCATCTCCACCCACAAGCTCCACAACACAACACAACACAGACCCTAACCTGCCACAAAATCTTCCCTTCTCCCAAAACGACAGATGGAGAAGGAACTCAATCATTTCCCTAAGATCTTTGAGTCTAGCCAACTGAAGGTCAAACGCCTCAAAAAAGAGATTTCAAACCAGCTGAGCAAAGTCGCAGCTCCAAAGAATATGATCAAGATCTTCATCCGCCCTATGACAAAGAATGCAACAGAACGGACCCACCAAAGAAGATGATTTCCTCACGAGCCAGTCTAAGGTATTAACTCTTCCGTGAATGACCAACCAAACAAAAAACTGAACTTTATTTGGGACTCACTAGCAAAGGGATGATCCAATAAGCAAAGATGGTAAGAACTACAAGAAAAACTCTTAGAGGGATTCAGACTCCAAATACGAATATCCCGCCTCCCTGGTCTAAACACAAACTCCTCAATCAAAGATAAAAAAGCCAAGACGTCTGTGATTTCCCAATTGAAAAGCGAACGACCAATGTTTTAAAAGACTTAAGGTGGCCTCGAGGATTTTTCTCATAGAGAGGCGAGACAAAAGCCTCAAGGCGCTATGAGGCGTAAAGCCTCATTTGAAATATAAAAAATGAATAAAAAGCATAAAAATGTAGCACTTTAAAGTCATTATATTATGATATTTAGATAAAAATTAAAAAATATAATTTAAATTAAGAAAAATCTCTAGTTCTCCATAAATCATGGCATGTTAATTTTCTCGAGTTAAAAATCTAAAGCTCATCCTCAAAATGGAGAAACAGAACTGGAAAAAAAAAATCATTTTTTTGCCTTCCGGCCATAGAAAAGACGAAAGCAGCTAGCAATGGACCCTATCAACTTGGCAATAAATAATAATCAAAGAAGAGAGAAAAGAAAAAAATAGTAACCACGAAAAACAAAAGAAGAATAGAAGGAGAGAGAACTAAATTATTATCTTTGCTGTGAGTGTGTTGGCAGACACTTGTTTCTTCTCCAAATGGAGGAGAATAGTTTCTGTATTTAGTGTGCCACAACTTAATTTTTAAGAATAGAATAGTGAGACCATCACTTAGAATAGATAATGTGCCACATTGTTCAAGTAAATTAATGGTGTTCGGGTACTCTCACCCAATTAAACAGAAACCCATTACCATCCCACTATTTAAAATTCTAAAGAATTTCCATTATGCTGTGAGGTCTACACCTTTCACGCCTTAAAGGCCTAAGCATGGAGGCGTAAGCCTCCTTTTGTTTAGTATAGGTGTAAGCCTTAAGGCACCTCACAACCGCCTCGCCTTGAGCGCGCCTCAACCGATTTTGAAAATATTGTGGAAATTCCTCTCTAAAATGGATAATTCACATGGTCAAGGTTGGGGGAAGTTTTTTCACATTCCTTAATTGATCGATTTTTGGTTTCCAAGGATTGGGTTAATTTATTTCATAACTCAAGGGTTTCTAGAAAAGCTCGTCCAGTCTCGGATCATTTTCCTCTTCTACATGAAGCAAGGAATTTTGTTTGGGGGCCATCCCCATATAGATTCTATAACAGTTGGCTACAAAAAGTTGAAAGTTTTGCAGTTATTGAGAATTGTCTTCTCCAAGATTCTTCATATGGGAGGGCTGGTTTTGCTATAGACTTGAAATTACGGAATGTGAAAGAACTCCTTAAGAAGTGGTTTGCTGAATATGAAGAAAGAAGAAAAAGCAAGGAGCAAAGTTTATTATCCGAATTAGCCTTCTTTGATAATAAAGCCGAGGTACAAGATTTATCCCTTCTTGAGTTTGAAGTCAGATTTGTTGCACAGAGTGAATTGATAGAGCTTTATTTAGTAGAAGAAAGGATTCTAATTAAAAAATGCAAGCTGCTATGGTTAAAAGAGGGAGATGAAAACACAAGCTTTTTTCATAAGTTTTTGGCAGCAAGAAAAAAGAAACTTCCATTCTCATAATTGAATTCAGGAAAAGGCAGCCCCCTTCTTTCTTTTAAGGAAATTGAAAAGAAAATCCTTACCTTTTTCTCCACCTTATTTCAAAAGCTTCTAGACTCAGATTCCCTTCAACATCTCTTTTTTGATTGTCATTATTCAAGGAAAATGTGGAACAAGCTCTTTGAAGTTTTTGGAGGTTTTTGGAGTTCTTTAGGTTTTTTATTGCTCTTTCAAAGCAAACTCGTTTCAGTGTCTCATTGTTCCTTATTTGGCTCCTCAAAAAAAAAAAAAAAAAAAAAAAATTATGGCGAAATGCGGTTAAAGCTCTTCTATCTGATTTGTGGTTTGAAAGAAATCAAAGAGTTTTCCAGAACAAATGTCGTCTTTGGCTCGATTGTTATGAAGCGGCTCATCTGAAAGCTTCCTCTTGGTGTTCTCTCTCTAAGTCTTTTGCAAACTTATCTTTACAAGATATCAATCTCGACTTGTCTTCTTTTATCTATCCTATGTATTTTTCTTCTTAGTTTTTGCTTTATTTCCTTCCCTTGTGGAGTATGTTTTTTTTGAGCATTAGTCTCTTTTCATTTTCTCAATGAAATTTCTTGTTTCTTGTGTAAAAAAAAAATGAAATTGTTTCTATTTCCTATAAAAAAATAAAAAATAACATATGAGTTGTTGACATTTCATTCTCTTTTTCCCGTCATCTTGATCCAAAAAGTGTCTAAATGATCATATTACCTGCGTTGGAGAGCCTTGCTACTTCAGCTTCAGCATGATTAACAAAATCATCTTTGTTTCCTTGAACATACTGGTTGAGACGACCTTTTAAATTTTCTGAAAGCTTTTCTTCTCTTTCTTTTTGGACAATCTGCACTGAAAGAAGAAACTTCATATTGCATGCTATGCAACTTTGAATGACGATAACACTCAAGTGTAAGAATAAAAGATGCACACAACTGTAACGTTTGCAATTTTGCTTCTGTAAGAAGCTGATTAATGCAAATATTGCATCGTCACACTGAGCATTATGATGAAACCTCATTTTTCCATAAACATTTCAGACTCAAAAGAATGTAGAACCACACGCATTAGGACAAATCTCCACCTGATGATGCATGGTACAAAAGTTGACACACATACTAATATTCTAGATCGTCAACACATGAATCAAAATGTTTATTTTTTATTTTTTATTAGAAATGGATGGAAACTTTCACAAGAGAATTTTTGGTCCAAATGTAAAATTTGGGCTGTTCTATCTAACCGCTTTTTCCAAACATGAAGACAAATGGGTGTGGTCTGTAAAACTACTACTACCAAACGCTTGCTGTTGGTTGAATGATCTTTAGGAGAATTGTGCACGACCGTGGATGAAATTCAAAGAATGATCGAGTGATGGTGCATCAATTGGAACAATTTGCGTTAAGACAGCAAACTCGCCACAAAACTGAGATCAAGAAGACCATGGATGAAATTCAAAGAATGATTGAGTGATGGTGCATCAATTGGAACAATTTGCGTTAAGACAACAAACTCACCAACAAAACAGAGATCAAGAAGACCGTGGAAGAAATCAAGAACATGTATTGGAAGAAAAACACAGTGATAAAAAATTAAAACTCCAAAAAAGGAATGAAAATCAATGAAGAAACCAAGAAAATCACTAGAGAAATCAAGATTCTGTCCTCTCAAATGATGAAGGAGATTTCATCAACGAGTACGGGAGGAAAGAAGGTTAGCAAGAATTAACACTATTGAAGGACACCCACAAGCTGATTTCAAGATGAAAGTCAACTTACCTACTTTTAATGGTAAGGGTTTCTTGGGTAAAAAATATAGAAAGCTTGCTGTTGGTTGGAGGATCTTTAGGAGAATTGTGCACAACCGTGGATGACATTCAAAGAATGATTGGAGTGATGGCGCATCAATTGGAACAATTTACATTAGGACAACAAACTCGCCCACAAAACAGAGATCAAGAAGATGGCGCATCAATTGGAACAATTTGAAATTCGGGAGATTTTTCAGTTAAATCCCTAACACGGTATCTTGCCTCTCTTTCTTCTTCTTCATCCTCTCCTTTGGAATCGGATGTTTTCTCGGCTATTTGAAAATCGAAAAGCCCAAAGAGAGTTAGTATTTTGATATGGATTATGCTTGATGGATCTTTGAATAGCTCAGACGTTCTACAGAAAAAGCTCCCTAAGCACTGTATATCTCCGTCGTTTTGCTCATTATGTCTATCTGATGCAGAATCTCTTCAACATATCTTTTTTTATTGTTCCTTTGCAAGGCTTTTTTGAGAGAAATTGTATAAGATTTTTGGACACCATTGGGTTCTTGATATCTCTTTCAAAACAAACGTTCTTCAAATGCTCATTGCCCCCTAAGGCTATTCTTTTTGAGTTATGGTTCGAAAGAAATCAACGGGTGTTCCAGAACAAAAGTCGTTCTTGGCTAGATTGTTATGAAGCAGCCCGCCTGAAAGCTTTCTCCTGGTGTTCTCTTTCTAAATCTTTTGCTTTTTATCTTTTCAAGATCTTTATCTTAATTGGTTAACTGTTGTTCATCCTTTGTAAGATCTTTTATTTTTGCTTTTATTTTATGCTTTCTTCCCTCCTTAGAGTTTCTTTGTATTTTGAGCATTAGTCTCTTTTCATATTATCAATGAAAAATTTTGTGTCCCGTTTAAAAAAAAAATTGAAACAATTTGAAATAGAATAAAATAAAAAATCTCCAAAAAGGAATGAAAATCAACGAAGAAACCAAGAAAATCACTGGAGAAATCAAGATTCTGACCGCTCAAATGATGAATGAGATTTCAATCAACGAGTACGGGAGGAAAGAAGGTTAGCAAGAATTAACCCTATTGAACAAGGACACCTGCAAGCTGATTTCAAGAGGAAATTCGACTTACCTACTTTTAATGGCAAGGTGTCTCATTTTCATTTTGTTAGTAGGTAGTCAGTTGCAATTTCTCGTCTTGCTGGAGCTTTGGGAATCGGTGGTCTGCGAAGTTAAAAATCTAGCATTATTTGCAAATTGGGGTTGTCGGTTTCGGGCCCTCTTCTTCCCCCTCGGTCTCTCGTACTTTGTCTTGTTGTGGTTAAGGCCTCCTTTCAGAACTTGGTTGGAAAGGATCAAGAGGATTTTTGAAGATTTTCAAAGTTCTTGGCAAGTAAGTTCTGACTTGGCTCACCTTAAAGCATCGCTTTGGTGCTCTCTCCCGAGTTCTTTCAAAGATTATTCATTGCAAGATATTACTTTAAATTGAAATGTTTTTATATTTCCTTTGTAATTTTATTTCTTGAATTGTCACTTTTTATCGCTTTATTTCACTCCTATGTGGAGTTTGTTTCCTTTGAGCAATAGTCTCTTTTCATTATATCAATGAAGAGGTTTGTTTCTTGTTCAAAAAAAAAAATGGTAAGGGTTTCTTGGGTAAAAAATGTAGAAAGCTTCTTCGACTACATGAATACTCCGATACAAGTTAGTTAAACTTGTCACTCTCAAGTTTCGATCAGGAGTGTCAGCCTGGTGGGATCAACTGCAAGTTAATAGAAGAAGAGTTGGAAAATGACCGACTAGAGAATGAAATCGATCAGCCGCAAATTAATAGAAGAAGAGTTGGTAAAGTCAAAGTGAGCATAGCTCAGCGGTAATTGACATGCACAACTTTCCTTGAGGTCGGAGGTTCAAATCCCCAAGAAAAGTTGGAAAGTGACCGACTAGAGATTGAAATCGAATGTTGAGACTTATGAAAGATAGGTTTCTTCTACTCCTATAAAAAAAAAGAAAGATAGGTTTCTTCCGTATAAGCAATTACTTTATCAGCAATATAAAAAATGCAGACAACAAGGAAGAAGTGTGGTTGATTACACTGAAGAGCAGTGCACGTACAAACCTTGCTGAAAATGAAAACTACCAAATAGCACGGTTTGTGGATGGTCTAAGACAAGATCTATTAGACTTGCAACTTATCAATTTTCTAAAGGATGCAATAACGCTTGCGACTAGGGTCGAAAAGAAAATTGAAAAGAAGCAACAGGCCGTCAAACGAGCTCCTTAGGACAGGCAACCTAGTGGTTTCAGGAGCTTTACAAGTGACGGTGGCAAGCAAACTCGGACAGGAAATGCAAGATTCAATAAAGAAGGTTCTTCCAATAGCCTTCGAGTAAAGGAAGACTCTTCCGAGATTCAACAAAGTTCCAAGAATCAAGAAAACACTTCAAAGAGGGGACAAAACCAAAACGCCAAACCAAATTTCATGAAGTGCTTTCGTTGTGGTCAAGCAGGGCATCTGTCTAATGAATGCCCCCAATGAAGATCAATAGCCATTGTGGCAAGCGCAAGGGCATGATTGACTTAGAATAAAGGGAATTGGTTTAGGAACGTTGGTTACTCATGAGACAACACATTAAAGGCACACTTCAAATTTCCTCAATGAAAGGTATTATTAAGAATGGAAGACTACTTGCACGACTTAACTGGGGAAGTGAGTGAGAAAATAGGGATAACATTGACAATTTAGAATGTGTAGTCTTAAGATCTTGAAGCATCCATTTTTCAGTCCAAAATAAAAACTATTCTTTAAAGAAAGAACATAAATAGCCAAATATTATCACCAGTCACCCCATTGTTTGGACATAGAAGCAAGGATCCTTAAATTCAGCTACGTGGCTACAAGTTCAAAACCCTATGCTGAGTGGCTACTTACCTGAGTATTATCATGAGTTTCCTAACTACTAACTACAGTGAGAACTATAATTGTCCCAATTTTGAATTTAACAAAATATCAAGGATTTGATGGACTGGGTCAAAAGAATGGCATCACATCAGGGCAAAAGTTATACCCTCATCTTCTCTTGCAACCGTTTGGCATCAAATTGCTCCCCTTCAGTGAAAATGTCCAAAGAAGCCATCGATGCCATGGCAAGCTGACCTATGTATTCCTCAAAAAGTTCACTTCCAAAAAGCATCGCAAAAATTGCTGCAGGATCAATAATCGCATCACTGCAATAAAAGACAATAATGCACATCAAAACTGGAAACTACACCCAGTACAAAGAAAAAAAAAGTACAAAGAAAACAGAAAGAGCGAAACTAAATAGAGGAGGAGAATCTAACGTTGAGATTCCAGACTTCCCATGAGCATCATAAGCTTGTCTTTGAGCTAGATCACTTAATACTTGGTAAGCTTCTCCCAGAACCTGATTCCAAATAAAAGAAAAAAGGAACATTAAACTTTGCGCATTTTAATGATGCCAAGTGGAGTAACAAACAGCACGTGAAAAGGTAGCACATCTGATGGTAAATAAATAAGTTCAAAAGACAACATAGACCTTTTTCAGTAGAAATATCTGAAGCAAAAACTAGTGAACTCTAATAATGCATGGTGATTTGGTGTTTGGTGCAGTCTACAAATCATAATCCTTATTATTTTTTAAAATAAAAAATTCTGACACTATCTTTCAGTTTCCAAGAGAACTTTTTCCTCTAATTTTCTTTTAACTAATAAACAAAATTTCATTGAAGGGAGAGAGTTTTTAGATGTATTTATATAAGAAGATATTTCATTGATAAACTGAAATAATCTAGGAGACAGAGAAGGAGGAGAAAAACCTCTGTCTAGGCTAAAAAAAGTTACAATCTACCCAAAAAAAAAAAAAAAAGATTCCCAACAAGCAAATAATACTAATAGTTACTTTTCGAACAAGATACAAACTAAAATGTAAGAAAGAAAAAAAGAAAGATACAAACCTTCTATCTAAGGAGTATGAAAGATAAAAGCCCCCAATTAAAACAAATATCAGCGAAAGAGTAATTAACAGACAATGAAGAAAGAGAACACCGTCGACATGACTTAAATTTGGCTAAGTCTAACTGTTTGCTCCCATGTGCTAATCAATCTCAAACACACGCTGTTTTTTTTTTTTTTTTTTTTGATAAGAAATCATACGTATGTATTTAAAACAAAGATAGAAGCAAAAGAAGACAGCCCAAGGGCAAAGGGACAAAAAGGCCCCCTCCCGGGGAGCTAAAACAGAGCTTTCCAGTTTTGTTGAATCATGGACAAACTATAATTACAAAAGCGGTTCTTGTATTTCAAACACCACGAATAAGCTAAAAGTTGAACATTGCTACAAAAAGACAGAAAATGAGAAGTCTTATTTTAAAAAATTCTATGATTTCTCTCTAACCATAAGCTCCACAGGGTGGCCCTACCAGCCAGAAGCACTTGTTTTCTATTTTTGAACCTCCCCCTACGAAATAATTCCACCATTCAGTCATCAACCCTTAAAGGGAGACAAAGGAGAATATCAAACTCCTTAAAAACCAAAAACCAGACTCTCTGAGCAAACGGACAATGAAGGAACAAGTGATCAGGGGATTCGACATCACCAAGGCATAAATGGAAAATAGAGGGAGATAAAGACCAATTAGGACATCTTAATTGGAGCTTCTCGACTTTGACTTTTTTGGATAATTATCTTTCCATATAGCATCCACCAGGTATCCTCAAAGCAGGGGCAACCTCAATTAGCTTATAAGGAGTAGACTTTGTAGAAAAAACACCCGACTTATCGATTGCCCACTCCACGTTGTCACAGGCCACACCCAATAGAATAACATCAAGCATGTCCACCAAACTAATCTAGTTGGGGATCTCCCAGTCAAAAAGGCCTCTTATAAAGTCAAGGTCCCAATCTTTCGTCAAGTCATTCCAGCATTCGACTATAGTAGCTTCTTGTTTCATCGACATACTAAAGAGGCCAGGGAACTGAGAAGCGAAAGAAGTATGGGGGGAGAGACCTACCCCTGGGGGCTAATCCAGTACATGCTAACAATAACCTTATTCCAAAGAGCACTATCTTCTCGAGTAAAACGCCACACTCACTTAAGGAGCAAAGCATTGTTTCTCTGTTGGAAAGCACCAAAACTAAAACCCCCATACTTCAAAGGGTTTAGGGTGATTGCTTGCCTTATACTCACCATTATCCCAGAAAAAATTCCTAGGAAGTCCAAAGAGCACTATCTTCTTGAGTAATTTTTTTTTTTAAAATAATACTTTTAAAAAAAAAAAAAAAGTTACAACTATTTCCCTTAATACTTAACATTAAATTGAAATCACATAACATTTTAAACAATTATTTAAAGAATTATGCAAATTTTTATAGTATGTCTATTTTAGTCATTATAGCTAAATCACTACAATTTATTATTCATTTACCAAACACCAGTATTTTCAAAGCGCAAGGCGGACTCTAAGGCGACAAGTCTCCTAATCGCTTTAAGGCGAGAGGCAACGAAGAAGCGTCGCCCGAGTGAAGCAAGGCACACCTAATAAAATACTAAATAAATATTATTTATAACTATTTTAGGTAAAAAAAAATAATAAACACTTAATTTAAAAAACATGAAAGTATGAACAAAACTATTTGATATTCAAATGAAAAAAAAACTGTGAGGACCCTAGTTAGGGGTATATGGGCAATATTAGTATATTAGTAGTAAGGGCATATAGGGTTATTACTTAGGAAGTTAGTTAGAGTATATGTTATAAATAGAAGGAGTGAGATTAGAGGAGGGGAGTCAACGGTTAAGTGGATTAGGGCTTGAGATAGTTCTCAAGATGAGAGAAAAAAAGCATCCATGTGCAAAGACGAAGAAGCAACGAAAGAAAGAAATCAGAGAGAAGCAGAAGCTTCACTTGAGAAAGAAAGAGTTCGAAGAGGAAAAAAAAAAAAAAGAGAACCTACCGGTGAAATCGTGCTCGGAGGGGCAAGGTGGCGTGCATACGAGGAAACTAGGAAGGAGGAAATCGCCGCCAACTATTTGTTTGGAAAAACGAGGGGGCAGACGGAAGAAGAAGCTTCAGGGAAGGCGTCGAGCATGCCATGGCCGGCGGCTGGAACGATCGGAGATGAGAACTCGCAAGGTCGAAGAAGAAGAGAAAAGGTTGTTATTCGTCGGAAAACATGGCCGACGACTGTTCGGTCAGAGATGAAGACTGTATGGGAACACCTGTGTCGTTTTGAAGTTCGTAGAAAGAAGGTAATGAACTTGAAATTTGTTAGGGTTTGTACGATGGGCGTGAAGTTGGCTGGAGATTGTCACGTGAAGTGTGGGCCTATCACTAAATTTGTTCGGCTGATTTTACATAATTTAGATGGGGCCCATGTGTGTTCAATAACAAAAATTCTGAGGGTTGTACAAGATGGGTATTGGGCCGGCTTGAACTTGGGGCAGTCTAATTTGTTTGGGCTTGGGTAAGGTAATAATAAGCTGATTCTTATTGGGCTGGTTTTAAATTGTTTGGATGAGGCCCATTCGTTTGCTAAGACAAATATTCAGAGGGTTTTACAAGATAGGTTTTGGGCCGACTTCTCCTATATTTTAAGCTCATTCCTTTATCATATGAAGAAACTAACCCTAGCCACCATTATGTTCTCACACACGCAGCCGGCAATCTCCATCGGGCAAACTCAAGTGATCGACCAACTCCTCAATATGTCTCCGACCGCCGCCACCGTCCTCCACCATCCACGGAGGTCGTCGCCGCCGCACATGATCTTAGAGCACCGTTCAACTGCATTTTTGTTGGAAAATTTATTTTTCTTAGTTTGAAGTTGTTAGGTGCCGTATTTTCTTTAAATTTTCATCCTTATACAATTTTATGTTTTTTAGGCACACCTTGGGGACAAGGTGTATTTTAAGGACGGAGTAATGTGAGGACCCTAGTTAGGGATATATGGACAATATTAGTATATTAGTAGTAAGGGCATAGGGTTATTACTTAGGAAGTTAGTTAGAGTATATGGTTATAAATAGATGGGAGGGTGCAAGTACCTTTAAACACTTGTAATCTTGTAATTCATGTATCTTTTCATATCAATACATTGGAGTTCTTGATCCCGTTAGGTGGTGTCCTAACACACTCCCCCTCAAGTTGAACAAGATACAAACTTTTTATTGACTAATGTAAAGACAATGATACAAACTCCCGAATGAAGAAGAAAGCAGTGAAAGAACCAAAAGTCCTAAGAGGAATTAACAAACAAATCCCAATTTAAACAAATGTCACTAGGAAAATAATGTTCAAATCAATTCCTAACTCAGTTCTCCAGCCCTCTATGTGTGTTTTGTTTTCTTTCAGAAAATGAGAGAATACTTTGTGTGTTATTTCAATAGGAATTAGTGGGTATAAATACCCATACAATGTAGTTACATAAGAAAATAAACCTAATGATAGTAATTAAGCCTAATTAAAGGGAAGGGAATATATATAATATATACCGCTGTAACACTCACCCTCAACTAGATGTTTATCATGCCCACCTTGTTGTTACAAAGATAGTCAACCTGAGACCCATTTAGAGTCTTGATAAAAATATCACCTAGTTGTTCTCTCGTTCCCACATATCTTGTAGAGATTGATCCTTGTTGCAACTTTTCACGAACAAAGTGACAATCGAAATTAACCGAATTCAATATCATTCAAATTTCTTCATCTCGAACCTCCAACTTCCAAGAGAGATGAACCATGTCCCAATTATCAATGAAGCCACCTTAAAGGGATGTGGAAAAGATAATTTAAAGGGAGAATCTCCAAGCCAGACATCATGCCAGAATGAGATTATTTTACCATTGCCTAGAAATAGGAGAGATTTCCACCAACTTCCACTGTTTAGAGATATTATTACAGGAACATCTTTTTTTTTTCTACGAAATAGTGTTCATAAAGCGGATGAATCTTGACAAAATCTCCACACCCATTTAGCTGACAAAGCCCAATTTTTCCATTTCCGTCCATCAATACTGAGGCCCCATCAATCTTTGGGGTTTTGCGGCTAGAGCCCATATGTGGAATTCTTGGCTTGAAATGAATCAAAGGGTCTTTCAAGATAAGTCATCTAACATAGTTCCCTTTTTGTACAAATGTTCAGTTTTTAGCTTCTTGGTGGTGTCATAACAACAACAAATTCTTTTGTAACTTCCCCTCAGCCTTGATTCTTCTTGACCGGAAAGTATTTTGTAATTAGTCTCTTGGGAGGGGGCAATCTCTTCCCCCTCCCTTTAGGAAATCACACTTAGAGACAAACAAAGAAATATTCCAAACACTGTTATATTGATAGTTCTTCAATATACAGTGGTGATATATTCAGCACGATCATAACCAAAACGAAGAGTTCAAGAACAAGTAAACAACAAGCCAAACCAGCAAGCAAGTTCGAGAGTGCTGGGATCCTCTCCTCCAAAGCCAAACACAACCACAAAAAACCACACCCTCTCCCAAACCTCTCCTACCCTACAAAAAGCACAAACCAACAGGGCCGTACTACAAATGATCCCTCCTGACCCCACTAACTAACTAACAGCAGCTAGATTACTCTTTTATCCCTCCTTGAGTAAGTATGTGTAATTGGAGGCCTCACAGTTTTTTATCCCCAAAAAAAAAACTGAGGCCCCCATCTATATTTCGAGAAGCTAAATTCCAGCAAACTAGATATCTCAAATTGCCCCTAGAACTCCATTCCCAGAAAAATTTCCTCATACATTTCTCTATTTGGAGACGGACTTTATTGGGCATGAGGAACAAAGGAGCACATTGGATATTAGCAAGAAGAAAACCGAATTGCATAAAGTTAATCTACCACCACAAGAGAGTAGAGATCGCTTTCATTTATCCAATTTCTTAAAAAAAAATCAATAATTGGAAGCCAAAATGTGGAAGATCTCTCGGATGACCTCCTAAGATATGAAAGTGGCAATGACTCCACCTTGCAATGAAGCCTTCATGCAGTATAAGATACGAGAGGAGACAATATTAATACCACAGACTGCTGATTTATCCTAATTAACTTCCTAACCTCAAAGCCATTTGAAAGCTCCAATTGTATTGATCAAGGAATTGAACACATGGTCATCATATTTGCAAAAAAGCAATGTATTATTGGCAAATTGAAGATGAGATATGGGGACTGAATTCTTACCAACTATAAAACCTTCAAAAGGGCCCTTTAAATGAATATTCTGAATAAGACTACTCGATGCAATGCATCGCCAACCAACAGTAAGAGAAAGGGTGAAAGTGGATTGATAGCTCACAAAGTGTGCTATCTTTATAGCCTTTTTTATCGTTAGTTTACCGTGTAAATGAGCATTTTAATGTTGATTCTCTTTTATGTTATAGGAATTGAGCCATTGGAGCTAAATGGAGCCTTATTGAGGATTAGGATGAGAAGTGAACCATTTGGGCAATTAAAAATGAAGCCCAAGCCAAAAATCCCGAGGCCAGAGCGTCGAGACGCCGCCTGGAGCGTCGAGACGCTTGAATAGTGCTTCCAAGCCAAGAATCCAACAGCAGTAGCGTCGAGACGCTATGGAATGTCTTCCAGCGTCAACTTCGTCCGTAGCGTCGAGACGCTGTGCCTAGCGTCTCGACGCTGGCTTTCCAAATCAGGAAGATATTATTTTTGGGACAGCGTCGAGATGCTGCCCCTAGGGTCTCGACGCTGTCACAATTTTCACTATAAATGGAACTTTTTCCAGCCGACCTAAGGACCGATTTTTAGAGAGAAAAAGCCATATTTTCGAGACTTTGACACTTTGGAGAGGAGAAGAACGAGGATTGAAGCTAAGGAAGAGATTCAGAAGCAAAAGATTGTAGATCACAAGCCGGGAACGGAGAACGGCACGACATTGAGTTTTATTCTCCCTTTCTTAGAACTTGTTTATGGATTTCTCATTGTTTAAGACGTTTTTAGTATTGAACATGTATAGCTAAACTTATTATCTTGGGGATTGATGTAGCCTTTTAGTATTGATGTTTTAATTAATTGAATGTTTAGATTGATTGCTTATTGCCCATTTGTGCTTTTACTTTCTTAATGCTTATAATCTTTTGGCCAAAGGTTGTATGTTTTCATGGTTTAAAATTATGCTTGAGAGAGAATAATTAAGACTAGATCTTAATTGCATGACTAAGAGTAGTTCTAACATGAGAATGATTAGGCTCTCTTAGAAGTTGTTTTAAAGAAGAGTTTTTAATGTCTTGCATGTCTTTAAAAACTAGATTGAACAATTAGTTTTATTACATTGCATGAGACCAATTGCACTCGTAAGAGTCAATTGTTATTTTTGTTCTTCTAGACTTATGGAAATTTGCATGAATAATCTAAGCATTTGATTGATTGAAGCGTCAATCTAATTGGTGAAATCATATCCCTAGGATACTTTTCTCGTGATTTGTCTAATTCGTTACTTTATTTTATTGTTTGTTTTCATAATTGTTGTCACAACCCTCTTTGCACTTTATTTCTCTAGATAAAATTAAACACTATTATTCGGGGTACTTAAGTGAGCTAGAAAGTCAGTCCTGAGGACGATATTCGTAATTATTTACACTTTATTACTTGACCCGTACACTTGCGGTTTGCATTGCATTAAAAGTACGCAACATGGATCATCTTGCCTTAAATCTCATGATGCTTGAATTCTTCCTTTAGGCCGACCATTGATGAAAATAGAGAATTTAGGACCCTTGGATACTTACAATCACCTTATGCCACAATTCATTAGATTCTTTAAAGAATCTCCAACCCCATTTTGCTCAGAGGGCAGAATTCTGTTTTCCAAGCCACCAATTCCTAGTCCTCCTCCTTGTGGAGGTTTAGAAACCAAAATCCACTCGACTAGATAGATTAATCTACTATCTCCATTGCCTTCCCATAAAAAGTTTCTCATTTTTTTTCTCTTGACAAATCCTTCATGGCATGTGGAAAAGAGATAAAATAAATTGGAAGATTAGATAATACCAAATTACAAAATGTGAGTCTTCCACCTCCAGAAAGTTAGAATTTATTCCATCTGTTCAGCCCTCACAGCAGCTTTTCTGTGACTGGACGCAAAAAAAATCAGCTAATTTGGCATTCCCTAAAAGCAATATGATCCAGCCTTGAGTCTTCCATATTCACACCATTGGTAGCAGATTATTCGCAATTGAATTTGAGACCCAAAATTATTTCAAGAGCCTTGATAGTCCGGAACAATTTTTCTAACATAAGACCATTATATTTAAAAAGAAAAAATCATCTGCAAACTAAGGTGAGAGACATGAATAGTCTTTTCCAACCATAAAACCTTCAAACAAACCCTTACAATGATGATTCTTCCTCTTCATCTTCCAATAATGAAAACATAATATTTGGCTGCTCAGGTTTTTTCTAATGAGAAATCAAGGTTTCATTGAGAAGAAATGAAAGAATACAAAACAAAAGATCCACGGGCATAAAAAAAAACAGCCCACAGCAAATGTGCCGAGAAACTAACCATACAAAAAAGGGCTCCAATCCCTAATGATAAGACCTAACAGGTAATAACAAAAAAAATTGGAGACCGAAGCCCATATATTCTACCTCAGAATATCACTTATTGAGAAAAATAAAAAAGATGAGAGGGTCACCTTGTCTTAAACCTCTTTTAGTAATGATGATTCTTCCTCTTCATCTTCCAATAATGAAAACATAATATTTGGTTGCTCAGACACAACTCAAAATCCAGCTAATTCATCTTTTTCCAAGCATTATTTCTTCAAAACTTCCTCTAGAAAATCCAAATCAACTTGCTTTCTCAATGTTAAATTTAACAATCCAACATTTTTCTTCTTAGTTCTATATTCTTCCACAATTTCATTTGCTAATAATATTGGATCAAGGATTTGTCTTCCTTAAATAAATGGACTTTGGCTAGGAGAAATAGTTGAAAAGGAAATGTTCAAGAAACAAACTCTCGAGGGAGAGATGGAGAAAGAAAGAAAAACAAAAAAAACAAAAATAAGAATAAGTTCAATCAGGAGCATTACAATTAGAACCAAAAATATATATAAAGAAAATAAAAAACAATGAGCGTTTTAGGGTTTAACTAAGATTAACATGAATTTACCCCAATTTACCTTAATCCTACTACATCACAAAGGTAGTTTGCTCCTAATCATCCCTTAGGATTGAAATCACTTTGATTTGAGCGTTTTAGGGTTTGTAGGCTGGGAGTTCTTGAATTACAAGGGTTCTTTTCTTCAGTTACCTAAGGAGTTCACATCAAGGTTGGTGTAGTCCAATATTAAAAGAAGAAAGGTTTGACTCTTGCAAACTAAGAATCCTTCAATGAGACCATCATCGGCATCCTTTTCAAAATTTCTGACTCAGGCAAAAGATGCCACTGGCAGGAAAACAAAAGGGGGAAATGGTCTCCCTCCCTAAGGCCTTATCTCGTGGGGTAATGAATCCCACTTCACATTATTGAAAACTTACAACATCATTACTTAGTAAAGACTAAAGAGAAGTCCCTTTTGGCCTTTAAAGGAGGAAATATTCAAGGTTTTATATTTTCTTCCAAGACTTTTCAAACTATTAGCTCAAGCAACACTTAGTAGGCCAATTAAGAATTTCAGCAGCAATATACACAAGCATGCCAAAATGGAAACATTGTAAAACATTGATTCATTTACAACAAACAACACCACCAAAATATATAGCACAGAGCATCACCTCTCCCTTTTCACGCATATATAAAATAGACAGCGCAAAAAGATCAAGATGTCATCCTACAGGCATTAATGCAGAAACTTCTGGCTCGAATCTCTTCAATATAACATCAATACTTGCCTAGCACTTCATGTTTTTACATGTGGTTGAATTTTAACTGGGAAATACTAATGCCCATTCTCTCCATCAGTGAAACAAAGGTTTCTCAACTATACTATAAAATCGTGGGACCTTGAGCATGTAAATACGAACACAAAACAAGTTAAAACATAATAACGAAAAGCATGTTAAAAACAGCCGACATAATAACGAACACAAAACAAGTTAAAACATGCAGTTGTTGAATGTCAAATTATCAACGATGGTTTTTTATTTTTTATTTTTGGGTGTGTGTGTGAGAGGGGGGGAATAGAGAATCAGTTGATAGAATTAACAAAAGCATGCCTGAAATTTCTGTGCTGCCAGAGGATCACTTGGGTTTTTATCTGGATGAACCTGCCGTGCCTAAAATCCATTAAAAAAATGATTTATTGATAAAAGTCAAAGAAACTGTCTATCACATAGAAGAACAGGTAGAGCACAGATACAATATAGAGTAAGTTTAAATAATTTATTAAACCTGAAGGACAAGATCGAATGAAAACAGTAAGAGCAAGGTTATTCTGAATAAAGAAAGCGAATTTCAAATTTTGATTTCAAAATAGGACAGAGTTGGAGATGTAATCAATCTCAACTACACATTATCTATTGATTTACATAAAGGTTTAACGATGAGACAAAGATTAACTCTTGTTCTAGACTAAGAAACTGACCCGAATCTAGACTACTAATTATTTAATTGACTAGCCTATACAATTACTGTGTGAAGGAAAATGAAAACATCTAGGGTCATAAGGATGGCAAATAAAGCAGATTCGATAAATAATACGAGAAATAAGTGTGCAGGGCATTAGATTCGAGACGGGAGGGTCTATATATCAATAATACCGAATAGATCCAGCTGCAAATTATTGGTCACATAAAATAAATGAGGGATGAATTCCAAATCTCTTCAAACTAATCTGAAATGTGGACAAAGCATGAGTTGGTACAGAAAGGGGTAATCAAGTCCGAATGTCATGATATTCTCCGTAACAAAAAAAAAAAAAAAAAAAAAATCATAATAAATAAATAAATGATAACTGAGGAGAAAGGGGAGGAAATTAAGCCGAAAATCACAAAAGCTGGGTGAAATTTATGTAAATGGAAACCACCTTGATGTAATAAGCTTTCTTGATTTCGGCCTCCGTAGCCGCGGGGCTGACTCCAAGCACGTCGTAATATTCCGTCTCCTTCACCATCTGGGACTTCCGATCAGCCAATTGATTTTTACGGTGTAGGAGTTTAAAAGTCCCCGCCCGCCTTTTGCTGGAATGAACGTCGGAATACCAGGTTCAATTGTTGGAAACTTTGAGAATAGTTTTATTTATTTAAAGAAGAGCGATGAACTCAGACGAGAGGAGACTCCTTAGAGGATAGAATAAAGATTAAAAAAGGAAAACGAATAAAAGTATCCCCTAGCCGCGTGGGACGATGGCAGGTGACGTTACTTACTACTACTATGTATGAAAGACTTCAGGTTAGCGTTAGCGGAGCGCTGATTCGCAGGGGCCGAAATATTATATTATATAAATATAATAAAAAATAATTATTGGAGAAAAATAAATACAGCATGTTAAAGGCTGTCTAAGTAAATTCAACTAACCTTATTATTTAAATGTCGCTCAATTTTTACAAAACCGATTTTAATTCAATTGTCAGGTGTGCATTTCACGTACGCATTAATTGAATACAGCATGTTAAAATGTTAAAAAATTATAGTCTTTGATTTGAAACCTAAAATTGTATTTTGCCCAAAATGTTTTTATGCACAAATTTGGGGATTGAGTTCGGGTTTAGGGTTTAGGACCTCTCTCCGCTCCGGCGAGGTCTCCGATCCCCGACGACGGCGGATGCTGCTTGGAGTTTCTGTAACCATGCTGGAACCCGCCGAACAACCTCTACTTTCTCTGTCGTAACGGAAGTGCCAACCCACACTCTCTCCACCTTCCTCACAATACATGTTATATAGTGGCTCCATTTTTGTCAAAAGAAGCGAACAAAACGCCCTCCCTCTTTATTGTTCTTTGTCTTCCCGCTGCTATGCTCTGCTCCGGTTAACGCTACAACGCTGTACACTCATTGCATTACACTGGAAACTCCTCTGTGCCCATTTTAGGGGTTTTCTTCGTGCGAACCACTTGTTTCCGCGCATATTCTGTACATAATTTCACAAGTATGTTCCAAATCCCGTAGTTTTGTTGTTTGCATTTCCATTTTGTTTTACTTTATAGAGTCGGTTGTTTCTGCTTTCTTGTTTTTGGGGTTAGGTGAATTTTGATTTCATTGGAGAATTAATCTATGAAAACTATAATTGTACTCGTTTTTTTCTTACATTTTGTTGTCGTCAGAGTTTAGAACTTCCACCATTATGAAACGTTTGTACTGCCTCCTGCTTCAATTGTCTTTAAGTGAACAGTTGGATTTGTCTAGAAATGAAGTTGCGTTGATTGGGTTGAACAAAGAATTTAGTCAGTCTGGATTTCGAGGAAAGTTTTCGGGATTTTTGTGGTCTGGCAGATTTTTTGTTCAAAGAACTTGATAGCAGGTTTAAGCGAGTTTTCCCTGATTTGAGAAGTATTTCTTTCAGCCGTTCTCCTGAACTTGTTCGTAGAGATAATGATTTGTGGGATACCATTAAAGAGTTTATGTGCTCTTAAGAAGTTGTTTGGTTATCTCGACTCTGGTTGCTTTCGAACAAAATGTTCTACTGGAAAAGGGCGGTGTTCTTCTTTCAGTACTCAGGAAATTGCTCTATTTGATTACAAGTGGAAAGGAGGAGAAAAAGTCCATCCAGCTTGGAGAAGTCTTTTTTACATGAATGCAGAATCACCGAGTCTGATTGTACTACTTTTGTCTCTGAGGATTTTGTTGCTTCCTTGTGTATTTTAGAACCTTCTGATCCATGCCATGCCATCCATTCATATGTGCAGTCCTTGAGGTTCTTACAGAATTTCCTTATCTTTTTTGGATTTTATATCATTTCTCTGCTTTTTACTGCATTTTCACATTTTCTCCCCTACGTGAAATATTTTTGGACAACTTGTCCCTCAATCACCATGATTTAAGAAGATTTAATATTTTGATATCTTTACCAATTGAATAAGAATGTTGTAGGCATTTGATAAGGAACTCGCATGCACAAATGCACTCACTGCACATACTCACATGAAAAAACGAATTGTTATGTTTTGCTAATATTTATCATTTAGGTCACATTTCTTATATATCGAGAATTTCTTTGGTTGGATCATCAACTTATTAGCGTGCTCTACAATTTTTACAGGAATGAAAAATGCCCTTGGTTCTAAAGGTTGGGTAGCTATGACCAATTAATAGAACTATCACTTATGTTCTTTGATATCTGATGTCTGTCTTCGCTCACCCTTCAGCTTGACAATCTCTGTATGTTCACATTATATCGTTACCGTCTTGCATATAATGTTCACCTTGTTGTGATAAGCTTCTTCTGTTTGGTATACTATATTGGCTTTATTTATTATTATTATTATTACTCGTGTGCATGTGTTGATTTTTCACCTCAATTTTTGCACTTAGGGATTTGTTAATAAATAATAGTAAGACAACTTAATTTGGACTAATAATTCTTAGGTATTTGTGGATGAGCTTCTAATGCATAGATCATTGAGAGAATACTTTATGCTGGTAGATTCTGCATCTTCTACTACTAAAATGGTATTTATGCACAACTTAGTTCATGGTGGAATTGGGACGGTGCTGGAGGTGATTTCTGCTCATTTCATCCTGTCAGTTTCTGATGAGCAGGCATTTCATAATTTCCTCAATAGACTATGTTGGGCGCACTATGAGGACTTAAGAGTTCCATAATTAAGCCTGACCTGACCACAACTTTATCATTACTTCTTAATCCTGTCATTCTCTCTGCCAGGCTCATTTTATTTCACTGGTTTCTGAGGTCATTGGCATTGGTGTTTGTGAGGACCCTAGTTAAGGGTATATGGGCAAGAATAGTAGAATATTAGTAAGGGCTAAAGGGTAATTACTGGGGAAGTTAGTTAGAGTATATGGTTATAAATAGAGGGAGTGGGCTTAGAGGAAGGTAGGCAGGAATTGAGTGGATTAGGGCTTGAGATAGTTCTCAAGATGGGGGGTGCAAGTACCTTTAAACACTTGCTTATCTTGTAATTCTTTTACTTTTCATTGCAATACATGGTTGTTCTTGATTCCGTTAGGCGGTGTCCTAACAATTGGTATCAGAGCCATTCGATTCTAGCAATGGATTTCGATCATATGATAGAGTTAGTGTCAATGGCAGACAAATCCATGGGCAAACAAAAAGAGCAGATGATGGCAGTGCAACAATCGTTGGGAGAAATGCAACAAATATTGGGAGGAATTCAAAATCAGTTTGAGATCAGTCACCAAGGAGTGGAAAGAGGACAGAAACCTAAGGGAGAAGAGAAATGGCAGCGGATGGGATCTAGATCGAGTAGCATAATCGCCCAAAATTTGTCCGTGGCGAGAACACCTCCGGGAACGAGAGAAAAAAACGATCGACGAGGTCAGAGGGAGGAATCACCGGCGAAGACAAGTTCGAAAAATATAAAAAGGAGGAACTTACCAATAAACCGATGTTTGAAGAATCGACGGAGGAGAGACGGCAAAAGACGTGGTGACGGACGAAAGAAAAATCGACGGAGGAAGCACTTACCGGCGAGAATCGGCGGGCGGATGAAGAAGACATCGGAGGTGCTTAAACTCACCGGCGGGCGGACGAAGAAGAAAAGAGTAAATAGGTTAGTAGTTACCGAGGGTGGTTGGCGGGGGAGGAAGACGAAACATTGGGGGAGGAAAGCAAAGACGAAGGTC
The DNA here is from genome assembly GCA_028017165.1 of Herpetospermum pedunculosum. Lineage (NCBI taxonomy): Eukaryota > Viridiplantae > Streptophyta > Magnoliopsida > Cucurbitales > Cucurbitaceae > Herpetospermum > Herpetospermum pedunculosum. The sequence goes on from CM051522.1 coordinate 88,313,811, forward strand.
TCATGGCCGGAGAGGCGAGATGGCGGGGGAAAGCGGCGAATGCCAAAGCAGAAAATCCGAGGGAGTCATTATCGGCAGCGATTTCAGGGGTGGAGACGGCGATGGTTAAGGAAGAAGGAGGCGGGCATACAATTAGGGTTTAATAACATGAAGATTCTCATAAAAATTAAGTCCACTGGGCTTGGGCTTGGGCTAAGGTTAAGTTCACCCAACCTTCAAGAGGCCCATTCTCATTTGTCTTTAATAAACAAACAGACCAACTATGAGAGGTGGAAGGCTGGGACAACAAACAAAATAGGGTTGGATATGTTCCTCTGTGGGTCATTACATGGTTTAGGGCAGCAAGCCAGATATGTGCTTTTTGGTGGGCCGGAACTTGATTTAGGGCCGCAGAGGAATTATGGGCTAGGCCCATGGAGGAAGGATCAGATTTATTGTAGAGAAATCCTCTTGTTTGACCACTTAAACCCTTTTGAAAATGGCAACATCATCATCTCACAAATCAATTCTCCTCACATTGTTGTCGGTGTTTTCACGGCCGATCACCGCTGCCACCCACCACCGCTACCACATATGATCTTCAGAGCACTGTTCAGCTGCATTTGTTTTGGAAAATTTATTTTTCTTAGTTTGGTGTTGTTAGGTGCTATATTTTCTTTAAGTTTTCATCCTTACCCAATTTTATGTTTTTAGGCACACCTTGGGGACAAGGTGTATTTTAAGGACGGAGTAATGTGAGGACCCTAGTTAAGGGTATATGGGCAAGAATAGTAGAATATTAGTAAGGGCTAAAGGGTAATTACTGGGGAAGTTAGTTAGAGTATATGGTTATAAATAGAGGGAGTGGGCTTAGAGGAAGGTAGGCAGGAATTGAGTGGATTAGGGCTTGAGATAGTTCTCAAGATTGGGGGTGCAAGTACCTTTAAACACTTGCTTATCTTGTAATTCTTTTACTTTTCATTGCAATACATGGTTGTTCTTGATTCCGTTAGGCGGTGTCCTAACAGTGTTTTCTTGAAATCCCCAAACCCAGATCATAGGCTTATGGTATGGATTGGTACCTTGTAGCGTTTGAAAGGGCAATCATGTTGTATAATAGACACATGTCTAATTCGTATATGAAAGATGTCCCATTGAATTCCAAGAGAAAAAATTGACAATCTTATTTCCAAGTATGAAAACATTTGTTTGTTTTTTAGGGACACATCAGAGCTGCTAGCCTTATCGATTTCGTATGTGGAGGAGAACCAACATATTTTTGATGAACCACATAAAGATGATCTTTTATCAATCTTACCGTGATAATTCTTGGAGCTTCTCAGGATGATGTTAATGACACTGAAATTTACAAGACTGGGTATACAAGTCACCATGATATTTATCTTCTTTTTTTTCTTTTTCTTTTTTTGAAACAAGACACTAAACTTTTCATTAAAAAAAATGAAAGGAGACTAATGCTCATAATACAAATAACCTCCAAGAAGGAGGAAAAAAGCAGAAAATAAAAGCAAACCAAAGATCTTACAATGGGTGAACAATAGATAACCAATTCAGATAAAGATCTTGAAAAGATAAAAATTCAAAAGATTTAGATAGAGAACACCAGGAGGAAGCCTTCAGGCGTGTTGCTTCATAACAATCTAGCCCAGGACGAATTTTGTTCTGAAATACCCGTTGATTTCTTTCGAACCATAACTCAAAAAGAATTGCTTTGACCGCATTTGTCCATAAGAATTTAGGTCTTGGTGCCAAAGAGGGACCAATGAACATTTGAAGAACGTTTGCTTTGAAAGAGATATTAAGAACCCAATGAACTCCAAAAACCTTAAACAATTTCTCCCAAAAAAACCTTGCAAATGAGCAATAAAAAAAGATATGTTGGAGAGATTCTGCATCTGATTGACATAATGAGCAAACCGACGGGGATATACAATGCTTAGGGAGCTTTTTCTGTAGAACGTCTGAGCTATTCAAAGATCCATTTAGCATAATCCAAATCAAAATACTAACTCTCTGTGGGCTTTTCGATTTCCAAATAGCCAAGAAAACAGTTGATTGCAAAGGAGAGGATGAAAAGGAGGAGAGTGAGGCAAGATACCGTGTTAGGGATTTAACTGAAAAAATCCCCCGAATTTTCTAGAGACCACACTTTTGAATCTGGCCTAGTAACAAACTTGTGTTGATGATATTTCACCCAAAAGTGTTTGAAAATCAATGATCTCTTCTTCTTTTAGCGGTCTTCTACAGCCGAAATTCCATGAAAGGGATGAACCATCCCAATAATAAAAAATTGTACCTTCACGAAATGAGGTAATCATAAATAATCTAGGAAACTTTGGTTTCAAATGAGTGTTGTCAAACCACGGGTCATGCCAAAAAAGAGATCTTTTGCCGTTTCCCACCTTAAAGTGGGCTAAAGATTCCACATGTTTCCACACTTTACAAAAAATTCTGAAGTGAAACCATCCGGACCTGGAACTTTATTTTTACCAATATGTTTAACAACACAATATTTCTTCTTCGGAGAATGGAGCAACCAAGGAGAGGTTTTGAGTTGCTGACAGTTTAGTCCAATTTAGTTGATGAGGAATAGAACGTGTACCTGGTAGTTTGGAATATAAGGAGGAGAAAAAACCAGGATTTCAACTTCAATTGCTCCAAAAAAGAGAAGGGAGCTGCCATTTGCTGATTTCAATTCTGAAATCAGAAGCTTTCTTTTTCTTGCTGCCAAAATTCTGTGAAAAAAACCAGTGTTTCCATCTCCCTCCTTTACCACTGAAGTTGGCACTTTTGAATCAAATTCCTCTCATCTGATAAATAGAACTCCATCAGTTCACACTTTGCCACAGATCTGACTTCGAGATCGATGGTTGAGAGCTCATTTGTCTCGGATTTTGAGTCAAACAAGACAATTTCAGACAACAAATTTGGCACTGATGTTTAAGAAATTTCTTTAAAGCATCCTGTTTAGAAACACTTCCCAAACCCCATGTATTCCAGGAGATGATTTTCATGATACCTCTCTGTAAAGTACCTTTCCTTTCTATAGATTGTGCTCTTGAGATGTAGATGATGGAATGTCTCGGATTAGTATACCACAAGCCTCAACAAACGAAGATAGATTACTAGGTAAAGAGGAAGAGTTTACTGCATTGCAAGTGCTTTCAAAAGTTGTTTCTGTAAAGTCTCTGTTAGGCCCCCAATTGTGAATACGTATGCTAGGAAGGGCAAAAAGGGGAAGGAGCATATGGGCTAAAACGGTTATAAGGGGTGGGACCCGTTGTACGGCAGTTAGGGTTGAGAATACCCTTAGTATATAATCTATCTTTATGGCTTTGTTGTTTTCATGCTTTTGGATTGTAATAGAACAGTGTTCTAGAGAAGGAGAGGTTACCAGCACTCTCGGAATTGCTGGGTGGTTCTTATTATTGTAATAGTTAGTATTTTCCTTCGATCTTAATATCATTAGTAAGGGTGATCCTTACAAGTGGTATCAGAGCTCGTTCGAAGCTGGGGAGGTGGAAGAAAATGGCGCAAAAGGCCATGGAAGAGAGATTGACGGCAACCGAGACAGCCATCGGAGAAATGAGGAAGGTTTCCGAGCTGGCCTTCGGGGAAGTCCGAACAGAGCTTCAAAGGATTCTAAGGTTAGAAAAAACCTTAGATCGTATGAATGTGCTTTTTAATACCTTAGTTTAAGAGTTAGCTGAGGGAAAAATGCATAAGGTATCCGATTCCGAACCGACCGAAATGTCAACCGGAAAACGGAAATACAGGGAAGAAGAGGATGGCGTTGAACCAGAAGCCACCTTCGAAGAAGGCGAATCTTCTCAAAAGAAAGATGAGGGACAAGGAGAACGGATAAAATTTAAGGTGGAAATGCCGGTTTTCAACGGTACTGATCCGGATGGGTGGTTGTTCCGGGCAGAGCGTTACTTCCAACTGCATCACTTGTCGGAGCTGGAGAAGCTGACGGTGGCCGTAGTGGTTCTTCACTACTTACACTTACACCATTATCATCATCAGAATCAATGAAACGAAGATGAGAGGATGCTGAAACTTTGGAAGGTGGAATAACAAGACCTTTTGATAAGGTGACATTTGTATCTAGATAACTCAATTCAGTAGTATTTAATTGAAGGATTTCCTCTGAATTCTTAGGTTCCACTTCAATTGGGGCAGCTAATAACCGAGTACATAATTCTTCAATAATATATGAGTTAGCATCAGTGAACCTTAGGCCATGTGGAGGAGTAATCACATTAGGACTTTTCCGAGAATAATAGAAAGGAAAAGCATTGATGAAGCGTGATTCCAAGGAGCTCACATGAATCTGATTTGTGGTGACAACTGGTAACTCATGGGAAGGCATTGGAGCATTAAATAAAATTGAATCTGAAAAGTTGTTTAATTGCTCTTTGAGGGGAGTGTGAATGCAATTGTTCGCATTCTTTGGATGAGAATTCTCCCTAGGCATTAAAGAAAGCTCTTCCGAAATAATTGCTTGTTCCTTCTCATGCAAGGCTTGGTTGAATTCCTTGATGGGCGGATATATCACTTGCCTTACATTAGTAATAATTTTCTCACTCCTAGTTGGAGATAATTCATTCTTCTTGGATGATGCAACATCCTTTTCATCTCCCCAATGCTGAGTTAATTTAGTAGCATGTGGATAATCAAAATTCTCACCATTTTTCACGATTTGAATTGTTTCCAGAGGGAGAGCAACAGACTTCTTGGTAAAATCAGTTGGAGAATTCGACTGGTCAGAGGGGCCTTGCTGTATTTTTTTCATTAATGATGGAATTTCTGAATTAAGTATTGGTTCCTCATCAATCAAGACTTGATTGATTAATAAAGTCTCCTTGAAAGTCGAAATAAATGACCTTTCATTGAGATCTCTTTCCTCTCTCCTGGCTGGAATTAAATCTCCCTCTTTGGAAGATGTAAGAGTCCCTTCATCTCCCCAATGTTGCTTTAAATTATAATCCCTTTCTGCTGGATTTAATTCTCTCTCCTTGAGAGATACAACAACCTTTTCGTCTCCCCAAAGCTGCATTGATGAGGTATTATCCAAATAATCAATAAACTCCCCCTCTTCCAAAATCTGAGAGTTATTTTTAGAGGCATTTTTGGATGTAAATGATCTTCCTTCCTTGGTAGTCGAAAGGTCAGAAAACTCTTGCTGGTTTTTTCCTTTGGGAATACGGGGGGTCACATTGAATGATCTTGAATTAATAGAACGATTCTCCACGAATTTCTTTAAGGCTTCAGCTTGTTCATGCACACTAATAACTCCCTCATCAACCATAACTCGATGCAACCGGATTAAATCTAAAGCATTTGAAAATTCATTTACGGAAAGATCACCATGAAGAATATTTTGAGGGCCATCTGCTTCAATGTCACCAAATTTTAGAGAAATATTTCCTCTAATCACATCTGTAATCTCAATTGAGGTTGGGATGAGACCACATAAATTTTTTTTAACTTCTATTTTTGCCTCCATACAATCCAGCAAATTGAGTGTTTGAGAAGATATGCTAACAAGCCCTCCAAAGCGAATTTCAATTGCTTCAAAAGTGCTATGTTGCCAATACTCTAGTGGCAAATTCTTGAGAGTGATCCAACCCCCATTATCCCTTGATGAACTCGGGCTGAGAATGTTTGACTTTATTCCAATTTTCAATAAGCAGATGAAAGTCACCAAATGGCTGCCATTTCCCATAGTAAATAGATGCATGTGAAGAAGTTTCATCTTTGAATTTGAATAAAGCCTTATCTGCCATGGAAGGATTAATCAAAACAGGTTGCTTGAAATGATCCTCCAATGTCTCTTTTATTTCTTTCCAACTGTTATGAAAAAATAATTTAGAAACAACCATTAAATCACAGAAATCTATAGAACAAACTTCCTGATCCTTTCTTATCCATTGTGAGGAGAACAAGTTTTTTGTTGGGCTGGAGACTTTTTTTGTAGCTAAAGATTCTGATTTCTCAGTCAGAATCTGTTTTCCTTTTATGTTTCTTCTTGCTACCTCTGCATAGCTACTATGAAAACATTGAAAAAAAAATGAAAAACGTACTCATAAAAAAATGACCGTTTTTTACCAAAATTGTAGAAAAATGACCGTAAACGATTTTTTGACTTTTTTTAATTCACGAAAAAAAGTGTAGATTCATATAATATTCACATTCCTCACTTTTTATTTGACCAAGCATGTAGCTTATTCAGAGTTTTCAACCACGTGCATGAAAATTACTCTTTTTAAGTTTTGGAAGTTTACGGTTTAGGGAACTTGTTTTAAGGTGTTTTTCATACTGGTTTTTAGCCTAAAGCTATGGGGTTGTAGGTTGATGAAGCTCCTAAACTCAATATTGAAAAAAGGAAATGATGTACTCATAAAAAAAAATTACAAAAATGACCGTTTTTCGACCATACTGGTGGACCGTTTTACGGTTTAGGGAACGAGTTTTTTCTTACGAACTTTGGTTCGAAAGCTATGGGGTTGTAGGTTAATGAAGCTCCTAAACCCAACATTTAAAAAAGAAAATGAAAAATGTATTCATAAAAAAATGACCAAAATGACATTTTTTAGACCAAAATTGGTATACTAGTAAACGATTTTTTTGACTCTTTTTAATTCCCGAAAAAAAGTGTAGATTCATATAACATTCACATTCCTCAATTTTTATTTGACCAAGCATGTAGGTTATTCACGGTTTTCAACCACGTGCTTGAAAAGTACTCCTTTCGGGTTTTGGAAATTTACGGTTTAGGGAATGAATTTTAAGGTGTTTTTCTTATGGCTTTTGGTCATAAAGCTATGGGGTGGGGTGGGCTATTTAAGCCCACCCGGTGTTTGGGGCGGTGGTTTAGGGAGATGGAGGGTTGGGGTTATTATAACCCCTAATTTCTACAGTGGTCACGGTAGAAAACGGTGGGTTAGGATTGGGGTTGGTTGGCATTTCACGCATTTCTCCTCCCAATTTTGCATCTCTCTCTTCCTCTTCCTCAGTCGATTTCGCCGCAGCTCCTCGCCTGTCCGTTCGATTTCACCGCAGCTCCTCCCCCTCTCCGTTCGATTTCACTGCAGCTCCTCCGCCTCTCCATCCGATTTCGCCGCAACTCCTCCCCCTCTCCGTCTTAAAATTTGACGGCTCTTCCTTTGGTAAGTTAAATATTTTTCCCTTTCTATCGATTCATATATATCTTCAATCTCTTACAAATCTGAGTGTATTCGATTGGATTAGATTGAATTAATTATCATTGATTGTTGAGGGTTCCTAAACATTTGGGAATTGGGAACATCGATACCTTTCGCGCGTCACCAGTTTGGCAATCCTTCTGAAGAAACTCTCCATATCAGTTCCGTTGAATCTCTTGATTTCGCCATAAAACTTTACCCTCAACGTGTTCAATGATCTCAGATTCTCGTTACAAATTCATCTTCTTCATGTTATACAGGTGATTTTCTCTGTTTTTCTTTCAAATATTAGTTATAATCATGTGCATTCATTTGAAATTTCGTTCATATACAGACTTTACAGGTTATTGGTTCGATGATAGGATTCTAAATTTTTTTGGGTCGTCGATGTTTCTGGGTCGGATAGGGGTTTTGAATCCGTTTATTATTGAAGAACATAATATGATATGAAGGGAAATGATGTTTAATGGTTTGGTTGATGAAGATTACATTTAGCAGGTAACTGATGAATGTTTTTGTTTTTCCCTATAGCTGGATAATGAATATTCTTAGCTTATTTGTAAATCTGGTTTCATAAAGTTCTTATATTCTCTCATTATATTGAGAATGTACAATGCTCTTTACAGAAATGGTATGCTTAACTATGTATTTGTTTGTCAATCCTTTGTTTTAAGGTGTTTATGGCCAAGATAACTAACTGGGTAATGCTAGTTCAATTTATGTATGCGATTTGAAGTGTATAAATTCAGCTGTTATTGATAGCTTATCGAAGATTGGTACTCTTTTGAGTTGCAATCATTAATCTCTGGCAAATGGCACATTAATCTGATATTTGATTCTTTTCCTTTTCCTTTCAGATGCTAAGGGAATCACAGTTAGAGTTGGTTTGTTGTTCAGCCTCGATAGCATTGTCAAAGCTCTGATAGGTTTCCGCTCTGTTGCTCCTCCCTTTGGTGACATTCAATCACACTTCATGTGTTATATCTTGTTTACCACTTCTATTTCCAATTTTTTTTTAGAAGGAATGATGTAGAAGAATGTCATTTTCTTTTTAGGCAGCAGAAAAAGCCATGAAATTGACATCTCATAGCTCCATGTTCTGTGGTTCTTACCATTTTTCAGTTTGATATATATATTTTTTTTAATATAAATCTCTTCTATGGAAGTTTCCACTACTTGGTATGAACATTTTAACCATATTTACATCTGAAGTTGTGTAATGTTTTGGATGAGCTCAAGCTTTAAAATAAACTGTTTGGATTTTGCTGCAAACATAATGCTACTCTTGCTCTTAAAAGTGAAGGTACTTGAATTTCAAAGTTGATCATATTTTAAAAACTCATATTGGAGCATGATGGATTATATCATTATATGGTTAAATGTCAATATAAATTGCTGTGAGAATCTTGAACTTTTTTTCGTGGAGGCAATTATAAGACGAGAGAGATTCATTTTATTTAAATAGTATAAGTTATGTTTCTAGCTCTCTAAATTGTTTTTGTTTATTTTTGTTGAAGAATTGTTTTATAACTAGTGCAGATTATTTGAATTGGTTTTTTTTTTTTTAATAGTATAAGCTTAAATTGAGGCTATACTTCAAAAAAATAAGTTTAGGATAATATTTAAACACATGGACTTTTCATCCAACATTCTAACCAATTTTTTACTTCATGGTGGTTTTGAAATATTTATAAAAGGTTTAGGGTAATATTGTTTTGAAATATTTATAAAAGGTTTAGGGTAATATTGCAACCTTTGAAATAAAAGGCAAAGTTAAGAGTATTTTCTTATTTTTGTAATTGAAGAAAGAAACTAATCTGCTCAAAACTTTTGATTTTTAAACATGAATGAGAATGAGGCATCAATGACCATCAACTTCTAACTTTACTTTATCCATTTTTAAGTTAAACTTTTAAATTTGTGTTTAATAATTTTTTTGAAATTTTAATTTCTTTCCTAAAAATCTTACATATTCAATAATTTTAAAAATTAATTAAGTTATTAGATATAAAATTAAATTTGTATTTTTTGGAAAATTAAGCTCATTATCACTACTCTCATTATCACAAACCCTAAAGATTCTTACCTATTCATAATTTTAAAAATTAATTATTTTATTTGATATAAAATTATTTTTTATGTCTAATGAAACTTAGAGCCTGTTTACTAATAAATTTTTAAATTTGAAAAATTAAGCTCATAAACACTACTTCCAAGTCCCATTTATGATTTCTTGTTTTGTTATCTACTTTTTACTAGTGTTCTCAAAACAAAAGTCAGATTTTAGAAAGTACAAATTCATATTTTTAAATTTGGCTAAGAATTCAAATATTTTCTGAGGGTTCGAAATTGTTTGAGATTGGAGATTTTGAGGATTGAAGTTTTAGTATTTTCATATTTCGTACTTTTAATGTTTGGGGTATTGTGGGCTTTAGTGTTTAGGGATTTATGGTTTTTGGCATAGAAAAGGAATTTTATGTTTTTGGTGTTTTAGTGTTTGATGTTTAGAGTTTGGGCTTTTGGTCTCTTATGGTTGAGGAATCACAGTTAGAGATTTGGGTTTGGGGTTATGGAGTTTTGTTTTGAGATTTGGGTGGATTGATGTTTGAGAGATTTGGGGTTTAGGATTAAGGATTTTTTAGGTTTGATTTTGAAATTTTGGTGGAGTGGTGTTTGACAAATTCGGGGTTTGGAATTTAATTTTGAGATTTTGGTGGATTAGTGTTTTATAGATTTGGGTGTTTGGGGTTAAGGAGTTTTGGGTTGGTTTTGAGATTTTGGTGGATTGATGTTTTAGGATTTATGTGTATAAAAAGTTTAAATTCCAACTTTAATTAGTCTTTTTTTAAGTTAAACTTTTAAATTTTTAATTAATATGTTTTTTGAAATTTTAATTTCTTTCCTAGATAATCTGACATATTCAATTCTTTTAAAAAATAATTAATTTATCATATATAAAATTACATTTTTTTTTTTTTTTTTGTCTAATAAAGCTTTAAGAGCACCTTTGCTAATCAATTTTCATTTTAGGAAAATTTAGCTCATATACACTACTCCTATATATGATTTCTTGTTTTGTTATCTACTTTTTACCAGTGTTCCCGAAACATCACCAAATTTTGGAAACTACAAATTCATATTTTTAAATTTTATTAAGAATTCAAACATTTTCTTAAGATTCAAATTTTTTTGTGATTACGGATTTACAGATTTTGTGTATTGGAGTTTTGGTATTTTGATATTTTATACTTGTAATGTTTGGGGTATTGTGGGCTTTAGTATTTTGTGGTTTTGAGCATAGGTAAGGAATTTTATGTTTTTGATGTTTAGCGTTTGGACTTTTGGTCTCTTATGGTTTAGGGGTTTATATATTTGGGGGTTTATGGTGTATGAGTTTTGGGGTTTGATTTTGAGATTTTGGTGGATTAGTGTTTGACAAATTTTGGGGTTTGCGATTAATGAGTTTTGGGGTTTGATTTTGAGATCTTGGTTGATTGGTGTTTTACAAATTTTGGGTGTTTGGGGTTAAGGAGTTTTGAGGTTTGATTTTGAGATTTTGGTGGATTGATGTTTTAGGATTTAGGTATATGTATAAAAAGTTTAAAATTCAACTTTATTTAGTCCATTTTTAAGTTAAACTTTCAAATTTTTAATTAATAATTTTTTTGAAATTTAATTTCTTTCCTTGGGAATCTAACACATTCAATTATTTTAAAAATTAATTAATTTATTAGATATAAAATTAAATTTTTTTGTCTAATGAAACTTTAAAAGTCGGTTTGCTAATCAATTTCTATTTTAGGAAAATTAAGCTAAAAAACACTACTCCCATATATGATTTCTTGTTTTGTTATCTACTTTTTACCAGTGTTCCCGAAACATCACCAAATTTTGGAAACTACAAATTCATATTTTTAAATTTTATTAAGAATTCAAACATTTTCTTAAGATTCAAATTTTTTTGTGATTACGAATTTACAGATTTTGTGTATTGGAGTTTTGGTATTTTGATATTTTATACTTGTAATGTTTGGGGTATTGTGCGCTTTAGTATTTTGTGGTTTTGAGCATAGGTAAGGAATTTTATGTTTTTGATGTTTAGCGTTTGGACTTTTGGTCTCTTATGGTTTAGGGGTTTATATATTTGGGGGTTTGGGTTGATGAGTTTTGAGGTTTGATTTTGAGATTTTGGTGGATTAGTGTTTGACAAATTTTGGGGTTTGCGATTAATGAGTTTTGGGGTTTGGGGTTTGATTTTGAGATCTTGGTTGATTGGTGTTTTACAGATTTCGGGTGTTTGGGGTTAAGGAGTTTTGAGGTTTGATTTTGAGATTTTGGTGGATTGATGTTTTAGGATTTAGGTATATGTATAAAAAGTTCAAAATTCAACTTTATTTAGTCAATTTTTAAGTTAAACTTTCAAATTTTTAATTAATAATTTTTTTGAAATTTAATTTCTTTCCTTGGGAATCTAAAACATTCAATTATTTTAAAAATTAATTAATTTATTAGATATAAAATTATATTTTTTTGTCTAATGAAACTTTAAAAGTCGGTTTGCTAATCAATTTCTATTTTAGGAAAATTAAGCTAAAAAACACTACTCCCATATATGATTTCTTGTTTTGTTATCTACTTTTTACCAGTGTTCCTTAAACATCGGTCAAATTTTGAAAACTACAAATTCATATTTTTAAATTTGATTAAGAATCAAACATTTTCTTAGGATTCAAATTTTTTCGGGATTACGAATTTAGAGATTTTGTGTATTGGAGTTTTGGTATTTTGGTATTTCATACTTCTAATTTTTGGGGTAGTGTGGGTTTTAGTGTTTTGGTGTTTTGTTATTTATGGTCTTGGGCATAGGTAAAGAATTTTATGTTTTTGGTGTTTTAGTGTTTGAAGTTTATAGTTTGGACTTTTGGTTTCTTATGGTTTGATTTAGAGATTTAGAGTTTGGGGTTAACGAGTTTTGGGGTTTGATTTTGAGATTTTGGTGGATAGATGTTTTAGAGATTTGGGGATTTGAGGTTAAGAAATTTTGGGATTTGGTTTTAAAATTTTGGTGGATGGGTGTTTTAGATATTTGAGGCTTTGGGGTTAAGGAGTTTTGCGGGTTTGGGGTTAAAGAGGTTTGGGGTTTGATTTTGAGATCCGGGTGCATGGGTGTTTTAGACATTTGGGGATTTGGGGTTAAGGAGTTTTGGGGTTTGTTTTTAGATTTTGGTTGATTGATGTTTGACAAATATGGGGGTTTGGGGTTAAGGAATTTTGGGATTTGGTTTTGAGATTCTGGTGGAGGTGTGTTTTAGACATTTGGAGATTTGGGGTTAATGAGTTTTTGGGTTTGGTTTTGAGATTTTGGTGGATTGGTATTTTACAGATTTGGGGGTTTGTAGTTAATGAATTTTGGGGTTTGATTTTGAGATTTTTGTGGATGGATGTTTTAGAGATTTAGGTGTTTGGGGTTACGGGATTTTGGAGTTTGGTTTTGAGATTTTGTTGGATTGGTGTTTTTGGATTTATATGTAATGTATAAAAAGTTTAAATTCTAACTTTACTTTTTCTATTTTTAATTTAAACTTTTAAATTTGTGTTTAATAAATTTTTTGAAATTTTAATTTCTTTCCTAAAGAATCTTACATATTCAATAATTTTAAAAATTAATTAATTTATTAGATATAAAATTATTTTTTATATCTAATGAAATTTAAAAGCTGGTTTGGGAATCAATTTTTATTTTTGAAAAATTAAACTCAAAAACACTCCTCCCATTTATGATTTCTTGTTTTGTTATCTACTTTTTACTAGTGTTTCCGAAACAAAATCCAAATTTTAAAAACTACAAACTCATATTTTAAAATTTGAATAAAAATTCAAATATTTTCTTAAGGTTCGAAATTGTTTGAGATTGGGGATTTGGAGATTTTGGAGATTGGAGTTTTGGTATTTTATTATTTTAAAATTTAGATAAGAATTCAAATATTTTCTTAGGGTTCGAAATTGTTTGAGATTGGAGATTTAGAGATTTTGGGGATTGGAGTTTTGGTATTTTATACTTTTAATGTTTGGGTATTGTGGGCTTTAGTGTTTTGGGATAATTGGTTTTGGGCATAGGTAAGAAATTTTATGTTTGAGGTGTTTTAGTGTTTGAGGTTTAGAATTTGAACTTTGGGTGTTTTGGTCTAGTATGATTTAGGGAATTAGATATTTGGGGTTTGTGGTTAAAGAGTTTTAGGGCTTGATTTTGAGATTTTGGTGGATTGGTGTTTTAGACATTTTGTGTTTGGGTTAAAGAGTTTGGGGTTTGGTTTTGAGATTTTGGTGGATTGGTGTTTTAGGATTTATGTGTATGTATAAAAAGTTTAAATTCCAACTTTAATTGGTCCATTTTGATGTTAAACTTTCAAATTTGTAACTAATATTTTTTTTGAAATTTAAGAGCCGGTTTGCAAATCAATTTTTATTTTAGGAATATTAAGCTAAAAAACACTGCACCCATATATGATTTCTTGTTTTGTTATCTACTTTTTACCGGTGTTCCCGAAACATCCGCCAAACTTTGGAATCTACAAATTCATATTTTTAAATTTGATTAAGAATTCAAACATTTTCTTAGGATTTAAATTTTTTTGGGATTACGGATTTACAAATTTTGTGTATTGGAGTTTTGGTATTTTGGTATTTCATACTTTTTAATGTTTGGGGTATTTTGGGCTTTAATGTTTTGTGGTTTTGGGCATAGACAAGGAATTTTATGTGTTTTGGTGTTTTAGCGGACAAGGTTTAGAGTTTGGACTTTTGGTCTTTTCCGGTTTAGGGATTTAGAGATTTGGGGTTTGGTTTTGAGATTTCGGTGGAATGAAAGAAATCGATTTGTGTCATGAATAGTACTCCTTTCGGGTTTTGGAAGAAATCGATTTGAAAGATTTAATTTTAAAATCCTAAAATATACAAACCCCAAACCTTAAACCCTCAATCCTAACCCTAAATTTCCTTAAATTAAAAACCAAAAAATGAAACCATGAATCCAAACCTCAAATCTCCTTAAATTAAAACCCCAAACCCCAAACCTGAAAATATATAACTAAACTCTAAAACTAAGCAAAACGTTCCTGAAACGTCCTCAAATTGAAAGTATTTGTTTGTTTTTCTTTGAAACTTCGAAATTAAGTTTAAAATGAACTTAAAAGACTTCAAGAAATTAATTTCAAGGTTTTTTTTTTAAAAAAAAAAAAAAAAAAAAAAAAAAAAACATTAGATTACTATGTATGAAAAGAAACTAGAAAATGAAGTGTTAAAATAATCAATGATTTGACAATTATGAACAAGCTCTTAAAGTTTCATTAGACATAAAATTTAATTTTATATTTAATAAACTGATTAATTTTTAAAATCATTGAATATGTTAGATTCATTAGAAACGAAATTAAATTTCCAGAAATCTATTAAACGCAAATTTTAAAGTTTAACTTAAAAATCCAGAAATCTATTAAACGCAAATTTTAAAGTTTAACTTAAAAATGGACGAAGTAAACTTTGAATTTTAACTTTTTATATATACATAAATCCCAAAATACGAAAACACCAAAATATCAAAATCTCAAAACCCAAAACCCAAAACCACAAAATCTCTAAATCCCTAAACCATAATCCAAAAAACCCCAAAATCTCAAACAAGAAATCTCAAAATCACGAAAACCATAAACCCTTAAACTTAAAACCCACAAATATCTCAAACCCCAAAATCTGGAGAACATAAACCCAAAAATCGTAAAATCATAGACCCCAAAACCAACAAACACCAAAACCCCAAATTCTTAACTCCAAACAAAAAAAATCCCCCAACCTCTTAACTCCAAAACAAAAAAAATCCCCAACCTCTAAACTTTTACATTTGAAACCCCAAACCAACATACCTAAACTCCAACACCCAAACTCCAAACAAAAAATACCGAAGCCCCTATAACACGAACTCAAAAACTCCAAAACTCTAAATTTTTAAATCTGAAACACCAAACCCACAAACACCTGAACTAAAAAATCCCAAAACCATAATCCCGAAAATTCAAAAATCCTAAAACCATAAACCCAAAAACAGATACAACAAATCCCCAAACAACTAAAACCATAAACCACCGTAAATCCTTAAACATCAAACCCAAAAACCTCTTAAACCGTAAAAATTGTAAACTTGTGACACCCCGTCCCAAATTATCCTACCGAACCTAGGACGAGCTATGATGAAAACAAACTTTGAGAAGTGGTATGGAATCTATTGTCAAGTCTCTCCCTAGATTATAACTTAAAGTTCGTCGAAATAAAAACCACGCAACAAAAAATTATACTCTTTACATACAATAGATGATATGCCTTTTCTTTTTGAGGCTGGTGGCAGATGTTGTTCCGAACTATCTCGAGTTGAAAATCAAGAGCAATCCTGGTGAAAAATAAAAATAAAGATTGAGCTAAAATACATCACCAAACATGTACCCAATCTCTGGTGATACTGGCGTAGAGTAATCTCAATACGCATAGCAAAACAATCTCTGCCATACTATGCACCGAGTAATACGTGCACGTAGAACTATCACTAAAGGGCTAAACACCCTAACACACGACACAAAGCCTATGTGTGTGGTAGAGTGTGTCACAAAGACCTCTATAATCTCTAGTATACTATGGAACACATCCACATAACATACGGGTAATGACCGTGAGTACATAAATCTAGTGGTTTGAAAGCCAGTTTTCGTGTAAAATCCTTAAAATTATGCTCTTTCACTAAAATCACATTTCATAAAACTGAAACATTTGTCAATAAACATTTAAAGTCTTCTGATTTATGAAATCACGATAAAACAATCTCAAACATTTCTAAAACCACAATTTCAGCTAAATCATAAAGTGCTGAAATTTCATAACAATTTCGGTAAATCTTGAAAGATTTACTCTGAAATCATACATAAATATAAATTTCATACTATTTATGTAGATAATAAACAATTTTGTAAAATAACCCCTCATAAACCCCAAAATATAAACTCATAAACCCCAAACTCCAATAGAAAAAATCCCCCTATAACACCAACCCAAAAATCCCAAAACTTTTAAATATGAAACCCCAAAATCATAAACCCGAAACCCGAAACCCACTAACACCTAAACCATAATCCCGAAAACCACAAAAACATAAACCCAAAATTCGAAACAACAAATCTTAAAACAACCAAAACCAAAACCATAACCCCAACCCCTAAACCTCAAACCCCAAACCTTGAAATCAAAAGCGATATTAGTTTTTGTCCAAATCCTGAAAGTCCAATAACTAATTGAATAATTAATCATAGTTCAAATCATGTATCCAAAAACGAAATACCCATATAAACTCCATATTCACCAATTAATTAAAGTTTGAATTTCCCCAATTTATTTCTTAAATCCAAACTTCAAAATTACACATTACTCCTCTCTTTCAACTTATACAACTCCTCTCTCTTTTCAACTTATACAATCATGTTACTAATTGTCTGTTAATCCCAATTTTCCTTCTTATCTCTCTTTAATCTGTTTTCCATTTTCCCATATGAATAGTTACACTTGTCTCTCGAGATAAGTCATAAGTAATGATTTTTGAAAATAAATTAATCTTTAATTTGTCCCAAAATTGACCATTTTTTCTCTCTTGACCATTTTTTCTCTCTTGAGTTCATTAACACATGTTGTAGTTTTGAAACAATTTCCTTATTTTATTAATTTAACTCTTACTTCCAAACTTTGAATCATCTTCTTCTTCCATCAATCTCTCTCCATCTCCTCCTTGTTCCTCCATAGAAGAGTCTCCTATTTGTTTTCTTTATTTTCGTACAAGGAAATCTGAGATTTGTATTTGTTTGTACAACTATTTTGTATTACCAACTGTGAGAAATCCCTCTTTTATCTCTGTTTATCCAATTTGTTTTATCTCCTTGAATCCAACAATTATTTTGTCCATTATACAACCAGTTTCTCCTTTGAGTTTATATTTTTCTATTTCTTAAATGAGCAATAAGAAATCATTGAATTTGAGGATGAAAAAGACATGAAAATCCACAGTTAAAGCTTCTAATTTTACATGGTTTCTGTTGAGAAAAAGTTAGCAAAATTGTCCAATTTGTTTAAGGAGCAATTCCAATTTTTCGTTGGGCCAGCTTAAAGAAAAGTGATATGAAGAATCTGTTCAATTTGTTGTCTCCCTCCTCTGAAACTCTTTTCCCCTCTCCCTTGAAATGTTCTCTTCTCTCTCTTTTTTTCTCCCCATCCTCCCATTTTGCCTTTTCTTTTCTCATCTGTTGTTTTTTTTTAAACAAGCATTTGACGTGGCAGTCCTAAAACACTACCAACAAACAAGCCACGTGGCCACATCTCCTTCAATTTCTGTTTGTATTTTGTTACTCTATTTTCATAAATACAACCCTTTTTCCCTTTTCCTCCTTCTTTTGTTCAAAAAAGTATTAAAGTGTCATGAAGGGCAATTGGGACATTAGAAAACACTAAACCGAAAATCCTAAACCCAAAACCAACCAACCAACAAAACCCCAAACTCTTGAATCCCAAAACCATAAAACTGAAGCACTGAAAATTCAAACATGAAACCCACAAACCCGTAAACCTCATAAACCCCAAAATATAAAATCATAAACCCCAAAGTTCAATAGAAAAAATCCCCCTATAACACCAACCCTAAAACCCTAAACCCTTTTAAATATGAAACCCCAAAATCATAAACCCTAAACCCTAAACCCACTAACACCTAAACCATAATCCCGAAAACCACAAAAACATAAACCCAAAATTCGAAACAACAAATCTTAAAACAACCAAAACCATAACCATAACCCCAACCCCTTAAACCTCAAACCCACAAACCTATTAAACCCCAAAACCATATAACATGAACACAAAAACCTTAAAACTCAAGTTTTAAACAGAGAATTTAGCATTATAGTTCCTGAAGTCATAAATAGCCAAAAAAAAAAAAAAAAAAGAAAAAGAAAAAGAAAAGAATGCAGAAAGTATAAGTGAAACAGAAAATTTATAAGCTAAACAGTTGTTAGAAAAAGTAAGTTTGTATATATACTCGTTCCTAAAAAATGTGAGTAAATATAATTAAATTTTTATATGAATTAAATGAATACAAGTTTTACAGTAAATTTAGTAAATATTGATACATATTAAATTTCAAGTAGAGGATTATTGTTAGAAACTAAAATTGCACTAGATCCCTTGAAAATAGAAAAAAATAAGCACACATATAAATTGATTTGTGAGAAGTGTGATAAAATAATTATTGCGAAATGTATATATAAGCTTAATGTTTAGGAGATGTGTATGTAATATACAGAAACTGCAAAAGTAAATGGATGGATGCATGCACAGAATAAAAATTGAATTTAACTCTCTCCTTTAATATCATTTTGTTGTGTTAGAAAATGAATAAGTTATTACACAATCTGAAAGAGAGAAAATGAAAGTCTGGTTGTTGGTTCTAAACTGAAAAAGACAGAAATTGAAATTGGTTTGTTGTATAATTCTTTGATTCCAAGTCTGTTTTGAACCAAGTTATTTATTTGATAATTTATTCTAAATTATACAAGTATGTTTTAAATTATTGAAATCTTTCTTTGATTTTTTTTTTGAATGTTTACTTAAGATGAAAAACAAGAAAGAAATGAAATTCAAACATTGAAGTAGTCCAACAAATTCAAATTGGTTTAATTCCAATTTTATAGTTTACATATGTACACATCTCCTAATAATTAAGTTTATATCTACCGTCGTCTCTAACCCATTCATTGATCTATATATTTAAGAAATCTCAGTAAATATAAGAAAAAATTGATATGAATTAAATGATTACAAGTTTGACAGTAAATTGAGTAAATATTGATACATATTAAATTGCAAGAAAGAAGATGATGTTGGACGTGAAGTATTTGTTGTGTCCATTAATGGATTCCAAGCAATCTTCATCTTCTTGTTGAAGGTTGGCTAAAGAGGCAATGATCCATGTTCATCTTGAATTCGATTTATGAATTGTCATAGTCACAGTTGATGATTCTCTAACACTGAAAGAAAATAGTGTTGTTGAAGAAAATGAATTCGTTGACATGAAAAAAGACAGACGGAGATGAAGCAAGAAGGGAATAAAGTAAGCATTTATTAAGCAAATATGAATGCATGTAAAGTGATATCTCATCCCTAATAGAATTGTTTTTATACAATGTGTTAATAAGAAGCCCTATTTGTAAGAATAAAAGTTAGTTATAGAAAGCGAGAGAGTGATTTAAACCTGTTGATGCGAAGCAGAAATGGTTAAGATAAGCAAATAAATTTGATAGAAAGCAAGTGGTTGAGTTTGTTCCCATTGAAAGTGTGAGCAACACAGTTATACGAATGAATTAAGAGTAAAATCATGTTAAGTAGTCTATGTTTGGTTATCTTTTTCATCCACAAGTGTGACATGCTTAGACATTGTAAAAGGAAATTGAGGGGCATAAACCAAATTTAAATATAGATTGGTGACATCCTATAAAGTAATCTACAGAGAAGTAATTTTTGAAAGACAAAATTTTGTTATTCTTTAATTATTTTTTTGAAATTTATAGCAGAATAGTGTTCCTGAAGTGATAAATAGCAAGAAAATTTAGAAGGTAAATAGTTGTTAGAAAAGCTTAATGATAAAGGCCGTAAAAGAAAAGAAAAGAAAGATTACATTGAGAAAGCCTAGAAGTAAAAAGTGAGGAGCAAGCAAAAATTGAAAAGAATAAAAAAAAAAGAGGCTTTAATAAAATAAGAGAGTTAGAAGATAAAACAGGATTAAGATGTAGCAGTTGAAGAAGAAAAAGAAAAAGAAAAAGAAAAAGAAAAGTGTGGATTTGTGGAATCCATGGACAGAAAGAAGAATCTGTCGCTTTGGTTGTTATATATTTGAAAGGATAAGAAAGATGAATGAGGAAAGCACAAGGAAGATGAGAAATAGGTTGAAAAGCAAGGAATGCATGGAGGGAGAACGGTTGGAACAGAAGTATCGGAGTAACCGGCGACTTAGCAGAAAGTAATTGCAGCATTCTCAGTCGTCCAAAACGAGGTGTAGAAAGTTAAGTTAAATCCTAAAACATGAGTAAATAATGAACGTTTTTGGTGAAAGAAATTAGGCAAAGTAGTAAATTAAGTTGTCTTTTAAGGTGAAGAAAGCATCCAACATTAAACATTAGAAAAGTAAGGTTGAAGGCAGTTACCTATTTGAATGATCTAGCCCAAGAGGTTGGTTTCGATCTGAAGGATTCTGAAAGAGTAAAATTA